>JAWPNB010000007.1:7517500-10017500 GCA_033996785.1 Trichosanthes truncata
CTTCCTTTGAGTTAAAGTTGGTAGGCATGGCAGCCATGGCTCTTTCATCTACCTTCACTGGAAAAGCTGTTCCTTTGAATGCACCGACCGAGCTCTCATCCTCGGTTCGCAGCAATGGAAGAGTCTCAATGAGGAAATCTGGAAAGCCTTCTTCAGGCAGTCCATGGTATGGTCCCGACCGTGTCAAGTACCTCGGACCATTCTCTGGTGAGCCTCCATCTTACCTCAAAGGAGAATTCCCAGGTGATTATGGTTGGGACACTGCAGGTCTATCAGCCGACCCCGAGACCTTTGCTAAGAACCGAGAGCTCGAAGTGATTCACAGTAGATGGGCCATGCTTGGGGCTCTAGGATGTGTGTTCCCAGAGCTTCTTTCCAGAAATGGAGTCAAGTTTGGTGAAGCAGTTTGGTTCAAGGCTGGTTCACAAATCTTCAGTGAGGGTGGCCTTGACTATCTTGGGAACCCAAGTCTTGTTCATGCACAGAGCATTTTGGCCATTTGGGCATGTCAAGTAGTGCTTATGGGTGCAGTTGAAGGTTACCGTATTGCCGGAGGACCTCTTGGAGAAATTACCGATCCCATCTACCCAGGCGGTAGCTTTGATCCCCTCGGGTTGGCCGATGATCCAGATGCATTTGCAGAGCTTAAGGTGAAAGAACTTAAGAACGGCCGTCTTGCAATGTTTTCCATGTTCGGGTTCTTTGTGCAGGCCATTGTAACAGGAAAAGGTCCTTTGGAGAACCTCGCAGATCATCTTGCTGATCCTGTCAACAACAATGCATGGGCTTATGCTACCAACTTTGTACCTGGGAAGTGAAACTATCAAGTCATGTTTAATCAAGCTTTCAATTTCACTACATTGAGCGCATAGCTTGTAAAGTGTACTATCAAAATATTGAAGATCAACAATCAATGAAACTATCTTGATCAAGTAGCTGCTTTATTGATCCTTTAAAAGAACAGAAAAAGCTATAAATCCACACAGAACATCAGTAAATTGAAGTGAAAGGCCATATGCAGTTCAAAGTTGAGCGTGCATCTTATGATTCTTATCATTCTCCATGAACTAGGCAAATATAACAAGAGGGATAAAAACTATTGGTCAAAATTCTTAGCCATATGACTATTTGGAGTCAAAATTTACTCCAACGCATACATTTAGCTACAAATAACATACAGATACAAAACACAATGAGAAGAGCTTTCCAGTTTTTTCTCTGAGAAGGTCAGAGTCAGTCAGACTACCGTTACCGTTATGAAAAGAGACCATACGCAAAATCCTCGGTATGGAGAGATGAAAAGGCATGTTGATAGGCCCCAATTAGATTCATTTAAGGCCATAGATCAATCAAGGGAAAAAAGGCAGAGAAGAGTTAAGGGCTCACTGAATAACAAATCTTAGGGGAAAGAGAATGGGCTGGAAGCTCAGCTTTGTGTAATTAAATAATTGGTTGAGTAAAATACAGGTGGCTCTCAGCTATTGGCTGAAACTTGTAGAAAGAGCACAGGCCAGGCACAAGGGGTACAGATTTAGTTGGATCATGTAGCCTAAGAGTCTCTTTGATTGTGGGGAGTACTTTGTTAAGGGGTATGTATTAGTACAGAGAGGTAATATGTTCCCCCTGTAATTGAATTTACAAGCTATCACATGTCAAGATAATTTCCTATTTTCATCTTCCGCCAGTATCACAGGATGTAGAAAACTCAATAATTTGCATGCCTCTTCCAGCTACAGAAATTTGATAATGGTTCCTGGAGAAAAATAAAAACAAGAAACGAGGGTCAAACTAATGTAATGATACGTTTCATTAGGTATATTGAATTAAACGTTCTACTAACCTGCCACAGGCTCTAGCATCAATGGCCTCCGGTTCTGGCACAGTAATGATCAAATAAGTATACTCAACCAATTTCTCCTGCGCCTTAAGTTTCCAACATCTGATCCTTTGATCAAGACCAGTAGAAAACACCCAAATCCCATCAGTCCAGACACCTACGCAGGACAAAGAAACATCAGATCTTCACTAGTTTCTCAAGAATGCTGCAAAAAAGTTGTTATAAAGTTTTTTAAAAAATGCCGTGTGTGCATATAAATTTTGGAACTACTAATATGAACTACTAACCTTCATTGAAAATGTGAAATGCGTGCATAGGATGATGAGACAAAGTATGAATAACCACATTAGATGGGATTGAGTAAATATAAAGACAGGTAAGGCATTTTGCTTCATTCATTTTCATTTGAAACCAAGAGCAAGAGGTCTGGAACTCTGGATCGACATTTAAAACCGAATTGAAAATGTAAAATGATAAGACTTCTTTTACCTTTTATAGCAGAACTGTGAGCTGATGCAATTTTGTGAGACCTGAGGAACCTAACCATATATTTACGATTACAGTCTTCACTATGAAATATAAACCTCTTCATACTTTCAGATTCAGATTCCATTGTCTCAGAAATAGGGCTTTCAGAGAGCAATGACAAATCAAAAGTAAGACATTGAAGTGCTTGATCGTCACCACCACTGATTACATGGTACAAGAAACAATTATTAACACATTCAGAACTGCTCACAGCCGCTACATGGAGACAATTCACGCCAGATTGATGGACATTGGTTAAAACATGAATAGGCCGTATTTCACTCATCTCAGAGGAAGAATTGCTGGAGCTTAGAATTCGTTCAGAAGAAGCAGAACAAACAGGTTCAGAGCAAGCTGCATTGGCTTCAGATATGTCCACTTTGGATGAGCTTTCGCAAGGAACTTGATTTTGTATACTTAAGTTGGTATCGTCTCCACCTTTCTTAGTAACCAAATCTTTGCTTGGTCGACCTTTGGTCACAGTACTTAAAGATCTCCGCCATCTGCCACCCTGGCTTCCTCTTCCTGTACGAGGCCGTTTCTGAAAATCAATGAACATTTCCTGATGAAGAGAAGAGAGACGTTTCATGAATGCTTCAATATTTCCAGTCAGATCCCAAAATGCAATACTTCCATCAGTGGCTCCACTAATGACGATGTATACATTCCCAAGCAGAGTTTCTCCAGCTGAAATAAACTTTATTAGAAAATGGAAAAAGAGACTCAAGCTATGAAATACTTAACAAAAAAAATATGTAATACACCAATTTATAATTTTTCCCCCTTTTTAGGGGACATGAAACTCCCCATGCAACTGAACTGTTCTCAATTCTCTCTAGACGACAGTATGGTCCACCGTCAGACAACTTATGTAATAAATATGAAGGACAAGGTGGAGCTTTGATATGCTTTTTGTATTAAAGAAATGTAGTCTGGAGTTCCAGACATGAGAAATATGACCATACTATGATCCGCCTACCAAATAATTGTGCAAGCAGGCCATTTGACTCAATTTTTAGCTTAAAACTAACATTTTGGTTGAGAAGCAAAGGAAACTAAGGAATTCTGGTTTTATGTTGCTTAAGGGAAGGTGCTGCTAAAATCCAAATGATACATCAGTGGTGCTTTATGTCAAGTAATTAATATAAAACATAGTATTCATACTTCAGGAATAGAATTTACAAGATTATACAAAACAAGACTTGAACGACAAAAAATACAAAATAATTGTTAGCATGACTTTTTCCAACTACAACATATAATGGGAAAGTGAAATAGACACACCTCCATTAGGGTGGAATTTTGGAAAAACTATGTGCTGTAGCGTCAAAACTGGTGATCCCACAGGAATCAGTGAAGCAACGTCAAACCTGCAGAAATACTAATTAGGAAAATGACTGAAATATAAGCAAACAGTAAGTTGCAATGTTTGTTAATCATTTTTCTCATATTTACCACAATCGATGAGGTAAAATTAGAGCTCGGAGTGAAAGTGTGGCATCTGAACATGCAACAACGATGAAACAGACAGTAATCCTGAAAAGCCAAAAAAAGAAAAGAATCTTGATGAAAACTAAATTTTAAGAAAAGAATAACAAAGAAGAAAGAAACACGGAAAAGAACACACACCTTGAATTAAAATGTTTAACAAGAAAGCCAGTAACTGCCAAGTATCTCCAGTCATCTTCATATTTTTCTACGGGACAAGATTTAAGGCTCAACTCCTCTTTTTCTTGAAGTAATTTGGATTCAGCATCAGGATTTATGATAGAAGCAGTCTTGGCTTCATCTTTCCTTGTATTGTATGAATTTCTATGGGAATTGGAATTCTTGGTTGGCATATCAGTAGAAAGCCACTTGAAGGAAATTGATGAGGACAATCCGAAAGACTCATATCTAACTTTGCCATTATGTTGGAAACATGCATTTGTTCCTTCCATTTTCTCCAGGTTCCAATGCTTCTGTAGCCAAGAAGTTAATACCCGCTTCGCACCAGCTGAAATTAGTAAAATAGGATTTTCTTTATAGTCTGAGTCAGATTCTTGTATATCTTTTACATCAGGCATAATGGTCCCATCCGATGAAATCAAGTGTACTTTTGATATGTAGCATACGGATCTCACAGCTGATCCGCCAACATGCTCTCCAAGTAAATTTGAAGCAGACCAATTATTGATGCCAGGAGTATACCTATATCATCATACAATTGCATCAATTGCAGGCTTCTTATCTAGTCTTAACACTATTTTCTGGAACAAGGAAAACTGAAGAGTAACTTTCTTTTCTTCAATAAGCTCGGGATCTATAAATATATGCAGTAAACATGTCCAGTGCTTTAGCAGTTTGGAGCTATATTCATCAAACATTTACCGGTTCATTTTTTAATTTTGAGTCAGATGCTAGAGATAAATAATAATAATAATAATAATAATAATAACAACATACCTAGTCAACCTCACAGTCCCATCTTCACAACCAGTTACAATCCAGCTAGATCTGGATAAGATGTCATGCTTGTTGTCAGCTTTAGGTTCAACGTCTTCAGGTATAAAACATAAAGAATGCAGCTCTCTGCCATGGAATTGTACGTGCAAATTTTGAGGAAATATTTTTCTTTCACTGTCTGAAACCCAATGTCTATGGATATAGATCATTTCATCCTGAAGTAAAAACAAGAAAAGTCATAAACTCCAAGGGACGATCTTGATATCATACAAAGAGAATGAGAATAAGATAATGAGAATAAACCTTGACGAATGCAAAACAGTTCTTAAGTTCTGGTACATCACCAAGATAATGAGAATAAGGACGCCGCCATCCACCACATGGGATTTGTAATACCTGCTCCAATCCATGTTGTTTGAGATCCAAAAGAATAATAATTGCAAATAGTGTGTGTGTGTGTGTGTGTGAAGAGAGAGAAAGAGAGAATAAACCTTTGATTCAGTAATTAAGTTCCATATAATGAAATCTGTGGATGCAAAACCAGTTGCGTAAAGATTGCTTGTCAAATCAAGAAAAGAATTTTGATGACAGAAGAGAGACTGCACTGAAGTCAACTCTTTAACTTGTTTCATCCCTATGAACTCCAAAAGTTTCTGGTCTTTGAGTTTGACATATTCCATATGACATATGCATCCATCTGCACCAGTCTGAACAAGAGCAAATAGCAACAGACTGTCAAGGTAAAATCTCCACTAACCAATTGCATCAGAACAAAGATGACTTTAAACATCCATTCATAGCCGAAATTTTGTCTATAAAGGACAAAATATTATTGTATTCAATAATCTACACTTTTAAACTGTGGGATTAATGTTATCCCTATAAAAAACATAAGAAAAGCTTAGTCAGTGACAATAAGGGGTGCCTAGAATCTAGGTGGACTGAAGCCTATAAGTTAGAGAATATCAACAAAATTTTATGCACTATATCAT
Organism: Trichosanthes truncata; assembly: GCA_033996785.1. Classification (NCBI taxonomy): domain Eukaryota; kingdom Viridiplantae; phylum Streptophyta; class Magnoliopsida; order Cucurbitales; family Cucurbitaceae; genus Trichosanthes; species Trichosanthes truncata. Next base: position 7,523,303 of record JAWPNB010000007.1, read on the forward strand.
TTTAAACAAACTAGTTGGGAATATCTTTTTCTTTTAATAGTATAACATGCAAAATACTATTCTTTTGACTGCACATTTTCACAGGAAATGATTTGTAACCTTTTCAATCAGAATCATCAATATCTTTCCAGTAGTCTAGGGCCTTAATGTTAATCTCCCCACATCGTGTTTAGCATGAAGTAATTGCAACAGCAGCGAACATAGTATATTTAGCACCCTGGCACCTTTCTGAAATCATAAACTTAGTTCTCAAGAAAAAAAAACGACTATTATTTGATTACATATATTTTTTTAGGCCCCGTTTGATAACGTTCTCGTTTCTCGTTTCTTGTTTCCTGTTTCTGTTTCTCGTTTCTTGTTTCTGTTTCTGTTTCTCGTTTCTTGTTTCTGTTTCTTAAAAACTAAAAACAGAAACATGTTTGATAACTATTTCTGTTTCTTGTTTCTTGGTTTTTGGTAAAAAGAAAATTTAGTGCATATACTATAATAAAACATATAACATGCATTAAAATAAATATAAAACAATTATAAAGAGGTTATAGTATTTTATTAAGGCCTAACACCTAATTAATAATAATAATAATAATAATAATAATAAATTTTATCCTTCAAATGTTGTTCAAATTTGATTTGCAATGTTATTTCTCACTTCAATCAATTCACCTTGAACGATTTTGACTTACAAGAGTTAGTTCAATTAGACGAATTTGTAAATTGTCTAAGGTCAGACAATCGAACATACCCACATTACTTTAATTTAATAATAAACTTTATTTTTATTTTTTCTTTAAAAATGCATTAGCCAATAATACACGCAAGTAAAATCAGAAAAAGAGAGAGAATGTATATATATTTTTACATTTAATGGTAAACATGAAATACATTATTAGTTTATTTATTTAATAAAAAAATAAAATCGTACCAAAAGGAAAAATAATAGAGAATTAAATAGAAAATAATAACTATAAGCTCGTTAATGTAAAGTAAAAGAAAATAAGAAAATAAGAGAGAAAATAAAAACATAAATGAAAAGAGAGAAGTAAAAAGAAAAAAAGAAAAAAAAAAGATAATGAACTATTAAAAGAAAAAATATTATGATGAAAGAGAGAGAACGAATATAAAGAAATAAATCAAAAAATAAAAATAAAAAAGAAGAAAAAAACAAAAAGATTAAAAAGTATTAAAAGAAAAAAAATAGAATGGAAGAGAGAGAGGAGAGATGGGTAAAAAGAGAAATAAGAATACATGCATGAAACCTGGAAAAAAAAACAGTAACAGAATTTGAGAAACTACTTTTTGAAGTTTATCAAAATCTGCCTTTTTTTTAGAAATGTTTCTAAAAAATTTAGAAACAATAAACATGATGGTTTATCAAACAGGTCTGTTTCTTGAAAAATGAGAAACATGAATAAGAAACAGGAAACAGAAACGTTATCAAACGAGCCCTTATATAATTATCCAATAGAGAATAAAAGAAAGTTGAACAAGCCACCAACTCATTGTACTTAATTAGATGATTTTGTAGCGTTACAAGTTCAAATCTAAAAAAGTTGTAAGTGAAATGCACGTGGAATTATACTAGCGGTTGTACATGTCACAATGCTCCTAAAGAACAAAAAAATTCCATTGCTGACCTGATGTCCAAATGAGGTTCTCAGTCTATTTTTCTTATTTCCACTGATACATAAAGGAAAAACTTAATGCCTAGATACCTCAAATATAGAGAATTTATTAAGGGAAAAGAAGAGGTAGTACTGAGTGTATTTCTGTTTGGCATGAATCCAATCTGGCTACAACAACACTGGTCACAGTTGATATACCATGAGCTCCTTTGAAGTAACAGGTTGGAATTATCTTTACTTCTGTTGTAATTGGACTATCAAGTAATAAGTCCTTCGATAAAGGGAATAGAATAAGATTACCACGTACATCACCACACACCACAATCTGCAAAAAAAAGTGCATTAAAAATTGGGGAAAAATTTACATCATCATCCATTATGTGTTGAAAGATAACATCGGGTTTTTTTTAATGAAAAGGCCAGCTATCATTAGGATGAATGACAGCACATATAGGACCACACAAAAGTGCCCGCCAACACAGGGACAACAAGATATAAAAGGGAAAAAAATCAAAAAAAGAGGCCCTAGCTGTTCGTTATTAGAGAAAAAAAAAATAAAGAAATAGAACATAGTTATGTGAGTGTACACAAATGGAGGCATTAAAATGTGCCAACCAAGCTTCCTCCCAGACCTATCAATAACTAGAAAGATTCTCCAGTTCCTTCCCGCCAAATATTCCACAAAATTGCAATAAAACCAGCTTGCTAAAATACACAGCGTTTCTATAAAATAAAGAACCCAAAACAATTTCCTCCATCATTGCGCATAAACTAGAATTTAAGAACCATGGAAATACCAAAAGTCTACCAAAAAAGACAAAAGGGCAGAGCCAAAAAAGATGGTTCAAATCCTCCAAATTGCATTTGCACATAATGCACCACACTAATGAGGTCAAAGATCGCAATGGAGACTGTTTGAATAAAGTCTAATGCATTGATCATTAGGTCAATTCTAAAACATGAAATCATCAATGGAAGTAACTCTGCACTTAAAATAAAATTTAGAAAAAGAGAAAATGTACCTGTTCTTCAAATGATGCATCCAAACACATAATCCTCAAGCCAAAGCATGATATATATTCTGCAATAAGAGATACACTATAATTTTCGCCATTCTGAGAAGCTGTTACATGATCATTTAACCTCCAGAGTTTCAATACTCCTCTAGGATCAGCAGTAAAGATGTACCTACATAATAAATAGAAAGAAATTATATTCAGCAAATGATATTCAAACCTCTCTGCTGTTCTTGTCGAGGATACAAGGACCTAAAAGGTGAATATTTCTACATAGTTTTTAGAGAAATCAAGGAATGATCTTTAGACTTCAAAAAGAAACCATTGCACAATCAAATTTCCTAGAAATTTTGCCTTCAGACAATCAATCAGTCTCACGTGGATCTCATGTCTGCAGACCAAAAAATGAAATGACGGATTCAAGGACCTATTAAACACAAACCCATGTCCAACCACAGCTCATATAAATACCTCAGTCAATTGTTACATCATTATCAGAGTTGAAAATAAGAAATGGTGTTTACCTGAATCCAAGTGACTTGCACCAAAAGGTTCCTAAAAGCTGTCTCTCCATTTCAGCTGACCAATTAAATGAGATGTGAAGTTTAGGGGCATTTGAAGTGCCTAGAACTTTTAAAACTGTCATTCTTCCTTGACCATCTCCAAGAGCAATCCAATCCTCAGCTTCACAGGAAACTCTAGATGGACTTGAGGGCAATAAATCCATGCAAACAATTGGAACCTCTTCATTAACATGAACAAGTTTAGTCCACTTTACATCCATGGTATCAGATAATGTAGCATGATACAGATAACCACGGTTGGTGGCAACATAGAGTGTAAATTCAGACAAGAACCGTATGCAGCGCACATACTCACTTTTGCTGCAAAATTAAAGTAAAATAAATATTTTTTTTTTTTTTTTTTTGATATAAAAAAAAAAAAAGGCGAATAAATAAAGCAAAATTCAACGATGAGTATATCTACAAGAAATCTTTAAAAAGCTCCCTGGAAAATGAACCTTACCTGTCCATAAGTCCGTTATGATCCAATGAATTTGGAATACAACTAGTGAAAAACTCCCTGTTCATACTACTGCTAGTAATTTCAGCATTGGAGGTCCCCGATAAAGAAGTGTTTAGCTGATGCACTTTAATAGAAGAATCAAAGCCAGCAGTAATGAGAACAGAGGACATTGGATCATACAAACATCTCCATACACCTCTCCCTCTGAAGAAAGGGAAAAAAAGTACGTCATGGAAAGGCTCCCTAGATAGTTATATAATATATGAATAAGATATCAATAGGAGAGAGTGGTAAATATGTCAATGATCATAGACCTCCATAACCTAAACTACTATTTAAGACCCCTTTTGATAACCACTTTGTTTTTGGTTTTCTGTTTTGAAAATTAAGTTAGAAACATTACTTCCACCAATAGTTTTCATGCTTTATTACCTACCTTTTAAAAACGTTTTCAAAAACTAAGCCAAATTTTAAAAACTAAAAAAAATCGTTTTTAAAAACTTCATTTTGTTTTCAAAGATTTGGCTTAGAATTCAAATCTATTTTTAAGGAAAGTGAAAAGCTTACCAAAAAATTGGAAGGAAACAAGCATAATTTTCATAAACAAAGAACCAAAAACAAAATGGTTATCAAATGAAGCCTAAATAAATCAGTTTCTTGATCTTGATGAGCAACTTTGAATAACGTTTAATAATATATATATATATATATATATATATATATATATATATATATATATAATAAATATAAATTTTGATGGTCCTTAAAATTATAAAATTTCTTTCCAACAGAATCGAAGTACTTCATCATCCCCCCACCCCCCCCCCCCCCCCCCCCAAAAAAAAAGAGAGAGAGGGGAAGAAAAGCAGCAACTAAATGGGGATCTGATATTAGAGCAAAATCAAACAAAAATATTTAGGGGTTGTTTGGCGCGTTGGTTTAGAATCAGAAACCTTGGGGTTCTAGAACCCTGGGGTTTCTTGGCTGGAATCAGAAACCCTGGGGTTTGCTGAAACCTGTGTTTGGGGTGCAGGGTTGGGTTGAGCTGGGTTTGTTTAGTCTGTTTTTTTTTATAATTTTTCAAACTGTTTATTATTTTTTTAAAAAATCTTACACTTTTTTTTTCCTACTCCATTTTTTTAACTTCATAATTTTTTTGGTGTGTTACATACCAACTATTTAACCAATTATGTAGAGCAATTGTTACAACTATAGTTCAATTTGAATTATACTATGTGTAGTTTGTGTAACTATATGCTATCTCATTCACTCCACTCATGATGACATAAAATTGAAGATTATGCGTAGCAACAGATAATTAATAGGTGCAATGTAAGAATGGTGTTGCCAATGGTAAAGTAAAACCAAAAATTAGAACTAAGATCTAGTTCTAAAAATATCATAACACACATTCCAGATGAAATGACAAGAAAGTAGAAGTAGTTGTCCAAACACAAATGTAAGTCATAAGAGTGGTAGATGAAAGTGATGAAAAGAGAGTTAGGTTCTAGGTGCTTTCCCCAAAATTTTCACGTAGTAATCATACTTCCAATCTGGGGTGAATGTAAAGAAGGAGTTTAACATCATACTATCCGAGAGAATAGTCTTTGCAACAGCCATTCAGTCTTGCCTTGTCATCCCTGGGATCGCCTTTAGTTTTGCATATAGCTCGTCCACGCTAGCTCTTTTAAAATATTGACTAGGTGGTTGGGTACCTAGGGTGATTGTTGGAGTGATCGTTGGGGTGGTCGGATTGATGGGGTGTTTAGGTATGTCGAGGTGGTCGCCGGTGGTGATTGCACGGTGGTCAGGTCGTCGGAATGGTCGTTGGGTGGTTTTCAGCAGTAGTTGTCGCGTCGCTGGAGTGGTCATCAGGGTGGTCATGTCGCCGGAGTGGTCGCTGGGTGGTTGTGGCAGTGGTTGGGTTGTTGGAGTTGCTAGGGTGGTCACCAAGTGGTCGTCAACAGTGGTTTTGGGTGGTTGGGTTACCAGGTCATCGGGGTAATCGCCGAAGTAGTCATCAGGGTGGTCAGGTCATCGGAGTGGTCACTAGGTGGTTGTCTACGGTGGTTGCTAGGTGGTCAGGTTTTCGAGGTGATCGTCAACTATGGTTGTCGGGTGATCGGGTCATTGAAGTGGTTGTCAAGTGGTTGTTGTCGGTGGTTCGGGCAAGTCGGGTTGTTTGAGTGCTTGGGTTATCGGAGTGTCGAGTTGTTGGGGTGGTCGAGTCGCAGGAGTAATCGACAGACTGGTCTCTCGAGTTCTCATCGCAGTGGTTGTCTGAGGTAATCGTCAGCGATGGTCGGGTCATTGTTGTAGTCGTCAGAGTTGTCGTTATCAGTGGTTGTCGGGTAGTCGCCGGAGTTGTCATCAGAGTTGTTATCGAAGTAGTCGCTAGAAATGGAGAATGGTAAATGGAACTGGTCTCTAGAGTTCTCATCGCAGTGGTCGTCGGAGGTAATCGTTAGCGGTGGTCGGGTCGCCGATGTGGTCGCCGGAGTTGTCATCGGAGTGGTCGCCGGAGTTGTTGTCGGAGTGGTCGCCGGAAATGAAAAACGGCAAATGGAAGTGGAAAACATGGCACAAACCCCATGGGGTTGCACTGTTGTAACCCATGGGGTTGTGTTTCAAAACCAAGGGTTTTGAAACACCTTGTGCCAAACATGGTTTTGGGTTTGGAACCCAAACCCATCCCAACCCAAACCCATGGGCCAAACGGCCCCTTATAAGCATTTGATCAACAATTCGAAGTAATGAGCACGCGTAAAGTACACTAAATCATAGTATACAAAACTTTTGTCAAAACAGAAAAGTCTTCACAGCTCACATATGCTCCTTTATCATCTCTAGCTGTTTGCCATCGAGTCCCCAAGCACGACATGTACAATCCTCACCAGCAGTGATTATCAACTACAACGATAACCAAAAGAACAGTCAGTTAATATACAAGAACAAACAAGGAAATACAACCACCAACCAGGCTTCTTATTTTGGTATAGCTAAATATAACTCAAAGTAGAGATGATATATAAAAAGTGATGCACAGTTTGAATTGGTTTTTAAACTTCTTGGAAAATTATAAAGTCGGGTTTGTGTAATGAGGTCCAAATAATGTAAAAGATGATCTCTAGAATTTGGAACTAGGCAAGTGATTTTTGGGACTGTGAAACTCTTAACCGGAACATCACAGCAAGAAGAAACTTGGCTGAAAGGTTTGGCTGAGGAGCAAGTACGATAGACAGATGACAAAAGAATATGAAAAATACAGAGTTCGGGGGCAGTTCCAAGTAAATTCCTTGGCCCAAATCTGACAGGTACTTATTGCTTTTGACAAAGTTCTCTCGGATGCAATTTGGAAAGTTGGCAGCCCCAAAAAGGTGAACTTTTTATGGACCTTATGTTTTGGGGAGTTGACACCTAATATTATAAAGCCTACACTGGACCTTCCACTCAACTAGAAAGGAGATTTGAAACCAGCTGCTCTGTGGTCACATATTCATTAAAGAGAGGCAAAGATCATCTCGTTGAATACAGAAAAGGCAGCCCTATGGGTATACCATACGAAAAGAAATAGATTTTTTTTTTTTTTTTAATGAGAAACTGAACTTTCATTGAGAAAAAATGAAAGAATACAAGGGTATACAAAAAAAAGAGCCCACAAAAAAGGAGGAGACCTACAAGAAGGGCCTCCACTCAAGAAAAATAAGATCTAAAGGATAATTACAAAAAGGTTTCGCCACCGAAGCCCAGAGAAACATAGAATCTAATAAGGGGCCAAACATCAAACAACAATCGCTCAATCCCTCGAAAGATTCTATTATTCCTCTCCCCCCCAAAGCCCCTACAAGATCGCGCACACCCCAGCTTGCCACAAAAACTTTCCTTTCTTGCGAAAAGGAGGGTGAAGAATAAAATCCTCAAACGTCTCTCAAGAAACCCTTTGCCTGGAAACAGGGAGGCCAAACTCCGCAAAGAAATAACTCCAAGCATCAAAAGCCACGTCGCAACTCTAGAGAATATGATTGAGATCCTCCGCAACCCTCCTACAAAGAATGCAACACTGGGGCCCCACCAAGGTTGGCATCCTCCTCAAAACCCTGTCCAAGGTGTTAACTCTTTCGTGAAGAACCTACCAAGCAAAAAACTTAACCTTCTTTAAAATTTTCACCTTCCACAACAAGGCAAAGACGGACTCTCCCAACGCAGAGGAGGGAGGAGGATTAACCAAGGAAAGAAAAAAGGACCTACATGAAAAGCCTATGGCCGAACGAGGACTCCAACAACGAACATCCATCCTCCCTGGAGTACAGCGAAACTCTCCCAACAAAGAAAGGAGAGCAACAACATCCAATGTTTCCCTATCAGACAAAGGACGCTGGAAACCCAAAGAAGGCGAAGGACGAGGACCAGGATGAGACAAGATGTCAGCCACAAAACGATTCGTCATCAAGGATAAATGATAAAGGCAAGCAAACACAGAGTGACAGAACAAAGAGGTCTATTCCTCAACCACCTGTCTTCCCAGAAAAAGGCATCCCTTTCATCCCCCACAGAGCAATGAACAAGGCAAGAAAAGAGAAGGTAACCCTCTGCAATACCTTTCCAAGGCTTTCTAGAAGTGCCTCTACCTTCACATGAAGTCCACTCAAAAGGGGACGACCCATACTTGCTTGCAATGACCTTATGCCAGAAAGTGGATGACTCACAGTGAAAATGCCACAGCCATTTCGCCAACAAGGCTCTGTTGCGAGCTCTCAAATTTCTGATCCCTAAACCCCCAAGATCCACAAGCTTCGACACCTCCTCCCAATTCACTAAATGAGCTTCTTTTCCCTCCTCAACCCCTTCCCAAAGGAAATCCCTCATGAGCTTCTCCAAGCGTTTACTCACAATAACAAGAATCGTAAAAAGGGGCAAGAAGTAGATAAGGATCCCACTCAAGACCCACTGAATTAGAGTAAGTCTTCCACCTGTGGAAAAGAAATTCCTCTTCCAGGATGACAACCTCTTTTGAACCTTACCCACAACGGGGTCCCAAAATGAAAGGCACCTAGGATTATGCCCAAGAGGAAGACCAAGATAAGAAGAGGGGAACAAACCCACTTCACAACCAACCAGGGCGGCCCACCTTCTCAACTTCCCAGGATGACAGTTCAAACCCAACAACTGACACTTAATGATATGGGTAGAGGGCGGGATGAGGTATAAGAAATAGCTAAATTCAATGGTTCCCTTTGGGATTCCTTCGCTCCTTTTGTAATTATTCCCCAAACGTAATTTATACAAATTGGTCGACATTTTTGTAAAGCATAGTGGGCAGGTTAGTTTTAGGGTCGAGATTTGATTGTACTTTCCACTAAATCAATGAAAAGTATTTTCTTATTTCTAATAAAAATATACCGTTGCAATTATTTTCGACCCCAGGAGTGGAGAGAAAATGGTTTTTTTTTAATAAGAAACAATTTCATTGATAGTACAGAATTACAGAGGAAAAGATCCCCAATCCAAGGGAAAGATGGCGGATCCAATACTTTAAATCAGGAAAAGCACAGTTCATACTTATCTACAATGATCTTCGATTCAATATATTTTATTTAGGATTTCCAACTTGATAAACTTGAGGAATTATGAGTAATTAAAAAATTATTATTTCGAGTTTTCAGTAACAGACATGCTAGCACATAAAATATTAAAATGCACATGATGGGGCTAGATTATTAGCACGGCAATCTAAAATTATAGCATGAGATGAGGCTCACAGAATTATAGATACAGCAGTCCCAAACTCTAGCATTATGGCCAAACAGCACAATGACCTCCTCAGGTTTATCTGCATCACTCCTTTTTGCATTTAGCCGCCAAATGCGAGCACTGAAGTTAAAACCAAAAAAAATATAATAATAATATGAATTAGGGTATAATTCATGAAGATCAGAATTAGTGAAAATCAAGAAACAAATTCACCTACGATCATCAGAAACAGAAACCAGTTTGGATCCATCAGAGGACCAAGCAATGCGAAAGATTGAACCCTCGTGTCCAACAAGCCTACTTATATGAATAGCCTCATATTGCAAATGGTGAAATTGAAAGTCATTACTCTTTTCATCACAATATTTCCTAGTATCTTCTGAAGGAACCACTTCCCAAACAATTATCTGCAAGAAGTGAAAAATGCTTAAATGTTAGAATTTGAATGGAACCAAAAATAAAGAAATAATAGGAATCACAAGCCTTTTCAACAAATTTTAATTGGTAGTCATATGGGGGGCTGGGGCGGGGGGAAATTAGTCAAAGCAGTAACCTACAGCTTTGATGCACCTAAGTTACAGATGGTGAGACCCTCAACATTCAAAATCTCCATACAAATTTGAAATGAAATAGACAAAGAATTCTGAATTTAAAATTATATATAAAGAAGAATTTAAAAAGTAGTATTCATGAGTTCCAATACAAAGAAAGATTAGGCACCTCGTTAAAAATAGTACCAGATGCAACTCGAAGAGTTTCAATATCATCACCCCACAACCGCATTGAGTACAAGAGGCACCGCTCTAGTATACATAAATACAAACAGAGTCAGAAGCAGAAAAAATTAAAAGGAGCAAAGATAGAAATTTAGCAACAGTATCTCCAAATTAAGGGGAAAAGAAAGAGCACGAATCATGAATTTATTTGGACATTCCAATACGAGTCGTCTTGATAAAATTAACATAGAGCTCTAACCTGGTGACTCAACTTTAAGAATCATTCTAGATTCACAAGTATCCCAAACATGAACAGAGTTATCACTGCATCCAATGGCAATATAACCGCAGCTATCACTACCTGCCGAGGAAGAAGAGTCACGGCTCTACTCCCGATCAAAATTTAAAGTTAATAGTAGTTAAGCCACTTAAATAAAGGATTTTGAACTGAATTGATACCTTCAAGAAGCAAGTATCCAAGACCCAATGATTGAACCTCGGCAAAGAACATAACGGAACCAAATCCACACATACTTCAGCAACCATTTCAACGCTAATACGATGTAGCTTAACTCTTTTTTCTCCGAACACAACTAGTACGAAATCAAGCTTAGTAGAAGACGATGCTTCAATGAAATTCAGAGATATTGATGAAATCCCATGAACGCGAATCCCTTGAAATACCCGAAACGATTCTATCAGCTTTCCAGATTCCAAGTTATACGTCAGTACCTCGGAACCCGACCCTGTGTTTTTCCATCAGTAAATAGCAGTCGCTTATGAACTCGATGAAGATTGGGAAAATGCAACATTAACAAAATCAGAAAGAGTATGAAGTACCTGCGAGAAGAATTGGGAGAGAGGAGATTTGCGGAGGCAAATGGAGGAAACAAAGAGCTGAAATTTCTCCAAGGTATTGTCCGCTATGCAAATGCCACTCGGTCTGTTCTTCCTTCACCGCCATGGAAGCTACGACTTGCTGCTGTTATTGTCGGAGATTGAGATTCAGGTAGGCTTCGTCTCAGCTGAATCGGTCGGAAAATTATGGCGATTTTCAGCCGGAAGGTTTGAACCTGAAGCTATATGCATGAGAATAAGGAAAATTAGTGGGAACTGTGAAGGGTTAACCTAAAAATTTAAGGGGCTGTTTGACGCGCTGTTTTGTAATCAGAAAGCCTGGGAATCATAAAATCTGGGAATCCTGGGTCGTAATCAGCCTAGGAATGCTGATTACTGTGTTTGGGGTGCAGTGTTGAGTCTGTCTGATTTGTTGAAACCTATGTTTGGGGTGCATGGTTGGGTTGGATTGGAGCTGTGTATGCTGATTTTTTTTTTAAGACAATTTTTAGTTGGTTTTTTGGATCCATTTTATTTGTACTTGATAAATTATTTGTTCAATTGCATATCCATATTTTTCCTTCTTATGTGGATCAATTGTTCCAAAGATACGAAATATATTATGTGTAATTTGTACAAGTATATTGTTATCTCAACCACAACATTCATGATCATTGAAAATGAAATAAGAACATATAATTAAAGTAGTTCGCAATGAATGTATAAAGTTGTCAAAATTACAACACATAAAACCATACAACATAGTAGAAGGTTTGAAAATCATAACATCATATAACTTAAACTTAAAGGAATAATGAAAGATAATAATAGTAGTCCATTACATAACGTAATTAAAATTAAGTAGTAGATGAAGGAGATGAACGCATCGAGTTGTCATCCATTGGGGGCCGGGGTCCAGGTTCTCTCCCTAAGACTTCAACACAGTAATCATACTTCCAATCAGGGGAGAATGCAAAGAAGGAGTTTAGCATCATACTATCTGACAAAAGGGTCTTCGCAACGGCCATGCAGTCCTGCCTTGTCATCCCAGGGATTGCCTTTAATTCTTCATATAACTCGTTCTCACGGGCCCTTTCAATGCGGTCATTCTCAGAAGGCCAAGATGCAATCCTCCCAATCTGTTCTGCGGTTAAGTGGAACTCGTTATTCAGGATGTCTGACATGTTGGACTTTGAGGATATACGCCTCCTCCTACTTGGTCGAGGCCCTCCAAACTCTCCTGTCCGATTTGTTGGCGTACCTAATGTCTCTTCCCCAATTGATGTATCAACTGTAGGTGGATCGCGGACGAATGTATTTTCAAATTCAAGGGGGAAGTCATCATCCAGGTCAATCGCACCATCTGATGTCATCTCAGCTGGAGTCTGTGCGCCTGCCCCTGTTGCTCTATCTTTTCCAAATATTATGGCAAGATCATTAAACCAGGGGAATGACTTGTTTCTGAGTCCTCGAGCATTGGGATGACCCTGCATGGCAGTGTGGGAACAATTGAAGATGTGCAATAATTATTTTATCTAAACAATTAACTAGCATGATATATGTCATACCTTCACCCAATCATCAAATAACTCTTTCTCAGCCTCGATGCATTTTCGTTCCTCATTCCATCCAAACCCACTACATGTAGGCCCCATCATCTCAGAAATTGCTTGGTATTGTCTCTTCAAAGTCCTCAATCGTGACTCCAAATTAGGAGAAACTTGCATGTCATATTCAGGCATCTTCTCCTTCATCATCTTTTGCACAGCGATCAGAAATCCCGGCCTAAAGGTGCCATTATCGTCCCGCCAACCACCAGCCTGGACGAGATGCAGTAGACATTCGACGAACATAATGTCCTCCTCAGGAGTCCATATATGTTTGGAGTTTTTATTTCGTGATGAGGATTCTGCCATCTGCAATAATACATAAATTTTAATAATATAGTTAATGCATTTTTTCTTTTTAAAACGTATCGATAAACGAAATTATATGTTCGAATAAGCATTCACGATTATGTAATTAATTCATTAATATGAACTGAATGTTATGTACATATCCAAAAATATATATGGGCTGACTGTCACAATTACACAGTAGTCCCACAAAAGACATATATGAACGAAATTAAAAAATAAATAAATAAAAGTCCATGTTGACATTGAGTCAATTCCCATTCCAAATCGTCCACATATGGTCCGCGAGGTTATCCCTCCATCCAGTCCAGACATCTGTTGTCTCCACAAAGCTAATGTTGTCTGCATTCATCTCATACGAGTCGGGATCACTTGGGTGTGCTGCCTCAAATATTGGGTCTGGACCCATTTCTTTAATGATCAAGTTGTGTAACAAACAACATGCAGTGATCGTTTTACACTGGACTTCGACGGGGTAATAAGATTTTCCTCGAAGGATTGCCCACCGCCCCTTAAAAGTAAACAAAAAAAAAATCAATTTTTACCCTTAAATATTGTATATCATTTTTATTCAAACTTTTCAAATTGCAATTTAAAGTTTTAAACTAATGGTCGTCTTTTTAAGCCATGTATTTTGGTTAGAGACTCGAATCTCTACTCCCAGTTGAATTAAAAAAAATTGACAGCTTTTCTGTTTCAAGAATGGTTGACAAAATTATGTCTTAGTCAACCCAATATAAGCATTATAATTATGACATAGTTCAAAGTTTGAATTACCATCTCATCATATGTTATTGAACTAAAAAAAACTCACATAAATTTGATAGAATTTTAGAGAAAAATAAGGCTAGAAGCCTAGAATTGATCTTTTAAACACGGTTTATGAGTTTTGGTTTTTTTTTTTTATTACAACAAATGTGGGTTATAAACATTTGGATCTTCGACTTTAAAGGAAAAGTACACGTCGATTACTAGTGAGCTATGCTTCCTGTAGGATTAATTTTGATCTCATGCAAAACTTTATTTTTATAAAAACTAGCAAAATTTTAGAGATTTTTACATTAATTTTTGTTAAAATTTAAACTATTTGATAAATTTAAAAGTTTATGGTAAAAATATAAGAACTTTAGATAAGAACTTTTTCATCTTTCCAAATTAAAGTTAAAAGAAGCAAAATTACAAGTTTCATCCTTCAACTTTCAAAATAGTGTTTATTTAGTTCTTATAGTTTATAAAATTTGTAATTAGTCATTTAACTTTCAAAGTTGTGTTTATTTTGTCTTTCATCATTTAAAACAATTTTAATAAGTTTTTCAACTTTTAATTTTGTGTTTAATACGTATGTCTTTTAACGCTTATTAGGTTTTGTAGAAATTTAGAGGATAAATTAAAAACTTTCGTCTCTTAGATGACTTAATTTGTTATCTCAATTTATGCTAACTCATTGGGTTAATTGAAAATATTGAAAGGATTGAAATGAAACTTTCGAAATAAATAGGGATTGAATTGGAAACACAAGAACAAAGCATATACTCTATCAAAAAAAAAAAGATCCATGTTATAACATAAAATCAATGGAAATGGTATGTGGAAAAAAAAATAAACATAATGGATTAAATTGACAATTTAAACATATAGGGATTAAATTGAAAAAATTAAAAACTAAAACAATACTCGGCAAAAAAAAGGAAATTAAAATTTCGAACATTACAAAAGGGGTGCCACAGCTTTTGGGCTGGAAGAAAGGCCCAACAAAAAAATAAAATAAAAAGTTGGAGATGCAGAGTATCGAACCCCGTACCTCTCGCATGCAAAGCGAGCGCTCTACCGTTTGAGCTACATCCCCATTTGTTCGATGATTATATTTGGTTTAACTTATATAAATAATTCAGTTTTAAAATAAGACAAAATTTGGTAATTATAATCTGATGGTAGAAAAAAAGTTATGGGTGAATAAAATTGTAAAAAATTCGAAAGTTCAAGATTCGTGAATTTTAAAAAATTCGAAAGTTCAAGGAGTAAAATTGTAATTTTGATAGTCTAAGAATCAAAGTTCAAAGACTAAATTTGTAATTTAACCTAGAAATTTGATATGAGTTTCACCCCTAAGGTTCTAACTACATTGTGTCATGCCATTATGAGTAGAGATGTCCCCAGCTCCGACCCCATTTCATTCTCCGTCTCCGCAAAAATTTTCCATTTAATTTGGCAAGGATCGGGGCGGGAATTCCCTGCAGAAAATTTGCGGGGATTGGGTTCCCCGCAGAAAATTTTTTCCCGTTTTTTTTTTAATCTTTTTTTATTTTATTTATTCTCAACCATAATAGAAATTCTTTCTAAATAAATAATTTTCAATATAATTTATATTTAAAGAAAATGTTTTAAAATTTCTTAATAAAAACAATAATATATCATAAGTAAAAATATTATAATGTCGAAACAACTTAATTTCTCAAAATTCAAATTTCAATATTACAATATAGTCTTTAACTTTTTTTTTTAATAAAAAAAATAGTCTTCAACTAATTCTTACTATAGTTTTTTTTTAAAAAAAATTATATTTATAGGTAATAATTAGCATATATATATATATATATATATATAAAGATACATACATACATACGTACATACATACATACATACATACTAACTAATCGGGGCGGGGGCGGGGATGGGGACGGGAAATATATTCCCCGTCCCCATTCCTGTTTAGCTAACGGGAAAAAAGTCTCCCCACTCTCCCTCCCTCATTCACCGTGTAATCAGGGATTCCCCGTCTCGTTTGGGGTGGGTGCGGGGTCTCAACCTCGCGGGTTAAATAGGCATTTCTAATTATGAGTATAGCTTAACTGACATAAAATATATACTATAGACTAAGAGGTTAGAGGTTCGAATCCTCCACTCCACATATTATCTAAAAAAAAAAATCTACGTTGTGTCGTATGTTTACAGGTTATGCGGATTTTATGAAGCTAATGGAAGTTTACGATTGAGAATAATAGGTCTCATAATGTTCTTTAATTTGAAGCTTAAAAAGTATCATTCTTACAAATTGCACACAACAAGAAAATTTACGTCTAAAGCTCTCTCAATCATTATTTTTTCGCAGTCTTACCTCAAGCTCCTTTGTACGAACATCAAGATTATTTCCTTTTCAATTTTCACGAGAAGAAAAAAAAAAGGCTAATTATAAAAAAAATACTTCTGAATTTTGTCTTTTATTTCAAAATTTTCCCTAAACGTTCAAAAATTATAGTATTACACTTAACCTTTTCTAAATGTTTCAAAATTATCCTTGAAGTAGAAACCTGTTAGAATTTTAGACGATAATTTGGCATGGCAAAATACCATTCTTTCTGACTTAATTCAGGCAAGCGTCTCAGTTATCGCCACGTCATTCCAAGTCACCACTATGTCGACTTTCTGTCAAAAATTCTAATAGATTTCTACTTCAATGGTAGTTTTGAAACATTTATGAAAAGTTAATAGTGCAACTTTTGAAATATTAGAGGTATTTTTGAAACAAATGTCAAAGTTTAGGGGTATTTTTTATAATTTAGCTAAAAAAATATAATTCACCTTGGGTGAGGAATATTTTTTCCTATTTTTACTTCAATAAGAATTGATGTTGTAGTAAGAACGTACTTCCTATTTCCATTGGGCTTGGTTTTACGATTTGTCTTGAGCTAGAATCAAGCGTATTTAGTAATTAGGTTTTACAACCCAACAATCATCCTTTTATTATTCATCCAATTGCAGTTACAAGGAATAAAAAATGAAGGTGAAAAGTACTATAATTCAAGATCTAAATATGATAAACATGTTTTGAGTTCAATAAATAAAAGGTGGTGAAAGAAGAAATGGATGACCTAATTTAAAATTATTGTGATGTGGCCAATATTACTCATTTTTGTCAATAGTTTTTATTGTTTAAAACAAAAGTATTCCATTAAAAAAAAAAAACTTTCAAATTCTAGCTAAAAATCAACCACAAAGTGAAGAGATTACATACTTTTAACTCATAAATTGAGAACAATAGAGGTGGATGTTCACAAATTGATCTTCCAAGTCATAAAAAGAGGAGTGGAGGGATGAAGACAATTGTATATGCTATGATTGGAGAGAACAAAATAAATTATTGTGGTAATATATCTATTTATTTTCAAGTTTCAACAACATCTTAATATTTTATAAATGGAGTGTTTCAATACCATATTAAGGAGTAATGAGTATTTATGATATACCTTAAAAATATCGATGAAACATTAAAATATATATATATATATATATATATATATATATATATATATATATATATCACCTCTATATGAAATTAAGAACTAATAGTAAAATTTCATCTTCTTTTTAATAATGCAAAATACTTATTTTCCAACCCAAATAAATATGTTGTTTTATGGATTGCTTTCATGTGTCGTGTTGATGCCAGAAAATGGATCGTCGATCAACAGTAAATTTTTATTATCGAAAACTGAAAGTGCCTGCAAAACAAAGAACTAACACCGGTGTGGTGCTAAGCCACCTAAACTCCGACACTCATATTAGAAATCAGGTTTCACTTAGAAAGCTTAGATTGTAGAAAGTAAGTAATGATTGCATACCTATGAATGCCGTATCCCTTTGTATTTTTATAATCGTACAGTTGTAACGGTCAACCTTATATCATAACATTCTCTAGAAATTTCACTGGGTTGTCAAGCTACATATATTGCTTTAACCGTTACTTTTGAAATTCTTTAATTCGAACCTAATGAATCCTTTATAGCGTTCCTAAGCACACCCTCTAGTTCGTTCTCAAAAGGTCTTCCCAATTTTGAGTCAGTATCATGGTTCAAATCAATTTGGATTGGCTCATAAGGGATCGATTGTGAAAGCCTCTTGCTCGATCGTTCGGGATCAAGCAAGATTAGACTAGGGTGACCCCTTGAGGGGTTGCTCTAATAGGCTTCTTGGCTGACCCCTCGAGGGATTGGCCTAATAGGCCTCTTGGCTGACCCTTCGAGGGGTCGGCCATTGGCCGACCCTCAAAGGGCCAACCAAGGTCAATTTGGGCCGATCCCTTTGTGAGATCAGCCCTTCTCTTTAGAGCTCCACATCGGGCTCCGTTTCCTTGCTTGGGGCCTTTTATCCAATCAGGTGGCTAACTTTTTCCCATAACAGGTTCCCCCACTTCCAATCCAAACCCTTATAAATATTTACTCGGGTTTCGCTTGGAAGTCTAAGGGTATTACTTATATGTATTTCATAGTTAGCACCAAACATTGCCTCGAAGAACGTGTTAACCTTATGTCTATATAAGGATTTATGGTGAACTCTAGTTCTCAGAAGTTCTCAAACTTTTCCTGATCTCAATTCTCTTTATTTTGAAGCCCTTGTCTTTCCTCCACTCTTTCAAGTAAGCTCTTCTTTCATGTTTCTTTTCCTTATGGCGGGTAGTTCTAGGGCTCTTCATTTCAAAACTGGTGACTTGTCATACCCGGACGATGAAGATTTCATTCTTAACCCCTTACCAAAAGCACATAATCTACGCAAATCTGGGGCTCATATTCGAAAGGAGCCGACTAGGATTCAACTAAAAGGATCTTTAACCCAGGCGGCCTTAGATGACCTTAGGATCCAATTTAATGTTCCTTCTTCCATCTGCATGAGAGTTCCAAATCAGGGAGAGAATTTGGTCGCGCCTCCTCTTAGGGAAGTAGCTTTTTACCCTGACACGGTTGCTAGTGGTGTTCAACTTCCTTTACTGCCTACTATTCAAAGTTTCTTGACTCTCATTAATCTTGCCCCCTCTCAAATTTTTCCTAGTGCTTGGTGTTCTTTTATAGAATGTTATGTTCTCTAACTTCAGGTTGGGAATCCCACTCCCATGGTCGCTATTGATTTTCTATCCTTGCACACTTTCAAACAGAAAGACAAATCTCAACTATTTTACTACATTAGTCCGCAATCTATCCATGAATCTATTGTAAAAGAACCTTCATTAGTCAAGGACTATAAGAAGCATTGGTTCTTCATCAGTGGTTCATGGCTTGCTCTTGATAGTCTTGGCTCTATCCTTCCGGTCCCAATCGAATTCAAGATGATAGGCGTGCCCCCTATTTCCTTATCTGATCAGGACCGTTCTTTCTTTTATATCACACTATTCTTATTTTATTATTATTTTTTGTAGTTGATATCGACCCAGTGCCATCACCTATTGCTATCACCTTCCTTGACTTTGCTTGGAGGATTGGTGGACTTTTGCGATGGGGTCATGACTTAGTTCATATCAAGTTGCTTGCTAAATATCGTCTCAGTCCAACCCTTTCGACGAACTCTTCAGGTGTTACTTCCCGACTTGTATATTATATTGTGAATATCTTAACGGTCTAACCTTGAGTGTGGATAGCTAACTTTGACTTTGTTTATTTGTTTTAGATATGGCTTCGCGCTCACAATTTAGAGCCATGGAACATTAATTGGAAATGTTGTCTAATCATTCGAATTTTGACCCTGTAGAAATTACTCCCATGGTTACTTCTCTTACTAATAATGAAGGGCACAAAAAGTGACCTTCTCAAAGACAGTGCACCTGGGCTTTCCCCAAGCGTGCAACTTTTCAAACCCCTCATCAAGTATCTTGCAGATCAGACATTCCTTAGTCTCTACCATTTCCCATTATCCATTATGCATGTGGGGTTAGTCATAGTGTTCCTCCATCTTTCGGCAAGTCTAGCTATGGAACTATTCTCCCTTTTGACTATAACGATCCTTATGATTCTCCTGTCGACGAAAATACTGAACTTAAACATGCATTTTCTATGTGGGCTAGTTTATCCAAAAGTAGCTCTTTTCAAGAACGCGTTGATTGTCATTGTGGTTTACAAGACCCTCAACTTGCTATCACAGTTGTGATGCACCACCTTCATGAGGTGAAGTACTTATCCAATCCCTAGACTTGATTACTTTAAACCTTAATCTTCTCATTATATGTTTCGTGTGTAGGCTTTTGACCATACGGCCGTAGCTTCTTGTTGGATGTCTAGAGAACTCACTCATATTTACCAAAGCCATGTTCCCAAAGAAGAATTTAATTGAACGCAAATTCTGCAGGCTCAAGCAACCCAAACTTTGCACAATGTGCAGAGAATCTTCACTCACTTTAGACTCAATTTGATAACTATCAAGCCCATTTCGAGAATGATATATATGTTTTTCGACTTCAATTGTCAGAAATGCAAGCTAAACTGAAGGAAGCCGAAACTAAACTTGCTGACTCTAAATATTTGTTCGAGGCATTCAAACTTTTCAAAGAGTACATCACTTTTCAGAATCAAGCTATGTGTTGTGGAGTGAACTAGTCGGTTCGGACTGCTAAGGAACGTCATCCTGACATGGATCTTGGATGGCTCAAAGCTTCCTTCAAAGAGTATTGCAATCCTCAAGGATTTGACCTTGGCCAAACCTCCGAATTGGAAAATGAAGTCTTAGGTGAAGATTTTCTTCATGATATTCTCTCAGATGAAAAACAAGCCCCTTAACTTTTATGGATTATGGACTATTATGTATTCATGTATTGTCCTTTTTAATTATGAACTGTTATGTACTAATGATCATTTTTTATCCAAATATCGACTTGGGTTGTTTCGTTTTCCAATTCTCAACGAGTATTCTTGCTTCATCCATTTGCTCATGAATCTTTTTGGCTTTGTTCTAAACCTTTGAAGGTTAACAAGTCGTTTGTATGTGTTTTGACCCCTTCCATACCCCTCACTCATGCAATTGGACTTTATCTTATAAACTAACTACTTGAGTAGAAAAATATGCTCTCATTGATTAGAAATTGAAAACAAAGAAGTAACCTTTGATTCAGAAATTACAACGAAAAATGAAAAAAATGATTTATTGAAAATAGACTTTTAAATGTTCAGCATTCCATGGATGAGGCTTTTGTCGCCCTTCGAGATCAGCTATCTCATATGTTCTTGGTCAGATGATCTTTGTAATCCGATACGGACCTTTCCACGTTGGACCTAATGCTCCACTACCTGGTTCTTTGGTGTTGGCATAACTTGTCGAATGACTAAATCGCCTTCTTTAAAGCTTCGTCGTTTCACACGAAAATTGTAGTATTGAGCCACTCTATTGTTGTACTTGGCTACCTGTAGACGTGTTATTTCCCTATGTTCCTCTAGCAGATTAAGATGTAAGTTGAGCGAGTCTGAATTTTCATTAGGATCGAACTGCTCTATTATTGGTGACGGGAGGCCGACCTCTACTGGAATGACCCATTCAGATCCAAATGAAAGCAAAAAAGAAGTCTCGCCAGTCGAAGTCCGAGGGGTTGTCCTATAAGCCCATAATACATTTGGTAACTATTCAGCCAAAGTCCTTTCAACCCCTCCAATTTGGTCTTCAGGTTTCATTTGATAATTTTATTGACAGCCTCTACTTAACCATTCACATGTGGATGAGCTGGAGAAGAAAATAAATGTTTGATGCTTACATCAGCACAAAAATTTCAAAAATCTACATTATCAAACTGTCGACCATTGTCAGTGACAAGAGCATATGGTATACCAAATCGGCATATTATACCTCTCCAAATAAAATCAGTGACTTTCTTCTCTGTTATGGTTGCAAAAGCCCGTGCCTCTACCCACTTGATGAAATAATCAACTGCCATTATGGCAAATTTCGTTTGCCCTCTACTTTGAGGAAGGCGACCAATGAGGTCTACTCCCCATTGCACAAATGACCATGGGCTCATAACGCTCATGAGTGGCTCAAAAGGTTGTCTTTGTATTGTTGCAAAACGTTGACATTGGTCACATGACCTAACAAAAACATGTGCATCTTCAAATATAGTAGGCTAATAATACCCTAGACTTACCACTTTCTGTGCATGAGACCTCACTCCTAAATGGTTTCCACATACTCCTTCATGTATTTCCTGCATGACATACTTATCCTCTTTAGGCGTGAGGCACTTAAGGAGTGGCAAAGAATAAAGTCATTTGTACAATCGATTATCTCTCACTACGTATCGGATGGCTTGGTATTTTAGCCTTTAGGCTTCAACTTTATCGAAAGGGATTATGTCATTTGCCATATAATCCATTAATAGATATGTCCAAGTCCTT
This sequence comes from Trichosanthes truncata, assembly GCA_033996785.1. Taxonomy (NCBI): domain Eukaryota; kingdom Viridiplantae; phylum Streptophyta; class Magnoliopsida; order Cucurbitales; family Cucurbitaceae; genus Trichosanthes; species Trichosanthes truncata. The sequence continues at coordinate 7,545,327 of JAWPNB010000007.1, forward strand.
TAACTGTTATGAATAGGCTCATTGATGACCATTTCTTCCCTCTTTTGAATGCTAGGCTCCGATAAAATTTCTACAGGGATTGTCCTACCTAGCTCGGTCTCATACGCCGTTGCCAATCGAGCCAACGAATCTACATTGGCATTTTGTGAACACGAAATTTGTTGAATCCCATACTTTGAAAAAGACTCTAGCAACTGTTTTACTTTCGATAAGTAGGTTGCCATACGTTGCTCCTTCATTTGATATGCTTCAGCCAATTGATTTACAATTAGCTGAGAATCGCTAACAATCAAGAGTTTAGTGATTCCAACCTTCTCAGCCAATCGTAACCCGACTATTAGGGCCTCATACTCTGCTTCATTATTGGAAGCTTGAAACATGAAGCGTAAAGCATATTCAAATCTCTCCCCGTCAGGTGAGACCAGCAAAAGCCCAACCTCGCATCCTTTGCCATTGGAAGACCCATCTACATAAAAGGTCCATGGGGGTTCATCACTCATGGAGTTTGGACCTTGAAGCTCCGTCACGTTCACACTTAGTTGGCCAGCAACAAATGTAATTGAGGTGAGCTCGATGATAAAGCTCGCTACGCCTAGCCTTTTATAGCAGGTCATGGCCGGAAGGAAATATCATGCTCGCCTAGCTCCATCGCCCACTTTATAAGTCTTCCTGATGCTTCTGACTTTTGTAACACCTGTTGCAAGGGAAAATTAGTGAGCACAACTACCTTATGTGCTTGAAAATAGGGTCTCAACCTCCAAGCTGAAGTAATCAGCGCCAAAACAAGTTTTTCTACCTGAGGGTATCGGATCTCTGCCCCCACCATTGCAAGGTATAATAGACAGGTAGCTGGCAACCATCTTTTTCCTTAACAAGTGCTAAACTGAATGCAGTATCCGATGCTGCCAATTATAGGTAAAACTCATCTCCTAGGACGGGTTTGGAGAGGAGTAGTGTTGAGCTGGGATAGCTTTTCAATTGCTTAAAGGCCTGATTTGCACTCTTCTGTCCATTCAAAGCTTCCATTTTTTCTTTAAAACTTTGAAGAATGGTAAACACTTATTTGTAGCTCTGCTTATGAATCGGCTAAGTGTTGCCACCTTCCAGTTCAAATTCTGTAGTTGCTTAAGACTCCTTGGGGATTCCATCTCTAACACTGCCTGGATTTTGTCAGGGTTAGCCTCTATTTCTCGTTGATGAACCATGAAGCCTAAAAACTTTCCATAAGTCACGTCTAAGGCACACATAGTTGGGTTTAGCTTCATTTGATATGCTTTGTTCAAGTTGGTGAAGTCGATGCACATTCGCCATTTTCCATTAGTATTTTTTACCAGCACCACATTAGATAGCCACTGTGGATAGTGTACCTCTCAGATGAACTTCGTTTTCAACAGCTCATCCACCTACTCTGCTATTATCTCGTTCTGAGTGTGGTTAAAGGCTCGGCGCTTCTGACAAACAGGTTTAAAGTCTCTGTCCACATTGAGCCTGTGCACCATTATCTTCAGATCTACTCCGGGCATATCATGTGCAGACCACGCAAACACATCTACTTTGACCTGGAAGAACTCAATGAGGCTTTTCTTTTGGTTCGCTTCCATCTTTGTCCCAATGCTAATCTGTTGATCTTCAGATAACAAGGGGACTTATTCTAAAGCCTCAATGGGCTCTCCTTGGGTAGTCATCTCAACCAACAACTCCACCTCTCCTATCGACGAATGTTGCTCATCCTAGTCAACTTCCATAGTTTCAGGCATAGAGCTACATGTGTCGAGATAACTGTATTAGTCTCAACCTCTCCTATAGTCGAGCCTTCTTCATCATGGGTATCTACTAACGATACCTCTTATATATTCTCCCTCATCTCTTTCATTGTGGTGTGGTAACATTCTCGAGATGCAAGCTACTCACCATGAACAATTCCGACCCTACTAAGTGTCGAAAACTTCATCATTTGGTGGTAGGTCGAAGCCACAACCTTCATACTATGAATAGTTGGTCTGCCTAGAATAGAGTTGTAGACCGAGTCTTCATTCACGACCAAGAACTCTACCATTGTTGTTACACACGTCAACCCTTCTCCAAATGTTACAGATAATTCAATACTCCCTTTCGGGTAGGGGTGATACTCGGTTCGGCTTCATCGATTTCGGGCCCAACTGAGAACCGAACCAAACCGATCTGTTTAGAGAAAATGGGAACCAAACCGATGTCCAATAAAGGACAAAACCAATGGTTCAGTTTTTGGTCAGTTCGGTCCCTATCGGTTCGGTTTTCGATTTTGAGCAAAAATAGGCTTTTTTTTCTTTTTTCCAGCCCACTATTCTTTTTTTTTTCCAGCTTGTGTAAAATTGAAACCTAACACTTGCAAAACAAGAACAAAACAACCCCCTCAATCTTATTTTTCCCTTTCTTTTTCCACCATGTATTTACAGTAAAATTGAAAGCTAAAGCTAAAAGATAATTAGCTAATAAAAAAATTGAAAAATATCATGGACTATTTCATATGTACAAACAAAACAAAATACAAAACCATCAGAATCCAGCACCCAATAGCTAAAGGAAAGAAGGAAAAATAAATATATTATGGAGAAGCTTGTTGTGATAATCCAAGTCCCAATTACCAAGTTATAACTCATCAAATGGAAAACTTGTTCAAAATCAACAAAAATCATTTTCCCCCAGAACTGAAACAAAAAAAAAAAAAAAAAAAAAAAAGAACAGTAGCCCACTTTGCCTTCAAACCTCCTCTTAGATCCGACGAACCTGGACTAGATGAGTAAAGGTGACAACGCATGACAAACAAATGATGGCAGCGACATTCTCCAGACTGCAGAACGTGCCCGATTTTGTACAACGGCGTCGTCAAGAAGATGGGCCATAAACTTGGCCTTCATGGCCCTCTAAGCCTTTGCCTGCATGCTCGTCTTTTGGCAACAACGAAAAGCAAAGAAAGACAAAAAATCAGATGGATGAGAGTGCAATGACGAAGGGCGAAGCCGTGGCTGAACTGAAAGGATGATCGCAAATGGCTGAGAGAGAAAGAGTTTGATTTACGGTTGGATGTGGCTAAAATGAAAAAGAAAAGGAAAAGGGATTAGGGTTTTATGTTTACGGGTATATATATACACCTCGGTTCGGTTCGGTTTTGGCTGGTTTTTTCAATCGAAAATCGAACCAAATCAAAAAATTTCGGTTTTCTCTAAATACAAACCGATATATCCAATTTTGTGCTAAAAAACCAAACCAATCCAGTGGATCGGTTCGATTTGGTTTGGTTTAGTTGGTTTTTGGTTATTTGTATCACCCCTACTTTCGGGTACACTTTGTTTCCACCAAACCCCATTAGAGGGATAATACTGACTTTCAAGCGATCTCACCCTAGCTTTATCGCATCATAAGCTTGCAAGGAAAGCACATTAGTCGAGTTTCCTCCATCTACAAGAATGTGTCGAACTCTTATGTTGGCTATAATCAGTGAAACAAGGAGGGCATCATTGTGAGGCTGGTGTAGCTTGGCTGCTTCTATAAAACTAACAACTTCATCAGCTAAGATAGTGGTACAAACCTCCAAGGCTTCTGGCAAAGCTGGGGCATCTCGTGCCTTTGCTTTTCTTTTTCTATTCAACTCTCCTTTGGTTGATCCTCCAAATATTGTTCGGATATCTTTGGGTGTAGGTGAATCTTCTTCTCTTCAACCTGTTTCTCATCGCTTTTGTTCAGTTTCTTGTCCATTGCTTCCACTCACGTATTCTTTCAATTTCTTTTCTGGATAAGAGCATCTATTGCCTATTTCAAGTCAAAGCAGTCCGACGTCAGGTGAAAAAGGCAATACTTGTCTTAATTCCTTCTACGCGACCCTGTATTTAACTTGGCCGGCCACTTGAGCACGTTCTTATCATGGATCTCCATTAAAATTTGCTCGACTGGAACAACCATAGGGGTGTATCATTCAAACTTACTCAGTGGTAGACCTTTTTGGATCGATTTGTCATGATGATCTAATCGATCCTTCATCTTCCTTTTTCTTGAGTTAACTTAGTCTTCTTCCACTCGACTTTTTCCTTTCTCGTGGTCAACCCAGGTGTGTTTATCATCTAACGTTCGTCTTGAATGGAGTAGTTCACCCACGCTCATATACTTATGTGCCATGGTCAAAAGTTTTACGTAGGTTACCGACGCCTTCTTACCCAATGACCAAAGGAATCTTTCATCCTTTAATCCGGCCATAATTGCAGTAAGTGCTGCTCCATCATTGTATCCTTCAATTTGAAGAGCTTCACTGTTAAAGCATGACACATATTCTCTCAATGTTTCATTGCTACCCTGCTTGATGGTAAGAGGGTGTGTAGTTGGTTTTCTTTGATCCCTCCCTCTAAGAAATTGGGTAACAAATGCTTGTGCCAAGTCCCAAAACGAGGCTATAGACTTCCTCTTTAGTTGCTTGAACCATTTTCGAGCTGGACCTGTCAAGGTGAACGAAAATGCACGACATTTGATAGCATCTCGAACTGCATGTTGTTCCATCCATGACCAAAACGTATCTAAATGTTTCACTGGATCTTTTGACTTGTCATAGGCCTTAATAGTGGGCAATTTGAATTTTGGCAGTACTTCATTCGGCATTATTTCATCAGTGAAAGACAGGTCTACCTAATCTAAGAGATTCTCCAGGTTCAGCCCATCATGATCTTGTGCTTTCTTCATGTCTGCTAATTAACTCTGAATTCTAAGTAATTCAACCGCCCAGGGCTGACTCTCAGCTTCTTTATCATCGTGCTACTTTCGCCTCTGATTGATTAACTCTAAGAGATCTGAACCCATATTAGTATTTTCAACTGAGATATCTTCCCGACCTTGACCCTATATATGTCATGCTCGAGATACATGAACTTCATTTCGAACTTGACTATCGTATACCACCCGTGTTCGAGACTTGCAATCCTCAACTCGAGATGATGTCCTTTTAACTTCTGGCCGATTAGATCTTCTGTCATTTCCTCCCAATCGTAGCTTCTTAATCAGTCTTTGCTACCTGACATGTTACTATCCTTATCCTTCAACCGCCAGGCTCTTACCTTTAGCTTGGTCTAGGATGAAAGGGGGCGAATCACAAACTGTGGAAGTTTAAATTCTCTCCTTGGGTTTATTTCCTCCAAGATGATCAATTGGTTTTTTACCCAATGCTTCCACTATTGGATTAAGACAATCAAGTATCTCTAGAATCCGTGCAATATTTTGATCCAAAACCCAAACTTTTTGTTCTAACGTAGCGTATTGGTCTGCCGTTTCCACAATGACACGATTTGGCTCAGGGAGACCCACCAATTGATTGGTCTCCATAACTTGGACATCTTGTCCCCTTGTAGCTATCTGTCGGGGAGGTCGATCGTTGTCAGATTCTTTTCCATCAACAACTTGGTGATTATAGCTCAACTCGTTACTCATGGTTCCTGATGTTCAATTCTCAAGCAAATAGGAAATCATCCCCATAGACAGCGCCAACTATTGATACCGAAAAATGGATAGTCGGATCAATAGTAAATTTGTATTACCGAGAACTGAAAGTGCCTGCAAATCAAAGAACTAACACCAGTGTGGTGCTAAGCCACCTAAACTCCGACGCTCAAATTAGAAATCAGGTTTCACTTAGAAAGCTTAGATCGTAAAAAGTAAGTAATGATTGCATACCTCTGAATGTCGTATCCCTTTGTATTTTATAATCGTACAGTTGTAACGGTGAGCCTTGTTTCATAACATTCTTTGGAAATTTCACTGGGCTGCTGGGCTAAATTTCGTTGGTGTTTGCCACCCAGGCTCTGATTCTTAAGTCATAAAGTGAATGAATGTGACAAGTTAGGGTTTAGAGAATGAGGAATATCTTACATTCTTCAGGTTGAAGAAGGATAATTATATTGAAGGGAATAATCTAATTAAACCCAAGCGGAAGTGTAGGAATCGGTTTGAGTTTATTTAGAATTAAATAATAATATTATGGTTAAGCATAACATACCTTGAAAATATGGAGATTCTTCTGGCGGATCTTTATCTCTTCCACAAAGTCTTCCTAGCTATGACTCGAACACAGGACCAAGGCTTGTGGGAGCCTCTTGAAAGAAAATCCACAAGGGATTAGAGAGGAAGAGGTCTAGAGAGAATTCTCTAATTCTCTATTGAGGAGATGCGTGTTGTTAAGAATGTACAATGGCACACCCCTAGGGTCCTATTTATAATGGTCTAGGGAAAATAATTAAATAATATATTTTAATATCTAATATATTAAAATATATTTATCTAACCAATTTGAATCTAATTCAAACCATTTTTAAAATTCTTCTACTACATCCATTTCCTAATTTGAATCCAATTCAAATTTAATAAATATATTTTATTTAATGTATCAAATACAATAAATATATTTTTCTCTTTTATATTTAATATATCTGATATATTAAATATTAATTTGAACACTTCAAATTAAATATTAATTTGAACATTTCAAATTTTAATATTTAATGTATCAAATACAATAAATATATTTTTCTCTTTTATATTTAATATATCTAATATATTAAATATTAATTTGAACACTTCAAATTAAATATTAATTTGAACATTTCAAATTCAATATTAATTTGAACATTTCAAATTTTTCTTTCAACTAAATTGATCTTTTAGTATTATTATGAGCTATCAAGGGGACCTTATGGACCTACATATTATAAGCTCCAATGATACAAAATTAATTAATTAAACTCTTTAATTAATTAATTTTCATTCATTAACTTTAGGGTCACCCCACTATAGACCTAGAGTTGCACTCTTATGCATTGTAGGACAAGTTGTGTCCATAGATATAATCATTACATACAAGTTGATCCTTCACGAGTTGGTCGTAATTACAGTTTGGTCAAAAGTCTGTTTTACTCCTATAATTACATCTTGCACCTTAAGTACCACTGATCCTTTAATGAACAATCTGTTTATAATCTAATTATAAACTAAGTCCCTCTCGGGCCAGTGAGAGGGTGGGGCTCCATTGTTCAAGTCTCGAAATCAACACTTAAGGGACTACTCATCTACTTACCAAATATGGGAATGAGTGAATTCCATCTTGTGAGATTATGTTCCTAGCTCCCTATTTGGTCAAGTCCCCAAAATGGTAGACATATTGAATCGGCTACAAAAGCCACTCTCACCCATCAAATCAAAGGACAAGCCCTCATAGGGAGGAGTTCATAACTCATTCAGGATTAAAATCAAGTCGCATATGACCATCCTGATGAAATATTAATCTTCTCAATTAACGGATTTATAAAGACATATTAAATATTTCGTGGTCCAGTCTTATACAAACTCATTGTATAAGATACCCCCACTCACATGTCTCCACATGAATGATTTGGATCAAATCATTTGTAACTATTACAAAGTGGGCCGTATCAATAGTGTTACCAAGATAAGACACCCAACCTTATCCATATTCTATGACTCTTTAGGTTATTTCTTGAACACGATCCTCCTGTATGTCAACCACATACTGTTCAAGATTACACTAATAACCTTGGATTTTTCATATAAAGGATAATATTATATTGCAAATAAAATAATCAAAATTATTATTAATTATTAAATAATTAATTAATTATGAGGCTTTAGGACATAAATTCCAACATATATGACCTTTTTAGGGTTTTGTTAACTCCTTTTCGAATAAGGTTAAAATGAGACCATACCGAGATTGAACCAAGATCCCACCCATCAAGGCACACTGGGCACGTGCCCCTTATGAGGCTCTTTTTCTTTGCTCGATGGTTTGGTCCTTTTCATGTTTTGGTCCATTGTTGCCTTGTATTGAACCTTTTTATCTTATTGGACTCTTGAATTCCTTTTCAATTTGGGTTTGTCCTTATGGTCTAATTTTACTCATAACAACATCAAATGAAAATCTAAAGTTGATTTTGATTCTCCTTTCATATATTTCCAAAAAAAAAAAATCACCTTAAAATTATATACTTTTTATAAGAAAAGATTATTGTAAAATTGTGGGCGCATGCCCCAACTGAATTTATATGAACAAGACAAAACACCAAATCCAAACTCATGGGCCGAAGGAAATAATAATTATTGTAAAATTATGGGGCGCATTAACTTTTATTATTAGAAAGAAAATAAATTAGATATTTTCTTTATAATTCCAAAACTAAAAAAGTAATGTGTCTGTCAACAAATGCGGGGATAGCTCAGTTGGGAGAGCGTCAGACTGAAGATCTGAAGGTCGCGTGTTCGATCCACGCTCACCGCAATTATTTCGTAATTCTGATTATTTTTTTGGGTTGGGTCATGGGCCGAAGTTTAGACCCTTGCAATTCCTTTTGTTGGCCGATGGGCCGTAATAATGAAAAAGGGTCCACCTTAATATTCGGCCCTAATAATGTGAAAATGGCCCACTTTATTGTTATTTTCTTTTTTTTTTCCTTTTAACTTTTTAATTATTATTATTATTAATGTCCTTTTAGAACCTTTAACTTTTTAATTATTTTTATTTTTATTATCTTTTTTTTTTACCAACCTTCCCCCACCTTAGTACTTTTAGGGGATGTTTGGTTCTCTATTTTGGAAGTGGGGACTATGAGTTTGTTTAAACAAACTCATGTTTGGTTAGCAGTTTTGTTACCTTACTCACTAGGTTTGCTGCAGTACTTTACCTTACTCACTAGGTTTGCTACAGTACTTTATGCATTAAATTTTTAATAAAAATATATTAGTTAAATAAAAAAAACAACTAATTAATGATAACTTTATAGTAAATAAATTTAGTTTAAATTTCAAATAGTAATAATTAATTCATAAACCGATATGTCGGCTTTGTTATACTTCATGTTTTAGAGCAATTATAATGATAAATTTATAAGAAGAAATTTCTTTGTATTTTGTTCTTACATTGACAAATATTAGACAAAAAACAATTACAAAACTAACTAAATATTTGTTTTGCAAAATAATCATTCAAAAAGTGTTCAGATTAACAATAATATTAAAAAATAAATTATTCAATTATAAAGTAATAGTTCATAATTTATAAGAAAATTATTATTATATTTTTAAATTTTTATTAACATATAAATTATAATAAAAATTATTTTATTATAAATTTCAAACCACACACATTATATAAACCTAAATTTAATACGTCAATTTCCATTTGATAAAAAAAAAAAGTTAATTTCTCTAAATCCACAACTTTCCTAAACTCCTTTTCTTGTGAAAATGTAAAAATCATGTTATTATAGTCAATTAAAGACATAACATTAAACTATTTTGGTTAGTGTATCTTGAAGTTAATAGCTTTTAAAATAATATTATTTAAAATACTTTAACTTTATAACCTTATATATTAGTTAAATATAGAAAGCTAAGTTCAATAGTAATTTTGATGATAAGTAGTAAATAACTTTTCTTAGTACAACAAGTTATAAATCATTAAATAAACAATTGATAACATTTTCTTTATGGTTAATTTTATGTTGGATATATTTGCATAAAAAATTTTGTTTATATTTGTTCACACTTTGGTAAATAGTCTGAAAATATTTTTATGAGCAATTAAATATTTATTCTATAAAATAATTATTGGAAGAAAATTGAGTGGACAAATGTATTAAAAATATTTTATTTATTATTAAAATAATACTCTCTAATTTCATCATAAAAGTTACATTTTATATATAATTTAATATATAGTTTTTATTACTTTAATTAAATAATTTATATTATTTATACAAATTTTAAATGTACCAACCAAATACACTATTAATAAACTCAGGTTTAACAAATTAGAATTTAAACACAGACTTAACAAACCCAGACTTGACACCATCCAAACACTGGTTTAACAAACCCAAACTTAACAAATCTATTTTCTGTACCATCCAAGCACAGACTTAACAAACTCAATCTTAATAAATCCAGACTTAACAAGCCACCCAAACCTGCGAACCAAATGACCCCTTATAGCTTACCTTATGTGATGATTTAAGTTATATGATACGAGATTTTTTTTATTAAAAAACCTGAATTATATGACATAAGTTAAAAAAAAGGCAGGAATGAGATACATGTGATTTCATACCAAAATAAATGTGAAAACACTCATTGAACTTTCTCAAAAAAAAAAAAAAAAAACAAAAACAAAAAAAGAAAAATCTTATTGAACATGACTAGAGATGTTCATTTTCTCCACGGGGCCGGACCCACCTCTAACGGGGCAGGGAATCCCCGTATAGAGACATGTCTTCCTAATATCTCTTTTAGTATGCAAAAAACTAACTAAATTTAATTAAAAAAACTCAATTTTATTTATCATATATTAGTTTATCCGAGCATTACTCAGTAGATAAGACACTAATTGTCATTCAAAGGTCAATGGTCCAATTCCAATACTGCTAAGTGTTGAACTAAAAGAAACATTTTCATATATTTAATTAAATAAAGAATTGCAAATACCTTCCATAAATTATGTGTCTTGCTCCAAATATTAATTATTGCAATTACACCTCCAATCTTTTGAAATTGTTTTGATTAAAGTATAATGATATAATTTATTTCCAACAACTTCCTAAGTTAAATTAAAAGGTTGAAGATGCTTTCCATAAAATAAATAAATAAATAAAAGGTTGAAGATCTGTTCATAAGAACCTATAAATTGAAAGTTAATAATGTAATAGCTCAACGATGGTAACAGCTAGTTAATTTTTTTTTTCCCATTTTGATACTTTTTATGACAAACAAATCAACTAAAATTAAAAAAAAAAAAAAAAAAAAAGAACCCTTCACAAAATCATATAAGGCCCCCTGGTTTTGAGATGGATTTTGGCAATGGTATAAAAAAACCAATATTTGTTTCATTGATCTTTACTTTTTAAAACCCAAGTAATTATAACTCATGGATAAAAATAATCCATGAACCATAGATGAGATTTTATTATCCATGTAGGAGATGAGTTTTTTTTACTTGGGATTTTTTTCCTTGGAAAATAGAGAAGAGAGAAGAGAGAGAAAAGTAATAAATAAACTCCCAAATATTAATTATCATCCATATCCAAACACATACATGTGTTATTTTTATCGGTTTTTAACTCCTAGATTTTTAACTCCTAATATTTTATATTTGTAATCCAAACATGCTCTAAATTTGTATACACAATCTAAGTAAATTGCATTTTACATATAATTATTACCAGATATTATATATAATAAAAACATTTTACATATAAATAAAGCTGAGGAAAATGACTCACTTAAAATTTTCTCCCTTTGATATTAAAGTTTGTTTGGTTCCCAACATACACTGCATAAATAAAAACACCACCACATATTTGAAGTACAATTTAGCTATTTTTTCAAATTATTATTTATTAAATCTAGTTTTTGAATGGAAAATATTACATTTCCACTGGTTTATAAATACAACACCAGCCATTTTGAAGTATTATAGAAAGAAAGCTAAAATGATTTAACAAAAGCATGAGGAAACAATCTTGGCAGAAGTGAATATTTTGTCTTCACAATTAGTGCATATAGTCCATAACAGGGGATGTGAATCACTGCTAAGCCAATGTACCTGCATTGAAAATATACACACTCGTCAAAAATCGAAGGATTCGGTTAAAATTCTAATTTAACATGGTATCAAACTGGAAAGTCTCGTATTCAAATTCCTACAATGTCGTTTTCTTTCTAATAATAATAATAGCATTTAGTTGAATCACGTGCTAGTGAGGAAGAGGGAAAGAATGCATATAAAATATCAGAACAAAATCTAAGGCTCCATTTGATAACCCATTTGTTTTTTGAAAATCAAGCTTATAAATACTACTTCACTTGTGAGTTTCTTTGTTTTGTTATCTACTACCTGTAAATGTTTTCAAAATTAAAAAAAAAAAATAGTTTTTGAAACTTGTTTTTGTTTTTGGAATTTAGCTAAGAATCCAAATGTTTCTTTAAGAGAAACCATGTAAACTATAGTAGATAAATTGTGAGGAAACATGCACAATTTTCAAAAACAAAAAATAAAAAACAAAATCGTTATCAAACGGGGCCTAACCTTTCACTTAAGTTTCGAGTTTAATGATAATTTAAATATGGTATCAAAGTAGAAAGTTTGTCATGTCATTTTCTCTCCAATAACAATGATGGACACTTCGTAGGATATCTACTCATTCTTAGGTCATCTACTCATTTTCAAATCCCCAAGTGAGAGAGTGTTAACAATATGTATCGACTTAAGCTTTCGGGTTTAGTAGCACAATGTGATGAAAAACTAAAAGAAAAAGGGAGGGAGAGAGATTGAGATGAGTTGTTGTAATCAGCCATACCAGAGAGGAGCCCAAGGTGTACTTAGCTCAAAGAAAGGATATGGCCACCTGAGGCAAGTTAACAGAATTCTGTTATTTTCTCTCTTTTGAAAGATAATCAAAAGAAACTCAAGAAGAGGAAGCAATTGCATACCAATTTACACAGCAAGCATGCACGGTCCATTGGAAAACAACATAGAGACCACCGAAGGCAACGAAGTATGCAAAACCACCCAAAGGAAACGACTGGAAGAGCAAAGCATTTCGGTTGAGTATGGACAAGAGAATGAAGAGAGTTTGAGATCCAACAAGTGAAGGATTATGATGAAGCTTTGTTCCTTCTTGAACATGTGATACTTACAAGGCTATTGAGAGCAGTGTCTCCAAGAAGAAAAACAGCATTCAGAGCATGTATGCTACCTATCAACTGCCAAGAACAAATAGTACAAAAAGAATGGAGGTGAAGTAGGTTGAGGAAACAAGAATGTTGCACTATACTAGTGTAGAATGAAAATAAAATTTTGAGGTATCAAACTATAATTCTATTCATCTCACTAAACACAAATTTAAACTGTACAAAACGTAAACATAGTTTTGCAATGTAAGTGAAGAGGATGGTTTTTAACAAATATTGAGAGGGATGTGCATCGAATTTAGTCTAACCTATCAACTCAAGCATTTAGATGTAGAGATGATTCAATATGGTATCAGAGCCGGTGATTTCCACTTGATTTTCATATAAAAGCCCATGTGTTAGGCCTCTTGTTGATATCGAAGCTAATTTACTCTAACCTTTTAGCTTAAGCATGTAAGTGTAGTGTGATGATTTAACACTAAAATGCTAGAACCAAATGGAAATAACAGTAGAGTCCATCATATCATCCATACAAACCGTTACGTCCATTAATCTAATGCAACAAAATATAACAAAATCATTGAAGATGAGCAACAAACCAAACTTTTGTTTTTCAAAGCCATCAGGTCTGCAATCTTTTTTTCTCACTTCATACAGCTCAAGAAAGTAATAACCAAATAAACAGTAAACCCCAAGCCTAATGTTACAAGAATTCCCTTAAACTAGAACCACCAAGGCTCCACAGCACATTAAACATGTCATGAAAAAATGCAATATATATGTATTGTAATACTAGACATATTCTTGTTTCTGCACAGTATATTTCTGCCTCAGCTGTTCATCTTAACACAATCCCAAAAGCTAAGAATGTGAAGTTATGGATGAAAATAAAGGTATTACTTCTAGTTTTTTGGTCACCAACACATTAAAGAAGAACTGAAAGACAATGAGTGAACTCAGAAGGATTCTGAACTACTGAGAAATTGATATCACTGGCAAATAATGTAATTGACTAAAGAAATCCATACACACCAGGCTGACATGGAAATTTTCACCAAGTAGAAATGGCACGAGAAGGCCCCAGAACACCACATCGGTTAATGCAGAAGCACCGGCTGCTGCCTGCAGTGCATAAAAATTATTAAGTCTTGCAAAAGCTCACAGAAAAATAAAAGATGAAAACGTGTAGAATGAGGCAAGTATTGATACAGATTTTTTTAAAACAATGAGAAACTACTTTTTCTAGTAATGTGATAGGAATCCCATTGGAGTAGTTAGGAATATTATTAGAGCATTAAGGGTATATTAGTAATTAGCCAAGGAGCCCGTTGAAGGGATTTGTTATAAATAGAGTAGGAAAAGGATGAAGGTAGACAATAGTTTAGCAACTTTAGGCTTGAGTAAGAATACTCGAGAAAGAGGGTCCAAGAACCTCAAATACTTAGGGTTTTATTGTAGTTCTTCTATCTTTCTGAATATTTCAATTATTTGGTTTCTATCGTGACGAAAGAATACAAAAGAATAGATAAGAAATCCTAAAAAAAACTGCCAATAAGCTTGTAATAAATGGCCAAAAGAGGAAACTTACAAAACTCTTTACAGGAAGAAGTTCAATTTGATAGTGTCCAAAATTTTTATCTTCATGTGCTATGATGTATCACCAATCAATTTAGTAACTGTGCTGATAGTAACAGTGTTGACACTATATGGAGTATTATATATACACCCACAAAGCAAAAGATATATATTGAGGACAAACACATAATCTCATCAAACATTGTGTTGAAAATGTTGAGAAAGAACAAAATATCATGGGTTCTTGTAGAGATAGAGGATTTGGAATAAACCAGATATGCCATTTGCATCAGAGTTCCTAAATATCCTGCTTTCTCCTGAAAGTCCTGTTGAGCATATTTGTTTTGCCCCTTGATGGTATCCTCTTTAACATTGCCTCCATTATTCTTCTTCAAATCTTTCTCCATGAGTTTAACTCCCTCCTCATTTTTGGACTGGGTTTTCCCTGAAGGATACCAATATCCATATGCAGATACAATGGTTCCCAACTGCAAAGTAAACAAGAATAACAACATCATAAACTTTGCAGGCAAAGTAACTGACTTCAATCAATTTTGGAAGCAATTTATATAAAACTTTTTGTCCTTATGTTTAAGCTTAGCTTCAATTTGGTCCCTATAATTTTAAAAGTGCGAATTTGGTCTATATAATTTGATCAAATCTGATTGATTGTCCTTGTTACAAGTTGCAATTATATCGAGTACGTGGCACATTTACTATATAAGTGACAATGAGCGAATGTTTCTTATCAGAGTCTAATGTTAAATAAGATAGGAGAAAATGAATCAGTTTGAGGAAATGAGAGAAGGGTTTTGGACTGAGTTATAATGTTTAACCAGACCACATGGACTAAATTGAAACTTTTAAAATCATAAGGATTAAATTGGAACTAGACCAAAACTAGAGGGCCAAATTGAAACAAAGCTGAAACCATATAGCCGAAAATTCATAACTTAACAAAACTTTTAACACATACCGCAAAATAGATTGCTACTAATGCCATTGTCCACCTAGAAAAACCAGTTCCACCAAAGAAACAGAACATTAGACAACAACCAGAGAAAACCCCACAATAGTTTACCAACTCCTGCTACAATTTAACAAGACGAAAAACCAATGCAATCTCCTTCACTTTCCTTCAGGGGAAAATCATTTTACAGGGGAATTTGACTTACTGAGTGTAGAAAAAGAAGACAAAAGGTCCATGTAAGGCCACAATCTCATACAGTAACTGAACACAGCAAACAAAAGCAAAAGCCCTGTAAAGTAAAAGCCATAAAGGACTGAGGTTCTTCCAATGAGTAGCCCACAAATCACTGAGAAGCACAGGCTCAGCCATTGACTTTCTGATGAATTTCACAGCAAAAACACATGGAAT
This sequence comes from Trichosanthes truncata, assembly GCA_033996785.1. Classification (NCBI taxonomy): domain Eukaryota; kingdom Viridiplantae; phylum Streptophyta; class Magnoliopsida; order Cucurbitales; family Cucurbitaceae; genus Trichosanthes; species Trichosanthes truncata. The sequence continues at coordinate 7,560,991 of JAWPNB010000007.1, forward strand.
ACCGATTATCAGACCACAAACAGGCACTTGCCATCGGACCCAATATCGCCATCCTTCTTCTACAGGCGATTCGAACATTTTTAAGACAAATCAAAGATGAATCGTCCGACCCCTTGAGCTGAAAATCCTTGGGGATTTTCAAAAGGGGTGGGGAAATGGATGAAAAAGGTTGCGTTTGAGATCAAATGAGTGGGAATTTTGGAGGAGGAAATGGGGTTTTTGATGAGCAAATGAGGAAGATCGTTGATGATATGATTAATGGCAAGTGCTCACACGAACTTGGATTCCGCCCAGATTGCAATAAATGTAGGAAGTTGCAGTTCCGTTCCCATTACCAATCAGCAGTAATGAGCAATGGTTTGCTTCTTGGTTAACCCGATTGGATTTGATAATTGGCCTTGGTTATGGTTATGGTGCCATACTAAGCATGGCCTAAACGAGTTGTGATTTATCATTATTTTTTTATTAAATTAAAAGTTTAGCCATAAACTATTAAGTTAGTATTTATTTGATCTCCGAACTTTAAAAAGGTTCTAATAAATCTTTAAACTTTAAAATTTATGTTCATTTAGTCTCTAAGGGGTTGTTTGGGATAATGAGTTGTAGGGAGTAGAAGTTGCAGAGAGTAGAAGTTAGGAAGTCTGTGTTTGGGGTGCAGAGTTGTTTAGTCTGGAATTCTAAAGTCTGTGTTTGGGGTAAGAAGTTGCAGGGAGTAATAGTTCTGAAGTCTGTGTTTGGGCGTAAATTTTTTAAACCTGGAGTTCTGAAGTATGAGTTTGATTCTAGTTTTTTTATGTACAGTTTTTTTTCATACAATTTGTCAAAATTTCATTATTAATAATTTCTTCCCATGAATTCTAAGATTGAGATTTTTTATTCATATTAATTTATGTATATTTTAATATTTCTTTAAAGAAAAAAATATTATGAACAAAATACCTCCACACTCTTTTTTCAATATCTCTGACATTAATTATTGATTTGTCTTGGACGGTTTTCAAATAAAAGAAAGTCTTACAATACCTTTTTAAATATTACATGTGATTCGGAAAGATTTTAATTCATTAATTTAATGGGATTAAAATAAATTTCAAGATTTTTATGTTTTTATCCTCTCAATTCTAGAAACAATATAGATTTGTTCCGTCAATCCTAAAATTGAGATTTGAAATTATATTATTTTATGAATGTTTTACAATTATGTTAAGACTTATTTTCGTCAATTTTAAAATTTTAATTTAAGATTTGTTTTTTAAATTTAGTACAATAATTTTTTTTTTTTTTGGATAATTTAAGATTTTATTTTTCTAACTAATCAATGTAATGGATTATCTAAAGTTTGATTAATTTGAAAATAATATATTCATTGAAGTTTTAAATTTACTAAATTAAAAATAAAATATTAAACTTTAAAAAAATTGTAGATGACATGTAGAGGAAGTGAGATAGGGAGATTTTTATCAATTAAAAAAATTGTTATGTACCACTCTAATTTACATAAGACTTTTAATTTAAAATGACAACAATGGCAAATTTCATGGTTATAACAAAAAATAGTGAATGCCCAAGAAGTGCCTAGTTCATTGTTCAAACAAAAAAGTCAAACATGTGTAGTAGTTATAACAAAACTTAGTGAATGGACAAGAATGACTATGATCATGGTTACAACATAAAGTCATACATGTGTAGTTCTTACGGAAGATATGCGTCGTTACTTACAAACAAAAAAAAATAGTGATAAGAGATATATGGGTCCATGTTATTTGGAGCACAAACTGAGTTGAAGCAAGATGAGTCATTTCCTCCTTCCAACTTCCAAGAAGGTACATGCAATAAGCCCATTTGTCACCCATCGGGACTGACAAGAAAACTGGCAGCCTTAAGTACATCCGTAAATAAGATGTCCATCAGTGTGATTCTGTCCTGTTTGGACAATGCCAGTGTCAATTTGGAAAGGATGTCTGAGACTTGTTTGCATTGAGTATTCTCAAGAGCATAGTTCAATACAGGCCACAATGCAATACGCTCCACTGGGTATTTTGCATGTCCATCGTCGTACGTACGACTTCTAGCATGTCAGAGTGGTAGGATGTATGTTTCCTTTTACTTCCACACAACGTCGTAGCTGATCTTTGAAGCCTGCTGGTTGGCCTACCTAGATTTTCTTCCTCTTTCAAATTGTTCACTACATCGAACAAAGGGGGTTGTGGTATATAAGGTTCCTGAGATACTTCCATCTTTTCATCTGCCCCCAGTGGCTCGACATCATTCGATGCCATGTCACTAGGGGTCTCTGCACCATCCCCTATCGCACGATCTTTCCCAAATACGAATGCCAGCTCATCAAAGTGGGGGAATGACTTATTTCGGAGTCCCTTCGCAGCAGGATGACCCTGCATGTCAAAACAAATATATTTTTTATGTACTTCATAGTGTAACTAATATGTATGTGATCGGCTGTTACACGCAAGCGCACGTGATCGAAGTAATATAAAATGGTCTCTGAGTACCAAGTATCGAATCCCACAGGGAACGGAGTAACAAAAATATTGTAAAGCAAAAGTGTAAGGAAAATTGCAAATGGAAAACTAAATTGCAAAAATAATGTTGGGATGGTGTGTTGATAAAAAGAAAAATTGCAGAATCTAATTGCAGAATCAAGAAATGGCAATAATGGAAATAAAGAAAAATTGCAGAATTGAATTGCATAATCTAGAAATGGCAAACTAAATAGACTTAGTAATTGAAATTTCAAAGAGAATTTAGATAAAGATGGGGCTCAAGAATGTCATTGCCCTAAGTTATAATTGCAAGCCAAAATTGCAATTTCAACCTACTCCACACTCAATTGTAAACCAAAATTGCATCTCCTATTCACCTTGAATTTAGGTTTTAGGAGGCTAAGTGAGAGACTTATATGTCTATAGTCCCTCTATCTTAGATCAATTGGCTCAACAATTTTATGGGTCTTGGAGTCTTTAATCCCTATGTCTAGGGTAAGGAATTGGCTTATGTCTAAGCTATTTTTCTCCATTACTTGTGTGAAATCCGCTTGTCACTAACCCCGTCGGTATTAGATCTAAGCTTGAGTTGATACCCTAGTTGATCAATTCTAGGATTTCAACGGAATTTTAATCAACACAAGCAAACAATTGCAATGTAGGCTTGGTTTTTATTGAAATTTTGGCTACATTTACTTATTAGGGAATTCACATCCTTGAATCCCCTAAGAAGCTTTAGCTCATAATAAAAATAAAAATCCTAAAACTAATTATTGAGAAAAAGTTCATAGTAAAAAGTGTGTAAATTGAATAATTAAAACAATAATTTGTAAGATTATTTTTGGCAACTACTAGGAATTCAAGAAAAGGATGCTTAATGGGAATTAAGGAAAATTCAAGGGCAATTAAGTAAAATGATGGTCTTCTTCCTCATGCCCCTTGGTAAGCTTTTACATTCAAAACTTAGAACATACTTGAAGAGAAAAACAGGGGCTTACAAAATTTATTTCAAAACTTAATTAAACCAATTTGCTCCACTCCAATCGACTCAACCTTTACCAACGTTAGGAGATGGTTAGTCTTAACAACCCAAATGCTACTTTGAGTCGGATTGGATAACTTGGAAAAGTGCATAAAAATTTTAGATTATGATAGAATGCTAATAACCCAATGAAAAGCAAAATTTTGATTAACTAAAATTGAAGCATAAATGAAGAAATCAAGCTAACAATGTATGGGTATTGCTTTCCCAGTTGGTATTATAAGAAATTTCAAAGAAATATGGAAAACAACAGCCATAGCTCTTAGCTAAGAATTTCCAGCAAGGTAAAAAAAAAACAGAGTGCATAAACACAAGGAAACCCACCAACTTAACTTTAAATTAAACTCAAGCTTAATTCAACAATACATCAATTTAAGAATAGAGATTACTCAAGCATCTCTCCAGAATACAAAACTGAAGAAAAACCAAGATTAAAATTGAAAATCTTGGCTAAAAACAAAAGAAGAACGAAAACAAAGGTTCGAAAAAAAAACTTAAAAACCCACGAAATTTATCCTTGAAATCACTCCCGAAATTGAAAATTGATTCTTCTAGCTTTTCCCCCCCTCTTTTGTAGATCTTCCTAGGGTTGAAATTTGCCAAAAATCGCGCTCCAATCCCTCAATTTGTGCGGAGATTGAATTTTCCATAATTGGGTTTCTTCGTTGTTGCAAAAACACCACGAAATTGATTTCTAAAATTGCCTCCCAATCCCGATGCTTAGCTCCAATTCTTCTTCCCCATTTATAGGCCTCCATTAGGGCTGAAGATTGCCTAAATTTTGTGCTCCAATTCCTCCAAATCGGGCTGTAATTGAAGATTTTCGGAATGGGTTTAATGCAGATTTTTTTTCCTTTTTTGAACTTTTCTACTGCTCCAGAATCGCAGAATCCAATTTTGCAATTTTTACATTCCCTGCTCCAGAAACAATTGCAGAATCACGATTTTGCAATTTGATTTTGCAATTTCTACAATTTCTGCAAATAAGATCAATTTACTTAGAATTCTATTCCAAATGTCATCACATTCATTTCTTCCTTAAATTCAAGCAATCTTCCACTATTTTTCGAATGATCTTAAGTCAAAACAAGAATATTTTAAGCAATTGGGAGTTAATTAAGCCTTAATCCTAAGGCTTATCAGTATGCTATAAATCAGAAATTTTACCCTGACCCATGCATCGAACACGTCCTTCTCAGCCTCCACACATTTAAACTCATCATTCCACCCAAATCCACTACACCCGGTACCCAGCATCTCGGAGATGGCTGTATACTGTTTTTTCAGGTTCTTCACCCTACAGTCTATCGTGGTTGTTACTTTAATTGTACAGTTTGGTATTTTTTTCCTCAGCAATCACAATAGATGTGATAGGTATCTAGGCCTGAATGTTCCATTGTCTGATCTCCAACATCCCTCTTGGACAATTGCGACGAGGCATTCCACCAACTTGGCATCCTTAAATTTGGTCCATGAGTGCTTCTTCATTCTTTCCACACCTGCCATTGTCCTACATGCATATGTACATATCGCCACATATTTCACTTTGTTGGGTTATATCTCAATAAGTCTGTACGATAGTAAGTGGAATAACACATAAATTCAGTTGATAAGCAAAAAATTATAATTCAAAAAGTTATAAGCAAAAAGTTCAGTTCTTATAATAATAATAATTAACATCCTCCATGATTACGATTATGTCCATTCAGCGAACATTCGTTCAGCCATTTCATCCCGTTGCTGGCTCCATTTGGTAAAACTTTCAATGAAACTTATATGATCTCCATTGAAGGAACTTGAAGGTGAGTCTTCCTCTTCCCATTCTTCCAACGCTATACTCAAACCCATTTCTCAGCTGATAAGATTGTGGATAAGGCAGCATGTTGTTATGGTTTGACATTGGGTCTGGACAGGGTAAAAGGATTTTTCCCATAGAATGGTCCATCTCCCTTTCAACACACCGAAGGCTTTCTCGATTACGTTCATCTCAGATGAATGCTTCATGTTAAATAATTCCCTTGGACTAGTCGGAGCATTTGCTCAAAGAGATGGTATCGCTCCCCTCTGTACAGTACCAAGAATCCCTCTACATTTGGGCACCCAACATCACAGAGATAATAATATCCTGTGCAATGTGAACCATTCAACATATGACCTAGGGAGTCGTGCATGTAAAAGATTAACATGTATTACAAGTACTTGGTTTGGTTTATTACCCTTGGGAACCTTCAAGCCATTAGGTCTTGATATTGCATCTCGAAGAACTTGAGAATCAGCTACGGACCCTTCCCATATTGGCATTACGAAGATTAATTCTCCACTCGGAGGGCAAACAACAAGCACGTTGGTCGCGATCTCACCCTTACGTGTTCTATATCTTGGCCGATCAGCGGCGCTGACATTCACCTTGATGTACGTGCCATCCAATGCACCCAAATAATTATGTATTGCAAAGGCATACATTACGAGAGTTACGTACATCATTCTAAATCCCATATAATGGAAGGACAAACTGAATTATGCGTACCTCAAACCACTTCCACTTCTCATCAATACAAGAGTTCATGATTGGCTCTGATTTCGCTAGTAGGATATCATGTAGTCGCAATACTGCACTAAGTACAGAGTTAAAGTGTCTAGACACCGTTTCACCAGACCTTGCAAAGTGTCTACGAATCATTCGATTCTTAACATCATGTGCTAGAGGATGTGCAAGAATATGGCGACCATCTCCTCCACATCTACATATTCGGTCGCCTCTAACCCTCATGTTGTTCGCAACATACTACACAGGATGGAAAAACACCTTCAATCCATCCTCGTGCTCTCGATACAACATAGGTCACTGTCGTATATCAGACGAAAAAATGTTAATTGCCTAATTTGATGTCTCAGGTATGGCAATTGGTGATCTATCCTACGATGGTCGTTCAGTAATAAATCTAATAGTAGCAATGTTTGACGTTGGGTGGTCGTAATTACTGTCAATATCGTAATTAGTTCATGGTTTTCCATAGTAGGATGAACGCACAATTGCTCCTGATACACAATAGTTTTCATTAGCGCTTTATTTCATCCATGATTAAATATCGAATGGATATGACTTAAAGACTGCTATAAATCATTCCCATAATATACATTGCGATCATCCTCCCAATGAATCCTATTAATAGTTGCATGATACTACTAGATATTCCTACTTGATCGCTATTCATTAAAGGTATGGTATGATGAACTTGTGTCGACTTAAACGTATCTAACCGGCCAGTTGGCACCACTACATATTGCCTAAAGGCTCGTTTTGCTTCAGCAAATGTTGCATATGACTTGTGAACTGTTCCTTTAAATCCGTTCACTTCTTTGTGGTATTCAACCCACGATGTGTAAATTCCTGGATTACGACCAACGAATATGACATAGAATTTTGAATTCTCCATAACCCTAAATTCAAAATATAATTAGTTAAATGCTTATACATTACCTATAGCAATATGAGAATTGAATGACGACTACTAAGTCCATTTAGGGGTTAAGAGTTGGAGATTTTTAGGGTTCAGGGTTTAGGATTTTTTAGGGTTTAGAGTTTTTTAGGGGTTAAGGTTTTTGTTTTTTAGGAGTTAGAAGTTATGGTTTTTAGGGGTTAAAGTTTTTTTAGGATTTAGGGTTTTTTAGTGGTTATGACTTTAGGGGTTAAGGTTTTTGTTTTTTAGGGGTTAGGAGTTATGGTTTTTAGGGATTAGGATTTTTTAGGGGTTAGAGGTTTTTTTAGGGTTTAGGGTTTTTTAGTGGTTATGGCTTTAGGGGGTTAAGGTTTTTGTTTTTTAGGGGTTAGGATTTTTAGGGGTTAGGAGTTATGGTTTTTAGGGATTAGGGTTTTTTAAGGGTTAGAGTTTTTTTAGGGTTTAGTGGTTATGGCTTTAGGGGTTAAGGTTTTTGTTTTTAGGGGTTATGATTTTAGGATTTTTAGGGATTAGAGTTTTTTAGGGGTTAGAGCTTTTTTAGGGTTAAGTGGTTATGACTTTAGGGGTTAAGACTTTTGTTTTTAGGGTTTTTTAGGAGTTATGATTTTAGGATTTTTAGGGATTAGGGTTTTTTAGGATTAGAGTTAGGTTTTTTAGAGGTTAAGGACTTTATTTTTTATCGGGTAAAGTTCTTTCGATTTTAAGATGTTAGATTTTTTTAGGGGTTAGGAGTTAGTGTTGGGCTTACTCAAGATACGTTTTATTAAAAAAAAAAAAAAAAAACTACTTTTTACATAGTTCATACAGTGATGTTAGTTAACAAAAAATAATGACTTTATTAAAAAAAAAACAACAAAACTACTTTTTATATAATTCAAACATTTCAATTATTAAAATTTTAAAAAAAAAACTACTATATTTCCCTTGTTAGCGCGTAATATGCCAATTGAGCTAAGTTTGTGTTAAAGTACAAAACAAGAGCCTTTGAACCTTTATTTATTTTTTTCTTTTTTTGGGATATTTTAAAAAACAATGGCTTTGTTTACAAGAGACTTTTCCTTGTTCACAGAACAACGACTTCCTTTTTTTTTTTTACCATAAATATCCAAATAGGATAAAAATACATGAAACTTGATCGAAATCAATTTTGTGTACAGAACAGTGACTTTCTTTTCAGGAACTTTATTGTTTACAAAAAGTTACTTTCATTTGTGCCCTTATTTTAAATTTCATTTGAACACTGCTTTTTCCCCCCTTTGAATTCAACCAACATATGTCCAAAGTTTATGAAATAATACTTTTCCTGCCCATCAAACACTTCAAAAAATATGCTATTTTTTGGTAAGTTCTCTAAACCCACAATTATTCCTCCAAGTAAATACTTGTCTAGTTTTCTTAGCACTTTTTTTTTCAAATAATTGGATTACTTGTTTGACTTTTTAACAAATTATTTGGCTTTCCGTGTGTCAACTAATCCTTTCTAAAATAAATTGAATTACATTAACTTAGTAAGGATATTGATGTTAAAAAGTACCATTATAGAAAAGAAATCTAACATTCCATTAATATAAAATGTGTCAACTCAAAACGTGTCAACTCACATGTGTTCTATAATAGCATACATTAAGATTAACGAAGTAAAAAGAACCAAAATAAGCATTGTTCAAACTGTGAATAGTTTACATAACGAAGAAGAATGTCTAAAAAAAGTGTTCAAAGTCCAATACGATACACATAGTAAAGGAAAATATTTTGAATCTCGCACTAAGGTATACGCCCTAGAGGGTAACACCCTGCAAATAGTAAAAACGAAAAGTATGTTAGTATACCAATGTGAACTTAAAGAAAAAAGAAATGAAACAAATGAAGGAATGAGCACCTGTCTACAAGATTCGGGTAAAGGATGGCAAATATGTGGCTACAAAACCAACACTGGGAACACTATATATCATATGAAGAATAAAAGTGGATAAGTGAACAAAAAACAGCATTGTCATAACATATATATAAGATAGAGAAGTAAGGAAGAAAGCAGGACACTCACGATTGATGAGATGTGATAAGGCTTTGGAGTTGTGCTCAAAGGATTTAGAAGTGTGGAATTGTGTATATATAGAGGGAGTCTCATTCAATAAACCAACCAAAGGCTCTTAGTGGAGTAGTTAGGTGCACCTACCAATGCTTATTAAATTGCTGGTATATGTCAAACAAGTGCATTTAAGGAATAAGAAATGGCCTCAGGAACAACACCCAAATACATAAAAAATATATATATATAATATAAATATCATTAAATACCACACCAACCCAACATAGAAAATGGTTGTGAAAGTATATCCACAATTAAAGGAGTATCGGTAGATATCAATGTACAATTAATTATCAAACAAGGCATTCAAAGCAGAAGTTGTGGCCTCGGGGCCAACACATCAGGGAAAATATAATATCAACAACATATCAAAATACAATATACAAATAAAAATTCATATTAAAATCCACAAGAACATAACGACATGTTAAAGTGAAAACAATATACGCATGTTTTATGCATTGTAATTAATTTCCAACATCAAATTTCATCCATCAAAATCAAAACTCATAATTAAAATTTATCAAACAAAAAATGCCAAATGAGAATAAAAAATTCATTAAGCACAAATAGAAAGGAGTCTATATTAAAACTTGGCCTCAAACATAGTTTTCATCCATTAGAATAAAATTCCAGAGGAGTTGAAATAATCTATAAATCATGGTATGAAATTTGAACCAAACAAACGGAGGAACACACAGTGAAGAACACACAGGAGTTAAGTGTGAAAACATAGAAGAATAATCCAAAGTAACAAATCTCTTGCGCATGTAAACGATGAAACAAAGAAAAAGAATGAATTTAACAAATCTTGCGCATGTAACGATGAACAAATTAACAAAAAATAGCGTGAAGAAGAATAGAGATCGAAAAAAAATATACTAATTAACAGAAACAACCCCAAAACAAATAGACATATCAGAAGACATGTAAAAAAGGAAAAAAAAATAACGGGTGATCATCATTAGCTTGGGGTTGAGAGATCAAACATGTTGGAGAAGCCCTCCACCTCCCTCCCCCCACCAAGCTCCAATACGTCAAAAGCCCTTACTAAGCCTACCTACCAACCCTAAAGAGGAGGTTGTTGTGGATACATGGGTAACAAATATGGCAACAAGGGTTGTTTGGGTTGAATCGGCAAGGGGTTTCGGATTTGGAAAAAAAAAAAAAGAATGTCAACAACTGGCCTTTGATGTTCGAATGTGGGAAAAAGGAACATGCAGGGGTGCATAATCAACGATGGAAGTAAGTTTAGGGCATTCAGATCTACCGTGGGTCATAGATTCAGTCTTTTGAGGTTAGGGTTTTTGATTCTGAAACAGAAAAAAAAAACGCTAACGGAAGACAAATCGAAGACGTTCGATGACCCATGGCAACTTTCAACCTAAATGGAAGAACAATCAAAGAAGAAGTTGAGAAGATGAATGGAGGAAAGTTGGAGAAGATGAAAGAAGGTAGGTGAGACGAACCTGAGAGAGAGAAGAGAGAAGCACGTAAGTCGAAGAGGTGTACACGAGGTTGGTTGGATAGCGTACGGACTTCAACAGTAAACACTGTTGAAGTCCGTATTTTGTTTAACAAAATTTGGTGGGCTATTCATATCCGTGGGCCAAATGAGGGTTAAAATAACTCATCCAACTCTCCACAACTCTTACCCGTGGGCCAAACGAGCCCTAAACTTTGAAAGAGTGTCTACTAGATCCTTAAACTTTCAATTTTATGTTCAATAGATTCTTGGATTTTCAATTTTTGTCTAATAGGTCATTGTTTGATAATTATTTTATTTTTTCTTTTATGTTTTTTGAAATTTATGCTTGTTTCTACAATTTTTTGGTAAGATTTTTACCTTTTTTTTTCAAACACATTTGAATTCTAAGCCAAATTCCAAAATAAATAAATAAATAAAGTTTTTTAAAACCTTTTTTTTTTTAGTTTTCAAATTTTGGCTTGGTTTTTAAAAACTTTTTTTAACAAGTAGATAATAAAGCAAGGAAACTATATGTGGAAGTAGTGTTTATAAATTTAATTTTTCTTTAAAAAAACCAAAAACCAAAAACAAAATGGTTATCAAATGAGACCCTGACTATTTAGATTTTTCCAATAATGACTGGCAACTATAAATACTATCTAAAACTTCCATCTTTTAACAATTAGAGCTTCACATACGACAAATTCAAATTATTCAAGAGTACATTGTCTCTTTCATCTCTTTCATCCTTGCATTTGTTTAGGTTCTTCTACTCCCCACTCGACTCCACTATCTTCACTCTTGCTTTGACTCTGGCTTTTTTTTTTTCGGTGCACTCCTCATTTCCCTCTCGCTCTCACTTCCTCCTTTTCTCTCTTCGTCTTCTTAAGAGAACCCAAATCGATCTTTGTTTCAAATATGGATAAAAAAAATTGGAGGAAAAAAAGTGGATTGAGAGTGAAAAATCGAAGAAAAAATGAAAAAAAAAAAACATAGGAAAGGGGTGCCCGTCGCTGGAGGAAGAAGACAACATGAGGGAGAGGGAGGAAGTAGAGTGAGAAGGAGAAGGGCAGGAGAAAATAGAGGAAGAATGATGAGGAGAAAATGGAGGGAGGGAGAGGAGGTGAGGAGAAAATGAGAGGAGAAGAATCGAGAGTTAGATAGAAAATAATAATAATAATAATAAATGTTTGAAAAACGTTAGATATCTTTATTTTGAAAAACTAGGTTAAACACCATTTGGGCCCAATTTTTTTTGTTAGTTAGTTAAAATCCCTCGTCCCTCTCTCTCTGTTTTCTTCTGCCCTCCTCTTTCTCACTCTACTTCCTCCCTCTCCCTCTCCCACCTAATGCCTTCTTCCTAATAAATGCTTGAAAAATGTTAGATATCTTTATTTTGAAAAACTAGGTCAAACACCATTTGGGCCTAATTTTTTTGGTCAGTTAGTTAAAATCCCTCCTCCCTCTCCCCCTATTTTCTCCTGCCCTCCTCCTTCTCACTCAACTTCCTCTCTCTTCTACCTCCTGATATCTTCTTCCTTCAACGATTCTCTAGTGACGACTACCTCTCTCCCATGTTTTTCTTTTCATTTTTTCTTCAATTTTTCACTTCCAGTCCACATTTTTTCCTCCCAATTTTTGATCCATATTTAAAACAAAGATCCATTTGGGTTCTTTTAAGAATATGAAGAGAGAAAGGAGAAAGCTAAAGCGAGAGGGAAATGAGGAGCACACTGAGGAAAAAAAAGAAGCCAAAGCCAGAGCGAGAGTGACGGTAAGGAGCTAGAGCCAAAGCCAAAGTAAGAGGGAAGAGCGAGAGTTGAGAATGTGAGGGAAAAAACATTAAAAAATATTTGCAGACTTTAACAAAAGGTTAGAAAACTTTGTTTTGAAAAACCAGGTCATATATCATTTGAGCCCAATTTTTTTAAGTCATCCGTATAAAAACTCGAGGGAAGGAGAAAACGAGAGGAGAAGAATTTAGAGTTAGATAGAAAAAAATAATTGAAAAAATGTATGAAAAAAGTTAGATATCTTTATTTTGGTAGGTCAAATACCATTTGGGCCCAATTCTTTAGGTCAGTCAGTCAAAATCCCCGAGATCTATCTATCTCTACTGATTTCCTTTTTTTAAATTTAAAAAAATCCAATTTGAAGAACTTCTTCAACTAAATAAAAATGTGAAAGTTAGAGAATTTCTTACCCATCGACAATGAAATGCATGCATCATATATCGTTAAGTAGAGTAGTATCATGCCCTGCCCCAGATTACCCTAACCAGCCTAGGACGTGAAATGCCGACAATAGATCCCAACTAAACTATGGAACCCATTGTCAAACTTAACAAAACAAAACACATTTTTGAAAGAATAGGTGGTTAGCAAATACTTTATCAAAACAAATCTATAAAAATTTCGCCGGAGTTTTGATTGTAAATAGGATAAAACACACCTGAAATTAGAAAATTACACTCCCAAAGAATTATTCTCCAGCACTACAACAAGTGTGCCTCACTGCATTGTACCCATCCAAACTTGTTTTAGAAATCACAATAAAAATTCCACTATCTGATAGACATGCACATTTCATATTATAAATATCATAACTTTCCAAAACCATGCAACTTTTTCATTTGATGTTAGTCACTCTAAGAACAAAATAAAGGTAGTACGCTACATGTAAAAACTTAATGATATGCAACATATGTGAAACTGGTGGCAGACCTCGACCTCGATAGGCTCATTGGAAACTCAAGTGCTACCTGTTGAAAATTTAATAATAAAAGAATGAACTAAAAAGCCTAGTGAGTGGTAAGTCAATAAGAAAAATTAACTTATAGGAAAATCTCTTTACATGGCAAACATAATTCAAACTTTATAAAAAAATATCAATCATGAAAATTTTGAACTTCTCAAGATCATGAAAAGAGAGTGAAATTTGTAGCAAGGTCAGTGTTGCAAAATCTCTTAGAAACATAAGCTGCGCAAACCGAGATTTCAACTCTTGGAAACAACAACTCTTTAAACAATAACTCTTGAAACATAAATACGGGCTAGTAAAAACGTGTATAAAGAAATATCATAATCTCAACTCTTGAAATGTAAGCATAAGCTCTAATCACCAAATTTGTATCCAAAACTCTGTCATACTGGCATAGAGTAATCTCCATACGCACAGCAGAACAATATCTATCATACTATGCATCGAGTAATCTTCAGATACATAGCATAACATATCTCTATCATATGTGCACACATAGCAAACTCTATCATATGTAATGCTTCAGAACCAGGATTTGGACCAGGATTTGGAATTTGAATTCAGCACCTAATGGCCCTAACATTCCCCTGCATCCCTGCGACCTGAGCACGCGGGCATACTATGAAAACGCATTCTCATAGCATATGGGTAATCACCATGGGTACAAAAATCTAGTGGTTTAAAAATCAACTTTTAACATAAAATTCTTAATTCTCAAACTCTTTTTTAAAATCGTGTTCTCGTGCTCTAAACAACTTTTCATAAACTTGAGAGATTTCTGAAATAACATCAAACATTTATAATTCCTCAAATGATCATCAAAACTCTCATAGAACATTTCCAAAATCATTCTTTCTCTAAAACCACATTTTATAAACCTCATATATTCTTCAATAAACATTAAAACTCTTCTAATTTCTCAAATAATCATGAAATAATACTTGATATAATAATGTGTACTTTTACCAATTGGCTAAAATCCAGAGACTTTTATAAATTCACCTTTTATAAGCTCAGGTAAAATTTCATGTAAGCATAAATCCTTTGAAATTCAAAGATGCTAAAACATGAATTCAATTTAATGAACATATATCACTTCCTATACAAATTAGTAAATCCTCAATTTCAATAAATAAACAATTTACGAAATACACAAAATTTCCCCCAAATTATCAAACTCTTCAATAACTAAATCATTTGCATTAATATAATTTGCAATTGAGAAAATTTTCATCAATTACTAAAATAATTGAAATACTTTATAAAATAACCACTCACTGAATTATTGGTGAGAACACCAAGTTGTAATTATCCAACCCGATCTTCGCCCGCCCTAGAATTAATTTGAGCTTAATGTAAGTAATCTCTTAATTTCCATATAAGACACTATATTTATAAATTCAAAAAGCCCAAGCCATTATCCACCATATAATAGGATTTCTCTCTCATTCTTAACCCCTATGTACCTTCATTGTACTTTTAATAATAAAAATAGTCTATCATTTCCTTCAACTATTCTTCTTCTTCTTCCTCCTTAATCTACAAACATTGCTTTCCTTTTACCTAATTCCATCCTCCATTCTAAGCCTTTGATTTCTTTATTTTCACCATCATTTTTTTTTCTAGATTTTCCATACCAACAATAATTAAGAAACATAACAATCAAAACTCCCAACAAGTTCTTAAAAAAAAAAAAAAAACATCAAAGTTTTTCATTCCTTCTTTTCAAGTCTACTCCAAAAGAAAGCATACTGGAAAATTTATCCAAGTTGTTGAGCCAAAATAAAAGTAAGGAAACTCACTTAACTTTTCCACTTTCTCCATTTCTTTTCTTAGTTAACCAACTAAAAATGACTTACCGGACTTGAAAGCTTTGTCTATGGATTTCTTCGATCTACTTCGAGCCTTAACTATGGGTTTCTCCGACGATTTCGATTCCAAACAATCAATCCAACAACTATCTTCTTCTTTCTCTCTTCTATTTGCTGCTTTCTCTTTTTCTCCCTCTAAATTTTCATGACAACCTCCTGTCCCATCCTTTTTATTTTCATTTTTTTTAATCTTCTCTTTTTGTGTGGCTTAACACAAGCCACATAAATTTCCTTATATCTATATATTTATTAAAAGCTTCCCACATAAGTTTCTTTTCTTTTAATAAATTTTTTCAACTTATTCCACTCGTTCTCCACCATTTTCAAATTCTATTTATTTCTATCTTATTCCAAACATTATTTTCCTTCAAAAATTTCAAAATCAAATAACACATATAACAAATGCCATAACCAAATACTAGAAGACTAAAATCGGGTCTAACAAGTAGGATAGCCAAGTTGACCATAACTCATCGGTAATTAACATGTACTCCTTCCCTTGAGATCGAAAATTCAAATTTTCATACCTCACATTTGTTGTGCTAAAAAAAGAGTAAAGTAGGATAAAAATCGATCATCAAATAAAAATGCACTTCAAGAACTTCTAAAGTCAAACTTAAACAATAAATGATCCTTCAATGAATCAATGATATTAAAAACAAACTAATTGATAATGATAAATAATTATAATTTTTTTCTTAGTTAAACAACATTTGGGAGTGGGAGGATTCGAATCTCTGACCTCTTGGTCAAGAGTATATGCCAATTACCGCTGAGCTAAGTGCACTTTGGTTAAATAATTATAATTTATTTATGGGTACGCGGTTGCTATTCTTTATTATCTCCTAAATTGAAGGTCGCATATTATCATCTAAAATGTATATCACCAATATTCTTTATCCTTTTTCTTACTACGAATGTGTAAACCCTTTGAATGTATAACCCCTACCTTGGTTGTATGCTTATAAAGCTGTTGTGTTATCTTACATGCTTTAAAGCCTGCAACATATTTTCTCAAATAATGTTTTTCAAAATCTTTTCTCTAACCACGTAAAATTGTTTCCTCAAAAATGGAGGTTGAGAGATAGTTCCATTGTGCCACCGGCACTCTTAGTTCGAGTTGGTTGACTTGCTCGGGGGCGAGAGCAAGTGCCACACACAATCACTTCGTGAGTCCCATGAAGGTGCAATTGTGATAATTAGTATCAATGTATCCCACATATTAGAATCTTCAACGCCACCATGCTACGTTTCCAAATAAAAGAGTTTAACCCTTTGTTTAAATTGCAAAGAATGGTCATTTAAATTAAATAGGGAGCCAACATAACAAATTAACTAACAACCAATTATCCAGTCAACTGTAAAAATCCTAAAGAACTTAAAAGAACCTTAACTAGCTATCAGCTGAATGGCCTTTAAAGAACTTAAAATTTTGGTTATACCAACCGAATTAACAAACTTCAGCAGTTAAAAATACCAAATTATAGAAGTTAAAGCAATTAAAAGCTACACCATCGAATGTACTGGAGATTTTGTAGTCAGTAGGTAAATCCACATGCACGTTCAATTGGTCACTTCAGTTTGATCATCGGTTTGTGGGTGACACGTGGAGCTAAATTTAAGACCTGTATCAAACCTTTTTTACAATGTATTCCAAAAGTGGCTAAGAAACTTGACATCCCTATCATAAAACTATCGATTTAGGTATGTACCATGCACGTAAACATACAATCTCTCTAAAGAATAAGTTAGCAATAGGAACGTACGACATCCAAAGTTTTTTTGCCAAGCTAGGAAATGGGACATCTTACTATACTAGACTTGCCAACAATTCCATTAAACTCATGGGGTTCATGGAAGACCTAATTGTTGGGATTTATGCCCTAAAGCTTCGTAATTAATGATGTATTTAATAATTAATAATAATTTTGATTATTTTACTTACAATATAATATTATCCATTATATGAAAAATCTAAGGTTATTAGTGTGATCTTGAACAGTGTGTGGTTAACATACGAGAAGTTTATGTTCAAGAAATAACCTAAAAGGTCATAGTATATGGATAAAGTTAGGTGTCCTATCTTGGTAACACTATTGATATGACTCACTTTGTAATAGTTACAAATGATTTGATCCAAATCGTTTATGTGGAGACATGTGAGTAGGGGTATCCAAATGATTTGATCCAAATAGTTTATGTGGAGACATGTGAGTAGTGGTATCCAAATTGTTCATTAGAGGATTAGTGGTACTTAAGGTGCAAGATGTAATTACAGGAGTAAAACGGACTTTTGTTCTATCTGTAATTACGAACAACTCGTGAATGATCGACTTGCATATAATGGTTATATCCATGGATACAACTTATCCTACAGTGCATAAGAGTGCAACTCTAGGTCTATAGTGGAGTGACCTAAAATTAATGAATGAAAATTGATTAATTAAAGAATTTAATTAATTATTTTTGTATCATTAGAGCTTATAATTTGTAGGTTCATAAGATTCTCTTGCTAGCTCATAGTAACACTAAAAGATCAATTTAGTTGAAAGAAAAAATTAAAATGTTCAAATTAATATTTAATTTGAAGTGTTTAAATTAATATTTAATATATTAGATATATTAAATATAAAAGAGGAAAATATATTTATTGTATTTGATAAATTAAATATTAAAATAATTAATGTATATTATATACATTAAAGAAAATATATTTATAAAATTTGAATAAGATTCAAATAAATAAATATCGTAGGAGAATTTGAATGAGATTCAAATCAGTATAAGATATATTTAAATATATTAGATATTAAAATATAATATTTTAATTATAGCAAAGATTTGTCATTGGTCTCTATAAATAAGACCCTTGAGTTGAGCCATTAGAAATAACATACATCTCATTAATAGAGAATTAGAGAATTCTCTCTAGACCTCTTCCTTTCCAATCCATTGTAGATTTTCTTTTAAGAGGCTCCCACAAGCCTTGGCCATGTGTTCGAGTCATAACCATGAAGACTTTGTGGAAGAGATAAAGACCCGTCAGAAATATCTCCATATTTACTCCAAGTAAGTTTGCTTAATCTTATTTTTTAGTTTAATTTTAAATAAAATCCAAGACGATCCAATGTTTTTGCTACGGAGTGAAACGTTCATTCATTCAGTTTCCTCTTTTCTCTACACCTTTTCTTTACGCGATATTGAGTCATTCACTAATTGCCTTAATCTTTGATGGATCAACTTCAACTTCATGAGAACTTATAATGAAATCCAAAAAGTGTATTTTTGTGGTCATAAAATAACACTTTAAGGTTAATGTGTAGGTGGTGTTGTTTTAGCATCTCGAACCGTCCTTAGATGAATCATACGCTTTTTCTTATTCTTATTATAAATTAAAATGTCATCACAATAGACAACGACAAAAATATTAATGTAAGGCTGTTCACCATTTTCTCTTATAAAAAGAACATAAAATTTTATGATGCACATTAATAAAAATATATATATATTAATCTCATACAAATGAAAAAAGAAAAAAGAAAAAAGAAAAAAGAAGCAACACATACCTTCTCCTTTTCTCTTCAAAATAGTAACCCTACTAAAAAGAAAGAATACTACAATTATAGTTATGAAGTACACACTCAGAATACTATGTAATAGTTGTAAAGTACAAGCAATAAAAAAATGGTCAATGGAGAGTAGATATAATTTATAAACCCAAAAAATAATAATAATAAAATAAAAACTACCTACCCACAAAAAACTGCCCAACTGTTGGTTCTAAATTTTAAATAACATAAAAAGTGGACAAGGTCAAAATTGGCATTCTATTTTAATTTCTACACATAAAACTAGAGTCAGTCAATATTGAAACGAATATTAATGGATGGAAAATTTTAAAAAGGGTTCACAAATAGGTCAAGTATTTAGGAAGCATGTAAAATTTTAAACTTTTGGTTTTTCATCCAATGGAACCCTAGACTTACATAAGTGTCACAATTTATACCTTTGCCTAAATTTTCATTAAATTTACCTTCTAATTTTAACAAAAAGTGTGGTAAAAGCTTCATTAACTTGTTAATTTCAATGATAATCAAGTATTTCACATGAAAGTAAGCTTGATTAAGATACAAAATCAACCATTGAATAAAGCTTCCAAAACTCGTAAATTCAAAAAATCTAACTTTAATTTTGAAGTTTCATCAATTTTATATCATATATATGTTTTATAATTCATTAAACACACGTGATAATATTTTTATTCTTCAAAAGAAAAATTATCGGAAGGTTAAAATTATAACCATTATTGAAGTTTAAAGTAAATAACACAATACTTTTACCAAGTTTAAGGAAAGCTTTGTAACACTTATCATAGTTTGAGGTTTAATTTGATGAAATTAAAAGTTTAGAGTAAAATTTGACACCTTGCAGTAAAATTTGATTTTTTCCCCCAAATTATTATAAAATTGGTTAAATCTATTGGGCTTGGTTTCAATTTGCAATTTTCAATTTTGTCTTAATTGCTTGGTTAAATTTATCAAAAGGGTAAGTATACCCTAATGATCCCTAATCTCTTCGAAAATCTTCAATTTGGTTGTTAATCTTTTAAACTTCTCAATTTCATCATTAATGTACTGAAAATGATCAATTATGTCATTCCAACAAAATTTCTATTAAAATTTGTTAACAAAAAGCTTATGTGCCTTTAAATTATTATTTTAATTGTTGGGAGAAAAATATATCTGTGGAAGCAACAAACTAAAATATTTATCTTCTCTTCATAGATTAAGCCAAACAAATTAAAGTCACAAAAATAATAATAAAGAGATAGGGAAAAAAATGACACCAAAAGCTATATTGGTTCGCCACAAACTCGAGACTACGTCCAGTCTTCTATAATTGCAGGTTCTACTAAAATCTAGAAATTACAAGAAACCCTCGAAATCTACAATACAAACTAACTCTCAATAACTCAACAAAGATTATTGACTTCCAAGTACCACAACTCAGTAACTTGAGATCAACAACAAAACACAATCCCTCAATCCCCACAAGAGAAACACTTTTTTCTCTCACAAAGACACTCACTGCCATGCTCACAATTCTCAAATACATAAAACACAAAATTGGTTGAGGCCCATTTGCCTTGAAATCTTGCATGCAGTGGCAGATCCAAATTTTTTGTCCATGGGAGCTTAATATAATATTCAATAAAACTAATTTACAAGTAAATAATTCCAAAATTTTAATAAAATTCATAAATGCATTGCACTATTAATTTCGTACACCACAATTATCCTCTATGAACTTTGTCTCAAATATTACAATTGTAATCAAGAATTCTAATTCTTAGATCGCGATTTTATGGTAAATCTTCTAAATTTATTTATGTGAAATATTTATCGGAACTACTATTACTTTTCTTCCATGGAGATGATGACTCCATTGATTTCCTTTTGTAATACCTCTCTATTTAGATTTCAAATTAAACCTACAATACATTAATAAAAATATAGAAAACTAAATACATACGAGTAATTGAAGCATGAAAACTAAATGTATACAAGTAATTGAAACATGAAAACTAAACTAGTAATTGAAATATGAAAACTAAGTGTACCTTAGAAAATTATTCTCCAAATTCTCGACTTCTCGGAGATTGCCAGCAACAATTAGATTTGAGAGATGACAAATGTATATGTGTGTAATTGAAAAAGTTTCTTTTAGGTTTAAAATATTATAGGTGGTGGCTATTGATAACTCTTAAAATAAGAGTTATAGGCTATCATTTTAGGATTGAATTGTCATATTTTATCATGAAAATCCCATAGCTTTGATTGTTTTTGCTCTAAGTTTAATTTTGATGTAGTAAAATTCTTATTAGAGCAAGATTATAGTAATTAATGAGCTTTATTTGATTAATTCATGGTTTGTTTTAAGTTTGGACAATTGATGATTGATGAAGGACTCTCGAAGTTAAGGGTGGCAGTTCTACAACGTTTTGCTGGAGCAAATCTGGTAATTCAAGCTAGCATGAATTTTGCACGTGAGAAAGACAGCTAATTAAATGAGCTGGAAGATGTCATATTACTTAGCTCGTCATTTCATGGGTCATGTCCAATTAGCCCTTATTTGCACAAATTGTGAGGTATATAGAAAGTGGGCAGTTGTTTTTGACAAAAAGAAGGGAAGAGAAAGTGGAGAAAGCAGAGAAAAGACAAATGAGAGTTGTTGGAAGAAGGAGCTACCGGAATATTTCCAAAATAGGAAAGAACTTCCATTGGAGCTAGTGCTGAATGTGGTTTCAACCTTTTTGGGGCAACATTATGGCTATTTCTTCTTCTTGCATTGTATTACAGTATGGTTGTATTTCGATTCATTTATTGTATTTCTTGCATTATGAACTAATCACCTTTAAGGTGAGGATTAGGAGTTGAATGTTTTGATTTATTTTATAGTTGAGTACATCTCATTATCTCAATCTGGTTTTTAAGAGTTTTTATTTCTTTAGCTCGATTTCGTCTGGCCAACTAAATTGCAGCAACGTTTCTCTAATTTCTGGAAAGAATAGGTGGGGTTGAAAGCTTAAAAACTACATTAGCTTCTAGTTTAAGTTAGTATCTAGCTAAGTGGGGAGGTTAGAGTTAATCACTCACCTAATGCACACACATTACAGTGGGTTTAATGGATGTTGTAGTAATGGGAATGAAACAACATATTTCAGGTGATTCGGGAGAATGTCGTGTAAGCTGTTATGGATTGAGAGAAATGATTATATACTTGAGTTGTAGAATCAATTAAAAACAGAAATTACCCCTAATCCAAGCTTTTAATTAGCTCAAAGTACAAGTTTAGCCGTTCTTTGTTTACTTACCTTTCCTCTGTTAATTATGTTTTAACAATTATTGTACTCCAGCATTGTTGTTTTTATTGCTTCGTTCTCCTTGATAATTTGATTGGTTAGAAATTGAGTTTACTGAGAGTTAATTTGTGGTAAAGTAGAAGATTACTAGTCTCTGTAGATACGATAATTTATTTAACACTTGCTACAATATATGTGTACACTTACGCATAGACAATCATATTTTTGCTGAATTATTTAAATTACTCTAGCACGTGTTAGCTACACCATTTAAAAGTAGTGGAAAACAATGTTAAGTTTAGAGAATTAGGGTTTGAATATCTCACCAATATATTTTCTTCTCTTTTTCATTTTCTTTAGATTGACATATTTATATAAAGTAATTTTTAAGAAATAAAACATAAACATATATTACAAAAGAGATACGATTCAACTTAAAAGAAAAAAATAACATTTGAACTTATTATATATAAAGAAATTAAAATAAAGAAGGATGTTAATTTACACTAAATAAGGAAAATTAAATACTTTCCATTAAAAAGGGAAATAAGGCAGCGGATTTATTTATTTATTTGTTTAATTAAGCCTCACTTGTAATGTATATGGAACAAACTGTAAAAAAAATATAAAACAAATTGAAGGACTGGGCCTCGAACTTGGGAAGTCAGGGGGCTGAATTTATGAAACAAATTGTAAATATATATATATATATATATATATATATAACGAATGAAGGGACCTGGGGTTTGAACTTGGTAAGACAGGGGGCTGAATTTATGAAACAAACTGTAAAAAGAAACATATATAGAGATTTGAAGGACTGAGGTTCAAATTCAGAAGGGGTTGAAGGCTCGCAAACCACTAAGCCATGTGGATTTTTTTAGAAATTATTTGGTTTTTCATATACATATATTAAAGTACAAAAAATTGTGTGTGGTGTTGATTTCCTCCGCATTTTGACAACGTTGAGACGCCATGGATTTCATAGCAACATTTCTTTCTGTGTTTTGGCAACATTGAGACGCTCTCTCAGCATCTCGATGTTGTCCTGTGAGTGACCTTGTTTGACCATAAACCTAACATTAATAACATATTTTGGACACATGGCATGCCACTTGAATATACTATTCGAAAAAAATGATTTTTTTATAAGCAGGGCAGATTTTGTTGATATGCAAGTTGGATTTCATTTGTTAATTGCATGCTAACCAGTGTTTTAAATTTCGCTCGACATGTCAAAATGTCGAGTGACATTTCGACATGTCGAGGGCCTCGACATGTCGGTGGGGGGGGGGGGGGGAATTCGTTTTTCCCCCCATTTCGTCGACATGTCGACGACATTTTGTTTTGTTTTGTTTTTTTTAAAGCTCAGTCGCACACACACACACATATATATTTCAAATTTAATCTTTTCTTTGTTAATAAATAATAACTAAGAGCCTACGTCCATGGGTAGAGGGAGAGAGAATTTTATCTTGAGGAGAAACTGAGTACAAAATATAGAGAACAATTAGATAAGAGTTTAGAAAGTGTATATATGGTACTCTCTTAAACCCTAATACAAAATAGGCTCAATCAATAAACTGATTTACACATGACTTAGGTTTCGGGGGCGTTGCCCCCGAACCCCCACCAGGGCGCTTCATCCCTGGACCCCGACTCGCTAACCGGTCAGCGAGATCCCCGTACTTGGTATTTCAAAGTGCTAGATAACAGGTTCAAGGCATTTCTACACTCCAATTCCAATTCTTTTAATTGCCCTCCAATTCTCTCAATTTTCCTCTAATTCTCTTAAATTCATTTCAATTCTCTCCATTTTTCTTCGTAATTGTCTCATTGAATATAAAAACTTACATATATTTTAGATATATGATGTTAAAAAGAGTAATCAATTATACTATAATTAAGTCACAATTAAGGTTTCATGAAATAATTCAAATAATTTTAATCAACTTTCAAATTTTATTTTTTTGCAAATTCCTACTTGCATCGACATTTCAAATTTTTAATTGACATTTATATCTAAATATTGTCTTAATTTTTAGATATGATGCTTAAAAATAGTCCATTATAGTCTAATTAAGTCAATATCAAAGTTTCATTGGCTAATTCAAACAATTTCCATCAATTTCCACGATTTCCGTAAATTTTCCTGAAATTTCCATCAACATTTCCATAAATTTTGGACCTCGACATTTCCATCGACATCGACATTTCGAACTTTGATGCTAACATCTTCAAATATTTTAACAAAACAATAATTTAATGGTCCATAAACTTTTTGTTAATAAGTTTTGACCAATGTTTTTACAAAAACATCTTAATTGAGAATTTTTTATAACTTTTAAAGGTAAAATTGAGAATTTAAAAAGACTAAGGATCAAATTCAAAATTGCTTAAAAAACTGGGGACTATTTTATATATTTTGCTTTAATTAATTAAAATGTGTATGTTATATATTATTGGATATGAATGTGTTTTTATTACGTTGCATGTTTTCTTTGGAATCGATCTCAATACTTCTTCTTTTTTTTTTTTCATAAACATGTTGTATCAAGAACTATTAATATTTGGTAATAACACATGAAGTTTTGAAAGATTTAATCAAATAATAATGTCTAAAATGATACTTTGACCTCGTAAATATGTGATTTTGTACCTTATCGCCACACCAATTTACGTGAATGATGTAATTTTATATCACCCTAAATTATTAAAATAAAATTTATTATTATTAAATATCGTATTAATAAAATTTTATATTAATTATTGTTATTCTAATAAAATATATATTAATATTTGTTAGTTGATGTAATCTTATTTTAATTAGTTATTATTTGTTAATATTAAATAAATGGTTAGAATACAAAATATTACTATAAAATAAAATAGTAATGAATTAAATTAAATTTTATTATTGATTATTGATATTATTATGTTAATAAAAAAATTATATTAACATATGATTCACTAATGCATTATAATTAGTTAAAATATGATATAGATATTCTAGTAATTGTATTATATTTGATTCCTATCACCATTCTTGATAGTTTGGAGTAAACAATATCAATTAGTTACTGATTTCGATTCTAGACAATTGATAGTAAACAACATCAAAGGAATAACACTCTATTTCAATTGGTTTTCATTCTGATTCCTAGTACATAAACAATGTCTTAATCTTTTATATAGTTGTATATGATATCACATATACCTTCTAATTTTTACACATTAGCTGTCACATCAATTTCTATCATTTTATAGAAAAAAATATTTTTTGGAACAATTTCAAAGTTTAAGGTTATTTTTGGAAATAAATTTCAAAGTTCAAGAATAAAAATAAAACTTTTCAAAGTCGAGGAACATAATTGAAACATACTCCAAAGTTCATGAGCATATTGTATAATTTAGCCATTCATAAACTAAACAAATATAATATTTAAAACACAAGCATTGAATTTATAATTTGAGTATAAAAAATCATATCAAATGAACCTAAAAAAATTATTATGATTCTACAAAAATGGTAAAATCATTCAAAATTGATTTTACTCTCTTAAAAAAAAAAAAAAACAAAAAAAAAAAAAAACCCTCTTTCCCATTTCTCACTAGTGCTTATATTTCTTTAGCCACCAAACTTGATTTGAGAATACAAGGGGAAAACATAGAAAGTGATGAAATTTAGTAAAAGGGAGATGCACAATTGAATAGTGCTTAGAGGAAATGTCTTTGTATGTTATGATATTGAAGGAAAGTGTGCCATAATTTGACCTCATAGGGTGTGTTTTTAATTTTTATTATGCTGAATTGCTATTAAGAATGACAAATGACATCAAATATAGACAGGTCCTAACTATTGTCTCAAATTGAAATAGTTTTATGCTTCTCAAAACTTAATTTATATAAATCTGTGTGCGGATGTCTGTTTTTTTTTTTTTTTTTTATTCATGTGTTCTAAAAAGTTATTACTTTTTTTTTAAAGAAAGTTATTATACTTTTAAAATAAAAAACTTGTGAATTTTGATTTCAATATGCACATTAAAGTTAACTTTTACAAGCCATTTAATCAAAATTTTCAAACACAATTTAGAAATAAAAACAGAATATTGTTTTCCAAACAACCCATTTTTTTTAGTTTCAGAAAAAGAAAAAAAAAACCATTTTTGTTTTCATCTCACACTGTTGGCTTTAGAGAAATAGGTAGTTTTGGGAAATGGTAGAAAATTGTCCCTTTCCCCTTGTTTTATTTCATTAATTAAATACTATGTGCTATATTTAAACTATGTAATTTTAAGCAAAAAAAATATATGGAATATTACCTTGTTCTAGAAATCAAATGGGAGGGGACCTTAATCCTCAAACTCTATAACCAAATGTAATAGGGTTTGATAGTTGTCTTCTGAAATTAGTTGAGATGCATGTAAGCTAGTCTAGACACTCGCATATATAAAAAAAAAATGAAAAGAAGAATTCTTTATAGAGAATTTTATTATTTCCAATAACTTATATCACCACTCAATTTCATTATTATCCTAACAATTATTATTATTGTTATTATTTTTTGAGATCAACAACATATGGGATGAGAGATTCATCTCTAACCTCTTAGTTGAAAATATATGCCTAAACTAGTTGAACTAGATTTAGATTTAGTGTTTAGGGTTTGTCTTTTAATTTTCCTTATATAATATAATAATTTAAATAACTCATTTACTTGATGGTTGCGTTTTTTCAAAATCTTACCAGCCATGTAAATACAATTAATAAATAGTTCATGGGACACATTTTTTTGTCTTTTTTTTAGGAAAAAAATAAAAATTGAATTACAGGACTAGTTCATGAGACACTAAAGAAGTAAATCACTCAGGATAAGGATAAATTATTCAATGAAGCCGCCACAATGTGTCTGCCTCATAATAACTGTTAGATGTGGATTCAAAAACTTCCATGCCTCCTAATAACCATTGTATATAAATTTGAGGTACTTCTTTCTCTCAATCCAACGGTGAAAAATTGTCAGCCACATTGTGGCGGCCTCACCGAATAATTTTTCCAAGATAAGGGGTTTGAAGAAAAATAGACTGTTGCTCTTCCAAAGCCCAGTTTGCTAGGGAGTGCGCCAAAATATTGTTGCAACCTTTGGCATGTTGGAAAGTAATATCCCCTCGATTTCTGGCTAAGATTTTTGTAGGATCTAAAGGCAACACTAGGGGGTGAATAGGTTGTCCACCAAATTTTTATTTTAAACTAATCTAAAAAATCTAAACTTTAACAACTAAAATTTTAAATGCAATCAAGAGAAATATCCAAGTTAAGCACTCAAGTAACAAGATAAATAAAATTTAAATAAGACAAAGGAAACCTACGACATGCAATCTAAAAATAGTAAATCGCAAAAATTAAAAGTGAGAAAATTAAAAGATAGAGAAAGAGGACCCCAAAAATTTTATAATAGTTCGACAAATTGTTTACTCCACTCCCCAAGACTCATTCTTGGGTATTTCACTAAGTGGTCATCTTGCTGTTGAGAACCAAACTGAGACGATCATGTTTTTCTTAGGCTAACGAGAAACCCAAATCATTTTCACTGGTTCAAAATCATTTCCTCGACTAACCTAGCACAATTTATTAGTCACGATGAGTGGTTTGACAATATCACGATGCCACATTCCAAATAAGAAAGATCAACACGAGACCAATAATAAAATACGATTTATTCTAACGAAATTTCACATCTACAATATTCTATTCCAGTCATCTACTATCTTCAAAGTAAAATTCCTCCTATGAAAACATGAATTCAACAAAACAAAACAAAACAAAAAAATCAAAGCCAAATGAAGACATATGACATCTAAAAAAAAAGGATCCAAAAAATGTGCCTTTTTCCAAACGTCATGAAATATAGGCGCGTTTTTTTTAAAATAAGAATAATTATGCGGTCAGAAAATTAATTAGCCTCAAAATTAGATAGCCAATCAACGCCGCAGTTCACAGTGATAGAAAAAGAAGAAAAAAAAAAGTAGGCGTTGAGTTGGGTCAAATATTAATTAAAAAATTAGATTTGTTCAAACAAACATTGGAAATTTCCTCTCTATGTTTTTTTGAATAAATAATTCAAAGCTATTTGAATTTTATTTGCCTCGAGCACCCCAAAATTCTGGGTCTTCTTTGAGAAAAAAAATTATTATAATATTTAGTGGTGTGAGAATTATAGATTTATTGTATTATTATTATATTTTTAAGTGATTGTTTGTGTGCGACGTTTAATTGAATGATTTTACACTTTAGTTTATGACCCGTCAAGTGGCTTGATTTTAAAATTGTTTTGTAGGTTAGGTTTTGGAAAATATTTGTAACGCCCTAGGTTCAGGATTTGGAATCCGGATTTGGCACCTAACGGCCCCGGCATTCCCCTGCGACCTGGCCACATCATCGTACTTGTCTTGAACTGCTTCTAAGAGTGAAGACTGTCTCCACTAACCAACACATGTCCTTTCAGCATGCTTTGTCCTCACTCACATGCTTCCTAGGAAAATTCCCAGGAGGTCACCCAACATAGAATTGCTCCAAGCCAAGCACGCTTAACTTTGGAGTTCCTACGATTAAGCCACCGAAAAGGAAAGTGCACCTTGTTGGTATAGGTAGTAGCGATCAATTCTTTTAAGCCTTTCTTAACCATGCCTTGCATAGCCTCAGGATCCCTCTCATTCGGATGTGGTCTCAGTTCATTCATGTACCCCTCCTAACCTCGGGCGTTACATGCCCACCAGCTTCCGCTTTGGTTCGTCCCCTAACCACATCTTACTGGGAAAGGTTCCGCTCTGATACCAACTGTAACGACCCTACTTATAAATTTAGACTTCCTAGGGACGCTACCACATACATTCTACTATAATTTCAGAAATCTTTAATAAAGACACAAATCGATTCAATAACTTATTAATCAATCAAAAACTTTAGCTCGGGATCCCTTTATTTCAAAACGTAAGAATAAATCAAAACATTTAAAATCCATAACAAAATAATTGTAGAACTCGACGGTTAAAAAGTCATGAAAAATAAATAAATAAAATGCTAGCATATAAGAGTTCGCGGAAATAAAACTTTTTCTACGTCACCCATGGCCCCTACAGCAACTACCAAGTCATTCACCCATGATGCCCTTGCCTTTACCTGAAAAGAAAAATATTTTTGAAAAAGGTGAGTATTTTACAATACTCAGTAAGTGACATCACTACCAGATCAGGATATGCATACACACACATGATGAGTTTTCGAAAACCTTTTTCTTTCCTTTAATGGGACCTAAGTACTTCCTTTCATAGCATAAGCATTTTCTTTAAAAAAAATTTCCTTCGGCTTTTAATGTGGACAATTAGACCCAGCCTAACCTTGCCTTTCACATAGCCTCATAAATTCCTTTACATATAGCCTCGTAAGGCTCCTTTTCATATAACCTTTTTAGGTTCCTTTTCATATAGATGTACATCAATAGTGTTAGGGGGTAATTGCCACAGCCTTCGAAATAACTTTTATCATGAAAACATAATGTATGCATGAGGTCCCAAAGCATTTTAACTTTTTAATTTCATGATGCAACGTAAAGCACAGTTCTCATATCATCATACATCATAAATCATACATGTAAAAACTCATTTTCATACAAACAAGACATTTACCAATTCATCAACATCATTAATAACACATTTATAAAACTTTTATTTTGAAGGCAAAATTTTCTTTTCAGTTTAGTTCCCAATTTGCATTTAAGCATACCGGCGTAAAGTCTCTTACCTTGGCCAATGTTCAGAAAAATCCTCCAACCCTTATTTCGAAATCCCTTGGCACCTATAAAATTTTTCAAAAGATCACGCTTGACATTCATAACTTTTAACTATAATTCTAAAAATCTCCCTAAGATATGGGTTTAAGAACTCCATTATCCCCAAGAACTCATACTCCAAGGTCATCCTAAGATCCAAACCACTTCTCAAACTTCGTAAAAGAATTAGGAGATAATAATTTTCCCAACACCATCCAAATTCTAGAATTGAAGTCTAGCATAAACTCAAGAATTTTGCTTGATTTTAGAATGGAAATTTTTACCTTAATTCCGATCCCAAAATAGAACCGAGCTTTGCCGATCTAAATGATGGCTTGATTCTATTTGTCAAACCAAACTCCACCTACAATGGGTATTCTAATATAGAGCCCAAAACTAATGGGTCAACCTCCAAATCAACAAAATAATGCCCAAAAGTAGATCTACCATTTGAAGATCATGAGATTACAGCGAGAATAGGCTTACCCACGTGAAAACTGAGGCAAAACGGGGCTGTTCAGTACCAAAAATCGCCGGAAAAACGACCCAAAAATAGAGGACCTCTCCGGAATCGAACTGCAGCGGCGGATTGCAGCTGCGAGCGGCGGCGACGCGGCGTGCGGCGATCTGCGGCGGTTCGTGCGGCGGTTCGGGTGGGTGGTTTGTGCGGCAGCGGGCGGTTCGTGCGGGTGGTCTGTGCAGCGGTTTGGTCGACGGAGAAGCGGTTCGCGGTGGTCTGCAGCAGCGGCGACGAACAGCGGCGTCCGGCGTGCGGTGGATCTGAGGTGGTGGTGAGAGGTGCTGGAAAAAAAAAACTTCCTTAGGCTTCCATGGTGGTTTTCGAAAAACACAAAGGGAAAAGGAAGAAGATGAAGATGATGGCTGGCTTGGGAGTTGCTTGAAGAGCTTGGCTGACCTAGGGCTGCGTGCATAATAAAGTAATAGAGAGGGATAATTGTGGGCTAGGCTTCTCTTGGCTTGGGCTTGGCTAAAAGTCCCTTGAATTACAAGAATGCCCCTAAACTAAATAAATCCTATTTTCCCCTCAAATCTTCCCAAATTACCCTCAAATTCTCCAATTTCAATTTTGCTAATCCTCAAAATTAAATTCAATACAACCTTAAGCATAAAATTAACCTTACTATAAATTTAAAATTCAAAATTAAAGTCTTAATTAATACCTGAAAGTGCCGGTCGTTACATTCTTCCCTCCTTAAAAACTTTCGTCCTCGAAAGTTCCTAGTATTGAAAAAGCTCGGGGTATCTAGCCCGCATCTCATCCTCTCGCTCCCAAGTAGCTTCTTCGGACCGGTGGTTTTTCCACAGCACCTTGACAAGGTTAATCTCTTGGTTACGAAGAATCTTTTGATCTCTTGCAAGGATTTGCACAGGCCTTTCTTCATAGCTCAAGTTCTCGTTCAACTGCAAGGGCTCAAAGTCAATCACGTGTGATGGGTCCGGCATGTACTTCCTTAACATTGACACATGGAATACACTGTGCACTGCCGAAAGGGTTGGCGGCAAAGCCAATCTATAAGCTACGGGGCCAATCCGCTCCAGAATTTCAAATGGCCCTATAAAACGTGGACTTAACTTCCCTTTCCGACCAAATCTCATAACTCCCTTCATCGGTGCCACCTTTAGGAACACGTGATCCCCTACCTCAAACTCCAAGTCCCTTCGCCTCAAGTCAGCATAACTTTTCTGTCTACTTTGTGCGGTTTGCATCCTTGCTCTAATCTTTTCAACTGCATCATTAGTGGCTTGGACCAACTCAGGTCCTAACAACTGACGTTCACCAACTTCGTCCCAATAAATAGGAGACCTGCATCTTTTACCGTACAAAGCTTCAAACGGTGCCATGCCGATAGTTGCTTGATAACTATTATTGTAGGCGAACTCCATCAGATGCAAGTGATTGTCCCAACTACCTGTAAAGTCCAACGCACATGCCCGTAGCATATCCTCCAATATCTGGTTTAACCGTTCTGTCTGGCCATCAGTCTGGGGATGAAAAGATGTGCTAAAATCCAACTGAGTACCTAAAGCCTTTTGCAAACTTCTCCAGAAGTTAGAGGTGAACCGAGAATCTCTATCAGAAACAATCCTCGTAGGAACTCCGTGTAACCGGACTATCTCCTCCATGTATTTTACACTTTAGTTTATGACCCCGTCAAGTGGCTTGATTTTAAAATTGTTTTGTAAGTTAGGTTTTGGAAAATATTAGAGTTAAATACACCAATCAAATGTTCGTTAGTCTTTAAGTAATTTTTAATTTAATTTTTAATCCTTTTGAATTGAATTATTTTACTTTTAATGTATGAAAATTACTAATGAAGGTTATGTTTGATAACCAGACTCCGTTCGATATTTATTTATGTCTCATTTAATAATCATTTAGTTTTTAAAAATTATGTTTGTTTTCTTCCAATTTCTCTAGAATGGTTTTCATATTTTCTTCAATAATTTTCATCTTTCTTAAAACATTTGAGTTTCTAGCCAAATTCCAAAAACAAAAACAAATTTTTGAAAACTTTTTTTTTTTTCAAAACTTGACTTGGTTTTGAAAACATGTGTAGAAAGTAAATAAGAAAATATGAAAACTCATAGGTGAAAGTAATATTTATAGACTTAATTTTCAAAAACCAAATGGTTATCAAACAGACTTTAATTTTTTTATTTTTTGTTTTTGAAAATTAAGCTTATAAATACTACTTCCACCTATAGGTTTCTTTGTTTTATTATCTACTTTTTATCTATGTTTTCAAAATTCAAACCAAATTTTGAAAACTAAAAAAAATAGTTTTTAAAAACCTATTTTTGTTTTTGAGATTTAACTAAAAATTCAAATGTTTTCTTTAAGAGAGATGAAAACTATTGTAGAGAAATTGGAAGAAAACAAACTTAATTTTCAAAAACCAAATGATTATCAAATGGGGCCGTTGTTTTCGTTTTTGGAATTTGCTAAGAATTCTAATGTTTTCTTAAGAAATGTGGAAACCATAGTGAAGAAATGGTAAGGAAACATACAAAATTTTCAAAAACGAAATCGTTATCAAAAGGGGTCTAAATTTTTTCATTAAAAAATCTATTAGAGTTTGTTGATACAGAGTTGATATGTTGTTGAATTATTGTTTTATTAATCTATTTGAACATGTGACATACTTAGAAGAATCCGTTTTGTTGATGCATGAGTCGATTTTGTAGATTGACAAGTTAAGTCTTATGCATCAAATAGTATTTACTTTTCTAAATATATTAATAATTTAATCATACATCGACTCTTTGCTAACATTTTTTTGTACTGAATATCTTAATTCGGAAATTCTTATACATTAAAGATAAAAATTGAGAATTTCAAAAAATGAGATCAAAAGTAGGACTAATTTATACGTTTAGTAAAAATTTTAAAATTGAAAAAGAAGACGTAGGTATTCAAGAGGAAAAAACCAAACTACATCAAAATCATACCTATTCAAATATTTTTTGAAAAAAACAATAAATTTATACTCATAAATTTTGCAGGTTGAATCAATTAAAACTCTAAACTAACAATTATATCAATTAAAAACTTTAAACTTTTATAAATGCATCAATTTATACTATCAGTTAGGGATTCATGACTATTTTTACTTGATTCCATTTAAAATCAACTCAAAATTACCTGCATAAAATTATATTTTTCCCAAAATCCTATAAAAGTAGCCAGACAAATTATTTTGTGATATTCTTCCTTAAGTAGAGAATAATAGATGAAGAAGAGAAGATGAAAAACGTTCATATTAATGAAAGTCGATGATACCCCCACTTAATTCCATCATCTCTCTAATATCCATGTTAATCACTGCATTTAAAGAATTATTTCACACGTGTGAAATTATGGATTAATGATTTTAAAATGGAATATTGATGGAGAGTTTAAATTGATTCATTTATAAAAACTTAGAATTTTATCTGATACAATAATTAGTTTATGGGTATAAATTGTTTTTTCTCCTATTTTTTATTTTAAAATTCATATATCCATCTTTTTGTCAAAATATTAACTTATAAGTTACGGAAAGAGAATTTAAACTTACGATCCAAAAAATACGAATATCCAGACCTCGTTTGATAACCATTTGGTTTGTAGTTTTTTGTTTTTGAAAATTGTGCTTGGTTTCTCATAATTTCTCTACGATACGTTTCATATTTCTTAAGAAAACATTTGAATTCTTAGCCATATTCTAAAAAAAAAAAAACAAGTTTTTGAAAACTATTTTTTTTTTTTAGTTTTCAAAACCTGATTTAGTTTTTGAAAACATCTGTAAAATGTAGATAATAAAATAAGGCAACTTATAGCGGGAATAAGCATTTATATGTTTAATTTTCAAAAACCAAAAACTAAAAATCAAATGGCTATCAAATGAGGCCCTAATTATTTAGTTATGCTGAAGTGTGGATAGTTAATTGAACTAATTGAATTGACTATTCTCTTGCAAAACGTTTCAGAATCTTTTTTTTTTTTTTTTTTTTTTTTTTTTTTTGTAATTTCATGATCAATTTTATTCTCCCTCCATTTACGATTTTTTTTAGTTCAACAACAATATTTAGAGGTGAGGAGATTCGAATTTCTGACCTCTTATTTGAGAAAACATGTCAATTGCCACTAAGCTATGTTCACTTTGGCCATGCTTGTGATTTCCAGCTTTCTTACTTAATTTTCAAATTTCCAGTCATTTGTGTTCAATTTCTTTTAATAATCACATATCACCTTGTGTTTGTTTATTTTGTATTTTTTTCTTTTGGCTTTTTAAAAGTAGTTTCAAACGTCTTAGTAGTTTAATTTTGTGAAATCTAACGACCATACCATTTTTTTAAATTTCATCAACAAATTTATTGAAAT
This sequence comes from Trichosanthes truncata, assembly GCA_033996785.1. NCBI lineage: Eukaryota > Viridiplantae > Streptophyta > Magnoliopsida > Cucurbitales > Cucurbitaceae > Trichosanthes > Trichosanthes truncata. The sequence continues at coordinate 7,595,758 of JAWPNB010000007.1, forward strand.
TGGCATATACTTATTAAAAATATCATTTGTACTGATCCATTTAAAAACTAATGAAACAAAGATAAGATTTACAAATTTGCAAGCCATAGAAATATTTAAAACCATCTTAAAGAGGATCAGATTTGCAAGAATAGGTCAATAATAGTTGTTTAATTTGTAATTATCCTTTTTGACCTAAGGTTTGTTCAATTAATGAAAACAACAACTAATTGTTATCAATGAAGTGGGTTGCTTGTAAAAATGGTAACTACTTCAACCTTTTTTTAAAACCACAATATTTATAACATAATTAACTAATTAGTTTCATTGTTTTTTCTTAATTATGTCAAATAATTAATTATTTTCACTTTTATTCACATTGGTTATACTGTTATTAACTTAAACAGGCTACTTTAAGCCTAATTTTATAGTGGGTTTGAAATAACTCGTGAAAAAAATGTTTTTTTTTTTAACAAAATCGATTTTTCTATAAGCATCTTTAAAAAAATTAATAATTTAAAGTGTATTTAGTATAATTTATTGAGTGATTTTAGATGATTGGAAGTGGTTTAAAAAAAATTAATAAATAAAAAGTGCTTCAAAAATGGGATTCATTTAAAAACCATTTTTTTTAAGAAACACTTGAGAGATTGATTATCCAAAAATGAGTTTAAAATGATTAATCCGAAATCTTCAAAATATGCAATAAAAATAAAAGTAAAATTATAATATAAAATCACTTTTGAATATAGTGCAACCAAATAAATTTGTTATTAAAAGTACTTTTGAAAAAAAATATAAGATATAATAATATTTTTATTGAAATTATATTTTTCAAAAATATTTAAACAATAAAATATTCCAAACAGACCCTTACCCTTAGAGTAGTGTCCTCTCTTACACTATATTCAAATTCTCTCTTGTTAGTTATAGTATAATATTCTCAAAAAAAAAAAAGAAAAAAAGAAAGGTTTAATTATGTTCTTTTATTTGTTCAAATTTTTAGGAATTGATTTTTTGACTAACTAATTATTTTATTTTAATAATAGTAGATTCCTTTGCTATAGTTCCACTAATTATTGACAATAATTGTTCATGAATCATATTAGTTGATAATGAGACGACAAACTATTTTAAAGCAAACTTAATAAATAAAACACTTAAAAACATGGACTATGTTATTGTTGCCTATTTAGCATCTTTTTATTTAAATAAATATTAAAATATTATTTTGACCCATGTACTTTGAACTTCATTCGATTTTAATCCTTGTACTTTTAAATGTCCAAATTTAGTCCCTTACTTTCAAGAAATCTTAAAATTAGTTCTCATCGTTAGTTTAAAGTTAATTTTTATCTATTTTGACAAAATAATAATAATAATTTATATTCAATAAAAAGGCATAGTAGGAATATACTTCCAAAATTTATGGAAAGAAGCCAATGTGAGTTTAGCTCAGTCGTAATTGGCATGTACTAAACTCAAAATTTATGGAGAGAAGGTTGATTGGCATGTACTAAACTCGTAATTGGCATGTACTAAAGAAGCCAATGTGAGTTTAGCTCAGTCATAAAGCACTTTCTTTTTATTAATATATATATATATTAAAAAAATAAAAGTTAACCATGAGTAAAATTAGACATTTGAAAGTATAGAGACTAAATTAATAAAACAATTTCCAAATTATAGGGATTAAAATGATATTTTAATCTAAATTTAATAATATATTAATAAAAAGAAAGTGCTTTATGAAAAAAAAAAAGGAATAATTGTTTTTGTTAATGTAGCTTATTAGTTCATCTAATTTGACTTATTTTTACCAAAATTTTCCATTGAAGAGACAATATTGCTAAAGCAATCATAAGATCGTCTTCCAACCAACCTGCATGGAATTTTTTTTTTAAAAAATGGTTAAGAAATTCATTGAATATGTGCCCATACTCTTATTTGATATTTATTGTCGAATAATATTTTGCATAGTTGTTTAGGTGTGTTTTATAAATTATTGGTTAAATTATAAGTTAATTAGTTGAACTCATAATATAATATTGTATCTAATATGTATCTAAACTTTTAATTTTGTGTTTAGATTGAGTTTTGAACTTTTAATTTTGTGACAAATAGGTCTTCAACCTATTCAACATTTCTAAAATTTATGAACTTGTTAGGTACAAAATTGAATTTTGTGTGTAATAGGATCTTGACCTATCGATTGTGTATCTATTAGGTTTGTGAATTTTTAAAAATTGTTGAGTAGGCAAAGGACCTATTTGAAAAACGAGACATTATATTAAGGATTAGAAAGTGTTTATAACAGATACAGTTGAAACTGAATTTGAAGAAAACAAGTTTACAATCCAAGCTGGAAAATGTTGAGTCCAAAGCATCGGACAGTTTGATAGACCTGATCGAGCCAAACCATCCGTTAAGAAGTTCAGTTCATGATGCACGTGCACAAATGCCACCTGTTGAAAACCTTGTTGAAAAGATTTGATATCATGTATAACATTTCGAACTTCAGTGGTCATGTTCCACCAACCATTCAACATGGAGATAACAGTAAGAGAATCAGAATGAATTTTAACACGTGAGAGACCCAACCTATGGGATAATCGCAATCCTTCCAATATAGCGCAGGCTTCTGAGCACACTGGCGAGACATAACTATTTTTACTATTACGTAAAGCCGCCACTAAAGAGGAATCAGAATACTGGACCACCACCCCCAAACCAGTTAAATTTACCTGGTCGTTACAAGCGGCATCAACAAAAACATTCACCCATTCGCCCACCTCTTGTTGATTGGAGGCGACTCTCTTGGCAAATGACCTATTTGACATTCACAAAATTGAAAGTTTAAATGCATATTTTTACATCTTTAAGTTTAGGGACCTAATAGACATAAAATTGAAAGTTTAAAGACTTATTAGATAATTTTTAAAGTTTTTTTAAGCAAATTTTTTTGAAGTTGATTGACCTATTTGACACAATTATAAAAGTTTATACACTAAACTTGTAATTTACATAAAATATATGATAAAAGTTTATTTTTAAGGTTTTCTCAAAAAAATAAATGTTATAACAAAAACAAAGAAAAAAAATTATATATATATTTAAAAGTTTAGTAACTATAATAGAGATTTTGAAAATTAAAAAATTGAAATAGAATAAACTTAAAAATTCCATAATAAGTTTCCAACTAAGCGATTAGGTACATGTTGGGACACTCATATGATATTACTAAAAAAACCCTCATTCTTTGAACAATAATAATAATAAAAAAAAAAGTAGGTCCAATAACAAAATGTGAAAAGTAAGTTTCGTATGTTCTTTATTTATTTATTTTAAAGTAAAAGAATAAAAAATTTATATAGTGATAGTTTTTCAACAAGCTTGGAGGTTTCAATAATTGCACCCACAAACCAATTGAACATGGTGGTTTAACGTCAAATATTTAATTAATTTAAATTTTCAGCTTTCCATCTAAAATCAAAAAGTAAAATTACCATTTTAGTCCCTTTAGATTTTAATTCAAACTTCAATTTTTAAATTCTGTTAAATCCTATAAAACATTCTTGACATTACTACCTGCCATATATCCTTTAGACATGTGACACATTTTTCTTTAGCTTTGATAAAGAGAAGCTATAAATTGAGATCGATAAAATTTTTGGTACCCCTATGATATTTGCTTACAAAATCTTTAAATATTGTCAACATTGCAAATAACCAATCAGAGTATTGGTGAGAAATACAAAATCTTTAAATATTGTCAACATTGCAAATAACCAATCAGAGTATTGGTGAAATTTCTCTATTATGTTGTAATTGTTAGGAAAAAACTCCCATGCTTCTATAGTAGGAATAAACATAAACATAAAATAACTGAAAAATTAAAAAAAAAATAACAAAAACAAGAAATATAATAATTTACATGGAAAACTCCGAATCGAAAAAAAAAAAACATAACCCACTAGAGGGAAAACTTCATTACATGATGAAAAATATTACAATCACACATAAAGTTCTTTCTGACTGTAGTTACAAAAAAAAAAAAAAAAAAAAAAAAACTCTCTCAAAGTTTTGTAGCACTCACACCATTTTCTCTACTCTCAAAATAAAAGAATACAAGAAAGGAATTTAACTAGAGTACACTAAGGGGCTGTTTGGGGTACTGAATGGATTATAATAACATGAGTTATAATAGTCTGTGAAATAATATAATATTATTTAAAATGCAGAGTTGTTTAGTCTGAAGTTATAACAGTCTCTAAGTACTTCACAGATTATTATAACACAGATAATTATAACTTTTGCCCCAAACAACTCCTAAGAGTTTTCTAATTGGGACGAGTAAAAAATAAAACTACCCAATAAAAAATAAAGCTACAAGTCTTCGTTATGGCACTTGGAGTCCATCATTTTTTTAATATATTTTAAATGTAAGATTTTTACTCCTTTAATATTTTGTTAAATCTTCTTAGAGAATGCAATAGGTTAGAAAACGAATAATATTTGGTCAATCTTGAAACACTTTGAGAGGTTTAAAACAATCGTAGGGTTTAAGTTGAAACTCGAGAACGATAGAGATCTGACTAGAAACAAACATAACCCATAGGCCATAAGGGCTAAAATGATAATTTGATATTTGAAAAAGAATGAAGAAGAAGCAAGTTCGGAGAATGGTTTTTGAAAGTGGAAAAGTGGAGACAGGGAGGTTTGAATGGTCAAAAAGGAGGAGACTGTGGAAAGAAGAGAAAAGTTAAAAACCAAAAAAGAAAAAAAAGAAAAAAGAAGAATGGGCATTAATTAATTCATTAAGAAATATATATAAAAATGAGAGCTTTGAATTCAGCTCTGTCGTTTCGTTGACTGTCAAAAAAGCCAAAAAGCCAAAGCCAACACCATTATCCACCCAACTCACAAACACATTTAACAAATACAAACAAAGCCCTTCAAAAAGCAATTCTCATTCTTCCCCTTCTCTCTCTATCCCTTTGTCTTTCCAACTTGCTCAGGGAAATTAGAAAAAGCTCCATTCCTATACAGCAATTTGTTGTTGTTGTTGTTATTGTTGTTGTCCTTGTTGTTCTTCAAACAAGTTTCCACCGTCTTCTTCGTCTTTAAGAAGATCCGCTTGCAGAAACCCGTTTTTTGGACCCGGGTTTTGTCTAAAAAGCCGCCTCGTTTGTGCCTTTGAGCTGATCGGGTAAAGGGTTTCTTCTGTTTTGCCCCTTCTTTCATGGGTTTGATATTTTTTTGGATTTCTTTTAGGTTTTTGCGTGAAATAGATCACTGGTTTTGGTTTGCTTTGATTTTTCTCATTAGGGTTTGTTTGATCTCTGCATGTTGATTCTTTTCTTCTTCTTTTTCTCTGTTCTGACGTTTGTGGAATCTGTTCTTTTTCACTGGGATGGACTGAAATTTTCGATTTCTGTGTTTGATTTTGCCTGAAGCTCTTCAGAAATCGAATCTGGGTGTTCTTGGATTTCAGGTTTCCTTTTCTGTTTCTCTTTCCATGATCCGGCGGAGAAGGTGGAGCTGCCGCCGTTGGCGGTGGTTTTCCAGATTTCTGTTTTGGCCGATCGTGTTATATGGGTCGGGTTTTAGTTAGTGTTTGTTTTTCTCTGGCTCTTTTTTGCTTTTAGGGTTTTGATTAGCTTTAGAAAACTCTAGGCAACAACATTAGGGTAATTTCTTGGCTGATTTGATGCTTTATATGTTTATATCCCCTTTTGATTGAAATTTCTCAAGCCTAGATTGTCATTTTTTGCTGTTTAGGCTGTGGAACAACATGATACTTGTTGAATTTGCTCTCAGGAGGGTGTATTATCTTCTTTTTAACATTTTTGGGCAAAAGGGTTCTGTCAAAATATATGTTCAATGTTTTCTAATGGCTTTCTGTTTTTGGAGCTACTAGCTAACCATCATTGCTTGAGGTTTCTTTGTTTCTTTTTGAAGATAGATCCTCTGTTTTATGAAATAAATTTATTGGATTCCTTTTTATGCATGTTGATGCACTATTATGTTATTTGCAATTGCTGCTGTTTGCTTCTTCTTACAGCTTTGCTAACTATTGCAGGTTACTTCTATAGATAAGCGATTGTATTTGGAGTTAAGGACGTGAAGTTTTAAGGATATTTGCTGCACATATATCTTGAAGCAAATGACATCAGTAAGCGTAGTTCCAGCCTCTGCAATAAGGGGTCATGGCGGGAGTACAATTGGTGTCGACAGGTTGCCTGATGAGATGAATGATATGAAAATTAGGGATGATAAGGTAACTAGCGCTAGTTTAATTTACATTGATCTTTTCCATATAAGTTTGGACAATAGAGTTTTTCTAATATGTATTTGGATTCACAGGAAATAGAAGCCACTGTTGTTGATGGAAACGGTACTGAAACAGGCCATATAATTGTAACAACCATTGGTGGAAAGAATGGCCAACCAAAACAGGTGAATATTCAAAAACTTACCCTTGGGACTATCATAATTTAACTTCCTTACTGACCCCTTTTCTTTTTAAATTTGTTGTAGACTATCAGTTACATGGCCGAGCGTGCTGTAGGACACGGTTCTTTTGGAGTTGTATTTCAGGTATGTTATTCCCTGCTTAAAAGCTTTTAATTAGTAGTATGCTAACAGGGGCTGTCTTTTTTCATTTTTATTGTTGAGAAACAAAATATATTATCAATTTTATTTTGCAGGCAAAATGCTTGGAGACTGGTGAAACAGTTGCGATAAAAAAGGTTCTTCAGGACAAGAGGTACAAGAATAGGGAGCTGCAGACCATGCGTCTTCTAGACCACCCAAATGTTGTGTCCCTGAAGCACTGTTTCTTCTCAACGACCGAGAAGGACGAACTTTATCTCAATCTTGTTCTTGAGTATGTCCCAGAGACCGTTCATAGAGTGATCAAACATTATAACAAGATGAACCAAAGGATGCCACTGATATACGTGAAACTCTATTTTTACCAGGTTTTTGCCAAACAAACTTCTTCGTTTTTATGTGTATAGGACAGTCAAGATTTGTATTGAATCATATGGTTCTTTTCGGGAATATCTTTCTGTGCTGCTTTAACATTCTCTTTATCTTTCTTTCCTTTCTATGCAGATTTGCAGAGCTCTTTCATACATTCACAACAGTATTGGAGTATGCCACAGAGACATAAAACCTCAAAACTTACTGGTTTGTGTTTATTCTGTCTCCAGTGGTGATTATATTTTGATGGATGTCTTGTTTTTACTATTTTAAAACCCCAAATTTTTACTTGGTTGCTATTTCCTTCTGCTGATTGTTTTTACTTTCTCCTCTTGATAGGTTAATCCACACACCCACCAACTCAAGCTTTGTGACTTTGGCAGTGCAAAAGTCTTGGTTCGTTTCCTCTGCATTCTGGAACATATTTGATGCGTTTGTGATCTGCTTTCGACATTGAGACTAATTTAATTTACATCTGGCAGGTTAGAGGCGAACCAAATATAGCCTACATCTGTTCTAGGTACTATCGAGCACCCGAACTTATATTTGGTGCGACCGAGTACACCACAGCCATTGACATCTGGTCAGCTGGTTGCGTTCTGGCTGAATTACTTCTTGGACAGGTTTGTAGAATTTCTCACGTGATAGTTGTACAACTATTGTTATTAGATACGATTCTAAGAAGTGTTTGGGTACTTTTTCAGCCACTATTTCCCGGTGAAAGCGGAGTCGATCAGCTTGTTGAAATAATCAAGGTATTGCAAGCTTTAATTTTTTTTTATAAAGAAGTGTGAAGGTTCTCTCTATTTGCAGTCTTTTTCTGTTGTTTTGAGTCTCACTTCAATTGTTAATTTGTCAACTCTGGCAGGTTCTAGGAACCCCAACCAGGGAGGAAATTAAGTGCATGAACCCTAATTACACAGAATTCAAGTTTCCCCAAATTAAAGCTCATCCATGGCACAAGGTACTTAAAACTTTGTGTGTATATATATGTATGTTCATCCTTTTAAACAATTTACCATTTTAACATTGTATACCGTGCCACGACATCAGATATTCCACAAGAGAATGCCTCCAGAAGCCGTGGATCTCGTCTCAAGACTACTTCAGTACTCTCCGAACCTCCGAAGCACAGCGGTAAATAGAAAGACTCTAAAATGTTAATACATGAATCTGGATACCCATTTGGTCTCTGACTAATATCTGTTCCACATTAATACAGTTGGAGGCTTTGATTCATCCATTCTTCGATGAACTCCGTGACCCGAACACCCGTCTGCCAAATGGACGTTTCCTTCCTCCATTGTTCAACTTCAAGGCTCACGGTAACGACTAAAGAACTATTCCCGAATTACTTAATGACAACCAACCAATCCATCTGCTGATATGCATGCTAACTTTAACTTATTTCAATTGTGTTGCCAATCAGAATTGAAGGGAGTACCCCCGGAGATTCTCGTAAGGCTTATTCCAGATCACGCAAGGAAACACTGCAATTTTCTCGGGTCGTAATGCGGTCGGGTAGTAGTCTGAACCCTGCAGAGACACATAAAAGCTTGTAGAAAGTAGTAGCTAGCATCAAATTACAAATGGAAGCCCTATTATTTGTTATTTTCTTCCCTGTTTAATTTGTTCCCATGCCCCTATTATTTTTTCATATCTATCATTGCCCTCGTCATCGTTTTCCCTGTAGAAATCAGGTTGAGAGAAGGTTCTACTTGGTATGTTCTTAATACCTTGATGGATAATACAACAGCCCTTGATTTGTAGTTAACAAACAGATTGTAATTCCTTATTGCAAATGAACATAACCTTGGAATATGCTGAAGCAATTTTGCCACTACAATTACCATGTGATGAAGATTTGTTCACTTCGACTCTTTTTAGTTGAATATTAGTTGGCATTGATCAATTAATATTTTGCAGCAAATTTCTTACTTTATTGGTGGGTGTTAAACAACTCCAAGAACTATGAACTTTTTTTGGTTAAGGGATCCAAATCTTATTTCTTTTTTGGAAGATGATATCAAGAGATTTATTATTGTAGATTAAATGTTGTGGTTTGTAATGAATGAAGGGATTAAAGATTTACCTAACATGGGGTATCCTTATTCCAGGAACCTTGTTGAGGTTGTTGGAGTAAAGAACCGTCAAAAGAGTGTTAGGGTTGTTAGACTAAAGAATTGTCAAAAGACATTTTAGTGCGTTACAAATTCTTATCCAACGCTTACATCATAGTGCGTTGCAGATTCTTATTCAAGTCTTGTATCATTCGATATCATCGATTCGATGATATTAGAATGTTTCTAAAAATGTAGTAAATACTTTGGAAGATGCTTCAATGTTTCTAGGAATGTGGGAAGTTTTGAAACTTTCCCTTTTCTTTTTAAAATCGAATATTTACAAAATCTCCATTAAAGGAATCAATCTTAAGAAGATTGATTCGGTTATGTTGATGGTGATTTTAATAGAATCAATCTTATGGAATAAGTATTTACATGAGCTTATCCTCAAGAGGATTGGGTTAAGTTGATTTGTGATTCATGTTTCATTTTTCGTTTCCTTCGAATACATCGAGCCAAGCAAATCACCCGTTCAGATTTGGAAAGTAAAAATAAAGTAGAGGAGAGTGGTGGGTAGGTGAGGGAAGAATGTGATGTTATAATTACTTTGGTACAACAAGGTCTAAGTTGAATGAAGGCATAGAACTTTTAAAAGGGGTGAGTTTGAGTAGAAAGGCTTTTGAATATATAAAAAGAAACAAGTATGGTGGGGAGGCAAACGAGGCAGCCGACCTTGTCTTATAATGTTAGCTTTGGTCCCCTATGCTATATGACTTGTGACACTTTCGGCTTTGCTTCAAAGCTACCTAGGTTTGAATCTTTTAGAAACCGACGCGGTTAGTGTTTGAGCGTGCTCTTTAGAGCGGCGTTTATAAACGAGACATTTTTTAATTGGGCAGGTGATTCGAGGAGGTTTTTTAGCAGAAAATATTTTTAAATTATCGGTACTTTGGTAAAATGTATTTGATGACGAATCATTTTGGTGTTTGGTGTTACACTTTTAAAAATTGTCTTTGAGTGTTTCTCGGTCAAGCACTTGAGTAAAAACACTTTAAGATGCTCTTGTCTTTTTGTAAAAATACTCATGTTTTACTTATGAATATGACGATTTTGAGTGGAAAGTGCTTTGGGCTATAGAAAAAAAATGCTTTTGGCGTGTCAAAAGTATTAAAAAAAAGGTTATTCCTATCTAAAATGTTCATTGTTGGATTGGATGAAATTAAGATGCAATTGAAAAAAAAACATAGAATGAACCTAGAAGTGCATGCTTTTCGCTATGATAAAAGTACTTTTAAATGGTGAAAGACTCGTTATGCATGAAATATTTATGTTTCACTAGAATTTAGAAATACTTTTTAATAAAGCCAAAGAGCACTTCAAAGAAGCAATTGCTTATGCTTTTGGTTTAAACCCATCCTTTATTCATAATCTTTCACTATCATATACTTTCTTTCATTATCAATCCTTACCCACTCTCCCACTAAGTTTGTTCAACAAAATTACTTTATCTAGTCAAATTTCTTTCTACACATATTTTTCTTTGTGCAAATATACGCTCTCATTGCCAATCCAAGCATAGCTTATTGGATAAGACAACAATTACCACCTTAAAGGTGGATAGTTCGATTCCCCCCTCCCTCCGATGCAATTATTGAACTCAAAAAAAAAATATTGTCGTTACGCTCTTAATTTCTAAAATAGTTTTATTTATTATTTTATTAATATAAAGCAAATTAGTCATTTCTCTATTTATGAGATTTTTTTAAATGTAAATTAATAAGAACATTCCTTTAACTTCATAAAGTTGGAAGTTAAAAAAAACCACTCCTTTAAAGTGAAGTAGCATCTCCATATAATCATTTGGCTTTTGAAATCCTATAGTTTTTAGACTTTAGAAGCCGTTAATATTGACCCAGCAGACAACTTTTTTCTTTAAAAAAAAAAAATATCTTTTCAATTAGAAAACGCAAAAAGAATAATTTGTATAAATTTCTATTTCTTTCTACCGCTTTGTCTTGTTAGTGTTTGTTTTTATGCAAGGCACGGAATTGGAGTTACAAATTGAAATATTAAATTCTCACATAAAACGTGAAACTTGGAGGTTTCAAGTTAACCATTATTCTAAAGAAAAAAGCAAAGTTCAAATTATATGTGAAGTGGTTCAACTTTTAAGTTTCTGTCTATTTGGTCTTTAAATTTTAAAAACTATGTGATCAGAATGTTGAACTTTATAAAGTATTTAATAGATTTTAGGGGCTGTTTATTTTTTGAGAATCTAGATAACTGGAAGTTTCAGATGCTTGAAATCATAGATATTTGAAAATATAGATGTTTGGCATTTTAGGTAACTATATTTGTTTTGAAAGAATAATTTATAAGAATGTATGAGAATATTTAGATAATTATGTTTGTTTTGCAGGATTTGTGTATAGGAACGTCTTAAGATTATGTGTTATGCCAATAATACCTTTGCTAATCTGTAGGTAATTTGTGCATTAGTTTAATATAATTTAAATTTATATCACATGCATTTTGTTCTTTATTAATTTAATGTTATATTTGTATATCAATTTAGTTTATACTAACGTTTATGATTTTGTAGAAAAAATTAATTTATGTTAGTTCGAGATTTTTATAAAATATTAAATATATAAAATTAATTTAATTATAACTGAACTTTATTTTATATTTAAATGTAAAATATAAATATAGGTAATTACATAGTATCGTTTATTAGTGCATAAATACATTAATTTATTTTTAAATAAAAAAAATAAAAAATGTGAAATAAAGAAAATTAATAAGGGACAAAAAAGTCATTAGATGATGCCCTTAACATAGGAATATTAAAAATCCATGTTTCAAAAGGGCATCCAAAATTGGTTAGATGCCCCTCGTATGGGCATTCTAAGATATCCAGACATGTTAAAATGCCAAGGTATCCTCCATTCCTACCAAACAAACGGAGTAATCCAGATGCCCATCACATGAGAATCTTGGATTACCATAAAACAAACAACCCCTTACAAACTTTCAATTTCGTGTCTAATAGGTTTTTGACCTATTCAACATTTTTTAAAATTTACGAACCTATTTAGACACAAAATTGTAAAGTTTATATTTATTGGGTTGTGAATGTTTGATGAATACAAACCTATTTTTTGGATAAAAAAAGTTTCATATAAATTTCATATTGATCCCTTTTCGTCATTAGGGTTTAGGGTTTAGTGTTTAGCATTCGACGTTCATTTTTTCTTTTCTTTTCTTAATGTGTGGTTGGAGGATTCTTTTTAACCTAAAACCTGAAAGCTTTAAAACTATAAGCCTTGAATATACACCTAAAAACCCTAATTTCTAAACCCTAAAATCCTAAACTATTATGTTTCCAATACGTTGTAAAATAAACTTAGTAGATTATACATTAGGTAATTTCAAAGTGAGGACAGTGAATGTTTCATGAATATGAACCCATTTTTTGAATAAAAAACTTTCATAAATTTTTTTCGTATTGGTCCATTTTCGTCATTAGGGTTTAGGGTTTACGTTTAGGGTCTCATGTTTAGGGTTTGAAGTTAATTTTTACTTTTCTTTTCTTAATGTGTGTGGGTGCATGGTGGACTCTTTTTAACCTAAAACCTAAAAGCTTCAAAAGCATAAGTCTTGAATATACACCTCAAACCCTAATCTCTAAACCTTTAAATCCTAAACGGTTTTATTTCAAGTACGTTGTAAAATAAACTGAGTTAGGTATACATTTGATAATTCCAAAGTTAGGACTATGAATGTTTGATGAATATATATGAACCCATTTTTTGAATAAAAAAAGTTTCGTAAATGGTCCATTTTTGTGGTTAGGGTTTAGGGTTTAGCTTTCGAAGTTCATTTTTACTTTTCTTTTCTTAATGTGTGTGGGTGGAGGACTCTTTTTAACCTAAAACTCGCAAGCTTAAAAATCATAAGCCTTGAATATACACCCCATACCCTAACTAATCTCTAAACCATAAAACCCTAAACGGTTTCATTTCCAATACATTGTAAAATAAATTGAGTTAGGTTATGCATTTGATAATTCCAAAGTGAGTACTATGAATGTTTAATGAATATGAACCCATTTATTGAATAAAAAAAAGTTTCGTAAAATTTTTCGTACCGATCCATTTTCGTGATTAGGGTTTAGAGTTTAGCTTTCGAAGTTCATTTTTCCTTTGCTTTTCTTAATGTGTGGTTTTGGAGGACTCTTTTTTACCTAAAACCTGAAAGCTTCAAAGTCATAAGCCTTGATAATATACACTTCAAAATCCTAAAACCCTAAACGGTTTCATTTCAAGTACGTTGTAAAATAAATTGAGTAATTAGGTGATAATTCTCATAATTGAGAATTATCTAGCTCATAAATTTAGGTTATGCTTGGTTTTATTAGCATTTTCTTTATAAATTCATTTAAATTCCAAGAAAAGTAGCATGAATCTTCCAATAAATTAAAATCAATAAAATGGAAGGAAAAGAAAAGAATTGCACTAATGAAGTGTTTTTGGCTGCAGTTTTGACAAAAAGGCACAACACGATTGCTGATCAATTGCTATGGCAATCTGGAACCAAGAAAGGAAAATCAGAATTTTCGGGATTGGCCAAATTTGGAAGATTTCAGCATTTTTTTCTCCTTAAATCAAGCTACGATTTCATACATCAAGTTGTATATAGAGTGTGAAGAAACCCTAGCCGCCATTGTCTATAAAAAGGAAGAAAAAAAACACACAAAAAGTGGAATTCTTCTTTGGAAGAAAACATATTTTTCTGCACTTCTTCTTCTCTTTCACTTGCTATCCAATTTTCTTCTTCCTCTCTTTTCCTCCACACTCAGTCCAATTTGGACAAAAACCTAAGGTTGTTAAGACCCAATTCATCTTGAAAAATATTGAATTGAGTAAAATTAAAGGGAATGAAAGAAAGGTTGGCGAGAATTCTATTTTTCTTTGTAATTCTAGTTTCATTCCAGCTCTTGTATTCGATTCTACTCTGCTATTTTTCTCCATCTTTCTGCATCTTTTGTATCGGGTTTTTTCTTGAGAAACACATGTTAGGAGTGCAAACAAATGTCCCACATTGGCTAGGGAATGGAGTGATCATGGGTATATATGTGAGGACAATTATCTCCATTGGTATGAGGCCTTTTGGGGGAACCAAAAGTAAAGCCATGAGGGCTTATGCCCAAAGTGGACAATATCATACCATTGTGGAGATATGTGGAGGTCTGTTGTCCTTATCAATTGGTATCAGAGCCATGGTCTAAACCTAGCTGTGTGCCGGAGGAATCCTCAAAAGTGGAACAGAGTAACAAAGCCTCATATTGACATTGTGGATGAATCCAATAGTCGAACAAAAAGTGCTTGGAGCAGCAAGCAAGTAGTAACTCTATCAAGCTGTCATGGTAGAGGAGTAGTTCTTTGTTCGAGGGGGAGGAAGTGGATGGTGCGATAGGTGATCGACGCCAAAGAAATATGTCCCACAATGTGTGTGATCCGTTGCGGAGTAGACGGATTTGTTCGAGGGGAGGCTCAATTGTGGTACTATGTTCGAGGGGAGGATTGTTAGGAGTGCAAACAAATGTCCCACATTGGCTAGGGAATGGAGTGATCATGGGTATTTATGTGAGGACAATTATCTCCATTGGTATGAGGCCTTTTGGGGAACCAAAAGCAAAGCCATGAGGGTTTATGCCCAAAGTGGACAATATCATACCATTGTGGAGATATGTGGAGGTCCGTTGTCCTTATCAACACCCATAATCCAACCTTTGGTCTTTCCTTGGTTGTGAAGACTTCCTCTAGCTCGAAAGAGAATAAGGGAATTCGATTAAGAGTTGTAATCAAGCTTAGCCGTAGAGTTGTTTAGGTTTGTTAGTTTCAATTCAGTTTTTCCAGTAGCAAGCTTTACATTTTGTTAAGTTATTATGTTGTATTGACGCTGAATTTAGTTATGCAAGAATACTTCGATTGAATTTCTTAAAAGTTTTCTTTTTATGTACAATTTTTACCTTATTTGAAAAAGAATTCCTACTTCTCGAGTTAATTGAGTTTTTGTTTTAATTCTGTTTTTCATGGTTTCTCACTTAGTTTCGGTTTTTTTTTTATACCAAATCATGAGCTAAAACCTACATAAGGATTCAAGAACATGAGTGCCCTAGGTGAGAATGCTTAGCTAATAACTGAAGGCAATCGACATCACATTAACGTTGTTTGTTTTTACTGATTTCACTGTTTTATTGGAACCCTTGAATGATCAACTTAGGTTGCTTTTAAGTCCAATATAATACCGAAAGGGTTAAAAGAAGATGTATTTCGTAAAAGCAGTGAGGTAAGGAGCTTAGACATAATCCACGCTTGATCCTAGACATAGGACGAGCTCCTCAAAACCAAGAATGCGATCTTAATTACTTAAGTACAATTGACCATAGACATACAGGTCCAATCACTTAGTCTCTTAAGGGTTTTGAATCAAAACTGAATAGGAGTTGATTCAATTTATAATGTTATGTGAAAATGTCTGATTGCTATGACAATTGATTAGCAATCTCACCGAAGGGCATGAGTGCACATAAATCCCTTATTCTCTTAACTGAATTCCATAAGTTTTTCTAGTTTCTTTTATTAAGTCTTTTTAGTCACCTTAACACCCAAAATACTTTGCTTTTAGATTTCTTGCTACTAAAAGTTGTTGTTTCACAATCTTGGTTACACATTAATTTTATTGTTCATGTTCCCTTGGGATTCGATATCTTGGAATATTTCTATATTACTTGCATCAACATTGTATACTTGCACTAGGGTTAAGCTTTATTCTTATTAATTTTTACTCACAAGTTTCACCCGACCATTAGATTATACATTTGATACTTCTAAAGTGAGGACGCTAAATGTTTGATGAATATGAACCTATTTTTTGAATAAGAAATGTTTTGTATAAATTTTCGTACTGATCCATTTTCGTCATTAATGTTTAGGGTTTAAGGTTTAGCATTCGAAGTTCATTTTTCCTTTTCTTTTCTTAATGTGTGGATAGATGACTCTTTTTAACCTAAAACTCGAAAGAGTTTAGGGTTTTGCACAAGACCAGACATAGTGTAATAGCCCGTAATTTCAGTAATTTAAATATGCATTAATAAATTAAGTTTCTTGGTCGTTTGAATTGGTCATAAGAACCTTTCATTAATTAAAGTTGTAATTTCAAAATTAAATAATTAGTTTTAATTTTAGTTTAAAATATAATTGCATTATCTATTAGAATATTCTTCTAATTAAGAAAAAAAATCCTCTTGGAAGTTGGCATTAGAATTAGAGAATCCTATTGGGAGGTGGAAGTTGAATTTAAATCCTATTCAAACTAGGCTTTCACAGTCTCTATAAATAGAATAGTTTGGTTAGACCTAAACCATCTCATTCTCATTTAGAAATAAGGTTTTCCTCTAATTTTCTCCTTTTATTTTAGTAAGTCACGCTCTTCTCTCTCAATTGTTGATACAAGAGATATATTATGGATGCACTATTTCTATAAGTGGTTCTACCATCGGTTAGGCTAGAAAATTTGTATGATGTTTGATGGTATGTAATTGAATTGATGTATGTTTTTCCATGTTGCATTGCACATTGAAAAGTATGTTTATTTGATGGGTACTCATGCATGTGTATGTTCACGAACATGTTTTCATGAATATGTTTTTAAGAAAAAAATTGTGGCAATTACACTTCTTTCAATGCTATATTTTCATGAGGGGCTTTGTGGGGAGGTCCTGCACTGTACAGGTTGACAATTATCCTTTGTTGGGGCTTGGCCTTATTCAATTCACTTAACTCCACTACGAGTTGACACATCATGTTATCAAGTATCATGCACACAATTTTCATGAGGTGTTATGTCGGGTGAGCCCTTGCACCACAGACTAATCGCAAACTATCTTCTAATGGGATTCAATCTTTCACAATATGGGCCTATGTAGACACCACCATGAGTTAGTACAGTTTTTTGGGATGTGTCAATTGTCTACACCAGCTAAAAAGAAAAGTTTTAAAAGATTTAGGTCCCACATGTTTTAGGAAGTTTTGAATCATATTATGTGTGTATGCATCTCTGACACACATTCGTAGGGCTATTTATTGGGTATTCATAATACTCACTATGCCCTCCCCCCACCAACAATTTTTCTCAAGTAATAACAACGAAGTACAAGGTGAGTGATGATGTTGTCTATCAATTGTGCCATGGGTTCTGCTTCGGCATTAACATGAGTTTTTATTAATTATTTTTAGTTTTCAAGTTTTCTTTAAAGTACTTTGTTGTATATCAAAAGTTATTTTATGTTTTAAGTCTGTTTCAAGTGGGATCTCAAAACTAAAGGTGTTAATTATGTAGGATTGGTATGACAACCCTAGTGGGGGGGTGAATAAGGTTTCTTCAAACTTTATACAACTTTTTTTCAAGTAGGCCCAATGAAATAAGTTAACATACTTTTTGCAAACAATTAATTCAAACTAGAATTCATGCCAATAAATTCAAAATTAAACAAGAAATTTACCACTAACAATTTTAAACACTCTATTCAATTATAATATCTAGATTGGTAAAGGAATATAGAAAATTGAAATCTACCAACCTAAATGAACATAAAAGAGAATTTAAATTTATGCAATAGAATATAATAACAAATTAATTGTAAAAATGAAATAGGAGAGGATTAGAGAAAATAACACCGAAAATTTATGGTGGTTCGGCCAAACCCAGCCTACTCCACTCCCCAAGCTTGGTATTCCAATAAAACAACGAACGACCCTTTCCATAGCTCAGAGTCCAATCGTTACAGTGTTAAAGAACAAACCCAATTTTTTCCACGGTTCATGATCAAACTGTTGCAACCTCTCTTTTTCGGGATCATGAAAAACCCTTACAATGGATTGAAATTTTAAGAATAAGATGAAAACACCCTCTCAAATAGTAGATACACAAATCTAATCTCACAACTTTGTAAGAAAGAATTTCTTAGAAGTAAAAGCCCTCAAATTGCTTAGAAAAATAAAAAATTGAATTTCAAAAATTGCTAAAAAAATTGTCAAAATGCTCTTCAAGATGAATATGACTTTTCAAAATTTTTTTCTAATTTTTTTTTCAATTTTTCGAGCCTTAAATAGAGAAGAAAGACCAAAACTAGTCGCTGGCTGCCAAGTGTCATTGTTTGATTGGCTGCAAAAAAAGAAATTTAAATTAATAATATTATAATAAAAATAATTTTATAATATTAATAAAAATAATATTATAATATTAAAATAATAATAAAATCAAAATTTTGACAATCGGACAATTTTTAATAATTAAAAATAAAAAATGCCACATGTCGAAATCCCTATTCATCCATTTTGACCATTTGAAGTGCAATGTCATTGGCCACATTGATGCTACATCACTGCCACACCAGCAAGGTTGACCATTGGACTACCATGTTATCACCACGCCATTCATGTCAGCCACATGTCATGCCACATAGGCTTTTTCCTTCACTTTTGTTTTGTTCATAACTTCTTCGTTTGAGCTCCAATTTGAGTGATTCAAAATGCATTAGAATCGTTGTTTAATTTTGAGCTCAATGCAATGAACATTTAGAAAACACTCAAATTATTAGTAAAAAAAATTAAGTTTGTTATCATCAGAACATTAACTAATTAATTAGTTAAAATTAATTAATTTGGGATTAAGGGCTAAAAAGCCAACAAATTATTTTATTTATAAAAGTTTATTTCATATAAGTTATTTTTAAGATTGAACAAATTTTCAAGTTTTTTTTAAATGTCTAAAACATGCATGTGGTAACGATCGGTAGTCTAAGTCCAATAGAAAAAGTCAGGTTGCTAAAGTTGGGATCAGTGCAAAGTTAAAGGATAATTTTGGTAATGTTCCCTTATTAAGTAGAAAATTTGGGGTCATTTACATTGCACATAAAGTGAGAGTTGTTAGCACGTATATGAGTAGTCCAGCGAAGTAGCACTGGGAAGTTGTGAAGTTGATTATTAGATATTTGAGAGGGACAACTGATTATGCTTATATGCATTTTAAGAAGCCAGATTTTAAACTGCAGAGTTATGTGAATGCAGATATGACAGGTGATATAGATGGCAGGAAAAGTACTATCGTGTATGTTTTCACTTTGGATAATACTGCAATTAGTTGGGTTTCTAGACTGTAGAAGATAGTAGCTCTTTCTACTATAAAGGTTGAGAATGTTGTAGTTACTGAGTACTATTCATTTAGCAAAGAGTCTATTGTTTTATTCGAGAACGAAACACATACAAGTGAGGTACCATTTTATCAGAACAATTTTGGAAGATGGAGCATTGGTGCTTGAAAAGATTCTAGGAAATCAGCCGTCAGCCGATGTGTTTACCAAGGTTGTTCTTGTTAAGAAGTTAAAGTTGTGTGCAACCTCATATGGACTTCTCCATGGGAGACATGTTATTTGTTTTGTTCAAAGTGAGAAATTGTTAAGTATATTGGAGCCCAAACAATAATACTAAGGCCCATATATATTCAAAGCTGGCCCATATTCCTTTCACTTATCCTAGGTTATTAGTGTGGCCGAAAGTGTGTATTGTTGACGATTTGAAGACAAAAATCGTGGGTGTGGCTACTGTTTTCTGTTTTCTTTCGGAAAACAAAATTAAGAAGAAACCGTGACCAGCTTGGGTGAACTTCAACAGGTTTTTTCATGGGTTGTTTGGAAGAGCGTTTTTTTCGATTGAAGAGTTTTGAGAGCTTATCGTAGAGTGATTTGTGAGTCTTTTTCTTGAGAGAAAAGTGAGAGAAATCATTTTTGAGTGGTGTAAACTCTTGTAACTTTTTCTGAGATGTTTTAGTGGAACCTCAAAGAACTAGGGGTGTGCACGGTTCGGTTTGGTCCGGTTTTGGACGAAACCGAGGACCGAACCGCACCCCTCGGTTTCTGAAATAGCTAAACCGAGTAAACCGATGTACTCGTCGGTTTTGGTTCAAAACCGAACCAGTTCACTTTCGGTTTACTCGGTTCGGTTTCGGTTTTTAACCGATTTTTTTGCATGAATATCAAGAATGACGGCCAGCGAGAGATCAAACGGCGATGGCTTAAGAGGAAGGTTTCCGGCAAGAGATCAATGATTGTGCACCCAACGACAAAAGAAAGCGGAAGATAGCAATAGGAGAAGGAGGAGAGACTACCGTGGGTTATAGCACCATGGATTGTGCCGCCACTACTACCGTCGTTGCTACCACCATGAGTTATGTTGTCGTCGCTACCACCGCCGTGAGTTGTGTGAGAGAAGAGAGCAATAAGGAGGAGAGAAAGAGTACTAGATGAAATGGGAGGAGAGAAGAAGATAACAAAACTTGAGAAAAAAATAAAAATAAATGGAGAGTTAGTCTACTTTGCACGATAAAAGAGGAAGGAGAGGAAAAGTTTTATTGAAAAAGAAATAAAAATGAAGTGATGGTAGTCTACCTTGCACGAGAAAAGAGAAAGGAGAGGAAAAGTTGTATTGAAAAAGAAACATACATTGGATTATGTGAGTAATTGAGTGATTTGAAACTGGAGAGAGAAATTTGGCAACTATAAAATTGATTTTTCTTTGGGAGATGGGCTTTTTAGATTGGGTTTAAAATTTATTTAATTTTTTATAACAATATTCGGTTCGGTTCGGTTTTTCAAGTTTTGAAAAAACTCAAACCGTGAACCGAACCAAATTCTGCGATTTTTTAAAGTTATAAACCGAGAAACCTATTTTTTTCAAAATAACCGAACCAAACCAGTCGGTTTGGATCGGTTCGGTCCGGTTCCTCGGTTTTCTCGGTTTAGTGCACACCCCTACAAAGAACTTGACGTAGCCTACATTGGATGATAGATAAATATATATTTTATTTTTATATTTTATAACAGAAAAAATCTGGTTGGAGATTTAGATATTATATTTTTATGGCCTCCTAGCAGATTTTTAAGTAAAATGAATCACAACTACATTCTCTCACATACCTTATTTTCAAGAAAATTATAACAGAAAAAACATGAGTATATTTTACAGGTTAAGACAGAAATTCAAATCCTCATTTTTCATTTTTGATGTAAATCTAACAATAATTAAGCTTTGTTGGCATGTAATTTCAATAAAGAAATGAGAACACTTGCAAATGAAATAAGAAGTGTTTTTTGTTCAGGAGGAATTTTATCTTCAAGAGCTTAAGAAGTCTTCTTGCCTTTGTTTTACAATTCTCTCTGATCTCCAATTTTTGAACCTTCAAAATGGTGGAGGGAGCTGTCTATTTATAGAGTTCTCTAGGGTCCCCAAGTGGGCTTGGGCCTGACTATTGGACTGTGCTCATTGAACTTTGGGTCTAAACTCCTCTGAACTAAGTCTTACTGACTTTGGGCTTAGACTTTGCTAGATTAGGGCCTCCCATTTGAGCTTTGTCTAAAATTGACCCAAATTTCATATCCAATTACATATTTGGGTTTACCTTAATTTAATTTAGGGATATTTACAAATTTCAATAATCCCTAATCAAATAAATAATTTTATCACTAATTTTAATTAATGACATGACAATTTCTGATTGACCAAAATTTCTATTCCAATAAGCTTAATTTACAAATTCGGTTCCTATAGTTTGAAAAAAGTTAGAATTTAGTCTCTATAGTTTTAAAAGTTAGAATTTGTCTATGTAGTTTAGAAGGATTATTTATGAGACTATAAGGCAAAATTCCAACTTTTAAAACAGTAAATACTAGATTCTAACATTTTTTAAACTACATAGTTCAAATTTATAATTTTTTTTTTTTTGAGTTCAACAACATTTGAAGATGAGAGATTCGAACACCCGACGTCTTAGTTGAGAGTATATATAAATTACTGCTAAGTTAAACTCACTTTGACGATTAAATTTATAATCGAACCAATAATTAAAGTTGAGAACGTTTTTCACATGAATTTTCTAAAAGATGGGGGCACATGAAGCGCATCTGCAGAGGATCCTTTAAATCCTTCAAACAGACAAAAAGAAAAAAGACAAAAGGGTAAGTGCTAGAGAGCAAAATGAGAAGGAAAGAGCCAAAATGACAAAACAGATGTTGAGATGACTGAAATGATAATTTTCTTTAATACCCATTTCCTACTGTTATACTCAGACAACAATTATTATTTTATCATATGAATAAATAATAAAATTAGTATTCTCCTTAAAATTAAGCTAGAAAATAATTTTCGGTTGGTTAAGTCACAACTCTACTTGATTGTTGAATTAAAAAAGAGCTAAAAAATAATCAAATATCAATAATAATCATTCAAAACTCGGTCCACATTCAAAATCTCGCAAAAGCAATACCTAAATTTAGCCCCAAAAAAACTAAATCTAACAACGAAAGTGGTGAAAACAATTAGGCGGTGTTTGCAAGATGGGTTTGATTTGGGTTGGATTGGTTTCTAAATCCAATCCTATGTTTGGGAGATAAGTTTCTCATTCTTAGGGTTCAAACAACGAATCCTCATCTAATTCTGTGAGATTCTTCCTCTAAATTCATGGATTCTCTTGAAATTACAAAAAAAATTAGTGGGGCCTATCACTTTTCTCTCTACTTTTGTAATGATTATGGTGGGTCCCACCATTTATCTCTCCATTTTTTCTCATAATTATGATGAGTCCCACCATTTCTCTCTTCTTTTTTTATCTATCTTTCTCTATTAATTTTTTTTTAAATTACAATTATATAGATTTTCTTCAATTAAAAATATGAAGTTACATTATCTTAATCTAAATAAAATTATTCTTTTTGTTTATTTATATTTAATTCAATTAACAATAATTTAAAATATGTATAATTTTTAAATTTTAAGATAAAAAATATATATTTTAAACGACTTACTTATATTAGTATTTTAAAAAAGAAAATTTAATTTTAAGTTAGCATATTAAAATTTAAGCCTATATGTATTTTCAAATTAACAATATTCAATGTAACAAAAATAAATGATATTTTATTTTAAATTTATTAAAATAAAATAAATAATATTTAATTTTAAATTAAAGAAAATATTTAATTTTTAAATTATATTAAAAAAAACGAAAGTATATGTATGATATTAATTTTGAACTTAGTAATATTAAACTAACTTATATAACTAAAATATATGTTATTTTATTTTTAATTTAGTCATTTTAAAATAACATATAGAATGTATTTTATTTTAATTTAATCAATTTTTTTAGTACAATATGGAGTGGGGATGATTCGAACCACAGACCTCTTGGTTGTTAGCACATACTTTATGCCAGTTGAGCTATGCTCACTTTGGCAACTAGAAAATTCTAACATGCGTTGCACATGCGATTATTTATTTATTGTTTTTTTTTTACAAAGGACGTTGCACATGCAATTATTATGTTATGTTGTTGCCAAATTTTGGACAGGAGAATCTCACCTAACCTCCACGTGACAACCACGATGAATTTGTAATTTAGGGGAAAGAGGTGACCTGCAAAAGAGAAAAAGCTAGGCACTGATGTGGCATTTGCCACACCAGCTCCGATGCTTAAGTTAGCAAGGAGAATTTGAGTGTAACAATAAACTAGAGTTTAGAGAATGAGGGTTGAAGTTGAACCCCCTTTATTTGAGTCATAATGCCGTATTTATAGGACCTTTGTTTTCCATATTTCTTTTTAGAAAATGATATAAAAGGTTTCTCCTTCTTTTTAGGAATTGGATTTGAAAAGATTAATCTTATCTTGCAAGATTCCCTTGTAATTTGGGTTTACCTCTTTAGTCCAATTTCACCCACAACATTAGCCTCCACTCCCTAGTTAGGATTTGAGACTAGGAGCGTGTGGAGTGGTTACATGGAGCCTGACTTGGGAGTAGCTTATTAAGTTTTGGAGTCATTGTTGACATTTCGAGGTATGCCTCGAATTCTCTCTAGTTATTGCTGTCCATCCTTGTGAGGATATTCAGTCTCCTAAAGTGTCGATTTCTCCGTTTTCCAGTAGGAATTTTAGGGTTCCATGACGCTTATCTTGCGTCTTGGTTTCTCCATTTTTCTATAGGAATTTTAGGGTTTTGTAACGCTTATCTTGTGTCTCAGATCATCCCCAGGATTGCCGTCTAACCTCGTAGGTCGGTCTCTTCCTGGTGGGTAAGACTCTCCTCTGGATTCGCGATCTATGCCGTTTTCTTGGAGAGAATATGTAAATTCGAGGGCGTCCTCAAATTTAAGTGGGATTGCCATCAAATCCCGTAGGGACTATTCTGGACTTCCCGACCTCCCGTAGGAGGGAATTTTGGCCATTTAATAGCCTTTTTAGCTTCTTGCTTGCATAAGGGTATTTTTGAATAGGTGGAATCTGGAATATTCCATCAATTATTCTGCATTCAAAATATAATTTTCATGAATATGATATTTTCTCATATCATATGATTAGGCAATTCAATGCAGATGAAATACTGATTTAGCTGAATGGAATATATTCAATCACTTTTGTAAGGAAAATATGGAATTTTATGAAGTACTATGTTATTTGAATAACTTGTTATATCATGCAAGCAATTTCAAGACCTCTATAATTCCATGTAATAAATTTCTCTATTGATACTTCATGATATTTTTAATAACTCATGATGTTCAATTCTTCATTAGAGCACAAAAACTGTTATTTTGATGTTATCATGCTAATGACATTTAAATAATTCAAAAATGCAGAATGCATGAAGATGCTATAACATAGACAAAAGATCATAACAAAATAATTATGACATGAATAATTTGGTTATTGAATTTAAATATTTCACTATAAAGTTTCAAGTTTGAAGTAAACTTATCTATGACTTTGCAACTTTGCAGAAACCTTCAAAGTTGATTCCTCAAATTTTGCTTTGATTCCTCCAAATTTGCTTCGTAGTCTCGTTTTTCAGATTTAATTGTTTAAATCTTCGATTTCCATATTTTGACATCTTGAGGAGTTCTTGCTTTACAATTCCTCTGTTGATCAATCTTCTTCCATATTGAGTTTCCAAAATTGAATTGAATTAAGATGTGTGGATAATCTTGGCCTTATTGATTTGGTGAGCCCCTAGCTTCTTTCTTTCTTCATTTTGTCTTTTGCTTTTTGTTTAATAGGGAGGCATATCCCCTGTCTTGCTTTTTGTTTGAAAGGGAGACATATCACTTATTCAGTCTCCTAATTAATGAGACTTTCCTTGCAAGGAGAAAATTGCATGATTATGCATTTAAAATTCTATGACCTTTATCTTTTCATATGACAAAATTTTCTTCATATATTTGATGACATTCCTAGTTATTCATGATGTTCATATTCACTATATTACTAATTCACATAAAACTTTAGTTTCAACGGTCTTAAAGGGTAAGAATTGTAGACCATGATAACTATAATTTTAATGTTAATTAGCAATAGTGAATTCTAGAACACAGAACACAAGGAGATATCATTTTATGAAGAAGATAAATGATAAACTATTATCATTTAACATCTATTCCTTGAATTTATTTCAAGTTCAAATAAGACTTATATGAGATTTTGCAATTTCGTAGAGATCTTTGAAGATGAGGTTTGAGGCTTCGAAATTTTGCTTCAATTGGAATTAGCCTGCTAATTTGCATCCACCTTCACTTGAATTCTTGAAAATACATCATCCATGGTAGTTTCCTTCACTGAAATCAAATCCAGATGTATATGGGCATTTTTATGAAATCATGTTTTGATCTCAGTGGGCTTTTAATTTATAAAGCCCAATATAAATCAAATTCTTCTATGAAAGGTTATTGTCGCCAATGTTAAAATTCTTCACTGTCACTGGCTGTTATACCCTCGTTGGAGGTTCAAATCCTCGGTAAAATAAATACATTCACCGCTTTTTGAGTTTGCCGAATGTTACACTCCTTAAACTACCCATCACCAGTAGTGTGTTCGCTTGTTGGACGCACTTAGGTGCTTGCCGTTTGCAGCAAAAAAGTAGTGTTGCTTGAGGTTGGGTCGTAGTTCGCCAGAGAAGAAATAACTCACCGTTGGGCTCTGAATCACCGGAGGTTTGAGGTTGCTTGGTCGTTGGAGAAGAAGGTAATGCATTGCCGGAGAAGACACCATTGCTGACCGGAAGATGAAGACCCAAGAATCATGGTGTGCGGCTGCCCTTTATGCATGAAAGAGGAGAGAGAGAGACAAAATTTGGGTTTTTTTTTATAATTATTTTGTTCTTTTCCTCTTTTTTCTCCTTTTGTTTTTAATTATTCAATCTAAGCCCCCATGTCTTCACTTTTTATTCCAGAATTTTTACTCTTCAATTGATCTTGATTTTCTTAATCTTTGCTTTGGTAGAGGGCACTCTCGATCCCCACAGACGGCGCCAACTGTTGTTGCCAAATTTTGGACAGGAGAATCTCACCTAACCTTCACGTGACAACCACGATGAATTTGTAATTTAGGAGAAAGAGGTGACCTGCAAAAGAGAAAAAGCTAGACACTGATGTGGCATTTGCCAATCCAGCTCCGATGCTTAAGTTAGCAAAGAGAATTTGAGTGTAACAATAAACTAGAGTTGAGAGAATGAGGGTTGAAGTTGAACCCTCTTTATTTGAGTCATAATGACGTATTTATAGGACATTTGTTTTCCATATTCCTTTTTAGATAAGGATAGAAAAAGTTTCCCCTTCTCTTTAGGAATTGGTTTTGAAAAGGTTAATCTTATCTTGCAAGATTCTCTTGTAATTTGGGTTTACCTCTTTAGTCCAATTTCACCCATAACATGTTCTAATTGTGTTTTTATTTATTAAAATAGTTATAAACAATATTATTTAATTAATTAAAAAAATATATTTTAGACAATAAAATTTGAACGGTTGAATAAAATGTTAATCTAAAAGTATTTCTATTTAAATTTCTATGCTTTATATCTTATCCATAATATATTTTTTTTATTTTGAAAATACTATTCCCACCTATAACTTTCTTTATTTTGTCATTTACTTTTTACACAAGTTTTCAAAAATCAAACCAAGTTTTGAAAGTAAAAAAAAAAAAAAAAAGTAGTTTTCAAAAACTTATTTTTGTTTTTATAATTTGGCTAAGAATTCAAATGTCTTCTTAATAAAAATGAAACTCACAATAGAAAAATGATGAAAAAATAAATAAAATTTTTTAAAATTAAAAACTAAAAATCAAATGGTTATCAAATCGAACACTTATAAATAATGCATTCACATAGAAAAAAAAGAAAAGAAAAGAAAAAAAAACGTTTAGATCTCAGCAAAGCACGGAAGTGTTAAAAAAACGGTAATAAAAAATGAACTAGCCATAAAACTCCAAAATTCCAAATCACGTTTTTCTTTAAAACAAAATCACGTCTTTATTTATTTATTTAATTTTTGTCAGTTCTCCAAATAACGCTATTTTTTTTTTGAAACCTTCTCCAATTAATATTCGATCCAATCAGTCACATATCTACAAAGGGTATGGAGTGGAAATTGCTTAGGAAGATTTTTAAGTAAAATGAAACACAACTACATCCTCTCAAATAATTTATTTTAGAAAAAATTCTAAAAATATAGACGTAAATATAGTTCAAAGGATTAAAACATTTGTTTATTATCTTGACATCAAAAATTTAAATTTCTACCATCATGTTTGTTGTATTAAAAAAGATATACAAAATCAATTTAAGCATAATTCAGTAGATAAGACATTAATTATCATTCTAAAGGTTGATGGTTTGATCTCAACCGTGCAATTTTTGTACTGTAAAACAATTAGATTGGTTTGGTTATTTATTTTATTATTTATGTATATGGTGTACTGCTTTGTTGTTTTTATTTGGGACACTTTAAAAAAAAGATTGAGATTGGGAGATAGAGAGGAAAATGGAAAAAGGAAATAGACCAAAAAGACAAACAGATTGAGATGAGTGAAATCACTGAAATGATAATTTATTTTTGTTTTTTTCCGATATTTTTTTTAGGTAGAAACCCATTTTCTCTTTTTATAATTAGAAAAACCTTTTTTTTTTTTGGTTTGAGAGTTAAACCAATTATTATTTGATAATATGAAACTGAATAAATAATAAAATTAGAGTACTAAAAAAACAATATTAAAATCGGTATCCTCCTTAAAATTAAGCTAGAAAATACTCAAATACCACCAACTAATAATCATCCACAAAACTCATTCAATGTTCGAAATCTACCAAAAAAAAAAAACCTAAATTTAACCGGACTTTTATTTATTTATTAATATTATAAGTTTCTAAACTTATTATAAAAATATTACATATTTCAAACTACTTATTATAATAATTAATTCCTATATTAAACTCAATTTTAAGTAAACTAAAATTCAATTAAGTAAATTACAAAATATTTTACATCTTAAAATAATAATAATAATATTAAAAAATACATTAAAAAAATCTTTATAAAAAAATCAAATATTTTAAAATAAATTTAAACACATCAAATTAAAAAAAAAAATTCCAACAAGTCTTGAAAAAAAAACCCAACATCTAACAAGTCTTGAAAAAAAAACATCTAACAAATCTTGAAAAAAAAAACACACATCTAACAAATCTTGACAAAAAAAAAATACACATCTAACGAATCTTAGAAAAAAAATATACAACCAACAAATCTAAAAAAAAAAAAATCCAACACATGCTTTGTCTCTAATAATCAACAAAAACTACCAAATCTTGTACTCATTCAACATATCCACAATAAAAATAACTAAAATCACAAGAAACTAGTGAGAAATGTATAAAAAAACTCACCAAAATGTGGTGGTCCTCAAATGTGATGGACTTCGTGTATCCAACGGCCAAAAAATGCTCTCTTTACTCCAAGACCGACAAAGATCAAGCTTACTACCTCGAATGGCGACAAAAAATTTGAAGTGGGGATTAAAAAAATGAGAGACACAAGATTGTAAAATATTATGGGGCTTCTGTTTTTTTGTTTGGCTGCTGTAAAGATCGAGTACTGGAAGAGGAATTGCACAAATCCACCTTACCGCAGTAAAATGTAAATGGAGGTTAAATATTTCGTTTCTGTGAAGGTCGTCTCAACCTTCATTTAAAACTGTGTTATTTTTTTTTAAAATAAATTGTGAAGGCACGTGTCCAATATGCCCTTGTATTTTAAAATTCTGAAGGTGGTCTCATAAGAAATATATATATATTTTAAAAATTGTGTGTGTGTCAATTCGTTGTTATATTTCTTAAAGAAGGTCATCTCTTGAAGA
Source organism: Trichosanthes truncata (assembly GCA_033996785.1). NCBI lineage: Eukaryota > Viridiplantae > Streptophyta > Magnoliopsida > Cucurbitales > Cucurbitaceae > Trichosanthes > Trichosanthes truncata. Next base: position 7,625,085 of record JAWPNB010000007.1, read on the forward strand.
GAAAACATTTTTCCACGCCAATGCAGGTTGTCTTTTGAAGAGATGACCTGCTTCCACAACAATTAAAAGTACAATATTTTTTTAAATAATTTAAAATATACAATATTTTTATAATAAGTTGAGAAACTTACAATATTAATAAAAAAAAAGTCCAAATTTAACCCCCTTCCCCCCAAAAAAATACTGAATCCAATAACACGTGAGAAAAAAAACAGCTAAAACTTAGTAATAATGCTCTCATAGAAAAAAAAAAAAACAAAAGAAAAATATAAAATAAAAACAGTGGTAAGTCTCACCTAACCATGAGAGTGCAAAAAAAGACTAGCCTTAAAATTCCAAATAACGTTTTTCCTTTTTTTTTTTTTTTTTTTTTAACATTGAGTTCTCCAAATAACGTATTAATATAAAATTAATATTCAATCCAATTAGTAACAGATATCCAGAGGGTAACGTAAAGAAATTGCAGAATCTGTCAAGGTAATTACGGTAAATATTACACAACGAAGAATAAATGAAAAGCTAATTCTATGGTTAAATTGCTGGTCAACTTTTAAAAGATTGAATAGATTCGTAAATGTCTAATAAATTTTTAAATCTTTAATTTTGTGACTAATAATCTTTAAACTTTTAAAATAATTAATCAAAGTTACTGAATTTTTAATTTTGTGTTAATAAGTTCTGAAATATTTAAAATTATTAAAAGTTAACTAATCAAAATACAACTTTGAGTTTTGTGTCTAATAAGATACCAAATTTTTAATTTTGTGTTTAATAAGTACATAAATTTAAAAAAATGTTGAATAAATTAAGGACCTATTAAAAATAAAATTTAAAATTTAAAAATTTATTGGAAACGAAATTAAAAAGTTTATAAATTTATTAGATAATATTTAAAGTTTAGAGACGAAGGGGAAATTTGAGAGTTGATGATTTACAATTTAACCCAATTTTATTGATGTGAATTTAGGGATATACAACGTTGCTAATACAGCTAACATGTGGTTAAATATAGGTTAAATTATAAATTTGATCCTTATGGCTTCGAGAAGGGTAGAATTTAGTTCCTGTAATTTTAAATGTTAGACTATTTATTAGAGTTTTATCAAATTATAAAAATTATAGATAATTTTTTTTTATCAAATTATAGAGATTATTTATGAAATTTTATCAAATTATAAGGATAAAATTTTTGCTTTTTAAAACACAATACTAAATTCTAACTTTATTCGGGCCACAAACCAAATTTGTAATTATATAAATGCTTTCTTATTCAAAAAAAAAAAAAAAAAAAAAATCCTTCATTCAGAAATAAGTACGAGCCACTACTTTCCACCATTTCTCTGCTCCTTCATCATCGCTTCTTTCCTTCTCCAAGGTCATCAATGGCGGCGGCTACCTCCCCCTGCGCCTCCAAATCCTTCTCCAAATCCTCCTCCTTCAATCTTCCTAAACCCTGCTCCAGATTCGAGCTTTCATTTTCTCCTCTTCCCAACAATCCCACTTTCCGCCGCTCTCTTCGCATCTGTAGCAGCTCTCTGTCGAACCCTTCCCCTAAACCCTCCTCCACCGCCGCCTCGGCCGCTGCCGTCGAAACTTCCATCATCGCCACCCCTGAGATTTTCGTCTCCCGATTCGCCGCCGATGAACCGAGAAAAGGAGCCGATATCCTCGTTGAGGCTCTCGAGCGCCAAGGCGTCATCAATGTCTTCGCTTACCCCGGCGGCGCGTCCATGGAGATCCACCAGGCTCTCACGCGCTCTTCGAGCATCCGTAACATTCTCCCCCGCCACGAGCAGGGCGGCGTATTCGCCGCCGAGGGATACGCTCGATCCTCCGGCCTTCCTGGCGTTTGCATTGCAACTTCCGGCCCCGGCGCCACCAATCTGGTCAGTGGACTCGCCGACGCCCTCCTCGATAGCGTTCCAGTGGTAGCAATTACTGGGCAAGTTCCGAGGAGAATGATCGGTACCGATGCGTTTCAGGAAACTCCCATTGTTGAGGTAACTCGCTCTATTACAAAGCACAATTATCTGGTTCTTGATGTGGAAGACATTCCTAGGATTGTTAGCGAGGCATTTTTCCTCGCAATTTCTGGTCGACCTGGTCCTGTTCTTATTGATGTGCCTAAAGACATTCAGCAACAGCTCGCAGTTCCTAATTGGAATCAGCCCATGAAATTGCCTGGTTACTTGTCTAGGTTACCTAAGCCTCCCATGGATTACCATTTGGAACAAATTGTGCGATTGATCTCTGAATCGAAGAAGCCTGTTCTGTATGTGGGTGGGGGGTGTTTGAATTCGTCGGTGGAGTTGCGGCGGTTTGTCGAGCTCACTGGGATTCCGGTGGCCAGCACTCTGATGGGTCTTGGGGCTTATCCTTGCTCTGATGATTTGTCTCTGCAAATGCTGGGAATGCACGGGACAGTTTATGCTAACTATGCTGTGGATAAATCTGACCTGTTGCTTGCGTTTGGAGTGAGATTTGATGACCGTGTGACAGGGAAGCTTGAGGCCTTTGCAAGCCGGGCGAAAATCGTTCATATCGATATTGATTCGGCCGAGATTGGGAAGAACAAGCAGCCCCATGTATCGGTTTGTGGCGATGTGAAGTTGGCCTTGAAGGGAATGAATCGTTTACTTGAGAAAGCTAAGAAGCTTCACTTTGATTTCTCTGCTTGGAGAGAGGAGCTGAATGAGCAGAAATCAAAGTATCCATTGACTTTCAAGACATTTGATGAGGCCATTCCTCCACAGTATGCAATTCAAGTTCTTGATGAGCTAACCAACGGAGAGGCCATCATAAGCACGGGGGTGGGGCAACATCAAATGTGGGCAGCACAGTTCTACAAGTACAAGAAGCCACGTCAGTGGTTAACATCCGGTGGCCTAGGCGCGATGGGGTTTGGACTGCCTGCAGCCATGGGGGCTGCAGTAGCAAATCCTGATGCAGTTGTCGTTGACATCGATGGGGATGGAAGTTTCATCATGAACGTCCAAGAACTGGCAACGATCAGTGTTGAGAAACTTCCAGTAAAGATCTTGCTGCTGAACAACCAGCATCTGGGGATGGTTGTGCAGTGGGAGGATCGATTCTACAAAGCTAACAGGGCTCACACGTACTTGGGAGATCCATCAAACGAGTCTGAAATATTCCCCAACATGTTGAAGTTTGCAGAGGCCTGTGGGATCCCTGCCGCTCGAGTGACAAAGAGGGCAGATTTAAGAGCAGCAGTCAAGAAGATGCTGGAGACAGAAGGGCCTTACTTATTGGACGTGATTGTACCGCATCAGGAACATGTGTTGCCAATGATTCCCAGTGGTGGTGCTTTCAAAGATGTGATCACAGAGGGAGATGGAAGATCCAAATACTAATATGAATAATATATCCTTTTCACGCTACCATATTATGTTCTCCCTATGTTCATTCCTTTTCTTTTAGTTTGTTTTGTTAGTTTCTTGTTGCTTTATCTCATAAACAATGTTGTAAAAGTTCCTTCAACCTAATTAATATTATGCTGTCTCCTAGTTTGTAGTCATTTTCTCTATGCCCTTTTTATTTCCTTCTTTTAACACTCGGGCCATGCTTACAGGTTGGAAATGGGAATGAGAAACTGAGAATCATTCCGAGATTCTTCATGAAAGAGTGATTGATTTCTTAATTATTGTGTCCTTAGTGGGTCTCACCACTTCTTTTTAGATCTGACACAAACTAAAAGAAGATCTTCATTTTAGATGCTAGTGAATCATTAACATCCATTTGTGTATCACTACTCTGTATGATGAGATTGATAAAAGTACTTCCTTCAACAACTCACTACAACAAAGTTTACTTTCCATAGCATGTAATTATAGCATCAAGGTTAAAGAGCTATGGAAAAAAAAGGGTGCTGATGTTTAAAAAAAGAAAATGAAATGGCGGAATAAATAAAAAAAAGACTTGTGCGCATAAACCCTTGTTACGAAAACTCCCCTTTGTGATTTTCACTTCTCATCTTCGATTTTTCCCTTTTCCTTCCCATCTCCCATTCACTTTCTCCCTCTCATGATATGGTTTCATCTCCTAGTTTTCTCCTTTCCCTCTCTTATTTCCTTTGTTTTTCCTGTTACAACGATCTTCTCATCTCCCCTCCACTTTCCCAATTGTCAAAACTAATTTGCTCTCACTTCTAACTTTCCTTCTTTCCCTCTTGTATCCCTTCCATTTCTTCTGTTTTCCATCTCATCTTCCATCGTTGCACTGTTTTAAGGTCTTTACCATCGAGGATGGTCCTATTGTTGGACAGGTTTGCTTATACGTTGGTCATGATGCTTTTCACTGGACTTGTGGGTGCTGTCCTCTTCAGACACTCCTTTTTTTATCTCCGTGAGTATTACTAATAATTCCGAATGATGACTGTCTTGACTTGTATATGGTGTTTGAGGTGTTTTTCATTCACTAATGAATTGATTATTTACTATAACTGTTGAAAATTTTAATTTTGTTGTTGAAATGATTTTTTGTATGTTGTATGTTGGTCTTTATTATAAATTTTTGCTAATCTGTAGGCATTTTTCTTAATAGGTACATATTTTCACAGTAATGCATGTTCTTTTTTCTTGATCTGCAATCAAGGTGTAGTCTTGAAATCAAGTATGTGCTCTTCTTTAGACTTTTTTTGTTTCGTGACGAGTGGACAGTAGATTCCTTTTGTTGTTTAGTTTCTTGACATTGTTTTGAATTTGTACCGATAGGACTATTATTACAATTATCAACAATGTGTAAAATTCTTGGGCTGTAGAGTTTAAATTTAAGATGCCTACAAGAATTATGCTTTTTTATTCTATTTAATTGCTGTGTTTTACATTTACTAAACTAATGTGTGTGGTTATAAAAAATCCTATTCATTTAGGTGCTTTCTTAAAAATTGGAAGCAAATTTTTTGTTTGTCATCTCACTCTTATCGCTCTCGCACCCACCTTCTTCATAGCCATCTGAAATTGTTTTGAAGGACAATAGAGAAAGGCAACGGTAGCCCATTTGTGGTGGATGTGCTTGGAGAACTACACATGGGGTTTTTATGACCGTGACCTAGATAGATAAGTCACCACCAAAACATATAACTTTGTTGTTGTTGTTATCCTTTTTCATTTGGCATGGAAATGGACTCAAACTTTTCAATCTTGGCTTTCCATTTTTCTCTTTGTATTTGTTCAACTCTTGTTTCACTTTCCTTTGCATCTGTTCAGTGCTATTAACATGATTATTATTTTTATTTATTTTTACAATATGTATGGCTGGATGAGAAAATAATGGTATGAAATCTCCTTCATTACAATAAGTTCTCTAGGGATTTAAAGCTACAACGAAAAGTTGCTGTGGAAGGTGTTTTTCATTTTTCAACTAAAAAAAGTCCTGGGTGTCTTTTTCAATCTACTCATTCTTGATTCCTTCTCCCATTTTCCATTTCTCATTCTAACATTATTGCAATAACTTTTGACTTTTTCTTTTTCATTGCAAATACAAATCAGGCTATTTCGGAGTCAAATCTCGGAATGGAGCTGACCTGGTTTGCTTTTTCTTATTCATGGCACTCTTCGCCATCATGGAGAACATTCACTAAAGAAAGGTGATTAGACAAGGCCTCGTCAACGATCCCAATGCCTTGGTCGATGTGTTGGTCTTGTGGCTCATTTCGCAGCATTTCTTGAACAAATGGGTCAAAGCCTTAATGCGATTGACCAAATGCAGTTTTACTTTTCGAAATTTCCCAAATGATGTTTAGCTTGCTTCTTCAATGTTTGGATTGGGAATGACTGTGGCCGTGGTTTAAAATAGTAAGTTACTTGCTCTCACTTTCAACTCGTCTTAATACTGTGATCGAGCATTTAAGAACCAGTATTGTGGTGAGTTCTTTCTCAATCTTGCAAAATCAGTTTTTGTGAACTTCAAGATGGGACAGCCTCGTTGGTTTTCTTATAGGCAGAGCAGAATAAGAAGCTTTCTCTGAACCAGGGTTGAAAGAAGTGGTAAGATTTTTTTGGTTTTTTTGATCTTGGTTGACCAAATGAAGCTCTAGGTTCTGTGATTTTTCTTACATGATTTTAGTGCTTTCCTGTGTTTTTTTCCAGATTTTTGGGCAGTCTTTGCAGAATTCGCAGCATCAAGATACTGTTCATCTGCCACAAAAGAGGTATCACATTGTCTTGGGGCAATCGTTACCTTATCCATTCTTATTCAGTCTCAAGTCTCAACTAGTGTTTTCATAGTTTCAATACATCATGTCCTTGTTACTTTAGGATCAGTTTGTTAGGGGCCATTCTTCGATATTGTATGCTGAAATCTTTTAAGGGTAAAATAATCTAGTTTCTTGTCATCTAGAATGGTTAAATTTCCTTTTATTTTTAAAATTGTTTAGGACTATATTTTTCCCAATCTCATCTTTAATTGAGTATTTAGTAAGTGGCCTGTGCATAATGTTATTGCTTTCAATTTACCTTCTTTTTGCTTATACAGTAGCATTATAGTTTAGGAATGTTTTTCCATCTCGCTGCTCGATGTTGTTGTTTAAAAACAAAACGCTAACCATTTTTTCACAAAATTTATTCCAAATATGTACAGATGACAGTGAGGGATGCTCTAAACCCTACATTTGATGAAGAAATGTCCGCTAATCCTAAAGTATTTCTGATGGGTGAAGAGGTGAGCGAGAATGAACATGAACATTTCCATTTGTATATTATATTGATGTGTCTATCCTTGTGACTTATTTCAAACATTCTAATGCCGGTGGGAGAATAATATTAGGTGCCTATAAGTTTAGATATGTTGAAGAGATGATCTCTAATTCATGTGACATTTGAATGTTTTATTCTTTTGTATTGTACGTTTCAACAATTTTTGGCCTTTCCCTCCTTAAGCAGATAACCAAAGGGCTCTTGGAGAAGTATGGTCCCGAGAGGATTCTTGATACCCCAATCACAGAGGTAGTTACTTCACCCCATAAAATATTCTTTTTCCTTCAATTTTGGAGCTAGTGTGAATTCTCAATGCTATGGTTGTGAAATATATGAAAGGAAAATTATTTTATTCTTTCTGACCTCAATGTTTTCTAAATTTATGCAGGCTGGAATTGCATACAATTCCTTTTCATATGGGGTGTTTTCTGCTTGTACTAGCTAACTTTTAAATCTTGATTTTGAACTGTCTGCTTAACAAAAAACTTTGATGAATGAATATGTTTTGTCGTTGCCTAGTGATATGCTCTGCTTTCTTTCATTAGTTGAAGCGTAGGGTCATGAAACAAAAATAAAATTAAAAAAAGGCAGTCTTATGAACCCCTTGGCATAGTCTTTTATTAAAGAATCTAAAAGACTCATTTGTTTTCTTTTCTCAAACCTCTCTCTCTTCTCATAAGCAAATCTTCACTCTCATTAAAAAGATAATAAATATTATTTGTAAGTTAATAGAACCTGAATATAGTGAAATATAAAAGATAACAAAACTACAAGATAAACCATGTGTTTGAGGTACTTGGACTCTCCCTAACTTGAGGTCACTCAAGCCCTAAACCAAATTCACTAAATCAATGCCTACCTTCTCCCTATCCCACTCCCTCTATTTATTACCAAATTCCATAACAAAGTCTCTAACTATTTACTAATATACCCTTAATAGCATTCCTATCATAATGCCCTAACTATTTACTAATATAGCCTTAATAGCATTCCTATCATAAGTTTCATTAGAGAAAAGGTAATAATACTACACTGATAATGACAATTTCTTAGTATGTCCTCTCTCTCTTTTCATTTTCTTGCAAGTGCTTGAAGAGTTGTTTATTCAAGTGACAAGTAGCCCTTATTAGTATGTCCCCTCTCTCTCTCTGTTTCCATTTTCTTTTGCTATTTACCGTATACTTATTTCCTCTGTTGGTGTGGTATGCTTGCAGGCTAGGCTGATTGAGAATGCTTTGTAGTTTGTCTATAATTTCACGTCCAATATTGGCTTTGAGGTGAGCATGCGATAGAGGCAATGCTTATAATGCAATTTATTGCACCTGCCCTCTATTCCCATAAATTAGGCATCAGTTATTTAGTCCATAATGATAGCAGTTTTTTTTCCCTCTCGTTTTGAGTTAGTTTCACCTGTAACGTATGAAAGATTGGTAAAAGAGACAGCTTGGAGGGTTTCTTTCTCATAAATCTGGATGAAAACTCTATTGTGGTTGGTATACGGATCATAAAAATTGATTTGGAATCGCAGTATGTTAAAAGTTTGTTAGTGTAGTAGTTGTTGGCTTACAATATTTGAAAAAGGTAGGGATCGTCTTTTTGTATCCAAATGGCTTTTCTCTTTTAAAACTTCCTTTTGCTTCTTCTTGGCTTTTCTCTTTTTCTTTCAGAAATGGAGCATCGAGATCAAAGTACGTAGCCCTCTAGCTAAACTTTTGGGTTTGTTCTATTTATTTTTGTTTCTTTGTATTGTGTTGTTAATTTGTGTTTTTTCTTCTGTTGAGATTGGTGGTGAATCTTGGCTTGGTGATTTGTGGTTCTTTTGGGTTTTATTGTGGACTTGGACATTTGGGATTTTGTGGGTTTGGAAAATAGTTGATGGGTTTGTTTGTGATGGAGATGTTTTGTAACAAATGTGGATGGCTTAAACTGAACCATCATCCCAGTGCCAAACATAAGTGTGCACACGAGGATTTGTGGAACAATTGAAGGGTTCAAGTTGGTTGAGTCTGAGGTTTTCTCTGTTGTTTATTGGCCTTTATTTTAAATTTTAATTGATGTTCGTAGGTTTTTTTTTCCATAGCGCATATTTTGATAGGCAATGAATGCTCCTTTTTCTTCATAACCTATGCAAACAAATGCGGAGAGAATCCAAGTGGTAGTGGTTTTTAAGCTTGGAGAAAAAGATTCTGTCAAAGTAGTGGTTTCTAGAAAAGATATGTCGATGTTCTTTTTAGTTTGTTGACTGGTTTGTTTGGCTTTTGGTTTGTTGTTATCTGATTAGTTTGTTATTTTGTGAGTTTTTGGTTTGTTTATAAGGTTTTTTATGTCTGGGAATAATAGATGCCTGAGAATAAGATTGTTATGAATCATTGATTGCGGTGTTTGGTTGTACACTTGAGAATGCTAATTTTGATAATAAATAAATGATATTTTTATTTATTTTATGAGATTAATTTTATAAATTTTATATAATTATGATGCATTAATAAATGAAGATCTAAATTAATTGATCATAATAGATGTATAATTTTATTAATTTAATAAATAATTGTAAAAAGTTATAATTTTTATAATAAATTATTCTAATTAATTAAATATATTAAATAGATTATTAATTTATTAAAGTTTCAATAAATACACAGTTAAGTTTATTTTTATAAAGAAAAAAAAATTCAATTTTATTCATAAACATGTCATTATGTATCAATGTAAACTAATGAAGAACTTTATCAAAACTCACAAATTTTAATAAATTGTAGCTTTAATATTATTTTTCTTTGAAAATTTATCAATTTTGTATCATTGAAAGCATATGAAAATATTTTTTTTAACGAATTTTCAAAAGAAAATTTATTGGAGGATAAATATTGCAATTTTTTTTTTAAAGTTTAAGATTGCGATACTTATCTAAGTTTGGGTATAATTTGATGAAATTAAAAGTTTAGGGTAGAAATTGATACAATTCGACAAACTTAGGTGTAAAAATTGATTTTTTTTCTCTTTATAAATGAGAATTTGTTGTGTATATTTTTAATCAATCAATTAGTTATAATTAATTTATTATAATAAAATAATTAATTATGTTAATTCAATACATTATTATAAAATAATTTTTAATATAATTGGGTTGATTATAAAAGTTAATCTAAATAAATTAATTTTAATAGAATAAATAAATATAATCAAAAGAAAGATGAATATTAACAAAAATAAGAGAGAAAGATGAGGGCATGAAGAAAACTAATGTTTTTGTAAGGGTATTAAATACCCTTACTCATGGGTATATAAAATTCATGGGAATAATCCATTCCCATGGCCAAGCCTTCAAACCTGGTATCAAAGAAGGGTATTCAAAGTCGTTGCCTATTTCCATCCACAAAACCCCCGTACCAAATGACCCTTGGATGGGAATTAGAGATGTCCATTTAACCTACGGGGCCCTCGCCCTGAACGGGGCGAGGAATCACCGATGACATGGAGAATGGGGGAGGGAGTGAGGAGAGTTTTATTCCCCGTCCCCATCCCCGTCTTGTCCTCTCCCTGCCCCACTTAGTTAGTATATATATATATATATATATATATATATATATATATATATAAAATAAGTAGAAAATTTAAAAAAAAAACTATAGTAAGAATTAGTTGAAGACTATTTTTTTTATTAAAAAAAAAAGTTAAAGACTATGTTGTAATATTGAAATTTGATTTCTTAGAAATTAAATTGTTTCGACATTATAATATTTTTACTTATGATATATTTTTGTTTTTATTAGGAAATTTTATAACATTTTCTTTAAATAGAAATTATATTGAAAATTATTCATTTAGAAAGAATTTCTATTATGGTTGAGAATAAATTAAAAAAAATAAAAGAGATAAGAGAAACAAAAAAAAAAAGAACGGAAATTTTTTTTTCGCGGGGAACCCGATCCCGCAAAAATCCCCCCGAAATTAAATGGAAAATTTTGCTAGGACGGAAAATGAAATGGGGGGAGGGGGTCGGGGATGGGGAACCCATTCCCCGGCCCCGTGGACATCTCTAATGGGAATGGGCAAGGGTTTTAGGGGCTACTGTTTTGGCATATTTTTATTTCTTCTTGACTATTGGTTTTTCATTTGGATCTTTTGAGAGGTCATTTTTTTAAACACTTTTGGGGGTGTTTGGGCTAAGAATTTTTTAAACCCATTGTGAGCACCATAAACTTATTAACTTCTATTCTAATTCTCATTTGTGGGCCTCACAACTTTCATCTCTCTTTCCTACCTTACTCTCTCTTCCCATTTTTTTTTTTTTTTTGCATATATATATATATATATATATATATTAATTTTTTAATTTACAATTTCTTCGTTATTTTTTTATATAATTTTTTTTTGATTATTGTTGGTAATTGATAATTAAAATATAAATAATTATTAACAAAAAATTATCCTATAATTTTAATAATTTTCTTTTAACAAAAATAATTTTCTTTGTATCTTATAATTTTATTTTTTAAAATATAAATTATATAAAAATATTTTAGATATGATACTATTATTTAAATTGAAGCTCTAATGTAAATTAAAGTACTACATAACAATTTTTTTAATTGATAAAAATCTCCCTATCTCACTTTCTTCACATGTTATCTAATTTTTTTTTTTAAAGTAACAAATAACAATCATATATTTTTTAAGCTTATTTTTTATTAATAGCTCAAAAATATATCTAATTTTGTGATTTTAAGATAAGAAAAGTATATTTTAGACTAACCCATATTATAATTTAAGAAATTAATATTTAAAAAGGTTAACGTATTAAAATAAAAAAAAAATTTGATTTTCAAATTAATCATATTCAAAGTAAAAGAAAAAAAAATGGTCTCTTCTTTCAAACTTAATAAAATAAAATTATTACAATAAATAACATAAATATATATTATTTTGGACAAAAGTATATGTATGATATTCATTTTGAACTTAATTATACTAAAATAGCGTAAATATTTAATATTTTATTTTTAATTTAGTTATTTTAAAACTTCAAAGAATATATTTTAAAACTAATCAATTTTTAGATAATTCATTTCATTGTTTAATTAGAAATTAAAATCTTAAATTATGCCATAAATATTATAATTAACTTTTATTAAATTTGAAAAATAAATCTTAAATTAAAATTTTAAAATTGACGAAAATAAGTCTTTACTAAAAATTTGGAAAAAAATAAGCGAACTTATTTTGTTTATTTTAATTGAAATTGATACTTTAATAAAATTGTAAAATATTCTTAAAATAATATAACTTAAAATCTCAAATTTTGGATTGACGAGAATAAATTTATATTAATTTAATTTTTTTAAAAAATCATTGGAATCTAGTTATAATTGTATAGTACAATGTCAAAACTGTAAAAAAAAAAAGAACAGCAGTACAAACTTAGACTTCACAACTCAAAGTTAAATAACTTTGTACTCAAAACACAAACTTTATAACTTCAGATTAAACAACTTTGTACTCCAAACACAAATTAAATAACTCTTCCAACTAAACATCTCCAGGTTAAATAACTTAAAACTAAACAATTCTGCGATCCAAACGCCTCATTTGTATCTTTTCATCTATTAATGAAAAGTTGTGTGTTTTTTTTTTAATAGAAGTACCTTCCATCCTTTGGTCTTGGAACCTTTGCCGATAGTCTTACTTTACGTACCTATTCAAAGTTGAACCAAAAGAGTACTTTTTTTTTTTTGAAAAAAATTTATGCAAGCTCATTTGCAGCCACCATCATATGTTCTTCGACTCTTAATTTTAAGTACTTGTTCTCAAGTGTTGTTCCTACATATGGAGGGAGTTGGTTTCTTCTTCCTTGACCATGCTTTTACTGCATTGAACCCATAGAACTGAAGTGATACTTAGATGACTGATAAAGACCATCATTATTCTTGGGTGTTAAAGCCAAAATATAAACTTTATGTTGATTATTGATTACTTTTTTTCTTATGTTCTTCTTGGGTGTTAGAGCCAAGATATAAAAGTTCAAACTGGCTTTGGAATTACTCTCCACATTCCTTATATTGTTCTTTTCGAAAATAATAAGTGAATTGAGGGGTATGTGTTGAATTTCTTTTGCAGCTTCAAATATATTCAAGGACTTGAGAACAGATTATTCCAACTCCCACAAAGAACATAAATATGACTTGGTTCATGTTAAAGAAGAAAGCAACACGGCGTCGTTTTGCTAAGCATAATACGGTGTCGTTTTTTTTGTTGGGGTTGTTATTCTTTTAGCACAGCTGTGTATACGTTTCCATTCTTTATAGGGAGATGTGTCTTTCTCTCTGTTATTCAGTTCTTTAAATTGAGCACCTCCTGAATAATACAACACCAAGAATTGAGGGCAAAATTTCTTCCTCGAAAAACTTTCTCGTTTCCAAAATTTTAGCTTGGTATCATAGCATCTCACGCAAACGCCATGGGTGATGATCTCAGCTCTTAGTCGTCTTCCCAAAATACCTTTGCTGGTTTTCCGAATACTGGAACTGGTGAACACTCGATGAATATCGTCAGTGCCTCGTTTGGGCATCCTTTAAGCACTGTTCTTACAGTCAAGCTTGATGACAAGAATTACCTCCTTTGGAGGGGAATGGTTTTAGTTATTCTTCGTGGTTAGAAAGTAGATGGCTATGTCCTTGGTACAAAAGCAAAACCGTCGGAATTTTTGGAATCAAAGAACGCAGAAGGTAAAGTTGAACTCACTCCTAACCCATTATTTGAAGAAAGGGTGACATTAGACCAAGCTCTCTCTGGATGGTTGTTTGGGTCAATGACTCCTTCAATAGCAGCCGATGTGGTTAGCCTTCAAACCTCTAGAGATGTGTGGAAAGCACTTGAAGAAACCTACGGTGCTACAAGCAAAGCAAGAATAAATCAGTTGAGAGGAATTTTGCAAAATATGAAAAAAGGAGCGACAAAAATGGGCGATTATCTGGCCATCATGAAACAAGCATCTGATAATCTTTAGCTAGCAGGTGCTCCTGTTGCCCTAGATGACTTAATGTCTTATGTAATAGTAGGCTTAGCACAGACTATATTTCGATTGTGTGCACAATCGAAGGTAAGACTATTTCCTCTTGGCAAGAGTTTTCGTCTATACTAATCACTTTTGATGGTACTCTGGCTCGATTTGCTACTAATTCCTCTCCTCAAGGCATCACTCTTGATCCATTAGCAAATTATGTCTATAGCAAACAAGAAAACTCTTATGGGAACAGGCATTTTGATCGAGGTAGTAACAACAACAAACTCTGGAAGAGGAAATTACTCCAGAGGTATGGAAGAGCCAGGGGTCGAGGACGATATGGCAATCAACGAGGTAACAACTCCAAACCCACTTGTCAATTGTGTGGGAAGTATGGGCACTCTGCACCTGTATGTTATTTCCAGTTTGAGGAGGAGTTCAATAACCCCAATGGTTTTGGGAGTGGGAAGACTTCTGCAGGACGTTCCTCAGCTTTTATTGCAACTCCTGAAATTCTGAATGACCCCAAATGGCTTGCTGACAGTGGAGCTACAAATCATGTAACCCCTGCTGCTGGAAACCTGATCACCAAAACTGAGTACAACGGTAAAAAATCTCTTTGATCGGCTGTTACACGCAAGCGCACGCAATCGAAGTAATATAAATTGGTATCTGAGTACCAAGTATCGAATCCCACAGGGAACGGAGTAACAAAAATAATGTCAAGCAAAATGTAAGGAAAATGGCAATTTGAAAACTAAAAATGCAAAAACAAAGTTGGGTTGGTGTATTGGTTAAAAATAAAATTGCAGAATCTAAAAATGACAATAATCGAAATAAATAAAAATTGCAGAATTGAATTGCAGAATCTAGAAATGACAATATTGAAATAACAAACTAGATAGAATTAGAAAATGAAATTGCAAAGAGAATTTAGATAAAAATGGGGCTTAAGAATGTCATTGCAATTCCAACCTACTCCACACTCAATTGTAAACCAAAATTGCATCTCCTATTCACCTTGAATTTAGGTTTTTAGGAGGCTAAGTGAGAGACCTATATGTCTATAGTCCCTCTATCTTAGATAATTCGGCTCAACAATTTTATGAGTCTTGGAGTCCTTAATTCCTATGTCTAGGGTAAGGATTGGCTTATGTCTAAGCTCTTTTCTCCATTACTTGTGTGAAATCCGCTAATCACTAACCCTATTGGTATTAGATCTAAGCTTGAGTTAATACCCTAGTTGATCAATCTAGGATCTCAACGGAAATATATTCAACACAAGCAAACAATTGAGATGTAGGCTTGGTTTTTATTGAACTTTTGGCTACATTTACTTCTTAGGGAATTCACATCCTTGAATCTCTTGAGAAGCTTAGCTCATAATAAAAATAAAAATCTTAAAACTAATTTTTGAGAAAAAGTTCATATTAGAAATTGTGTAAATTAGATAATTGAATAATAACTTGAAATGTTATTCTTAGCAAAACTTCAAGGAATTCAAGGAAGGATTCTTAATGGGAATTAAAGCAACAATATCAAGAGGCATCTATATGAGTTTTCATCCTTCTTCTCTCTGCCCTTGGATATTGATGAAGTTAAACAATCCCACAGAAATTGAATTTAAATAAAAAAAAACTGCTCCCACAGAAACTAAACTTGAAACATAGGATAAAATCAACATAAATTCATTCAATAATTAACACAACTCCTTCCAATCCAATCGATTCAATCTCCTCTACTTTTAGGGAACAATTGATCTTAACGATTCAAGAAGCTCTTGAATCGGACTGGATAAACCGAAGGAAAGTGCAGAAATTAAATTGGACAATCTTGCATCAATATAAAGATGAAATCAAGAACGAATTCTCAAGAAACTTGCAAACGAAACTGGATTACCCCACAGATTAATTCACACTTGAATTCGACTGAGAGCCAAGGGGAACTTCCACACTATTCAGCATTCAAGAAGGAAAATAAAAAAAAAAAACAGTAACCAAAAAAGAACTTAAGAAAGTGCAGGAAACAGAGCAACATTTTTGAAGAAACCCACCAACTTAACTTTAAATTAACTTAAGCTTAATTCAAAAATACATCAATTGAAGAATAGAGATTGTTCAAGCAACTCTCCATAATACAAAACTGAAGAAAAATCAAAATTAAAATTGAAAATCTAGGCTAAAACCGAAGAAGAACGAAAAAACAGAGGTTTCAGAAAAAAAAACTTAAAACCCACGAAATTCAATCTAAATTCGCCTCCAAATCCCGATGCTTAGCTCCAATTCTTCTTCCCCATTTATAGGCCTCCATTAGGGCTGGAGATTGCCCAAATTTCGTGCTCCAATTCCTCCAAATCGGGCTGTAATTGAAGATTTTCGGAATGGGTTTAATGCAGATTTTTTTTTTCCTTTTTTGAACTTTTCTACTGCTCCAGAATTGCAAAATCCGATTTTGCAATTTGATTTTGCAATTTTTACATTCCCTGCTCCAAAAACAATTGCAGAATCACGATTTTGCAATTTGATTTTGCAATTTCCACAATTTCTGCAAACAAGATCAATTTACTTAGAATTCTATTCCAAATGTCATCACATTCATTTCTTCCTTAAATTCAAGCAATCTTCCACTATTTTCAAATGATCTTAAGTCCAAACAAGAATATTTTAAGCAATTGGGAGTTAATTAAGCCTTAATCCTAAGGCTTATCACTCTTGCTGTTGGTTATGGTACTCTTCTGAATATTTCGCATATTGGAACTAGTTTGGTTAAAACTGATAACATGCATGACTCCCCTATTGTGCTGAAGAATTTAATACATGTCCCTCATATTAAGCGTAATTTGTTGAGCATAGCTAGACTTACTGTTGATAATAATCTCTTTGTTGAATTTCATCCTGGTTATTGTCTTGTGAAGGACAAGGTTTCAAAGAGGGTGATGCTACACGGAATAATTAAAAATGGCCTTTATCAATTGAATCTACCTCTACAAAAGTCAGTCTCCAATGTTCTACAGTCTCCCTTCAAGTCAAAGAGTTCTTGCGATAGTAATGCAGCTGCTTTCTCTACTGATTCCAGCTTTTTTGAAGAAATCTCTACTCTACCTAGTGTTGTCTCTCAATCTGTTTTTCCCACAATGTTATATAGTCAAAGTTCAATGTCTTGTAAGGTGTCCAAGGATGTTTGGCACCAATGTCTAGGTCATGTGTCTGAAAGAGTCCTTGCTAAAGTCTTTGAGTCCTGTAATTTGAAATTCGCTATCAATGATAAATCAGTGTTTTATTAAGCTTGTCAACTCGGTAAATCACATCGATTACCTTTTCCACTTTCAATGTCTCATACTAATCATCCCCTTGAACTCATTTACTGTGATCTTTGGGGACCGACACTAATAACATCATCTTCGGGATTTAGGTATTATATAAGCTTTGTTGACAACTTTACTCGTCTTACCTATATTTTCCCCCTTAAGTCTAAAGGAGAAGCTCTATCTAAATTCATTCAATCCAAAGCCTTAGTTGAAAACAAGTTTGATAGGAAAATAAAAACGTTACAAAGTGATTGGGGAGGTGAATTCCGTTCTTTTTCTTTGTTTCTTCAAACTAATGGAATTGAATTTCGTCATCCCTTCCCTCATACCAGTCAACAAGTCAACAAAATGAGATAGTTGAGAGAAAACATCATCATATAGTCGAAATATTGACCTTTCTAGCACATGCCTATATGCCTCTTCATTTTTGGTGGGACGATGCTTTTGTTTCTGTTGTTTTTCTTATTAATCGCCTCCCTATTTCTGTTCTTGACAATACTTCACCTTGGGAAAAAGCATTTCATGTTAAGCCTAATTACTCTTTTCTTTGTGTCTTTGGGAGTGCCTGCTTTCCTTGTCTTCGTCCTTATCAAACCCATAAGTTCCAATTTCACAGTACAAAATGTGTTTTCTTAGGCTACAGTGAGGCCCACAAAGGTTACAAGTGTTTGAGTTCAAGTGGTTGTCTTTACATTTCTCGTCATGTTGTCTTTAATGAATTAGTGTTTCCCTTTAAGACTGGCTTCCTTAGTTCATCTCCACCTACTCACACTCCAGTTGACACCATCATAAGCTGGTTTCCCTTTCCCTCTACAAATCCAAACTCCTCATCTGACGTTTTTTTATCTCCTACAAATATACCATATTCCTCTTCTAGCTCTCGGTCTTCCTTTCTCTGTCTTGATCCATCACGTGCAGTAGCATCATCTACCTTGCCTTCTCAGGTCCATACCGAGGCTGATAGTTCAATGGGAGAAGCTAGCTCATCAAATTCAGAGGAGGAAGTTCTTGAGAATATGGTTTTACCACCTTCTATTGGTGATATATGTGTCTCTGCTCCTCATTTTCATGCTGCTCCAGAAGTCACTACTCATCCAATGCAGACAAGAGCCAAAAGTGGCATATTCAAACCAAAAGTCTGGTCTTTGTTTCTCGCTTCATGTTCCTCTGCAGTTTTACCTACAATAGAACCAAAGAATGTCACTGAGGCTCTTCAATCAGTACACTAACATGCAGCTATGGATAGTGAAATGATAGCATTACGAAACAATGGGACTTGGAGTATGATTCCACCCTCTCCAAATCTAAACCTTGTAGGGAACAAATGGATGTTTAAGGTTAAACGGAAACCTGATGGAAGTGTCAACCGGTATAAAGCTTGTTTGGTTTCCAAGGGGTTTGATCAACTACCAGGTATTGACTTTCATGAAACCTTTAGTCAGGTTGTCAAAGCTCCAACTATATGTCTTGTTCTTACCATTACTGTAACAAAAGAATGGCCTATACGACAATTAGATGTTAATAATGCGTTTCTCAATGGTCATCTTCATGAGGATGTGTTTATGAAACAACCGGAAGGATTCGTTGACCAAGATTGACCTCATTACATTTGCAAACTTAACAAGGCCTTGTATGGTCTTAAACAGGCCCCGAGGGCGTGGTTTGATAGGTTGAAAACTACTCTTGTTCAATGGGGGTTTCACAACTCTCGTGCTGATTGCTCTCTGTTTTATATCTCTACTGCTCATCTGTCTATTTTGGTGCTGATTTATGTCGATGACATTCTCATTATGGGTAATTCCTCTCAGTTTATTGATGCTTTTATATCCCGTATGCACATTGTTTTTGCTTTGAAAGATATGGGTCCTCTGAGCTATTATCTTGGTGTTGAACTACAGAGGTCTGGCGCTGGAATTAATCTTGTTCAGTCAAAATATATAAGTGATCTTCTTGATCGGCTAGTGCTTTCACATTTGAAGAATTGTCCAACACCTGTTGTCTCGGGTAAACAGTTTTCTGCCTTTGATGGTGATCCAATGTCTGACCCAACATTGTGTAGAAGTGTTCTTGGGGCTTTTCAATACCTTACACATACACGACCGGGTATTTCATACATTGTAAACAAGTTGAGCCAGTTCCTTCAAAAACCAACATCTGTTCATTGGCAAGCAGTAAAGCGGGTTCTTCGATACCTGCAAGGTACGAAACACTTTGGACTTTTTTTTCCAAACTCTGATAATTTAAATTTGGTTGCATATAATGATGCCGACTGGGCCTGTTGTGTGGATGATCGTAAATCTATAGCTGCTCACTGCTTGTTTATTGGGAATTCGTTGGTTTCTTGGTCTTCTAAAAAGCAACATGTAGTTGCTCGGTCCAGTACTGAATCGGAATACCGATCTCTTGCTCAAACAACAGCTGAAATTAGTTGGGTACAGTCGTTACTTGGTGAAATTGGTCTTGGATCAGCCTCTGTACCTGTGGTGTGGTGTGATAATATTAGTGCCTTGTCGCTTGCTGTAAATCTGATTTTCCACTCGCGAAGCAAACATGTTGAACTTGATGTTCACTTTATTCGGGATAAAGTATTAGCAAAGACTCTTGATGTGCGGTATGTTCCTTCAGCTCATTAACTTGCAGATGGTCTTACAAAACCGCTGACTGAAGCTCATTTTTCTACTTTGTGTTCCAAACTCGGGGTAATACCATCACCCTCTCGTTTGAGGGGGGATGTTAAAGAAGAAAGCAACACGACGTTGTTTTGTTAAGCATAATACGATGTCTTTTTTTTGTTTGGGTTGTTATTCGTTTAGCACAGCTGTGTATATGTGTCTATTATTTATAGGGAGATGTGTCTTTCTCTCTGTTATTCAGTTCTTTAAATTGAGCACCTCTTGAATAATACAACACCTAGAATTGAGGGCAAAATTTCTTCTTCGGAAAACTTTCTCGTTTCCAAAATTTTAACTGTTCATAAGAAAGTTTCTTGTCAAATAAGAGACTTCTGAAAGATTATTTGTAAGCAATTTTTCTGCAAACTTGGTGTCTTATATTTTCTTCTCTCAGGCACATGAAGTATTTTACCTTTTAGTTATCTTTTACGCTTAAGTATAATTCCCCATCTACACTTCATCCACCTTGAGAGAAAGGAAACAACAAATATGGATGAAAGCACGAAGGACTTAATCGAACTCATATTTGGAGCTTCGGAGATGCTGCGTTCATAATAGGTATTTTTTCATTTGGGCTAAAGATGAAGTGTTTTTTTTTTTTTTTTTTTTTTTTTTGTGTGGAAGATATGAAGAACAATTAGGTGATTCCTCTGTCTTTATCCCACTTGCATTGGTTTGAATGCTCTTTGGTCGACCTTCTGCAGATTCCATGTCATGTGCTTTTCTTCAAGAAAGATGGGGACGGATTTGGTACTACTCGACTGTCTAAGAACAGGTAAGGATGGTATATTGACTGTGTTGTTTGGCCACCTTTTGGAGGGAGGAAGGTGATTAAAGTCTATGCTGGGTTCAATAAACAAGGATGGCTTGTATTTTGGGAAATGTTAAAAGGGGTTGTTTGTTTTGCATGTTTCCAAACCTGAGGGGTTAAACTGGGGGTTTAGGTAGCTTGGATTTAAGAATGCTGTGTTTGGAGTGCATGTTTAGAAAGCCTGGGTTTAAGAAGTCCGTGTTTGAAGTGCAGTTTTGGAAGCCTGGGTTTAATATTTTTGTATTTGAAGTTAAAGAAATCTATGAATCTAGTAAATATTGTATCACATATATTTAATTATAAACTATTTTAATTAAATATTTATTTATGTTCATCCTCAAATTGAGATTAATTTAAACATGTCTTAAAGTACTATTTTAATTGCTAGCTTCTAAATTTATATAAATAATTATCTGAACTCACATAAAAGTCAATTCCTAATTAAGATAATTACAATTGAATTTAAGTACTTTAGACACATTAAATAAATGGTTAGTTTAAAATATATTTAAAATTTTCATTTCTAATTATTTATTGTTATAAACAATTTCAGCATGTAGATTAAAATTAGATATTAAATTTAATAAGTTAGGAACTGATCCGCTAACACGCAAGTGCACGTGATCGAAGTAATAAAGAACTGGAAGTATTCCAGAGTATCGAACCCAAGGGAACGGGTTTAACAAAATCTATTTTGAATGACACCAAATATGTTTGCAAATCGCAATGGGGGTAACCGAAAGTTCAAAATGCGAGAGTTTGGTTTTAACAAGTGAGTGAAAATTCAAAGAATAAAATAGGGCTTCAAGTGATGCAAGCACCTTTGGAAGAATGCGACTCACTTTGCAATTGCAATCATAGTTAACATGTGAGACTAAGTAAACCGGGTTCAACTCCTATTCGATTTTGATTCAAAACCTTTAGGAGACTAAGTGATTAAACCTATATGTCTATGGCTAATCTAACTTAGATACTTCGCACACAACCCTAGTGGTCTTGGAGTCTCGCCCTATGTCTAGGGTCGATGTTCAGGACTTATTTCTAAGCCTTTTCCTCCATTGCTTTTGTGACATCGGCTTTCCCTTAACTCTTTCGATATTAAGTTCGAGCTTGATGAGCAAGCACTAGTTGGCCGGCTAGGTTTACCCAAAATTAAATTCAACAAAAACAAACAAAGTACACATGCTAACTAGATTGTTTATGCTTTAGAGCTTTACATTTTTTCTTAGGGCATTCACCAACTTGAACCCCTAGAGGAAATTTAGCTCATTGTAGATAAAACAAAAATCCTAAAATAATTGATTGAAAAATTCATAGTTTTAAAGAGGAGAAAAATAATTCTAAGGGAAACCTAATTAAATTTCCAACAAGAAAATATATTCTAAAAAAAACCAATGTCTCCTAATTTAGTTACTGGAATTCGATTTTGTGTTTTCAAAAGAGTAAGGAAATCCTATGGGTAAATAAAAAAGACATGATGGAAATCAAGCTTCTGTTTTTAAAAGAAAAAGGAAACCCCATGGGAAACAAAGAAAAATACTGGAAATAAATTTCAATTAAAGGAAACCCACTGGAAAATTCAAAGATTGGCAAAACGTTATTCCAAAGCAAAAGAAATACACAAAACAAAAATTGAAGAACGACAGAAGCCGAGAATGAAGACTGAAAAATAATGGACAAACCCGTAGCAATGCAGAAAATTGCCTTCTCGATTGATTGAAGCTAAAATCGAAGAATTCTTGAGCGAAAATAACAAATAATTGAAATGGAATTGATTGAATAACAACTTGAATTCAAATGATTGCTGTCTACAAAGAAAATACCCAGAAAAATAACTTCAGAAAAACAAAAGAAAAAAAACCCACGAAAATAAAGTCTCGGGATAAAAGCAAAAAACAGAAACTAAAACCCTAGAAACGAACTTCGAACTGTGGGCGAGCAGCAGAAAACCCAGCCACCATTTGCTTCGTTTTCCACCATTTTTATAGGCGTTGAAGGCTAGGGTTTCCATATAAATCATCCTCAATCCATGGGCTAACTTCTAGGAATCAAATCGGGATGAAAATCTTCCAAAATCGTGCACAAAATCCATGATTGGCGTGATTTGCGTGATTTTCGGACTTGGTCTGTAATTCCAGAGAATGCAATTAGATTGCAATTGCATTCTCCTTCCTCTGTTCTTCACGTTACATTGCAAATGGATTGCAATTGCATTCCCTTTTGCAAAGTCTTCAAATCTGCACAAAAACTCAACTTAAGCCAATTTTCTTGCATCTTTTCACTTAATTCCTTCTCTTATCATATTCCAACAAGCTCGCATGAATTTATTTAAAAATGTTATTTTTAGCTTGCTCGGTAATCAATAAAGCATGCAAAAATGGCAAGAACAACTTAGTTTTAGGATTAAATAATCCTCATAAATGAGAATTATCAGGAACAAAAATTATGCCCACAACTTTCCATGTACAAAAAAATTCATATATTACAATCACTAGAAAAGTAAAATAAAGTTATAATTCAAAATCAAAACTTACATGGTCCCAAAAAATATTCTTACATATATAACAAAATGAGATTTGATGCATATATGGGGGGCGTTTGGCCCATGGTTTTGGGTTGGGATGGTTTTGGGTTACAAACCCAAAACCATGTTTGGTACAAGGTGTTCAAAACCTTTGGTTTTGAAACACAACCCCATGGGTTGCAACAGTGCAACTCCATGGGGTTTGTGCCATGTTTTCCTCATCTATTTTCCATTTTTCATTTCCAGCAACCATTTCAACAATAACTCCGATGACAACTCTGGTGACCACCCGACAACCACCGACAACGACAACTCTGACGACCACACCGGTGACCCAACCACCATTGACGATTACCTCTGACGACCACTGCGATGAGAACTCTAGAGACTAGTATGACGACCACCCTACGACTCGACCACCCCAACAACTCGACACCTCGATGAACCAACCACCCCCACAACCAGATTAGCCCGAACCACCGACAACAACCATTTGACAACCACTCCGACCACCCAACCACATGACAACCACAGTTGACGACCACCCTGAAATGCTGACCACCTAGCAACCACCGCCGACGACCACCTAGCAACCACCGCCGACGACCACCTACTGACCACTCCGATGACCCGACCACCCCAGCAACCCAACCACCTTGATAACTACTTCGATGATTATCCCGACGACTTAACAACCCGACCACCCAAAACCATCGTTGACGACCACGTGGTGACCACCCTGGCGACTTGACCATCCAACAACCCGACCACTAGAGATGTTCATTTTCCTCGCGGGGACTCGCCTCTAACGGGGCGGGGAATTCCCGTTTAGATAAGGAACGAGGGAGGGAACGGGAGGGAATTTTTTCCCGTTACCTAAACAGGGACGGGGATGGGGAATGTATTCTCTGTCCCCATCCTCGACCCCGTCCCCGTCCCCGCCCCATTCCCCGACCCCGCCCCGATTAATTAATTTATTTTTAATATGTATATTTATATATATAATAAATACTAAATTTAATATTTTATGATGTATTATTTTATTTTTTTAAAGAAAATTAAAAAAAATCTCTTTAAATAGAATTTACCATTAGGAATTAATAATTTAAATAGAAATTTTCTAAAAAATATATTTTATTTAATCAAAATTTAAAAATAAATAAAAAATATAAACGGGGAATAATTCCCTGCGGGGAACCCGATCCCCTCGAAGAATCCTCGCCCCAATCCCTGCGAAATTAAATGGAGAATTTCGTGAGGATGGGGAATGAAATGGGGGGTGGGGACGGGGATGGGGAAGCCATCCCCGGCTCCGCCCCGCCCTGTGGACATCTCTATCGACCACCCTAATGACCATTCCGACAACAACTCCAGTGACCCGACCACCCGACAACTATTGTTACAACCACCCACTGACCACTTCAGCGACCTGACCATTATGATAACCACTCCAACGACCTGACCACCCGATAACTACTGTTGAAAACCACCCAACGAGCACTTTGGTGACCTGGCAATTGTGCAACCACCACCGACGACTACCTTGACAACCCAACCACCCCATCAACCCGACCAACCCAACGACCACTCCAACGATCACCTCAACAACCCAACCGCGTAGTAATTTTTTAAAAGGTTAAAATAAAACAAAAAATGGCTATTAAACAATGTTTTTAACCCATTATATTTGAAAAAGGTTTCAAAATACTGTGCAAAATAGAGTTCCTAATATTTTAATTTCTAAACTAGAATTCGAATTTTATAACTCATTTATCCTTGAAATAGATTTCAAAATAGAAATTTTGTTTAAATTCCATAATTTCTTAAAAGACATCCAATATTTTAATTTTTAAAATAGAGTTCCAAAAATAGGTTTATGAACACTTTGTAAAATAAAGTTTTAAATTCTCTAATTTCTTAGATAGGCTTCCAATTTTTTAATTTCTCAAATAGAGTTCCAAAAATAGGTTTCTGAATACTTTGTGAAATAGAGTTTTAGATTCCCTAATTTATTAAATAGACATCTAATTTTTTAATTTCTAAAATAGAGTTCCAAAAATAGGCTTCTGAATACTTTGTGAAATAGAGTTTTAGATTTCCTAATTTATTAAATAGACTTCCAATTTTTTAATATCTAAAATAGAGTTTCTAAAATAGTTTTTTTGAATACTTTGTGAAATAGAGTTTTAAATTCTCTAGTTTCTTAAATAGACTTCCAATTTTTTTAATTTCTAAAATCCAGTTTGATAACTCTTCAATAGAAGAGTTATTCCTATTTAAAAATCTCTTATTAAATTTGCTTGTTTGAATGCTTTCGGTGATTTTTGGTTGTTAAAGCTCGAAGTTCTGTATGTGTTTGTTGTTAAGAGTGAAATTTTTTAAGATGTGAAAATGGTCTGCTTTTGGCTAGGACATGGGTTTAATTTATTAAATTTTGCTTCAGGTGAAGAGCTATGAAAACAATGTTGGGATATGAATTTGGGGAGATAAGCAAAAATCCTTGCTGAAGCATCTCTTTGTTAAAAGAGTCACCTGATTCACGTGCAAGAAAATTCATTAATTGAGCTGTCCAAAAGTGGAGCCAACTATACTGAAGTAGACCAATGGGAGGCTGCCTATGCATCAGAATTGTCAAATCAGTCCAGAATTCAAGGCTTCAGATGAGGTATTTAGAGGAGACACTTTGGATGGAGAAATGAGGTTGAAAAGGGAAGGAAGCTACGGAAAGGGAGAAAGAAGAGCTGAGCAAGACTATCTACATTGGGAAAGGGAATGTATCATGCTTTCTACTTGTCCAAGGATTCATACCCATCCATTCTTTGCATTCTGATGCGAGCTTGTCGAGGGCTCGTCAAATTAAAATTTATAAACCGATCCTAAGCTACTTGTAGCATTGAGTGGATCGAGTCGATCTCAGGGAACCGAATATTAATTTCTCAAGTTAAATTTGCAAAGGAGAAAACAATTAAAAATGGGGGTTTTGTGTTTTTATAAATAAAATAAAACATAAACAATAAAGATAGGGGTAGATCAAATCTTACCAAAATCCAATCCAAAGGTACGGTTATACTCAATTGCAAACATTGATCATAGGCATTCAAAATATTTAAACTTAACCATGCAAGTACTTGGTCAACTTATTAGGAAACCCCAAAAAGTGCAAATTCCCTAAATTCATTAACTCTAACGAACGTCAAGTTAACGCTAATTACCTAAACAATTTTGACGAAACCGCTCCAAATTATTTAGATAAAGGCATTACGAACCTTAGAACGACCAAGACAACTAATCAGGTAAAACAACTTTCACCTAATTAAGAAGCTTCTTTAATTCCTAGAATTAAACATGCAAGCCATGCAATATGGAAACCCACAAAACATACACATGTGATAATCCTAATGCTACATGTTCATTCAACATGACAATTACGGATCATGATCATGATTAGCAATAAAATATGTAGAGTGATTAAGGCGTCAATTTAATCAAAATACATACTTATAAAATTAACACGGGAATTAAAGAATACTTGCAATTGAAAGAAAACTAAGTTAAGGTTCAAGCCTCACAATGTTGCAACTGATTACAACCGACCTCTGAACTGGAATTGCAGAGTTTAGCCGAGCATCGTGATAAAATTTGATACCATTATTGTCTAAGGATAAAAGAGAAAATGAGTCTAAAAGCTCTCTAAAAACGTCTAGGCCAAGAGGCCAAAAAGAGATCCCCCTTGCTGTCCATAAGAAGGCTTAAATAGCCTTCAAGGAGACAACTTACACAAGTAAGAAACCCTAAATTCTAGAAAGATATTTTCCCAAAACAATTAGGGAATAATATTTAAAATAAAATAAAATAAAGTAAATAATGTTCTCTCTTGTAAAATGCTGGAAAATACATCTAAAACTCGAAAATCCTTCCCTAAATTCTCAAAACAAACATAGAATGTTGCAAATAAGGAAAGTTTCTGGATTGCGCAGTCTGCATTATTTTGCCCATAACTTCTTTTCCAAACCTTGGATCAATGTGATCTTTATATGGTTGGAAAGATAATTCCGAGAGCTTTAAAATGATATCTAATTTGGATATATTCACAAACTTGAGCAGCAAGATAATAGGAACGGAAGTTGGCACAAAATATTCTCGGAATAGCAGTTTTCCAGCAGGAGCAGTAATCACTCAAAATGCTATAACTTTCATAATACTTATTGGAATGCAATGAGTCTTGTACCGTTGGAAAGATAATTCAATAAGATTCGATTTGATACCAAATTTGAATATATTTTCATCTCGAAATATCATGATATGATCGGTCAAATTTGGTATAGAAATTCAGTTGCTCGAATCACCTCCAATTTGGTCCGAATTAATTATGCAATGGTGCAAACTCTTCAAAACACGTGAATTGGTCGAATCCCTAAAAAATAATAATAAAACACATAAAATCCTTCTAATTAACAAGAAATAAGTGTAATTAAATAGGACTTTATAGGTCCTATCACATTCTCCCTAGATTGAAAGTATGATTACTATGTGGAAGTGTTAAGGAGAACACCTAGAACTCGACCCCCCCATGGATGACAACTCGATGCCTTCATGACCTTCAACAACTACCTAGTTTTATTTCAATTTGTATTTTGGACAACTACTGCTATTTCTTTTCTTCATTCCTTTCAACTTATGTATTATGATATTATGAACTTCAGACCTTCATTTGTATTATGGATTTCCTTTACTCTAGCAACATCATTCTTCTTTCCCATTTATTAATTATTTAAAATATATGTCCTTACTAATGTTACTTAATTTTACATCATAATGAATGGAGTGAATGAGATATCAATATACTTGTACAAACTACACATTCATATCTAACTATGCTTGAAACAATTGATCCACATAATTGGTTAAAATATTAATATGCAATTCAACAAACAATTATCAAGTAAAAAAAATGGATCTGAAAAAAAAAAGCCTAAACAAACCCAACCCAACCCAACCCTGCACCCTAAACACAGGTCTCAACAAACCAGCCAAACCCAACCTTACACCTCAAACACAGTAATCAAGAACCCCAGGGTTTCTGATTCCAGCCAAGGATTTCGAGGATTCCTAATTCTCAGGGTTTCTGATTCCAAACCAGCACACCAAACAACCTTTATAAGTCTTGACATACATAAGTCATACAAAACACCAGGAAGTGGTTATATCATCATTGCATAAGCCATACAAAAGAGTGTAATATTCTAGGAGTGTAAACACTCATCATTCGCCTCTCCCTAAGAGACACATGCAAAATTGATATCTTCAATCATTTGGTACAACAAGAAAGCAATCGATCTAATCAACACCTTAGCTACCTGAACACGATCATTAATACTCTGATTAGGCATCTCATGAAGCTTGTCAAGTGCTTGTCATTGAAGGGCCTCCACCTCTTTCTCATCCTTATGCCAGGATGCAATCCTTTGAAGCTGAATGGTTTGCTTGCTCATCTCCTTAACCACATTAACAGAATATGTAGGACTAGGTCATTTCCTCTTGCTCCCTCTAAAGGATCTCCACTAGGCATACTCATAGGTGTGGTTGGTGGCTCATCTCCCATGACATTGTTGACTACTAGTGGATTTGTGATGTCGAACTCATCAAATTGGAATTGCATGTTCTGCTCTGTCTCGTTCACAGTATATGCCATGCCAGCAGGCGTCTTTGCACTTGCTCCAGTAGCTCGATCTTTTCTTAATACTACTACTACTCATAGCATGAAAAGGGCTTGCTTTGTAACCCTTTTGTATTAGAGTGACTATGCATGTTAAAGAAAATATATAATTATTACATACAAGTATATTTTCTTAGTTAATAATTTGTAAACCTATTCTTACCTTTATCCACTCGTCAAAAATATTCTTCTCTGCCTCGACACATTTTAGCTCCTCATTTCAACCAAATCCACTAGACGATGGGCCCAACATTTCATTTATTGCATTATATTGCTTCTTCAAAATCCTAATTCTAGAGTATGGTTAGTAGGTTGTAGCTCGCAATTTGGAATTTTCTCACTTATCAACTTTCCCAATTGTGTCAAATAACCCAGCCTAAATGTACTGTTATTAGCTCGCCAACCCTATTTTGTACGAGCTCCAGGAGGGACTCTACAAGTTTACTATCCTCAAATTTGCTCCATACATGCTTTCAGTTTTTGTTATCGTTTGCTGACATATTTGCATACACACGTGCATTAGAAATTCAAGTTTACTAATTCATGGAATTTTTAAAAGCACAACAATTTCATAACAATTTTTCTATTACGTAATAAGTAGTCATAATTACAAATAAAATTCAATGAACAAAAACAAATTAGAATTGTATTCATCATCTACTTTTCCATTCATAGAAAATTTGTTGAGCTAGATCATCTCTCCAAGTGCTCCATTAAGTCGATGTTTCAACAAAGTTTATATGATCACCACCTAAGGGATCAACATCAAGGGGTGGTCCATCTAATTCCTCAACCAATGGATTTATGCTCATTTCTCGTTTGATGAGGTTGTGGAGTAGACAACATGTTGTTATTGTCTGACACTAGATCTTAACTGGGTAGTAAGACTTTGCCCTAAGAATGACCCATCTCCTCTTCAGCACACCAAACGCCCTCTCAATCACATTCCTGGCCGAGGAATGTTTCATGTTAAAGAATTCCTGAGGGTTGGTTGGTTGATTCCTTCCCCCCCATTCAGTTGGATGGTAACATTGTCCTCTATATGGAGCCAAGAATCCATCAACATTAGGATACCCAACATCACATAGATAGTAATACACTGTACCATATAACATGATTTTGTGAGATTTTTAGTCATGATACAAAAGGTATGAAAGGGTAAACATGTATACTCTTAGGAACCTTTAAGCCATTGGGCCTTGAGATTGCATCCCTTAGAACTCTAGAATCAGCTGCAGACCCTTCCCACCCCGGGAGGACTTAGATAAATTCTCCATCTTGAGAGCAAACCCCTAGTACGTTGGTTGCAATCTCACCTTTTCTTGTCTTGTATCTTGGGCGATCTGTAATACCTACATTCACCTTAATGTATGTCCCATCTAAGGCTCCTAGATAGTTCTAAGATGACAAATCACACAAACAATAGGTCTAGTCAATTAACTAATGTCTATAAATTAAATGACTTTGATGCTATCAATATAGAAAAGGTTGAATAAGTTTTTACATGAAACCATTTCCAATGCTCATCAAAACATGATGATGTAATTGGCTCTAGTTTCTTTAATAACACCTTGTGAAGCCTAAGGACAATGTTGAGAACTAAGTGAAAATATCTAGATATTGTCTCAATAGACGTCGCAAATTGTCTACGTATTACTATATTGTTAACACCATGAACCAGTATATGCAGAAATATAGCAACCATCTCCTCCATGTCAACCAACTGAGTCCCTCTTAGGCCACTAATTGTCCTTAGAATATGACACAAAATTGCGAAACACATTCTATCCATTCTTATACTCTTGTAGTAGGATGCGTCATCTTTGTGAATTAGGCGAAAGAAGTTTAACTGTCTAATTTGATGCCTATAGAAGGGTGATTGATTGTCTGATATATCTAATTTTGATCAGATACAAAACATAATATTCCTAATAATTGACATTGGTTGGTGAGAAAGAATGCCAGGATAGCAACCAACTCAAAATCGTCCATTTTCAAAAAATTGGTCGATTTTTAA
This sequence comes from Trichosanthes truncata, assembly GCA_033996785.1. Lineage (NCBI taxonomy): Eukaryota > Viridiplantae > Streptophyta > Magnoliopsida > Cucurbitales > Cucurbitaceae > Trichosanthes > Trichosanthes truncata. The sequence goes on from JAWPNB010000007.1 coordinate 7,655,848, forward strand.
CTACACAAATCATGACTTTATTCATATTGGGAATAAAATTGTCTACAATGATAGATACAATCCTTCAATGCATCTACATAAGTGGGTTTTGTCATGTATCATAAAGTTGATGTCTACATAAATAACTACCAATCCAACTATAAATCCTATTAGATAGTGTGAAATGTGATGTTTTTCGTTCTAAGATCCTTCACTATAATTAACAAGATCCTAGAGGTTGGGATACTGTCACTATCTAATATATTAAATTAAAATATAAATTGTCACCTAAACTAATTATCTTGCATTGACATGGAAGAAAATGATGCAATGAAGTAAAAAAAAAAGTTGATTGAATTATAAAGAAAAAACATAGTTTTATAATTGGACCAAACCATGCTTCAAAGCATGTTTGAAATTCATGTTCATTGAGTCTATTAAGAACCAAATTTTCTAAATTATTGTTTTCTTAATTACCAAATATTATCAAAGTTTGAAACAAACATTTCTAATTTAATCAAATCATGTTTAAAACCATTTTTCAAATTCATATTCATTCAAAACATTATCAATCTTAAACATAGTTTTATAATTTGACCAAACCATGCTTCAGGGCATGTTTGAATTTCATGTTCATTAAGTCTATGTAGAACAAATTTTTCTAAATTACTGTTTTCTTAATTAATTATCAAATATTATCAAAGTTTGAAACATAGATTTCTACTTTGACCAAATCATATTTAAAACAATTTATCAAATTCATGTTCAATCAAAATATTATAAATCTTAAAAACATAGTTTTATAATTTGACCGAACCATTTTTTAAACCATCTTTCAAATTCATTTGTTAATTGAAGATGTTTAGACCATAAAGTAAACAAACCTAACCGTTTTTTTATACATAAGATTGCAATTTAAACGTTTTCTAACTTTTTTTTTTAATTCTAAAGACATCCTTGATTTTGTTTTTAGACAGATATCTGTTGAAATTAATTGAATATATTACAAATCTTCTTAGTTTTCTTTTTCATTTTTAATACTATATACTATAGAGTTGTATTTGATTGAAAAATATTATTTGACTAGAGTTTGATTTTTAGAATTTGGTCATAAGAAAATATCTTATTCTATAAAAAAATATTCATACTATTGATAACAAATTATAAATTTTTTCTATTAATTAAAATAAGTGAATTTAAATCAAACCTAATACTTTTTGTTATTAAAAAAATTGTAAAATAGTCATGTTTAGAGTGTTATGTGATCCAACAAGAGACTATCTCATAACTAAATAAGGTGAAAATAGGTTGGGAGATACAATAATGGAAGTTCTTAATTATAAGATTTTAATAAGACTCAATAGTTTAAACTGAATAGTGAGCAAAGAAATAATTAAGTAAAACTAAAATTATGTCCTTTCTAGTCGAAGTATTTTTAAACTAATTTTAATTGAGTAAATAAATAACCAAATGTTTCAAAGTGTATAATGACGATGAATGTAAAAAAAAATGCAAAGTTATGTTCAACTCTTAAGAAAAAAAATTCAATTGAACATTATCCATGAACCATAAATTAAAATAGCAAAACATATAAATGTTAACTGAGATAATATTACAAACTTGATGTCTAGGCACATATGAAACACAAATAAAATAAAATATTGGACACCTACAAAAAAATAATAACATAAGCAATGTACCTTTCAAAGGATGAGAGGAGTTGTTTAAAACCTACACCCAATGAAATAAATTATATGAGATTGAACAAAAAATATGAATTAGAAATGACAAAAATCAAAGAGACCAAACAAATATAAAAGTAGTAGTACCTGAGTTTCTCAAGGGGTGAGTTGAGTCGAGAGTCCAACGAAACATAATTTATAGAGTCGTAAAAAAGTTTAGTATAGTAAATCAATTAATTGTGGGTAAGTATGGTTTAATGAGGTAACAAATTGTCAACTCAACAAAATAAATGTCAATAGTAAAACAATTCCGTGTTGAGTTTGGAATAATCAAGGAGGCAGATAGCTATCAACTCAACAAATAAATAATTGACAATAATAAAGCAAGTGTGGGTAGGTACATTTAATGAGGCAGATCGCTATCAACTTAATAAAATAAATAAAATGGACCAACTGAGTTTTTATTATTTATTATTAATTTTTTATTTTTTAAGTCTTGAAAAGAAAGTCCTAGTTTGTTTAAACGAATTCTTCAAGGAGATCATCAATAAATTGAGGATCATTCAACATTGAAATCTCTATTTAAAAAATGCCCCAAATGATTTTTCAAATTGAGAAATCGATTACAAATAAAAACATAACAAGTTGGAGCACATTTGACAGTGTAGGCATACTTCAAATTCAACAAGGATACACATTAATATTGAAGTCTTATTTGATATAATTGATAATTCTCATTCATGAGGATTATTTGGCCTTTAAACTTAGTTATATGTGTGATTTTTATTCATATTATTTGATGAAAAATAAAAAAATGTTTGAATTTAATCACATGATTGATGAAAGACCTTTAAATTAAGTAAGTTGAGAAAAGAAAACAAAAGAAGAAAAAAATTCACACTTAATGTTTTGATGCAGAATTTTCGTGGAATGCAACAACAGTGCAAATGCTATGCAATTGCAATCTGGCAGAATCTGGAATTTAAGTAAAAAAACGAGAATTTCGGGATTTTGAAGGAAATTTGACCCACGAATTCAGCAAGGAAATTAGCCATGATTGTCCATCAACCAAGAGGGAAACCCTAGCATGAGATCCCTATAAATATTGAACAAAGAAGCCGAACAAAGGGAGCTCGATTGGAGAAGATTTTAGTTTATGTTTTTTTGGGTTTTCTTACTTTCTGCAGTTTTTTCATTTTTAGTTTTTAGTTGCTATTTTGTTTTAATTTCTTGTAGATCTCAGTCCGAATCTCTTCCTCAATCCCATCACAACAAGAGTTGGCATTGGCTATAAACAAATTCTTGTTGATTGAGCATGATTTTTGGAGAAAAGTTGTTTTCGTTTTGGGTTTATTCCCGACAGTAGCTAATTGTTATTCATTTTTCTGAGTTGTATTTTTCCATTGTTCTTCTTAATTTTCCAGAATTCTTCTCTCAATCCTATCTACCTAAGAATTGGGTATATGGTTATGGACAACTTCTTGTTCGATTGAGTTACGGAAAATGGGTTTTCAAGATGATTGAATTTCAATTTCTGCACTTTTGAAATTCTGTAATTGGGTTAGCATAACCACTGTTTTAGCTTGTAATTTCAGCAACCTTACCTTCTGTTATGGAACTTTGATTATAACTTCGATCATATCTTCTCAATTTAAGTATTTGGTAATTTTATTTTCTAATATTTGAACATTTGGGAGCCCACTGGAATTCAATTTTTGCCTATATATAATTACAAGTTTCTTCAAAGTTTAAGCTACTGGTTCTCATTTTTCATTCTTCCGTGGGTTAATTTGTATCTTGAACTCTTGGAGTTGTTTCTTTTAACTACTCACTTGCATTGCATTTGCAACTTGATTGCATTATTACTTTGATTTTTCCAATGAATTCCTACAAGTCTAATTTACTGTTTTCAATTTATTCCATCATGAAGAGCTAAATTTCCTTTGGGATTCAAGTTTGTGAATGCCCTAGAGGAAAGATGTAAAGCTCGAAAGTAAAAACAATCTAGCTAATTCTTGAACTCTAGTTTGCTTTTGGTGAGTTAATTTTTGGGTAAACCTAGTTGGCCATCTAGTGTTGCCTGCCAAGCTATAACTTAATACCGAAAGGGTTAAGGGAAGCAGATGTCGCAAAAGCAATAGAGAAAAAGACTTAGACATAAGTCTGAAACATCGACCCTAGACATAGGGCGAGACTCTAAAACACTAGAATTGTGCGCAAAAATATCTAAGTTAGATTAGCCATAGAAATATAGGTTTAATCACTTAGTCTCCTAAAGATACTTCATAGAAGGTCGAATAGGAGTTGAATTCGGTTTACTTAGTTCTTGAGTTAGCTACGATTGCAATTGCTTTCTTGTTGCATTTTCTTTCCAAAGGGGCATTAGCATTCTTGAATCCCTTTTCATTTCCATTGATTTTTCAACCAAATTTTCTTTTAGTCAAAACACCCCTCAAATCATTTTTCACCCACAGTTACTTTAAATTGCAATTTGTCAACGATTTGTGCCAACTAAAATTCATTTTATTAAACCCCGTTCCCTTGGGTACGATACTCTGGAATACTTCCAGTTTCTTTATTACTTCGATCACGTGCACTTGCGTGTAGCGAAAAGCACCGATCAATAATACTCTTTATACACTTCAAAACTGACAAAATTGGCAATTTAATAACTATATGAATTTCTGGTAAAAGTGCATATCCACGTAACAAGTTGGAGCACATTAGATATCAATGTTGTGAAGGCCCCAAAATACAAATATTTTTCTAGAAAACAATGTTTAAGAACTTCTAAATGCTAAAATTAAAAAGTTCCAACATTGACAATTTCCAGAACTGAATTAGATCCCAAATCAGACATAACATTCAATTTCAACCAAAAACTTCAAATTCACGAAGCACAAGTCTTATTGATCCTAAAATAATAAGAATTTGTTGCAACACTAGAGCAAGATCTCCAGTTCGATAATAATATATTAACCAAAGGAAAAGACATAGCCCATATCACAAGAAGCAAATAACGATTCACCTAATTAAGCGAAATGAAATCATATGTTCTAGGTTCCAAACAAATCAATCTGATGAAGCAAAAAAAAACAAAAAAACAAAAGGCAAACCTCCGAAGAACACGACCACCCAAAGATTAACCAGCTACAAATTCAAAAATGGAAGCTGTAAGATGGACCAACGAGGGCTTTGTTGTGGAGACAAAGAAAAGAGTCGAAAAGGACATAAAAGAAGCAAATGATGACTAGATTTGAAACATGCGGTGATGGATTTGAGAAAAAGATAATCAGATATGAGAAATAGAGTGAAACAAAGTTAAGATCTAAACAATACAAGAACAGATCTAAGTCGACAAGATAAAAAATACCACTGTAGATTTGAGTAAAGCGACCACCAAATCTGGGTGAAACGACTACAAATTGACAATTCAACAATGAATCTTGTGGTGAGCAACTGATAGAGTAGAAAACGACTAAAATGGGAGAGAATAGGGAGAAGAATCGTGGATGATCTAAGAAGGGAAGAAGAGGAGAAAAAAGATAATACGGAGATGAATCGTTGGTTGGGATTTGGGAAGAAGAAAGAAAAAAAAAGGCCATTTAATTATGAGAGGGGTGGTTACTGTTCCACCCCACAAGATTGTAGCAATTTTAATTACAATACTATTTCAGCCCTCCAAACAAAATCCCACCAAAATTCACTATTTCTTACCCATGGGCCAAATGTGGGATGGGTTACTTAAACCAAACCCACCCATTCCAAATCATCAAGACAAACACCCCCTTTGGGATTTCCTAAGAAAATATGAGGAAAACAAAGTGTCTGATGAAATCACTAAACTGCCTATCTCTGGTGATTATCTTATGTAGAATGTGGTTAAAGAAAAATCAATTACCAGAAGCCATGTGGAGGTTGTAGAAACAATGCCAAGGAAGATTCAGCAGGGTAATCTGTCAGCAAGGATTTCTTTGAGCAACAAATCTTTTATTGATGTAGTAGGATTAGTGATTAATTAGAAATTTTGGTTAATAACTTAATTCCTTGGTTAATTAGGATTAGGATTAGGATTAGGATTAATTTGTTTGGTTAATTCCTTAGTTAATTACGATTAGGATTAGTTTGTTTGATTCCTTGGTTAATTAGGATTAAGATTAGTTTGTTTGGTTAATTCCTTGGTTAATTAGGATTAGGATTAGTATTATTGTCTCTCTTGTATTCCTAACTTTTGATTCATACTAAAGATTTGATTGATTCGCCGGAGAGAATTCTCCTTTTATCTTCTTAGGCTACACCAAATTGGTATCAGAGCAATTGTCTGAGCCAATGTTGGTTGTCGCTGGTGACTGTGATACTCTGTTGACGTAGATCACAAGAGGGAGCTTCGTGAGCTGTGCTTGTTGTTCAACATCCCACATTTATTTACAAGAGGTACCTTTCAAAATATTCTCTTTTCAAGAAAAAGGAAGAAACTTCAAGAATAGAATTTTACAGCATGAGTAGGGAGTTTAGAGCCAAAAAATCAACTTTTGAATTTGGATCACTACTAATGGAGGCAGAAAATTATTCAAGAACACACCTAAATCCCTACATCAATCGTGAAGCCTTAGAGAAAATTAAGAAAGGGATGATCGAAGTTTAGCGATTTTTGAATAAAATGTCTAGCGATATTGATCGATTTAATCGAAAAGTTCAATACGAGAGAGAACTTGCCCAAGCAAAGTTAGCATGCAATTACTTCAAAATCTCGAGTGTAACAAAGGAAGGTGAAAAAATTCAACAGTGTGAAGAAAAAACAAGCGAAGTGAAGAAACAAATGAAAAAGAAATTACTCGAAATCGTGTAATCGTGCAAGAGGAGTCTAAAGAACCTTGGTTGAAGTTTTGGTGCAAAGAAGAAGAAAGGAAAATTGATGAAGATGAAGACACAAAGTTGTAGATCTCGTGTGCAGAAGAAGATGCTAGCTAGAAAGAAGATGGGATGATGGCATTTGAAAGAAAAAGCATCGTTAAAGAAGATGACACGAAGATTGTGTCCATGCGATAAAGACGACGTGAGCCATGGGTACTTTTTCAACCCAATTCGCGTGATCCAATACCATTTAGACGAAGTCCTTGTTTTTTTCCCCAAGATGCACATGACCCAACCCCACGTGATTCTACTTTGGCCACGTGGTCCATACTCTCCATACTATATGACCCAACCCATTCATGAATCTTATCCTATTATTTCAACCTGACCCAAATCAAGTTTTTTTTATTGATATTCAACGTGGATTTCATTTCTGAGTGTGTTAAGGAATTATTTCACGCCAACGAGATTATTTTTCGATTCATCCATCCATGGAGGAGCTACCAATTATGGTTTATTTTGTTTATAATAATGCTCCAAAAATGTTGAAGAAGAAAATATTTTCAATGAGAATTTTTTCAAATCATTGAAAGAGATGGCATGATTCTTCATTTTTCCTTTTAAAACTCGAGGACGAGTTTTTTTTTTTGGAGGGATAGAGTATGATGTAGTAGGATTAGTGGTTAATTAGAAATTTTGGTTAATAACTTAATTCCTTGGTTAATTAGGATTAAGATTAGTTTGTTTAGTTAATTTCTTAGTTAATTATGATTAGGATTAGTTTATTTGATTCCTTGGTTAATTAGGATTAAGATTAGTTTGTTTGGTTAATTCCTTGGTTAATTAGGATTAGGATTAGTTTGTTTTCCAATTCTCTATAAAGAGAGAATTGCCCCTCTTGTATTCTTAACTTTTGATTCATAATAAAGATTTGATTGATTCTTGGAGAGAATTCTCCTTTTATCCTCCTAGGTTACACCAGTTAGAAAGGAAAAAGAAGTGGTTCATTTGAACTTTAGTACGTTATATGTTGTCTCCAAACTTTTTGTTCATAACAAATGGAAGGAAATTAAGGAAACATTAGAAGACAATTCTCAAACTTCCATTTTGCTAAACCCCTTATAGCAGATAAGGCTTTGTTGAAGGTAGAGGAAAATATTATTCCATTGAAAGGGAAAGGAAAAATCTGTCAGGTAAGATTTGGATGAGATTTTGTTGATATTTTGAAATTTAATAAAAATAAAAATAGGCACATGTCCTTATTGTATTGATCCATGTGAGTGGTAAACATGAATTCTTGCTCACCATAGGGCAACCAAGTATTATCCTAAAAAAAGAGGTATGCTTCTTTGCTCATCTTTTCCTTTAGGGTCGTTCATTTTTAGGAAATTAGGATGTTTGATATCTTCAGATGTTCGAAATTTTAGATGCTTGGAATTTTAGATGTCCAACATCTTTAGATTATAATGTTTGTTTTTCAAGAAAATTTAGAAAGATGTTCAGGAATATTTGATAACCATATTTGTTTTGCAGGATTTCTATATGGAAATGTCTTAAAATGATGTATTGTTGCCAAAACACCCTTACCTATTTTTAGATAACTTATATATTAATTTAATATAATTTGAGTGTATATAACATTTTTGTCTTAAATTATTTAATCTTTTATTTTTATCAATTCAATTTATATTAATTTTATATGTTGTTTTGTAGAACAAGTTAATTTACATTGATTTAAGATTTTTATAAAAAATTTAGAATGAAATATTAATTTCGATTTTAACTTAAAATATTTAAACTTATTTTGAGAAGATAATTATATAGTTAATAGTGTTTTTTAAGTGAATTATATATACATGATCAAAATAGAGAAAATTTTGAGAGAAATAATACCAATTTGTGATTTTTTTAAAAAAAATATTGGACGATCATCTTTGGAAAAGTAAAATAAAGAAAAATTTTCACTTCAAATTTCAATTGAAAATAAATTGAGCTATATATTATACAATTTAAATGAAATTTATTTTATATGTAAATGAAACGTATAAATATAGTTAATTTCATAGAGTTGTTTATTAGTGAACGAATTCACAAATTTATTTTAATTATAAAATTTAAAAATTGATAAATAAAGAAAATTGATGAAAGAAAATATACGTAAAAGAAAAACGATGGGCAAAAACGTCAATAGGTAATTTCGTCAACATGGGAATCTTAGAAACCCGTGTATTAGGAGGGCATCAAAATCTTTTCGGATGCCTCTCGTATAAGCATCTCAAGATGCCTAGTCATTTAGATTACTGCGAAACAAACAGAATAATCCAAATGCCTATATTATGAGAATCTTGGATTACCATCAAACAAACGACACCTAAAAGTTTTCTTTCTAGAATGTTTGGGACAAGCCTTTTGAGGTGAGCCCTTTTATCATTGTTATAACTTATTACCAATATTCTTATGTTATTTACCTAGTTAATAAATTACTAATTCTCTTGCAATAGTGATAATGTAAGTATATATTAGTAGCCGTTCTTAATTTGGAAAAGTTACTTTTATTTTTTCAATGATTATTTTATTTTTTGAGCTACTTATAGACATTCATATTGTTGCATATCCTTTTTTTGTTGCCTTGAGTACATCCTATCAAAAGTATTATATTTTTTAACAAGTTAATACAATTCCTTTCATTTATGAAGTACAAGGTTGCTTGAAAAGAGTTGAATGCATTGTGTGTACTTATGATTTGCCTGTAACAAATACTCTATCAAAATAGTGTTGGAAATGAGCAAAATTTTATGAGCATATTCCTTCTATTCATTTCACGGGTTGTTTTTTTTTTTTTTTTTATCTTAGTTACCATTTCTTGTTTAGTTTCTATCTGGCTACTGGGTAAAGTAGGGACAATTGCTTTTGATTGGCCATTATGTAAGCGTATTAAACAATTGCATGTTTGTAACAAGAATTTTGAAAAGAATGTTTGATAAAAATTAGATTCATTTTAACATGTAAGAGTATGTTACATATTAAATTAATTATAGCTTGAGATAGTTAAGGCCCCGTTTGATAACTATTTGGTTTTTGGTTTTTGGTTTTTAAAAATTAAGCCTATAAATACTACTCTCACCTATGGTTTTACTTGTTTTGTCATATACTTTTTGCCTATGTTTTCAAAAACCAAGCCATATTTTGAAAACTAAAAAAAGTAGTTTTCAAAAACTTGTTTTTGTTTTTAGAATTTGGCTAAGAATTCAAATACTTCCTTAAAGGAGATGAAAACCATTGTAGAGAAATTGAGAGAAAACAAGCTTAATTTTTAAAAACCAAAAACCAAAAATCAAATGGTTATCAAACGGGGTCTAAATTAATTGGTTGATTTTTTTTTTAATAGTACTACTGATGAATATTTGAGAGGATCATAAATCTTTGTCAAACAAGTTCATAGCACGTTGGTTAGGGTTAAATCATGATGATTTATAAAAGATAATTTGTTTTTGTTTTTATTAGGTGAATGAAATGACGACTTACACTCTGCTGCATATTTATGGGAGAATGTTGGTATTACAATTATTTGAACTTTCCTCACACTTGTTTTTTTTTTTTTTTTTTTTTATTGTATAAACTTTTTGGGATTGTATATGTATTCATTTTACTTGGATTATAAATTTGTAACTTGTTTCATATGTATTAGTTAGAACACACTTTTGATTATATATTAATTTTTGGGATTAATGTAGTGTTTTTTTTTTTTTTTGTGTTAGAAATTTGAAGATTTTATGTATACATTTATGATTGTAGACGTTGATGAAATGAGATTTACATTTTTCATCTATATATAATATAGGCAAGTGACTTTAATAGATATATATGTCTATACTCTTAAAAATTTATTTTGATGTACATGTACTTAAATACATTAAGGGACTGTTTGGGGCGTTGAGTGGATTATAATAGTCTAAGTTATAATAGCATATGAAGTTAAATAACTCTGCACCCCAAACACATATTATTATAACTTAGACTAAACAACTTTGCATTCTAAACATATATTATATAACTTTATAGACTATTATAACTCACAGACTATTATAATCTAGACTATTATAACTCACTCAATGCTCCAAACAAACCTCTAAAGGTTTATATAATTGAGTTGATTTCATAATAACATTTAAAACAATTTGTTACTTATATAAAATGTTATAAAAACTATTACATACTACTTGAAAATGGTACAAATATGAAAATAAAATAAAATAAAAGATGTTAAAAGTCACCAACCATCTATATTGGCAACCACAGTGAGGTTAAAAATGGTATGCTATGTTTTCTATAACATTTTTCATTGTTATAAAAAATTCTTTTTCTCCATAAAACATTCGAACTCAAACTCCCCTTGTGTTGATTCTATCTAATGCACTTAGGAGAGTTTAGCTTCGATGCTTAGCAAGTTTAGTGACTCAAATATGTACCCCAACCCCTTATTCTTTGTAGTTCGTAGTCAATGATGACATTGACCCATTTAAGTTTGGGGGGATGAGCTTTGTATTTAAAGCATGGTTGAAATATGCTTGTATCATCTATTATACTCCTACTAGGACCCATTCAAAGAGAGAGAGAGAGAGAGAGAGAGAGAGAGAGAGAGAGAGAGAGAGAGAGAGAGAGAGAGAGAGAGAGAGAGAGAGAGAGAGAGAGAGAGAGAGAAGAGGGATACTCCTCATTTCAGAGTTAATTGAGTAACTAGGGGCAATCATGAAACCCATGATTCCTTTTTCATAAAAGGCTAACTTAGGAAGTGAGTATGTGAAAATGGTCTTAGTAGTGACTTGTGCTCGTAGCCAGCTACTTTCACCACAAAGTGTTAGTAAATTGGAACGAAGGTACAACTGACAATAAGACTCTCTAAAAAACAAAGAAAAAAGAAAAAAAAAAAAGAAGAAAATGAGGTCTAGTAGTAGCTTTGAATAAGTTTGGAGGGAAAGGAAAATACTTGTAATGTGAGTGAGTTTATCTTGTTGAGCAAAGAAGATTACCCTAGACTCTATGACTAAGACTTAGGTAGTATAAGCATAATAGGTGGGTTTGCATAAGAATGTTTTGTCTTGAAAAAGAAAAGTAAAAGTTTTATGTGAGAAAATCTTGGAGTTGTGTAAAGTATTAAGAGTTTGAGACCTTTTCTAAATGGCAACATTTTTTCAAAACACCCTTGGGAAAGCATTTTGTAAATTGTTTGCTTATTGTTTTTGTTTGAAATTGCTTGAGGACAAGCAATAACTTAAGTTTGGGGGTGTGATGAGTTTCATATTTTATATATTTTTAGCCCTCTAAACTTAGGTTATTTGTAAGAATTCATGCTTATATGTCCATAATTGTTAGCAAATTGATATGAGAATAACCTAAATCAATAAAAGTGTTGTTTTGCGATGAGAAATCTGAAATGAAAGGAAAAGAGTTGAATTTTACTGATTTTTTATATTTTTATGTAGAAAACTGTAAACTACTAGAATTGCAACTCCAATTGCAATTGCAATTTTACTTGGAGACAAAATTCCTAAAAATCAAGAGAAAATCTGGAAATTGATTTTATGTTGATATTTGAAGATATTCTGCATGAATCAAGCTCATAAAGATCCGATTCTTGCCTTAAACATACATGAAGCAAACCCAAGCATTTAAAGGCTATAAATATGAAGATTTAAGCCACGAAAAAGCTGTCCACAATCGTTTTTCCGATTGGAAGACCATTTTTCTTTCTGCACTTTTTATTTTTTGTTTTCTCGACTTAAAGAAGGAAGAACACTGCCCAAAGTTCAATCCATCCCTGTCGAAAGTCTAGGGTTGTGAAGATCTTTCTCCTCTTGAAAAATGTTGAGTTTAGATCGATTGAAGAGGTGGAAGTTATCTCCTTAAAGTTCGACTTTTCTCTTGTAATCGCAAGTTCAGTTTTTTGCTTAGTTTTAAATTCCAGCACTCTAACTTTTGTTATTTCATATCCCGTTTACTTCTAGTCTTTGTCTTTAATTTTAGTTCTTAATTCATAGCAAGTTTGGTTTTAATAAAGTTCATTTTTATTCCTTTAAGTTATTCATTACCTTTTAGTTCAACACTTAACTTTTTTCATTTTCTGTTCTTAATTTTTTTCAGTTTCAGTTTTTCTTTCTTTTAAAGTCAATATGAGTTTTCTTTCTTTTACTGTTTTTTTTTTAAATTTATTTTCTCCATCATGAGCTAATTCCATCCTTGGGATTTGGATATGTGGATGCCCTAAGGATTGAAAACTTGGTCTAAGATGTAAAAGTAACTTTGCTTGATTCCATAATATTGTTTGCTTTTATTGATTATCATTATTATTGTGAATCTAGCTTGATTACCTAGGTGAACATATAGAGATCGAATTTAATACTGAAAGGGTTAAACGAGAATACGTGTTCATACAAAGCAATTGAGGAATGGAGCTTAGACATAAGCACTTATTTTTTAATATAGACATAAGGCGAAACCTCTAAGACCAAGGATTGTGTTCTCATTAAACTAAGTTTGTATTAGCCATAGACATATGGTTTAATCACTTAGGTTTCTAAAGTTCTTTCCATTCAGATCGAATAGGAGTTGAATCCGGTTTACATTACTTGGTGCTTGAATAAAGATTGCAATTGCATTTTAGGTCACAGTTCTTTTCTAAGGGGCAAAAGCATGTTCGAATTCTATATTTTTATCATTTGATTTTTAGTACACTCACAACCTTCCTTATTATTTAATATTGGTAACAGAGGTTGCTTTGTGCGAACATATTTGCCTTCATTTTGGATTTTGTGGCATATGTTCTCTGTGGGATCGATACTTTCGAATATTTCATTTACTATTTGTTTGACAATGTGCACTTGCACTAGACTGAATACTTTTTCCATTCAAAAGTTTTCTTTTAAAAGCCCATACGTTTTCAGTCGACCATAAGTCTAGAAGTCTTTCATCATGAATGACTTTCTCAAGGACAAACAATTCTTATGCAATAAGGAAAAACCTACATCTCTGATGATTTTTAATGTTATGCACAACATTAAGTTCCTTCATTAACAACTTCGAAACGAGCCCTAATCATTATCAAGTTAGAACTGCCTTTAGTCATGCAATTAGGATCTAATCTAATTTACCTTTCTCAAGCATGAATTTAGACCAACATAACATTTAATCTGTGATCAAAAGATTAAAAGTATTAAGAATATAAAAGCATGAATTAAATTAATGACAATCAATTATGGAATTTAAATAATTAAAACATAAGGTCTAATGTCTACGTCAATCCCTAGAATAAAAAGAGAGTTTAGCCACTCATGTTCATTATCACAAAATCTAAACTCTTAAACAATATTAAATTATTAAATACAAAGAAAGAAGAGAAAAACTATGTTGCTGTGTCGATTTTTTGTCTCCATATGATCTCCACAACTTGGCCTTTAATCATTCTCTCAAGTCTCTTATCACTCCTGCATGTAGGGATTTAAAGTTGTGCTCTCCAAAGTCGAATGCCTTTGAGTGGAGAGAATATGAGTATTTATAGTAGAACAATCTAAAACCTAAATTAATTGGAAAAAGATCTATTTGAATTTGGAATCTAAAACCATTTAGGAAATCTTGAAAAATTGTCCAAAAATTGAAAATTCTTGAGACACTGTCAAGCGTTGAGCCGCGTCTCAACTCTATGCTGTGCAAACAAAGTATCTTTCTTCAATTCGTAGTGTCTCGACGCTATCCCCTTGGATTTTTTAGCTTGGTTTTCGTCTGCTCTTCACTTAGTTCCTCAAATTTATGTCCAATTAACTCTAATTTCATCACAATTCTTCTAGAAACTCTAGTTTTGCTCCAAATGCTAGAAATCTACAAAATAATCAAATATAAACGTAAAAGCATATATTTAAGCGTCAAAACTAGAAATAAACAAAGCCTAAAGATAGCGTATATTGTGTGCTATCACTTTCACCTATGAGTTTCTTTATTTTGTTATCTACTTTCTAAAAATGTTTTCAAAAGCCAAGCCAAGTTTTGAAAATTAAAAAAATTAGGCTTGTTTGATAAACAAAAACAAGTTTTTGAAAAATACTTTTTTTAGTTTTCAAAACTTGGTTTGATTTTTGAAAATATATGTAGAAAGTAGATAACAAAACAAGTAAACCCATAGGTGGAAGTAGAATTTATAGGCTTAATTTTCAAAAATCAAAAAAAAAAAAACCAAATGATTATCAAACGGGGCCTAAAAGATAGTTTTTAAAAGTAGTTTTTTATTTTTGAAATTTAGCTAAGAATTCAATTTTTTCCTTAAGAAATGTGAATATCATAGTAAAGAAATTGTGTGAGGAAACAAACAAAATTAATTTTCAAAAACTAAAAACTAAAAATAAAGGGCTTGTTTGATATAATCATTTGTTTTTTTTTTAAAAAAATTATGTTTGTTTTCTCACTACTATTTCTCTACAATTGTTTTCATCTTTTTTAAGAAAACGTATGAACTTTTAGCAAAATTTGAAAAACAAAAACGAAAATTTAAAAGCTACGACCCCGTTTGATAACCATTTGTTTTTAGTTTTTGATTTTTGAAAATTAAGCTTGTTTTCTCTCAATTTCTCTACAATGGTTTTCATCTCCCTTAAGGAAGCATTTGAATTCTTTCCTAAATTCTAAAAACAAAAACAAGTTTTCGAAAACTACTTTTTTTAGTTTTCAAAACATGGTTTGGTTTTTGAAAACATAGGTAAAAGGTAGATAACAAAACAAGTAAATCCAAGGGTGGGAGTAGTATTTATAGGCTTAATTTTCAAAAACAAAAACCAAAAACCAAATGGTTATCAAACGGGGCCTACGTGTTTTTAGTTTTCAAAACTTGACTTGTTTTGGATTTTGTAAACATATGTAAAAGTAGATAATAAAACAAAAAAACTCATAAGTAGAAGTAGTGTGTATAAGCTTAATTTTCAAAAATCAAAAATCAAAAACTAAAAATCAAAATGGTTATTAAACAAGGCCAAAATCGTTAGCAAACGGGGCCCAAACAAACACGATTCTTAAAATTAAAGAAAGTTGAGAGACCAAACTTATAACCAGTACCAAAACCGTAAAGTCAAAAAGGCAAAACCCTAATGCCCCTTAACTGAAACCAACCGATCAAGCCATTACAAGATGACCAGTGACAGTGGCTTAAAGTGAAAACAAAAAACAAAAGTAAAACTGAAAAACATGACAAAGCGAGAGATAAGGTCGGCTCAGCATGCAGCTTAAAAAACCCACCTTTATTATTCTATTATATTATGTGTTAAAAAATGAGCACTGACTGAACACTCAGTGGCCATTAAGCCGCAATGGCAGCTCTGAAAACCACATAATTATTGCTCCACCATTAACCCTCAAGAACACTTTTTAGAAAAAATATATATTGTTCTCTTCTTTTGCTGTATAATCTTGGGTGTGTGGTGGGTTTTGGATAGAATTTTGCTTTCTTTCTTATATTGTTTTTTAATGAGAGAGAGAGAATTTGGTGTTTGAGTTCTTTACTGTTTTCTACTTGTTTGTTCATTAGTGTAACTTTATTTTTTTAATTTGTTTATTATTATTATTATTATTATTTTGTGGTTTTAAGGTTACTAGTTAGCTAGATTGTTCTATTGGGGTTCAAGATTATTGTGTGCTTGGGCAATTTTCTCTTTTTCAAGAATTCTTAAGAACTAAAGAAGAAATTTTTTTCACTCCGGTTTGGTTGGTGAATGAAATAGAACATATTTTGAAATGACTTAATCGATTTGACTATGGAATTTGTTATTGCCAAATTTTGGACAGGAAAAATCTCACCTGACCTTCAAGTGACAACGACGGTGAATTTGTATTCTTGGGGGGAAGAACGCGACATGCAAGATAAGAAAAACCTGGACACTGGTGTGGTGTAGGCCACACAAGCTCCGATGCTTAAGTCAGAGAAAGTTTTGAGAGAATTTAGGAGTTCTAGGAAAGTGTTGTAAACTGGAATGGACTTACCTTGCTCTCCCCTTGAGGGAGAGCTTAAATAGCTTCCTTTCTAGGGCTTTTCGTGGGTTTCCGTCTTCGAATGGGGAAAGGAAATGTCGAATTGGGCTGAACTGAGGGCACACGGGTCATAAGGGACCGAGGCAAGGCCCGAAACTGGGCCTTGCCAAACTGGTCTGCCTCGGGCCACGGACTTGGGCCAAGCCCAAGCCCTAGTCTTCATCCCGGCGATGTAAGACCATGGCAAGGCCCAAAATGGGACCTTACCGTGTAGTCGGCCTCAGCCTCGGTCGAGGCCGACCACGGGCTTGGGCTTTGGCCCAAGCCCGTTTCTTCATTCCTTCTCATCTTGGGTCGGTCTCCTGTCGATTTCGGTTCGTTTGGACTTCGTATTGGGTTTCTTTCCTTATTTGACCTTTCATTGCAGCCCTTCAGCCAGCCCATTTTTATTGCTCCAATTTCACCCATAACAGAATTGAATTTTTGAGGAGTACTATAAGATGAAACTAGACAAATACACGTGCTCTACCATGGGCTTATTAGTGATATTTGGAATCAGTTTTTCACAAGTCCCTTCCTTCTTGAGGTTACCTACTTCATAGTTCATAAATGATTTTTGATATATAGAACCTCTAAAGATAGATAATAATCTTTTTATTTTGTAAGGGGGAGAGAAGAAAGTCAACCGTTCCAATTTTGTTTAGTACAACTTAGTATTTATTCAATTATTGATATCCTAATCTTGAAAAGAGAATGTAGTTGAATGGTAATAATTTGGCTAGTTACGAACATCAACTCTTAAATTCAAGTAACCTACCGATAATAATTTAGGCTCTTTGTTTAATAACCATTTATGCTCTATTTGATAACCATTTTGATTTTTGATTTTTGATTTTTGAAAATTAAGCCTATAAATACTATTTCCACCTATGAGTTTCATTATTTTGTTATTTACTTTTTACCTATGTTTTCAAAAACCAATCCAAGTTTTGAAAACTACAAAAAATAGTTTTTAAAAATTTTATTTTTGTTTTTTGAATTTTGATAGAAACTCAAATATTTTCTTAAAAAATATGAAAACTACTGTAGAGAAGATGAAAATCATTGTAGAGAAATTGTGAGAAAACATGCACAATTTTCAAAAACCAAAAACTAAATGGTTATCAAACAGGGCTTAGTCTTTGGTTTTTGGAAATTAAGCTCATTTTCTCATGATTTTCCTACAATAGTTTTCATGTTTCTTAAGTAAACATTTGAATTTTTAGTCATATTCTAAAAACAAAAACAAGTTTTTAAAAACTACCTTAAGTATCAACCTTTTTGTTCAAATTCAACATTGGAAAATTGACTTGATTTTGAAAAAACATGTGTAGAAATTAGGTAACAAAACAAAGAATCTCATATGTAAATGTGATATTTAGAAGCTTAATTTTCAAAAACTAAATGGTTATCAAACGGACCTTAACAATTGAGTTTAGTAGCGATTTAACAATTCCGTCCAAAAATCGAAGAAAAAAAAAACTAAAACAAGTTTCCTTAACTAGATTTAAAAATTGTGGACTTCCCACCCATTAGTTTTGTTTTGCCTTTTCCTTGCAACCATCATCATCATCAAACTCCACACAGAAACCTATGGCCAAATTGCAATGGTCGGTTCCTCTAAAACTTAAAACTATATATTATAACAAAAAGTTGAGATGCTGTGTAGAACAAAAAGCAGTGGTGATCTTCTTCCACCATTGCCCTTCTTGTTTATATTTAAAGCATCATTCTCCATTCAGATTCTCCATATGGCCATAACTTTGAATTGAGCTTTTCGAAGGGAATAATAATCTCTCTCTTTTGTTCCTTTCAAATATGTTCTGTCGTGTTTCTTCATTTCCCTTTTGCATTACATTCATCATCTTCTTTTGCCTTTTGTTTTCTGCTCATGGCCGATGGCATAACCATGCAAAGAAGCACAAACATTCTCACCATCATGACCATTTCACCATTTCAAAATCTCCTTCTCCTTCTCCTTCTCCTTTGCTGGAACCAGCGAGTCCTCCCAACGACGACGATGGAGGGTCGTCGTCCTTGAACTCCACAGGCATTTTTGACGTACGTCATTTTGGCGCCATTGGAGATGGCATTGCGGATGACACGGCGGCGTTTAAAATGGCATGGGATACGGCCTGTCAGAGTGATGACAATGATGACGACTCGGTAGTTATTCTCGTTCCAAATGGCTTCTCCTTTTTGATTCAATCGACAATTTTCACGGGTCCGTGCAAAAACGGCGTTGTGTTTCAAGTTGATGGCACTCTCATGGCTCCCGATGGCCCAGACGCTTGGCCGAAGGGTTACAGTGCTCGCCAATGGTTGGTTTTTTATCGAGTATATAACATGTCACTTCAAGGAAATGGACTTATCGATGGCCGAGGACAAAAATGGTGGGATCTTCCTTGTAAACCTCACAAGGTAAGAGACTTTCATTCATTGCCTATAATATCCGCATGCAACATTTAAAAATGAAGTGGGTCCATGAAATAAAGTAATATATATCAATTAGTAAGGTGTCTAAGTGTGAAATGGAAGAAGTAGGTACTACTTTAGTACTAAAATCTTTATTCCGTGTCCGTGCTGGTAACTCAATGAGCTTTGGACTTCATTTTTATAGGGAGTCAAGGGAAGAACAACATCAGGACCTTGTGATAGCCCAATTGTAAGTTGAGGTTGAGTTCTAAAATCTTGATTTTAAAACTTTACAATATGAAAAATTGAGTGAAAAAAGTTGGGGTTTTTTGCAGGCTATAAGATTCTTCATGAGTTCAAACTTGACAGTTGAAGGACTTAGAATCAAAGACAGTCCTCAGTTTCACTTCAGGTTTGACAATTGTAGAGATGTTTATATTGATTCTCTTCACATAACAGCTCCTGCTTTGAGTCCAAACACTGATGGAATTCACATTGAGAATACAAATGGAGTTCAAATACACAATTCAGTAGTTGCCAATGGTTAGTCCTCAAAACTTTATTCCCTAATAAACTTCTTTGCATTTTTCTAGCAAAAAAGCAAGTTTTAAAACTTCACTTTTAAAAGTGAAAATACACCCACAATAAGTTGGTCAATAGTAATTTTATAAGTGCACAACTATTTGATAACACACTCTCGTTTTTTAAAGGTGCTAGACTAGAAACAAGAAACAAGAAACCGTTTTCTTTTCTTCTCAAAGATATGTATAATTTTAGAAATGTGTTTTAAAGCTGAAAATGGAAAAATTTATAAATAGATATCAAATATATGTGTTTGTTAAAAATTAGAAATAAGAAACAAGAAATGAGAAATAGAATGTTATCGAACCATTGGAAGAATCTCAATTACTAGTTCCGCAAAAAGAGAGTTTTGCATAAAACTTTTAAAACAATCCCTAACTATTTGGGGCAACTTTTTGCACAGGTGATGATTGCATTTCAATTGGATCAGGTTCTTATAATGTAGATATAAAAAATATTACATGTGGACCAGGTCATGGAATCAGGTAATAAATGAACCCTTTTATATTCTTCTCAACATATAGATATAAGAAAATTTTGTTCATCCGCTCATAACTAGAGCTCATGTCAATGTCTTTGCTTTTCCAACCAGCATTGGCAGCCTAGGCAATCACAACTCTCAAGCGTGCGTGTCGAACATAACAGTTCGGGACTCGATAATCAAAGTTTCGAACAACGGGGTTCGGATTAAGACATGGCAGGGTGGATTTGGAGCTGTAAGAGGAGTAAGTTTCAACAACATTCATATGGACAATGTTAGGAATCCCATCATTATTGACCAATATTACTGTCTCAACAAAGGGTGCCTCAATCAATCCTCAGCTGTGCTTGTATCAGATATAACCTATACTGATATCAAAGGAACATATGATATTAGAAGCCCGCCGTTGCATTTTGGTTGTAGCGACTCCATGCCATGCACAAACCTAACACTTGCCGATATCGAACTCCTTCCTGGCAAAGGCGAAATTATGTTGGACGCCTTTTGTTGGAATGCGTACGGTAACCTTCAAACCCTAACAATTCCTCCTGTGGCTTGCTTGCTCGAAAGCTCCTCACGATCGATCTTAGAAAGTGAAAAGGATTATTGCTAACCCATTTGATAAAACTACATTGTAAGTTGTAACATAGTCAAAATATGTAATGATGTACCACGGAGAAGTGTTTTTGAAAAGTCTCCTTAAAAATGAATCAATAATACATATTTTTATCTAACAATTTTTCTAGTCAATTATTAGTCATCTTTTGTTCTTATACAATGTCCATGAGCTTTCGATGAACAATCTATTCATTTCTTTGGAGATTATGATCAATTGAATTAGAGAAGTCCAAAAATAGTATTGTATTGAAAATTGTAATAGCCAATTGGAAAGCATTGAAGTTTGCACGCATATATATACAAAGGGTAGATTTAGAGTGAAATCTAGTGTATATATAATATGTTAAAGGTAGATTTAGAGTGAAATCTAGTGTATATATAATATGTTAAAAGGTAGATTTAGAGTGAAATGTACTAAAAAAAAGGTAAATAGGGTTAAGATATATATGATATAATGAGAGGTAGATAACAAATATTGGGGAGAGTGAAATTTTGTATACAAAAGCACTAACTTTTTTGACAAATTGAAAGGTGGAAGTGGTGGCACGCCTACGCCTAATGGAATCTAGGAATTATTCTCTCTCTCTATCTATAGATTTTAATTATCATATCTTGTGAATAGTGGCTTAATTAAAATTTTATTAGATTAATCTTTTTTATTAGAAAATAAAAATAATACACTAGATTTAAATAAAATTGATAGTACTTAAAAAAAGTATTAACATGCATAAACGCCCTACGAAAAAAATATTAACATTTGAATATTAATGATCTAAGAGACCAAAAGTAAATTTAGGGAAGGAGAGAATCAAGGCCTATACATGAGAGAATTTTGTTGAAGTAAATTTAATAGTGAGGATGAAATTTGGGTGGGTGAAATTGGAGACTTTGAGATAGAGAAATTCTCCTTGGGTGGGTGAAATTGGAGACTTTGAGATAGAGAAATTCTCCTTCTCGTAAGTAAATTTAAGGTGCGTTTGGAATTGCTTGTGCAAGAGTCAAAAGCAATTATAAGAGAATCTTAACCGTTTTACTTATTTGGTAAAACTGATTATTCATTAATTTATCTAAAATTATTTTTCAATTTCTTCTTACATGCAAAATCAACTACTAGTAGCTTTTAATCAACTACTAGTAGCTTTTAAAAGCAGTTTTCCTAAAAATCTGTTGTATTTTCTAACTAAAATTTTGAATTTTCAATGCAATCCAATCCTTCTATATATCTTTTTTTCTTCCACATCTATTTCATCCTATATCAATAAAATTTTGATTGATTCAATTTTTTTTATAACAATAGTTTTTCGTAAACTTTTATCATACAACTTAGATTAAACAAAATAACTTGTCATTTAAATCATATAAATTTTTAAACAATTAACTTATAATTAATAAAATAGATGTTAAATATCAATATAAAACAATGGAAATAATATGTCTATTTTGGTCATTATAGCTAAATCACAACAATTTTGTATTATTTTACCAAACACTAGAATATGCTTTTTCAAGTTTAAAATTAAAATTTACCAAACACTAATTTACTTCATGCTATAGCTGATTTTTCTAAATTTTCTAAAAGCAAAGTTGTCATCAATTATTTTAAAAGCTACAGCAATCTCAAACTAAATTTTAGTTTTTAGTTTTTTGATCAAGTATCCACTTTATTGGTGGTAGATCACTTCTTAAAACGATGTCAAGATGACAAGTGTACAAACAAGTTTTGGTAGAAAGTCAATAAATTGGAGGTTCAACTTAAATTTGTGAAGGTAGTCAAACATGAAAACCTCATTTGTTTATAAATTATATTAATTATATCCTCTTGCTTGTTAATTCTTTGCGAAATTCGTGGAGTTGTTGATGCGAGCTTTTTTAAAGTATAATTACCAAAGACGAAAAGACAATGAAATTTTAAAAAATAAAGGGAAAAAAAAAACAAAACTTAATATTAATTGCCTTTGTTCAAAGTAAGTTTCTTGCCAAGTATATGAAATTTTAATGTCAACAATGGATTGACTATACATTCCATGTAAATCACTAATTAATTGGATTTTTTTTTTTTGAGTTCAACACCATTTGGAGTTGGGAGATTTGAACTTCTAACTTTGTGGTCGAGAATACATGTCAATTACTACTGAGCTAAGTTCACTTTGGCCACTAATTAATTTTATTATACGATATGACCGACTATATTCCATGTAAATCTAGTTTTTTGAGTGCAACCAATGTGGGGTATGAGAATTTGAACAAAATGAAGTACATATCAATTATTGTTGAGCTTACTTTGGTCATTGGTTAATGAGTATATTAGATGTCATGTTAATTAACTAATATATTAGATTTCAATCATTCATTTACAACAAATTCTACCTATTGATGCTAACTTGAACTTAGTTCAATAGACTTTATATAATTGACTAAAAAATTAGAGGTTGATATTAAAAAAAAAAATTCAAAAAAAAAAAAACCCCACCTGGCAGTTGTTTGTTACTAACCATTTTCAACTTTTGTTTATACATTGAACCCTTTTTCAAAAGCTAAATGTACTTCATTTTGTTCAAATTCTCATACCCCACATTGGAAAAAAAGTTAACCTAACTTTTTGTCTTAATCCCTACAGGATTGAACTTTGTCCATTCATACTAATTCACAAAGTTCTATTCCAAGTATATTCAAGGATGAATAAGGATTGGATTAAGCATAGACATAGATTCTCAAGAGAGTATATTGAAGGAGTTGCTTAATTTCTAGAAGTGGCAAAATGTCATGTAAATGAACCGAGAAAAATGAGAGGCCCATATAAGGATTGTCAGAATTCAATATCACAATTATTGGATGGATTGGAATGACATTTATTTACGTATGGAATATCTCCTTCATATAATTAATGGATTTATTATGGAGAACCACCAAACTTAGCTCGATTTCAAAAAGATGAGACTTCTTCAGTAGATGATGGGTTAAGTAGAGAGGAAGTCCATGCTCATAATGATGATAATGAGATGTTCGCTCTTCTAACTAATTTGCAAGGGCCGATGATAGAAGGGGATGGGGATGTAGATGATGAAGAAGACTTTGGGGATGAAATGCTGCTAGCGTTGAAGAAAGTTATACTTTAGACACTTTTTAGGAGTTAATGGCTGAAGCACGTAACCAATGGTACCCTGGTTGTACAACATTTTAATCGTTGAATTTTTTGGTCAAATTGATGCATATCAAGGTGCTCAATAATTGGAGTAACAAATCGTTTGATATGTTACTAGAATTGTTGAAAGACGCATTTCCTTCTAGTGCATCTATACTTGGTTCATTCTATGAAGGTAAGAGAAAACTATGTGACTTAAGGCTAGGATATGAGCTCACCCATGCTTGCAAGTATGATTGTGCATTATTTTGGAAAGAATTTGCTGATTGCCAAAGTTGTCCAATATGTGATGAGTCCTAATATCAAATAAAAGATGGAAAAGGTAAGAAGATTCCACATAAGGTATTACGTCATTTTCCTCTAATCCCGAGGTTGAAACGATTGTTTTCCTCGAAACATATTGCTTCTGAAATGAAATGGCATAAGGACAAACTAGTTGAAACTGAATGTGTGTTACGACACCCAGCTGATGCTGCAGGGTGGAAACATTTGGATAGAGAGTTCCCTCATTCTGCTTTAGACCCAAGGAATGTTAGGTTAACATTAGCTTTAGGATTCAATCCATTCGGTAATATGAGTACTGCCCACAGCATGTGGCCCATGGTGCTTGTTCCAAACAATGCCACCTTGGATGTGTATGAAAGAATCTAATATTTTCATGTCTATGCTTATTCTTAGACCGAAGTCTCCCGAAAAAGAAATTGATGTATATTTACAGCCATTGATAGAGGAGTGTGGAATAATGGTGTGCGCACTTATAATCGCATTAGTGGATAATACTTTAAGTTACATGAATGTTTGTTGTAGACCATCAATGACTTTCCTGCGTATGGAGACTTGTCTGGATGAAGTACAAAAGGTTATCAAGCATGTCCCATTTATAAAGAAGATACATCATCATTTTGTATAAGAGGAAAAATATCTTACATGGGACATCGACGTTTTCTTCCCAACAATTATAATTGGATAAGAGGAAAAATCTTTGCAAAACAACAAATCCTCCATTATTGGCCTCCAAATGGAATAATTGGTTGATGTCAGTCTAACCATTGAATTACCTCCACTACTGCTAGTAGACTCCATAACAATGATTAAATTAAACATTGTCTCTGATACCAACTGATAGGGCCAAAAACAATATAACAACAACCCACCAAGATCTCCTCCAAGACAATCAACCAAAAAAGATATTCCAATGCACCACAAATTATTCACCAAATAATTTCCAAGCAATCAACCAGCAATGGACAGTAATAAACCATAAAAATTGCAGAAGACTAAATGCAAACAACACACAAATTATACGTGGAAAACCTCTTCGATGTGAAGAGTAAAAACCACGGGACTTGAGAGCAGTCCACCCTTGTCACCTTCTCTTATTATGATAAAATTGAGGGAAAAAGAACCAAAATCAGTCATACAAAGGTTCACAACCCACCAACAGTTCCATACATAAGAGAACAACAATAGAGAGATGAAAGATTAAAAAACCACCCAGTTTTGCAGATTCTATCTATCAGAGATTACCAACAAACCAAATCTCAAAACGACGATCCAACCGTTTAAAACATGACCCTATGTGTCCTCAACAAGCTGACAAAATTTCAGCAAGATCCAACGGCTGAAACTCCTGAAATTGACAACTTTGTGGAAGCCGTCTCTGAAAAACCGAACTGCCCTCTCCTCTCCGTTTTCTGTGTATTTTCTTCTGTTTTTCTCCGCCTTTTTTAGGTCATTATCCCTCTAAAAAAACCTAGGCTTTCTAAATAAGCCCACACGTTTAACCCCAAGTGGGCTAAACATATAACCCAACATTTTGGGCCCACGAACATAAGAAAAAACCTTGTTTGTCTGACAAAGGGGCTGGACACCCATAACATAAACAACATGATGGGAAGTTGGAGCGTAGACCTCCACCCATTGTAATGGATGGGGATGAGATCCTACAACAAGTAAATGTGTTACAATGTACAATGTTAAGTAAACATCCATCTAAACAAAATAAGAAAATGAAGCGTACTATCAATTGGACCAAAAAGAGCATATTCTTTGAACTTCCCTATTGGTCTAAGCTTCTATTAAGACATAAGTTGAATGTCATGCATATTGAAATAACCGTATGTGACAACTTGCTTGGGACCTTATTGAATATTGAGGGGAAAATAAAAGATATGACAAACGCCCGTTTCGATCTTAAAGATTTGAACATACGAAAGGACTTACACTTGCAAAAGCAAGGAACTAAGGTTGTAAAACCACATGCTACATATACAATGACTGCTAGTGAGAGTGTAGATTTTTGTAAGTTCTTGAAATCAGTTAAATTTTATAATGGGTTTGTCTCAAACATATCAAGAAGTGTGAGTGTGAACGATGGAAAGATATGGGGTTTGAAGACTCATGACTCCCATATTCTTCTTCAACGACTTATTCCTATTGTTGTTCGTTGTTGTTGAGTTATGTAATTTCTTTTGTGATCTATGTGTGAAGATAATACGAATCAGTGATCTAGATCGATTGGAAGCAGTTATTGTACTCATACTTTGTAAGCTTGAAAAAATCTTCTCACTAGCCTTCTTTGATGTAATGGTGCATCTTGCAGTTCACTTGTCATATGAAATGAAGGTAGTTGGTCCAGTTAGCTACAGTTGGATATACCCTACTAAGAGAAGCTTACAGACCTTGAAAAAGTATGTGAGAAACAAAGCTCGTTATGAGGGTTCCAGTTCATCATGAATGAATCTTTGACTTTCTGCTCATTTATCTCACTAGGATAGAAACGAGGTTCAATAGGGATGCACATAATGATGACTCAATTTTCGATGGTGCGAAGTGTGGGGATTTTGAAGTGTTCAAGCAAAATGCAAGAGGGTTAGGGTTTTACTATGAATACGCTTTCTAAAAATGAGAAACGAATAGCACATTGGTATATACTGAACACTTGTTCTGAGATACAATCGTATCGCAGGTATGTTTCCAATTATTATTGATTTACCTAATATTCTTAGTTTTCAACTTCGAATCTCATACTGAAGGTCAAAATTTACTTCATTCCATTTGTTATTATTTTTTAATAGGCAACATTCAAGATTGATTCGTTCTTGGGCGGAGAGCAAATTGGACTTATATAGAATGCATCAACTACAATTTTCTGATTGGTTCAAAGCTCATGTAAGTGCACTTCTCATGTTTGGAGATTAATCTTCAATAATGGGTTAAAACTTATATTTATGTTTATCTAAAAAAAAAATCAGATTTACTTATTACATGAAAGAGGAGAAGCATCTCATGATCTTTGCTCGTTAGCACTGAGCCCTTCTAATCAAGTCTGCTCTTACAATGGTTGCATTGGCAATGGAGTTCGTTTCCACTGTATAGAGCGTGACAATCGCCGAGCTACTCAAAATAGTGGAGTCATGGTGTCGGGAGAAACTGAAGGAGATGAAATGAATTTCTATGGTGTACTACATGATGTTTTGGACTTAGAATACACGAAAAGAAGACGTGTGATCATTTTCAGATGCAAATGGTTTGACACAGATGCTAAGAAAAAGAAAGTACATGTGGTCCTTTGGATATAGGGTTTAAGTCAATCAACACATCCCATTATTGATATACAGATGACCCTTTCATTCTTGCTACTCAAGCCAAACAAGTTTTTTACCTTGATGACCTCATGTTTGGTAATAATTGGAAAGTAGTGCAAAGTGTCCCAAATAAACATGTATGAGACGTTCCAAAAGATGGAGACTTAGAAAACGATGAAATGGAGTTGTTAGAAGTATCTTGGGCAATTGAGGTCGATGAATCCATACAGGATGTCATATTATGTAGAGATGATGTTGACCATGTTGTTATTCAACCTTGACTGCACCATAATAGTGCTCTTTTATCAACTTATTTCATGCTAGTTTAGTTTCCTTCACGCGTTTATTTGTCTATTTTGCAGGAGATTGAGCAATTCGGAGTTATTTGAAAGACTTTGGAAGAATCAGACCTAAAAGGGAACTAATTGAGCCTATTTCGAGTGTTTGAATCGAGAAAAGACCACAACCAAGTCAAAGAAACCAAGTGCAGAGCGTCTAGACGCTGTTTTGGGCATCAAGACATTTCTGCACAGCCAAATGAAGCTTGAAGACTAGCAGGAATAGCGTTTAGACGCTATTCCAAGCATCTAGACACTAGGAATTTGGAGAAAACAAGGCTTTCTCGATGCTGCGGAGAGGCTACCTTCAATGCTGGAAGTGTCGAGATGCTACTTTAAGCGTCTAGACGCTACCCTGATTACGCCAGATTAATTCCTTATTTGAGAAGGCAGCGTCTAGACACTGTCCTTAGGTTTAGACGCTTCCCCGCCTTATTTAACCAAAATTTAACTTTAGGGTTTGGATCTTTTGCCTTTTTTCCTACACGTTTTTTAGAGAGTGCTAGACCTTTTCCCCTTCCCTCTTGAGAAGATTATTGTATCAAATCGAATGGGGTTGAACTTGAGGGTTTATATGAGATGCTCGACTAAAATTTGCATTTTCAGTTCAAAGGTCGGTTGCAACCAGTTGCAATGTTGTAAGGCTTGTACTTTAATGTAGTTTTCTTATAATTGCAAGTATTGTTGATTCATGTGTTTATTCTACAAACATGTATTTTTTATTGAATTGACACCTTGATTGTTTTTTATGTTTGATTGCTAGTCATGATTCATGATCTGTAAATGTCATGTTGATTGAACCTTGTAGCGATAGGATTATTACATGCATGTGTTTTATGGGTTTCCATAATTGCATAGCTTGCATGTTTAATTCTAGGAATTAAAGAAGCACTTTTATTATATTAAAGTTGTTTTATCTAATTGGTTGTCTTAGTCTTTCCAAAACACTTAATGTCTTTACCCAAATAATTTGGAACGGTTTCGTCAGAATTGTTTAGGTAATTAGAGTTAACCTTGACGTTTGTTATAATTAATGACTTTAGGGAGTTTGTTATTTTTACGAAGTTGACTAAGTGCTTGCATAATTGAGTTAAATGTTTTGTGTGCCTATGATCAATTTTGCAATTGGATAAAATCGTGCCTTTGAATTGGAATTTGGTAAGATTTGACTTTCTCTCCTTTTAAATTACTTGTTTTGTTATAATTAATTTCTTAATTAAAAATTCCAAACAAAACCCCCTCGCTTCACTTTTTACTAAAATATAACCCTGAGAAAATAAAATTTCTAGCTCCTTTGGAAAATCTCCGGTCCACTATTTCTACAAGTTAGGGTAGGAAGCCAATTTAATTTTGATAGGACTCAACAACCTCACCAAACCTCAAGTTGTTAAAAAAAAACACTTAAATAAGAGTGTAACATCCTTGAACGACGATGATTTCATAAATGATGAACCTGAAGAAGAGTAAGTTGCTATTGAAGATAGTTCGGGCTCACTTCAATATGTAGATTAAGATAATCAAGATAGTGAATAAGTGTAATAATTTATACATTTCAATTTCATAATTTATTTATGTGCTTCTTCTTTTATAATTGAGTGTCTTACATATTTGTGAGATATTAGAGTGATGGTGCATCCAAGTCAAGATCAGGACGTAGCTATTGTGTTTGACAAGGGGAATGATTTGGTGATCAGTTCCTCGATAGAGCAACGTCGTACACAAGCTTCAGGTAATAATTGAAGCATATTAACTTATACTTATAAATGTTTCTCCATTGTCTAATTAGTTAATTTTTCATTGTTTCAGGATCTAGATCACGTTCTAGAGCATCTAGAGTATTCTTTAGATCACGAGGCGAAGGGCAAGAGGGCATAACCAGAATATTGAGTTGGAGCGGTACGTCAATGTACATGGTAGGATACGCATTGAGATCGACGAGAAGATTGGCAAATTAGTGTGTGCTAATGCCACGAAGTTCAGTGGAGCCATTGGTTCCATCACCCAAGATACGATTCCACTGCGTTACAAAACATGGAGTGAGGTCCCAAAGGAAGTTCGAGATGGCATAAAAGATCAGCTCTCAATAAGTTTACTTAGGTTAATATGCATTTCAATACCATGACTTGGATCATTAATGGATGCTTACAAAGTTATTACTGACTCTATAGATGTACTTCATCGTGGACTTGTCCAAGGAGCATATCAATAGATACGTAGAGCGACAAATATCAAATACATTTAAGGAATATAGGGCGGACTTATATAAATACTACTCTGAGTTTGATGACCCTACGGAGGCTTGTGAATATCTACAAGAAAGAATCAATGATCCAGCTGATTGGAATATGTTATTTGATAGATGGGAGATGAATGGAAGGTACATTTTTATGTTGTACTTATATGTATACGTATAACTTCCCACTTAATTCGATATAATAACCCTAAATTATTTTAGACAAAAACAACGAAAAATAAACAAAGTCAAGCAAATCTCCCTTACAACCACCGAATTGGGTCCAAGTCATTTGTTCAAGTGCAAAATGAATTGGTAAGGCAAAATCTCTTTTTTATTTTTTTCTTATTTACATTATCTTCTTATTATGACTAATAGTGTGTCTTTGAATTTCAGAAGATACAAAAGGGTCATGATGTGGGCTAGGTGGATTTGTTCCATGAAAGTCACTTCTCTATAAAGGATGGATGGGTGAACGACAGTGCAAGGGATGCATACGTAAGTTCTATTTAGTCATCATGCGTAAATTTATGTGTTTATCTACCCTTTTAACCCCATTGCATTATGAATGTAGTTGGAAATGCAACAACTCATGGATGCATCATCACAAGAATGATCTGAGCTAATCTCACAGCCAGAAGTTTGTAAAAAAGTTTAAGATACTCGATCAAGCCACATAAAAGGTCTTGGTTGGAACCCAAAACAGAGCTTGTCGTCTAGTGTCACATCATCTTCCCAACATGAAAAACAGCTTGAGAAGAAAGTAGAGAAGATGCAAGCTAAGATTGGTACCTTAACGAGAAATTTTTCAGCATGGGAAGAAATATGGGTTGAATTCACCAAGTACATGGATGGAAGGCAAGGAGAAAGATCTTCAAACCCCTGGTATACGTACTTAATTTGTGTGATGTATGTATGCTAATGCTAATATTTTACATATTTTTAGCCCTTTTTACTTAAGCTATTTGCACACATGCACTCTTTTATGTTTAAAATATATAGCAAATTAATGAGAAAATAGCCAAAATTGGTTAAGGGATTGCTTTATGCTAAGAAATAGGAAATAAGAGGAAAATAATTGATTTTTGATGAGTTTTGATGATTTTATGCAGAAAAGTGAAAACTGCCAAAATTGCAACTGCAATTTCACCTAGGAGACAAAATTTCAAGAATAAAGGAGAATATCTGGAAATTCGATTTTATGCTGATTTTTAAAGATATTCTCCACGAATCAAGCTCATATAGATTTGATTCTTGCCTTAAACATCCAATGAGCAAACCCTAGCATTTGGAGGCTATAAATATGAAGATTCAAGCCACGAAAAAAGAGTCCACAGTCGTCCACACTCGATTGAAGACCATTAGTTTTCTGCACTTTTATTTTTCTGTTTTATCGACTAAAAGAAGAAGAAACGTCACTGAAACTTCAATCCAGCCCAGTCGAAAGTCTAGGGTTGTGAAGATCTTCCTCTCCTTGAAAGAGGTTGAGTGTCGATTGATTGAAGAGGTGATAGTTTTCTCCTTGAGGTTTGATTTTTCCTTATAACAACAGTTTCTGTTTTCTGTTTTAATTCCAGCACTTTAGCTTTCTGTTTTAGGTTAAGTTTCAGCACCTTATTTCAGTATTTTGACATTCAATTTACTTTTAGTTCTTGTTTGAATTCAGTTCTTTCATTTACAGCAAGATTTCATTAATAAAGTTATTTATTCTAGTTATCTTTTCCCTCCAAGTTTATCATTTATTTTCCAGTTTTGTTTTCTTTCTTTTTACTTCTTAATTCAATATGCATTTTCTTTATTTTAATGTTTATTTTATTTATTTTCTCCATCATGAGCTAATTCCGTCCTTGGGATTCGGATATGTGGATGCCCTAAGGATTGGAAGATTGGCCTAAGATGTAAAAGTAACTTTGCTCGGTTCTATAGCATTGTTTGCTTTTATTGAGTATCATTCTTATTGTGAATCTAGCTTGATCACCTAGGTGAACATACAGAGATCGAGTTTAATACTAAAAGGGTTAAACGAGATTACGTGTTCATACAAAGCAATAGAGGAAAGGAGCTTAGACATAAGCACTTGTTTTTTACCCTAGACATAGGGTGAAACCTCTAAGACCAAGGGTTGTGTTCTCATTAAACTAAGTTCGTATTAGCCATAGACATATGGTTTAATCACTTAGGCTTCTAAAGGTTTTTCCATTAAAATCAAATAGAAGTTGAACCCGGTTTACATTGCTTGGTGCTTGAGTAAAGATTGCAATTGCATTTTAGGTCACAATTCTTTTCCAAGGGGCAAAAGCATATTTGGATTCCATCTTTTTATCATTTGATTTTTAGTACACTCACAACCTTCCCAATTATTTAATATTGGTTACCGAGGTTGCTTTGTGTGAATATCTTTGCCTTCATCTTGAATTTTGTGGTATCCGTTCTCTGTGGGATCGATACTTTGGAATATTTCTTTTACTACTTGTTTGACAGTGTGCACTTGTACTAGACTGGAGACTTTTTCTATTCAAAAGTTTTCTTCTAAAAGCCCACACGTTTTCAGTCGATCAATGTACATTTATAATAACATGAGCTGTTTGTGAGTTTGTGTAGTATCCTGCAGTTATGGTAGCCAATTTATGCATTTGTAGATTTAGAGGTGGGTTAAAGTGCATTACACACGTAGATTTAGGGTTGGAGTGGCTATCCTGCAGTTATGGTAGCTACTTAGGTCATTACGCTTGTAGTTTCACAGGTGGAGTGGCTTTAAGGTAGGTTCTTTGGGTGTGAGTGTTTTTCAGGGCACATTCAAGTTTGTTTTGGCCCCCATAGGGCACTTAGATATTTTTTTTTAACTATTTCATGCCACATTGAAGTTTTCGAGGAACGGGGTAGATGCATTGAGGTCATTTCTACCTTGGTTTCTGCCTCCAAGGGCACTTAGGCACATTTTGGACACTTGGCTAGGTTTAGGGGTGGGTTCTTTATGAAGCCTGTCTAGGGCACGTTCAATTTTGTTTTTGCCCCCATAGAACACTTGGACACTTTTTTTACTCGTTTAGGTCACTTTGATGTTTTCGAGAGATGAGGTAAATGCATTGAGGTTATTTCTAGCTCAGTTTCCTTCTCCAAGGGCACTTAGGCATATTTTGGACACTTGGCTAGGTTTAAGGGTGGGTTCTTTAGGTGTGAAGCTTGTCTAGGGCACGTTCAAGTTTGGTTTAGTGCCCATAGGACACTTTGGCACTTTTTTTACTCTTTTAGGCCATTTTGATGTTTTCGAGGGACGGGGTAGATGCTTCGAGGTCATTTCAAGCTAGGTTTCTGTCTCGAAGGACACTTAGACACATTTTGGATACTTGGCTAGGTTCTTTGGGTGTGAAGCTTGCCTAGGTCACGTTCAAGTTTGTTTTGCCCCCTATAGGACACTTTGACACTTTTTTTTACTCTTTTAGGCCACTTTGAAGTTTTCGAGGGATGAGGTAGATGCATTGAGGTAATTTCTAGCTCGGTTTCTGCCTCTAAGGGCACTTAGGCACGTTTTGAATAATTGGCTTGGTTTGGGCATGGGTTCTTTAGGTTTGGGGGTGGGTTCTTTAGGTGTGAAGCTTGTCTAGAGCACATTCAAGTTTGTTTTTGTCCCCATAGGACACTTTGGCACTTTTTTTTACTCTTTTAGGCCATTTTGATGTTTTCAAGGGATGAGGTAGACGCCTCAGGGTCATTTCAAACTAGGTTTCTGTCTCAACGAACACTTAGATACGTTTTGGACAGTTGGCTCGGTTCTTTGGGTGTGAAGCTTGCCTAGGTCATGTTCAAGTTTGTTTTAGCCCCATAGGACACTTTGACACTTTTTTTTAACTCTTTTAGGCCACTTTGAAGTTTTCAAGGAACGGGGTAGATGCATTGAGGTCATTTCTAGCTCGGTTTCTTCCTCTAAGGGCACTTAGGCATATTTTGGACACTTGGCTAGGTTTGGGGGTGGGTTCTTTAGGTGTGAAGCTTGTTTAAGGCATGTTCAAGTTTGTTTTGGCCCCCATAGGACACTTTGGCACTTTTTTTTTACTCTTTTAGGCAATCTTGATGTTTTCGAGGGACAGGGTAGATGCCTCAAGGTCATTTCAAGCTAGGTTTTTGTCTCGAAGGACACTTGACACGTTTTGGACACTTGGCTAAGTTTTTTGGTTGTGAAGCTTGCCTAGGTCACGTTCAAGTTTGATTTGGCCCCCATAAGATACTTTGACATTTTTTTGACTCTTTTAGGCCACTTTGTGATGTTTCAAAGGGACGGGGTAGACGCATTGAGGTCATTTCTAGATCAATTTTTGCCTCCAAGGGCACTTGGCCACGTTTTGGACACTTGGCTAAGTTAAAGGGTGGACTCTTTGTGTGTGAAGCTTGTCTAGGGCACGTTCAAGTTTGTTTTGGCCCCTATAGGGCACTTGGGCACTTTTTTTACTCTTTTAGGTCACTTTGAAGTTTTCGATGGATGAGGTAGATGTTTCGGGGTCATTTCTAGGTAGGTTCCTACCTCCAAAGGCACTTAGGCACGTTTTGAATACTTGGCTAGGTTTGAGGGTGTGTTCTATGGGCGTGAGGCCTTCTTAGGATACGCTCAATTTTGTCTTGGTTCTCATTGGAGACTTGGCACTTTAAACACTTCTTAGCTACTTTCATGGTCAAATGCACTTATGAACATTTTCTTTTCCTATCTCTTTTTTTTTTTTTTTTTTTTTGTTTAGGTTCAATCTTTTTTCATATTATTTCTTTTTTCATTCAGGTTTGTAGCTGTGTACGCGTAATCTTGAAGGCGACTTTTGGAGCAAAGAAGAATGGGTGTCGTTTACATTACAAATATCTTTCTTATGAATGTATTTTCTTTGAACGACTTACTATTTTATCTGGATAATGTATTGAATTATATTGGATATGTTGGATTTTTTTTGTGACAAATTATCGTACTTCTCGATTATGTATTGACTTTAATAATATTATGATTATGCGTTTATACCAATGATAATATTATGATTATTCAATTAAGAACTTTCAGTTATTATAAACTAGCAGGTATTATTAATAAAATTTTAAAATTAAAAATTAAATAAAAAATGTAAATATCTACCGATGTAGAAAGCATAAGAAAAAAGTTAGAAAATCAGCATAAGTCAATTTTAAGCTGATGCAGACAACGTCGGCATTTAGTTGATC
Organism: Trichosanthes truncata; assembly: GCA_033996785.1. Lineage (NCBI taxonomy): Eukaryota > Viridiplantae > Streptophyta > Magnoliopsida > Cucurbitales > Cucurbitaceae > Trichosanthes > Trichosanthes truncata. The sequence continues at coordinate 7,690,999 of JAWPNB010000007.1, forward strand.
GCAACTGATTTTCAAATTTTGTTTCATTTATTTCCCAACGCTTTCTGCATCTAGAGAAAATATCTACCGACGCAATAGTCCTGTGTGGGTATAAATGTCGACTACGCTCATTTTCGTCGGCATAAGATATGTCGACGCATTCGATGCATCTATGGTGACGAAAATCGTTGACGAAAATTTTTCGTCAACATGAACTTTTCCCGATGAAATTTCTATTTTTGCCGACACAATGTTGCGTCGAAAAATCCTCAAAATGTTGTAGTGTGCGTTTTTTTTCCTTCCATTTACTCAAGCACAGTTTTCGTCAAGTTTCTGGGGGATGATTGTAGGATCGATATGGCAACCCTAGAGGGGGTAAATAGGGTTTCTTCAAACTTTATTAATTTTTTTGCTAAGTGAGCTCAATTAAACAAATTAATATACTTCTTACAAACAATTAATTCAACCAAGAATTCATGCAAAATAAATTCTGTTCAAATTAAACAAGAAATTAATACCAAAAATAATTTTAAACACCCTATTTAATTAAAAAAAAACGAGATTGGTAAAGAATATGGACAATTTAAAAACTACCAATCTAAGCAAATATAAAAGAGCAAATAATTTTATGCAATGAAAAATAATAACAAATTAATTTTAAAAAAATAACAAAGAATAAGGATAGAGAAAATGACACCGAAAATTTATAGTGGTTCGACATAACCCGACCTACTCCACTCCCCAATCTCTTCTTGGCTATTCTACTAGAACAACGAACAACTCTTTTTATGGCTCAAAGTCCAACCGTTACAACGTTTCTTTTTCGGGAGCAAGAACAAACCCGATCCTTTCCACAGTTCAGAATCAAACCATTACAACTTCTCTTTTTATGGATCAAGAGAAACCCTTACAATGGATTGAAAAAATAGGAACAATCTCACAAACTCTCTCAAAAGAGTAGATGCCCAAATTTAAACTGATAACTATGTAAGAATAAGAAAGGATTTCTTACAAGTAAATGCCCTCAAATGGCTAAGAGAAATTAAAAAATGGAAGCTCAAAATTTGTTCTAAAATGGTGGAAATGCTTTCCAAGATGTGTAGATATTTTTAGAAATTTCTCACATTTTTTCTAATTTTTTTCAAGCCTTAAATAGAGGAGAAAATAAGAACTAGCCATTTCTGCCACATGTCAGCTTCTGATTGGCTGTAAAAAAAATAAATTAAAAAATAAATAATATTCTAATTTTATCATAATAATAAAATATTAAAATAATAATAAATTCAAAATATTTGATTGTTGGGACTTTTTTTAGTATTATTAATTTCAATTTTTTTAAAACTCCAATATACCATGTGTCGCAATTCTATTGGTACATGTGTTCCCATGTCATCGTCTACGTCATCTGTGACATCATCATTTTGTATCGTTTGAAGTGTCACGTCACTGCCATGTCATCAAAGTTGACCGTTGAGCTTCCATGTCATCTGCCACATTACCAATGTATGCCACGTGTCATGTCATGTAGGATTTTCCTTTCAATTTTGTTTTGCTCATAACTTCTTTATTTGAGCTCCGATTTGAATGATTCAAGATATGTTTGAATCGTCTTTTCGAGATCTAAACAATGAACACTTCAAAACACTAAAATTGTTAGTAAATAAAATTAGGTTTGTTATCATTCAAAAAATAAGGGAGAATTTTAAAATGCATAAATCTTGGGGGTGAGTGTGAGAGACAGTGAGAGAATAATGAAGATATTTTTTTTAAAAAAAATCTATTTTCGGTCGGTGAGTGTTGACTGTAAATATTGGTCTATACCATGGGTTTAAATGGACCAAAACCATTTACTCTCTTCTTCTAAAATCACGGTAGCTATAATTATGAATATCTCTAGTTTTTAGCCATTTTTTATTGTGCCTACTTTTTTCTAGCTATTAATTACAATTTCTCTTTAATTGAAGGATAAATCAAATTTATGATTTGTTTGGTAGGTAAAAGAAGATTTTGACAGTAATAAAAATAGAATTATAGCTATGAATTATTAACAAAAAAAAAGTTTAATTTACACTCTAATTTAGGAGTATTTATCTCGCTTTTTTCTGCTCTTTTAGAGTACTACATTTCAATTTATGAGTGAGAAGATAAAAAATTAAAATTACAATCCATAAGGAGAAGTGTTAACTCTTTTAAGTTAAACTCTAACTGAAAAAAAGTTTTAATAAAAATATATAGAGATTGTAATTAAACCTTTGAGAGCGTGAGAGAGATCGAATTATTGAAAAATGAGAAATATAGACAATGATTTAGAGCAAGCTGTTTGTGAGTGACTTCTAAGATTAGTACTTTTAGGTGAAATATTTTATATGCTACTTAATTCTATAAACAGTTTTAGAAAAAGCACGGAAGGTTTGTTTGAGAGCACTCTTTGCAAAAATATTTTTGAAATTTTTGTATGGATGGCCTAAAAAATTGTGTCAATATGATATTTGACATGGTTTCTCTAAATAAGTTTTTCTAACCTTTTACTAGTGTCAACAAACATTTTTTTTAATATTTTTTTCCTATCGCTGGCTTTTGAGACCATTTGGGGTGTTGTTGAGACATTTTAAAGCTACTGTACAGTGCGAACGTGGTAAGATTAAATTGGATTTTGTAAGTTATTAATGCAGTGAGGCCTGAAATAAATTGGATTTAATTTTGGATGCATGATTGGGGTTTTTCGGTAAGTTTTAGTGGCTATTTTTACGAGTTAAATTGACTCCAATTGTTGGAATTAAATTAAAGGTTAATAGGAGGCCAAATTTGAAATTGGAGGATTTGTCACAGATTTCAAGGAGCTGTGTTATTGACCAGAAATTGGAAATGTGAGATTTTCACCACCTTTTAAATCAAACCCGAGAATTTTAGTATGGAATCCTTGGTTAATTTTATTTAAAATTTAATTAGTTTGATTTTTGGGTTGTTGCGTTATTGCCAGGGATGCTTATATTTTTCAACAAGTGATTTTTGGGTTTGAGCTGTTATAATTTGTTTCTGCCTTGAGGTAAGTAGCTTTTGGATTAAACCCCTTTTTGGTTATTATTTAACTTTAGACCATGTTGGAACTGAATGCAAATTTATGTAGTATGCCTGGAATTTGTTATGGAACATGTATTACTGGGTGGTTAGTTCTGATTTGCATATGGAGCTGGTAGTTACCTGAGAATGTGGAGGTGAATTTAGGGCCTTAAAATTGTGAGCTAAATGGTTTAGCATGTGTATAATTTTTTTTTTTTTTTTTTGCAAAATCAGGTGTATAACCTTGACTGACATTATGTTTGAAACTCTTGTGTTGTGCTTGCATTTTTGTTAACTCTGATTTGTGTGGCTGAGAAGTTAACCCTAAGGCCCTATTTACCCTGACCTTCATGTTGAGGTGGTTATGATGTTATAAAGTCTTGAGAACCTTGGTAGGGTTAGGGAATGACTTAGGACTTTCAGGCTAGTGACACCTACCACCCCACCTGGAGCATGCTTGCCTTGACGATTATGTGATATGTTAGATGGGGGATTGTGTACCCTGTTTTGTGATGGCATGGAGGGAGTTTTCTTCATTGTAGGTGCTGGTCAGTGTGGCTTGAGGGTCGTGGACTCTCTTGTTGTATGCTAGCTGTGGGGATGAAGCCCATTGATCGATAGGTGTTGGCTAGTGTGGTTTGAGGGTCGTGGACTCTCTTGTTGTATGCTAGTGGTGGGGATGAAGCCCACGGATCAGAAGCATGGCTCTAAGGTTTTAATAATGAGACTATACCGTAGGTGGGGTAGGTCGAGTGGTTACTTAGCTAAGAGAGCGTAGAACTGGAGAAAGATTAGGAGTTTGAGCGTTTATGAGGTGGACAATGAACCTTGGATTTTAAGTGGGCTACTTACTAAGTATTTTTATACTCATTCGATGCTACTTTATTTTTCTTTCAGATGACCAGTAGACTCCAGAGGTGCGTGGCACGAGGCATTGGCTTGGCTAGACTATGGAGGACCATTTCTCTGTTCCCTAAGATCGTAGAGTTGTTCTGTTTTTAAATTCCTTGTTTTGGTTTAAAGTTCATTATGTTTCTGGTTTATTGTTTGTTGTAGTACTCTAATCTTGCATCGAAAAATATTGAAATTGTTTTGTTTTAAGGTATTTTTGTTGAAACGGGATCCCAAAGTTAAACTTGTTTTCTAATCTTATTAGCAAGATGTTTTTACAACTTCCCCGTACTTAATTAGGTGAGCTTCAAGTGGCGATCTGAAGTGGGTCGTTACAGTTTGAAAAAGGTTAGAAAAGTTATTTTTAAAAATCAAGTCAAAATCTATTTAGGCACAATTTTTTAGGTTAATCTGTCAAAATACTCAACGAATAAATTTGATGTGTGGTTCTCTACTACTATTTAGTGCTTAATTCTCATCCAAGCATTGCCAAATTCAAGCACCTTTACAAATGCTTTTCTCACAAAGCACTTCGATGTTCCGTTATTTATTCCTTTTTGCCTCCCTTGTCGAGCACTTAGGCCCAATTCAAATGCACTGTACAAATATATTCTCACAAAATTACTTTCCAAAAGTATGCAATGACTTTTGTGTTATTTTTCCAAAAATGATAATTTTGAGTAAAAAAAAAAATTAATAATATTTTTTATATTTTACTTTTTAAAATACTTCCTAGTTAAGCACTTTTTCTTTAAAAAAATTATATCTTAGATTTTTTTTTAAAAAAATGACTTAAATAACATTGTTGTTTGGTTGCACTAAATAATTACAAATATATTTTATTTTCTTACTACATATTTTTGAAGATTTTCGATCAATCACTTTAAATTCATTTTTGAATAATTCTTCTCTCAGGTATTTCTTCAAAAGTAGTTTCTAAATCAATTAATTCTTTTTAAAAAAATAATTGTTTTATTTATTCAAATTAAAAAAATAACTTATGATCATTTAAAATCACTCGACAAGTCATACTAAATACACTTTAAATTAGTAATTTTTCTAATTTATAGAAAAAGTTATTTTATTTAAAAAGTATTTTTTTAAAAACTATTCCAGAACACTCCCAAACTATGGAAGCACTTCCTCTAAAAGCAGATGTCATGCTCTTATTTTTTTAGAAAATAACAAAAATATAAGGTTAAGAAAAGAAGTGAAAAATAAGTTGTTTGCAGCCCAAGAGGCTGCTCTTACATTTTTAAAAAAAAAAAAAAGGAAAAATAAAATACTATTTTAACAACCAAACATAGGGACACCAACCCAAAGTCATCAGAAAGTACCATAATTCTCTAACTCTTACGTCATCAAACTTACGTCATCAACTTCTGGCTCACAAATTTTCCGTACTCTATTATAGATCTGTCTTTTCCGTTTTATCCTTTTATTCTTCTTGAACTTTAATAAATGTTTAATATATCTTTAAATTTTTAATGTTATTTTAGACACAATGAAGATTCCAAAATTATCTTCATTGCACATATATAATGTCTTTAAATTTTTAATGTTATGTTAGACACACGAATTTTAAAGTTTATAAATCTATTAGACACAAAATTAATAGTTCATGGTCCTACTAAACACAATACTAAAACTTTAAAGATCTATTAAAAATAACTTTAGAAGTTTAAGGACAAGAGTTGTAATTCAATTAAATATAATTTAGGTTAAATATATGTTTTAGTGTCTAATGTTTGAATGTTTTTTCAATTTAGATTCTATTATCCAAAAGGTTTTGATTTTGTCCCTTATTTTTTAATATTTTTTTTAATTATATCTACATTGTTTGTGAATTTTAAAATTGACTGATAATAAACGTAATTTAGATTCTATCGTCTAAAAGGTTTTGATTTTGTCCCTTATGTTTTAATATTTTTTAATTATATCTACATTGTTTGTGAATTTTAAAATTGACTGATAATACTTACGATGTATGATATTAATGCCCAACGAGTTCACAAAATTTTAGAAAAAGAATTAGATAAATAAGAGAAGGAAAAAGTTAATTTTTTTCTCTCTTAAGTGGTCTAGTTAATCTTCTAAATTTTTAAAAACTCACCAAGTATTATGCTACGTAAGATCATCAACGTAGCATTAATAAATTTTAACATTCACTAGTTATGAGAATATATAATTGAAAAAATGTTAAAATTATATAAGGGAACTTTTGAACAAGGACTAAATGAAAAAAAAATACCAAAATATTGAGGACTAAAACCGTAGTCTATAATTTAATAAGTTAAGAAACTAGTACACCACACACACTATAATTTCACAATATATTTTGTGTGATTATTTTTTTTTTTTTTGAGTTCAACAACATATGAGGTAGAGGGATTCAAATCTCTAATTACTTGGTCCATAGCATATGTCTTAACTAGTTGTGCTATGTTTAAGTTGGAGTGTGAATTGATGCATTTAATTGTTATTATAATTATTTTATGTTTTTCTTTTTCATTTTGTGGTTAGGTTAAGATATTTTTGCATTAAGTTTGAACATGTTTAGACTTGATTTTAAGTATTTTATTGATTGCTAAAAGGAGCATAGCTCAGCGGTAATTAACATGTATTCTCAATTAAGTGGTCAGATGATCGAATTTCTCCAACCCCCAATAATTGTCGTTGAACTAAAAAAAGTACTTTATTGATTAAATTTTATGTGATCTTTTAATTTTTTTACTAGAATAAATATAGGGTATGTGATCTTTTAGTTAATTCATTGATAAATTTTTAATTTAAAAGATTCCACAAAATTAAAAATTTAAAGCTAAACATTGAGACCCCGTTTGATAACCATTTGGTTTTTGGTTTTTGGTTTTTGAAAATTAAGTTTGTTTTCCCCCAATTTCTCTACAATGATTTTCATCTCCCTTAAGGAAGTATTTGAATTCTTAGCCAAATTCTAAAAACAAAAACAAGTTGTTGAAAACTACTTTTTTTAGTTTTCAAAACATGGCTTGGTTTTTGAAAACATAGGCAAAAAGTATATGACAAAACAAGTAAAACCATATGTGGGAGTAGTATTTATAGGCTTAATTTTAAAAAACCAAAAACCAAAAACCAAATGGTTATCAAACGGGGCCTGAATCTTTGAATTTTTTTTTTTTTTGGTTCAATCATTGAACCAATTACATACGTAAAAATAAATATTTTGGAGAGAAGTTACACCTTTTTGAAAGATATTTTAAAGTGTGGGGTTAACGTGTCACGCAATGACAACAAAAGTAAAAATATTAATTAGAAATAAAATAAAATTGTCAAACATATCTCAACTAGTTAAGGCATATACTCTTGACTAAGAGGTTAGAGAGGCTCGAATCCCCCCACCTCACATGTTGTTGAACTAAAAAAAAATATATCTACTTAACCTAAGTCATATTCATGGGTTCCCTATTATTATTACTATTATTTGAGGATTATGCATGTGTTCCTTAGTACATGGAATTTGACAAACTAAATGCGTATTTTTGACCAAAGTGAGTTTAGCTTAGCGGTAATTAACATGTGCTCTTGACCAAGAGGTCAGAGCTTCTTTCACCCCCAATTGTTGTTGAACTAAAAAAAAAAGGAAGAATATTTTCTACTTATTAATAAAGAATAAAATAAAATAAAATAAAAAACACTCAAAAAGGAAATTTAAAATTAATTATTTACCACATTAATTAGAAATAAAATTAAGGGGCAGTTGCAACAATGACAAAAAAGTTTGGCCCAATTGCAAGCGTGTCTCCTCTTTATCCCCTTTGTAAATATAGCAAAAAAAAGTTGGTCCAACCTAAACGAAATCTACGAAAAGTCCAAAATAACCCTTCGTTTAATCCCTTTTTTTATCCCGCGTTTTTGCAATATGAAGTACATCGACAGTCTATTAGTGATGTATTGTTGATATACTTCGTATGAAGTATATCAGTGATATACTACTAATATACTTTATTTAGGTAAATCAATGAAATGAAATTTTTAATATTCAATATATCAATATATCAACGATATACTAGTGATATACTTTATTTAGGTATATCAATGAAATGACATTTCTAATATAAAATATATCAACAGTATATCAGTAATTCATAATCAGTATATCATATATACTATATAAAATATATCAAGTGTATATCAATAATTCATATATGAGATATTCATAATATGAAGTATATTAGTAATATACTATTGATATACTTGATTTTAATTCTTGACTTTATTAATGGATTTTGGTCATTTCTTTTTTGTTGATGCACTGATTTTTAGTCGAATGAATGATATAGTACTGATACTTCATTTTAAGTATATTATTTTACTGATATACCTAATATGAAGTATGTCAATCGTATATCAATATTACATATTCATTATATTAGATATATTATTGATATACTCTATTTTAGTTTTTGACTTTATCAATAGTTATTCGTTACTTAAAGTGATGAAGAATATCACTGATATACTACTGATATACTCAATATTAAGTATATCAATGATATATCAAATATGTGAAATATCTTTAATATGTTACTGATATACTTCATATAAAGTATATCATTTAATTGATGTACCTAAAAAGAAGTGTATCAGTAGTATATCAGTAATATACCACTAATATACTTCGTTTTAGGTATATATCAGTTGACTGATATACTAAATGTAAAGTATATCAGATATACTACTGATATATTATTGATATACCAAATATAAAGTATATCAAATTTACTACTGATATACCCGTTGATACACTAATGAGGGTAAAATTGGAATAATAAAAAAATTAAAATTAAATTAATTTTTTTTTGCTATATTTACAAATTTCTAAAAACTATGTCTAGATTTACAAATATCATAATATTTTTTGCTACCCATTACAATTTCCCTAAAATTGAAATATTTACCTAAGTCCGATCCTACGGCTGTGTTCCTAAGTGCCTAGAATTTGACAAACTAAATGGGCAATTTTTACTTATAAATAAAGAATAGAATAAAATATAAAAATACACATAAAAAGGAAAATTACAACCAATTATTTAGCCCATTAATCCGAAATAAAACTAAAATATTACCTTTTTTTTTTCTTTAGTACGTCTAAAATATTTACCTAACCGACGTCTAGGGGTGATATCGGTTCGGTTTTGGTCGGTTTTACACTAAACCGAAACCGAACTGAACCGATCGGTTTAGAGAAAATGGGAACCGAACCGATGTCCAATAAAGGATAAAACCAATGGTTCGGTTTTTGGTCGGTTCGGTTTTCGATTTTGGGCCCAAATGGGCTTTTGTTCTTTTTCTAACCCACTGTTCATTTTTTTCCCATCTTTGTGTAAAAAAAAAAAAAGAAAAGGGTTTTTGGTTTTCGATTTTAGGCCCAAATGGTTCGGTTTTATGTTTAAGGGTATATATATATACATACCTCGGTTCGGTTCGGTTTTGGATGGTTTTTTCAATCAAAAACCGAACCAAACCGAAAATTTTCGGTTTTCTCTAAATACAAACCGATATGTCCAATTTTGTGCTAAAAAACCGAACCAATCCAATGGATCGGTTCGGTTCGGTTCGGTTTGGTCGGTTTTCGGTTATTTGTATCACCCCTACTAACGTCATATCATATGCATGTGTTCACAAGTACCTAGAACTTCGACAAACTAAATGCGTATTTTTCACTTTTTAATAATGAATGAAACGAGATAGAGAAACATACAAAAAAAGGAAAATTACAATGATGGGCAAACTAAATTTTTCGTCCCTAAAGTGTAAAGTTAGCGTTTATTTAGGCCATGTTTTATAATCGTTTGGTTTTTTATTTTTGAAAATTAAGCTTGTTTTTTCTTAATTTCTCTATAATGATTTTCATTTCCATTAAGGAAACATTTAAATTTTTAGCCAAATTCTAAAAACAAAAATAAGTTTTTGAAAGCTTTTTTTTTTAGTTTTCAAAATATGGCTTGATTTTTTAAAAATAGATAAAAAATAGATGACAAATAAGTAAAATCATAGGTGAGAATATTATTTATAGGCTTAATTTTCAAAAACTAGAAACCAAATGAGACCTTAGTTACTGAAGTTTTAAAAAAATACACTTTTAATTCTTGAAGTTTAGAATACGGCTGGTTTTAAATGACTCATTAGTTAAGTTGATTGTTAATTGACTAACGAAAAAATAGCATGATATTGTTGAAAAAAAATTCAAACTTTAATCCTCAACTTCCTAAGGTGTATCAACATTTCTTTTAAAATTTTAATATTATCAAATTGAGCCTTAGACTTAGACTTAGATGAGTGCTATAATTTTTACTTAAATTTCCACTACTTTCACTCCTATTTTTAACTAAAAATAAGGTAAAACTCTTCTTTTACTCACTAATTTTCTAAAAAGAAAATCGAGTGTGGCACAAGTTGTATCAATCTCCAAAAATTAAAAAACTTCAACAAAAATCTAATTTTAGTGTTGTTTTTTATATATCTTTTTTAATTGATTCTCTCAACGAAAGTAAAAATTACTACAGTTAAAAGTGATATTAGATGAAATGATAAGTACATATTTGGGAGTGCTTTTGAAATAATAAAAATCAATTTTATTCTTTGAATATTTAAAATCAACTTAGTGTTTGATTTTACACTTTAAAACGTGTTTGTTATTTCATAAAAATTGATTAGTATGTTTTAAAGTTATTTTAAATACAATTTTAAGATTACTCTCGTATAAAAATTGATGTATTTTTATCCAATTCGGTGGTTAAAAAAGAAAAAAGAAAAAATAAAATTCCCCCTATAAATCCAGAGGTCCAGGTCTTTCCGACGAAGCATCCACGAAACTACACGTCGCACAAAATTCAGAAAATTTCCCAATTCTTTCCAAGGCGTTTTTCCTTCCTTCATTTTCCACAAAATCTCTCTCTCTCTTTCTCTCTCGATTTTGCAGAATTCAATTTGAGCAAATGGAGATTTCAGGCAAGAGGAAGCGGGACGAGAATGACGACGGTGATCGCAATGACAGCGACGAGGCGGATATCGAGAAATTCAGCGAGATCGTCGAGAAATTTCGCGCTCCGTACGACTGGTTTAGGGCCAAAATGTCCGGTTCCGGTTCCGCCATTGATTCACTTCGTACCGTAACAAATGACTATGATCGGAGTAAGAAGAAGGAGAAGATTGTTGAAGACGATTCGAAACGAGGCGATGTTTGGATGCCGTATTTTCTTCTGGAAGATTTCGAGGAAGAGGAGGTGATCAAGTTCTGGAAATCCAAGGCTCTGAGGAAATCAGAAACTGTGGCAGCGGCAGCGACGACGACGGAAAGGATCGACGGTGGAGGAGAGGAGAAGAAGAATAACGAAGAGTTAAACCTTCGCCTATGTCTTTAATTAAAGGTTAAATTACAAGTTTAGTCTCACGCTGTTCAGGTTTGTATCTATTTTATCTCTAAAGAATTTAATAAATTGTCTAAACTTTCAATTTTGTCTAATAGGTTTCTGAACTTTCAAAATAATTAATAGTTCTCAAACTTTCTAACTTTGCGACTAATACATTCTCGAAATATTAAATTTTTTTAAAAACTTAACTTAATATATTATATATAAAATTGAAATTTATGTCTAATAGAATCCTAAACTTTTAATTATGTATCTCATAAATTCGTGAATTTTAAAATACGTTGAAGGTGAATGATTCATTAAACACAAATTTATAAATTCAGAGATCTATTATAAACAAAATCGAAAGTTTTAAAAATTTATTAAACACTTTTTAAATTTAAGGACTAAATAGATATAAATTTAAAAATTTTAAAACTTATTAATCAAATAGATACAAATCTGAAACTCATAAACTGAATTTGTAATTTAATCTTAATTAAATTAAACTGGTCGGTTTTGTTATTTGCACGTGGAAAGAGAGAAGGAACCAAACGCCAAACAACCGAATGTTAAAAAAAAAAAAAAAGGAAAAAAAGCTATCGATTATTCTTTTAATTTTTTTTGAAGTGATATATATATATTCTTTTTGACAGAAGATTCAGAGAGATGAACTTGAAAAGACTTGTATATATGATTTGTTTAATATTTTTTTTAAGATCTTGATTTCTTTTTTGAATTCAACTCAGAGGTGGAGAGCTAATCCAAACATACCTCATTACATAAAGTAAGAATGACTGTTGATGTAGTTGAACTAAAAAAATGGAGAGATTTTTTTAGTACATGTATTGAGATTTGAACCTTCAAACTTTCACAAAAAAATAAATGTCGATCATCGTTGTATGTCTCAATCTAAAGATAGGTGGAAAAATTCAAATTAATGGTAAGTATGGTAAGTGGTATGTCTTAATCTAATTTCTGGCTTAAATTGAATTTTGGCCTATTTTTTTTTGGCTAGTTTTGCTTCTCCCCTTTTTGAAATTTCTTTTTCCTCTTTTCATATTTATTCTTTTTTAATCTTTGAAAATTTGAAAGGTGAATTTTAGTCTGTTTTTTTGAAAAAAAAAAGGGTTGGTTTGGTAATTGTTCCTTTATTCTAAAAACTAGATAGAAATTTGGTTAAAATACAATTTTAGTTTTGAGATTGGTTCCATACTTTCAATAAATTTTAATATTAATTTTTGCTATTAGTTTATGGTTAATTTTTCTATAGAAATTTAGCCTTTATTAGTTTTTCTTTTGGAAATATATTCAAATTATGTCTTTACTTAAATTGAAATTATTATTATTTTATCAAATTCGATAATTAACACTCATGACTAATTTTAAGATTTAGTGGAAGTACAAAAACTAAATTTAGACATTCGAAAGTACATGAAATGTTAACTTTTTTTTTCCTAAAAATGTCAACTTAAACGTTTAATTTTGTGCCTAATAATACTTGTCTTACTTTCTAAAGTTCAAGATCTATAAACATATAATTTAAAGTAAGATATTTTATTACACACTTTATAAAGTTTAGAGACCTATGAGATACAATATTAAAAATTTATATTAAATACTTTTTAAAGTTTAAAGACTTTAAAAGATAAAATTTAAAGTTTAGGACCAAACTTATAATTTAAGAAAAAAAAATCAAAGAAGGTGGTGGGATTTGTTTTTTCCTACTGTTCGTGGTCCTTGTGTCAAAGGGTGTACCGAATGAAATTTCCACTTTATTCCCTCGAACGGCAGCGTTTTACTTCCACGAAAACGACAGCGTGAGAAACAAGCACCCCTGTGACGTCATACGCTCTGCGTAGTCATAAACTTTGTTTTTTTTTTTTTTGAAGCAAGGAAAATTGTTTTAAAGTCAAGTTTAAACCAACAAGTCGTTTATTATTACTTTCTTTGGGGGCATTAATTTTATAAAATAGGTCATGGTCCTCTACTTTCCACTTAATTTCAACATGGTCCATAAATTTTAGTTAAACTACAAGTTTAATCCTTAAAATTTTAGGTTTGTGTTTTAGAAAGTATCTAATAGGTCACTAAAATTTCAATTTTGTGTCTAAAAGGTTCCTAAATTAAAAAAAGTGTCTAATAAGTTCTTAAGTTTTTGATTTTGTCTAATATGTTTCTGACATATTCTACGCTTTTTAAATTTTATGAATTTATTAAATGATAATTGAATTTTGTGTATAGTAAGATTTTAAACTTTCAATTTTGTGTCTAATAGGTTTGTAGATTAAAAAAAATGTTGAATAGGTCAATAACATATTAGACACAAAATTGAAAGTCCATGGACCTATATTGGACAAAATTGAAAGTTTAAGAACCTATTAAACACTTTTTAAAGTTCAATGACTAATTAAACAAAAATTGAAAGTTTAAAGACTTTTTAGACACTTTATAAAGTTTAGAAACCTTGTAGACACAAACTTGAAAGTTCAATGAATTAAACTTGTAATTTAATCTAAAAATTACTTTTATCATGATTTTATTTTTTTAAAGTTCAAGGACTAAGACAAAAATTGAAAGTTTAAAGCATTTTTAGACACTTTATAAAGTTTAGAAACCTTTTAGACACAAACTTGAAAGTTCAATGAACTAAACTTGTAATTTAATCTAAAAAATACCTTTATCATGTTTTTTTTTAAAAAAAAAAAGTTTAACAACATTTGAGAGTGGGGATTCAAACCTTTGACCTATTGATTGAAGATTCATGCTAATTATCGCTGAGTTATGCTCACTTTAGCTGGTTAGAACTTCCCAAATGTTTGTTATCATAAGTACAGAGTATTTATCTAGATATTTGTAGAATGTAATAAATAATTAACACAATTTACTTTTAATGATACAGACAAAAAAATGATGCAAAAGTCTTGTAAGTTGCATTAATTAATAAAACGTGAATTTGAGTAAGATTTTAAAGCAGCACATTGATTGAAAAAGAAATGTTGGGACTAATTTCTATTTGGAGGACCACCAATAATTCCTATTGAATTTAAGCCATTCATTTTAGGTTAAAATACACTTTTGGACTCTAAATTTTGATTAAAGTAACAATTTAGTCCATAAACTTTAGTTTGTAATAATTTAGTCTCAGAAATTTAATATGTGACGATTTAGTCCATCTACTTTAAAATTTGTACCAATTTAGGCTGTTTGGCGCGCTGGTTTGGAATCAGGAACCCTGGGAATCAGGAACCCTGGGAATCATTGGCTGGAATCAGAAACCCTGCGGTTCCTGATTACTGTGTTTGGGGTGCAGGGTTGGGTTTGGCTGGTTTGCTGAAACCTGTGTTTGGGGTGCAGGGTTGGGTTGGGCTGGGCTGGGTTTGTTTAGGCTGTTTTTTTAAACAATTTTTTTAGGTTTTTTTTTCATATCCAATTTTTTTACTTGATAATTGTTTACTGAATTGCATATCAATATTTTAACCAATTATGTTGATAAATTGTTTCAAGCATAGTTAATTATGAATGTGTAGTTTGTACAAGTATCTCATTCACTCCATTCATGATGATGTAAAATTAAATAACATTAGCAATGACATATATTTTAAATAATTAATATGTGGGAAAGAAGAATGATGTTGCTGGAGTAAAGGAAATCCATAATGAAAATGAAGGTCCGAAGTTCATAATATCATAATACATAAGCTGAAAGGAATGAAGAAAAGAAATAGCAATAGTTGTCCAAAACACAAACTGAATTGAAACTAAGTAGTAGCTAAAGGTGATGAAGGCATTGAGTTGTCGTCCATAGGGGGGTCGGGTTCCAGGTGTTCTCCCTTACACTTCCACACGTAATCATACTTTAATAAGAGATTTTTAAACATGAATAACTCTTCTATTGAAGAGTTATCAAACTTTATTTTAGAAATTTAAAAATTTGGAAGTCTATTTAAAAAATTAGGGAATTTAAAACTCTATTTCACAAAGTATTCAGAAAACTATTTTATGAACTCTATTTTAGAAATTAAAACATTAGAAGTTTATTTAATAAATTAAGGAATCTAAAACTCTATTTCACAAAGTATTCCAAAACCTATTTTTGGAACTCTATTTTAGAAATTAAAAAATTGGAAGTCTATCTAAGAATTAGGGAATTTAAAACTCTATTTATAAAGTATTCATAAACATATTTTTGGAACTCTATTTAAAAAAAATATATTGGAGGTCTATTTAAGAAATTATGGAATTTAAACAAAATTTCGCATTGTATTTTGAAATCTATTTAAAGGATAAATGAGTTATAAAATTCGAATTCTATTTTAGAAATTAAAATATTAGAAACTCTATTTTGCACAGTATTTTGAAACCTATTTCAAATACATTGGGTTAAAAATTTGTTTAGTAGCCATTTTTAGTTTTATTTTAACCTTTTAAAAAATTGACTACGTGGTCGAGTCACTGGGGTGATCGTTGGAGTGGTTGTTGGGCTGATCAGGTTGATGGGGTGGTTGGGTTGCCGAGGTGGTCATCGGTGGTGGTTGCACGGTGGTCAGGTCGTCGGAGTGGTCGTTGGGTGGTTGTCGACAGTAGTTGATGGGTGGTCGGGTCGCTGGAGTGGTCATATGATTGGTTAGGTCGTCCGAGTGGTCGCTGAGTGATTGTTTGGTGGTCGAGTCATTGGAGTTGTTGTTGGAGTGGTCATTAGGGTGGTGGTTTGCTAGGTGGTCGAGTGCCAGGGTGGTCACTAGAGTGGTCACCAGGTAGTCGTTAACGGTGGTTTTTGGTGGTTGAGTTTGTCAGGTTGTCGGGGTAATTGCCGAAGTAGTAATCTGGGTGGTCGGGTCATCGAAGTGGTCACTAGGTGGTTGTCAGTGGCGATTACTAGGTGGTCGGGTTGTCGGAGTGGTTGTCAGATGGTCATTGGCGGTGGTTCGGGCAAGTCGGGTTGTAAGGGTGGTTGGGTCATTGGTCGGGTTGTCGAAGCCCTCCAAAATAATTACTGATTCTCTAGATCTAACTTGTAGAAATAGTGGACCAGGTCGAATCCCAAAGGAACCAATTGAATTAATTTCTCAAAGTTAATAAATAAATAATAATAAAATAAGGGGGGTTGAATTGTTGAACAAAAATTGTAATTAATTAAATAATGAAAAAAAAAACGAATAAAAAAAATCAATTTTATGAAAATTCCAATTCAAGGGTATAAATTTCATCAAATTGTAATTTTAATCATAGGCTTAAAAAAAAATCAATTTCAATTTCTCAAATTCAAGAACTTAGTCTACTTATTTGGAAAAGCCATAACAAGTGTAAATTCTCATATTTTAACTGACTTTGACCAAGTATCAAAATCAAACTTTACCATTTAATCAATTGGGTACGATAGCGTTCCATATCGATTAAATAATAGCATTAAAAACAATGAGAATGACTAAACCAAAACTAACTAATTGAGATAGCTACAAATTAATTAATTTTTGTTTCTTTGTTTCCCTAGAGTCTATTATGCAAGCTATGTAAAATGGAAAAGCCATAATTACACACACATAAGCCAACTCTCTGCTACATATTTTAATCCATTGTGACAATTATGGATCACAAATCATAAATAGCAATAAATCAATTGATACTAAATTAAGGCGTCAATTTAATTAAATAACAATCAATCATATAAATGGGAATAAGAAACAAAGAATTCTTGAATTAAAGACAAAATTTCAATTTGGCCCAAAGCCTCACAAAATTACAATTGGAAAATTAAATCACCCTTGAATTAGAAATTAAAACTTAGCCACACATGGTGGAAAAGTAATAAAAACTATGAAGGGGAGAAAACATAAAGGAAAAAAAAAAAAACAGAAAACTCAAAGAACTAAAGAAAATTGAAAACACTCTTTTCACTCTCTAAACCCTTTTTACAAAAGAAGCTAGAACTCTTCACTGCCATTCTCACTGCATTACACTCCCTTTTATAGGTAGAAATTCCCACTAAAAATAGCTTTTTTTCCCTTCTAAAAATATGCTAAGGAGAAGAAGAATAGTTCTCCTTCAATTTCTGCCCCAGAAGAGGGAAACTGCTGATGAAAGAAGAAGATGACTGCATTTCCAATTCCCATCCACATATCTGCACCCTTTTTTTTCTACGAAAGTCCTGCAGCCACATGAATAAGTAACTTCTTATTTGTTTAGTTAATTGGGCTCAATTTTGAGCCCAATTTCAAATGCAACCAGCATGTGCATATAAAAGATATATATATATATATATTTAACTCATTTATGAATTCTGGATAAACCTTTTTTTGTTTTTCATATTCTAATTCTTTTCTTATTCATTTATATATTTTTTCAATTTCTAATTTCCCAATTTCATTTTGATTTGTAAATTTAATCTAAAATATGCTTTTTAGACTAATTTCATAAAATATTTGGCAATTTACCACCTAAACTAAATTAAACACAATTAAGCACAATATTCAATTAAAATGTAAGGAAATTAGACATAATAAATGTGATTAATTAATACTTATCAAATTCTCCCACACCTAATCTATGCTTGTCCTCAAGCATACCTTAACTCAACATACCAATTCTCCTTTCTACTCCCTTTCATCTCTCACAACATCCAAGAATACAAATAAAGCCAATTATACATCAATGAATTGAATTGAAGTGACAATCAAAAGAATGAGCACTCATAGGATACATTTTATACAAAAACTCAAGCATCTCATCAATTTACCAAAATCAAATGCAACAAGACTTAACACCCTCACATGGTTTCACTCAATACACTCGAAGTATTTAGGGTGTTTTACTCTCAAAATCAAAACATAGCATGTTATTACCATAGGCTTGCAAATGAATCAAATTTCCACACTATAGATGAATTAAATGCAAAAATCAAAGGGACTCAACAAGGGTTGTAATGGGGCTTAGGTAAGGGTATGGTAGGAGGAAAATTTTTAGGTGTTTCACAATCAAGACAAGAGTTTTTTACTTGCATGATAGTAGTGTCACATAACAATCACAAAACACACTATATTCCTCATTCAAACACCAAGGACTTTGGAGAAGTAGCAATTTAATAATTCAAATGCTTTTGGCAAACTTTTCTCCAAAATCTTTCTCTTCTCTTTCTTTGAAAACTTCATTTTATTTATTTATTTATTTTTATTTTTATTTTTATTTTTATTTTTTTGTTGATGTTAAGGCACACCTTTTTTTTTTTTTTGCCTTATATTTTTTTTTTCCACAAATTTTTTCTTTTTGATTTTTTTTTTTTTTTTTTTTTTTACTCAAACATTAACTACCATGCAAAATTTTCTCTTGTCTTGGCAAAGGTACAATTGTTGAGGATAACAAATGAAAAGGTCTTAGGCTGAACATAATGTGTTTGAAGCAAGAAAAAAAAAAGGAAAATAGGCTCAAAGTGGTTAACTAAAGGGAAAAACATAAAGGTGGGTATTTTGAGAGAGTCCAAAAAAATTGGTTAATCCTAATTTGCCCTTATCATATTAAAGCATCAATCCAAAAAAATATGGTCTCAAAATGCATTCACAAGCAAGTTCTAGAATAAGCACACTAAGTTTGACAACACTCATCATGAAATAAATGGAGCAAAATATAATGAGTTGCTCATAGGCCCAAAAACTCACTGGGAGGTGTAATTTGCATCAAGCCTTGTGCACTTTTCAATCAATAAATCAATAAGACACTATCATATAATTTTTAAAGAAAACACTAATCATGCTCATCTCTCTCATGCATTAAAATTCAAACCAAAGATGCATCCTTAACTTACAAGGCATTCAAGGATATCAATTAAGACTCAAGGTTCAAAAGAAAAATCAACATGTACGAATTAAAACATGCTAAATTCAAAGCAATTTTTCTTTTTTAAGAAAAGAAATTGTATAACAAAAACCTCCCCCACACCTAAACTATACATTGTCCTCAATGTATAACTAAGCAGATTGTTCACAAAAGAAATGAACAAGAGAAGAAAATTAAACTCCCCTGATTTGCAAACAACTTGGACTGGATAGTTTGTGGTGTTGAGAGAATGGGTGGTCACGCCTTATTAAAAATTAATGCCCTGCAAACAAAATTAAATTAAAAAAAAACCAAAAAATAAAAACTAAAAATAAAACAAACAAAGAGAAAGAGAATAAAGAGTTGGAAAAGTAAAGAAAACATTTGGGTTGTCTCCCAATAAGCGCTTTTGTTTAACGTCGTTTTGCTCGACGGAGCCAAGAAAGGTTTCATTCATCCAAATAAGTGGGGCGATCCAACCGGAAGCTAATGAGACATGGAGCAATTTCACCCCCATGGAAAATTTTCAATCTATGACCATTCACCTTGAAAATTTTATCTGAATCCAAGCTTTTTATTTCCACTGCACCATAAGGAAATAAATTAGTAATAACAAATGGGCCAATCCATCGAGAACGAAACTTACCAGGCATAAACTTCAATCGAGAATTATATAACAAAACTCTTTGGCCAATCTCAAATTGTTTTCGAACAAACATGTTATCATGAAACAATTTGGATTTCTCTTTATAAATTCTCGAATTCTCATAAGCATCCAGCCGCAACTCCTCCAATTCTTGCAATTGCAATAACCTTGATGATCCAGCTTTGTCTAGGTCCATGTTGCATCGCTGAACCGCCCAATAAGCTTTATGCTCAATCTCCACCGGTAAATGACATGCCTTACCAAAAACCAACCGATAAGGAGACATCACTATAGGAGTCTTGTAGGCCGTTCGATAAGCCCACAGCGTCGTCCAAACGAAGGCTCCAATCTTTTCTTCCTGGATTCACCATTTTCTCCAAGATGGTTTTAACTTCTCTATTGGAAACTTCAGCCTGTCCGTTGGTTTGAGGGTGGTAGGCGGTGGCCACTCGGTGATTCACTCCATACTTCCTCATCAAAGCTTCGACCGTTCTATTGCAAAAATGAGTTCCTTGATCACTAATAATGACTCTTGGAATTCCAAACCTATTAAAGATGTTAGCTTTGATAAAACCTACACCAGCTTGAGAGTCATCAGTTTTGGTGGCTTTTGCTTCCACCCATTTTGACACATAATCCATAGCCAAAAGTATATAAGAAAAGCCACAATAAGATGGTAAAGGGCCCATGAAATCAATACCCCATACATCAAATATCTCACAAATAAGAATTGGAACTTGAGGCATTTCATTCCTACGTGTTATTGCACCTACTTTTTGGCATTTCTCACAACTCTTGCAAAATTGATATGCATCTTTAAACATAGATTCCCAATACAAACCACTATCTAAGATTTTTCTAGCAGTTCATCTAGGCCCAAAGTGCCCTCCACATGCATAATCATGGCAAAAAGCTAAAATAGACTGGAATTCATTTTCAGGCACACATCTCCTAATCACTTGATCAGAACAAAATTTCCATAAGAAAGGCTCATCCCAAACATAATATTTTGACTCACTTTTATTTTTGCTTTTCTAGACTTACTAAGACAATGAGGTAGATTTCTTGTAACCAAATAATTGACCATATCAGCATACCAAGGAATCATATCTTTGAGTTGGAACAAATGCTCATCTGGAAAGTCATCATTAAATGGTAGATCATCTTCTTTTCTTACCAATCTACTCAGGTGGTTTGCAACAGAATTCTCCACTCCTTTTCGGTCTTTGCTTTTCATGTTGAACTCTTGAAGAAGCAAAATCCACCGAAGCAACCTCGGTTTTGATTCTTTCTTTGCCAAAAGATACTTCAAAGCTGCATGATCAGAAAACACAACAACTTCATAACCAAGTACATAAGATCGAAATTTATCTAAAGCAAAAACAATTGACAAAAGTTCCTTTTCCGTAGTGGAATAATTGCACTGAGCAGGATTCAAGGTTCTGGAAGCATAATAGATGACATGACTTTTCTTGTCAACTCGTTGGCCTAGAACTGCTCCCACTGCATAGTTGCTTGCATCACACATGATTTCAAAGGGCAAGTCCCATCGAGGTGGCTGAATAATAGGTGTGCTTGTCAACAACTCTTTTAGCTTATCAAACGCCTCTTTGCACTATTTTCCAAACTCGAATTGAACTTCCTTCTGCAGTAAATTCGTCATTGGCAAAGCAATTTTTGAGAAATCCTTGATAAACCTGCGATAAAATCCTGCATGTCCAAGAAAAGAACGCACTCCCCTAACATTGGTAGGGTAAGGTAAGTTTGCAATAATATCCACATTCGCTTTATCGACCTCTATACCCCTAGAAGATACAACATGCCCTAGTACAATGCCTTGGTTGGCCATAAAATGACACTTCTCACAATTTAAAACTAAGTTAGTTTCAATGCATCTTTTCATAATTTTGGTCAAATTATCCAGGCATTCATCAAATGAATCTCCATATACAGTAAAATCATCCATAAATACTTTAATGCATTTCTCAATATATTCAGAAAAAATACTCATCATGCATCTCTGAAACGTACCTGGAGCATTACAAAGGCCAAAAGGCATTCGCCGATAAGCATAGGTCCCAAAGGGACAAGTGAATGTCGTCTTTTCCTGGTCTTCTTGTGCAATAGGGATTTGATAGAAACCTGAAAAGCCATCAAGAAAACAAAAGAAGGGTTTGCCAACTAATCGTTCTACCATCTGGTCAATGAAAGGTAAAGGAAAATGATCTTTTCTCGTCACTTGATTAAGTTTTCTAAAATCAATACACATTCTCCAACCATTTTGCACACGCATGGGTACAAGTTCATTGCTTTGATTCCTTGCCACAGTAATTCCAGTTTTCTTCGGAACTACATGAATTGGACTTACCCACTCACTATCTGAGATTGGATAGATGATACCTGCATCCAACAACTTGAGTATCTCTTTCATTACCACTTCTTTCATAGTTGGATTCAACCTTCTTTGCGGCTCCCTTGATGTTTTGGTATTGTCCTCAAGTAGAATTCGATGCATGCAAATTGATGGACTAATGCCTTTTATGTCGGCCAAAGTCCATCCAATTGCAAGCTTGTATTCTTTCAAGGTTCTAACCAACGTCTCTTCTTGTTCTGCTGTGAGTCCTTTTGAGATGATGACAGGCTATGTATCAACTTCACCCAAATACACGTATTTAAGGTGATCTGGCAAAGCTTTCAACTCCAGTTTTGGTGCCTGCATGATAGAGGATAACATTTTGTTAGTTGAAGTAGAAATTTCAGCATTTGAATTTATTGGTTCTGATAAAAACAACTTTTCTACACCAATTTTATCATCAATTTGTTCTAAACTAGATTGTGCATTTGATTCATGCTCATGCTCAATATTTTCCTCTATGAATACATCTTGTACAATTGAATCAATCACGTCAATATGACAAAGAGAATGATCATCATTAGGATATTTCATGGCATCGAAAATATTAAATTTAACAATCTCTCCATCAAACTCTACCGAGAGAGTACCCTCATCTACATCAATCTTTGTCTTAGCTGTTTTCATGAATGGTTGCCCTAACAAAATTGAAGCAGATTTTGAATGTGAATTACTATCCATTTCTAAGATGTAAAAGTCAACAGGGAATATGAGTTCATTAACTTGCACTAGGACATCTTCAACAACTCCTAGAGGGTGAATATAAGAACGGTAAGCTAATTGTATTACTACACCAGTTTCTTGTAAGTCATTTAATTTTAATTCTTGATAAATAAAAAATGGCATGACATTAATGGAAGCTCCTAAATCTAACATGGCATGCTCTATTTTCTTATTACCAATAGTACAAGGCAACGAAAACATACATGGATCCTTACACTTTTCTGACATATTCTTTTGCAAGATAGCCGACACATTCTTACTTACCACAACTTTTTCCTTTTCTTTTGTTCTCCTCTTCCTTGTGCACAATTCCTTCAAGAACTTTGCATACCTGGGAATTTGCTTGACAGCATCCAACAATGGGATATTAATCTCTACCTTCCTAAATGTATCAAGGATCTCCTTTTCATGTTCATCTTCTTTTGGCTTTGCTAACCTGCTAGGAAAAGGAGGTAGTGAAGTATGTGAAGGAAAAGATAGAGGAGGATCAAGTTTTACCCTGTTTGGTGCCTTAGAAGAAGCTTCTTCTCCTTCTTTTTCCTTGCTTAATTCTCTCTCCTTTGGTGGAATCTCTCCTGAGGGAATCTCTTTCCCACTTCTCAGCATAATTGCACTGACATTCTCCCTTGGATTCACCTCTGGTTGTGAAGGTAACTTTCTAGAATTTTGGGCTTCCAATTTACTAACTGATGTAGCCAATTGAGTAATTTGGTTGCCCAAATTCTGCATGTCTGCCCTTGTCTCCTGTTGAAATTGAAGAGTACTGTTAGCTAAAGTCTTAACAACATCTTCCAAAGACATACCTGAGTTTGAAGTTTGAGCTTGCATAGGAGCTTGTGGTGGTCTACCAAAATTCTGAGGAGGTTGTCTCTGTTGTCCTCCTTGATTTCCGTAGCTGAAGTTCGGGTGATCTCTCCATCCAGGATTGTAATGGTTAGAGTAGGGATCATACTTCCTTTGAGGTTGACCAGAAAATCCTCCTATTGCATTGGCTTCTTGAAAGGAATCTTGTTGCAGTTGAGAGCACGCTTCTGTAGGATGTCCTGGTAGATAGCATATTCCACATACCTTTGCTGTCTACAATTGCCCTACAGCCATTTGACGAACCAGAGCAGTTAGATCAGAAATTTGATTTTTAAGTTCACTTACCTCTTTAACTTGCTGAACAGCTCCACCAGCTATGGTCCCAAATTGTTGGGAATTCTCTGCCATGTTTGAAATTAATTGTTTGGCTGCTTCAGGTGTCTTGTTTACTAATGCTCCACCACTGGCTGCATCAATCATGCTCCTATCCATTGGCAACAATCCATCGTAAAAGTATTGGATTAGGAGTTGGTCAGAAATTTGGTGGTGGGGAAAACTAGCACACAATCTATTGAATCTTTTCCAATATTCGTACAACGTCTCCCCATTGATCTGTGTTATGCCATAAATCTCCTTCCTGATGTTTGCAGCTCTTGATGCTGGGAAGAATTTCTCCAAGAACAATCTCTTCATCTCATTCCACGTCCTAATCGAACCGGAAGGTAGGTAATAGAGCCAATCTTTTGCTTGATCCTTTAAAGAAAAAGGAAAAGCTCTAAGATTGATTTGCTCTTCTGTGACACCATGGGGTTTCATTCCAGAGCATACGATGTGGAATTCCTTCAAGTGCTTATGAGGGTCTTCACCTGCACATCCACGAAAAGAAGGGAGTAAGTGAATTAAGCTTGATTTAAGTTCAAAATCACATGCAATTGTAGGAAAAGTAATGCATAAAGGTTGTTGATTTAAATCAGGTGCTGCCAGCTGCTTGAGAGTTCTCTCTGCCATGTTGTCTGCCATCTCCTCTTGAAGTTGATCTTGAAATGTATATGTGTCACCACTATCAAAATTTCTATTGGTTTCCCCTCTAAGACGACGTTTTCTTTCTTTGGTCTCCTTTCTCAATCTACGTGCTGTCTTCTCGATTTCAGGATTGTAATGCAATTCAATATTTCGAGAAGAACGACTCATACACTGTAAAATAAACAAATAAATTAAACAGTGAGAAACTAAAATAGCTCCCCGGCAACGACGCCAAATTTTGGTCGGGTTGTCAAAGCCCTCCAAAATAATTACTGATTCTCTAGATCTAACTTGTAGAAATAGTGGACCAGGTCGAATCCCAAAGGAACCAATTGAATTAATTTCTCAAAGTTAATAAATAAATAATAATAAAATAAGGGGGGTTGAATTGTTGAACAAAAATTGTAATTAATTAAATAATGAAAAAAAACGAATAAAAAAATCAATTTTATGAAAATTCCAATTCAAGGGTATAAATTTCATCTAATTGTAATTTTAATCATAGGCTTAAAAAAAAAATTCAATTTCAATTTCTCAAATTCAAGAACTTAGTCTACTTATTTGGAAAAGCCATAACAAGTGTAAATTCTCATATTTTAACTGACTTTGACCAAGTATCAAAATCAAACTTTACCATTTAATCAATTGGGTACGATAGCGTTCCATATCGATTAAATAATAGCATTAAAAACAATGAGAATGACTAAACCAAAACTAACTAATTGAGATAGCTACAAATTAATTAATTTTTGTTTCTTTGTTTCCCTAGAGTCTATTATGCAAGCTATGTAAAATGGAAAAGCCATAATTACACACACATAAGCCAACTCTCTGCTACATATTTTAATCCATTGTGACAATTACGGATCACAAATCATAAATAGCAATAAATCAATTGATACTAAATTAAGGCGTCAATTTAATTAAATAACAATCAATCATATAAATGGGAATAAGAAACAAAGAATTCTTGAATTAAAGACAAAATTTCAATTTGGCCCAAAGCCTCAGAAAATTACAATTGGAAAATTAAATCACCCTTGAATTAGAAATTAAAACTTAGCCACACATGGTGGAAAAGTAATAAAAACTAAGAAGGGAAGAAAACATAAAGGAAAAAAAAAAACAGAAAACTCAAAGAACTAAAGAAAATTGAAAACACTCTTTTCACTCTCTAAACCCTTTTTACAAAAGAAGCTAGAACTCTTCACTGCCATTCTCACTGCATTACACTCCCTTTTATAGGTAGAAATTCCCACTAAAAATAGCTTTTTTTCCCTTCTAAAAATATGCTAAGGAGAAGAAGAATAGTTCTCCTTCAATTTCTGCCCAAGAAGAGGGAAACTGCTGATGAAAGAAAAAGATGACTATGCATTTCAAATTCCCATCCACGTATCTGCACCCTTTTTTTTCTACGAAAGTCCTGCAGCCACATGAATAAGTAACTTCTTATTTGTTTAGTTAATTGGGCTCAATTTTGAGCCCAATTTCAAATGCAACCAGCATGTGCATATAAAAGATATATATATATTTATATTTAACTCATTTATGAATTCTGGATAAACTTTTTTTTGTTTTTCATATTCTAATTCTTTTCTTATTCATTTATATATTTTTTTCAATTTCTAATTTCCCAATTTCATTTTGATTTGTAAATTTAATCTAAAATATGCTTTTTAGACTAATTTCATAAAATATTTGGCAATTTACCACCTAAACTAAATTAAACACAATTTTAACAATTAAGCACAATATTCAATTAAAATGTAAGGAAATTAGACATAATAAATGTGATTAATTAATACTTATCAGTCATCGAGGTGCAAGTTGTTGGGGTGTTTAGGTCGCAAGGGTGGTCGTCAGATTGGTCGCTAGAGTTCTCATCGCAGTGGTCGCCGGAGGTAGTTGTTAGCGGTGGTCGGGTCGCCGGTGCGGTGGTCGGAGTTGTCGTTGTCAGTGGTAGTCGGAGTTGTCACGGGATTTGTTGTCGAAGTGGTTGTCGAAAATGAAAAACGACAAGTGGAAGAGAAAAACATGACACAAACCTATGGGGTTGCATTGTTGTAACCCATGGGGTTGTGTTTCAAAACCAAGGGTTTTGAACAACTTGTGCCAAACATGAGTTTGGGTTTGGAACACAAACCCATTCCAACCCAAACCCATTGGCCAAATGCCCCCTTAATCTCTAGTGTGAAAGATTCCATCAAAATTAAGTGTCAATTTTTAACATGTTATAACTTAGAATTTGTAGATCAAAGTGAGCATAACTTAACAATAATTGACATGTACCATTGACTAGGAGGTCAGAAGTTTGAATCCTCTTACATCCAAATGTTGTTGAACTAAAAAGAAAAAAAAAATAGTCTTTGTAATTTATATACATATTTAGTTCATAATTAGTTTAGTAATCTACCTATATATATATATATATATATAACTCATTAAATCTTAACAATATTTTTTCATGATTGGGTGTTAAATTATTACAAATTTTAAAGTACAAAGACTAAATTATTGTTATATACTAAAGTTCATAGACTAAATTGTTACAAAATTGAAAATATAGAACTAAATTGTAATAAACTAAGGTTTGAGAACTAAATTATTAATTCTATAAAAGTTTAGGGACTAAAAGTATTCTATAACCTTCATTGTGCATATAACTTAGTTTTATTGAATTTTTATTATTTCACATTTATGATAAAAATACTTGGTACGAATAAGTCCTAAAAAGGTAAATAAAACTACAAAATAATTTTGAATAGAGGTCAAGTAGAGTATACTTTTTCTCAAAGAAAAAACATACTAGAGTATAATTAAGTGATCATGCCATTAAATGAGATATATATTTTTCCTTCTTGTTTTCAAAATTTATTTTATACTATATTTTAAAAAATAAAAAACATAATTTATTTTATACTATATTTTAAAAAATAAAAAACATATGATTTTTAGGTTAAATTATACGATTAGTCTTTGAGATTTCAAAATTGTGTCTAATAGATCCCTGGACTTTCAATTTTATAAATAATAGGTCCCTTTCACATTTAAATTTTTTTAAATTCATAGACTTATATAGACACGAAATTGAAAGGTTGTGGTCTTGTAAAACAAAAAATTTAATTTAGTGTCTAATATGTTTGTGAATTTTAAAAACTTTCAAATATGATAAGGACCTGTTAGACACAAAAATGAAAGCTTGAGGTCTAATATTAGATACTTTTATAATTCATATTTGATCATTCTCATTTATGACGATTATTTGGCTTTTATACTTAGTTATTTTTTTAATTTTATGTGTGTTATTAGATAAAAAAGCTAGCAAAAAGTCGGTTTAAATTGAATTATTGTTGGAAGCCTTTTAAATTAAGTGGAGAAAAGAAAGCAAAAGAAAATGAAAACCACAATTACTTGATGATTTTATGCAGAAATTTGAAAAATGCAACAGAAATGCAATTGCATTGCAATGACAATTATGGCATATCTGGAAAACAAGCACAAAAATGCAATTGCATTCCAATTTAGAAATGCAATTGCATTTCTGGAAAAATTTGAAAATGGCATAAATCACGCAAATCATGGGATTTTGGGAGATTCCTCAACACGATTTCAGCTCTACAAGTTGATCCAAAGTTGTAAATGAGTAATTAAGGTCCCGTTTGATAACCATTTGGTTTTTTGTTTTTGAAAATTAAGCCTATAAATACTACTCCCACCCATGGATTTACTTGTTTTGTTATCTACCTTTTACCTATGTTTTCAAAAACCAAGCCATGTTTTGAAAACCAAAAAAAGTAGGCCCCGTTTGATAACCATTTGGTTTTTGGTTTTTGGTTTTTGAAAATTAAGCTTGTTTTCTCCCAATTTCTCTACCATGGTTTTCATCTCCCTAAAGGAAGCATTTGAATTCTTAGCCAAATTCTAAAAACAAAAACAAGTTTTTGAAAACTACATTTTTAGTTTTCAAAACATGGCTTGGTTTTTGAAAACATAGGTAAAAGGTAGATAACAAAACAAGTAAATCCATGGATTGGAGTAGTATTTATAGGCTTAGTTTTCAAAAACCAAAAACCAAAAACCAAATGGTTATCAAACGGGGCCGTAGTTTTCAAAAACTTGTTTTTGTTTTTAGAATTTAGCTAAGAATTCAAATGCTTCCTTAAGGGAGATGAAAACCATTGTAGAGAATTTGAGAGAAAATAAACTTAATTTTCACAAAACCAAAAACCAAAAACCAAATGGTTATCAAACGGGGCCTAAGGAAACCATTGCCCACGAAGCTTATAAAAGAGGGAAAAAACGATGCAAAAAGCATGTGGATTTTCTCTAACATCAAGTCCTTTTCGTTCTGCTATTTTATTTTTGCTGTTGTAATTCTATTCTTTTCTTGACCTGCGAAGCTCTAAAGCTTAATCCCTCCTCAACGAAAGTTAGAGGTGGTGAAGACCCAATTGTCTTTGAAGAAAGTGTGGTTGTGTCTATCAAAGCAAGGAGTGAAACGAGTTCTTTAATTGTTTTTCAAGTTAGATTATGTTTTTTCGTCTAAGTTTATTCAGCCTTAAGAGTTTGCAGTTGTTGTTTGTTTTTCCATTGTAATCTCTTCTTAAATTAGGTAGTTGCTACACTTTTGTTAAATTTTGTACCTTTTAATAAAATCAAGTTGTCATTGAATTTGTATTATGGAATTTTCTTTTACTTTTGTTGTTTTATTCATGAAATACCAACCTTTCAACTTATTGTTTTTCACTTCTTTCATGATGAGCTAAGTTTTTCTTAGGGATTCAAGTTAGTGAATGCCTGATCGAACTGAAACGTAGGGGCTTTAAGAAAAGATTTTTAGTTTAAAAATAAAGCTCTAGTCTAGTGCAAGTGCACACTGTTGATGCAAGTAATATAAAACTTGAAGTATTTCAGAGTATCGATCTCACAGGGAACGGATACAACAAAATTCAAAAGATAGCAAAAATTGTTTTCAATTTGCAAATTCGGTAACCAATGTTATAAAAATGTTGGGAGGTGTTTTTGGCAAAAGAAAATAAATAATAAATATGAAAAAGGGAAATTCAAGTTGTTCATGCCCATTTGGAGAGAAATGCAACTAAAATGCAATTGCAATCATAGCTAGCACAAGAAACTAAGTAAACCGAATTCAACTCCTATTCGATCTTCTATGAAGTATCTTTAGGAGGCTAAGTTTTCTTGTGCTAGCTATAATTGCAATTGCATTTTAGTTGCATTTCTTTCCAAATGGGCATGAGTAACTTGAATTCCCTTTTTCATACTTATTGTTTTTTTAATTATTTTCTTTTGCCAAAGACACCTCCCAACATTTTAATAACATTGGTTACCGAAATTGCAATTTGAAAATAATTTTTGCTATCTTTTGAATTTTGTTGTATCTGTTCCCTGTAGGATCGATACTCTAGAATACTTCCAGTTTTATATTACTTACATCGACAGTGTGCACTTGCACTGGACTGGAGCTTTGTTTTTAAACTAAAAATCTTTTCTTAAAGCCCTCACATTTCAATTTGACCAATATTGTTGAAGAAGAAGTTTTGGCCAATCACAAATTTCCATGTCATTATGCTAAATTAATGACAAAATTACAAATAATTAAATCTAGGACAAAATTGACACGTATCCCAAATTTAATTTGAAGATAAAGATTGGCAAATCCTAAAGTTAACTGGCCACTTTTCTTCATTATGGCCATTTGACTATATAATTAAACTTAATTTGGTCAAATTGGGTTATATTAAAATTGGGTCAAAGTTAAACAAAACTCAAGTCCAAATAGTTAGACCCAAAACCAACAAAGCCCAAATTTAATGGTTGGGCCCAAAAGCCATTAAAGCCCAAACCCATATGCCTATGGAAAACTCTATAAATAGAAGAGCTTCCCTTCAATTGAAGGATTCAAAAGTTGAAGATCTCATAGAGAAAACTTAGAGAGAATTCAGAAAACAAAAATATCAGAAGACTCTCTAACTCTTTTAGATCAAACACTTTTGAGCCAAAGCCTTGAAGACCAGAAGACTTTGAAGACCAGAAATCTCTTTGAAGAACTAAAGACTTCAAGATAGCCATTGACTTTTCATTAGTATGCTTCGATTTGTATTTTTTGTTTCGATTGAACGAATTAAGTAGTTGTGTTGGACCATCTATTATGTAAATTTGTTTATGAATTGTGTTTCGCTAAAATGTATTTGTGTGTGATTGGACTAGAACTAGTTATACTGGTAGCTGAGAATTATTTTAAAAGCATTGCTGCAAGTTTTATAGGGTTTTGGGTTCTAATTATGCAAATAAATATATTGCAGCCGGAATTAGAAATAATGTCAGGGTAGAGTTGTCATCTTATAATAAAAATAATGACGATTATAAAAGGTCATTAAAACAAACTATCATCATAATATATGTGTTTGGGCCAAGGAAAGATGTTGGTTCACGACTGTAATCAATGTGCCTTGCAATGTCGGTGCACAATTGACATCGTAGCAAACCTTTATTGTATGGGTACCATGACATGACTGGATTCGATGTCGGTTTAAAACTGACATCATAAGTAACTGTCATCGTATGGGTATAATGACACTGGGTTCGATGTCGGTTCTGAACCAACATCGTATCCAACCATCATCGTACATCTACGATAACGGTTCTTTTGATGTCAGTTTTGAACCATCATAAAAGAAAACCTACATCGTACCCTACGATGACACTCAGATAGATGTCAGTTTGCCAAATCGATTTCATATGGCTTCAATGTCAGTGCAGAACTGGCATTGAATCCCGAATTTGTTGTAGTGGTTGAAGATCAATTTTGAGAACAAGCTGCAAAAGCCCTCGAGATGAATCCACATTCGAGAACAAGCTGCGAAACCCTCGAGATAAATTCACATTCGAGAACAAGCTGCGAAGCCTTCGAGACAAATCTACATTTGAGAAATAGCTGTAAAGCCCTCAAGACATTTGTATATGAGAGAGAAAGAATCAAAAGATAAACATTAGATATTGTACTCTACTACATTCAAATCAATACAAATTAAATTCATTTACACGTGTCTTATTTCTTTGTTGAAATTACGTGTGAACACATATAAAACCGTCATTTTAGAATTTTAAATAAAGTTTGAAACAACTTTACCTCAATTATTAAGACATTTATATATCAATCAAAAGTTTGTGCATTCCAATTTTTACTTTGGCATAAGTGACATAATATTAGAAGTTGCTATGGGTAAATTTGGACAACTAGATCAAACCCAAGAAAATAGAAGACAAACAGGTCAAATCGGGTCAAACCCAAGGACTGCGGTGATATTGGGCTTAGGAAAATGAGAAAAAGGCCCAAAAGGCCCAAAAGTTCCACTTGGCCCAAACTGAACTAGACCAATTCGAGCCGAGTCGGGCCGATCCACGTGTTCGTGACGTGCGCCCTCCTTGTTTGTAGTCCGAATCATCCCTGAGGGCCCACTTTCTATCTCCAACCTAATTCTATTAAGAAAATGGAAGAGACCCTAGGTCAACCCTCATATAAATATTGCATTATAACTCCATTTGAGGTAACTATTCTCAATCTTCAAATCTCTAATAGCTTGCTACACTTTTCTCTCTCTGACTTAAGCATCAGAGTGGCTGTGGCAAACACTACACTGGTGTGCAGGTTTCTTTTGTTTTCTAGGCCATCTCTTTCTCCTCACAACTACAAATTCACTGTTGGCTTCATGTGCAAATCATATGCATTCCTCTTCCCCAAAATTGTGCATCAACATATGCAAAGCATGCTGGGTTGAAGAAATAAAATTTTGCAATCATCAAACTTTCTAAACAAATAGAGATTTTTCAGGGGTTTATTTAGAATTTTTGTAGTTTCCATATACCTATATAAGTAATAAGAGAAATTATGCCTTACCAATTTCGAGGTTTTGTTTTTAAAAGAAAACTCGGATTTTATTTCAAATTTACCCAAATTTTTTACGCTGTCAATTTTTTGTAACTTTTTTTTTGCCCCTATATCATATTTAATTAACTTTATTTTAATTTCAAACTTTTTTTCTTTTAAATATGCAAATACAAAGCAACAGACTTGAAGCTCAAGAAAAGTAGAGAGCCCCAAGGAAATGAGTTTTTGGATACATGTTGCAAAAGGACACCAAGGATCAATTTGTAGTCCTTTAAGATACATTTTTGATATAGTAATATACATGTTTCTCTCTTTAAAGGAGCATACAAATTTATATGCAACATACTATAGGCAAATACTTTTGTTAAATAAATACAATTTGTAAACACTAATGTTAAAGGATTCTTAAATAATATTTGTGTTAAAGTATATTTTAAAAATACATTACACTAATATACATTTCTCTATTGTACATAATAAACAAATCGTATCTAAAATATGAAAAGAAAATAGATTGTACTTATTGAAATAACTGGAAAGTTTAAGGATGTTTAAAAGAGAAATAAGCTTGATACATGCATGGTTTGGTCATTGGAATAACAAGAGATTAAACAGTCATGACGGAGTAGTTGAACAACCTATGAACTTCTTTAACCGCATATGGAGTAATTTATTATTATTTTTTTGAGTTCAACAATACGTGGGAGTGATGATTTGAATCTCTGACCTCTTGATCGATGATATATGTCTTTACCAATTAAGCTTTGTTCAAATTGACTAGAGCAGAAAGGTAATGTTGTAGCTGGCAATTTATTATTAGAATAACTATGTGCTTTTCCTTAAATCTCTCCTAAAATCAACCCTAAGAAGCCTAATGCATTGTTTAAGGGTTTTTTTAGAATGAAGAAATAGCCCTAATATATGTTTAGGTTAAATACCATTTTAGCTCATATACTTTTAAGATATCCAAATTTAGTCTCTATACTTTTAATAAATCTTAAAATTAGTCCTTACGGCTAGTTTATTGTTAATTTTCCTAAAAAAAAAAAGTATCTATTAAACTTCCAACTATACATTTTTTAAACATGTTCACATAGTGTCTTTTCTTGAATGGAAATTGTTATTACTATTTTATCAAATTCGATAAAAATTAACTTTCTATTAACAATAAGAATTAATTTTAAGATTTATTAAAAGTATATGGACTAAATTTCGATATTTGATAATACAGAGACTAAAATGGAATAGAACCTAAAGTAAATGATCAAAATGATTTTCATATATATATATATATATATATCCTTCTCCTTAAATTTCTTTTATCTGATTTTTCAATTTTTTATTCCTTCCTAATAACACTTTGGCTGATTATTCTTTCAAGGGTCTTTTTGGTATTTTGATAAATGTTCACATTTTCATGGGTATTTTTCAAACTATTTGGGAATTATGGCAGTTTTTGAAAACCAAACTTGTGAATTGAGTATTCTTGAGTAACTATCCATAATAATAACAATATGCTTTTCTTTTATGAAAAAAAAGAGGTAAAATACACTTTTAAGTTTCTATTTGGTTTTTAAATTTTCAAAACTAATTGAAAATTGAATTCAGTTTCTATTTAGTCATTGAGATTTAAAAAATGACATGTTTGGTTCCTAAGATTTGAATTTGGTTTCTAATTGGTCCCTCAAGTTTGCAATTGACTTCTGTTTGGTTCCCTAAAGTTTGAAATTGGCTTCTAATTGGTTCTTGAGTATAAAATATAAAATATATATAAAAAAAATTTAAAGCCCATGTAAAAATATATATCATCAAAGTCTTGCTAGCATAAGTTAACTACCACGTCATCATTTTATTAGGTCAATTAACGCCAACTTTATTAGGGATTATTTAAAAACCAATTCCAAACTTCAATAACTAATTAGAAATCAAATATTTCAAACTTCAAGGACTCAATATGTTACTTTTGATACCTCAAGGATCAAATAGAAACAAAATTTAAATCTTAAGGACCAAAGTATTAGTTTTAAAAATTTAAGGACTATATAAAAATGAAGCTCAAATCTCATAGACAAAGTGTCTACTATATATATATATATATATGCCTTTCTTTATTCTCTAAGAAAAGATTGACTAAGGTAACTGACAGAAAGGGCCTTCACTTAGGCCTACTGGGCTGTTGTTATTCTCAACATGAGAGTGAAGTCGATTTTATCAAATATTTATAAACATATGTTTTATAAAAATAATTATATCTTAAAAGGTAATTGTGAATATAGTTTTCGAAAAAAAAAACACTCATTGGTTTTGGTAACGATAATTTACATGTGTTCCATTTTAAGTGGTTAACAATCCATGAATTACCTAAACATTGATTCAATATCAATAATTGATTAAATATCAATAATTGATTAATTCCAATTCAGATTTAGTTCAATGAATAAGACACCAACAATTATCATTTTAAAGGTCGATGGTAAGAATTTCATCTTGTAATTGTTAAACTAAAAAAATCATTGATTAAAGTAACATTGATTGACTATAATATAATATTAAGTATAATCATTGATTGACATGTATTATATATATATATTTGTTATAATTGCATTCATTTTTTAGATGCTATTTCCACATTAACTTTTCTCAATTATATTAGATTTACAATTGTCTTGAAAATTTTGAAAATTCCAATAATGTTAAGCGAAATAAAGAAAAGTTATGGGAAAATGAAATTATTCATAGATCAGTTTTACCTTGCATGACTATGTCCTATCTTGCAGATTCTACCACTTCGATAAAAATAGACTTCACTATTTTCTCTTATAGTGAACTCTGGACCTTACAAGTTGCTCGCAACTATTTTAACTCGAATGCTTCTTAATCTACCACTTTTTGGATGCCAAGAGCATTCCTCTCTATGCGCTACCACATGAGCCATTTCTCCCTTTGATACATTGCAGCTCTTGTGCAAGCTATCCTCCTCACAATGAATTTATTCATTTCCCTAATGCATTCATTAGGATCTTCCTTCAACGTCGTGACGTCCACGCACTATCACTTGGACTTCTCTTGGGCTTTGCTTTAAATTTCATTAAGGGTTTAGGCTGAGCCGATTTAAGCCTTGTTTGATAACCATTTGATTTTTGGTTTTGTAATTTTTAAAAATTAAGCCTTATAAACACTATGTCCACTTATCAGTTTCTTTGTTTTGTTATTTACTTTCTACCTATGTTTTCAAAATTCAAGCCAAGTTTTAAAAATTAAAAGAAGTAGTTTTTTAAACTTAGAATTTGGCCAAGAATTCAAATGTTTTCTTAAGAGAGATGAAAACTATTGTAGAGAAATAGTGGGAAAACAAGCACAAATTTCAAAAACTAAAAATAAAAAAATAAATAGTTATCAAATGGAGCCTTAATGATTAGGTTTGACACTCCAATAGTTATATCTAACCAGAGCCAAGTGAAATTTAAAATATGCTACTAGTGTGCTCTTAAATGATATCGTGATGTTAGCTTTTGTATTTTTAAAAGGGTCTTTAGATATGTAAAGGAAACTAAACGATTGATTTTAGAATTTATTTTGAGTTCATCGACAAATTGACATTGAGTGAACATGTCGATGTGAAATGATTCTAAAAGCACTTTCTATTGTATTCTTCTTCTCCTCTCAACATTCAATTTTTTTCTCAAAATTCATAGAAACAAAAAAATCATATCTAATATAATCCTCCAAGAGATCAGAGGTTTGAATCCTCCCACCCCATTTATTGAATTAAAAAAAAACTTATTTTACATAAAATTGTCCATTAATTCTGACGGATGGATTTCACACCCACCACATAATTTATTTTTGGTCAACTTTTGTGTCTAATCCAACCCGTCAACTTCTGGTTCTAATTTCTTCACATGAATTTGTTCAACTTCCTTTCCTTTTTGGAAAGAGTGAAAAAAGGCCTTTTGGTTTTGGAGTTTTTTTGTTGAATTATGTGCAAAGAGAGATATCCTAATAAAGTCATTTGATAGAGACCAAACTAAAGCTTAGAAGAATAAACCCCACCAAAATGTCAAATGGAAATAACAAAACCAACTTCCTCTTTTCCCTTACATTCTTCTTTGCAATTGATTGTGTTGGGACTTTCATTAGAGGAACTAAGTCCATTGCTTTTGCTTTGCTTCCATTATGTCCCTTTTTGTAGCATTCCTTTTTGTGTTGTAGAAGAGAATTTGTGTCATGTTTGGAACTTTGAGAACACTGTTGGAATTTGACTTCAACAGTCACTTCTTTGATGGCGTGTCCATGTAAAATGTTTGCTTCATGATGTTTCGATCTTATAATGTCATGATTGCTTCCATTGAACGTTCTTTGTGTTTAGTCTCTAAACTTTGCATTGGAGATCCTTTTTCCTCCATGTTAACTTTTAAAAAGATGACATTTAGCTGAATAGTAGATATATCTTAGAAGACAAGTGTTGAAAACCACGTGTACCTAGTTAGTTGTCGAGTCTGTGAATAGATTTGAATTTTGTTCAATGATTAACAAAAAAAAAAAAAAAAAAAAAAAAGAAGAAGAGCAAATACACTTTTAGCCCATGGAATTTGAATTTAGTTTCTATTTGGTCTTTGAGTTTTCAAAACTAACACTTTTGATCCTTGATATTTGAATTTAGTTTTTATTTAGTCCTTGAAGTTTCAAAAGTGACATGTTATGTCTTTGAGGTTTGAATTTTATTTCTAATTATTCCCTAAAGTTACAAATTGGTTTCTAAATAGTCCTTGAATAGAGTTGACATTAGTTGACAAGAAACTGATGACATGATAATTAACATATGTTGACTTAGAAACTAATTTCAAACTTCAAGGACCAATTATAAGTCAAAGCCAAATCTTGGAAACCAAACATGTCATTTTTAAACTTCAAAGGCCAAATAAAAACTAAATTCAAATCTCAAAAACTAAAAATATTAGTTTTGAAAACTCAACGACCAAATAGAAACAAACTTTTTTTGCAAATTTTCAAGACTAGAAAAGAACATTTGAATGTTTATTGGCCAAAGCATTCATGGATCAAAATTCAATTTAAACCTTAGCTTTCTCTTTAGGAGCTGTTTGTTTGGTGGGAATCTAGGATTCCCATGGAATGGATATCTAGATTACCTCGTTTGTTTTACAATAATGTAAAATGTTTAGGCATCTTGAGATACTCAAGCATTGATTCCTGGATGCCCATACGGTAGGCATCTGAGAAGATTTTGATGCCCTCCTCATACATGGGTTTCTTAAGATTCTCATGTTGAGGGAATTACCTATGGACGTTTTTGCCAGTCGTTTTTCTTTTTCGTATATTTTCTTTCATCAATTTTCTTTATATATCAATTTTAATTAAAATAAATTTGTAGATTTGTTCACTAATAAACAACTCTATATTTCATTTACAT
Source organism: Trichosanthes truncata (assembly GCA_033996785.1). NCBI lineage: Eukaryota > Viridiplantae > Streptophyta > Magnoliopsida > Cucurbitales > Cucurbitaceae > Trichosanthes > Trichosanthes truncata. The sequence goes on from JAWPNB010000007.1 coordinate 7,729,081, forward strand.
ATTCATATATTTCATTTAAATATAAACAACTCTATATTTGTTCACTAATAAACAACTCTATGAATTTAACTATATTCATATGTTTCATTTACATATAAAATAAACTCCATTTAAATTGTATAATATATAGCTTAATTTATTTTCCATTGAAATTTGAAGTGAGTTTTTATTTATTTTACTTTCCCAACGATGATCATCCAATATATAAATTTTCACAAATTGATATTATTTCTCTCAAAATTTTCTCTATTTTGATAACGTGTGTATATATATTTCACTAAAAAAATATTATTATCTGTATAATTATCTTCTCAAAATAAGTTAAAGTATTTCAAGTTAAAATCTAATTTAACATTTCATTCTAAATTTTTTATAAAAATCTTAAATCATTATAAATTAACTTATTTTACAAAATAACATATTAGATAAATATAAATTGAATGGATAAAAATAAAAGATTAAATAACTTAAGACAATAATGTTATATAAACTTAAATTATATTAAATTAATATATAAATTACCTAAGAATAGGTAAGAGTATTTTTAGAACAATACATCATTTTAAAACATTTTCGTACAGAAATCCTGCAAAATAAATATGACTATCTAAATATTCTCAGATATTCTTATAAATTTTCCTGCAAAACAAACATGGTAATCTAAAGATGTTAGACATCTAAAATTCTGGGTATCTAAAGATACCGAACATTCTGATTTTCTAAAAACAAACGATCCCTTAGAAGAATGCTTTTTTGCGCATGTCTTAGGATGCATTGATATATGACACGGGTCAATCTCGTGAAGAAAGAAGTTTTTTGTTCTTCCTTTAGTTGAGATAGAAAGAAAAAAAAAATTGACTGATATGAAAGAATGACAATGGTGCTAAAAATAGTCTTGAGAGAAAAATTTATGATTCCACTTACAAACTTCCAACAAATAATGCATATTCATACCTAACATTTAGCTAGTTTAGTCTATGACAAACCATTAAACAAAAACACACTTGAAAATGATTTCCTTTACTACAAATCTTGGAGGAAAGCAACTTTTATGAAGAGACCTGTTCTTGGAAAGAGAAGAAGAACCAAGACTATAAGAAAGAAGACTATACAAAGATGCTAAAGAAAAAAGAAAAGAACATTACTTGAGTTACAAATTAACAATATCATATCAAACTTAATTATCTAAAGCTTCTTATCAGAGGAAGAATTCTACAAGATTCTTTCTGCATCTACTTGGACGCTGTGTTGCAATTAAGAGGGCTTTTTCCCAGACTGGATGGTTTAGCCTCTGCACTTCCCTGACCCGGTGTCCCTCGGCCCCCTGCTCGAGGGCTCAGCTCTCCTCTTAGCTCGCTCACTCGAGGGCTGAAAGAGCGATGAGGGCTGTCGAAACTTTTTCGGTCACATGTCGGTGTTGCCGTGGAGCTTGTGATCTTAGGACTACTAATATGCCTAAACTCGCCACGGCTTCGGGTGATAACCTCGTCTAAAATCTCTCCATCCCCACCAAATGAGGCTCCAGCACCCAGCTCGGCTTCCTGTTCACAGAATAGTATCAAAGATGTCAATCAGCTTGGTGATTGGTAATTGTATATCCGCATCGAAATGCATATAAGGTGAAGCATTGAATCAAATGGCAGGCAGATAAAATGTAAAGATCTTGACATGAATGTAGGCTAAGTTAAGGTGAACTTCAAGTGAGAATAGGTAATGTTACCGTCGCAAGATTGAACGGTAAAGCTGGTGCTTCTTCATATTCAGCTGCATCGAGGTCTTGAAGATGTGCACCTTTGAAGAACTTGGGAAGAAGGTATTGTCGGACGGGGACGAGAAGCATGATCATCAGAGGAAACATGACCCCGGCAATCGGAACCCATGTTAGTCCAAAACATATGAACAAATATACAGTTTGGAAAATGGTAAAAAGTGCAATGGATTTGAATGGCACGGTTTCGACAAAAGTTGCATGGTAATCCTCAAGAACTCTGCAGGCGACAGAAAAAATATGTTTGTTATTTGGTGAAACATATCAAATTGAGAAGTAGAAAAAGGATTGGAAGTTTTCATTACTTGTATCTTCTGCTGGGTGCAGTGAAGAGCAACAAGATTCTTTCCCAAAACTGGTTACCAGGCAAGCTTTCGATGGCCATAAAGGCAAAGTAACCCCAAAGAACCGAGGTCGGGATCATTTTCAGGACCGGCATGGCTGCGACACATCCTACCACCATTGCAGCTTGAAGCAAATTACTGACGCGCTGTTCTTTCACCTCAACAGGCAATAGATCATCAATCTCCTTTTCGATGTCAAATACTGTCTCATCGACCGGAGCATCAAAACTTCCCATACTAGAAGCTGCCTGAATGGTTGTTTCTTTTAGCTCATTCAGTCCCTGCTCAAAAGTTTTCCATAGCTTAGTTTCAGGAGCACTTAGGTGTATTAAATTGAGAGTAAATTTCTTTTTCCTTTTTTTTAAAAAATTTCACAAGCTAGAAGAATACGTAAACGTGCTTAGCCGATGGTGAATTACACATATAAGTTTGTGTATATCCGAGACTACTTCCTAGATGTTTAAGATTGCCATACGTGAGCAATCCTTCTTAACTGTGCACAAAAGGAATCAACTTATATGTAAACGAGTTTTGAGTTTTAAAAGCACGAAAATTGGTTGGCTTACACGAGCTGCAGGCTGTTGGTAGATCAGGGGGGTCTGCATTTGATTATATGCTTCTTGCATACTTCCATACAACTGTCCCAAGCTAGCATTCTTTCTCATACTACTCCGTGCCGTTTCTACAAGTTTATTCCGCAGCAACTACAAAATGAACCAGAATCTTTCAGTAAAACACTGAAAAGAATGATCACGCAATAGCAAATCGATGAAGATAACTCTGAAAAGATTATTGGGACCGGACAGACCGGTTTACCTGGTGTTTGAGAGTAGCCAGGCTCTTTGTATGCATTGGAGATTGTGGGATGACTCCATTAGATGGAGGAATTCCAAGAAGACCACATAGTAAGGTCTGAAATAAGAAGACGAGATTAGAACCGTTATATTGATGTAACAAGCGAGATGTCGAAAAAAAAAACATGGAGATAAGGAAATTGTTAATGGGATTCATTTTCATACCAAGAATCCCAATAGAAGTAAATCATAATGGTAAGAAGATGGTTTCCTCAAATTGAACTCTTTCTGCTGAGCAAGTTGAGATGCAACACTATGGTCGAAATAGTAAAGCACCGCAATCATCGTAGCCGGGATGAAAGCTCCACAGATATAAAAAACTGGAACGTCAAGCATATCCTGCAACGTTACAGAAAAAAATCATCATATTTCAGTTGAAGGAGAGAAGAGAGGAACATGATGAGGCACAGATTTAGAAAACTGATTAGCCTTACCTTAATAACAGTCCAATTGTCGTACGCACCAGGAGACCATGGATTCGGGCTGAAAAGTCGCCTTGGGATACCTTGTGGGACACTTTTTGAAGGTATATAGGATACACCTGTCCAAACAAGAACCATGAGCGGCACTCCATAGTCTGCTATCAAGCTTCTGAGCCAACCTGCCAAAATAATTGACTAAAATTATGAAATGAGTTGACTTTTTCATCTGCTTCATGTGACAAAATTGCCAGCTATGAAGAACTTTCTTGAATATCTCATCTTTTAGTTTTCTTCCTAATCATACCAGATCCATATCGCCACGACCGTGCTTTTCGACTCCTTAAAGCAGTGAGTAGAAGGCCAAATGACAGTACCAAAGCAAACATCCCATTGGCAAACCTCCAAGAAGGTATAAACTCGATCAATTTTGGATTTTCCCGTTCTGGGATGCGAAACTCATCCACAAGTCCCTAAAACAAAGTCAAAGGCACAACCTATATATCTTATTTTTCTTTTTTAATAGATTCAATCTTATTAGACATCAAGTCTGCAAAATTAAGAGGAAAAGGGAGTGCATATTTCTTACTTTGACCGCTTGCTGCATGAAGAGCATTGCAATAAGCAAACCGAACAGTTCACCGGCCAGACGAGTGAACCTATTGATGATGGAGCAAGCTCCTAATATAGCCATTGAGAACAGCAAGGCTGCAGTCCAAACACACACCCTAAAGATTCACATGTTCATACAAAGTTGTGTCAACAACAAGCATTAGAGAATCTCAATACTCAATACAGACAAATTCTACTTTCTTTGAAGCAGTAGAAAAGCATACCATCCACTCCATGCTAGAAACAGATTCCGACCCAACTCTGGTCGTTCCTTTGCAAAATTGAACATGAAGGTGTACATAATAACAGTAGGCTCAGCAACTCCCAAGATTAGCAAAGGTTGACCTCCAACAATGGAGTGAATGATCCCACAAAGAGCTGTGGAGGCTAAGGTTTGAACTGCAGTCAGCACCCCATCTGCACAAATCATTGAAAAAACAACAACAACAATCAATGACATACACTTAAGAATTCAAAATCAATGAAAATCTTCAGAATCTTTCTGTTTTTCCCTCTCCTTTTCACAAGTTAAGAGCATGATATAAATTCAACAACAGATCTAAAATGAACTTCACAAGAGATTCTAAGTTGTTCTCACCAGTATTTCTCTCCAACTGTTCACCAAATGAAATGACAGGAATTGCAGAGGCAAAGAATATGTAAGTGGTGGGAGCCAAAATCCTACAAACCAATAAAAACAACATGAATCCACATTCAATACTCAAACAAAAAGGTAAAAAAAACAAATCCCAAAAGTCAAAATGAACCAAGATTTCAAAAACTAAAGAAATGGAGAAATTTTCATTACCTATATCCAGCTTTCAACCCACCAGTCCAGTCTTGTTTGTAACACACTAACCTCCCTTTCAGGTCATTCTTTATTCCACGAAAAGGAACAAAAGTTTCCTCCATAGCTTCAATATGGGTCTTCTTTTTTCACTTCAAACTCTCTCAAAGCAAAAAAAAAAAAAAAAAAAAAAAAAAAAAAAAAAAAAAAAAAATTATTACAACAAGGATGGGGTCTGAAAAAATCAGCTTAAACTTCTAGCGATCTTCAATGGCATTGCTGATTAACAAAGAGGGGTTTTAGAAACTCAAACACAAAACTCAAAAATAGAAAATCAGTTACATGATTCAATGGCCTGGAGAGAATACGAGCTGATTCAAAGAAGGTTTAATGAGAAACACAAAGACAAAAAAAAAAAAAAAAGAACAAAAAGAACTGAAATCTCAGAAACAGAGCAAATGGGTGTGTAGAGAAACAAGCAACATTGTGGGATTATATAAGCTACAAAAGGAGTTTGAGAAATTGAAAAGGGGCAAAAAAGGGGCGGTGGGGGATGAAGGGAAAGAAGGGTAGATTTGATGCAGACATGGAAGCCGGTCAGAAGGGGGTATGAAAATGAAGTTCACTGTGAAATTTTTTTTAAAAAAATTATATTTTTTTTGTAATTTAGGGAGAAGGAATCATCTGTATCTCTGGCCATTCCAGCTTCCATGGACCACTTTCTTATGGGTAAGGCCAAAATGCCATATCATCAACATTTAAAGATTCAAACTTTGAAGCTATGGTGGTGGGACTTTCCAGATGATCCTCCATTAATGGAAGATTTGTTAATATTCATCTGATGAGCATAAAGTTCACAGCTTTGTTTTTGAGAAAAAAAAAAAAGGGAAGTCAAAAGCAGACACTATATGTTAGTCTCCAACAATAACAGAGCATGTCTGCCAAGAACAAATGGTTAAAAACTAAATAAACTTGTCTTATTTATTGTTGGTGTTAGTATTCAGTAGTCAGTAGTAACTATATGTAGGTTTTTTAAATAATTAAATTAATAAGGTGAAATTTATAATAATATCTTTTGTTTTGTATATATTTACAAGTTAGTGTGTCTAATCCTTTAGACTTTGTACTTAAAAGATTCAATCCATAAAAATAAATTTTGATAGGCTAAATTATAGAAAATACCTTTAAACTTTGGGCTTTGTTTCAATAATAACTTTAAAAACTTTCATTAATAATCTTGACTTTTCAAAAACGTTAAAAAATACACTTAGTAGAAGTAACATAAAATCACGGTGGAATGTTGCATCGTAATGGAAAATCAGCTAAAAGTATAATAAAAATAATCACTGTGGATATTTGTTGAATATGCCATGTCTAGCCGCCCCCACGAGCGTAGACAACGAAGAATCAGAGTTTGGTGAGTGAAAACCCATAGATATGATTGTAAGTGTGAGCGATTTCCTCACTAGTGTTTTTCGTTGTTGCATAGAGACTCGTCAGTTGGTCAGTTCGGTGGAGTTTCGAGAAGGGATTTTCTGTATTTAAAAACTTTCATTAATAATCTTGACTTTTCAAAAATGTTAAAAAACTACACTTAAGAGAAGAAATGAAAAATCACAGTGGAATGTTACATCATAACGGAAAATCAGCTAAAAGTATAATAAAAAGAATCATTGTGGGTATTGTGGAATACGCCATGTTTAGTTGTCCCCATGAGCCGTAGACAACCAAGAATCAGAGTTCGGTGAGTGAAAGCCCATAGATATGATTGTAAGTGTGAGCGATTTCCTCGTCGGTATTTTTCGTTGTTGCATAGAGACTCGTCGGTTGGTCAGTTCGGTGGAGTTTCGAGAATGGATTTTCTGTATTTAAAAACTTTCATTAATAATTCTGACTTTTCAAAAACGTTAAAAAATACACTTAGTCAAAGTAACAAAAAATCACGGTGGAATATTACATCATAACTGAAAATCAGCTAAAAGTATAATAAAAAGAATCACTGTGGACATTTGTGGAATACGCCATGTCTTGTCGCCCCCCATGAATCGTAAACAACGAAGAATTAGAGTTCGGTGAGTGAAAGCCCATAGATATGATTGTAAGTGTGAGTGATTTCCTCGCCAGTACTTTTCGTTGTTGCATAGAGACTCGTCGGTTGGTCAGTTCGGTGGAGTTTTGAGAAGGGATTTTCTGTGTTTAAGCCGTAGACGGGACTCAACGAGACCCAAATAATCATCATTTGTAGATCGATGTACTTGGTGACTTCTAGTTGAAGTAGGATTGGGGGTTTTTTATATTGTAACTAGAGGATGAGGGTGAAGGAGACCACATCAAACAGCTTGGAGAGCAATGTGGCCTCGTTTATGTTGCCTTCTACAATAAAGATTTTGTGTCTCAAAAGGAGGGGTTGACATGCTCTTTTCAATGATGAATCACAATAGTTGTTGAAGTTATAGAGTCTCAAATGTTGTTGCCTTGTTTCTTTAATGCCATCGAGTAGTGGGAATCAATGAAACGGGTCGCGATGGTGACTAGTGCGACAAGTAGTTGAGGGTGAAAATGAAGATGAGAATTAGAGTGATGAGAATGGTAGCGCAGAATAAACGCTTAGATGAGGCAATTAAGAGTTTTGTGTTGTTGACCTTATGAAGATAGTTGTGGTAGCATTTGAGCTTGAGAGTTTTGTTAGTGTCAGACAGAGATGCTATTGTTGATAGAAATTTAAGGTCTATAAAAGTGGAGAAGAAGGTTTTGCTGGTGTTCCTTCACTTCTGCTAACGGTAAGAGTACTTTGAACGTTTTTGAAATGTCAAAGGAATTAATGAATCTTCCTAAAATTCAGAGGTATTATTGAAACGAAATCCTAATTAAGTTTAGGAGTATTTTATATAATTTAGCCAATTATGATATAAGTATATTTTGACTGCCAAAAAGTATGTAACTTCATTTGAAGGTGTTAGGTTCGAATTTTCGCTACTCTATTAAAAAGAATAGATAACAAGAATCTATAAAAGTTTGAAACTCTAAACTCCAATCATTATTTTTTTTTTCTTGGTAAAAACAAGAAAAAATCGTTTAGTGTTGGGCATAATTTAGTAGTTTTGGACTCGTACAATTTACTTCCATTTTTAATTTGGTCTTTAGTTTACAAATTGTTTTTTAGTCCACAGGATTTAATAAGTTCCAAACTTAGTGATTATTGTTGAAATTTGTGCTTGGTTTTTTTAGTAGAAAAATATGTGCTTGTTATTAAACATCTGATTAATAATTCATGACATAGAGATAATAACATATATAAATTATATATCACTTACATAGAAGTTAAAATGTGTTCATTAATCAAAGAAAACAAATAAAGGAAATCTTTACATAGAATTTTATGCATTCGAGATCGTAGATGTCAAAAAAAAAGCAAAAATCATATTACTTTTTTCGTTGGATGTTTTAATGGAATAATTATTAAAACTTGAGAAACTGAATGAGAGCTTTTTAGATTTTAGGGATAAAAATTAAAAGTAAGAGTAAATTTTAGAGAGCAAATTAAAACTGTATTAAACCCCCAAGAAAACTTAGGCAAGTTCATCAAACTCCATGTGTGAATTAAAAGTGCAAATATTTTTAAAACGTTATTATCTTCTATATTTTGGCTTTTTATCAATCAAACCTTAAAGAATGATGATGTAAAAATAGAAATGGTCTATTGTTACTATTAGCCTATATTTTTAAGTAAAAACAACTATCCTTTGGTTAATTTAATGCCGTTTAATGGATATTAAGTTTTTTTTTTCTTTTAAATTCAACCATTATAGAGTATGAGAATTGAACTATCGATTTTTAAGATGGTAATAAGTTTTTTATTCGTTGAGCTATGCTCGGATTGACGATACTAAAATTTTTGTTGATGATACTTACCAATATTTGTGGTAAAAAAAATTTATTTGCTAATCAATTTGGAGTTAAATTTACAGAGTTTTTTTTTTACATTGTTTTTTTTAAATATATTAATTTTGAAACTATTTATTTAAATATTGTAGTTTTAAATCATCGAATGGAAGTCGTCTTAAGAGATGACAAGCCTCCGCGTGATTGGAGGTCGTCTCTTGAAGAGATGACATGCTACTCCAGCGAATTGAAGAGATGACCTTGTTTCCCTGATTTTTCTTTCAATCATTTCTTTGAAGTTTGAACTTCATTGATTTCTTTCCTTTTTTTTCTTTCCTAAAATCATTATCCAGTTTCTTTTTTTCTTTTTTCTTTTATTTTTCTTCCAAATTTTCCACGTTCTTTCTTTTTAATTTTTCATTTATTTTATTATGAAATAATTTTTAATTGACTTTCTTTTCTTATTTTCCTTTTTTTTCTAATTCATTTTTTCTTCCAATTTTCCACTTTCTTTTTTATCTTTTCAAATTTTTTACGTTTAGTGTTTACCAAATACAAAACATTTTTAATTGATAAGTAATTAACTAAAATTCACTTCACATATAAAAAAAATATGTCAATATATGTACATGATAAAATTTAATGTGTAAGGCAGACGTTACTGATTACGAGCTGGTTATCGACGACGTCTTTTCGACGCTTGATTTGGTTTCTCTACATGCTCTGTAGGGTACAAATATTGTTCATGCTCTCCACATCCACGTCCACATTCAGGAGCATGTGATGATGATGGGACCAACCTTGAAAGCATAATATGGTGGTGTATGAAGATATTGTAAACTGGGGTTAGTATCATCATCATTGGGGTGGAAGAACCAGCAACATCCTGCGTCTGAGTGATAGGAGGCATGTCTTCGACATTGTGGTGAACATCGTTAGGTACAACTTGGGGCCAACTGCTCGTGTACTGAAATGTCCTCCTTTCGAGCACGTCCTCTATGCTTAGGACCAGGAGAAGGTGCAATAGGTATGTTATACATACAACGTTGTCACTCCATGTCGTGTCACTACTATCACATAAGTTAAGAAGCTATAGATTTTGTGAGATATCCAAATGATAAAATAAATTAGATAATATTTAAAATTAATTTATACTTGAAGCAATATAATTTAGAAAATTTAATCAAAATTACCACTTGACTATAAGACGCTCCCTCACGAGTGATGTAGCATCTAGTAATATTCTGATACCAGTCCAAGTAATCTAGAGTTGTACGTCCATTGGCATCCCTTGGAGCATCGATTATAAGAAAGTCTATGCAAAAAGGTCATCGCGCTACATAAGGTGCAAGTTGGATTGACCAATCTTGATGTCAAAGATTTAGGTTATGTAGCTTCAGTTCTGTGTTGCACACTTCTGGGACAACTTGTTTCATGCCAAATTGTATCATCACTCTGTTAGGCAAATGTCACTCAACAATATGAAAACATATGAATGAACTTATCGTATGCCAAATGTCATGACTATTTCTACAATAAGCAGGTAATGTGGTCATAACATCATTATATGGATCTCAAATCATCTAAAACACAACAATATACAAGATTAGAGAAGAGTAAAATAAATCAAAGTATATGTAAGTTCTCTTTTAGTAAGCACGTACTATGTTGGGTTTAAGGTCGAGGAGATCGAACATGTATATATACTGGATCACTAACCTCGTCACACAAAATTGGCCTCTTCACCTATATTGAACATGAAATTTTAAATCAATTCTATCAATCATATAGAAAACAACATTAAATTTGAAATAAATTAACATATCAAGAATCACATACTCACCTAACTAATTCATGATAATTGATGTGGCAGCGCTAAAAGCCATCATTAGAAATTGTTCTCAACCCCAAAATTGAAGGAGGATTATATGGACTCTATAATGTCGCGAGCATCTAATTTTGTTTCCTTTCAAAGCTACCTATACAACCATGTTAAGTATGGTCCACCTCAAGAATATCGTCATGCAACCTCAAAGTCCACTAAGAATGGCAGTAACATAAAGTACAACATGTTGTTTGATTTGTCAGAGAATAATTAAGCTCCAGCCAAGCATACCTCGCTACAACTTCCTTATCTACATCATCATCCAACCTTAGAAACTAAGATGCTAATCAAGGTAAATTTAATTTTGTCGGGAGTTATTATGAGTAATTGATAACTCTCATTTATGAGGGTTATTTAGCTCTAAAAACTAAGTTTATTATTTAGAAAACAAGTGTTTAGTGTCAATATCATTTAGAGTGAATTTAAGTAAAAACAAGTTAATCATGTCTTTGTAATCATAATTTAATAAAAAATAGTAAATATGTATAAAATGAAGCAATTTTATAAAAAAAAATTGTTAAGTGTTAATGTTTTTGTACAAAAGCTGTAAAAAAGACCCAGATGCAACTACATATTGAGTCAGGAGGCAAACTTCAACTAAAGATAGAAAACATGTGAAATGTGCTCGGCATGTGGTTGCAATTGGACCTAATTTACAGATCTTCTAGAAATCACGAATTTGACAGATTTTCGAAAGATATTTCATCAAATATTTTCAAATCACGAGATATTGGTTAGTTACACAACTTCTCACACTAATCTCTACAGAAACCCAGACCTAGGAGGTTTATAAAAGACAGCTAGAGCTCCCATTTCAATAACTTCAGACGGTTACACAAAATTTCATTCTTAGACAGTTGTTCATTTTTTGTTTTTCAGTTTTTAGTCACCACTCCGAGTTTTCTAGTGCTATAAACCTCGTTTAGACACTTTATTCGAAAGAAGAAAAGTGTAAACACTTGCTCTCCTTGAAAAAGGTTGAGCACGTTAGTTTGAGGAAAAAACTAGGTTTATATTTACTGTTTTTACTTTTATTTAAGTTTCTATTTTTCATTTTAGTTGCTATTTTGTTTCTCACTTTTAGTTTCTATTTCGTTTACATTCAAACTCAAGTGTATTACATTCTTATTTACATAATGAATTCAGTTTTTATTCTTCCAAGTTCCATTCTCTACTTTTTCAGTTTTATTTCCTTTACAATTATGAGCTAAGTTCTTTCATGGGGATTTAAAGATGTGGATACCCTAAGTAAGAAGAAAGTTAAGCCTTGAGCATAAGCAGCTTTGCTCAACACTTAGCACAGCTTGCTTTTATTGAAGTTTAAGTTTCATTATTAGCTTAAACTGATCACTTGGGTTAGCATACTATGGGTGAGACTCAATATTGAAAGGGTTGGATTGAGCACGCATTTCATAAGAGCAATATGAAAAAAGTACCCAGAAATAGGACTTTGTTTTTGTACCTAGACATAGGAGATGACCTATAGAGTCAATAGAGTTATTTGCTAGCTTGTTTATCTACGTTCAATTAGCCATAGACATATGTGTTTAATTACTTAGGCTTCTAAAAGCATTTAGAAAAAGGCAGCTAGGTGTTGAACTCTATTCACGGTTATAAGTGTCAATTAATGTAGGTTGAGGGTGCACTTAGAATAATGCATTCTGCTTGAATCGTATAGAACTCGAAGGGGTGAGATGCGGGCGCATATAGGCAGTAATCGCTGATAAGCCTCCTCTAGTTTAGTTAAATTGTGGGCACATAGATGGGCACATAATCCTATGGGGTTGAAACGGTTTTGGATCCCTCTTCTTTAATAAGTGTTTTTATCCGTTATTTGTAATTCCTTTCTTTTTATTTTTGTTTTGAAAAATACAACAAAATCCTCTATTATTTTTTATTACCTCGGTCCCAAACTTTGATGAGGTCTTTGTTATAAATTGGATTTTTGTTAACCATGTTCCCTTGGGATTCGATACTTGGCGTACTCTCCACATTATTATTTGGTTAGATAATGTGCACTTGCACTGTTGTCCCATCAGTAACAATTGGCATGTCTATCTCCAGTCATAGTTCATTGTTCCAGTGATAGGCCCGCCATCCACTGGTAACCTAAGCAACATTGCTACATCCTGTAGAGTGATAGTTTAAATACGAAAGGAGAAAGAAACGACCTACTTATGCACAAAATGCTTTAAAATCGACAGACAAGTAGGTCATCTCTTACTGAGTGCACATTAAAAAAAAACCATGTAAAGACGACCTACACATGCATAACAGACAATGTGTTTTCAGATGGCTGCAACCGCGTGGAAAGAGATTGTTGGGATTTATGCCATAAAACCTTGTAATTAATAATTTATTTAATAATTAATAATGATTTTGATTATTTTATTTGCAATATAATATTATCTATTATATGAAAAATTCAAGGTTATTAGTGTAATCTTGAACAATATGTGGTTGATATACGGAAAGATCGTGTTCAAGAAATAATCTAAAGGGTCATAGTATATGGGTAAAATTGGGTGCCTTATCCTGGTAACACTATTGATACAACCCACTTTGTAATAATTACAAATGATTTGATCAAAATCGTTCATGTGGAGACATATGAGTGGTGGTATCTTATACAATGAGTTTGTATAAGATTGGACCACGAAATATTAATGTCTCTTTATAAATCCGTTGATTGAGAAGATTAATATTTCACTAAGGTGATCATATGCGACTCAATCTTAATCCTAAGTGAGTTATGAACTCCTACCTGTGAGGGCTTGTCCTTTGATTTGCATGGGTGAGAGTAGCTTTTGTAGCCGATTCAATATGCCTACCATTTTGGAGACTTGACCAAATAAGGAGATGGGAACATAATCTCATAAGATGGAATTCACTTCTTCCCATATAGGGTAAGTAGATTAGTAGTTCTCTTAAGTACTGATTTCGGGACTTGAACAATGGGACCCCACCCTCTCATTGGCCCGAGAGGGACTTCGTTTATCGTTGGATCATAAAAAAATTGTTCATTAGAGAATCAGTGGTACTTAAGGTGTAAGATGTAATTACAAGGGTAAAACAGACTTTTGACCCAGTTGTAATTACGAACAACTCGTGAAGGATCAACTTGCATGTAGTGATTATATCCATGGACATAACTTGCATATAATGCATAAGAGTGCAACTCTAGGTCTATAGTGGAGGGACCTCATAGTTAATAAATGAAAATTGATTAATTAAATAGTTTAATTAATTAATTTTGTATCATTGGAGCTTATAATCTGTAGGTCTATAAGGTCACATTGCTAGTTCATAGTAACACTAAAAGATCCATCTAGTTAAAAGAAAATTTTGAAATGTTCAAATTAATATTGAATTTAAAGTGTTCAAATTAATATTTAATTTGAATTAATATTTAATATATTAAATATAAAAGAGGAAAATATATTTATTGTATTTGATACATTAAATATTAAAATAATTAATGTATATTAGATACATTAAATAAAATATATTTATAAAAATTTGAATAAGATCCAAATAAATAAATATCGTAGGAGATTTAAATGAAATTCAAATAAGTATAAAATATATTTTAATATATTAGATATTAAAATATAATATTTTAATTATAGCAAAAATTTTCTCTTGGTCTCTAGTAGGACCTTTGGATTTAGTCATTAGAAATAACACATATTTTCTCAATAGAGAATTAGAGAATTCTCTCTAGACCTCTTCCTCTCCAATCCCTTGTGGATTTTCTTTCAAAAGGCTCCCACAAACTTTGGTCTCATGTTCGAGTCATAATCAGGAAGACTTTGTGAATGAGATAAAGACTCGCCAGAAATATCTCCATATTTACTCCAAGTAAGTTTGCTTAATCTTATTTTTTTTTAGTTTAATTTTAAATAAAATCAAAGACGATCCAATGCTTCCGCTGTGGAGTGAAATGTTCATTTCTTCAGAGACAACCTTCATTTGACAATTTAAAACTACAATTTTTAAATAAATAGTTTCAAATTTAACATATTTTAATAAAAAGTAAAGAAAAGCAAACAACATTAATAAAAAAAAATTCCTAAATTCACTTGACCCTTCAAGTAGAAATTATTTTTTGAACTCTACTTTGCATTTTCTAATACTTCTTCCAAAGAAAAATATATAATTTTTTTTTTCGAGTAGAAGTGAAAAATAGTAAAAGAAAGAAATTAACAAGTTTATCCCTTTGGATAGCTATATTTGCCCAATGAGGATGCTCTTCAATCCAAATCTCCAAGTGTTTGAAATAGCGAGCATGAGTCGCAAGTTCATGAGCGGCTATATTACACTTACGATTGACGAGGAGAAATCCCATGATCACATGGTTGCTTTGTTGACTTTGGAGAGCATCAACAAAACATTGAATTTCATTCATAAAGCGTTTCTTCCTTGTCAATAACTTCTAAAGTATCAGTGAGTCCCACCTTAGCACAAATAGGATGTAAAATGGCCTCAACTGCTCTAGATATGCCATATGATAAAGCAACCACTTATGCAAGTTCTACTGAACCCATATGCTTCCTATAAGTTTCAGCAGCTTGCATAGTTTCGCCATAAAAAAATTCCTGATGATTACACCTATGCCAACTGAGGTGTCTATAACCACTGCGTCTGAATTCAGTTTGAACATGTGCAATGGCAGAGGCTGCCGTCAGGGAGGAATATGTTGATCTTTTGCTATTCGGGTTTGATGTTGTCATTGTGGATCTACTATATCTGGTATGTTCGTGAAGTCGTCGATGTGTCTGTGAGCTTTGCCATCCTCATGTTGGAAGCTTCACCATCCATTTCTGCCACAAAATCTAGTGTCCATGTCACTAGATCCTTTAATGAGTTCGGTGAGTTTCCAAAGACCTGATTGTTTATGTGTTGGGTTGAGGCGATGATGGAAAAAATGCGACATTCCATCGAATCAAAAACTTGTATAGCCCTACAAAACAAAAAGCAGCAACATGAAATTGAAAGTTACTTAACTTCACACTTGGTGGCCAATTTTTCTAAATTTGCCTACTTCTCCTCCAAGCCCATATGGCATGCATAGCCAATTTCAGGTGCATAATAATGGCTCGCAATAATGATTCCATAGGTTATTATGCTTTGGTGAAAATGACAATAAACACCTTAACATATTATGAAAGTATTTGTTTGTGGTGAAAATGACAATAGAGACCTTAACTTATTGGGATGGATCACACAGTCCAATAAGGAGGAGCCAATTTCTATATTTTTTAAACCTATGTTAGATTTTAATTTTCCTAACCCTTTTTGTTGAAAGCTCTCAAAGTTTTTGGCTTCTGCTTGAGTGTGTGTGTATATATATATATCTTAAATTCATAAATACAATGCACAGCTTAATAGTATATAATGTTTTAAATTTTGAACTATCATGAAAATGTACCAATAAAATGAAAGCAAAATATGATATCATGATATGTCATCTCATTTACTAGATATTAAAGTTCAACAAAGAAAGAACTATATTTTAATTGTGTTGAGAACTAATCTCAAATTAAGAAAAAAAAAATGAACTTGATATAAAGTTGTGGACAAAGTTCAAAGAAAAAGTATAATAGAAAACTGATAAAGTGACCTTTGGCTTAACTAAATCAGAAAATGAGCTGATCCAATTTAAAAAGGAAGGATTTTAAGTATTACTTTACAACTACCCATAGGATTAGTACCAAACCAAAAAAAGAAACATCCTTCAAACTAGAAACAAGCCTACAAAACAGACACCTACAGCTAATGCTCATAATAAGAACCATAAAATCAATGCATGTAATTTAACACCTAGTTAAACTTGTACTTAAAGTAAATAATAATAATAAAATTTACTGTTTTCTAACATTCCTCCTCAAATGAAATAGGAGTTCAATGAGCTAAAGCAAGTAGAAAAGAGAAAAAAAAAATTAAAATTGTAAGAGACAAGAACAAGTTGATTTGCTAAAGTGGCATGCATTCTTGTTTACAGTTGAGATTGCTTAGAATTTGATATCGAAATAAAGTGTAGGTCAATTTAGTAGTCACATGGACTAAGGTATGATATGTCGATCCAACAGTACTTGATTTAGAAACCACTAAATGTTTTTCAGAAGACATTGCAACTAGTAATGTTCCAAGATAAACATAGTAGATTATCGAAATATGTTAGCTAACATTATCGAAACATGTTGCCCAATCAATATCAAAAGAATCCTGTTAAGGGTATTGTGGTGGTTGGTTGCACTCATATGATGAGGATACCAAAGTGTTTTTTACTTTTTCATATTCCATGCTTGATGAAGAGCTTACTTTAACCTATAGTGAGCTTTGAATAGTTTCCACACATATGATAAAGGATAGTTTCTATCAATGGAGCCTAATGGTTGTTCCAAATAGCTAAATAGATTTTAAGACAACAATTGTGATATAATAATTTGTATTGTGTATGATTTAACTATTAGGTTGAAAGTTAGTCACAAGGCTTCCAATTTGAAGAAGTCCTTTTTTAACTAATCATGCCTTGTATTGTTGAATAGTACAAGATACCTATTTATTAGGAATTACATCATAGTTAGGAAAATATGAGGTTAATTCCCAAGTTTGATTTCAAATTAGAGCATCAAATTCTTCTTTTTCTTCATACTTCTATCTTTAAATTTTATTGGTTAAATCATAACTTAGTCAACTATATAGAGGCTATAAATAAATAAATAAATTTCTTTGATTAGGTAATGTCATCCCAAGTTGCAAATGATCATAGAATGTCAATTCATAGTGATTGGAGGAGAGATGCTCAAAATCAAAAGAAATAAGGGCTGAAGTAAGAAATTAAACGATATATAACGAACTAAGAGAAATAACGATATTTTAAACCAATTAGACTTTATCAATCGAGTTTGTATTTCTAAACACTCAAAACATTTATAAGTACTACTCAATAAAAATCTTGAATCTCTACTATTGTAATCGATTGTAGGTATTGGAAGAGAGGAATTTTGGTTGCATCTTCTTTCTATATTTTAATTTGTTTGAACATTCTCTTTCTATAGTGGGATACAAAGTAATCACAAAAGTTTCTATAATCATGTAAAAGATGGAATATTCTTTTCTTGTATTTCATTCTATCTCTTTTACCTTCCCTTCCTAAATTAAAAAATAATAATAATAGAAGAAGAAGAAGACAAGAAACAAAAGAATACATAGAATAGTTTGCATTATGTGATCAATATTCATTGCTTTGCAAAAAAGGAAGAGTTGACTTTGAATTCAATTGGTTCAAAATTCTAGAGTTGCCATTTGCTCACAAAAAAAAAAAAAAACTTCAAGTGTAATTAAGATTATTTTTAGAATCAATAATGTGAATTTTGTTATTGAGAATATAGCTCATCCCCATGTGCCTTATTTGGAACAACTCATTTTTTTTTATATAATTTAAACTCATTTCCTACTCTTAAACCCATCCTTTTCAATGCCATCTCCAAACAACCTTTCCTCCATCACTTAGGGTGAAACACATTTTAAACTTTTAAATGAAATTTCATGATATTTTAATTCTTGACTCTATTTTATAACGATTTTAATCTATGTTCTTTTTTAAATTGAAATAAAAGACAAGGTGTAATTAAATTAGGGTTACGCTATGTTATTTAAAATGAGTCTAGTATAATTTTTGAAATGGCAAAAAGAGATTTTGACCGATTAAAAGCGTTTTTCAAAATTTTCATTTATTTGACTACATGGTAAAAAGAGATCTCAAAAGTGTTTATAAAAATGAACAAAAAAAATACATATGGAATATATATATATACATGCAAAATAAAGAAAATAATTGGAAGGGTATTATTCATATTAGCAAATAGCAATCAAAATAATAGAATGGTAAATTGACAGTTCAATACTTTTCATGAGTTGCATTTTATTTAAGTAAATGTTTTTTTATTAAATAAAAGCATGACATGTGTCAATAAATTAAGATGAATTCTTATTTCGTCAATTAAAGAAGTCAAATACTATTTTTCTTTATCATCAAATTGAGTGATAGAAACCTATAACGTAAGCCATAATTGATTTTATTAAATATATTTACTTTATATAACTATTATCACTTGTATTTTAAAATGATAGAAAAAATAAATTATCTTGTACTGAAATAATAATAATAAATTATCTTATCTTTTTTTTTTTTTTTTTTTGAAAAGGAAATGATCTTATCTTCTAGTTAGTCCAGTTTGGTAATTTAAGAGTTAAGACAATTAGTTAAGTGTGGACGGTTGATGTAAGACACAAAATAATATTGAAATGAAATTATATATATATATATTTTTTAGTTCACAATGAAATAATATTTTATAACATAGTACAAAAATAAAATATTGATACAAGTTTTCTAATATCATTTTCCGTACTATCAAATCCTATTTTAGCTTGTACTAAAAAAAAAAAAAATCATATTTTAGCTACCTTTAATAAAAATATCAGTTTTAGTATCTAAATTTTGATGTTTATTTTATTTTGTCTCCTATATTTCGAAATGTTTTTTCTTTTTAATTTTAGTCCTTAAATTTTTATTAAAGTTGACTTTTGTTCGAGTAAAATTCTGGTTTTGCATTTAAATGAAAACCTATATACTTTTTAATATAATTCTTTGATTGTTTTTTTAAACCACCAAAATTAAATAATAGAGTCGAGAGTTCTTTTTTAAATTATTTTTTTCATTAGGAATTTTTAGACCCTTTTCTAATTCTTTGAAAAGGTTTCTTAATATATATATATATATATATATATATATATATAGGGAGAGTGGAGCATAGGGAATATTAAAAATTCCCATGGCGATATATCATGGTGGGGGTGCTCTGAATATTAATGCTTGGCTCATGATTTCCATAAAGAAAGTTTATAAAGCTAGTTTATGCGGCTTTTTTTTTTTCTTTTTTGAGTTCAACAACATTTGAGGGTAGGAGATTCGAACCTCTACCCTTTTAGTCAATTGTACATGTCAATTACCGCTGAATTATATTCACTTTGGCTAGTTTATGCAGTTTGAGTTTATGTAATATGTTCAATTTTTAGTTCTATAATTTGTAAAAGTTAAAATGTAGTATGACAAGGGGACTTATGCTAATTGTAAAAATAGTTAATTTTTTTTTAGTTCAACATGAGTGGGAGATTTGAACCTCTAACCTCATAATCGAAAAGGTACATGTCAATTATCGCTGAATTATGTTCACTTTGGCTAGTTTATGCAGTTTGAGTTTATGTAATCTGTTCAATTTTTAGTTCTATAATTTGTAAAAGTTAAAATGTAGTATGACAAGGGGACTTATGCCAGTTGTAAAAAAAGTTAATTTTTTTTTTAGTTAAACATGAGTGGGGGATTCGAACCTCTAACTTCAAAATCGAAAAGGTACATGTCAATTACCGCTGAATTATGTTCACTTTGGCTAGTTTATGCAGTTTGAGTTTATGTAATTTGTTCAATTTTTAGTTTTATAATTTGTAAAAGTTAAAATGTAGTATGACAAGGGGACTTATGCCAGTTGTAAAAATAGTTAATTTTTTTTTCAGTTCAACATGAGTGGGGGATTCGAACCTCTAACCTCATAATCGAAAAGGTACATGGGTGAAGAGAACCAACAAACTCATGAGTCAAATCTAAACGACATCTACACCTTGGACTATTTTACAAAACCTAAGTAACTCGACAGTGGTGGAGGTAGCATTGTGCCTTGGGGAGTTCCCCACTTCAATTTTCCTTATATAACTATATAAGTAATAGTTTTCTTTTTTATAGTTTTCTTTTTTCCTTTTTAGTGTATATTCATGTCCAACCTCCTTCATCACTAAAATTCTTAATTACGATTGTAATATTTAAAACCAAATTTATAGAGCATATTTTGCCAACCTTAAACGCATACTTTTCCATTGCAGAAATTTGGATTATACAGTCAAGACAATTTAATTGCCTGATTTATTAAATATCCTAATTGATTGAAATATAGTATTTTAAAAGATGATACATTTTATTTATATTGTTATTTATTCACTCATAAGTTGGAGAACAATCAAGAAGTGACTATCAAATTAGAAAAAAGAGAAATTACAAATTAGATATAAATTTTTGGTATTAATACTAAAATTTAATTTTACTTTATAAAAATTCTAGATCTGTCACTGTCATGGTAACACATACAATACAAATACAAGTTTTTTTTTTTTTTTTTTGAATTTAACAATATTTGAGAGTGGGTGATTTAAACTTCAGACTTCTTGGTTGAGAGTACATACTAATTACTGTTGAGCTATACTCACTCTAACAAACAAACACAAGTCATGTTGGTATTTGTATAGTTCTCCTCTTTTCATGTACCTCTTTTAATTATTAAAAAATTAAAAAATATATATATAGTTTTTAAAGAAGTCCTCTTTATTCAAGTAACCAACCCATTTTTTTAAACAATTATCAACATCGGTGATGTTGATTAATGATTTTTTCTCATGACCATTAAAAAAAAGTCAAGAGTTGCCGCGTTAATTTTATGTATATAATAATACAGCAAAAGATTGTTAAAATCAATTACTTTTCTGTTGAAGTAGCTTTCTTTTTCTGATTAAAATTACTATCTTAAATAAATAAATAATAATAATAATAATAAACCTCGTTCTGTTGAAGTAGCTTTTTTTTTTTTTTTTGATTAAAATGACTATCTTAAAGAAATAATAATAATAATAATAAACCTCGTTCTCTTTTCGCATCAAAAGTCAACACCAGAACCAGAACGATTGTTTTCAGAGATAGAGAGAGGGATTTGTGATGTTTTATTGGTCATGACAGGCAAGTGCATGTAGCAAAGAAAAAGGCTGGAAAAAAAAATCCATTTTAATTAGTTCAAATACCACAGATGGGATATAGGGATTTTAGATATCAATTATGATTAAATTAAACTCATGTTGGCAGTGTTTGTAAGTTCAAAACATTGATCCTTACAATTTTTAAAAATGACTATTTTGATTAGTATTTATAAAATCAAAGCATAAATTTTATGCTTATTTAAAATGCTCATAAACCAATGTATGTCGTAAAAGCTATATATTCTCTTAAAAAAATGGGATTTTACGCATAGAAAATCACTTGACCTAGCAAGGGTTTTTAGCATATTTTGCGGATTTCTACCATAATTATTAGTCATAGTTTTTCCCCTAATGTCCTTTTATTTCTTCAGCAAATTAATGAGGTTGTAAATTTCTCATTGACCATCACATTTAATACTTATTTAAAATGCTCTTTTTGCATAAAGAAAAAATAAATTAAAGCATAAGCCTTTGTATGGTTATCATGCCTTTCTTATTGCTTTATTTGTCACTTTCATTAATTAACATTATGATATATCATTCTCTTTACTTAAAAGGCTCTACCAAATTGCTTGAGGGGTTTCTTTTTTATTTTTAAAGATTCAAAGGTATCTACCAAGCAACCCTTTAACTTTTGTGCATTATGCTCTAATTAAAGTTTTGTTATTGGTTAGCTTCCTTTGATTCCATACACACACACACACATATATATACACACAAATTAAACCTTAATCATCAAGGTGGGGTCTGGGTTTCTCTCTAGTATATATATAAAAGTTTTAAATGTGTTTTGTTTTATTCATATTCTCAAACATTTTCTCTTTCTAGTAGATTTAAATAGACTATCAATAGTCAAAGTAAGCATAACTTTATTGATAATTAACATGTGCTCTCTACCAAAAGGTCAAAGGGTTCGAGTTCCCCACCCCAGATGTTATTGAACTCAAAAAAAAAAAAAGAGTAGACTATCAATATAAAATAGAGAAAAAATAACATTAGACGAATTTTAAAGTCTATGATTTCTAATACTATGTTAAATTTAACATTATCAAAAGTTATTTTTTTTCCATTATCAAAAGTTCATTTTTTTTTCAATATGTAATGCATAGGTTAAAATATCATTTTACTCTCTATACTTTGTACTTTGGGATTTGTTCTATTTTAGTCCCTATACTTTCAAATGCCTAAATTTAATCATTATAATTTTGATAAATCTTAAAATTAGTCCCTACCATTAGAAAATAATTAGTCTTTCTATCAATCTTCCATCTATAAATAAACATATTTACATTGTGTCTTTGAATGAAAATTATTATTATTATTTTGAAAAGTTAGATGAAAACAAACTTCAAGCTAATGATGAGGACCAATTTTAAGATTTATTAAAAATATAGAGACTAAATTTGAACATTTCAAAGTATACATGAACTAAAATGAAATGATTTTCTCAAAGTATAGGGATCAAAATGGTAATTTAACCTAATACATATTTAGGGGAGCGCTCTCTCTCTCTATATATAGTTAGGAAGGCTAAAATGATTGCCACTATAGGACAAAGTATGGAAGTGGGAAGTATAAAGATTAGAAAAATCTTAGAAAAGGAAAACAAAAAAATATAAAGAAGTAAAGCTTTAATATTCTAGATGCATATAATTGCCCTACCTAACAATTCACACACAATCATAGAGCATCAAGAACACAATTTTTGGTCAAACCACTTGTTGTCTAGCCCTCTCCCAATTGAATTATTGTCTTCCAAATTTGTAAATGTGTTTGTTTGTCTGCTTGTTTGTTAGAGAGCTGGAGACCATGGCTTGTGCTTAGATCTTGTGTTTAGTTTTAACTTTCAATTTCTAGGAATTTAACATTATGAAGTTTGGATCGAAGAGTATAAGAGGATTTTCATTTGCACCTTTCCTCTATTTTTAATTTTCTTTGTTTTTTAATCACCTATTTGTACTAAAAAAAAACTAAATTAGATAATCAGTCATGAACTAGCTAATAAATTGCACTAAATTCAACCAACAATTTCGAGAAAACTATTTCGAGAAAAATTCAACTGAAAGTAACTTAAAGTTTATTATAAAAAAATTGTTAACATTGAAAACTAAAATTACATAAAGTTATCACATTAATAGTTTTTAAATATTATTTTTAAACAACACATTCAGAATTGCCAGCATGAACATAATTTAGTGATTAAAGCATCTACAATTTTTTAAAAGGCTACAATCTAAAAGAAATTAAGAGCTTTCATAAAACGTCTATTCCAGTCTTTTTCTTTGAGTGTTATTAAACAAACATATATATACATTATTAGAGTTATTATCATGATCATGATTAAAGGGGAATACCCAAAAGAGGTAGCTAACTAGGGAAGGTTCAAATGTGCAACACTAATTCAAAGTTTGATCCAATTGATAAGTTTATTTCAATCTCCCCTTTCTTTTTCTCTCTTATCTTCTTCCTTTTTAACTTTATTTTTTTATTTTTTTATTTTTACCACCATGCATTTGAAATGATTTTGTCTAGCACAATACATTGCTTCTTTAATTTTTCCTCATTATTGTAAATTGTGAGGCAAAGAGAAATACAAATGTCAGTTAAAGAGAAGATCATAGCCATATGGTTTTTAAATTAATCTCAGCCATTCATCATGGTAGGCCCCTCAATTTTTATTTATTTATTAGGGTTACTCTTCAAGTTATGCACTTAATGGTGTAGGGTAACCCCAAAGTTTTCAACCATAATGAGCCATCTTTTAGAGAATGTTTGATTTTGACTTTTCTTTGAGTTCAATTATTATACATTGAAGATAGCATATAGTACTTTGAATATGCTCTAGGGATCTGTGAATCTTTTTCTTTTCAAAATGTAAAATGCAAATTTGTAATATTATTCTTCAAAGTGAAATGATTATGAATTTGTGGTTTCATATTTCTTCTAAAAAAATATGGAGGTTTGCATCATATCATCTCATAAAAACTTTATGTCAAAATATGAATTTATTTTATCGGCATTTAAGAAATAATCAAGCAAATTGAAAAATATGCCCCTTTTTCTTTCACTTTCTTGTAGATGTGGTGTTCCAATAAGATATCTTCTTTTTATTTAAGAATATAGACAAATCGTGATTTTATACAATTTACTTTCTACCATTAAATATCACATAAACAAGAAAATTATATTTATAAACTACTAAATTATGTAAGCGTTAATTGTTATTTTAAAAATAGTAGAATTCAAAAAAGAAAAAGAAAGAAAAAATAGTTGAGAGTGTATATTATTATAATTGTGAAATAATAAAATGGAGATTGAAAGTTTAAATAGATTGTGAATCATCGATATCTTGTCATAAGTCTTAACATCCAATTTAGCTCTTAATTTTAACTTTCGAAACTAATAAAAACAAAACAACATATTATCCAAAAAAAATCTCATTATTAAACACAGAAATTGTGATTAGAAACAGAATCAATAAACTACTTTACTAATATAATCATGATCAAATTATAAATCCAAACTTGAATATTAAAAAATTTTGATTACACCTCTAAACTCGAAAACTCTTCTATTTATCTCATTGTGTCATTGATACTATATTAACGAGCATTCATGTGTGTATGCTCGTTAAATTGATTTTGACAAGAGTTATAAAATGATTACACAACTAAACAGACTAATACACATGTCACATCAATACGTCTCTAATAATGTTAATGACAAATACTAAACACAACATAAAATATGGAAAAATTACAAGTTTTAGTGCATAAACTTTTCAAGTTTGTGTTTAATAGGTTCTTAAAACTTACAATAAATATCTAATAAGTTCCTAAGACTATGTTTCAATAATCATTTGGTTTTTAAAAATTGTGCTTGTTTTCTCACATTTCCTTTACAATGGTTTTCATCTAATTTCTTAAGGAAACATTTGAATTTTTAGCCAAATTATTTCAAAAATAAAAACAAGTTTTTAAAAACTACCTTTTTTTTCTTCCTTTTTTAGTTTGCAAAACTTGGCTTGGATTTTCAAAATATTTTAAAAAGTAGATAACAAAACAAAAAAACTCATAGATGGCAGTAGTGTTTTTAAGCTTAATTTTCAAAAACCAAAAACAAAAAATAAAATGATTATCAAGCAAAGCCCAAACTTTTAATTTTTTGTTTAATAGGTCTCTAAACTTTTGATATTTTATATCTAATTGAAAGTTTATAATTCTTCAAAGATCTAACAGACATAAAGTTAAAAGTTTAGAAACTAAACTTGTAATTTAACCCTTAAAAAGTGCACAAAAGGATGAACACCGCGTTAGATTAAATTTAAAATTATTATTAGATTGAAGAGGGAACATAATCTAATGTAGCCAAAATTGGTGAAGTGTAAGGTTGGGAGTAGAAAAATGGGCAGATAAGATAGCAGAAGCCACAAGACGATTGGCAGCATCAGTGTAATGAACTCCATCCCAAACGATAGATTTTGAAGGGTTGGCGCAAATGGAGTAGCCAGGTTGTCCACATGTTGCTTTCACATTGTAATTGTTTGGTGGCCCTCCATACCCACAACATCCCATCAATGGATTCTCCATCCCTTTTACAAAACCACAAATCAAAACATTGCCATTAGTTTCCTCGTTCTTTTCTATGCTTCGAAATAAACGAGCTAATTAGAAAATAGTATCTTCAAAAGACGATTTCATTTGTTATCTGATAACATGTTTTCTCAAGAAAAAAAAAATGAATGCACTCGTAACATTATGTTTGACAACTATTTTGTTTTTTGTTTTCTATTTTTAAAAATTATGCTTATCCATCTCCTCACATTTTTTGGTAAGTTTTTCACTTTTCTCAAAAACACATTTGAATTCTAAGTCAAATTTCAAAAATAAAGTCAAGTTGCTCTTTTTTTTTTTAGTTTTCAAATTTTGATTTGGTTTTTGAAAATGTTTTTAAAAAGTTAGGGGATAAGGCAAGAAAATTATATGTAGAAGTAGTGTTTATAAACTTAATTTTCAAAAACATAAAATAAAAAATAAAAATGATTATCAAATGAAGCTTAAGCTATCTTGTTCTAAAATAAGTAGATTTGACAAGTGAAATCTAAGTCATATATAACGATAAAAACCCTATTTTTTTTCTCTCTTTTTTTTCCGCCCGTCTAGTAAAGAAGTAGATTTGGCTACACAAACTAGTGCAAATTGGTCATCTATATAGGATCAAAGTTATTTATTCTTGTTTCTTTTGTCCTTGTCTCATGAAATAGTAGGCTTGAATATTACATAGCTTTTGAACCCTAATCTATATATAGGACTATAACCCTATAGATTTTTCACTTTATTTTTTTAGTGTCTATCCCATGGAGCAGTAAGATTGAAATCAAATGGTTAAATTACAAAAATATCCCTGAACTATGAGGTTGGTTTCAATTATACCCCTAAACTTTGAAAAGTTTCATTTTAACCCTCGAACTTTGAAGTTTGTTTTCAAAACAACTCTTGAATGCTTTTTTTCGTTAAATTCATGGACGGAAAATGATGTTTTTGTTTTTGTATTGTTGCTTATGTGAACATATTTGAACATATAAGTTGAAAAAAAAAAATCAAAACATATGCAAATACATCATTTTTCGTCCATAAATTTAACGGAAAAAACCTTCAAGGGTTGTTTTAAAACAAACTTCAAAGTTCAAGGGTTAAAATGAAACTTTTCAAAGTTCAGAAATATAATTGAAACCAACCTCATAGTTCATGGGTATTTTTGATAATTTAACCACATCAAATCATATAGGGGAATCAAACCCTTTTTTTTTTTCTTCCACTTTTTATCTTTCAACTCTTATCTTGTAGAATAGTATAAACAAGACGATTGTTCTTCTTTTGATATATGGGGTCAACAAGTCTCGAGTTTTGTTCTTATATATAAAAATGAAATAAAGAAAACATACCATATGTTTTGGGATGGGCGAAGAGGTCGTACTTGATAGTGTATACGTCAACATAGACAATGATGGCATCCTTAAACTGAGATCTCAGCTCTTTGCACACATTTTTTAGGCCTTTATTGAAGGATTTGGCAACTTGATTGTGAACCCTAAGGCAGCCAATTTGGTCAACATCCTTATGGCTGTGGGGATGCAATGCCAACTCTTTTGGAGAACAACCTAATGGCCCTGTGTTGTGTATCCAAAATTTTCTCCCACCATTTGCATATAAATTCTGTACACAAATAATTTTATTTTTTTTTCAAAGGTAAATTATGTAAAGACGAAAAAATGAGGATCTCACAATTTGAGATCAAGTCAAAACAAAAAGAAATCAACAAGGACTTATAAGCTGCAAATATAAAAATTAAGACTCTGTTTGATAACCATTTGGTTTTTTGTTTTTGAAAATTGTGTTTGTTTTCTCATCATTTCTCTATAATGAGTTTCATATTTCTTAAGAAAATATATGAATTCTTAGCCAAATTCCAAAAATAAAAACAAGTTTTTGAAGACTACTTTTTTTTTATAGTTTTCAAAACTTGGCTTGGTTTTTGAAAACATATGTAAAAAGTAGATAATAAAACAAGGAAATTCATAAATGGAAGTAGTATTTGTAGACTTAATTTTCAAAAATAAAAAACAAAAAACTAAATGATTATCAAATGGAGCCTAAGAAATTTGGGATGGCAAAATTTCCACAAGGATTTAAAGGCTGAGAATTTCCCATTTGAACAAGAGATGTCAATCGTTTTGGGGCTAAAATTATACATTTGGATTATAAGATTTAGGTCAAAATATTCTATTTAGTCCCTAAGTGTCAAAATCCAACTATTTAGGTCTCGTTTGATAACTATTTGATTTTTAGTTTATGATTTTTGAAAATTAATTAAGCTTATAAACACTACTTTTACTAATGGGTTTCTTTGTTTTGTGATCTACTTTTTACATATGTTCTCAAAATCTAATCCAAGTTTTGAAAATTAAAAAAAAAAAAAATTGTTTTTTTTTTTATTTTGAATTTGGCAAAAAATTCAAATGTTTTCTTAAGAAATATGAAAACTATTGTAGAGAAATAGTGAGAAAACAAGCAAAATTTTTAAAAACCAAATTAAATAGTTATCAAACGAGACTTTAATTTTTGAATTTCATAAACTAGATCCTAAATTGAATATAATCTCTGTGACCAACTATCAAATTTTGACTAAACACAGTGTGTGAACCCATTTTAAAATAGATTTGACTAAGATTTCAAAAATATTTTTATATATGTGGGAACATGATGACCATAAGAACATTGTCACTATTTGTTCCTAAAAAAACATTGTCACTAAAAAAACTTGTTATTTTAAAAGAAAATTAAAAAAAAAATGAAAAGAAATTATATCAAATGGTTTCTTCTGGACCAAGCACATTCATCTTGTACATTATTAAAATACTGCACATGATCTA
Source organism: Trichosanthes truncata (assembly GCA_033996785.1). Lineage (NCBI taxonomy): Eukaryota > Viridiplantae > Streptophyta > Magnoliopsida > Cucurbitales > Cucurbitaceae > Trichosanthes > Trichosanthes truncata. The sequence goes on from JAWPNB010000007.1 coordinate 7,757,930, forward strand.
AGAGATTCCTTTGTCATAATTTATATATATAATTCAAAAGAGAGAAAAGCAATTTGTAATACTTTAGGAATGTTGAATTAGGAAGAAAAAGAGGAAGAAGGTTCACCTGAATGGCCAACTTGATCTCAGCAAGAAAAGATGGGATTTTTTGGGCCACTGGTTTGTAGGTCAAATTTGATGCATAGAGGGCAACTAAGAGATCATTTTGTCCAATGTCAATCATGTATAGGCCATTCCTAAAACCTTCTTCATCCATCATGCTCTCTGTTTTACCTGCCACAATTTAGGGTTCTCTATTGAGTTTTAAAGCAATTGAATCTCTTCCACGAGTTCGAGTTTTAACTCGATGACTCGAAATTTTTTTTATCAATCCAACTCAAACCCATTTGAACGGATTGAATTTATAAGCTTTGTTTGAGTTGGTTTTGGTTCAAATAAATTAGACTCAATCTTAATTGAATAATTTAGTTTTAGATTCGTGGTAAAATTACTTAATTGACATTTTTATTGAGATCTGAACTCATGTATTTGGATATTTTCCTTCAACTCTACAATATCCCACTTAGCAATTTAGATAATCCTCTCATTTTAATTTTTCAAATCTAGAGAGATCCATGATTATACAAACACTTTTTTTTAATTACCGTGTATATATATTTTCAATAATATGTGGGGTGGGGAGATTTAAACCTATGATCTCTTGATCAAAGGTATACACACCTCAACTAGTTGAGCTGTAATTGAAATTATTACACGGTATCTTTCCAACAAACACAAAGAAGTATACATCCATTCTTAAGCATATATAGGCCTAATTTTTTAATTTCATTTCTTGCAATAGTAGTTCTTTTAGATATTTCACTCAGAATTATTTAATTCAAATCTTTGAAGTATTATTATCCATATAATAAAGTGTATGACATTGATCTTTGAACTAACTCAAAAAATGCAAATATCTCTAATTAACCTCTAACTTAAAAATTTTATAATCAATTAGATTTGGTTAAATGCATCACTAGATTAAAATCACTCGTACTATTCTAGATGAATCCAAACCGTCGCTTTATCTAACCTAACCCATGAACACTCCGAGAAAAAAAAAACATACCTAATGATTGAAGCTCAAGAGAACGGTTTTTGAAGTGAATGAATTGGCGAACTTGAACATCGAGAGCAAAAGGGACGAATTGTGGAAGTGTGGTTGCTCCACTCACCGCAAAGTTCACTCCACTTGTAAAATTTGGAGCTAAAGACTCCAAATATGGACTCAAATAGCTCAGTTTCAAGTGTTCACCTAAAACATTAAACTTTTTAACTGTCTAATCTCAAACAAACATAAACCCTACCAATGTATGGAACTTACAGAAGAAGTCAATTATCAGGCGGCCGTCGCCGAGCCGCCCAGTGCCGCGGTGGAAGAACGTAATGCCGTGGGGGAGGCCGATGGGGAGTCCAGTGCCTGCTAGAACGCCACCGGTGTCGGAGTTCGAGTCGCCGAAGTTGATCAAAGTCGGTGGTGTGGGGTTGCAGCTTCTTGAAGGAATGAATATAGCAAGAGAAATGACAAAAACCCAAAAGGGGTTTTTCTTCGGATCAAACAACAATGTTGTTCTTGATCTTGATTTGGTCATCTTCTTGTCTTCCTTGATGGTTTTCTTTGGGTTTTTTGTTTGGTTGTTACTGAAATTGATGGTGGTCGCTGTGTAAATCTCTACATCATGTATTTTTTTTTTTTAAATCTGAAGAGTTTAGGGTTTAATCCAAGTTGTTGTTAAATTAAGGCTATCTTGCTGGCAGACGTTGACTTTTAGTCGGATTTGATTCAACATTTGTTGGAATTTTGAATTTATTTATGTCCACATGAACTAATTTTGAATTTTGAATTGTTAAGTTTTGGCTTCATACAATGTTAAGTTTTGACTGAAGTATGGCGTAGGTACTACCAGAAAAATGAATCTCTTTTGTTTTTCACATTGATAATATTGTTCACTTCGAATTTAAGCCCGTACGACATCAGCTGTATTCAGTCGGTAGGAATTCATACGAGCTTCTATTGATTAGTATTTAGATTATTTTGCACATTATAATACCGAATTGTTGATTTTTAGTCTAAGCTTGAATAGATCTAATTTTTAGTTTTGAACAATATAAATTTTTAGTCCTAAAGTGAATCTAGGGTATGACTATAATATTCTACATGTTAGAAATAATGAATCTCTCTTTATTCTCCATAGTGGTACAATATATATATATTAAATTTTAAACTCCATCCAAAAAGATTGTCTTATACAAAACTAATAATTATCTTTACTTATATATCCTTGATATTCCATCTATCCAAAATTGAAAACGTGATTAAATTTCCAACACTATCCAAGAGTGATTTGGGAGGTCGTTAAGAATAAATGTACACTTATTTACCAAGTTATGGTCTTTAGAAAGAACTTTGAACGTTTCTCTGTATTTTACCTTTTTTCTTTGCAGAAAATAATAATAATAATACAACCATGGACACATCACATGCCTAAAAGAAAGGCCCTTTCGGTGATCATAATCAACATTTTAATGGAGTGTTTTGACTTGTTTTTGCTTTTAATTTATTCTTTGAGTTCTTTTAGTAAATTCCATTTTCTTTTTTCACATTCATACTTTTCTATTTTTATACAAAAATCTAGTTTATGTGTAGAAACTAGTATGGTTATGGATGGAATTAAAACCCAAAATACTTTGAATGATAAAACTCCAAAACAAGTCAAAACCCAACGTGAGAGTTAGGCTTGGGACGACTAGTCCCAACACAATCGGGCCCTTTACACCTCAAAGCCAAACCTGAACTTGGGTAACCAAGGTCTAAGGGTAAGCCCATAATGTGCGTTAAAGCCGGTTGTTCTTGTCCAATAAAGAAACCCTAGGCCAAACTCATATAAATAGAAAGAGAAGACTCATGCGCGGGAGGTAGCTAGGTTACACAACCCTAATTCTTACTACGCTAACAAGAATCCTAATGATCTAACTTAGGCATCGAAGTGTGTTTGGTGTACACTACACTGATGTACACAAATTGCTATTTTGCAACTATTATTCTTGGAATAGTGTGGATTAGGCTGATTCTCCTATGTCGAATTTGCGCGTCAACATGTATTTTAACCAATGGAATTGTCTAAAAATACCATACAAGCAATAAGACCCAAGTTGAAATGATGAAAATTTGCAATATCTCCAAAATTCACATTGATTAAACAAAAATATGCCCAATATCCACTTTTTAGGAAGCCTTAGAAATAATAGATTTGGAAAATATTTTCATAAATATACCCAATTTAAGTAAATTTCTTGTTTGGGTTTCTTTTCTTTTTCTCCATATTGTCCTTGCTTTAAATTTCGTTTAATGTGTCACCCATTTCAATTTGAACATTTAAATAGATATACAAAGTTGAAATTATTGTAAATATAAATGCCCATTCCACATGCCCATTTGATATCTATACCAAGTGGCATTTTATCCATAGCCAAAGTGTCTTCCATGTGTCCAACAAAGACCATAGATTGGTGTCCAAATGGACCACATCATGCTCTCCTAATTGCCTATATATAGTGGTTCTTGATGGATAAATATATAGAGACATTTTTGGTAAAGAAATCTCTCCAATCTTCTTTTTTCTCTCCCACTTTCTCTAATTTCATTTGTTTTTAATTTGCCATAAATCTCCACTTTCTTTTGTTTATAATATATATATATATACTCCTTTTACATTCCAATATTATTATTATTATTATTATTATTATTATTATTATATGTTTTGGTAAAGTGTTATTATTATTATTATTATTATTATTATTATTATATGTTTTGGTAAAGTTTTGGTGCCCGGTTTCGCCTCTCAATTTTACAACAGAAATATATTAATTTAGATCTCATTGGCTCCATAATATGGATAATGAATATATTTTTCCGTACAAAAAAAAGTATATTTTTCTTATTTTTGTACTTTATATATGTACGGTGTTAATGTCCATATAACAGGTTATTCTTGGATCCGACCATGGGGCCCATTTATATATTCTGAAAATAGCCCATTAACAACACCATCTTTGGTTGGTCGACTCAAGGCCCATCGATGAAGTGGACTCAATTTTGTATAATTACCTTACCTCCATTGAAAATATAGAAATCTTAATCATTTTTCTTTTACCAATCAATAATTATTTGTTTTTTGGATGCTGATGGAGAATCTAGTCATAAGTTCATATAGGGCAAAGTGTTGAGACGAGACGATGGGTTGACCTCTATACTCACACTGATGTGGTGCTATGTCTAACATGCTCTGATGTTTAAGTTAGTACTTAGATTGAAGTGATGTAGAGATGAGCTAGAGCAATATTATGTATTTTGATAATGAAATGGATTTCGCTATTTATAAAGCTTCACCCTATCTCATGGCAGATCCATACCTGACATGGTACGTAGTAAGGAATTCGCTGGTGGTGGCAGACACCACAACTAGGTTAGAACTGAGCTCAGTAGGCTTATGTATTGCTCATAGATTTCTAATGTTGAAAGCGTGTGATGGACACTCACAAATAAATAATCAAATAAGGAATATTTAAGAAAAATAATTCACTTGTATTGAAAAAACTATTCAAGAAGCTACAAACTTGGTTCACACTTTTCTCTCAAATTCACTTTATTTTTCTTCTTCTCCACACACTTGATACTTCAACACATACCAATACATCATATTTATAGGACTCATGGAAAAATCTAGATATTATAACTCTCATCCTATACTTAATTTCATGAATAACATACTTAACTTTATAAACATATATAACTCTCATACTAACTCATCCTAAACAACCAATTAAAATACAGAACATACTTAATTAACTACTACTAACTCCTATGAATATGTATAACATAGTTTTAAAACTTGTTTAACTTTCAACATTCTCCTTTAAACATGTTATTCTAAAAACTCCAAGTAAAGTTCTCAACTTGTTAAACACATCAACCTTGAGTAGCTTTGTGAAAATATCTGCAATTTGATCTTCCGTCTTCACGTATTCAACTCAAATCTCCTTTCTTGAAATGCAATCTCAGATAAAATGAAATCTTGTATCAATGTGCTTACTTCAATCATGGAACACTAGATTTTTGGCTAGAGCAATTGTTGAATTATTATCCACATGGATCACAGTTGCATCCTCTTCCAAAATTCCAACTGCTTGAAGCAAATTTCTCAACCAAACTACATGACAAACACATGATGTTGCAGCAACATATTCTACCTCACAAGTAGTTAATGTCACAATAGGTTGCTTCTTAGAACTCCAAGTAAAAGATGTATTACCAACAAAGAACACATATCAACTTGTACTTTTTCGATCATTAAGATCTCTAGCCCATTCACTATCACAATAACCTTCAAGCAAAAATTCTTTAGACAATGTATAAAATAATCCATAGTCAAGCATACCTTTGAGGTAACGAAGAATTCTCTTTGACACTTTCAAATGAGTAGTTGTAGGAGATTCCACAAACAGACTCATCAATCCAACACTGAAAAGAATATCTGGCCTTGTGCAAGTTAAATATCTAAAACTCCTAATCAAGCTTTTGAAATATGAGGGATCTACAACATCTCCATCTTTATATTTAGACAGTTTTGTCCCAGTTTCCATCAGAGTTGTGACAAGTTTAGAATTGAACATCTTGAATTTCTCAAGAATTTCTCTAGTATATCGTTTTTGAGAAATGAACATACCTTCGTCTGACTGCTTTACTTCAATACCAAGATAATATGACATAAGTCCAATATCTGTCATTTCAAATTTTTGAGTCATTACCTTCTTGAGATCTTCAAACATGCTTGCACAATTTCCTGTAAAAATTAAGTCATCCACATATAGGCAAACCAACAAAATATCTCCACGACCATTAGTCTTCATATAAAGAGAATGTTCATAAGGGCATCTCAAATACCCATTATCAAGGAAATATTTGTCGATTCTCCTATTCTACATTCTTGGCATTTGTTTCAATTCGTACATGGCCTTCTTTAATTTTAGGACTTTATCTTCTTAACCTTTCACAGAATAACTAAGAAGTTGTTCTTGGTAGATTTTTTCTTCAAGATATCAATTCAAAAATGCTGATTTGACATCCATCTGAAAGATCTTCCATTTATTTTAAGGAGCTACAGGAGCAAACATTTTATCATAATCAATTCCCTTTCTTTGAGAATAGCCTTTCGCAATCTTGCTTTATGTCTCTCCACTTCTCCTTTTTCATTTCTTTTTGTCGTGAATATCCATTGGACACCTACTGCTTTCTTTCCACTTGGAAGAGTAGAAAGTTTCCATGTATCATTCTTCTTTATGACCTTTATCTTTTCATCCATAACAGTCTTCCATTTTTCATCTTGTGAAGCTTCTTCAAAATTTAAAGGCTCACTGTCACCAAAAAGACAAAAAAAAGTATGATCATTAAAACTTTGACTTAACTCTTCAGTTTCATCATATATGTGTTGCAAACTTCTCATGCCACGAAGCCCTTCACTTAAACTTGTAGATGATGAAAGTATGCTTTGTTGTGGAGTAACTGGTGATGTAGGTGGTATCGATGAAGAAGCAATATCACTAGATTTATCATATTCTTCAGGAAAAAATAGAAACTTGTTGTCTTTTGGTTCATCATTCTAATTCCATAATGCTTCCTCATCGAACACGACATCTCTGCTTACCATCATCTTCTTTGTAGCAGGATTATAAAGCTTGTAGCCTTTTGAGCTTGCATCATATCCAATGAAAACGTGTTTCTCAATTTTATCATCAAGCTTGCTGCGCTTTTGATCTGGTACATGTGCATAAGCTATGCTCCCAAATACTCTTAGATGAGCAATAGATGACTTTCTTCCAGTCCATGCTTATTGAGGAGTTTTGTTCCACAAACTTCTAGTGGGGGAACGATTTGATAAGTAAACAGCACATTCAACTGCTTGTGCCCAAAATTCTTCTAGCATCTTCTTACTCTTCAACATACTTCAAGCCATATTGAGTATCGTTTTGTTCTTCCTCTCCACAACATCGTTTTGTTGTGGAGTCCATAGAACTATCATAGGCCGACAATTCTATTTTCTTCACAAAAACTTTTGAATTCATTTGAAGTGAATTCTCCTCATCTGTATGATCTCAAAGCTTTTATATAAATACTACTTTCTTTTTCAACAAGAGCTTTAAATCTCTTAAACATCTCAAATACCTCTGATTTCTTCTTGACAAAATAAACCCAAGTTTTTTTTGATTAAAATCATCAATAAACAATGAGAAATAATTATTCTTACCGAAAGAACTTGGCATGATCGATTCACAAGATCAGTGTGAACAAGCTCTAGTGGTCTCCTTACTTTTGAAAAAGATTCTTGTGAAAAACTCTTCCTTAATTGCTTGACATAAAGACAACCTTCACAAAATTGATTTGAATGCTTGACATATGACAATCCTTTCACAATGTTCTTCTTGGCTAATAGTCTCAAACTTTAAAGTTCAAATGCCCAAATCTCAAGTGTCAAATCCAAGATGGATCCTTCAAACATGACTTCAAACATTTTGCAACATCAGTTTGAATGTTTAACAAAAACATTTTATTCTTCGACATTTGCACCTTAGTAATCATATTATAATAATGATCCTTTATTGAAAGACTATAACCCTTCATCAAAATATTATAGTCTTTCTCTAGGAGTTGTCCCAAGCTCAAAATATTGTTCATCATATTTGGCAAATAATAAACATTAGAGATAAACTCATGCTTTCTATTCTTCAAGTTGATTAAAATTTTACCTTTTCCTTGCACATGAATTTTTGTAGCATCATCAAATACAATATTTCCACCAACAGATTCATCAAGTTCCATGAACATAAATTTACTTCCACACATGTGATTGCTTGCACCACTATCAAGGTACCACGAATTATTTTCAGATGTCTCTTCACCTTTGCATGCTAAAGCAAAGATGGCTCACCACTTTTAACGTCTTGCTCCACATAGTTGCCATTTTCTTAGACTTTATTTCTGCATTCTCAAGAATAATGACCAAATTTATTGACAATTATAACATTCCACTTGACTTTTATTATACCTCATGTCATTATTTGATCTTCCTCCATATGTACTCGAATAGTTGTCTTCCACGACCTCTTGATGAATTAGTATTTATCAAAAGAAATTGATCGAAATTTCCTCGACCTCGTCCTCTAGAGTCACCACGTCCTCGACATCGATTTCCTTTTTCTTGGTTATCTTCTTTATCTTTCAAATGCAACTTTGACTAAAAAAGTTGCTCAATTGTTTATTTGTTCTTCTTGAGAAGCTTCTCTTCATAGGCTTGTAAAGTACCCACAAGTTGATCAATGGACACTGTACTCAAGTCCTTTGATTCTTCAATAGCTACAACGATGAAATTGAATTTTTCATCCAATGAATGAAGTATCTTTTCAACTACTTGCTCATCATTTATTGTCTCACCATATCTCTTCATTTCATTTACCACTGCTAACAATCTTGAAGTATAATCTGAAATGGATTCAGACTCCTTCATGTTATTCATAATCACCTCTTAATTTTTGGAAGCGAACCTTCTTGACTCAATCTACCCCTTTATAAGTATTCTCCAAAATTTTCGATGAACATATATAACTCTAATACTAACTCATCCTAAACAACCAATTAAAATACAAAACGTACTTAATTAACTACCAATAACTCATATGAATATGTATAACGTAGTTTTAAAACTTGTTTAACTTTGAACATCTAAGTCTTGTGGCTCGACTCGATAAGTCTTATAATGGGTATCTAGTAATGTGGCCTCAAGAGAGCCCACATGGCTCGATGCCCACATGGCCGTGTGATGCGAGCTTGTCGAGGGCTCGTCAAATTACAATTTATAAACCGATCCTAAGCTACTTGTAGCATTGAGTGGACCGGGTCGATCTCAGAGAATCGAATATTTATTTCTAAAATTAAATTTGCAAAGAGTAAACAATTAAAAAAGGGGGGGTTTGTATTTTTATTAATAAAATAAAACATAAGCAAATAAAAAAAAAGATAAATCAAATCTTACCAAATTCCAATCCAAATGTGCAGTTCTACTCAATTGCAAAAATTGATCATAGGCATTCAAAATATTTAAACTTAACAATGCAAGTACTTTGTCAACTTATTAGGAAACCCCAAAAAGTAGCAAATTCCCTAAGATCATTAACTCTAACAAACGTCAAGTTAATGCTAATTACCTAAACAACTCTTGATGAAACTGCTCCAAATTATTTAGGTAAAGGCATTAAGTGTTTTAGAAGGACCATGACAACCAATTAGGTGAAATAACTTTAATCTAATTAAGATGCTCCTTTAATTCCTAGAATTAAACATGCAAGCCATGTAATATGGAAACCCACAAAACATACAAATGTAATAATCCTAACGCTACCGGTTCAATCAACATGACAATTACGGATTATGCATCATGATTAGCAATCAAACATGTAAAGCGATCGAGGCGTCAATTCAATAAAAAATACATGCTTATAAAATTAACAGAAGAATCAAAGAATACTTGCAATTGAAAGAAAACTACATTAAGGTTCAAGCCTCACAACATTGCAATTGATTACGACTGACCTTTGAATCGAAAACGCAGAGTTTAGCCAAGCATCATGATAGTATATCTCCCGTTAAACATGGTTTGATTTGCTACAATAAAAGTATAAAAGTAGAAAGAGAAAAGCTATCAAAAGCTTTCTCCCAAAGTCTAAGCAAAGGAGGCAAAAGTCCCTGACCTAAAGTGAAAAAGTGCTATAAATAGGGCTTGGGCAGCGTTGAGGCGCCAAGGGTGCTGTTGAGACGCTACCCTTGCAATTAAGAAAAGAATAATTGCTTATTTTGTGTGGCGTTGAGCGGCGTCGAGACGCTACTAGCGTTGAGCAAGCCAAACCGCAGCGTCGAGCAACGTTGAGCAAAAACAGTAGCTTAGCGTTGAGCAGCGTCAAGTCTGGCGTTGAGCGGCATTAAGACGCTGTTCTCTAGACAGATTTGGTAATTTTGCTCTAACTTTTCGCTCAGGTGTTCGAATAACCTCTGGTTTGGCTCATTTGAATCGTTATTCGACATAGAGTCTCAAAATACATATTTTGCTTGAATCCCTACAAAATAAACACGAAAACACATAAAAACTATCCAACTAACAAGAGTTAAAGGTGATTAAATAAAACTTTATACGTCCTATAACTGTGCTAATCCTAATTCTAAGAGTTGAAATTATTCATGTTTAATCGACATTTTTACAATATAATATGGAGATTACACGAAATGATTTTTTTATATTGAAAGTTCGATACTAATCATAGACAAACTCTACATGTTTGATGATTATTTTATTCCATGCTTAAAAATAAAAATTATAGTTCATAACTTACAATGTTTGCTTTTATAATTTCTCTTATTAAGAAACTAATTTTTGATACCCTTTGATTTTCCTAGATTACAGTTTGTCCCATACTCTCAATAAGACAATGTACAGGGCAAATACCTTGCAAAACTCTAACCAAAAAGTTGAAAACATTTTCCAAATCACATGAGATTTTCAAGTTTGATCACAATGAATCCAATAATATATATCATCACTTGTTACAAAAGAAATTAAAGGGAAGTTTCAGAAAATAGTACTTTGGAAGAAAGTATCTTAGAGGCAAACACAGCATTTGCTGCTTCTGTGTAGTGAACTCCATCCCAACTTACAAACTTCAATCCTTTGCCACACACATTGGAGTTGGGATCACCACAAGTAATGTTGAGGTTATATGGTAGTCTTCCCCCATAGCTCAACACACTATCATTGGATTCTCAAACCCTCCACAATATAATGTAGATAAAACAGCTCGAGTCAAGATGGCAATACTTTTTTGTTCTGGTTAAACACTACTATAAATTTGGCTTTGATGGCTAAAAAACGTCATTTCTTATATAGGTATTGACGATTTTAGGTCGTCAACTTAAAGCATTAATGACAATAATATATCATGTAAGACTCAAACTTAACACATCTCATTGATTGTACACGATGAAATATATTAATAATTTTATGGTCGTACATAAATTCATCCTTAATAAAATTTTAAAAAACATCTTGTGTTGCTAGATGATATAATGATGGGTTAAGACTCATCAATTTTTTTTTTAGTTGATGGCTAAATAAATGTATATTGACGAATTTTACCCATCAACTAAAACTTGGTATAATTTACAAGTAATGACGTATGTCAATATACAATGTTTTATTGATGGGTTTTACACTTCAATTAAAAAAATTGAGATATTGATAGTGTAAAAATAATGTAACCAACGGATATTTTGTAACTCTCTTAGTTTTTACTTTTACATTTTACTCTTGTAAACAAAATCATCCTTACGTATAAAAGGAGGTTTTAAACAAAAAAAAAAAATACACAGAGAATAAGTATGATGAAAACAAAAAGAGAGTGAGTTCAAGTTTTTATCTGTAATTTTTCCTCCATGATTCAGCAATCAAGAAATCGAGCTTCCCTCCCGTGGATGTAGGCCATTTGTTGCCGAACCACGTAAATCTACTGTGTTCTTCTTCTTCTTCAATCTCTGCATGTTGATTTTTCCGTCGATCTCCATAGCTAAGCTTCTTCTTTCTTCTCTGTAAATTTCCTTTCCTCTTCACATACATCGAAAAGGCAATTTTCTCTCTCTTGGTAGGTTGTACTTGTGTGTAAGAAAAGGCTATCAACGTGGAAGCAAGGCATCCTTTCTTTTTTTTCAAACTCCTGTCAAATCAAAGATGGGTCATTAATTGCATTTTGGGCCATTTTGTTTTTATTTCTACAGCCCATTAACCCAACAAATTGGTATCAGAGCTATCAAGAACTTCAAGAAAAGCTTATCTTGAAGAAAGACAGTTCAAGAAATCACAGTTATGGCAGTGGCAAGGTATGAGATTGAAAAATTTGATGGAACGGGTGACTTTGGTTTATGGAAAGCTAAAATCAAAGCCATTCTTGGACAGCAAAGGGCTCATAAAGCCATCCAAGATCCTTCCACTTTACCTACCACACTAACCGAGGATGAAAAAGAAACAATGGAGCTTGTAGCCCGTGGAACCTTGGTTCTGAATTTAAATGACTGTGTCCTAAGAGAGGTAATTGATGAAGAGACTGTTTTTGAGATGTGGACTAAATTGAATGAGATGTTTGAAATCAGAGACCTCCCTAACAAGATGTATCTAAGGGAGAGATTTTTTACATTTAAGATGAACCCTTCAAGTACTCTGTCAGAAAATCTCAACAATTTCAAGAAATTAGTTTCAGAATTCAAAAGCCAAGGTGAAAAGATAGGGGCAGAAAATGAAGCCTATGTCCTTTTGAATTCACTTCCAGATTCTTATAAAGAAGTGAATAATGTTTTGAAATATGGAAGGGAAACTATTACTACTGATGCAATTATTTCAGCACTAAGGACAAGGGAAATTGAATTGCAAGATCATAAAAGGGAACATCAACCAGCAGAAGGTCTTTTCATAAAAGGCAAAAATAAAAAACAGTGGAAAGAAGGGAAGCAACAACACGAAGAGAGCAAAAGTAAATCCAAGATTAAGTGCAACTATTGTAAAAAGGATGGTCACTTAATCAAGGACTGCTACTCTCTCAAAAGAAAGAATCAAAGAAAGCAAAAGGGGAAACCTGCTGAAGCACAAATTGGAGAGAACTTCAACTCTTTTTCAGATGCTTATGTAGCAATTACAGGTGATTTTGTAAATCAAGCCAGCCCCTTAGAGAAACAAGATTGGGTTTTAGATTCTGGTTGCTCATTCCACATGACTCCAGACAAGTCATGGTTTAAGACCTACAAAGAACATGATGGAGGTTTGGTCTACATGGGCAACAATAATGCTTGCAAAGTTGTAGGCATTGGACATGTTTCTTTAAAAATCCAAGATGGGTCTATTTTACAGCTTAAAGATGTGAGACATGTGCCTAATCTAAAACGAAACCTCATATCTTTAGGCATGCTTGACTCAATTGGTTATGAATACACTGGAAAAGGAGGCACTTTTGAAATAGTAAAAGACTCCAAGACAGTACTTGTGGGAGTCAAAGTCAATGGACTTTTTGTAGTCAAGGATGTTCAAATGGACCAATCTGCCTTGACAGTGACTGATCCCAAATTCTCAGAAGGAGATATATGGCATAAGAGACTGTCTCACATAAGCCTTAAGGGCCTACAAATTCTCTCAAAGCAAGGGATATTGCCACAAGGAATCAGTGATAAATTTTCCTTTTGTGAGCATTGTGTGATGGGCAAATCAACAAGGCACAGCTTCACCAAAGCCCAACACACAACCAAGTGCATACTAGACTATGTCCACTCAGATTTATGGGGGCCATCACCTATTCCATCACTAAGTGGCTCGAGGTACTTTCTAACCTTTACTGATGATTACTCTAGAAAAAGTTGGATTTATTTTCTCAAATCAAAAGATCAAGTGTTTGAGAAGTTTAAAGAATGGAAAATGTTGATTGAAACTCAAACCTCTAAACAAATTAAATTCTTAAGAACTGACAATGGTTTAGAGTTTTGTGGAGAAGAGTTCAACAAATTTTGCAAAGTAAATGGAATTTCAAGGCACAGGACAGTGAGGTACACACCCCAACAGAATGGGATAGCTGAAAGACTAAATAGAACTATTATGGAAAGGGTGAGATGCTTACTTTCTGATGCTAACTTACCTGAGAAATTTTGGGCTGAAGCAGCCTCATACACTGTCTACACCTTGAATAGATGCCCACACTCATCCCTAAACTTACTGACCCCTGAAGAGAAATGGACCAAACACCCACCTAAACTTGATAACCTAAAGGTTTTTGGGTGTGTTGGTTATGTTCATCAAAACCAAGGCAAATTGAAGGCAAGAGCTGCCAAGTGTATGTTTGTGGGCTTCACTGAAGGAGTAAAAGGGTTTAGACTATGGCATCCTACTGAGAAGAAGTGTATAAACAGTAGGGATGTAATTTTCAGAGAATCTGAGATGTTTATACAGAAAGACAGCACTGTAGTTGTTAATTCTCAGACTATGACAGATAAAATTAAGGTGGAGCTACCTATAAGACAAAATACAGCCACTGTCCCTCAAACAGAATCAGAAAATGAAAGTGATGAGCTATCTGAGTTAGAAGATGTTGAAGAAACAGAACTTGAACAGCCTAATCTAAGTGATTATTCACTAGCTAGAGATAGGCAAATGAGAACTATTGTGCCACCAGCAAGATATGCACAAGATGACTATGTAAACCTTGCACTAAATGCCTCTGAAGCCTTAGATGACCCTGAACCAACCTCATTTGAAGAAGCTGTAAATGGTCCTAATGCTAGAAAATGGATTGAGGCTATGAATGAGGAAATGAACTCACTAAAGTTGAATGAGACTTGTTCCTTGAAGCCTCTTCCTAAGGGCAGTAAGCCTATTGCCTCTAAATGGATCTACAAATATAAAATTGGCATACCAAATGTTCAAGAGCCTAGATTTAAGGCTAGGTTGGTTGCTAAAGGCTTCACACAAAGGCAAGGGATAGACTACACTGATATTTTCTCACCAGTGGTTAAGCAAACATCAATCAGAATGCTATTGTCTCTGGTTGTTCAACATGACTTAGAGCTGGATCAACTAGATGTCAAAACAGCCTTCTTACATGGCTTTCTAAATGAAACCATTTATATGGTCCAGCCTAGCGGTTATGAAGTTAAAGGTAAAGAAGGCCTCTACTGTTTGCTAAATAAGTCTATCTATGGACTTAAACAGTCTCCTAGATGTTGGTATCAGCGGTTTGATGAGTTTGTGGCAAGAATTGGTTTCCAAAGAAGCTCTTATGACACGTGTGTTTATGTTAACACAAAATCTTTTAATGATAGTGTCTACTTGCTCTTATATGTAGATGATACGTTGTTGGCTGGGAGCTCTAAAGAAAATTTGAAACATGTCAAGGATCTATTAAAGTCAGAATTTGACATGAAAGACATGGGTGAGTCAAAAAGGATCCTTGGGATTGAGATTAATAGAGACAGGGACAAATCTTTACTCCACATCAGTCAACAAAATTACTGTGATAAGGTGGTCAAAAGGTTCCATATGACTGATGCCAAATCAGTCTCTACTCCAATTGCTCAACACTTTAAGCTTTCAGCATCTAATTCACCTAAAGAAGCTGATGTTGAGCACCTAAATCAAATGTCATCTATACCCTACAGCCAAGCAGTTGGTAGTTTGATGTATCTAATGCTTTCAACTAGGCCTGATCTATCTTATGCTGCTAGCCTAGTGAGTAGATACATGGCAAATCCGGGTAAAAGACATTGGGAGGCTACTAAATGGATACTTAGGTATCTAAAGGGAACCTTACAAGCCAGACTTATATATAAAAAGAGTGATGAACCAGAAGCTGAACTATATGGGTTTGTTGACTCTGATTATGCAGGGGACTTGGATAAAAGAAGATCCCTATCTGGATACATTTTCCTAATGGGAAATAATCTTCTAAGTTGGAAAGCTACTCTACAATCAGTGGTAGCATTGTCTACAGAGGCAGAATTCATAGCATTGTCAGAAGCAATCAAAGAAGCATTATGGTTAAAAGGATTGCTACAAGACTTCGGTTTCAAACAGAAAATAATCAAGATATACTGTGATAACCAGAGCACTATACACTTATCTAAAAATCCTCAGTTTCACAACCGCACAAAACACATAGACATTAAATTCCATTTTGTGCGTGAACAGATTGAAGAAGGAAACATAGAGGTTCTAAAAGTACATACCTCTGATAATGCTGCAGACATGCTCACCAAGCCAGTCACTCAACTCAAATTCCAGAAATGTTTTGAGCTGATCGGTTTTGATTTACCTGAAAAAGGTTGAACAAAGAGGATTACAAAGGGAGGGAGCTGAATCTTGTCTTCAACGTTGGTTTTAAGGTGGAGATTGTTAAAATAATGTAACCAACGGATATTTTGTAACTCTCTTAGTTTTTACTTTTACATTTTACTCTTGTAAACAAAATCATCCTTACATATAAAAGGAGGTTTTAAACAAAAAAAAAAAAAAAAAAAAATACACAGAGAATAAGTATGATGAAAACAAAGAGAGAGTGAGTTCAAGTTTTTATCTGTAATTTTTCCTCCATGATTCAGCAATCAAGAAATCGAGCTTCCCTCCCGTGGATGTAGGCCATTTGTTGCCGAACCACATAAATCTAATGTGTTCTTCTTCTTCTTCAATCTCTGCATGTTGATTTTTCCGTCGATCTCCATAGCTAAGCTTCTTCTTTCTTCTATGTAAATTTCCTTTCCTCTTCACATACATCGAAAAGGCAATTTTCTCTCTCTTGGTAGGTTGTACTTGTGTGTAAGAAAAGGCTATCAACGTGGAAGCAAGGCATCCTTTCTTTTTTTTCAAACTCCTGTCAAATCAAAGATGGGTCATTAATTGCATTTTGGGCCATTTTGTTTTTATTTCTACAGCCCATTAACCCAACAGATAGTTTTTAACCGTAAAGTAAAATGGTGTATACTTGACGGCTAAAAACCGTTAACTAAGTAAAAAATGAAGTGGAGTACAAAAATGATGGAAATACTATTCATGACTGTCATCCAAAGATAAAAATTCAACTTTTATTTACTTTTATGTGCAAGCGTCGACTAAATAAAAATAAAAAAATTATGCATTAACAAAGGACAAAATTGTAGTAGTGAAAAGCTAAAATAGAAATGATAATGGCATTACCGTTCGAAATAGGGTTGGCTATGAAGTCATATTTGATAGCGTAGATGTCGACGTATACGATAGTGGCATTCTTCAAAGTGGATCTTAGTTGTCCACATGCAGCTTTCAATTGGATGCTGAACTCTTTTGCAGCATTGTTGAGGGATTTGAGGCATCCACATTTGTCAATGTCACTAGCATTTGCAACAATTGTAGCAACTTTTTGAGGCAAACAGCCCAAGGGTCCTGTGTTGTGTACCCAAAAATTTCTTCCTCCATGTTGGTATATACTCCACATTTAGATAGGAAAGAAATTAAGGGTTAGTATAGTAGAAGTAAAAACACAAGAATCCATTGAGTTTTCTTCTTCAACTTCTACTTTTAAGATCAAGAAACGTCTTTACAATATGCTTTTAACTTTTTAGATGCCATAATTGTTTGCGTGTTTGTTGAGAATATATACTGAAAAATCAAATGAACCGTAATATATTAGTTTAGGCCCTAGTTTGATAACCAATTGGTTTTTGGTTTTTTACGTCTTAAAAATTAATTAAGCTTATAAGCACTACTTCCACATATGATTCTTTGTAGTGCGCTATCTACTTTTATCAATATTTTCAAAAACTAAGCCAAGTTTTGAGGACTAACAAAAGTAGTTTTTTAACACTTGTTTTTGTTTTTGAAATTTGTCTAAGAATTCAAATGTTTCCTTAAGAAAGATGGAAACTATCGTAAAGAAATTGTGAGAAAACAAGCACAAGGTTCAAAAATACAAAAACTAAAAACCAAATGGTCATCAAACGGGGCCTTAATCTTTAGGGTTAACATTAAATTTCTATAATGTCTTTTCCATCATAAATTATATAAATAGTGTCTACAGTACTCTTTATAATGTATGAGTCTAAACGTATGAGGTGGAGCATAAAAAATGAATTGAAGAAAGATTTAAAATAACCTATTAGCTTAAGCCTTTAAGTGCAGTAATAATTAACCGTGAATACAAATCGAAATCTTACCCGTATGGCATCTTTTATATCAGAAACAAAAGATGGGATTCACAGGATGACTTGCAGATAAGATAGGTCCATATATGAATGAATAAGAAAGATCATTTTGTCCAATGTCAATCGTGTAAAGTGCATTCTTGAACCCCTCTTCATCAACCAAGTCCTTAGAGCCTACATCAATCCACTTGATTTAGAAACCTTAGTAAATAGTAGAATGAACAAATTAATCCAATATCCATTACAAATTGTTGAGTTATCAAGTAAGAATAATGTTTGTTTAATCAACTAACATATTGTTGAATAATATATACCTTTTGAAATAAGCTCAAGGGAGCGTGTTTGAAATTGAAGGAATTGCACAACTAAATGAATAATTCTTTGGCAAAGTTGATGAACCAGATACAGCAAAGTTGGCTCCGTAAGTGAAATTTGAGACCACAGTTTGCAAATATGGAGTGAGATAATCAAAACCCACACGTTCACCTGTTTAGACAAATAATGTATTTTGGTAAGAAAATAAAGGCGAATTTGGAATGACTTTACAAATGTTTAAAAAGGAATTTTTAAATGTTAAAAAAGTATTTTTAAATACTTGAAAAATCATTTCAAATCGGTCAAAAAAAAATTTTGTTATACATGTGAGAGACTGTGTTTAGTTGGATCAAAGTACATACATAGAAAATCAATCATCAGACGTCTATCACATAATCTTTTCGATGGTTTGTAGAAGAATATGCATCGACCATATAGAGGTCCAAATGTAAGTCCATTTCCCTCAGCATAGCCACCTGTATCGGAATTCAAGTTGCCGAAGTTGAAAATAATTGGCTTTTGGTTGCATTGAGAATGAACATGATGAGGCTTTTGGCTGCACTTAGAATGACCATGAAGAGGATCAGGTAGAGAGACCAAGAAGAAGATTGCAAACAAGGGAAAAAGAAAGGAGTTTCTCTTCTCTTCGGCCATTTCCCTAATAGAATTGGAATAGTATTGAAATATGAAAGATAGAGCAATACAGTAATATAAACTCGAGTATTCAAAGTATTTAGAACCTCTCCTCTCCCCTCTCTTGAATATACTCGGACTCAAGCCCAAACAAACGACTAAAGAGTCTCTCTTTGTCGTTTCTCATACTCTATTTATAAAAAATCACTCCTAATAAATATAGCTAATTATTGATATACTCCTAATATTCTAATAATATTCATACTTTAGTTTTCTTTGGTTTCTTTTCCTAGAGGGCGGTTTCTTTTCATTTTCCTTTTCTGTGTGGATTATCCAAATTTTTCCCATTTGGTTGAGCAAGGTGGTGGAAAGACTCAAAAGTTTTCTCGAGAGAATATATGAGGAAAGTATGTGGAAAGGGATTAATACAAATAAGAAGATCGTCCATAACATGGGGTTTATAGGGGTTAATTAATAGTTTTTTTTTTGGGGATAAAACACACGTTTGGATCTTGTGATTTGAAGAATTGAGTTTCAATTTGGTTCCTAAATTTTAAAGCTAACACTTTTATCGGTTGAAATTTGACTTTTAATTTCTATTTAGTCTTTGATATTTTAAAAGTGACATGTATAGTTTCGAGGTTGGAATTTGATTTCTAAAGTCATTTGAATTCTTAGACTAATTCCAAAAACAAAAACAAGTTTTTGAAAATTACTTTTTTTAGTTTTCAAAACTTAACTTGATTTTTTAAAATATATCACTACAACAAATCTTGCTTTTAATGACACTCTTAAAAAATTCACGCTCGGAAATGATGACGGACAATAAAATGCGTTTGTAAAGCTGAATATAATTACAAATGACCGTCATTAAAGTGAAATAAAATAATAATGAAAAGTAAATTATCTTTTCCCTCACCAAACTTGGCTCTCTCTCTCTCTCTCTGTTTCAAACCCTCACTCTCTTTCGCAGACTAACTTTCCCTCTCACAAACCCACAAAAGAGCAGACGACTAGGACTCCATCTTCCACGATCCTTCAATTTTATATACGAATTTGAGGAAGAATCTCAAATCTTCTTTCTGGATTTTCTCCCCATCTCTGTAATTTATGTTCCAAGGTTTTGGATTCAACCAAGGTGTTTTCGTTTGTGGGTTTTGATTTCTCAAGTTGAAGTTTGTGTTCTTATCGTAAATTTAGTCAGTCCCTCATTGTTTTCTTGTTCTACCTTTTTGACATATGGAGATGTTGTCAACGGTGGCTTCGGTTGCTTCACTGCCGAAGAGGACAACGATGGCGGCAACGGTGATGTGTGGGCGTTTCTGAGCTAGTAGTATGGAGTCTTCGTGTCGAGTAATAGAGGGAGAAGAGAGGTTCATTATTATTTGAAGCAAGGTGATGGGAGCTCAGATCTAGCCGTCTTGAGGAAGGAGAATAAAGGTTTTTCCTTTTCTTTTTAAACTTATTTTCTTCCATTTTCAATTTCGTTTTTTTAATTGGTGAGGGGTTTTTGGTTTGCGGTGGGAGTTTCTTCAGATCTGAGTTATATAGGGTTTCTATTGTTCATAACACTTTCTGTTCTAACAAATGCCCATGTTAATAGATCTGTAGTTTGATTTATCTCTCTCTCCTCTTTGGGTTCCAATAGAGAAAAGGCTAATACATCCTCGCCACCCAATCAATATCTCATTCTTCAATGTGAGAATCTCTCTCAATTCACTCATTTTTCTCTAGGTGAGTCAATTAGAAGATTTCTCCCTATAATCTTAAACCTACATCTGAATCTTCTTTTAATGTATTTTGGGGCTTTGTTTGATTTGTGTTATTCTTCATTGAATTGATTATGGATTATTCTAAACCGCTTCACATGCTTCTGGGCTTGTTTATTTTCTTCATTGAATTGATTTAGGGGATGGAGCTTCTTTTGTCCTTTGTAGTTTGGTGTGTTTTTTGGGTCTTGAAGAAGAGAGATGTCTGGAAGCTCGAGTTTGAATGAGAGATACTTCTAGTTGATTGAGCTTTTTGGATTTGTCGATTAAGATATAGGGTTTGTTTGATTCTACAAATATTTCTCGATTTACCTCATTCCAAAATTTTTAGTGTTGTTCCTCAAAATTACTCCATGAGTTTTGATGATCTTCACATTCTTTACAACTTCTCAAATGCAGTTTCTTAACCTAATCCCCCAGAAAAATGAACTGAAGAAAAGCCACCCTCGATTGGAAGCTTTATTGACAGCTGGACCTCAGGTGATCGTGTTTGAAGCTCTGCAATTTACTCTCTTCAATTTTTATACCTGAAAGTCCATTACATGGTTAATACATTTTTTTAATAAGTGCATTACGTGGTTAATGCATTTGAAAATATTCTTTTTCATATTAGCTTCTCTCATCCTATATATGTTTTGCTTTAAGCAGATAAGATATTCCTTTTTTGTGATTACATAATTGTTCCACTGATACCGAACTATTTTGTTTTATTATTATTAGCTTTTTACTTTCTTAGCTACATACTTGTTGGCTGCATTTTAATTGTATGGATTTGGGAGTTTGGTCTATGATCAACAGAACAACTTTATTGCTTGACTCATCTTAAACATAGATGAGAAGTTTCACATATTTTTCTTTCCTTTTTTCTCCCTTCAATTTGTCTTCTATTGCTTGCAGGAATTTATAAGGCTCTTGATTACTTGATAGGACTGTAAAGATTTCAGGTACTATTGTTTTTTAGTAGTTTCACATGTTTTTCATTCTTTCTTTTTTTTCTTCAATTTTTCTTGAAATAAATATCAACATATTTATTCTCATGGAAGGACAACTTCAAGGCTTAATATTTCGATCTTTACCGAGAGTCTAGGCATCATATGATTGTATCAAAATTTTCTTTCTTGTATGAGGTTTTTTTTTTTTTTTTTTTTTTGTAGCTTTGCATGTAGGGAATTAATTGGAAAGTTGCAATGTGCCAAATGATACTAAGAATAAGGTTGACATTTATAAACCATATTTCTTCTTTTTAAGATCTGGACCTTTCCATTTTTTTTTAAAAAAAATAGTTTTAAAATAAAACGGAGAGTTGAATTTCAAATTGTGTTGTTGTTGGGCTTTAAAATGAGGGAGGCCTTGAAGATAAGTTTGACTTTTCTCCCTTAGTACAGTTCAACATTTTCAAGGTAAAGTATATATTGTTACTTGTAATCTGACTAGGAATTTGTTATGATTCCTTCTTCACAATTCCACCTACAATAACACAAACAAAATGATCCCCTGTTTCTCAACCAAGGTGTCCCTCTCTTTTAATTTTAAGATTCACAACTTGTTTTTTTCTTCTTTCTTTAATATCTTAATATTGGTTATTAATGTGTTCTCGTTTTATTCTTCTCAGAGGCTCCTTTAGTTGAGTTAAAATACCAAGGGTTTGAGACCAATATTTCTATTTGTCTGGAACATATTTTAGTTATCATATTCTTATTTTTCATCTATGTATCCACTTTTCTAAGTCTACCACGTACATCTTCAAACCAAGTAATTCTATGTTAACCTTATCAATTAAAATAGGTAATTCTCATTCACTCTATCATGCTGAAGTATGGGAGCTCAATCAGTTTGGCTCCAACCTCATTAAAATTTTGCAACTCTTATACCACAGTTCTTTTCATAATGCCAGGAAACATCTATTTTCAAAGGTTTCTAAGAAAATCCTCATTGATGTTAAAAGATGATTGTGTCGGCCTTTGCCAAGGACTATGGCTGTGAGTGAATATTGTGATTTTGAAGAAAGTATCAGAGTAGCAGAAATGGAGCCAAATCCTAGCATCAAATGGTAGGGGGAAACCCTTTTAACTATGATTTGATGTAATCTCTTTTTGTCAAGTAAGAGTTTATTTTCTGGAGTGTATGTTGGTTTACTTAATACATGTTATTTATTGTGTAAGATTGTGGTTTCATTTTAATTATGATTTGATAACTTGATGAGTTGCTAGTTTTCTTGCAAGTTTCACCTCATTTAGTGAAAAGCTCTAAGATTTGTATCATTGAGAAATACACTATAATATTTGATGGGTTGTATGCTTATGACTTCTTGTTGGTGTTTTTCTCTCTCTAAGTGATTTTGACCTCATTCCCTTTTCTTATTGATGTCAATTTTGTTGTAATTTACTTTGTTGTTGGCTTCTAAAGATTTCTTATCTTCACTCTCTTTTTTACCCTACTTTTCTTTAACAGAAAGTTGTCATTTATCTCAATGGAACTTTCACCTTTAGAGCTCAAAGGTGAGTTTTCTGACCATTTGAGCTTCCTTGATGATCTCTTGCAAGAACCTGATGCAGTAGATGAGGAGGTAAATATTTACGACAAGAAATTTTTATCATGGATAAAATGGTTTACATGGAAATAAAAGTAAGCAAAATGCTGAGAAATAGACAATTGAATTACTTGCAACAAGGTAACATTATGTAAATTGTGATTCATGTCCTTTATTTTGGTATATGCACAACTCATTGAACTGATGGTTCTGTCAAAGTATCACAAAAAAATTTCTAGTGATTAGGTTGAATGAGGTTTGTAGTGGGATGAAATCAGTTATTAATTTACGGCCATGTAATGGTGGAGGTTAGATGTCTTTTAATCATTATCTTGCACAAAATAATATCTAGTGTGCTTATTTGTAGGGCTTTGGTGAGAGGTGAATTTGCTGATCTGGAGGTGGATTTGGGTCTAGTTTTCCCATCTCTTGGTGTTTTTTCAATGGTCAAGGATAAATATATGGTTGAAGACTTTAATTAATTTTGGTTTATTTTGTTGCCTTTCTTTCTTAATAAGATAAGAAGAGTTTCTTAGGTTTAGGAAGAGGTTGATAAAGAGTTTGAAATTGATGGGGGCTGCAAAGATGAGATCAAACATACAGAACAATCAAATAGCTAAAAAGGTATGTGACTGTCACACTAATTCTTTGCTTATGTTTGTCTATGAATTAGCTAGAACTTCTCATGCAAGCCTTCTTGTAAATTCGACATAGATGGCTTGAAAACTAAGGGAAATGCGACATGTGTTCAATGCTTTAATTGTTCAATGTTTTATGGTTTTGTTTTAACTACATCAAAATGTAGTAGATCTTGTTTGTTTCTGGGGTCCCTACTTTTCCATTCTATTTTGCAATCAAAGTTTTTAGCCATGAAGACATTATAGTTACTCTCTTATTTTAATGGCTATAAGTGTCTCTCTGTCTACACATCTATCTTCTTTTCTATCTAGTTAATGCAATGAGTTTCTCATACTTTTGGCTAATCATGTTATGTGACAATGCACTCATTAAGGTCCTGGAGAATGAGGAATTCAACAAGCAAAGTAAAAACTTTTTGTTATATTCAAGCTAAATATAAGTTTTAGTCCTGAATATATGTTTTAATTTTGTTATTTGATTGTGACTGTTGTTCTTTGTGATGTAGCTTATGTTTTATTCAACTTTGGAAACTTGATACTCATTTGTAAAATAATAAATTGTTAAAGTTACGTAGAATTTGTGCTTTCCTACAACAGTTTTTGCTTGGGATATAGATCTGTGGTAGAATTGGCTGAAAGTTTTATGGATAGAATGGCCTGTAAAACACTTATTTTGAACTCTATGGTATATATATAACATGTAACTCTATGGCTTGTAAAATGCAACTCTATGGCTTGTTAGACTATATACCCTTTTGGATATACTGGTATCTGCCTTGTACCTTTGGATATATTGGTCCTGAATATATGTTTTAATTTTGTAGCTGAGGACTTTAAATTAATTTTGACTGATTTTGTTGTATTTCTTTGTTAATCAGATAACAAGAGTTTCTTAGGTTTTGGAAGAGTTTGATAAAGAGTTTTAAATAGATCGATGGGGGAGGTAGACGCAACAAGTTCTCATTCTTCAAACTTCGAAGCTCTACGTATATATTGATTGATGTACCTTGTTCATAGGTTACAAGTTAAACGATTTATTACTTTCTATGTTGTAAATTGTTAATTAATTTTTGTTAAGGGTAATGCCTAACATTTGAAAACTTAGGAGTATATGTTATATGTTATATTTAATTAATTGAAGTTTTATTTTTTGAGTTAATTGTTGTATAAAAGTATAATACTATTTTGACTTTTTTATTAGATTGAGAGAGAAATATTGTTGGTTAGTCATGTTTGGCAACCAACAATATAATTTTTTTATTAAATTATTAATGAAACAATGACGGGCAATGACCGTCATTAAAACATTCATTTAATGACGCACATTGACTTTTAATGTCATACATTGACCGACATTAAAAGTTGTCCGTCATCGTAGCCTACGTTGACACTCGAAAAGATGTCGGACGCGCGCCCGTCATCGTTTCCTTTTAATGACGCGCATTGCCCGTCATTAAAAGTCAATTTTGTACTAGTGTATGTAAAGAGTAGATAATAGCACAAGAAAACTCATAAGTAAAGTGGAAGTAGTATTTATAGGCTTAATTTTTAAAAATCAAATGGTTATCAAACGAAGTTTAATTGATCTCTAAATTGAGTTGATCGTTAGTTAAATCTAACAGAATGATGACATAAAAATTAATGGATGCTGGCGCTGATATGTACTTTTTTAATGCTTCAAGAAAAATGAGTTGAAAAATTTTGTCCCCGAGAATGAACAATATATAACGCAAGATTTGGATGAATAGCAAATCGGGCAATGGTAGTTAGTGGTCACTGCAGTGGCAAGGAATGAAGAGGAAGGGTAGCAACAAGCTCTATTGAAAAAGAGAAGAGAAGAGAAGAGAATGGAAGAGAGAGAAATGCCAAAAAAAAATTAATAAAAGACTGATTGGAAACAAATTTCAATTATCAAAAACTAATTAGAAATCAAATTCAAAATTTGATGATCAAATATGTCATTTTTAAAACCTCAAATACCAAATAAAAACTAAATTTAAATTTCAGTGACCAAAAGTGTTAGTTTTGAAAAATAGCCAAAAGTGTATATGACCCTTTTTTTTAATACAACTCACTCTTTATAGGTTAAGGTTTTAAATATTGATGTTGATAGCCAAAGTGAGTATAGTTCAACGGTAATTGGCATGTACCCTCGACCAAGAGGTTGGAAGTTTGAATCTCCCTACTCCCAAAAGTTGTTGAACTCAAATATATATATATATATATATATATATATATATATATATATTGATGTTGATAAAAACGTTGAGGTCTCAACTTTATGGAAATGTCAATGAAAATATTGATTAAATGTCCATATCGACGAATATTTGTAGAAATCTCATAAAAAGAAATAAATTAATAAAAGAATATTTAAATTGAAAATAATGATTTCACTCTTTTTAAATAAGTTAAAATTTTAAATTTTAATAATATGTGATGTGTCCATATCGGTTACATTTTGTTGATAGTTTTTTGTATTTCGTCTACTTTTACAACATGGTGGAAATGTCAATTCATCTCTTATGCTACGATGAATATATCTAAATATCAATAGAAATCTCATTCCATGCTTATAATCTAACTTGATTAAAATAAAAGATAATTATAAAAAATATCCTTCTTGAACTTTACCCATTGTTTCAAAAATATCCATATTCTTTCAAAAATTGCAATATTACCCTTGACTTTTCATAAATGTTTCAAAACTACCTTTAGAGTAAAAAAAACCATTAGAATGTTGAACGGAAAGTCGACGTGTCTAAATGTCATTCTTTCAAACTCAATCCATACAAGCATCCTAGTCATCGTCACGTCGTTTCAAGTCATTGTCAAGTCAATTTTTCGTCCAACAGATTTCTACTCTAAGAGTAGTTTTGAAACGTTTATGAAAGGTCAAAGATAATATTGTAACTTTTGAAAGACTTTAGGTATTTTTGAAATAATGGACAAAGTTGAGAAGTTTTTTTTTATAATTTAGCCTAGTATAAACTAAAGTCAATACAATTCTTCTTTTTTGATTCACATTCTCTTTTGACTAGCCATAGAAGGTTCCATCTTTGATCAAATAGCTAAAAGAAACAGTCAACAAAGACTCTTTGACTCGTTCATACAAACATCCTAATCATCGCCACGTCGTTTCAAGTCATTGTCAAGTCAATTTTTCGTCCAACAGATTTCTATTCTAAGAGTAGTTTTGAAACGTTTATGAAAG
Source organism: Trichosanthes truncata (assembly GCA_033996785.1). Classification (NCBI taxonomy): domain Eukaryota; kingdom Viridiplantae; phylum Streptophyta; class Magnoliopsida; order Cucurbitales; family Cucurbitaceae; genus Trichosanthes; species Trichosanthes truncata. The sequence continues at coordinate 7,784,868 of JAWPNB010000007.1, forward strand.
GTCAAAGATAATGTTGTAACTTTTGAAAGAATATATGTATTTTTGAATTAATGGACAAAGTTGAGAAGTATTTTTTTATAATTCAGCCTAAAATAAACTAAAGTCAATACAATTCATCTTTTTTGATTCACATTCTCTTTTGACTAGCCCAAGAAGGTTCCATCTTTGATCAAATAGGTAAAAGAGACAGTCAACAAAGACTCTTTGACTCGTTCTTCCCCCATATCATAGGTGAACTTGCACTATATGAACTATATGAACTATATATATAATATTTATTTTAATCATCCCATTAGTAGAAATCAACCATTGTGAGAACCCGCTTCAAATTGGGATAGAATTTCTTTGATTAGATTGAAAAGAAGTCTAGAATGGAGAAATTTTTTCTTCATTTAATTTTGACGACAAGATGTAGAATACATTTTTGCTTATTTTCTATTTTCTTTCTTATCTTTGAATTTTTTTCATTGTTTTAAATAACTTTATTAGTCTTTTTATTTATACATTAAATAAATATTTTTTAATATGTTAAGCAATTTAATTATGTGAAAAAAAAAATTCTACACTTTTATATATTTCAAATCAAGAATAGGGCGAAATAGAGTTTTGAAATTCTCTATGAGACTAGAGACCAAAAAGGCATTCCACTCCACCCTACCCTAAAGTTTTCCACAGGCACTATCTTTTTAGTAGACCATCTAAATAGAAAGTTTGGTGGATTGTAAAATAAGTTTGAATTATGAAAAAGAAAAAGGAAAGAAGGAAGGAAGGTTGGTTTTGAATTAAGGAAAGAAAATGAATTTTTCTTTCCTTTTTTTGGATGGCGATCATTTTTCTTCCCACTAATAGTTGACTCAATTCATTTAAAATAGGAGATATATCTTCGAACTTATAAAACTAAATAATCTTTTTAAAGTATAATGTCCCAATTTTTAAAGTATAATGTCCCAAAAAAAGAAGAGTACTAATTAACTTATAATTTGAAACATTTAAAAGTATAAGATTAAAAATAGAAGACAAGTGAAAGTTAAAACAATATATAGTTTTTAAACTTAAAAGTAATCGTGTAAATTATTGATAGAAAAAAAAATCATTTAAGCATATAAAATGAGCGAGGTGGCATTGGTGAAGTGCATGTTTTTTTTTTTTCTCTAATTACAAGCCTGTTCATGTGACTTTTTAAAGGCTAAATATATTAACGTAGTTTTTATTATCTAAAAAGTTTTAATTTTGTCTCTTATGTTTTAACTTTTTCAGTTTAGTATCTTACAATTTGTAAATATTAAAATTGGCTTATGATAAACTAACATGACATTGTTGAATGAGAAATTTTGGCAAACCACAAGTCGTCACGTCATTATTCTAAATAAATGACAAAGTTACAAATAATTAAATTTTTGGACTACCTATAAATTGACATGTGTCTTGAATTTAATTTGAAGACGAAAATTGACAAATCCTAAATTAAAATGTCACATATCTTCATTTGACTAAATAATTAAAGTTAATTTGGTCAAATTGAAACATATGAAACTTGGGTCAAAGTAAACAAAACTAAAATCCAAGTGATTAGGCTCAAAGCCAACAAAGCCCAAGTCCAATGGTTGGGCTCAAAGGCCATTAAAGTCCAAGCCCATATGTCCATGGAAAGCTCTGTAAATAGAAGAGCCCTCCTTCATTGCAAGGGTTCAGAAGTTGAAATTCTAAGAGAGATGACTACCAAAAGGAGAAGACCTCAGAAGAAGAGTTCAAAGAGAATTCAAAAAAAAAATCTCAGAAGACTCCAAAAGCTCTTGAAGATTGAACCCTCTGATCTGAAGTCCTAGAGTGATGAACACTCTTTGAAGTTCGGAGACTCTTTAAGAGAAGACTTCCTGAAGTCTTTGGGTCCTGAACACTCTTTAAAGATCAAAAAACTTCAAGACTTCAACAAATTCTTCGAGGGTCAAAAGCCAAAGGCCGATCCAACGATCACCAAGTGAATGATCAATCCAATAAGATCAATAACCCAAAAGGCCGATCAGAAAAGACCAACGTGCTCGAGAAAAAATTGTCCATCCCTCAAGACATTTGTACATAAGAGAGAGAAATAATCAAAGGATAAACTTTAGAGATTGTACTCTATTACACTCAAATCAATACAAATACAAGTTCATTCCACGTGTCTCAATCTCTCTTGAAATTACATGTGAACATACATAATACTTAGTGAATTGGTGGAAATTTAAAGGGAGAAAAAATCATCTAAGAAGAAAATTTCTAGTTTGTTTTCAACTTCTTAAAAAAATTATAAAAATTTCGAGTTTCTTTTTTCTCTTCTAAATTTCCGTTCACTCACTAGATATTATGCTAAAGTTAGTAAATATGTAGTAAAGTCAGTTCTACCTATTGAATTGATTAAAAAAAAATAATAAAAATAATAAAATAAAATAAAAAAAATGAGAACTCAAAAAGATTAATAAACATATGATATTTGAATAAATTAGTATATTTTTACCTATAGAATTGTCCAAAAATAATTTGCTAGTAATACGACCAAATTAAATAATGAAAAGTTTTGTAGTATCTATAAAAGATGGTGATGATAATAATAATAACAACAATAACAATAATAACTAGATTTTGATCTTATCAAAAAAAAAAAAAAAAAACACTAGATTTTGAGAATATTTTAGACACACCTAATTAAGCAAATTTCATGTTTGGGTTTTTCCCCCATATGTTGTCCTAGTTTAACTTTTGCTTAAATGTATCATCCCTTCCAATTTGAAAATCTAGATAGATATAGAAAGTCCAAAGATATTAATTTGGATCTCATTATTTTAAATAATAGGGACAGTTAATATATTTTCTGAACAAAAAAAAAAACATTTTTCTTATTTTTGTACTTTATATGTCTTCTGTTCAATGTGCATAGACTAGACTGCTTATTCATGGGCCAGACCATTGGGCCCATTTAGATATTTCGAAATTAGCCCATTAACAACACCATCATTGGTTGGTCCACTCAAGGGCTATTAATGAGTGACTCAATCTTGAATAATTCCCTCCATTGAAAATATCTCAATAAAATATATATATATATATATATATATCAATCAATATCTTTGTTGAGATTATTCATATTTTATTGTATGCTTAAAAACAACATTTTTTAGTACAAATTTACAAATAACATCTACCATAACTTGATATGCTTGCTTTTTATGATACTTTTTTTTGGGGGGAGGGAGAATTCAAGTTGTACCAATTTTTACCTTAAACATTCAATTTCCTCAATTGCACCTTAAACATTCAATTTCCTCAATTGCACCTTAAACTTAAGTGTCATAATCTTAACCTTAAATTTTAAAAAGTGTTGCAATTTTTTTCCAAAGTTTCGTTCAAAAGATTGTTAAAAAAAAATATTTTCATGTGTTCAATGAATTATAAAACATATATATAGTATAAAATTGATAGAATTTCAAAGAAAATGAGATTAGACCAAGATTTTTGATAAAACTTATGAGGTTTGACAAAGTTATTTAATGGGTTGATTTGTACATTAATCAAACTAAATTTGTGCAAAACTCAATATTATTGAAACTAGTGAGTTCATAGAGATTTTTGCATCATCTTTTTGTTAAAATTAGTAGGTGAATCAATAGAAATTGAATAGATAGTAGAAACTGCAATACTATCTAAGTCTAGGGTCTAATTTAATGAAATTAAAGGTTTAATATGAAAATCGATACAAAAGGTAAAAATTAATTTTCCTCCTTTTTTTTATTACGAAATTTTTATTTGACACCCTTTGAACTTTGCTTGATGATAGTTTTGACAACACTCTCAATAAGACAGTAAAAGGAGCCGACACCTACAGAACTCCTCCAACCAAAAGCTGAACATTATCCAAATTATACGAGCTTTTCTTGTTGGGTCAAAATGAATCCAATCATCACTTGTTACAAAAGAAATTAAAGTGAAGTTTTGGATAAGAGTATGCAGAAGAAAGTATCTTGGAGGCAAACACAGCATTTGCTGCTTCTGTGTAGTGAACTCCATCCCAGCTTACATACTTCAATCCTTCATCGCACACGTTGAAGCCGGGTTGGCCGCAAGTAACGCTCTGGTTGAAGTTGTACGGCGGTCCTCCATAGCCACAGCACACCGTCAATGGATTCTCAAACCCTGCACAATGTAGGAAACAACTCGAGTCAAGATGATAATGTCGTTGGTTCTTGTTAGAAGAAGATGATGATGATATTGATATTACCATTTGAGACGGAGTTGGCTATGAGGTCGTATTTGATGGCGTAGACATCGACATACACAATGGTGGCATTCGTCAAAGCAGATCTTAGTTCTCCACATGCAGCTTTCAACTGAGTGTTGAACTCTTTTGCAGCATTGTTGAGGGATTGGAGGCATCCATGATTGTCAATGTCACTAGCATTTGCAGAAGCTGTAGCAAGCTTTTGAGGCAAACAGCCCAATGGCCCTGTGTTGTGTACCCAAAAATTTCTTCCTCCATGTTGGTATATAGTCTACATTTAGATTGAAAAGCAATTAAGGGGGAGTAGCAGAAGCAAAAACACAGGTATCCATTGAGTTTTCTTCTTCAACTTCTACTTCTAAGATCAGAAGCAACCTTTACAACATGACTTTTAGGTGTTAGAATTGTTCATGTACGTTGAGAACTTACTGAAAGATCCAGAATTAACCGTAATCTATTAGCTTAAACTTTAAGGTTAACTTTAAACTTCTATAATGTCAATCTTATCGTAGTTTATATTGATAGTCTACTTGTTAAACCTCCTAATATTATTTGAGTCTAATGCATGAGGTAAGAGTGTTGAGAATAAATTAAAAGATTTATCATGACCTATTAGCTTAAACTTTTCATTGAAATTGAAGACTAACCCATATGGCATTTTTTATCTCAGAAACAAAAGATGGGATTCTCTGGATGACTTGCGGATAAGACAGGTAAGTAAATGAAGCAGCAAGATCATTTTGTCCGATGTCAATTGTGTAAACTGCATTATTGAACCCCTCTCCATCAACCAAGTCTTTATAGCCTACATCAGTTTCACTTGGTTAAAAAAAACTTAGTCAATGGTAGAATGAAGAGATTCATCGGATCCATTAAAAATTGCTGAGTTATCAAGTAAGAATGTGTGTTTAATCAACTACCATATTGAATACTACATACCTTTTGGAATAAGCTCGAGGGAGCGTGATTGAAATTGAAGGAATTGCATAACTTGAATATACAAATTAAATGGACGATCCTTTGGCAGAGTAGCTGAACCAGATATAGCAAAGTTAACTCCATTAGTGAAATTTGAGCCCACAGATCGCAGATATGGGGTCAAATAATCAGAACCCACACTTTCACCTGAGGAAGAAAATGCATTTTAGTAAGAAAATCAAGACATTCTCTTATACATATGAGAAGATTTGAATTTGTTTTGTTGGATCAGAATACATACATAGGAAATCAATCATTAGACGTCCATCACATAATCTTCCTGATGGTTTGTGGAAGAATGTGCGGCCAGTTGGGGGTCCAAATCTGAGTCCAAGTCCCTCGGAGAAGCCACCTGTATCAGAATTCGAGTCGCCGAAGTTGAAAATAACTGGCTTTTGGCTGCACTGGGAATGAACAAGAAGGGAATCAGACAGAGACAGCAGGAAGAAGATGACAAACAACGGAAATGGAAAGGAATTTCTCTTCTTTTCAGCCATTTCTATAATCAGATTCGTTAGCCCGCTTGTTTATGGTAACGAATGATCACAATAAATAAAGAGCAGAGAGACAATATCATATGTAGTGAGTACTAAATAGCCCTGTTGCGCTCCATGTGCTCTACCTGAGATTTCTTGTGTATCAGCTAGTTTATTAAGCAGCTGAAGGTCTTGAATTCACAAGAAGCCAAATTTAAAAAATTCTAAAAAATCTGATATGATCTTTTAATGTCTTCCATGATTCATAAGATTAGAGATTTCGGCCCAGTAAGAAAAAAAATTAATAAACAGTCTCCATTTTCATCCATCCGACTTACCAGAAGGCAAAATGTCAAGATCCATATAATTCTTCCTCTACAAACGTTTAAAGAGAGAGAGTAAGGGCATTACTTTCCGAGAAACTACAATTTCTGTCGGATATGGGGCATTTTCTCCGGTTCTAAGGCAAGTTGGTGGTTGCTGTAACTTGTAGCAGAATGGTGGAGAGAAACTGCGAATCCTGTCGTCAATCAGAAGTGAAAAGCACAAAAAAAATGTTGAAATATAGTTTGCTAATTTTGTTTTGTTCTGAGCTCGCACTATTCCTTATGCTAGTCCGTGATTAGCAGATCCCTGGAGAAAATAGAGATAGAGTCAGATGAATCTTATCTTGAGTATCACAAAAATTGTCGTATTCTGTGAGTCTGAGACAAGAACCTCAGTTTTGTCCATACAGAGACTACCGACATTTAGCAACTTGATGTCATTTAAAGAATATCACATGAACACCATATTGAAATATTTTAATGCCATTAAAATATAATATTAAAACAGCACACGTACCGGTACATCTCCCATTTCAATTGCCCAGCACGAGCTACCTGGAAATTTTCTGTAGAAAATATATAAGAAAAGCATGTGGAAAGGGATTCATACAAATAAGAGGATCTTCCATAACATCATTATAATTGAAGAGAACATGAGCATCTGAGTAACATGGATTGATGAATATCTAAAATAAAGTGAACAAGAATCTCTGAAATTCACATCAACATGAAAAATCCAATTTCAAAATAGATCCTTTCCACTTTTTTTTTTTTTTTTTGAGGGATGAAAGATACAAAAGGGAAAATAATATCTCGACACAAAATATTGATGTCCTCTCCACAATCTCAAGTGATCATTTTTATTCCCATTTTTGCCTGATAAATGAGAGCGTTGACGTAATTTTTAATATTCTGAAGCATGGGATGAATCAGTTACAACAGATCACTACCCAAAAGCTTCACATGAATTTAGTCAACAAGTACAGCAAGGGTTCCAATGTACTTCACAAATTAGAAAAGGAAACAGGCTGCAGTATAGTAGGCGCTTGGCTTATGCAGTCTATAACCTTGAGCAGGACTTGGTTGCTTGATACAATACAAAGTTGGAATGGCCACTAAAGCTATTCCTATTTGAGAAAACTACAGGCATATCGACCATCGGAAAAAGTTAGTTTCTCTGCTTTGGTAACTGCATCTATAGGGATAGGACTGAAGCTTCGAGATGGACCGTAGAAGTGAGGGAAGGTATTGGAACCATCCACAAGTTCATATATTAATCCATCACCAAGCTGCAAAGAAAAAGGTTCATGTAATATCAAATATAGAGAAGCACAAGGTAAGAACATGTAATATGGAAAAAAGGCCAAACACTGATAACATGTAAAATGGGAGAAAAAAAAGGCCAAACACTTGATAGAAAGTTGTACAACATCTCTGTGATAATATTTTTTAAAAAATAATAATAATAGACTAAAAAAAGTCTAAACTCAACCTTAATCTACATGGATGAACAAATTTTTACTAATGGATGAACTGCCATACAACTAACTTTTACCAATTGATGAACAGAGTTAAATGCATTATTCAGATAGGTCAAACCAAATGAACTAAGTTTGTTTCATTTTACTTTATCAAACCAAATAACTATGAAGCTAACTTCCAGTAGTACAAAGAGCCTCTTGAATATTAGAAAAGCATTCTTCAACACATTTTCCACACAAGCAATAGAGTGTTCGAGTATAACAAGGGCCTTAAACCAATGATATTTGGTGAAGTATATAATATGTTAACATGTATATCCATTGTGTTCCATGGTTGAAGCGAGCCGATTATAATGCTAGCTCATACAATCACACTTTTTGAAGCCAAGTCTCCTTTAATCTTTTCGTTGTAATAGTTGATCATCATAACACAAAATCAAAACCATACACATTTAGGCCCATTTGATTACCATTTAGTTTTTAAAAATTAAGCTTACGTACACTACTTCCACCTATGTGTTTATTTCTTTTGTTATCTTCTTTTAAAAGTGTTTTCAAAATTCAAGCCAAACTTTGAAAATTAAAAAAAGTAGTTCTTAAAAACTTTTTTTAAAAAAAAAAATTGGCTAAGACTTCTTATGTTTCTTTAAGAAAGGTGAAAACTATAAGAAATGGTAAGAAAACAAACACAATTTACCACAACATAAAACTAAAAACGAAATCGTTATCAAACGGTGCCTAAACATCAAGAGACGGTACAAAATCACAAGAAACTTATGCTCTCCCCCTTTCTATTTATTGCAGACACGAGGGAAAAGAAAAGGTTTTTTTATACCTTTTTGGCCTCAATTTGAAGGAGATACAATTCCTCCTTGCTATTCAGGAAGAAATTCTGCAAAGTTGACTGAACCTGCAAAACAAATACCAGTTTCCAGACTCACTGTTTAATAATTTATCATTTGTCATTTAAACTTTGATTCTCTTATAAATTTAAGGTTTTCGAATAATACTTGCCAATGCATAAGATTTTACGGGGCCATCAAATTAGCCGGAGGATATTGATTTTATTGACATTCTCATGCCCATCAATTAAATCTCGGGGAAACTACATTTGAGGTCTCTAAACTAGCTTTCAAATTCACCTTGCAAATTTCACCTTAATTAACCGACTGCTTCAAATCGACTAGTGTCCCATGCAAAAAGTTGTTCGAAGTTTCTAATACAGTCTATGAACACAATCCACTTTAAAATAAACAATTAACAAAAATCGATGAATGAAGACAGAGTTTGCCCTAGATCAGAGGGACCGAAAGTGTGCGAAATAGAAAAATAACAAATAACAATCAAATCGCAAGATGAAATCACGGTTCGTCCTCGATGTAATGCACTATCGTTTGTGGAAGGAGCAAGATTCTTCTATACGACAGGAAAATAGAGACTCCGATCAGATTAGAGAGGGGGAGAGAGAGAGAACCTGATTGAGGTCACTGAGATGAATGAAACCAGAAGACTTATCGAACTCTCCTCCATAGATATGACCGATGCTCTGTGATTCTTCCCACTCCTTGGATGGACTGATTCTGTAAACAAACTCTTCTGCCGCTGCAGATTTTCCTTGCTCATTCTGAACTGCCATTGCTGATTCTGATTCAATCAGTCCCCAGAACCTCCTTCTTCCTCCTCGATCACGTCTCAAGTTTCAACTCGAAATAGAAATGGCAATGAATTGGATATAGAAATGGATTCTTTACAAATGTCAGAGGAGTTGAGAAGTCTGCGTGATTGACGTTTTTTTTTCTATTAACACCGAGGTTTAAAATGTCAACGTTGACGGAAATGTCGATGTCTAAATTGTATGGAAATGTCGATGAAAATATCGATAAAATGTCGATCCCGATGAATATTTCTTAAAAAAATTAAAAATAAAAAATTCAGAAAAAATATTTAAATTAATAAATAAATATTTTACACTTTTTAAATGAGTTAAAATTATTGTTACAATATTATATTCACATTAAGTTATATTTTCTTACTATTTTTTTAATATTCCATCAATTTTATACGGTATAGTGGAAATGTCGATTTCCCCTTATGTCGATATCGAACCCATGGACATGTAGAAATGTCGATGGAAATATCGATATGTCGACGAAAATTTAATACCATGATTAACACTGCGTGATCGACATTCTTCGATGATAGCAATCTTTGTTTAATTTTTTGGCTAAAATATATTTACCTTATTTAAAAAATCTCTATTATTCTAAAATTTGCAAAATTAATCTCAACCTTGCGTAAAGGTTTCAAAACTATTCTTGCACGGTGACTTAGAACAACGTGACGGTGACTAAACATTTGCTTTGATTAACTTTGAAAAAATGCCAAAGTGAGCATAGCCTAATTAACATGTACCTTTGATTAAGAAGTCAGGGGTTCAAATGCTCCACCCTCAAAGTTTAAGGATATTATAAAGTTTAGTATGAAGTGAACTTTAAATTTTGTTTGAATTTTCAATTGCATTTATTAGGTCCCAAACATATTCAAAATTTTAATAAACTAACAGATCTATTAGATATAAAATTGAATTTTATGTTTAATAGGACTTTTGATTAGGCAATTTTTTTTACATCCGACACTACCGCACCTTCAAATACAAATTCACTTGATGAGGAATATATATATCTTCGAACATAAGCATAACTCAACTAGCATAAAGCATATACCATCGATCAAGAGATTGGAAGTATTTCGAATTCCCCACATATTGTTCAATTCAAAATATATGTGTGTGAGCGCACATGCGAACATGAGCATACCTCAACTAGCATAAAACATATACCATCAACCAAGAGATCGAAAGTTCGAATACCCCACATATTGTTCAATTCAAAATATATATGTGTGTGCGCGCGAGCGAACATGAGCATAACTCAACTAGCATAAAGTATGTATCATCGACCAAGAGATTGGAAGTTCGAATATCCCACATATTGTTCAACTCAAAATATATATATGCGTGTACGTGTGCGTGTGAACCAAGTATTTATATGGAGAAAAAAAAAAACACAAATCTTACTTTTCATATAAATTTCAATGTCATGTAATACAAATAATTTTCATTAAAGCCCCTAAAACATTAGCTCATACACATTTTGGAACTGATAAGAACTTCTTTGAGAACATATTAGAACAGGTTGAAGCCTTTCTGTTGCAACTACAATGGGCATGAATCTTGCTGAACAGAATAGACTATAGAGGGGATGGAACCTTTTATAACTTGGAGGTCAGCTGGATGAGATTTCACATTCGAGAAAGCTCGAAAACAAAAGTCGATGGCAAAAACAGCTGCAGTGTTTAAAATGATAGCTCTCAGTTTCTACTGTCTTCAACTTGGAAAATATTTTCCATGTTCTGAATGGAAGTCTCATACATCCATGTCCTCATGTAACAATAGAGTTGGTAACTCTCTTATGAGAGTTCTTTTACCCATCATCTCATTTTTACCCATCAGCACATTCCTTTCCTTCCTTCACTTTTCAATCCTCCAAATTCCAACTGTCTTTTGAAGCTAATAGTTCATCATGCTTATTCGGACAATGCTCTAAACACGAGCGTGCGCAGTTGTGCTCATTCTCTCGTGTGGAGTCACAGGTAGCGCTTAAGATGCAAAGCTTTCTTGAGGAGTTTGGTTCCTTTTCTAGCGCACCAACTATTTCATTTAGGTGTTGGGGCAAACCAATGGAAAGTATAGATTGGCTTTTAAAGCCCATCTTGGTCGGCATCCTGCTCTTGAAACACAGTTAATGCCTCGATAGTCTGTCGGTTTTTACTGAGTGAAAATTATAGATCCTTGACAAGTGAAATAGATTCATTTAACACGGCAATGAATTCGAATTAGACAGATCTGCTGGACTACTCATCGTTTCAGGAAAGAGTCTTAATGGATCCAAAAAACCTTCCATTTTCTTTGACAGGTTCTGAAGAGCATCATGCTTATTTGCCAGTTCCATGAGTACTTTGATCCTTTTAAAGGATACATTACTAGGCTTATGTCCCTTATCTACCATCTGCAGAAAACACCTCTCAGATTCTATCAATTTTCCCAAATCACAAAGAAGATCAAATAACTCCTCGGATACTAATATATAAGACCCGAAGCCTCTTTCGACCATGTCATTCCAAAGCTGCAGTGCCATTTCTACCTTTTCATGCCTCTTAAATGACCTCATTAGAAACAAGCACGACTGCGTATTAGGCAAACAACCCGTATCCATCATTCGACGATACAAATTCCACGAGCTTTGCAAGTCATTCGACCAGAAGAAAATCCTAAAGAACAAGTTATATGTAGTTGCATTTGGACTCAGACCCTCATTCACCATTTCATCCATCAAATCAAAAGCCTCACGAAGCCTCTTCGCAATGCAAAAATTCCGTATCGCTGCATTATAAGCTGCAACATCAGGGTAACATCCATACTCCTTCATTTCCTTCAAAATATTTCTCGCTTTGTCAGGTTGACCGATCAATCCCAATCCCCCAATTATACTAGTGTACGTAATCACATCAGCAGTTATATCCTCATCCCTCATTTTCTCAACCACCTTAAACGCCTTATCCACCTCCCTATTCTTACAATAAACATCAACCAAACAATTATATGAAACAACATCAGGTTTAACCCCCATTTCTCTCATCTCATCAAAGAATCCCTCAGCTTCTTCCGACGACTTCCAACCCGATAATAATATGTTAAACGTCTGCAAATTCGACCTAAACTTACTCTTCATACTGTGGTAGACGTTCCTCGCATCAATCATACTCTTCTCCTGGCACAGAGTTCTCAACAATGCATTAAAGCAAGTGACATCAAACTCAGGAACAAACTTCTTAAACTTCCTAAAAGACTCCACAGTCTGTCTCACAGAACAAACTTTGGCAATTCTTCCTAAAACAACCATAACGGTTCGCGGCGAGATTAAGGACCGATCCTTAAGCTTCACATCAATCAAAACATCCCAAATCTTTTCAAACTTCCGGCTTCTACCTAGGATATACAGCATTGTATCAACAGAAAACGCAGAGTGATAAAATCCCCTTCTTCTACCAGTGTAATTAAAGAATTCCAACGCCTGTAAGGGATTCCCGTGACTAAACCTAACCCTCTTCAGAACCCCATCGATCAATTCGTTTGAGAGAAAAACCCTACTCGATTTCAGTGAATGCCTCATGTTTGTTGATGAGGTTGAACTACTAATTATGCGGAATATTGTTTCTACGTTTTCATTTAGCGATTGATTTACACTTACAGATGAAAATTGGTGCGAGAAGAGATTGGATAATGGGATTCGTGAGAAGTACCTGACCGGCGATTGGAAAGTGCTTGCCCGCCGGAGAATCATCATCGGCTTCCTTGAGATGAAACTGACTCTGAACTATTTGGCTTGTTGCTCTGTAGGATTTTTGTAGTGGCGAAAGAAACAAAACAAGAGAGAGAAGGAAATTGAAATCGAAAGGAAAATGAAATCAAAATTGAAAGCTCGAAGAGTTTCAGACTTCAGCTAGCTCGAAGAAGTTTGAGCGGGACCGTGAAAGAGTTTAGGTCTGCGGATTGAATCAAGATCATCACAAGCGACGGCGTTTCGAAACGAAGAGTAATTTTAAAAATCTAAATATATGTTTTAGTTAATTTATTTCTTTATTTATTAATATTTTTCTATTTAACTCCTCACCGTCGGCGAACGTTAGAATTGATTGTTGATAAATTTACAGACCAAAAAAGATCATCTAAGAGAAGAAAACTTGAAATTTGTACTTTAAATGACTTTTTCTCCCTCTAATTTTTACCAATTTACTTAATATTATATCATGTTTATTATTAGTCAATTTTAATATTTATCAATAGTGAGAGACTATAGCTCAGCAATAATTGACATAGATATGTCCACGGGGCGGGGTAGGGCTGGGAATGGATTCCCCGTCCCCGCCTCCCATTTCATTCCCCGTCCTTGCAAAATTTTTCATTTAATTTTGCGGAGATCGGGGCAGGGATTCTCCGAAATTTGCGGGGATCGGGTTCCCCGTAGGAAATTTTTTCCCATTTTTTTTTGTTTTTTTTTTATTTTTTTAAATTTATTCTCAACCATATTAAAAATTATTTCTAAATGAATAATTTTCAATATAATTCTATTTAAAGAAAATGTTATAAAATTTCCTAATAAAAACAATAATATACCATAAGTAAAAATACTATAATGTTGAAACAACTTAATTTCTAAAAATTCAAATTTCAATATTACAACATAGTCTTTAATTTTTTTTTTATAACAAAATAGTCTTAAACTAATTCCTACTATAGTTTTTTTTTAAAAAAAAACTTCTATTTATAGGTAATAATTAATATATATATATATATTACTAATCGTGGCAGGGCGGGGAATCGGGGTGGGGATGGGGAATATATTCCCCGTCTCCGTCCCCGTTTAGCCAACGAGAAAAAAAATCCCCCCGCTCCTTCCCCCATTCCCCGTGTAATCGGAGATTCCCCGCGGGGCCCCAACCTCGCGGGTTAAATATATATCTCTAATTTATTGACATATACCCAAGACCAGAAGGTCAAAAGTTCGAATCTCCGACCCTCAAATGTTATTGAAATAAAAAAAAGAATGAGAGACTAAATTGAAAATACTAAAACAGAAAAGACTAAATTAAAACTTTATATGAACTAAATTGAAAATATATCTAAACATTAAAAACTAAAACTTATATATTTAGCCTGTTAATAAATGACGAATTCAAAAAAATAAATTTAGGTTAACTAATTACCATTTGGTATCTATAATTTAAAATTTTAATTTAATCTTTACCGTTCTAAAAGTTCAATTTCGTTCTTATAATTTAGTTAAACCCGATAAATTCTCTTTGAACCATTTTTAGCGGTAATTTAAAAATAATATAGTTTCTAAATATCGTTTTTGGAACATAGTTGTCTTGAAACTAATAATAAAAATAGATAAATTTGGATGTAATTATTTTGTTAAAAAAAAAAAAAGATTTGACACTCCCCCAAGTTACCTACTTTGTCATTAGTTTCAAAACCTCTATCACCGCCTTTCTCGTATATTTAAATTCTAATGCGTGCAGTCAGCTAATTCAATGTAAGTCAACATAATCAACAATGTAGAATTAACCAGCTTAGTAACACATAAATAGAAAATAAATCACATATTGGTAACTGTTGTTACACGAATATAAGCTTTAATTCTTCTTGCTCTTTTCCTCTATGCTGCAACACCTAGATTGAGAGAAAACTAGCACGGTGTGTCGCTTTGTCAAGCACTCTTTAATGCTTAAATTAGTATCTAGCTGAAGTGATTAAAGGCATTGATCTGGGTAATTTTCATGTACCTCTCTTTAGTGAATTAACCTTGTGAAAATTTATAGAGCTTCAGTACTTAATGGTCAGAATCAATGCTTGCTTGATTCCGAGCGTTATGTAATGATTCTCGGTGAGGATCGCATGCCTCCATGCACTACCAGAAAAATAGCTTTTAGCGACGAAATTCATGCGACGATATCCAATTAGTCGCAAGCACTGCAACGAAAGACAATGTCGTCGCAATTATTGCGACGAAACGGAAAGTGCGTCACATGTTTATCAAAGGTTGCAAAGAAAATTATGATTTGTCGCATGAGACTTAAATTCGCGCCCAACTTCTAAAAAGAAGGCTTGCGACGAAACGAGAAAGCGTTGCAAGAATTGCAACGAAGACGTGATTCGTCGCATGTATTGCGACGAAATTTTAAATTCGTTGCATGAGTCTTAAATTTTCTCGCCCAACCTCTGAAAAAGAAGGCCTGCGACAAAACTTGAAATATCGTTGCAGAAGTTGCGACGAAATCCAATAATCGTCACAATTTGCGACAAATAAAATATTTCATCGCAAACAGTAAATTTTCAAGTTTAAAATTTTCGGGGGGGAGTGTGACTATGCTTGTGCCTATGCGTAGGTTTAAAATTTGACTTTTCACTATGCTTAGGTAAAAGAATTGTGACTATGCTTGAATTTAAAATGACTTCTGACTTAAGTTTGAGGATCAGGTGGGGAAGAGGGGTGACTATACTTATGTTTATGAATTGACTTGTCACTATATTGCTTGTGCCTATGCGTAGGTCTTTTAGCTTCAAGTTGTGATAATAATTATTTTTTTATCACTATGCTTTTAACTTTTGTGGTAAATGTATTTGAGACTATGTGATTTATAGTTGAAGATTACATTTATTATATTAGTGGTAGGGGGAGGGGGAAGGGGAGGGAGCTAGAGGGAGAAGGTCGTATATATTTGTTGTTGTGAATATGTGGTTTGGGTTGGAGAATTGCAAGTCTTAAGTGAATTATGAATTAGTAGATGTGTTGAGAATGAGAGGGGGAATAAATCTTTTGTGAATGTTGTGTTGATTGTGACTATACTTAGGATTAATCTTTTAGTGGTATATTTATGACGGTTGAGTCTATTTGACTTCTAACTTAACCTACGTTTGAGATTACATGATTTATATTTGAAAAAATGAGGTGGGTTTTTGTAGTTATATATTGTTTGTACACTTATTAATTAATTTAAAGTATTGATGTGACACAACAATTATGTTTATGTGCAGGACTAAATCGATCCCTTATTGCCTACACAACAAAAGAATTATCTTCACTTTTCACTCTTTTTGGAATACTACATTTTGATAGTTCATTTAGTTTTCACATTCCATGATAAATGTTATGTTGTAATTTGGAAACTTTATCCAAAACCTAGTATGTATATCGGTTTTATCTTGGTAACTTTCAAGATTTTTATGAATAATATAATGATTCTATTTTTGTTTTGGTTTATTACTTGTATAGTTGCTCTTATTTGGATTCAAGGACAATTTTAGAAAAATGTCTCTGCAAATAAGATTTTTTTTAAAAAAAATTAAAATTTTGCAACGAAAAATAAATATAGTCGCATTTAATTTTGCGACATTTTGATAATTCGTCGCATTCTGGAACTCATGAGACATTTTGATAATTCGTTGCAGTTTGCGACGTTTTACTTTTTCGTCGCAATCTGCGACGTTTCGACGACGACGTTGCTCAATCCTTTTACTGACATGGTTTTACCAACGTTTTATGCAACGATAATAAATTCATCGCAAAATACTTTGTGCAATGATATATTAGTTTTAGCGTCATTTTAGTTTCGTCGCTAAAAGTTGTTTTTCTTGTAGTGATGATGGACATCATTATAACACCTTTAAGTCGTGTCAATGTTACGTTTTCCATACCTTGGTGAATTTCTTGGCTTGCACCTTGGTACTAGGGGCTCATCTCTCTTCCATGAACTTTCGATTCAACTGTATGATATTGATAGTAATCATTATGAGGTTTGACCACACCTTACAATTTACTCATTTTATTGAATTTTAAACTTGATAAAAATGGAAATATGTTTAGGCATGCGTAAATGGCGGGTTCCTTTGGGGTAAAGTAAAAGTTGGAGCACCAACCCTTAAAATTTCCACAAAAACAGTGATAAATAATAGCATCATTAAGATTTAAGAATAAAGATAGGTAATCTAAGGATAAAGGGCAGTTTTGAAAAGGTTAACCCTAAAATATTTCAATGTCTCTTCATGAGATCTTTTAAAATCTTCATTTAAATACTTTCATTAAATTTTTACCCTAGCTTTTTACTTTTAAATTTTTAGAACTTTATCATCTTATATTAATTAAATTGCAAATTTAGTTCCCATATTAGTTTTTTATCTAAAAATTTAATTCTATTGATGATTTTAATAACCAATCTCTAATTAAAATCTACTTGAACCCAATTATTTGATGTGCGAGTTGACATGTCCATGTTTATCATTTCATTCTTTGAATTGTTGAATATGTCACTTTAATGTGCAAGTGACTTGGGCATGTTTCTCATTTGATTCTTTGAATGATCGAATATGTTACTTTTTGAAAATACTATTTCAAAAAGTTAATGCATAATAAATTTCAAACACTATTTTGAAAGAATTATTTTTGAAATAAGATGTGAACATTGAGATTATTATAAACTTTATGAGAGGGAATTCAATTTTTTTCCTTTTAAAACTTTCACTTATTCCCATATTCGAGAAGAATAAAATGAAAAATGGAAACGAAATTACACATTAATAATTGGAGTTTCGTTCTTTATAAAGAATGTTTTTATCTGTTGCTCTAAAGAAAATGAGAAAGAGAGAGGAAAAAATAAGCTACTCATAAAATAAGTTAATTAGAAAAGAGTGTTAAATATTTTTGTGTATCTAATTATGATTGAAAAAAAAATCAATTGAAGATAAAAGCAAAAGGAGGAAAGAAAGAGAGTGCTTGAAAAAGAAAAGCACAAAGAATAGAATAATGGAATAAAGAAAGATTACATTGCATGAACTAGACAATCTTAAAGGCAAAAAAAGTCTCATGTAGATACTTGGGATTATAACTTCTTTCCTTAAAGCAAAATAATAATAATAATAATAAATATAGGAAAAAAAACAATTTTTACTCATAAAACTTGTCAAGTTGATTAGTTTTTACCCTAAATTTATAATTTCATCAAATTGCAGCCCGAACTTAAATAAGATTACAATTTTAACCTTAAATAAGTGAATTTATAAAGATTTTTACAAGTATAAATTAAATAAAAGATAAAAATTACAACACTTAAGTTTAGATCCAATTTGATAAAATTGAAAGTTTAGAGTGAAATTTTTTTGTAAAGGAAGTTTAGAGTAAAACTTGATATAATATGAGTTATAAAAATTAATTTTTTTCACAAATATTTAGCATCATCGTGGTGTACGTGCATGATTATATTTACTTTCCTTAAGATAAAAGATTTTGTTTCCCTCACGTTCAAGTTCATTCATATTATAGTAATCTTGTTTGTTATAAAAATATAAATTATTAGTTTAGTCCTGCACGTGTGAGATTGAAACATTAATTAAAAAGAAAAAATATCTAATAAATCCATAAATATTTAATCTATGTCTAATAGACTCTTTAAACTCATTTGCCGTAATAAAATTTTCATACATTTTTAAGTTAACAATAAATACAAGATTAAGAGTTTTTAAACTGAAGTCGCAACGTAACTGAGAGTTTTACACTATTAGATGTGAGAGAGGGAAGTGATAAATGTACTTCAATTTGACATCTAACGATTATGAAGATATATTTTTAGATCTAAATCCAACGAATATTAAGAGACGGTCATATTGTGACGACCTTATTAAATAATTTGTCATTACCAAAACCTTTACATTTGACATAAATCACCAATCAAAAGTCTCAAACATATCTTAGTATTTATATATTAAAAAAAAAGCATCAAATCTTTCCACTCCCGAATTTCCAAATTCGGGAAACCATACAAACATATATCAAAAAAAAACCTACATAGAAACTGGCCCCAAAAAAACCAAAGCCAATAAAATAAAATAAAATAAAACTACTCATTATTATTATTACCATTATATCATATTATTATTTACTTTCTCATTTCGTCTCTCTTTGACCGTTTTTTGTCAAACCAAAGTTTCTCAGCTTCAGCTTCAGTTCCGCCGCCGTCAGGCAGCGGAGGGCGCCGTGAGGAACTGAACGGGTCCGGCTTCAGAAAGAGCAGCGATGAAGGGCTGCATGTTGACGGCGTCTCCGTCCGCCGTGGACGGCGGAGGCTTGTAGTCCAAAGAGGAGTCGTTGTAGATATCCCACCATCTTTGTACGAGCATTTTTATGTCTTCTCGTTGCATGTTATCCTCCTTCCCTGTGTACCTCCATGGCTTTGAACCCTAATTTCCCATCAACCCAAAAGATTGATTTTAGAAAATAAAAATGGATTAAAATTAAATTTGGTCTAGAATTAAATCTATTTACTTTTAAAAAATTTCTAACAAATACTTAGTTTTCCAATATTGTACTTAAAATTCAAGAATTGTATCAAAGTCCCTAAAATCTAAAATTATTTTAAGTATCGTTTGATAATTATTTGATTTTTGAAAAGTAAACCTATAAATACTACTTCCGTATATAGATTTATTGTTTGTTATTAGTTTTAATATATATTTTCAAAAATCAAGCTAAACTTTAAAAACTAAAAATTGTTTTTTTTCTTTAAAAGGATGAAACTCATTAATGATAAAACAAACACAATTTTCAAAAACCAAAAACCAAATAGTATCAAACGAAGCCTTAATATTTCCTAACTTTATTTGAAATTGTGTAGAAACTGGTGTGTAGTCAAAGTATTGTTCTTTCTAAAGAAAAAAGAAAATTGTAGACATTGCCTTCTTTTAAAAAATATACATTAACTCAATTTCAAATATATGATGAAATTTTATTTTTTAAAAAAAGTTGTCGAAAATAAATAAACACAACTAACCTTATAATTTAATTAAATGAAATAATATAACTTACCGCAGCACAATAATGAACGACTTTAACGTGATCTAGCTCAACATTCTCCGAGTGGCGCCAAAGCATGGCCAAAACAAGGTTGAAATCCAAAGGAATAGGCTTATAAACATCTCTAAAGTAGATATTCAAAAAGTCCTAAAAAATCGAAAGTAACCAATATTAGCTCAAATTAAATTACTACTAAACTCAAAAGCTTAAATTGACCATATTGCAACAAGCCATTTCACCTGCTCGGCGAAGGGGGTGGGAGGGGTGACTTTGAGGGTGTTCAAGAGATCGTGATACGTGGCAATGCTCGGCTCGAAAACGAACATGCCAGCATTGAAGTAGAGCGGGGGCGGGGGGTGACCGAGATCGGCGGGCCAGCGGACCTTGTCGGGGCACTGCTGGCAGTAGCCGATCCGGTGCTGAGGAGTGTGGCTCCATGTCTTTTCACAGAAACAGTCCATTACGGCGTAGAAATTGCCGTCTGGTAATTCGAACAACTCGTCTATGTTGTCGTAAACTTGAATGTCTCCGTCTAAGTACACCATTTTACTGTACTCCACGAACTGTTTGAAACCAAAGGACGGCGTTTAGAGAATCAACGTAATTATGTTAGTTGAACAAGAAAACGACAGATGGTGACTGCAAAAAGAATAGTTGGTAATTTTCTTCTTCGGAATTTCAAATTTTACCGGTAGAACTTTTTGTTTCCCTCTCGGAAACAGCTCTAATATTTCTTTCTTTTTTTAATGAAACATTTTTTTTTAATTTGAGTTTACTTTTAGATTTGAATAATACTTGACTGCATATTCGTGTACAAGAATCTTACTATATACTATCATTAAATAAAATACATTTAGAAGAGAAGGTAGATAATATTCTCTTTTTCCTAACTGTCAACTATTTAATGGTAGTGTGCAGAAAGATTACTACACATTGGTATGCAGCCAAGGATTGTTCTAAAATTTAAGAGGCTGTTTGGGGTAAGGAATTGTAGAGAGTAAAAGTTACCGGAAGCAGGAGTTAATATGTTTAGAGAGTTAAGAAGTCTGGAGGAGTTAAAAAATCTGTGTTTGGGGTGCAGAGTTATTTAGTCTGGAGTTAGGAAGTCTATGTTTGGGGTAAAGAATTGCAGGAAGTAGAAATTCTGAACATTATAAAAAAAATTTATAATTTTGTTGATGTTTTTTCATCTTACATCATATCATATTTTTCTAATTCTAATATACGTGGACATGTTGATAGAAATTTAATAATTTATCATTTAATTATTTTCAATTCATGGCTTAGTGCATGTTTACCACATATTTTGTAAGTGAAAGATTAATTATATTAACAGTTTCATAGGAGAATGAGTAAAGTGTTTTCCTTGAACTTTTTATTTGATTTTAGAATGAATTTTTTTCAACTAATTTTAATTATTGAAATTTTTAAAAAGCACTACAAGTCATTAGATTTGATTTATCTAAAAAACAAAAAATTTAACACTTTTTTCACCACTGTAAAATTTTAACCATACCCTATCAGTTTTTAATTAAGATAATACGTTTAATCACCTTCACCTTAGAAGACATGTCACACACATTAGTCGATTATGGTTTGATTTAAATCCGACCTAATATGATTAGATCTAAAATTTGATATATATTTTTTCAACTGAAAAGATCCAACCGATTGACAATTTTCTTAGACTCTAAATGACATGTCTTTTAGAGACAAAAAAAAAAAAAAAAAAAAAGAAAAAAAAAAGAAAAAAGGATCTATTAGTTTCGGTTTTTTGAAATTTTCAGACCATGCTAAATCTAAAGCCAAATTATGAGAATAAAATTAGAACTTTTTCATCTAAAAAACTAAAACCAAAGGAGGACTAAACTTGGCTCTCTTGGATAATTATTTGATTTTTTATTTTTAAAAATTATCTCTCTTCGATGAGTTTCATTTTCTTAAAAAAAAAAAAAGTGAATTTTTAGTCCAATTTTAAAAATAAAAATAAATTTTTTAAATTACTTTTTTTAATTTTTAAAACCTAGCTTGATTTTTAAAACATAAAAAAGTAGATAATAAAACAAAAAAATTCATATAGAAGTAATATAGACTTAATTTTTAAAAATCAAATAACTATCCAACAACAGTTTGATTTTTATTTTTAAAAATATAAGTAAAAAATAGATAATAAAATAAAGAAATTCATAGATAATAGTATTTATGGACTTAATTTTTTAAAATTAAATAGTTATGGACTTAGAAATCAAGATCATATTCGTACGTTTCATTTAGCCTTGAAAAATTATATTATAATTTGAAGAAATTTCTAGAGGAATCAAGATTTTTTTTTTTTTTTTTTTTTTTTGGGGGGGGGGGGGGGGGGGGGGGGCGTAAAAATAATGAAATTAAAAAGAAAAAAAATTGAAACGAACCTCCCAGATACGAAGCTTAGAATAATTGATAACATAATAAGCCATAGCGAACCGGGTCTGGTTCTCGGGTGCGTAAACCGGTTCGATCTCCTTAACAACACATCCCTGAGACTCCAAAATCCGGCGGTGGTCCTCGGGAACATCCGGCAAAACGGCAACGACCAGCGTGTACGCCGACTTGACCTTCCGGAGGCCCTTGGCCAGTCCGACGACGCCCTTAACGTAGTCTCCGTCGCCGGCCAAGAACGTCACGTACGCCCGCTGCGGAAGCCGCCGCGTCCCAGCGGCCTTCACCGGAGCTCCGGCGGTGGGGTTCAGTTCCGGCGCCATTCGAAAAGAGCTGAAGAAAAGAAATGCGGAGGAAAGAGAGAGAATGAGAAGCGTGGCGTTGGGAGTTTTGGCGGTGGTGGCGAGTGGTGGTTGCGAGGCGGTTTAAATAAGCGTCCGATGAGGGTAGATTTATGGGGGAATTGAGGAAGGAGATGGGTTGGATGGGTTACACGTGGCTTGGAGAGTGATCCAACGGTGGAGAGAGGGAGATAGTGAAGGTTCTGGAAGACGCCAGTGAGAGCAGTGGCGGGGAAGACACTAAAAAGTAGAGTGTAGAATCTGGACTTTGGGTAAAATGGTATATTTTCCATTTTCGAAATCTTTTTTGAATTATAAAATCTACGTTAAAATAACATTTTAGTCCCTATAATTTTGTCTCATTTCTTTTTAGTTTATATAGTTTTAAATATTCAAATCTAGTCTTTATACTTTTAATGTTAAATTGAGACATTTGAAAGTGTAGGGACTAAAATAAAATAAAACTCAAAGTACATGATCAAAATAGTATTTTAACTTATATTTACTTACTTTTCATTCTTAATATTTTATGCCTCATTTGATAACTATTTATGTCTCGATTGATAATAATTTGATTTTTAGTTTTTAATTTTTGAAAATTATCCTTGTTTTCTCATTATTTCTCTACAAATGAGTTTTATCTTTTTTAAGAAAACATTAGAATTCTTAGCCAAATTCCAAAAATAAAAACAAGTTATTGAAAACAATTTTTTTAATTTTGCAAAACTTGGCTTGGTTTTTTAAAACATATGAAAAGAGTAGATAACAAAACAAGAAAACCAATATGTGGAAGTAGTATTTATAGGTTTTTGGTTTTTAAAAATTAAGCTTGTTTTCTCCTTATTTCTCTACCCTGGTTTTCATCTTCCTTAAGTAAACATTTGAATTCTTAGTCAAATTCCAAAAACAAAAACAAGTTTTTAAAAACTATTTTTTTTTAGTTTTCAAAACTTCGCTTGATTTTTAAAAACATAGGTAAAAAATAACAAAACAAGAAAATCTATAGGTGGCAGTAGTATTTATAGACTTAATTTTCAAAAACCAAAAACCAAAAACCAAATAGTTATTAAACAAGGCCTTAATCTTTGAATTTTAGTAGATTTAAATCTCGGTGTCTTTGTTAAAAAAAAAAAAATAAAATCTTGTTCTCTTAGGCCCCGTTTGATAACCATTTAGTTTTTGGTTTGTGAAAACTAAGCTCGTTTTCTCTACAATGGTTTTCATCTCTCATAAGTAAACATTTGAAATTCTTAGTCAAATTCCAAAAACAAAAAAAAAAATTTAAAAACTACTTTTTTTTTTTTAATTTTCAAAAATTTGTTTTTGTTTTTGAAACTTGACTAGAAACTCAAATATTTTTTTTAAGAGAGAAGAAAACCATCGTAGAGGAATTGGAAGAAAACAAGCTTAATTTTCAAAAATCAAAATCAAATGGTTATCGAACGGGGCTTTAACTTCTAAGTTTGTTTCATTTTAGTTATTAAACTTTAAAATTGTCCATTATTTTGATTCGTAAACTTTTAATGTGTTAGTTTTTATTGTGGTCTTTGGACTTTTAAAATATCTATTTTAGTTGTCAAACTTCAAAAAATAGCCATTTTGGTATTTTCCTTCATTTTGTTTTTAACAAATTAATAGTGTAACATTAAGTATGTGTACTGACGTGTTAATATGAGCATGATTTCAAGCAACATAGTTTAGGAACAAGCATTGGATAAGTAGATATTAAGTAGAAAAATAATACAAAGTGCAAGAATTAAGATAGGATTTAAACAAATTTTAGCCGGTAGTAATTTAGTCTTTGTAGTTTAATAATCTGTAATGATTTGGTCATCTTTTGTGAAAAATCACAATTTTAATTTTGTAGCTTAAAACCACATTTGATTTCTAAGTGACTATTTATTGATGGAAAAAATTTGGGTCCATTCTGGGTTGCACCATCTTTTTGCAGCCTATCTAATTGTCCATTCACAGTTTGACACGTGACAAACTCTTTTTTCTTCTTTTCTAAAATATTTTTGAATTTTTTCTGTTGTGTGGTTGGAGTGAGCTGCAAAAAAATGGGCACAACCCATGATGCACTCAAGAATTGCTCTTTATTGATATACATACTTAAAAAACTCTTATTATACTATTTTAGTATAGAAACTAAATGGTTATAAATTTAAACAACACTAACTAAATTACATAGTGAAGTTATATCCCTATAGATTTCAAACATGATTGTAAACTTTAAATTACAGGACTAAATCAAATAGTTAGAAATTTAGAGATTAAATTATTAGATATTAAGATTTAGTGAAATTAGACCAACTGAATGTAGTTTATAACAAAATCTTTTCCTTTTACTCCGTGAATGAAAGGGTAAAGTTTGGGGGCAAGAAAAGTAAATTTATGTCCAATTTTGCCCCGGTAAATCTGGACCTTTTAACATGAAGTGTAGGAAATATTCACGACATTTTATGACCAAATTGGTAAGTGTCGAGCAGTGAATTTCTAACTGGGAAACAAAGAGAATAAAAGGTTTTTAGTTGATGAATTAATTTTTTAAAGTTAAAAATTAAAATAAAAGCAGTCGTTAAACTAAAATGATTTATAAATCATATAATAATACTAAATTAAAACTACTTTTTTTTTAGAATAATTAAAACTAATTTTGCCTATTGTTCGTTGATTGATTATTGATTAGTCAAGATTATGTTTGGAAATTACTTTTTGATCCAATTTCAAAGATAATGACCACTATTTATTTCTTTCTCCATTTCATTCTTTTTCAAATATCGTGATTTGATAGTAATTTTATGGCTTAAATTTTTATGTTGGCCTTAAATTTCTAATTTTAATTATTTTGAGCTTTGAATCTTCAGATTATTTATTATTAATCATTATTATTATCATTTTGAGCTCAACCACATGGAGAGTGAAAATAACATGTCTTAACTATTAGAATATTTATTGTAATCTAACTTTTGAAGATTAAAATAAATATTTAATATTAGAGATATGAAACATATTGTAGAGATATGATATAAAAAAAATATACAATTTTCAAAAACAAAAAATCAAAAACTAAATTGTTATCAACGAGGCCTTAGTTATTGATATTAATTTGAATTTGGTTTCTATTTATTTCTTGAGATTTCAAAAGTCATATGTTTGAATTTGATTTTAATTGGTCTTTAAAGTTTGAAATTAGTGTTGGAGTAGAGTTAATCGCTACTTGATAAAACGAAATGATAATGTGACAATCAAAATATACTAGCTAGACTTTGTTTACACGTATTTTTCTTTAAGGACTATAATTTTTTTATTTATATTTTTTATAATAAAAAATTAATTAATAACCAATTTCAAACTTTAGGGTCAATTAATAATTAATTTAAACCTCAAAAATCAAATATGTCATTTTTAAAACTTTAATAACCTAATAAAAAAATTCAAATCCCAATCATACAAAAATATTAAGTTTAAAAACTCCAAATAGAAGGATCAAAAGTAGATTTTACTCTTAAAAGAAAATTGATTTTACCCGATAAAGAATATAAGGGATAGCCAAAGTGAGCTCACGATAATGGACATATATTCACGATTACGTGAGGCCACGTGGTTCATTTTCATGGCTCAAGTTCACTACGTCATCAAACGGTCAGTTTTCAAGTTATGAACACGTGGCTGCTTCTCGGGTATGGCCCATCACAACTCCTCCAGCTGTCCTATTGTTCCGTTTTAGGAAATTACTGTTTTGGACGTGTCTTGAAGTTTCTCACACGTGCCTACATCTTACACTACACTCTAAATAAATGTGTGCCTTTCATTTTCATTTCATACATGTTCTAATGTCTTCTTCTTGTATCTAAACTTTGGTTGAAAAAAAACCAATCTTTTTTCTATTATTTTCTTCATAGGTTATTTAGTTTGTCAACTTTGAAGATAAATCTATATTATAATCTAAATATAAAATAATTATTTTAGTTAGGTTAGTTATTTAATAGATGGATAACGTGACTTTGAATATGTGTATTAATGTACTAATGTGAAGATGTATTGAAGCCATATATATTGGTTGATATGAGTATTGAATTGACAAATTTTAGGTAGCAGAATGATAGCAATGACTAAATTTAGTTCTTTTGTTTCAAGACAAGGGATCAAAATTAATAATTTAAAAGCTTTTAAGGACTAAAATGATTTTGTTGTTATTGTTAAAGTTCATAGATTAAATATAAGCCTTTTGGATACTATAGGCTATCTATAGATAAAATTAAAGCCATGAAATACATAACCAACAAATCATAGTTAGAATTGGCTCAATTTACCATCAAAGGCAAAGTTAGCAACAAAATACTTTGATTTTTTTCCCTCCACATGGGGCTATTCTATATTAGATACAATACTTATGGTTTAAATCACAAAGTTTACCTAACGACAGTTACAATTTTTGTTGGATGAGTAACATAATTTTAACTAAACTTTAACATCAAAATATCAAATACGAGCATATATTTATGTGGTTAAGTATTTGTCCTTTCTAAGGGTCTCATAACTCTAAATTCTTACTACATTGATTATATTGTTATATTAAAAGAAGATAATAAGAAAATAAAACATTTTAAAAAAAAAGCGTTTTATACATCTTTTAAGGACTAAGAAATTTCAGTGCAAAATTTAAATATCAAAATAAGTCGTATTATATAAACGCAAAATAAAACAGAATATAAAAACAAAAATAAGAATACAACAATTTTTTGAACTTCATATTTGTTAGTATGCATTAAAAATTAGATAATCACTAGTCCACTAAGTTTAAAAATTAATTGATGGCCATAAACTTGGAAGATGTATTTTTAGAGTTGATAAGGGGGACCATAGAATTTAGAAATTGTGAATGATTAAGCTTCATAAAAGAGAAAATATATATTTTGTCTTGTTTCTTTTTCTTTTTGGAAAGGGAATTCAAAAACTCTTTCTTGAAACTTCAAGCCATATCTTCTTTGAGGAATTTTGAAGTTTGGAAATGTTTTTTTTTTTTTTTTAAAAAAAAAATCAAATTTTACCCTTAAACTTGTCAAATTGTATCAATTTTTATCACAAACTTTGTATTTTATAAAATTTTGCACCTCAAACTTAGAAAAGTATTGTAATCTTAATCTTAAACTTTTAAAATTGTTGCAATTTTTATCTTCTAATGAGTCTTTGTTCAAAAGTTGATTAAAAAAAAGTATTCTAATATTCATTAAATGAATTATAAAACATATGTCTGGCACAAATTTTCAAAAAAATTGACATCAAAGTTCAAGTTTTGTTGAAATTTGTAAATTTTGATAAAGTTCTTCAATAGTTAACTTGTGCATTGATCAAGCTTAATTTTGCGCAAAAGTTGATTTTACTGAAATTCCTAATATTATAAATATTTTTACATTGCTAATATTTGTTAAAATTAGTGAGTGACTTAGCGAAATTAAATAGAGGTAAAAATGGCAACACTCATGTAAGTCTAGGATTCAATTTAATGAAATTGAAAATTTTAAGTAAAAATTGACACAATATAACAAGTTTAGTGGTAAATTTTTTATTTTATTATTATTATATTATTATTAGTTTTTTGTCGTCTTCACTTTTCACCTGCATTCATCTTCAACCACAAAATCCATCTTCAACTGCAACTCCACTCAATTTATGTCCAAAAAAATGTCAATCAAATGAATATATAATTGATTTCCTTTGTCTGTCATTTTCATCTTTTCTTAACTTTTTTTTTTGGAGTCATCTTTTCTTAATTTGTCACATTTTTCTTATTGTTAACAATGTTGTTGTGTGATTTTAATTTGGTATGCTGGACAGTAACATCTAAGGAGTGTGTGGAGTAAAATAAAAGATTAAATTATACATAATATCTCTAAATTTTGAGGTAGAGTTTCAATTAGGCTCTTAGACTTTGAAAATTTTCATTTTATTCTTGGAGGGCTTTTTTTTCCATTGAAATAAGATAAAAATTGACGTGACGGCTAATATGTACCAATTGAAGACGTACATGATATCATTTTACATAATTTGACGTGGCAATTGATTATGTAAATAATTTTATTTTTAACAATATCTTTTGAGATGAAATAAATAGTAATAATAATCTTAATCTTCTATATAGTTGTAAATAATATCAAGTATATATGCTTTCTCATTTCTACATATTAGTTATCACGTCAATTTCCATCCTTTATTTTAAAGAAAAATATATTTTTTGGAACAAGTTCAAAGTTCAAAGGTATTTTTTGGAACATTTCAAAGTTTAAAGGTAAAAATGAAACTTTTCAAAATCTAATGGCATAATTGACAGAACCTTACCCCAACGTTTGAGGGAATTTTGAATAATTTAACCAAAATAAAATACATGTTGTTTTTGGTGAAATTGGACCAACAAGAATGAATTGAGTGAAAGGCTACTGAAAAGGGTCAAACAAGGAAAAAAAATCCAATACGAAGTCAAAACGGACCAAAACCAAAAAAGAGCCAACCCAGTAAGAGAAAGGACGAAGAAACGGGCTTGGGCCGGCCCAAGCCCATGGTTGGCGTCAACCGCCGTCCTTTGTGCCTTGCCTTGGTCCCTCATGGCCTGTGTACCCCTAGTCTAGCCCCATTCGATCCTTTCATTCCCAATTGAAGATCGAAACCCCTGAAAACCTTAATTAGGACGGTAATTATATGTACTCCTACTATAATTCTTTAATAGATGTGACTTGCTAGAGATTAGGCTGGTAGAGTAGTAAATTATAATGTGTTAGAATTTGCTTGCAGCTTGATGGAGAGCAAAAAGTGTCATTTGTGCAAGGATATGCGACGCTTTTTATATCAACATATAACATATTGACATGCTACTGACTATACTTTTTCTTCAACCAATTGCGTCTCATATTGGTTCTAACTAGTTTCTAAAAGTTTGAATGATCTCTAGTTTCGTTAGGCCTCTTATCCAAAGACAAAGTTATATATTTAGTATTTTTCAAATAAATTCTTTAGGTAAAAATATTTAGTTAAATTCTTATTATTTTGTCGTCTCATGAACATTACTCGACTGGAAGGCGATTAGATGGACATGGACTTTTTGTTATGCTATGGGCTATGAAATGGGCTTCTTAATGAAATTAGGCCCAACTTTCAATTTACTTGTTTTTGGAGGCAACAAGATATATAGCTAAATATTAATAGGCTAACTTGAAAAATATAAAAAAAAAATGGTTTAGATTTTATAGAAATGTCTAAACTTACATTTTTTTTTTTTTAATAATATGTTTTTTAAAATTAGATTCAGACGTAAATGCTCATAATCTATATTTTTTAGTTAAAAAAAAAAACTGAAGGTCTAAAACAATGCCAGGAGAGAGATCCAATTTGTTTCCAACAAAATGTAACTTTGAATAAAATCTAAATCCTAAGACTAACATCACTTCGAAAAAAAACCTCTAAATTCTTAATATTGCAAATCAAGAGACTGCAAATTGCATAAATTACACAAAGCAATAAGTGCAGTGATCAAAATGATGAATTGTGTAAGCATAAATTATAATTTCATTCTATAATTCTTTTTGGATAATGGTATTGCAATTCAACAATTAAAATGTGCACAGAGACTTATGAAAACAGTTTTTTTGGGATCAATAATGGTAATTACAAATGAACACACTGATAAAGACGATACCCTAGAAAACTTTTATTGTGTGTATATAATTGTAATTAGACCTATGATTACATGATGGTAGGTTTAAATATGAGTATATTAGAATATATACCTTCGTTTGTTGAACGAAAAAAATGATAATCTATGACATTAATTCAAATTAATTGCTTCTATAATGACATTACATATTCAATGACTAAATTGTGTGCAAAAACTTATGAAAATAGTTTATGGGATAAATAATGGTAATTATAGATTAACACATTGATTAAAAAAAACAATGTCTTGGATAGCTTTTATTGTGTGTATATAATTGTAATTAGACCTATGATTAACATGATGATAGGTTTAAATATGAGTATCTTGGAATATATACATTCACTTGTTGAGCATGAAAATGAGTAACCTTAACTTGTCAATGTAAAATGAACAACATTGAAAAATTAAAAAAAAAAAAAAAAAACTAATTAAACCACCTATTTGATTCACTGATGAAAAGAATGTCAAATTGATAGTACAATTACCTACTACTATATAATGAATCAATCGAAAACCCTCCATCTTTTCAAGCAATTAACCCACACCATCTGAAACTCTCAATCTTCCCAAACAATCCCTTTCATTTGAAACTCTCCTATTCGTTCGATTTCCTTCAATCTTCAGCTTCGTTTCATCTCCCCTAGTCTCATATGCTCCCATTTCGTCTCTCCTCAACCTCCAACGATAGAATGCAGGGGTTGTCGACCAATCGCATTCTTAAGGCATATATTTCTATCTACCTTCGTTTCTACTTCCAAAAATTTAGAGGGCGTTTGGAGCACCGTGTTGGAATCCAAACCCAAAACGTTATTTGGGCCATTTGTGTTCAAAACCCAATGGGTTTGAAACATAGTTTCATAGTTTTGAATAGTGCACTCCAAACACTGTTTTCTGGTTTCCAGGCTTCAGAACACTGCACCACAAACACTATTTTCTGATTCACAAGCTTTCAAACCCTCCAAGGTTCTAATTCCAAGGGTTCTACCTTCGAAACAGTGCTCCAAACACCCTCATGGCTTCCTTCTCATGGCTTCCTCTCTGCATTTCTTTTCCTTCCATTTACTCAAGCACAATTTTTGTTCGTGAACACTGCATTTGGAAAATTAGAGAAATGACAAAAAATGTTATATTCATCTTTTAGCAAAAATTTTTGGGATGATTTTTTTGAGAAACGACAAATCAAACTCTCTTGGATATATGAAAATGCCAAGTGGAAATATTAACGAGGACAAAACAATAAAAGGAAAAACTACGGGGAAATTTTTTAATATAATTTTTTTTTTGGATCTAAACATGTGCAATTGCTTACTTCTTCCTTCTTTGCCTTGCACACACCAACCAATATCTAATACTACACTTCAAATTAATCAAAAAAATTGAAAGTGTAAAATATCCTAAAATCTAAAGGTGGTAAAATAAAATCTACCTTCCCTTTGAATAGATTTTTTTTTAATAGGCCATCTAGAAAATTAGTCAAAAATGGGGAATTGATAGAGTAGTGATATGAACCAATATAGGACTTCAAATTATGGTCCACATTTTTAATATTTAAGAGTTTTGGTTGTTTTCCATTTTTACCCTTTCCAAGCATGTTTAAGTAAGAGTATTTTAGTCTTTTTGTTTAGAATGATGAATTGGGCAACAAATTAGAGTTTTCTTTTTTAGTCACTAGTATTAGGATTAGTTGAGTGACTATTTAAAGCCTAAGTTATTTCAATGTAGTAGGTGGAGTTTGAATAAAATTGTAGTGTTTCTACCATTTGAGGGCCATGAGCCTCATCACTTTGCAATTCTTGTTCTAGGATTGCATGCCTGAACATTCAAATAAGTTTGATCAATTTTCTTGTGGAGTGTTCAAGCTTTGAGTAGGGAGCTGTTCTCCTTAACTCTTGGTCTTCGATCATCAAGGTAATCCTTATCTAATCTTTTCCTTGGGACTGAAATCAGTTGATTTGGGACTTTTAGTATTTGTTAATTAAGGGTTCGAATAACCAAACAATTTATAATTGCAAATCACTTAGGGGGTGTTTGGGGCACATAGTTGGTTATAATAGTCTGGGGATTATTATAGTCTGGGGGTTATTATAGTCTGGGGGTTATAATAATCTGTGTTTGGGGTGCAGATTATTATAGTCTGGGTTATAATAGTCTGTGTTTGGGGTGCAGGTTATTATAACATGGAGTTCTGATACTGGGTTTAGAATGTCAGTTTTTTTTTTCAACATTTTTTTTGGATTGCCTGAGTAATGTTACATTAAAATTTAAGTTTTTCAAAATTTAAATACAAATTTTGTTCAATGCTTTGACTAGTTTGGAGTTGTAGTTGCACAAAATAATTGTTACCATTCTTTACATAATCTCCAGATTTGGAGTTGTACAAATGCAACATGATATCTATCTCCTCATGTTCACAAAAAAATGTTTTTTTCAACAAGTGAGAATGGTCAATCACGAGCCACCACTCGGATGACACAAAATAATAGGTGACTACATACATACTACAAACAAAAATAAGATAGTTTTTCTTAAGAAGGGTTTATCAGACGTTATTCTCAATGAGGATTCGGCAGTATTCCAGTTGCAACTCTGGAGGAACAGACAAGAAGCTCTCTGACGCTTGGACATCACGGAAGAGGATATTCATAATCTGCGCTTTGACCCGATTATCCAACTCTGGGATGTTGTACAGTTGGGCCACAATTTCTGAGCGTACTCCGACCTCAGCCGCACGCTTCTCTTTGGGCCACTCTGCAATCATTTTTAAGTGGGATGCATTGACATCCATAGCATCACGTACCACATCAACCATCTCAGAGTGATAATGCGATCGCTTCCTCTTGCTGCCCCTAGATGTTGAACCACCTACTGCGTTATTCCGACTCGTGGGTGTTCCATTCACATCATCTTGAGACATGTCCATTCTTTGAGTTGAAACTGGGGGAATTGGGACATAATAATCCTGGGAGCCGTCTAAGTGAATGTCTTCGTCCATGTGCTCTCCTGCATTAGATGCCATATCAATAGGTGTCTCTGCAGATGCTCCTGTCGCACGATCTTTGCCAAATACAATGGCTAAATCATCAAAGTGGGGGAACGGCTTGTTGCGCAACCCCTTTGCAGCCGGATGACCCTGCATAAAAATGAATTGATATGTTATACAATGTCACGTAACAAGAATATATAATGAGACTATGAAACCTTACCTTCACCCATCCGTCGAAAGTCTCTTTCTCCACCTCCACACATTTAAAATCGTCATTCCAACCAAATCCACTACAACCTGCCCCTAGCATCTCAGCAATCGCATGATATTGTTTTTTTAAGGTTCGGATCCTGCATTCTATTGTGGTTGATTGGATTTCAGTGCCTTGTATCCTCTCCCTCATCATACGTTGCAATTGAATTAAGTACCCAGGTCGGAACGTCCCATTGTCTGATCTCCATCCGCCAGCTTGTATCAAGTATAGAAGGCACTCCACCAACTTCGCATCTTCATGCTTCGTCCATGAGTGCTTGGGGGCTCTCGGTGCACCTGACATTCTACTAAATGTACACGTTTACTATCATAGAATTTAGTTAAAACGTAAGACGATTGTTTGTAATTCCAAAACAACAATTACTTCAATTATGATTCAACAACATAAAAGAAAAAGTCATAATACAACAAGACAATAAGAAAAAAACAGTTAATTATTACGTAACTCCCATTCAGAAAACATTTGTTGGCCTAAATCATCCCTCCACTGGCTCCATTCATTAGATGTCTCGATAAAATTGATGTGGTCTTCTCCAATCGTAGTTGAATCCGATTCAACCTCATCTAAGTCATCGTTCATCTCACTTTCTCTCATCTCTCGGTTAATAAGGTTGTGAAGGATGCAACACGCCGTGATAGTTCGGCATTGGACTTTTACCGGATAGTATGATTTTCCTCGAAGAATGGCCCATCTTCCCTTCAGCAGTCCGAATGCCCGCTCAATCACATTCCTTGCAGAAGAATGTTTCATGTTAAAAAACTCTCTTGGGGTAGTCGGTGCATTCCCTCCTCCACGCCATTCAGACAGGTGGTATCGTTCACCTCTATACGGTGCCAAAAAACCCTCTGCATTAGGGTACCCAGCATCGCATAGATAATAATATCCTGTACAATGTGAAACGTTTAATCCATTGACCAAAATATTATTAAGGTGAACTAAGAAATGCCTCATTTACCCTTTGGAACTTGAAGTCCGTTCGTTCGTGATATTGCATCTCTGAGCACCCGAGAATCAGCTGCGGACCCTTCCCAACCAGGTAAGACGAAGACGAAATCTCCAGTAGTATCGCACACAGCAAGCACATTGGTTGCAATTTCACCTTTCCTCGTCCTATATCTTGGTCGATCAGTGGCACTGACATTGACCTTAATGTACGTACCATCTAATGCACCTAGACAATTCTGCAGTCAAATAAGGAATGAGCTATTCATTTGCGTGGAGAACTCCCCCCATCATGATTACAATCGGTTTAGGGTTTAAGTGATATGTACCTCAAACCATTTCCATTTCTCGTCTGTACATATGTTAGTGATTGGTTCTGGTTTCTTTAGCAATACATCGTGTAGCCGCAAAACTGCGTTAAGGACGGATTTGAAATGCCTAGAAACGGTTTCACCAGACCTTGCAAATTACCTTCGAACTACACGATTCTTAACGTCGTGAGCTACGATGTGTAAGAAAATGGCTACCATTTCCTCCACATCTATGATTTCTGTATCGAATAAACCGCCTTCAGTCTTTAGTAAGGTACATAGTATGGAGAAACATCTCCTGTCCATCCTTGTACTCTCACGACAGCACAAGTCAGACTCGTGGATGAGTCGGAAGAATGCTAGTTGCCTAATGTGATGCCTGAGTAAGGGTGACTGGTATTCTATTCTGCTACGATCGTTCATGTACATGTCTAATATTAGAAGTAATTGATGTTGTGTTATGGTGAACGCTGACAGAATTGCAACTAGTTCTCGTGGGTCCATAAGATAAGAAAGTATCTAATTTCGCTCCTGAAATACAGACGACTGATATATTATTTACATCGATCGAAACGATCCACTAAATCAGTTCATATCTTGGTAGCATTCAACCCACGATGTGTAAATCACTGGGTTTGGTTTTGAAATTTAGGAGTATAAGGGTTGGTTTTAAAATTTAGTTGTTTGGTTTATGAGTCTAAGTTTTGGTTTAGTGATTGATTATAGGATTCAAGTGTTGGGGTTGGTTTAAAGAGTCTAAGGTTTGGTTTTGAATTTAGGAGTATAAGGGTTGGTTTTAAAATTTAGTTGTTTGCTTTATGAGTCTATGTTTTGGTTTCTAAATTTTGGGTTCAGTGATTGATTATAGGATTCAAGTGTTGGGGTTGGTTTAAAGAGTCTAAGGTTTGGTTTTGAATTTAGGAGTATAAGGGTTGGTTTTAAAATTTAGTTGTTTGCTTTATGAGTCTATGTTTTGGTTTCTAAATTTTGGGTTCAGTGATTGATTATAGGATTCAAGTGTTGGGGTTGGTTTAAAGAGTCTAAGGTTTGGTTTTGAATTTAGGAGTATAAGGGTTGGTTTTAAAATTTAGTTGTTTGCTTTATGAGTCTATGTTTTGGTTTCTAAATTTTGGGTTTAGTGATTGATTATAGGATTCAAGTGTTGGGGTTGGTTTAAAGAGTCTAAGGTTTGGTTTTGAATTTAGGAGTATAAGGGTTGGTTTTAAAATTTAGTTGTTTGGTTTATGAGTCTATGTTTTGGTTTTGAAATATGTTTGTCACTATTGAAAGAAAGCATGTTTGATTAGTACTTGAAAAAATTCCTATCCTATTTAAACAACATTCTATTATCTATAAATATAAATTGGTCGCTCTCCTATGATACCAATTGTATTATAACAATATTTTATGTATAATTGGTCACTCTCCTATGATATCAATTGTCTTAGAACAATCTTTTATGTAAAAAAATATAGATCATTTTGTTAAAAATAACTTTTTTTTCCCTGTTAAAAACAACTTTTTTCTTTCCTTATTGTTACTTAATTTAGAAAAAAAAATAATTGCATCAATTAACATTTTTTTTTTTGCTCTAAGACATGACTTTTAAAATATGAAAATATTGGAGTATTAACCATATTTTAGATTTCAATAAATTAACTTTGTTTCCCGTTTAACATATTCATTTTAGCATTTTTGCTTGTTGGAGTGAAAAATCATGGTCAATTTTATAAAAACCATTTATTCAAACAACCTATAAAATAATATTTGAATAAAGTTAAATTTTTTTTTTGCATTCACATCCCATTACATTCTAATCAAGTTCTCACCTTTAAAATAACATGAAGTCTATTATAACAACGAAACGCATACATAATCAAATTATATTCACATATAAAATAATTAATTTTTTTTCAAATAATACAAACAGTACATTAGCAATGTTTTTGTACTCCATAAAAAACACATTATTAGAGCAATACTAACAAATCAATCAAGTGAATATACAAATAAGTGAATATTCCATATAAAGAAATACATACACGAATAGTATTTTTCTTATATACAAACCTAATATACATAGACAAATGATATTTTTGTACTAAACAAACTGAATATACAAAAATCAAATGTCCGTGCTTTAAAATAAACGAACCTCGAACTAAGGTGGACCAATGAACTAGTTATGACCCTGTTAAGACATAAAAAATAAAATTAGTACTTAACTTTACTATAATAAAACTTGTAGAAGAAGATGACGTGTT
Organism: Trichosanthes truncata; assembly: GCA_033996785.1. Taxonomy (NCBI): domain Eukaryota; kingdom Viridiplantae; phylum Streptophyta; class Magnoliopsida; order Cucurbitales; family Cucurbitaceae; genus Trichosanthes; species Trichosanthes truncata. The sequence continues at coordinate 7,822,098 of JAWPNB010000007.1, forward strand.
ACCTTAGAAGATGTAAGGAGCGATCAACAGTGAGGAGAACGTGGTGGATTTGGAAGGACTTCAACCCTATAATTGAAAGAGATGATGCATTAGTAAGAAAGTAACATAGAATGGAATGTGAAAAGATATGAATGAAGATTAAGAAGAAAATTTGAAGGAAATATATGAGTAAAAGAGAATGACACTCACAAATTGCCTTTGAGAGAAGTAGTTTGGAGATGGTTGTCCTCAAGGTTTTGAATAAAATGAGAACATATTTAAAGAGGAGATGGGGGGGGGGGGTGGTAGTTGACAAAAACAAGTTGGTGCACTTATTATCATAAGTGCACCTAACCACAATATTAAATAAGAATAGAGAATAAAAAATAAGAAAATATTGTAAGTACACAAATTATCAATAGAAAGTAATTATGAAAAACAAGTGAGAAAAGACATTGACATGACTCCTTTAATACAAACCAACCACCTTCCAACCCAAATACAAAAGTTATGACAAATTAAGTTATGGTTAGCTTTAAGAGCAAACAAAACAAGTATTGGCAAAAAAAAATCATAGACAAACCAGCCTCAGGAATATGAAATTCATTCATGAGTGGTATTTCACTTTCTCAAAGTAGTAGCATGAATATAAACAAAAGACAAAACTAAACTACAATTTTAGAATAGAACATAAACTCACATTCGCATACAACATATGAGCAAACAAAATGAGAATTGAAAAAAAAAAGTCATAGACAAACCGGCCTCAGAATATGAAATTCATTCATGAGGAATATTTCAATTTCTCATATTAACAAGAAAATGAACAAAAAAAAAAATTCAATGAGAGTAACAAAAAGAAAACAGGCTGCATCAGTGAAAGTAACCTAAAAACAGGCCATTCAATGAAAGTAACAGGAAAAAAAATTGAGAAACAGAGGGCTGCAATGCATTCATATATTATTCCAGCAATTTGAATACAATAATTTGCTAAAAAACAGGCAGAAAAATCAGTGATAACAGGCACTAAAGTAACAGGAAAAAAAATTTAGAAACAGAGGGCTGGATCAATGCATTCATAGATTATTCCAGCATGTTGAATACAATAATTTGCTAAAAAACAGGCAGAAAAATCGGTGATGACAGGCAAATCAGAGATAAAAAATGAAGATCATATGAAAATGAATATCCAATACTAGTCAGCAACATCATATGAAAATCGGTGATGACAGGCAAATCAGAGAGAATCAAAACGAAAATAAAAAAATTTCAGTAACATGGATTCATCATCGGCCGGTCTAAAAGGGAAAAGAAAACATACCTTCGAAGTTCGTCCCCCTACCAAGCTCCTCAAATCGATCCATGCATCCCCTACCTAGCATTCTCGAAACAACCACCATCGAATAAAACATGCAACTTCACCGAAACAGGGATCGACAAGAAGCGGCAAGGGATGGATCTGTTTTTTGGAAGCGGCAAGAGGGATGGATCGATTTTTAGGAAGCGGCAAGAGGAGAAAGTCGAAAAAGCTTTCAGATCTGATAAAATAGACAGATCTGAAAAACTAAATCGATCTGATCTACAAATCGATGAAAGGAAATATGAAAAATTGAAAACCTAAATCGAATGGATGGGTTTACAGATCTGGTAAAAAAAAATACAGATCTGAACTGAAAACCAAAAAAATAGTACACGGACGAAGACGAAGAGGGGCGAACGCAAAGCGATGAGACAGTGGAAGATGAGGGAGAGGTCGAATGAAGAAGATGAAGCCATGAACATATGCGAGAGAAGACGAAGCGGTAAGGGAAAATATACGAGCGAAGACGCAACGAGTAAGGTGAAGCCAGAATTCGGGAAAGAGAGAGACGCGGAAACGAAATGAGATTTCGGGAAAGAGAAAGGCGGAATGAAAAATCGAAAATCGGGGGTTATGTTTTGGGTTACTGTACATAAACGGGAATTATCAAAAAATGAAATGGCCTGTTATAATAACATGAGGCCCAAACACAAAGTGGACTATAATAACATACTCAAACCCACAGTTATTGGACCCCCAAACACCCCCTTAGGTTTTCACATCAAGTAGCTAATTAAGTAAGTAAATAAATAAAGAGATATATAGACCTGGATTCTAGAAGCGAGAAGAAAAAATTGTGAAACTACATGAATAATAGTTTTATTTTATTTTCCATTTGGTTATGGTATAAAATTAATTTAATTAAAAATAAATTTCCACTAAAGTCTCATACCATTCACATTCACATTTTTGGCTTCCCAAAGAAGCTTCTATCTTTGACCAAATAACTAAAAGAAATTACAGTCAACAATGACTCTTTGACTCGTTCTTTCCACATTTTCATACGTGGACTTGCACTATATGACTTAATATATACTATTTAACCACACACCACTAAAAATTAATCATTTTTTCTATGCGATGACTCGCTTCGAATTAGAATAAAATTTCTTGATTTAGTTAAAAACAAGGTCGAGAATGGAAAAAAAAATTTTCTTTATTTAATTTTGGTGAGAACATAGAATACATTTTCCACCCTTACCCCATCGCTTTGTTTTTAGTTCAACAATTGTATGGTAGAGATTGAACCATCGACTTTACGGATGGTAATTGGTGTCTTATCTACTGAACTATGTTCGAATTGACCCTTACTCCCATTCCCTTATCTCCTTATCTTGTCTTTGATTTTTTTTAAAATTATTTTAAATATTTTCATTAGCTTTTTTTTATTATTCATATATTAAATAAATATAATTAAATATGTATGAATTTATGATTTAATTTCTTTTATATTTAAAGTTAAAGTTAAATTACAAGTTTAGTCCATAAACCTTGAGGTTTGTGTATATTTGGTCCATGAACTTTAAAAAATGTCTAATAAGTTTCCTAAACTTTCAAGTTTGTCTAATAGATTCTTGAACTTTGAAAATATCTAATAAATCCTTTAACTTCCAATCTTGAGTCCATTAGGTCCTTGAATTTTCAATTTTGTGTCTAATAGGTCACTGATCTTTGAATTTTTTAAAATTCACAAATCTATTAGACACAAAATTGAAAGTTTAAGGTTCCATCATACATGAAGTTTAATTTTATATCCAATAAATTAATTAATTTATAAAAATTCTGTATATGTCAATGATCTATTAGAGACAAAAAAAAAATTTAAGAATCTATTATATATTTTTAAAGTTCAAATATCAAATAAAAACAAACTTGAAAGTTTAGAGACTAAACTTGTAATTTAACATAAAATTAAAAGATAGAATGAGAATGAGAATTGAAATTCTCTATGAGATCGAAGACGAAAAAGACATCTCAACTCAACCCTACTGATGGGACTACACATGTACTAACTTTTTAGTAATTAAATCAATTAAAGTCTCTTGGTCTCTAAATATAGAGTTTGATGGAGTTGAACAAGGGTTTCAATTTATTTTCTATAAAAAAAGAAAAAGGAAAAAAAGAAAAAAAGGAAAAAAGGGCAAAAGGAAAAAGAAGAAATAGAGAAAGAAAGTAAGGTTTGAATTAAGGGGAAAAAAATGAACTTTTCATTCTTATTTTTTTTGGGTTGCTCATTTTTCTTCTAACAAAGAGTTGACTCACTTTGTTTAAAAAAAAAATGCAATATCCTCAAACTTTTAAAACCACACAATCTTTTAAAGTCTAATGTCCCCATAAAAAAAGTATACTTATAATTTCAAACATTTAAAAGTAGAATAATAAAAATAAAATTCATGTGAAAGTTACAAAACATATAATTTAAAGTTAAGTAATGGTGTAAATTATTTTATAAAGAAAGAAAAATCAGCTAAACCTATAAGATTAGGTGGCGCCGGTGGAGTGCATGTGAATAATTTTTTTTTTTTAAATGATTTGTTTGTTTGTGTGTGTGTTTTTTTTGAGCTATTGTTTTTATTATTATTTTTTCTTGCAAATTGCATTATCTTCACGTGGCTTTTTCAAATACCCACGAAAAGCCGCGAGCCCGACAAACAAATAATAATTAATAATAACTAGCTATTAGTTAATTGCATACCAAATTCTTAATGGAAAAAGAAAAAGAAAAAAAAAAAAAGAAAAACTTTCCCCCAATTTTCATATGAATAACACTTGGCTTCTCTGGTGAGGAGTAATTTTTGCTTAACATTCACATGGACCAATATAATACGGACATGTATTCATTTTTATTTTTATTTATTTTTTATTAAATGTCAAAAACTCATTAAAATCTCACCTAGCAGATTTTCCTTTGTACTATTTAAAGCTTCCAATTTAGTTGAACTATTGAAAATAGATGGTACTATTTCATTTAAAAGATAAGAAAAAAGTATATAAAAGATACAATATATTAAAAAAAAAGTTCAATTTATGCTACATTTAACTTGTGTAAACAAAATATTGAAACTTTCTTGTTGTTGAGAGAATGGTAGAGGAAAGACAATGAAAAGACGAGAGAATGAGAAAGGAAAAATGAGAAATTTGAAGGAGATAGCGTTAACGTGAAAGGGAAAGAGACAATGATTTTGATGAGTAGTAAACAAGAATTATTGCTCACCGAAGCAACCAAGTATTATAAGAAAGAGAGAACGTGAAAGAAAAAATGAGGAATTTGAAGGAGATAGTGTTAACATGAAAGGTAAAGAGAAAATGATTTGATAAGTAGTAGGCACGAATTATTGCTCACCGAAGCAACTAACACTGATTTTGATGAGTATTATCCTTTTTATATATATGGATTACTCCTTACTATTTTTTCTCTTTGACTATTTTGGTCATTAATAATACTGATGGGTTCTGTTTTTGTTTAAATAATGGTTAAACTTTTATTTTAGTTCCTATATATAGTTGAAGTTACAGTTGAAGTTTAGTTTTAATTTTGCATCTATAATTTCAGAAGTTTGAATTTGACTCTAATAATTTGATGAAACTTCATAAATTAAGATGCTTTTTTTTTTTTTTTTTTTTTTTTTTTTTTTTTTAAAATGTTGTAATGAATTAATATATATTTTTATTTAGTTTACTGTATTAGCCCATTGTATTAGAGTAAAAGAAAAAAAGAAGTAGACGAAATTGAAACAAACTATAGAGAGTCAACTTAAAAATTTTAAATTTTAGAGACAAAATTGAAGTTAAGCCAAAAACCCATAAAAACTAAATTGAAAATTTTTAAAGTATATGAATTTGATTAAAAAATAAAATTCAAACATACCAAACTTATAATTTAACAAACAAACAAAATATAATAAAGTAAACAAGAAAATAAGGGCCCGTTTGATAACGTTCTTGTTTCCTGTTTCTTGTTCATGTTTTTCATTTTCAAGAAACAGACATGTTTGATCAACGATCCTGTTTCTTGTTTCTAAATTTTTTAGAAACATTTCTAAAAAAATGGCAGATTTTGAGAAACTTCAAAAAGTAGTTTCTCAAATTCTGTTTCTATTTCTTTTTTCAGGTTTCATGCATGTATTCATATTTCTCTTTTTACCCGTCTCTCCCCTCTCCCTTATTTCTCTCTTTTCCATTCTATTTTTTTTGTTAATACTTTTTAATACTTTTATTTTTTTTTCTTATTTTTTTTTTTTTTGATTTATTTCTTTCTATTCGTTCTCTCTCTTTCATCATAATCTTTTTTTATAGTTCAATATCTTTTTTTTTTCTTTTTTTCTTTTTACTTTTCTCTTTTTACTTTTCTCTTTTCGTTTATGTTTTTTCTCTCTCTCTTATTTTCTTATTTTCTTTTACTTTACATTAACGAGCTTATAGTTATTATTTTATATTTAATTATCTATTATTTTTTTGGTACGATTTTATTTTTATTAAATAAATAAACTAATAATGTATTTCATTCTCTCTTTTTCTGATTTTACTTGCTTGTATTATTGGCTAATGCATTTTTAAAGAAAAATAAAAATAAAATTTATTATTAAATTAAAGAAATGTGAGTATGTTCGATTGTCTGACTTTAGACAATTTATAAATTCGTCTAATTGAACTAACTCTTGTAAGTTAAAATCGTTCAAAGTGAATTGATTGAAGTGAGAAATAACATTGAAAATCAAATTTGAACAACATTTGAAGGATAAAATTTATTATTATTATTATTAATTAGGTGTTGGGCCTTAATAAAATACTATAACCTCTTTATAATTATTTTATATTTATTTTAATGCATGTTATATATTTTATTTTTACCAAAAAACAAGAAACAAGAAACAGAAATAGTTATCAAACATGTTTCTGTTTTTAGTTTTTAAGAAACAGAAACGAGAAACGAGAAACAGAAAAAAGAAACAAGAAACGAGAAACAAGAACGTTATCAAACGGGGCCTAAGGAATCAAGTTTTATTTAATGACAAAAAGAATTTGTTTCTTGGACTTTCAAGTTTATTCAATTTTAATTCTTAAACTTTTAAAAATGCTTATTTTATTTTTTAAACTTAAAAAAATAGTCATTTTCATATATCCATACATTATTGGAATATTTATTCAGTTAAATTACAAGTTTAGTCCCTTAACTTTCATGTATTGTGTCTATTTGGTCTCTGAACTTTAAAAAATAATTAATAGGTCCCCAAACTTTTAGATTCGTGTCTATTTAGTCCTTGAACTTTAGAAAGTGTCTAATAAGTTTTTAAACTTTCAACTTTGTGTCCAATAAGTTTATAAATTTTCAATTTTGTGTCTATTAGGTCATCATCCTATTCGACGTTTTTTAAAATTCATGGATATGCTAGACACAAAATTTAAGGTTTAGAGATCTTATTAGACATAAAATTCAATTTTATATCTAATAAATCAGTTAATTTTCAAAAAAATCGAATATGTCAAAGACTTATTAGATACAAAATTAAAATTTCAAAGTCTTATTAGACACTTTTTAAAGTTCAGAGACCGAAAAAACACAAATCTAAAAGTTCAGACACTAAACTTATAATTTAACCTATTTATTCTACTCTTTACTTTTTTTAAAAAAATAATAATAAAATAAACACACACAACAATTTTGATCATTAATTGTTATTATTTTAACAAACCGTCCACAACCACTTAATCCCGCATCAATCACTTTACATAGTTCAATAATGCTTGTTCCCATAAGGTCATTAAATTAACATATACAAAACCATATTTTCCATAGATTAAACAACATCAAAATAATGGTCCTAACTGTTAAAACGGTAGCAGACAACAGACAAGAAAATACAGAAAGAACAAAAAACGACACAGATTTACGTGGTTCACTAACGATGTATTAGCTACGTCCACGGGCAGAGGGAGAGAGAAGTTTTATTATCCAAGGAGGAAAAGCTGAATACATAATACAAAGTTATCTCAAATAAGAGTTTAGAGGGTTTATATATGGCATCCCCGTACTTGGTCATTCAGAGCTCCAAGTAACAGATTCAAGGCATTTCTACACTAACAAAAATGGTTACTTTTGAAAAAAGTTCAAGAGTAAACACATATTAAAAATTGAAGTTTGCTATGGGTGAAATCGAACCTAACAAAATACCAAGAGACGGAGGTGGAAGTCAAAACAAAAAATTTGAAGTGGAGATGGACTTAGACCCAAATGGACCCAGAGTCGCAACTAGGCCAAGGCAGGTGCCTCTAAGCCTAATCAACCACGCCCAAGCTGGGTAAATAGGCCCTGGGTGAACTACTAAGAAGTTGGGGTTGGCTCACATCCCCCAACTCAAGGGTGACCTCTACGGGTCCAGTTCAACTCGATCCTTTCAATCCAATCCAAAGGAAAAGTTGAAAGTTCTAGGTCATTCACGAATATATAGAAGATGATGACTCTAATAGAGGTTAGTCTAACCGAGTTCTCTTACTCTAACCCTAAAGTTTGCTACCTACACTCTTCTTCTCTACTTTCTAATTTAGGCATCGGAGCCTGTATGGCAAGTACAAAACTATATGTAGTTTTTCTATGTTTTGCAGATCATATCTTTTCAATTTTTTTATTTAGCACATATGAATTAGGAAGATTCGACCAAGCCAAATTTATTCATCAAAAGAAGTATCAAAATAAAATAATTTTTCTCACCTCAAACATAACTCAATTAGTTAGTAAAGGACACATTTGTCCATCAAAATCTCCACACTATTAAACTCAAAGAAAGAAAATAATTGAAGATAAGGAGAGGGAACAAGACGTGTGAGAAACTCTCATATCTACATATTTTATTTTCTCAAATTAAAACTAAAAAAGACACTTCTAAATCTTGCCGGTGTCGGTATTCGGTATTAGCCACCCGATCTCTCTTTTTTTAAGCATTAAAGGTGTGTGTGTGCGTGTTTTGTGTTTTGTGTTTTGTGTGCGAAAATTCAAGAAGTAAAACAAGTCAACGTCAACTCCAATAAATAAAGCCCCCACTTTGCAATTTTTAATGCCCAAAACTTGGACTCTTTTTTTCACTCATTTTAGTCACATGCCCTTCTTTTTCTATCTAATTAACAAAAAACCCCCAACTCACACCCCACTTTTTCACTTTATTGCATTATATATATTTTATAAAAACCATGTTCAACTTGCGGCAAAACACGTTCTTTAAAACTTCCCCTGTTTTTTCTCCACCTCTCTCTCTATATATATTGTTTCAATTCTACCCCAAAGAAAAGCCACTGAGAAAAACGGTTAACTTCTTCGTCTTCTTCTTCTTCTTCTTGATTCCCATTTACAGACAGTGCTCTCTTGAGGGATTTTAATGGCGGATTTGAAGAAAGGGCCATGGACGCCGGAGGAAGATTCTTTGCTTTTCAGTTATGTTAGTCTTCAAGGCGAAGGCCACTGGAACTCCGTTGCTCGTTCTACTGGTATGGATTCGAACGTCGTTTTTGGATTAGATTACTGGTTTTTTTTTTTTTGTTAATTAGGGTTTGGTTTAATGGAATTTCTCTGGTTTTTTTGTTTTGGTTTTAGGGTTGAAGAGAACTGGGAAAAGCTGTAGATTGAGATGGTTGAATTATCTCCGGCCGAATGTTCGCCGGGGGAATATTACTCTTCAGGAACAGCTTCTCATTCTTGAGCTCCATTCTCGTTGGGGCAACCGGTGAGTTTTTCTGTTCATCGTTAAATATATGTTTTAGTTTCTAATGTTTTCGAGTTTAGAAGCTATTAATTTAGGCCTCGTTTGATAACCATTTAATTTTTTGTTTTTAGTTTTTAAAAATTGTGTTTGTTTCTCATCAATTCTCTACAATAAATTTTATCTTTTTTAACAAAATATTTGAATTCTTAGCTAAATTTAAAAAATAAAAACAAGTTTTTGAACACTAATTTTTTTAGTTTTCAAAACTTGGCTTAATTTTTTAAAATACAGATAAAAAGTAGATAACAAAACAAAGAAACTTATAGGTAGAAGTAGTATTTACAAACTTAATTTTTAAAAACCTAAAACCAAAAATTAAATGATTATCAAACAGAACCTTAGTTGTTTATATCTTAACATTTAATTATACCCTTTCGTAAGTGGATGTCAAATGCAGTTGGTTGGTTTTTTTTTTTCACAACAAATATGGAGAATGAGAATTCATACCTCTAATCTTAAGAAATGTAGTATATGTCAATTACCGTTGAGTTAAGCTCACTTTGGCGGTTCGTAAGCTTATATTATATGATATTTAGTGATTTGTTAGAAATTTGAAAAGATTAATTAAACTAAGAGGGAAAGTTTGAAATTTCGAACTTTCTTTTATGATTTATTTTTTCTTTCAAATTTTTACATGTTTACTAAGTTATCATATTACGAAACTTGCTAAACAACCACATTTAATATATCGAAAGGAAAATGTTAAAATACAAGTGACTAAATTGAAACTGTTTAAACAAGATAGACTAAATCGAAAGGAAAAAAAAAAACCTAAAAAATTAAGGATCGAAACCTGTTAAATTCAAGATTGTGATTTGATTAAACGTATTGAAGGTTTTTTTTTTGTGTGTGTGTTAATCTAGGTGGTCAAAAATAGCTCAATTTCTACCTGGAAGAACAGACAATGAGATAAAAAACTACTGGAGAACAAGAGTTCAAAAGCAAGCCAAACAACTCAACTGCGACGTCAACAGCCAACGTTTTCGAGATGCAATGAGACTCGTCTGGATCCCTCGCCTAGTCGAGCGGATCACGGCCACTTCTGGCCAGTCGCCGCCGTTGCCACCGCCATGCATCGAAACCTCCACATCAACTTCGACGATTTCTGAATCCACGTGGGCAAACCCAAATGACAATAATATCCCTGCCGACGTGTCGGCGACTTCTTCCGACATGTCAGATTTGACTGCCGTGGATGGGTCCAGTTGGGAAGACGGATTCGGGTCAGGGTGGTGGGAAGGAGACGGAGTTGACTCATCATTAGAGAACTTGTGGACTGAAGAAAACATTTGTTTCTTACAACAACAGCTCTTTGATTAGAATTAGAAAGGAAAAAACAATAATTTTCTTGCAAGTTTTTTTTTTTTTTAAAAAAAAAAATTATAACAAAGTCGGAAATTCGGCGATGTTGTGGGCCTAAGAGGCAAACATTCTTTTTTTTGTTTTCTTTTTCTTCTTCTTCATAGTGATTATAAATTGATGACAAGGAAACAAAAATTTGTCTACATTACTTTTTTGACTTTTGAGATTGGCTTTGGATAATAAATATAGGTTGGATTGCAAATTTAGGCAATTTTAAAAATATTTTAATTCTACTTTTGACATTTTAATTTTGATTATATTAAGTTTTTGTCGTTTACATTGTTATTTTAATGTTAATATATAGTTAATTGAATCTAATCAATTGTTATTTATTATAACCAATAATCAAAGAATACTAATTTTGTAAGATCTAATCACTCATTCATTACTATAGCCTAATAGGTAATAGAAGGAAAGAGATTAAATATAATTATTTTGCAATCTTTTGTGTTCAACCATTGCGTGGATGGAGGATCAAACTATCGACATTTAAAATGGTAATCATTGTCTTATCTACCGAGTTAGACTCAAATTGACAATTGTTTTGTGAAATCTAAGAGTTAAAGTTGTATATTTTTAATAATCACAAATTAAATGAATAGGGGCGAGAGAGGGGATGGAGAACTCCATTTTGGAGATGATCAAGCTCCTTCTAATTAAGGAAACATCCATGTTATATATTTTGGGTAGATTACGCTTTCATTCCTTGAAGTTTCACAACAGCACCAATACTCTAAGGTTTAGAAAATAATTATAAATAATTCTTATTGACACAAAAATTTTAGGAAAAAAAATCAATTGATTTATACTAGTTTTCATGAGTAAATCAATTTATAACATCTATTAGTAATTCATAATTATTTTCACTTGATTCAATTTAAAATCAACTTAAAATCACTTAAATAAAATTATACTTCTCCTCAAATCTTACCAAAGTAGCAAGAAAAATTATCATGTAATTCGTTTTAAATAAATAGAGAAGAATAGAGGAAGAAGAGAAGATAAAAAACCACACATAATTAATAAAAGTTGCTACTATCTATTTGATTCCAAAATTTTATTATAATATTACATTTAATTCCCGCATTTAAAGAAGTCCTATACATGTATGAGAATGATGCATAAACGATTTTAAAATGGAATCCTAACAGAGAGTCTAAATTGATTCCCTTACGAAAGTTTAGAATTTTAATTGATTCAACCCTAAATGAAGTAGCAAATTATATAGATATGCTTTTGTGGTCTTTCCTCTCTCTTTCCCTTCTTCTTCGTCCCTCTATTTCTTTTCCTCCCTCCACAAATTGAAGATAATTTTATAGTGAATCATTTCATATCAGATCTAGAATTTATTCCCTGTCCTATCTCTCTACAAATATATATATATATATTTTTTTCTATTCTTGATCCAACCTCATTTTAATATAGGAATTCCTTGCTTTGTTTAGGGCAAAAGTCCCAAGTAGAATCTAGGGGTGTATAATAACTCGGTAACCCGAGCAACCCGGACTACTTAGGGTTGGGTTGGGTTAGGTTTTTCTTCGGTTTGGGTTGGGTTAGAATTTTGGAGGACCGAATTTTCGGGTCGGTTCTCGGGTTGACCTTTTTAGGCTCGGGTTGACCCAACCCAACCCAAACCAAAATTTATTTATTTATTTATTTTATATATATATACTTATAAATGAATTATTTTTGAACTTAATGTTTTTCATCTAGGATTGTAAAGAAAACTAAGATGTTATGAACGTTGAAGTTTGATATTTGAATTTTATGTGATTTTAGTTATTAATTCAAGCAAAAATTATTTTAAATAATTAAGAAAATTAGAAACAAAAATCAACCTGGCAACCCAACCTAACCCAACCCGAAAATATAGGGTTGGGTTGCAACCCTTGATCAGGTCATTTGAGTTGCCAACCTGACCAACCTGAATTTTTGGGTTAATCCCAAAAAACCCTTCAACCCAACCCAACCCAACCTGTGTATACCCCTAGTAGAATCTTCCATCGATCACCATGAAGATATTCATGTACTAAAAAAGATATTATATATATTCAAAGGTTTTTTTTGAAACAATATATATTCAAAGTTACTCCCAAATCAACTACACAATTTTAAATAGAAAAAATAAAATGTTTCTTTAAAAGTATAGTCACTCATAGCCTCGTTTGAAAAAGAAACCAATATACACAAAGACATTTTCAACACGTTAAGAATATAGAATGAATTCTAAGGTGTTATACTTCAAATTTTCTTTAGTTAATTGAATGGGGAAGGGAATTGGATGAGTCAAATCAAAGTTGTGTGTGGACTTTTTTGGGCAAAATTTCATTTCCAAAAAAAATCAAAAGGAGTTGTTTCATGAATTGTAATTGGATATTTTAGTGCAAATTGGTGCTTTTTGAAATCCAAGATGATGATATATTATATGATAAATGATAATGGATTATTTTACATTGGCTGCCGCAAGCTTTGAAATGTTTCTTCTTATGATATATTTAAATATTTTTAGAAAAAAAAGAAGAAGAAAAATTGGGTATGATTGGTGATGATGGATAATGATGATAAAATTAGGCAGCCAATGGAATTCAATGTTACATTTCAATGGTATATGGCGTCATTCATGTCCCATCCAACTTCTTCCTTATCTCATTTTTTAAAATTTGAATGTCTTAAAACTTTTGAAATGTATATGGACGCCTTAATTTGAGTATAGTTCATTGAATAAGACATTAATATCATTTTAAAAGTTGATAAATTTGATTCTCTATTATTGCATTTATTGAACTAAAAAAAGTCTATCTATATCGTTAAAATTTAACAGTTAAAAAATATGAGTTTGAATAGATATTAATGTGCTAATTTGAGTATTCATTATTGAAGTCGTGTACAATTAGCTTGGAAGTATTAAGTGGGTGAATATTAGGTGTGAATTTGTGAGAGGCCAAAATTATAGTTTTTAGTAAGTTGAGACATTAAATAGATATTTTGAAAGTTTAGTGATCAAAATTATTATTTTTTAAAGCTCATAAACAAAAATAAGTATTTTAAAAGTTGAGAGGCCAAAGAAACTAAGTTTTAAAAGTTTAGAGACTAAAATGTAATAAAATTGATATTTAGAGACCAAAATAAAATTTAAACCATTTTTAAAAATATTTTTCTATCACACAATCTTTTTTGTGGTTTATTTTACAAGCTTTTTTTGGGCACATATCAATTTATACCCCTAAACTTTAGGGATTGTATCAATTAAAAATTCTAAGCTAATAATTGTATCAATTTAAACTCTGAACTTTTCATAAGTGTATTAATTTACATAATCTTTTAGATTTTGTTTGAAAAATGTTAGTTCACACGTATGTAGACTTATAATTGTATCAATTAAACTCTTGAACTTTCATAAGTGATACAATTTATACTTTTTGTTTCTAATGCACGGATGATTTTCAAATAAAGGTTCTAAATTTTTTAAGAAGTCTACACACGTGTGGGAATTGATGCATAGACAAATTTCATATTGAGAGTCTAAATTCATTTATTTATGAAAGTTTGGAAGTTTAATTGATACAATTATAAGTTTGGATACGTGTGAACTAACATTTTTCAAATGAAATTTAATGGAGGGTATAAATTGATACACTTATGAAAGTTCAAAGTTTAAGTTGATACAATTATTATTAGTTTAAGATTTTAATTGATACAACTCCCAAAGTTTAAAGGTATAAATTGATTTTTGTCTTTTTTTTACAAGGTCTATGTAACAACTTAGACTACAATTGTCAACATCAATAGTACTTCAACTGATTAAAGTACTATAACCTTGACTGGAGCATCAAATATTAGAATATTCACCTCTTATATTGTTGAACCAAAAAAAAAAAAAGGAAAAAAAAGACTACAATTAAATAATTATTTATTTTTACATTTATGGTTTATAGTACCATTTTGGACAACGATTTTTTCCTACCATGGCCTATTTATTAATCTCAGTTTAGTTGGTTAGATATCTATATACCTTTTTAAAAACTCATAAACAATAATTTAAACACAACTCAACTTAATTAATTAAGACATTAATTCAACATATGTTCTCCATGCCTTGCTTCTCTCCATCTATTTTAAACTTTTATTTTTATTTTTTATTTAGCAACATGTTAATGGATATTAAGACGCCAACGTATAGTTCAATTGGATTAGACGTACACTATATCTTTGACTAATATGTTAAAGATTTGAATCTCTTCACCCCTATATGTTGATAGTTTTTTTTTTTTGGTTTCTTTTTTAAATTTTTTGTTTTATTTTTAAGATATTAGCCTACGGGAGCTTTTAATTGCCATCCTTACCCCCGTCCCATATTTCAAGGGTTGGGGATGGATTCGTGGATTTCGCATGGGAAAACCTTCCCTCTACTTTTTTTTTCTTTCTAATTAAAATGGAAAGAAAATTAGTTTATGATGAATTTATTTTTACTAGTTAAAATACTATTTTGGTCTCTATACTTTAAAATTTGTTTTATGTTAGTCTCTATACTTTCAAATATTTAAATTTAGTTTTATAGTTTTAATAAACCTTAAAATTAGCCTTTATTGTTAATTAATAGCTTAAATTATAAGTTTAGTCCCTGAATTTTTAGATTTGTGTCTATTTAGTTCATGAACTTTAAAAATGTCTAATAGGTCACTAAACTCTTCAGATTTGTATTCTATTTGGTCTCTAAACTTTAAAAAGCGTCTAATAAGTTCTAAAACTTTTAATTTTGTGTCCAATAGGTTCTTGAATTTTGAATTTTGTGTCTAATAGGTCATTGACTAGCTATTTGACATTTTTAAAAATTCACGAACCTACTAGACACAAAATTGAAATTTTATAGTCTTATTAGACATAAAGTTTAATTTTATATCTAATAAATTAGTTAATTTTTAAAAATTTCAAATATGTCAAGGACCTATTAGTCGAAAATTGAAAGTTCAAGAATCTATTACATATTTTTAAAGTTTAGGGACCTATTAGACACAAAATTGAAAGTTTAGGAATATATTAGACATTTTTTAAAGTTTAAGCACCAAATAGACACAAACTTGAAAGTTTAGGGACTAAACTTGTAATTTAACCAAGTTAATATTTATCTAACTTGAAAAAAATAATAATATAGACTATTTTTTTTGTTGGAAAAATTAACGATAAACTCATTGTACTTATTAATTTTAAGATTGATTGAAAGTATAGGATTATAATGAATCTTTAATTTTTTTTTTGGGAAAAATCTTTAGTTTCTTTATTATATTTGATCTACCAAAATTTAGAAATCTACAAAATGGAAACGTTTGAGAGCATATATATATATATATATATATATATATATATATATATATATATATATATATATATATATTTATTTATTTATTTATTTATTTATTTATATGTGTTTCGTTTCTCGAGTTAGTTAGCCCATGGACCGACAACCTCTAATAATAAATGGATTGGTCGTATGAGGATTAAATTTGAACATTTAAAAGTACAAATACTAAAATATAACAAGTCTTTAAAGTACAAAAACTAAAATGATATTATAACTGTTATTATTTCTAGTAATTAACTTTATATAAATATTGAATAAATGTGATTAATTTATGAACATGAAGATTAATATCCCCTACTAGAGTTGGGAATTTTCTGTGGTAAAAATTGATATCCCTAGTAAGTAGTTTGGGGCAATGGGAGGAGAGAGTGATAACTAGACGGCCGTACGGTGGCGCCATCTCATAATTGGGCTGTAATGTTGGGCTGGTTTTTGGGCTGTTTTGAGGTCGTCTGGGCCGGGTCTAGGGAATTTTAGTACATTCTCAAACGGTGCATATATATATATATATATATCGGCAAAAATGAATTTATACTCCTAAACTTTGGGGGTTATATCAATAAAAACCCTAAACTAACAATTACTTCAATTTAAACCCTGAACTTTTATATCAATTTATACCATCTGTCAGATTTCGTTTGAAAAATGTTAGTTTACATGTGTGCAAACTTATAATTATATCAATTAAACTCATGAACTTTCATTAGTGAATAAATTTATACCATCCATTTCAAATAATTGACGTTTTTCAAATTGAATATCTAGAGTTTTTTAAAAGTCTACACACATGTGAGATGGACAATTTTCAAATTGAAAGCCTAAATTGATTCACTTATGATAGTTTAAGGGTTTAATTGATAGAATTATACGTTTGCACACATGTAAACTAACATTTTTCAAATGGAATCTAACAGAGGGTGTAAATTGATTCACTTATGAAAGTTCATGATTTAAATTGATACAATTATTAGTTTAAGGTTTTTATTGATACAACCCCAACGTTTAGGATTATAAATTGATTTTTGCCTTTTTTTTTTCATGGTTTGTTCTTATTGTAAAATTAAAGTTTTTTTTTGGGTGATAATAATTTGTTCTTATTATAGTATTGACTGTTTGGAAATGTTTTTTTAAATTAATATGAATTATCTTATTAGTAACCTCCTTTATTTTTCAAATAGAAATAATAATAATAATAATATTAAGAATAGTAACTTTTATTAGGTGGAAGGTTTGAATTTCGGCCACATTCTTCCAAAAAAAAAAAAAGGTACAAGTCTACAAGATATATATTTTATGGAGCCTTAACATTACACTACAAAACCCAACGCACAGTAAATTTGTGGTATAAAATCTCACCATAGACGATGGATTAAAAAAATCGCTTTCAAGAGTTGTATTATTAAACCACACACAAAAAAGAAAGTACGATTTTAGAAGTTCAAACCATCAATTCACAAGTCATGTTTAGCTAAGCTGAATATAACTCAAGTAGTTAAATAATAATGATGATAATAGAAAAAAAATGTGGATGATCTACAATTCATTTTTTTTCCTTCAAAGTTGTAAAAGAATAGTTCAAAACAGTTCAGATCATTATTATTTCTTGGGAAAAAAAATTAAAATTTGAACTTATGAAATAAATTTCTTAAACAAATAAAAAGCTTAGTTCTTGGAAATATATTCCATGTCATACTCATTATTCCATCATTACAAGATCCAAATATTTAGGAGATGATGAAATTATAAGTAGATATGGATATTTATATGTGGGGGCATTTATTTTGGTTTATATGCAAAAGGTAGAAGGATAGCCTTTTAGTGCATTTCAAATAGTTAGAATTAATCATTTACATTTGAACTTCACCCCTTATACCTGGCAAACACATATAGAATGAGACAAACTCTTTTAATTCTAGGTAAGAATCTAAATGTAAATCTAAACCAAAAAGACATAATTTTTTGGCTAAGGTATCTCTAACTCTCCTAAAGGTTCATGGGTTTGAATATTCACTTCTATATTTTTCGATATAATATTCTAAAAGAAAAAGTACGGATGTTTAACTTATAACTTTTAATAAATCCAGATTATTACGTTTAAAAGTTAGAAGTTTATGTAGTCAGTGTTTAAATGGTATAAATTAAAGTCTTGTTTGATACCCATTTGATTTTTGATTTTTAATTTTTTAAAATTAAACTTATAAATATTACTTCCACTTATGAATTTCTAATTTGTTAAGTTATTATTTTTTTACAAATATTTTCAAAATTGAAGCCTAGTTTTGAAAACTAAAAAAAAAAAAAAAAGGTGCTTAAAAACTTGTTTTTATTTTTAAAATTTTGCTAAAAATTCAAATGTTTCCTTAAGAAAGATGAAAACCATTGTAAACAAATTGTGAGAACACAAGCACAATTTTTAAAAACAAAAAACAAAAAACAAAAAATCAAATGCTTTTCAAATGAAGTCTAAAGTATTGAATTTCTATATTACTATGTATATGTTCACCTCATTGATATTCACATACAATATATTGTTCTATGTCAAATCATATCAAAAGTAGCTAGATTGCTAGTCATGAATAAAACTAAAAGGGAAAGATAACACAAAGATTAAAAAAAAACCACTATATATTTTTCACCATTCAATCTATTTTCTGAGATACACACATATAATCACATATAATAATTTTCCTTTATCAAGAAAAATTTCTTCTTATATGTATATGCCAAAAGAAATCATGTATTTAATCCTAGCTAGCTAGGACATTATACACACAAAACATTGTCAAGAACCCTAAAAAAATCCCCTTTATATTTCTCCTATACGAGTAAATAATGAGATTTTGATTGTTATTATATACTATCTCGTGTCGATATGGATCGTGCGACTAATTTGAACGAGTCGAGTTTAGAAAACCCTAGCGGAAGTGAGTAAATATGAGACTTGTATTGACCCCAAGTGAAAGGCCTATAAAGGCATTGTTGATTAGAGGTAACCATCTCTGGTAGAGGAGAGATCCATGCATCTAAAGAAGGTGATGCAAAATAAGCCATTGACATTCTTGGCTTTGGCCCTGTGTTTGCCACTGCCCTATGCTTTAAGCTCACAAACCTTCCATTTGTCAAAACCTTCATTTCCAACATCATGGAATCAAATTAGAATATTTGTTTAATATTTTGAAATGAAATATGAAATGGGAAGAAAAATGATGGCCACCTTTGAAAAAAAAAAAGAAAAAAAGAAAAATGATGGCCGGCTAAATTACAACTTTAGTTTTGGGACTTTTTTGTGTTTGATAGATTTTTGAACTTCAAAAAAATGTCTAATAGATTCTTAAACTTTTAATTTTTCATTGAACTTTAAAGTGTCTAATAGGTCTATGACGTATTTAACATTTCTAAAAATTCACGGATTTATTACACATAAAATTGAATTTTTGGTCTTATAAAATCCTAAACTTTAATTTTAAGTTATCAGGTCAATGAATTTTAAAAAATGTCGAAAATAAGTCAATGACTTGATAGATACAAAATTAAAAATTTAAGAATCTATGAAATACTTTTTAAAGTTCATGAACTTAATTATAAGACACAAAATTGAAAGTTCAATAATCTATTAAACACTTTTTAAATTTTAAGCATATGTTAAACACTTTTCAAAGTTGAACCTATTAAATACAAACTTAAAATTTTAGACACTAAATTTATAATTTAACCGAAATGAGGATATGAAGGCCCCCCATTTGATATCCATTATTCCATTTTTAGTTTTCTGTTTTTACAAATTATGTCTACTTTCTCTCAATTTCTATAGTGTTTTTCCCCATATTCTTGCAAATACATTTGAATTCCTAGTAAAATTTAAACAACAAAAACACGTTTTTGAAAACTATGGTCTTATTTGATAACCATTTGGTTTTTAGTTTTTGATTTTTTAAATTTAAGCTCATAAATACTACTTACACCAATAAGTTTTTTTGTTTTGTTATCTACTTTTTACATATGTTTTAAAAAACTAAGCTAAATTTTCAAAACTCAAAAAAAAAAAAAAAGCTTTAAAAAATTTGTTTTTATTTTTGAAATTTGGCTAAAAATTTAAATGGGTTTCTTAAGAAAGATGCAATCAATTGTAGAGAAATAATAAGAAAACAAATACAATTTTCAAAAACCAAATGTTTATCAAATGAGACCTACTTTTCTTAGTTTTTAAATTTTGGCTACAATTTTGAAACATTTTTTTTTAGAATGAAGTAGATAACAAAATAAAGAAACTAATTAATTAGTGTTTGTAAACTAAAATTTCAAAAACAAAATTCTTATCAAACCCAACATGAATAATTTAAATTATACCTGAAATAGATCACCAACCATTATAAAATAGGCAGTGGGGTCAGGAGAGATAGGGACCCACAAGCCATCATCCAATGAGATTTGGAGGCCACCAACGTCGTTGGATCTTAAGATGGTGAAGATCTGAGGGTCAGAATGCTCTCCAAAGCCAATCCTTTTGGACGGCGGGAGATTGATGAAGTCGGGCAATGGACGGTAGTGATTGATTCTAAAAAGTGAGTCACTTTGAACGTCTGAGATCATACGGCTGAAAATGGACTTGTCTGAAATCCCCAAGCCCTCAGCCATTAGATCAAGGAGCTCACAGGCCACATTTTTTATTGCTTGTATATAATCATTCACAGCACAGCTGCCATTAAAAAAAAAATTATTTGATAAAAGGGAAAAAAAAAAAAAAAAAGGTTCAAGGTTAAAAATTTGAAATGTGCATTACAGAATGTTATTAATTGGCTTCCACTAATTAAAAGCTTTTTATTATTAACTCTTAAAAGACCAAAAGGAAAAAAGGGAAAAAGAAGAAGAAGATAGATCTAATTATCTTTTTCAGGGGGAAAAAAAACATAAGTGGGGTAGAAAATTTTGAATTCTAGATAAAATATTGTCCAACTGTGACAAAATTATGATTCAATTGTAATTGATGTTTGGAGTGATTGAAGTGTTCGGAAGGTGAGAATTATAAGACATCAAGAACTTTGTTCTATAATAATTATATGGGACTTGCCAGACAATTTTTTCATTTAATATAAAAATAATTGTGCTACTCTTTTAACTTGTTATTTTAAAGTTAAAGTACTTTGAGTCTCATTCTATTTTAGTTTTTGTACTTTCAAATTAATAAATGATAAAAATTAGTTAAATAATAATAATAATCATTTTCATGCTACAAAAGACACAATGTGAATATGTTTTCAAATTTATAGAAAGAAAGCTAATAGAAGGTTTTTTTTTTTTTTGAAAAAGTTAACAATAAACTAATAGTAAGATAAGATTTATTGAAAGTACAATAATTGAATTTAGACATTTGAAAGTACAGTAAATGAGCCTCAAAGTACATGGACTGAAGTGATATTTTAATCTTATTTTCAAAGTTTTCTCATGTAATTTGATATATTTATTTTTAATTCTTGTTAATTACTAATATTATGTATCTTAACATCATAGACCATGCATCAAATACTATACCTTTCTTTCTTAAAATCTTACCAAAATACAGTAGAGTTGTTGTTACCTAATACTATAAATATCAATGATTGATATATTTCTACAAGTTTCATAGGAAACACATACACACACACAAAAGCCTTAATATAAGATAATGATATATATATATCTAATTAGCAAGATTTGAATAGGGCATGTTTTCATTTTGATAGTGACCCTTTTTTTATTATTGTATTTTTGTGTGCCTTACCAACTATATGCCATTATTGACAAAGGAAATCAAACATAAAATGGGTTGGCTTTCAAGTAGATATAAAGAAGTAAAGACCTTACTAGAGAAAAACAAGAATTTTTAGACAAAAAGGGTCTATTTGCAAGCAAGATTTTGCTCCATGCCAGCACACAACAACACATGTATATATGTGGGTTTGCTTTTCTTTTTTCTATCAAAATATATATTGAATTGGCCAAGCTCGCCACTAAGATTATCCCTTTTTGTCCAATTTGACCCTTTATCTCCCGTGGCATAGCAATCTAGATTTTTTTATGGTTTCGAGGATTTTTTTTTTAGTTCAACAATATTTGAGATGAGAATCCCTGATCTCTTGATTGAAGCTATGCTCACTTTAACTGTTTCGAGGAATTAGATCGTTGGTATTTACGTTAATATCAAATTAACTCGAGCTAAATAGAAATTTTGAATCGATGGATCAGTCTGAGAACAAGAGTTTATAATTTTAAATTAAATATGTGTCAAAGAAAACAAAAGGGAGCGGTATAGATTTTATTTAGTCAAAATATTCATTGTTTATGTGAGTTTTCATGGAAATCATCTTCTGGTTATATATAAGGGAAAAGATGTCATTTTCTATGATTCCAAGCAAACAATACTAGAAAAAAAAACCAAAATTTCTCACCAAATTAAAATAATAATATTTGAAATAACTACCTTTGTCAATTTTTGAGGCAAGTGCATGGATCTAAAGCTAAAAATCCATAAAGAAAATTGTGTGGGACAAACAATAAAAATTAATATTTAACAACCAAACAAGCCACAATTTCAGCTTGAACTCCGGAGCTTGTTTGAAATAACTTAACAAACATAAAACCAAAGCACCCTTTTTCTTCAAAAGATTCATAATTCTTCATTTGACTTCCATCTTAAGTTTTTTTTTTTTTCAATTTTAAAATGTTGGAAAAAAAAAATAACCGAAACCGAAAGTGTTAGACTATTACTAAATCTAAGAATTGAAAATTTATGCTCACTTCTTTATACAAAGAAGTCGAATATTAATTTGATTCATGAAATTCAACTAAGTGAAAGGATATATATTCAAATAATTCAAATATAAAAATCTTCTACTTTATGATATCATAGACAAAATTACTATTAAATTCAAGTACAAGATCTCTTATTTTGATATAAACGTAAATTTTCTCTAAAAAAAATCAAACTTATATATTATTGAAAATATTTACATTTGTTAAGAGAAAAATAGAAGAGAAAATAAACTTGAACTTTGATGGGTTTTTTTTAGATGGCTATTACATGGAACTCCTACTTCAATATCATATTAAATTGTCTAAAAACTTAAATTTATATTTTATATGCTATTTCAAATATAAAACTTTAATATATATATTCGGTCTATCAGCATAACTCAGCAGTAAAAGTATCTGCTTCTTTTCTTAAGAACAAATGTTCAAATTTCTTCATCCTATTCTCGAGAGATTAGAGAGAAACAAAAGAGGAAAAAAGTAAACCTAAATTTTGATGTTTTTTTTAGTGATGATGATGGTTTCAAGACAAAGACTCCTAGTCTGACTTTATATTAAAATTATTATATAATCCCAAATACTAATTTTTTTTCTTTTCCTTTTTAATTAAACTAGAGACTTATGATTGGTTATATAATCTTAAGAAAGGTGATAAATGTCTTATCCACCCTACTAAAATTATATTGTTCAAAAGTTTAAAATCATCCACTTCTAATTTCGATATATATATATTACAAGTTTAGTTCTTGAACTTTGAGGTTTGTGTAAATTTGGTTGAACTTTCAAAATTAAAATTCATAAATTTATTGGATACAAAAGTAAAATTTTAAGATTCCATTAGACATAAAATTCAAATTTATATATAATATATCAATTAATTTTTTAAAATTTTGAACTTGTCAGAAATTTATTAGACGGTAGGACATATTAGATACAAAATTAAAAATTTAGGAATACTTTTGAAAGCTCCTTACCAAATAAACACAAAGCTTAAATTTGTAATTTAATACACATATATAAGGATTAATATATTCTTAAGGGAGAGAAAAAAAAACCTGAATTTTGATGGGTTTTTGGAGATGGAGGAGGCAAGTTGAGAAACAGAGGAAGGTTCAGCAGAAAGAAGAAGATATTCAATCTCTCCTATGTCGCCCTTGTAGCCGATGTTTTTGATGCCGTAGCCGAAGCGAGTGGTGTTGCCGCTGGCGGGGGAATTTGCAGGCCCGGCAGCGAACTTCTCCGCGGTGGGCATGGAGAAGAAGGCGATGGCTTCATCTTCAACTCTTGAAATGTTATCCTGAGGGATGCCATGGTTGATGAGCTTGAAGAAGCCGTAGTCTTCGCAGGCCTCGACGAGGAGCTTTGAGAGGGCTCGCTGGTCGCCCCTGGCGGAGAGATCGATGGTGGGGATTCCAGCGGTGGCGGAGGGCTTGGTTGTTGATCGCATTGGGGTTGGGGAAGAATTGGATGGTGATGCCACCATTTTTATTTGGGTTTTGGGTTTTGGAAGAGGAAGGAAATGAGAGGAAAGATTTTGTGGTTGGGTTTGAAAGTTGAGATGTGAATTATTTATAGTGTTGAGAGAGAGAGATAAAGAGAGTGAGAGATTTTTGTTTTCAATTTCTTCCATTGTGGTTGATATATTTTCAAATTTTCTATACTGATCTATGAAGTTTTAATAGAGAGAGACTCTTTTACCTTTTTGTCTCTGTTTTTACCATATGTGGAGTGAGAAATATGATATCTTGATTGAGAGTGCATGTTTTATGCCATAAGATATTTTTAAAATTTCTATATTGATTTATGAATTTTTAGTAGTGTTGCGATTTCAGTTATTGTAATATACAATAATATTTGGGAGAGAAGAAAATCGAACCTCTGACTTTTTAGTCAAAGATGTATGTCAATTGGCACTGAACCAAGTTTACTTTAGTATATTTTAGTTATTCTATTTTCAAATAGAGCAATATTCAATGCATTAGTTGCCACATTGTGGTTGCAATTCTCTAAAGCTTTTTGACGTATAGCTTAATTATAACTTTTGGTTTTCTCTCTTATATTCAATTGTATAGTCACCCATTCATATTGTTCTAGCTACTGACAAATGTTTTAAAAGTCAATGTTGATTAATATTCTTAGAAAAATTATAAAAATAAAAAATTCGTACAAAAATATTTAAATTAACATGTAACAATTTCAACTTTTTAAAATAAGTTGAAATTTCTTATTATTAATATTATTTCCACATTAGTGATACTTTATTGATATTTTTGTTAGATTTTGTCGATTTCTTTGTGATATAATGGAATGTTCAACATGTGGATGAAAATTTAATATGTTA
Organism: Trichosanthes truncata; assembly: GCA_033996785.1. Taxonomy (NCBI): domain Eukaryota; kingdom Viridiplantae; phylum Streptophyta; class Magnoliopsida; order Cucurbitales; family Cucurbitaceae; genus Trichosanthes; species Trichosanthes truncata. The sequence goes on from JAWPNB010000007.1 coordinate 7,847,039, forward strand.
ATTCTAGCCTCGAATAATTTTTCTTCAAAATGTTCATTTTAAGTCTTTTGTACTTTTGAAAAGTAAATGACCTTTTTGGTTTTTTTTTTCTTTCTCCTTTTTTATCTCTTTTTTCTTTCAAAATTTCATCACAACACTAAATCCAAAAAATTTCTTGAAATATTGTCATAACTTAATATTTAATTTTTTTTGTTGGGTATAGAATTTGTGTTAGAATTTTACAGTCACTTCTTAAAATTACTTTGGGGCAAAATGACTATTTTGAAGGTACAAAGTCCAAAATAGATCAAGGAATGAAGTACATGGATTACAATGAATGTTTTGAATGTATATAATATATAAAGAGAGATTTTGATTTTTTTTTTTTGTTAAATTACAAATTGAGTCCCTGAACTTTGAGGTTTATGTCTTTGAGGTTTTGTCCCTGAGCTTTCAAAATTACAAATTTAATCCTTAAACTTTTGAATTTTTTAAAATTCACAGATCTACTAAACACAAAATTGAAATTTTGGATTATATTAAACATAAAATTCAAATTTATATCCAATAGATCAATTAAAATTTAAAAGTTTTGAATTTGTCAGGGACATATTAAACACAAAATTGAATATTTACGGACATATTAGATACAAAATTGAAAGTTTAGGGACTTAAACTTTTGAAAGTTCAAGGATCAAATAGTCACAAATCTCAAAGTTTAGGGTTTAAACTTGTAATTTAACTTTTTTTTTTAAAAAAAAATGTATATTATATATAATAAGATATATATATGGTAGTTAAAATAGGCTAGAATAGTTTTTTTTTTTTTTTTTTTAAATTTTATTTTAGTTTATGAACTTCCAAAGTATTCTATATTTAAAATTGTAAGTTCTACATGAAAAATTAAATTATGCTTATAAAATAAACAATAAATACTACAATGACGTTTTACGTAAAATTTAGAGATAGAATTGAGACGAAAATAAGATTTTTTATAAGCCAGAAAAGGGTATATTATATGTATGCTTTGAATGAATTTTTTAATATTGTCAAAAAAAAAAAAAAAAGAATGAATTTTTTAATTTGATTTTCAAACTAAGCTACGGGTAAATTTTGGTTTGCTGATTTGTCTGTTCACACTTATTTGTGTTAATTACTTTATTGTAACTACCATTGAATAAAAGGTTTTTAATATTAAAAATGTCACCACATTCAAATTATTTGACTAACAAAATCGTGGAAATTAAGTGAATGCAAGTCTTTTACGTGGGGGGTTATAGAAAGAAGAATGAAAAAGAAAAAAAAAAAGAAAAAGAAAAGGATAATTTTAGTTATTGAATATTCTAAATTGTTTGCATTTGTAAAATGCTTTGAAAAATATGGTACAACCGTCCATCATAGATAAATGAGAGTTGAAATCTAGTTATTCAAAGCATCTATCCAAAAAATATTAAAAGACAAGTCAAACTCATTAAAACACTCTGCATTTAGGTTTAGCTTATGCATGTCTCGACTTATTTCATAAGATAATTGTCTATCCCTACAACATTTAGTGTAAAAAGAACTATTATGGATTTTAATATTCTAGATATAATAGGTGCCTTTGTGGGAAGTAGGCTAAATGATAAGTTTGGTTTTTGAACTTTTAAAGTTGTATCTAATAGATTCTTAAACTTTAAAAAAAAATGTATAATAGATCCCTGAACTTTCAATATAATGTTTATTAAGTTCTTAAATTTTTAAAAGTGTCTAATTAATTAGATCTCTAAGGCATTGTTTGATAACCATTTAGTTTTTTGTTTTTAAAAATTAAGCTTATAAACACTATTTTCATCAATGAGGTTCTTTGTTTTTTTATCTACTTTTTACATATGTTTTCAAAATTTGGGCTAAGTTTTGATGAAAACTAAAAAAAGTCATTTTTAAGATCCCATTTGGTTTTTTATTTTTGAAAATTAAGCTTATGAATACTACTTCCACGTAAGAGTTCATTTGTTTTGTTATCTAACCTCCTACAAAGTGTTTTCAAAATCCAAGCCAAGTTTTGATAACTAAAAAAATAGTTTTCAAAAACAAGTTTTTGGAATTTGGAATTTGGCTAAGAATCCAAATATTTTTTTAAGCGAAGTGAAAACCTTAGTAAAGAAATTGTGAAGAAAAAAAATACAATTTTAAAAAACTAAAAACTATAAATGAAATTGTTATCACATAGGGCTTTTTTTTTCTTTTTTTTTTTTTGAAATTTGGCTAAGAATTCTCCAATGTTTTCTTAGAACCAAAAACCAAAAATTTAGAGAAATGGTGAGAAAACAACTACAATTTTCAAAAACCAAAAATAAAAAACTAAATGGTTATCAAACGGAGCCTAAATTATCAATTTTGTGTATAATGGGTCATTTTTTAGTTCAACAATTGTGGGGTAAATAATTGAACCATCGACATTTGGTATGATAATTGGAAACTTATCCACTGAGCTATGCTCGAATTAATATGTATAATAGGTTATTGAACTTTAAAAAAAGTCTCATAGATCAAAGATCTATTAGACATGGAATTAAAACTTTAAAAATCTATTAGACACAAAATTGAAAGTTTAGAGACTTATTAGACACTTTTAAAATTGAAGGAACTTATTTGACATACAACATTGAAAATCTAGAGATCTATGAAATACTTTTTAATAAGTTTAGAGATGACATTAGATACCACTTGAAAAGTTCAATGCAATCGAACCTATTGTAATTTGACCCTATATATGCATAAAGAATATGGAAGAAAGGTTTGGAAAAAAGAGAAAAAGGAAATTGAAGGGCATAGCTATATAGCATAGAGCCCAAAACTGTAAAGTGGAGAAAGGATAGGAATTGGGAAGCAGCTGCGTGAGTCGATGGAGTTTGTGAATTTGTGATTGGGATTATTATTTTGTGGCCGCCGAAAGTGCTTTGTGGGCTATTGGCCTAGTTGCTCTTGCTTCTCACGAACACATGTGCCTCTCTCTTTCATTCACCTTTTTTTTTTTTTTTGACAAACTTTGGTTGAACAATTTCTATCAAATTTTAGATGCAATGGGAAAGTAGAGGAAGGAAGGAGGTCACGAAAATCGTTCATATTTTCACGTTTTCTGCTCATTTTCAAAGTTGAAAGATTACATCTTAAACTTTGGTTTGATGACTTTTTGACGGTCCCTATTTGATAATGTTTTTGTTTTTCGTTTATTAGGTTTAGGGTTTATGAGAAATAAATGTATGTTTAATGTTTTTGTTATGTAAAACGACTACTAGATGATCGAGTAAGGCTCCTATTCCAACTCCATACATCATAGTATCCACATATCTATAACAATTCAATACATAAAGACTTATATGGATTGATCATTTCAACATATGATATTAACAACTCATATGTCACATTTAATTCTATTATTTGATTCTATACTACAACAAAGATCATTTTCCTCTATTTTTTCAAAAAAGTTGCACATACTAGGCTAGGAAGAATCAAGCCTAACGGTAACTAAAATGGACAACCAAGATCTTCCTTATGAGCTCCTAAGGACAAGCCGCCTAGAAAGAAAACAACACAATAATTTAAAGAAAGAATTATCAAATATGAATGGCCTAGTTTGTACCTTAGAAGCCACTAAAAACCGATGAACTTGTTTAGAAAATCCCTTATTTCACTTTCTTTTGGAACTTCATAGCCATCCAAACACAATAAAATTAAATGTAATACTAAATGTCAAGACTTCTTACCATGAAAATGGAATGATGACGAAAATGGTAAATAGAGAGAAATTAGAGAGTAGAGAGTTTCTTGTGATGTACCTGAAATAATTATATGAATTCCTAGCATATAATTATAGTGGATGGAGGCTAGCTTCTTGCCAAACCAATCGATTCTTGTGTGTTGTTCCTTGCTACATCTTCTTCTTCTTTTTCTCTCGAGCTCCATTTCATTTTCGATTCTCTTTAACTCATGTAGCATGCCTGAAAGGTAGTAAAGTTGCTCCACTATGTTTAAAGTTCAAAATACATAATCCATTACCAAAGGCAAGAGTTTAATATTGCATATCAGTAAGAAAAGTTCATTCATGGATCAGGATAACAACTTCTCACATGACAACAACAGTAGAAAATATTCAATAACAACACATTGACTCCATTACTTCAAAAACCAGTTTAAAAATTTAATGGCCAATAAACATAAAAGAAACTGTCAGGCTAAGTGATGCAAGCAATTATACCTTCCTAGAGAGTAAAATCCTAGGCTTGGTAAATGATAAACAGCTTGCTGATTAGACTTCTTTATTTAAGTTTTTCTTTGTTATTTTGGTTTGTTTTTGGCTTGTGTGCCTTTTCCTCTTGTCACGTGTGTAGGGTTACTCTCTTCACTGTTTATATCACTGTTTGTACTCTTGTTGTTTTTATCAAGGAAATACAAAAGACAAAGTATTGTCTCTTCAAACCTTTCTACAAGGGTTTATTCCTCCTTTATGGTATCAGATTTCTAGGTTTCCTTGGTAATGGCGCAACCACTCTCTTCATCTTCCGGTCTTGGGCCATCTTCCAACCAGTCAACTCAACTTCCAGGTGTCACTTACCTCAATCCCTCTTCTCCCCTTCCCACTATTTCTAACCAAACACCCATAAATCAACATTCCACTTCTCGTTCTTCTGTAATCCCTCCACTCACGGGCCAAACCTCCTCTCACCCACCTTTTCCCCCATCATCTCCATTTCTTTCACCTTTCAGACCACAGTTTGGTGTCTATCAACCTCCAATCTTACCGCCTTCGACTCTGGCTCCAACTATTGTTCCTCACATCATCCCTAATGTTTCCCACTCCTTTCCCATTAAGCTAAATGATTCCAACTATTTGTTGTGGAAAAACCAACTATTAAATGTAGCCTACTCTTTTCGCCTTGAAGGATTTCTTAATGGCACTATTCCCCCTCCTCCTCAGTACCTTGATAACCTTAATCTTCACATTAATCCTGAGTTTGCTGTTTGGGAGCAATACAATAGAACGATGATGTCTTGGTTCTACTCCTCTCTCACTGAAGAAAAGGTTGGAGAAATCATCTCCTACAACACTGCCCGTGATATTTGGGAATCGTTGCGTTGGTCCTATGAATCAACATCTTCCTCTCGTGTTCTCAGTCTCAAATCTCAGATTCAACGCATCAAGAAGGATGGTCTTTCTGTCACTCAATATTTGGCCAAAATCAAGGAAGTTGCTGACAAACTCTCTTCTATTGGCGAACCCGTTTCTCTCAAGGATCATGTTTCTTATATCCTTGAGGGTCTCGGCTCAGAGTACAATGCCTTCGTCACCTCCATCCAACATCGTTCTGAGCTTCCACAGATCGAGGATGTTCGAACCCTTTTACTTAGCTATGAGTATCATTTGGAGCGACAAAATTCTGTTGACCAACTAAACGTTGTTCAAGCTCATTTTGCAGGTCTTCAACTTCAAGGTTCATCTATGTCGAAGCGTGGTGCTCGGTTTCAGCCTACTACCTCTGCCCGCCTACCAAATCCCTCTCACCATAGCATTTTTGGCAAGTCTACCTCGCTTTCGCCCACTAAAGGTACCTATCGGCCCCCAATACTTCTCAAACCCGGGTTCAATACCAGATCTGTAACAAATTTGGCCATATAGCTTCTGTTTGTTATCATAGAGCCAACCTTCAGTTTCAACCTTTTTCCCACACCACCAACCAACCTCAAGCTCTTATTACTAATGTCATTCCGCCAAACTCTCAGCCCAACTCCAACACTGTTACCCCTCCTAATTACTTTGGCCAAATGTCTTCCTCTCCAACCATTCCTGATGAAGCATGGTACATGGACTCTGGAGCCACTCATCATCTTACCTCAGATATAAACTCCTTATCTAACCCCATCCCTTACAATGGAAGTGAGCAAGTGACTGTGGGTAATGGTATGTCTCTCCCTATATCTCATATTGGTTATTCTTCTCTGTTTTCCACGTCTAAAATACCCATTCGTCTGTCTCATGTTCTGTACAGCCCCTTGATTACTCACAAGTTAGTTAGTATCTCTAAACTTTGTCATGATAACAAAGCATTCGTTGAATTTTATCCCACTTTCTTTCTTGTGAAGGATCTTCTCACCAAGAAAACTCTTCTCCGAGGCAATCTTGACGGAGGGCTCTACAAAATTTGTTCGTTCACTTCCGCAAGTCCGATCCATTCAACCTCCACTTTATCTACTGCTCTTGTCTCTCGTGGTCAGTCGAATGTTTGGCATGCACGCCTCGGTCATCCCTCTTTTGATGTAGTTAGAAAAGTCTTTGACACATGTAAATTGGGTGATCCCCCTAGAGTTGATTCCTCTGTTTGTTCTTCTTGTCAAAAGGCTAAAAGCCATAGATTGTCTTTTCCTTTAAGTTCCAGCAAAACTTCACATCCTTTTGAACTTGTGCACTCTGATCTATGGGGTCCTTCCCCTGAAAATTTTATCAATGGAGCAAAGTATTTTTTGTTATTTATTGACGATTATTCTCGTTACACATGGCTTTATCTATTAAAAACCAAAGATCAAGTGTTTCCTCTGTTTCTCCAATTTCAAGCAATGGTTCAAACTCAATTTAATTCTCAAATTAAAGCCCTACAATCCGATTGGGGGGGGGGGGGGTGAATTTCGTTCATTATCCACGTATCTCACCTCGCATGGCATCTCTCATCGTATTTCGTGTCCTTATACTCCTCAACAAAATGGTCGGGTTGAGCGTAAAAATCGGCATATTGTGGAAGTTGGACTCACCTTAATAGCTCACTCTTTTGTTCCTCATAGTTTTTGGACATTTGCTTTTCAAACTGCAGTTTACCTCATTAATCGTTTACCCACTCCGGTTTTATCCCATAATTCTCCTTATTTTCAACTGTTCAATTGCCAACCCAATTACAATCTCTTACGTGTTTTTGGTTGCGCATGTTTTCCCTTCCTTCGTCCTTATAATAGTCACAAACTCCAATTTTGATCCACTGAATGTGTTTTTCTAGGATACAGTTCTAATCACAAGGGTTATCTTTGTTTTGATAAAAATTCAGGTCGATTATATGTCTCTCGGCACGTAATTTTTGATGAATGTCATTTTCCATTTCAAATTAATTCCGTTCAAAACTCACACTTGAAAAATCCCATTCCAAACAACTTTTTAGCCCCTTCCATTCTTTTACCACCATTCCCACATTCCCTCTCTCCTTTTTCCACTTCTCTTCACCCAACCCACGTGAATACTTCAGAATTTGTCCCTGATGGTCGTACACATACGTTTCCGCAAGCGCACAGGTCAAGTAATATAAAACGGTATTCCTACCGAGTATCGAATCCATAGAGATTTGCTTTTAATTCAATTAATTACCACGAATACTCTCACTTAACTTTATTTAGAGAACCGAAATCAAATGAAGATAAACTAACTAACAAAAGAAAATAAAAACAGAAAAATAAATGGGAGGCTCAAACACGAGGGATAACTTGGGAAAGGATCAATTACTAAGTTAACAAAAAATTATAACTCAATGGACAATGAACTCATAAGTCTAGAGTTCTAAAGACGTGGAATCTCCTCTCGGTCTCCTCCACTCTCAATGTACCAATTAACTAACCTAAGTCTCCCTAGTGCTAGCTAACTCATACAAGACATTAAGACTCTTCATTACCAACTTCTAATGTTTATTTATTAATTCCGACTGTCACCCCGATAAATAAACACTAGTTATGCAAATGGGTTATTGTCTAAGTTTCTCTCTTTCAAGTTTCCACTTAGAAAACTAATCGATTAACCAATGCCCAACTAATTAACCTTCATCAACAACTACAATTAATTAGCTATTAACCTCGCTGTCACTCGAGTAGTTAACTAATTGCTCATTAAGCTAAGCTAAGTATCCTCTCTCGAGCTCAACTTAGAAATACCTCAATTAATTAGAGAAACAATGGTTAAAAGCATTAAGAAACAATTGCATAAATGATTCAAAGCCCTAAAAATAATAAACATCTATTACTTAAGAAATTAATCCAAATTTTCCATCAATCAAGCATAAAAACATAGTTTAACAACAAAACCCAAGCAAGTAGAGATTAAATCATACAAAATCAGTCCATACAACCCAAAAATCTCTACTTTACAGCCACAAAGTTAACTAAAAATGAAAGGAAAAGGGAAGAAATTGCAAACAAATGGAGATCTTGAGTTTATGAGGTGTTATCCCAAGAATCCAAGCTCCAAATCTTCAATGTTGCCTCAATCCTCTCACAAATGCTCCCAAATCCTCTCAAAATAGCTTGGAGTTGTTTTTAGGGCATAAACCCTCGGTTTGGCCTCCTAACATTTTATTAATTTTCTCTTCTCTTCTTGAATCTTCAATAAAGCTCTAAAAGACTCCAATATCCATCAAAGTAATCTCGAACACTTGATTTTGCTTCGTTAGCCCAGTTTCTACAAAATCAAGAGAAATATACTTCAAAGTCCACTAATTCAATACAAAACTAGCCAATAATTGGGCATAAATATAGGACTAAATTAATGCTATCAGTCCCCTCCCACTTTATGTCTCCACCAACTGTCCCACCTTATGACCAACCCATCATTATCTCCCCTTCTTTACCTACTAATCCTCCTCATCTTTCTTCTTCTCTCCCTCTCAGCATTAACTCTTCTTATTCACCTTCATCTTCCCTTCCGCCTCCCATTCTCTCCACTCAATCAATTCGCACATTCACCAATTCCTCGTCATCCACTTTGTCTTCCTCATCCACCAATTCATCCAACTCTTCTCCCCGCTCCTCTTCCTCGTCCACCCACTCTTCCGCTTCTCTCTCCCGTATCAGCTTCTCCTACTCCCCTGCCTCACCCAAATACCAATGTTCATCCCATGGTCACTAGGTCTAAACTCGACATTTACAAACCTAAGGTCTGGTCCTTAACAGTAAACCCGAATCCAGCCTTAACCGAGTCCACCTCCTACAAGAAGGCATTGTTGTTCCCTGAGTGGAAATCTTCCATGCACAATGAAATAGAAGCTCTTTTACGTAATTAGACATGGACTCTTGTTCCTCCTCCCGTTGGATGTAGACCAGTGGGCTGCAAATGGATTTTTAGACTCAAATTGCGATCCAATGGCGAGATAGACCGACATAAAGCTCGTCTCGTGGCCAAGGGCTTCACCCAAACCTATGGCCTCGACTATTTTGACACCTTCAGTCCGGGGTTGAAGCCGTCAACCATTAGAATTGTTCTCTCCATTGCTATTAGTTATCACTGGCCAATTCAGCAACTTGATGTCAACAACGACTTTCTTAATGGCGAGCTTTCTGAGGAGGTTTTTATGGATCAACCACCGGGCTTTATTGACACAACAAATCCGAGGTATGTTTGCAAGCTAAACAAAGCCATTTATGGCCTTAAACAGAGTCCTCGCGCATGGTTTTTAAAATTGAGCGCATGTCTATTGCAATGGGGTTTTTCGGCTTCAAAATCAGATTCCTCTGTGTTCTATTTTCGCAAAGGCAGTGATATTGTGGTTTTACTAATTTACGTCGATGATATATTGGTCACTGGTAACTCTTCATTCTTGTTGTCCTCTCTTGTTTCTCGCCTCGGTACTCAGTTTATGTTGAAAGATCTTGGTTGTCTATCTTATTTTTTGGGTATTCAAGCTGTTTACCTTGATAATGGGCTTCATTTATCTCAGCAAAAATATATATATGGTTTGCTACACCGTGCAAATATGTTGGACTGTAAGCCCATTGCTACACCGATGGCCTTTGGTGTTTCTCTATCTTTGCACGATGGTGAGCCATTACCCAATCCAACTGAGTATCGCAGCTTAGTGGGAGCTTTGCAGTATTGTACCATTACTCGCCCAGACATCTCCTTTGTCGTGAACAAGGTGTGTCAATTCCTCCATGCTCCCACTTCAGTCCATTGGCTTGCTGTTAAACGAATATTGCGGTATTTGAAAGGCACCTTCTCCCATGGCTTACGTTTCGTCCCTTCGCTTATTTCTCTGTTGTGCTTCACTGATGCGGATTGGGCAAGTTGTCCAGATGATAGACGTAGCACAGGTGGTTATTGCACCTTATTAGGCAGCAACTTGGTCTCTTGGTCTTCTTTGAAACAGAAAAATGTATCTCGATCAAGCGCTGAATCGGAATATCGTGCTCTTACCAATGCTACAGCTGAAGTTATGTGGGTTTCATCATTCTTATTTGAATTGGGTTTCTCTCTTCCGGCTCCACCTCTACTTTTATGTGACAATGTCAGCGTCACTCACCTTGCAGCTAATCCTGTTCTACATCAAAGAACAAAACATATTGAAATCGATCAGCATTTTGTCCGTGAACGCATTCTACGCAGCCAACTTTCCGTTAAATATGTTCCTTCCGAAGATGATAATTCTCATTTATGAGAATTATTTGGCCTTTATACTTAGTTATTCTTGTTATTTTATATGTGTTATTAGATAAAAAGGCTAGCAAATAGTTGGTTTAAATGGAATTATTATTGGAAGCCTTTTAAATTAAGTAAATGAAGAAATAAAGCAAAAGAAAATGAAAACACACTTACTTGATGTTTTTGTGCAGGAATTTGAAGAATGCAATAGAAATGCAATTGCATTGCAATTGCAATTTTGATAGATCTGAAAATGAAAGGAAAATCTGCAAATCTCCTAAAATCTAGGAATTTTGTGAGATATTGGCTCCACGATTTTAGCTGAGATTTTAGCCATAATTGTGCCTCATTCAAGAAGGAAACCCTAGCCCCATTCATCTATAAATATTGGAGAAGAAGCCTCAAGAGGGGAATGAGTTTTCTGCCATTTTCGGCCACAGTTGCTGCTGTCCACGATTTTCAGCTGTCAAATTTCCGCTGTCAAAATTTCTGCTGTTTATTTTCTGCTGTTTTTATTTCTGTTTGCTGCTGTTTTTCTTCTGTTTTCCAGCCCCTTTCAACTTCGAAATTCAATCATTCCTCAATGAAAATTGAAGGAAGTGAAGGCTCAATTCCCTTTGAAAAAAGTGGAGTTGAGTCGATTGAATAAGAAGTGGAAAAGGGGCTGTGTTCTTCCCGTTCTTAGAATTTATTTTCTGTTTATTTGCTTCAGTTTTAGGAATTTAATTGTTGCTGTAATTTAAAGCTTTTAGCTACTATTTTGTTCTTTCCTTTTGTTTACGAGACTAAATAGTTTCTGAATTTATTTCGATTAATGGAATTTTAGTTGTTCTTTCCTTATTATTAAGTTGTTATTCAATTATTTATTAACTCTGAAATTTTTATCACATATTGCTTCTATTTTAGTTATGCACTTTAATTCTTTTCATTCATTGTTTTTCGTTCTTTTAATTATGAGCTAAGTCTTTCTTTGGGATTCAAGCATGTGAATGCCCTAGAGAAAGGAATAAATGCCTAATATGTAAGAGCAACTTTGCTTAATCTTATAGCATTGTTTGCTTTTATTGATTGAAATTTTCATTACTAATTTAGATTGATCACCTAGATTAGTATACAACAATTTGAGTCTAATACTGAAAAGGTTAGATAAAAATTGGGTTTTCATAAAAGCAATAAAGGAAAATAGCCTAGACATAGGAATTTGTTTTTGACCCTAGACATAGGGCAAAACCTTTAAAACCAAAAGAATTGTGTTTCAAAATTAACTAAGTTCGTATTAGCCATAGAAATATCGGTTTAATCGCTTAGCCTCCTAAAGATACTTCATAGAAGGTCGAATAGGTGTTGAATTCGGTTTACAAAGCTTAAGTATTGAGTCAAAGGATTGCAATTGCAATTAGGCCGCAATTTCTTTCAATAGAGCAAAAGCATATTTGAATCCCTCTTTTATCATTTTTATTTCTTCTTTTCGAAAGCAACAAAAATCATCCCACTTATTTTTATAACCTTGGTTACCGAAATTGCAATTTGAAAACGTCTTCGCTATCATTTGAATTTTGTTGTATCCGTTCCCTGTGGGATCGATACTCTGGAATACTTCCAGTTTTATATTACTTGCATCGACAGTGTGCACTTGCACTAGACTGAAGCGTGTTTTAATTTACAAATATTGTCTTTAAGCCCCACGTTTCAGTTCGATCAGAAGACCAATTGGCTGATATTCTTACCAAGGCATTACCATCGTCTCGACATCTTAGTCTTCGCACCAAGCTCACAGTTCTTACTAGCCCTATTCGCTTGCGGGGGGATGATAAACAGCTTGCTGATTAGACTTCTTTATTTAAGTTTTTCTTTGTTATTTTGGTTTGTTTTTGGCTTGTGTGCCTTTTCCTCTTGTCACGTGTGTAGGGTTACTCTCTTCACTATTTATATCACTGTTTGTACTCTTGTTGTTTTTATCAAGGAAATACAAAAGACAAAGTGTTGTCTCTTCAAACCTTTCTTCAAGGGTTTATTCCTCCTTTAGTAAATTTCATAAACTTCAATAATAAGAATGCAGTTTTGTTTCTCGAACAAAAGGAAGTTTTTATCCAAGATGACTTTCGATAAGTCTAAACACCTTATTTGAAGAATTAAAACTTACTTTCACAAAAAAAAGAATAAATAACAATGAAATTACACAAGAAGATCCAAAAAAGTATTATCAAACTTCCAGTTTAAATCGTGCAACATGAAGTATTCAGGGTTTGCAAGTTCTTGTATACACTACTTACAAGGTTGAAAGTGATTTAAGAACTCCAATTTTCTGTGACAGGATTCCAGTAAATTCGTTCGAAATCTGTAAAACAAAAGAAATTAGACAAAGTTGACTATAGCTCCTTTATCTTAATTAAATTTGATGCTTTTAGAGAAACATTAATAACGTTAAAAGTTGCTTGTGGTAATTTATGATAACTTCACCTTTCTTCATTCTTTATCATATTTTGCTTCTGTGTTTCTTTCTAAAGAATTTTTGTGTGTTATTAATGACAGCTTGTGTTATTCTCACAAGTTCACAAATCACGTTCTTGTTTCCATTCATACAAAGAGACGTTCTTCTTACTACAGATGTATTTTCTTTTGATGTTTTAGGCATTAAGGAATTGTGTCATTATATATAATATTTATTTTGATTTAGAATATATATGTATGTATGTATATACATATACATACATACATACATAGAAATAGACTTGTCTATTTCTATTTCCATCAATAAAATGTATGTATGTACGTACGTACGTATGTATATGTCTACAAAAATATCGATGTCTTAATTTTATGGAAATATTAATGAAAATATCGATAAAATGTTGATACCGATATTAATATTATATTTACATTAGTTATATTTTATTGCTATTTTTTATATATATATTTTTGTTGATCTTTTTATGATATATATAACAGAAATGGTGATTCATTATCATATGAAAATGTCAATGAAAATGTTGACATGTTAATAAAAATTTAATATTGTTGTAATCACACAACACAACTGATCAGAGATAATTGATCTTAAACAACAAAAATGATAAAAAAAATAAGGCCTAAATATACTTTTTTTTGTTCCTAATATTTTAGTCCACTGCACATGATGTCTATTTCTATTTTCCGTCAGAGTTCAATCTTTTTGGGAGATTCTTCCAAGGGGCTGCGACTTGAGAGAGATCAATGAATTAGAGTTTTTTTCGAACTATCTTTCGAAATTCTAAGTTCCTGTGGCGTAGGAAAATAAAAGATATTTTTTAGTACGGAAATAAATTATTTAAAAACAATAAATTTAATCCAAAAACAAAAAGGAACTATGCTTTTTGATAAGCCTTAGTATAAAGGTTTATTTAATTTTCAATTGCTTAAAATATTCTTGTTTTAACTTAAGACCAATTGAAATTAGTTGAAACATTGCTCTAAATTAAGAAAGAAATAAGTATGATGGTATTCGGGATAAATTAATCTTGTTTGCAGGAAACATGAAAATTGCAAAATCAAATTGCAAATTCCAGATTCTGCAATTTGTTGGACAACAGAAGAATTTAAGGAAGAAAGGAAAATCTGGCGCAAAAATCCATATATGGAAAGCTTAATTTACCGCACGAATTAGGGGAATTGGAGCGCGATCTTTGGTCAATTTCAACCCTAGGGAAGATCTACAAAGGGTGGAGGAAGAAGAGACGAAAGGGGGCGTTGGGATTTTGGGAGAGAATTTTGGAACTCGAAGCTCTGTTTTTCTGCAAGTTTTTACTCTGTTTCTGCTTAGAGTTCCAGCCTGTTTCTTCTCGATTTTCTAATCAAATTCAAGTCAAGCTTGGATTATTAAGGCTAATCGTTTCGTAGAGATAGTGAAAGGATGAAGTCGATTGGAATGGAGGAGGAAAGCAATTCTGTTTCTAAAGATCATTTTTGTTCTATTAAACCCTATTTCTTGCAAGAATTTTGATTCTGTTTCTTGCGAGATTTTAATTCTGTTTTTAGGTACTTTTGTTCCTTGGATTGTTACTTGCAAGGGTTTGATTTTGTTGCTTCTGTTATTTGTGTATTATTGTTCACAATTTTGTTTTCTTCATAAAGTTGATGTTTTGATCGAAAATTGAGACCAAGTTGCCTTTTGTTTTCTGTGCAAAGTGAAAAATTTTGGAGGTTTTATTTCAGCTACTTGTCCAGAATTTGGTAATTATTATTGCTCCAATCATCTAGCATGCACCGCTATTAGAATAGAATTTCCGTATTAATTTACTTGTTTGACCACCATTAGCAATTCACTCAATTTTCTAATATGATGTTTCCTACAAAAATTAGTTGTAAGATTTTTATCTTTAATATGAGCTAAAACTTTTTAGGGGGTTCAAGGATGTGAATTCCCAAAGAAGTAATTGTAGTCAAAATTTCAAAAAAAAAAAAAAATCAAACCTACATCGCAATTGTTTGCTTGTGTTGAATAAATTTTCGTTGAGATCCTAGATTGATCAATTAGGGTAGCAACTCAAGTTTAGATCTAATACCGAAGGGGTTAGTGATAAGCGGATTTCGCACAAGTGATGGAGAAAAGAGCTTAGACATAAGTCAATCCTTACCCTAGACATAGGGATTAAGGACTCCAAAACCCATAAAATTGTTGAGTCGAATTATCTAAAATAGAGAGACTATAGACATATAAGTCACTCACTTAGCCTCCTAAAAACCTAAATTCAAGGTAAATATGAGAAACAATTTTGGTTTACAATTGAGTGTAGAGTAGGTTGGAATGACAATTTTGGCTTGCAATTACAACTTAGGGCTATGAGATTCTTGAGCCCCATCTTTACCTAAATTCCTTTTGAAATTTCATTTACTAAGCTTATCTAGTTTGCTATCCAATATTGTCATTTCTTGATTCTGCAATTTAATTATGCAATCCTTGTCATTTCAATATTGCAATTTCTTGATTCTGCAATTAGATTCTGCAATTTTTCCAACACACCAACCCAACCTTGTTTTTGCAATTTTAATTTTCAAGTTGCAATTTTTCTTACACCTTGCTTTACAATATTTTTGTTACTCCGTTCTCTTGGGATTCGATACTTGGTACTCACATACCATTTTATATTACTTTAATCGCGTGCGCTTGCGTGTATACACCGATCACTTTTGGTTTTTAATATCTTTAAAATTGATATAGAAAAAGGTTTCTAATTTTTTAATTTCAATACATATCTAATAATGTGTTATGAACTCTAAATATAAAATCGTGCCCCCCTGTGGTATTATATAAATGACTTTAGTCAAAATTATCAGCACAAGCTTTACAAGAAAAATTCTATTCTCCTTCCACATCGACTCTTATAATATGAAATTTTTTAGGAATCGAGATGACATCTAAAATCGTGCTGATGCCACTAAAATTTGGTCCGCAAAAGCGTCCCCAACGGGGATATACCGAAGCAATTTTTTACGTCGGGAATACATTTTTCGACGATTTTTGGACATTTCCCGACCAATTTTGGCGTTGGAAAAACTCAAAATTCTTGTAGTGTAACTTTCAAACCAATTTTGAAAGTAAGAAGAGAAAACAAAGAAAAATGTTAGTAAATAAACAAATTTTTTCGAAAACAAAAAAGTTATCTAGTTATCAATTTTAAGTAAGGGTGTCTTTGGTCAATATTGAATATAGTTTGGCAGTTAAGGTATCTATTTATTCGTTTGAGGTTGGAGGTTCAAATTCACTCACATATCTTATACGAAAAAAAGTAAAGATGTTCTAGAAATTGAAATTTTGGACAACGAAACTAAATTGATTGAATTTAGCCATTTAGCCATTCGATTTAGTTTTAGAACTTCACGTATAGTACTATATTTTGTCATTGTAAATTTCCATACAAAATGAAGAAATTAAACTAAATCACCCCTTGAAAGTTACATGACTAAAATAAAATATTTAAAAGTTAAGAATTAAAATAAAATAAATATGCAACTTTTTTGACAACATATGTGGTGTGGGAGATTCAAACTTCTATCCTCTTGGTCGAGGGTATACATTTTATGCCAGTTGAGTCATGCTCACTGATCAAACTGAAACGTGGAGCTTAAAGAAAATATTTTTAAATCAAAACAAAGCTCCAGTTCAGTGCAAGTGCACACTGTCGATGCAAGTAATATAAAACTGGAAGTATTCCAGAGTATCGATCCCACAGAGAACGGATACAACAAAATTCAAAAGAATAAGCAAAGATTATTTTCAAATTGCAATTGTGGGTAACCAATGTAAAACAATAAGTGAGATGGTTTTTGTTGTTTTTGAAAAGAAGAACTAAAAATGATAAAAGATGGATTCAAACGTGTTTTTTCCCCATTGAAAGAAATTGTGGCCTAATTGCAATTGCAATCCTTTGACTCAACACTTAGCTTTTTAAACCAAATTCAACACCTATTCAACCTTCTATGAAGTATCTTTAGGAGGCTAAGTGATTAAACCGATATTTCTATGGCTAATACGAACTTAGTTAATTTTGAAACACAATTTTTTTGGTTTTAAAGGTTTTGCCCTATGTCTAGGGTCAAAAACAAATTCCTATGTCTAGGCTATTTTCCTTGATTGCTTTTATGAAATCTAAATTTTTATCTAACTTTTTCAGAATTAGACTCAATTTTTGTATACTAATCTAGGTGATCAATCTAGATTAATAATAAGCATTAAAATCAATATAAGCAAACAAGCTATAGAGGAAGCAAGATTGCTCTCACAATTAGGCCTATATTCCTATCTCTAAGGCATTCACATGCTTGAACCCCAAAGAAAGAATTAGCTCATTATGATGAGGATGAAAAACAGTAAATTAAAGTGTAGAAAATCTATAACAAGCTTAGATAAAGAGAAATTGAGAGATCGACTAAATTATGTGATAAAACTAAAATAAATCTTA
Source organism: Trichosanthes truncata (assembly GCA_033996785.1). Taxonomy (NCBI): domain Eukaryota; kingdom Viridiplantae; phylum Streptophyta; class Magnoliopsida; order Cucurbitales; family Cucurbitaceae; genus Trichosanthes; species Trichosanthes truncata. Next base: position 7,864,382 of record JAWPNB010000007.1, read on the forward strand.
TTGAATTTAACTTGCAAGACTAACTAGCCAAAGGAATTAACCATACAACTTGAGTTCAAAAGGAAGAATGAAAAAAAAGATAGAAGAGTAACTTAAAGCTAAAATTACAGCTATTAAACTAAACAAAACAGAGGAAAAATAACTGAAGTTTATGCTAACAAAGTGCTTGAAATACAGTGCAATAAAGCATCGTTCTTGCCCCTTTCATCAATCGAGCTTAATCCCACTTCTTTCAAAGGGAATTGGGTCTTTACAATCTGAGATTTTCGTCTAGATTGGATTGATTTTTGGGGCTCGAGGGTGCTGGGAAAAAGAAGAAAAACAATAGAAAAAAAAAAAGAAAGAAAACAGCAGAAAAATGGACTGGGGTGAGCAGTAAAACCCATTTCCGTTTTTGCTTCATTTTCCCCATTTTTATAAGCATTGAGGGCTAGAGTTTCCATATAAATCATCCTCAATCCATGGGCTAATTTCTATGAATCAAATGGGGATAAGAATCTCCCAAAATCGTGCAAAAATCCCATAAAATTGCTTGTTTCCGTCATTCTCGGATTTTTCAGATTTTCCAAAAATGCAATTGCATTTCAATTGCATTTCTGTTTTTCAGATCTACCAAAATTTTCCAGAAATGCAATTGCATTTCATTTGCATTTTCTTCATTTCTTCAAATATGCACAAAAGCAACAATTTAGCCAACTTTCCATTATTTTTCAACTTATTTCTTCTTTTTCCATACTCCGACAAGCTTACATGAATTTATCTTTAAAATGCTATTTTTAGCTTGCTCGTTATTCGATAAAATGTGCAAAAATGGCAAGAACAACTTAGTTTTAAGGTTAAATAATCCTCATAAATGAGAATTATCACTCACTTTGGCAACAAATATGTAACTTGAGACTAAAGAAAATAATTTAAATCTAAAACTTATTGCTGGCACCCCTTTAATTTATGGCATTAATAAACTCAAATGCTTTTACAAAAAATCATGAACTTTTTCACTCACAATGATCATTAAAAGAAACAAAATTATCAAATTTTCATATATAAGAAAAGTTTACAACTAATTCATAGTTGGAAAAAGGAAGTTGTGTCTTTCCATTATGGTTACAAGTTGTTGGATATGGTTAAAAGTTGTCATCCAACAATGTGATTTCTAAAACATAGCTGTAAGATAATAACTAAAGAATTTGAATATATTTGAAAATTTACACATCTCTTTCCCTACTTTTTTTTTAATACATATATATAGCAATCTAAGAATAGCTATGAAATTGGCATTGTATTAAATAGAACTTCCTTTCTGATTTGGTTTTTTTCCTCCAAATGTTTAATATTTAAAAGAGAGTATTGTTTATATTAAAAGGATCAAGCAAATTTACATTTGCATACCTCATATTTGAGTTAAGCTAAATTATAAAAAATACCACTGGTACGTTGACCCTTATTTAAAAAATATTTTTATTCTTTCAAAAGTTGCAATATTACTCATGACCTTTCATAACTTTTCAAAACTACTTTGGAGTAGAAATCCGTTAGAATATTGGACGAAAAATCAACGTGGCGATGACTTGAAGATGATGTGGTGGTGACTAGAATACTTGTTTGGATTAAGTTTGAAAAAACGAATTCAGACACACGCCAACTTTTCGTTCAATATTCTAATGATTTTTCTACTCCAAAGGTAGTTTTGAAACATTTATGAAAGGTTAAGGGTAATATTGTAACTTTTGATAAAATAAGAATATTTTTTAAACAAGAGACGAAGTTCAAGGATATTTTTTTATAATTTAGCTTTTAAGTAATTGATCAAATATGGAAATATTGTTATATAAAATAACGTATAGCTCTTGTGATTTATAATACAAATGAAAAAGGAAATAGTGGAATCAACTTCAATTTAAGTGCCAATATGAGCATACAGTCCAACCAAAACATTTCTAATTTGTAAATCCCCATTCCTTGTAATATTTTAATAGAAATTTTAATTTAAGTAATTGAATATCTATTTGATGGGCAATATATATTATGTTTTATATTTTTGGATTCACTGAATTCAACGAATATGCATTTGGCATGTATGTTTTTTAAAACTATTTTTAAATTTTGTAACTCAAATATAGTGAGAATTCTAAAAAAAATATTTTAATGTTTTTAGTGTACCTAGATTTTGAATTTGAAACTTTAAAATGTAGAATTATATTAAAACAAAAAAATATAGTATTTCATGTTATAAACTCAATTCATTTTTGTGAAACTAAATATGTATAATAATACATTATAAATTATATGATATTGTAAAATAATTAATTATACAAAATTTATAACATAAAACATGTTCATAAATTAATTAATAATAGTTAATATTCAACCTAATATTTAGTCGGTAACTATAACTAGTTTTATAGTTTGAACAATTGTTTAAATTGAAACCCAAATTGCCAAAAGTGAGCTACAACAGTAATTGACATGTATCATCGATCAAGAGGTCAGAGGTCCGGATACCCTCACCCCCAAATGTTGTTGAACTAAAAAAAGAAAAATAGAATCTAATTTCTAAATTTACTACCAAACATATATACGAAAATATGAAATATAACTTTATTTTCATTAAATTCCTTGCTCAAATCAATGGCTTAAAAATTCGCTCTATTAAGAGTAAAATTAACTATCGAAGACATAAATGCTGAGGTGGCTTCTTATATACATGTAATTTTAAAACTATAATTAATAATAAAAATATATATTTTACTAATTACATCAACATGATTCGTCTACGTTAAAAATACCCTCATAATTAAAAATAAGCCTTTATTATTCGTCAATTTCCAAACTCGACATTAGTCTTACTATTTCTAACAATATTGGTACATGCACATGTCACATCTTACATGTATAAAAATAAGCAATACGTATTAATTTTCTATATGTAGAATACTAAATTTTACCTAACAATATGACTTTTATATTTCGCACATCACAACAATATTTAATTTAAAGTATTTTTAAAATACAGATTTGTAAAATAAACAAAGTAGTAGAAATTAATTTTAGAAAACTTCCATAGACTAAAAATATTTTGAAAAAATATAATACTATTATGATTTAATTCATTCAAAAAAATTTATATATGTATTATATCAATAACGTAGCTAAAATAATTAGTTGTGAGGCCTTTTTACTATTTTCTCCTTGTTATTCTTTAGGGGTTGTTTGGCGCGCTGGTTTAGAATCAGAAACTCTGGGAATCAGGAACCCTGAAAATCTTTGACTGGAATCAGTAGCCCTGGGGTTCCTGATTACTATGTTTGGGGTGTAGGATTGACTTTGGTTGGTTTGCTAAAACCTGTGTTTAGGATGTAGGGTTGGGTTGTGTTGAGTTTGTTTAGGCTGTTTTTTTTTTTCTATATCCATTTTTTTACTTGATAATTGTTTGTTGAATTGCATATTAATATTTTAACCAATTATGTAGATCAATTGTTTCAAGCATAGTTAAATATGAATGTGTAGTTTGTACAAGTATATTGATATCTCATTCACTCCATTCATTATGATGTAAAATTAAGTAATATTAGTAAGGACATATATTTTAAATAATTAATACGTGGAAAAGAATAATGGTGTTGTTAGAGTAAAGGAAATCCATAATGAAAATGAAGGTACGAAGTTCATAATATAATAATACATGCATAGGTTGAAAGGAATGAAGAAAAGAAATAGCAACAGCTGTCCAAAACACAAACTGAATTAAAACTAAGTAGCAGCTGAAGGTGATGAAGGCATCAAGTTTCATCCCTGGGGGGTCGGGTTCCAAGTGCTCTCCCTAACACTTTCAATCAGTAATCATACTTTCAATTTGGGGAGAATGCAAAGAACATATGAGTATGAATCCTAGGATAACATGATATGCACCCTTTCCCAATGTAGATAGCCTTGCTCAGCTATTCTTTCTCCCTTTCTGTAGCTTCCTTCCTTTTCCAGCCTCTTTTCTCCATCCAAAGTGTCTCCTCTAAATACCTCATCTGAAGCCTTGAATTCATGACTGATTTGACAATTATGATGCGTAAGCATCCTTCCATTGGTCTACTTAAGTATAGCTGGCTCCACTTTTGGACAGCTCAATTAATGAATTTTCTTGTACGTGTGAATCAAGTGACTCTTTTAATAAAGAGATGCTTCAACAAGAATTTTTGCTTATCTCTCCAAATTCATATCCCAATATTGTTTTCAAAGCTCTTCACCTGAAGCAAAATTCAAATAATTAAGCCCATGTTTTAGCCAAAAGCTGACCATTTTTACAGCTTAAAAGAATTCACTCTTAACAACAAATACATACAAAACTTGGGCCTTTAACAACCAAAAATCAGCAAAAGCACTCAAACAAGTGAGTTTAATAAGAGATTTATAAATAGGAATAACTCTTCTATTGAAGAGTTATCAAACTCTATGTTAGAAATTAAAAAAATTGGAAGTCTATTTAAGAAATTAGAGAATTTAAAACCCTATTTCACATAGTATTCAAAAAACTATTTTAGGAACTCTATTTTAGAAATTAAAAAATTGGAAGTCTATTTAATAAATTAGGGAATCTAAAACTTTATTTCACAAAGTATTCATAAACCTATTTTTGGAACTCTATTTTAAAAATTAAAAAATTGGAAGTCTATCTAAGAAATTAGAGAATTTAAAACTCTATTTTAGAAAGTATTCATAAACCTATTTTTGAAACTCTATTTTAAAAATTAAAATATTGGAGGTCTATTTAAGAAATTATGGAATTTAAACAAAATTTCTATTTTGAAATCTATTTCAAAGATAAATGAGTTATAAAATTCGAATTATAGTTTAGAAATTAAAATATTATAAACTCTATTTTGCATAGTATTTTGAAACATATTTCAAATATAATAGGTTAAAAAATTGTTTAGTAGCCATTTTTAGTTTTATTTTAACCTTTTAAAAAATTAATTAGGCGGTTGGGTAGCTGAGGTGATCATTGGAGTGGTCATTGGGGTGGTCGGGTTGATGGGGTGGTTGGGTTGCCGGTAGTGGTTGCATGGTGGATAGGTCACCAGAGTGGTCGTTGGGTGGTTTTTGGCAGTAATTGTCGGGTGGTCGGGTCATTGGAGTGGTCATCAGGATAGTTAGGTCACCGAAGTGGTTGTAGCAGTAGTTGTCGACTGGTCGGGTCATTGGAGTTGTTGCCGGAGTGGTCATTAGGGTGGTCGAGTTGCTGGGTGGTTGGGTTGTCAAGTAGTTGGGATAATCGCCGAAGTAGTCATCAAGGTGGTCAGGTTGCTGGGGTGATTGGGTCATTGGAGTGGTCACTAGGTGGTCATCAGCAGTGGTTGCTAGGTGGTCAGGTTTTCAGGGTGGTCGTCAACTATGGTTGTCGGGTGGTCGGAGTGGTTGTCAGATGGTCTTTGTCGGTGGTTAGGGCAAGTCAGGTTGTTGGGGTGGTTGGGTCATCGGGGGTGTCGAGTTGTTAGGGTGGTCAAGTCATAGGGGTGGTCGTCCGACTGGTCTTTAGAGTTCTCATCGCAGTGGTCGTCGGAGGTAATTATCAACGATGGTCGGGTCGCCGATGTGGTGGTTAGAGTTGTCGTTGTCGGTGGTCGTCGGGTGGTTGCTGGAGTTGTCATTGAAGTTGTTGTCAAAGTGGTTGGTGGAAATAAAAAACGAAAAAATAGAAGAGGAAAACATGGCACAAACCCCATGGAGTTGCATTGTTGCAACCCATGGGGTTATGTTTCAAAACCAAGGGTTTTGAACATCTTGTGTCAAACATGGTTTTCAGTTTAGAACCCAGAACCATTTCAATCCAAAACCATGTGCAATTGTAACACAATGTTCAGGTTATTACTACCTGTGTGATGCCAATTACCCGATTGCTGAGGGATTTCTCCCCCCATATCGAGGTCAACGATACCATCTCACCGAGTGGCGAGGCGGGAACCCACCAACAAATTTGAAAGAATTATTCAATATGAGACATTCATCTGCTAGAAATGTTATTGAGAGGGCATTTGGAACGTTGAAGGGTCGATGGGCCATTTTACGAGGAAAATCATTTTACCCGGTGCAAGTGCAATGTCGGACGATAATAGCGTGTTGCCTCCTACATAACTTGATATTTCGAGAGATGAGTGCTGACCCATCATATGAGGAGGTGCACCTCGGTGAAGTTGATTCAAACGAGATAAGCATCGAAAGCATAAACTTCGTGGAAACGACTAGTGAATGGACTGAATTGAGGGACAATCTTGCTAATCAAATGTTTGATGATTGGAAGAGTGTATGAGACCTTTATGTACTTCATTTGCTGACGTTCTATATTCTTTTGTGTACACCATCCGAATGCGATCTTCGTAGTTGAACTAATTTTTTGGGTGTAAATAAGCTGATGTTTTATAGTTTTTTGTTTATATCGTTTGATTGCAATCTATATAGTGAACTAATTTTTTGGGTGTAAATATAGTTGCTTAAATTTCATGTTTACTATAATAAAATTTATGAATATTATATTGGCTATGTCATCATTTTAATGTAGATGGCAACATCCAGTTCAAAGTCCCTTAAGCATTTCTGAACACAACAGGAGGATGAGGTATTGGTGCAGTGCTTGTTACATCTTGTTCAAGCAGGTGGATGGAAGGCAGATAATGGAACGTTTAGATCGGGGTACTTGGTGCAAATACAAAAGTGGATGAAAGAGAGACTACCAGGATGTGACAATGACCCCTAACTTGGAGTCGAGGGTGAGGATTTTGAAGAAGCAGTATGGGGCAATCGCTGAAATGATGGGCCCTGCAGGAAGTGGTTTTGGTTGGAACGACGAACGAAAATGTATCAAGGTAGAGAAGTCGACATTTGATGAATGGGTGAAGGTAAAACCACACATATTATTCATTCTCAATTCAAAATTTTTTAAAAAAATTGTGACATGATTACGTATGTTAATTCTATTAAACTATTCCATATAAGGACACTCCGCTGCCCGAGGTCTTAGGAACAAACCATTTCCTTACTTTGATGACCTAGTCATTGTGTTCGATAAGGATAGGGCTACCGGAGTAGCGGTCGAGACACCAATTGAGATGGCTTCAGCCACTGACTTGGAGGATGACTTGACTCTAGAATTTCAGGATTTCTATGTCCCTGAGCCACCTTCAATTGATCCTCCGTTGGGGGATGACATGTCTACCACATAAAGCAGCAGGTAAGATGGGGGAGGATCCTCTAGAGCATGCAAGAGGAGACGTGTAGTGGAAGCTAACCTCCTCGAGGCATTTCGCATAGAGATGCGTTGGGCATCTACGCAAATTGAGAGGATTGCGTCGTGGCCTAAAGAAAGAGATGAAGTGGAATCCTCTAGACGCAGGCAACTGTACGGGGAACTTCAAGCCATCCCTGGACTCACTATGGATGACTGTTTTCTGGTATCTCAAACTTTGCTAACGGATCCTCAGTTGTTTAGCATGTTTATGGACTTTCCAGGGGATTGGAAGTACAAGTATTGCATGTGTATCCTTGGGAGACAGCCATGACCCTCATCTTCATGAACTCTAATTACATTTGTATGCTTCTTTATGTTGTTTGTGCTCTCTTATCTTATTTACAGACTTTCTATCTCATGTTTATCTTATTTCAACACTTTCTATATCATGTTTGAATTGGTGAACCTAGACATTTGCCATGTTATGTTTTTGTTGTTGTTAATGGTAATGAATATTTGCATTTCCAGTAAAAAATTTCTCATTCGTATACTAATTAAAAGGTCCATTCAAAAGTCCTAAAAAAATTACTTAACTTACACAAAGGATCTTACAACTAACCAAAGATTGCTACTAGAAAATAAGGAAAGGAAAAAAAGAGAGACCAAAGTAGTAAAGGAAAAAAGGAAAAATAAAAACTGCACAACCACAATGTTCAGAACACTGCACTCCAAACACTGTCTTCTGATTCTCAAGGTTCAGAACACTGCACCCTAAACATTGTTTTCTGATTCCCAAGGTTCAGAAAACTCCACTCCAAACACTGTTGTCTGATTCCCAGGCTTTCAAACTCCCAGCCACCTCAGGGTTTTGATTCCGAAACGGTGCTCCAAACGCCTCCTTGTGATCTAATAATACCTACCTACCCATAATCGAGAGATCTAATAATATTTCAAGTCTCTCCAATGGCTGTCGAGAACCTGGGGTTCGTTGCTAAACCACCTCCAGAGCTGGAGCGGACATTTTCGTTTAGAGTATTAAATGTAAAATATCCCATTTTTTTAGGCTTAATCTTTTTTTTTTTGGACAAATTTTCTTTTTTCTTTTACAAATCATTCATTTTCATGTGAAGACAATAATAGTTGTTGAGAAAAATTGAGAAAAATGAGTATGCGTTTTGTCATAGGAATCTTGTTATGGAATATATCAAATCATCACTAAATTAAGTTTGGATCGATCTATGCTTGGATAATTATCAACAATATTCCAAAAAATTAAAAAAGACGAATGAACTTTAAAGGAAACTATATCATCAGAGCTTTAAGACAAAACTATGTCTCATTGTCATACAGTTGATGTTGACGGTGGGGGTCAAATCTCGCCAATGAGTTTGTGGATGTCGCAACTAGAACACCTTATTCTCGAAGAAGGGAAGAGATAGGGGGTTCTTAATCAAAACCCTAATTTTAACACAATATTTGACATCATGGAAATGTAAGTAAATTATCATAATTCTTCACTTTTCAAATTTTTTGTAGAATGAAAAAAAAAAATTGACGATACTTTGATTTTTTTTTTTTTTTTTTTGTGTGTTAAACCCATATGTAGTTCTAGATTTGGCATGAAAGAGGTTGCCTAGATAATTGAAAACCCAAACACACTAATAGCCAGCATTAAGATATTAAAGAATGAAGAAATAAACAAGTTGTACCACTGACTGTGTGTGTGTTCTTGCAGGTGGAATAGTGAAGAAGGAACCATAAAAAATTCCTAATCTAATTAAAAGTAACAATATAAGGGAGAAAAATCAAAACTTATCTTCAAGGCCTCCCCATTTTAAAGCCCAACAACAACACAACTCTCAGAAAACATCGAAATATTAAGCTTTGAAGTTGTCCTTCCATGAGAACAAATATGTTGATATTTATTTGAAGAATTTCTAAAGGTTTAAAAGGAAACAAAAACATTTAGAAAGAGTAATTTGTCTTCTTAGACTAAAGTACACATTTCAAAAGGTAAACTTTTGCAGTAGAAAGAGTATTTTTTTTCTATAAGTTAACTATTCATTAGTATTAGTATTACAAAAGTTTCTATTAAAAAAATCATTTTTTGTATAAAACTTATTAAACAGGTCGTGAAAAGTTATCATAACTATGTTTAAGATGAGTCAAGCAATAAAGTTGTTCCGATCATAGACCAAACTCTCAAATCCATACAATTAAAATGCAGCCAACAAGTAAAAGTAAAAAGCTAATAATAATAAAACAAAATAGTCCACCTATCAGTGGAACAACACTATTAAATTTGGAATGAGGTAAATTGAGAAATGTTTGCAGAATCAAGCAAACCCTAAACCTTAATCGACAACTCCAAGAAGCTCAATCAACTAGAAGTATCTCTCCTTCAAACGCAACCCAAAAAACACACCAAACTAGAGAAAAATCAGTTAATTGAGAGATTTGCCTCAAACTCTAATTTGATGACTCTCTGTCAACGCCCTAACCCAGTTGTTGAAATCGACTTGAAACGACTAGTCAATGGCGCTTTGATGAGCTCTCAGTTAGCAAAATTTGCTAAGTGAAATCCCCTCCTTCACCTTGAAACGAATCTAGCAACAGAATCTGTGAAGCTTCAGCCATGGCCTCTCTATAAAATAAAGTGGCGAATTACAGAGAATGTGGAGTAGAAACCGATAGATCAATGAGTTTTAAAAGGATTTTCAAGAAAGAAAGAAAAAAGGGAAATGGGAATGAGAATATGGGAGTGATTTAAATCTGTAATTGGAAACTAATTAAAACAAAATCCTTGAAAATATTGGAAACTTAGAAGCAAAGTTGAAATAGCAAGTGAGGATTCAAAGGAGAGAGAGAGTGAGAGAATAGAATTGGCATGGGATAAGTGAGGATTCAAATGAGCGGCAGTGTATAAAAGAAATGAGATAAGTGAAAATGTGTGAGTTCAATTTGGGTGGCAAGTCAAAAAAAAAGAGAGAGAGAGAAAAGAAGTGTCTTTTTTTTTTTTTGGAGAAATTATTAGAGAAGGCCGGTACATTGTGGCTCTTCCCAATTTGATGCCACTTGTGGGTGGTTAATCACTAGTTAACTTTTTTTTTTTTAATTTTCACATTGTTAAATTCTTCTCCAATTTCAACGTTTTTTTTAATTTTTAGATTGTACAACCGATTTTCTATCAAATTTCTATTTTATTATTATTATTATTTTAGAGTTTGTTAAGATTCTTTAGTTACCAATGTTGAGGGTGAATACATCGATTGACCCAAGAATAATGCCCAAGTTTGAGAATGAGCTTGAAGGCCAAGAGACAAGCCACAATGGGCCAAAGTCCAAAAGTGAGGGGCTAAGGCCAAAAGGTTGACCCCCAAGGAGATCAACCACGATCAAAGAGGCCAAGGCATAAAGGTTGACCTCAAAGGGATCAACCATGACCAAAGAGGCCAAGGCCAAAAGGTTGACTCTCCTAGGGGATCAACCATGGCTAAAGAGACTAAGGCATAAAGGTCGACTCTCAAGGGGCTCAACCATATGGCTAAAGAAGCCAAGGCCAAAAGAGGGACCATTAGGCTGAGGAGGCCAATACCCATTTTTGGCCTTGGCCAAGATCCAAAGGGCGGCCGCCAAGGGAGTTACCCCTAGGCCAAGGACGCCAAGGCCCAAATGAGCTTTGGCCAAGGTACAAAAGGGCGACCCTCAAGGACCACCCTAGGCCTAGGAGGCCAAAGCCCATACAACCCTTAACTTTAACCCAATTGGCCAACTCCCTATGAGGGTCGGCCACGAATAATGGAGATATGCCCAAACGGGCCACATCCCGAGTCTGACAGGCCGAAGACCACCAGCGAGATGCCAAAAGCATCTACGTGAGCTAGCAAAGGAAGCAACTGATAAGTATTAATTAATCACATTTATTGTATCTAATTTCCTTGCATTTTAATTGAATATTGTGCTTAATTGTTGAAATTGTGTTTAATTTGATTTAGGTGGTGAATTGTCAAAGATTTGGAAAACTAATCTAAAAGCACATTTTAGTTTAATTTGACCAATTAGAAAAAAATAGAATGGAAAAAGAAATGAATTAAAAATTAGAAAATTGAAATAAAAAATAAATAAATAAAATAATATGTAATTGAATTGAAAAAAAAAGAAAAAAAGAAATGAAACAAATAAAAAAGTAAAACAATAAAGCAGGTACAGTAGATGTTGAAATTGGGCTCAATTTGAGCCTAGTCAAACAACAAAGAAGAAGCTTTCATTGCTGGAGTTTTAGGCTGAAACAGAAGGATACGTGGACCATTATTCTTCATGAGAAAATGAGATATTGAAGCTTCAGTCCTATTCTCTTGTGAAGGCCATTTCTTTTGGTATAATTTTAAGGAGGATGTTAATGACCATTTTTAGTAAATTTTTACCTATAAAAAGAGAGTAAGGCAATGAAGGAATGCAGTGAAGAGTTTTAGTGTTCTTGTGAAACAAAAGCTTAGAGAGTGTAAAGTTGTGTGCTTTCAATTTCTTTATTTTTTTTAGTTCTTTGAGTTTTTTTTTTTTAATGCTTTCTCCCATTTACAGTCATTGTTGCTTTTCCACCATGTGTGGCTAAGTTTTAATTTCTAGTTCAAGGGTGATTTAATTTTCCAATTGTAATTTTGTGAGGCTTTGGGCCAAATTGAAATTTTGTCTTTAATTCAAGAATTCTTTGTTTCTTATTCCTATTTATATGATTGATTGTTATTTAATTAAATTGACGCCTTAATTTAGTATCAATTGATTTATTGCTATTTATGATTTGTGATTATTAATTGTCACAATTGACTAAAATATGTAGCAGAGAGTTGGCTTATGTGTGTGTAATTATGGCTTTTCCATTTTACATAGCTTGCATAATAGACTCTAGGGGAACAAAGAAACAGAAATTAATTAATTTGGAGCTATCTCAATTAGTTAAGTTTTGGTTTAGTCATTCTCATTGTTTTTAATGCTATTATTTAATCGATATGGAACGCTATCGTGCCCAATTGATTAAATGGTAAGGTTTGATTTTGATGCTTGGTCAGAGTAAGTTGAAATAGGAGAATTTATATTTGTTATGGCTTTTCCAAATAAGTAGACTAAGTTCTTGAATTTGAGAAATTGAAATTGATTATTTTTTGAAAGCCTATGATCAAGATTACAATTGGATGAAATTTACACCCCTGAATTGGAAGTTTCATAAAATTGATTTTTTTTATTCATTTTTATTTATTTATTATTCATCTTTCTAGTTACAATTTTGTTCAACAATTCAAACCCCCCCTTTTTTTATTTATTAATTTTTATTTTTATTTTTTTGGTAACATTGAGAAATTAATTCCATTGGTTCCCTTGGGATTCGACCTGGTCCACTATTTCTACAAGTTAGATCTAGAGAATCAGTAAATATTTTGGAGGGCTTCGACAACTCGACCAGCAACCTAAAGATGATCAAAATGATCATACAAATAACGCGGAACCCACTTGATTCCTTAAATCACGTAGTCCCGAAATTCTTGCCTTGATTTGGGGAAGAATTGGAGATTGTCTTCGGTTATGCTATGAACATTAAAAATAACTGAGAATGGCCATTTGCCAATGAGCGTTCAAAACAACACCCAAAATTCTCTAATCTAAGGTATTTGTTAATAACGATTTACTGACATGATCATAGTGCAGGTGGCTCAGCACCACACCGGTGCTTAATCCTCTCTTCTCTTTGCAAAGCATTCATTCGCTCCCAATCCTTTACAAATTTACCGTTGAACCAAATCTAGGTATCAACAACCAACATAGTTTTTATGTATTTCTTTTTCATTTCCATTTAAAACTTGTTGCTCCCCCCCCCCCCCCCCCCCCCCCCAAATTGTTAAACCTTTTTTAAGGAAAAAAAGTATGATCATTGTTATAATTTGAATGTTATTTTTTAATCTATTTGTTATAAATTTGTTATATCAATTCAAAATTAATAAATAAAATGTTATGTCTACCAAAAATAATATTTAATAAATTATTTAGTTGATAAAAATCAAGTATTACAATTGGCTAGAATGACATTTAAAATTTTAGTTAAAATAAGAACAGTGTCTATAATAATAACTTTTGTTTCCTATATTCCAACATGGTGAAAATATATGGAATAAAAATGAAAACAATAATGATTAGCAAGAACAATAATGACTAGAATGACATATAAAATTTTAGTTAAAACAAGAATACTATCTACAACAATAATTTTTGTTTTATGTATTCCAACATCGTGAAAATATATGGAATGAAAATGAAAACAATAATGGTTCACAAGTTTCAATTCAAGAAAGAAAAATTTGTCCTTTGAAAATTAACCAACATTACAATCATGACAATATTTAAGGTAAAAAAAAATGAAAATTAGATATGAATAGCAAAAATAGAACTAAGGATTCGTATCTTCGAAATGTCAATGTTCAACATCATTTTCAAGATTACATAAACTAGTAGAGAATTTACATCCTGCATAATGAGAAAAAAAAATAGTTGAAATTAATATGGTAAATATTAAAGGGTGTAATATCAATTATTAAATAAAATACTTTTGTATACCTGATTTACATGAGATAAATTTATGCAAGCATCGTTTGCTCTCGAAGTACTTCCATCAAAATTATTATATGATGAGTTCTGATTGGTAAAACCAACTAGGATTAATTTCATTCATATATAATAGAGATTATAAGTAAAATTATTGTTATTGTGCTTAACATATTAAAATATAGTTTAAAAAGTGATACCTGAAATGTATTGGGCATGTGAGTACACATTTGCATTAAAGCTATAAAACTTGAAGAAAAAGATGTGTTCATAGCCTGCATTACATCAATATACAATTTGTGAACTAATAAAGATAATGAAAGCAACCGTTAAAAAAAATTGAGACTAGCTACCTGATTATTGGTGAAACTAAAACCATCAATAAGCAAAAATTGTTGTGATAATACTTGACTTGTAATCAAACTACTCTGTTGATTTTCTAAACCTACTTTTTATATATAAAATAAAAACAAAAACAAAAATTAGTATCACAAACTTTCACAAATTTAAATTATAAAATAAAAATAAGAAATGTAAAAGAATCAAAGTAATACTAACTTGTTTTTTCACTAGACACATTCTTCTTCTTCTTCGTATCGTTTTCCATATAGCTTTTCAATCTTGCATTTGATATTCCTTTTGGCCTTATAAATGAAGGATCCAATACATGTGCCTTATGAAATTCAGAAGATAGTTCATGGGGTAAATTATTTTTAGTATATTTGTTGAGATCAACATTCTTCATTTTCATATGTTGTGTTTCCTGTTCAAGGAGATACAGTGCTTTTGAGATTTTTTTCCTTCACAATTTTAGCACCTATAGATGTCTCTACTTCAGTCCATTTTATAAGCATCGTGCATCATCTCATTACGTCGTAATGCCTTAATTTCTTTTTGGTCCATTGTTGACTTCATGGGACTTGCTTCTAGAATTCTTTTTTTTTTTTTTTTTTTTTTTTTGGCCATTTTAGTCCATCTTGGCAAGATATATTAGTAGGTATCATATCCACATTCTTTGCTATTAATACTCTCAATGCATATTGACATAAAATGTCAAATGATTCAAACTTATAACGAGAGCAATTGATGGCTCCAGATGAAAGGTCATATGAAAACTCTCATAACTTGTTCTTCCCATATAGCCCAACTTGAAAAGAGTAGCAACAATCTTGAAGACACTCCTTACTTATAAATGTAGTTAATATCGTTGATATCCTATGCTCAAAATTCTTAAACATTGTATGTGTATATACTCTTTGTACTTGAGCTACCATAGGTCCACCTTCATTTGCACGTGGAGGCATGCCTTGGTTGAAACAAAAATCTTCCTCCAACTCGACTTCTCTCATTTGCTCAACCATTCTCTCATAATGTACTACAAATATGGTACTTGTTTTCGTAGAAATATGATGAAATACACTCTCACTTCTTTGAGTTGACTGAATTCCAACAGAAAATGTATCCATACTAAAAGTAGGGCACCATTTAGCTCTCAAGTCATAAAGGTTTTTCAACCATTTATTCTCTTTGAGATTAAATTTAGTAACCGTAGATTGCCATTGTACCTCAAACTCATCAACTGTATCTAAAAAGTGGAGACATTCGTTACAACATCTCTTAAATTCTTGATTTGAATATAATGATGAGAGATGTTGTGTGGCATTTTTTGAAATATGTCAGATACAAAGACGGTGTCTAGATGTATCAAAAATTTGAGAAATAGCATTGGACATAGCTTGATCTTGGTCTGTGAACCACCCATTGTTCCAAAAATGTCTCAAATAACCAAACAAAAAGAGGCAATCATTTCATCTAATAGAAAAGTACATCCAAAAGAATACTTTGCCAATGGTGATTAAATCCCACAAATAGAGCACGTATCATATTTTACTTGTTGGTACGGTATGTGGTAATCAAATACCACCACATCTCCAAATTATCATAATAAAGTCTTGAACTACCATCTCTTCAAAAAACATTTGTTAGCCTATTAAAAAAAACAATGGGTCATTCTCTTGTCTATTTCTAAAAAGATTCACAAGACTTTGTGCATCTCCTAGCTCGATTAATTCTAACCTTTGTGAGTTCATAAAATTATAACAATCTCTCTTAGTAAAACCAACATTCTCTAAACCTCCAGATTCTTGAGCCATAAATGAGTATGTTTGTATTGTTTTCAAGCCTGCATCAATCATTGTCTTCATAATACCTTTTTGTAAATAAGTAATGTTTCGCACAGATTCCAAAAAAATATTTTATCAAGTTTTGTCAATTGATGATTATGTTCTAGACTAAAATTGATAATCTTCCAATGCCCATTTCTATCATGTTGAAATCTAATACTTGCCTTACATCCCTACAAGAAATAACATATAAAATAGCTAATGGAAAACGTTATAATAGACCTTTTTAAGTTTTTTTTAAAGTACAGATAGCCTATGTTATTAAAAGTCTAAGACTTTTTATAGCGTTTTTTTATAGCTATAATAGAGTAATAAGAAGAGATAGTATATATACATTGCAATGAAAGCATTTTATAGTGTTTGCTATTAAAGCTATCTTTAACATATTATAACTTTTTGTAACACTATCTTTAATGTATAATAGCATTTTCTTAAAGCTATTTTTAACATATTATAACTTTTTTGTAATGTTATCTTTAACGTATAATAGCTTTTCTTAACGCTATCTTCAACATATAATAGCATTTTCTTAACGCTATTATATAATATATATAGCTTTAATCTTATGCTATAATTGTTGTGGTAACCTTTTCATAGCATTCATTGATTGCTATGTAAATTTTTTTTATAGCTTTTACTCATAGCTATATAAAGTATAACTTGTGCTACAAATGAATTCATTCTATTATTTAAATATCATTTAAATTGATTCAATTTTGATAAAATTTACTTCAAGCAATACTTCATAACACATTAAATACCATGACTTGCTTTCATAATTGAAATTTTGTAATTCATTTACATTACAAAATAAAGTATTTGATAGTTTTTTAGAATAAAGAAGCTACCCAACAATACAAAAAATTCAACGAATATAATTTCTAACGATATAAGTTAGTTCACTCACCAAGGGTTCAAGATTATAGTAACATAGTGTTGAGCTGCAATCTTTGATCCTTTTGCATGTATAATGGTATCATTTCATTCACCCTACATAAGGAAAAAATGTAACATATGAGAGTTAGATGATAATGAAATCAATAATATTATTCATCACATTTCAAAATAAATTTACGGATGGAAAAGGTATATGGAAAGTTTGAAGAATATTTGTTAGCTTAGGTGCACACTTGTAGTGGCATTTGAAAGTTACTCACTTGGTGAGGCTTATAATAATTTGAAATGAAACATAAACATGAAGTACACTAAAAACCTGATAGATCATAAAGAAAGTCACAAAGGTCACAATCCTTCTCCCTTCCAACAAAACAATAAAGCAAAACCCTTGAGGTCATTTTCAACAAAATTTCACTTATTCTACAAGTGTATAATATGCATCGCAAAATATCATAACAAAGTCACAAGCCTAACTCGCCTGAACTTTTTCACCTCCCCCATCCCCCTCCCCCAAAACATGGCAAAATCCTTGAAGTCATTTTCAACCAAATTTCACTTATCTTATAAAGTACTAACTCATAAACTTTTTCTCCAATCCCCTCCCTCCCACACACACATGAACAAATAAAAGCTTATGAAGTATTTTTCAACAATCTCAAGTGCATAGTATGCATCTCAATAGATCACAAAGAAAGTCACAAAGCTAACTCTCGTAATCTTCCTTCCTCCCTACAAACAATAAAGCAAAACACTCTTAAAGTCATTTTCAACCAAATTTCACTTATTCTAAAAGTGTATAATATGCATATAAAAATATCACAACAAAGTCATAAAGCTAATTCTCTTAAACTTTTTCAACCCTCATCCCCAACATAGCAAAAGATCACAACAAAGTACATAAATCTAAAATATGTCCACTTCAATAACACGCACTAGAATATTGAGATGAACATATCCTCCCATAAATATGCAAGTGTGTTACTATTTCATTCACCTATAGAAAAACAAAAACAAAATTCATTTATAAGACAATGTACTTTATAAAATATGATTTAACTCTAATTTATTAACATTAACCATGAGTAATAGTAGGAAAGAACCGTTACGTGAGGATTTTTTTTTTTTTTTTTTTTTGTAGGAAATAGTAACATTTCATTGATAATATGAAATTACAAAAGGATGAGATTCTATCCAATGAATTACAAAAAACTATTCCAATTAGTCATGAGAGAAGATAAGCTATAATTACAAAAAGGAGAGATCAATTTACCCCAAGAGAGAGCCAAAAAAGTAATAGAAGTGTTAAGGGAGTGTGTGTGTAAATCCTTATCTTTAAAGATACGTGAATTACGCTCATTCCAAGTAGACCAAAAGAAAGCCAGGATGAAATTTAGCCAAAGGATTTTCCTTTCTTTTTTGAAAGGATGACTGTTGATCACATGATCAGAAAGGAAAGCCTGTATGTGCATGGGGAAGGCAGTCTGCCACCCAAAAGATCCCAGGAGAAAATTCCAGAAAATGATGGCCTGATTGCACTGTATAAAGAGGTGGCTTTGAGTTTCCTCCCCATTTTTGCACATGATACACCAGCTTGGGGAGATGGACATCTAGGGGAGGCAATTCTGTAATCTGTCGAGTATTAAGGCACGAGTGGCTCAACTCCCAAATGAAAAATTTTACCTTTTTGGGATAGATACCTTTCCAAATAGATAGATAAAGGTCATTGAAGCTCTTGTTCCCTCAAGAAGATAATAAACAAGGGATTTAGATGAAAACGTTCCATTCTTCTCCAACATTCAGCACCAATAATCATTTTATTCCTTCAAAACTATGCTGTCAAAAGTATGAGAGAGAATAGCCCACTCATCGGTCTCCCGATCTGTTATAAATTCCTTCTAGGACGAAAGTTCCATGCTCCCGTGGATGAAATCCAGAAATCAGCCACCTTTGCCTTCTTGTCTTGCGAGACATCAAAGAGATGAGGAAAACGATTCAAAAGAGGCCCACCTTCCAGTCAATTATCAAGCTAGAAACTTGTGTTCAAACTATTTCCCACTTTGCAGGTGCTATTCGAATAAATCAAATCTTGAGTTCCCTATATAAATTTCCATGGGCCCTTAGATGAATGTAGGGAGAAAGTACCAGGCTTCATATCAAAGTGCTATGAGCCAAATTTTGAGACAATAACTCTCCTCCAAAGTGCGGATTTTTCTTTGTGAAAAGTGAAAACGCCAAATCCATTTTGCCATAAGGGATGCATTTTTAAGTTTGATGTCTATAATCCCGAGACCATACCCTCCTTAACTGGTCGCTTGACTTTATCCCAACGAAGGTTGTGAGAACCACCATGTTCCTTGTTTCCCTTCCATAAAAAATTCCTGTAAAGTCTTTCGATGGATGGATGCTGCAGACTTAGATGGAATAGGGAAAAGGGATAGATAGTATATGGGAAGGTTAGCCAGAGTAGCTTGAATGAGCGTCAGTCGCCCTCCTTTTGAAATATGTGAAAATCCCCAAGAATGTAGCCTTTTTTGCACCTTTTCAAAAATTGGCAGCCAAAAAGAAATTGATTTTGGTTTACCATTCAGAGGCAGTCCCAAATAAAAAGTAGGCCACTTATCGAGTTTGCAACCCCAATTCGCGGCCAAATGACTCTGCAATTGAAGAATCAAGATTAATCCCCAAAAAGTCAGTGTTTTGACAATTAATATTTAGCCCAAATTCTTCCTCAAACTCCTCACGGTATCAACATCAGGAAGCAGATGGCAGGGGAAATGGACTTGTGATTACCTGCTTTCCCTGCAAGACCTCAACTTGAAAGACAGTAGAAGATGAACATAAAAATGCACGTCTTCATCAACCACTTTATTGAGAAGGTAATTCCTACACTTTTTTTCCCAAAAAACTACTTTATATTTATGTTGTTTATAACAAATTTAGAGAAAATATGTCTGATTGATTGTTTTTTCAAAGAGGTTTCTTCTTTAGGTACTTCCTTTTATTTTGTACTTGATGAACACAAAGATGCACTTGTCTTCTATCTACATTGGATCTAACTCCAATAACATCTTAGAGTGAAGTATTGTTAGAGAGGGGAAGAATTTTTTTTTAAGAGAAACATATTAGAAAGAGATTGAGAGACTTAGGAGTGTGTTAGAGAGGAAAAAAATACTTAAAGAGAAGGGTGTGGTAAAGAGAGAGACCTTATGGAGATGGTAGAGCAAGAGAAAAATGTGGTAGAGAGTTTTTCACCTACATAGGTTTGAGAATTTGACTTTTACAATATAATACCTGCGAGTTCAAGTATAAACATCACTACAGTGTTAAATGTTGTAGTGGTTTGTGCAATTTGGCCTAATTAGTTTTTACCCTTAGAAATGCCAGTTAAAATGAACTACTCCCTAGAGGAACATTGGATGATCAAAGAATGGATCTAGAATCTAGTTTGTGCCATTCAAGAATCTTCCTAAATGGTTTGGTTTTAAAGAAAGTTGTCATTGAAACAACACCAAGAAATTTTGAATGCTACTTGCAATGTTCAGACACGCAGCACAAACATCTGAAGAACACAATTCTTAGCTCAAAGAGAATAGACATTGAACAATCATTTTTTAAGCAATTTTAATAATCTAAATAGCCAAAATGAGACTTAAACCACCAATCATACAAAAAAAAAAAATGCTCTATCAGATTACTAGAATACTAACTTTCCCTTTGTTTACCAGCATGCAAGTTTCAAGTTCACCGTGGATGGAAAGATCAACATATCGTTCACTCAAAACTGTTGTACCTGTTCTTCTCCATACTACAGAGAGGTAGCTCTATTTAAACAACCAAACAAAGGATAATATCACATAACATATAGTCCTACTTCCACAACTTTATCTATCATGCAATTGCAGAATTTGAGAGCAGTGTTTATATTAAAAAAATGAGTAATTTCCACAACATCCTTGTCATCTTTATGTCATCTATTCATAAGGTTTCAATTCTGCTACATCCCACCGAGGTTCTAACACCTACATTTATTTTGATCCAACAGATCAATGTACATTTTAATGTATTGGTTTTGTCATGAAACAGAGCCAACTGAGAGATTCATCTTCCTGAAATTGGAGGCTATGATCCATCAGTAAGTATCTAAAGTTTTGCATTTCTTTCTCCACTTCTATCACTAAGAATTCTCACACCCTGCTTAAACCTAATAGGTGATCTATGTTAAACCCGGACTTGAAGCTGATCTAGATTCACTGGTACGTGACACAATTACGCTTACAACCTCAACAAAGGTAAGAAAGTTGAATACAATAGAACTGAACTAGTTATCAATAACCATAATATCTGAATACTAGAAGAGCCAATTGGAAGAAGTTGACAAAATAATACCTTTTCCAGGATACTTGCTCAGAGTTGTGTGAGAAATCTCAACCCACAATGGAATGTAAGTGGTTTGTTGTAATTCAAGCTTCCACACGCAACCATAAGTTGTAACTAATAGATGAATCTTGCTTGCAGATATTAGGGCACAGAATACTGCATCTATCGACAAGAGGTGGTCCAGCCTTTTGGAGCTTAGAAAATCTAATGTATAGACAATGATATACATATACCTATTGATGGTTGTTCATCAAGACTTTCAAAACATGATTGCCCATTGGTAATATTAAATTATTTATCATGGTTTCGAAACCAATATCATAATGGAAAAGTGGTTGGCATCTCATTGAAAAGCAGTGGAATTAAAACTAATTTTGCCATATCAATTATAATTCTCCTTCAAGTTAAAAACATGAATAGAAGACCCAATAAGTAACTACTACTTGTAGGTAACATACAATCGTCTTTTGTTTCACCAAACCATTCATCAGATGTTTCAAAACAGTAGTAATGGCAGCATGCCATACCTAAACGACCAACCTCTAAAATGGTCATATATATCTTATCCCCCCCCCCCCCCCCCCCCCCAAAAAAAAGGGGAAACATATCATATATCGGCAGCAAGGAAATTTCCAGATAGTGACACCTGCATGAAAAAAAAAACAAACGATTTAGTCTTCAACTATCTCTACTTTCTCCCAGAGGTCGGAAAATCGAATTCTCCCACCCCATGACGTCATATTCTCAAAACTACATTGAAAAGTGGGGAGAGTTATAAAGCTTTTCCCTACCTTCTCCCCAAGTTTAAATGCTGGAAGACCCTTGTACGGGCATGTACTGCACCGAAAAGCGTCTCCCAATCCACACTGCAAGTTGTATTAACGTTAACATGCGGACCAGATAAATAACAAGGTAGATGAATTGAAAATGAAAGCAAAGAGACTGAACAGGGGGTAAAACATTAGTGGCAGAAATGAGTAATCTCCCTGAACATAAAAACATAAGAATAATAAATAATTAAATCCATTTTAGAAATCATCTCCATAAAAAAAAATATGCACTCGATTTAAAATTATATGCTTCATTACCACTGCTATAGCTATGTATTTTCACTTACGTTGCCACATGCAGATTGAGGATTTTCCAATAAATCTGAAGTCAATCCCAGTTTTTCTACTTTCTCCTCTGCTTCAGCCCTACCACAACTGCAGTTCTTGCAAGCTTTTCTTGTGCTGCCAACTTCACAGTCACCAACTGTACAACAGATCATCAAATAATAAATGGCACTTAATACTGCAACTTCCACTAAATAAAATTCAAAAATAATATATGTCAATCATTTCATCTTTTACCTGAGGGTAGCTGGGGTTTCTTCAAATCCTCCTCAGTCAATAAACTATCTTCATCAATCAAATCAAAATCATCATCAATCTGAATCTTTGGTAAACTTTTTACTGGCTTCTTAATAGCAAAAGAGGAGCCAATCACCCAAGAAGGCTTCTTTGCTCTTATCTACGTGCCGAAAAAGGTTTAACAATATATACAAAACATTACTTGCAAGAAGTAAAAATAGCATTAAACATCAAATTTGGTAAAATCACATGGGTAAAGTTGAAGAGACATTGAAGATGACATGTTTTTCAATCATCTTTACAAAGAGAAGTTGACGGAAGCAACAGGAAACAAAGTATTTGGTCATAAATTACCAGCCATTTTTCAACATTACTAAAATGTAGGGTGGTGGTTTTGTCCGTTGGTGGGGTGGGGGGACTGTCTAAAGACTCTAAACTAAACGATAGCTGAACCTTACCACAAAATTCTCTACTTCAGATGGAGAAACTAATTTCTTTTCGGTTACTTGAGCTTCTAGAAAGCCTGCCAAAAGTAATCTTCTCACCAGGGCAGAGGACTACAAAGAAAACACTAGTAATATATCCATCTCTGTAATCAATATTTTAAATGTCAAAAACTAGTAACTAAGTAATTACCTCATCTTTATCAACTGCAACAGACTGTGAAGTCTTGTGAACAAAGATTACCCCACCAGGCTTCAGAGCTCTAGAGATTTCCTCAAACAACTGATCACTTGGAAAAGCAGATCTACAGATAGAAATGATAACATCCATGGATGAAGCTTCAAGTGGCAGCTTATCTATCATAAATCAACAATTATCAATAACACATCTGAATTATATCATATGAATCTATCACCGCCTCATGTGCATGAGACCAAGAAAGCACATAGAAACAAGAAGGATATTTGGAGGCGGGAAATTAAGAGTAAACCATCAGTTTAAGTTGATTATATCAGATAACCAATAAAAAGCAAAGAAAAGAGGGAGTAACAGGTGTAGAAGCTACAAAGAACATTGAAGAGCCATTGGTCTGCATGCAAGCTCTTATATTCCAGAGCCAAGAAATCTTGACTCTAAGGACATTGACCACTGGCATTTATATTCAACTACTCAGAAAGCTACGGCTTTCAGGATTATCATATAGAAAGAGTTTGACATACATGTAGAGTGTATATATATATTGGATTTAATTCAGAAAGAGAATGTATAAAAGGAGATGATAACATTCTCTTTTAATCCTCC
This sequence comes from Trichosanthes truncata, assembly GCA_033996785.1. NCBI lineage: Eukaryota > Viridiplantae > Streptophyta > Magnoliopsida > Cucurbitales > Cucurbitaceae > Trichosanthes > Trichosanthes truncata. Next base: position 7,888,240 of record JAWPNB010000007.1, read on the forward strand.
AAGTCACTAATCAATTATCAGTAATGCTGTTTATTTTAAAGATACAAAATTTTTCATTAAAACAATTAAATAAGTCAGTGTTGATAAGTTTATGTCATCACTATCGCATCAATTTACACCTTCAGCTTTCAAAATGAAATGTAAACAGCACAAGACCGTTGAACTAAATGTCAAATTAATTGAAGTGCTGACTGGAATAGCCCATGAGAGGACATAAAAAAACATACTTAGAGAAAAGGCTTGAGTGATTATTTGTGAATCAAAGTTTGTAACATCTTCATTCCCAAGCTCTTGTAAAGCATTAACAACGACGCTGGTAGCCAAAACAGTGTCATCCGTAATTGCCAGCACACTCTTCATAATGGTGTCCTACAATAACAAAGTCATATACTTCATTTCACATAAAGGAAGAGGTGGATCAAACTAAGAAGTGAATCAATCCCTTCACTTTCCAGTAGAAACAAGAAAAACAGAAAGTAACCAGCAAAACAAACTTCCGTCTAGCACATCAACAAATTATAATAACAAAAAGAGCAGCAGGAATAAAAATTACTTTACAATGAATATTTTAAATTTAAAAAACTCTAAGAACTTGTAATTTGTCATGGAAGATGTCAATGGCTGTATTTTAGGCTTAATTTAGGCTTGCTTATTTTAGGGAGCCCATTTTCTTTATTCTTGTATATAAGTTACCAATTTGATTTACAAAGATGAAGAAGAAAGTCTATTGAAAAACAACATGTATCAGAACAAAGGTACCTGATTTCTTCTTCCTCGCAACAGAATCCCCTCCGGCGTCCAAATCTCCGTCCAATCGACCTTCCAGATCTCCTCCTCGCGAACTCGATCTCCGGCGCTAATCCTTGAACTCAGATCTCCGGCGAATCCAGATCTGCTCGCCCTGTAATCCAGATCCAAGCCTCTCCTCCAGATCCGGCGCGAAATACCCACTGCCCTCCTCTCCGGCACGCCCACTGCCCTTGAAATACCACTCCGGCACTTTCCTCCGCGAACCTCTTCTCCAGACGCGAGGTCTAACACGCCCACGCGAGCTCCGGCGAAATCTCTGACGCTCTCCACTCCGGCGAAACACCCCTGACGAGCCTCTCCTCCAGACGCGAGCTACGGCGAACCCTGACGCACTCCAATCGCCACTCCGCGAGATTCGAGCTTCTCTTTCGCCAGACAACATCAATATATATATTTTAAAAAAAAAATCAACCGGTTCATCTAGGCCGGCTCGGTTCACCACCCCAGTTCAGTCCGGTTCCGTTCACCCAAATCAGTTTGGTCCGATTCGGCTCACTCAAACCAGTTCAGTTCATTTTAAAATTTAACATCATCTATACAATGGGAAAAGACCATATTTTTCGCCCGATCAACACTATTCTTGACGGTAAAAATTATCCTACATGGGCAAATCAAATGCGAAGTTTTCTAATTGGTCGTAAGCTATGGCGCATTGTCACTAGAGATATCTCAAAACCAGTCCGATTCACAATTGAGGATGACATTAAATTTATTGAACAACTGGAAGATTGGGACAGTAAAGATCATCAAATTATCACTTGGTTGGGTAATACTACTATCCCTGCTATTCATGCTCAGTTTGACACTTTTGATAATGCTAAAGATCTTTGGGACTTCTTGTCTAATCGGTTTCAATCTATCAGATTGGCTCATTATTATCAACTACATAGTAGCCTTGTTAATCTGAATCAGGATATTGGTCAATCTGTAAATGAGTACTTTGATGCACTTTAACCCATCTAGACTCAGCTGGATCAAGCTAAAATCAGTCCAAATCATCTTCGACTCATTAAGGTTTTTATGGGACTTCACCCGAAATATGAGTCTATTCGCGTTGCTTTACTACATCGTAATCCTTTACCTACGTTAGATGCAGCAATCTAAGAAATTCTATTTGAAGAAAAACGACTGGGCATAGTCTCACCACCAAAGTCTGAAGTTGTGCTTGCAACCATCCATCCACACAACACATGTAGGTTCCCCCTTTTGTAAAAATTGTAAATCTTATGGACACAAGTTTGCTGATTGCCCTAAAATTGAGTGTCGGTACTGTCACATGCATGGTCATATCCTAGAAAAATGTCCCACTTGACCACCTCGCCCTCCGAGTCACTCTACAGAAACCAGGAACGTTTCTAAAGATGGTTCTTCATCCATTGTTGCTTCCATACCATCTAATAATCCTCTTAGTTTTCAGATCAATGATTTTCAAGAATTATTAAAATAGGTGATCTCATCCAACTCATCTACTCTAGCAGTCCCATCAGGTTTAGGATCCATAAACGAGACAGACAATTGGATCGAGGCGCAAAGTGGGAAAACTGTTTGAGCTCACATCTCTCCGACTTCCCAGATCTCCGATCTTTGTATCCTGTAGATCGTTGATCTCTGCCTCTCGAATTTCAGATCTCTACCTCCTGCGTTCGAATCTCCAACTTCTGTCGATCGTCGATCTTTGCCTCTCAAGTTTGGATCTCCAACACCTGTCAATCGTCAATCTTTGGCTCTTAGATCTCAGATCTCTACCTCTAGAGTTCGGATCTCCAACTCCTGTCGATCGTCAACTCTGCCTCTTGGATCTCAGATCTCTACCTCCAGAGCTCGGATCTCCAACTCCTGTCGATTGTTGATCTTTGCCTCCCAGATCTCCTATCTCTGCCTCCCGTCGATTATAGATCTGTGCCTATCCCCATCTTCTTTCATAGCAACATCGACACTCAGATCTCTAATCCGTGTTACTCATATTCAATCTGTCATACTTAGTTCACGCCCAAACCTTCGCCGCGACTCAAACTCATTGTCGCTCAAATCTATGCCGTCGTAGTCTCTTGTGTCCGCCTCAGAACTAAAGAGCCGATTCAATGCAGTCAGCCCAGTTTGGTTTATTCAAACAAGTTCAGTTGACCAGACCGGTTTGGTTCAATCAAATAGACTTCTTCACTACCTTACTTTACAAACTCAAGTTGGTTGCTACTCTACCACCTTGAATTTGAGGGAGGGTGTTAATGGTTGTATTTTAGGCTTAATTTAAGGAACATGTTTACTTATTTTAGGGAGCACATTTAGGAAACATTTGGCATTTTTTATAGCAATGAAAAAATGCTATAGAAAACATATTATAGCATTTTTAGCCTTGTTGTTGTAGCCGATGCTATGGATAGTGACTTTTTATAGCATTTTTTTTTAATATTTTATGTTTTTATTTACATTTATACAATTTTCAAGTAGTAACCATTTTATAGAATTTTTTATAAATAAAAAATTGTTTCAAATGTTATTATAAAATCAACTCAATTATATAAACCTTTAATGTATTAAGTACATTTACATCAAGATAAATTTTCAAGAGCATAGTATATCTATTGAAGTCGCTTGCCCATATTATGTATAGATGAAAAATGTAATTCTCATTTCATCTATATCTACAATCATAAAAGGTCACATAAAACCTTCAAACTTCTAAAACACAAAAAAAAAAAAAAAAACTATATTAATCTCAAAAGTTAATATAATCAAAAGTGTGTTCTAGCTAAGTAGATACATATGAAGCGAGTTGCAAATTCATAATCCAAGTAAAATGAATACATATACAATCCCAAAAGATTCATGCAAATAAAAAACGTGAGTGTTCAAATGATTGCGGTACCAACATTCTCCCATAAATACGTAGTTGGGTGTGTATGGTCATTTCATTCACCTAATAAAAAGCAAAAACAAAAGGCAATGACATATAAATATATCAAACTTCTTATTACACAATTACAACAAAACTAAGTCTAACTTACAATTAATAAGTGGGTATATATTAAATAAATAGTAATGGTTCAAATAAATTTTTTTATGGGATGTCCCAAAAGGAGGAAAGGGAGCCAACAGGATGGATAAAGCCAAGTAGCAGACTGTAATAAACAGTTAAATGTATAGAAGTTATAAATCAACAGACCTTGAGAGTATGATGAGTAACTGATAAGAAAAACCTCTTACACTGGCTAGTGAAAGGATCCATGAGATTTGAATACACACTATAATTCATTAATACCTAACAGAAAAAACAATATAACCAAAAGACACACCAATTTAGCATCTTAAGCAAGAAGATGAAGCTTTTAAAAGAAAACGGAGCAATATTTTAAAAAATGCAATGTCAGGGCTAACCAAACAAAGCTACCAACTTCATTCAACCCAAAACAATTTCAAGCTCATTAAGCAACTTATTACTCAACAGGGACCATATCTCCATCATTAAAAACACACTGGCAACATGACATGAAAAACAGCAAACTTTATTCCACATTTTGAATCACTGTCGGCTAAAGTAAATTTAATCCCTTTATAATTATATTATCAACAATACTCTTTACATGTAGGCATAATATTAATACAAAAGCCAACACAAAATAACCATCAAATGAAATAACATTGCTTGTTTTGTTCCTGAAAATTTTAATTAGATGACTTATCCAGCATTTCCTTCATTCTAAAAGATAGAAAAGTTTTCTAGAACAGTTTCCAAACAACCTCTCACTAGATCAATAAACACCCTAGATTTAATAAGTTAGAAAAAGTCAGGAAGAGAAATCAAGAATTGAAAATAAAATAAAATTATTCTTTTAAACAAATTACATGACTAAACATGAAAATTGTACCACAAACAAAATATCAAATTGTACCACAAACAAAATATCAATAAATGTCTTATCCAATTCTTCCATGCTTGGATTCTCTAAACAAAAATTAGTAGCTAATGAGGAAAAAAAACATGTCACTCTCACGATCAAGAAGAAATTTTATATTTAATACATTGTTTGAGAGCAAGTTTTATAACCGTTGTTAAAACAAAATAATTTATTAAATAAAACTTGTGTAGTAGACATTTAAAAAACAAGATGACTCAAGACAACAACTACTCACATGACAACAACAATTGTATTCAAACACCAACAACAAATATTCAACATCAACAACAAATTGACTCAATAATAGTAGTAGATGTGTACGAGTAAATGTGACCCATCAACTATCAATTTAATCCACTAACCTTAAGTAGAATACAACCTTACAATGTTCTAAATCATTTAGATACTCTTCAAAAATAAAAGATTAGAGGTAAGAATTCTAGCTAGATATGCACATGCTAATTGCTAACTGCATTGCTTTTGCTCTTAAACTAGTAGATGAACTATGCAAGGATGAACTTGAGTCTTTTGAAGAAGTTGCAACTTGCTCAGAAAAGAATCAGTGGATTAAAGCCATGGACGATGAAATTGAATCACTACACCGAACAAAACTTGGAACCTAGTATCAATGCCTCCAAAACAGAAACCACTTGCGTGCAAATGGGTGTAAAAAAAGAAATTTGGGAGGGTTAACAATGGAAGAATAAAATAAAAAACTAGATTGGTGGCTAAAGGTTTCTCTCAAAGGAAAGGTATCGATTATCATGAAGTATTTTCACCTGTTTTTAAGCATACTTCTATTAGATTATTAGATTACTTAGTGGCATGTGAAAATTTATAACTTGAGCAAATGGATGTTATTACAGCTTTTTTACATGGAAATTTAGTTGAAATAATCTTCATGTGCATCAACCTAAAGGACATTCAATAAAGGAGGAACAAGGTTTAGTTTGCAAACTAAATAGATCTTTATATGGTTTGAAACGATCTCCTAGATCTTGGTATAAACATTTTGATGAATTTGTAACTAAAATAAATTTTAGGAGGAGTAACTATGATCCTTGTGTTTATATTAAAGAGACTAACTCAAAAAAGCATATTTGCTTTTATTATATGTAGATGACATGCTTATTGCAGCCAAGTCTATGCTCTTAATTGATGAAATTAAAAGACTCTTGAACAAAGAGTTTTCTATGAAATTAAAAGACTCTTGAACAAAGAGTTTTCTATGCAAAATGAATTTTAGGTATGGAAATCTACCGAGACAGATCTAAAGGTGAGATTTATAGAACAAGCTGATTGTGCAAGGAAAGTATTGAAGAAATTCAATATGGGCACTTCTAAACCGGTTAGTACACCTATTGCTCAACACTTTAAACTCTCTGCAAATGACTCTCCTAAAGATGAAGCAGATAAGCAGTGCATGGAAAAGATTCCTTTTTTTAATGCAACTGGTAGCTTGATGTACTTAATGGTTCGCACTAGACCTGACCTAGCTTATTCTTTAAGTTTAATTACTAGATATATGGGTATTCCAGGTAAGAATCAATACGAAGATACAAAATGGGTTCTCAGGTATCTAAATGGAACTATTAACATAGGATTACATTTTAAATGTAATCAAGGCAAAAATATAGTACATAAAAAAAATATGAAAACTCCCAACTAAATCAAAAGAAAACCCCGAATCACAAAAAAGAACCAAAAGAATATCCAAATACCAACCTAACAAAAATTCAATCAGGATGTCATCCTTTACAAACATTGAACCATACATTATAGGAAAATTCCAAAGGCCCAACCATTCTAGAAAGAAACAAAGCCTTATAGAACAAAAAAACCATTCACACCAATAGCTAAAAGCAAGGTATTATACACCTGCCATTTAACAAACTCAGTAACATTTAAACCTCTTCAACTAATAGCTCTTAGCTATCAAGAGATGTAACCAAATACATGAGACAATCAATCAAATTGGTTTTTTAGCATTAGAGAGGAATATAACTGAGGTAGAGAATAATAATACCTTTTCTTTCTTGTTTTCTTGCATTCTTCATAAATGAAATACTCCATTTCCCTTGCTCTATAGTTGTTTCAGGTTATCATGTTGCACATTAGACATACACCTACAATTAAATGTACATATTTAGTTTAATATATATCATCTTTAAACACCTCGACGCTTCTATCGACCTTGTAATATAAAGGAAAAATAGGTCTATAGCCATTCAAAAAAAATCAAATATGACAAAAATATGAGAAAAAAGTTATATAAAAAATCAACTCAAGAAATCCCAATAAGAACGATGACTCAAATCTTACTTCAATGTCAAAGATTTTTGTTTATAAAAGTATTGTTTAAAATTTGCTTACCCAACAGTTTTAGAAAATATCAGGCAATGAAACTTACCATTGAACCAACAATACATATTCAATAACCAAAAACTTTTTGTATAATAAGCAATGAAATTACAACACAAATTTGAAAACAAATTCTTTTGGTGGATAAAACACAAGAATCTAATTAAATATAAAAAACCCACTCACACTAGCCAAGATAATTACAAAAAATCTCCCAATTAAAAATTTCTCTACCCTACAAAAGAATGTTAATTCCTTTCTACCCACGATTTCCTTCGATTGTATAATTCACTAATCCAAGATTTAGATAGTAAAAATCAAATACTTAAACCCTGGATCACTAGCCACAATGGCATTCGAATGTATAATTCACTAGCCATGACATTCCCCCTATACTCCGTTCTCATCTCCACTTTGTTTCTCATCTCTACCCCTAATCAATCCACCAAAGATTAGTCATACAAATATTAGCCAAGTGGACAGAAAAATGAAAGTTTTTTTTGACACTTCAAAAGAATTACTAAATGTTTATTCAACTTTCCAAGGAAGAGCACACCTCTGAGAGAGGATAAAATCCCCAAAAAGTCATCAAAATACATAAGATATTCTTCATCCATGTTACTTCCCCCTAAATAGCATTTCTTAAGAATCTAAAACCTCGGTCAATCAAGTACTTATATTCCAAGCATTATCAATTACTTTTCTTCTAGCTCAAAATTCTGTAATGATGAAGTATTATATGCATAATTGATTCACTTACCAAGCTATCCCAGTATAATAGAGGTCGTATCAAGAGAAATTTTCTAAGCCAACCTTATCTTCTTATGATCCAGTTGATTTCTTTGTTAGCTTTAGGGCTTCAATCAAACCAAATATTTTGATGATAACAAACTCAAATTTTTGTACTACCTTTTTTTTAGTGTTTCATAGAGTCCATCTATTAGAGCTCGAAAAAAAAACGATTCTAACGCATTTTGAATCGTTCAAATTGGATTTCAAACGAAGGAGATATGGGAAAAAGAAGATTGGAAGGAAAAGCCAATTAAACAGTGACACGTGGCACTGTGCTGACATGGCATTCGACATGGCAATTGACTTGGCATAACCAGTCATATTTGGTGACGTGACATCCAATGACTAGATTTTGATAACGTGCTGATGATGTGCCGATAGAATTTCAAAAGGATTCATTTGATTATTAAAAAAAAAAAAACGAAAATGAAGGAATGGCACACATGGTAATGGTGGAGGAGAATCATTTCTCCTCTCTCTCCTTAAATTCTATCATGAACCTTTCCAAATTTCACCATTCAATCTCAATCATTCATTCTTTTGATCTAGATCTAATGGCTCATTTTCAATTTGCTCTAAATCCCTTTTAAGCCTAAAAATCTCATCTTCCTCCATACACTTTGAAATTTTCCAGCAAGCCTTCCATACTCTTAGCTCTCCAAAAAGGTTCTAAAATCCTTCAACTTTCTCACATACTTTTGAACCGGCTAATTATAGTTGTGTGAGGAATCTTTTGAGTGTTTTTGTTGTGTGATAAATTTGTGTATTTTGCCTATTAAAGAGGCATTCCTGTGAGATTTATTTTTCTTTGTTCATTGGGATTTGTATTGAGGTGTGGGTACACTTTGGGTTGTGAGAAAAAGAAATTGGTTTGATCCTGAACCAGTAAAAAGGATCTTGGGTTTCTCTTTAGCCTAAGAAAAAGAGGGTCGTATAGGTTTGGTTCTCACCTGCAAGAGGATCACGTAGTAAAATACCCAAGAAGGAGTCTTGGGGAGTGGAGTAGGCGATTTGCCGAACCACTATAAATTTCGGTGTCTTCTTTCCCTTACTCTTTACGTTTGTTTTTAAATTTTGCAATTTTTTTTAATCGCATGCCTTAGGATTTATTTGTTCTATTGTTTGATAAATCATATTGATTGCGAATTGTGTTTAATTTAAAACTTATTCCTTCGTGTTTTCCATTTAACTAGTTTTAGAACTTTAGGATTATTTAAAAAAAATAAAATAAAATAAAGTTTTTAAAAAAATTGGTAGCAACCCTATTCACCCCCCCTCTAGTGTTGCAATTAGATCCTACAATTGGTATCAGAGCAGGTAGCTCAATTTTTTGCTTCGAAAAGGTGCTTGAAATTTTTTTTGCACAATTTCAAAACTGTTTTTTTTTTTTTTATTAAATCTGGAAATTTTTTATTTTGAGCAAAAAGTTTCAAAAAAATTGCATTTTAAAGACTTTTTCACTAGAAATTTTTTCCCTTGAAAATTGGTTTTTAAAATTCCATTTTTTTCTCTACTTTTCAAACTCTGAATCCGTTTTGAAATTTTATTGAAAAATTATTTTTGCTAAAATTTATTCTTTATAAAAAGTTTTTTTTTGTTAAAAAAATAGATAATAATAAATTTTCTCTTAAATTTTTTTTGTGCCTTTTCTAAAATTCTTAATTGTTCGAGCTTATGGCAAATACAGGAATAAATGGGTTTATTGAGGGCCAATCTACCACTAGGCCACCTCTATTTGATGGAAATAATTATACTTGGTGGAAAACTAGGATGAGAATTTATTTCCTTTCCATTGATTATAATTTATGGGAAATTGTTTCTAAGGGTCCTATAGTCCCAACAAAGTTTGTTGCTAATCAGGATGTGCCTAAAAATGAAAATGAGTTCAGTGAGGATGATAAAAAGAAAATGTCAATAAATTATAGAGCCATGAATTGTCTATTTTGTGCCTTATGTCCTGATGAGTTCAATAGAGTCTCTGCATGTAATTCTGCTAAAGAAATATGGGATATGCTTGAAGTAACTCATGAAGGAAGAAATCAAGTTAAAGAGTCGAAAATTAGCATGTTGGTCCATAATTATGAATTATTTAAAATGGATGCTAATGAAACTATTTCTGAAATGTTCACTCGATTCACAAACATTGTTAATGCCTTGAAGGGATTAGGAAAAACTTACTCTACGTCTGAGAATGTCAGGAAGATCCTTAGATCATTGCCAAAAAATTGGGAAGCTAAAGTCACGGCGATACAAGAAGCTAAGGATCTCTCAACACTTCCATTGGAGGAGCTTATTGGATCTCTCATGACGCATGAGATAATCATGAAGGGTAACATGGAAGATGATGTTAAAAAGAAGAAGAGTTTGGCATTAAAGTCCACTCATATACAAGAGGACTCTGAAAGTGATGTTGAATTAAATGATGAAGAATACTCTTATTTAACCAAGAGATTCAAGAAACATTTCAGAAAGAAAATTTTTTCCAAGAAGAACAACAATCAAGATAGCAAAGGAGAAAAGAGCAATAGGGATTCTATCATCTGCTATGAATGTAAGAAGCCTGGACATGTGAAATGGGACTGTCCTCAAAGGAAGTCATTTTTAAAGAAAAGCAAGAAGCCCATGAAAGCTACTTGGGATGAACGTGATGAAAGCGAATCTGAAAGTGAAGAAGAAGTAGCTAACATTTGTTTTATGGCTTTTGGAGACGACGACGACAACGATGACGATGACGAGGTAATTCCTGAAAATCTTACTTTTGATGAACTTGTTGAAGCATTCAATGAAATTAAAAATGAATTTGAAAAATTAGGCTGCAAATACATGTCTCTTAGAAAGAAAAATGCTAGGATAGCTCACGAAAATAATGATTTATTAATTGAGCTAGAAAATATAAAAGAAGAAAATGAGACATTAAGAAAAGATTTAAATTTGTCTAATTCAAATTTGCATGCTTTAAAAGAGGAGTACAAAATATTAGAAAACAAAAATGAAGATTTATCCTCCACCCTTGTAAAGTTCACTAATGGGAAAAAGAATTTAGATTTCATGATGGGAAAGCAACAAGGTACTTTTGATAAAAGTGGTTTAGGTTACAAACCTCACCAAAAGCAAAAGAAATTCACAAATTACTTTGTGAAAGAAAGCACCATGTCATATATTGTTTGTCATGCATGTGGGAAACATGGTCATAAAGCTTATGCGTGCAATTTAAGAAAATTCAATGCTACAAATGAAAATCAAAAGAGATGGATTCCTAAATTTTTGTTGACTAACCCCCAAGGACCCAAACAAATTTGGGTACCTAAGGTTACATCTTGAGAATTATTTTCTTTCAGGTATGTTTGAGATCGATAAAGAATAAGTGGTACTTGGACAGTGGGTGTTCAAAACACATGACTGGGGACCACACAAAATTCACATACCTAGAAAAGAAAGATGGAGGATATGTCACATTCGGCGACGACAAAAAGGGTAAGATCATTGGCAAAGGTAACATAGGTAATGGTTCAAGTTTCTTTATTGAAGATGTTCTGCTAGTTGATGGATTAAAACATGATTTATTAAGTATTAGTCAGTTATGTGATAAGGGCTATAGGGTAATTTTTAGTGATAAAAATTGCATAATTGAAAATGCATGTGATGGACAAATCCTGTTTATTGGAAATAGAGATAGAAATGTTTATACAGTTGATTTGATTGATTGTCCTGTAGTAGATAATAAATGTTTGTCTGCCTTGCATGATGATCCTTGGTTGTGGCATAGAAGATTAGGTCATGCAAGCATACATTTAATTTCAAACATTTCTAAGAAATCCCTTGTCAGAGGTCTCCCAAAATTAAATTTTGAAAAAGATAAAGTTTGTGACGCTTGTCAAATGGGTAAACAAACTAAGTCTTCTTTCAAACCAAAGAAAGTGGTTTCTACCTCTAGGCCTCTACAACTATTACATATGGACCTTTTTGGACCTACTAGAGTTGCAAGTCTAAGTGGAAAACATTATGCTTTTGTTATAGTTGATGATTTTTCGAGATTCACTTGAGTTTTATTTTTATCTCATAAGGATGAAGCTTTAAAATCTTTTATCAGTTTTTCAAAAAGAATACAAAATGAAAAAGGCTTTATGATTTCAAAAATTAGAAGTGATCATGGAGGAGAATTTGAAAATGCTTCTTTTGAATGTTTCTGTGACGAAAATGGTATTTCTCATGACTTTTCCTCTCCTAGAACACCTCAACAAAATGGCGTTGTAGAAAGGAAAAATCGATCTTTACAAGAATTAGCCACCTCCATGTTAAATGAATATAATTTGCCAAAATATTTTTGGGCTGAAGCTATTAATACTACATCTTATGTAATGAATAGAGTTTTAATAAGGCCTATTTTGAATAAAACTCCCCATGAGCTTTTTAATGATAAAACCCCAAATATCAACTATTTCAAAGTCTTTGGGTGCAAATGTTTCATTTTGAAAGACAAAGGAAAATTTGGAAAGTTTGACTCAAAAACTGACGTTGGTGAAGGAATGAACTTTTCATCCCGCAGCGGAAGCATTGGATCGTCTTTGATTTATTTAGAATTAAACACAAAATATATAAGGTTAAGCAAAAACTTACATTGAAATAAACATGGAGATTCTTCTGGCGGGTCTTTATCTCCTCCACAAAATCTTCCTTGCTATGACTCTAACAAAAGATCAAGGCTTGTGGGAGCCTCTTGAAAGAAAATCCCCAAATGATTGGAGAGGAAGAGGTCTAGAGAGAATTCTCTAATTCTCTCTATTGAAGAGATGTGTGTTATTCCAGAATGGCTCAACCCAAGGGTCCTATTTATAGTGACCAAGGGAAAATCTTTGCCATAATTAAAATATTATATTTTAATATCTAATATATTAAAATATATCTTGTATTTATTTGAATCTCATTCAAATCTCCTACGATATTTATTTATTTGAATCTTATTCAAATTCTATAAATATCTTTTATTTAATATATCAAATATACATTAATTTTAATATTTAATGTATCAAATACAATAAATATATTTTCCTCTTTTATATTTAATATATCTAATATATTAAATATTAATTTGAACATTTCAACTTTTAATATTTAATGTATCAAATACAATAAATATATTAAATATTAATTTGAACATTTCAAAATTTTCTTTCAACTAAATTGATCTTTTAGTGTCACTATGAGCTAGCAAGGGGACCTTATGGACCTACAGATTATAAGCTCCAATGATACAAAATTAATTAATTAAACTCTTTAATTAATCAATTTTCATTCATTAACTCTAGGGTCACTCCACTATAGACCTAAAGTTGCACTCTTATGCACTGTAGGACAAGTTGTGTCCATTGATATAATCACTACATGCAAGTCGATCATTCACGAGTTGTTCGTAATTACAGCTGGGTCAAAAGTCCGTTTTACCCCTATAATTACATCTTGCACCTTAAGTATCACTGATCCTCTAATGAACAATATGTTTATAATCTAACTATAAACTAAGTCCCTCTCGGGCCAATGAGAGGGTGGGGCCCCATTGTTCAAGTCCCGAAATCAGCACTTAAGGGAACTACTCATCTACTTACCTTATATGGGAATGAGTGAATTCCATCTTGTGAGATTATGTTCCCAGCCCTCACAGGCAGGAGTTCATAACTCACTCAAGATTAAGATCGAGTCGCATATGATCATCCTGATGAAATATTAATCTTCTCAATTAACGGATTTATAAAGAGAGATTAAATATTTCGCGGTCCAGTCTTATACAAACTCATTGTATAAGATACCCCCACTCACATGTCTCCACATGAATGATTTGGATCAAATCATTTGTAACTATTACAAAGTGGGCCGTATCAATAGTGTTACCAGGATAAGGCACCCAACCTTATCCATATACTATGACCCTTTAGGTTATTTCTTGAACATGATCCTCTCGTATGTCAACCACATACTGTTCAAGATTACACTAATAACCTTGGATTTTTCATATAATGGATAATATTATATTGCAAATAAAATAATCAAAATTATTATTTATTATTAAATAAATTATTAATTACGAGGCTTTAGGGCATAAATCCCAACAGTTGGCATATTTTTAGGATATTCTACATGTAGTAAAGCATATAGGGTCTTTAATAAAAGAACTCTTGTGGTTGAGGAGTCAATGAATGTAGTATTTGATGAAACACATATTGCATTTAATAAAGTGTCTGTGAGTGACGAATTAGAAAAACATTTTGAGGATTTGAGCATTCAAGATAAAGACATAGAAGTAGTAGCAAATGAGACTCAGAAAGAGCCAGAAGAAACTCTTACTCAAGATTGGAGATTCTCAACTCACCATCCTCAGGAGCTAATTATAGGTGATGTATCTCAAGGGGTAAGAACTCGTTCTTCATTAAATGCCTTGAATAATCTCGCTTTTGTGTCACAAATTGAACCAAAATCTTTTAAAGATGCTGAATGTGATGAGTTCTGGTTAATTGCTATGCAAGAAGAGTTAAATGAGTTTGAAAGAAATAATGTGTGGGAGTTAGTTTCGCGTCCTAGTAATCATTCAGTTATAGGTACTAAATGGGTGTTTAGAAATAAAATGGATGAATCTGGTAATATTGTTAGAAATAAAGCTAGGTTAGTTGCTCAAAGTTATAGTCAGGAAGAAGGAATAGACTATGAGGAAACATTTGCTCTTGTTGCTAGACTTGAGTCAATTCGCATGCTGCTTGCATTTGCATCTCATAAGAATTTCACTTTATTTCAAATGGATGTGAAAAGTGCCTTTTTAAATGGTTTTATAATGGAAGAAGTTTATGTTGAACAACCTCCTGGCTTTGAAAGCTTTGACCATCCAAGTCATGTTTTTAAATTAAATAAAGCTCTTTATGGTCTTAAACAAGCTCCTCGAGCTTGGTATGACCGTTTGAGTAAATTTCTGCTCGAAAATGATTTTAAAATGGGACTCATTGATACTACACTCTTCATTAAAACCAAAGAAAATGATATGTTGTTAGTGCAAATTTATGTTGATGATATTATTTTTGGTGCCACTAATCCTTCTCTTTGTGAAGAATTTTCTAAGTGTATGCACAGCGAGTTTGAAATGAGCATGATGGGAGAACTCAAGTTCTTTCTTGGGCTTCAAATCAAACAACTTGAAGGAGGAATCTTTATAAATCAAGAGAAACATACAAGGGATCTACTCAAGAGATTTAAATTCGATAATGCAAAAGCAGCAAAGACCCTGATGAGTACCACAACAAAGCTCGATAAGGATGAAAAAGGTAAAAACGTAGATATTAAAGCTTATCGAGGTATGATCGGATCTCTACTTTACTTAAATGCGAGTAGGCCTGATATTATGTTCAGTGTTTGCATATGTGCTAGATTTCAATCTTATCCTAAAGAATCACACTTGCATGCTGTAAAAAGAATTTTCAAATATTTGCTTGGAACTATTGACTTAGGTTTATGGTATCCTAAGAATGCATCTTTAGACTTGATTGCATATTCTGATGCTGACTTTGCTGGTAGTTTAACTGATAGGAAAAGTACTAGTGGAACATGTCATTTCTTAGGTAGCTCACTAGTCTCTTGGCATAGCAAAAAGCAAAACTTTGTTGCATTATCCACTACTGAGGCCGAATACATTGCTGTTGCTAGTTGTTGTTCTCAGATTTTATGGATGAAACAGACTTTGCGTGATTTTGGCTTAAATTTTGAACAAGTACCTATCTTTTGTGATAATACTAGTTCAATTAATTTAACCAAAAATCATATTCAACACTCTAGGACAAAACATATAGATATAAGACATCACTTCCTTAGAGAGCATGTGCAAAATGGTCATATTGTCATTAACTATGTGCATACAGAGAAACAAGTAGCAGATATTTTTACAAAAGCTCTAAATGAAGAAGCATTTTGTAAAAATAGACTTGCACTTGGTATCCTTCGCATTTAATGACAATACTATGTTTGATAGGGGGAACATACTTTTATTGTATGTTAAAATTGAATGAGAGCATTATGTTTCATTAGTTATGTGTTTGAGGGGGAGAATTTTTCTTTTGCATCTTTTTGGTGATAACAAAAGGGGGAGAATGTGTTTGAGATTAAGACATTATTGAATTGTTTGTCATCATCAAAAAGGGGGAGATTGTTAGCTTTAGGGCTTCAATCAAACCAAATATTTTGATGATAACAAACTCAAATTTTTGTACTAACTTTTTTTTTAGTGTTTCATAGAGTCCATCTATTAGAGCTAAAAAAAAAACGATTCTAACGCATTTTGAATCTTTCAAATCGAATTTCAAACGAAGGAGATATGGGAAAAAGAAGATTGGAAGGAAAAGCCAATTAAACAGTGACACGTGGCACTGTGCTGACATGGCATTCGACATGGCAATTGACTTGGCATAACCAGTCAGATTTGGTGACGTGACATCCAATGACTAGATTTTGATGACGTGCTGATGATGTGCCGATAGAATTTCAAAAGGATTCATTTGATTATTAAAAAAAAAAAAACGAAAATGAAGGAATGGCACACATGGTAATGGTGGAGGAGAATCATTTCTCCTCTCTCTCCTTAAATTCTATCATGAACCTTTCCAAATTTCACCATTCAATCTCAATCATTCATTCTTTTGATCTAGATCTAATGGCTCATTTTCAATTTGCTCTAAATCCCTTTTAAGCCTAAAAATCTCATCTTCCTCCATACACTTTGAAATTTTCCAGCAAGCCTTCCATACTCTTAGCTCTCCAAAAAGGTTCTAAAATCCTTCAACTTTCTCACATACTTTTGAACCGGCTAATTATAGTTGTGTGAGGAATCTTTTGAGTGTTTTTGTTGTGTGATAAATTTGTGTATTTTGCCTATTAAAGAGGCATTCCTGTGAGATTTATTTTTCTTTGTTCATTGGGATTTGTATTGAGGTGTGGGTACACTTTGGGTTGTGAGAAAAAGAAATTGGTTTGATCCTGAACCAGTAAAAAGGATCTTGGGTTTCTCTTTAGCCTAAGAAAAAGAGGGTCGTATAGGTTTGGTTCTCACCTGCAAGAGGATCACGTAGTAAAATACCCAAGAAGGAGTCTTGGGGAGTGGAGTAGGCGATTTGCCGAACCACTATAAATTTCGGTGTCTTCTTTCCCTTACTCTTTACGTTTGTTTTTAAATTTTGCAATTTTTTTTAATCGCATGCCTTAGGATTTATTTGTTCTATTGTTTGATAAATCATATTGATTGCGAATTGTGTTTAATTTAAAACTTATTCCTTCGTGTTTTCCATTTAACTAGTTTTAGAACTTTAGGATTATTTAAAAAAAAAAAAAAAAAAATTTAAAAAAATTGGTAGCAACCCTATTCACCCCTCCTCTAGTGTTGCCGTTAGATCCTACATTCTTAACTAGAATTACAAGCATACAAGCAATAAATTATCAGAATATAAAGAATAAGCAACAACTTTGAAAAGGTAATTTCATATTCAATGAAGGGCATTGTCACATTGCACTCAAAGTTCAAACCTTTAGTTACTAGCTTCAAAAAGAGAGATCCTCTTTTTGAAGCATTTAAAATCTTTTTGCACTCCTCCTTCCAAAACTTACACATAATGTTTGAATATAAGACCCATTTCCACTGCAATTTTCTGCATTATCTCAAAGTTAAATCATGGCTTATCAAAACCTAACTAGTGTATATGACAATCTATTTTTATAAATCATCAATAGAAAATCCCAAGAGAAAAAAGTTGTATACCTCTTCAGGTAATTATCTTAATGTCATCGGTATTTTATTTTGGAGGCCCATTCTCAAATCCAGTCAATTTTCTGCTCTTTACCGTTGCAACAGTCAACTAGTCTTTCTTTTGTGCTATGTGTATATCATTGGTTGTTTTAAAAAGACAATGACATGAGATAGCTATCTTTGGCAAGATTCATTGGCTTGTTATTTTCTTTAATCTGAAATTGAAAACTTTCAATAAATAATTTTTCTCCTTGAGCAACGAAGTTAGAGAAATCAAATAATTTACTTGGCTGACCATTGTTTAGATTAAAAAAAGACACGAGCTTGACGAACACTAAGATAAGACTGGGCTCCAATTATGTGCAAAGTGAAAATGGTAATTGGGCCATATGACAGTACAGTCATCAAATTTTAATCCAACAAAGTACTTTAGAAATGCAAATAAAAGAATAAAGGGCTAATGAAACAATATTTACTCAAGGAAATATTGAATTTCAATAAGACAAATAATAGAGATTTTAATTAAGGAAGCAATTACAAGACAAATATAAAATATCCTAAGTTTTTTGAAAAATGAAGTGTTTCTAAGTCCATGTCATGCATGTGCATCCACTGCTTCTTAAAGTAGAAGTTTCAGAACCATATTACATGGAGTAAAAGTTCACAATGGAAGTTTTCCACTTCCATAGTTCAGAAGAAAGAAGATATTTCAAAATCAAAGAAAATTTGATACCAACTCAATGGGTTATGATCTTCAATGAAACAGAAGAATCCTCAAAGACATGAGAACAGTAGTAAGACTGATCAAAGAAACATGATCGAACCATGATAATGTTGAGGTCCTCTTGAGCAATATTCTCCAAGGAAACTTGTTTAATAGCAACAAAGTCCCCATTCTCTAAATCCAGACCTTTGTAGACTCGCCCATATGCTCCTTTGCCGATCTCATCTCCCAGCATCTACACCAAGAATTCACATTAAAACCTCCAACCACTGGAACATGTTATATGAATTTCAGAAATTCTCCACATGAACAAAGTAACTCCAACCCTCGATTATATATTCTGATAACTAAGAGCAAAAAAAAAAAAAAAAAACCATAATCGAATGTTTAATTTAAACTAACGAAGCATGACACTATGACAAGAAATGAATGGCTCGTTTGATAACGTTCATGTTTTCTGTTTCTTGTTCTTGTTTCTCATTGTTCAAGAAACAGACATGTTTTAAACGATTCTGTTTCTTGTTTCTAAATTTTTTAGAAACGTTTCTAAAAAAATGGTAGATTTTGAGAAACTTCAAAAAGTAGTTTCTCAAATTTTGTTTCTGTTTTTTTTTCCAAGTTTCATGCATGTATTCATATTTCTCTTTTTACCTCTCTCTTCTTTCTCTCTCTTCCATTCTATTTTTTTTCTTTTAATACTTTTTAATCTTTTTATTTTTTTCTTCTTTTTTATTTTTATTTTTATTTTTTGATTTATTTCTTTCTATTCGTTCTTTCTCTTGCATCATAATTTTTTTTCTTTTAATAGTTCATTATCTTTTTTTTTTCTTTTTTCCTTTTTACTTTTCTCTTTTCGTTTATGTTTTTTTCTTCTCTCTTATTTTCTTATTTTCTTTTACTTTACATTAACGAGCTTATAGTTATTATTTTCTATTTAATTCTCTATTATTTTTTCTTTTGGTACGATTTTATTTTTTTATTAAATAAATAAACGAATAATGTATTTCATGTTTACCATTAAATGTAAAAAATATATATACATTCTCTATATTTTTCTGATTTTACTTGCGTCTATTATTGGCTAATGCATTTTTAAAGAATAAATAAAAATAAATTTTATTATTAAATTAAATAAATGTGGATATGTTCGATTGTCTGACCTTAGACAATTTACAAATTCGTCTAATTGAACTAACTCTTGTAAGTCAAAATCGTTCAAGGTGAATTGATTGAAGTGAGAAATAACATTGCAAATCAAATTTGAACAACATTTGAAGGATAAATTTATTATTATTATTATTAATTAGGTGTTGGGCCTTAATAAAATACAATAACCTCTTTATATATGTTTTATATTTATTTTAATGCATGTTATATGTTTTATTATAGTATATGTATTAAACTTTATTTTTACCAAAAAACAAGAAACAAGAAACAGAAATAGTTATCAAACATGTTTCTGTTTTTAGTTTTTAAGAAACAGAAACAAGAAATGAGAAATGAGAAACGAGAACGTTATCAAACGGGACCGAAGTGAACAGAGTGTATAATAACAAAATTCTCGCTGATTGAACCCTAAAACAGATTACAAAAATTCAGAATCTTTCTTGCTTCCAAGTACATTTTCTTGCCGATCATCTTCAAAAGCAACCAGAAGGCAGCACACACACAAACAAACCAACAACCAATTCAATTCTAGGCTACATTCCAACCTACATTACGAAGTCAAAGAATCATTTCCCTCATCCATCCAACTCCCAGACAACATTCCGCGCACACAAATTCCAAACAACCAAACAAAGTTCAAAAACACAAAAGAATTAAGAACCCCATTGTAAGCAAAACCCTATGAAGTGACAATATAAATCAATTATGATAACCGACTAAGAGCACTCCAACTCAGAGCCTAATGGGCACTCCGGGTTCTATTACTTTGTTTTGTTTTTTTTTAATAAAGTAAACTCCGGGTTCTATTTCTGGGATATTTTTTATTAATATTGTAGTTTTTTAAAGTTATTATAAAAATATTATTGTTTTGAAAGTATTTATAAGAATATTGTTGTTTTAATTAGCTGATGGATGGTCGTCTCTTCAAGAGACGACCATGTACACGAGTTCGAGATGGTCGTCTCTTGAAGAGACGACCAAGTGTACGTGGCAGATGGTCGTCTCTTGAAGAGACGACCATCTTCCACATTTTCGTTTTAAAAAAAAAACGTGTAGATGGTCGTCTCTTCAAGAGACGACCATCCCAGAAGTTTTAATAATTATGTCAGTTGGCATATTGGTCAGCTGACTACTCTAAGACATAAGGGGCTTAGGTTCGAGCATTGTTGAATGCAGTTTTCAATTATTTATTTCTTTTTTTCCTCCGCTTTCTCTCTTTCTTTTTTTCCTTTCGTTTTTTTTCTTTCTTTCTCTTTTTCTTTCTTTTATTTGTTTTATTTAAATCAAATAAGATATCTTCCATTTTTTTAATATTTGAAGTAAATTGAATATTCTATTGTAATTTATTCTTTTTTTAAGAAATTGAAATTTATTTTAAGTATTAATTATTTAAATATTTTCTTTTCTAATATGAGTGATTTTTCATTCTCTCGTATTTCTTTATTTTTATTTATTTATTTAGAAAAAATTACATGATAATTTTGAATAACGTGATAATTTTATTTAAAATCAACTCAAAATGACGTAAACGAAGTTGTTCTTCTCCCAAAGTCGATTGCAATATAATATTTAAATAGTTAATACTTAAAATAAATTTCAATTTCTTAAAAAAAGAATAAATTACAATAGAATATTCAATTTACTTCAAATATTAAAAAAATGGAAGATATCTTATTTGATTTAAATAAAACAAATAAAAGAAAAAAAAACGGAAGGGAAAAAAAGAAAGAGAGAAAGCGGAGGAAAAAAAGAAATAAATAGTTGAAAACTGCATTCCACAATGCTCGAACCTAGGCCCCTTATGTCTTAAAGTAGTCAGCTGACCAATATGCCAACTGGCATAATTATTAAAACTTCTGGTATGGTCGTCTCTTCAAGAGACGACCATCTGCCACGTACACTTGGTCGTCTCTTCAAGAGAAGACCATCTCGAACGCGTGTACATGGTCGTCTCTTGAAGAGACGACCATCCGCCAACTAATTAAAACAACAATATTCTTATAAATACTTTCAAAACAACAATATTTTTATAATAACTTTAAAAAACTACAATATTAATAAAAAATACCCCTATTATTTCTGTGTGTATTATTATTATTTATTATTATTATTATAATGAATGTGAAAATGTAGAGTTAAAGAGGGGGGCTGTTTGGGAATGGGAAATCATTAGACGTGATATCTAAAATATGATTAAGGGTAAAAATGCATTTTTACATCCTTAGTAAGTTGATTAGTTTTCGCCCTATAACTTTTGACTTTATTGAATTGAAATTTAAATTGAATTAACTATCAATCTGACCATAATTCAACTGATTAAAGCATATATTCTCCATCAAGAGATTTGAATCTTCACCTCAAAAAAATAAAAATAAAATTCCTAGCTGCCAATAAGACCTTAGGTAAATAAGAGGAAATGAGTTCAATCTTTGGTAACCACCTACCTAAGATTTAATATTCTTCCGGTCAACCAAATGTTGTAAGGTCAGATAGTTGATTGGTGAGATTAGTCAAGGTGTGCGTAAGCTGGCTCAGACACTCACCTATATAAAATAAATAAATAAATAAAAATAAATTTAACGTACTAGTTGAGAGAAATGTTGGAATCAAATGGATAGGAGTGACTTTTTATCCATTAATAAGTTTAGTGCCCAATCTATTTTGACTTTTTTTTAGTTCAACAATTATGGGGTGAGGGATCGAACCATCGATTTTTAGGATGGTAATTGGTGTCTTATCTTCTTATTCTCATGCATTTGCAACCCCCCTCCGTGCAAATGTGAATTGGTTAGGATAACATTAGGGTAGATATTAGAAGTATTATTAGGATACTAAAGCTATATCAGTCATTAGCTAAAAAGTTTGTCAGTAGGAGGTAAATTGAATGAGTGGGAGGTGATGAAGGCAAGAAATAATTTAGTTGTTCAAGCATGAGATTACTCAACCGAGAGGTGTGATTGGGGGGGCATAGCACAATTCTTCTTGGAGGATAAAATATATAAAAATTCACATCAAATTACTTGGAGTATTTTTCGTATTTTCTCATTTGCAAGCTATCAATATAATTTCTATTTCAATTCTCTGATTTTTGACAAGTTCATTTTTTTTTCTTGAGTTCAACATGTGGAGGTGGGAGTTCAAACCTCCAATCTTTTAGTCGATGATATATGTCTTAACTAGTTGAGCTACGCTCAGGTTTCTAATTTCTACAAGATTAAGATACTAATTGTTGTGTCATGCACCATATAATGCTTCTAATCCACACTTCCTGGAACACAAGGAATGGGCAATGTGAAAGAGTTAATATTAAGAAAGCGGAAGCAATTTTGGATCTTAAGCACTCCAATTACATCAATTTGATCAAATAAATAGCATGCTCAAAAACGGAAAAACAGAGAATAAGAACACTACCTTTGATGCTCAAAATTCTCCTAATCCTTGGCCAATTTCTGATCACGAACACTTCGTGGACCTCCCTTAGGATCTTCCCTACTATCCTCAGGTCTTGGAACGGATTGTGGGATCCTTAATTGAGAGAATTTTTGAGAGAGAGCAAAGGTCTAAAAACCGAAAAAAACTCCAATTTTCTGCAAATTCTCCCTTCCCATTGTGTTTCTTTGCTATTTAAAGCTATTAACAAGCTTCATCAAGCTTGCTAAGGTTGACAACACATAGATGAGAAGGATAAAACAAGAAGGAGGTGGGGAATTATGGTGAATTTGAAAAAGCACAAAGCTTATTCATCAAAAGATGAATTTGGTCCAAAAATGAATTTGATTTTTCTTTTAATTTTAATTCAAAATTAATTTTAAATTAAAATCAAATTTTAATTAATTAAATAATTTAATTAATATCAAATATCAAATTAAATAATTGGACCAATCCTGATTTCTCAAATCGAATGTTCGAACATGAATCCCTATTCATGTTTTAAACCGAACCAATATTTAAATAAAATTTAAATATGTCCACCTCTTCTTTATCATAGTTTAATTCATAATTAAGCTATGAAACGATAAGTATATCGCATATAATTAACGTTTTCTCCCAAAATCGAATTTGAACAATTCAAATTCTTTTCTCTCAAAATGTTACAAGGCTTAATCCGAGCTAGTAAGGGGAACCTAATGGACCTACAGATCATGAGCTCCAACGATACGAGATTAACCGGCCAAACTCTTTAGCCTAGCTAATCAACATTCGTTAACCACCCGGACACTCCACTAAAGCCCAGTGGCTGCACTCTCCTCATTGTAGATATATTTATGTCCACTCGATATAACCATGGTTAGTAAGTCGATCCTTCACAGGTCGTTCGTAATTACAGCTGGGTCAAATAAACCGTTTTACCCCTGTAATTACTTCTTGTTCCTTAAGTCCCACTGATCCTCTAATGAACAATTGGTTTGTGGTCCAACCAACAAACCGAATCCCTCTCGGGCCAATGAGAGGGTGGGCCCATTGTTCAAGACCCGGAGTCAGCACTTAAGGGAACAACCTCTCTACTAAACCCTAAAGCGGGTAGGAGTGAATTCCTTCTCGCATGACCATGTTCCCAACTATCTACTCGGTCTTATCCCCAAAATGGGAGGCTTATTGAGTCGGCGATCTCGGGCCACTCTTACCCATGCAAATCTAAGGATAATCCCGAATAAACAGGAGTTCATAGCACACTCAGGATTAAGATCGAGTTACCTAGGTCATCGTATGAAAATAGTCAGTTAAAACAATAAACGGAGTTAAAAAGTCTAAGTGACTATTTCGAGGTCCAGTCTTATGCAAACTCATTGCATAGGACGCCCTCACTTTCATGTTTCCACATGAACGATTCAGGATCACATCGTTAGTACTATACAAAGTGGGCCGCGTCCATAGTGTCCCCAGGATAAGGTACCCAGCCCTATCCCTATACTATAGACCGTTCTGACTATTACTCGAACTTGATCCACTTTTATGTCATACATAAAGTTCAAGTTTACATCTTATAGTCAAGGGTTCTTAGTTCATTGGATTTGAGTTAAAAGGACGCAATTCACTTTATCCAATAACACATGTACTGAATAAACCTCAATAACATCTTTATTGCAAAATGGAATATACATTGAGTTTACAAAACCACGAGTTTTAGGACACGAAACCCAACACAATGTTGCCACACAAAACTAAGGGTTCAAGCCTAATCCAAACCTATGTTGAAAGTGCCTTTGGTATCCTTAAAAATTTCATGCGTGAAAGTAATACAAAAGGGGTTTTTTGAAAAAAGTCAAACTAAATTATTTTGTGAGAAAGCCCTTATAGAGTATTTTGGCTCAAGTACCTGACAAAAAGCACTTCAAAACAACTTTTGAAAATGTAGATTCAAACATCAAAATGGTTTTCTACTAAGCAAATGAAACGACCTTCTGTTCCATAACTTTGACAACTACTTCACGAACAGCGGCTACATCCAAACCAACATCGACATGGGATATACAGAAGGCCTTGCCATCTGAAGAAGCCACTTATGCTGTTTCAATGGCAATTTTGACAGCTTTCTGCATATTTTCTTCGGCAAGCTTCTTCTGAGCCTTTTTTACTTCATTCTATATGGAAACAACAATTTTCTGGTAATAAATACGCAGTTTAAGTGGGTAATCAAGGCACAGTGGGTCTACAAACAATACCTGGAGCAATGCTCAAGTGATTGAGCCTGCTCCATTGCCTTAAAGGGAGAATCAGTGGTAACAACAGTAATTCTTTGAACCCCCTTAGCAATTCCTTCTTCAAATAGAAGGGCAAATGCCTTCGCTTCCCGCGTATTTGATATATGGGTCCCTGCAATAATCCATTGGATTTATTTGAGGCAAGCTTGGCCCAGGCTGCAAAAAGTGAAGGCCATGACAAGAACACACTGACCTCCACATAGCTCTGAAGAAATGGATAACCAGTTTTCATTATCTGGATCAGCCAGGAGTTCCTCAACATTTTTCCAATTGCAACAACTGTAACTGGGTCGGGATAGACCTGCATCATAAACAGGGAAGATATTGGAGATCATGCTTCTCAAAAATAAAATAAAAGCTTTCAGAAATAAAGAAGACAACTAGCATCTTACCTCTCCAAAAACAGCTTGTAACCCATTAATACACTTTGCTTCAGCAAGGGTTACCTCCTTAGCATTTACGTCCAGTTCATCTTCTATTTGTTTGTTCACAATTGATTCTATTTTTCTAAGGATAAGGTTGTTGTCAAGGACAACCCGTTGTTCGATCAATCCACTCCCGCGTCAGTCAATCGAAGACGACGTCAAATCCAGATGTGATGTCTGTAATGATGGCCGATGTAGACTCTGATGAAAGGATGGCGGAGATGGAAAGGAAGATCAACCTTCTGATGAAGGCAGTCGAAGAAAGAGACCAAGATTGCCTACCTAAAGAACCAGATGCAAAATCGAGAAGTTGCTGAGTCGAGTCAGACCCCTGCTGCGAAGAAAACTGACAAGGGGAAGACTGTTGTCCAGGAAGATCAACCACAACAATCAGCTTCTGTTGCTTCCTTGTCCGTCCAGCAACTGCAAGATATGATTATGAGCTCTATTAGAGCTCAGTATGGCGGACCCACCCAAAATTCTCTCATGTACTCAAAACCGTACACTAAGAGAATTGACAACCTAAGAATGCCTGTCGGATATCAGCCTCCAAAATTCCAGCAGTTCGATAGGAAGGGTAACCCTAAGCAACATGTTGCTCACTTTGTTGAGACATGCGAGAATGCTGGAACTCGCGGCGACCTTCTGGTAAAGCAGTTCGTCCGCACCTTGAAAGGGAATGCCTTCGACTGGTATACTGATCTTGAGCCTGAGACGATTGATAGTTGGGAATAGTTTGAAAGAGAGTTCCTTAATCGCTTCTACAGTACGAGGCGAACTGTCAGCATGATGGAGCTCACCAATACAAAGCAGCAAAAAGGCGAGCCTGTCATCGACTATATCAATCGCTGGAGAGCTCTAAGTCTTGACTACAAAGATCGACTTACCTAACTGTCCGCTGTGGAAATGTGCATCTAAGGCATGCACTGGGGACTGCTCTACATCTTGCAGGGGATAAAACCTCGCAGCTTTGAAGAGTTAGCAACATGGAACTCAGCATTGCTGCCAGAGGAAGTAGAGATCTTTTAGTCCCGAATGTGAAAAAAGAGAAAAAAGAAGTGAAGAGCACCGAAAAAGTTTCGAATGGTGCTATTGCAAAAGAATCTATGGTCGTTAACACGACCCCTTTAAAGTTTACTCAGAAGGGAAAAGAAATCAAGGCAGAAAAATGACCGGATGGGGGCGAGAGACGTCGCCTAACTTTGAAAGAGAGGCAGGAAAAAGTTTATCCATTTCCAGACTCTGATGTTCCAGACATGCTGGAACAGTTGCTGGAAAAACAAATTATTCAGCTACCTGAATGTAAACGGCCAGAGGAGTTAGGAAAAGTGAATGATCCTAACTACTGCAAATACCACCGAGTCATTAGCCACCTCGTGGAGAAATGTTTCGTGCTCAAAGGGGTGATTATGAGATTAGCTCGTGAGAAGAAAATTGAGCTAGATCTTGATGAAGTGGCTCAAACAAATCATGCGGCTATAATGGCTCAGCCCATAGTCCATTTGCCTACAGGACTTTCTTACGAGCAAAAAGAAGTCTTAATTCAATTTGGATCCTTTGAACCTATCGTTGTCTGGTCAAAAGAGGAAGCCCCGAGTAAGAACCATCAAGAGGGAGGATTCCAAAAAGAATACATTCAAGGAAAGATAGAACCATCTGAGGATGAGAACGAAGGCTAGACCATCGTGACTCATCGCAAGAAACGACAACAAAGTTATGCTAAAAAAGAGTCTCGGCTATTTCGAGAGCATAAGAGAAAAAGAAAGTCGGAAAAGAAGAAAGGAAAAAAGAATGCAAGGAAGCCCGCATGCATTGCGAAAGAAGATGAGGATCTCTTCCGGCCTCGACAACAAATAACTCTGGAGGAATTTTTTCCAAAGAACTTTCTAAGTGTTGGACAAGGTGAAACACTTGATGTGGTTACATGTCATGTTGTCAGCACAAGTGAGGATCCTCCAAGCTCATCTGAGGTGACAACTAAGCTGGAAAACCTATCCTCTCAGTATAGAGGACCTGTTGTCACTCCCTTAAGCAGCTAAAAGCGCTCTTATTGAGGCGCTGATAGACTCCGACAGTGCAAGTGCTCCAACTTCTACGGCACATACATGCGCATCGTGTTGTATGTCAATAGGTTTTACAGATGAAGACTTGCTGCTGGGGTCGAAGCCCCACAATAGACCATTGTTTGTCTCGGGGTACATTAGAGAGCAGAGAGTTGGTCGAATCCTTATCGACGACGAATCGGCTGTCAACATAATGCCTAAGTCCACAATGAAGCAGTTAGGCATCTTGACGAAAGAGCTGTCAAACAGCAAACTGGTGATCCAAGGCTTCAACCAAGGTGGGCAACTAGCCATTAGCATGGTACGCTTAGAGCTCATCGTTGGAGATCTAAAAGCTAATACCCTGTTCCACGTCATAGACTCCAAGACCACTTACAAGCTGCTTCTGGGTCGTCTTTGGATTCATGGAAACGGGGTCGTAACTTCTACGTTGCATCAGTGCTTCAAGTTTTACCAAGATGGCATCAAGAAGGTGGAAGCGGACACTAATCCATTTTTGGAAGCCGAGTCCCATTTTGCTGATGCAAAGTTCTGTATGAAGGGTGACGGCGTGGGAGAAACTGTACCAGCCAAGATCCCTTTGATCAAAAGTGGTAGTGAATCCAAGTCAAAATCACAAATTGATGTGAGGAAAGAAAATGTCGAAGAGACAAACGAGCCCTCCCCAAAAAGAGGGGAAGCCTCTACGAGCTCTGCAAAGTCCAAGGTTTTGAAAGATGAGAAAACTTCAAGTGTTCCTATCTTACGCTATGTCCCCTTGTTGCGATGAAAGAAGGGAGAATCACCTTTTGCTGAATGTTCAAGGAATTTGAGAGTCGGGGACATTGAAATCCTGAAGGAAAACTTTGTCACGCCTCTCACGAAGATAACAAAGCAGGAGGTCAAGAAACCTGTGGATGACCAAGCGAAGACGTTTCTGCCTGAAAGACGAACGAATGACGGATTCGACCAGAAGGCGTATAAACCTTAGCAAAAGCAGGCTACGACTTTACGACTCACACCGAGTTTAAAAGTATAAAAATCATTTATGAAAGACCTGAGCTCTCTTCAACACAGAAGAAACTTCTGAAAGAGGGTTATGCTTTGCCGGTGTCAAAGAAAGGGCTTGGGTATAAGTCCCCTGAGCCAATTCGCATAACGAGAAAAGGGAAGGCGAAGGTGGCAGACACAAATCATATAACAGTAGAGGAGGTCGATGATTCAAATGTAAAGGAAGACGTCAGCCGAAGGACTTCTGTTTTTAGACATGTCGGGCCATCAGTAGCGCGACCTTCAACTCTTCAGCGATTAAGCGTGGCTCCAATAGAGGGAGAGGGGTCACCTCCCACCTATGGTTCCACTCGGCCTTCAGCTCTCCAGAGGATAAGTATGCCTGCTAAGGAGGGAGAAAGTGCTTCATCAGCTCCAATTTCTGATTCTGCTCGACCTTCAGTCCTTCATAGGTTAAATATGCCCACATGCGAAGGAAAGAGTTCCTCATCGACTCCAACTTTGGCAAGGCCGTCAGCTTTTGGAAGATTAAGTGTGCCTATGACAGAGAGAAAAGATGCACTTTCAACCTCAACGGTGACACGACCATCAGCTTTTCAAAGGCTAAGTATAACCACGTCAAGAGGTGGGGACTCTCCATCGTCAGTCTTTGACCGGCTTCAACATGATTGCCCGGTGGAGACTTCAAAAGATAAGTCCTTTGTTGAAACGAAGAATGATGGAGAAATTCGCAGTGCCTTTCCCTCTCGAATGAAGCTTTCGTTGCAGTCAACACAGAAGGTTCGTTGAGGGTAAAACGACGTGATGTCGTCATCACCAACCCCTCAAGAGAGGATTTGGAACAAGAGGAGGGTGAGACCTCCTGTCACCATATCACTGTTGAAGAGGAAATAGAGTCTGAAATGTCTGAAGAAGATGCAGACGAGGCACCATTTCCGTTTGAAGATGGCAGCCAATCTACAGTGGACGAGCTTAAAGAGGTGAATCTGGGTACGCCAGAAGAGCTGCGTCCAACTTTTATAAGTGCATCGCTTACTTGTGAGGAAGAAGGCAAATATATGAGCTTGCTCACGTCGTATAAAGATGTCTTTGCTTGGTCGTATAAAGAGATGCCTGGATTTGATCCAAAAGTACATGTCCATCATCTTGCCATCAAACAGGGGTATAGACCAGTCAAGCAAGCTCAACGGCGTATTTGGCCAGAGCTTATTCCCCAAATTGAAACGGAGGTCAATAAGTTGATTGAAGCAGGATTCATTCGCTAGGTAAAATATCCAACGTGGATAGCCAACATTGTTCCTGTTAGAAAGAAGAATGGGCAACTTCGCGTCTGCGTTGATTTTCGCGATTTGAATAATGCATGTCCAAAAGACGACTTCCCACTGCCTATCACTGAGATCATGGTCGATGCCACTACAGGACACGAAGCTCTATCTTTTATGGACGGATCATCAGGATATAACCAAATTCGAATGGCTTTTGCAGATGAAGAAATGACGGCCTTTCGAACTCCAAAAGGGATATATTGTTACAAGGTAATGCCCTTTGGACTAAAGAATGCTGGTGCAACCTATCAACGAGCCATGCAAAAGATTTTTGATGATATGTTGCATAAACACGTCGAGTGCTATGTCGATGATCTCGTCGTCAAGTCCAAGAAAAGACAAGATCATTTGGAAGATCTGAAAGTGGTCTTTGATCGACTAAGGAAGTATCAGTTGAAGATGAACCCTCTCAAGTGTGCATTTGGCATCACCTCGGGAAAATTCCTCGGATTTGTGGTAAGACATCGAGGGATTGAAATAGATCAGTCAAAGATTGACGCCATTCAAAAAATGTCAAGGCCAAGAAACTTACACAAGTTGAGAAGCCTTCAAGGACTTTTGGCCTATATCCGGAGATTCATCTCCAACTTAGCCGGTCGATGTCAGCCTTTTCAAAGGTTAATGAAGAAAGGAGAAGACTTCGAATGGGATGAAGCATGTCAAAATGCTTTTGACAGCATCAAAAAGTACTTGCTTAATCCCCCTGTTTTAGGTGCCCCTATAGCAGGAAAGCCGTTGATACTGTACATCGCTGCGCAGGAAAGGTCGCTTGGAGCGTTGCTAGCCCAAGAAGGAGAAAAAGGGAAAGAACGAGCCCTTTATTACTTGAGCAGGACTCTGAATGGAGCTGAAGTAAATTACTCTCCAATCGAATAGATGTGTCTTGCTCTTTTCTTCGCTATTGACAAACTAAGGCACTACATGCAAGCCTTTACAGTACATCTAGTGGCGAAAGCTGACCCTATAAAATACATCTTGTCAAGACCAATTATTTCTGGACGTTTAGCCAAATGGGCAATCTTACTCCAGCAATATGACATTGTCTATGTACCTCAAAGGGCGGTAAAAGGGCAAGCATTGGCAGATTTCTTGGCAAATCACCCAATTCCATTAGACTGGAAGTTATGCGAGGATTTGCCTGATGAAGAAGTCTTCTATGTGGAAATCACAGAGCCTTGGACCATGTATTTTGATGGTGCGACACGAAGAAATGGAGTGGGGGCAGGCATTGTCTTTATCTCGCCTGAAAAACACATGCTCACTTATAGCTTCACACTCCGTGAATTATGCTTGAACAACGTTGCTGAATACCAAACGCTAATAATTGGCCTCCAAATGGCTATAGAGATCGACATAACGTACATAGAAATCTATGGCGATTCAAAGTTGATTATCAATCAACTCTTGCTTAAGTATGATGTGAAGCATGAGGATTTGAAGCCTTATTTCAACTATGCAAGGCAGCTGATGGAAAAGTTTGATAGCATTATGCTGGAGCATGTTCCAAGATTAGAAAATAAGAAGGCAGATGCGCTAGCAAATTTGGCCACCGCCCTAACGATCTCAGATGAGGTGACTATAAACATCTCACTTTGTCAGAAATGGATCGTGCCACCAACCGATGGTGAACATCAAGAAGTAAAAATGATCTCTGTCTATGCCATTGAAGAGGAAGACTGCGACAGTCCATTATAGAATATCTTCAGCATGGGAAGCTTCCCACAGATCAGCGACGTAAGGCTGATGTACGAAGAAGAGCCTCCCGATTCATCTATTACAAGGAGACTCTTTATTGTCGTTCTTATGAAGGACTGTTCCTTCGATGCCTTGGAAAAGAAGAGTCGATCAAGGCACTAGAGGAGGATCATTCAGGCGTTTGCGGTGCTCACCAGTCAGGTCCAAAACTTCATTTCCAGTTAAAAATGATGGGCTACTACTGGCCCACGATGATCCATGATTCAATGGAATATGCAAAGAAGTGTGAAGCTTGTCAGTTTCATGGAAATTTCATACATCAACCGCCAGAACCTCTCCATCCAACTGTTGCTTCATGGCCTTTTGAAGCTTGGGGGCTTGATCTAGTTGGTCCAATAACACCTAAGTCGTCAGCAGGACATTCCTATATTCTGGCAGCGACAGATTACTTCTCGAGATGGGCCGAAGCAATTGCATTAAGAGAAGCCAAGAAAGAAAATGTCGTGGACTTCATCCGAACTCATATTATCTACCGATACGGCATCCCACATCGTATCGTGACTGATAATGGAAGGCAGTTTTCCAACAACTTAATGGACAAGTTGTGTGAAAAGTTCAAGTTCAAGCAGTACAAGTCATCCATGTACAATGCCGCAGCAAATGGGCTAGCAGAGGCATTCAACAAGACATTGTGCAACTTGTTGAAGAAAGTAGTCTCTAAGACAAAAAGAGACTGGCAGGAAAGGATTGGTGAAGCGTTATGGGCTTACCGAACTACGCATCGCACTTCTACATGGGTCACGCCTTATTCCCTCGTCTATGGGGTGGAGGCTGTGCTCCCATTAGAAAGAGAAATTCCATCACTTAAGATGGCTGCACAAGAAAGGTTGACTACAGAAGACAACGCAAGACTACGTCTCCAAGAGCTAGAAACGCTGGATGAGAGAAGACTAGATGCTCAACAGGCGCTGGAATGTTACCAAGCACGAATGACCAAAGTCTTCGATAAAAATCTCAGGCCCCGGTCATTTCAAGTTGGTGATCTAGTACTTGCTGTCCGAAGACCCATCATCACAACATGACATACAGGAAACAAGTTCACGCCTAAATGGGATGGACCCTACATTGTCAAAGAAGTCTACACCAATGAAGCATACAAAATCGTGGATAAAGATGGCTTAAGGATCGACCCAATCAACGGAGAGTTTCTTAAAAAGTTTTATGCATGAAATGTAAACACTCATAATCGTAAGAGTATAAACTACATGATGCTCCTGGCCCGCATGAGCTTAAAAGGTGAACAGCCTTAATAAAAAAATGTGTTCATTTGAACTACGTTACGACTTGATCCCTTCCACTCAAAGGGTACGTAGGCAGCTTAAACAAAAAAAAACTTTAAGTTCAGTCTCTTAAAAAAAAAAACATTTCCTCCCCCATGAAGCAAGACGATGAGTTGGATGCATACGATAGAGCTTTGTTCCCTTCAAGTTAGTTCATTGTTTACTTTCCTAGGATTCAAGCATCTTCGCTCACTGTAAGTTAGGGGTTCACATTTCATTCGCTTAAGTTCGACTATTTTCGCTCATCAAATTCAAAATTCGTTCAGAGGGATTCAGCACCATTTCATCTTCAAGATTAGAGGCTTTGTACGTCTTCATTGCAAAGATGAATTCTAATCTTGGATTACAAGAAAAAAAAATGACCATCAATGGTCACTATGAACTCCTAAGATGAATCGTAGAAAAAAAAAGGGTCGGGAGTTGGTCACCCTTATGTTTGCCTTACAAACTTCACAGGGGGCATCCCAATATATATATATATATATATAAAAGAGATTCACAAAAGAGATTAAGCCTTTATGGTAGATGAGAGTTATTTGGAGAAATAGTGAGATGAAGTTTCCAAAAAAAAAAATTGCAAAAAAAAGAAAAGTAAAAAAAAAAGTGAAAAAAAAAATGTTGAAGCCAAAGGAAGACAACCCTCAACTTCACTTGAGTTAGGGTTTTGTCTTCCAAAAGTGAAACAAGACTGCCCTCAACTCCACATGAGTTAGGGTCGAGTCTTCCAAAGGTAAAACAAGACTGCCCTCAACTCCACCTGAGTTAAGGTCGAGTCTTCCAAAGGTAACAAGACTGCCCTCAACTCTACATGAGTTAGGGTCGGGTCTTCCAAAGGTAAAACAAGACTGCCCTCAACTCCACATGAGTTAGGGTCAAGTCTTCCAAAGGTAAAACAAGACTGCCCTCAACTCCACTTGAGTTAGGGTCGAGTCTTCCAAAGGTAAAACAAGACTGCCCTCAACTCCACCTGAGTTAGGGTCGAGTTTTCCAAAGGTAAAACAAGACTGCCCTCAACTCCACATGAGTTAGGGTCGGGTCTTCCAAAGGTAAAACAGGACTGCCCTCAACTCCACCTGAGTTAGGGTCGAGTCTTCCAAAGGTAAAACAAGATTGCCCTCAACTCCACCTGAGTTAGGGTCGAGTCTTCCAAAGGTAAAACAAGACTGCCCTCAACTCTACATGAGTTAGGGTTGGGTCTTCCAAAGGTAAAACAAGACTGCCCTCAACTCCACATGAGTTAGGGTCGAGTCTTCCAAAGGTAAAACAAGACTGCCCTCAACTCCACCTGAGTTAGGGTCGAGTCTTCCAAAGATAATACAAGACTGCTCTCAACTCCACATGAGTTAGGGTCGGGTCTTCCAAAGGTAAAACAAGACTGCCCTCAACTCCACCTGAGTTAGGGTCGAGTCTTCCAAAGGTAAAACAAGACTATCCTCAACTCCACTTGAGTTAGGGTCGAGTCTTCCAAAGGTAAAACAAGACTGCCCTCAACTCCACATGAGTTAGGGTCGGGTCTTCCAAAGGTAAAACAATACTGCCCTCAACTCCACATGAGTTAGGGTCGAGTCTTCCAAAGGTAAAACAAGACTGCCCTCAACTCCACCTGAGTTAGGGTCGAGTCTTCCAAAGGTAAAACAAGACTGCCCTCAACTCCACATGAGTTAGGGTCAGGTCTTCCAAAGGTAAAACAAGACTGCCCTCAACTCCACCTGAGTTAGAGTCGAGTCTTCCAAAGGTAAAACAAGACTGCCCTCAACTCCACCTGAGTTAGGGTCAGGTCTTCCAAAGGAAAAACAAGATGGAAGGTGAACCATCCTTAATTCTGCCTGAATCAGGGGTTGGTCACCTTCAAAGTTGAAGAAGACATCTCAAAGTTGAAGAAGTTGAAGAAGATGTCTCAAAGTTGAAGAAAACATCTTAGCTGCAAGCAAGAATAAAAAAAACAAGAGGGCATATATATTGTCTAAAAAAATTACCTACATGTTTACCTTTTGGTAGATGAATGTATTTTTTGCTGCAGTAGAAATATTTGCAAGTCTTGCAAATGTTAAAAAAAAAAAAAACGTAAAAAAAAAGGTGAAAAAAAAAGGAAAAAAAAAGGGACTTGCTTATTCCTCATTCCTCAGTGTGAAGCTCTACTCCATCTTTGTTGATGTGAATTGATGGAAGACCCATCTCCTCTATTTATAGTGAAAGAAAAGATAAAATCACATCTAATTTGAATTCAAAAATAATGCCAAGAAGATCAAATCAAAACCAATTTGAATCCAAAAATCATACAAGATTCAAACTTTGGGATATTAAAGTTTGAAATTTGGGATGAGTTGACTACAAACTCAAATCCAAGTTCTATTCCAAAATTCAAATCGAAATCGGGCAGGATATCATCTCAATTTAAATTTTGTCATACCTAATCTCAAATTAAAAATTGACTGCAAGCCAAATTAAAGTTATATTCCAATTCCAAAATATAATTGGGTAGACTTTTATCTCAAAAAGTGAAATTTGAGCATAATCCAAATTTTATCCCAAATCAAAATTTGATTAAAATCCAAATTCAAGTTCTATTCCAATTCCAAAATATAATTGGGTAGACTTTTATCTCAAAAAGTGAAATTTGAGCATAATCCAAATTTTATCCCAAATAAAAATTTGATTAAAGTCCAAATTCAAGTTCTATTCCAATTCCAAGATATAATTGGGTAGACTTTTATCTCAAAAAGTGAAATTTGGGCATAATCCAAACTTTATCCCAAATCAAAATTTGATTAAAGTCCAAATTCAAGTTCTATTCCAATTCTAAAATATAATTGGGTAGACTTTTATCTCAAAAAGTGAAATTTGGGCATAATCCAAATTTTATCCCAAATCAAAATTTGATTAAAGTCCAAATTCAAGTTCTATTCCAATTTCAAAATATAATTGGGTAGATTTTTATCTCAAAAAAAAAGTGAAACTTGGGCACTCCAAATTCAAGCTTCAAATCAAAATTCATTGGTAGATTCTAAACTATGCCCTAAAAAAAATTGGGTATAATTTGAATACTACTTGAAATTCAAATTAGATAAAATTCAAGTTTTGAATAAAGGAGAATATAAATTCCACCGAAATTCAAATCAAGGTTCGATGCCAAGTAAGAAAATCAAAATTATGACCCAAATTCATATTTTGATGAATTGGCACATCAAATGGAGTCAAATTTAGGAGCAAACACCTTAAATTTTGATTCCAAAATTATCTTTTTTGAGATTCACTCACACATACTAGTGCATAAATCTCGAAAAGGGGGCATTTGTTGGAATAGAAATTTTGGCCAATAAAAAAATTGTCATGTCATTAATTAAAATTAGTGACAAAATTATTTATTTAATTAGGGACTATTTAAATTTGCAAGTATCCCTGAATTAAATTAAAGTAAATCCCAATATGCAATTGGGTTATATGAAATTTGGGCCAATTTTAGACTAAGCCCAAATAGGAGGCCCTAATCCAGCAAAGTCTAGGCCCAAAGTTAATAAGTCATAGCCTACAAGGCTAGGCCCAAGGTTAATCAGGCTCAGTCTAAGGACCAGGCTCAAAGTCCACCAGGCCCAGTCCAATAGTCAAGCCCAAGCCCATCTGGAGACCCTGGGGAACTCTATAAATAGAGAGTCCCCTCCTCCATTTTGGGAGTTCAGAAATTGGAGATCTCAGAGAGAATTCAGAAACAAAGGCCAAAAAACTCTTTGAGCTGTCGAAGATCAAATACCTCCTGAACAAAGAACACTTCCTCGAAGATCAAGAACACTTCTTCAAGATCCCAAGAATCCATTGAAGCTTCAATCTCGAGAATAAGCTCTACAGCCCTCGAGTGAAACATACAAGCAAGAGAGAGAATTAGATGATCAAGTATTAGAGATTGTATTCCAGTACATTCAAAATTATACAAATACAAAGTTTCATTTGCACGTGTTCCTATTTCTTTGTTGAAATTACGTGCGAACAAATTTCAACAAAGAAATAGGAACACGTGCATAAATTTTGAAAAGGGGGCATTTGTTGATAAAGAAATTTCGGTCAATCCTAAACTGCCATGTCATTATGCCAAATTAATGACAAAATTACAAATAATTAAATTTGGGACCAATTGTAAATTGACATGTATCCTAAATTTAATTTGAAGACAAAATTGGCAAATTCTAAATTAAAATGCCATATTTCTTCATTTGACCAAATAATTAAAGTTAATTTGGTTAAGTTGGGTCATATGAAATTTGGGTTAGGATAAACAAAACTCAAATTTAAATAGTTAGGCCCAAAGCCAAGGTAGCCCAAGTCCAATGATTGGGCCTAGAAGCTATTAAAGTCCAAGCCCACATGCCCATGGAAAGCTCTATAAATAGAAGAGCTCTCATTTATTTGAAGGTCCAGAAATTTTATTCTCTAGAGAACTCATAGAGAATTGAGAGCAAGGAAGACCAAAGTTCTTAGGTGTTGAAATCTTTCTAAAGTCCTGAGGTACTAAACGCTTCAAGACAAGTCCTTAAGTATTGAACTTTCTTTGAAGACCAAAGACTCTTCAAGACTAGTCTTTAGGTGCTGAATACTCCTTAAAGTGTTAAATACTCTTAGAAGACCAAAGACCCCCCAAAACAAGTCCCTAGGTGCTGAACACTTTTAGAAAACTAAAGACTCTCAAAGACAAGTCCTTAGGTACTAAATGCTTATTGAAGACCAAAGACTCTTCAAGACTTGAAAACTTGAAGACTCTAAAGATTGATCGAAGCTTCAACCTCGAGAACAAGCTGCAAAGCCCTCGAGACAATTCTACATTCGAGAACAAGCTGTGAAGCCCTCGAGACAAATCTACAATCGAGAACAAGCTGCGAAGTCCTCGAGACAAGTATGCATTTAAGAACAAGCTACAAAGCTCTCGAGACATTTGTACATAAGAGAGAAAGATTCAGATGATAAACATTAGATATTGTACTCTACTACATTGAAATTAATACAAATTAAATTCATTTACACGTGTCTCATTTATCTTTCTTTGTTGAAATCACGTGTGAATAGACCTATTAGACACAAAATTGAAAGTTCTAGATACAATATTATATCTAATGAATGAAAAGCTTAGGGTCCCATTAGACATAAAATTCAATTTTATATGTAATAAATAAGCTTTTTACAAAAAAAAAAAAATGAATATGTTAAAGATCTATTAGACATAAAATTGAAAGTTCAATGACATATTATTAAATATTTTTAAAGTTTATGAACCAAATAGATAGAAACCTAAAAGTTCGTACTTTAACCTTCAATTAATTTTGGAAGACATTAACTTTTTTTTTTTTTTCTATAATCATTACAAATTAAGCTTACGTCTTCTGGAAAAGACAAGTAGGCTTACATCATCATTTGTATAGAAAATGAAATTTGATCATGATCTCATAGATTTTAAGAGTGTTTATTTTATTTCATGATTTTTTTAATAAAAAATCTAGAATAATATTCAACTCAGTTTAATAAAAAAAAATATAGAATTCAACTAAGGTTTTGCGTAGCCGTCCTGAATTAAGGTTGATTGTGATTTGCTTCTTTCTTAAAGAAAGACGTGGTTTCATGGTAAGGGCATCAATTTCTTTCCCTCTTTTGTGTAAATTGATAATTAAAGGTGTAATAATTATCGTTGTGGGAGCTTTATCGCTTCACACGTGGCTCTTCGGGGATGATAGAGTTATTACGAGCTAAGGAATGTGGACCAACACTGAGCCGTAAAGGGAGCCTAGGTATTATAGCCAAGAGCAAGAGTGACGATTTAGTTGAGTCATACTGGCCAGATTCATGTAATAACAATAATGTTTTGTTTTAGTACAACAATGTAACGATAGGAATTCGTACATCTGATTATTAGAATCAATGCACAATATCTTAACCAATTGAGTTATGCTTAAGTTGCCAATGTGGAAGCTTCACTTATTTTAGGAAGATTTTGACTCACCTCACTAATTTCTAAAAGGTTTTGCCCAAACTAAAGTTCGCTAGCTCTAAACCTAATGGCTTAAATCCATTCCCCAAGCCCTTACCAATACTAAATTTTTTGCACCAACATTATTGCAGTTTTTGACATCTAAAGTATAATAGTATTTTTATTCTTTTTAAAGAGAATAGATTTTTATTATATTTTAATGCTAGTTTTAATGGAATTGGTATATATGCTTATTCTACCTATCTCAGAATTCAAGTTCCATTAAGATCAATTGATAGAAGGGCAAGATCCAAAAATTAACAAAAAAGATAAGCATTGATATCAATATGGAGGTATAATCTTGCAAAATAGATAAATCATAGAGATGTAAATTTAACATTTAATATTGAAGTTAATATTTTTAAAAAATTAATATTTATTATATATGCTATAGTCAATAATAATGTTGATGGAAACACTTCCATTTCTTAATTAGATGTAACACCTGACTAATTAAATTGAAGCTTTCAAGGTTTATCATTGGCTTAATAATGCTTTTTTTTTTTCCATTAAAAAAAGGACTATGATCAATATTACTGATGAAGGATGAGGGTGAATTAGAGCAAGTGGATCAAATAAAATGATTTTTTTTTTTAAAAAAAATGACATTAGCTAGGTAAAGATAATTAGTTAATGTTAATGGTGATGTGTTGAAATTTGAATGATGTATTTTGCAATTAGGGAACAAATCAATATTTAACTTAATTTTCATTTTTTTTTTGTTGAAAGAAAAGTTTATTACATTATATCATAGATGATGCTCATGTATTACCAAAAGGTTGAGAACCCCAAATAATTGAAAAGGTTTTATGTTTATCCAAGTAAATCGTTCCTAAATTCAAAATCTGAACTAATAAATTACGATAAGTTCAATTTTTTAAAATATTGTCAATATATTTTATTCATATTGTGTAACTTGTTCATCAACATGTAAAAATGTCGTGTTAACAAATTTTAGGATGACAAATTCTACCTTTCCATAATAATAACAACGAAAAGAGATGACATCAAAAATTAATATATCACATTTAAAATGATAATCGTTAACTTAGGTTCGTTTGATAACCATTTTGGCCCCGTTTGATAACCATTTGGTTTTTAAAAATTAAGCCTATAAATACTACTCACACCTATGGTTTTACTTGTTTTGTCATATACTTTTTGCCTATGTTTTCAAAAACCAAGTCATGTTTTGAAAACTAAAAAAAGTAGTTTTCAAAAACTTGTTTTTGTTTTTAGAATTTGGCTAAGAATTCAAATACTTTTTTAAGGGAGATGAAAACCATTGAAGAGAAATTGGGGAAAAATAAGCTTAATTTTCAAAAACCAAAAACCAAATGGTTATCAAACGGGGCCTTTGTTTTTGGTTTTATGTTTTTAAAAATTATGTTTGTTTTCTCATAATTTTTTTGGTAAGTTTTTCACATTTATTAAAAACACATTTGAATTTTAAGCCCAAATTTAAAAATAGAATCAAGTTTGATTTTATTTTTAAAACTTGGTTTTTGAACAATTTTTTAAAAATTAGGTGATAAAGCAAGAAAAGTATATTTATAAGTAATGTTTATAAGCTCAATTTTGAAAAACAAAAAACACAAAAATAAAATAATGATCAAATGGGGCTGTAGTTTTTGCAATAGTTGCAAATTGTATTGTAAAAAGAATGAGCATGGTAAGATTGATGCTCAATTTTATATCACCTTTGTCAATAACCATTGAAAAGAGCTGTTTTAGCTAATTTTTTTCTCTCTAAAAACTTATAGGAATCGTTCAAATAAAAGAACTTTTGGCTCTATTAATCTTACATTCCATTGTTAAAGTGTCATGATCTTCTCATCTTAAACTGTATAGTACTACGATTCTACTTCGACTATGACTAGTGGTAAGACTACTTTAGTCCAAATACTCTTATCTTGAGTCATTCGAAATCCTCAAACCTGAAGAAATACCTTTTTTTTTTTATCACTACTTGAGTTCTTCGTTTAGGCTTGCTTCGTAATTTTTTCTAGCTCAAACATTCATCTAAATTGTGCACACATATATGGACATACTCTCGCTTACTTTTGGCTTAACATCAAGATTGTATTTGCAATTATAAACATGCAACTTTAATGATCATGCGACTTTAATGACATTTGGACATGCAATTGTAATGACTCTAATTGACTTGCCTCTACTCTAGGTCCAGTTCTATGACTTAAAATTATCATTTCATTAATATCAAAATTCTTTGAACAATTTGCAACAATTTTAACCATGACCAATTATGGCTTCACGATCATCTCACTCCTAGAGTTGGGATTCCTCGATAGATTAATTTTACTACTTAACGAGGCCAATGGTATATGATATACCATTGGCCTCGTTAAGTTTATGTGCCAATCAATACATTATATAAGATCATCCTAGACTTGGGTCTTAACATGAAAAGTATTCTCTCTTTGTTACTTGCTTGGAGGCATTTATCAATAACTATCCCATGAGCCTATATATTTTACTATATCAATACTCATGCTGACCCACTTTAACCATCCAAGGGACTCACTTAAACCCTATTGTGAATTAAATAATACATCAAACTTCTTTTTCTTTTCTTTTCTTTTCTTTTTTTAAATTTTTAGTTCAAAACAAGTGAGATGAGAGATTCAAACTTCTAACATCTTGATTAAAAATATATGTCTAGCTCTAAGGTATATTCCAAGACATTTTTCTTAAGAATTAGACTCGTAAATGTGATGAGGAATCACTTATTTATGTGACCCTCCTATAAAGTTGAATCAATTTTATTTCATCTTCAACGATCAAAATATAGTTTAGTAGATAAAACACTAATTTCCATCTTAAAGATCAATAATTTTATCCCCACTCCTACACTTGTTGAACTCATATATATATATATATATATATATATATATATATATTCATCTTCAAGTCCACATTCACTCATGAAAATCACAATCCATACACAGTCGGGCTCAACGACCCTTGAATTAACAGCCCTTCAATTTGGCAAAATGAATTCT
Source organism: Trichosanthes truncata (assembly GCA_033996785.1). NCBI lineage: Eukaryota > Viridiplantae > Streptophyta > Magnoliopsida > Cucurbitales > Cucurbitaceae > Trichosanthes > Trichosanthes truncata. The sequence continues at coordinate 7,930,329 of JAWPNB010000007.1, forward strand.
TGTAGATTACAACGAAACAATTTCCAAACTTTCATCTGTTACCTCAAGGAACTCCAAAATGCAATCAATCCATTCAGTGGGCTTCTCCCACTCTCTCCAATTTTCCCAATCCCATTTCCACTCGAACCCCAAAAATCATCTGCTAAAACCCCATTGCAGCAATGGAAGCCAGAGGAAGGGACGAACAAGCCTCAGTCTCAGAACCACTTGGCCCTCCATCTCCGTCGGCCTCTTCAGCTCAGGCTTTCTCTTAGGTCCTCTTCTCGATGGTCTCCATTCTCGGGTGAATCTCGTCGTTTATCGAACAGGATCCATCGACATCGGCCCACTCCACACTAACATTTGGGTACGATTTTCGAATCGCGATTGTAAAGCCTGGGCAACTGATGATTTTATTAGCGATTTTGAATCTGAATGCTGCTGTAGGTTCCTTTCTTGCTGGGATTGTTTTACTGTACCGTTGGGTTGATTCAACTCTACATTGATGAGAAATTTTCACCAAACAAATCAGAGGGGAGTTTGGGCAGGACAGTAACATCCTTAATGTGAGTTTTCTTTCATTAGATTTGCTAGGGATATTGATTTTAGTGAAAATGATTTGTTTGGACGTTTATTTATTGAAAATAATTTTCATATAATCATTTTAATGTTTGTTTTTACACTTTAAAATGCGATTTCCATACCATTAAAATGATTAAAGGCATGTTTGAGAGTGATTTTGAACATAATTTTAACCATTTAAATCATTCCCTAACATGTCGTTAGTGGAGAAACCAGTGGATTTTCATTTATATGTATTGTTTGTTGTTGTCTGAACAGAGCATTGGCTTTGTTTATTGAATTGAGTGCTGAAATGTACAAAGCTGGAGTGGCTGCCAACATTGAGGCCTATGCATTGTTTGCTGGGGCTGAGTTTATTTGGGCATTGCTTGATAGTTCATTGCTTGGCTTCTCTCTGGCTTGTGTTGTTGGCCTTGTCTGCCCTCTGGCTGAGATCCCCATTATGAAGTATGTGAGCCACTCCTTTCCAATTCATCTACTAGTGGTTTATGATATTTGTTGGCTTAAAACATAGTTTTAGTTATTGTACTTTTCTTTTGTAATAGTTTGGTTTTTGTACATTTTTATGTGACAATTTTTAGTTCCTATGTATTTAGAAATGTAGAGGTTAATTCTCTAATGTTAGAAGGTTAGTTGTTAGTGGGGCATAGGAATGAGTATATAGTTGGACTACATTTGAGTTTGGATTATAGGGAGGTGTATCTACTTTATTCACTTGGCCCGACTTCAAATACATAAGTTGCTACTTGAAAAGATTCTTATGAAATTTTGGATGTCAAGAACTTAATTGTTATATTTGTGAAAGTATTAGGACTAAATTGTTATAGAGCAAAATATGAGGGCCAAAACGTTATAAGAGCCTTAGGATGAGAATGAAAATAGTGTCTAAGGTAGATTTTGCCCTAATTTGAAACCCTTATTGCCTTCCGAAGTTAGCTCTAGGATGGACGAAGTCTCTCTAGAAGATTAGTAGGGTGGATAAGGAGCATAATACAAGAAGCGAGGTCATGTGATACCTCGGTTATAAAAAAGATGAAGATTTCATGAGATACAATTAATTACATTTCTTCTTAAATTAAAAGGAAAAATCTTGACATGATGTTATGTTCTTGGCAACTCTGAAGTTAGTTCAAAAGATTGAAACTTCTTCTCACTTTCATAAAAGAACATACAATCTTCTATGACTAACTGATGAACTACACCTCCAATCCCCAACCGATTTTACCATAGAAGCCCAATAGTTTACAGAAAATCACTCAGATGTTCAAGTGACGTTTGATTCTGCAACAAACTTTTCCAGTTCAATCCTGTTTTCAGTAACCAAATGCTACTCTTCGATCTAATGCTTACGCAGGTTCTTCCATCTCTGGTATTATCCACAAGCAAATGTCGAGATCTTTGGTGAGGTAAGTAATGAAAAACACAGATCAGTAAGTGGTAGGAAAATTCAAGAATTTTCTATCCTGGAAAATTTTAAAGCTTGCTTTTGTTTAATACAGGGGATAATCAGCTGGACAATCACTTGCTATTTTGTATACACACCCTTCTTGATTAATTTATCAAGATGGCTCAAGTCTGTGGTGGATTCTGGTGCTGTAAAAAAAGATGGGTCTGCTTAGTCAAATGTTTTATATGCCTAACAGATTGGAAGATTGGAACTGGGAAGGTAAATAATTAATTTTTAATCTTATTGATGATCTATTATTTTTCTGTTTATAGGATTTTTTTTTTGAGAAAGTCAAACTTTCATTGAGAAAAGATGAAGAAAACACAGGAATAAAAAAATACCCCAAAAGAAGCCCAATTAACTTAAGAAAGGGCTCCAATCAAGCAAGATGAGACCTAAAGGATAATTACAAAAATCTTTACAAACGGATATCCAAAGAGGTATGATATTTAACAAGGGACCACACCTCACTCGACGGTCTCTCAACTTCTCTAAATATCCTATTGTTTCTTTCCCCTCAAGACCCCCAAACAATAGCAACCAAGCCACAGAAGGCAACCCTTTTAACGAAATGGGTGGCGGTAAAAAAACTCCAACATGGATATGCAAGTCCTCGGCCAGACCAAGCTAACAGAAAAAGACACCAAGAAGCCACCCCAGATCGATCTACCATACTGACAGGACCAAAGGAGATGATCAGCTAGACATCTTTTTTTTAATTCCTATATTTAATGGAATTAGGAGATTTCAATCTTAACATTTAATTTCATTAAATTGAATATGAATTTGAATTTGGAATTTGAATTTGAATAAGAGAGGAAATTAATACTCTTCTAAAAGATTGAGTTAGAAAATTCACTAGAAATTAATCAATAAATCACTCGAAGTTCAAATGCTCATGATCCAACCATATAGATCCCCAAACCCAACTATATTACTATATGAATATTCAATTCCAACACAAAACCAAGCAGCAAAAAGGGTATCCAATTCAATTCTTAAGGTCATGTTTGATAACCATTTGGTTTTTTATTTTTGAAAATTAAGCTTATAAGTACTACTTCTATCTATACGTTTCTTTGTTTTGTTATCTATTTTCTATCTATGTTTTTAAACACCAAGCCAAAATTTGAAATTGAAAAAAAAAAAAAAATTTAAAAAACTTGTTTTTGTTTTTAGAATTTGACTAAGAGTTCAAATATTTACTTAAAAAATATGAAACTCATTGTAAAGAAATCATGAGAAAGCAAGGTTAATTTTCAAAAACTAAAAATAAAAAATCAAATGGTCATCAAACGAGGCCTAAATGTTCAATTCTAACCAAAGTAAAAACCAAGCATGTGCATAAAATAAAAATGGTTAAATTACCAAGTTTAGTTCTTGAATTTTCATATTTGTGTCTAATAGATACTTGAACTTTCAAATTTGTGTCTAATAAGTCTTAGAACTTTTAATTTTGTGTTTAATAGGTTTCTGACATATTCAACATTATTTAAAATTAACTAATCTATTAGATATAAAATTGAATTTTGTGTAAGTAGGATATTAAACTTTCATTTACGTGTCCACGTTCAGGATTTTTTTAAAATTGAGAGCTCATGGACTTATTAGACAGAAGATCGAAAGTTTAAGGACTTATTAGACAGTTGTTCAAGGACTTATTAGACACAAAATTGAAAGTTCATTGACCCATTAGATACTTTGTGAAGTTTAGAAATCTATCTAACACAAACTTGAAAGTTGTTTAGTTCCAAAACGAATGTTCATATTTGGCCACAAATTTCCCCAAAAAAAAAAAAAGGTCAGCTAATCCAAGTAATTTGATTAGGGTTAACTTTGATTTACTGAGCCAAGTGTGTGTATGAAGAGTTTGGGACTGTTTCTGCAAGTAGCGTTTTAATCTTCATAAATAATAGAGCATTTAAAAAAAGCAATTGAATACCCTTATAAAACAATTTTTAGAACCTCCAAATAATTTTATTTTTTTAAACAAAGGTGTAGTGTGTTTGGAATAACTTTTGAAAAATAATGTTTTTGAAATAAAATTGATTTTTTGATTTGTACCTTTGAAAAAATTAATAATTTGGAGTGTGTTTAGTATATAGCTTAATGATTGATTTTAGATGATGAAAAGTGGTTTTTAAAAAAATTTAATAAATAAAAAGTGCTTAAAAATTAGATTAATTTAAAAACTTTTTTTTTCGAATAAACACTCGAGAGATGAATTATCCAAAAATAACTTTAAAGTGTTTAACTTAAAATTCTCAAAATATGTAGATATTTATAATTAATAGAATTACAAGTGTCGCCAAACAAATTTGTTATTTAAAACACATTTTAAAAAATGTAAGATATAATAATATTTTTATTGAAAATACTTTTTTCAAATGTGTTTAAATTAGAAGGTATTCCGAACATACTTGTAATAACGAGGTTAGAAATTCAAACTTAAAGTGGATACTTTAAACTATCTGGCCTTTTTTAATTAGATGTTGCCATATGTCACAATTAGATTCTATTTAGACATTTTAGTACTACGAGTTCCCTTTTATATCACAATTGTTTGGTCAAAAAATGTTTGCTCCATAGTTAGGTTATATGTAGAGTTGAGATGAGACAAATAAATTAATTAATCAAATAATAAACTTAGACTTCAAAATTTCCTACTAAGCCTCGACAAAAACTATCAACTCATGGACATGCTTTTTGATGATGAGATGGATGGAACTCAATATTTTCTTCAATCTTATATAGTAAAATTAAGGTTAAAATACCATTTTGGTCCATGTACTTTCAATAACACTTAAAATTGGTTCCTATTATTAGTTTATTGTTAATTTTTTTTTTAAAAAAAAGTCTATTAGCTTTCTCTCTATAAATTTTGGAAGTATGTATTAAAATTATTATTATTATTTAACCAATTTTAATAAAATTTAACTTCAAACTTATCATAGGCACCAATTTTAAACTTTATTGAAAATATAGAGACTAAAATTGGACATTTAAAAGTAAGGGATTAAAATAGAACAAAGCTCAAAGTATAGGGACCAAAATGATATTTTAATTTAGAATTAAATATTAAATGATTTTGTATCTTTTTTTTGGAATCCAAAGACTAGTTAAATATAACAAAGGCCATCGCTCTCTTATTGAACCTATTATTCATTTTGTATGGTTGTGGATCAATTATTGTAATAAATATGTTGATTCAATAAGGATTCTTAATTTTAGGGGTTGTTTGAGGCAATGAGTTGCAGAGAGTAAGAGTTAGTAAGTCTGGAGAGTTAGGAAGTCTTTGTTTGGGGCAAGGAGTTGATTTCTAAAATATGAGGTTTATTTTTATTTATTTATTTATTTTTATTTATTTTTTTTTTTTTGTGTTACAGTTTTTTTCTATAATTTTTCAAAATTTCATTATTAAAGATTTGTTCTCATGAATTTTAAGATTGAGATTTTTTGTTTATATTAATTTATGTATATTTTACAAATTTCTTTAAAGAAAAAAAAATTTGAACAAAATACTCCCTATTCTTTTTTCAATATCTCTCACATTAATTATTGGGATATTGTAAGTAATTTCTACAAATAAAAGAGGTTAATGAAATATGACTAAGATAGTTTCAATATTGCGTTCATGGCTACCCTGTTTTTAGGAGGAGGTTAATATAATGTTGATTTCTTAGAATGCCCTTGGTGGACATTCGTATATACAGTCATGCCATCATCATATCTACAACTTTTAACTAACTCCCATATTCTATTTGGAAAGGAAATCACGATTTAAAAAAAAAAATCACGTTGTTCATCTCAATTCGTAGAATATTTTATTGTGTTAAAGACATACGAGTAGAAAAAGGAAAGCGAGCAATCAAGGAAGAAAATGACGAATCAGAGAAGGCAAACGAGTACTTGAAAAAGTCAATTGGGAGTAGCTGAGGACTAAGGAATCGACCTCGAAATCATTTAGCAGGGCAATCGAGAACCCTCGATCTCAAGTGTAAAGGTATGGGGGATAAGGGTTCAAATGCATGACATTTTCTGGAGAATCGAATGTATAAACAAAAACAGAGTTCATTGAGGGAGATGATGGAGTTTTCAAATCCATCATTAATGGGGAGGACAAGTGGATAATTATTCATATTTACCCCTAATCAACATTTGGTAGGTAATGGTTGTGATTTAGGGATTCTAAATCTTGTTTTCTCACCAACGTTTAGTAGATACTTACACATATTTCTAGTTTGAGGATAGAGACCTCGCCTAAATGCTTGTATGGGTATCGAATGGGATGTACAAGGATTGCTGCTTTGTCGTTGATATTAGCGTTGTAGATACTAATATACACAGGAACGAGGCAAGTTTAAAGGAACTGGTAAGCACGAGGAAAAACCATCAAGAGAGGTCCTTGTGTGTCGTCAAGAGGAACAAGTAAATAAGAGAAAATACCTAATTGAGCTTAATTGGGTCAAGTATCTGTACATACCTCAATGTAGGGTGGAGATTTGTTGCTATTCGCCGATGACGAGGGACGAAAGTGGGAGACTCGTAGATATAAATATTTTTTGGAATCCGTGGGTGGTAGATACATAGGGTAGATACATTTATAATCATCCAACATAGGGAAAAAAAAGTAGATATATTTACTTGCATAAATAAAGTCATCATTTTCATTTTTGGTCATCTCTAATTTGTGTGTTTTACTCATTTTTAATCGTCTTCTGGTGTATTCTAGTGTTCTAGTTCAATTGGAGTTAATTGGAAGTGTTGGAGTAAAATTAAGGTTGTTACATTGTGTCTAACAAAAAATCATCATCTCTCTTCCTCATGATTTGCATATTTTTTAGGATTTCATTTGGTTGTTAAAAGGAGAAAACTTAGATAAGGGTATTTATGTCCATCAGTAAATAAAAAAATAATTAAAAAGAGTTGTAGCTATTTTTCAACTTGCACTATTAGATTTTAGCCATTTTTCTAGTTGTCCCTTAATTATTCATTTGCCTTAATAAAATAAAGTCTTACAATAATTTTTTAAATAGTACGTGTGATTTGAAAATATTTCAATCCATTAATTTAAAGGGATTCAAATAAACTTTAAAATTTTTATGTTTTTATTATTTCAATTCTAGAAATAATATAGATTTATTTATGTCAATCTTAAAATTGAGATTTTAAATTATATTATTTTATGCATATTTTACAATTTTGTTAAAGACTTGTTTTCGTCAATTTTAAAATTTTAATTTAAGATTTGTTTTCCAAACTTAATAAAAGTTATAATTTTTTTTTCATAATTTAACATTTTATTTTTCTAACTAATCAATGTAATGAATTATCTAAACTTTGATTAATTTGAAAATAATATATTTTTTGAAGTTTTAAAATAACTAAGTTAAGAATAAAATATCAAATATTTATGCTATTTTAAAATAAATAAGCTCAAAATGAATATATATTTTTTAACACAATTCAAAATGAATATCATACATACTTTTGTTCAAAATACTATATATTTATGTTATTTATTGTAATAATTTTATTTTATTAATTTTGGAATGAGAAATTGTTTATCTCTTTTTACTTTGAATATGATTATTTTGAAAATCAATTTTTTTTAATACGTTAATCTTTTTAAATAATAATTTATTAAATTGTAATACGAGTTAGTTTAAAATATGTTTTTCTTATCTTCAAATCATAAAATTATATATATTTTTGAGTTATTAATAAAAACAAAAGCTTAAAAAAAGATAAGATTGTTATTCGTTATAAGTAATTTTAGTTTAAACTTTAAAAAAATTGTAGATGACATGTGAAGAAAGTGAAATAAGGAGATTTTTATCAATTAAACAAATTGTTACGTAGTATTCTAATTTATATTAAAATTTTAATTTAAATAATGGTATCATATCTAAAAAATTTTTGTATAATTTATATTTAAAAATATATATATATATATAGAATAAAAAGAAAAATATTTTTGTTAAAAAATTTATTAAAATAATAAAAAATTATTAATTATTAATTAGTAATAATGATGAAAAAATTTATATAAAAAGAATGAAGAAAATTTTTTAAATTAAGAAATTAAAAAATTTATGTGAGAGAGAGAGAGAGAGAGAGAGGTGAAGAAAAGATGAGATAGAAAAGTTGTGGAGCCCACAATGGGAGTTGAAGGAGTTAATAAGGATATGTTTGGTAAGCAATCTGAAAACAAAATTTAAAAAACAAGGAATTCAATGAAAACAGAGTTTTATTTCATGTGTTTAGACATGTGTTTGGAAGCAGATTTAGAAATTGAATTCTAATTTAAACAATTGTTCAAGATGTGTTCTATAATGTATTGATAGACCGATGAAACTAGTTGTAGTTCCAAAACTAAATATTAAGTTGAATATAAATCATTATTAATTAATTTATAAACATGTTTTTTGTTATAAATTTCGTATAATTATTATTTTACAATATCATATGATTTATAATATATTATATTATACATATTTTAATTTAACAAAAATAAATTGAGTTTATAACATGAAATACTATATTTATTAAAGTTTTTATCTTTTTTAATATAATTCTGCATTTTAAAATTTCAAATTCAAAATCTAGTTACAATGAAAACATAAGAACGTTGTTTTCAAAATTTTCACTATTTCGATTACAGAATCCGAAAATAATTTTCGAAAACATATATGTCAAATGCATATTCATTGAACTCAGTGAACTGAAAACATAAAACAGAATTCAGTTTGTGGGATCCACAATCAAAAGTTGAAGGAAAAGTTAATAAGTTTGTAGGGCCTACAATAGGAATTAAAATACCCTTGGGCCAAACAAGGAGTTTTGAGAGTTATTAACTCCTCCCAACTTCACTCCCCCCAATTATTTGCTTTGCTCAAGGGTATTTTAACTCCTATTGTGGAATCCACAAACTTAGGCCCCGTTTGATAACCATTTAGTTTTTAGTTTTTGGTTTTTTGAAAATTAAGCCTATAAATACTACTCCCATTTATGATTTTACTTATTTTATTATCTACTTTTTGCCTTATGTTTTCAAAAACCAAGTCATGTTTTGAAAACTAAAAAAAGTAGTTTTCAAAAACTTGTTTTTGTTTTAGAATTTGGCTAAGAATTCAAATACTTTTTTAAGGGAGATAAAAATCATTGTAGAGAAATTGAGGGAAAACAAGCTTAATTTTCAAAAACCAAAAACTAAAAACCAAATGGTTATCAAACGGGGCCTTATTAATTCCTTTTCCAACTCTCATCTAACTCCCCATCATGGGTCTCACAACTTTTCTATCTCATTTTTTCTGCACCTCACCTCACTCCTACCTCTCTCTCTCCTCTCATCTCCTTTCTCTCTCTAATTTTTTTACATAATTTTTTTTAATTTCTTAATTTAAAAAAATTTATTTATTTTTTATATAAATTTTCTCATCATTATTACTAATTAATAATTAAAAATAAATAATTATTAATTTTTTTTATTTTATCCTATAATTTTAATAAATTTTTTAACAAAAATATTTTTCTTTTTATTCTATAATTTTATTTTTTAAATATAAATTATATAAAAATGTTTTAGATATGATACTATTATTTAAATTGAAATTTTAATATAAATTAGAGTACTACATAACAATTTTTTTAATTGATAACAATTTTCCTATCTCACTTTCTCCACATATCATCTATAATTTTTTTTTTTTTTTTTAAGTTTAAACTAAAAATGTATATAATTTTATGATTTGAAGACAAGAAAAACATATTTTAAACTAACACGTATTACAATTTAAGAAATTAGTATTTAAAAAGATTAACTTATTAAAAAAAATTGATTTTCAAACTAATCATATTCAAAGTAAAAAGATAAACAATTTCTCAATCCAAACTTAATAAAATAAAATTATTACAATAAATAACATAAATATTTAGTATTTTGCACAAGAGTATGTATGATATTCATTTTGAATGGTGTGAAAATTATATATTCATTTTGAACTTAATTATTTTAAAATAGCATAAATACTTGATATTTTATTTTTCACTTAGTTATTTTTAAACTTCAAACAATATATTATTTTCAAATTAATCAAGCTTTAGATAGTTCATTACATTGATTAGTTAGAAAAATAAAACCTTCAATTATGCAAAAAAAAAAATTATAACTTTTATTAAGCTTGGAAAACAAATCTTAAATTAAAATTTTAAAATTGACAAAAACGAATCTTTAACAAAATTATAAAATATTCATATAATAATATAATTTAAAATCTCAATTTTAGGATTGACGGAAACAAATCTATATTATTTCTAGAATTGAGAAACTAAAAAGATAAAAATTTTGAAGTTTATTTGAATCACTTTAAATTAATAGATTGAAATCTTTCTCAATCACATATAATATTTAAAAAATTATTGTAAGACTTTCTTTTATGTGAAAAATATCCAAGGCAAATAAATAATATTAATGGGAGAGATATTGAAAAAAGAACGTGGGGTATTTTGTTCAAAATTCTTTTTTTTTGAAAGAAAATTTTAAAATATACATAAATTAATAAAAACAAAAAATCCCAATCTTAGAATTCATGAGAACAAATGTTTAATAATGAAAATTTGAAAAATTATAGAAAGAAAACTGTACAAAAAAAGGCTAAAATCAACCCAAGACTTCAAAACTCAAAGTTTAACAAATCTGCACCTCAAACACATATTTCAAAACTCCAGACTAAACAATTCCTTGTTCCAAACACAAACTTCCTAACTCCTTAGACATTCTAACTCCTCGGACTTATTAGCTCCTACCTTCTACAACTCCTGCTCTCTGGAATTTCTTGTCCCAAACAGCCCCTTAGTATCTTCTCGTTGTCGGTAAGGCTCACTTAAACATTGTACATAGTGGACACTCATATCAACTACTTCAGTTTCATATTTATCACATAATAATTTTCTACTGTCAAAATAGCTACTTTCAACCTTCTTTTCTTAAATTCTAAAATCGACCTTTTGGGGGTTAATAAATGGATACCATTTTTACAAAGTGCTTCATAAAGAATATTTGTAATTTCCATAATTTATTTTATGACTATAAGCTGCAAGGATTTGATATCTTCGTAAGCAACGTTGGTATCTCCCAAATGGATATTGATTGTATTTTTTTTAAGACCATGAATCAATTATTGTAGTCAATAAGTCGATTTAATAATAATGTTTTATTGTTATATTAATTTAGAGACGTTCATTTTTTTCAGCGAGAATTCGCCCCTAATGACATGGGAAACCCTGTTTGGGCGAAAAATAGATGAGGGAGTGAGGGAAAAATTTTCTCAGTTAGCTAAACAAGGACAGAGACCGGGAATACATTTTCCATCCCCACCTCGATCCTAATTTCTTTATATATATATATATATATATATATAAAATAAAATATTATTTTGTTTTTTTTAAAGAAATTAAAATTTTTTCTTCAAATAGAATTTTTTCATGAGTAATTAACAATTTAAATAGAAAATTCATAAAAAAATTATTTAATCAAAATAAAATAAAAATAAAAATCATAAACGGGGATAATTTCTTATCGGGAACCCAATTCTCGTGAAATTTTTGTAGGGAATCCCTGTCTCGATCTCCGTGAATTAAATGCAAATTTTTGTGGGGACGGAGAATGAAATGAGAGGCGGGAATGAGAATGAGGACGACGAAGCCATACCCGATCTCCCCCAGCATTGTGGACATCTCTGTTGAACTTTTTACATAATAGATACTCATATTGTGGACTTTAATTTCATATTTATCTCAGGAGCATAACAAAGAGAATTCGTTATTTTTAGAATTTGTTTTGTATAAAATTATTATAAACTCAAAGAAGACAATAACTTTAAAGGTGCCAATAGATTCTTCCAATTTGAAGATATTATATAACGCCCAATAAATTATACCAAACACCAAAAAATATCCTCACAGGTGTAAGGTTTTTGGCAAAATATTAGAAGAGAGCAATCCCAAATCGAAAAAGTGCAAGTAAGTGATGAGCTTCAAGTACTGTAAAAGGAGTCTATGACTTTGATTTCAAATAATCCAAATTCAAAATACTTTAAGTCTGATATACCAACTCTAGTTAAGTGAGTGATATAAAACTTTGAGAGAATTCTGTGAGATTGTAATAATTTTTCACATAGTGGAGTTTCTTTCTGTTTGTGGTTTTTCTTCGATTTTAGAGTTGTTATATGTAAATTCTTGTGTTTCTTATTTTGTTGTTGTTTTTTAATTTCTCAGTTATTTTTTTACTTATCTATGTAGTAGAAGTGAGTTTTTTTCCCAACACTAACTATGGAACCACCTCTAAATTACCTACAAATCATTAAAAAATATTATGGAAGTATAACCGACGAAAAGTACTAATTTTCACCACTCATTTAAATTATGAGTTTGTTGACAATGCAAACATAGTCTCATATCGTAATTAAAACAAACATCTTGATGGTATAGAAATAAGAACATCATCATTTTTATGACGCTTTCTATTTAGAATCCATATATTGAAAACTCTACAAACCTAACCCTAAAGTTAAGAACATCCATTACAAACCAAACCAATTCAATGAAATTAAAACTCAGAATATCAAGTTTGACTCGATTTAAGACGTTTGTGAAGGCCCACATAAATGCCTAACCAATCAAGTTTATTAACATATTGCACCATTTTTGAAACAAACTTCCTAACCTTATCTTCAAGACAAGTTGGTTAATAGTACTTTACTTTACTCAACTTTCTCATCTTCTTTTCTGTCCCACCAAAAACTACATTAAAATCAAAGCCATTCTGCTAGTTACATCCCATTTTCATACAAAAATAGTCATTCTCTTCATTGCCTTTCTGTTTTGCCTCACTTTTGATTGGTTGAATTGAGAAGCGAGCAAGTGGGTGAGTTAAATGAAACCTGCCAAAACTATGAGTAAGTTTCATTATGATACATTTATTGCTACCCATTTCTCTGATGGGGGAGCGTTGGATGTCCATCATAGAAAAAAGAGGAAAAGAAGTGGTTACATTCACACTAATTTTCGCTTTTATGTACTTTCGGATCCGTGATGGTCTTGATCGGGCTAACTATACTTTTGATCCCTGAATCTAGAGTTTTACGACAAATTGATTGATTTTTATGAATTTTCTGATCTTACGATTTGGATTTGTACTTTTATAATGTAAGTCTAATTGGCCTTGAAAATGGGGCCCGATATGAAATATAAGAGACTCCTTAATTAGTAGGTAGGCCCCCCGGGTGTAAATGAGATAACAATATACTTGGTGTGCAAAGAAAAGAATACTTGTACGAGCATGATTATGGTGCAATCTTGTATTATTTCACCTTTTTTGCAGTTGAATATTATGTGGGAGTAGAGATTTGAACCTCTAACCTCTTGGTCGATGATACGTATTCATAAGTTGAGTTATGCTCAAACTTATATTTCACTTGTATAAAGCAACATGTAGGATATCGATTTTAAGAAAATTTGAGAGTGGGTTTGTGACTATTAATATAAGGTTCGTGGCGATTTAGGGAAAAATAGAGAGGAGATTTTTTCTCTTTGAGTGATTTAGAAATGAGAGGCACAATTTGGATATAAGATATAATCTACAAGAAAAAAAAATTTCTCCTTTATTTTCTTTTTTTCGCCTCTTGCACAGTGTAAATGGCTTGTTTGGTAGCCAATTTTTATTCTATTTTTTGTTTTCAGATTTACTGAATTTAGTGAATATGTGTTTAACATATGTGTTTTCGAAAACTGTTTCCGGATTCTATGATCCAAATAGTGAAATATTTTGAAAACAATATTTTTATATTCTCGTTGTATCCCAATTTTGAATTTGAAATTTTAAAATGTAAAATTATATTAAAAAAGATAAAAACTTTAATTAGTATTTCATGTTATAAACTCAATTTATTTTTGTTAAATTAAATCTTATTTGAGTGAATATTTTTTTTCTTATAACCAAATAAAATCAAAATTATACAATTATTATATGCATTGTATACAAATAAAAGTATTAAAATTCAATCATATTTAAAAATAAAAGTTTCAACTACAATTTTTTTACTTAATGTTCCTTTCTCTTTTATCTTTACCTTGTGGTTTTTATCAATAAGCATTAAACTTATATTAAAACAATTTATAATCAACATACATTTTTCATTTAATTATCAATGGAAATATGCAGTTATTTCTTTGGAATGAAAGTAAAATAAACATATAAATCTTAATATATTTTTTAAATTTAATTAGATAATAAACCTATCAAAGCCATCAAATATTTCATGTCCACTTTTTAACTCTCTCTCACATAATAAAATAATATATATTAGATTATTATATATGTTTGCTTAGGGAAAAAATAATTTAAATTATTAGATTGAATTAAAAACAATTAATTAATTAAAATATTTATATGAGATAATTAATTAATTAATTAATAATATATTAAAGCAATTGAAATTAATTTTTACATTAATTAGAAAGTAATTAATGAGTAGTTTCTCTCTCCTCTCTCCTACAAATAATTAAATAAATATAAATTAATTAAAATATAAATACAATTTTATATTAAATATTTAAGATAATATCAAATAATAGTTATAAATATATTAGCTATAATTTTATTAAGTCTAAATAACATATTGATATTATTAATTAATAATAATTAATTAATATAAATTAACTAATTAATTAGGTCATATGTTTACTGTTCATCGCCCCAAGTATAAAAATTTCACCTATATGGAGGGTATAAGAAAACTCATGCTAGATGGGTTTTAAAGTTTCATGGATAATAATATATCTTGAATTTTAAAAAGCAAAAACTAGTGAAACAAACATTGATATTAAATATTTGTCTAAAAATCTATGGTTAAATCTATAAAACGGGCCCTTAATTATAATAGCGTGACATTGGAAATGAATAGAACCTATTAATTATAATAATGTGGCATTGGAAATGAATATAACCTATTAATTATAATAACGTGACATTGGAAAATGACTATATTTTTACTTTTTATTGCTTACGTACGTGGTAATATATTTCTGTTCCTTCTCTTTTTGTTGGATCCATTTTTTTCATATGTTCCTCCAAATAGGACAAAAGAAGAAGTTAAAATACTAATTTGTTCCTTATACTTTGGATTTTATTCTATTTTAGTTCATGTACTTTTAAATGTCCCAATTTCAATTATTGTACTTTTAATAAATCTTAAAATTAGTCTCTAAAGTTAGTTTAAGATTTGAATTTATCGAATGACTAATTTTAAAATTTATTGAAAGTACAGGAATTAAAATTAGGCATTTAAATACATGAACTAAAATAGAATAAAACTCAAATTGCAGAGATCAAAATAGTTGGCTAAAAAAATGGGTGGAGAGAGAAAAATATAAAATGGTTTAGGCTAAAAATTGAAAAGACTTTTGGGTCACAAGGACAAAACTTCAATCTGAAGGTTCACTCTCACCTTGGTTGATAGCGAGCTAAGAAATCAATTTGGGATGGACCATTTTGTAGGTGGCTGAGTTGATTTAGATGACAAATATCTATATCAATGATGGTTGAAAAGTTTATCAACAATACATTGTATATATATTTCTTTAAATTATCCTTCATTTCTTAGAAGAATAAGAGAGAATAAAAGGGAGAGTGTTAAGATAGCCTGTAAAAATCCAAGGCTAGGCTGGACTATTTTTTTTTTTTTTGTTGTTGTTACTATTCGGTTAGGATTATCTTCTAAAAACTAGCTATTAAAGTGAAAATTATCCCATGTATGAGTGTTTTATTTGATTAATTATTCATCAAAGATATATAAAAGTATAAGGTTTCTCTTGCATCTCCTTTTCTTCGTCATAGTTCTCTAGTTTGTATTTTGAGAGAGAGGGCAGTCGAGAGGAGGATGAGAAGGTGAGGGCAATCGAAGATTGAAGAGTGAGGAAGAAAGGTGGATGAAAAATTCGGCTTAAAATATATTGAGCCTGTTTATCAAATATTTTGGCTTACCTTCCTTTATTGTATTAATAGCATAGACTTACCAGAATCTTAATTGAAAATTTATATACATAATAATAATTCAATTTATAAGTCAACTTGAATATAGCTCAACTGTTTAGACATATATTATCATCGACTAAAAGGTTAGAGGTTTGAATCTCGACCCAATGTTATTGAACTAAAAAACAATTGAATTTATAATTTGGCAAATAATTTATCTATATAGGACACATTGGAAAATGTCCATCATGTAAGTTTAATGACTTTGATGAAATGTGAGATCTTTTCCTCTTATTTAAAATCAATTAGTTTAAAAATTAGTTGCGATTCTTAATTAAAATTACTTGTTTTCCTTTTTGCACAATTGTGAATTTAAAGAAAGCCAACAAAATCGGCTTCAAGAGTCATAGCTTTCATGATTTATTATTATTATTTTAAAGGATGGCAACGTCGATACGTTGCTTTATATTTTAGGTGATTTATATTTATTAATATCAAATTTGTGGTTCCAACTCCTACTAACTAACCTCTTTTTTTCTTCAAAAAAGAAAAGAAAAGAAAAGAAAACTTCTATTGTTTTTATAGATTAAAATGGCAAATCTTCCTTTTGTATTTTTATAGGTATAGTGCGTTTGACTACAAAATTGTTTTTCATGTTTTGATTTAAGAAACTATAATTTCAGTCTTATAATTGTAAGTTGAGACTTATTATACTCATCTACTAACCAAATTTGTAAATGAAGATGTAACAACTTACCATACAAGATATAGACTATGCAAAGACTATGTCAAATGAAAAAGAAAGCAACAAATAAAAACATTTTAGATTACACCATTAATTTATTGTGGTAGGATTAAAAATCAAGTCCAAAGTTTTAATTTTAGTCAAGTCAACCCTCCCTCACACACAAAAGAAAATACATTTCATTAATTTGAATATTTTTTAGATTTATTTTTTTTTATGGTAGAGGGCCTCCATAAACTATTAATAATGTGTTTAAAATTCAAATGCAGAGATGAAAGGTTAAAGATTGTTATAATAAATCTACCTTAACCATATACTAAAAACTTCTGATTTCAAAATTTAGTTTGGCTCTCTGAAGAGAGATCAAAGGAAAATGTTGAACATTATACATTGAAAAAGAGGGGGAAAAAAGCTTAGCCAGCCAATATTTAGTGCTGAAAATCTACCATCACCTTATTATTCTTGGTCCATGACTTAACAAAATGACTAAGGTAATTTAAAAGAAAAATATTGCTCCTTATCTAAGGGTCCTTTATCAAAATTAATGAGAGATATTTTTTATAATGGCATTGCGATTGTAATTGATATGGAATAATATTTTTAAAACACCCCTAATTATTAAAATTAAGAAAATAGAACCATCGCAGAATAGAGTTGTAATATTATCATGTATTTGTAAGATAGGACCATGTTAATTTATGTATGATCATATACATGATCAAATATATAACTAATATGTCCAATCGTTAAAAACAAACAAACAAATAGCTAATACGACCTAACTTTTCTTAATCTAGTTGGTAGCTCATGCTAATAAAATAATGACTAATTACCCTAATTGAACAAAAAAAGAGTAATTGAAAGGAGTAATGATGTGAGATATGTGTAACCTTTAATGATATTGATCAAGAGATTTAGTTGAGCTACTCGGTGCATAGTCGTTTTGAGTTGAAATTAATTTCAAAAAGAGGAGCCAAGTTTTAACAACTCATCCATATTGTAAGTTCAACATGATTTTTTTTAGTTCAACAATATACGTGGGGTGAAAAGTTTGCACCTCTAACTTCTTGGTCGAGGGTATATATACCTTAACTAATTTGAGTTATGCTCAAGTTGAAAGTTCAACACACTCATCATTTATTGAGGCTCCTTTTGATAACCATTTGGTTTTTGAAAATTAAGCTTACAAATACTACTTCCACCTATGGATTTTTTTTGTTTTGTTATCTACTTTTTACAGGTGTTTTCAAAATTCAAGCCAAGTTTTTAAAATTAAAAAAAGTAGTTTTTAAAACCTTATTTTTGTTTTTACAATTTGGCTAAGAATTCAAATGTTTTATTGAGAGAAAACCATTGTAGAGAAATGGTGAGGAAACAAGCACAATTTAAAAAAAAAATCAAATGGTTATCAAACAGGGTTTGAATGTGTCTGATTTTAGTGTTATTCAACTTGAAACACAACAACTAGCCAATTTGCCAAAGTGAGCATAGCTCAACGATAATTGGCATGTACTCATTCTCTTGAGGTTAGAGGTTCAAATCCTTATACCCCACATTTGTTGTACTAAAAAAAAATACTAACCAATTCAATTAATCCTTTTATAGCATGGCAACTTGTGATTTAGGGCAAAATATTTGGTCGTACCATGCCATGATCCAATATATTCGGCTATCACCCTAATAAATATCATTCTCATTAGTCATTCTAAATATGTTTTACCCACTCTTTAGTTTACTAGTAACACACGCGTGTCTTAGATATTAATTACATATTGTTTATTAAATCACCGTCTTTCTCTGCCATTTGCTACCAAAAAAAAACTATAAAAATACTTAACAAACAGTAAATTATATTAAATTACTCATTCTGTTTATCTACCATTTTCAAAAACAATGGAGGGAGAGCTCATTCTCTTGTCGACCTCTAACATCACCATAATGAAGTCTCTTCAATAATAAATTACTTGAATCTTGAGGATTGAAAATTTTGATATAAATGATTTGGTTTATTGAAAATAAAGATTAGACTTATATAGCCATAGCCATCAAATGAAAAGGTGGAAATCAAAATTTCTCTCCTACATGGTTTTAGTTTTTTAAATCATTTTAAAAGATATGGAAGAATTCAGTTGTTGGATGCATTATATATAGATTAATCAAAATAGATCAGAATCTAATATTTTGTTACTATACTTATTCAAAAAATCTTATCTTTATTTTTTAAAAAAATATTTAAGTATTATTTTAATTTCATATTCTCAAAAAACAATTATTCAAAATTTTTTTTAAGTTTTTGTTCAAACTTTTTAAATATGCATTATTTTTTTTTAAAATATTAGTTTATTTAAAAACAATATCTTTCATAATAATTTCATATTCTCGAAAAACATAGGTTGAAAAATATTATTTTAGTTTTTATTATTAACTTTTTCAAGTATTCATTAAAAACACTTTATTTTTAAATATGCAATTAATTTTTTTTAAATATTAGTTTGTTTTTTTTTAAAATCTTTCATAATAATTTTATATTCTCGAAAATACATAAGTTCAAAAATATTATTTTAGCTTTTTTAATTAACTTTTTAAATATTTATTAAAAAATCTTTAAATATTATTTTATTTTTAAAAAAATATTTTCAAAATATGCAGTAAATATTGTTTATAAATATATAATAAATAATTAAGTATTGTTGTATTATTTTATTATTTAAGTTATTCAAATATGCATTAGTTAATTGGAAGTTGGATATACGTGTTATTTTATCATTTTATTATTCCAATATGTTTAATATTGGTTTAATATTATATTTTTATCATTTTATTATTCAAATATGCTTAATATTGGTTTAATATTATATTTTATCATTTTATTATTCAAATATGTTTGATTTATCATTTTATTATTCTAATTATTCAAATATGCATTAGTTAGTTGGAAGATTGGAGATCGTAGGGATTTTAGAACCTTTATTCAAATTAGAGATCACACATAAAGATTTTAGAACATTTATTCAAATTGAGGGCAGAAGGGAAAATCTTTAAGTTAAGAAGGAAAAAATGGAAAGTCTTTAAATTAAGAAGAGGCAAAAGGGGAAATCGACAATTTCTTCCCTCAAACGCCATTTAGATAGTATATAGAATGGAGATCGTAGAGATTTTGGAACCTTTATTCAAATTAGAAATCACATGCGTAAAAATTTTAGAGGGCAAAGGAAAAATCTTTAAATTAAGAAGGACAAAATGGGAAGTCTTTAAATTAGAAAGGGGCAAAATGGAAATTCAAAAGTTTCTCCCCTCAAGTGCCATTTAGATAATATAGATATAGATGGAGATCGTAGAGATTTTAGAACCTTTATTCAAATTAGAAATTACATATTGCATAAAGATTTTAAAACTTTTATTCAAATTGAGGACAAAAGGGAAAAGCTTTAAATTAAGAAGGGCAAAATGAGAAGTATTTAAATTAAGAAGGGGCAAAAGAGAAAATCAAAAGTTTCTCCCCTCAAGTGCCATTTAGATAGTATAGATATAGATTTTGAAACTTTGTTGAATTGATCATCTCCAACACGTATTATTTGGTCACGGACAATTCTTTTTTCATCCATAATAAAATTCTCACATCTGCAAAATCAAACATATAATTTAACAACTATACATTTTCCTTTAACTAAATCCAAAATTAGGAATAAGCAATTAATTTTTTTTCGTAAGTTTGATGAAGATATGATGATTCCAATGATGTCAAAGATCTTGAACAAGAAAAGAAATATCATCGACAAATTTAAAATAATTCAAAGATGTACTTTTACACAGCTAAAAAACAAGGAAAACTAATGAATAAGACCCCGTTTGATAACCATTTGAGTTTTGAAAATTAAGCCTATAAATACTACTTCCACCTATGACTTTCCTTGTTTTATTATCTATTTTTTAGATATGTTTTCAAAAACCAAGCCCAGTTTTGAAAACTAAAAAAAGTACTTTTCAAAAACTTGTTTTTGTTTTTGTTTTTGGAATTTGACTAAGAATTCAAATGTTTTGTTAAGAAATATGAAACTCATTGTAGAAAATTGATGACAAAACAAACACAATCTCTAAACACCAAGAACCAAATGTTTATCAACCAGACCTAAGATATTCATATTCGTTCCATTTTAATGGTAATATTTGTCATAATCAAACCAAGCCACCACTCATACACCTAACATAAAAAGGTTGTCAGCATTGTAGTAAGATAGGCCATACAAAAAGCTTACAACATAAGCTTGTTTAGTAGGCAATCTGAAAACTCATGTTTTCATATATGTGTTTGGTAGCAAATTTAGAAATTAGATTCTAATTTAAACAATAGTTCAAAATGTATTCTATAATATATTTATAGACCATAAACCTAGTTATAGTTTCAAAACTAAATATTGGGTTAAATATAAATTATTATTATTAATTTATTTATGAACATGTTTTTTGTTATAATTTTGTTATAATTATTATTTTACAATATCATATAATTTATAATATATTATATTATACATATTTTAATTTTAAAAAAAATTGAGTTTATAATATGAAATGTTATATTTATTAAAGTTTTTATCTTTTTTTAATATAATTCTACATTTTAAAATTTCAAATTCAAAATCGGGATACAATAAAAACATAAAAATGTTGTTTTCAGAATTTTCACTATTTGGTTCACAGAATTTGAAAACAATTTTCAAAAACACATCTATCAAAAGCGCATAATCACTAAACTCAGTGAATCCAAAAACATAAAAGCATAATCCAAATTGCCTACCAATTAGACCCTTACTTTCTAACTAGTTGTTATATAGAAGCACTTCTCTATACTTTCTAATATGATTTGCCTTTTATAGATCAAAATATTAATAAAATCTATTTATTTATTAAATACAAGCTAAATAAATAGATAATATAGGTAGTACATATAGGGATAATTTTATGAATAATGTAGTGTAAATAAAAATTGACAAAATTGAAGTAGTTTTGAAAAAAAGAATTTAATAATGTTAAAAAAAATTACAAATTTAGGGTAAGAAAGAAAAGTAATGTTTAAAATAGAGTACTAAAATCGTGTAGCAAGTGTAGTTGGTGAGGTGGCCATTTAATGTGTAAATCATGTACATGAGTTGGTGAGGTGGCCATTTAATGTGTAAATTGTATACATGGTACACGATTTACCTATGACTCGTGTACCATGTACACGATTTACTTTTTTTTTTTTTTTTTTTTTGTAATTAAACTTATAAAATATATTTCCAAAATTTGAGGTTGGAATAAAAAAAAAAGAATTGTTATCTAAAGTATTTAAAAATACAATACTAGCCATTAAAATAAAATAAGTATTTTTTTTTTTGAAAATAATGAAATTAGATCGAACAAATGTCTAATGATTAGTAAGTATTAAGATTTAACAAAAAGTTATATACAAATGGTAAAATATCACTAAAAACTCATGTACCACATGGTGGTCGTCTTCTTGAACAGGCTCCACGACGAGGTTGAGCACATCAAAGTGTGATTGATGATGAATTACATCACCAATATCTTATTGTACAATAGGTGACAATGGATCTTGTGCATAACTCTTGTGTTGATGACTAGAACTTGAAGCAATGTTCGCTAAACCTTTGAAAAACTAAAAACACAAATAATTTACTCAGTCCAAAAAACATGTAGATCGGTCTAAGATAAGTCAAAAAAACATGTAGATCCGTCTAAAATAAGTTTAAAATTACAATGTATGTAACAACAATTTCAAAACTCAAGAACAAAAGATAATAAGTAGTCAATGTATACTTACAAAGCGTTGTCTTGAAGACAATTATTTACTCTGCACGGGTTGCAAGCAGACTACAGTGATCGTCTCAATAGAATACAACGACTAACTTTGATAAAACAACAATCTTGAACTACTCGGATCTTGCAAAGCTCTTGGATATTTGCTCTCAACTTGACTCAAGATTAAAGAGAAGAAAGATGAGAGAAGAACTCTTTAATTGGAATGAGATACTCCAAAATGGAATGAGATCCTTCAAATGAAAAAATAAGTTGCTATTTATAGGCTAGCAACTTAGTAACTCTCCAAAAATAAAATTAATATAAACAATATAAAACATACATTAAACTTAACTCGATTATGTAATTACTTGTAAAAATTCAAACATAACTCAACAAATTTAACTTTTAAGTTAAATTTGTAAAAGAAACATCAACACATTTTGATGTTTCCAACCATTTTGAAACTTTTGAATTTCAATTCAAGTAACATCAATTCAGTTTTGATGTTTCAAACCAACACTTTCTTTCACAAAATTTTACTATAAAATCCAACAATCCCCCACATAAAAGAAAGTTTGAAAATCAAAACAAAATCGTTGAGAGCAAACAAACAAGCTATGCATCAGAATATGTGTCTTCTGGATTTGAACCTTCCTTAGTGAATATCCATCGAACTTACTAAAGAAATAGTGATACTAGCCCTAGAACCATTCTTCTCATTAGTAAATTAAAACAATAGACATCACGCATAACTCATCTTGTATGTTTGAGTTCTATACGTTTGTGTCCATTTTGGTCCTAGACAAAATCCCGAATTCATGAGAGCTTTAGAGAACATAAGCCATTTTAAAAGTCCTCATAGAAGCGACCCCACTTCTACTCTCACATAAGTGATATTGATTAAGAGTATTATGTCATTACTCCCTTGTAAACAAGATATCAACATGACTTTAGCATCAACAAATCACACACTCTACAACATCATAAAAATGGGAAGAAACTATAAGTTTCATAGTGTGTCAACTATAAATTATCCAACTAGTTTGCCTATTAAATCTAGATCTTAGGATCTCTAGTCAACTAGGTTAGGTTACCATCAAATAATTTATTTCATAGGCTTTAGCCATATTTCCCTCGATGTATATGTCACTTGCTCTCTTGACAATCATTTCGTTAAAGGATCTGCAACATTTTCTTTTGATTTCACATAATCAATGGAAATAATTCCATTAGAGAGCAATTGTCTTATCGAATTATGTGTACGTCTTATATGTAGCGATTTCCCATTATAGACATTATTCTTGGCCCGCATAGAGGCCGCCAAACTGTCACAATAAATACATATTGCGTTTACAGACTTTGGCCATAATGAAATATCTTCAAGAAAGTTTATAAGTCATTCAGCTTCTTTTCCAGCTTTATCAATAGTTATAAACTTTGATTCCATAGTAAAACGTGCTATAAATGTTTGTTTTGAAGATTTCCATGATACAGCTATTCCACCTAAGGTAAATATATTCCCATTGATTGATTTAGTCTCCATGATATAATAAATCCAATTAGCATCACTAAATCCTTCCAATACATGTGGATCCCTCGTATAATGCAATCCATAGTCTATAATGAACTTCAAGTACCTTAGAACTCTGACTAAAACATTCCAATGATCATGCCCAGGATTGTTGGTGTATCTTGCTAACCTTCCTACTAAATAAGCAATATCAGGTCTTGTACAACTCATTATGTACATTAAGCTACCAACAATTCTAGAGTATTCTAGAGAAGACACACCTTCATCATTTTTCTTCTTTAACTTACAATTTGGATAAAATGGAGTAACAGTTGGTTTACTCTCAAATTGATCAAATTTTCTCAACACTTTCTCTATATAGTGAGATTGAGAAATTATGAATCCTTTTGAATTTCTTGTTATACGAATTCCAAGTATAACATCAATAAGATCAAGGTCTTTCATATCAAAGTTGGATTTTAACATCTTTTTAGTGGAATCAATGACACTTCTGTTTGTGTCCATTATCAACATATCATCCACATACAAGCAAATAATGACACAATGTTAATCTTTGGTTTTAACATAGACACATTTATCACACTGATTTATCTTGAATTCATTCGATAACATAGTGTGATCGAACTTTTCATGCCATTGTTTGGGTGCTTGTTTCAACCCATAAAAAGACTTAACCAGTTTTCAAACTTTATCCTCAAGTCCATTTACAACAAACCCTTTAGGTTGTTCCATATATATTTCTTCATCTAAATCTCCATTTAAAAATGTAGTTTTTACATCCATTTGATGTATTTCCAAATTGTGTAAAGCTGTGATAATTCTCAGTTATGAGAATTATTCAACTCTAAAACCAAGTTGTTCTTGCTAATTTTGAGGATTTTTGTTGACCAACAAGCAAGATAAAAGTAACATTTTGTATAAATTCATGCAAGCTTGTTGAAACTTGATGATTACAAGAATTTTGAGAAAAGATAAAGAAAGTAGCTTAAGTTGTTGTCTTTTGTGCAGAATTGAAGACTTTGCAAAAGGAATGCAATTGCATTCCATTTGCAATGTAACCAGAAGAACAGAGGAAGGGAGAATGCGATTGCAAACCAATTGCATTCTATGGAACAACAAGTCAAGCTCGAAATTCGCGGGAATCACCAAGATTTGCGTGATTTGCACAGTTTATGGAGAATTTGGATTTGAAGAAATGAAGACTTTGCAAAAGGGAATGCAATTGCAATCCATTTGCAATGTAACGTGAAGAACAGAGGAAGGAGAATGCAATTGCAATCTAATTGCATTCTCTGGAATTACAGACCAAGTCCGAAAATCACGCAAATCACGCCAATCATAGATTTTGTGCACGATTTTGGAAGATTTTCATCCCGATTTGATTCCTAGAAGTTAGCCCATGGATTGAGGATGATTTATATGGAAACCCTAGCCTTCAACGCCTATAAAAATGGTGGAAAACGAAGCAAATGGTGGCTGGGTTTTCTGCTGCTCGCCCACAGTTCGAAGTTCATTTTTTAGAGTTTTTAGTTTCTGTTTTCTTTTCTTTTCTCCCGAGAGCACAATCTTCTGGGTTTATTTTTCTTCAAAGACAATAGCTACCGAATTCACTTTGTTATTCGCTCAGTCCATTTTAATTTTTTTTGTTATTTTCGAAATTCTTCTCTACATTGAAGCTCGAGCATTCTTCGATTTAATCTTCAATCAGCAATAATTCAGTTTCCTGCAGATTTGTTTACTGTTTTCCATTATTTTCCAGCCTCTGTTTTCGGCTTCTGCAGTTTTGTAATTCTGTTCTTGGTATTTTTTCTTTTGGGTATTGTTTTGCCATATTGTGGAATTCCCGTGGGTTTCCTTGTTCTCTTTGAAATAGAAATTATTCCCAGCATTTGTTCTTTGTTTTCCAGTGGGTTTTCCTTTCTCTTTTAAACATTAATCTAATTTCCAGTAGTTTTATTTTGATTACCCATAGGATTCCCTTTTTCTCTAGAAAGTAGAAATTGATTCCAGTAGCTAAATTAGGAGAAATTGGCTTTAGAATATATTTTTCTTGTTGGAATTCTAATTAGGTTTTCTTTAGAATTATTTTTCTCCTCTTAGAACTATGAATTTTTCAATAAACTATTTTGGGATTTTTACTTTTTCTACAATGAGCTAAATTTCCTCTAGGGGTTCAAGTTGGTAAATGCCCTAAGGAAAAAAGTAAAGCTCTAAAGCATAAACAATCTAGTTAGCATGTGTACTTTGTTTGTTTTTGTTGAATTTAATTTTGGGTAAACCTAGCCGGCCAACTAGTGCTTGCTCATCAAGCTCGAACTTAATATCGAAAGAGTTAAGGGAAAGCCGATGTCGCAAAAGCAATGGAGGAAAAGGCTTAGAAATAAGTCCTGAACATCGACCCTAGACATAGGGCGAGACTCCAAGACCACTAGGGTTGTGTGCGAAGTATCTAAGTTAGATTAGCCATAGACGTATAGGTTTAATCACTTAGTCTCCTAAAGGTTTTGAATCAAAATCGAATAGGAGTTTAACCCGGTTTACTTAGTCTCACATGTTAACTATGATTGCAATTGCAAAGTGAGTTGCATTCTTCCAAAGGTGCTTGCATCACTTGAATCCCTATTTTATTCTTTGAAT
Source organism: Trichosanthes truncata (assembly GCA_033996785.1). Classification (NCBI taxonomy): domain Eukaryota; kingdom Viridiplantae; phylum Streptophyta; class Magnoliopsida; order Cucurbitales; family Cucurbitaceae; genus Trichosanthes; species Trichosanthes truncata. The sequence continues at coordinate 7,957,084 of JAWPNB010000007.1, forward strand.
TTTCACTCACTTGTTAAAACCAAACTCACGCATTTTGAACTTTCGGTTACCCCTATTGCGATTTGCAAACATATTTGGTGTCATTCAAAATAGATTTTGTTAAAACCGTTCCCTTGGGTACGATACTCTGGAATACTTCCAGTTTCTTTATTACTTCGATCACGTGCACTTGCGTGTTAGCGGATCAAGCTGCTATTGCGATTAACATCCTTATAGATGTAATCCTCATCACTGGAGAATAGACATCCATTTGGTGTATTTCCAAATTTTGTAAAGCTGCTATTGCGATTAACATCCTTGTAGATGTAATCCTCATCACTAGAGAATAGGTATCAAAGAAATCTAACCATTCTTTTTGGCGAAAACCTTTGGCACGTGTTTGTTCCCAGGTACCAAGTGAGAAGTTTGGGTTTAATTACCCTAACCCATGTTTGGTTCCCAGTTTTACAAATCTATATACCCAAGTAATTTAACCCCCCATTTTCTCCTTATTTTAATAAACACCCTTATTTACTTTTACCCACTTTTTCTTCTCCCAATTTTCCTTCCCTCTTTCTCTCTCCTCTCTCTTATGCACAGTACCTATTTACCCATTTTCTCTTATCCTAATTTTCCTTCCCTTTTTCTCTCTCCTCTCTCTTCCATTCTCACGATTTCTCTTCCTTTCACTCATCACAATTTCCTTTCTCTCTCCTCTCAAGATTTGTTCTCTCCCTTCTCCCTTTCCATTAACCCCAAGCTGTTCTTCACCTTCACAATCGACGGTATGACTTCATATCATACAGTATTGTTGTTAAATTTTTGGAGCGATTGGAGAAATTGGTGCTCTGTTTTTCCAAATTTGAAGAGAATGATATGGTGTACGAGATGTTCATCGTGAAGAAACTTATTATTATATTTTAAAATTTTTATTAATGTATAAATTATAATATTTTATTATAAATTCCAAACCACACACGTTATATAAACCTAAATTTAATACGTCAATTTCCATTTCATAAAATAAAATCCATTTTTCTAAATCCACAACTTTCCTAAACTTATTTTCTTATGAAAATGTAAAAATCATGTTATCATAGTCAACTAAAAACATAATATTTGTAAAATTAATTAATTAAACTATTTTGGTTAGTGTATCTTGAAGTTAATAGCTTTTAAAATAATATTATTTAAAATATTTTAACTTTATAACCTTATGTATTAGTTAAATATAGAAAGTTAAGTCCAATAGTAATTTTGATGATAAGTAGTAAATAACTTTTGTTAGCACAACAAGTTATAAATCATTAAATAAACAATTGATAACATTTTCTTTATAGTATTCAAGTTGAGAGCAAGTATCCAAGAGTTCTGCTAGATCCGAGTAGTTCAAGGTTGTTGTTCTATCGGAGTTAGTCGTTCTATCCTGCTGAGATGATTGTTGTAGTCTGTTTGCAACCCGTGCAGAACGAATAATTGTCTTCAAGGACATCACTTTGTAAGGGTGTCTCGACTACTTATTATCTTTTGCTCATGGATATTCACAAAATTGTTGTTACATACAGTGTCTGTACTATTGTTTACACTGTAATTATTTGTTGCCAATTAAGTTGTAATCAAATTTGCTAGTGTTACTCAGTTCTTATACATAGCATATTATTAATTCCTACAATCTGAAGACAATTACTGAACTAATGGCTACAAGCTCATCCATTAATGGTACTGTTCCTACCATGATGGGATCGACCATCCTAAAAACTTATGCTGAAAAACCAGAGAAATTCAAGGGAGAAAACTTCAAAAGATGGCAACAGAAGATGATCTTTTGCCACATCATGTTGAACCTTGCTCACATTTTGAAGGAAGAATGCCCAATTACCCCACAAGAAGCAACAATCCAAGAAGAAAAACGTGAATCTTGGACCAAGGAATGATGTCAACAAGCGCATTCGTGGAAACTAGTTGGTTTGTGGTAAGAGTGGCCATACAGCTACAACTTATCGACAAAAAAAGTGACAAAGCTCAAACCATTAGGCCAATGTTGTGGAAAATGAAGATCTAGTTGCTATCATTTTTTAGGTAAATATGGCTTCTGACACCAAAGGTTAGTGGATTTTGATACTGGTGCTACTAGGCACATTTGTAAGGACAAGTCATTGTTCACCTCATATGAGAAACTAGATGATAGCAATAATCTATACATGGAAAATGCATCAACGGCCTCTGTGGAAGCAGAAGGGAAGATCTTGCTGAAATGGACTTCTAGAAAGACACTTACCCTCAATGATGTGTGCATGTGCCAAAGATTCGAAAGAATCTAGTGTCAATAACTCAATAAGAATGGGTTCAAGCTTGTATTTGAGTCAGATAAATTTATTCTGACCAATGAGGGTATGTATGTGAGAAAAGACTATCTGAATGATGGTATGTTCAAACTGAATGTATTGGCACAAATGCCCAAGAATAATAATAATAACAACTATTTTGCTTATATTATTGAGTTATGTGATGTATGACATTCTAGGCTGGAGCATGTCAATTATCATTCTTTACATAGAATGGTAACTTTAGGACTATTGCCTAATTTTAATATTTATAACAGACACAAATGCGAAGTTTGTGTTGAATCAAAGTTTACTAGAAAGTCATTTTCATATGTGGAAAGAAGTAATAAGGTACTTGCTTGAATCCACAGTGATGTATGTGACATGAAAAGTACCCTCACAAGAGGCAGTAAGAGGTATTTTGTCACATTCATTGATGATTGTAGTAAATATTGTTATATATACTTATTACATAGTAACATAGTAAAGATGAAACCTTATAGATGTTTTTAAAGCAAATAAGGCAAAAGTTGAAAATCAATTTGAAAATAATGTAAATGTGTTTAGATTAGATAGATGTGGTGAATATGAATCATCATCACTTTATGAATTCTGTGAAGTTAATGATATAATCCATCAAACTACATCACCTTATACACCACAACAAAATGGTATAGCAGAAAGAAAGAACCAAACTTTAAAGGACATGATTAATTGCATGTTAAATAGTTCTGGTTTACCCCATAATTTGTAGGGGGAGACTTTGCTTACAGAAAATTTTACTCTAAACAGAATTCCACATAAGAAGACTGATAAATCACCTTATGAAGTGTGGAATAGAAAATTACCCTCATATAAAATCTTGAAAGTGTGGGGATGTTTGGCAAAGGTACATGTTCCTTTACCAGAAAGAACCAAACTAGGACCTAAGACAATTGATTGTGTTTTTATAAGCTATGCAATGCATAGTGCTGCTTATAGATTCTTGGTAGTTAAATCAAAAATACCGGATATTAACAATAATACTATTATGGAATCTATTGAAGTTGAATTCTTCGAGGATATATTTCCTTTGAAAGAGGAAAGACACAGAAGTAGTGGTGTCAAAAAGAATTATGAAGCTAGCTCTTTGAAAGGTCAAGATGATCAGAAAACTGAGTCTGAACCTAGAAGAAGCAAAATAGCTAAGAAAGCTACTTCATTTGGACCTGATTTCATAACTTATATGATTGAAGGTGAGCACCTCAAACTTTTCAAGAAGATGTGTCATCTCCGGATGCACCTTATTGGAAGGAAGCTATCAATAGTGAGATAGAATCCATTTTGCATAACAATACCTGGGTATTGGTTAATTTACCTCCTGGAAGTAAACTAATTGGTAGTAAATGGATTTTTAAAAGAAAGCTAAAGGCTGATGGCACTATTGATAAATACAAAGGCCTTTTAGTAGCTAAAGGCTTTCATAAAAAAGAAGAGTTAAATTTCTTTGATACCTATTCTCCAGTAATGAGGATTACATTTATAAAGATGTTAATCACAATAGCAGCTTTACAAACTTTGGAATTACACCAAATGGATGTAAAAATTGCATTTTTAAATGGAGATTTAGATGAAGAAATATATATGGAACAACCTAAAGGGTTTGTTGTAAAGAGAATTGAAGATAAAGTTTACAAACTGGTTAAGTCTCTTTATGGGTTGAAACAAGCACCTAAACAATGGCATGAAAAGTTTGATCACACTATGTTATCGAATGGATTCAAGATAAATGAGTGTGATAAATGTGTCTATGTTAAAACCATAGATCAACATTGTGTCATGATTTGTTTGTAGGTGGATGATGTGTTGATAATGAGCACAAATAGAAGTGTCATTAATTCCACTAAAAAGATGTTGAAATCCAACTTTGATAAGAAAGACTTTGGTCTTGTTGTTGTTATACTTGGAATCCGTATAACAAGAAATTCAAGTGAATACGTACTTTATCAATCTCACTATATACAGAAACTGTTGAGAAAATTTGATCAATTTGAGAGTAAACCAGTCGTTACTCCATTTGATCCAAATTATAAGTTACAGAGATTGATCAATGATGAAATTGTGTCTTCTCTAGAATACTCCAAATTTGTTGGTAGCTTAATGTACATATGAATTGTACAATATCTGATATTGCCTATTTGGTTGGAAGGTTAGCAAGATACACCAGCAATCCTGGGCATGATCATTGGAATGCTTTAGTCAGAGTTCTAAAGTACTTGAAGTACACTCTAGACTATGGATTTCATTATACGAGGGATCCATATGTACTGGAAGGATTTAGTGATGCTAATTGAATTTCTAATAGCATGGAGACTAAATCAACCAATGGATATATTTTTACCTTATGTGGAGCAGTTGTATTATTGAAATCTTCAAACAAGACGTGTATAGCACATTCTACCATGGAATCAGAGTTTATAGCTCTTGATAAAGCTGGAGAATAAGTTGAATGGTTTAGAAACTTTCTTGAAGATATTCCATTATGGCCAAAGCCTGTAAGCGTAATATGTATTTATTGTGACAGTTTGGCAGCCTCTATGAAGGCCAAGAATAATGTTTATAATGGGAAGTCGCGACATATAAGACATAGACATAATTTGATAAGAAAATTGCTCTCTAATGGAATAATTTCCATTGATTATGTGAAATCAAACAAGAATATTGTAGATCCTTTAACAAAAGGATTGTCAAGAGAGCAAATAACATATACATCGAGGAAAATGGGGCTAAAGCCTATGAAATGAATTATCATATGGTAACCTAACCTAGTTGACTGGAGATCCCAAGATCTAGGTTCAATAAGCAAACTAGTTGGATAATTTATAGTTGACACACTAAGAAACTTATACTGTCTTCCCATTTCTATGATGTTGTAGAATGTGTAATATGTTGATTCTAAGGTCAAGTTGATATCTCGTCTACAAGAGGAGTAATGACAGAATACTCTTAATCAATATCACTTATGTGAGAGTAGAAGTGGGGTAGTGATAAGCCTTAGAATGAAGGCTTATTTAACTCCCAATTGCTTAAAATATTCTTGTTTTGACTTAAGATCATTTGAAAATAGTGGAAGATCACTTGAATTTAAGGAAGAAATGAATGTGATGGCATTTGGAATAGAATTCTAAGAAAATTGATCTTGTTTGCAGAAATTGTAGAAATTGCAAAATCAAATTGCAAATTCGTGATTCTGCAATTGTTTCTGAAGCAGGGAATGTAAAAAATTGCAAAATCAAATTGCAAAATCGGATTCTGCAATTCTGGACAACAGAAAATTCAAGGAAAAATGAAAAATTTCTGCGCGAAACCCATTTATGGAAAGCTTGATTACAACACTAATTGTGGGATTTGGAGAGGATTTCGGACGTCAATTTTCGTGGGTTCCTCACCTTTTCGAAGCTCTGTTTTTTCAGAATTTTTTTGTCAAGTTTCTGTTTTAGCCAAGGAACGTAGGTTCTGATTAGTGGTTGTCAATTTTCTATTGGTACTGAAGAGAATTGCTTGATATACAATCTTTGTTATTCATTTGAATTAATTGGAAGCAAGCTTAAGTTTAATTATCATTCCAGTTGGTGGATATTTTTTCAAAAACATACTCTGTTTTTTCTGCATCTTCTTCATTTTTTGTTCACCGAAGGTCAACTTTCTGTGTTTTAGAATTTTCTTTCTTATATGACGAATATTTGTGGGGGTTATCCTCTTGTTCTCAGTCGAACTCAATTTTGAATTAATTTGGTGGATTTATCTAGCATTCATCGCAAGTTCTTTTAGAATTCTTCATCGATTTCACCTTGATATTTTGATGCAAGATAGTTCAAGTTCTGTACTTTTCCAGATTGCTCAATCCGATTCAAGTTCACTTGGGTTGTTAAGACTAACCATCTCCTAATTTAGGTGAAGGTTGAGTTGATTGGAATGGAGTGAATGGTTAGCCAATTTTGTTGCATGAATTTCCATTTTCAGTTGGTTCTGTCCTCTGTTTTTGGTCAAGATTAGCCTTTACTGGAATGTCTAAAGGCCTTGAGTTTTTGTTTCAATTGAAAATCTCTTGAATTCCTTGTAATTTATGTGAAAATAGCATTACATTATTTGCCTTAATTATTTCATTTACACAACTTCTAATATGAACTTTTTCTCAAAATTTAGTTATAATATCTTTAATTCTAATATGAGCTAAAACTTCTTAGGGGGTTCAATGATGTGAATTCCCTAAGAAGTAATTGTAGCCTAAATTCCAATAAAAACCAAGCCTACATTTCAATTGTTTGCTTGTGTTTATCAAATTTCCGTTGAGATCCTAGATTGATCAACTAGGGTAGCAACTCAAGCTTAGATCTAATACCGACGGGGTTAGTGATAAGCGGATTTCACACAAGTGATGGAGAAAAGAGCTTAGACATAAGCCAATTCTTACCCTAGACATAGGGATTAAAGACTCCAAAACCCATAAAAATGTTGAGCCGAATTATCTAAGATAGAGGGACTATAGACATATAGGTCTCTCACTTAACCTCCTAAAAACCTAAATTCAAGGTGAATAGGAGATGCAATTTTGGTTTACAATTGAGTGTGGAGTAAGTTGGAATTGCAATTTTGGTTTGCAATTACGACTTAGGGCAATGACATTCTTGAGCCTCATTTTTATCCAAATTTCATTTGATTTTTCATTCACTAAGTCTATCTAGTTTTCTATCAATTATTGTCATTTCTTGATTCTGCAATTTTTCTTATTTCGAATTTGTCATTCTAAATTCTGCAATTAGATTTTGCAATTTTTCTTTTTACCAACACACAAACCCAACATTATTTTTGCAATTTAGTTTTCAAAGTTGCAATTTTCCTTACATTTTTCTTTACGATATTTTTGTTACTCCGTTCCCTTGGGATTCGATACTTGGTACTCACATACCAATTTATATTACTTCGATCGCGTGCGCTTGCGTGTAACAGTCGATCAGGTAGCTTCTATGACGACTTTTAAAATGGCTTATGTTCTCTAAAGCTCTCATGAATTTGGGATTTTTTCCAAGACCAAAATGGACACAAACATATAGAACTCAAAGATATAAGATGAGTTATGTGTGATGTCTGTTATTTCAATTTACCAATGAGAATGATAGTTCCAGAGTTGGTCTCACTATTTCTTCAATAAGTTCGATGGATATTCACTAAGGAAGGTTTAAGTCCATAAGACACCTATCCTGATGCATAGCTTGTTTGTTTGCTCTCAACGATTTTGTTTTGATTTTCAAACTTTCTTTCATATTGGGGATTGTTGGATTTTATAGTAAAATTTTGTGAAAGAAAGTGTTGGTTTGAAACATAAAAAAATGAATTAATGTTTCATTTACGTTGTTGTTACTTGACTTGAAATTCAAAAGTTTTAAAATGGTTTGAAACATCAAAACGTGTTGATGTTTCTTTTACAAATTTAACTTAAAAGTTAAATGTGTTGAGTTATGTTTGAATTTTTACAAGTAACTACATAACTGATTTACTTTTGATGTATTTTTCATATTGTTTATTTTAATTTTATTTTTGGAGAGTTACTAAGTTGCTAGCCTTTGTTGCTTCATTTGAAGTATCTCATTCTATTTTGGAGTATCTCATTCCAATTGAAGAGTTCTTCTCTCATCTCTTTCTTCTTTTTAATCTTGAATCAAGTTGAGAGCAAGTATCCAAGAGTTTTGCCAGATTCGAGTAGTTCAAGATTGTTGTTCTATCAGAGTTAGTTGTTGTATCATGCTGAGACGGTCGTTGTAGTTCGCTTGCAACACGTGCAAAGTGAATAATTGTCTTCAAGACAGCGCTTTGTAAGAGTACCTCGACTACTAATTATCTTTTGTTCTTGAGTTTTGAAATTTTTGTTACATACAGTGTCTATATTATTATTTACACTGTAATTGTTTGTTGCCAGTTAAGTTGTAATCAAATTTGCTAGTGTTACTCAATTATTATACACAATGTATTATTTCCAACAATTGTCTTCGGATTGTAGAAATTAATCAAATTGGTTTAGCTAGGCATATATATACCTCGAATAGAGTTGGTGGTTCAAATCCCCCCACCCTCACATGTTGTTAAACTTAAAAAAAATGTAATTAGAGTATAAGCGAGTCGATTCAAAATTGATTTTGGACAAAAATTGACATTGACATATTGATTTATGAAAATAAAAAATCATTACCAAATTTAATTTTTTGAGTACAACAAACCGATCTCAAGAGAAAAAAATAGATGTCTTAACTATTGACAGTGGCATATCCAAAACTTTATGGTAGCTGGGCTTGATATACTTTGATATCTGTTTGTTCAATAGAAAATATGACTAATATTTTTAGGTTAAAATATCATTTTGGTTCCTATAATTTAAGTCTCATTCTATTTTAGTCATTGTACTTTCAAATGTCTATGTACTTTCAATAAATCTTAAATTAGTTCTTATGAATATGAATATTTTTCCAAAATTTATAGAACGAAGGTTAATAGAGACTAAATATTTTTGTTGGAAATGTGAACAATAAACTAATAGTAGAGACATATTTTAAGATTTATTGAAAGTACAATGACTTAAATTTGGACATTTAAAAGTATAAGAACTATAGTCAAATAAGTCTCAAAGTACATAGACCAAAATGATATTTAAACTTTTTTTATATAAATATATAAAAAAATGAAACTTGAAATAATAATTATAATCTTTTACTTTTTAATAATTATAATTTTTTTGTTTTATAATAATTATAGTTTCTTATAGATTTAATATTAAAGCATAATTTGCCAATGTTTAAAAATATTTTTATTCATTTTTATTTATATTTGATATTGAGAAAAAAATTAAATTTAAAAGAAAAATTAAAATTAAAATTTTTATATTTTATATTTATAAAGGGTAAATCCTTTTAGATAAAATTATTTAAAGAAAATATGGCTTTCCATTTAAATTTATAAAAAGAAAATAAAGGTCTATATTAATTACTTTAATTAAAATAATAGTTTTTTTTTATATATTTTTAAATTAATAAAAGTAATGAACTTATATATATACATATATATATATATATATATATATATATAAACAAAAATATTTTTTAAAAAAAGTAAGAAAACATGGGTTATGAAATCAATCACACGCAGAAAAAAAAAGTATTAAAAAGAATACGAAAATATGTCAAAAAAAAAAAACATGCCGAAAAAAAAAAAAAAAAAAAAAGGCGCTCAAGAGTGAAGACCATCCATGCCAGTGAGGGGGGAGCTAGTGGCCAGATTGCCACGGGGCAAAAGACCATTTCTAGAAATTGTATGAATTTTTAAATACTAATAGGATATTTTCTTAAGTTTAGGGTGGCTCGAACTATCGGGCATACTATAGATTCGTTGCTGACCATTGAACTATGTTTATGTTAGTGGACTTTGTTTCATTAAAATTTAAAATTATTGATTTAAATAGAATATAATTTTCAAATATCTAAACATAAATCCCTACAATCATCCACCCCTCTAGGCTAGTACAAAGCGGTCTCGTTTAACCGTTGAAGCAATGCTTCAAAATTCAATGTTGATTAAATATTATTTTCAAGATTTTTGAGCAATGCTTCAAAATTCAATGTTGATTAAATATTATTTTCAAGATTTTTGAGCAATGCTTCAAAATTCAATGTTGATTAAATATTATTTTCAAGATTTTTGTTGTGCAAGTCCAATCAACCACAAAAAAAAAATGATAGAGGGAAGAATTTCTTTTCATATAATAAATTATTCTTTTTCTTTGTTTCAAAGATTATTTTCATTTCAACTTTCGTCCTAACCAAAGTTTAAAATGTCGATGTCAATAAAAATGTCAAAATTTCAATTTTATGGAAATGTCACTGGAAATATCAATAAAATGTCGATGGATATTCTTGAAAAAATGATAAAAACAAAAAAAAATTAAGTTCATAAATAAACATTTTACACTTTTCAAGCATTTATAATATATTTAAATTAGTGACATTTTATTGCTATTTTTTTTTTTTATGTTTCATAAGTTTTTTAACGATATAATGAAAATGTTGATTCCCTCTTGTGTTAATGTAGAATCAATGGAAGTGTAGAAATATCGATGGAAATGTCGACATATCAATAAAAATTTAATACCATAGTCCTAACACTCATCGTTTTTTTGTCTAAAAAAAATCATTTAATCTTGGGATTGGTAAGAAGCACCGACATTTAATGCCCCAAAATTGAAGTTGGTGAGGTGCAAATGAAATTTCTCACCTCCCCTTTTTCTCCATCTCGTATTAAAAATTATTCAATATAGCTATGTACATATAAAACATATTTTAAAAATTCTCTCACAATATAAAATAATCATATCGTTCCAATGATACCAAATATGTTTTCCTCTCATAATCATTTTTTTTTATCCATAATGTAATTTAGATTTAAGTTTTATTTCAATCCATAAATTGTCAAAATTATTTGAAAGGTTGCAAGAAAAGACACTAACTTTATGAAGCACTTATATCTTGCTCAAAATGTTGCAATCTTTCTCCAATGACAATAATTGTTGCACAAAGAAATTGCTAATACTTCAATTGTTAAGTTATACTTTTTCTTTTGAAACAAAGTCATTAAGCTATATTTAAGTAGACAAGAGGATAGACTCTTTTACAATAGCTTCCACAGCAAAGTCCAATATATTTTTCTTATAATCAAAGAGCTACAACTCCTTTATAATAATTATAATCAAGCTAATGTCAACCTTAAAATAACCCTATGGTTAAGATATTTATATTTCTCTTTGTAAGTCATGGTTTCAAACTCCGACCTCTTATTTGTGATGTAATATTCTAAGAGGAAAAAAAAAAGTTAACCAATTTGGTAATTGTATCATAGAACTTATCCCATTTTACCATATACGTACCTTTAAACATCTACATTTAGCTCTTGTACTTTCAATAAATATTAAAAGTAGTCAACACCATTATTTTGAGGTTGATTTACATTTGTCTTATCAAAAAAAAATTTTTGGGAAGTTTATCCAAAACCAACTATGAGACTATATATTTACAATTTATTGAAAGTACACGTACTAAATATGGACATTTGAAGGTATAAGGACTGAAATAGAACAAATCCAAAATTGGACAAAAATGGCAAATGTAACATAAACATATAATAATGCAAAGCCTAGGTCATAGGAATAATGTTTAACAATAACAAGATGTTTTTCATAAATGTTTGGGAAGTTGCTATGAAAGAAATCCTCTCTCTCCCCTCTGATAATGCAGCTGATTTCAACTAACTCATTAAGATCTCTGCCTTTTCTCTTCCCCATATATTCAATTCACTTCATCACTACTCCACCACCTCTCTTGCATTGCATGATTTTCTTTATTCTCTCTGCTCATTCCTCTGTAAGCTCACTTCCCTTTCTCTCTTTCTTGTTCTGTTTTTTCTGTTTGTTTTGTGGAATTTTGAAGTGGGGATTTGATGATCAACATGTTAGATCCATTTCCATGGCTGTTTTCTTCTCACCATTCCTAGATATCAGTAACTTTCTTGAAAAACAACCTCCATTTTCTTTCTCACTCTTCTTTTTATGCTTTCGGTTAAACCACCGCTCAATCTCGTAGGTTTTACGGTGAGTTTAATCTTTTATTCATATTCTTGACACTCTACGTCACTTGTGGGCTTGGAAATGACACAGGGCCAACCAGTAATCATCGATAGTAATTTGGGAAGGAATGGCTTAACAGTCAAACGTAAGCCCTTCTGTCCTGATACCAAGTTAAATAACCACTGTGTTGAGGATCTCACATCAAAAATATGAAGAAACTTTACAATTTTTATAAGATACATAAGTTACTCCTCTCATAGTCAATTGGCTTTAAGATGGAACCTCATGTTCATCTAATATGGTATTAGAACCCATGAAACCCAAACGAGTATTCGGTCAAAAAATTGGGATCTGACCCAAGAATAGTGAATCTAAAGAGACACCATCTTGAGGGTATATGTTGAGGATCTCACATTGGAAAGATGAAGAGACCTCACAGTCTTTATAAGATACATGAGTTACTCCTCTCATTGTCAATTGGTTGTAAGATGAAACCTCATCTTTATCTAATACACTCGACTTAAAAGTGTAAGTTGATAGATTACGGTAAATTTGATGTTTTATTCATATTCCTTTTTTAACACTTTCTCCTGAAATGTTTCTTCCTTCAAGCCCACTGACTCTGTTGTTACTTTTTAGTTAACTTCAACACCATTTCCATGGTTTTAGAGTCTCTCATCCTGAAAATTTGAAATTTTGAATTGTACCCCTTGACCCTTTTGTGCTTTCAGTTTGGTCCTTTGTTTTTTCTTTCAAAAACTTCATAAAGTTTGGGCCTTTTTGTTTCTCTGAGTCTCCAATTGGAAGCATTTGGCCATGGTAGTTGGCCTCTCATTAATGGCTACAAGTAGGTAGCTGCATTAATAGCACTGCACAACTTACATGTAGAACGTTACCCCTGCAATTAATTTTGCTGAGAAAAAAATAAAATTTCAATGAAAGTTGGGAGTCAATGGTGAGACATTTCTTACTTTTGAACTTATGAAATTCTTTTATATAGCTTTGAGACAGAATTTTATTTGGGTGCCATTAATGATCAATGCAGCAGTTTTCCCAGAAGTGAAGAATGAAGAGTTTTTCGATCAAGGTTGAGGAAGGAAGGGAAGGCAAAGACGGGAAACCATCGGTCGGACCGGTTTATCGCAACATTCTTACAAAAGATGGCTTTCCTCCTCTGTATGAAGATTTGAGCACATCTTGGGATCTTTTCAGGTTATATGCAGTTCTTTTTTTCTTTTTCTTTTTTTAAGTTCAACATCACGTGGGATGGGAGATTCGAACTTCTGACCTTTTGGTCGAGAGTATATGTCTTATCCAATTTAGCTATGCATGAGTTGGTGGTTGTGAAATGAATGGTTTGATGTTAATATAAGCATGTGACAGACCATTCTATGTTTAAAATATGGATAAATATGTTAAGGAAATAAGTCTATTGGAATGTTTTTTCTTTTTCCTTTTTTTCTGGACATGGCTGAGATAATGAATCAGAGACTTTGGTTTTTCTTGGATTGTTTTGCAGTGTTTCAGCCAAAAAGTATGCTGGAAAGCAAATGCTCGGATGGCGAAAATATGTGGAAGGGAAGGTGAATTCTCATCATCTTTGACGAAAAAAGAATAGAAATGTTTATGAACTTTAATGGTTTTGGTGATTGATTGATATTATGACGATTCTTTTCGGATTTTTTTCATTTTCGGTATCCAGCCTGGACCTTATATATGGAAAACTTACCAAGAAGTTTATGTTGATGTTCTTAACATTGGTTCTGCACTACGAGCAACTGGCGCCAAACCGGTAAGCATACTTCTACAATTTCAAGATTTTTCTATAAGATATGAGACCATATTGTAAGAACTGAGAAACTAAAGATACAACGATTTTGCGTTACAGGGATCGCGAATCGGGATTTACGGAGCAAATTGTCCTCAATGGATAATTGCAATGGAGGTTCATCTGAAACATTTTTCAATCTTGTGCTGAATGTTTTATAAGCTGTAAAAGCTTTTTGTAGTTGTTTTAATGTTGGTGATATCAGATAACAGATGCTCTAAATGTTGTTTTGTGTAGGCTTGCAATGCCCACAGTTTGATTTGTGTGCCACTCTATGATACCCTTGGTAAAGTACTTCTTTTTCTGATTGCACTTTTCTAGAAGGTTTTTATTTTTATTTTTTATTTTTATTTTTTATCAATAACCGAGCTTTCATCGAGAAAAAAAATGAAAGAATACAAGGGCATACAAAAAGAGGGCCCACAAAAGGAGGCAAACTACAAAAAGAGCCTCTAATCAAGTAAAATAAGACCTAATGGATAATTACAAAAAGCTTCGCCACCGAAACCTAAAGAAAAACATAGAATCTAACGAGAGACCAAACATCACTCGAGGATCTCTCAAGCCCTCTAAAAATTCTATTGTTTCTCTCTCCCCAAAGCCCCCACAAGATAGCACACACCTCCACAAAAAAATTCTACTTTTTCTTCGGGTTAAATTATAAAAAAATGCCCCTGAATCTTGTATTTTGTTTTTAAAATATCCCTAATCTTTCAAAACTTGCAATATTACCCTTAACGTTTCATAAACATTTCAAAACTACCCTTAGAATAAAAATTCTTTAGAATGTTGGATCGAAAGTCGTTGTGGCAATGACCTGGAATGGTGTGACAGTGACTAAGACGCTTCCCTAGATTAAGTATGAAAGAACGGCGTTCCGCTACATCGACATTCCGTCCAACATACTAATAGAAATTCTACTCCAAATGTAGTTTTGAAACATTTATAAAAGGTCAAGGGTAATATTGACACTTCTAAAAGATTAAGGGTATTTTTTAAACAAAGTGCAAAGTTTAAGGGTATTTTTTTATAATTTAGCCTTTTTTATAACTAGGGTGTTGGACCCTCACTTCTTACATTATGCTCATGGCTCACCCATGCTAATTTTCACGAGGTTCGCCCACCTCAAAACTAGCTACGAGAGAAAATAAGAGTTTTAAGTTATTGTGCTTTCAACTAAGGAGTTTGAACTTAGAACCTAAGAGGGTGTCTTCAAGCATCCCGAGCTCTAACCGTCGGAGCTCCTCTCGAGTGTTATTTTCTAGAAGGGTTTAATTTGATGCATTTTCTTATAGTTTAAGAGTCACAATTTAATTAGTTCCCCTTGATGGAAATACATTCATTAGTAAAGAGTTGCATCATATCAATATCATCAGTCTGCTTCTTTGATATTGAATTCTCTTTTGAGCTCTTTGTAAAGTAATAACTTCAAGCTGAACTTCCTATTGATTCTTAAACTAACAGAGAAGGAGCTAAATGAAATTGCAGGACATGGAGCTGTCAACTTCATTATAGATCACGCAGAGATCGATACCATTTTTGTCCAAGATAAGAAAGCAAAAGAAGTAAGAACTACTTTCCAGTTAACAATATAAACATCTCAATCTATACCAAAAAAAAGGAGGCAATTACTAGCTATGGTTGAAATTCTATGCCTGTTTTGCAGCTATTAAATTCTGAAGGAACAAATCCTAAGAGGCTAAAAGGTGAGGAATGATGAGATAAGACGGTTTTTGAGCAACCATTGAACCAATTTACCGAGTTCAATTCCTTTTGCAGTTGTTGTCTGCTTTACATCACTGAAGGGGGAAGAAAAGACCTCAGCAGTAGGCAATGGGATGAAACCATACTCGTGGGACGAGTTCCTTTGCCTGGTCCGTTTTAAGTCTAAATGACTCCTTTATCATCCTCCTTTATATGTCATAGTTGACATGTGAATCTATTTTGAATCAGGGAAAAGAAAATCCATTTGAGATCGCTCCTCCGCGACCTCTCGACATTTGCACGATTATGTACACGAGTGGAACCAGTGGAACTCCCAAAGGCGTCGTGTTAACACATGAAACCATCACAACATTTATTAGAGGAGTTGATGTCTTCATGGAGCAATTTGAAGACAAGGTAGATAAGTCCTCTATTGGATAGTTTCTTTTCTAGCTAGCATTTTCTTTACTTTCAAAGCTTTTCCTTTTGTTTATGACGTGTAAATCTTCTTGCCCACAGATGACAGAGGATGATATGTATCTATCTTTCCTGCCTCTAGCTCATATCCTCGATCGTGCGATCGAGGAATATTTCTTTCGTAACGGCGCGTCGGTTGGCTACTACCATGGGGTATTGTATTCTTCATGACATTATCTAGCATCTTTACAAATGTTCTTTGAATGAGAATCAGCACAGCTCATTTTCATTTCTCATTCTTTTTATGAAGGATCTTGATGCAATAAAAGATGATCTAATGGAGTTAAAGCCAACGCTTTTAGCTGGCGTACCTCGAGTCTTTGAAAGGATTCATGAAGGCACAAAAACATTGCTCATTATCCATAATTCCGTTACTGTTTAACTCATTAATCCATGACCTTGTTAACATGGCAAAGCAAATCTGTATTTCAGGAATCAAAGAAGCTGTACAAGTACTCAATCCAGTGAGAAGGAAGGCTTTTGATTTGCTCTACAAATAGTAAGTCAATCCTTTATCTTTCTGTTCTTGTGGTTGCTTTCTTTCTTCACGATTCTTATAAGCTCAAAGGTAATGCATATATGCTGAACTGCAGCAAACTTTCATGGATGAATAGCGGATACAAACAGAACTACGCATCGCCTTTGGCAGACTTCTTAGCATTCAGGAAGGTTGAATCCTACACTCCTAATTAGATTACGTATTCTCGTTTCGAGATAACTTATCACACCTAACACTAAACTTCCATTAGTTCAGGTAAAAGCTAGATTAGGTGGTCGCCTTCGACTAATAATATCCGGGGGCGCAGCCTTGAGCTCAGAAGTGGAAGAGTTTCTAAGGGTTACATGCTGTGCTTTATTTGTCCAAGGCTATGGTAAAGAACTCTACCTACACAACAAAAACTATATAGTTTTACTCTTTTAAGATTCTCCATTCTTCGTCACGATACGTTTCACGAGTTTCCCTCATCGTTGTTGCAAATGGTTCACATAGCAACATATTGTTTCAAACTTCTTCAAACTTTATAAACAGCAATGATATGGTACATTTAGGATTGACTGAAACTTGTGGACCAACAACTGTTGGCTTTCCTGATGAAATGTGTATGCTTGGGACCGTTGGTGCGGTTACTCTATACAACGAGCTTCGCTTGGAAGAGGTCCCGGAGATGGGTTACAATCCACTCGGGGATCGTCCATGTGGTGAAATATGTGTGAGAGGAAAGACAGTCTTCAATGAATACTACAAGAATCCTGAATTAACTAAAGAGTCAATAAAGGATGGTTGGTTTCACACAGGTGGTTCATCAGTCCCTTCTCTTGTTCTTGTCCATTAATTCATTGGTATTTTACTTATTTCTTCCATTCTTCTACTACTTTAGGAGACATTGGAGAAATCCTTCCTAATGGGGTTGTGAAGATCATTGACAGGAAGAAGAATCTCATAAAACTATCCCAAGGAGAATACATAGCACTCGAATACTTGGAAAACGTTTACTCTATTACCTCAATCATCGAAGATGTAAGTTTAACACTAAATTATAAAAAAATACCTTTGAACTTTGCCCTTTGTTTCAAAAATACCTTTATTCTTTCAAAAGTTGCAATATTACCCTTGATCTTTCATAAACGTTTCAAAACTACCCTTAGAGTAGAAATTCATTAGAATGTTAGACAAAAAATCGATGTGACAAAGACCTAGAATGACGTGATGGTAACTAGAACGCTTGCGTAAATTAAGTCTGAAAGAACAATATTCAAACATGTTGACTTTTCGTGCAACATTCTAATAGTTTTTGTACTCCAAGAGTAGTTTTGAAACGTTTATGAAAGATCAAGGGTAATATTGCAACTTTTAAAAGAATAAGGGTATTTTTGAAACAAACAGCAAAATTCAAAGTTATTTTTTTTTATAATTTAGCCTAAGTTTAAATCATCTTCCTCTAAGTCTCTTACTGAAACCAACTTCAGAATTTTGGTGACTTGAGTTTCTTTGATGTTCTTTTTCCAAAGATATGGATCTATGGGAACAGCTTCAAATCAATGCTGGTTGCAGTGGTGGTGCTACATGAGGAAAACACCAAGAAATGGGCAAATTCAAATGGTTTTTTGTGTTCTTTCTCTGAACTTTGTTCTCTTGAACAGCTCAGACATTATGTTCTCTCTCAGCTCACTTCCACAGCTGAAAGGAACAAGGTAAGCATTTGCTGCATAAACAAGAAATCTAGTACAACCCTAAGCTCTACGTTGTGTCGAATAAGTACTACGGAACCACAAATATCTTTCTTTCACTTGATCATGTTTTTTTTTTTATAAGAAACCGACCTTTCATTGGATTAGATGAAAGAATATACAAGGGCAAACAAAAAAACAAGCCCAACAAAAAAAAAGTCCCAGAAAAGCTACAGAAAGGGACTCCAATCCAACAAAATCAAACCAAAACCATAGTTACAGAAAAGGCCTAGTAACTAACGCCCACAAGGAGGTATTAAACCTAGCCACCTCCCAAACCTCATCACAAGACCACTCCACATTTCTACAAAATCCTATTGTTCCTCTCGGCCCCAAAACTCCCACAAAATAGCAAAGAAACTATTGATATTTGTTTGTTTTTTCATTCATAAGAAGATTATTGATCATTCTAACTCGACGTCTCTGGCTTGCACCAGTTGAAACGTTTTGAATACATCAAAGGAGTTGTGTTGGAATCGCGCCCATTCGACATAGAAGACGATTTGGTCACGGCAACTTTGAAGAAGAAGAGAAACAATTTGCTCAAACACTATGAGGTTGTTGCTTGGAAACTCTTTTTTTTTCCCACAGATTGGATTCTCCAAAACTGAGATTAATAAGCTTCCATGTGTTGCAGGTGGAAATCAATGCAGAATATAAAAACTTGGAGGCCAAAAGGTGAAGAAGTTTTAAGATCTCAGCTTGATTAGTCTGAAGCATACATTAAAAACTATATATGGGTTCACTTATGCTTTACTGGACTTAATTATATGAAAGGGTTACAATATAAGTGTTAAAAAATATCCATTTCTTGGGAAATAATGTTCGAGTATATGTTACTTTTGAGAGTGCAAGAATATATTTTTTGTTTGATCAATTTTTTTTTCATGTATGTGAATGATAACTATATTAAATTAAATATAAGAAAAAGTTTCATTTTTTGGTCATGAATGAGTCAAATTCAACTTTAAAGTTTTAATTTTATCAAATTCTACTCAAACTTAAATAAGCGGACGGGCTAATGTTCTTCCTTAATAGATGTTTTTTTTTTTGTTTAAGATTTACAGGACAAGATTATTTTCATTGATACTTGTTTATTTGGGAGTGCTAGTCTCTTTTTAATTGGATTTCGGTATTTAGTCTAGGGAGTATGTGCTTGATTTTAGATCCACTAGTTCATGGTTAGGTAGAAGTATTTGATGAACGAGTTTGAACATTTTTATGTAGCTTGATTTTCAATGTTTTGTTTATTAAATTTTGCTTTATTTTAGATGTTTTTTACCAGTTAAATTATAAGTTTAGTCTATCAACTTTTAAGTTTGTGTTTATTTGGTCTCTTAACTTTAAAAAGTGTATAATAGATCCAAAAACTATTAAGTTTGTGTCTATTTGATTTCCGAACTTTAAAAGGTATCTAATAGATCCTTAAACTTAACTTTTCAATTTTGTGTATAATACATCATTGACCTATTTGACATTTTAAAAGATTCACGATCTTACTAGAAACAAAATTGATAGTTTAGAGTCCTATTAGACACATAAAATTTAATTTTATATCTACTAGATCAGTTAATTTTAAAAAATTTCGAATATGTCAAAAACCTATTTGACACAAAATTGAAAGTTTAGGGATTTTAGGCATTTGAAAGTCCAGAGACATTAGACACAAAATTGAAAGTTTTGGGACCTATTACACACTTTTTAAAGTTCAAGAATTTTTTAGACACAAACTTGAAAGTTCAGAGACTAAACTTGTAATTTAATCTTTTTTATATGAATGATAATAATAGTAAGATTAAATTACAAGTTTAGTCTCTGAACTTTGAGATTTGTATCTATTTGGTCCCTAAACTTTCAAAAGTGTAACAAATCCCTAAACTTTCAATTTTGTGTCTAATATGTCTCTAGACTTTCAATTTTGTGTCTAATAAATCTCTGAAAAATTCAAAATTTTTAAATATTAATTGATCCATTAGATATAAATTTGAATTATATGTTTAATAGAACTTTAAATTTTCATTTTTGTGTCTAGTAGATCTGTGAATTTTTTTTTTAAAAAAATCAAAAATTCATGGACTAAATTTGTAATTTTGAAAGTTCAATGACCAAATAGATACAAAGTTCAATGTTCAGAGACTAAATTTGTAATTTAACCTAATAGTAATACAGTTGCTTGAAATATGGTTGAAAGTTCATCAACTCACTTTCTAAAATGACTGGATTATACCTACAAACGGTCATTTCTCGTTGGAATACACCAATGCTAAAACCTTTTCTCAAGATATCTTCCAACTTATCTGGGACGTGTCGCAAAATTGACTGACTCAAAAGACAAGGCAACATCAATTGCTCTCTCCTTCAAATGAAGTTTTAATTTTTAGGCTAAATTATAGAAAATACCTCTGAACTTTGTATTTTGTTTCAAAAATACCATTGAACTTTTAAAAGTTTTATTAATACTCTTAAACTTTCAAAAAAAAGTTCAAATATACCCTTATCGTTAGTTTTGGATAGAAACCGTTAGTATTTTGTTTCAAAAATACCCCTAAACTTTCAAATGTTTCATTTATACCCTTAAACTTTCAAAAAAAATTCAAAAATACTCTTATCGTTAATATATGGACAGAAAGTGTTAGTACCTCATTTGAAAAATACATTTGAACTTTCACATTAATACCTTAACCTTAAAAAACAAAAGATTCAAAAATGCTCTTTCTATTAGTTTATGGACGAAAACTGTTTATTTACACCTAATTGCCTCCCTCTTCTATTTCCTCTTTCTTTTGATTTGCTTCAATCTATGGCTTAACACTTCTCTATTTTTCCTCTTTTTTTTTCCTTTCTTTTTCAATATCCTCTTACTCTTTTCTTCTGTTTTTCAATCTCTAAAACTTCTTTCATTTCTCCTATATTCTTAAATATTAGAACTTTAAATAAACAGGAAGAGTTCTCTCTCATTTCTACGCATGCCCAAACATCAATATAAGAAATTTAAACACTCAAATAGTTAATGTCTTTGAAGTTATTTTGAGTTGGAAAAGAACCAATTTGAAAACAACTCATATAGATATCCTCATTTTTTTTTTATATAGATACCCTCATTTTTTCTCCATTTGTCTAATTCTCAATCATGAGGAACTTTCTTAACTGATGACAACAAATAGACTAATTTGAACTGTAAAAATTATTAATAAAATCTTCATCCACTACAAATTTGGTAATGCATATGTTTTCTTTCTTTCCCGCCCACTAGATGTCCTCAAAATTATGATCTAAATTCTCAACATGTCTCTCTTTTTATGTATTAAACTCAAACATACTAACTCAAATTACTAACGTACAACCTTGTTAAAGCATTTAAGTCCTATGGTCCCTTGGTGGTTCCATTTTCTTCATTCTTCTCGCTATAGTCTATATATCTTGATTAAAGGGGGTAGTTTTAGAGATTGAAAAATGGAATAAAAGAGTAAAAAATGTATTGAAAAAGAAATGAAAAAAAATAGGAAAAATAGAAAAGTGTTAGGTCATAGATTGAAGTAAATCAAGAGAGAGAAGAAATGGAAGAGAGAGATAATAGAGCATAGATAAATGTTTTTCATCCAAATACTAACGGTAATGACATTTTTTTAACTTTGTTTTTTTTAAGGTTAAATATATTAATACAACTTTTGAAAGTTTAGGGATATTTTAAAACGAGGTACTAACAATTTTTGTCCATATACTAAAAGTAAGAGTATTTTTTAACATTTTTTAAAAGTTTAAGAATATTAATGAAACTTTTGAAAGTTCAAGGGTATTTTTAAAACAAAGTACTAATGGTTTCCATTCAAAACTAATGATAAGGGTATTTTTGAATTTTTTTTTAAAAGTTTAAGGGTATTAATGAAACTTTTGAAAGTTCATGGGTATTTTTGAAACAAAGTATAAAGTTCAGGGATATTTTTTTATAATTTAGCCTAATTTTTATTGATTTGCAACACATTTTGGTATATTTAAGCCAATTTTAGGTTGATTTTGATTTTGATTCTGTTTCCAAGGAAAAAAAATACATAGAAAGGTTTTATAATATATCACTAGCGCTACACAATTGAGAACTCATAAACATAGTGTCTTAGATTGCAACTAAAAAGAACTCAAAATCCAATCTGAAACTCCAAATCTTCATAAATTCTACTTCTCAAAAAGTAAAACACTGCCCCCATCTTTCAATGCATAGGCTCTTCCCATTTTTTTAGCCTTACATTTCAAAAACCTGTCTCAAAATAAGATAGTTTGAAATGGGTTAAATTATAAGTTTAGTCTCTAAAGGACCTTTTGAAGCCTGGCCCATCCATTATTATAAACTGTGGGTACAATAACCCTACCCTATTTTAGAACAGTATTATAGACCGTAGGTTCGGTCTATAAACTTTCAAGTCGAGTAAAATGTACTTTTAGTCTTCGAAGTTCGGAATCAGCACTTTTAGTCTTCGAAGTTCGAAATCAATGTCTATTAATGATATTTTGAGTAAAATATACTTTTGATCCTCCAAGTTTGGAATCAATGTCTATTAATGATACAGACTGAACCAATATAAATGGGATGACATGTCTATTTTAATTGGATAGTTGACAAATAAATTGAAATTGAAGAATTAAAAATAAGGTCCCTACATTAGCTTGAGGCCCAAATGACTGTAGGAAGGGGTGGGATAGGTGAGAAATTATATAGGAGAATAATTGGGGATGGCTATTCATCTTCGCGATGTGGGACAAGAAGAAAAACAAACGAACTTCCCTCTCACAGTTCTCTCTCCAACAACAACACACAGCGTAAGGCTTCTACTCTCTCACTTTCACAATCTCCTTGGTCCCTCTCCCTTCTCTCTCACACTAATAAAATAAAGATATTAATATTATACAATTTCATATTGTTTTCATCTTCTATAAATTTTTTTCTATATAAAAATATATGCTTTTTTTTATTTTAATTTTTCATATCGTTTTCATTTAAGTATCTCCAACATGTTCAGTATAGGATAATTTCTATCCGAATTATTAAGATTCTGGATTAGATGTTCAAATGTCATCTTTTTTATATTAGACATTTACATTTTATATTAAACAATTCACAATTTGTCACATACAAATGCTTTCCATATCTCCTTTAATTTTTAAACTAATTACCAATATTTGATATTATTTTGTATAATCGATTAGGAATGGTTAATTATAATTTATTTAAGTGATCATAATTAAAGTCTCATTTTATAATTCAAACAATATTCATCAATTTCCATAATTTTTCTAAAATTTTTGCTGACATCAACATTTATTGACATTTTAATATAAATATTATATATATTTTACATATGTTGGTTAAAAACAATCCATTATAGTATAATTAATCCACAATTAAAGTTTCATGAAATAATTCAAATGATTTTAATCAATTTCTAAATTTTTTTCAAAATTCTTGCTCACATTGACATTTACATCTATATATTGTCTTAGTTTTTAGTTTGATAATTAAAAATGGTCAATTACAGGAAATTTACAAAAGTAAAAGCAAACTTTATTAAAGCTGCTTTTGAAAAGTAATTAAAAGACAAAATTACAAGGAAATTTACAAAAGTAAAAGCAAACTTTATTAAAGCTGCTTTTGAAAAGTAATTAAAAGACAAAATTACAAAAAGCTAAAATGAAAGCTGATAACATATGTCTGCACTTCATCGCCATCCGTCTTCATCTTCTATTGTTGAGGTGATGATGTCACCCAGTGTTTCTCCTGAATGGCCTGGACTGATTGCTTTATGATTAGTATTTTTTCTTCTAAATATCTTGAGAATCTGGCGTTAACCACTGAGGGTGTGATCCCAGGACTTACTTCGGCTTCCCCGCCATTGCTGCCTTACACACCTTACCATCTTCTCTTGATATTTAAATGAATAAATTGATCATAGCAATATGTATCCCAATCAAGGGTGTCCTTTGCTACCCGCGCGGCCTGTGGTTTGGTTAATTCCACTGTTCTGGAGTGTCACTTTCTCCATCATCCTCCCGTTTCAATCGGAGACTAGCATAGTTGACGATGATTTTGATTATGCAGACTGGTATTTAGAATACATAATTTACAAATTTATTATTATTAATTTACAAATTTATCATACCCTTCAACTCGGTTGAGAATCCAGGTATGGGTCTAGAATATCAAAATTTAAATACGGATCGTATTCAAAATTGATATCATTGACAGAAGACTGTGATATGAGGTCGTCAATATCAGCATCTTCCTTTTGAATTGGAACGTTCTCAGTAGGATTCTGAGAAGCGCCTTGGATTACAGTCTTTAGCTCTGAAGCAGAAGATGCTCCAGCTAAAGATGTTATAGTTGAACTTCTCTGTAGAAGGAATTGTTCTTCTTCTACACGAGAGTGGTGTGGATTAGCCTTTAAGAAATGGGCTATCCTTTCTTCTGTAAGATGAGAAATATCAAATTTTTCCCACCATTTGATCTTTAAAACCTTATTTAGGGTTTTAAATTTTCCTTTTGGAGCTAGCTGGTAATTCCAGCAAAAGATCCAAGGTAATTGAAAATTCAAAGAGAATCTAAACGTCATCGCAAGCGGTGACGAATGGACACTAGTTGAAAATAGATGAAATGACTTTTGTATTTCTACAGGAAAAATTTCTTGCGAAATACCGAAGTTATTCCACCATCTTTGAAACCAATTAGGAAAGTTAAATTTGTAAGATTTCTTACAAAAAGTAACAAACCATGAATGGTTATATGGTTCATACCAAAATATATTGTACCAAGCCATGATATAGTCATGGTAACAATATGTTTGTGGTCTGAAACTTCTTGAGAATCGTTTGGGAACCGACATCCCCTGAGACCAGTGAGATGGTGTAAGAACCCTAAGAATTCTCAACTTTGAGAAAATTATTCGTGACGGATCATTTCTGTCCGGCACATGAGTTATTTCAATTGATTTAGTGTCAACTAAAATAAACTCGTAGAATAATCTTGTTTTTGAAGTATCCTCAGGCATAAAGAGAAAGCCAGAAGGATATATTTGAGCACATACTTCGTTAGGAGAAGGACCATCAAATTCGGGTTCGATGATGATTTCTTCTAAGGAAGTCTTTGTATGATAACCTGTTATCTGAGGTCTTGCCTGAAAGACAGCAGGTCGTAGAGTCCTAGCATAGGATTGATTTCGAGAAATCGGTCCTGATGCTGGCCTGATTGTATTTAGAGAAGAGTGAGCATGAATAGGTCTTTCTCCTTCTCTAATTGATAAATTCCTCTGAGAAGAACCTTGACGTCGCCTGGATACCGTAGTGTATTCAAGATCCATGGCGTAATGGTCTGCATTCATAGGAGCGAGTGCAGCCGTTTGAGAAATGGGGCGTTTTCCCCTTTGAGAACTAGTTCCAAAGGAACTAGCAATTGATTGAGCTACTCCTTGATTGGAGTTATTTGAGAGGGCTGGCCCTGGAGGCCTTCCCGTGGAGGGCGGTCTTGGACGACCGTGTTGCATTGAGGAGAGAGCTTAGAGATTGTTTGAGAGAGATGTTCGCTCGAGAGATAATCAGCTAAGCTGTTCTCGCTGCCTTTTATAGGCACAATTGAGAAATCAAAGCAAGATAGGATTGCCTGCCATCTTGCGAAGATTTGTTTTGAGACAAGATTTTTTATATCTTTTTCAAAGATATATTTACTTGCTTTTGAATCAGTTCTGACAAGAAAATCCTTGTTGATAAGATCTCCTTGGAACTTTTGAACGCAAAGTACTATTGCTAGCACTTCCTTTTTTATAGTGGAATAGTTCTTTTGAGCACTATTCCATACTCCATAATAGTAACGGACAAGTGATTCTTTTCCGTTATCTTCCTGTTTGAGGATACCGCCGTAACCGAGATCTGAGGCATCGATTTCAACGATAATTTTTGCCGACTCATCCACTAGCGATAAGCATGGGATGGCTTTTGATAAAGCCTTGATGGATTTGACAGCACTGGTGTGCTCGTCTTTCCATGGCTTTGGATTTTTCTTTAGTCTGTCATAGAGTGGCAGACAAATGATACGGAGATCTTTAATAAAGTCTTCGATATAATTAACACAGCCAAGAAATCTCTGTAGCTGAGTTTTATCTTGAATAACATCGGGAAACTTATCCACGAAGTCTAATGACCGTTGGATAGGTTTGATGATTCCTTGATTGATATCGTATCCGAGGAAACGAATCTTTGTTTGAAACAATGTTATCTTGGGTAGAGATACCACAAGACCATTTTTCTTGATTACATAGATAAAACATTTTAAATGTTTAAAATGTTCTTCTATTGTTTGAGAATATACAAGAACGTCATCAATATAAACTATTGTGAAGTCTTGATATTGATTGAAAATGTCATTCATGATCTTCTGAAACTCCGAAGGAGCATTCTTCAGACCAAATGGCATTACATTCCATTCGTATTGACCGAATGGTACATTGAAAGCGGTTTTGTACCGATCTTTGATATTGATTTGAATCTGCCAGAAGCCAGATTTCATATCAAATTTTGAAAAGACTTTTGCATAAGCTATACGCTTAAGCAAATCTTGGCGATTAGGTATCGGATACCTAATCCATTTGAGAACCTTGTTTAAAGGTTTATAGTTAATAACCAATCTAGGAACGCCACGTTCCTTTTCAGCGTGATTATTAACATAGAAAGCCGCACATGACCATGGGCTCTTTGATGGGCTTATTAAACCCTTTTTGAGAATATCGTCAATCTCGTTTTTACAAGTTTTGACGAGCTCTTTTGACATTTGAATGGGCCTTGCCCTAGTTAGGATTTGGGCCTCATCAAAATTATTCACATAGGGAAGATCCACAATGTGATGTTTTTTGTCCCAAAAAGCATTTGGGATATTTGAACATATTTCAGACTGAATTCTTTTTAGAATTAGCTGAATATTATTTTGAACAGAAGGTTTGGTGATTTCTTCAGAAATCCTTCTGCATTTGATATCATCTTGAAGGAATTTGATTTGTTTTTCCTTCCTAGAGATTTTATTGAGGCATTCCTCAATACTTGAAATATACTTTGGAGTTATGTCATCACAAAACTCAAAAATAATTTCTTTTCCCAGTTTATGAGAAGTAATTCCTTCTTCAGAAACTTCGAATGGATAGAGTTGAGTGAGGAATGGCGTTCCGAGAATCACTTCCTCATTCAAATCTTTCATACAAAGAAATGTGTTTAGGAAACACACATCTTTGTTGCATATATGGACTCCTGACAATTTGTAATTAATTGTCAGTTCCTGATTGTTTGCTCCCCTTAGAGTTTGGTGAGTTATCTCAAAATACCTTGAAGGAATAATACCTTCATTAAGGACATTTTGATCCGCTCCCGAGTCTATGAGGGCTATAACCGTAATTTTATAATCACGGATTTTTAAAGTGATTTTTTAATACCACTTTTGATTGAATACCTTGTTAATGTAATTAATATTATCATTAACAATTATTTGAGAAGAGGATCCTGTTGCAATAGGTATCATCTGATTTGATCTTTCTTAAATAACAAGCATTTTGTTTTCAAGATCAGTGAGTCGTTGCTTAGAATCAGCAACTTCTCTTTTGAGATTTTTGATCTCCAAATGCAAGTCTTGGGTATTGACAGGCATTGGGTTTGTTTCTTTCTTTAGCCTATCTATTACTCCCTGAAAATTGAAGTAAATTGGCTTTCTATCTTCTGCTGATGCTTCTTTAAGCTCTTCTTTAAGCTTAATGATCATCTGCCTTTGAAGATTTTTATCAGGTATTGCTTCGATAGAATCGAAGAGTGCTTCCTGAACTTTTGTAAGTACGTTGATGCATCCTCCACATGGAATAACATCATCGTCTGATTCATTTGAAGAAGGATCAAAGTAATCGGTACCTTCTTCTATTTGATTGATCATATCTTTATCATCAGAGGATTCTGAAGAAGAATCTTCTTTGATAGATAGATCTTCAAATGATTGATCAACATTTATTGACATTTTAATATAAATATTATATATATTTTACATATGTTGGTTAAAAACAATCCATTATAGTATAATTAATCCACAATTAAAGTTTCATGAAATAATTCAAATGATTTTAATCAATTTCTAAATTTTTTTCAAAATTCTTGCTCACATTGACATTTACATCTATATATTGTCTTAGTTTTTAGTTTGATAATTAAAAATGGTCAATTATAGTCTAATTGAGCCACAGTTAAAGTTTCATTAACTAATTCAAACAATTTTCATCAATTTCCATATATTTTTTCAAAATTTCCATCGACATTTCGGTAAAATCTTGACCTCGACACCTCTATCAACATCGACATTGTTGGTTAGTGATCTAAAAAAAAAAATTGAAAACAAGAAATTAAGTAAAAACCAAAGTTGTATTTCATGTTTTCAATGTTTTTCAATATGTGTTTAGTAGTAAATTTAGAAACTAGATCTCAATTTAAAAAAGTTATTACAAATGTGTTTAGTAGTATATTTATAAACAATAAACATAGTTGTAATTACCAACTAAATATTTGGTTGAATATGAACTGTTATTAATTAATTTATAAATAAGTTTTATGTTATAAATTTTAGGTTAAATTATTAAAAATACATTTGAACTATGGGGTTGGTTTCAATTATACTCCCAAACTTTGAAAAGTTTCATTTTAACCCTTGAACTTTGATATTTGTTTCAAAAATACCCTTGATGACTTTTTTTCATTAAATTCATGGTCGGAAAATGATGTTTTTGCATTTGTATTATTGCTTATATGAACATATTTGAACATATACGTTGAAAAAAAAAAATCAAAACACATGCAAATGTCATTTTTCGTCCATAAATTTAACAGAGAAAATCTTCAAGGATTGTTTTGAAACAAACTTCAAAGTTCAAGGGTTAAAATGAAACTTTTCAAAGTTTAGGAGTATAATTGAAATCAACCCCATAGTTCAAGGGTATTTTTGATAATTTAACCTAAATTTTATTATTTTACAATATTATATAATTTATAATATATTATTTTCTACTTATTTTAATTTTAACAAAAATGAAATGAGTTTATAAGATAGAAATAATATATGTATCAAAGTTTCTACCTTTTTTCTAATGTAATTCTACATTTTAAAATTTCAAATTTAAAATTTGAATTCATAAAACATAAAAAAGTATTTTCAAAATCTCCACTATTTGGATAAAAAATTCAAAAACAAATTTCAAAACAAATATGTCAAACGGATATTCGTTGAATTCATTTGGTTCTATGAATCTGAAGACAAAAAACATAATCCATATTGGATACCAAGCAGACCCCTATTGTCCTATTAGACACGAAATTCAATTTTACGTCTAATAGACTCATTAATTTTAAAAAATGTTGAAGATGCCAAAGACCTATTAGACACAAAATTGAAAGTCCAATAACCTATTTAACATTTATAAAGTTCAGAGACCTTAATAGTTCAAAAACCGATTAGATGTTTTTTAAAGTCCAAAGACCTATTCGACCAACACATAAAAGTTCAACGACTAAACTTATAATTTAACCTTTGAAATTTCATTTTGGATAATATGATAATAATTGTTTTCTAAACCAGATAACTAATACAAAATAATCTTTACAAAAGAAAATATTATAGAACATCTAATGCAATTGTCATTTAAAGAATGGGTTTCAGGTGGCATTACACTTGAGATAAAAAGAAGATGAAATTGCCTCTTCAAATGTCAATATATTTATCTCAATCTTGTAAGCACCACCAATTTTTTGAAGTCCATTTGACTAATTTCAAAGTTCTGGGTTCTGGTGAGAGCATGCTAACTTGATTATAACAAAACTAATTGGATCAATCAAATGTGAACTCTCTCTGTACAAGAAAAAGGCTAGCAAAAGAGCATCGGAAGGTTTAAGGCCCTTGCATATTTACAGATACCAACACGATCTGAAGCCTTTCAATCAAGTTTTAAGGTATGAAAATTTCAGTCTAAAGGAGCTGGTGATGTTTTACCAGATTATTGACACCAAACTTCAATGGTTCTTCAAATCTTCCACCGAGCTTGCTTCTCCTACGGTAGCAGGGTCAGAAGTTTGCTTTCCTGCAAAACTGCATCAGAACAATGGATTTAAGATGAATGACACACAAAAACAAAGCATTTACTAAAATAAACCATGGAAAGATTGAGCTACACTGACTTGAGAACGCGGGATTGAGGTTCGTTAACTTTAGGGGAAGATTTAGACGAATGCTGAAGAGGTATCAAGCCTGCGCTTCCGCCAATGGAAGGCACAGGAGACTCCGACACCATTGCACTACCTTTAGCACTCATTCCTGCAAGGGAATTTATACAAACATGAACATACATTATTAGATGCTTCATAATTATCCTCATTTTCTATCAATGTCAATTTGAGAGTTTTTTTGCAATTAATAGTATTGAAGGTGGAAGGTATCTCAAATTCTCCTTGGTTGATTTTGTACAAGGTTTTTACTCTGAATGCATGGTTCCTAAAAGTTATGCCAAAAAGGGAAAAAGAAGTAGAACCATGAAAGTATCAAAATATGGCCAAAAAAAAAAACAATTCTAACTACCCCATACCTTGAAAGATAATGACTACAAAGAAAAGCAATGTGATAAATAAGGCAGGTAAGCTGCTGTTGAATGAAGATGTTTTCTCTGCTTTCATCTTCTTCAAAGCTTTTATTCGCTCAACTGTGGCACGCTTTTTCACTGCCAACTCAGTGATCTCTTTAACAAAAATTCTGTCAGCAGCATCCAACGACGGACCCCTCGGAGGTCGTGGTGGCTTGTGAACCTTTCCATTCTTCTTAATCTTCTCTTTCATGCTCTTCTTCTTCTCTGCAAGAGCCCCGAGTTCTCTTCTTTTTTCTCCATCTGAACTCTTGTCCATCAACAACTCCACATTCTCATCAACACCAAGCTTAACGAGCTTGGTGGAATTACTACTGGAAGCAAAGCTACAACCTCGATTTATAGATCCATCAGCGCACAGAAACCCACTCCGAAGCCTGCTGAAGGCTTTTCTAGCATGTGGTTTTGATATTGAGTCAGTTTCACTGCTCAAATCATCTTCGCTAGTATTACCACCACCTTCAAGATCTATTTCAAACTCTCTATCTTTTGTAGCCATACAATCTAAACCACTCATCTAAAGAGGTTTTACTTCCCATTTCAGCAGGGCATTCATTCTACCAGGATCCCGAGTCGAAGGGGCCTTCTTTTCTTCTCATCTTCTTAACACTATGGTGAACCTTTGAATAGAAAAGATAAATCCAAAACAATTAGCAATGGACCAAGTTACCAAGAAAAGAGAACAAATTTTAATAAGATTTTTATACAGGGAAAATTATGAACTTACTCCTGAACTTTGAGCATTGAGTTTATTTAGCCTTAAACTTTATAAAGTATCAACAACATCCCTAAACTTTGAATTGTGCTTCTATTTAGTGCTTCCATGCCATTAACAACATTCAAGAATGTTGCTATGACATGCCCATTATTAATTAGTTACTTGCCCCATCACACAAACTTAACTAAAATTTATCTAATAAGCACGTCCCATCAATTTCCACAATAACTAAATAGAAGCATAACCCAAAGTTGAGAGACTAAGGGCATGTTTGGGAGTGATTTTGAAATGGTTAAAATCACTTATGTTCAAAATTACACCGAAACATGTCTTTAATCATTCAAAATAAACTTAATGTTTGATTTTACGCATTTAAGCGTGATTTTCATAGCATAAAAATTGATTTTGAATAATTAAAAACATGTGTTTGGAGTGACTTTGAATACGAAAAAAATGATTTTAACTATTTTAAAATCATTCCCAAACATGCCCTAAAAAGACCCATGCTCTAACTTCATGAACTAAATCTATAATCCGACCTTTTGATACATTAGCTTCTTAATATGTGCTTATGTGCACAAATTTCGTTTGACATTCATCTTTGTACATGTTCATATACTTCTCTAATTCATGCCCCATTGCTCCATTTCATTAATTTCTAACTATGAAGAAAATAGACCCCCCCCCCCCCCCCCCACCCCCTCTTTTTCTCTCATTTCTCATCCACAACACAAATGAAAAGCAGAAATTGAATCAAATAAGTAGTGGAGGTCTTTTCTCCTTCTGAATTCAGTCAAACCAAACAAATTTACACGATGAAAACACCATATTCAATAGAAATCAACAGGGAAAATCCCTCAACCCCAACATTAACATGCAATTGCAGTAGCAGGAAAAGGGTAGGGGGGATTCAACTAGCTTTTTCAACTATCATTGGTATTTTACCCTTGACGAGACGAGAGAAAGAAGAACTCACCGACAAACAGTGAATCAATAAGTAGAAGCCATTTCCGCCATTTTCAAGGTAGAGTCCATGGAGAGATCCAACTGGCACGCGAACAACAGAAAGAGATCTGGGGAATAAAAAAAGAAAACTGAGGATATGAATGATTTGGAGAACGAAAACGATGAGAGAGAACCCAGATCGTGGGATGAGAAAAGAAATTTGGGACAAAATCGAAATGGAGAGAAATTTCAGATCTGAAACCGTGAGGTGCGGCGCTTAAAGAGCATTTGTTTATTCTAAAAGTAGTTCATTTGGCCATTTCCAATTCCAACTATTGAATTACACAAGATTTTTTTAAGGAAAAAAAAACATTAAAAAGTTTCCCCTTGACAATGACTGATATAAAATTAAATAAGTTAAATTACAAATTTTATCACTCAATTTTTAATTTTATGTCTAATATCTCATAAATTTTAAAAAATATTGAATAAGTTAAAAGCACACAAAATTTACATTTAAATTCATAGATCAAATACACACAAATCAAAAAGTTAAGGCATTACACTCTCAACTAAAAGGTCAAAAATTCAAATCTCTATCTCACATGTTGTTTACTAAAAAAAAAAAAATTTAGTTCAACAATGTGTAGGGTGTGGGACTCGAACCTCTGATCTCTTGATCGAATATACATGTTTTATGTTAGTTGAGTTATGCTCATGCTGGCAAAAAAAAAATTAAGGCATTATAACTTCACCAAAAGATCAAGAGTTCAAATGTCTACCCCACATATTGTTAAACTCAAAAAATAAAAAATAAATTTTGACATACTTTGTGATCAAGCTTAGATATTTCAAAGTCTTATACTCAATTTTAAGTCCTAAATACTTTCCAGCCTTTCACCATTGAGCAATTTGAGAACAATTACTAAACAATCACTTGAATAATTTTAAGTTTCAGCTTGAAAAGTGATTCCAAACAAACGTAGGGATAGAAGTGGTAGCACATTGGTGAAAGAAAAATTAGTTGCCAATTTCCAACCTATTTTTTGTCTAGTCGGCTACTTAACCCACACAATCAATTAAATACAAAAGTTCATTTTATTGACACATGGATAGCTAAACGCCACATACTCAATTTGTTAGGTTTCTAATGGTAAGACTATTTATGAAGTTTTATTAAACCAAAGGGACAAAATTCTAACTTTTAAAACCATAGGTGTTATATAATTTTCTCCAAACCATAGAAACCAAATTTATAATTTAACCTTTAAATTTTCAACTTTAAAAAAGATAATAAGTATCTTACCCACCGAGCAAAGCTCGAACTGAAATACAAAATGTGACATTTTTGCTCGATTGAAATACAAAATTTGACATTTAGTTATGGGATAGCACCAAGCTCTTTTCTTATGTTTTATAATAATGTCAATCTTTGTTTTTCTATGAAAAGGCAACCACGTCGCATTAAAAAAAAACCTTGGCCATATAAAATATTATATGTATAGGGACCCTCGACATGGAAAGGATTAGAGTTAACAGGTCTTTGTGTATGATTGATAATATCAATATATGAAAAAAATAATTCTAAATAATTTCATAATATGGTTTTGAAGGCTTCTAAATCCTTAAAGTGTGATTCAAAATAATGTTGGCTAAGTCTCTCTTCTCTCATCAACTATGGTGAGGTGAGATATATCCTACAAGGACTTGAAACCAAAATCGTTCCAAAATTCCATTCTTTTTCATCCATTTCTAAGCAAAATTGCTCTCATTTTTATGATCTCTATGATTTTAAAAATTTTGTTAAATAATAGGCAGGATTAATAGTATAATTTAAAACCTTAATATTTTGTACCCAAAACAAATGCGCAACTACGCATTCCTTTTAATTGGTCTACAATGTCGAAGAGAATATATGTCTTGTCTTCCACAATTATTTATTTATTTATTTCCTCTGCGGGTATAGATATTTATTGATATAACTAATTGATAGATAATATCATGATAAATAGATACAAATTTTTGTCCATTACTTAGTATCAATAATAGGTTTGAAAACATATCCAAAAATAGAAAAAAATAGAAATCTATACTCTATCAAAGTAAGGAACCAGGGTATATATGTTTGGAATAGAATCCATTTTGAGAGAGTTGAAAAGGCACTACCTCATTGAAAGGTTCTATACATCTTCCATTGCTTAATGCATTTCTTTAGACAAAAACTTCATTAATTTTTTTTTCTCTTTTCAGTTGGTAAATATTTTTTATATAATATTTAAGGGATTCTTGGGTTTGAGAAGAACTTGCACTAGCATCTCAATTTTAATTCAAACATGGATTTGAAGAATAGGAATTGGAGTTCTATCACTGATCGGGAACAATAGGAATCGGAGTTTGAAGAATAAGAACGAGGAGTCCTTGCCCTGCAACAAATAAAATATGGTTTATTCAATCACATAGGTTGGGGTGCCCTTGAGCCTTTTGATAATAGAATACCTTCTTTTTTTTCAAGTATATAAGATGTCATTCTAGGATTCCATCTCGCAGTACTATGATCAAGATGAATTCATGCTTCCATCATCTCTTCCAAATGGATGTTCCAATATCTTCTTGTCATATCTCCTCACTTTTTTTAAGGAAAAAGAAGAGACAAACTAAAATAGAAATAAATAATTTTGCCTACCCAAAAGAGAATCCTATGTTTTTTGGTTGTGAACATTTGAATAGCACAAATTGGACAAATTGCCCCGTAGTTTGTTTCGGAACAAAAATAATTAGAATAAAACTTGTTGAACTAGAATATATTTTGTCCATATAGGGAATCTTTCAATGGAGAAGATTCATCAACCTAAAACGAAGAGAAAGGTCTATCTAGGGTTGTAATTTTTTTCTACCAATTGGAACCCTCCCTTCACCCCCTCATGGATAAAACTTTTGTAGGTAAGCTCCTCTAAATAGGAGGGATAACGGAATCATTTCAAAAAACTGATGTCCACCGTAATTTTGAGGCTACAGAACTATTTTACATGAGTTCATTTGATGAAATATTTCGAATAAGTTACAATGTTAGAAGGTTAATGCAGGCAAATTGCCAAAACATTAATGTGTAAAAAAGTTTGTAAGTTCCATTTCAACAATGGAGTAAATCTCATCAGGGGATTTTTGGCCATTCTATTTAAACCATAAAAATTGGGCAATGACAATGTCAGGTATAATACCTCCTACTGACTTCAATAACATCTAAATTAAGATCATGTTATTCCAATGCTTCAACTTACACCTAGTTCCTGCTTTTCAAGAAGCATTTTTCTAATTAACATGAAATACATATTAAACAACATAAAATAGTCTCATATTTCTAATGTTAATTTAACATCTAAGGCTCATTTGATAACCATCTGGTTTTTGAAAATTTAGCTTATATAAACTACTCCCACTCATTATTTTCTTTGTTTTCTTATCTACTCCCTACAAATATTTTCAAAATCCAAGCCAAGTTTTGAAAACTAAAAAAAATAGTTTTTAAAAACTTGTCTTTGTTTTTTAAAATTGGATAAGAATCCAAATGTTTCTTTCAGTGGGGTAAAAACCATAGTAAAACAATTGTGAAGAAACAAGCACAATTTTCATAAACATAAAACTAAAACTAAAAATAAAATAGTTATCAAATGAAACCTAAGAAATCTGTAACTTTGTACGACATTCCCCCTTCATATAAATAAGAGAGCCAAAACAAGACCATATATAACATTAAAGGCGAGACGAGAACCCTTTTTCTTTCTACCACAGTAAAATCTAGTCAACTAATTTTCCAGCTAAAGAACATATGAATCACGAGCTAAAGAACATATGAATCACAAGAGCTTGCGCATGAGCCATACCTTTAGGCCCCGTTTGATAACGTTCTCATTTCTCGTTTCTTATTTCCTTTTTTTGTTTCTATTTCTTAAAAACTAAAAATAGAAACATGTTTTATAACTATTTCTGTTTCTTGTTTCTTGTTTTTTGGTAAAAACAAAATTTAGTACATATACTATAATAAAACATATAATATGCATTAAAATAAATATAAAACAATTATAAAGAAATTATAGTATTTTATTAAGGCCCAACACCTATTAATAATAATAATAATAATAAATTTTATCCTTCAAATGTTGTTCAAATTTGATTTGCAATGTTATTTCTCATTTCAATCAATTCACCTTGAACGATTTTGACTTACAAAAAATAATTCAATTGGACAAATTTGTAAATTATCTAAGGTCATACAATCGAACATACCCACATTTCTTTAATTTAATAATAAACTTTATTTTAATTTTTTCTTTAAAAATGCACTAGCCAATAATAAACGCAAGTAAAATCAGAAAAAGAGAGAGAATGTATATATTTTTTTACATTTAATGGTAAACATGAAATACATTATTAGTTTATTTATTTAATAAAAAATAAAATCGTACCAAAAGGAAAGATAATAGAGAATTAAATAAAAAATAATAACTATAAGCTCGTTAATGTAAAGTAAAAGAAAATAAGAAAATAAGAGAAAAGAGAAAAACATAAACAAAATGAGAAAAGTAAAAAGGAAAAAAGAAAAAAAAAGATAATGAACTATTAAAAGCAAAAAGATTATGATGAAAGAGAGAGAACGAATAGAAATAAATAAATCAAAAAATAAAAACAAAAAAACAAAAAGATTAAAAAGTATTATAAGAAAAAAAAAATAGAATGGACGAGAGAGAAAGAAGAAAAAGAGGAGAGATCGGTAAAAAGAGAAATAAAAATACATGCATGAAACCTGAAAAAAAAAACAGAAACAGAATTTGAAAAACTAATTTTTGAAGTTTCTCAAAATCTGCCCTTTTTTATAAAGGTTTCTAAAAAATTTAGAAATAAGAAATATGATGGTTTATCAAACATGTCTATTTCTTGAAAAATGAGAAACAGAAATAAGAAACAGAAAATAAGAACGTTATCAAACAAGCCCTTAATTTCCTGGTTATGTTTGGGGCCATTCTGGTGAAGAATTTTCATTTTCAGACAAGTATATAAACATAAGCAGTTTATTATTCACAGATTCAACGACTATAAATTGTCGTAATAACCGATTTATAAACCTCTTAACCAGTAAACTAGTCAAAGCTTCTTAGTCTGGATAGTCGTGATAACCGGTTTGTAAACGTAATAACCGGTAAACTATCCTGAGCTTCCATATCTATGAATGACTGATTGAATTTAGTCATGCCACTGCTGCCCAACAATTAGTGAAGGAAAACAGTAGAAAGAAAAGTTTGCCAAGGTACCAATTCATAACTAATTCAAAATCTCAACCGTTCATGAGAACTTCATCTGACTAATAAATCCAAGATGGCATTCCATGCTGCTCTTTACAACAAGTTCCGAACCAGCTGAACTATCAAATTTAACGATAAAAACAACTGGAAGTAGGCTACAACGAATGCATACCATTCTTATCTACTTTGGTACAAGACCGGATACATACTTACCTTTGATTAGACGTTCCTCCATGCATTATGCCTACCCAAGATGGATCTGAATCCTGAAAATTTTGGAATGAAATTAAAGCTATTGCTGGTTAAGCGGCCATTTGCTGTAAATTAAATTTGCACATGGAAGACGCCAAAATAACCTTCTAATGGACATGGTCTCAAGTCCACGCACGCTATGGAGTAATATGAAATTGGGCATGGAGATTATGTATTTCCAATCATACGGCCAAACCGAAAAGATGAAGATAACTAAAATCCTTTTAATTTGGCTGAAGGGTTAGACTACTTACCAACTTACTGCCTGGTTAACAAATTAGTATCGTTTGTAAGCATTCCCGTAATCATCACGCCTCTGACGTTGAAACTCCCCAAAATTACCATGAGGCCTTGAGGGATAATTCTCCATATGATTTGGATACTTGCTCCTTGAATCGAGAGTCGCTAAATTAGCCCCTTCGTAATGGGAATTGACTGAGCCACCTTCATATTCAGAATAGTTATGCTGCTTATAACCAGTAAAACCTGAAGTGGCCATTTGCTGGTGCACTTGTTGCTGACGCCTTTGGGCATCAAGTTGGAGAAATTCATCCCACTGTTTTGCATGCGTGCCCCTCAAATGAGCCAATTTCTTCGTGTAGTTCTCTCTCATCTCCCTTATAGTCTTTTTATAGAACCATAAGTAAAAAGCACAAACTTGAAATTAAAATAACGAAGTGTACAAATTTCAGTCGTGTAAAGAGATCCAAAATGATATCCAAACAGGGAAAAAATCTCATGATGGAAAAGTAGGAAAATACACCAGGTGCCATTTGATGTATGATTGCAATGATAGGAGATCCATACCTCACGGTGTTTATAATTTTCTTCATCTTCTTCTTTATCACGAATCTTTCCAAGTTCAGTTGCTTCCCTTTTATACTCCATCTCCAATTCTTCAAGAGACTGGGGAAAAGCTGGATACTCAAACTGACGACTAGTTTGCAAATCAGATCCTCTTCTCTCACTATCCCATCCTTCGGTTCTACCATATGCACTCTTGTTCTGATAACTATCATATGAACTGAACGAGTTGCCAGAATAAGGCGGATGAGCTGGAGACTTTGAGTGGCTTGAACGACCTCTAACTCTGTCGTTGCTATAAGCTTCATAATAAATGAAGAGCAATGTTAAAAATAGACTAATGCTAGCATCTGTTGTGGTTGAATTCAACGTGATCATCATAAAATCATATGAAGAAACCATAGGAGGAAAAACAACCCGGATGCCCGTTCATAAAATTATTTTGTTTTGAAGACAATCTGACCAATTCAGATCCTATCACTGAAAATTACTTCAGAGTCGCATATATAAGCTTGAACAGAAGAACTTACCTCGTGCTGCAAACAAATATAAGCAACAAATGACATTATTAAGAAGGTAAAGAGAGAAAATAAATCATACAAATATGGATTAAACAAAGATAGCTACAAGCTACAACATAGAATTACCAGTTTTCTATTGATGGCGTAAACATATCCTATGCTTTTCCTACCTTGAACCGAGCCCCTTGAGTATTTCGGCAGATCATCACGAACGCGGTTTTCAACAGCCTTCTCCTGTCTGCTAAACCTAGGTTGAAATTGTGATGCATTTGTAGGACCAGAATGTGATCTATGGACATCAGAACGTTGTGATCTTGAACCAACTGGGCTTCGCTCAGGTGACCTGGATCTACTCATATGAGAACTAGAAGAACCCTTCTGATCACCTTCCTCCTTAATTATCTTGTGCACAGCATCCACTCCCTTTACCAAAATTAACCTGTCCTTGCCACTAACAATGATGAATTTCTCATCCATCTTGATCTTACAACCAATATCCTTTTCAATTTTCTGTACAACTCTATCAGTGAAAAGTGCTCTCACATGTTTATCCCTGGCTGGTACCCTTTCAAAAAAATCTTGAGCTTTACGATTTGATCCCAAGGTAGAGGGGCATCCCTATGAATAATCAAAAATTGCAAAGTAGCATTTGTTAAAATAATAATAACCCATTTGCATTCTACCTTCATGTGAAGAAGGGTTTATTATTTTAAAGCAAATAAATAAGTACCAGTAGGTCTACTTCTTGTAAGAAAACTGTCTTCCTATAAAAACAAATCATAAGGCATCAAATAGTCTCATTGCCTCTCCCCTTGCACGCATGTACCCACACACACGAGTAATATGTGAGTGCATGAGAGAGAGAGATAACTTTCAATTACTAGGCAATGCTTGTGGAGGTTTTACTATATGTACTCGCTCTCTCTAGCTTGCTCCCTATTACCTTCTATACCTAATCATTATGGATACTCCAACCAAAAAATTTTGAGACATTCTCACCAATGATTTGGTGAATATGTTCTAGAATTTTTTTGAAGTAACATCATTCATGTGAATACAAATGAAATCTTTTTATTGCTTGGCCTCCACGATTGACTCCCAATTCAAAATTTTGAATTGAGCTTTTTGCAATTTTGTGCATACAGCCTCAATAGGATGGGATATCACAATTGGGATAAAAGTGCTAATTTAAGGTGTGCAGCTTAAAAACCATGAGGCTACTTGGACCTTCATAGTTGTGAATCAGTAATGTCCTGCATTCTGCCTCAAGATAAGGTGAAGGTTTGTTTGGTGGATAACAGGGCAGTGTATAATCACATAGACGAGAGTTTATATGTTAGTCAAGTTCAGTCAGTTGGGAAGGAATGAAAGAGACCCGGTAGGAGAACAAAATAAAGAGGGTAGTGGGATAACTAAGGAGAAATTCAAGGCTCTCAACTGCCCAAGGATTATATAGCCAGCAATTGAATAAACTTCTCTAATTCAAAGTCCAGATCCTAACGCTTAGCATGTCCTACACAAAATTACAGATATACTTGAAAGAAGACTACAAATAGAAGGACAAAATAAAAAGTACTAACATGAGCTTAACAGTGTTTTAATATGCTGGAAGGAATCTCAATTGTCTCATATAGAATGTAAAAAGGTCAGTCTGGTACTAACTGGTACTAACATAACCTCCCCCTCAAAAAGATTTATCCATGTTCCAAATGAGTATAAAGACTGCCTAATACAAGTGAGATTATACAACAGAACTCATATCTCTCTAGTTGGGAAAAATCTATGCGCAATAACTTAGCAAGATTAATAAAGCATTTACAGTAGTAATAATACCTGAGTAAAATGGCCTGATTCTCCACATATTTTGCAGATCATTTCTTCCTCTTTTCTCTTCTTCCAATTCCTCTCTGTAGCTTTTGACTTGGCCTCCCAAACCTTGGCTTCTCGGCTGGTAAAATCAGTTGGCACAGCATTGGGATCACGAGGTTCATCCTCCTCATCAGAACCTGCGAGAGACCTTTTATTTGTATTTGTCTTCTCTTGTGCAGCGACAGCAGTCGATCGTGGAGGGCCAGTGTACTCCTTGTAAAGTTCACTAAAGTCATCATCTGCATCCACATCTGGTGAATTCGCCATCACAAAAAGATCAAATTCAGTTGAGCTCCTGCATTTGTAGCCACAAACCACCACTAATCAATGTCTAGAAAATTGGCAACCGGCAAGTTAGGCATACCATAAAGCGAGAAAAATGCCCATTTCAGACGAAAAACTCCTTGAATTGGAAAAATAAACAGCTAGTGTTAGACGGGGGGAAGGAAAATGTGTTATACTCGCAAGAACTTCAAAAAAAAAAATTGGTTTGATGTTAATTACGTGCCATATTCGAGGAAGTGACATTCATAACCCCCGTGAGTTGTATTATATAAAAACTCACAGTACCATTTTTGGAGAGAAGGAAACGAACCAGGAAAGAAAAACTCACTGGGTAATCCCATTATGCAGTTACCCATATCCTAATTCAAAAATTTAGGTTCAGATATAAGGTACCAATTAAGTTCAAAGAACTATTACTCGGGCAATGTTTTCATTTCCAATCACAACCCACACTCCAACGCCACAACTCCCTTCGGCCGCCAGACGGCAAGAGAGAGTGTGGTACACGTCGTCGCCGGAGTAAAACAATGCACACTTAAATTAGTAAATAAAATCAAAACAAAGACGTAATGTCGAAGCATCAAATATCAACACATCAAGTGATAGCCAGCTACTGTGAATCATGAACTGAAAGAGATTGACGGAAAAAATGAAAACATACAAAGAACAACGCGAGGGCGCAGAGAAGGGTTTGTTCGAGAGAGATAAAGAGACTAATAAAGATCGGAAAGAAAGAAACCAGGGCAACCAAGAAGGGGAGGTGAAGAGAACAGCCAATTAGAGAGAGATTGTCGCTGATAGCAACAAAAATTTCGGCAAAACATGAAGGACGAGCGGGAATCAGAAGAGGGAAAGAAAAACGGAGAAGAGAAAAGCGAAAGAAAGCAATACACCTCAAGAACGGAATGTAGTAGCTGACAGTAGAGGAGGAAAAACGAAGTATAAGACGAAATCGACGAGGGGAAATGATAAATACCTATTCGCCGGAGGAAAGAACGGCCGGAGGCGGAGGCTGCTGCCGGATGAGAGGGAGGTGGTCTGTGTGTTTTATGACTCGAACTGCCGCGGATTAAAACCAGAGGCTCCCATAGGGTTTGAACCCGAAGCATGGATTTTGATGGACATGTAAAATTACTTATATGCCCCTATGATTTGGGGTATTAACATTTGACTCCTCTACCACATGAATGGTGTGTGACGAGTAGA
Source organism: Trichosanthes truncata (assembly GCA_033996785.1). Classification (NCBI taxonomy): domain Eukaryota; kingdom Viridiplantae; phylum Streptophyta; class Magnoliopsida; order Cucurbitales; family Cucurbitaceae; genus Trichosanthes; species Trichosanthes truncata. The sequence goes on from JAWPNB010000007.1 coordinate 7,999,851, forward strand.
GGTGTACAAACAAACCGATAACCTGAACAATCTGGCCTATCCAACTCAAATTGTAAGGATTGGGTTGGGTTAGATTTTTTCTCGGTTCAACCCGAACCGAACCGAAAATAAGTTTTTTTTTTTTTTTTTTTTTTTTTTTGTAAGGGATGTTTTGGCTTCATTCTTGTTGTGGAAATTTAGTGGGACTATATTTAAGAATTTAATTGTTGTAGAAATTGTATTAATGAACTTGTATGTTTATTTGGATTATTGAAATTATGAATTTGTGAACTTATAATGCTTTTCATTTAGGATTGTAACGGATGTTATGAACTTTAAAGTTTAATATTTGAATGTTATGTGATTTAGTTCTAGAAGAAACTATTGCAAATAATTTTAAAAAATATCTAAAGAAAAAAAAAGAACCCGACAACCCAACCCGAAAAAATTGGGTTGGGTTGGGTTGGGTTGCCTTCTATAACCGGGTCATTCGGGTTATGAACTCAACCAACCCAAAATTTCGGGTTGGTCCCAAAAACCTCCCCAACCCAACCCAACTCGACCCGTGTACACCCCTAGTGACGAGTATTTGTTTGTTAGAAGTTTCTATAAGGTTATAAAGGAAGACTTTTTGAGTGAGTTTATCGACTAAGTTGGTGTTTAAGATACCAATCCCAATATAGTTGATAAGATACTTATTATCATCTTAAATGTCAACCGTTCGATTTTTTACCCTGCAATTGTTAAACCCAAGAGAAAAAATTGGTGTTTAAGATATCTCTACATTTGGATCAATGTTCTCATGTGTGTGACGTAATTTGAGATGTATATTTTGAGTGAAACTTGTGAGGGAGTGATTGTGAGGTCCAATTTTCTTTATACTAACATCTTTGGAACCATGTATACTAAAAGAAGAGCTCCAAGAAATTACTTTCGTGTTGATCGAAACATGTCTCCATTGTTCTTTGACAATATTTCAAATCCGGATGAGTACCTTCTTTGGGAGTCAGAAATGGATGTCATATTTGATCGCCACCACTATAGCAAGAAGGGAAAGGTAAAAATTATTGTTTCTACATTTGAGGATTATGCTCTAACATGGTGGAATAGCTTGTTGTCAAAAAGGAGGAGTGAAATCAAGCAATATCCTTATGGAAAGAGATCAAGCTCCTAATGAGGAAGCATTTTGTTTCTAAGTCTTTCCAAAAATTGCAAAATTTGAAACAAAGGACTAAAAGTGTGGAAAAACACTATGAAAAGATGCTCCTACTAATTGAAGAGATTTAACTTATATGAGGATGAGGAAGCTACCATGGACCGATTCTACCAAGGACTTAATGGGAAGATTGTTGAGATATGATTGCAGATCAAGAAGAAATTCAACCTTGTGAGGATTTAGAGGAGATGGTACACGTTCCATCAAGGTAGAAAGGAAGCTCCAAAAAAGATCTTCAAGGTACACTAAATCTAAGCTTAACTACAATGCCAACACATTTATGGAAAAGATGTCAGCTTGTCTACCATATATGAGCACGTTGATAAGGTAGAAAGTAGTAAAGTGAAGCTTGCTAATGTTGTACTTATGCATAATAATGATATTTTGCTAGTAGGTCAGTAGATAACAAGGAATGATATTATCGTGATCCTACTACTATTGTTATGTCATTCATTTATGGAGAAGTATGTATTGAAAGTAATGAAGTAGAAAATGTAGATAGTAGTGAGCTTGAAACTAGAGTACTTTGTGACGACATTGTTAATACATTAGGTCACAAAGTGACGTGTGATCTTAGTCCAATATCATTTCTTCCAAGAGAAGTAAAACACTTGATGTGTGTGAGTTGGAAAACAAAAGACATGGGATCGAGAAAAAAATAATAGAAATATATGAAGAAGAAAAGTGTGAAAACACGAATGAGAGAGAAAAGCAAGTGAATAGTACTCGATCTAGAGATGAAAATGAGAGAAAAGCCAAGAATGTGTGTTTGAAAACTTGTGAGGACAAATCTTTCTTGATTTCAAAACAAAACATTCTTGAACTTTTCGATAAAAGAGTTTGTTTTCTGACAGGTGAATTTCAACTAAGTTTGCCTAGTTTTTCTTTTGAGTTTTTGTAGATTGTTAAAATATTGATAATGTGTAACGCCCCCAAATGCTAACCTAACTTAAGGACATTACTAAACTTACAACCCATATACCCTGAAAATTTCGGCTGCATAACAACGTAACTACAAGACAACCAAAATTTTTCTAGTACCTGTTAGACAAAAGATCACACTTCTATAGCCAAATAACCAAATAACCATCCAAACTCCAACCTCATAACCACTAAAGGTTCAGAATCAGTCAACAACCCAAGCTAAACTAAACTAAACTCCTCAGTCTTCTTCAAACAATTCAATCTTTAAAAGACAAGGCAACCTAACAAAACTATTATAAGCTCCAACTCGAAAATAAATCACCAAAAATATTCCAACTCAAATAAGAGGAACATAACCTACCAGTAACACTCAAGCCTTATAAAAAAACCTCACCAACCTATAATTCAAACTATCCAATAAGTTTATAAGTCTACTCGAAAGAGAAAAGAAACAACAGTACTAAAACCATAAGCTCAAGACCACTGTAAATATAAATCAATTACACTAAACTCAATGCGACAATTACTAGATGAATAAGTATCCAACTATGGTCTCTCTCCTTTTATGCCTCATCTCCAGCATCACCAGGGTCGAAGTATTGGTCATCACCTACAAAACCTGGTAGTGGGTCAGTACATAACACGTACTGGTAAGTAGCTCACACTTGGTGAGCCACCAAATATCAAACAGCAAACAACATGTTATACACACGCACCCAAACATGCTTATTCAAAGTAAATTCACTAACATCATACCATGCATACATAAACAAGTAAACTATGCATAAGATTCGCTTAACACATGAATTCTCACACCATGCTATGCAACTAACACATGAATTCTCGCATCATGCCATGCTCGCTCAGCTCTACTCAACACTCATGTTTAGCCATCACCAAAGCTCTCCAAGACTGACCCTTCGAGAAGCATCGACCCCTGACCACTGTTACCAGGGCCTCAACGCTTCTTTACGGAGCTCGGTGTTCGACCTTTGACCAATGTTACCAAGGCCTCGAACTGTGCATCGCCCCTTAACCATTTGTACCCAAGGTGTACTGATGACTTAGCAATGCATTGGCCCTATCCCAGGTGCCCAACACATGCTTTTTAGACTCATCACACCCTTGACTATTTGTACCCAAGGCCTCGATGCTTATCTTATTCCAATGGTGATAATATCACCCCTTGACCATTTGTACTCGAGGTGCACTGGTACTCACCCTATAATCCTTAGTAAACTCACAAGGTCCGCTGACCTCTTCACAACCTCACCACATGCATGTTACCTAATCATGCTACTAAACCATGTCTCTTGCCAAACCACACATGTTCATACATACTTTCAAGCTCAATTAATCGACATGCTAACATCACATAAACTTCACAAATCCACATATAAACATGCTCATCAAAAGGTACAACAAAACACAGAATATATATAACACGCACAAATCAAATAAGAAACATAGAACATGCTGCACACAATCAAACATACCCACCAAGTAGAAGCTACTTACCTAAGGCGTTCCTAAAATAATCCAAAAGGCTCCTAAACAAAGAGACGAGCTTTTAGGGGCTAAGCTTAGTTCGAAAACCTTTGGAAAACTAGAATATGATCAAACAGAGTATATTTACTTAGATTTCAGCCTTAATTGGTAAAGCGAATGCTCCAGAACCCAACTGAACACCTAATCCTTACCAAGAATAGTGTGGGAAATTATTTGGAGTGTTCAAACTACATTTAAAAGCTTTCCAATGATTAGGTACTATTTTACAGCACTTAATAAATGATTTTGAAAGACTAAGGCACTCTAAACTTACCAAAACAAGCCTTGCACCTTGTTAGTTGAGTTCGAGAGTGTTCGAATGAGATCGAATTGATTTGAAACTGCAAACAGAAGGCTCTCACGCGTCAGAAACTAAGCTATAACACCTAAAGTGATTTGTGAAAGGTTTAAAACGCATTAAAACGTACCGAAAGAGCACTTATGCTTGTTGTTTGCTGTTCGAAGGTGTTCGAATCGATCCCCAAACTACAAACTAAAGGTTCCTACATGTTAGAACTAATGCTACGACACTTAAATGGATTTGCAAAAGGTCCAAAACATGTTAAAACTTACTGATCAACTCTTAAAGGACTAAAAAGCTTGCTAATTGGTGATCAAATGGTCTTGAAATTGCATATCTAAAGTCGTCTAACCATGGGTATTTAGATCCAAGGCCAAAGGAAGCGTGGGTCACGAGACTAAGGTGATTCGAGGTTTGATTCGCGTGGGTACTGCTGGAAAACGCAAATCCTCATGAAGGCAATGCTGGAAATCCCGTTTTTTGCCGTAAACGACTTCGAATGTGGGCTGTTTGGAGTACAAAAAAAATTCGATTAGGCATGGGTAAATGACAAACCTTGTCAATTGGAGAGAAATCGTGTGGGTTTCGTTGTTGGAGTCTCTAGAGCTGCAGAACTCGCGTCGTGATAGTGAGTTGTCGCCATTTGAACCTCATGGAAAAGAATCGTTGTTGCAAGGTTAAAGTTTGCGTGGGTTTTGTTGCCAAAGAACTGTTGTTACTGGAAAGGATGGAGAAATTAGCTGGCCTTGCGTGAAAGACAAGAAGAAGAAGAGAAGAGGCTAGGGCTTGTTTTCCCTTTTTGTCTCTCTTTTACTTTCCTTTTCTTTTAACACCACTCATTTTCTCCAAAACTAAAGTAAATAAAAATGGAAAGTTCTAGGATCTCTTAAATCTCTTCATGTTTCCAAATTTTTATCTCTATTCCAAATTTTGAAACTCCAAATAAAGTACCAAAAGATTTTGGATAAAAATATAATTAATAGAAGATTTGGGCTCCTTTTAGACTTGAGAATAAAACCTAACAATTAAGTTTCCAAATCATGAAATTAAAGATTTAATTAAAAATCTCTTTTCCTAAAATTAGAGAAACTTAATTTACCTAACTTAAGGGACTATATTCGAAATTCTAATTTTTCAAATCAGAATTGTAACGAATAACTCAGTCTAATTATTCTAAAGTAGCCTAATTTTATAATGCGGGGCGTTACATAATGAAGCAAAACTCAAAGATTAGCCCAAATTCTTTCTATGGTTGCAAGCTACATGTGAATTAGAAGAACCATCATTCTTTCCAAAAGAGATAGAATCCAATAAGAGTGAGCCTTTGACATTTCATGTGTTATGAAGTTGTTTTACAAGGGAGACCATCCAAGAGAAACCCAAGAAGAGTCATACCATTTTCTTCTCATGACTTTAAAATTGCGTTACAAGGAATTGATTTAGATTCGAGGACGAATCCTTTAAAAGAAGGAGAGGATGATATGAACTACCAGAGACATCAAATTGTTATTTTATAATGTAATTTTATTGTTTTCCAATTTTATCCTTTTATGACATTTTAAGTAAGGATATATTTTTTTTGTCATTTTTCTATGATCAATGATGTGACATTTAGGGTTGGGAAGCTATCTAAAGCTTGGTCATTAGGTTGTACAAAACGATTTTTCGATGAATGGCTTTTAAGTGTTTGAGCTTTTTCTGTCAAGTTTAGCTAGGATCTTCTTATCCCTTTGCAATTCATGTCTTGAGTTACATGCTAAGAACATTCAAGTAGGATTGATCATCCTATCTTGTTGAATGTTCGACTCTTAGGCAAGGAACTTGTTCTTTGCCTTAAGAGTTTTGATCTTAATGTAATCCAGTTTCTAACCTCATTCTTAGGGTTGAAATTGAATTGATTTGGGAGTTTTAGTTTTTGTAAATTAGGGGTTCGTATAACCAAATGTTCCTAATTTTCCAAAATTTAGGATTTTCTTATAAGAAATTCATATTAAAAAAACATTGTTCACCAAGGCTCGAACCCATGCATGAGAATGCTAGCGCGAATGGAAGACCAATTAACCAGTTGTGTTTTTTGTTTAGTATTCAATTTTTAGTATATATTATATATATTAATCGGTCGGCTCAAGTTTATTCCACCTCACCTTGCCAAACCGAACCAACGTCGGTTAGGTCGGTTTAAGCTATTTTTCAGTTTTTCCTTGCACCCCTAGAACCTGTGGTACTTAAGTGAACTAGAAACCCAATCCTGATAACAATATCCTTAATTTCATTACACTATATTAAAACTTGACTAGTACACTTGCGGTAGCAAATCGCGTAACATATATGAGAAATAAAATTGCTACTATTGGATTAATTACTACAGCGGTTATCAAAGGGTTTTGACATTTACACAAATTGTTGCAAAAATAGCAGAGGTCACTAAAATCGTTGCAATAGAAAAAAAATATCGTTGCATATCTGCAAGCTATTGCGACGATTACAAACTACTATAATAGGGTCAAAGTTGCAACAGTTACCAAGTGCTCCTAATGTGTATTTAACCACTACAAACTAGTAAAGTTCACCGCTGCTACATTAATTTAGAGAACTGTTGCTATAAAAATTATAGTTGCAGCAGTTTCCAGACAATTGCAACGGTTTGCAAACCACTACATATTGAACAACGGTTGACAAAATTGTTGCATTATGACATAAAGAATTGTTGCAATTCAAGTAACTATTGTAGTGGTTTTTGAATCTAATTCTAGCGGTTGTCTAAATCATTGCAACAAACTCTCCCAATGCAGCTTCTGCTAGCGATTTTGCTACCGCTGCGAGATATCTTGCAACAATTTATAAGTGTTGCAATAGCTCAAAAAAACTCTTTAGTAGACCCTTCATCCTGTAGTGAGTAGAGTTCCCAAAAAAAAAAACCCATTCTCTTCTAAAGTGGAATAAATTAAAGACTACTAAAAAAAATCACCATGAAAGACGGCTGCACGTGACAATGGACAATTGTGTTGCACACTCTCTAGGCAATTAATGAAGGAGATCACGCCCCAGTTGATCTCTACTACAACATATGAAGTTACAAGATCTAAAAGTAATGGGCTATACATACATGATCCGCTAACACGCAAGTGCACGTGATCGAAGTAATAAAGAAACTGGAAGTATTCCAGAGTATCGTACCCAAGGGAACGGGTTTTAACAAAATCTATTTTGAATGGCACAAAATATGTTTGCAAATTGCAATGGGGGTAACCGAAATTTCAAAATGCAAGAGTTTGGTTTTTTTAACAAAAGTGAGTGAAAATTCAATGAATTAAAAATAAAATAGGGATTCAAGTGATGCAAGCACCTTTGGAAGAATGCGACTCACTTTGCAATTGCAATCATAGTTAACATGTGAGAACTAAGTAAACCGAGTTCAACTCCTATTCGATTTTGATTCAAAACCTTTAGGAGACTAAGTGATTAAACCTATATGTCTATGGCTAATCTAACTTAGATACTTCGCACACAACCTTAGTGGTCTTGGAGTCTCGCCCTATGTCTAGGGTCGATGTTCAGGACTTATTTCTAAGCCTTTTCCTCCATTGCTTTTGTGACATCGGCTTTCCCTTAACTCTTTCGATATTAAGTTCGAGCTTGATGAGCAAGCACTAGTTGGCCGGCTAGGTTTACCCAAATTTAAATTCAACAAAAGCAAACAAAGTTCACATGCTAACTAGATTGTTTATGCTTTAGAGCTTTACATTTTTCCTTAGGGCATTCACCAACTTGAACCCCTAAGAAGGAATTAGCTCATTGTGAAGAAAATGAAAATCCAAAATTCAATTGTTATAAATCTCATAATTAATACAATGAAATAATGAAATTAATATTAAAGCAAACCGATTTGAAGTATCAATTAGAAATATTCATAAAGAAATTGGTAACACTGCTGGAATTTCTAATTTAAAACCAGAATTGCATAAATCATAACCATGGAGTTACAACCTTAACAAAGAAAACAAAGACTTAGAAAACAAAGAAGAAACCCACATAAACAAGTGCAGAAAAACCCAATGAAATGCTCAGGAATTAACAACTTAAAGAACATAATTAAAGAACAGAATTACATAAATGAAATGCTGGAATTGGAAAGTTGCAGCTTGCTGTCCAAAACAAAAAGAAACAAAAGAAAAAAAAAACAGAGTATAGGAAAATTCGAAAAACAGAGTATGAAAATTCCTTGCTTGATCGATCCAAATACCCATTCAAAGGCAAATGGATCTTCACCTCCTCTAACTTTCGTTGAGGAGGGATCAACCTCGGAAGTTACAGAGAAAAAGATGAAGAGAAACCGCTGTAAATGACAGAAACACGTGAACTTCGAACTGTGGGCGAGCAGCAGAAAACCCAGCCACGATTTGCTTCGTTTTCCACCATTTTTATAGGCGTTGAGGGCTAGGGTTTCCATATAAATCATCCTCAATCCATGGGCTAACTTCTAGGAATCAAATCGGGATGAAAATCTTCCAAAATCGTGCACAAAATCCATGATTTGCGTGATTTGCGTGATTTTCGGACTTGGTCTGTAATTCCAGAGAATGCAATTAGATTGCAATTGCATTCTCCTTCCTCTGTTCTTCTGGTTACATTGCAAATGGAATGCAATTGCATTCCTTTTGCAAAGTCTTCAATTCTGCACACAAGACAACAACTTAAGCTACTTTCTTTATCTTTTCACTTAATTCCTTCTCTTATCATATTCCAACAAGCTTGCATGAATTTATTTAAAAATGTTATTTTTAGCTTGCTCGGTAATCAATAAAGCATGCAAAAATGACAAGAACAACTTAGTTCTAGGGTTAAATAATCCTCATAAATGAGAATTATCAATACACAAAGGGCATCATTTAATTATCAAAGATCATTAAGATGATTAATGATATTCTTAACCAAAAAAAAAATGATGATGTATTAATACAAGCTATTCTCTTGGATTGAGATTATCTTGATTTAGTATAGAGACTTACCTTATAGCAACACTTTATTATATGACTCACTAAAGTATCATAGCATGAAGAATATGTTTTGAGTTTTCAATTCATCAAAAAAAAATTTGTTTGGTTTTATGTCAAACCAAAGGACAGTGATTGTGTTGTATTCTATTTGTCCTACTTGCTAAGCAATGAGAGAAATCTATAGTGCATGAAAGCTTTCCTTCCATTGATAAGCTTTTATCAATAGTGTATGAGAGAAATCTATAGTGTATAACTGAAGTCATTTTCTTAAGTTGTGTTATCATTTTTTTTTGTTATCACTTATTATTTGCACATAAAGTGAAGTTCTTTTGAAACTCACATCACAAATCTCATCTTAAGCATTACCTTGTCAATAAAATTTATTCCCTAATGCATTTTCCTCTCATTTTTTCTTTTTCTTTTTTTTTGTGTGTGGTATTTTCATTAGAGTCTCGTAGAAACTTTGGAACAAGAAGGAATCAAAAACCCACATTAAAAAGTGTTGATGCCAAATTTTAGACAGGAGAAATCTCACCTGACTTCCACGTGACAACGACAGTGAATTTGTATTCTTGGGGGAAGAACGCGGCCTACAAGACAAGAAAAACCTGGACACCAGTGTGGTGTAGGCCACACAGGCTCTAATGCTTAAGTCAAAAAGAGTTTAGAGAGAATTTGGTAGTTCTAGGAGAGTTTAGGGGGCTGGAATGAACTTACTACCTCTCCCATGAAGAGAGAACTTAAATACCTCTTCCTTAGGGCTTCCGTGGGATTCCGTCTTCAATTGGGAACGAAAGGACCGAACGGGGCTGGACCGGGGTCTACGGGCCAACGAGGAACCAAGGCAAGGCCCAAAGGTAGGCTGACCATAGGCCTGGGCTTCGGCCCAAGCCCGTTTCTCATCCCTTTGCGTCCTTGGTCTGTCCTATTTCGGTTTGAGTTCGTTTTGACTTCATATTGGGCTTCTTTTCCTTGTTTGACCCTTTATCGTAGCATTTCAGTCAGCCTGTTCTTGTTGGTCCAATTTCACCCATAACAAAAAGTATCCATGATAAGCCTTAGAATTAAGGCGTATTTAGCTGTCAATTACTTAAAATATTCTTGTTTTGATTAAGACCAATTGAAATTAGTTGAAAGATTGCTCCAAATTAAGAAAGAAATAAGTATGATGGTATTTGGGATAGAATTCTAAATAAATTAATCTTGTTTGCAAGAAACATGGAAATTGCAAATTCTAGTTTTTGCAATTGTTGAACAGTAGAAGGATTCGAAGAAGGAAAAAATCCTGTGCAAAACCCATATATGGAAAGCGTGATGAATTACCGCACAACTTAAGGAACTTGGAGCACAATCTCGGGACAATTCAACCAAAAGGAAGGAAGAAATGAGGAGATTGGAATTCGTTTTTGGTGGAGATTTGGCTCGTTGGTTTTCAATTTGAAGCACTCTGTTTTTCTGCAGAATTTTTGTTCTGTTTTTGGTCGAGAACTCAGTTTCTGTCTTACTTTTCTGATTTTTCTTCTTGTGTTACCAAGAGTCATTAGCAGTACACACTTGTTCTTCATTCAAAATCTGTTTCGCATTAAGTTTTTGGTTTTAATCTAGCCTCTGTTTGCGAGTTTTTGTAGGTTCCTCCTTGATTCAATCTTTATATTTCTGTTGTAAGATTGATTAATTTCTGTTTTTACTTCAGTTTACCCAATCCGATTCAAGTGGTATTTGGATTGTCAAGACTAATCATCTCTTAGAAATAGCGAAGAGATTGAGTCGATTGGAATGGAGTAAAGATTCATTGAACAATTATTGAATTACTTCTATTTTTAGATTAATTCTGTGTGTTGTTTTATAAAAGTTTCATTATTGTTGGTATACTTATAATTCTATCGGATAAGAAAGGTAGAAGGAAGTGGAACTAAATTTCTATCAATGCTTTTAACTCTCTATTTTTAATTTAATCTGAGATTTTTTGGAAGTCTTGTGGTTTCTTGCCCAAATTTGCACTAAAAAGAATATTGTCCTAATTACTCCAATAAGCAAGCTGTTTAGGATAGAAGTTTTGCATTAATTCAATTAGTTCCAGTTTTCATTAGCAATTTATTTAAGTTTCCAACATGAACTTTTCTTCAAAAAATAGTTGCAAGATTTTTACTTTCAAAATGAGCTAAACTTCTTAGGGGGTTCAAGGATGTGAATTCCCTAAGAAGTAATTGTAGCCTAAATTTCAATAAAAACCAAGCCTACATCTCAATTGTTTGCTTGTGTTGAACAAATTTTTGTTGAGATCCTAGATTGATCAACTAGGGTAGCAACTCAAGCTTAGATATAATACCGACGGAGTTAGTGATAAGCGGATTTCGCACAAGTGATGGAGAAAAGAGCTTAGACATAAGTCAATCCTTACCCTAGACATAAGGATTAAGGACTCCAAAACCCATAAAATTGTTGAGCCGAATTATCTAAGTTAGAGGGACTATAGATATATAAGTCACTCACTTAGCCTCCTAAAAACCTAAATTTAAGGTGAATAGGAGAAACAATTTTGGTTTACAATTGAGTGTAGAGTAGGTAGGAATTGTAATTTCGGTTTGCAATTACAACTTAAGACAATAACATTCTTGAGCCCCATCTTTATCTCAAATTTCTTTTGCAATTTCAATTACTAAGTCTATTTAGATCGCCATCCAACATTGCAATTTTGCAATTCTGCAATTTTTTATCACTTGATTTTGCAATTTTTGATTCTGCAATTTAGTTATGCAATTTTTGTCACTTTGACTTGCAATTAGATTCTGCAATTATTTTGTTTTACCAACACATCATCCCAACCTTATTTTTGCTATTTATTTTTTAAGTTGCAATTTTCCTTACACTTTGCTTTACAATATTTTTGTTACACCGTTCCCTTGGGATTCGATACTTGGTACTCACATACCAATTTATATTACTTCGATCGCGTGCGCTTGTGTGTACACCGATCAATCCAACACTTCAATATTTTTTTCTTAATCATTTAGCTTTTTATCAAAAGAGCTTACCCGACTTGAAATTGAGCTTATGGACTTCTACTTTGGGTCTTAACAATGACATTTCTGATGATTTTCGGCATTACCACAACTTTTCGACGAGTTTTCGGCGATTTTCGGCAAGCCAGTGACTTCTCCTTCTCTCTCTTTTTTTTCTTTTTCTCCATCATTTTCTCTCATTCTCTCTATTTTTCGAATGCTTCATTTTCTTTCTTTCTTTTCTTTTTTTTAATTTTATTTTTTATTAAACAAAAGTGTGTGGCTTATGAGAAGCCACACCACCCCTTTTTTATTCAAAGAGCAAAACTTACGTGTAGGCTGGGCTACACGTAAGTTTTGCAACCCAGCCACGTGACACAATCTCATTTTGACACGTGGGTTTTTTTTTTTTTTTTTTTTTTAAATTTCTTCAATTTTTTCTTTTTCTTTTACATTTTTTCCTTTACTTTTTTTTAATGCTTTTTGGGTTCTTTTTCCTATTTTATCTTTTTCAAATTTTTAATTTGTGTATGAGATCAATCTAGAATTATTTTTTCAATCAATTGTACACCTAATTACATATATTTATATATTTTTACTATTATTATCAAAAGCCAAATCTAGAACATTATTTATTCAATATCTAACGTCAATCGGCCCACACTGTAACGCCCCCAAATTTCGGCCTAACTTAGGGACATTACTGAACTTACAACCTATATGCCCCGAAAATTTCGGCAGCATAACGGCGTAACTACAAGATAACCAAATTTTTCCTGGCTCCTAATAAACGAGAAATCTACACTTCAATCAACCAAAGTAACTAAGAACAACATCCACATCTTCTGGCTATAGTTCAGCACACCCAAACTCCTAGAATAAACAGATTCTCAACAACTTAGAACAAACTTAATTCAAATAGGTTAGCAGAAACAAAAGAAAGTTTTAGCAACTAGGACTTTCAGCTCGTAACCTAATTCTACCAAAAGAACCTATCTATTCTCCGAAAACAATAAAGAATGGAAAGGCTTACGCCAAACACCTGTACAAAACAACTAGAATCCTATCTATGCAATTCAAAGAAAATCAACACTAACAAAGCACGTAAATCTAATAGTGTCCTCTCATCACGTCTCCTCCTCTGCATCACCAGTTTCGTAGAGCTTCTCCTCACCTGCAAAATCTTTTGGTTGGGGGGGGGGGGGGAGTCAGTACAAAAGTACTCAGTAAAAAGCTCACACCTGGTGAGCCACCAAACATCAAGCAGCAAACAACATGCTATACACACGCATTCAAACATGTTTATCCAAAGTAAATTAACCAACATCATGTCATGCATACATAAACAAGTAAACTATGCATCATTATGCCATACTTACATAAACAAGTAAACTATGCATCAGATTCACTTAACACGTGAATTCTCGCATCATGCCATGCTCACTCGGTTCTACTCAACACTCATGTTTAGCCTTCACCAAAGCTCTCCAAGACTGACCCTTCGAGAAGCATCGACCTCTGGCCACTGTTACCAGAGCCTCAATACTTCTCTATGGAGCTCGGTATTCGACCCTTGACCAATGTTACCAAGGTCTCGAACTGTGCATCGCCCCTTGACCATTTGTACCCAAGGTGCACCGATGACTTAGCAATGCATTGGAGCAATCCCGGCACCCAACACATGCTTTTTAGACTCATCACACTGACCCTTGACCATTTGTACCCAAGGCCTCGATGCTCCTCTTATTCCAATGGTGACAATACCACCCCTCGACCAGTTGTACTCGAGGCTCACTGGTACTCACCCTATAATTCTTAGTGAAACTCACAAGGTCCACTGACCTCCTCACAATCTCACCCTATGCATGTTCCCTAAGCATGCTACTAAACTATGTCTCATGCCCAACAAACATGCTCATACATACTTTCAAGCTCATTTAATCAACATACCAACATCATGTAAACTTCACAAATCCACATATAAACATGCTCATCAAAAGATACAACAAAGTACAAAATATACATAACGCGCACAAATTAAATAAGAAACATAGAACATGATGCACACAATCAAACAGACTCATCAGGTAGAATTCTACTTACAACGTTCCTAGGATATTTTAAGGTATTCCTAAAGAGAACTTTGAGCTTACTCGAGTGCTCTAAATTAAGTCCAATCTACGAACGCAAGTTACAAGAGTTAGAACTTAATCTATAGCATCTAATATGAGTTCGAAGGATTTAAAAGCTTGCTGAAACTTGTTGGAACTTACTAAACTACTCCAAACGAGCTCGAATTACTGTTGGTTGGTATTCGAGAGTGTTCGAATCAACCCAACAGTGCCAAACCGACTGAAACTCTGCTGTAAAATCCCATTTTTTGTCAGTAAGTGGCTTCGACTGTGGACTATTCGGAGTCCAAACAAGCTAAAATCGCAAATAAGAGATGTTTAAGACATGGGTAATCCAAAACTAAAGTCGATTAGGCATGGGTAAGTGACAAACCTCGTCAAACAAGAAGGAACTCACGTTGGTCTGCTTTAAATCCCGTTTTTTTACAGAAAACCGCTTCAAATCTGGGTTGTTTTGAGTCCAAACAAGATAAAATTACAAATCAAAGGTATTTAGGGTATGGGTAATCCAAAACTAAAGTTTATTAGGCATGGGTAAGTGACAAACCTCGTCAATCAAGAAGGAACTCACGTTGGTCTGCTGTAAATCCCGTTTTTTACAGAAAACCGCTTCAAATCTGGGTTGTTTTGAGTCCAAACAAGATGAAATTACAAATCAAAGGTATTTAGGGTATGGGTAATCCAAAACTAAAGTTTATTTAGCATGGGTATGAGTTATACCTCGTCGAATTGAAGGAGAACGCGTGAGTCTCGCGTCTGTGAGTTCGTTGGCAGCCGAAGAGGTCGCCGGCGTCGTGGTGCTTGTCGTGTGTCGTCGCAGGAGAGAAGGGTGAGATGGTGTCAGCTTGGTCAAAGAAGAAGAAGAAGAAGAAGAAGAAGATGGGTATGTGTTGCTCCAAAAAAAACGTGAAAGGGAGAGAGGAAGAAGATGGAAGACTAGAGATTTTTTTTCTCTCTCTTTTACTTTCATTTTCTTTAATAGGCCAACATAAAGTCCAATTAAAAACCATAAAAAATCATAATTTGTCTTCTAAATCTAGGTGAATTTAAGGAGGAAATCTTTGGGTAAATCTTTGGGTTTTCAAACTTAAATCTAAAATTCAACATATACTAAGTATCCAAATTAAATGAATTTGGGACTTTAAAAAAAATAGCTTTACCCAATAATCCAAAAAGAATTTAATTAACTTAATTCAATCACTTAATTCCAAATTCCAAAATAACTCCAAATGACAAAATTAGTCGTATCTGAAAACGTGGGGCGTTACAATCTCTCCACCTTAAGAACTTTCGTCCTCGAAAGTCTGTTGTTCGAACAACTCAGGGTACTTGGCTCTAATCTCGTCTTCTCTTTCCCATGTTGCTTCTTCAGTCTTTTGGTTTCTCCATAGCACTTTTACCAAGGCGATATGTCGATTCCTCAGAACTTTCGTCAGTTTAGCCAAGATCCTTACAGGCTTTTCTTCAAACGACAAATTCTCGTTCAACAGTAAGGGCTCTGGACTTAACACATGTGAAGGGTCGCTGACATACTTCCTTAGTAACGACACATGGAACACATTGTGCACTGCTGACAAGGTGGATGGCAACGCTAGTCTATAAGCAACTGGACCGATGCGCTCCAAAACCTCGTAGGGTCCTATAAACCTAGGGCTAAGCTTTCCCTTCCTACCAAAACTCAAAACCCCTTTCATTGGTGCCACTCGAAGGAACACATGGTCGCCAACGCTAAACTCTAAATCTCTGCGCCTAGAGTCAGCATAACTGTTCTGTCTACTCTGAGCAGCCTGCATCCTTGCTCTTATTTTCTGAACAGCATCATTAGTCATCTGTACCAACTCAGGACCCAACAAGACCCTTTCACCAACCTCGTCCCAATGGATTGGTGATCTGCACTTCTTACCGTAAAGGGCCTCATAAGGGGCCATCCCGATGATCGCTTGGTAACTATTGTTGTAGGCGAACTCTATCAAGTGCAAGTATGAATCCCAACTACCTCCAAAGTCTAGCACGCTGGCCCGAAGCATATCTTCAAGAACCTGGTTTAGCCGCTCAGTCTGGCGGTCAGTCTGAGGATGAAATGCGGTACTGAAATCTAACTGAGTGCCAAGTGCCTTTTGTAAGCTCTTCCAAAACGTAGAGGTAAAACGAGAGTCCCTGTCAGACACAATCGACACCGGAACTCCATGAAGTCTTACAATTTCCTTTAAGTATAGTTCTGCCCACTTTTCCACTGGATAAGTGGCCTTGCCTGGAATGAAATGAGCAGATTTCGTCAAGCGGTCCACCACCACCCAAATTACGGTGAAACCTTTCACTGTCCTTGGTAGACCGGTAATGAAATCCATAGAAACTTTTTCCCACTTCCAAACAGGGATACTTAAGGGTTGCAATAAACCAGCAGGCCTTTGCCTTAAAGCCTTTACTTGCTGACATGTTAAACATTTACTGACAAATTGAGCAATCTCTCTCTTCATGTTATGCCACCAGTAGTGCTTTTTGAGGTCCTCGTACATCTTGGTGCTGCCAGGATGCATTGAAAAGGGTGTGTTATGTGCTTCCTTCAACAACTCCCTCCTCAAGGGGTAGTCTCTGGGCACACACAATCTACCCTGGTATGACAAGGCAAAGTCATTGGAAAGAGTAAAACTTCCTTGTCCAACCTCGCTTAAGCTTGAGATCAAACTTGGATCCTCTTGCTGGGCATCTATAATTCGTTGTCTTAGACTCAGCACCACTGAAAGTCGAGCTAACAATGCTGAGACATCTTCCACTGCCAACTCAACCTCTAAAAGATCCAACTCCTTTAGTAACGGACTCGAGGATGCCACCAAAGATGCCACACTTGCTGCTCTCCTGCTAAGGGCATCTGCCACCACATTAGCTTTGCCGGGATGATAGTTAATCTCACAATCATAATCCTTCACTAACTCCAACCATCTCATTTGCCTTAGGTTAAGTTCTTTCTGCGTGAAGAAGTACTTCAAACTCTGGTGATCGGTGAAGATTTGGATCTTTTCTCCATAAAGATAATGCCTCCAAATCTTCAAGGCGAACACCACAGCTGCAAGCTCCAAGTCGTGAGTGGGATAATTAAGCTCATGTACCTTTAGTTGACGCGAAGCATAAGCGACAACCTTCCCATGTTGCATAAGTACACAGCCCAACCCTTTCCTCGAAGCATCGCTATACACCACTAATCCTCCAGTTTCGTCTGGAATGGTTAACACTGGGGCAGTAGTCAGTCGTCCCTTTAACTCTAGAAACTCTTCTCGCAGTCCTCACTCCAAGTGAAAGTGGCATTCTTGCGAGTCAACTGAGTTAGGGGTGCTGCCAAACTGGAGAAATTCTGCACAAACTTTCTGCAGTAGCCGGCCAAGCCCAGAAAACATCAAATTTCAGCCACTGAGGTAGGTCTAGGCTAATCACGAACCGCTTCTACCTTAGCAGGGTCCACTGCAATGCCATCCTTTGTAACTATGTGCCCGAGAAACGCAACTTTATCCAACCAAAACTCGCACTTTGAGAATTTGGCTTAAAGCTCATTGTTCCTCAAAGTTGTCAGGACCCGTTCCAGGTGCTTCTCATGCTGCTCCTTAGTCTTAGAATAAACCAGTATGTCATCTATGAACACTATCACAGACGAGTCTAAAAAGTTCTTGAAAACCCGATTCATGAGATCCATAAAAGCTGCAGGAGCATTAGTAAGTCCAAAAGACATCACAGTAAACTCGTAATGTCCGTACCTGGTCCTGAAGGCAGTCTTTGGGATATCGGCCTCATTGATCCTTAACTGATGATAACCTGAGCGTAAATCTATCTTCGAGAACACCTTTGCTCCTTGAAGCTGATCAAACAGGTCGTCAATACGAGGGAGGGGGTACTTATTCTTCACTGTCACCTTATTCAACTCCCGGTAGTCAATACACAGCCTCAATGATCCATCTTTTTTCTTCACGAACAACACCGGCGCACCCCATGGAGACACACTTGGACCAATAAATCCTTTATCCAAGAGTCCTTCCAACTGCGCCTTGAGTTCTTTCAACTCAGCTGGTGCCATTCGATACGGCACTTTAGATAATGGGGTTGTCCTGGGGAAAAGATCTATGCAGAAATCAACTTCTCGCGCTGGAGGCAACCCAGGGAGATTCTCTAGAAAAACATCTGCAAACTCTTTCACCACGGGTACTGAGTCAATGCTTGGAGATTTCTGGCTAGTATCCACCACACTTGTCAAATATGCCCACGCACAGTGCTGCAAGAGGCATTTGACTTTTAGGGCAGATACAACTTTCGGACTTCCATTCTTCACACCCTTGAACTTGAAACCTTGGCCGGATGGTAACTTGAGGTGAACCTCCTTTTTGGCACAGTCAATGGTAGCTTGGTTAGCAGCCAACCAATCCATTCCCAAGATTACATCGAAGTCTTGCATGTCCAACTTAATTAACCTGGCATCAAGGGTTTGGCCCGCAATAGAAACTTCTCCTAACTTCACTACTTGTTGAGCAAGTAACACTGAGCCAGACGGTGTAGACACCGACAAAAGGAAACCCAACGGCTCTAGTTCTAGGCTTGCTTGCCAAACAAAAGCCGAGGAAATAAAGGAGTGACTTGACCCCGAGTCAAACAACACAAAAGCAGGAACACTAAAAACCAAGATAGTTCCTGTAACAACTGCTTCGGTCTCTTCAGCATCCTCTCTAGTGAGCGCAAAAACACGGGCCTTCTGCTTGCCCTTATGTGTTGGGGCTGGAGGAGCCTTAGGAGCTGGCTTCTGAGCATTGAGCACCTCCTTGTTCGGGCATTCTCTCGCAAAGTGGCCTTCCTTGCCACACTTAAAACACACTTTCTCACCTGTCCAGCACTGATCGCTATGGCGCATGCCGCACGATCTGCACAAAGGGAGGCTAGGAATTGGCTTTCGAGGCTGGTGACTGAAGGCTTTGGGAGGCTGACTAGTTGCTGAAGGAGGAGGCTTCCTCTTAACTCCTGAGGTTGAACCAACCTCCCAACGGGGTTGCACTTTCTTAGCCACATGCTTGTCCATTATTAGCGCGCTTCTAAGTGCTGCTGCGAAAGTTGTGGGTTCCTTTATAGCTACAGAGCCTCTGACTTCTTCCCGTAAGCCTCTTATAAACCTCTTTATCTTCCGTTCCGGGGTGTTGACCAACTCCGACGCAAAACGTGAGAGCTCTGTGAACTTTCTTTCGTATTGAACCACTGACATGTCTCCTTGTGTCAGGTGGAGGAACTCGGTTTCTTTGTCGTCCTTCACGGTGTCAGGAAAGTAGTACTCAAAAAGAAGATCCTTGAACCTCGCCCAGGTGACGGGCTCATTCGCATGATCCTCAGAAGCTTCAATGGACTTCCACCAAACTCGCGCCTCATCACGAAGCATGAAAACTGCCCCTCAAAACTTTTGGTGATCGCCGCAGTTGAGGTAATCGAACATTGCTTCTAGCTCGGCGATCCATCGTTCCACTGCCATGACATCCTCTGACCGTCCGTCGAAGGTAGGAGGCCCATATCTCTTAAAGTCTCTGATGAATTGGGCTTCATCCTGCAGACCTAGAGCCCAGTTTTGGTTGCGAGGTTGCCTATCATTCCTCTGGGCCATGTTGTCGAATAGAGTTTGGAGGGCCTCTGCCGTGAGGAGTACGGGCGGGACTGCAGGAGGAACAGGCTGGTTTGCTTCCTCTGGAGTAGGTGGATTGACTCCCTCTGCGATACTTGCTTCGTCCTCGAGCCTACCCACTCGAGTCCTCGGTCGACCACGTCGTGGAGGCATAGTCTAGGTGAAGGCACAAAACACACCATAAACACACAATTAACAACTACTTAGTTAGCTCCAATATCTTATGCTTACTAGCAAGCAACACACAGAAGGTAAGCACAAACTATCTAGTTTACTATGGGAGCATCCTATGCCTACTAACAACCAATCTTCAGACAATAGGCAGTCAAAGCATATAAATCATGATAAGCAATCAAGTCATACGATATTTACACAACGAACAATCCAAGCAGCTCAATCTCAAACAACATAGGTCAACATACCTGGTGATGGAGAGGAGAACGAGAAGGACCATTAGCTCTAAACTACCTTAACAACCTAGTTTTTCTAGGTCAGTCTACAGGAACAACTCCGCTCTGATACCAACTGTAACGCCCCCAAATTTCGGCCTAACTTAGGGACATTACTGAATTTACAACCTATATGCCTCAAAAATTTCGGCAGCATAACGGCGTAACTACAAGATAACCAAATTTTTCCTGGCTCCTAATAAACGAGAAATCTACACTTCAATCAACCAAAGTAACTAAGAACAACATCCACATCTTCTGGCTATAGTTCAGCACACCCAAACTCCCAGAATAAACAGATTCTCAACAACTTAGAACAAACTTAATTCAAATAGGTTAGCAGAAACAAAAGAAAGTTTTAGCAACTAGGACTTTCAGCTCGTAACCTAATTCTACCAAAAGAATCTATCTATTCTCCGAAAACAATAAAGAATGGAAACGCTTACGCCAAACACCTATACAAAACAACTAGAATCCTATCTATGCAATTCAAAGAAAATCAACACTAAGAAAGCACGTAAATCTAATAGTGTCCTCTCATCACTTCTCCTCCTCTGCATCACCAGTTTCGTAGAGCTTCTCCTCACCTGCAAAATCTTTTGGTTGGGGGGGGGGGGGGAGTCAGTACAAAAGTACTCAGTAAGTAGCTCACACCTGGTGAGCCACCAAACATCAAGCAGCAAACAACATGCTATACACACGTATTCAAACATGCTTATCCAAAGTAAATTAACCAACATCATGTCATGCATACATAAACAAGTAAACTATGCATCATTATGCCATGCTTACATAAACAAGTAAACTATGCATCAGATTCACTTAACACATGAATTCTCGCATCATGCCATGCTCACTCGGTTCTACTCAACACTCATGTTTAGCCCTCACCAAAGCTCTCCAAGACTGACCCTTCGAGAAGCATCGACCCCTAACTACTGTTACCAGAGCCTCAATACTTCTCTATGGAGCTCTGTATTCGACCCTTGACCAATGTTACTAAGGTCTCGAACTGTGCATCGCCTCTTGACCATTTGTACCCAAGGTGCACCGATGACTTAGCAATGCATTGGCTCAATCCCGGCACCCAACACATGCTTTTTAGACTCATCACACCGACCCTTGACCATTTGTACCCAAGGCCTCGATGCTCCTCTTATTCCAATGGTGACAATACCACCCCTCGACCAGTTGTGCTCGAGGCTCACTGGTACTCACCCTATAATTCTTAGTGAAACTCACAAGGTCCACTGACCTCCTCACAACCTCACCCTATGCATGTTCCCTAAGCATGCTACTAAACCATGTCTCATGCCCAACAAACATGCTCATACATACTTTCAAGCTCATTTAATCAACATACCAACATCATGTAAACTTCACAAATCCACATATAAACATGCTCATCAAAAGATACAACAAAGTACAAAATATACATGCTCACTCGGTTCTACTCAACACTCATGTTTAGCCCTCACCAAAGCTCTCCAAGACTGACCCTTCGAGAAGCATCGACCCCTGACCACTGTTACCAGAGCCTCAATACTTCTCTATGGAGCTCGGTATTCGACCCTTGACCAATGTTACCAAGGTCTCGAACTGTGCATCGCCCCTTGACCATTTGTACCCAAGGTGCACCGATGACTTAGCAATGCATTGGCCCAATCCCGGCACCCAACACATGCTTTTTAGACTCATCACACCGACCCTTGACCATTTGTACCCAAGGCCTCGATGCTCCTCTTATTCCAATGGTGACAATACCACCCCTCGACCAGTTGTACTCGAGGCTCACTGGTACTCCCTATAATTCTTAGTGAAACTCACAAGGTCCACTGACCTCCTCACAATCTCACCCTATGCATGTTCCCTAAGCATGCTACTAAACTATGTCTCATGCCCAACAAACATGCTCATACATACTTTCAAGCTCATTTAATCAACATACCAACATCATGTAAACTTCACAAATCCACATATAAACATGCTCATCAAAAGATACAACAAAGTACAAAATATACATAACGCGCACAAATTAAATAAGAAACATAGAACATGATGCACACAATCAAACAGACTCATCAGGTAGAATTCTACTTACAACGTTCCTAGGATATTCCAAGGTATTCCTAAAGAGAACTTTGAGCTTACTCGAGTGCTCTAAATTAAGTCCGATCTACGAACGCAAGTTACAAGAGTTAGAACTTAATCTATAGCATCTAATATGAGTTCGAAGGATTTAAAAGCTTGCTGAAACTTGTTGGAACTTACTGAACTACTCCAAACGAGCTCGAATTACTGTTGGTTGGTGTTCGAGAGTGTTCGAATCAACCCAACAGTGCCAAACCGACTGAAACTCTGCTGTAAAATCCCGTTTTTTGACAGTAAGTGGCTTCGACTGTGGACTATTCGGAGTCCAAACAAGCTAAAATCACAAATAAGAGATGTTTAAGACATGGGTAATCCAAAACTAAAGTCAATTAGGCATGGGTAAGTGACAAACCTCGTCAAACAAGAAGGAACTCACGTTGGTCTGCTGTAAATCCCGTTTTTTACAGAAAACCGCTTCAAATCTGGGTTGTTTTGAGTCCAAACAAGATAAAATTACAAATCAAAGGTATTTAGGGTATGGGTAATCCAAAACTAAAGTTTATTAGGCATGGGTAAGTGACAAACCTCGTCAATCAAGAAGGAACTCACGTTGGTCTGCTGTAAATCCCATTTTTTACAGAAAACCGCTTCAAATCTGGGTTGTTTTGAGTCCAAACAAGATGAAATTACAAATCAAAGGTATTTAGGGTATGGGTAATCCAAAACTAAAGTTTATTTAGCATGGGTATGAGTTATACCTCGTCGAATTGAAGGAGAACGCGTGGGTCTCGCGTCTGTGAGTTCGTTGGCAGCCGAAGAGGTCGCCGGCGTCGTGGTGCTTGTCGTGTGTTGTCGCCGGAGAGAAGGGTGAGATGGTGTCGGCTTGGTCAAAGAAGAAGAAGAAGAAGAAGAAGAAGAAGATGGGTATGTGTTGCTCCAAAAAAAACGTGAAAGGGAGAGAGGAAGAAGATGGAAGACTAGAGATTTTTTTTTCTCTCTCTTTTACTTTCATTTTCTTTAATAGGCCAACATAAAGTCCAATTAAAAACCATAAAAAATCATAATTTGTCTTCTAAATCTAGGTGAATTTAAGGAGGAAATCTTTGGGTAAATCTTTGGGTTTTCAAACTTAAATCTAAAATTCAACATATACTAAGTATCCAAATTAAATGAATTTGGGACTTTAAAAAAAATAGCTTTACCCAATAATCCAAAAAGAATTTAATTAACTTAATTCAATCACTTAATTCCAAATTCCAAAATAACTCCAAATGACAAAATTAGTCGTACCTGAAAACGCGGGGCGTTACACACACACCCTAAATTTTCATAACTAGTCAATTGAAAATTGAAGGCTTAAAAGAACAATACTAATATTGTCCTAATTGAAAAAATAATCATTTGAATAACTAAATATATTTACTTACTTTGGAATTCATAAATATAGATATAGATCTTAATTTCAATTGACTAGTTATGAAAGGTCTTGTAATTTAGGGTGTGTGGATTCAAATCTCTATTTTTTGTAGAGTGGATTGGTCGATTGACTTTAGATTTTGAATAATTGTTGCTAGATTTAGCTTTTGATGATAATAGTAAAAATATATAAAGATATGTAATTAAGTGTACAATTGATAAAATTCATGAAGAAAATAATTGCACCAAATATATAATTATGTACAATTGGATGTACAATTAGGTATACAATTGATTGAAAAAATAATTCTAGACTGATCGTATGCACAAAATTAAAAATCTAAAAAAAAATAAAATAGGGAAAAAACCCCAAAAAGTAGAGAAAGAAAAATAAAGGAAAACACGTAAAAGAGAAAGAAAAAAAATGAAGAAATTAAAAAAAAACGTCATGTGGCACAATGACGTGGCTGGGCTGCAAAACTTATGTGCAGCTACACTTAAGTTTTGCCCTTTATTCAGAAGTGTGGCTTCTACGGAAGCACACTTACTTTTTTTTTGTTTTTTTTTTTTAATTTAATTTAATAATATTTTATTTTAACAAGAGCTTCCTATGGAAGTTTATCTATGTGCCTCCTCCCAATTCTCTAATTTTCTTTTTATTTTTTAACAAACTTACCCCACAAATTTTCAATTCCCTTTTACTTCTATTTTATTCAACACTTTCTCCTCCTCAAAAATATTTCAAAAATAAATTACCAATGTAACAAATATATCTTCAAATACAAGAAAAGTAAAAGTGGGTCTTACATATATATCAGGCATACCATTGGTACATCAACATTCATATCATGTATATCAACACTCATAATCGTGTATATTAATGGTATATCAAATCAGGCATATATATCAGATATATAAAGTATATCATTGTATTTATTTAAGGTAAAACATAAGTGTATCATTTTAATTAGTAGTATTTTGAGTACATTAATAGTCTATCATTGTATCCATTTTAGGTAAATTTTGGTATATCAAATAATTGATATACTATTGAATATACCTATTGATACACCAATAAGGATAAAATTAAAACAATAATAAAAAAAAAGAAATGAAATTTAAACTTTTTTTTTTGCTATATTTGCAAATCTAAAAAATCATGGTTAGATCCGCAAATATCCTAAAAGTTTCTTTTCCTATCCATTACAATTCTCCAAATAGAAACTTGAATAAATATACTATTTCATGTTATAAACTCATTTTATTTTTTAAAAAAAATTAAAATATGTATAATTTAAGTATATAATAGTGTGATGTCATTGGCCTAGATTAAAACTAAAATAGGTATGTTTTGATCACAATTTCGATGAGAGACCATGAATTGAATGCTACAACATTGAAAGTAAATAATATAGCGTGATGTCATATGCCTAGATTCACTTTCTGTTTTGAATTAATGGATATATGAAAAAACAAAGATAATTATTTAATCACAAAAGTATAATGTAAAATTCAATATTCATACAACATTGTATGTTTCCATATAATTAAGTTTAATAAAAGTTTCTTCTTACAATGTAAAATTAATTTATTAAAATTTACGTTTTTTATACTGAAAAAAAAGGGTTGGACTAATAAGCGGTGTGTATATATTGTTGTTGTAGGTAGGCATGTATTTTTGGCTAATCGCATAGGTTGACATCATCGACCCTTCTGATTGGCACTGCTGTTAAAACATGGACCAGCAGATCGGAGTAGATCAGAGGAAGGTGCAATATACAGAAGTAGAATGCGACAGGGAGAAAAGTAAGTGTGTAGAGCAGAAGGGCCTTATTTTGAAGGCTATGATTGATGAGAAAGTAGTGGCCAGTGCAAAAGGAAATCAACATGAAGATGATGGAGAAGTAGAGAGAGGAGAAGCCGACAAGCAATGTCCAAGGAAAGAATGAACCAAAGTACTCTTCTATATCGAACCTGGAGGTCGCGATGGCAAAAAATATGATGACTGAGGTTGTAGAGAGGGATAGAGCAATGAGAGAAGAGATGGCGAAGATGAAAAAGCCTTGCTCTTTTTGAAGTATTGCGGCACCGTGGTTGTCGTTGCCGCCTGGGATGGTGGCTGAAGTTGCAAAAGCCACTGTTGCAATCAGAGTAGCCACCACAGAGCATGACTGTGAGGTGGCGTGAAGCCAATCCTTTCCCTTTTGCACTATATTTTCATGGTTTGTTTTAAAGATTCTACTTGCCGTTTCTTCATTCTTGTTACGGAGGGAAACAATATGGGGCGGCAAAGAGTCCTTCACGAACTGCATGCCCACAAAGTAGTTAGTTTTTAACTCATCCACTTGTTTTTTTTTTTTTTTAATTTAGGTTATTAATTATTAATTTAAAAGAAAAAGAACTCTCGATTGATATAATGAAATAATAAATTATATATATATATATATATATATATATTACCTTAAACCACTTAACTTCACATTGCATCTGCAGTGCATCGTTGATGTGCCAATACTTAGGAGCTGAACTGGAGGCTGCTAGATGTAAGGCGCTGTTGCCATCTTTATCCACGGCTCGAAATAGGTTTTCTGTGTGATTTTCTTTATCGCAGAAAAACTTGTATATGCCCCACTGCCTGTACTCTGCAGCCAAAAGCACTACATTCTTCTTATCTGATTTGCTAGTCTCAAAGATTAACGCTGGAAAATGTTCGAATATTTCCATCACCATCTCAAGCACGCCGTTCTTTGCTGCTAAAAGAATCACTGGCTTTGGTTCTTTCCATTCTAATTAATAACATCAACAAATTATTAAATAATGTGTCCTCATGTCTTAGTTACTACATCTTTGCCTTTCTTAAAAAATAAGACAAAAGTGAAAAAGTGCAAACCTCTAAAATTGTCATAAGGGAACTGGAATTCATCATCTACAGAACTATACGGACATGAAATTTCACTTTCTATCTCTGCTTGGAGACCCATGGGAATATTTCCATCGTTATAATATTCATGGCGTTGAGCTAATTCAAGAAGTGTCTTCATCACTTGAACTGACCAAGTGTGTTTCTCTTTCTTCTTCCTTATGTTTGTGATTTCACTAAACCCTTCATTTCATATTTATCAACAAAACAATCCATAATAAACGTCCACCCCACTTGTAAATTAAATATGAATTGAAAAAACCAATAATAATGCATAGTATTATATTGTAGCTACATCACGTACCGAACCCTAAAATGATGGTGATGCACGATAAAACAATTTGAAAAAAGTCAATGCAGGTCCTATAATTTTTCGGGAAGTTTGTCGTCGGGGGCTCGCGCGCTGCCACATGAACAAGAATGAATATTATATTATAGTTTCGTTTGAGGTTTAATTTAATTTGGAGTGAGAATTTATGAAACAAGCCTTGTTGCTTATAGTTATACCATATTGATTAGCTTGAAAAAGTTCAGTAGTATTCAGACGTTCGTGATTTTCACTTTCCTGGATGACACCTTTCTCCGAATCTTTATCCATCTTGGCTTCATCATTTTTCTTCTTCTTGGGCAGTCGATAGAAAATGGAGCTGACAATTGTAATATGAATTGGAGAAAATGAATATTGTTGTGATTTAGGCATATTTAGAAAATGAGAGAGAGTGAAATAGGTAGAGGGATAAAATATTTAATATTGATAAAGAACCAAACCTTTTAAAATTGCATCCCACAACCTCAAAAAGACTTGAATGCATGTCTCGTAGTTATCTGGAAAAACGCGAGGAGTTTTCTGTGCTTTGGACATATATAATTTCTTCCACTCGTTGCCAAGGGTTTCTATTTGTTGAGATTTTAGTTGATCGACGAACATCGCTTCCAAAAACAAAACGTAACCCAAGTTAATTTAGAGGGCAAAGAAAAGAAACAAAGTGGTTGGAATTTAATTAATGAACACTAACAATTATATATGAAGTTCCTCCACCATCCCCGGATGTTGGATCCACTTTTGAAGCAAGTTGGCTTATTTGCTAGGACATGAAGAGAGGTGAAGCCTTGCTCATCGACCCAGTGACTAGCCTCAGGGTTCACATGAATTATTTGATATGCCAAATCTGCCATTTCAAATTTTAATTATAATTAATTTGATCGGATAAAATTGTGGTTTCTAAAAAAATGTGGATGGTTAGAAAGAAAGCTTAGGGCTATCTTTTTTTTTTTTTTTTTTTTCAAATGTTATTATACAAAATTTATAACATAAAACATCTTCGTAAATTAATTAATAATAATTAAGATTTTTATAAATATATAACCAAACACATTTTGTACCATTTTTGAAATTGAGATTCAACTATTACCAAACATGTAATAAATTATGCTTTTAAAAACTAATTTTTATAGTTTTCAAAACTTGGCTTGGATTTTGAAAACATTTGTAAAAAATAGTAGGATGACAAACCAAGGAAATTCATAGCTTAATTAATTTTAAAAAACAAAAAACCAAATTAAATAGTTATTAAAATTTGAAAACATTTTAACTCTACATCATAGACTATTTTAACTCCCTCAAACAAAAAAACATTAATGTGTGTGAGGAAATAAAACATATATTTAGGCAAGAAAATAAAGCTAGCTCACCAAACTGTTCGTTTCCAAGGGCAACATGTAGTACGGTGTCTCCATTATTTCGTCTACAATTGGCGCTGGCTCGAGGGAGGTCGGACATGCAAAAATAGTAAAGGCAGTAAAAGACGTTCTTGTGGCCATGCACAGCCGCCAAGAAGAGAGGCGTTTCGCTATCTTTGTTTCTCATATCCACTAAGCCCTCATGGGCTGAAGCAATGGCGTGACACATTCTGGCGCTTCCTAGCTCCGCGGCGAGGTGGAGAGGGTTACTCTCACTCGCATTTGTAGCTTCAAGATGGCGTTTGTAAACTCTGGATTTGCAAATGAGTTTGATAAGCTTTTCAACTATTTCTTCTTGATTGTTGATAACAGCCAAATGCAGCACCGTGTCACCCTCTGGAGTTAGCTGCAGCTTCTGAGCTTCTTCGTAGGCTTCCTCATACTTGGCCACCACGGCCTCCCAATTCCCTCTCTTAATATTTTTAAAGAGAAACTCTCGTAATTCTCGAATTTCCATGTCTGGCATCTTCTTCTAATTTTAATACACTTCACTTCACTTACTTTATATGCATGCATTCCCTCATACTTGGCTCTTGTTTATATAGCCATCAAATCATCATATCTCTCCCGCTGTGTTTGGTTTCGTTTGCTATCAACATCTAACAACAAAACAAATGCAAACTGTGTATAGTAATGCTTTACCCTACCCAAAAATTCTTTTCTTAGACCCACAAAGCATTTTTTACTCCATTTATTAATTTATTTCCTTTTGTCTGTGCGCTTTAATTTTGTTGCCCATAGCTTTAGATTAACTGCTTTTGCGATAATATTCGATTTGGACCTTGTCCATTAATTAGTTATATTTATCTTACTCAAAAATATATATTTACAAATACTTTAGAAAATTGTGTCCACAGAAAACATAAAAAGGATTAGGCGAAGGAGCATAGGTCCTAGGAAATTATGTCGTGTATCAAATGACGACTTGGTGGATCTAATTATTTGGGGGATTATAAATGTTTTATGGAAAGCAAATTTCTCCAAGATTATTCAGATTATTGTGTTTCTTAACTTTATATAATAATTAAGATATAGACATCATTTCAATTGAAGTGAGTAAATAATATATAATATTAATTGGATATATGATAGAGAAAAAAAAAAAAAAAAGAAGGAAAGAAAAGTAAAATATTAATGGTTGAAATACTATTTTGGTCCGTGTACTTTGGATTTTGTTCCCTTTTAGTCTATGTACTTTCGAATGTCTAATTTTAGTTTCTGTACTTTTAATAAAGCTTAAAATTAGTCCCTATGATAAGTTTGAAGTTCATTTTTATCAAAATTGATTTCTTAATAATAATTATTTTAATACAAGGAAAGACACAATGTGATCATATTTCTAAAATTTATAGAGGGAAAGTCAATAGAGACTAATTTTTTCAAAGAAAAGTTAACAATAAACTAACCTAGGGACCAATTTTAAGGTTTATTAAAAGTACAAGGACTAAAATTGGACATTTAAAAGTACATAGACTAAAATATAACAAAATTCAAAGTACATGGACCAAAATAGTACTTTAACTGATATGAATTAATTTAGATGACGACCGTCTTTAAGACTTGTTTAGGAATGATTTTAGAAAATAGTGATTTTAGCACAATTGATTTATTAAAAGTAATTTTCATATAATCATTTTAATGTTTGGTCTACACTTTTCATAGTGATTTTGATACAATTAAAAGTGATTTTCAATGACTAAGGACATGTTTGGGAATTGCTTTAGAATAAGTGTTTTAAAAACTAAGTGATTTAATTATAATTAATTTTGTAAAAGTTTTAGTCATAAATGATTTTAATTTGGTTCCCTTGTAAAAGTGATTTAAATTTAATTAAAAGTATTTTTTAAAATGATTGTTGGTTTTCAATGTGATTTTAGAATGATCAAATTACATTTGAGATTAAAACAATTAGAATGTAGTAGACAAAAGTTATACAAAGAGAACTAAAAAATTCAGAGACAAAAAATATAAAGCTAGAGAAAAGTTTCAAAGAGAAAAAATGTTAGAGACATGGAGGCATAGAAATTTTAGAGAGAGGAACAAAAAAATTAGAGAGAGAAAATTTTAATAGAGAGCGAAAAATTTGAAGATACAGAAATAAAGTTAGAGAAACATATAAAAAATTTGGGGAGAATGATAAAAATTTTGGAGAGAAAAACTTTAATGAGGATAAAAAAGTTAGAGTCATGGACAACAAAGTTCAAGAGAAAAAAGTTAGCGCAAGACAAAGTAAAAAAATTAAAGAAAGGAAAAAATTCTAGAAAGGAAAAAAATTAGAGATAAAAAAAAGTGAGAGAGTTAAAACCATTGGAGAGAAAAAAAAAGTGAAAAAAATAAATAAAAATTTTAAAATGAGAGAACAAAGTAAGAGATAGAAATTATAAAAACTTTAGAGCGAGAAAAATTGCATTTTTTAAATAATGATGGATAACCTGTGGCAGTTTTGAGAAAATATGTTTTTTTGACGGAAATTGATGAATTTTTATAAAATAAGAAGTTTTTTAACCATCAAAAAAAGTAATATTTTTTAACATAGGAAATGCTAGTCATTTTAAAAACAAAATCACTTGCCAAAAATCACTTAAAGTGATTTTGGATGTTCTAAAATCACTTATTCATCATTGTCAAATATCACAATTTTAAAAGACAAATGGATTTAGACATATCAAAAGTGATTTTGGACATTCCAAAATCTCCCAAACATGTCCTAAGATTGCTTTCTTGAAAAGTGTACAATGATTTATATGAAGACTTATATTTGATGGTATATATATATATTTTTGAGTCGTAAATTAACCGTGGTATGCCTTTTTATAAAAGAGTGAAGCTATATAGAATCAGCTTGCTTTAGCAAAAATAAAAGTTAATTTTGTATATTACTTTAAGAACATATATTATAAACACTCTTTCTCTTTTACAGTAACACATTTCTTCCTTTCATGCACTTTCCTTTCCCCTCCCATGACTTAAAGAATTAAGCATATTTTTTCCCTTTCCTTTCACAGTAACACATTTCTTCATTTCATGCATTTTCCTTTTCCTTTCTCACGACTTAAAGAATTAAGCATATTTTTTTTCCTTTCCTTTTCTAATTAGACATCATCATCATCATCATTGTTGCGTAAATTGCTTTCTACAAGCGTATGAGTCAAGTTTTAATATATATAAGGTAATGTAAATTACAGATATCATACGTTCTCATGATTGATTTTCTATATTATTCAATTTCTACAGATACAATCACTCAATTTTATTTAGAGAAAAGACGCAAATGAAGGAAGTTAATTTAAAACTCAATTAACCAATGAAATTAATGTGGGACAATTCATAGAGAAACTATCCTAGGGCTTTGATTTAATCAATTAGTCAGACGAATCAATTAATTAAGCAACCAAAATTGAGCATGCAATTATTTCTTAATTCAAGAATATAAAAGGTAACTGTTCACACGAGATTTCCAAAGAAATTTGATGTCATGAAATGAACTTGATTTTATTGAATTTGAAGTAGTGTTACAGTCTCTAATGTATAATCCTCTAATACTTTCTCTCGGAATGTCGGCTTTGATCAGAGGGCTGGCGAGCTTGTTCTCAAACGGAGGGAAATTGAATCTTCGATTTGTAGTTGGTAAAGAGACAATCAATTTGTTGAAGCCTTCCAGTTGTTGAATTTTCTTAATTTTGAATCTTGAATTTTCTGAATTCTCTGGGTTCTTTGACTGAACTTGAAGCTTCTAAATTCTGACTCTTGAAGACTCTGAACTCTCTAACTGAATGCTCTGGATTCTGACTCATTTGAATACCTTCAAATAAATGAAGGGTGACCTCCTCTATTTATAGATTTTGGTGGACCTTGTATGGGCTTGGACTTGGGTTTGATTGACTTTAGGTCCAACTTTTGAACTTTGGCTTATTTGGGTTTAATCCAATCTTTTTTTAATAGACTTAGATTATTTAAATTTGGCCCAATCCATTTTTAGTGATCTCGGGCTAAAATAGCTTCAAGTCCAAACGCCACATGGCATAAACTAATTAGACTAGTTTAAGTCGCCCAATGGATCAATATTGTATAGGTGACATTATTTGATTTTCCAATTTTTCATATCTATTAATTTAATTTGAGGACACGTGTAAATTTGTAATTAGTCCCAAATTTATTTTGTCATTAATTTAAATGAATGACGTGGCAATTTGTGATTGGCCAAAATGTATTGTTCAACAGTAACAACTGTCCCTCCCAAGCACAATTGAATCTCAAACATGTTATAAACCCAATATTTCTATCAAAATTTATTAACATGCATGACCTTAAGTCTACTTCTTTAACAACTTTTAGAGAAATCCTAAAGGATTTCTCGATCTTAGGTAAACTCTAGTCATGCAATTAAGATTTAATCTAAACTATCTCTCCCAAGTATAAGTTTAGAACCAATAACATTCAACTCGTGATCAAAGGATTAAAAACATTACATACATAATTGCATGAATGAAATAAAAGCAATCAATCAAGACAGTCAATTAATTAATTCATCCAAACTAACAGGCCAAATCAATCCCTAAGATTAAAAATTTAGCTACACATGTTCAAGAAAATAAATATAAAGCTCAATGTGTTGGGATTTATGCCCTAAAGCCTCGTAATTAATAATTTATTTAATAATTAATAATAATTTTGATTATTTTATTTGTAATATAATATTATCCATTATATGAAAAATCCAAGGGTTATTAGTGTAATCTTGAACAACATATGGTTGACATACGAGAGGATCATGTTCAAGAAATAACCTAAAGGGTCATAGTATATGGATAAGGCTGGGTGTCTTATCCTGGTAACACTATTGATACGACCCACTTTGTAATAGTTACTGATAAGTTCATTTTATATATATTTATTATATCTTGTTTAGGTTGTTTTTAGTTAGTTTTCATTTAGTTTTTGATTTCTAACTCTTGAATTTCTTTTATTTTTATAGGTATTCAAAAGATATATTTTGAAGGTCATGTTTAAGGACTTTTTGGAGGGCTTTTCAGGTTGAAGTCTTAAATATATATATATATATATATAAATAAATAAAATTAAAATTCGGCGCCCAGGCGCCCAAACCGGCGCCTAGGCGCTGCAGACTGAAGCAGTTGGACAGAATGCCAGCGCCTAGGCGCTGTCCACAGCGCCTAGGCGCTACGTCACAGCCCTAACTTTAAATTGGGTCGATTTTTATCATTTGTGGATCGATTTTTAGGTTTTTTTTAGGGCAGAAAGAGGCGACAAACAGAGAAAAAGAGGGAGAACGACCAAGGAGAAGAAATTAGAGCATCTTGGAGGTCTTTAACAACCAAAAAGGAGTGGAGCTAAGCTTAATTTGTTTCTATTTCTCTTCTTCTTTCTCTTTTTGCTGTTTGTAGAGACCCAAATGATGATTTTTGCTGTTTTTGTTAAGATTTACATTATGAACTAAGTTTTTCTTTCTAGGGCTTTGATGTAATCGAATATTGAATCCTACTTCTTCTTAGTTAATAGTTGATGTCTCTATTTCATACATGGTTGTGAGAATGCTTTTGCACCTAAAGTATGTTTAGATTTGGCCATTCTTTACATTAATCCTATGTCATGATTTGAGGTTGAGAAACAAGAATCATTGATGAACTAAAGCATTTTCCCTAATTTACACTTGAGATAGAGATATCCTTGTGGGTTTTGTGGCAATTTTAGGTTCTACGGGCTTAATAATTGATTTGTTTGAATTGTCATAGAGATATAGGCAATTTACACTTCAATGAACATCGTAATTGCTTGAGAAAGAATATCGAGTCTATAGGGTAGAGCTTGCCAACAATCTTGAAATAGAAGAAAACATTAGCTATTAATGAACAAAGAGTAGGAGGAAGTATTTAGTGAAATCATTGCTCTAGAGTTTTTACAAATTAATTTTTATTCCTCTATTTTTGCACTATCATTTACAGAGTTTTATCAAAGTTATTTATCAAGCAAGTTTAAATTATCCATTCATCCTTGACAATTTGGTACTTAGATAAAATTAAGGCTAGATAATTTGATAATTGGTAGCTTTCAGTCCCTGTGGAGAACGAACTTTGATTTCAATCACTGTATTACTTGTAACGATTCGTGCGCTTGCAAATTTCGACCAACAGTTACAAATAATTGGATCCAAATCATTCATGTGGAGACATATGAGTGGGGGTATCTTATACAATGAGTTTGTATTAAACTGGACCACGAAATATTTAATCTCTCTGTATAAATCCGTTAATTGAGAAGATTAATATTTCATCAGGATGATCATATACGACTCGATCTTAATCCTGAGTGAGTTATGAACTCCTGCCTGTGAGGGCTTGTCCTTTGATTTGCATGGGTGAGAGTAGCTTTTGTAGCCGATTCAATATGCCTACCATTTTGGGGACTTGACCAAATAGGAAGCTGGGAACATAATCTCACAAGATGGAATTCACTCATTTCCATATAGAGTAAGTAGATGAGTAGTTCCCTTAAGTGTTGATTTCGGGACTTGAACAATGGGGCCCCACCCTCTCACTGGACCGAGAGGTTTATAATTAGATTATAAATAGATTGTTCATTAGAGAATCAATGGTACTTAAGG
Organism: Trichosanthes truncata; assembly: GCA_033996785.1. Classification (NCBI taxonomy): domain Eukaryota; kingdom Viridiplantae; phylum Streptophyta; class Magnoliopsida; order Cucurbitales; family Cucurbitaceae; genus Trichosanthes; species Trichosanthes truncata. Next base: position 8,034,829 of record JAWPNB010000007.1, read on the forward strand.
TGCAAGATGTAATTATAGGGGTAAAACGGACTTTTGACCCAACTGTAATTATGAACAACTCGTGAAGGATCGACTTGCATGTAATGATTATATCTATGGACACAACTTGTCATGCAATGCATAATAGTGCAACTCTAGGTCTATAGTGGAGTGACCTATAGTTAATGAATGAAAATTAATTAATTAAAGAGTTTAATTAATTAATTACGTATCATTGGAGCTTATAATCTGTAGGTCCATAAGGTCCCATTGCTAGCTCATAGTAACACTAAAAGATCAATTTAGTTGAAAGAAAATTTTGAAATGTTCAAATTTAATATTTAATTTGAAGTGTTCAAATTAATATTTAATATATTAGATATATTAAATATAAAAGATGAGAATATATTTATTATATTTGATACATTAAATATTAAAATAATTAATGTATATTAGATACATTAAATAAAAGATATTTATTAAATTTGAATTGGATTCAAATTAGGAAATAGATGTCGTAGGAGAATTTTAAACGGTTTGAATAAGATTCAAATTGGTTAGATAAATATATTTTAATATATTAGATATTAAAATATATTATTTAATTATTTTCCCTAGACTACTATAAATAGGATCCTAGGGGTGAGCCATTGTGCATTCTTCATAACACACATCTTCTCAATAGAGAGAATTAGAGAATTCCCTTTAGACCTCTTCCTATTTAATCCATTGTGGATTTTCTTTCAAGAGGCTACCACAAGCCTTGGTCCTGTGTTCGAGTCATAGCTAGGAAGATTTTGTGGAAGAGATAAAGATCCGCTAGAATATTCTCCATATTTATCTCAAAAGTAAGTTTTCTTAATTATTATTATTTTTAGTTTAATTTTAAATAAAATCAAAGACGATCCAATGCTTCTACTGCGGGATGGAGATTTCATTCCTATCACAATGAAAATCTCATAACGAAAATACAAAGTTCAGATAAAGAGAAGAAAAATTGAGATCCATGTGTCAATTGTTCGTCCCCATCATGAGTCCATGACCATGAGCTTAAAAATCCCCTTTATTCGCTCCAATGGTCTCCTCGAACTCTCCAAAGTAAGGTAATTTCAAAATAGGACTTTTATTTCTTCAAAGTTGGCTCCCAAATCACGAATCAAAAGGATATATGTATACAAAACTGTTGGGATTTATGCCCTTAAAACCTCGTAATTAATGATTTATTTAATAATTAATAATAATTTTGATTATTTTATTTACAATATAATATTATTAATTATATGAAAAATCCAAGGTTATTAGTGTAATCTTGAACAATATGTGGTTGACATACAGGAGGATCATGTTCAAGAAATAACCTAAATAGTCATAGTATATGGATAAGGTTAGGTGCCTTATCCTGGTAACACTATTGATACGACTCACTTTGTAATAGTTACAAATGGAGACATGTGAGTGGGGATATCTTATACGATGAGTTTGTATAAGATTGGACCACAAAATATTTAATCTCTCTGTATAAATCCGTTAATTGAGAATATTAATATTTCATCAGGATGATCATATGTAACTCGATCTTAATCATGAGTGAGTTATGAACTTCTGCCTATGAGGGCTTGTCCTTTGATTTGCATGGGTGAAAGTGGCTTTTGTAGCCTATTCAATAAGCTTACCATTTTAGGGGCTTGACCAAATAGGGAGCTAGGAACATAATCTCATAAGATGGAATTCAGTCCTTTCCATTATGGTAAATAGATGAGTAGTTCTCTGAAGTGCTGATTTCGAGACTTGAACAATGGGGCCCCACCTTTTCACTGGCTCGAGAGGGACTTAGTTTATTGTTGGATCATAAACAAATTGTTCATTAGATGATCAATAGTACTTAAGGTACAAGATGTAATTACAGGAGTAAAACGGACTTTTGACCTAACTGTAATTACGAACAACTCGTGAATGATCGACTTGCATGTAGTGATTATATCCATGGACACAACTTGTCCTACAGAGTACAACTCTAGGTCTATAGTGGAGTGATCATAGAGTTAATGAATGAAAATTGATTAATTAAAGAGTTTAATTAATTAATTTTGTATCATTGAGGCTTATAATCTGTAAGTCCATAAGGTTGTTGCGTGGTTTATTGACCAAGCAAAGCCGCAAGTGTACGATGTCAAGTTTTAGTATAATGATTAGTGAATATAGAGTATCGTCCCCAGGAATGATTTTTCTAGATTAATTGACTACCATGAATATTAGCATCCAATTTTATTTAGAGAAGTAATTTTAGGAGTTTCTTGATTAACAAAATTAAGCAAAAATAAAGGAGATGCCAAATAGAGGAAAACCTAGGGAATTGACTTTACCAATTGAATCAATATTTTAATTGATTAATCCAAGGTATGATTATGCAAAACTATAAGCAAGACACACAGTTGTCAAAAGACCCTTCCAAGCCCAATTGACTTCATGCAAGACTATAAACCTAACGTATCCGTCTAGATTTTAATAACTTACAAGGAATTAAGAATGTCTTTTTATGCTTCTAAGAGAATTCCTCATTTATATGTAAGAATTTACAATTAGTTGTGTTTGAATTTATTCTAATCTAAGTGCCACTCTGTCAAGCACAAATTTAGATCAATAACTCATGAAAACCTTGGCCAAAAATTCACAAGCATTAAGTGCATTCAAACACAAATAGTTATAAAGCATAATCAAAGCATGGATTAACAACAAAAATAAAGAATTCCATGGTTATATCAATTCCCTAGCTAAAGTTTAGCCACTCATAATTACGAAAAACAATTCTAAACTTAAACAAAAATCCATAGGAAGAACTACAACAAAAAGGGAAAAGAAAAACTCTATTTCACGTGACAATCCTTGTTCCCAATGCACGTCACGATCTCGAGCTTCCAACTCTCATTCTCCGCTCTCAAGAATGTTCCTTGTCTCCTAAATTAGAGTAGAAATCGAGCTAGGGCTTAATTCTCTTCAAAAGCAACTCCCCCTTTCCGTAAGCAAGTAAGGATCTTTTTATAGAAATCGGGGCAGCGTCGAGACGCTAGGTTACAGCGACTCGACGCTGTCCTTCTATAACGCGAGTTTTCGAAATAGGAAAGGTAACGTTGAGATGCTACAAGACAACGTCTCAATGCTGCCTGTGCGGTTTTTCTGGCTTGTTGGGCTGCACCTATAGCGTTGAGACGCTATGCTCTCGGATATTCTTGCCCAAATCCTTCATTTGCTCCTCATGGCCTTGAAATTTATATTCGATTAGCTTCATACTCGCCATTGTATCTCCAAATTCTTCGATTTTGCTCCAATTGCTCGATAACTGAAATTTCAATAAATAAACTCGTGAAAAACACCAAATAGGCTATAAAGACCATCAAAAGTAAAGTCTAGGAATAGCACATTTTGTGTATTATCAAATACCCCCAAACTTAAGCTTTTGCTAGTCCAGAGCAAAACAGAACGAAACTACATCAGGATTTCACTAATGCACAATTATAACTCGAGCCTCAAAGATCTAAATACGAAAATCACATAATCAAAGAAATAGCTCAAGCATAGTCATTCATCAAGAGATTCAAATTTCATTCTATTCATCTCTTGCGTGTGCGCGCTTAACTTTTCCTTTTTTAGTCTTTACTAACTCGGGACACTTTTATAAAGTTCTTCGTTTGATTCCCCCTACACTGGCTCTAAGTTCCAATCATTAAGTCCTCCTACACTCAAGAAAGTAATGACTCATTGATGTACTAAAATGATAAAAGTGGGTTAACCAACCCCCAAACTTGCCTTTTTTTTCTTTTTTTTTTAAACTCTTAAACAAGGACCCTAGCTTTCACACATCCACTGCAGGGACCTTTACCCAGAGCACTCGCTCAATGAATGGCCTAACTGATCACAGTGGAGGTAGCTCTTTTTTTCCCTGATCATTTTAAACACAACATATTGACTCAAACATGCAAAATTTTCTTTTCTTTTCAACATGAAAAAAAAAAAATCAATATAGGCAGCGTTATCACATAATTCTTGATATAACTTTACAAACTATCATGCAGATTGACCCTCAAATCAATTCTTATGCCTATCGAGGTGACATCAAACTTTCAAACAAAATAACTTTGTTCTAAGCATTCAAACTAAAAGAAAGAAAGTTAAGTGCTCAACAATTGCAAGGGAATCCAAGAAAAATTTAAATTTATCTCAATTTCAAGACATGCTCTCATGTTTCAAATGATTGCAGGTAATTTTCTTTATTAGATCACATCCTAGGCCATCCTAATCATGAATATGCATCAGATTGATCAGAAGAAATTTGGAACATGCTTAGGACTCAAACACTAAGTACAAAGTACTCCCAGCGTCTCGACGCTGTCCTTCTATAACACGCGTTTTCGAAATAGGAAAGATAGCGTTGAGACGCTACAAGATAGCGTCTCAACGCTGCCTGTGCGGTTTTTCTGGCTTGTTGGGCTGCACCTATAGCGTTGAGATACTATACATAGCATTGAGACGCTATGCTCTCGATATTCTTGCCCAAATCCTTCATTTGCTCTTCATGGCCTCGAAATTTATATTCCATTAGCTTCATACTCGCCATGGTATCTCCAAATTCTCCGGTTTCGCTCCAATTGCTCGATAACTGAAATTTCAATAAATAAACTCGTGAAAAACACCAAATAGGCTGTAAAGACCATCAAAAGTAAAGTCTAGGAATAGCATATTTTGTGTGCTATCAAAGGTCCCTTTGCTAACTTATAATAACACTAAAAGATCAATTTAGTTGAAAGAAAAATTTGAAATGTTCAAATTAATATTTAATTTGAAGTAATTAATATTTAATATATTAGAAATATAAAAGAGGAAAATATCTTTATTGTATTTGATACATTAAATATTAAAATAATTAATGTATATTAGATGCATTAAATAAAAAATATTTATCAAATTTGAATAAGATTCAAATAAATAAATATCATAAGAGATTTGAATAAGATTCAAATAAGTATAAGATATATTAAAATATATTAGATATTAAAATATAATATTTTAATTATGACAAGGATTTGTCCTTGGTCTCTATAAATAGGACCCTTGGGTTGAGCCATTAAATAGAACACACATCTCCTCAATAGAGAATTAGAGAATTTTCTCTAGACCTCTTCCTCTCCAATCTCTTGTGGATTTTCTTTCAAGAGGCTCCCACAAGCCTTGGTCCTGTGTTCGAGTCATAGTCTGGAAGACTTTGTGGAGGAGATAAAGTCTCGTGATGGGTGTATTTTTACGTTTCCGCAAGCACACGGGTCAAGTAATATAAAACGATATTCCTACTGAGTATCGAATCCACAAAGATTGGATTTTAATTCAATTAATTACCACAAATACTCTCACTTAACTTTATTTAGAGAACCGAAGTCAAAAGAAGATAAACTAACTAAACAAAAGAAAATAAATTGCAGAAAATAAATGGGAGACACAAAAACGAGCGATAACTTGGGAGAGGATCAATGACTAAGCTAACAGATAATTATAAACCAATGGACAGTGAACTCATAAGTCTAGAAGCTCTAAAGATGTGGAATCTCCTCTCGGTCTCCTCCACTTTCAAGTACTAATTAACTAACTTAGGTCTCCATGGTGCTAGCTAACTCATACAAGGCGTTAAGACTCTTCATTACCAACTTCTAATGTCTATTTATTAACCCTGACTGTCACTCAGGTAAATAAACACTAATTATGCAATTGGGTTATTGTCTAAGCTTCTTTCCGTCAAGTTTCCACCTAGAAAACTAGTCAATTAACCAATGCCCAACTAATTAACCTTCATCACCGACTACAACTAATTAACTATTAATCTCGATGTCACTCGAGTAGTTAATTAATCGTGCATTAGGCTAAACTAAGTATCCTCTTTTGAGCTCAACTTAGAAATACCTCACTTAATTAGAGAAACAATGATTAAAGGCATTAAGCAACAATTGCATAAATGATTCAAAGCCCTAAAAGCAATAAACATCTATTACTGGTCGGGTTGTCGAAGCCCTCCAAAATAATTACTGATTCTCTAGATCTAACTTGTAGAAATAGTGGACCAGGTCGAATCCCAAAGGAACCAATTGAATTAATTTCTCAAAGTTAATGAATAAATAATAATAAAATAAGGGGGGTTGAATTGTTGAACAAAAATTGTAATTAATTAAATAATGAAAAAAAAAACGAATAAAAAAAATCAATTTTATGAAAATTCCAATTCAAGGGTATAAATTTCATCCAATTGTAATTTTAATCATAGGCTTAAAAAAAATCAATTTCAATTTCTCAAATTCAAGAACTTAGTCTACTTATTTGGAAAAGCCATAACAAGTGTAAATTCTCATATTTTAATTGACTTTGACCAAGTATCAAAATCAAACTTTACCATTTAATCAATTGGGTACGATAGCGTTCCATATCGATTAAATAATAGCATTAAAAACAATGAGAATGACTAAACCAAAATTAACTAATTGAGATAGCTACAAATTAATTAATTTTTGTTTCTTTGTTTCCCTAGAGTCTATTATGCAAGCTATGTAAAATGGAAAAGCCATAATTACACACACATAAGCCAACTCTCTGCTACATATTTTAATCCATTGTGACAATTACGGATCACAAATCATAAATAGCAATTAATCAATTGATACTAAATTAAAGCGTCAATTTAATTAAATAACAATCAATCATATAAATAGGAATAAGAAACAAAGAATTCTTGAATTAAAGACAAAATTTCAACTTGGCCCAAAGCCTCACAAAATTACAATTGGAAAATTAAATCACCCTTGAATTAGAAATTAAAACTTAGCCACACATGGTGGAAAAGTAATAAAAACTATGAAGGGGAGAAAACATAAAGGAAAAAAAAAAAATAGAAAACTCAAAGAACTAAGAAAATTGAAAACACTATTTTCACTCTCTAAACCTTTTTTACAAAAGAAGCTAGAACTCTTCTTTTTCTTGTGTGTGTTTCAAAGAGCAAAATGACCTCTTATTTATACTTGAACAAGGAAAAAATTTCACTTAAAATAGCCATTAACTCCCTCCTAAAGTTTTGTTAAAAAAACTGCATGAAGAAGAAGAGGTCTGGCAGTTTGGAATGAAGAGTCCTCTACATCCATGTGTATGCTTCTGTTTCCTCCTCCTGTTGAATGAGGAACCTCAATTTTTGAATTGAGTTAAATGGGCCCAATGAACCCAAAACCCAACCTGCAACATAATATATATATATATGTGTTATTAATTAATTGCTTATTATTTTATATATTTCTTTTTTCTCTTTTTCTTTTTCTTTTTTCTTTTTTCAATTTTCGTTTTCTTCCTTTTGTATTTTAATTTTTTCAATTACAATTTTCTTTTATTCCATTTCTTTTCTAATTTTTTTTTTTTTCAATTGATGAATTTAAACTAAAATGTGCTTTTAGACTAATTCTACTAAATATTTGGCAATTTACCACCTAAACTAAATTAAACACAATTTTAACAATTAAGCACAATATGCAATTAAAATGTAAGGAAATTAAACATAATAAATGTGATTAATTAATACTTATCAATTACTTAAGATATAAATCCAAAGTTTCCAACAATCAAGCATAAAACAGTGTTTAACAACTAAACCCAAGTAAGTAGGGATTAAACCATACAAAATTAGTCAATACAACTCAAAAATCTCTACTTTACAGTTACAAAATTAACTATAAATTTAAAGAAAAATGGAAGAAAATGCAAATACAGGGGAGATTTCGCGTTTATGAGATGTTATCCCAAGAATCTGAGCTCCAAATCTTTAATATCGCTCCAATCCGCTAACAAAATGCTCCCCCAAAACCTCTCAAAATAGCATGGAGTCAAGTTTAGGGCATAAACCCTCGGTTTGGCCTCTCAAAATCAAAGAGAAAATGTGTTTTTATAGCAGAGATCGACCCAGATCTGAAAAATGCTCGTTCTGTCATAATCGCAATGCCTAGGCGCTGCCTCTCTGTCCGACTCCTCTGTTTCGGGTGCCTAGGCGCCGAGATTTTTTTTTAAGCTTTCAACTTGAAGGTCTTAAACTTGAACTTTCAAAATGAAAACTTTCTTACTTAACATTTTATTAATTTGGTCTTCTCTTCTTGAATTTTCAACAAAGCTCTAAAAGGCTCCAATATTCATCAAAGTAATCCCGAACACCCAATTTTGCTCCGTTAGCTCAGTTTCTACAAAATCAGGAGAAATACACATCAAAGTTCACTAATTCAATACAAAACTAGCTAATAAATGGGCATAAATATAGCACTAAACTAGTGCTATCAACTCGCCAGATATATCTCTATATTTACTTCAAGTAAGTTTGCTTAATCTTATTTTTTAGTTTAATTTTAAATAAAATAAAAAATGATCCAATGCTTTCACTGCGGAGTGAAAAGTTCATTCCTTCAAAAATGTGGTACTGTTGAGACACTAGGGAATTTGCAGCACGTGTGTCATCCTTAGCGTTGAGCCACATCCTGACTCCAATGTGTAGCGTTGAGACACTCATTTGTAACGTCTGACGCTACACGTGTAGTTTGAAATGGCTTGAATGCTTGGAGCGTCTTAATGCTGTTAGGCAACATTTGAACGTTGCCCTCTCGACCCTCGTGGCTTGATTTCTTCCATCTTTTTCTTCAAGTCTCCAACTCTTGCCCAATTTACACATTTTTCACACTATATTTATTCAAAATCTCTAATTTCCTCCAACATGCTCGATTCCTACAAATCCAATAGATATGTGCATGAAAATAGTCAATTAAACCAAAAAACTAGCATAAAATAAGGCCTAAAGATAGCACATTTTGTGTGCTATCAATCATCACCATCATCTCATTCAAACATTATAATCTCGACTAGAAGATTAAAGGTTCGAATCTCCGCCTTACATATAGTTGAACTACAATTTTTTTTTTTGATTTCCTCTTACCCCTTCCTAATTTCCTTAGTTAAACTCTAAAACTAACATTCCTCTCTAATTAAAATTTGAAAAAAAAATCAATTTTTACCCATAAACTTGTCAACCTGTATCGATTTTTACTATGAACTTTCAACTTCATCAAGTTTTCACCTCAAATTTAGATAAGTGTTGCAATCTTATTCCTAACCTTAAACTTTAAGAAGTCTTGCAATTTTTACACTTTGATAAGTTTTTGTTCAAAAGATTGTTAAATAAAATATTTTTTTATGTGTTGAATGAATATGTAGATATGATACAAAATGGATAAAATTCTAGAGAAAAACGAAATTAGAGCTCAATTTTTATTGAGATTTGTGAGTTTTGGTAAAGTTATTCATCGATTATTTTGTGCATTGATCAAACTTAATTTTATGCAATACTTTATTTTATTGAAATTAATGAGGTTATGTAGTTTTTTACAATGAATTTTTTTTTTTTAAAATAGTGGGTAAATTATCATAAATTTAATATTAAGGGTAAAAATTGTAAAACTTACCTAAGTTTAGAGTTCAATTTGATAAAATTGAAAGTTTACGGTGAAAACGGATACAACCTGACAAAGGGGTAAAGTTGAATTTTTCCCTTAAAATTTCATTTCTTTTCTTAAGCAATTTATGTGTGTGATGGAATGTATTTTCCAAATTTTTGGTGTGATTCAAATGTCATTTGAATTTTTTTTCATTTGCTATTATGACAAATCAATTGAGATAGGGTTTAGTCTCGAGGTTTTGTTCTCCCCATTTGGAACGGAGCATTTAAGAAATTAAAAATAATCACTTCTATTTTGAAAAGCTCTCTAAGATAGCTGAAATAAAGTAGAGGTTGTGTTGAAGATGAAATTGACATATTTGTTGGATTTTGTAGTAAATTCGTGAAAAAAAATGTTGGTTTAGAACATCAAAATGAATTGAATTTTCATTTACAAATTTAGCATATAGAAATTAAATTTGTTGTAACTTGATTTTGTAATTTTTATTATATACAGAGTTTGTAGTAATATTTACTCTATAATTATTTGTAGCCAGTTATGTATAATTTTTTGTTTGCTAATGTTACACAATTTATAAATACAACGACATATTTTCCAACAATAATATTTTCATCCCAAAACCAAATAGAAAATAGAAACACTCGAGTTTTGTATGGAAATGGAAACACGAAAAAATTCGATGGAAAGATAGAGAAACCAAATGGATTTCACTTGTGTATGTGTATTGAAGCACTATATTTTTTAGTTTTAAGTTTTTTATATATCATCTAGGTTAAATTATCAAAAATACCCCTGAACTATGAGGTTGGTTTCAATTATACCCTCAAACTTTGAAAAGTTTCATTATAATCCTTGAACTTTGAAGTTTGTTTCAAAAATACCCTTGAAGGCTTTTTTTCGTTAAATTCATGGATGAAAAATGATGTTTTTGCATTTGTATTTTTGCTTATGTGAACATATTTGAACATATACGTTGAAAAAAAAATCAAAACATATGCTAATATGTCATTTTTTGTCCATAAATTTAACGGAAAAAACCTTCGAGGGTTGTTTTGAAACAAACTTCAAAGTTCAAGGGTTAAAATGAAACTTTTCAAAGTTTAGGGGTATAATTGAAACCAACCTCATAGTTCAAGAGTATTTTTGATAATTTAACCTATCATCTATCTGAGTTTTTTTTTCCTTCTTCGTCTTTTTTCCCTCTCCGTCTCTATGTATATAACAATCGTCATGAGTTATATCTATTAGAATGATGAGGCTCAATATGAAACCCCACAAAAGATAGCCGTTTTACATTTGTTTCCATTAAGAAAGTCATCAAATAAGACATTTTCCCCATAAAATTCTCTAGCCTTTGAATGTTTGGAAGTATGATATTTTAAGTTCTAATACGACTATCTAGAGGTAGTTACTTTCATTTTGATTATGTTTTGCACGTGCTACCTATTTTTACGAACCATCATGATTATCAATGTAGCTGATAGTTCTATACATTTAAATATAAATGAGAGTTAGATTTTAAAAATATATTTTTTACTATATGTATTCAATAGTTATGACTTATGAGAGTGACAATCACATTATAATAGTCACATTGAATAATTTTTCATTTAGTTTGTGTAGTATTTTTTTTTTATTAACAAAGCAAAGCAACTGCTTCAAAAACAAAATCTATAGATGGAGGTTTTGAATGCAAAGAAAATATTGGAGGAAAAATTGTGTTGGCGAAATACAAATAAAAGGTTAAAAGAGAGGGAAATCAAAGGAGATGCAAATAGAATGTGGAAGAAAAATTAGAAGAAATGTAAAAGAAATAGAAGATAAAGTTGAAGATGATAATGAAGGAAAGTAAAAAAAAAAAAAGTTGGGTTAAAGTCATTACATCTGTCTTAAATGTTAGATGTTAAAAAATTCACATCCTCACACCTCACACAGCTGAACTGAATTTTATTTTAAAAATTGGTAATCATCTTGGCTTTAGTTTCAAAATTTTATTTATAATTTTAATGGTTCATTCATTATCACTTAAATGGAAAACATAGAGGTCAAATTGACAAATAAACCTAAAAAATATGACTATATTTATAAATAATTTTCAAATGTCACATCAACATAATTGATATTATAACATTAATTAAAAAAAAGTCCTTCCCTTTTCATTATTATAGCCAATAAAGATAGAGATCAAATGATCGAGATGCAAAAAATTAAAAATTAAATAGACATAAAGAGTTAACCTTTTTTTTTTTTTGACAACATGTAGGATGGAAGATTTGAAACTCTGACTTCTTAATTGAAAGCATACATTTTATGCTAGTTGAATTATGCTCATATTGGCATAAAGAGTTAACTTCAACGTAGCTCAATTAATTAAAATATTATACTTGTAATCAAAATATTAAAAGTTTGAATTCACATTTTACATTTTAAATATTTTTTTTTTTTAGTTCAACAATATTTCTTAAGCCATACAGATGTCAAATATTTTTGAACTAAAAAAAGACAACGTGTTATTTTATTTTGGAAAGTATTTAAAATTGGTTGCTTTTTAAAAATTTTAAATTTTACTCGCATGGACTCTGAAATTCAAGTCAAGACGGATAAGGGTATTTACTATTTTTCCAGATGATCCAGTGCGGAAACTCGCACCGAAGTTGCCGTGGTCACCTCTCTTTCGTCTCGCTCGTTCGTCTTCTTCTTCGATTCTCAATCGCCTGTTCGTCCTCAGGCCTCGAGTAATTTTCCGTTGTTCGATTCCAATTCTTCGAAACTGGAGAGGCACCGCCCTTCTTCCTCGGCGCCGCCGTGGCCCTCCGACGACCATCGCCCCAATTTCAACCATCAGTTTGATCCCTATGTTCAATACCCCAATCACCATCCCGGCCCCCCTTTTGGCCAGCCAAATTATCCCCCACAGTACCCACACCATCCGCCACCACCGCCGCCTCCGCCGCCGCCCCAGCACCAGCACCAGCACCTGCATCAGCATCAGCCCCCGCCCCCGCCCCCGCCGTCGCAGCAGCACCAGCAGACGTACCAGCACAGGCAGAATAACTGGAACCATCCGGAGTTCCACAATCATCCGCCGGACTACCGTTCTCAGCCGCACTTTAACAGCGAGACTAATGAGGTGTTCGGAAACGGCGGTATGAGGCCGAATTGTGGGAATCAAAATGCGAATTTGGGGCGTAAACGGCCAAGAAACCATTCCAACAGAACAGTTCCTGCAGGTATTTGATGTTTGATGAATCATAAAGTGCAGGAAATAGCTAAACTGATACTAATATATGCACTTGTAAACCTAATTGAGCTAATTACTGCTCATAGTCGAGCTTATAATTCCCTGCTGGATTATGAACTGAACTTAAAGATTTCTCTTTTAGACTGAAAAAAATGTGACTCAATTTTTTTTTCTTTGTTGGGCCTTTTCAAATTTAGAAGTTTGTCGCTGGCACTCTTAATTCATCAAAAACTATTTGTTTTACCTGAATCTATTAGTTCTGCACATTTCCTTTCCCCATGATTACCCCTTGGTTCTGTATGAATGCATTGGGAAAAAGTGTTTTTGAACTTTTCTTCAAGGATTCCAAGAATATTTTGCAATAAAATGAAGATATACATTAAGAGCATCAGAATACTCTTATAACTGTCTAACATGAGGCACAGGGGAAACTTTTTAGTTCAACAACTTTCTGATATTGCTTTTCTTTGGAGTAATCAATTTGTTACTTTATAACGAATGTCATTGAGATGGTTATTTTCTTTTCAGATCATGAGGCTAGTGGTCCTGTGAAATTGTATGTTGCACAAGTTCCCCGAACAGGAACTGAAGAAGCTGTAAGTTTTAATTTCCACGGTTTGCCAATTCATATAACTTTGTGGGCGAAAGAGTTCTTAGGGAAGGAAGATTTTATGTCCTATATCTTGTCATGGATCATGGTTCCATCTTTTCAGTTCTTTTTGGGCTTTCCTTAATTTTGTCGGGTTGAGGTTTGTATATTATCTTCTTTTTCGTACTTCTGGGACTCTTGGGGATGCTTATTTACTCCTCAAGAGTGTTGTAACTAAGTAATAATGGTTGTACCATTTCACAAATTCAAATGAAATGTTTTTGTAAAGATCTTCAAATCATTCAAAAATACTAACAGAAAAATTCTTCCATAAAAAAACATAATCTTGATTTTTTTTCCCTGGTAACCTTCAAAATCAAGATGCATTAGAGAAAAGAGTGTTTTTTTTTTTTTTTGAGAGGAAACGAAACTTTTCATTGAAGTAATGAAAAGAGACTGATGCTTAGAAAATACAATTGTTAAAAAGGAAGAAAATCAAAAACAAGAAAGCCACAAAGGAAGAATGAAAGCATGCCAATTAAAACTAATATCAAATAGAGAAAAGAGTTTTATCCTCGTTATCTTTTGTTTTTGTTCTTAGTATTTTGTTTCTTACTCCAAAAAACTTCAAAAGTAGACATCTAAATGTTTGCTAATTCACGTTGCTTTATTCATTTTGAATATTAAAGTCATCTACTCTTGAAGTCATAATTTAATATAACTAACAAATATTAAATCTTTGGTTTCAGATTCGTCCCTTGTTTGAAGTACATGGAGATATTGTCGAGATTGTAATATTAAGGGATAAGATAACTGGCCAACAACAAGGTATTCTGTTCATTTTAAATTTCATTCCATTTTATTGTTCTGACGTTTAATGGGTTGACTACAGCATCAATATGCTCACTTTCGATCTTTATCCTTTTGGAGTACGACTATGTGGAATCGGTAGCATGTTGTTCTGGTTTATTTACTATTTTCTTGCACAGAGTGTTCGGGAGTGAAAATTGAGTCTGGCGTTCCTTGTCTTTTGGAAATGGGGAAGCAAGGCACTTTGGAGAACATAATATATCCTGACAAGTATTTCGAGTTGATTCCAATGTGAAGCATCCCCTTGTCAAAGCAAACTCTAATTTATTGGATTACTATCATTTTATTCCTTCTCGATTTCTTAGAAACACTTGTTAATTCTTACACACAATTAACACCATCTCTACCTGTTTTATTTATTTATTTTTTATGGCTCTGATTCTTAAGTTGACTTTGTCGTACTTATGGTTATCATCTTTAATTGAAGTTCAATGACTGACATGTCATCTTTAAAATTCTTCTTCAATCTTATTTGCTTTAAATAACAGCTTCGATATATATATTTATATTGGATAATCTTTTATTGTTAAGATCCGAATGGATTCTGGTTACTGCATCTGGCTTTATGCTGTCATTCATTTGAGGTTATAAAAATGAAAGAATAATATTAAAGCAGATCTATGATTTCCTCTTCAGGTAGTTGTTTTGTGAAATACGCTACCTCCATTGAAGCAGACAGGGCAATCAGAGCTTTGGACAATCAGTATACTTTTCCTGGAGTGAGTTATTAACTAAGCCTATTGTAGATGAACATATTAAGTGAAGCACTTTTGCTCTTATTTTGCTGTTTCTGGTAATATTTAGGCAATTCATTTCGTGTCATAATGACTTTTCTTATTATTCTTTTTATAACAGGAATTGACTCCAATCAATGTGAAATATGCTGATGGTGAAAAGGATCGCCTTGGTAAGTTTCTGGCATTTCTGACTTCCTGTTGCATCACTTGGATGTATTTCTCCTTTATCTATGCTGTATTATTTGCATCTTAGCAAGGGTATTTCACTTTGCAAAGCAGTAGTTGAGCATTGTTTTCTACTTCGTTCTTGCATGCTATGTTTTGATCTTTGCACGACCGAGGTGCATATCATTCTTATTATTTCCCATAAGAGGGAACCCCTTAATCAATTATCTCTTCACTTTGCTCTTTTCAAATTTTTTATTTTTATGTTTTATGTAGGAGTACTTGAAAAATTGTATGTTGGTAGCTTGAATAAAAATACTACAAAAAGGGAAATTGAGGAGGTAAGCAATATTCTTCACATTCATACAACATTGATTTATTTTCTTAAAAGAAACATTGCACTTTTGGTTCTGAGGTTTCAATTTTAATACCTAAACAATTTTGTCTTTGAGGTTTTGAAAAGTCAAGAGTCCCCTCATCAACTTTTTGTTAACTACATTAGTGGAAAGATGACTGAAAATTTTTTAAATTAATTTTATATTGTTTTTAAGGGTTGCCTGAGAATAATGAATGAACTTCATATTCTCTTTTTTGCTTACATGGTAGAGCAGTTAATTAACCTCAAGATTAGTAGTTTACTAACAATTGACAAACCAAATTAAACATTCAATATATTTTACTAATTTAAACAAATAATTAAACACAAATTAATTTTAAAAAATGCCACACAATTATACACAAATTAATAATAAAAAAATATCCTTCTTCTTTCCCGTGGGACTTTCCCCCATGGTTGCTTAGGCCGTAAGATTAGATGTTTTTGAGTTCCTGAGTTCAAATCATGGTGGTTGCCTACTTAAGATAATAAATAATTTGGGTGTTTCTTGACGGCCACTTGTGGTTCTTCAAAATTAGTCTAACCTCTAGGCATTCATGAACTTGTCCAGACCCACACAATTACACAGAAGATCTCCTCATTATCCTCTCTCAGTAGGATTTTATTTAAGTTTTGGCTACTATGTCTTGTGTGGCCTCTGAAGATGTCGTGCATATTATTTGAGGGGGTAAAAAGATTTTGCCGAGACTAGGAAAAATAATTGATATATGTTATTTTCTCCAGTACCGTAAAGCTTATGGAATGATAGTTTGAAGAAATCACCAAATAAATGAGGCTAGAAACGTAGTTTACTTTGATTTATGTTATTTGTTAATCTTTGTCATTTATTCAAATAAGAAGTTTTTGTGAACATTTCCTCGTCAGGTATTCTCACCTTATGGTTTTGTCGAGGATATTTATATCATGCGTGATGAGCTGAAGCAAAGCCGAGGTGCGTAAAATTATCTGCTTGGGCGATATAATGAAGAAATATTATGATCCTTCTATTAAATTTATTGAGGAAGATTTTTAGATGGTTCATTGTACTTATCATGAAAGTGTGTCTCAAAAGCTATTAATTTCCAATTTACTTCATAGAACCTAGTCAAGCCCATACGTCCATAATTTCTTTCTTATATGTGTCACGAAACTTGTACAAGATGAAATCATGAGCAGATCATGGTAGAGTAAAACCTCTATTCTGATGGATAAAGTACCTATAGTTTCATCTTTTATCAGAAAATCGACACATTATTGCCAACATCTAAACATCAATGTTTTATGAATCAGCCATTGCGGCTTTCAACTTTTTCTCTCGATTGCAAAATTAACTTTAATTTTGGGTCAGTCTCTCAATTTATGCTTCTGATTTTGTGCTCCTGGTTTCTGAAGGATGTGCCTTTGTTAAGTATGCTCGTAGAGATATGGCAATGGCAGCAATCAAAGCATTGAATGGAAATTTTACGATGAGAGTAGGGCTTGTCTATATATCCATCTATACTCTGTGTGCGCACTCAGGCATTTTATGTGTAAATTACTCTTCTAAGCTTAACATTGATTTCTTGTTTCTACGTCACTAGGGTTGTGATCAGCCATTGATTGTTCGTCTTGCAGACCCTAAGAAACTCAGGATTGGTGAACAAAGGTTTGGCCTCCTAATACATTACTATTTTATTAAATCTATTATCTATATGAAGAAGTATAGCCTCTTGTTACTGATTTCTCATCGGTCGTAACTATGTTAATCCCTTAGTCTTGCTTCTTGCACCACCGAATAACGGTCTTTAAATCTGCTGAGGCCCACGAGAGTATAAATTAAATAATCATGTGTGTGTGTGATGAGAGGAAGGAAGGAAATATGGGAGCCAACTCGTGCCCCATCCCCCGGCTTCCTCTCCCTTTCAATTGTTATGCTTATTTTCTTATTGGCTGTGTCAATATTCAATCGTTAAATCTCACTCTCTGTACAGAAGCAACAACATATCAGGCAGCCCAAAATTTGGTCATCATCCTCAACCGTTTAGGTACATTGTGTATTTATTGTTTCCTTTTTGTCTACTAATTTTATAACATGAATAGTTTTCTTATTGGTTTAACCTTCTCTAGACCTGAGCCTCCTCTTGGTCCTCCTGCTGGAGGATGTTTTCCCCATAATTCATATCCCGGACAACAAAATTCTGCAAGTTTAGGACCACCAAAGAATGCTTCCCAAGTGGCATCCCATGCCCCTTTCACTCCTAATAGTATACAGAAACCGTCCCCTCAAATACAAGAATCCTCATCATCTTTTGCTCAAATGTCATCACAAGCAATGAGAACACCGCAAGTTTGTCAGCCTTCTACACAGACAGATTTTTCTAAAATGCAGAAGCAGGTGCATTGTCAGCAGCCCAGGCAAGATTCACATCAGCAGCAGAATTTACATGAGAATACGGTATGAAAGTGATCTGAATTATATCATAATTCTATTCCAGGAGCAATAAAACAAATGCTGAAACGTGACTGCAGAAAATTACTAAAGAGGTCATTTAATCGTCTTGGTAACTTGTGTGTGGATTCTCTTTTATGTTTTTGTGCAGGCTCCTACAGCATGCGGTACTCAAACCTTTAGCGGTACTCCCAACTCACCTATGGCGCATCCAAGTTCTCGAGCAGAAGGTCCTTTGGAGTGTGATTGGAGTGAACACACCTGCCCGGACGGTTTCAAATACTATTATAACTGTGTCACCTGTAAAAGTTTGGTAAGCTTTATGTCTTCAGCCATCTTTTTTGCCACAGTTCCCCAATCTTTGTGGTGTAATTTATGATAGATACCTTTGAAAATTGGTCCTTAGTGGGAGAAGCCAGAGGAGTTTGCCTTGTTTGAGCAACAATTAAAGCAGGAAAAGCTTCAAAAACCAAACCATCAGCTTCTTTCCTCATTAGCAGGTCTCTCTTCTCCTGAAGTGCTGCCTCAGCCAAATCTCTTCAGTCAAAAATTCGACGTCCAATCTTCCTCAGCTGTACGAGTTAGTATTCACACATACATATATATATATACATATATGTACAGTTCCCCATGCATTCATTATCTTTTCCTGTTATATATCGGTAAACCATGCGATTATGTAAGGTTGATGTCAGGTGGTACATAAATCACCACTCGTCAACTATACATAACACTGCTTGAGAATTCAAGTTCAGGATTTCAATTCTCACTAATTCTTTAATATTGTCAATTTTTGCAGGAGTTGGATTGTATGCGACTTCAATCAAAAGCAAGTCCTGTTGTTAGTCCAGCCTGTGTTTAACAATGTTGTCTAAGTTATTAGGAAGGTTATTTAAAATATTTTGAAGTTTATCCTGTTAGCAACTAACATTTAGCCTTTTGATGCCTAGTCATTACAATGTGAATTAGGATGGTAACAAAGAATACATGTTAGCTGCTCGACTCGCAACTACGATGATTTTGAAATGCTCCTGTAAAGCTGATGTACCATATAGTCTATATTGGCTATTTCAATGGTCCTGCAAACTCTTGGTGTAGTATATGTATGAAGAGATAGGCTTGTGCTTCCATGGAGTTGCTGCTCTAAACGGTAATTAATGTGCTATTATTACTTTAGAAACCGTAGTTCTATCTCTTTTTATCCATTCAATTCTTGGAGTAACACATAGATGCCAATTGTAGGTTCCTTATTATTTTATTTTATTTTTCCTGTTTTGTGTTTGTTTCATAACCGACTTTGAACATGTTCGAAATTATTCTGGAATAGTAGTAAGTTTTTCATTAGTTTAGAACATTTTCATGGAACTGCCCCTATGAGGAAGGTTCTTCTTGGATGGGAAAGCAATTCTCAAGAGAGGATTAAGTTTGCTATTGAGACTTGAGAAGGGAAATTTATCAGTTTATTATTTTGTATTGATTTTGGTTTTATGAGTATTTTGTAAATAATTTGGACTTATATTTGAATTGGGGTTTTTCATCTTTTATAGACCCTTCAACTTTGTAATTTTATTTTCTTTCAGAATATTATGTTATAAATAAGGAATTCAAAGAAACCACATATATAAAGAAGTACCGATGCCTAATAATCACTCGATGGGATGAACATAAACGAGATTAAAGGACATTCTGATCTACTATACTTGAGATTTACCTATCGTAACCATTATACCTATATGAGATTGCGATATATACTACTAGATAGGCTGTTTGGAAGTAGATAAGATTTGTTGATTTCTAATTTGCCACATGAATATTAACTTGGCTAGTATGGATTGAGCAATTGAACATTTGTTCAGTTTATTGGTTCATTGTCTGTTTATTCGTCTGCAGGTGCCTGCAACACTAGTTCTTTAGACAGAATTAGGTGGGGAGATTGGTTACCATCAACTGTTCAGTGTAATTTGTAAGAATTATTTATCCCCACTTCTTTATGAAAATATTTTAAAGTCATTGAATTATTGAATACTAAGTACCATTTCTTATAAATTTATTTATCACAAATTGTTTTATTATTTGCTGTGGAAATATTTAATCGGAAAAAATGGTAGGATCGGTAATCAACAAGTGCAAGCAATTGAAGTACAGGAGTGGTATTGAGTTTTTTTAAGGCTAAATTGGAAAAAATACTCATGAACTTTGCTTATTGTTTAAAAAATATTTATATTCTTTCAAAAGTTGCGATATTATCTTTAATCTTTCATAAATGTTTCAAAACTATCTTTGGAGTAGAAAAATTGTTAGAATGTTGGACGAAGAGTCGACGTATTTGAATGCCGTTCTTTCATACTCAATCCAAGCAAGCGTTCTAGTCATCGCTACGTCGTTCCAAGTCGTGGTCACATCAATTATTTGTCCAACATTCTAATGGATTTTTACTCCAATTTTGAAATGTTTATGAAAGATGAAAGATAATATTGCAATTTTTGAAAGAATAAGGGTATTTTTGAAACAATAAGCAAAGTTTAGTGTTATTTTTTTAATAAGAATTTAGCATTCTTTTAATAATCATTGTCACAGAAAAAGTTGTATTCTGATTTTCTCAATCATTGAACGATGTGTGTATGTACACTTTGCATAGTTTAAATCTCCCTTTTATATTGTATGCAATTGTACATTTATATATAAATCTAAACATAGTTCAAGGGATCGAACATTGAGTTTTTTCTATTTCTTGTTTGTAATGTAATATTTTTGAAAATAATAATAATAATATTGCACTTATTTTGATGCATTTATCTAGAGTTCTAGTTTTCAATTTGAACAAGTTAAACTCAGATAATTATTCTTCCACAACATCTTTAACCAAATCTGCATGATCATATTATATTCTTGTTTTGTGTCTTCTTTGAGATTTAGACTCTCTAGTCTAGCAATAGGGACCTTGCCCCATAAACACATCATTGGTTGAAGTCTTTACAATGAATCAATTACTTGATCAACATTATATTATAATTCCTATTAAAAGTAAAATGTTGCAGACAATTTAAATACGCGATAGAATATTGTAAACATAAGAACGACCTATGGTCACTGGCTTTTTTTAGATTCAACTCATCACTCTTCTAATACACCCCCTTAAAAAAAGAAAGTAAAGTAAAAATCTAGGCTTTCTTGGATAACTTTTGAACTTTCTTTCGGCCCCTCCATTTCAGGCTAAATTTGTGGATTATTGATTTGCAGTACAACAGAGAGACAGTAAAAAGAATATTTGCAAAAGAATATTTCCCCTTTTTGCATTGCATGGAAATGTACCAAATTCCAAAGTCTTCATTTCCAAATATCACAGTCTCTCTCTCATCCCCAAGCTATAAACCCTAATAAACCTCCATGGACAACCCTTCGAAACCACGGAAAATTATTTAATATTACTGTAATATCTATTCCTTCTATTCATAATTTGCCAAATTCATCAAATGATATATTAATTTATTTTATAGATTCTATACTATTCTTAAATGCTGCTATAATGATAAGTAATGAATGGGGTATGATGATTTTTTTTTTCATACTTTAGATAGTATTAGAATTTTTTTCCCAAAACCACTATTTCTTTTCCTCTCTCTCTTCCAAAATCCAAACTTTTATCCAAATCTCTCAAGCCCTTTCTCTCTCCTTCCATTATATTTGCATATTCTCATCTGTCCCCATCATTCAATGAACCAAACCCATAAAAAACAGGATCTTGCAATGCTTGTAAACTAAGGCATTAAAATTGACAGACCTATATTAGTCCATAGCTGTATACTTATATTCTCTTTATCTACGTCACCCAACACCCACATTCATTATCCATCCCAAACCCTTATCATATTTCCAAATGTATTAAAAAAAAAAATCATTTCTTTTAGGTCTTTGGGTATAGTTGAATAGGCTAATTTGAGCACAGTTCAACTGATTATGACATATCTCCACTTCTACATATTGTCAAACTAAAAAAGAGAACATAGTCAATAGTTAAGACAATTATCTCTTCTAAAATTGAAAATTGGATCTTTTATCCCACATTTGTTGAACTCAATAGAAAAAAAAACTACAATCATTATCTCGTAGCATACTACAGTTCAAGAACTAAATTATTACTTTTCTAAACAAATTTGTATCTTTAACCTACCCTTTTTACAAAGAAGATTTCCTGCAATAAAAATTAAAACTTTACCTCCATTTTTGCTTTCAATCACAATATTCTCTTCTCATGAAAAACAAAACAAAGATATTGGCCAAAAGATCATTTAATAGAACGAACAAAAACCCTCTTGCCTAGTTTCTCTTTCTTCTGTCACACGATCTTCTCAATCTCTCTTTCTCTCTCTCACATCAGAAACTATGATTAGATTACAAACAATGCAGTTCAATAATGATTTGCAGAAGAAAAATCAAATGGATTTTTTCTGTATAAGAAAAATGAGATCACCAAACTGTCAGCAAGAAAATTTAACTTCATAATCATTAATGGTTTTTTTTTTTTTTTTTTTTTTGGGGGGGGGGGGGGGGGGGGTTCTAACATCTTCTATGAACAAACACAAGTCAGTTCTCTGAGCTAAAAAATCAAACTAAACAACAGTTTTTTAAACTTAGGCTAATATATATTTATATCTATATATCTACGTCTATATATATATATATATATATATATGTAATTAAAAAACATGTTATATAGTTTTTTTTACTCCTGTTTCAGCATGTGGGGAGGAACAACATCTTGAAGCAGCCCATGGTCGGCAAGAAAAGTAGGATTTGGGTTGCAGAATCGTTTCTCCTGAAGGAATCCAGCCACGTTCGCTGCTCCGATGAGGTTGCGGTTGTAATCGACGTCCGCATGTTGGGCAGTGAGGAAGGCCGGGTTTTGAAAGTACTGATGCGATATTTCTGGAATGTTGCCATCTGTTTGGAATCGAGAAAGCATTAAGAAATGATTTTAAATTTTGAAAATAATTTTAAAATCTTTTGTTTTTTTTTTAATTAATACTTTTTGTTTGAATGTTTTAAAAATTGAAAATTTTACTTTTTTGGCTTTTTAATCATTATGTATTAATTTAAAAAAATAAAATTTGACCTGAGTTTAAAATTAAATATAAATTCATTTTGGTTCATATACTTTTAAATTTTCTTTTTATTTTGGTAATTCAACTTTCAAAACGATCATTTTGGTCTTAGGACTTTAAGTTTTCTTTTTCCATTTTGGGCCATGTACTTTTAAAACATTTTATTTAGTCCATATTTTTTTGGTTAAATTATAAAAAATACCCTTGAACTTTGTCATTTGTTTAAAAAATACCCATATTTTTTCTAAAGTTGCAATATTACCATTGATCTTTCATAAAGGTTTCAAAACTACCCTTAAAGTAGAAATTCATTAGAATGTTGAATGAAAAGTTGATATGGCAACAACCTGAAACGACATAATGGTGATTGGGACGCTTGTCTGGATTAAATCTGAAAGAAATGTATTCTGCCACATGGACTTTTCGTCCAACATTCTAACATATTTTCTACTTTAAGGATAGTTTTGAAACGTTTATGAAAGATCAAGAGTAATATTGCAACTTTTAAAAGAATAAAAGTATTTTTTAAACAAAGGACAAAGTTTAGGAGTATTTTTATAATTTAGCTTTTTGTTTTTTTAAAAAAGTGATCGTTTTGATCCATACTATTAATTTTCTGTAAGTGGACTAATAGATCGATGACATTGTCATCAATGTCAAGTATTCAAAGCTCTCCATCTCCTCTTCCCAACAAAGACTTTGATCAAAACAGTCATTAACAACTGAGAGATTAACAAAGTTCTCCATTAATTTGTTAGTCCATTCACAAGAGATTAACAACTGAGATCAAAACAGTCAGCCTTTTAAAACTTTATGAACCAAACTACATTCAAAATCCCGCTTGCAAAATCCAATCATTTTAATTTGAAAATTTGTTTACGTAAGGATTTAAAATGCATCTCGATTTAAAATCACTCAAAATTCTAAAGGAACAAACTGACCGTGAGTGTTGTTGCTAGCTTTGAGCCATGGCATGGCTGCAAATCCAACGCACCCTCCTCCCGACCCACCGGTGGAGGTCGGAGGTGGAACGGCGACGGCGAAGGCGGACCGAGTAAGGATCGGGCTCGGGTGAGTGTGCTGGCCTTCATAGGTGGTCACCACAACGGTTGGATCAGCAAAAGATCGTTCAACTCTCTTCTTTACATTACAGGCTGCACTAGTGCAACGATAATAGCTCCTAAAGAAGATGAAGAGAGAGAGAAAAAATGATTAAAATTTAAAACCTATTAAGAATATCCACTTCTCTCCAAGAGAAATAGTAGATGTCAATTATTTTCACCTTATTTTTTCAATTTTACCGAATTAAATTCTAGACTTATTTCCACCTATTTGTTCAAATTTTCCAACATCCACTCACTAATTTTAACTATATATATATATATATATATATATATATATATATATATATATATCTTAAAACTTATTAATTACACTAAAAAGTCAAACTTTGCATTAATTTTAAAAAAGATTTAACTCTGGTATTATATTTTTCTAAAAAGTGAAGGAATAGAAGGATGATTATTATTGATTGAGGTGAGTAAAAAATGAATAGTAAGATACATGCCTAGGAAAAGGGCTGTTTTTGACAGCTTTTTGGCCGTACTTTCTCCATCGATATCCATCTTCTAGATGATCCACCTCACTCTTCGTCATGAATGCAAATCTTGGCTCCTTCTCTCTCTTTTCCTTCCTCTTCTTCACCTTCAAACTATACCAATTCAAACAACCCAGTAATTTATCAATAGAAAATTACATTATAACACCTATTACTTCAAATTTTCGTAATTTCAACCTTTTTTTCCCTACTAGTGAGCTTCAAAATTAGTACATGACTCCACAAATAATTATCATTGTTAATCGAAGAGAAAATGTTGATCCAGTTGTTCGAACACAAATCTCACCTACTACAACGTACACTATATTATATTAAATGATCACTGTTCTACCTAAAAATTTCAAGGCTTCATTTATCGAGGGTGGGTTGAAAATTATAGCTCAGTCCATTAAAGTATATATTCTCGAATTTCAAAAAAAAAAAAAAAAGTTAAAAGGTCAAATCTTTCAATTTCAAGACTGATTAACCAACAAAAAAAATTTATCAATATTAATTCAAAAAATGACATATAAATTTCAAATACAAGAGTTTAAATTTTGAGAAAGTTAGAATTTAATCTCTATAACTTTAAATATTAGAATTAGTCTTGTAGTTTGATCAAACACTCATAAATAGTCGCTATGTTATGTTTATAGGATTTTATGAAATTATAAGAATGAAAACTAAGTGGACTAAATTCTATGTCGCTTTTAATCAACACAAGAACTTCACCGTATGTTATGTCAAATCACCGTATAAGACCACTTCAACAATTTTTTCTTTCCTTTTTAGAGAAAAACCCATTTGTAGAATGGATCTGATCAAGATGATGAGGAATTTTTTTTTAAAAAAAAACCAAAAAAATTGAGTGAAAAGGGAAAAAAAAAACTGACTGTTTAGAGGGCTTGTGTTGTTGTTGAGGGTCATCATCATCAGCCTTGTGATCGGCAGCGGCGGAGTCGTCGTTAACCGCGTCGCTAGAGGCGGAGGAGATGGAGGAGGAATTAGGGGTGGCCGGAGGATTCAAAACCTCCGAACAGTAATCCTTAAATTCATGTTTATTAAGACCAAGCAGCTCCATGAACCCAACAGAGCATTTTTCACCATCAGAAAAATCGAATATACTATTTGCTATCATATTATCGGAAAATGGCAAATACCCACCGCCGCCGCTTGTGCTAGTGTCCTCCATCTTTACAATCTCTTCCTTCTTCTTCTCCATGGCTGATGCTGCTGCAGCCCGTTGTTTGTTGGATTTTCTTATCTCTCTCTAGAAAACTTGAAGTGAGAGAGAGACAGAGAAAAGTAGGGTAAGTTTAAGCTTGAGAGGAGAGAGAAAGAAGAGAGAGAAAAAAATGGAAGAGGAATGGAGGGTGGGGAAGTGACTGGAATTTGTAGCTCATCGGTTCGTACGGAAATGGCAGAGTCGGTGAAAGTTTCAATGCCACCTATATTTTCTCTTTCTTCCAAATTTTACCACTTTAGTTCACAAACTTTTAAAATTGTATTTTTTACTAACTTTAAATTTTATATTAAATTACAAATTTGATCCCTATAATTTAGATAATGTTATAATTTAGTCTCAAAAAATTTTAAAAATTAAAATTTTACTCTCATAATTTGATAAAACCTCACAAATAGTCTCTATAATTGTATAAAATTCTCATAAATAGTCCATACAGTAGGTACTAATTTATTTATGAGAGTTTTATCAAATTATAGATATTAAATTCTAACTTTCTCAAAATTATAGAGAACAAATTTGTAATTTAACTTAATTTTTATGTTTAAGATCAAATTACAAGCTTACTTAACTTTTAGATTTGTATATACTTGGTCTCTGATAGTGTTTAATAATTTCCTAAACTTTCGATTCTTTGTCAAATAAATCCCTAAAATTTAAAAAGTTTATAATAGGTTCTTAAATTTTTAATTTTGTGTTCAATAAGTCTTTGAATTTTCAATATTAGACACAAAATTGAAAGTTCATAAATCTATTTTTTAAAATTTAGTGACAAAATAGACACAAACCTGAAGGTTTAGAGACTAAATTAATTGTAATTTAACCTATGTTTAATAAGTTTCTAATTTTAGAAGTGTATAATAATTCTTTGAATTTTTAATTTTGTCTAAAATTCATGTATCTAATAGACACAAATTTCAAATTTGTCTCAATAAGTCTATAGATTTTAAAAAACGTGGGGCCGTGGAATAGATGCTTCAACCTGAAATAAGATAATTTGTGTGTTATATATTTATCTATGCTTAGATTGACTTCAAAGATTTGTCTTTTAAAGAGATTATTACTGGTGTTAATGAGTTTTTCCTTTTTTTTTTTAGTTCATCAATATTTGGGGTGGGGGATTTAAACTTCTGACTTCTTGATTAAGAGTACATGTCAATTACAATTGAGTTATGTTCACTGTGACAATAAATTTTGCCTTTTAGAGAAATTATTATTGGCATTAATGAGTTTACTATGTTGAGATTTAACAACAATGAAATCAATTAATCAATCTCAAAACAAACTCTATGAAGCATTATTATAAAAATTAGGTTACATTGCCAAACTTAATTATATTTCAAATTGATATTTATAACCAAATTATGTATGAATCGGACCAAACCGTTTAAAATAAAGTAATCTAAAGGTTATAATTTATAATAAATAGAAAAATTAAGATCTAGCAGACGGGTCAAAACTCAAAAGTAAATATGAATTACTTGACCGGCCACCGGCCGAGATACGAAGTGTGAACTCGTTTTTATCTTACTCTTTACACGTGCGATTCTAACGGCTGAAAGATGCTCATAAAAACCTCGCACGTGAATAATAAATAAATATATTTCTTTTTGGAAATATGGGGAGTAATTTCTTCCCCTCTCTCTCTCCCTTTTCTTTTTCACTTTACTTTCTGATTTTTCTTTTCCTTTTTATTTAACTCATTTCTTTTAGAACCCATTTTTCTTTGCTTTCAAATTGTGTTCACACTTCACACTCAAAAGCAACCTACAAAGAGAATATATAATCACATTATATTCTTTTTTACTTGTTGATTTTGAAAAGATTTTTCTTGTTAAATTGTATTTTAATTTTAGCCTATGTACTTTAATTATAATTTTTATTTGTCTCTTTAATCTAAAAATTATTATTAGATTAAATTTCAAGTTAACTCTTTAAACTTTTATGTATTTATTTAGTCACTGAATTTTAAAATTGTATAATAAATCTTTGGACTTTTAGATTTGTGTCTATTTAGTCTATGAGCTTTAAAAAGTGTCTAATAAGTGTATAAACTTTTAATTTTGATCTATTGGATATGTTTTTTGAAAAGAACTTACTAAATACAAAATTAAAAGTTTAGAGTCTCTATTAATATCTAATAGATCAGTTAATTTTTTAAAAATGATAAGTTTTTTAACTTGAAGTACACTCAAATTCAATTTAATATCTAATAAATATTAAATTTTTTAAAGAAGAACAATGATACAGGGAGTTAATTTTTTAAAAATGATAAAGGTGTATCTTCTCTACATAAAATTCAATTTAATATCTAATAGATCAGTTAATTTTTTAAAAATTCAAATTTGTCAAAGACCTATTAGACACATAGTTGAAACTCCCTGTAGAATTAACCCTAACCTCCTTATCACTTTTTACATTAGGATTTAAATTACTTCTTACATCCAATAGTACAAATGTCTTATATGCTTTAATCAAAGTAGTATAGAACACAATGTTGAAACTTTTAGAAGCATAAGGACAATAATGTAAAATAAATTACCATGCTTATCCAAACATATAGTCCAATTTGATGAATTTGAAGTTTTAGAGTAAAACTTGACGTACACGAATTATATACAAATAACCAATTGCGTGTATGTACATACTCTATATTAAAAAAAGTTTTAGATCAATACAAGCATATTCCCAAAACATATTAATTTGACATAATTTATACATGTGACATTTAAATAGGAAGATAATTTTTTAAGCCATGCATTTTCCATTTGAAAAGTTGGCTATATAACTCAACATGATGCATGCACACAATTTTAAGGTAATGTATAGAATATATTCCCACATTGACTGATCCAAAAGCATGGATCAAAATGGGAAAAAGGAAAATGGTATATAAATTAGGTAGAATATTTATATACATCAACACTCATCTCACATAAAAAAATGACTTGGATTGGATGCAACTATATTTATATACTTATAAATATGTATTATTATTGTGAGTACATAAATTTTCCCTAAATAAAACCTGGCTATACTAGCTAGGCATGTTCAATGTATTTGATCTAATTGATTATTATAATGGGTAAAAAGTTTGATGTAATTAAATTGCTTAAGGCTTGTTATAAATGAAAGGTTAATTATTGATTTAAAGAATTTTGGAAGCCCTTTTGGTTGAGTTGTGAACGGTTAATTTATATAGAGAGAGGAAATTGTGTTGAATATTTTAGATCTTTTGCACACCTAAAGAAATTTTACCATTTAAGAAATTTGTTAATATTGGGTATCAACTTGAAGATTTTGAAAATTTTAACCAAATCATAAAGGCCAAATTAAAACTTTTAAAATCATTTAAATTGAAATGAAGCACAAATGGTAGAACTAAAATAGTAATTTAATCATGTCAATAATTTGGTTAGAGTTCAAATAACATTTTTAGAGATTAGATCATTGTTAAACAAGTTAAAATTTCATAAATAGAAAATTAAAAGATGATTGAGATATTTGGCTAAAATTTTAGGAGATAAAAATTAAAAGAAGGATATGAGAGTAAACATATTAGGCATCATTTGATAACAATTTCGACTATGTTTGATAATCATTTGATATTTTGTTTTTGATTTTTGAAAATTAAGCTTACAAACGCTACTTCTATTCATAGTTTCTATGTTTTGTTATCTACTTTCTACCAATGTTTTCAAAAACCAAGCTAAGTTTTGAAAACTAAAACAACTAGTTTTTAAAACTTATTTTTGTTTTTGGAATATGACAAAGAATTAAAATATTTACTTAAGAAACATGAAAATTATTGTAGAGAAATCATAATAAAATAAGCTTAATTTTCAAAAACTAAAAACCAAAAACTAAGGCCCCGTTTGATAACCATTTGATTTTTGGTTTTTGGTTTTTGAAAAATAAGCTTATTTTCTCCCAATTTCTCTATAATGATTTTCATCTCCATTAAAGAAACATTTGAATTCTTAGCCAAATTCTAAAAATAAAAACAAGTTTTTGGAAACTACTTTTTTTAGTTTTCAAAACATGGCTTGGTTTTTGAAAACATAGGTAAAAAGTAGATGACAAAACAAGTAAAACCATAGGTGAAAGTAGTATTTATAGGTTTAATTTTCAAAAACTAAAAACCAAAAACCAAATAGTTATCAAACGGGGCCTAAATGGTTATCAAACGTGGGGCTTATGCTTTTAGTTTTCAATTTTTGAAATTTATACTTGTTTCCTCCCAATTTCTTTGCTATAGTTTTCACCTTTCTTAACATTTGAATTATTAGTCAAATTAATTCCCAAAACAAAAACTAGTTTTGGCTTGATTTTTGAAAATATTGGTAAAAGTAGATAACAATACATAGAAACTCATACATAGAAGTAGTATATGTAAACTTGATTTTCAAAAATCAAATGATTATCAAACGGGCCTAATTAGATGTTCGTTTTTAAAATGAACATCAAATTGACTTTATCAAATTAAGAAAAATTAAAATTAAAATTAAGAATCATTTAAAGAATGAAACTGATATAACAAATTTTTTTTTGAGTTCGATAACATTTGGGACTGGGAGATTCAAACTTGTAACCTCTTGGTCGGTGGTACATGTAAATTACCGCTAATTATGTTTATTTTGGCATAATCGAACCAAATTAATCAACAAAACTATATCAAAATCCACGATAACAGTCAATCAAATTAACTGAAATCAATCAAATAAACCTAAAACAAATTGATCGATATTAGTTGTTCAAACCGATCCAACCAAATCAATTTAATTTCAACTAGATTTTTTGCATCCAATCGATTTGATCGAAATTTAAAGTTTGCACTCATAGCCTAAAGAAAAAGTGATATTAATGAAAGGAAATGGTGGTAAAAAAAAGCACAATGATTAAAAATGGATGCACGTGTAGTATCATATGCTGACATAGCTTTCGTGTATAACCTCTACTTACAATTACCATCGCATGCTCAAAATTATTATGTTCTTTCTCCCTTTTTCCTTTTCCATTACCTCCCAATTTTCAACTACTTTTTTTTTCCTCATCAATTAAATGCAAGTTAATTTTGTATCTAGTAGGCCTAAACTCGATTGCTTACTTGAGCATAGTTTAATTGATTAAAGCATATATATGTCTTCGACCAAGAGATCAGAGATTCGAATCCCTCCACCCTCACTGTTGTTGAACTCGAAAAAAAAAAAAAGAGAAAAAAGAGAAGCCTAAACTCTAAGAATTTCACGTTTTATGATCGTTGATTATATACTTAAGAACTATATAGTTGCGACTAGATAAATTTAATTTATTAGGTGAGATATATTGAATGGACAAGCAAATTTTGAATGAAGTTATAAATGGAGTAGGCAATCCAACAAAGTCAGCTCACAAAAAAACTAAATTCATCGCTCACGAAAAAACTAAATTCATTGCATCTTCTTACTTGTCAACCAAATGCTAAACTTTTATGAAATTAACTGACCATGTAATCTTTGAACAATATATGCAATGAGCCATGTAAACATTATGGATGAAATATGAAGATAAAGACTAGATAGATACAAAGTCGAGAGTTCAAATCTTCGTTAAATTTCTTTATTTCTTACAAGACATTGTCGACTAGACAACTACAATGTTTTTAAAATCCATAAAATAGATAGACACAACAGATGAAATTTAGGTATCAAACCCCTAATTTGACCTAATTATGGTGCCTATGGGCAAGGTCATGGCTTCTTTTTAGGGCAAAAGAAAAGCAAAAAAGGGACATTGATTAGACAGTATTTGCAGCCTATTCTTGCTCTCATTATTCTCCATTAGCATCAGATAGTTTTCAGAGCTCCCTCTGCTTCTTCTAAAATTTGGTCTCCTCTTGTCCTTGTAATTTTCTCACCTCCCCATGCTTTTTGGTCGGTTATTTATTTATATATTTTTTTCTTTTCCTCTTTTGGGAAAATTAAAATTTTCAATTAAAGCAAAAGTTGTGTCCTGTTTGTATTTGAGGTAATGTCTTGTTGATTATATATTCTAACCTTCTTTTTTCTTGTTCACATGAAATGCTAGTAATAATATTTTGCCTTTTGCATCCACTTCTCTTTTTCTTTTAATACTATATCTCATGTTGTCTTTAGTTTAGTGGAGAATCTTTTTTTTTTATTTGAATTAATTGAACATAAATGGTAAAATTAATATTAGATTGTGGAGATTAATCCATCAAATAAATTTGATTCAAGTATAGTTTCAAGTTTGATTATAAAGGTAGACCCTTTTTTACTTTTGCTATTGTGTTTTTTTGCACTTGCGAAATGAAAATTTTAAAATCCTCCATAACTATTAACCTTTAATTTTTAGGGTATACTAAATATTGAGCATTAGGGTAAACTAAATATTTAAAAGGGTATAGAAATATACACTCAAAATATTGTTTTAGTCCCTAATTTTTTTTCATTTCTTATTTTATCTCTAAATTTTAAAAAATTTTATTTTTAGTCCTTTAAATTTTAATAAGTTTCAGATTCATATCTTATGCCACTAGCACCCTTTACTGAAAAAAAAAAACAATTTGCCTTCTTATTGTCTGAAATTTACAACTATGAAGGTTCAAAATTTTCTAACAAGATTTCGTTAAAAAAAAAAAAAAAAAAAAAAAAAAATCCAACTTAAGAGACTATTGAAGCCAAGGTTTTAAATGTCGATGTTGACGGAAATGTCGAAGTTTCAATTTTATGGAGATGTCGATGGAAATATCGATAAAATGTCGATGTCGATGGATATTTCTGGAAAAAATTTTAAAAACAAAAAATTCAAAAAAATATTTAAATTAATAAATGAACATTTTACACTTTTTAAATGGGCTAAAATACTTGTTACAATATTATATTCATATTAAGTTACATTTTCTCACTATTTTTTTAATTCATCAATTTTATACGGTATAGTGGAAATGTCGATTCCTTCATTATGTCGATATTTCCATATGTCCATGGATTCGACATGTCAACGGAAATTTAATACTATGATTGAAGCAAAATTTAAAGATGAATTTTATATTTTAATTAAATAATGATAAAATTAAATTGGAAGATTTGCCACAATCATAATTAGCATTTAATTCCGCTCGTGGAAACTCATACAATGTCTAACTACCACATGATTTACGGTGGACCAGTCCCCATCAGATCCGCACATCCACGCGTGACGACTAAGAAAAACGCCCCAGATCACAACACGTGGATCTCGTGGGTCCCACAACTTCATCATCACCGTTGAATCCCCTCACGAAATCAACGGCCACCACGAGCCCACGTTGTTGTCGGAGATCGTATTCGACGGCACGTTTTTTGGGAACACATCATTTCGTTCGCTGAATTTGTGTGAGCCGCCACACCGAAATATTTCTTTTTTTTTTCTTTTTTCTTTTTATAATTTTTTCCGTAAAAAGTTTAAAATCAAGTGGCCTGCCAAATTGCCAATTCACGGGTAAAGGATATCCCAGGACTTTTGAATTCGTCTTTACTTATTGAAGGATTGGCTATGATTTTACCATTATACCCTCCAATTCTCAAAGTTTATGTTTATATCACATCAAAAATAATTTCCATCAATAAAAATGAAAGATTTAAATGTTATCTCGAAGTTTGATATATATATATATATATATATATATTTTTTTTTACTTGTACTATTTTATTTTGATTGAAAGAGATCGTTTGACAAGATATGAGTCGTATCAGTTATATAAATTTAAAGTACATTTTTTTTCTACGTACCTATTTTCAGTAGAGTAGAGATTTACTGATTTAATTACAAATATGGAAATTTCTTTTTTCGAATTTAATTTTTGGGTGAAGATTAGGACATGGACTAGAATGCACCCCTCACTTTAGTTTCGATTTTTTTAATTATGTTTTAATATTTATTTATAATTTTTGTATTCATGCATTAATTATGATGATTGAATAATAAATCAAAATAATAAATAGTTTAACATTTTGACTTTCTTAGTATAAAAAAAACATTTAATTTTCTCTAATTTTTAACTTAAAATTTGTGTTTTAAATATTAATTAAAATATAGTTATATAAAAAATAAATAAATAGAAAAAAAAAAAAGAAAAAGCAGAAAATTTTTCCTTCTATAATCCTTATCTCCAAATATGCAGAGTCCTTAATCCAACCTGATTCTGTTGTCATTTGTAAGAATCTTTTTTGAAAGATAGAGGCTGAGCAAAAAACATACAAATTTTTATTATTTTTATTTTCACATTTTTTTTCAGAGTAGAAGAATTTTTTTTTTTTTTGAAAAGTTCCTTTGAATCTTCTAGTAATTATATCTTAATCTTGGTATTGGTACATTATATTTTAGGGAAAAAATCAATTTTGACTTTAAACTTGACAAGTTATATCAATTTTAACCATAAACTTTCAATTTCACCAATTTAAACTTTAAACTTGGCAGATTGTATCAATTTTAACTATGAACTTTCAATTTCATCAATTTAAACTTCAAACTTGGCAGATTGTATCAATTTTAACTCTAACTTTTAATTTCATCAATTTAAACCTCAAACTTGAATAAGTGTATCAATTTACACCTTCAGTTAAGTTTCCGTTTTGATCACCGTTAGAAAAGTTTCCCACACATGCCCAACGGCACATGTTGCTCAATGATATATACTTGTTTGTTGTTTTTTTAAAAAAAATTACCAAAAAAATAATTAAACCATTCCAGATCGAGTCGCCACAATCATGAAAACCACGAATTCGACTCTCGAAAGTAAGACCCACACGAAAACAAATGGACTCTTGTGTTCCCCTCGCCTTTGGTGTGGATACCATCAACGACGAGTGTGAAGAAGATCCAGGTGGTGACATCATTGAAGGCAGCGACAACCATGGCAGTTTCGTTGACTTCGGTGGTGACGGGGTTAAGCTCGTCTATAAAATGAGAGAGAGAATAGGGAAGGCAGTGCCGAACAGAGTGACGCCCATAAACACAATGAACTGGCCATAGTCGACCTTGTCAGTCCCGTCGACAGTCTTACGAAAGGATTAAAGTGACATCGATGCTAAAGAGAAAGGGGACAAAGATTCTAATGAGGGCGATTCCGAAATCCCTACATCCATTGCGACGGATGGAGGACAAATTGAGCTTGAGGCCGATGAGAAATTTTTTTTTAAAAAAATAATATTGGCAATCGATTCAAGAATGAGAGTACTCTCCTTTGAAAAAAAAATGGTGCAAATAAGTTTTGTTTATACTAAACGCCAATGGATCGAATAGAATCACGTCTTAAAATTGAAAAACCCTCGATTAATGAAATGAAAAAAATAGCAGAATAAAAAAAGATAAGAAGTAAAAAAAAACCATGCTTTAAAATTGAAAAACTTTATGGCAAGTCTACTCCAATTTTATTCAGCAATTTTATTTTTTTTAATAACAAATATGTATATGTTATAGAGCAACATTTCGCTTTAGACATGTGTGGGAAACCTTTCTAACGAGAATTGAAACAAAAACTTAACCGATGGTGTAAATTGATACACTTATTTAAGTTTGAGGTTTAAATTAATAAAATTGATAAAATCTGCTAAGTTTGAGGTTTAAATTGATGAAATTGAAAGTTTAGACCCCGTTTGATAACCATTTGATTTTTGGTTTTTGGTTTTTGAAAATTAAGCTTGTTTTCTCCCAATTTCTCTACAATGGTTTTTATCTCCCTTAAGGAAGTATTTGAATTCTAAGCCAAATTCTAAAAACAAAAACAAGTTTTTGAAAACTATTTTTTTTAGTTTTCAAAACATAAACATGGCTTGGTTTTTAAAAACATAGGCAAAAAGTATATGACAAAACAAGTAAAACCATAGGTGAGAGTAGTATTTATAGGCTTAATTTTTAAAAACCAAAAACCAAAAATCAAATGATTATCAAATGGGGCCTTAGGGTTAAAATTGATACATCATTCTAAGTTTATGGTCAAAATTAATTTTTTCTCTATATTTTATAAATCAAATTGGCAAGGGCTCACACTCATTCCAATAAAGTGATTTTCCATAAAATTATTTGGTGGAACCTACCCAATGGGATTAAACTTCTCTCTCTCTCATCCATTGGAAGGTTTTGTATTCATTAATGTCCCCTTCTAAAAAGAAATTTAATTTTTATGGACAAACATCTGTTTGTTAGTTTCATCCATTTTTTTCTTCATCAATAATAAAAAAAAGTCTTGATCAAAGTTTATTGAAAGTTGTTGTTGACGTAAGCTCAATACGTATCTTCGATTATATTTCAACATGAAATTAGTTCTAGTCTTATTTTTACATCTAAACAGTTTAGGAGAGATTCGACTCAAAGTTATGTTTTTCATTCGATATGACTCATCAAACTTCCACATCATTAAAATAAACTAACACATAATTGAACTTATTATCATGTTAAGAAGTAACATTTACTCATCATGTCAGATTTTTATTTCCTCCCATTAATAATAAGAATGTTTTGATAAACTTTATTCAAACTTCGAGAGAAAGAGACATTAACAATAAATCTTTTAATAACAGAAGAAACAAAAATTGAAATTCATTTCGATTGACACCTCTACAAATTGAATATAAATATAATGTATAACCACAACGTGGCTTTCCTTTGGCGCCTCACGAATTTAAACAAACAACAACAAGATGATTAAATAAATATTTGATCTTGATATAAGGCCAAAATGTGCACAAAATATATATGGGTAGAGATTAGGCAAGCTGTTAGGGGGAATATTAAATAATTAAGGTCGGCTTGTGTGACACGCCCTCTAGGGGATATTGCGACCATATAATAAACATTATTAATAATAAAAATGAAGATTTCGCAATCTTTAAAACATTATAATATGAATCAAATCACATTAGTGGGAAGCTTTTTTATTACGATTTAGGATAAAATTGGTTAGGGGGTGGTGTTACGTGATTATTATTATATGATTTAAAAAAAAAATTAAGATTGATTGGTGATGATTAAAATATCTAATTTATTGTTAATTATTTAAGATAATGTAATTATTTATATGCCACTGTTTGACTCACATTGCTTCTGGGATACGTTAGGGATTTTTTTAATCTAAAAAGGACAAAAGACATATTGTATTTTATTTTCTTTCATTTTTCCTATCATTTTCTTTTCCTCCAAACAAACAAAATAGAATCCTTTTGTTTCATTTCGGTAATGGTATTTATCAAAAAAAAATTCATTTCAAACATACACAAAAATTTCACCAAGATATTTCTAGAGTGATGTATATTTACGTAATGATATATCTTTCTTGGATTTGTTTTATGTACTATTTTGATCCCTAAATCTTATATAAAAAAAGTTATGTTTTGATTCTTATTATATTAAATTTCTATATGGCATTTGGTAGAGATTTTTCTTTGCATTAAGTGGACTTTTACTGTATATTCTATATAAGCTACGAGTATGTTCGGGAATGATTTTAGAAATAGTGATTTTAGCACAATTGATTTGTTTTTAATT
Source organism: Trichosanthes truncata (assembly GCA_033996785.1). Lineage (NCBI taxonomy): Eukaryota > Viridiplantae > Streptophyta > Magnoliopsida > Cucurbitales > Cucurbitaceae > Trichosanthes > Trichosanthes truncata. The sequence continues at coordinate 8,072,194 of JAWPNB010000007.1, forward strand.
GAAAGTGATTTTCATATAATCATTTTAGGCCCCGTTTGATAACGTTCTCGTTTCTCGTTTCTTGTTTCCTATTTCTGTTTCTCGTTTATTGTTTCTGTTTCTTAAAAACTAAAAACAGAAACATGTTTGATAACTATTTCTGTTTCTTGTTTCTTGTTTTTTGGTAAAAATAAAGTTTAGTACATATACTATAATAAAACATATAACATGCATTAAAATAAATATAAAACGTATATAAAGAGGTTATAGTATTTTATTAAGGCTCAACACCTAATTAATAATAATAATAATAATAAATTTATCCTTCAAATGTTGTTCAAATTTGATTTGCAATGTTATTTCTCACTTCAATCAATTCACCTTGAACGATTTTGACTTACAAGAGTTAGTTCAATTAGACGAATTTGTAAATTGTTTAAGGTCAAACAATCGAACATACCCACATTTTTTTAATTTAATAATAAAATTTATTTTTATTTTTTCTTTAAAAATGCATTAGCCAATAATACATGCAAGTAAAATCAGAAAAAGATAGAGAATGTATATATATTTTTTACATTTAATGGTAAACATGAAATACATTATTAGTTTATTTATTTAATAAAAAAATAAAATTGTACCAAAAGAAAAAATAATAGAGAATTAAATAAAAAATAATAACTATAAGCTCGTTAATGTAAAGTAAAAGAAAATAAAAAAATAAGAGAGAAGAAAAAAAAACATAAATGAAAAGAGAAAAGGAAAAAAGGAAAAAGAAAAAAAGAAAAAAAAAGATAATGAACTATTAAAAGAAAAAAGATTATGATGAAAGAGAAAGAACAAATAGAAATAAATAAATCAAAAAATAAAATAAAAATAAAAAAGAAGAAAAAAAATAAAAAGATTAAAAAGTATTAAAAGAAAAAAAAATAGAATGGAAGAGAGAGAAAGAAGATAGAGGGGAGAGATGGGTAAAAAGAGAAATATGAATACATGCATGAAACCTGGAAAAAAAAAAACAGAAACAGAATTTGAGAAACTACTTTTTGAAGTTTCTCAAAATCTGCATTTTTTTAGAAACGTTTCTAAAAAATTTAGAAACAAGAAACAGAATCGTTTATCAAACAGGTCTGTTTCTTAAAAAATGAGAAACAGGAACAAGAAACAAGAAACAGAAACGTTATCAAACGAGCCCTTAATGTTTTGTTCTATACTTTTAATAGTGATTTTTCATACAATTAAAAGTGATTTTCAATGATTAAGGGCATGTTTGTGAGTGATTTAGAATAAGTGTTTCGAGCAAAGTGATTCAATTATAATTAATTCGGTAAAGTTTTAGTATAATTCATTTTAATTTTTGGTTCCACACTTGTAAAAGTGATTTAAATTTAATTAAAAGTATTTTTTTAAATGATTAATGTTTATTTTCAAAGGTGATTTTAGAATCATCAAATTACTAAAAAGAGTATTACATTTAAGATTAGAAAATAATTAGAAGGTGGTAGATAAAAGCTAAACAAAGAGAACTAAAAATTAAGAGAGAAAAAGAGATATAATGCTAGAGAAAACTTTCAAAGAGAAAAAAATGTTAGAGACATGGAGGGATAAAAATTTTAGAGAGAGTGACAAAAAATTTAAAGAGAGAAAAAATTAATATAGAAAGAGCGAAAATTTGAAGATAGAGAAATAAAATTCGAGAGATATACAAATTTTTTGGAGAGAATGATCAAAATTGTAGGGAGAAAAACTTTAATAAAGAGAAAAAAGTTAAGAGAAAGGACAAAAAGGTCAAGAGCAAATGGGAGAAAAGTTCAAGAACAAAAAGTAAGAGCAAGAGATAAAATATAAATTATAGAGAGAGGAACAAAAAAAAATTTAGAGGTAAAAAAAGTTAGAGAGAGCTAAAACTATTGGAGAGAAAAAAAAAGTGAGAAAAATGAATAAAATTTTTAAAAAGATAATAAAGTAAGAGAGTCATTATAAAAATTAGCATTATGTAAACAATGACGAATAACTTCAATGGTGACGGTTTTGACAAAAACCCACTTTTTGATTCAAAATTATGAATTTTTATAATAGATGACGGTTTTTAACCATCACCAAAAGTTAGTTTTTTAAAATATGAAACAATAGTCATTTTAAAAACAAAATCATCCACAATCACTTGACAAAAATTACTTGGGAATCACCTTCCAAGTGATTGACCGGGAATCACTTGAAGTGATTTTGGATATTTCCAAAATCAATTCCTCACAATTGCCAAACATCACAATTTTGAAAGAAAAATGATTTTGGGCATGTCAAAAGTGATTTTGGCCATTCCAAAATTACTCCCAAGCATGCCCTACATATATCAAGCTTAATTGATTTATTACAAGTTGTTGTTTTGAATAGTTATTTTTACAAAATTTTAGTAAATTAATGGGTTAAATATCTCTTTTGGTCCTTTAAAAAACAATCATTATAGGTCAACCTCTCCATAGCTCAACTAATTTAGGCATATACCTTCTACCAAAAGGTAAGAGATTCGAATTCTCTCACTCCACATGTTGTCGAACTAAAAAAAACCATTTTGGTCATTAATTTTATTTTTCCACCTAATTTTCATCAATCCAATATTTGTTGACCATTCCAACTAACCTATATGTAGCTCTCCATACATTAACATGTTGCTGTATAAATTCAAAGCTACGTTATTCATCATTAAACATTTAACAATGAAATAACAATATGAAGTAAAACTATTATTTTCTTCTAAAATTTCAGGAACTATAATAGATATTTTGAAAGTTTAAAAATCAAAATAGAATAGACTAAAAATTAATTGTCAATCTCAGCATAGTTCAATAAATAAAATATTTATTACCATCTTAAAGTTTAATAGTTCGATTCTCACTTCTCAATTGTTGAACACAAAAAAAGAAAGAAAAAAAAATTCAAAATTTTAGAGACTAAAATAATTATTTTGACGAAAGTTCAATAATCAGAATAATCTCAAAACTTTAATAATAATAATAATAAAAAACCGATCCAAATCGACCTATTTACACTCGTATCAACATCGATTCATGAATGTCTGCCACCTCAAAAACATGTAATATATAATATTTTAAGTGCCTCTTCAACTCCATTAACGCTTAGAGAGGAAACCAGCTAGTTCAACAAATCTTTTTTTTCCCTTTTTCTTTTTCTTTTTTTTTCCTCTCCAGAAGTGATTAATTTAACATATTTTTCCCGATATGCAAACAGAAAGTGCTAGGAAAAAGGGGAAATGAAATGATATCCTAAATCTTGAAGGATTGATTATACAAATAAATGCTGGTTAAAAATCCACCATTATTGCCGGGTCCTAAGCTATGAATTGCCATGCCCTTCTAATTTTTATACTTTATGCAACCCCACCTAACCATTAGTTAATTAATTAAAAAGCATAAACTCCTCCCCTCGAAACTTCTTTTCATTACCACTTCTCTTTTTTATTTGTTGAATCAACTTTATTGGGATGAGAACACAATCTCGTTGGAAATAAATGAGATCCTTGATTAGTATAAAAGTAAAGGATAACATTTTTGTTTCTATAACGCCTATGTGAGTAGGCTTAAACTCAGTTAGATTATCAATTTTATATTCTTAACTACGATTTTGAATTGTCAACTTGAGTATAACTCAATTGGTTAAGACATATATTCTCAACTTAGAGGTCAAAGATTCAAATCCCTCAACTTCATGCTGTTAAACTAAAAAAAAAAAAACTACGATTTTGAGCTTTACTTTCAATTTAGTCTCATGGTTAATATAGTTTTGGTCAAATTTCATAAATCGCCCATGCTCTCATAGTATTGAATACATGACACGTTTTCTATTTACAGAGCAATGAGTTATGCCTTATATTTAGTAAATTATGTTAGCTGACAACATCAAGGTTTATGTATTTACGTATATGCATGAGTAAAATTAGGGAAAAAATGGGAGTTTTCAATAGGTTATAATTTTTATTATTATTTTTTTTATAAAAAGTTTGTGAGGTTAACCAAACCATAAGAACCAAATTCAAACCAAACTTATACTATAATATAAAATTGGTAAATTAACCCTTAAAAACGAAATGGATAATATCATAATATTAAAAAATATAAATTTTGGTGGGATTCGAACCTCTAATCTCTCAGTCAATGATATACGTATCAACCAGTTGAACTATACTTAGGTTGATACTTGTTATTTCTAACCGATCTGATTTAGGTCCAATTCTACTAGCCTGCTCTTACAATATCTAATTGAGAAACCCCTTTCTAGAAGTTTGACATACATTCAAACACTTTCTTTTTCTCTCTTTCTTTGTCATCTTCTTTCTTTGTTTAATGAATAGATTAATTAATGAATGATGGCATTTGAAGGTTTCACTTAGTAAAGTTGCACATGGGAGAAAGTCAATATGTTTGTGATTTGCATATAAAAATATATTATTGAAGAGAGACAGAGTCAATCAGAATGAGACAAAGATCCCAAATTTTACGTATACATGAATCTTGCCGACATGATGTGTCATCCAATCCCTTCAATTTATTTCCTCTCTTCTTATTCAATTTCTTTTTAACCCCATTGATTAATTTCCTTTATATTCTTTTCCCAATAATAATAATAATGATAAAAGAATCTACTATGCCTATTAAACCATTGACCACTTTTAAGAGCAATTTTGTTTCTTTGCATTGTTAAACTATGCATTTATAGTGTCTTTTGGAATATATTTTGAAAAAAATTGTTTTTAAATAAAATTATTTTGTCTATAGACACTTTTGAAAAATGTATAATCTCAAAAGTATGTTCAATATAATTTTTTTGAGTAATTTTAGATGATAAAAATATTTTTTTAATAATAGTTTCTTTAAAAGAATTGAATCAATTTAAATACTCTTTTTGAAGAAGTGCAAGAGAGATAGAATATCCAAACAATGACTTTAAAGTGATTGATTGGACATTTTCAAAATATGTAGTATGAAAACAAAAATATATTTGTAAATAATAGAATTACTTTTGAATGTATTGTAAAAAAAACAATTTTTTTTTTTTTTTAATTTAGAGTACTTTTTTTTTTTAAATGTAAGATATAAAAACATTTTTATTAAAAAAAATTAAAAAAATGCTTAAACTAAAAGGCATGCAAAACACATCCTTGATCAATTTGTTTCAATGATGATGTCTATTTAATTTATGTATTTTAAAAAGTTTCAATTATGTCTCTAAGGCCTTATTTAATAACCTTTTTTTTTTAGTTTTCTGATATAAAAATTATACTTATTTTCTCACAATTCTTTTAGTAAGTTTTTCATCTTTTTTCATCTTCTTTAAAAACACATTTGAATTCTAAGCCAAGTTTGAAAAATAAATTCAAGTTTTTAAAAATTACTTTTTTTGGTTTTCAAAATTTGTCTTAGTTTTTGAAAATATTTTTAAAAAGTAGGAAATGAAGCACTAAAAGAGGTAGAAGTAAGGTTTATAAGCTTAATTTTTGAAAACAGGAAACAAAAAATCAAATTGGGATCTAAACTTTTCAAATTTGATTTTAATAAAGTCTACATTGTACTTACCACTATTACTTAAATATTGACATGACATGCTACTTATTAATAGGAGATGATTTGGTAGGACACGATGACACGTGACACAAAATATTAGACTAGCTACATAAATATTAAAAAAAAAGAGAAATAGGTTAGGCAAGCCAAAAAATAATAAAAAATAATAAAATAATAAAAACAGTGTCTTTTTTACTCACGTCCCATTGAATTATTTTTGCCCTAATTGTTCATTTTATCCATTTTCCTACTCTTCTTATTATATTACTGACCGTATCGTTCATATTAAATCATCATTTATTAATACAATCAATATGTCACATCAATATTTAAGTATTTGTGTCATAATTAACTTATTAAAAATTAAATTGAAAGTTTATAGATTAAATAGACACAACCATCAAAATCGAGCAATTAAATTCATAATATTTTATTCTTACTTTTTAGTTTTTAGTCTTTGAGAGAATCATAGGCATTATTAAACAATGGTGAAAACGAAATCCAAAGCCAATAAGGCAACTCAAATTTTTGGTGACACAAAAGTTGTACTAAACTAGGTAGGTGCCGTTGCCGACACATTGGTTTGTGACATTAGAACTTTATAAGATTGGGATATAAAATGTGTAGATTCAAATGACTCTACTATTGCTATTTAAAAAAAATATAAAATCTATAGCTATTTGCTAAGCCCCCAAACTCTCTCAAAAATCAAAATGGGTTGGTTTTTTTAATCTATTTTCTTTCAAACTTTCAAAACTTTGTGCTCCCACCAAACCCACTGCTCCAATTTCTCCTATTTTTCTTTCCATAATTCATCACTTACAGACTCACAAATCTTTGATTTGGATTCATTACTACTGCTATTAGTGACATCAAAGTGTTCAAGATATTGAGCATAAGTGGGTTGATTCATTCTAGCTTAAGTAACAAAATTGATGTATCAACTCAACAAGGATCGAAGTCAAAATGAGTATAGCTCAACGGTAGTTGATATGTACTATCGACCAAGAGGTTAGATGTTTGAATTCGATCCCTACCCTTAAATGTTGTTGAATTAAAAAAACTCAACAAGGATCGAGATCAATTCAAAACTACTAAATTAACTCTCAAACGGAACAAATTTGATTTGGTTGATTTAATCAATTTTCTTTTCTTTTAATTTGATCGATTTGAACATGTGTGCTCCTAATTTGTGAACTAAAATTTAAGATGAATTTATGTATGAAAAAATTTCAAATAGATATAAGAATGTGTATGTCGATGGAATCAAACGATTTTAATTTATTACAGCTGTCACGTTATTATATATATATTTTTTGACATGATAGTATCTGTTTCCACGAAAATGATTGATTTTTTTTTATTTTGAGTGATTGGTATTATTGAGCGGGTAAAATTGAAACTTCTTAATATAAAAGACGATTCCTTACGTAACCCACTTAAACCAAATCTTAATAGGGTAAAAGATTAAGATCAAGATATGAAGATAATAGATGACTGTAACCTAAAATTTTATGCTTTTCTTGTCAAATCAACTTTTAATACCAAACGAGGGAGCAAAATTGATGTCAACTTTTCATGACAAAAATGATTCAAACGTGTGTTTTTCTCTTATTTAATTCTTATTTTCGTCCTTATAACTTTATACTTATTTCATTTCAGTCCCTTAATTACTGAACATCTATTTTAGTTTCTAAACTTTATAAAAAAAAAAAAAAATTTTAGTTCTTTTTATTCATGTTTTTATAATTTATTCAACATAAACTAAATCTAGACATATCTTTATTCATTTACTTAATTAGTGGGTTGATGTCCAAGTAGACAAATATTTGAGCTATATGTAGTAAGTTATGTGTCAAATATTAAATTTGTTCAAACTTTTGGTTGAATGGTTATTGAAAAATTAATGATAAAAACTAGGGAAAAATATCTTTTAGTCTTTTAGTTTTGCATTTGGTTCCCTGCTGGTCATTGAGTTTTCAAACTCAACAATTTAGCCCCTGAGCTTTGGATTTAGTTACACAGTTAGTCCTTCATCCAATTTCAGAATGCTGACATGACATTTGTAAAATAATAAAAAAAATATTAAATATTAAATATTATTATTTTTCAATTAAAAAATTATATATTTTTCTTTTTTTCTTTCTCTCTCTTCTTGCTCCCTCCCTTCTTTCTTCTCTTTTTCCCAAAATTTTTCCTTTTCTTCTTCTTCTTCAAATCGATGCTAGCAGCGGAGAGTGCAGTAATGGAGGCGAGGCGGTAGCGCGTGGATTTGGGTGAATCGGTGCAGCAGCATGGGCTCCAACGAGAGGCGTTCAGGCGACGCGACCTAGGGCAATGATCAGGCGATGACGATGGCTAGGCAGCGGTGAGGGTTGCTGTAAACCGAGGGAAAGAAAAGAAAAATGAGAAAGGGGAGGGGGATTCGGTCACGGGGAGAGAAAGAAGGGAGGGAGAAAAAAGAGAGAGAAAGAAAAAAGAGAGAGAAAGAAAAAAGAAAAAAAATAATGTTTTTAATTAAAAATAATAAATAATAAATAATATTTTTTATTATTTTACAAATACCACGTCAGCATTCTGTTACTAGTTAACGAAAAATTGGATGGAATGACTAACCGTGTAACTAAATCCAAAATTCAGGAACTAAATTGTTGAGTTTGAAAACTCAGAGACCAAAAGGGAACCAAACGCAAAACTGAGGGACCAAGAAGGTATTTTACCCTAAAAACTAATATTTAAAGTGTAAGAACTAAAAATGAGATGCTTAAGATTTAGACATCGGATGAAATACGTTTAAAACTTTAGACACCAAAATAAAATTTAAATGTTTCTTTAGTATTATATATGAAATCTTATTGATTCTTAACAAATATGACGACATGCCAACACCAACGTAACTCAATGGTTAAGACATATTCTCTAAGGTTGAAGGTTCAAATTTTTACCGCACATTTATTGTATTAAATATCTTTTAAAAAAACAAACATGGACACGTAATAAGCTTAAGGAGAGACAACAGCAATACAACACATCGTTAACACATATTCTTAAGGTTGAAGATTTCAAATTTTCACTATTGTATTAAATATATATATATATATTTTTTAAAAAAAACAAGGCCACGTTATAAGCTTAAGGAGAGGCAATAGCAATACAACACATGATTACAAGAAAAAACTTTATTGGATTTAGAAACATAGAATATGGTCTAATTAAGTTGACTTTGGTATTCAAAAATGGAAAAAACTTGGGTGCTGCCTGGGCAGCACCCAAGTGATGTGATGCCCACATCACAACCCTCCATTTTCGATTTTCGATTTTTGAGTTTTTTTTTTTTTTTTTTTTTTTTTTTTTTTTTTTTTTTTTTGGAAATCAATGGATGTGATGTGGGCATCACATCACTTGGGTGCTGCCCAGGCAGCACCCAAGTCTTGCCCTTCAAAAATTGGAATTGGAAATGATTAAATTTTTTTAAATATCTGTTAGAGGCTTAAACGATGCAATCGAGGCTCTTTATGTCCTTTTGATTACTTCCACGTTGTGGTATGATTTATTATATATATATATAGTTCAACGATAATCAAAGTTGGGAGATTCGAACCTTTGATTATTTGATCGAGGATACATATTAATTACCGCTGATCTATGTTCACTTTAGTTCATATATTTATTTTTTAAATGCATGGTTAATTTTAATTTCATTTTATTAAACTTTAAATTTAAATAAATGGTTCCATTAATATTCCCCACCAATTTAGCTTCTTTCTTTTTCACTTCTAGGTTTGTGACCAAGCTTAATATGAGCATTCCTATGGCTATACCATATTATTTTTGTGAGCTAATTTTTGTAGTAGTTATGCTAGATCAACAAACATCAGAGTGAAGGAGAAAGAGAGAAAATTTCCCCTCAGTTTGCCTTAGATTTAAAACGATAAGTAAAAAGAAGGAGAAAGAGAGAAATTACGAATATATGGAGTTAGAAGGTAAACTCTTTCCTTCTTCATGCTAGATGTCTATTTTAACTGAATTTGGATATTTTGCTATCGGATCGAGCATCTATTTGGCTATTCTTGATTGTTAAGAATGTGACCAAAGTCCCTCATCAGGTAGAAAAGGAAAAGATCATGGAAATTTTGAATATTTTTATTAGGGTTCTCCAATAGTATGAAATCTTTGGAGTGATAACTAAAAGTAAAATGATTGGAAATTTGAGTATTTTTCTTAGGGTACTAATTTCACAACTCAATTCAATATTTTTCTATATCTAGAGTGTAATTTTATTAGCGAACCATGGTTAGGTTGTGATTAGGTATGTAGGTTTGGGCCACCACTAACCAATTTTAGACCAAATAAGGTGTTTGGATATGGTAGATGGTCAAAAGTTGCGGCCCACTAAGCCTATGTGGTTTTTGAGTGGCCCATTATCAAGGTCCAACCCTCAAAATGGACATTATGACCACCCACCACTATTGCAAGAGCATTTTCATTGATACCAAAATTAAAAAATATAGAAAATCATTCTTTTTCATAGTCTTCAAATTTTAACTAGTTTTAAAATGTGTTCCTAAATTGTAGGTTATAAAGCCAAGAATAGTCGGAAAACCATATAAGTAGTTGAAAATATAACATATAATTAGTTAATAATTAGTCTTCCTACTTTAAAAATATTTCTTTTATCCATATATTTTAATAATATTTTATAATTAGACTGTATAGTCCGTTGAGAGTTAATAGGTAGAAGATCCGACTCTATAAATAAGTAGAGTTGCATATACTAATTTGATGCCATGTGTGGATACCAATATTTTAGTAAGAGGTTACAAAGACCAATTTTTTAAGCATTTAAAAATATAATATGGTCAATGAAATCAAAATAATAGGATAATTAAAATCAATTGAAAATATTGACGACTATAGTGCGACATACTTTAATAGACAAACATTGACTGATTTACCATATGACAAAGTAAACACATGGTCAAAAAGTAAACAATTGGACAACATATAGCGGCACATGCGCCCTATCTTTGTTTGAAGTAATATATCAATCTTTTTTTTATCAATCAAGCCACTCTAGGTGGCAAAATACTATTGAAAAAAAAAACCTTAAAAATACACAAGTGGAAAAGAAAATTCTCCCATCTGATCTCAACATACATTCAAATGAAAGGGTTTTCTTTTACAATCCACAACCAGAAAAAACAACACAGAGAATAAAAATCTAAGTAGAAAAGAAAGAAGAAGAAGAAGAAAATACATCAATATGTACACATATTAAATAGGATTTAATATTCAATCATTCATCAGAGCCATTCAACACATGAACCAAAGCTTGCATCATCCTCACCTTCATTTGCAAACACACAATATAATCAGCTGTCTCTCTAAAAAGCCCATTCAACTCCATAGATTCACCCTTTGGAATCATCTTCCTCAGCCTCCTAATCCTCTTAGAGCAAACCCTCTTCTCCGACCTGGATCTCGACGCCTTCTGTTGCCTCATCTCGACTTGTTTTGTGATTCGCTTGCCCGAAACTTGATCATCAGAGTCGCTTTGTTCTCCATTTTCTTGGAGCACATCTTTTGCCCAAACTTCCATTCCTCTCAAAAACTAAACTAGCTAGATCTCTTCAAATCTTTATGAGGATCCACAATAACATAAATGGGGTTTTTATAAGTGAAAATGGGGTTTAAAGCTTAAGCTTGAGATTGTTAGGATAATGCATAAAATTTAGGGCAAAGGGACCACAAAACATGAAAAGAACTATTTTAGTTTTGAAGGGTTGTTCAAAATTGAAGTGTGTAAACTAATTAAGCAGCTAAATTGCTAGCTGCTTGGCTTTTTTCATGTTAGTGCTCATGCAGCCACATGATTGTTTTATAGCCAATTGCCAACCTAAAAATCCACCATGCATGTGTCATCAAAGGCAAGCTGGATGATTCCTTCTTCCCCATGCTTTCCAAATTCAATAAACATTATTTTTAATCACAATCTTGGAGTTTTGTTTAATTTTTTCTTCAATCCAGCTCACACAAACATGGGTGTTCTTAGAAATATATTTATGTCTATGAAACTTTTGGGGAATGGGAATTTATAGCCTAGCTAGGTGGTTGAGGAATAGAGGGCTTGCCTCCAAACAGGGAACCTGTTGATTTAAGTAAAGGGAGGAGTTGAATTTCTATTTGAAGTTTGATTGTTGCTTGTCAATGTATGTGCCAACATGTAGTAGACATTGTGGATCATGAATCTCCAACTATATGCTTTGTATAAAGATGATGTTGAAAGACAAATGTTTAAGTCCTTCTTTTTAATAATGTTATTGTTTGTTAATTTAGGTTGCCAAACAGTGGGTTTAACCTAACATGACAAGAACATGTGTATTATGGTTTCAAATTTTATCTAACATTCATACTTCAGTTCATTTTATCGTTTTAGATGGTTAAATTATCATTTTAGTCTTCTGTGATTTAAGTTTAGTTTTAAAATTATCTTCCAAGTTTTTAAAAAAATCATTAAGAATTATTCATTATGAGAGTTGTTGTTGTTGAGGTTTTAGATTGATTAGGGTTTTTGAAAAAAAAAAAGATCACTGGAGAGCAACTTCTTGACATGACAAGAGCTGATTTTAGGAATACAGTATACATAAGAAAAAAATAGAAGCACTCGATTTTGTGCAAAAGAAAAGGTGGATTTTGTCAATTACGTAAATAAAATATGAGTGGGTTTTATCGATTGATTTTCGTAAAGTGGTAGGTTAAGAATCACCTCCTTAACCCTTTCACACTTTTAAGAAACGTTCTCAAAAACTTGACTCTTCCAATATCTCTTCTAACACTAGAGATAGTTTGAAAGATTAAATCAAAACATAGAGATTAGGATAAAATTAGAGATTAGATTGTAACGAAGCTTAGCATAAAAAAAAATTAGAATGGTAATTTAACTTCTTTAGAACCTATAATAGGTTGGAACGCGTTGGGTCATAAAAAACCATTCATGCACATGCTTTTGCAATCCATACCTAGAACATACACAAAGGAAAAATAATATTTTAATGTGTATATATATATTTATATAAATAAAGCACAATCAAATTTGTGGCCATAAATAATAAAAAATAAAAATAAAATCAAGATAATTATTTAGATAATCAAGTGGTTCTAAAGTAAACAACGTGTTAAGAAAAGAAATACAAAATCGGTTGCAATATAAATGACGATGACTTGGCCTTCCATCGTTTTAATTATGCAGTTGGCAAAACAAACAAAAACGACATGACGGCTTAGGCACATGCAAACCTTCCATCCTAATTATCATTGTACACCATTAATTAATCATCATCTCATTAATTAATTTTCAACTAAACGTGTTTAATTTCTATTGGTAAGTCATAAAGTTCAAGTTTATTTTAAGTTAAATTACAAGTTGAGATCCCGTTTAATAACCATAGGTTTTTTTAAATTGTGTTTGCTTTCTCATCATATCTCTCTACTATGAGTTTCATATTTCTTAAGAAAATATTTGAATTTTAAGCCAAATTCCAAAAGCAAAAAAAAAAAAAAAAAAGTTTTTGAAAAATATATATTTTTTAATTTTCAAAACTAGGCTTGATTTTTGAAAACATATGTAAAAAGTAGATAAACAAAACAAGAAAGGCCATAGGTGGGGTAGTATTCATAAGCTTAATTTTCAAAAACAAAAAATTAAGACCCCGTTTCATAACCATTTGGTTTTTTATTTTTGATTTTGAAAATTAAGCCTATAAATACTACTCTCACCTATGAATTTACATATTTTGTTATCTACTTTTTACCTATGCTTTCAAAAACCAAGACATGTTTTGAACTAAAAAAAGTAGTTTTCAAAAATTTGTTTTTGTTTTTAGAAGTTGGCTAAGAATTCAAATGCTACCTCAAGTGAGATGAAAACCATTGTGGAGAAATTGAGATAAAACAAGCTTAATTTTCAAAAACTAAATAGTTATCAAACGGGGCCTAGTTTTTGAACTTTTAAAGTTGTATCTAATAAGTTCATAATTAATTAATTTTTTCTAATTTGTTCATAAATTTCAATTTTGTGTCAATGGAATCTTTGACTATTTGCGAATTTTTAAATATGTCTAATAGGTTAAATATTTATTAGACACAAAATTGGAAGTCAAAAGGTCTATTATTGATAAGTTCATTTTACATATATATATTCTATCTTGTTTAGATTGTTTTTAGTTAGTTTTCATATAGTTTTTGAATTTTAATTCTTCGTTTTCTTTTATTTTTATAGGTGATCAAAGATTGTATTTTGAAGGTCAAGTTTGAGAAAATTTAGGAAGACTTTTCGGTTGAAGATTAAAAAAGGAAAAACAAAATTACGGCGCCTAGGCGCTCAAACCCGTGCAGAAAGGCAGAGAGCCAGCACCTAGGCGCTTCGAAAATTTTTCTCACTCCTTTTTAACAGCGCCTAGGCGCTACGTCGATTGCCCTAACTTAAAATGGGCATCTTTTATCAGTTTTGGGGGTCGAAAATTAGATTTTGGGAGGTGAAAAATAGAGAACAGAAGGGAGAGAACGAAAGGAAGACGACTATACAGTATTTTGGAGGATCCGAGCAACTGAACGAAGCGAGAGCGATGATTGTAAACTAGTGAAATCATCTGGATTTGTTTCTTTTCCCTTTTTCCTTATCTTTTTCTTCCTTTCATGACTCCATTGATACTTTTAGCTAGTCTTGTTAAGTTTTACATTATGAACTAAGTTTTTCTTTCTAGAGCTTTGATGTAATCGCTATTCGAATCCTATTCTTCATAGTTAATAGTTGATATTTCAATTTCGTATTTGGTGTTGAAAACTTTTCTGAGCTTAATGCATGTTTAGATTTGGCCACTCTTTGCATCAGTTTCATGTCATAATTCGAGGTTGAGAGACAAGAATTGTTGATAGATCTGAATAGTTTTCCCTAATTTACACTTGAGATAGAGATATCATTGTGGATTTTGTGGCAATTTAGGTTCTACGTTCGTCATAATTGAATTGTTGGAATTGTCATAGAGATATAGACAATTTACTTTTCAATTAATATTGTTATTGCTTGAGAGAGAATATCGAGTATATATGGTAGAACTTGCCAACAATCTAGAAATAGAATTTGCTTCAACTATTAATGAATGAAGAATATGAGGAGATAACGGTGAAGTCATAGCTCTAGAACCTATTGCAATTAAATTTAATCATTTGTTTTACGTTGTTAATTTTAGAGCTGTATTTCATTCTTTTGCTGTTAATTTTAATTTCACCTATCATCAATTATTCAGTCCTCAGATAAAATTAAAGCTTACGAATTTGGTAATTGATAGCATTCATTCCTTGTGGAGAACAATACTAGTACTCATACTACTATATTACTTGTAATGATTCGTACACTTGCAAATTCGAGCAACAATTATACACTTTTAAAATTCAAGAATCTATTAGACACATCATTTAAAGTTTACTGATCTATTAGAAACTTTTTTAAATTTAGGAGCTTGTTAAACACAATCCTAAAAGTTTAAAAAATATAGTACTTTAACTGTCATAATTTTTTTTTCTTGAGTTCAACAATGTGGAGTGAAGATTTGAACTTCTTACCTTTTGGCCAATTAAGATATAATGTCTTAACGAGTTGAGCTATATTGCTCATGTTGGCCATTTAACCTTTATTTTATTTGAATGAATTAGATAGGACAACATGTTGTTCTTTATGATATATAATTCTATCAATTATTATATTTTCATTTATTTTTAATATCATTTATAAATTTGGCTAGCTTCCACTTTTAGATGACTATTTTTTGTAACATTTTTTTGTATGAAAATGGTGCAAATTTACATTTTCAATACATAGTGATAGCGAACCTGAGCATATCACTTTTAGATGACTTCCAACATTGTAATGGTACATTTTACACACAAAAAAAAAGAAAAGAAAAGAAAAGAAGAGAGAGAGAGAGAGATATATATATATACTGCATGAGAAAAAGGGATGGAGAGACCATAAAAAACCTTCGTGTGGCATGCTTTAACTATCACAATATATTTTGGCTAAATTATAACAAGTACCCTTAAGCTTTGCCCTTTGTTTCAAAAGTACTCATATTCTTTCAAAAGGTGCAATATTGCCTTTGACCTTTTTATAAACATTTCAAAACTACCCTTAGAGTAGAAAATTCATTAGAATGTTGGATGAAAAGTACTCATTGTTACGGAACTTTGTTCTTTCGGACTTAATCCAGGCAAGCGTCTCAATCACCGTCACGTTGTTTCAGCTTACTGTCATGTCAATTTTTCATCAAACATTCTAATAGATTTCTACTACAAGGGTACTTTTGAAATGTTTATAAAAGATCAAGAGTACTACTGCAACTTTTGAAAGAATATAGATATTTTTGGAACAAATGACAAAGTTTAGAGATAGTTTTGATAATTTAGCCAATAAGAACTACCCAAATTTTGTCTATATGAAAGGAAATCTCTTTCGACAGATCAGTAAATCCAAAAATTAAAATGATCGCGAGAGAGCCTCAAGAGAGAACCGGAGGCATTTGGACAAGACAATCGCAAACAACTTGTAAGAATTTTGGAACTTTAGATTTAAGAGAAAATTGTGGGATCTATTGTTTTCTTTGTGAAATCTTGATCAATATTAATAGAACTGTACTCGAGAGAAGGACATGATGTAGCCATATTGGATGAACTTGTATAAATCATTTCTGCAATTTCTCTTCCTCTCATTTATCCTTTTTTGCTCATATATTCTTGTTTTATTGCACTTGTGGATGAAGAAATTTAAGATTTTTTCTCAAACGAAAGGGACGAAGACGCAGGAGATGGCTTCCCATCTCTAACTCCAACTTAGTTTACCTGATCTCTAATTTATAACCATAACCAATAGGAGTTCATCCAGAAACTTATTAAGGTTTAATGAACACCAAATAATTAAAAAGAAAAAAGCTATAGCTTTTTTTAAAATAATAAGATTAAATTACAAGTTTAATTTTCAAACTTTCAAGTGTCTTTTTGGTCATTGAACTTTAAAAAGTGTCTAATTGTCATGAATTTAAAAAAAAATGTTTAATAGGTCTTTAAACTTTTAATTTTGAGTTTGGTAGGTTCCTGGATTTTCAATTTTGTATCGAATATGTCTTTAACCTTATTTCACATTCTTTAAAGATTTATGGACCTACTAGACACAAAGTTGAAAGTTTAGAGTTTTATTAGACATAAAATTCAATTTTATATCTAATAGACTTGTTAATTTTAAAAAATTCGAACCATCATGGGTTGGCCTAGTGGTCAAAGGGCCTTGGGGAACTAAGAGGGAATGAGTTCAATCCATGGTGGCCACCTACCTAGGATTAAATATCCTACGTGTTTCCTTGTCAACCAAATGTAGTAGGGTCAGGCGGTTGTCGGGTGAGATTAGTCGAGGTGCGCGTAAGCTGGCCCGGACACTCACCGATATCAAAAAAAAAAAAAAAATTTAAAAAATTCGAATATGTTAGTGTCTTATTAGACACACATAATTGAAAGTTTAAGGACTTATTGGAGATTTTTAAAGTTTGGAGACCTATTAGACACAAAATTGAAAGTTTAAGAACATATTAGACACTTTTTAAAATTTAAGGACCTTTTAGACACAAACTTAAAAGTTCAAGAACTAAATTTGTAATTTAACCAAATAATAATAATAATAATAATAATAATAATAATAATAACAATAACAACAACAACTTTAGTCAACTACAATTACTTATCAATTTATTTTTTCCAACTTGAACATAGCTCACAACTAGTTGGAGGTTCAAATTTCCACCTCAACGATCGAAAAAAAGTTATTCTTTTTTATAACTAATATTATAAGTGGTTACATATATGGGACTTTTAGTTTGTTTTTTTTTGGGTAAAGGTAGTTCTTAATTATCAAAATATATCTATATGTATATGTGTCTATTATATGGTTAAATTATATAAAATTACTTTTGAATTTTGGAGTAGGTTTCAATAATGCCCCTAGACTTTTTGGAAACTTTATTTTAACTCTTGAACTTTGAAGTTGTTCCAAAAAATGTGGTGCGTCTTTTTCGTAATGTGACTGCGCGAGCTCTAATTTCATTTACTTCTCTTTTTTTTTCCTTTTTTTAATAGTCCGTCTTTTTCCTTATTTTTAATAGCTTTTTATATAAAATGTTTACAATCAGAAGCTAAACTCAAATCATTGTAGGTTGGAATATCAATAAAATTCAACATGTAGATAATTTCTCATAATCATCAATGTTTATATTTATTTCTTTTGAGCATTAGTTTCTGTTTAAATCTCAATACAAAATTATTATTATCTTTTTTTTTCCTAAGGTATCCATGTTTGTTTAAATCTCAATATAAACATTTACTGTCTTCATATTTCAAATAAACATCAATATTGACTATTAAGAAGTGTAAAATAAATATAAAAAAATTAAATTAAATTAAAATTAAAGTAAGAATAGAAAGGAAGAAGAACTTAAAGAAGAAGAAGAAGAGAGAGGAAAATCAGAAGTTATTTTTCCTTGGAGTCAAATTCTAATAACATTATAGACTATAACATCGGACTTTACCACACTTATTACAACTTTTGGAACTAAAAATCAGTGAGAAAACATATTTTAAAGTGACACGCATGATTAATTCCAAATAGAAACCTGCATTCCGATCTGTTGATCTTTTTCTTTTTTGAAATGCTATTAAAGATGATATTAATGATTAGTAAAAGAAAACAAAATTTCGGACATTTCTGTTCCATACAACTTTACAAGTTGTCAAAAAATAAAAATAAAAAAGGTTATCCTTAACACTTAGAAGCTGTTTGGAGCCCTAAATAAGTTATAATAGTCTGAGTTATAATAGTATGTGGGTTATAATAGTCTATCTTTAAGGTGCAGAGTACTCTATAGACTATTATAACTCATGTCTCAAACAGCCTCTTAATATCTTAGTCTATATCGACTGCTTTGGGGGCATGGAATTGCTCTTGCCTTTCAAGGTGGCCTGGCCTGGTTGGCCGAAGATAAACTAGTGTTGATGGTCTTGAGGTTGATGCTGATCGACCACGCTGCAACATTATTCTTGTGGAGGTGCCGCGTAGATCGGTGGTGTCTTGTAGGGGCAGTTCTTGTAGGGCCCCATCTGTGCCTTGGCCTTGATTGCTTCTCAGATTGTCGCGGGTGATCGGATTTATCGAATTGACTCGGCCTTCTTCACGACTGACACTGCCACCTTGGACTTGAACGGGCAGATTGACAGCGCCTTGCAAGGGCCACTGTGCTCCAAATATCTGGAGGGACAGAGCCTCCAAATTCATTCTAAAACTCGTCAAATTTATGTAGCCACCTATTTTTGTCCGGCTTCTTTTTATAAAATTAATTTAAAATTTTTTTATGCATTTTTTTTCATGTTTGTTATTAAATTTGCTCATTATTGGAATGTCTCCACTTTGATATTTGTTTGTTATTTGCTAATTTTACTTTTTTTTTATGCATTTTTATTTTTTTTTCTTGTAAGTTGGTAAAACCATAATTTTTTGGATAAAAACAAAGTTTGGTCAAATGAGTAAGTTTGGTTTTTTGTTTTGCTTGACCAAAAGTTGTTGATCCATTTTGGTGCTAAGCTCCTTTTGGCATGTTTTCAAAATTGCAAAAAACTTGTTCATTGGTTTAATACACAAAAAAGGAAGTTGTTTTGGGCTCTTTATACCTCTATTTCCCTTCTTCAAAGGGGGGATCTACACTCACAAGAAACCCTACTTCCATCTACACTAACACACAACACACCACTACATCCATCTTCTCACAAAAAAAACCTACAAGCCCCATATCCATATACACATCCAAACACATATCACAACCACACATGCATTGAGAGGTAGAGAGAAAAAAAACAGTGAGCTTCATTCAAAGCCAACAAAAGTCCATAACACAAAAAAAACCTAACTTTAGTTGGAGGTTGCATTTTGGTAGGGCTTTGTCCCAAGGATCCGCGCCTCAAACAACAAGCTAGTTGGTTGTTCTTGTTCTCAACTTCTAGATCTTCGTCTCTATCATGACATGCTCTAAAAAACAGTAGTTGAGTAAGGGTATTAAGAGTTTACTTTTACTTTTATTGTTTCTTTTCTCTTCTTAATTTTATTACAATGTGAATCTTTACCTATTTTTGTTTTACATTATGCCTTAGATCTTTTGTTTGATACCACTGATTTTTCTTTATTTTTATGGTTCATCTTCCCTACCTATCTACCATTTTTTTTTTATGTCTTCTCCTTCTTGGCTCTTAAGTTTGGTACTAAAAAAATGAAAACAAAAAGAACAAAAACAAAAAGAAGTAACGTTGTAAAATTAAAAGAAAGTGTTGTCTACATACCTTGAGTGAGAGACTCTTGCTTTTGATTAGAAAAAAAATATAACAATGGTAAGAGAGGTTGAGGTTGTAAAAGAAAAAGAGAGAAGAATGAAGGTTAAAAGAAAAAGGGAGGAAAAGATGAAAGAAAAGAGAGAAAGGGGAAGTAAAACTTTTTTTTTTGAGAAGTTATCTTAAAAAAAAAAAAAATTAACTGCCACTGACGCACGAAAAAATGGGCAACAATTTTGCCGCCCATAACACTTTTTTTTAATCAATTAATTTATATTTAATTTTTGTTTTATTATTGTGCTTTCTTTATTTATTGTTATTTATTTTTATTTATTTGTTAAGTATTATTAATTTTGCTTTTATTTTTTTCCTTTATATTATTTGTTTGTTTATTTTCTTTACATTACTTATAGTTAATTTTTTCTTTTTATTTTTTTTTACATTTTATTTAAGCATGTTATGGCTTTATTTATTTGATTTTTTTTAAAGGATGTTTATGTTTAATTTAAGTATGAAGTATTTGTCTTATTGGCCATGTTGTCTAATTGAATGTATGTTTGCTACGTTATAAAATGCATGATGACAATTTCTTCTTAATTCATTTTTTAAGCTATCCGAAGATGGAATCTAGAAATATTTGGGAGTCCAATTTTCTAGTTTTCCTAAGGTGAGGATTCGATTCTTTGGAAGTCCAAGGTCGATTCCAATATGTTTTTCTTAAATTTTTTTAACATGCTTGTATATTGTGTTGTTTGTTTACTTGCTATGAGTTAATTAATTTATTTTGTGAGCTTATTCTATCTTCAAATTGTATTTGTATATTATGCTTCATTTTGATTTCTTGGTCATCCTTAATGTTTTTTTTTTTCAAATTTTCTTTTCAATTTCTTTTTTTTTAATTTTTATTTCCAAATCTTTTAAAAATACCCTTTTCAAGTTTGTAAAAATATTTATAACCAAAATATTGTTTCTAAACCTCTTTTGTAATATCTTTCTTAAAAAAGTGGTTTTTCAAAGCTTCTTCCTAAAAATTTATACGATGGAATCTAAAAATATTTGGGAGTTCGGTTTTCTAGAATTCTTGAGGTGAGGGATCATTATCTTTGGGAGTCCGAGATTTTGGTCCAAAAAAAATGAATTTAATTAAAACAAAAATTTGTTTTTTTTTTAAAAAAAAAAAACTTTCTTTTTATAAAAGACTATGATGGAGTTGAGAAATTGTAAAATTTCTCATACTCTTGAGGTAGAGAATTTTTCCTAAATTTTTTTGAAAATATTTTTAATATAGTCAAATTGATGGATATTTATTCACTTATTTTATGGGATCATGACTTCAAATATTGGAGGAATGAGAGGTAAAATAAGACATTATTTTAAAAATCTGTTTTTCCCTAAGTGAGCTTTTTCGTCTAAAATCTTTTGCAATTCAAGATTAAAATTTGGTCACCATTTTAAACGGGTGTTGTGGGGTGCTAACACCTTCCCCATACACAAATAACTTCCGAGCCCAAATCTGGTTTTCGCTTACCGTTTTTTTCTCTTTTTTTTTTTTCAAAAAAACTTGTTTTATTTTATTTTGGTACCCAATCACACCATAAAAAAGATTGGTGGCGACTCCTTTTTAAAACCTCCTTTTTCGAGAATGTCTGCCGCTCCGTGTCGCAGGTATGTGGCGACAATTTACTTTGATTGTTTCTCAGTTGAGTCCAACGCTGGTCAAATTCATTTGGATCGTGCTGAATGTGTGATGAACTGATTGATAATTGGTCCACAAGCGCTGTATCTGATTTAGTAAGGAACCACCCTGATTATCCGCAACCATTGGAGAGATATTGAATGCTCTCTCAATTATAATAATATAACTCAACCTCAATGGCATGATATTTGTTATGGGTAAAATTCGACCATAAGGACCAATTTTAATTATAAAGGAAGTGGAAGGGCAAATATGCAAAGAAGAACTCAAAACAGGCTAAAATGTATCCAAATTGGACCAAAAGGAAAAAGGAACCGAGCCTCCAAGAAATAAAAGAGGCAGGAATTTGGGGAAGCCCAAATTCCTGGTCGACCTGGGCCTAGTCTAACCCCACCTTAGAGTCGGGCCCACCTCCTTTGGCTCCCTTGACTTGGTCCAACTCCCCCTTTCCTAATTCGCTATGGATTGAGGATTTTTCGCCTTAGAAAAGCCTTATAAATACTCTTCTTCATGATAAAGAGGGTAAGTTCTTCCCCATTCTCTAAAAACCCTAACTTGTCACATTTATTCACTCTCTGACTTAAGCATCGAAAGCCTGTGTGGCAAGCACCACGCAAGTGTTCAGATCTTTCTTGTTTTGCAGGCCATATTCTTCTCCCTTCAAACAAAATTACCGTTGTTGTCACGTAGACGTCAGGTGCGTTCTTCTGTCCAATGTTTATAGGAGAGGTATTTAATTAGTGATTCTTCAACAAGTTTAAATGCACATAGACTCAAAGACACAAGATCCATTTGTTAATTAAAAGAAAAAATAATTGCAAGTACCATAATGGTTATTTTGTTCAACTTCAACATCCAAAATAGACCACTAAAATAAAATTAATTTAAAATTTCAAAACTAAAAGAGACATTTTGAAAGTTTAGAGATTTAAATTAATTAGCAATCTAAAATGTTTAAGAACCCAAAACAAAAATAAATGGAGGTAAATCAAATGAAAGCTGAGAGTTAAAAATATGGCAAAATGTATCTGATGCTTCTTAATCTTTTAAATAATTATACATTTGTTTCTTAATGTTTTAAGATTCTTAATTTTACCCTCGATTATAGTATGTATGTATGTATGTATATCACACCCCCAAACTTAAGATATTGCTTGTCCTCAAGCAATTAGAAACCAAAATCAACATACATAAGCAAACACTTCACAAAATGATTTCAAATGGTATTTTTGAAAAAACGAATATGTTGTTCAGGAGAGGTCTCAAACTTTTAACACTTTACACAATTCCAAGATTTTCTCACATAAAACTTTTACTTTTCTTTTTCAAGATAAAACATTCTTATGCAAACCCACCTATTATGCTTATCATACCTAAGTCATAGTCATAGAATCTAGGGTGGTCTTCTTTGTTCAACAAGCTAAGTTCACTCACATTACAAGCATTTTTCTTTCTCCTCTAAACTTATGTAAAGTTGCTGCTAGGCCTCATTTTCTTTTTCTTTTGAACGTTTTTTTCTTTTTTTTTTATGAGAGTCTTACTGTCACTTGTACCTTCGTTCCAACTTACTAACACTTTGTGGTGAAAGTAGTTGACTACGAGCACAAATCACTACTAAGACCATTTTCACATACTCACTTCCTAAGTTAACCTTTCATACAAAGGAAATCATGAGTGTCATGACTGCCTCTGGTTACTCAGTTATCTCTAGAAGGAAGAGTATCTTTTCTTCTTGTTTTTGTTTTTGTTTTTTGAAGTCCTAACAGCTATTACAACGACATACTGTTACAACAACATGCTATTACAACAACAAACTGTTACAACAACATAATACTACAATGACATACTGTTACAACAACATAATATTACAACAATATACTAGTACAACGACATAATATTGCAACGGTAGTATTACAAAACTCACCCCCCAAACTTAAATGGGTCAATGTACCCATTGACTAAGAACTAGGAGAATAGGGGTTGGGGTACATAGTTGGGTCACTTAACATGCTAAACATCGAAGTTAAACTCTCCTAAGTCCATTAGATGTGATAAACACAAGGGAAGTTTGGGTTCAAATGTTTTATGGAGAAAAAGAATTTATCAAGTTTTATGATCTTGAAAACTTGAAGTTGTGTGTAAAAACACTTGAAAATTGAGAAAACTCTAGGTATCATCATTAAGAGTTTTTTAACAAAACACCAAAGAAAATAATTTGTAAACTTGTTTTGAACATGATTTTTATGGCATGCTTGTGCGAGGAGTAGATTTTTTTTTTCATGAATGCAAATAAACTAAATAAGCATAAAATAACTTAACTAAGCCTCAAACTAAAAACATAACAATTAACAAAGCTGGAAAAATAGGTTAAAGAGAGACTCCCCTATGCAGAGAAAAATGTGTTGTTGTTGCAATTACTGTCCTCAGGGTTGTTGGAAGTCTTGACAAAGAATTCTCCTGAAGTTGCAATTGTAATTTGCTTTCGCAATTGCGACTACAATTTCTTCGTCCTGCTCTTTCTTCTTATATTTTCCTAAAACTCAAGAGTAGAGCATCAAAAAGTTCACACAGTTTTTCTCAATGTAAAGTTACTTTTTGGAAATTCCAATTCTTGAACTCAAAGTTGATTCATCAAACTCCCAGGTGAATACCTAGGTAGAGGTGTTCTCTTAGCGATCAACTTAAGTACCTCAACCTCTACAGAATTCTCCTTAGACAGAGCTTTTCTAAATTAACTTCTTCATTCGGATTTGGATTTCAAAAGTTGAAAGTTTCTCTTTTTTATTATTTTTATTATTTTTGCTTTATTTTTTTTATTTTAACGTTGTCGCCACGTGCATGCGACGCGGAGTGGCCGACGTCCTCGAAAAAGGAGGTTTTAAAAAGGAGTCGCCACCAATCTTTTTTATGGTGTGATTGGGCACCAAAATAAAATAAAACAACTTTTTTTGAAAAAAAAAAGAGAGAAAAAAAGGGTATGCAAAAACTAGATTTGGTCTTGGAAGTTACTCGTGTGTGGGGAAGGTGTTAGCACCCCACAACACCCGTTTAAAACGATGGCCAAATTTTAATCTTGAGTTGCAAAAGATTTTAGAAGAAAAGCCTATTTAGGGAAAAAAGAAAATTTTTAAAACAATGTCTTATTTTACCCCTCATTCCTCCAATATTTGAAGTCATGATCCCATAAAATAAGTGGATAAATATCCATCAATTTGACTATATTAGAAATATTCCCAAAAATCTTAGGAAAAATCCTCCACCTCAAGAATATGAGAAATTTTACAATTTCTCAACTCCGTCATAGAATAGCCTTTTATAAAAGAAAGTTTTTTTTAAAAAAAAAATTGTTTTAATTAAATTCATTTTTTTTCTTGGGACCAAAATCTCGGACTCCCAAAGATATTGATCCCTCGCGCTCAAGAATTCAAGAAAATCGGACTCCCAAATATTTCTAGATTTCGTCATCGGAGTTTAAAAAAAACGACCTTGAAAACCACTTTTTAAGAAAGAAATTACAAAAGGTTTTAGAAATGACCCTTTGGTTATAAAACTTTCATAAACTCAAAAAGAGTAAATTTAAAGATTTGAAAATAATTTTTATAATGAGAGATTGGACAAAAACGTTAAGAAAAATCAAGAAAATTGAAATTAAGCATAATAAATAAATGCATTTTAAGGATAAATTAAGTTAACATAATAATCTATTCATTAGCAAATAATCAAACAAGCACTATATGCAATAATAAAATTAAGAAAAAAAATATATTGAAATCGATATTGGACTTCCAAAGAATCATTTCTCACATCGGGAAAATTAGAAAATTGGACTCCCAAATATTTCTAGATTCCGTTGTTGGACAGTTTTTTTTTTTATAAACAATATGGATTAAAAGATTTAAAAAAAAAAACATGTACTAATTACCATGCATATATCAATTTCACAACAATAATAAGTAAGAAAACATATTCTCATTTAAACTACACAAAAATAACACACACAAAAAAATGTGTTAAAAAAAACACAACACTTAAAATAAAGTAGATATATCATTTCTAAAAAATAAATAATAATAATAATAATAAGTACATATAGACACTTAAATAATAATAATAATAATATAATAATATAATGTAAATTAAAAAAGAAAAAAAAATTGTGTCAGTGGCAGTCTGCCACCGATGAGATAAAATCGAAAAAAAAAAAAGTTCAAATTCATGGGCGGCAAAACAGCCGCCCATGAAGAAATGTATATATATATATATATATATATATATATATATATATATATTAATAATAATAATAATAATTTTTTTTTTTTTTGAAAAAAGAGCTTCACGTCATACATACATACATACATACATACATAATAATAATAATAATAATAATAATAAAACTAACATTTTTTAACTAATCTATTTCTTTTTACTCCAGTTTTCCCCTTCACCCACTTCACTTCTTCTCCTCTATGTTTTCAAACTTCATTTTTTTTCTCCTTTCTCGTTAGCTCTTCACCAAGAAAATCCCTTTACAATGAAGAAAAAAGCTCAACCTCTCAACGAAGGTAAGTTATATTTTTTTCATTGATTTCACAACATTTTGCTTCCTTTTTTTCTTTTTTTGCTCCGATTTTCCTTCTCTTTTTTTTTTTTAGTTTGCTCCTCACTTTTTTTGGTAAATAAAACTCATGAGAGAAGAGAAAGAAGAGAGATGAGTAAAGCATGGAGATATAGGTAAGAGTAACAACATAAGATCAATAGCCAATGTAAAAATGAGTATGAGTTCATATTGCAAACAAAGTAAAGAGATCAATACTAAAAAAAACGAAATAAAGCAAAACTCGTAATACCCTTACTATACTACTGTTTTTCAAGGCATGTCGAGATAGAGAAGAAGATCTAGAAGTTGAGATCAAGAAAAACCAACTAGCTTGTTGTTTGAGGTGTGGATCCTGGGACAAAGCCCTACAAAATGCAACCTCCAACTAAGTTAGGGTTTTTTGTGTTATCGATTTTTGTTGACTTTGAAAGAAGCTCACTGTTTTTTTTTTTCTACCTCTCAATGCATGTGTGGTTGTAATATGTGTTTGGATGTGTATATGGATATGGGAGTTGTAGGTTTTTTTTTTGGATGGATGTAGTGGTGTGTTGAGTGTGAGTGTAGATGGAAGTAGGGTTTCTTGTGAGTGTAGATCCCCCCTTTGAAGAAGGGAAAGAGAGGTATAAAAAGCCCAAAACAACTTCATTTTTTGTGTATTAAACCAATGAACAAGTTTTTTGCAATTTTGAAAACATGCCAAAAAGAGTTTAGCACCAAAATGGACCAACAACTTTTGGTCTAGCAAAACAAAAAACCAAACTTACTCATTTAACCAAACTTTGTTTTTATCCAAAAAATTATGGTTTTTTCAGCTTAAAAGAAAAAAAAATAAAAGGCATAAAGTAAAATTAGCAAATAACAAACAAATATAAAAGTGGAGACATTCCAATAATGAGCAAATTTAATAACAAACATGAAAAAAATGCATAAAAAAAAATTTAAATTAGCAATCAATTTTATAAAAAAAAATCTGGACAAAAATAGGTGGCTACAAACGTAAAAGAAAGACAGGGTAACTTATCCAATTCCAGTAGGGAGACCGCAACTATGTTCTTTCATTTTGCACCTAAGTCTCGATGTTGGACGAGATTTCAGGCGTAGTTGAGGTGCTTTGATTACAACGGGCCTTGATGACTCAAGAGATTTATATGTGTCTTTGGAAGTAGAAATTATGGGTGCAATCCATGTCTCATACTGCATGTTGCCATCTTTCATGCTCTCCTTGCATGCATGCTTCTTCATTTAGTGTTTCTAGCAAGCTGCAATAGGCAAAAGAATGACATTCCAGTGTCGATAGCACTTTGGGTGTCAATTGCTGTGAAATTGCGATTCCATAGCTCACTGCAATTTCCTTTGGTGGTTCATTCTCTTCTTGAGGTGGTTCGTCTTTGGTCTCTTCTTTCCCTTCTGGCTCCTTAATGTTGTCAAGTGTTGGAGTGCTTTCTACTTCTATTGGGAGTTCAGGGTCTTCATGTTCCAATTCAGTTCGTGTCACCACCTCACATTTTTCTTTTTCTTGTTTTGAAGTCTCTATGTCCCCGAGCAAGATTCCTTCGGACCTGTTCTCCAATTCATTTGCCTGGATTTCCAAACTCCATAGAGATGCGGCTTGACCTTGCATTACAACATCATTCTTTGCTCTATATTCCCTCACGAGTTCTTCGATGCTTGGCTCTTTTGGAATCATCTTCCTTTGTTGGAAGCACTGGTACTGATGTTGATTTGCAAAGCTGGGTAGAAATCCATATGATAAAGAATCAGGATTATAAGGACAATTTTCAAACAAATGACTTCCTTTGCAATAAACACAAGAAATACAAGAGATATGGTTAAAATGAGCTATGGGATTTTCCATCTTCAAAGTTTTCATCATGTAGCTTAATGATGAAGCTTGTGCACTCAATGCTGCAATGATGTCTTATTCCATCTTGTAGATTTTATCAAGCAATCAACCCTATGTTGTATCTTTTTGCAATTTCCCTCACTCAACAAGTAAAATCGAGCTCCTCCTGCAATAGGAGAAATTGTAGTTGCAATCTTCTCTTACAATTTTTGCTAAAATAAAATTTTTGTTAAAACTGCCATTCCCCGGCAACGACGCCAAAAACTTGATCGATGTACACGCAAGCGCATGCGATCGAAGTAATATAAAATGGTATGTGAGTACCAAGTACCGAATCCCAAGGGAACGGTGTAACAAAAACATTGTAAAGCAAAGTGTAAGGAAAATTGCAACGTTGAAAACTAAATTGCAAAAATAAGGTTGGGTTGGTGTGTTAAAAAAATTGTAAAATATAATTGCACAATCTAGAAATGACAATAATTGAAATAAAAATAATTACAGAATTGAATTGCATAATCTAGAATTGGCGATATTGGATAGCAAACTAAATAAGCTTAGTAAATGAAATTACAAAGGGAATTTAGAATAAGATGGGGCTCAAGAATGTTATTGCCCTAAGTTGTAATTGCAAGCCAAAATTGCAATTCCAACCTACTCCACACTCAATTGTAAACCTAAATTGCTTCTCCTATTTACCTTGAATTTAGGCTTTAGGAGGCTAAGTGAGTGACTTATATGTCTATAGTCTCTCTATCTTAGATCATTCGGCTCAACAATTTTATGGGTTTTGGAGTCCTTAATCCCTATGTCTAGGGTAAGGATTGACTTATGTCTAAGCTCTTTCTCCATTACTTGTGTGAAATCCACATATCTCTAACCCCGTCAGTATTAAATCTAAGTTCGAGTTGCTACCTTAGTTGATCAATCTAGGATCTCAACAAAAATTTATTCAACAAAAGCAAACAATTGAGATGTAGGCTTGGTTTTTATTGAAATTTAGGCTACAATTACTTCTTAGGGAATTCACATCCTTGAACCCCCTAAGAAGTTTTAGCTCATACTAAAAGTAAAATTCCTACAACTAATTTTTGAAGAAAATATCATATTAGAAAATTAAGGAAATTGCTAATTAACACAAAAATATATTCTGAATAGTTTGCTTAAAGGTATAATTGTGACAGTAAACCTAGGCAAATCTGGGCATTCAACCTCAAGATGACTAAAATTCTCAAATTAAATTAAATTTAAAAACAAAAATCAGAGGCATTAATGGGCAATTCAATATTCTTCCTTCTTCTTCTGAATTTAATGGTTTATAAACTTTTCAATAAAAACAGAAAATTGAATAAAAATAGAAGACAAAATGTTGAAATCCTCAGCAAAACCATAATGAACCCAAAAAAAAATGCAGAAAACGGAGTATTAATGTTGAATAAAACCCACGAGCAGAGACTGAATTAAAGCTTAAACATAATACAAGAAGAAATTGAATGGAGAAAAGAGATTGAACTCTCCATAATACAAGTAGAATTTGAAGAAAAATAAGGCAGAATTTAAATTCTCGGCTAAAAACAGAGTAAAAACAAATCTGCAGAAAATAGAGCTTTTAGTTGATGGAAACCCACGAAATAAGTTCCAAAAACGTCTCCAAAACGAATGTCTTAGCTCCTCCTCTTCTTCCCCCTTTATAGACCTTCATTAGGGTTGAAGAATGTCTAAATTTCTTGCTCAAAATCCCCCAAATCGTGCTGTAATTCACGCTTTCCATATATGGGTTTTTGATCAGATTTTTTCTTTCTTTCTTGAATTCTTCTGCTATCCAAAAATTGCATAATCTAGATTTTGCAATTTTCATGTTTTCTGCAAACAAGATTAATTTATTTAGAATTCTATCCTGAGTGCCATCATTCTTGTTTCCCTCTTATTTTGAAGCAATATTTCAACTATTTTCAATTGGTCTTAAGTCAAAACAAGAATATTTTAAGTAATTGAAAATTAAATAAGCCTTAATACTAATGCTTATCAAAAGTTCATGGATATTTTTTATAATTTAGCCTTTTGTTTTATAACTAGGGTGTCGGTGTTGGGCCCTCACTTCTTACACTATGCTCGTAGCTCACCCATACTAATTTCAATGGGGGGTTTGCCTACCCTAAAATCAACTACAAGAGACAATAAGAATTTTAAGTTATTATGCTTTCAACTTAGGAGTTTGAACTTAGAACCTAAGAGGGTGTCTTCAAGCATCTCGAGCTCTTACCATTGAGGCACCTCTCGAGTGTTATTTTCTGGAGGGTTTTAATTAGATGCATTTTCTTATAGTTTAAGAGTCACAATTTAATTAGACCTGGATAGAACTACATCTGATCCATTAGTACAGAGTTGCATCATATCAATATCAATTTGCTTCTTGCTTTGTTAGAGTTAAGAAACATAATTGGAACTCAAATCAAACTGTTGTTACCAAAATCTGGCTAGGAGAAATCTCACTTGACCTTCACGTGACAGCAATTGTAAATTTATAATTCGGGAGAAAGAATTGACCTGCAAAAGAGAAAAAGCTAGGCACGGTGTGACACTTGCCACACCAGCTCCGATGCTTAAGTTAGTTAGGAGAATTTGGGTGTAGCAAAAACTAGAGTTTAGAGAATGAGGATTAAGTCGAACTCCCTTTCTTTGAGTCATAATGGCGTATTTATAGGGTCTTTTACCTATGTTTTCCATATTAAAGATAAGGATTCATTTATTTAATTAGGCACATGCAAGCCTCCATCCTAATTATCATTTTACACCATTAATTAACCATCATCTTGTTAATTAATTATCAACTAAACGTGTTTAATTTCTATTGGTAAGTCATAAAGTTCAAGTTTATTTTAAGTTACATTCACTACAAGAAAAAAGGTTATCTGCGACGAAAGAAAAATGTCACCGAAAAGAAAAAAATGTCGCTGAAAGGTTTTTTCGACAAAAAAAAAATGTCGCCAACATTGTCACTATAGGCGTGTCACTATAGACCAAAGATGACGAGATAACAAATCGTCACTACCTACAGTGATGAAATCACCTATTATGTCGCTAAAGATTAATATTTTGATTCTAAGCTTCCAAAATATTTTTAGAATTTGATTAAAATTTCAAGAGATTATTTGACTAGAATGTTGGAACTTTTAGATTTGCTTTTGATATTTGAACATTTAAAATTGCCTAATATATATTTGTTAATGAGGTTTGAATAAAATAAAAAAAATGTAAATAAGTTTTAAGTATCTAAACATAAAAGGTATAACCCAGAAAAAGAGAAGAAGAACAAAAGCATGAACTTTACCAAATTAATAAATGAAAAAGTAAAGCAAGTTATTAGATTAAAAGGTAATTAAAAGAGTGATCATATTTTTTTAAATCAGAAAACTATTTTTTAAAACCTCTTTTTCTGTTTTCATAATTCCCTAATAATTCTACAAAATGATTTTTAAAATTTTGAAAACAAAACATTGAATAGGTAACCCAACAAGCCTAATTGTTTAAAAACCAAAAAACATAGAAAATGAATTGGTTGTTTGATAACTATTTTAGTTTTTTTTTTAAAAAAATTTGGTTTTCTGTTTTAAAAAACAAAAAATCAAACATATTTGATAATTCATTTTGGTTTTTTGTTTTCTAAAAAAAATGAAGAGTTATTTGATCATTATTATTTGTTCTATATTTTTATATATTAAAATAATAATATTTTTTAGAATTCATATTAATTTTTATATAAACATGACATAGGTTCGAAAATGACTAAATTAATAAAAGTAAAATTATAAAGTTACCAAAAATAATGATCAACGTCGTGCTTAAGTTGTAATTAAAAGTTTATCAACAATTTGATTCATAGATACTTGAGTTGATTTTGACTCACATTTTTAGAATAAATAATTTTGATTTCAAGCTTGCAAAATTTTTTAGTTCGTGATAAAAATACTAATAGATTGTTTAAGATTGGAATCTTTTTTTAGTGCAGTTTAACATTTGAATCTCTCACACTTGAATTGTCAATACGAGTCTAAATATAGTAATCAAATAAATTTAACGACATGTCAATTATGAACACTTTTTTTAACGAAAGAACATAATTGAGAAAAATTATAATACATTTATTCAATTTTAAAATATGAAAAACCAAAAACGATTTTAGAAATTTAAAAACCAAAAAACGAATTTGTTATCAAACACACCTATTTTTAAAAACTAAAAACCAAAAGCAGGAAATGAATTGGTTATCAAACGGGCTTACATGTTTTGTTTTTGTGTTTGCATTTTTTAAGGTTTTATTTTTTTTCCTCAATTGTATGTGTTTTAAATGCTAAAATCATAAAAGATTTTGATTTCTTGTCTATGTTCTTTAAAATATAACTAAAGCTACCAGTACTCTAGAATATATAGCAATAATTCACCATTGTCATGTACGTGAATACTTCAATCTAAACTATGTAATTTGAATTAAACAATGTTTTTGTCTTAAAAAAAAAAAAACAATGTTAAAAAAGATGATGGGTAAGAAAAAAATTAGTTTGCTTCAGTAGATTAACTCAAAAAAAATATATATATATATACATGAAGTAAATTTTGTAAACCACTTACCCGGCTACAACAAGTACTGAGATCAAAGAGTAGATGCAAAATTTCACTTGAAGAGATGGGGTTTAATCTGTATGATAGAAACATCAAATGAAACAAAATATATATAAGAATGACAAATGGTTTCATAATTCATTCCATAATCTCATAGTAAAAAAACACAACTACTTATTTACAACAATTAAAATCATGATAGCATTATTTTGAATCAAACAAAACAATAATCAACAAAATAGAATTAGAACCATCATCTTTTTCTTTCTTTTTTTTTTTTTTGGGACAGAGTGAATAATTAAAGAACCAAACTAATGAAAGAGAAGTAAGTTTTTTGAATGAAAAGTTACTCTAATTAGTTGCACTCATGAATATGCAGACCATTAAATTTAAATATAATAGTTTTTTATGCATTTAGTAACCAAATTAATACTTGGAGAAACATTGGATGTCAAGACAATACTTATTTTCTTATGCTCTAAATACTATTAATCCAACCAACTAGTTCATGAAAATACATAATGATAGTTCTAGATTCTATTTCATATCTAAAGAGCAAGAAATGTAGCACAAAGAAAAATAAATCAATTTGAAAGGAATGAGAGATGAACTTGTACGGTAGTGAAAACTAAATCAAAAGAACCCGCCAATGTCAACACATACGTCAAATAACTCCTGAAATATCAAGAAATTGCTCATGGAATGATTTTATATTCAATATTCAACAAGCATTTAGGTCATGAGAAAATAAGGATTGCTATGAAATATAGTCATTAAAAGAAATTTTCGCATCAATGGAATTTTGTTAGCTCAGTAAATTAAAGTAGCAAGATTGTACTAAAAATACTTGACAAGAAAATTTCCTTTTGCGATTGTGATAAAATGTTCGCTTAAACAAACCTTGAGGAAGAAATAGCAAAACAATTCTCTATACAAATGGAAAAACAAAAAATTGTAAAGAGTTTCAATAAATTAATTGAGAAAATAATTATTAAAAACAACTCGAAACAACCAAATAGGAAGAAAAAGATAATTTCTCTTTATCTTGAACCATCATAGCAAAAAACCACAAAAAATCCTACTGCAAAATCTATGAACAATCAATATCCACCAGCTGCAAAATCCAAGATATCAAATAAAGAAAAAGGAGAAGAAAACTTACCACCAAACTTTTCCAAGGAAGATAAATCTGTGACTGGAGAAAAAAGATAAACGAGAGTTGAAAGCCTTAGTGAATGGCGGCAAGAGAAGATGGAGGGAAGGGTATAATGTTCAGTTAGGATTCCCCCAAACGTGTTGACTAAAAAAAGGTGAGTATTTTTTAATAACTAAAATTCTTAAACGTAATTTTAATAAAATCAAAATTTTAATATGAGATTTATTTCTATTTTAGGATATTCTTAGTTCTTCTATAATTATTTCTTTTTTAAGAATTAATATTCTCTCACTTTCAAGATACAAAACCTATTTAAAATCTAAATTAAACTTTGACACAAAAAACTAAGCAATTTTTCATAGATATTTATATTGAAAATGTAATACAAATATAGATAGGATTATAAAATCTAGACTGTAGAATATATATTTATGACTTATAATCTATCAAAAAGAAATTTAAAAGAACCTTTAATTTTTTATGAATATTTTAATATTCATTTACCTAGGCTGATTTCATCAAGAATTCAATGAAATTTAAATTATAATAGATAATCAAATAAAGTTTTTGTCATTGTCAAATATAAAATGATTTGAAACCAATGTATTTTTAAATTGGCCTAATTTTTTAGATTTGTAAGATATAGGACGAAAATGCTAAGAAATTAAAATATTTTCTTTCTTTCCATTTCCAAAAAGAATATCATAACAAAATCTTATAATTGGATTCATTTCAAATATTTGTTTGTCTAAAATAAAAATAAAAAATTTCAAATATGTTTGTTGATTTCCGCAATATTTGATATGAGTTTAAAATCACAATAGATTTTAAATAAATTTGTTTTGGTTGTTGTGTTTTAAAATAAAATGATTTGGTCTTTTCCATGATCTAATTATATATTTAGATATGAGTTTAAAATCACAATAGATTTCAAATATTTAGATATGAGTTTAAAATCACAATAGATTTCAAATAAATTTATTTTGTTTGTTGTGTTTTAAAATAAAATGATTTGGTCTTTTCCATGATCTAATTATATATTTAATGATGATTTTGACAAGCTATAATTGTGAAATATTATCACCTATTCTATCTTTCATGCATCCAAAAAAAGAACTGAATGTCGAAATTGAAAATGCCTTTCTAGTAGAAGTGCATTTGGTCAAAATGATGTCTAGGATTTTGAAATATAAATTTAAACGAATTGAATAGATGTGATTAGATAACTTATTTTGGTTTTTCACTATTACATGTACATAATTAATCTTGAACCGTCTTGATTTCAAGAAACGGATAAATTATATAAAAATCATATATTAAAATTTAGTTAGCTCCTTTTCAGTTTTTGTTTTAACATATACAATTAAATTTAATATTTTCCTTTCAAGATTCAAAACCTTAAAATATAATGAAGATGTTACAAATTCAGTAAAGTCAATAAGCTAAAATAAATCTTTTTTATTTTAAGATTTTTTTAATATTGATTATTAATTTCAAATATTATGCAATAATATTTAATTAATCTATTGTTAATTAATAACAATTACGTTGATGATTAATTAAAAAAAATATAAATATTTGGACGTTCATAATATAAAAATTCAATTGAATTTAAAGGAGAGTAACTTTGAATATTTAATTGGAAAGATAAAATCCATTTCAAATCTCACATTAATTCTTAGATTTTGTTCTACAAATATCTTTTATTAAGAAATAATATTTTAAATTTATTATACAAAATACTCATTGGAGAAATAAAAATTCATGGATTCATTTACATTTCTTTTTTCTTTGTTCTATTTAAATTTCTAATAATCCATGTTAATTTTCGAACTCTTATAATTTTTCTATTACACATTTCATAGAATTTTTTGGCTAACTTTTATTATTTTTAACTTCTCGATTTAAAGAAAAAGAAGAATTTTCTTTTTTTTGTTCTAATTCTATTTTACACATTTGAGTCTACATTATATTTTGTTTGTTTTTAAGTATTAATATTTATATAAGAAATTCAATTTATGATTAATAGATTGTTAATTTAAATCCATTACTAAATACATCAATATTTTATTAGAAGATCATTGTTCGTTTATTATATTAATTTTAATGAGTTATAATACTATTCATTAATTTGAGGGGTGGAATTTCATGATTTGAATATAAATATAAATATATAACCTTTAGTTGTTGATAATTAATTATGTGTTACACATTTTGCAATAATACAAAATTCATAAATGGACAACATGATCTAAAAATATTTTTTCAATATTTGATGATCATTTATTGTTTTTCCCTTTTTAATTTAATAAAATACGATTTTATTTATCATCATAATTTATATTTTTTATATTTTCTATAGTATCATATATAAATTATAGAAATTGAATTACAACTTTCATAAAAATAATAATAATAATAATCGCAAGACATTGAAATATATGTTTAATTTATAACTTATGTAATAAATGGTGTTAAATAAAATTACGAAGAATATATGTCAACTATTTTTCTTATATATTGTTGGGAGTGTGACCAAAGTCCCACATCGGCTAGATAAGGGAAAGATCATGGGTTTATAAGTAATGGACACTATCTCCATTGGTATGAGGCTTTTTGGAAGAACCAAAAACAAAGCCATGAGGGCTTATGCCCAAAGTAGACAATATCATACCATTGTGGAGATATGTTGAGGATCGTTGTCCCTAACAAGTGGTATAAGAGTCATGCCCTTGAGCCCTGATCGGTAGAATCCTTAGGTGCCAAACAAATGAGGTGAGCCCCGAAGGCGTGGAGATCTGTCAAGGGTCGTTGTCTCTAACATATATATATATATATATATATATATATATATATATATATATATATATATATATATATATATATATATATATATATATATATATATATAACTTAGTTCATTTTTTTGTTTAGAAGAATCTATTTAAGATGATGAATTAAAACATGTACCCTAAAAATGAAAATTTGACATTTATGGATAAAAAATATACGTTATAATAGTGTATATTTTAATATATTTATTTTAATTTTTTAAAAAAATATTATAATATAATTGTTTTTTAAAGATCAATATTAATTTCATAATGCAAATACTTTGTTTTATATATTGTGTATATGACGCCGCCGAACTCAAGAAAAAAAATGCATGTAACACATTTTAAGAAAATGTGGATATTATAAAATTTTAATTTAATAAAATAAGAATAAAAATCTTATCTTTAAAGACCTTGTAATTTTCTTTAGTAAATTTAGTTATTTTAAGTTTTATAACAATAAATTTAAAAAAAAAAAATTAAAGACATCAATTTTCAAAACCATATTTTAAAAATACTATAAAATGAATTTTTTTTTCATTTATATCTAAATTTAAAAATATAAGTCCAATAACTCCAAATATTAAATAAGGAATCATATCTAAGACATATATATTCTAGAGTAGGTATATTTATAAAATATAATCTAAATAAAAGTAGCTTAACGATTTTATTACCCTTTTTTAATGTTTAATTTAGGAGGAATATTTTTAATTTACTACTTTACACTTATGTAAGGCCCAAAGCCTATTTATTGGTGAATGGTGATTAGTGATACATTTAGTTTCGATGCTAGATTCAATGACAAAAAGATTTTATAGTCACTACTTTTAACAACTTTTTTTTCATTACTAGTTTCAGTGACAAAAGGTTTTCATCGTTGCTACCTTTAGTGATGATTGTCTTCTTTATCACTCAATCTATTTATTGGTGACATATTTATTACGTCACTAGTTTTAGCGATGAATTTTTTTTATTGTCACTATTTTTAAGGACGATTTTTTTTGTCAATAGTTTTAGTGATGAAAAGTTTTTTTTTCGTTACTACCTTTAGCAACAATTTTCCTTGTTCATTACTGAATCTATTTATTAGCGACATACTTTTTCCGTCGCTATTTTCAGCGACGAATAACATTTAATTGTCGCTATCCTTTAGCAACAAGAGGTTACTATTGTCACTACTTTTAGCGATGATTTTTGCTTTTCATCGCTAAATCTTATTATTGGCGACGTATTTTGTTTTGTCACTGGCTTTTGCGACAAATAGTTTCTATTGTCACTACTTTTAGTGACAATTACTATTTTTCGTCATTGAATCTACTTAACAGCCACGCATTTGATTTCGTCGCTGAAAATTTTGTCGCTAAATATGCTTTTTCTTGTAGTGATTACAAGTTGAGGCCCGTTTCATAACCATATGATTTTTTAAAATTGTGTTTGTTTTCTCATCATATCTCTCTACTATGAGTTTCATCTTTCTTAAGAAAGCATTTGAATTTTAAGCGAAATTCCAAAAACAAAAACAAGTTTTTAAAAATTATTATTTTTTAGTTTTCAAAACTTGGCTTGGCTTGGCTTTTGAAAATAGATGTAAAAGGTAGATAAACAAAACAAGAAAGGCTATACGTAGAAGTAGTACTCACAGGCTTAATTTTCAAAAACCAAAAATCAAATGGTTGTCAAATGGGACCTTAGTTTTTGAACTTTTAAAGTTGTGTCTAATAAGTCTATGATTAATTAATTTTTTTTTAATTTGTTCATAAACTTCAATTTTGAGTCAACAGAATTTTTACTATTTGCGAATTTTTAAATATGTCTAATAGGTTAGAGATTTATTAGACACAAAATTGAAAGTTAAAAGATCTATTATACACTTTTAAAATTCAAGAATCTATTAGACACATTATTTAAAGTTTAGGGATCTATTAGACATTTTTTTAAATTTAGGAACTTGTTAAACACAATCCTAAAAGTTTAAAAACTGTATGAAGTTTTAACCGTTATTATTATTATTTTTTTTTTGAGTTCAACAATATGGAGTGGAGATTTGAACTTCTGATCTCTTGGTCGATTAAGATATAATGTCTTAACCAGTTGAGTTATATTGCTCATGTTGGCCATTTAACCTTTATTTTATTTGAATTAATTAGATAGGATAACTGATAGGAATGAACTCTTCATCCCACAGCGAAAGCATTGGATCGTCTTTGATTTTATTTAAAATTGAACTAAAAATAATATTAATTAAGAAAACTTACTTTTGAGATAAATATGGAGAATAATCTAACGAGTTTTTATTTCCTCCACAAAATCTTCCTGGCTATGACTCTAACACAAGATCAAGGCTTGTGGGAGCCTCTTAAAATAAGATCTTCAAGGGATTGGAGAGGAAAAATTCTAGAGAAAATTCTCTAATTCTCTATTGAGGAGATATGAGTTCTATGAAGAATGTCCAATGGCTCACACCTAGGGTCCTATTTATAGTGGTCTGGGGAAGATAATTAAATAATATATTTTAATATCTAATATATTAAAATATATTTATCTAATCAATTTGAATCTTATTCAAACCTTTTAAAATTCTCCTATGACATCTATTTCCTAATTTGAATTCAATTCAAATTTAATAAATATCTTTTTTTTAATGTATCTAATATACATTAATTATTTTAATATTTAATGTATCAAATACAATAAATATATTTTCCTCTTTTATATTTAATATATCTAATATATTAAATATTAATTTGAACATTTCAAATTTTTCTTTCAACTAAATTGATCTTTTAGTGTTACTATGAGCTAGCAAGGGGACCTTATGGACCTATAGATTATAAGCTCCAATGACACAAAATTAACTAATTAAACTCTTTAATTAATCAATTTTCATTCAATAACTCTAGGGTCACTCCACTATAGATCTAAAGTTGCACTCTTATGCACTGTAGGAAAAGTTGTGTCCATTGATATAATCACTACATGCAAGTCGATCATTCACGAGTTGTTCGTAATTACAGTTGGGTCAAAAGTCCGTTTTATCCCTGTAATTACATCTTGCACCTTAAGTACCACTGATCCTCTAATGAACAATTTGTTTATGATCTCCAACCATAAACTAAGTCTCTCTCGGGCCTGTGAGAGGGTGAGGCCCCATTGTTCAAGTCCTGAAATCAGCACTTAAAGGAACTCATCATCTACTTATCCTATAAGGGAATGAGTGAATTCCATCTTGTGAGATTATATTCCTAGCTCCCTATTTGGTCAAGTCCCTAAAATGGTAGGGTTAAATCGGCAACAAAAGCCACTCTCAACCATGCAAATCAAAGGACAAACTCTCACAGGTAAGAGTTCATAACTCACTCAGGAATAAGATCGAGTCACACATAATCATCCTGATGAAATATTAATCTTCTCAATTAACGGATTTATAAAAAGATATTAAATATTTCGTGGTTCAATCTTATACAAACTCATTGTATAAGATACCCCCACTCATATGTCTCCACATGAACGATTTGGATCAAATCATTTGTAACTATTACAAAGTGGACCGTATCAATAGTGTTACCAGGATAGGGCACCCAACCTTATCCATATACTATGACTCTTTAGGTTATTTCTTGAACATGATCCTCATGTATGTCAACCACATACTGTTCAAGATTACACTAATAACCTTGGATTTTTCATATAATGGATAATATTATATTGCAAATAAAATAATCAAAATTATTATTAATTATTAAATAATTAATTAATTATAAGGCTTTAGAGCATAAATCCCAACAATAATATGTTGTTCTTTATGATATATAATTCAATCAATTATTATATTTTCAATTATTTTTAATATCATTTATAAATTTGGCTAGCTTCCACTTTTGGACGACCATTAACATTTTTTATATGAAAATGGTGCAAATTTACATTTTCAATAGTGATAGTCAACCTGAGGATAGCTCAACTGGTTAAAGTATGCATTATTGAACAAAAATTTAGATGTTCGAATCTCCAATCCTTACAAGTTGTTAAACTAAAAAAAGTGATACATGGCAAATGACATTATTGGGCTTTAAATTTACACAAATGAAATCAACCTAATGTCGATATAATAATATTTACATATATGTAGGTAGCTTTGTTTTTTTTTTTTTTTTTTTGAAGGAATATGTGGATAGCTTTTTTTTATTTGCAATTATATATCTAATTATTCTTATTCTCCACACAATCGAAAAAGGGGTTGTGGAGAGAGGAAAAAAAGGATACTCAAACCTCGAGCAATCAGTAACCTTCTGTATAAGTTAAAAGGTTCAAATCTCTCTACTTCACAGTTGTAATGATATATTTCACAAAAAAAAAAAAAAAAAATTAAAAATAAAAAGAGAGAGAGATTTGTACGAGAAAAATGGAAGAAGGAGAGACCATAAAAAACCTTCGTGGGGCATGCCTTAATTATCATAATATATTTTGGATAAATCATAAAAAAGTACCCTTGAACTTTGCCCTTTATTTCAAAAGTACCCATATTCTTTCAAAATGTGTAA
Source organism: Trichosanthes truncata (assembly GCA_033996785.1). Taxonomy (NCBI): domain Eukaryota; kingdom Viridiplantae; phylum Streptophyta; class Magnoliopsida; order Cucurbitales; family Cucurbitaceae; genus Trichosanthes; species Trichosanthes truncata. Next base: position 8,113,451 of record JAWPNB010000007.1, read on the forward strand.
TATTGCCCTTGATCTTTTCATAAACATTTCAAAACTATCTTTGGAGTAGAAAATACATTAGAATGTTGGATGAAAAGTACTCAACGTGACAAAACTTCATTCTTTTGAACTTAATCTAGGTAAGCATCCTAGTTACCGCTACGTCATTTCTAGCTCACTGGCATGTCAATATTCCATCCAACATTCTAATGGATTTCTACTACAATGGTAGTTTTGAAACGTTTATGAAAGATCAAGTGTACTACTGCAACTTTTGAAAGAATATATGTATTTTTAAATCAAATGGCAAAGTTTAGAAGTAATTTTTTAATAATTTAGCCAAATAAGAAATACCCAAATTTTATCTATACAAGAAAATCTTTTTCGACAGATCATTAAAGCATCCCAAAACTAAAATGATCGCGAGAGAGCCTCAAGAGAAAATCAAGAGGCATTTGGACAAGACAATCGCAAACAACTTGCAAGGATTTTGGGACTTTATATTGTAGAGAAAATAGTGGGATCTATTGTTTTCTTTGCAAAATCTTGATCAAATTCAATATTAATAGAACTGTCTAGAGAAGGACATGATGAAGCCATATTAGATGCACTTGTATAAATCATTTCTGCAATTTCTCCTCCTCTCATTTATCCCTTTTTACTCATATATATTATTGTTTTATTGCACTTGTGGGAGAAGAAATTTAACAGTTTTTTCAGAATCTCAAACGAAAGGGACGAAGACGCAGGAGATGGCTTCCCATCTCTAACTCCAACCTAGTTTACTACTTGATCTCTAATTTATAACCACAACCAATATGAGTTCATCGAGAAACTTATTAAGATTTAATGAAAACCAAATAATTGAAAAAAAAAACTATAGCTTTTTTTTTTTAAAAAAATAATAAGATTAAATTACAAGTTTAATTTTCAAACTTTCATATGTCTTTTTGGTCATTGAACTTTAAAAAGTGTCTAATAGGCTATGAATTATAAAAAAAAAAAATGTTTAATTGGTCTTTAAACTTTCAATTTTGAATTCAATAGGTTTTTGAATATTTTGAATTTTGTGTTGAATATATATTTGATCCTATTCCGCATATTTTAAAGATTTATGGCTCTACTAGACAAAAAGTTAGTTTTGAGTCCTATTAGACATAAAATATAATTTTATATCTAATAGATCTTTTAATTTTTAAAAATTTCAAATATGTCAATGTCTTATTAGACACATAATTGTAAGTTCAAAGATTTATTAGACATTTTTAAAGTTTAAAGGCCTATTAGATACAAAATTGAAAGTTCATGAACATATATTAAATACTTTTTAAAATTCAAGGACCTTTTAGACACACATAAAAGTTCAAGGATGTCTAACCTTGTAATTTAACCAAATAATAATAACAATAATAACAACTTTAGTCAACTACAATTTACATAAATTTCTTATCAATTCTTCTTTTTCCAACTTGAACATAGCTCACAACTGATTAGAAGTTTGAATTCTCACTCCACATGTTGTTGAACTAAACAAAAAAAAAATTATTCATTTTTATAACTAATATTATGGCTACATATATTGGGTTTACTTCTTATAAAAATATATGTACATGTATGTGTGTGTATATTATATGGTTAAATTATATAAAATACTTTTGAACTCTGGATTAGGGACATTGAAATATTTTATTTTAACTCTTGAGCTTTGAAATTGTTCCAAAAAATACTATTGAGAGTTTTTTTCATCAAAATGAACAAAATTTGATGTAGCAAATGAGATTATAAAAATTATAAAGCATACCTAATATCATTTACAACTCAATTTTAACTACTGTTAAAAAAAACTCAATTAAACTATAGAAGATTAAGATCATTGTTACCATTTATATCAACTCAAAAGATATTGTTGACATGTCTTGTTTTTTCTTTTAAAAAAGAAGATATTGTTGACATCATTTACAACATCAAGGTTCATATATAGCATATATATATATATATATATATATATATATATATATATATATATACACACACAGTTCGACAATTGTGGGGTGGGAGATCGGACGGCGATCAATCCTTAAGATAGTAATTGGTGTATTTATCGACTGAGCTATGTTTGGATTAGCGGTGTTTTGTATAATTTAACCTTTATATATATGGGATTTAGTTAAATTTAGTAAGTTGTCAAATAAGCTACCTTATTCGAATTCATATACAATTTGTATATACCAAGAAATCTAATTTTTCATATAACATGGATTCTGTATCTGTATCTTTATCCTTTCCTCATCATATATTATTCAGAAAAAGAAAAAAAAATCCCACATTAATTTGTGTCATGGAAAACCAAATAAATCAGGAAATTACAAAACTCATACATCTCAAAATTAAAAGGAAACGCATAATCAATTCTGGTAACTACTAACATATTAATTTTTTTTTAAAAAAATCAAAATTGATAGAAATTTAAAATTTTCTAGTACATGCATGTATATATTTGTTGAGTGTGTATATATATAATTACAAAGAAAAATCTTTTTGTAAAAGGTTTTATGTATGTTTCCTCCCAATAAAAATGGAACATTCAAAAGAGAAAATTTTGTTAATAACAACGTTGTTGTTTCTTTGTCTCAATGTTTCAAAGGCAATATTGGATTGTCAGTTGAATTATAATGATCCTCATAGAGTTTCTTATACTATTGTTGTTGACAAATTAGGGAGAGGAAATTTCAGAACAATCCAAAGTGCCATTGATTCAATCCCTTTTCAAAGTACCAAATGGATTAGAGTTCAAATTTCTCCTGGCATATATTGGTAAGATATCATTTATATTAACCTTTCTTTATGTTTTGTAGTTAATTATATTCAAATGGTTTGAGTTTTGATTTTTCTTTTCTTTTGTTCATTTTTATGTTTGTTCATAGTTGAGCGTGTTTTAAATTCAACTTTAATTTCAGTTTCTTCTGATTGTATTTTGAACTTTGAATACGCAGTAAAATTAATGTTTAAATTTCATTTTGGTTAAGTGAACCTAAGAAAAACAATCATTATGATATTTTTCGTTATTCTTTCACCAATTGTTTAACAAATATAGGATGATATAGCTTTGAAGGTGTGTATTAATGTGTTAATATGGACATCATTATAGAAGAATAGCTAATTAGGTGGCCATTGGTGAGCGAAAATTGATGGAAGAATAACTACAATGGCTAAAATAATTATTTTTTAAAAAAAAAAATAGGAGGCTAAAATAGACATTTAATTTGAAACTTGACCAAATTAGAAAAAAAATTGAAAGTTTAGACCCGTTTGATAACTATTTGGTTTGTAGTTTTTGGTTTTTGAAAATTAAGCTTATAAATACTACTTTCACCTATGGACTTATCTTTGTTTTGTTATCTACTTTTTGAATATGTTTTCAAAAACCAAATCAAGTTTTAAAAACTAAACAAACAAGTTTTCAAAAAACTTGTTTTTGTTTTTGTAATTTGGCTAAAAATTCAAATATTTTCTTAAGAAAGATGAAATCCATTGTAGAGAAATTAATTATGTGAAAACAAACATAATTTTCAGAAACCAAATGATTATCAAACATGACCTTAGTTTTTGGTTTTTGCTTTTGAAAATTAAGCTTATAAACACCTACTTCCATCTATGAGGTTCTTTGTTTTGTTATCTACTTTTTACTAATGTTTTAAAAAACCAAACCAAGTTTTGAAAACAAAAACCAAAGTAGTTTTTGAAATTTAGCTGAGAATCCAAATGTTTTCTTAGGAAAATGAAAATCATTGTAAAGAAAATGTGAAAAAACAAGTACAATTTTTAAAAACCAAAAACCAAAAACTAAGGCCCCGTTTGATAACGTTCTCGTTTCTCGTTTCTTGTTTCCTGTTTCTGTTTCTCGTTTCTTGTTTCTGTTTCTTAAAAACTAAAAACAGAAACATGTTTGATAACTATTTCTGTTTCTTGTTTCTTGTTTTTTGGTAAAAATAAAGTTTAGTACATATACTATAATAAAACATATAACATGCATTAAAATAAATATAAAACATATATAAAGAGGTTATAGTATTTTATTAAGGCCCAACACCTAATTAATAATAATAATAATAAATTTATCCTTCAAATGTTGTTCAAATTTGATTTGCAATGTTATTTCTCACTTCAATCAATTCACCTTGAATGATTTTGACTTACAAGAGTTAGTTCAATTAGACGAATTTGTAAATTGTCTAAGGTCAGACAATTGAACATACCCACATTTCTTTAATTTAATAATAAAATTTATTTTTATTTTTTCTTTAAAAACGCATTAGCCAATAATACACGCAAGTAAAATCAGAAAAAGATAGAGAATGTATATATATTTTTACATTTAATGGTAAACATGAAATACATTATTAGTTTATTTATTTAATAAAAAAATAAAATCATACCAAAAGAAAAAATAATAGAGAATTAAATAGAAAATAATAACTATAAGCTCGTTAATGTAAAGTAAAAGAAAATAAGAAAATAAGAGAGAAGAAAAAAACATAAACGAAAAGAGAAAAGTAAAAAGAAAAAAAAAGATAATGAACTATTAAAAGAAAAAAGATTATGATGAAAGAGAAAGAACGAATAGAAAGAAATAAATCAAAAAATAAAAATAAAAATAAAAAAGAAGAAAAAAACAAAAAGATTAAAAAGTATTAAAAGAAAAAAAAAATAGAATGGAAGAGAGAGAAAGAAGAGAGAGGGGAGAGATGGGTAAAAAGAGAAATAGGAATACATGCATGAAACCTGGAAAAAAAAACAGAAACAGAATTTGAGAAACTACTTTTTGAAGTTTCTCAAAATCTGACCTTTTTTTAGAAACGTTTCTAAAAAATTTAGAAACAAGAAACAGGATCGTTTATCAAACATGTCTGTTTCTGAAAAATGAGAAACATGAACAAGAAACAGAAAACAGAAACGTTATCAAACGAGCCCTAAATGGCTATCAAACACAGCATTGGGAATCAAAATAAGATTTAATCAAAACCGCCTAAACCTAACCATGCAAATGCACAGACATAGCTACAAAATGAAGCTTGTAAAATTAAAAAAATAATAAAAAAAAAAGGTCCTAACTCAATATCAAAAGAGCACAACTTTGGTGCAGCTCAGGCTACACCCAAGTATTTTTCATATCAAAATGCTTAAACCCAACTAAAAAGCATCTAACGTTAAATAGACACCTACAAAAGATATTAACTTCAACACTATATAACTAGCTACACTACAACACTCTAAATAAAGAGTATTAACTTCACCACTTATATTTGTGTTTAGGATTCTAACCTAATGAAATTAGAACTTTAAAGTTAGTCAAACTAAAGACACAATTATGAACATCTTCCTTTATTTATGTTATTAAAAATAATCTTGGACTTAAAAGATGATTGTTTTGATTTTTGGTAACAGGGAAAAGGTGATGATTCCCCGAGGAAAATCATGCATTTTTCTAGATGGGGCTGGCAGTAAAGTCACTGAAATTCAATGGAATGGCCATGCAACCACAGCTACTAGTGCCACCTTCACTTCTTTTGCAGAAAACCTTGTAGTACAAGGCATCACTTTCAGGGTAGTATTTTAAAACTTTCATATTTATTTCATTTTCGTCTTCGTACTTAGTAACTATAGCTCACGTTGTCATCTAAACAAACATGTCACAAGTGCAAGATTCCAAATGGATAGAGTGAGCTTGATAAGATTTTATAGGTCAAAATACGATTTAAACTTACAAACCACTTTGTAAATGAAATTGGCAGAATACTTATAATGCACCAGGAAGTGTGAACAGACTTGAAGAAATAGCACCAGCAATTGCAGCTCTTATAGAAGGAGATAAAGGAACTTTCAATAACTGTCGTTTTATTGGGCTGCAAGATACTTTGTGGGATGGAAGTGGTCGACATCATTATGTCAATTGCTACATCGAAGGTGTTATCGACATCATATCTGGTTCTGGCCAATCTATCTATGAGGTTTGATTTTTATTGTTTTGAGCCATGTTCGACTCAGTCTTATTGTTCCTCTTGTTTCTTATATTCTTATATAAAGCTAAATTATAGAAAATACCCCTAAGCTTTAGACTTCGTTTCAATAATACCTCTAAAGTTAAAAAAGGTTCATTAATACACTTGACCTTTAAAAAAAGTTCAAAAATACCTTTGTCGTTAGAATAAAGAGACGAAAAACATTAAATTGTAATAGAAAACCAACTAACAAAGTAATAAAAATAAACACATAGGACATTAATACTCTTAACCTTTCAAAAACGTTCAAAAATACTCTCAACCGCTATTCTCTCTCTTTGGCCTTCCACACCCCTCTTTTCATTTTTCAGAGCTTTACTTCAAAGCTTACACTTCAAATCCTCTTTCCCATTCTCCATTTTTACAGAACCTCCATCAAGCCAGATTAATGATCATATCTAGAAAAAAAAGTAGAGTGGACTTAGCATTTACATTTGCATCATTTTTTTGCTGTGGAGTGTTAACGATGATGCAAATGTAAACGCTACTAAACCCATCAAGCAAAAAACAATACTCATCTGAAAATAAAAAATAAGTCACCATCTTGGTTAGTGATTTGCTCATCGAGCAAAAAATGATGTATAAGCCAACGACCCCAATATCGTATACAATTGATACCTATATTAGAGATGTCACCTAAAAATAAAAAATAAAAAATAAGCCATCATTTTCAAATGTGCTAAGCCCACTTTATCTTTTTTTATCTTTTTTTTTAATTTTCAAGTATGCTCATTAATTTACTCGATGGAGGTCTATAAAAATTGAGAAAGAGAATGTGAAGGGAATTTGGAATGTGAAGAGCTTTGAATTGAAAAAGTGAGAGCTCTCAAGATGAGAAGGGGATGTGGAAGACCAGAGAGAATATGGGATTTAGGGTATTTTTGAACATTTTTGAAAGGTCAAAGATATTAATGCCCTTAGTGTTTTTTTTTTATTACTCTTTTAGTTGGTTTTTTGTTACAATTTAACATTTTTTATCTCTTCTGCTAACGGCAAAGGTATTTCTTAACGTACTAAAAAAGGGTAATGTTTGAATGTTTTTTAAATGTCAAGGGTTATTAATAAAACTTTTTTAAAATTCGAGGGTATTGTATATTAAAACAAAACCTAAAGTTCATGAGTGTTTTCTATAATTTAGCAATATATATATATATATATATATTTGTATGTATGTATGTATATGTATGTATGTATGTATAATAGTGAAGTTTAGGTGCAAGTCAAAATGGTTAAAACTGGCAAAGCCAACCAAATTAATCAATTTGGCTGGTTTGAACCATACTAGTCAATTAGCTCAATTTTGGTTGATTTTCGAGGATGGACTTCGATTTCAACATCGTTTTTATTTTCAAATCAATATATAAGTTCAATCGTTTGACAATGGTTTTGGTGACATCCCTAGTTAAAGATTATATTATTTGAGGTTTTAAGTAAGTTTACATGCACCTCCACTAGTCTCATGATACAACTATCTAACTCTTTCTTCAACATGTGATTGTTAGAAAGTTCATAGCTTTTAATTATATCCTAGGTTGCCACATCGAGTTTGATGACATGTCTTCATAGTCTCTTTACTTTTCTTTTTCACATACTCCAATGCTACTTGGTAAATCCTTAGGGGGTGTTTGGATTGAGAAGTTGGGGAGAGTGGGATTGCGAGGAGTTAATAACTCTCCCAACTCTTTGTTTGGCTTAAGGATAATTTAACTTTTATTGTGGACCCCACAAATTTATTAACTCCTTCTCCAACTCTCCATTGTGGGTCCCACAAACTTATTAACTCCTTCTCCAACTCTTTATTGTGGGACCCACAACTTTCCTATCTCATTTTTTCTTCACCTCACTTCACTCCTACCTCTCTCTCTTCTCCCCTCTCCTTTCTCTCTCTATTTTTTTTACATTATTTTTTTAATTTGAAAGTTTGAAAATTTTTCTTTATTTTTTATATAAATCTTCTCATCATTGTTGCTAATTACTAATTAAATATAAATAATTATTTTTTTATTCTATAATTTTAATAAATTTTTTAACAAAAATATTTTTCTTTTTATTCTATAATTTTATTTTTTAAATATAAATTATATAAGAATGTTTTAGACATGATACTATTATTTAAATTGAAATTTTAAAATAAATTAGAGTACTACATAACAATTTTTTTAATTGACAAAAATCTTCTTATCTCACTTCCTCCACCCGTCATCTACAAAATTTTTTTTTAAGTTTCAACTAAAATTACTTATAACAAATAACAATCTCATCTTTTTTAAACTTATTTTTTTTATTAATAGCTCAAAAATATATATAATTTTATGATTTGAAGATAAGAAAAACATATTTTAAACTAACCCGTATTACATTTTAGAAAATTAGTATTGAAAAAGATTAATGTATTAAAAAATTTTAATTTTCAAACTAATCATATTCAAAGTAAAAAGATAAACAATTTCTCATTCCAAACTTAATAAAATAAAATTATTACAATAAATAACATAAATATATAGTATTTTGAACAAAAGAATGTATGATATTCATTTTGAATGATGTTAAAAAAATATATATTCATTTTGAACTTAATTATTTTAAAATAACATAAATATTTGATATTTTATTTTTAACTTAGTTATTTTAAAATAACATAAATATTTGATATTTTATTTTTAACTTAGTTATTTTAAAAATTCAAAGAATATATTATTTTCAAATTAATCAAACTTTAGATAATTCATTATATTGATTAGTTAGAAAAATAAAATTTTAAATTATGTAAAAAAAAATTATTTTATTAAGCTTGAAAAACAAATCTTAAATTAAAATTTTAAAAATGAAGAAAACAAGTCTCTAACAAAATTGTAAAATATTCATAAAATAATATAATTTAAAATCTCAATTTTAGGATTGACGGAAACAAATCTATATTATTTCTAGAATTGAAAGAATAAAAACGTAAAAATCTTGAAGTTTATTTGAATCCCTTTAAATTAATGGATTGAAATATTTCCAAATCACATGTAATATTTTAAAAAGTATTGTAAGACTCTCTTTTATTTGAAAACTATCCAAGATAAATGAATAATTAATGTGAGATATATTGAAAAAAGAATATGAGGTATTTTGTTCAAAATTATTTTTTGTACTTAGAAATTTGTAAAATATACATAAATTAATAAAAACAAAAAATCTCAATCTTATAATTCATGGGAACAAATTCTTAATAATGAAATTTTGAGAAATTGTAGAAAGAAAAACTATATAAAATCAACTCAAACTTCAAAACTCTAGGTTTAACAAATCTGCATCCCAAACACAGACTTCAAAACTCCTACTCCCTGCAACTTCTTGCCCCAAACACAGACTTCCTAACTCCAGACTAAACAACTTTGCACTCCAAACACAGATTTTCTAACTCCCCAGACATATTAACTCCCACTTCCTGCAACTCCTTGCCCCAAACAGCCCCTTAGAGTTTTTAAATTATAAAACCAAAACATAGTTCCTTCAATTCAATTTGAATAAAAAAAAAATTTCAATTTCGATCAGTTTGGTTTTAATTCAGGTCAATTTGGTGGTCAATTTTGGCATCAATTATTATTATTACTACTACTCCTACTACTATTATATATCGGTTCCATGTCGGTTTTGGTCAATTAATTGTTCTTAAACCAATATGTTATAGTTAGATGTCGGTTTTGGCCAAAAAAAAAATCAATTTGATTGGAGTTTTGATTTTTGTATGTTGTTCATTGCAGAAATGTGAGATAAATGTACCCATCAGTCGATATTCTCCAATATTAAGTTATGGGTATATAACAGCTCAACAAAAAGATTAACCAACTCAAACCAATGGCTTTGTTTTCAACCAATGCTCAGTGATTGGTGATGGGAGAGCTTATCTTGGAAGGGCTTATAGGCCTTTCTCCACAGTCATTTTTCATCATTCATTTCTATCAGCTTTCATTGACCCTGCTGGTTGGGATCCATGGGCACAAGTTGGCCATGAGTAAGTCTATTCCATTTTTCTTTTTTGTTTTTTCTATTCATTTACCTATAATATTTTTAGGTTGAGGATTAATTTTGTATATTAATTTAGTCTATAAACTAAAATTTTCAATTACATACATCCCAAAAGATTAGATTATGTTTCTATTCATAGTCTTGGTCATTATTTAACACTAAATTTTGATTAGGTTGGTGTAGTGTGGCAAATAGCAGATATCACATATTAACATTCGTGTTAACGATAAGAACTAAATTGAAGCATAATCCAAAAGTCTAAAAATGTGAATTAAAGTTTTTATAAAAATAAAAAATATGAAAAATCAAATAGTAAATAGGTGCAATATTTGAAATACAAATTAAATCACGTTTGTTTTAAGACTAAACTTACACTACATGCACAAAAACTAATGTCATGAGATGCTAACTACTTTCCTTTTATATTGTATTTACATTCTAAACTCATCATTTTGACTTTTTGCTATTAGATCGTGATCAAGTACTTTTAATTTATTTTTGAAACAACGATTAATACTTCAACTTGTAAACGTTTTGCCAACAAGTGCAGAGCTCAACAGGGCATGGATTCGTTGTTGAATTGTTGAACTAAAAAAAAAAACTTGTAAATGTTTTCTAACTTTTGCTATTCCCAAAATCTATCAAAAAACAAAGAAAAATACAGAAAAAAAAACAACAACTCGATAAAAATAAAAAATTAAAACAAGAACGTTGTCTAACAAACCTTAAATTATTATGTCCTTGTACAATGGAGAAAGAGTTTGACATTTGCAGAGTCGAATTGTCGTGGACCGGGAGCAAACACTTCAAGGCGTGTGCCTTGGCTTAAACGACTCAATGCAGACGAGATTAGACGCTTCACACATATTTCCTTTATTGATCAAGATGGTTGGACTTCAAGACTTCCTCTACTTTCTTAGTAATTAATGTGCCAAGTCCTCAAGAAATTTTATTTATTAAGTACTTCAAAATTTATGTGCATTATTTATGATTTTTATCACATGATATAAAATAAAAAATACATTGAGTGGCTCTTGATCTAGCATAATTTTATTGAGTTTTGTTTGCTATTTACTCTATAAGTTTATCCATCATGTTAGGACTTGTTTGGAAGCACTTTCTAAGTGCTTAAAAAATAGTTTTAAATTATGTAGATAAAGTTTTTTTAAACACTTTAAATACTTGAAAAATCATTCCAAGCAGACCATTAATAAGGGCTTTCCAACAATCCATTTATAATTTGAAAAGATTGTGAGAGATTAAATGAGGAAACATACAAAATTGGAGTATGATTGTAGTTGTGAATTTTTGTCAATAGAAAAACAAAAGTGATGTTATACTTTTAACGATTATGATGATAACAGGAATTACGAAAATAAGTATAAAATAAGTAGGTTAAATTTTCTATTTGTCCTCAACATTCATACTTATTTTGTTTTTTGCCCGTTAATGTGTCAAATATTAATTCTATTTCAAACCTTCAACTTCCAAATGTTATGCATTAGTCTTCCTCAAAAAAAAAAAAAAAAAAAAGGAAGAAGAAGAAAAGAAAAAAAGAGAACTTTTTATTCATTTGTCTTTAAACTTTGCGTTAAAAGTACGGTACTATTCAAAAGTTATACTAATTAATCGTTCTTAATTATTTAACAAGAACTTACCTAACTATATACTATATGTAATTTCAAAGAAATTATTCATATACCAACGTCTATTGATCAAGTAGTCTCAAAAAAAAAATCTATTGATCAAGTAAATAATGAACAAAAAAAATATGTCTATTTCAAGTTTTTTGTTAAATAAATTATTTAAAAAAAACAATGATAGAAAAAAGTTATACTAATGGACTTTTTTTTTTAATTTATTATAAAAAGTTGAAAGTTGTGTTCCACAATGCTCCAACCTGGGCCTCTTGCGTTTTAGAGTGGTCAGCTAACCAATATGCCAACTAAAATATATGGTAAATATTGTGTGAAGAGATGACCATCTAGCTGTCCTTTTTTTTTTTTCTAAAAACTCAGACATGGTCATCTCTTCAGTCTTGTATGGATAGTCATCTCTTCCTCCATGCCATTAAAACAACAATATTAATATAAATAGTTTGGAAAATACAATATCTTCATAATAAGTTTGAAAATCTACAATATTAATTTTAAAAAAAATCCCTAAATTTAGAGGCTAAAACATAATATTTAATTTGAAAGTAAGTGGATAAATATGAAAGTACAACTACCATAATAGAATTTAAACTATGACAGTACATTATATCTATTGCAAACCCATTTCAGCTTGCATCAATAATAGTTATACAACAAAACTACAAAAACTAAAGTTATATTTTGAGCAAATTGCACAAACCAGTCCTGAAGTACTGTGGTTATTACAATTAGACCTCTAAAGTTTCAATAGTAAAAATTAAATCCTCAAACATTCCTAAGTGAAAAAGTTGGACCCCTAAAGTTTCAATGGTAAAAGTTAGAGATCCTCAAACTTTCATAAGTGAAAAAATTGGACCCCTAAATTTTAAATTGTAAAAGCTAAACCCTACAACAATTTAATCTATTAATTTCACACTATTTCTCTCTCACATTTCCTCCTCTCCTACTTTTTTCTTTGATCCCTCCCCTCCCTTCATTATAACATTCAATATGTGGCCCCTACATTGTAGTTGTCACCCTCTAAATTGTTAGATGTATTATGAAACCATCATTTTTAGTTTCTCTCTCTGCTACGTCCTCCCAACAGTATTAAATCTGCTAACCACATTGTACTAGCCTAATTTCTCTTTGTCGAGGTAGTCAAATATTTAGAATTGGTGTGGGTGGACGTCTCTCCACCTTCGATAACCTCCTCCTTTGTCTATGGAGGAAGCAAAGGCTGCTTTTCATGTTTGCATCTTCTAATGTTCAGAATTGGTGTGAATATGATATTATGAAGATGTCGATGTCATGAATCAATCGCAGGAAAATTAGACTCAGGAATGGAATTTGATTAATTTAGAGCAACATTTTTGTTGATTTTGCTTCAGATCTATTGGGGTTACATAAATCAGAGAGCTAGAAGAGGGTTGGTGGTTCCCACAAGCCTTGGTCATGTGTTCGAGTCATAGCAGGTAGGCTTTATGGAATTGGGGTTTCAACCTCGTGGAAGTTGGACCAAGAAGATTAAAGACCTACCAGAAATATCTCCATAATATACAAAGTTATTTATTGCTTAACTTTAGTTTTTTGTTTAATGCTAAGTAAAATCAAAGACGGTCCAATGCTTTTGCTACTGGATGAAGTGTTCATTCCTATCAATGTAGATTTTCTCCGAAGCTTTGTTGAGTCGCGAAAAGTGAAAAATCTTGTAGAGAGATGACTATAGCTCAAGAAGCTTGGCACAAACCTAAATTCAAAGGTAGATATTCAATTTAACCAATCCAAGTACAACAGAAAACTCCTCTTTTGAGTAAGAAGCTACAAATTTGTTTACTTCAAGAAAGAATTCAACATCAAATCATGCTTGAACAAAGGAGCTACATAGGGGATATGTCTCTCTATTAAATAAAAAAATAAAAGACTAAATAAAAAAAAATAAAAGAAACTTGGGGCTCACCAAAGAAGCAAGGCCAAGATCGAGCCCAATCTATCAATAACCCTCTAGTTCAACTAAGAAGATGATTTGAGCAAATTAACAAAACTGGAGAATAGTCAAGGCCAACATTATCCACACGTCTTAATTCAATCCAGAAGGCTAATTTTGGAAACTCAATATGGAAGAAGATTGATCAACAGAGGAGCTATAAAGTAAGAACTCCTCAAGATTTCAAAATATGGAAATTGAAGATTTAAACAATTAAATTTGACTACAAAGAAAACTTGGAAATACCAACTTGTTTCTACAAAGTTGCAAAATCACAAATAATTAATGAAGCATTTCAAATTTGACCTATCCAAAAATGCACATGCACAAGGAAAAAATCCAACCCAAATTCTACCTTGAAGCCTTAAAATTTTCTCCTTGAAAGCAGTAGAACACAGAAAATCTAGAGGAGAATCTTACACCTTGGGAAGACTAGGATCAACCCTATGAGGTATGATCGAGCAATCCCTGGAATAATCCAAGGACTACCTTAGAGCCTTAAAATTTTCTCCATAAAAACGGTCAAACATTGCAAATCTAAAGGAGAATCTTACACCTTGGGAAGATTAGAATCAACCCTACGAGGTATGATCGAGCAATCTACGAGACAATTCAAGGACTACCTTAGAGCCTTAAAAAAAAATCATGAAGCGGTCGAACACCGCGAATCTAGAAGAGAATCTGGAAGATCGACATTGATCTCATCAAGCACGAACGACAATCCATGGGATAATTTGAGGATCACCTCATAGCATTGAAATCAACTCTTCTCAAAGAATGATTTCGATCATCTCAAAAAGGAGAATAAAGCGCCAAAAGATAATGATCTAATAAGGTAAAAAAGAGAATGTCTTAAACAAAGAGACAAACCAAATTACTCTCAAATCAATCTCCATGCTAATAGCCCATGACAACAAAGCTAAACCATGAATCCTAATTAGAGAGTACTGGGGGCTAATGTTGTGGGTGAAATTGGACTAAAGGAGGTAAACCTGAATTACAAGGAAATCTTGCAAGATAAGATTAACCTTTTTAAGCCTCATTCCTAGATAGAATGAAAAATCTACTTAAATTCTTATCTTAAAAGAAATATGAAAAATCTAGGTCAACCTAGAAATATGTCATTATGACTCAAAGAAATGGAGTTCAACTTAACCTTCATTCTCTAAATTCTAGTTTGCTACACTTTTTCCTCTCTGACTTAAGCATCGGAGTTGGTGTGGCAAGTGTCACCTCAGTCCTCAGCTTTTTCTCTTTGGCAAATCACATTTTTCTCCCAAACTACAAATTTACAATTGCTATCACGTGAAGGTCAGGTGAGATTTCTCCTTGCCATATTTTGGCAACAACAACCTCTTTTCAGAATTAATACAAATAAATGCCAATTTATGTCTGATATAGCACAGATATACTCAAAATATTAATAAAATTGTACACCTATGTTTTACTTGAAATGAATGTTGATTGATGTTTGATAAATATTAATAAAATGATACATCGTGTTTTACCTCAAATAAATGGTGATTAATGTATGATATAGTACTAATATACTCGAAATATTAATTTATTTTTTTTAGTTCAAGCTTACATGTATAGCCTATCCTTTTTTAAAATTAATACAAATAAGTAGTTTATTTATTTATTTATTATTATTATTTTAGTTCAAAGAGAGGGTATGGATTGAAATCTTCGACCTTTCAAAAAAACAAGTAATATTTCGACTAGTTAAATTATTTTCAGGTCGATATAATACAAATAAATGGTTACATGACATATAAATTTATATGGCCAATATGAGTATCTAAGCTTAGCTGTTAAGGCATTTACTTATTTGCTTGAGGTTGGAGAGGTTCAAAAACCTACAACTTCACATTTGTAGTACTAAAAAAAATACATACACGTGTGCTTGTATGTGGGATTCAATCAAATTTAGTATTTAAGTTGTCAAATATATATAAATTTTCCTTCTTTTTTTTTCTTTTGACTTCATATAAGTTTCCTTATTTGAATTCATTCATACCCACCATCATCTCTCTATCAAAAAAAAAAAAATCCCCAATTAGCTTTTACTATGGAAAACCAACTAAATCCAAGTTAATCCACCATTAGTTTTCATATAAGTTTCCTTATTTGAATTCATGCATTTGAAATGCTAACAAATTGAATTTGTTATATAACTTGGATTTGAACCTACCATATCTCCTATCATATATTATTGTTAAAAAAAAAATCCCCAATTAGTTTTTACTATGGAAAACGAACTAAATCAGGATATTACAAAACTCACGCACCTCAGATTTAGGAAACAAGTAATCAATTTCTGGTCACTACTAATATAATAATTTTTCAAATATTAAAATGAATAGAATTTTCAATTTTCTCGTGTTTGTTGTGTGTGTGTGTGTATTACAAAGAAATTTTTTTTTGTAAAAGGTTTTATATATGTTTCCTCCCAAAAAAAAAATGGAACATTTAAAAGAGAAAATTTTGTTAGTACCAACGTTGTTGTTTCTTTGTCTCAATGTTTCAAAAGCAATATTGGATTGTGAGTTGAATTATACTGATCCTCATAGAGTTGCTTATACTATTGTTGTTGACAAATTAGGGAGAGGAAATTTCAGAACAGTCCAAAGTGCAATTGATTCAATCCCTTTTCAAAGTACCAAATGGATCAGAGTTCAAATTTCTCCTGGCATATATTGGTAAGCTATCATTTAATTTTACCTTTCTTTGTTTATGTTTTGCAGATTATTATTCAATTGATTTGAGTTTTGATTTTTTTGTTCATTTCAATATAATTATTTGTGCTTAATCTAGGGAGCTCTTTTTTTTTTTTTTTTTTTTTTTTGAGTTCAACAAGTGAGGTGAGGGTATTTGAACCTCTGACCTCTTGGTTGAAGGTATATGTCTTAACTAATTTGAACTATGCTCAGATTGGCGTGCTGTGAAGTCCCACATCGGAAGAGTGGGAATGGGATGTGCTGGATAAATGTTGGGAAGAATCCCCAACCTAGGGCCTGAGTTCTGCACGTGGTGTGCGCACGCGTGGCGGAACTTAGGAACTGTCGGTCGTCTAATAGGGCGATGGCGATGGGGAACTCGGGCAAAAGTTTGGTGGGCTTGGTATGGGCCGGGCCCAAGGTTTATTTGGTATCAGAGCATTACGGTCCTCGGAGGTGGGCATTCACAATCGAACCTCTGCGGGAGGTAGCGGGCCTGCGTTGTGGCCGGGTCCAGAATGGGACTGCGCGAGGTACAACGAGGACGTTGAACCGTAAGGTGGGGAGATTGTGAAGTCCCACATCGGAAGAGTGGGAATGGGATAAACCTTGGGCCCGGCCCATACCAAGCCCACCAAACTTTTTGCCCGAGTTCCCCATCGCCATCGCCCTATTAGACGACCGACAGTTCCTAAGTTCCGCCACGCGTGCGCACACCACGTGCAGAACTCAGGCACTAGGTTGGGGATTCTTCCCAACATTTATCCAGCACATCCCATTCCCACTCTTCCGATGTGGGACTTCACAATCTCCCCACCTTACGGTTCAACGTCCTCGTTGTACCTCGCGCAGTCCCATTCTGGACCCGGCCACAACGCAGGCCCGCTACCTCCCGCAGAGGTTCGATTGTGAATGCCCACCTCCGAGGACCGTAATGCTCTGATACCAAATAAACCTTGGGCCCGGCCCATACCAAGCCCACCAAACTTTTTGCCCGAGTTCCCCATCGCCATCGCCCTATTAGACGACCGACAGTTCCTAAGTTCCGCCACGCGTGCGCACACCACGTGCAGAACTCAGGCACTAGGTTGGGGATTCTTCCCAACATTTATCCAGCACATCCCATTCCCACTCTTCCGATGTGGGACTTCACACGTGCTTAATCTAGTGAGCTAGTTTTAAACTTTAACTAATTAGTTTTATCATATTGAACTTTAAACTTTGTGAATAAGTAGTAAAATTAATATTTAAATCTTGATTGGATCCTTAAACTTTAAAAAGAAAAAAAAAACCATTTTGAAACTTTGTCTGAGTGTTGTCGTTTATTCAACCATCAATGTTTAACAAATGAGATGATATTGACTTCAGGAATATGCATTAATATGTTGAGATGAGCAATATATTGAAGGGATATACGTTGGTTAAAGTTGGAATTTGGATATTCAAAATAATTAGAGGAACAACTACAATGATCAAGATTATTGTTATCTTATGTACTTCAAAGTTTAGAGGCTAAAAATGATATTTTAAAACTTTAAGGACCAAAATATGGAATAAATTTGAAAGTTTAATGAAAAAAATATATGAGATTTAAATATAAAGCTAGTACCTCCTCAAAATCAAATCAAAAAAATTAATGAGCCAAATAATCTAATAAATCATATAAAATTCAGCCAAACCCATATATATCTAACCTAACTATTAGTTACATAATGAAGTAGGTAAAAGTAAATAATTTAAAGAAGATATAAACTCAACACTAAAATGTCCAAACTAAACTAAAAAACAATCTGACCTAGGTAGAAGAGCTAAAATACAAACTCACAAGAATAGTCTAATGCAATAACAAGAATGCCCAAATGAGTAATAACTAGGCCACAAAATATTCAAAATAAAAATATATATATATAGAAAGTCAATTAATGAAAAAAAAAATTAACTTCACTATTTATTTATTTATTTAAGTTGAAATTTTTACCTAATGAAATTAGAACTTTAAAGTTAAAGTTAAGTTGACTATCACCAAACTTAAGTATGACATCGAAGTATATGAATTTGATTTGTGTTGGAGTTTGGGCTATATGGATTGATCGAAATAATGTGGTTTTTGATAAGCCTCTTCAGAAAACTGGGCAAAGATGTGAATGGATTTTTGAGTACCTGAACAAGTTTCAAAAAGCACAAATTGCCGAGAAGGGGGGAAGTGTATGCCCACAGTCAGTTTCAACCCTTGGTGCAGAGAAATGGACTTGGCTTTTTGTTGATGCTGTGTGCATGGAAAAGGATCGTAAAACGGGATTGGGGGCTCTAATTAGAAATTCTACAGGTGAATTAGAGTGGCTGCAATGGAGACTTGTATTCCATCTTTTATATCCTCTTTATGCGCAGAAGCAAATGCCATTTGGAAGGACTACGATTGGCGTAAAGAATGGGTTTCACAAGAGTTCATCTTTTTTCAGATTCACTGTCTATGGTATCAATGCTAAATGGTACATGTGAACTTTTTTCGGAAGTGCAAACAATTGTCAAAGATATTGGTGCCATTACTGAGGCATTCCATCAAGTTAAGTTGTCTCATGTTCCACGAGAACAAAATGAGTTGGCTGACGGTTTAGCAAGATTGAGTTTGAGGGAGAAGTCAAATTTTGTGGGTTAATAATTTCCCTTTATGACTCATGCAATTGCTGTCTGCATGATAATCCATCTTATGTAGTCTTTTGGGCTTTGTTATGATTCTAATGAAAGTTTACCTTGTCTAAAGAAAAAAAATGAACTTTTTCCCTGGTTTTTTTTTATATTTTTGGTAATAGGGAAAAGGTGGTAATTCCCCAAGGAAAATCATGCATTTTTCTGGATGGAGCTGGAAGTAAAGTCACTGAAATCCAATGGAATGACCATGCCACCACAGCTACTAGTGCCACCTTCACTTCTTTTGCAGAAAACCTTGTAGTACAAGGCATCACATTCAGGGTAGTGTTTCTAAACTTTCACATTTATTTTATTTTCCTGCTTTAAACTTTAAATAAAAATCTACTTTAGTTCAATTGCACACCAACATTTGTCAATTAGAGCATAACTTAATTATTAAACATTCATACTTCTCCTAAAAAGCTGTAGGTTCAATATTAAAAAAAAAATGTGCACTGCATATAATAAGAGTCTTACATATATTCATGGTAGTGTAGACTCTCTTGTTGTCCTTTAAGACATTTTTTATGAAAGAGTTAAAAGATATCAAAACAAACATGTCAAAGTATAAGAACATTCTAAATTGATCAAATAAAAGTGTAAGAGTTTATAGACCAAAATACGATTTAAACTTACCTAGCATTTTTTATAAATGAAATTGGCAGAATACTTATAATGCACCAGGAACTGTGAGGAGACGTGAAGAAATAGTACCAGCACTTGCAGCTCTTATAGAAGGAGATAAAGGAACTTTCTATAGGTGTCATTTTATTGGGCTGCAAGATACTTTGTGGGATGGAATCGGTCGTCATCACTACATCCATTGCTACATTGAAGGTGTAATTGATGTCATATCTGGCTCTGGTCAATCCATCTACGAGGTTAACTTTAAAATAAGCTTTAAAGAGATTTTGTATTGTTTTAGCTCTGTTCTTTCCATTCTTGTTTTTTCCTTAGTTAGAGATGAGGGTGGAAGAAGTTGAAAAGAAAAAAAACCCAACAAAGTTGACTAAAGTACGAGTTCGGTTCGGTCGATTTGAAGCATGCTAGTTAGGTGATTCAAATTTGTTATTTTTCTATCCTTTTGTGTGTTTGAGATAGATTACACTATTATACTCATGAAACCAACCATTCAATCCTGTAACATTTGGTTGAAGTTTTGATTTTGTGTATGTGTTGTTTATTGCAGAAGTGTAAGATAAATATACCAGTCTATCTATATGCTCCA
The DNA here is from genome assembly GCA_033996785.1 of Trichosanthes truncata. Lineage (NCBI taxonomy): Eukaryota > Viridiplantae > Streptophyta > Magnoliopsida > Cucurbitales > Cucurbitaceae > Trichosanthes > Trichosanthes truncata. The sequence continues at coordinate 8,133,760 of JAWPNB010000007.1, forward strand.
ATATTAGATCATGGTTACATTACAGCTCAGGGAAAGGATGATTCAACTGAAACCAATGGGTTTGTTTTCAATGCATGCTCAGTGGTTGGAAGTGGGAGAGTTTATCTTGGAAGGGCTTATAGACCTTTCTCCACAGTTATTTTTCATCAATCTTTTCTACCATCTTGCATTGACCCTGCTGGTTGCGATTCTTGGGAACAAGTTGGCCATGAGTAAGTCTTTTTCATTCTCACTTTTTCTACTATTTTACCTAAAGTATATGTTGAATTATAAATTTAATTAGTTCCGATACATACGTCGAGCATTATCATGTCTATTTTAGTCATTAAACTTCAAAACACTTCAACATTTACTTTAGAATATGTTTCTCTATATATGTCAACCTAAGCATAACTCAATTAATTGTTAAGATATATATATTTGTCTTAAAAACTAAAAGTTCAAATCGATCTGTTTCTACATTGTTAAACTTACAATAATAAGCAATAATAAGTATATATATATATATATATATATATATATATATCTACCATTAACACCAAATAAATTTTGTCTGAATTGGAATAGTGTTGCAAATAATTAATGGACAAACCACACACGTCAACATTTATGTCAATGATAAAAACTAAATAGAAGTATAATCCAAAAGTTTGAAATGTGTAATTGAAGTTTTTTGAAATTTAAACACTAAATAGCTCAATGTCTAAACTTATAACTTAGCTACATTATTTAGTTTTTTTTTTCTTTCTCAATCATGTTTGTTTTGAGGCTAAAACTTACATGTTCATCAACTAATTAATCTCACGAGACATTAACCACCCTCCATCTATGTATTTAGACTCGAACTCATCATTTTGACAAGGAGGTCATAATTACCAAGTACTTGTAATTTATTTTTGATACAATAGGTTTTTTTACATGTGAATATTTTCAAATTTACACTAAGGATCTGAAAATAAGAACGTTAGCAAACCAACTCTAAATTATATTTTGTTTGTAATATGTTCCTGTAGGATGAGTTTGACATTTGCAGAAGCGAATTGTCATGGACTTGGATCAGACACTTCAAAGCGTGTGCCTTGGCTTAAGAAACTTAGTAGAGCTGATGTTAGACACTTTACACAAATTTCTTTTATCGATCAAGAAGGTTGAACTTCAAAACTTCCGATGCTTTCTTAATAATTAATGTACAAAATACTCTTAATATTCTCTTGGTTAGCACTTTAAAGTTTATGTATCTTTCTTTATGATTTTTATCATGATATAAATAAATCAATCGAGTAGCTAGAGTCAATCAGAATTTTATAATTCGTATGTTTTCTAATTACCTACACGTCTGTCGATCCTAATTTATAACCTCTCCCGACTAACCATTTTTATAGTTTGAAAATACTTTTAGATTAAATAAAATAAAATAAAAATAAAGAAAAAAACATATGCAAAACTTGATAAGGGTTGTGGATTTTTTTTAAAAAATTATAAAAACAAAAGCAATGTTATATACTGTCGTTTCAACATGTAAAAGAATAAAAAGAAATTATAATTCTCATAAGAAAAATCTTATCACAAAAAAAAAAAAAAAAAAAAAAAAAAAATCTACTAAATATTTCAAGTTTTATTTTCTTTCATATATTATATAAACAATTCAATCATACTTTCTATTGAATAAACTTATAATATCAAATTAGAACTCAAAAGAAAAAAACTAATATCAAATTACATAATTATATATTTTATTATTTCTATTAAAAAAACTAATATCGATATAATAGCTTGTTATAGTTTGGTAATCAACCTTGCTTAGTTTAGGTGTCACGTATCAAAATAAGTATATTTTTTGTCAATGCATTTAAAATTAGAATTTATGCATCTTCTTATTGAGGATTCCATCACAATTTATAAGATATATGAGTTATTTCTCCCATTGTCAATTGGTTTTAAGATGGAACTCCATGTAATCTTAATATGATATAAAGAGGCACCATCTTAAACCCAAACGGGTATTCGGTCCAAAAAAAAATTAAAATTGAGATCCGATTCAAGAATTGTGAACCCAAAGAGGCATCATCTTGAGGGGGCATATTGAGGATCCTATCACAATTTATAAGATATATGGGCTACTCCTCCCATTGCCAATTGATTTTGAGATGGAACCCCATGTAATCTTGATACTTCTAACATAAAGTTTTAGATGCTAAAGCTTTAGATGTTAAATGAAAATTTTCAAAAATAGTTATTGAACATTTGCTCTTTGCCACTTATTCCATGCTAAAATGTCAAGATCACTAATGGTCATAGAAAATAATTTATTTAAGGAAACCTAAGATGTTATATCAGAGACATTTAAAAAAAAATTGAAGATCTTAGCATTACTGTGCTAAAGATACAGCACAAAAATAATCCATCAACATAACCTTTGTATGACAAATTATTCAATGAGTCTACCACATTGTAGCTACCACATAATAAGTTGGATGTGGATTAAATAATTTTCTTACTCTTTAATAACCATTAGATATAAATTTGAGATACTTATCTCTCTACATTCTCAATGGGATATAAATTCAAGTATTCTCTATCTATATCCAACAGTGAAAAATTACCAGTCACATTGTGGCAGCATCACCCAATAATTCCTCATCCAATAGTGAACAACAATAAATGATAGCAACGAGATCCTCGAAAGAAGAGGAGGACAAAAGAAAGAGAATAGAAGAGAAAAGAGGAAAAGAGAATACCGCAACATGAAAAAGAAATTATATAAAATATTGTTTTTTTTTCCTTTTACAATTCATTTAAAAATGCCATCTAATCAACAAATTCTTACCTAATAAATGACATGTCATCTTTTCAAACTTCATACACTGCTTTTAAAACCTTAAGAATTAAATAGACGTCAAACTCAAACTTCAGATATGGAAAAATGTATTTTGTCTATAAGTTGACATTATTATTACTAAGCAAAGTCAATAAACATCTCTTTTTATAATCCTAATTAACTAGAATATGATTCTCATACTCGATCTTGGAAGCTTAATTAACTACAACACATGATTCTCATCCAATGATGACGATGACAATAAAAATAAAAAACAAAAACAAAAAATAAAAATAAAAACCTTTTGTAGGAAAAGGAAATATCACAAATTTTGTCTAAAAAAGTTACCCATTGGCAGATCATTAAAGCATCCCAAGAGTGGCAGATTGAGAGCACTCTCAAGAGAATTGAGAGGCACAGCATTTGAGCCAATACAATTGTGAGCAACTTATTAAGGATTATGGAACTAGAATAAGAGGAAATAGTGAAGTTTAATTTATATAAAATTCTCTTTGTGAAATTCCTATATTAGTATGTCACCAAAACTTACATATAGTTGGCATTAAACAAGGTGTAGCCTACACTAGGTAGACCTATATATAAATTATTTGTGTATTTTCTTCAACTCCCTTGGAATTTTGAAAAGTCACAAATGAAAAATTATTTCAATGAAGAACAAGGACAAGGAGAGATGACTTCCGATATCTTCGACTCCGACCAGGTTTACTCTTTTAAGTTTAACCATAATCAATATGAGTTCATCTTGAAACTTATCAAGATTTAATGAACATTAACACTACTATTGGGAGAGATCATACTAGCACTAATTCACTGGATCTCATCATATATAACTAGTTAAAGTATGTTCGGGGTGAAACTTGAAAGTTGTGTACTACACTAGCTAGTGAACCACTTGGAGAAGTCCTTTTGTGGCACCCCTTTAAAAAGGAAATTTTATTTTTTAATTTTCAGTCAACTACAATTCCATATATAGCTTTATCTTCGTTACAGCTAATACAAATAGTGGCAAATCTAGGAGATTTAATTAGATTTAGAATATTTAAGGTGTCATATATATATATAATTTACCTTATTCGAATTCCTACCTTCAATGATTCAAATGCCAACCAATTTAATTTGTTATATAACTTGGACTTTTCATCAGTCTTAACTCATCATCTCTCTATCTTATATTATTCAGCAAAGGAATAATAATTTCCCAATTAGTTTCTACCATGGAAAACCAACTAAATCAGGAAGAATTACAAAACTCACATGCTCATAAAGGAAAGCAAGTTAAAAAAAATCTGGTCACTACTTTCTAATTCTCTGTTGTGTTTGTTATGCATGTGTATATATATGTTATTACAAAGACAATTCTTTTTGTAAAAGGTTTTATAATTTGTTTCCAGCTCCCAAGAATGGAACATCCCAAAGAGATAATTTTGTTAATAACAACGTTGTTGTTTCTTTGTCTCAATGTTTCAAAGGCATTGGATTGTGAGTTGAATTATAATGATCCTCATAAAGTTGCTCATACTATTGTTGTTGACAAATTAGGGAGAGGAAATTTCAGAACAATCCAAAGTGCCATTGATTCAATCCCTTTTCAAAATACTCGATGGATTAGAATTCAAATTTCTCGTGGCATATATTGGTAAGATATCATCATTTAATTCATTTACCTTTCTTTGTTTATGTTTGTGTAGTTAATTATCCAATTGATTTATTAAGTTTTGATTTTTCGTTTTGTTCATTTTATTGTCCATGCTCCGTTTATTTGGGTTACTTTTAGACTTTCTACTTTCAATTTTTATCGAATTGAGAATTCTAATATTGTGAATAAGTAGTAAAATTAACCTTAAAAATCTCAATTTGGTTCCTAAACTTTCAAAAAAGATAATCATTTTAATGTTGGTCAAGTTGTCATTATTCAATCATCAAGGTCATATGGTCTAAAAAATGGTATATATCAATCTATTAATATGAGCAATGCATCGAAGTCATATACACTAGCAAAGGTAGATATATATATATATATATATATATATATATATATATATATATATATAGAACAAATTGATAGAACAAAATTTAAGGAATTATTTGAGGAGCTACCATCACGATGTGGCTGAAAGTTTTGCACCGTTGGATGTCTATGAGAGAGAATTTGTAAAAGTACTTTGCTTTTGTATACAATAATTATTACGGGAAGACATATTTTTGGATCTACATTCAACTGTTATTAAAAGGCAGCCACATTTTCTTTCTCTCTTGCTCTGCTGCGGCAACCAACAAACCCTACGGAAAATTTTCTTTCTTCCCCCTTCTTATCTCCCTCTCTACTGCAGCCTCACGCCGCCGGCCACAACAAGTCCCATTTTTTGTCGTAGCCCCTCCATTTCTCTCGGTCGCTCACCGTTGAAGTTTGCCCCAATCAAAAGTGTTTTCTTTTCTTTGTTCTTTTTATTTCTTTAAAACAACCAACTTCAAGATAGGGTAAATTTGGGATTGATTCAATTTTAATTCGAAATCCAGGCAAATCCTACATATATTTTGGACAAAAAAAAAAGATTAGATCAAAATAATTTTTCAAATCATACTAGAGTAAAAATTCTATTTTTTTTTCTTCAAACCAAACACATAAAATGATTTCAAATTCATTCAAATTTGAAATCTTTCAAAATCCTAAAGTTCCAAATAGAGTCGAAGTTAAATTTGACTTATTATCACTAGAAAATTTATAGTTCTACGGTATTATAGGAGTTTTTCTATACTATTTCCATTCATTGTTTGTCATAATAAGAATATTTAATTAAGAATAGTGTAAGACTCGTGAAATAAAACAATATATTACTTAATTACATGTCAATTTGTAAATAAGAAGAGTACGGACTACCATGTACTAGAAATTTTGCCATCGATCACCAACCTAAGTACATAAATATCAAAATTTTCCCCCTGTTTGATACGTTAAGATAATTGTGATATAAAGATGGATTGTTTTAATTTTGATAACAGGGAAAAGGTGGTAATTCCCAGAGGAAAATCATGCATCTTTCTAGATGGGGCTGGCAGGAGATTCACTGAAATTCAATGGAATGACCATATAACCACAGCTGCTAGTGCCACCTTCACTTCTTTTGCAGAAAACCTTGTAGTACAAGGCATCACTTTCAGAGTAGTATTTCTAAACTTTCACATTTATTTTATTTTAGTGCTTTAAACTTTACATTAAAATAATCTACATCAGTTCTTATATCCTTCAATTTGTGTACTACATTTGTCTTAGATCATTAATTAAAGAATTCCCTACTTTTTCTAAAGGGTAATAGGTGGTTTGAAAATTCTACTCTTCATATTTATGATGCAACATTCTAAGAGAAGTGCACACTATATTTGATAGATACAATCCTAAAAGCTGAGCATCAAACTTGTCATTTGAACTAGAGAAAGTTAAAAAAAAAAAAGCAATACATACAAACAAGTCGAAAAAGTATAATTAAGTATATATTCTAACTCGACTGAATAGACTAAAATAAGATTTAGACTTACGAAGCAGTCTGTAAATGAAATTGGCAGAATACTTATAATGCTCCAAGAAGTGTGACGAGGCGTGAAGATATAACACCAGCACTTGCAGCTCTCATAGAAGGAGATAAAGGGATTTTTCATAGGTGCGGCTTTATTGGACTGCAGGATACTTTGTGGGATGGACATGGTCGTCATCACTACACTCAATGCTACATCGAAGGTGTAATCGATGTCATATCTGGCTCTGGCCAATCTATCTACGAGGTTAACTTTAAAATAAACGTCAGAGATTTTATATTGTTTTAGCTATGCTCAAATCAGACTTTTTTTAGTTAGAGTTAAAGATGCAGGTAGAAACTAAAAATAATAAAAAAATCTAATGAAATTTATTGAATTACGAGTCATGTTCGACTAAAAATAATAAATAAATCCAATGAAATTTACTGAATTACGAGTCAGGTTTGATCAGTTCTTTGAACCGTATTTTTCAAAAGGTTTGAATTTTCTTTTCATATACTTAAGTGTTCAAGTTAGCTTACATGCATAATTAGACTAATCTTATTATACAACCATTCGAGCCTTCGACATTTGGTTGTTAGGAACTCATGCATCTAGAGTCTCTTCTTTTTCACATGCCTCAATGTTATTAGGTCAACTTATCGTCAAGGAAGAAGGAAGGAATTTGCCTCTTAGTTATGTAATATTTTAAAAAAATTAGGTAGAAAGTTTAAGATTTCAAAGTTTTCTCTAATTCGTCCTCCTAAATTTTCAAATTTGAAATTATAAAAAGTTAGAAAGTAATATTTTTACCCTCCCTATAAAAACTTAACTGAAAAATAGGGAGTCGGTTTAGTTTGGATAAATTTTATCAATTTTCATCACTTCATTCGATTTAGTTTTGGTCAGTTTGGTGGTCAATTGTAGTGTTAGTTTTTTTATTTTAAAAAAAACGCATACATGTTTGTTCAGTGTCCATTTTCAATCTTTTCTTAAACTAAACGTCACATCAAACGTTGATTTTACTAAAAAAAAAAAAACATCGATATGAATGGAATGACTTACACCTCAAGTTAAGAGATTGAATTGGTTTGAAGTTGTGACATTTGTTAATGTGTTGTTTATTGCAGAAGTGTGTGATAAATATACCAATCCATCTATATGCTCCAATATTAGATCATGGTTATATAACAGCTCAAGGAAAAAATAATTCAACTGAAACCAATGGGTTTGTTTTCATTGCATGCTCAGTGGTTGGAAGTGGAAGAGTTTATCTTGGAAGGGCTTATAGACCTTTCTCCACAGTTATTTTTCATCTATCTTTTCTACCATCTTGCATTGACCCTGCTGGTTGGAATTCTTGGGGACAAGTTGGTCATGAGTAAGTCTTTTTTTCATTTTTTTCACTTTTCCTACTCTTTTACCTAAAATATATCATCTTGCATTCTAAATTTACTTATTCGACATATATCCAGCATTATCTCTATTAAGTGATCGTTCTTCAACGTTAAAAAGCTTCATTATTTAACTTTATATTATGTTTTCATATAATCTCTATCGTTAGCACCAAATTTTGGTTGGATCAACGTTGTGTGGTAAACAACTAATTGACATATCCCTGTTGAGGATCTCATATTTGAAAGATGAAGAGATACCTCACAACTTATAAGATACATGGGCTACTTCTCTCATTGTCAATTGGTTTTAAGAATGAACTCCATAATTATCTAATATGGTATCAGAATCCATAAAACTCAAACGATATTTGATCCAAAAATTAAAATTGGGATCTGATCCAAGAATTGTGAACCCAAAGATGCACTATTTTGAGGGACATGCTGAGGATCCCACATCTGAAAGATGAAAAGAGACCTCACAACTTATAAGATAAATGAACTACTCCTCTCATTGTCAATTGGTTTTGAAATGGAACCGCATGTTTATCTAAATAATCCCATGTTTAACATTCGTGTCAATCAACAATAAGAACTAAATAAAAACATGTTTTTTTCAATCATATTTGTTTTGAGGTAAAAACTCATGTCTCATGAAAAATTCACTACGTACTGTCCATTTATGCTTATAGACTTCCAACTCGTAATTGTAATTTATTTTTTGCATTATACTTTTTCTAAATGTAAATGTTTTCAAATTTTGCAGGATGTCATAATAAGAACTTTATCAAATAAACTCTAAATTAGTTTGTTTATATATAATTTTGTAGGATGAGTTTGACATATGCAGAAACACGTTGTATTGGACCTGGAGCAGACACTTCAAGGCGTGTGCCTTGGCTTAAGAGACTCGTTGGAGTTCAGATCAAACATTTCACACATATTTCTTTTATCGATCAAGAAGGTTGGACTTCAAAGCTTCCTCAATTTTCGTATTAAAAGGTTGGACTTCAAAGGTTCCTCCATTTTTGTAATAATTAATGTGTGAAGTACTCTTAACATTCTCTTGGTTAAGTACTTCAACAATTTATGTATCTCTCTTTATGATTTGTATCATACTATAAATAAATAAATCGAGTAGCTACAGATTCATAGCTCTATAATTTGTATTCTATTTTTTACACTTCAAGTACTCCATGAATCCTCTCCCAACTAACAATTTATAGTTTGAAAATACTTTTTAGATTAAATTAAAAAGTATATAGAAAATTTGAGTATTAGTCCTTGTACTTTCAAATGTCAAATTTTGGACTCTATACTTTCAATAAATCTTAAAAGGAAAAAATACACTTTAAATTTGGTTGTATTTTGGTTCCTGAGTTTTCACACTCTACATTTTAACCCTTGAGGTTTGAAAAAATTGGGTAAAATTATTGAATTTGAAAACTCAAGGGGTAAAATTGTTGAGTAAGAAAAATTTTGTGTGTGTGTCTATATATATTGGCTATTTGGCTCGTTGAGTTGCGTTGGGTTTTTAAACCAACCCAATATTTGGCTTGTTAACATATTTTATCATTGTTTTAATTTACCAACTCTCAGTGGGGTTGAGAACAGTAACCCTATTAACATTTTTTTATCATCGTTTCTCCTGCGGCAACCGCTGGTGACCTTTTCAAACGACCGATGGCCACCACCGACGACCTTCTCCAGCGACCGGTGGTCATATCCAGCAACCGACATCTGCTGCTGGCAACCTTCTCCCTCAACCAACGGCCATATCCAACAACCGATGGCCACAACCAGCTACCTTCGCCAACGATGGATGGCAATCGTTGGTGACCATATCTGACAACCGACTTCCTCCGTCTGCGACCGTCTTTGGTGAAAATTTTCTGCTACCGACGGTACTCTCATTGTTCAAAATAATATGAAATGCACATGTACTTAGTTGGCTTGACTCTCTATTCCAACAATCTTTCTTCGGACTTACAAACTCAGCCCATTGTTGGCCATTATTTATTTTTTGTGAACCATAGTTGTTTTTTGTGAATCATGTAAATAGGCCCTTGATGGCCTACTAATATTTTATGAATATTCTACTCCTACATGACACTAATGTTGAAATATATTGTTGTTTTCTTGTCATCTTGAAAAAATAAAATACTAGCATTCTCTTTTTCAAAGATGTTCAATTTAATACATGTGTGTTAAACAAATGTAAATATACAATGGTCCTTTGAAAAAAAAAATAAATAAATAATAAATAAGTAATGGTCAATGTGTGTTAAGAAAATAAAAAAATAAAAAAAAACTCCTTCATTATGAAGACCTTCTTATTAATTGAAAAAAGTCATATAAAGACCCCATTTGTAAGTTTGAAAGAAGTTCAATGTGTGTTTAAAAAATGAAAGCTTGGATTTTTATATTTTGAAAGAAGTTCAATTTGTGTTTAAAAAAAAATACATGTACATTGTTTTTTTTTTCCATTAATCAATTGTCATTTGTTTTTTATAAATTGAAAAAAGTTCAATGTGTAGTAGAAAGAGAAAACAAGGCTACATTGCCTATAATTTCAAAGAAGTCAATTTCTAAAAAAAGAAAGATAAAAAATGAAGTTTTTTTTAAAAAGATCAATATCAATGCATTGAAACATTACTTTTGTGAATATTCCACTCAGATTCCACTAATGTTGAAATATATTGTCATTTTGAAGTTGACATCTCAATTGAGTATTGAAAAGTTGGGAAAATGTGTTTGCAATTGAATGGTATGAGAAAAAATTAAGCAAACATAAAGAGCCAACAAAAAATCAAACATATTCAGTTTACAAATGACTACACTAAATAACCCTGACTTAATAACTCAACTCTGTACCCTAAACACAGACATATTAACTCACAGACAAATTAACTCTAAACAACTTAACTCAACTCTGCACAACTCAATTCAACTCTTCACGCCAAACGCCCTCTAAAGACTAATTTTAATAGTATAGAGACTAAAAAAATATTTTTTTTAAAAAGTATAAAGACTAAAATGAAATGACACGAATGACTAATTTTAATAGTGTAGAGAAACTAAAAAAATCTTTCTAAAAAAAGTATAGAGACAAATGAAATGAGACAGGAAATAAATGACAAAATTAAGTATGATTTGAAATTCTTTTATGTGTTTGGATGCATAAAATGTAAGGAATTTGGAAGCACAATTGATTTTAAATCATATTTTTTAAAAATATATATATATGTTTCAAAATGGTCGGATTTGACAGAATTTTAAACTTTAAAACATTTGTTTCCAATTTTTTCCATAGAGATTTTTTTTTAATTTACGCTTCTATACACCTCCCTACGCAGTTCATACATATCAATTGTTTCTTCTAGATTCAGACTCAAGGTCATTCAAGATTAGGTTTCTATTCTGTTTGTTCATTATATTTTGCTCTCTTTTTTAAACTGAACAATAATTTAAATTTTTTTTCAACGCAACTTTTTGATTCTATCAAGTTTTTTATGGCCAAGCAAACTAGATGTGAATTTTTTTTATTTTGCTTTGTTCGTCTCCTTAAACATTGTTAATTTTTATTTTCTTCATTTGCAACTTCTTTTTCTTTTTATTTTTCTTTTACTAACATTTGTAAATTTTAATTTAACATTGTTAATTTTTATTTTTATTTGTAAATTTTAATTTAATAAGTTGATTTTGATTAATAGTATGTTTTCATGGTTACATATATTTGACATATTTGACATTATTATTAGATATTAAAATATTTTATTATTAATTAAAATAATCTCCTACAAAAATACACTCAAGTAGGGGAGTATATAACCATTTCAAAAAGAAATTAGGGGAGTATATAACCATTTCAAAAAGAAAAATAAATTTAACAATAATAAAAATAAAAAATAAAAAATAAAAAAAGAATTTAGAACTGGGGATTTTGAGGGGTGCGCCAGGCCCAAACTGCAGTGCAACGCATGGGCGACGCTCGAGGGCCCCAGTAGCAAGCTACCTTAGTGGGCCCTCCCCCTGAAAAAATTAATTTAATATCATGTGGGCCGATGGCCCACGTATCAGATATTAAACTGATAAGAACAGATACTACACTTGATCTTAGCCAAAAGGCCGAGAAAGGTATGAATATTTCAGGCCGAGGAAACGCCCTTTTATACCCAGCGTCTTGCTCTCATTTTCTCAACCTGGTCGATGTGGGACAAGCTGATTTAGCGTCTTGTTCTCATTTTCTCAACCTGGTCGATGTGGGACAAGCTGATTTCAAGTTCCATTGTGTACCTTCCGTTTCTGCGTATTTCTATCTCAATTCATTGGATGGTTGATTCATGAATAGCCACTTTTCTTATTTTACTAAAGTGTTATGTAATAATGAATTAATAAATTATGATTTATTTCACTTAAAATATGTTTTCTCACTGATTTTTAGTTCCAAAAGTTGTAATAAGGCCACGTTTACCAACCGGTAAACGCAATAAATCATACTTAATTTGGAAATGTAGATCCCACTCGATTACGTTTGTTTGTATTTACTGTGTCTCGCAATGAAAATGAGGTATGGGACCCACTCTAGGATTCGTAATTCATCCCTGTAATCGAATTACATCCAAAATCGTCTTCAATCCGATTACATAAATTTATTACGTGGGACCCACTGCACTTATTGAGCACACTCTCCTAAATTGCCCTTTCTCTCTCGTCCACGTGGTGATTTTCTTCAATGTTCTCATACCGATCGCTGATATTGCTGACCATTTTTAATGTGAGCTTATCGATATGCAGTAAGCAGTAGCAATAACGCGATTTTAATATATATATTTTTATGCATGAGTTTTGGCTTGACCATAGTTTGATCAAGATGATGAGATCAATAATATATATTTTTTATATTTTGATAGAGATGAGATCGATAATTTTTTTTTTATGTGTGAGTTTTAGCAACCATATTTTGATTGAGATGAGACGATAATATATATATTTTTATGCGTGAGTTTTGGCTAAGCCATATTTTGATTGAGATAATGAAATCGATATCGATAATATATATTTGAAATCGATATCAATAATATATATTTTTTGTGCATGAGTTTTGGCAGTCATATTTTGATTGAGATGAGACAATAATATATATTTTTTATGCATGAATTTTGTCCAGGCCAGACTATATTTTAATCGAGATGGTGAGATTGATATCGAGATCGATAATATATATTTTTTAGGCTTGAGTTTTGGCAACCATATTTTAATCGAGATTATGAGATCGATATCGGTATTGGTAACACGATTAATTTGTTTATTATTAGGAGTGCATAATGGTAATCGTATATATTGAAAAGTTTGGATTGCCATTATTGATTATAATTGGAAAACAACGTCAAACGTAATTCTTCTTCATTACGGGTCATTACGTCTACTCCACAATCCTATTACATTTATCTCACAATCTTATTACGTTTACACCAAATCCATTACATATTGGTAAACACGCCCTAAGTGTGGTAAAGTCCGATGTTATAGTCTATAATGTTATTAGAATCTGACTTGAAAGGAAAAATGACTTCTGATTTTCCTTCTATTCATACTTTAATTTAAATTTAATTTCAGTTTTTTTATATTTATTTTATACTTCTTAATAGTCAATATTGATGTTTATTGGAAATATGAAGACTGTAATTGTTTATATTGAGATTTAAACAAACATGGATACTTAGGGGAAAAAGAAGAGAATAATAACTTTGTTTTGAGATTTTAAAAGAAACTAATGCTCAAAAGAAATAAATACAAACACCGATAGTTACAAGAAAATATATACATGTTGAATTTTATTGATATTCCAACATACAATAATTTGAGTTTAACTTCTAATTGTAAACATTTATTCTTAAATAATTTCAAAAAGAAAACATTAGGACGGATTGGTAGGCAATCTGAAAACAGGATTTTGAAAACAATAAATACAATGAAAATAGAGTTATATTTGATGTTTTCAGACATGTGTTTGGTAGCAAATTTAGAAATTGGATTTCAATTTAAAAAATTGTTCAAAATGTGTTCAATAATATTTTTATAGACTATGAACTAGTTGTAGTTGCAAAACTAAATATTAGGTTGAATATAAACTATTATTAATTAATATATAAACATGTTTTTTTGTTATAAATTCTATACAATTATTATAATATATTATATTGTTCATATTTTAATTTAACAAAAACAAATTGAATTTATAACATAAAATACTATATTTATTAAAACTTTTATCTTTTTTAACATAATTCTGTATTGTAAAATTTCAAATTCAAAATCTAGATACAATAAAAACATAAAAATGTTATTTTTAGAATCTCTACTATTTGAATCACAAAATTCAAAAACAATTTTCAAAAACACATTTGTCAAATGCATATTCACTTAACTGAACTCAATGAATCTAAAAACATAAAACATAATCTAAATTGTCTACCAAACAGGTCCTTAGTTCTTAAAAAAAAAAATCAAAGATAATTCTAACAAGAAATTTTGATAAACTAGAAAATCAAAAACAAAAACAACATAGTAAGACTTATAGATTCCTCGAACCTTTCTATAAACCTAAGACCCTTTCTATAAACCTAAGACATCGACATTCTTTTGAACATTGACATCTTAAATTCTGAATCCTTACATGACATAAATTGTGCGAAGGGCAATAGAGGAGAGAGAAAGAGATGCCAAAGGGTTAGCGAGAGAGAAATTGGGCAAGAGAACATTGTGGAACTTCGGTTAAGGTTGTTGATACTGACCTATTTCCTTTTAATTTATCATTTCATTTAACTAATGTTATTATTATTTTTATATATAATACAAAGAGATGTCCATAAAATAGTAAAAACAGAAATTAATCGAACCAAACTCAATATCTATGCAAAAATAATAATAATAAGTCCAATGGCGTTTAAAGTGCATAAATCATTCTTGGGAGAGGAAAAAATTGCACAAACTATTGAGTTTGTAACAATCACACCCTTAAAACTTTTAATTTGATCAATCAACCCCTGAACTTTGTTAAGTGTTGTAAACGATCCTTGTATTTTGTTAAGTGTTGCAATATTAAAAGTTTAGGGGTGTGATTGCAACACTTAACAAAGTATAGAAGATTGATTCATCAAATTAAAAGTTGAGGGGTGTGATTGTAACAAATCCCAAAGTTTAAAGGTGGTTTTTGTAATTTTCCCTAAAATAATCACTGAATTATACTAAAATGAGAAACAGAGAGGCAGAGAGAGACAGAGAAAGAGAGGCAAAAGATTTATATTAAGATGGAGAGTGAGAGGGGTAGGTAATGGATTTATATCAGACAATTTCTACAACCTCATAAGCTAAAACCATACACGGGTAAAACAAATTTAAACAAAACAGAGGAAAAGACAATATAAAACCTGATACAGATTTCTCAACACTACTGAGTTTTTATCTTTTCTTCAATTCTAGGCGTCATCTGTCCCAACCAGAGGGTCTCCTCCTTTCTCTGGGCCTATCACCAGAACTGCAATCAGATCATACGAGGCACCAAATGAGGATATTGATAAAAGTATTCATAGCAGTAAAAGTTCCAACAAACAGAAACGAGGAAAGATTTAACAACCTTTCTGAGTTCTTTTGGCTCGAGTATTCTCCAGAATTTGGAACATATGAGTTCGCCCTCGGCGCAGGAGGTGCAGGGCTGTTTTCGCCCCCGCCAATCGAACCACCTGATACGAAGCCAGCTAATGTTGGTCTTTTGTTTGCTGGCACACTATAGCTGTTATTTGAACCCTGACTTGGGGGGGCCGATGAAGCGGCAACGAAATTGCTCTTAAACTGCGCTATCATTCCTGTCCTCAGAGAATTTACAGCTGCAGATCGACTTTGAACATTGTTTGTTGAAGGATTACTACCACTGCTTTCTGGGTTATACCCAATTCCTAGACCGAAATCCACTCCACGCACGCCTCGACCATTGCCGCCTCTCCCTTTACCCTTTTTCCCACCACCGCCACCACCTACAAGACAACAACGTATCGTATAAATATATAATTGGTTAATTTTATCAATACGTTGATAATTCACAGCTTGGAAGAGAAATTATAGTCAGATGTTGAATAATACCTCCTTTTTTCCTTGCATCACGCTTTGACCTGAATCGCCCATCCTACAATGATTGCAAAGGAAAATGGTTCAGCAAAAAATTATGCTAGCAACTTTCTCAAACAACTATGCCTCACAAGCGGGGAAAATAAAGTGGGAGAAAGCTTAATGAAAGAACAAGGATAAGCAAGGCTATTAAGAATACACACACATAAAAGCCTAAAAACCATAGAAATCTCCCAAAAACTTACAAGAGGGAGCCCTAATTGTTAACAATAAAAGATAATAGAATGTTACAAAAAGAATCAGCCGTAAAAGCCCACAACGAGGCATTGCTGGACAGAGAATAAATCAAAACCAAGGAGGCATTTTATTTTTTTAAATGAATAACCGAACTTTCAATGAGAAAAAATGAAAGAATACATAGACATACAAAAATAAAGATCACAAAAAGGAGCCTATAAAAAGGGGCTCCAGTCAAGTAAAATGAGACCAAGAGGGTAATTACAAAAAGGCCTAGTCAACGAAGCCCAAAGAGAAACATAGAATCTAACAAGGAACCAAACATCAGTAGACAACCTATCCCGCGCCCCCTAAAGATTCTATTATTTCTTTCGTCCTAAAGACCCCAACAAAATAGCACACACCCTGACCTGTCACAAAACCGTCAATTTTGGACAATTCTCCCATCAATGCATATC
Source organism: Trichosanthes truncata (assembly GCA_033996785.1). NCBI lineage: Eukaryota > Viridiplantae > Streptophyta > Magnoliopsida > Cucurbitales > Cucurbitaceae > Trichosanthes > Trichosanthes truncata. Next base: position 8,150,325 of record JAWPNB010000007.1, read on the forward strand.
ATCAGTGATACACATTGAAATCCATAGCTAATAGCTATTAGGAGTATCGCTATCCATCCCAAAGAAAGCAAGTTTTTTAACTACATTAATTTTCAATTGCAACAAACCAAAAGTATCTTCTCAACATTTCTGCAGCCACTAAATGTGAAAAAAAAAAATAGAAGAAAAACTGATTTCAAACTAACAAATTGAAAAAAAAAAAAAAGAGGGGGGGGTGTAATTTATAAGCATAGAATAACAAAAAATTACCTTCATAGCCAGATCCATCAGCTCCACTGAAACATTCTGGCCAGCAGCAATCAAACTGTTAACTAATTCACCAGCAAAGCGAGCCTCTTTCTGGGTTATAAGGGTGTGCGCTCTCCCATCCTTGTCACCAGCACGACCTGTTCTACCAATACGATGAACATGCATGTCCATGTCTTTTGCAATGTCAAAGTTCACAACGGACTTGATTGACTTAATGTCAAGCCCACGGGCAGCAACATCAGTTGCAATAAGAACATGATAAACACCAGATTTAAACTTTTGCAGAGTTTCCATTCGAGATGCCTGGTCTTTGTCACCATGAAGAGCTGCAACCTTAAAACCTTTCTGCAGAAGTTGAGATTCAATCTCATCCACTGTGGCTTTTTTAGAGGCAAACACCAATACATCACCATCATCAATCATTTCAGGTAACTTCTCAAGAAGCCAAGGCAACTTCTCCAAATCAGAAGGAAGTACATGAACAACCTGTGTGATATCTTCATTAGCCATCCCAACCTCTCCTACCGTAACTCTTACAGGATCGGTGAGAATTTCTCTGGCTAACTTTTCAACCTTACGAGGCATTGTTGCAGAAAAGAGTAAGGTCTGACGGTCTGGCCGAATCTGACCAACAATGGAACGAATTTGCGGTTCAAATCCAAGGTCAAACATTCTATCAGCTTCATCAAGTACCAAGTATGTGGCTTTTGACATTGTCAAAGCTTTCATTTTTATCATATCTATCAGTCTGCCAGGAGTGGCAACAACTATCTCACACCCAGCTTTGAGTTCTTTAAGCTGATCAAATTTAGACATCCCACCATACACTGCAGAGACACGTACCCCATCTGCTTTTGAAAATTTTTTACACTCAAGGTATATTTGGTGTGCAAGTTCTCTGGTGGGGGCACAGATCACTCCAATAGGACCCTCCTCTTTTTCAAGTTCAGGTTGATCCATAATATGAACAATCATTGGAAGAACAAAAGCAGCAGTTTTACCAGAACCCGTTTTTGCTATTCCAATGATATCTCTCCCGGAAAGCACAATCGGTATAGCTTGGCACTGTATAGAAGTAGGTTTTTCATACCCGTGTTTTTTTATAGCATTCATAAGTTGAGGGGAAAATCCACAGTCTTCAAATGTTTTGATTGGCCTAGGAACATCAAAACCCGACACACAAATAGCCAAGCTCTTCCGGTACTCAGAAACTTCCTCCTCACTCATACCTAAAGATGAAGTATAAAAAAGAAAACACTCAACAAATTCAGAGCCTGAATTAATCATTTAAATTCTCCAAAAGCTCAGCAACTTTATCCTGGGAAACCACAAGCAAGGGAAGGCAAGAAAGAAAAAAGTGAAGATGTAATCGGACCTATAAAACAACAACAATAAAAAGGGTAAGCAAAAATAAAAACACAAAAATCCACATATTTCATTAGAAACATGGAACTCTTTTATTTGGGAAGCTCAAAACACCCAATTATTGTTGTAACGGGCCAAAAAACAAAGTGATGAATGAAGGTTGCACATCTTGGCAAATCTTTTAACTCTTCCCATGCAAGAAAAAAAAATCGTAGTCTCCATACATCATACAGTTCTTCCTTCCATAGAAAAAGAAATACCAACTTCGGCCACTTTTATGTCGATTTAACCGGCAATGATTTAAAGGAAGTTAACAAGATAAATTAATGGCCACAATGCACAAAATTATCATAGGCAGTCACATAAGCCAAGAAGAAAAAAATAAGAAAAAGTGCAAAAGCAATACTGAAATATAACCAACTTCAAAAACAAAACTGAACCATCACTTCCAACTAATAAATGACCTGATATTGAAGCTTTCTCCTCATAGAAATCTTTATTGAACAGCTCGTAATCCATGGAGCTATGATCTAGAGCAGGAATTGGTTCAATTTTTCTCTTCTCAAGAATCAGCATATTATCATCAGAGTTGTACTCAACCATCCCTGCATCCACAGCCTTAGCTGCCGCATAAACCTCCTCGTCCGAATCATAACCAGCGTTAAGCGCATCAGCTGCCAGCGTCAGTCCCACGTCCTTTTTTGCCCTTAGAAAGCTCTCCATTGGGTCATCCTCCTCGTCATCCCTATACTTATCCACATTCTCCTTCGGTTTCGGCGGCGGCGGCGCTCTCATCTCTTCGTGAATTCCCTCCATGAACGCGTCTAAAGGATCAATTTCTTCTTCTTCACCACCACCACCAGTGCCACCACCACCGTCGCCATTTCCACTCGCTTCCTCCGCTTCATTATCATCATATTCTATATTATCAACGTCGGTATCTTCGTAGTTGTCGTGCCCATGGCCTCGCGACGAAGGAGGGACGTAAAGCCGCTGAGGAGCTTGGGAGCGCTCGAAATTGTAAGTCGTTTGCCGGTTGATTCCAAACCCTTCAAAGCCGAACTTCCTCTTCGACATATCGTTTAGTCGACGATTCTGAATTAATCACGAAAAAGAACAAAACCCTAAATCGGCATGTGAAATCGAAGCGTTGGAGAAATCCTTAATCTGAGATTTGGGAATAATTTAGCTGAAGCTAGGGTTTATGTAATCGGAACGGCGCCTCGACGGAGAGGAAGAGGATTTATTCGTTCCGTTGGCTCAGTGAATAGTCCGATATAGAACCGACGGCGAACAAGGTCAGATTTTGGGCGAATTTGTGATCTTGGGTCGGCGGGTTGACCCAGATTTGGATTCTCAAAACCCGACATATCGACCCGAATCGTTCCAAGTGATATTGTGGTTGGGCCGTAATCCTAGGCTTGCAACATTTTCCAAGTAAATAAGAGTGTTTGTTTAGCAATTATCAAATAAGCAAATCTATTTTAGGAAATAAATGTATATAGGTATAGTCTTTCTCTTAGATTTTTTTTACTATTTATTTATTTATTGTTCACTTATAAATAGTATATTCTTATTTTATTTAAAATTTTTGTTAAAAAAATAAAAATATATATTGATCAATTACAAGCTTATGCTACTTTTGTTGAAGAAAAAAAATCATGTAATCTTATGTCTCAAAAAATTTTGAACAATTATAAATGGTAAATTAATTAATTCATTCATTCATTATCAATAATAAATAAAATATTAAAAAGTTGAAATACAAAAAATTTTGTCATTCATCCAAAAGATTTTTTAAAAAATCTTAATTATAATGAATAACATGAATTATAATATGAAATTAAATTAGGAAACAAATTTTATCTTCGTTGAGTTTGAAAAGTTCATTGTATTGTATCTTTTTTTTTAGAGAACATTGTATTGTATCTTAAATTGTGACAATCATTTTTTACTATTTTGTCCAAATGTTAATTTTATAAATTTGATTGTGCTCCTTAATTTGCTTTAAAAAATGTACTCCTTAATTAATTACTATTTGTATATTTATTTTATTCCACTCTCCTAATTTAATTCTTGACATTACCTCTTTCACCATCTATTTAATAAATACACTTTTATATATATATATATATTTTAAATAAAACTTCACACACTCAAAGTATTAAATATAAATATTAAACTAAAAATTACAAAATTACAAAAAAAAAAATAATGTTCTTATTTTGTAATAATATAATGTTATATTTAACATATAAAACCAAATATTCTATTTAAAAATTGTAGTTTGAGTAAGCTATTCTAATTGGTTATAATTTCTATTAAATTGAGCTAAAAAAGATAATATGATATAATGTTATTTTTATACAATATAATATTCTATTTTGTAACATTAACTTTTTTTGTAAATTATTATTATTCTTTTTTTAAAATACCTAAATTCTTATTATTCATTAATTATATTTTACACAAATGTGATGTTTAAAATTATACACAACTTATAGCACAATTATTGCGCAAAAACTGAGTACCACGATGACTAAACAATGCAAATTATATAAAACTGAGTACCACTAAGAATTAATTCTATTGAGTTTAAACGATCTACAATTAACAAAATGCAAGCCCTGCACAAGGAAATTAAATTCTAGCAATTTAAAGGAAATAAACAGCTAAAATTGATAACAAACAAGACGAGAATCGAATGACTAAGGCGCTAGAATTTATGAAATTTCACTATTAATTTTTGTTCCCAGATGCTGTGTGATGATATAGCATTGTGCAATATTATTGCATTGTGTAGTAACGAAAAAACCTGAGAATAAATTTCAAAAATTATTTATAATCCTTGAATTTCAGTTTTAAAGCAAAGTTTAACATATGTCTATGAAAACTCAGCTTTCAACTCATGGATAGCCCCAATTTTCCTAATTTTACAAGTCAAAAGTACACAGTCTTCCATAGGATTTAAGATTCTCCTTTTGGAAGATGAAGATCGATTCCTTGGAGAAAATGTCAGAGCTCCAAAGTCTTGCTTCGGATAATTCTTAGATTTGCTGGTGAATCCTTGTGGGATTGACTCGATGTTCCATAAATCTAAGATTCTCCTATGAGAAGATGAAGATCGATTCCCAAAAGAAAATGGCATAGCTCCAAAGTCTTGCTTCAGATGATTCTTAGGATTTGGTGGTGAATCCATATGGGATTGACTCGGTCTTCCTTAGGTCTAGATTCTCCTCTAAAAAGATAAAGGTCGATTTCCTGAAGAAAATATTAGAGTCCTCTCCTTATAGAAAGATGAAAATCAATTTCTTGGGAAACTATCGTTATTCGTTATTCTCCTATTAGAAAGATGGAAACCCATTTCTAAGGAGGTATTAGGTTTTCTTCTCACATGTTTCCTTACTAGGTGGAGTCTATTTATTGGTCAAAACATGAAAACATGGATTGGGCAAGTGTCCATTTGTTACACCTATTTCTACATTTTGGAAATATATATATATAATTGGAAAGAATGAAATTTGAGAAATTAGGTATTTGGATAATTATGGTTTTAGTTGGGAAGATAAGGATTGGTTTCAATTAAATAATTAATTAAATAATGAAAATTAAAAAAAAAAAAAAAAAAAAAAAGAGAAAGTGGGATAAATATATTTATATATATATTTATTAAATAAAAACATGTGGCTTTAGTGAAGTCACACAAAGGGAAATGGTTCTTTGTCTAGAAATTAAATAAATAATGTTTAATAAAACAAAAAGGATGGGTATTGTGGGAGAAGTTATCACGTAAGGAAGAGGAAGAGGAAGAGGAAGAAAGTGAAGAGAAGGAGTGTGATTTTTGGGCTATTTTGAAGTAGAAAAGAAAAAAATAAACAAAGAGAACCTCTCACAACCTTGGATTGATGTTTTAGGTAAGTTCTCTAACTTTTGATTGAAATTTTTCATGAGTTTTAGAACCAATTAGTGAGTTTTCTTTATGGGTTTTCTTCCTTTAGTTGGAAAATCCATAAAATAGCTTGAAAACAAAGATGATGGTGATGTTTGAGTAAAAGAGGGAAAAATGATGAAAGTCATGAGTTTTATCAAAGTATAGATTGAAGGGGATTAGTTGTATGTAGAAATTTCAAGCTTTTATGGAAAAGAAAACCAATGATTGTGTTCATGGAGAAGAAGGAATGAGAAGAATGAGATTTCTTATGGAAAGGGGATACAATAGAGTTTATTGGAAACTTTATTTCTAGTTTATGGTCTTAAGTTCTTGGTAATTTAAGAGTAGGATCATGGAAATTTTGGTTAACTCATGAGTTAAAGAGAAACTAAAGTCTTGGGGTTATTTATCATTGTTACACTTTAATTTTGGCATTAAGAGGTTAGTAATATGTTGACAAATTATGATTTCAGGACAAGCGGAGATTTGAACCATTTACGACCCGAACAAACCTCGTTTGTAGTAGTTGTGAGTGGTTATTTTATAAAGTATTTCAATTATTTTAGTAATTGATGAGATTTTATGAGATTTGAAATCAATTGCAATTAATATTAATGCAAATGATTTAGTTATTTGAAAATTTGGAGGAAATTACGTGTATTTCACAAATTGTTTATTATTAAGATTGATGATTTACTAATTTGATAAGAAAGTGACATATGATCACTAAATTGAATTCATGATTTAGCATATTTGAATTTGAAGAGATTTATGTTTATTGAAATTTAGCTACAATGACTTAATTATTTGAATTAATTAAGCTTATAAAATGTGAATTTATGGAAATCTCTTGATTGTAGCCAATTGGCAAAAAGTTCAAATTATTTGAGGTGAAATCAAGTATATGTAAGTTTTAGAAATAACTTGATTTTTGAATCATGATTTTAGTTGATCTTTGACTTATGGCTTAAAGTTATGAAACCACAATTTGAGAATGTGTGGGGTTTGAGAACTTACGATGATTAGTATATAGAAATTGTTTTCAAACCACTAGACCTTGTACCCATGGTTATTACCTGTATGCTATGAGAATGTGTTTCTATAGTATGCTAGTGTGCTCAGGCCGCAGGGGATGTAGGGGAATGCCGAGGCCATTAGGTGCAGAATCCGGATTCCGAATCCTAGTCCAAATCCTGGACCTGAGGCATTACAGATATTAGAGTTTGTTTTACGTGCACGTATGACATAATTTGCTATACTATGTATCTATAGATTACTCGATGCATAGTATGGCAGGGATTTGGGTACAAGATTGGTGATGAGTTTTGTTGGCCTATTATTTTGTGCTTTCTTTAAAAAGTTATTGCTGCAAATCTCTATGATGTTTTACTTATCTTGTGTATTTAGATTGTGCTTAGTATATAAAGTTTTATCAAACTTTGAATTCCTTTTAATATAAAAGGTTTTTGTCGAGAGGTTATTTTTCCTATTAACTTACCACTCACTAGGCTCTATTAGCTCATTCATTCTTTCTAAATTTTTCCTCCAGGTAGCGACTGAGTTTCTAACGAGCCTACATAAGTTGATATCTGCCACCAGACTTGATAGTTTGCATATCATTTTGTATGTACATATTTACAAATACTTCTTGTGTAACTGATGTGGCTAGTTCCATTTTGGGATTTCCTTTGGTTTGTAATATAAAACCCACATGTTTATCTATTAATAAGTTTGTCGGATTGTGCTGAATTTCTAAAATAGTTGTTAGAGTTTGAACAGGTTAATTTGGGAGTGTATATGTTTTCTTTTCAGGTGTGTTTTACTCAATTTTCAGGGGAAACTGTGCCGAATTTTTTTTAACAAAATTAAATAATTAATTTTGTATCAACAAGTTTTGGTTAGCCACTTATGATTTTCAAAACTAAGATTTGTTTTGCAAAGTTTGACGTTGGGTTCCATAGTAGTAGTAGAGATCTAATGTCCGCATGCTTCATCCCAGGTTAGTTAGGATAATTTGGGTTGGGGTGTGTCACCATTTCTCATAGGTTGAAAAATGGAGACATGGATTGAGACATGTAGCCAACTCTCATAGGTTGAAGAATGGAGACATGGATCGAGACACGTGGGGGGAAGAGAAGAAAAAAAAAAGGATTGCCATGTGGGGCCAGTTGAGGGCCTCATCAACCAGTTGAGGTCGGTGCACATAGCACCTCTGCCATGCAGGCCTGATATGCTTGGTGTACCTGCAAGCTTGCAGGCGTGCCTCGACCCATTTTTTTTTTTATAATTCAAATCAACCTCTTTCCCTCATCGTTTTCTTTATAAATAAGAGGGTTGTCTTCTCCATTTTATTTCATCTCTATCTCTCACTCTTTATCTCTTTACTTCTTCATTTTCCTTAAAAGGTTGGTTCAATATCTTCCTCTTATTCTTCTTGAACTCTTGGCGATGAGTATTCTTTCACTGCTCCAGAAGTTGGAGAATCTTCATTTGGAGATGAGTCTTTTAGTACCAGTTACTATAAGGTTCATTCATCTCCTGACGATGATGTTGATGTCACTCTTATGCGTTCTCAAAGTTTATCTTCTTTAGTGATCGCGACTCAACTTGAGCAATTGCCGTCCAAATATGATATTCCTCAAGATGTACATATGAGGGTTCTCGACCCTAGTGATTGTATGGATGATCCTTTTGAAGGGGGAGTGGTTTTCTACTTGGCAATGTTTTGTTTTGGCATTCGTCTTCCTTTACCTCTCTTTTTACAACATTTTTTTACATCTATTCGTTTGACTCCTATGCAAATAGGTCCTAAATGATGGAGTCACCTTATTGGTTGCTACATCCTATGGTTAACTTATGACAATGCATCTCCTTTAACTCCACACACTTTTATATCTTTACATACTTTGAATCATAATCCTTCTTTCGGTCATCTTTTTTACTACTTAAGAGCAAAAAAGAAAATTTTGGTAAGTGGGCCCACTTCGGTCCACCGATGGAAAAATGGTTAGTTTTTAGTAAGCAGAAATTGGCTCGTTCGGGGCCCTTAAAATTCAACTTTGGGGTTCCAATGAGATTTGGAGAATATGGTGGGTGTTTATCTATTCTTTTTTCTTGTTTGGAACCATCGACTTTCTTTTGTTATCTAATTGAATTCCTTTAATTTTTTAAGTTCCTTGTGAGATTCTTAGTTCTTCTGTTGCTAAAGAGTTTGCAAGGACTGTTTGTTATCTTGAGAATATCGTTCAGGATAGTCTGACCCTCGTCTCTCAGAACAACTTGATCTCTACATGCTTGCTCCTCCTTATACATCTAGAAGTGAGTTTTTTTTTTGTTCTATTTTTTGTTTTCCTTTTATTTCTTCTCATATGCTCGACCTCGACCTCATAGGGCAGGATTGGCCTCAGCCTCACAGGGCAAGGGCAGCCTCGACCTCTAAAGGCTTAGCAGGCTTCTGTTATGCATCTTTTCTTACATTCTTTTTATGGGTAATTTTCAGATATGCCTGATCGTCTGGTTAATTTGTCATGTTTCATGCATAGAAAATCAAAGAAAAATAAGAGTGGAGATGCTAGAACTTCTAGGGGAGATTTTGATGGAGTGAATATTAAGAATGCGGAAGCAATTTTGGATCTTAAGCACTCTAATTTGATCAATTTTATCAAACAAAAACATGCTCAAAACTGGAAAAACAGAGAATAAGAACACAAACCTTTGTAGCTCAATATTCTCTTAATCCGTGGGCTTTCTTTGAACACAAACGAGTTGTGGACCTCCTCTAGAGTATTCCCTACTATCCTCAGGCCTTGGAACAAATTGTGGGATCTTTGATTAAGAGAATTTGGGAGAAGAATGAGTAAAGGTCTTAAACAAATAGCTAGAGAATTTTCTTCAAAAATCTCTTTTTTGCTAATCCTCTCTTTCCCATTGTGTTTCTTCTCTATTTGTAGAAAACCACAAGCTTAGTGAAGAAGCCAATTGAAAGAAGATAAGCTTCAAACAAGAAGCTTAGTGAAGAAGTTATGAATTTGGTCCATATTTCATTTCCAAATGAATTTGAATTATCTTTTAATTTTAATTCAAAATTAATATAAAATTAATTTTAAATTAAAATCAATTTATAATTAATTAAACAATTTAATTAATTTTAAATAAATATTTAATTTAATATCAAATATCAAATTAAATAATTGGACCAATTTCAATTTCTCAAAACGAACGTTCGAACATGAATCCCTATTCATGTTTTAAACCGAACCAATATTTAAATCATATTTAAATATTTCCAACTCTTCTTAATCATAGTTTAATTCATAATTAAGCTATGAAACGTTAAGTATATCGCATATAATTAACTTTTTCTCCCAAATTCGAATTTGAACAATTCAAATTCTTTTCTCTCAAATTGTTACAAGGCATAGTCCGAGCTAGTAAGGAGAACCTAATGGACCTACAGATCATGAGCTCCAACGATACGAGATTAACCGGCCAAACTCTTTAGCCTAGCTAATCAACATTCGTTAACCACCGGGACACTCCACTAAAGCCCAGTGGCTGCACTCTCCTCACTGTAGATATATTTCTGTCCACTCGATATAACCATGATTAGTAAGTCGATCCTTCACAGGTCATTCGTAATTACAGTTGGGTCAAATAAACCGTTTTACCCCTGTAGTTACTTCTTGTTCCTTAAGTCCCACTGATCCTCTAATGAACAATTTGGTTTGTGGTCTAACCAACAAACCGTATCCCTCTCGGGCCAACGAGAGGGTGGGCCCATTGTTCAAGACCCGGAGTCAGTACTTAAGGGAACAACCTCTCTACTAAACCCTAAAGCGGGTAGGAGTGAATTCCATCTCGCATGACTATGTTCCTAACTATCTACCTGGTCTTATCCCCAAAATGGGAGGCTTATTGAGTCGGCGATCTCGGGCCACTCTCACCCATGCAAATCTAAGGATAATCCCGAATAAACAGGAGTTCATAGCACACTCAGGATTAAGATCGAGTTACCTAGGTCATCGTATGAATATAGTCAGTTAAGACAGTAAACGGAGTTATAAAGTCTAAGTGACTATTTTGCGGTCCAGTCTTATGCAAACTCATTGCATAGGACACCCCCACTTTCATGTCTCCACATGAACGATTCAGGATCACATCGTTAGTACTATACAAAGTGGGCCGCATCCATAGTGTCTCTAGGATAAGGTACCCAGCCCTATCCCTATACTATAGACCGTTCTGGCTATAACTCGAACTTGATCCACTTTTATGTCATACATAAAGTTCAAGTATACATATTATAGCCAAGGGTACTTAGTTCATTGGATTTGGGTTATAGAATACACAATTCACTTTATTCAATAACACATTTACTGAATAAACCTCAATAACATCTTTATAGTAAAATAGAATATACATTCAGTTTACAAAACCACGAGTTTTAGGACATAAAACCCAACAGATTTAAGGACTAATATCACTGATCTTACTGAAGATGATAACTTAGGGCCTCAAATTCCACTAGCTCCACCTCGTGCTTCTGTTTCTGATCCTCGTAGAACTCATCGAACCCACTCTTCTTCTTGTCATGATGATTCTCCTGCTAGGCTTCTAGCCTTCACTCTTCCTGATGTTTATTCCAGTGTAAGTCGTGTGGCTGATGTCATTAGCCAAACTTTCAACCTTTAGTAGGGTTTAGGTTCCAATCACCCTACAGGGGAGCTGGGGATTTGAGACCCTTCAAAAGCTCACTCAGGCCTTATACGAGATTCATCATGTAAGTTTTCTTTTATTTTCCCTTCTTTTTTACTTCTTTTCCCAATGAGATTTTTCACATATATATTCTTTGGTTCTTCTTTCTAGGCTTTTGGTTGAATCTCTACAACATCAATCAGCATGGCTGAGAAAATCAATTATCTTCAGACAAACAATGTTCCACTAGTTGAGCAATGGAGGGTGGTGTAACTTGGTCTAGGCAACGTGTCTCTCGTCGTCAACCCATCGTGAACTTTGACTTTCTAGTAGGGGTGAAAACAGGTCAGGTCGATTTTAGAAAGAAGAAATTCGACCCAACCTGCTCCTTCTCGACTTCGATCGAGTTAAGTCATTTTTTACTCTTTTTTGTTTTTATTTTTTTCCTCCTTCCCCTCTCTCCATATATGAAATTTCATATCTAGTTGTTTAGAATTATGATTTGAAATTCTGAGATTTTCTTTTATAACACAATTTAAAATTTCTCTAAAAAAAAGAAGATAATACTTTGAAATTTCAAATCTATTTTTTCAACCAAAAGATCTATTTTGTTATGAGTTTTTTTTTCTTGATTTTTCAAATTTATTTTAATAAAATCCCCCATTTTCATATTTCTTTTCGCACAACCCATTTTTCCATTTACACCTTCGATTCTATTTCGCACCACCCTAGTCGAAATCTTCAAAGAAATCCTAAATTGGAAGATCAGGAACAGAGAAGAAGAAGAAGAAGAAGAAGAGACACAGAGTTGAAGTCTGAGCAGTTGTCGGACGATGAAGGAGGCGAGGCGAAGAGTACCTCGTCAAGATCATCATAATCCAAGACTCAAACCATTGAAAAATCTGATTTGTTGTCTCTTAGGGCAGGAACGAGTTCAATCTCCACTCCAAAGCCATCATCAACGGTGATGACGTTGCAGAAAAAAGGGTGATGGCTAACACATGCAAGAAGAAGAACAAATTCAAACCATCGACAATGTGAGAGAGAGAGAAAAAGAGAAGCACATATGTGAATGACAAAGGAGGAGCAAAAATAAGGGTTTAATTTTAAGTTTACGCGTGTGGTACACTAGGGTTAAAAGCTTAAATACCAGTGGTTTTGGTTAAAACCAAGTGTTGGGAGAAAAATAACAATATAATAATAATAAAATTACTATTACAATATTAATTCTCCCATTCCACAGAATAAGCCAACCAAACAAGAGTCACAATAATAATTTAAAGAGAGATAGGGAAAAGAGAACGAGATCGAAGTTTATACTGGTTCGCCCCAAACTCGGGACTAAACTCGAGACTACGTGCAATTTCTGAAACTGCAGATTCTACTAAATGGGAGATTACAATAAGCCTCAAACTAGCGCTACAAACTAACCCTCAATAGCCCAACAATGGTTATTGACTTCCAAGTATCACAACCCGATATCTTGGGATAAACAATAAAGAATAAACCCTCAATCCAAGAAGAGAATACTCTCAATTCTCTCACTCTCACTCACTGTCGCACACAAAATCACACACTGTGATTTCAATTAAAAAAAAGATGAAAGGTCACACACTGTTTTTCTTCTTCCAGTCAGTTTCGGCCAACATACATGTACATATATATATATGCAGCCATTAAACCTAAATTAACCATAGTGGGCCTTAAATACTAAATGGGCCAAAAGCTCCAACAAACCAAATTGATTTTGTGTGTGCATGTCTCCAAAATAAAGAGGGATATTATTGTAAATTCAATAGCATTAATTTGGCTCCAAAACCAAATAATCTCCCACTTGGAGACAAAATAATGATCTTTGTCTCCCACTGCAACAGAAATCTGATCACCTTGGCACACTCCAAGGCACAACTCCCACTACAACTGTTATTTCTCAACTTCTTGGCAAATTCCAAGACTCAAAATACCTGAAAAACAAAAAAGTCACAAAACATGCAACCATCAGAAAATAACTGTAGTGCATCTGTGCTCATCAGCCATATGCATATTGAAAAACTTCCTAAGCAGATAGATCTTATTATTTGTGCAGGGTTTTTCATACCTGTTTGTGAGCGCTTCCATCAATTTAATTGCAGTTGTCTCTCTGGCTACCTGACTAGCCAAGTCCATTAACAGACACATTCTAATCGCGGCAACTGCTTCTTCATCCAAAGTCTCCCAATCTTCGTCTTTCATTCCTTCTGGTCTCTTTTTCAAAGCCTTACCCAGCTTTTTAACAGTCAAATAATCTTTAACCATCATCTTCCAATACCCAAAATTTTTCCATCAAACTTCATGACTCCATCAAAACTTGTTGGCTCCACGTATCCCATGACTCCTGAACCAAAAGCTCTAATACCACTTGTTGGGAGAAAAATAACAATATAATAATAATAATATTACTATTACAATATTAATTATCCCCTTCCACATGATAAGCCAACCAAACAAGAGTCACAATAATAATTTGAAGAGAGATAGGGAAAAGAGAACGAGACCGAAGTTTATACTGGTTCGCCCCAAACTCGGGACTACGTCCAGTTTCTGCAACTGCAGATTCTACTAAATGGGAGATTACAATAAGCCTCAAACTAGCGCTACAAACTAACCTTCAATAGCCCAACAATGGCTATTGACTTCCAAGTATCACAACCTGATATCTTGGGATAAACAATAAAGAATAAACCCTCAATCCAAGAAGAGAATACTCTCAATTCTCTCACTCTCGCTCACTGTCGCACACAAAATCACACACTGTGATTTCAATTAAAAAAAAAAAAAGATGAAAGGTCACACACTGTTTTTCTTCTTCCAGTCAGTTTCGACCAACATACATGTACATATATATATGCAGCCATTAAACCTAAATTAACCATAGTGGGCCTTAAATACTAAATGGGCCAAAAGCTCCAGCAAACCAAAATTGATTTTGTGTGTGCATGTCTCCAAAATAAAGAGGGATATTATTGTAAATTCAATAGCATTAATTTGGCTCCAAAACCCAACAATAAGAACCAAACCGACCCAATTCATGCCAGTTCGATTCGGTCTGTATAAGTTTATAAATCGAACCGACCGAAACCGAACTGATTGATTTGGTTCGATTTGGTTTCTTACACCCTTACTTTCTAGTAAAGGATTTTGTTACCTTTTGCAGTAATCCAAATGCTTTTCCTAAGGATTACTCAGATAATGAGGGTGGAGACGATATGAAGACTGAGCAGGCAAATCCCGAGGATGGAGGAAATTAGCTTCTAATTTTATCGTCTTGTACTTTGTTTTCTTTGATGACTATTGTAAGATTGATTGTCCTTATAGGCTGTGGTCGGCCTCGGGCTCATAGGCTATGGTCAGCCTCGACTTCATAGGTTATGGTCAACCTCAGTTAATTTTAGCTCCTAGTTTCCAAAAAGCTTGCAGTGGTTTGAGACTAGATTCACATTTTGTTTTGTTGCTTTTTGTTTAATAGGGAGGCATATCGCATTCTTCTTGCTTTTTTTTAATAGGGAAGCATACCCCTTTGTAGCCCCCTACTTAAGACAAATTTGTTGAGACAAGTTTGTGTTTAAGTACAAATTTTGTTAAACTTCAAAAGAAATGACTTTATTGATTAGCTTTAATAAACTTGTACATGTGCTCTTTTTAGAGAAAATAAAAATAAAAATAAATGACCCTATATACTAAAAATGAAAGAATTAGATATGGAAAACAATAGATAAGTTCTCAAAGCTCCATAAGAGTGTGGTTGGCCTCAGCCTCCTTAGGGTCGACCTCGACTTTTTCATGATGTAAATGAGTGACTTCTTTCATCTTCTTGACTTCTTTCAATGTTGTACAGTAGCACTCTCTTGAGACCTTTTGCCCCCCTTTCACTATTTCAATCCCATTTGAGGTTAGAAATTTTAGCAGTTGATGGAAAGTTGAAGGCACAACTTTCAGTTCGTGCAAGGTAGGTCTTCCTAGTATGGTATTATATGCTGTCATGCAATCTACAATTAGGAAGTTGACCATTTTGGTTATGTTATTATGCCCACTTTCGAAGGTCACTAGAAGTTCTATGGTACCTTTCATAATTACTTTTTCTTCTCCAAATCCTACTAATGGTGTTAAGCTTAGCTTTAGTAATTTCCTTCCTAGTTTCATTGCATTAAATGCATCAAGGGATAAAGACATCAACTGAGCTTCTGCATCAATAAGGATCCTGTGGACTTTTGTTGGGATTTATGCCCTAAAATCTCGTAATTAATTATTTATTTAATAATTAATAATAATTTTGATTATTTTATTTGCAATATAATATTATCCATTATATGAAAAATTCAAGGTTATTAGTGTAATCTTGAACATTATGTGGTTGACATACGAGATGATCATGTTCAAGAAATAACCTAAAGGGTCATAGTATATGGATAAGGTTGGGTGCCTTATCCTGGTAACACTATTGATACGGCCCACTTTGTAATAGTTACAAATAATTTGATCCAAATCATTCATGTGGAGACATATGAGTGGAGGTATCTTATACAATGAGTTTGTATAAGACTAGACCACAAAATATTTAATCTCTCTTTATAAATCCGTTAATTGAAAAGATTAATATTTCATCAGGATGATCATATGCAACTCGATCTTAATTCTGAGTGAGTTATGAACTCCTGCATGTGAGAGCTTGTCCTTTGATTTGCATGGGTGAGAGTGGCTTTTATAGCCGATTCAATATGTCTACCATTTTGGGGACTTGACCAAACAGGGAGCTGGGAACATAATCTCACAAAATGAAATTTACTTCTTCCCATGTAGGGTAAGTAGATGAATAGTTCCCTTAAGTGCTAATTTCGGGACTTGAACAATGGGGTCCCACCCTCTCACTGGCCCATGAGGGACTTAGTTTATAATTAGATTATAAACAGATTGTTCATTAGAGCATCTGTGGTACTTAAAGTGCAAGATGTAATTATAGGGGTAAAACGGACTTTTGACCCAACTATAATTACGAACAACTCGTGAAGGATCAACTTGCATGTAATGATTATATCTATAGACACAACATGTCCTACAGTGCATAAGAGTGCAACTCTAGGTCTATAGTGGAGTGACCTATAGTTAATGAATGAAAATTAATTAATTAAAGAGTTTAATTAATTAATTTTGTATCATTGGAGCTTATAATCTATAGGTCCATAAGGTCCCATTGCTAGCTCATAGTAACACTAAAAGATTAATTTAGTTGAAAGAAAATTTTGAAATGTTCAAATTAATATTAATTTGAAGTGTTCAAATTAATATTTAATATATTATATATATTAAATATAAAAGAGAAAAATATATTTATTGTATTTGATACATTAAATATTAAAATTTGAAATGTTCAAATTTAATATTTAATTTGAAGTGTTCAAATTAATATTTAATATATTAGATATATTAAATATAAAAAAGGAAAATATATTTATTGTATTTGATACATTAAATATTAAAATAATTAATGAATATTTGATACATTAAATAAAAGATATTTATAAAATTTGAATAAGATTCAAATAAATAAATATCGTAGGAGATTTAAATGAGATTCAAATAAGTAAAAGATATATTTTAATATATTAGATATTAAAATATATATTTTAATTATGGCAAAGACTTATCCTTGGTCTCTATAAATAGGACCCTTAGGTTGAGCCATTAGACATAACACATATCTCATCAATAGAGAATTAGAGAATTATCTTTAGATCTCTTCCTCTCCAATCACTTGTGGATTTTCTTTCAAGAGGCTCCCACAAGTCTTGGTCTTATGTTCGAGTTATAGCTAGGAAGATTTTATGGAAGAAATAAAGATCCGTCAGAAATACCTTCATATTTACTCCAAGTAAGTTTACTTAACTTTAATTTTTAGTTTAATTTTAAATAAAATCAAAGACGATCCAATGCTTCCGCTGCAGAGTGAAACGTTCATTCCTACAACTTTTACATTTGCAATTGGTAAAGTAACTACTAGAGCATCATTATGGGGTTGAATTATACATGATGCTTCAGCTTCTATGAACTCTAGACTTTAGCTTACATCTCCTATTTGGACAGGATACATACCTCTGTGTTTAGGTTCAAATCGAGCTTCTCTTGCCTTGCCTTTTCTTTTTCTATTCGATTCTCCCCCAATAGGTCCTCCAAAAATAGTTTGGATTTCTCTCAGGGGATCTTCACGAGGCTGAGGTCAACCCTCTCCTCAGCCAACTGCAACTACTCCTATGGCGACGAACTCAGACCTCCAAAGCATAATCGAGGAAAAACGAAGAATCAGCTAACATAATTGGCATCTATGCTAACTTATGTAAATTTTTTGAAGAATATTTATGTCACATGTAGGGTAAAGATTCAAACCAATAATTTCTTAGATGAAGTAGAAAAATTTATAAATCGTTGAGCTTATTTTCATATTGGTCAATATATATAACTTCAATTCATACTCGCATTATCATGTTCATATACATATTCAACGTCAAGCTATCCATTTGTTAAAAGCAAACTAGACAAGGACTAAAATGATTGTTTTTTTTAAAGATCAAGGACTATGATGGATAAGTCAATTTGAGCATAACTTAATGAATAATGCACCAACTACAATTCTAAAGGGCGATGGTTTGATCTCCACCCCTACAATTGTTGAACTAAAAATAAAATAAAATGGAACCTAAAAGTGTTTAAATCATAATCAACATTTTTAAAATTTATGGACCAAAATAGAATAAACTTCAAAGTTTGGACCAAAATAAAAAATATATTTTTTTTTTCTCAAGATAGATTCCAATCTCCAAACAACATGGTGGACTCATAAACTTTGACAAAATTTTAGATTCTAACTTTTTATATATAAAAATCTTTCCATTCTAAAATTAATGGAACAAATTTGGGGAAGAACTTTTAAATCTAGATTCTTTGAATATAATTTTTTTAATATAAAATTCTCACTCCTTTTTATATTCTGCTTAGCGACTTCAATCCAACTTTGATTTTTTTAAAATGAAAAATGAGTAAAAATATAAAATAGAAGTTTTTTTTTTTTCAAAAAAACAAACAAACCGAGATCAAGTGTGCATCTCGAACACCATCTCGATTCGTGATTTGGTAGTTTTTTTCCACCCCTACACATCTCTTGGAATCTCAAATTGTCGGTGAGGATTTTCTATTGTGCCTAACATTTGCATGCAAAGTTGCAATTTTTTTTTTCAACAATTGGATTAATGTCAAAGACCTAACTCAAATTCCACTTGTCAGAAATATATTATTAATAAATTATCTACGGTTATTATATATATATGGAATTATTGTTATTAATATGGACCACAAATAATTATATATATATATTCCATTTTCGCCGCCACCGGCGACCGGTCGATGTAGCTGTCGTCAAAATAGAAATTGAAAAGCGATTTATGTGGTATTTATAAATATTTCAATGTCAATTTTCAGTAAACTTGGAGGTCTTTTAAAACAATTTATAAAGTTTGTGCTTTTTGTGTTTTAATTTTCTGTCGTTTTCTTTTCTTTTAATTATATTTTGAATATTGTAGAACAAATTTAATAAAACTCAATAACTTTTCACCCATAAAATACTATATTATATATATATATTTTTTGAGTTCAACAACATTTGGAATAGGAGATTCTAACTTCAACCTTTTGATCGAAGGTATATACTAATTACCTTCACTGTGGCAAATTTAAATTTTATTTTCACCATTTAAAATTTTTGAACTTTTGTATAATAAAATCTTTTTAATTTTTGTTGGTTGAATTTCTCCATTGTACTTGCGCAACAACACGAGATTAAAGCTGAATTGCAAAATCAAACTGCAATAGTGCAAAATAGCACGAAAATGAAAATTGCAATGGGTTAACTCGATGAATAGGGGATGGGGCCCAAGAATGTTCATTACCCTAATTTGTGGATTGCCAACTTAAATTGCAATTTCAATCCTACCCCTTACACAATAATTGTAAACCAAAATTGCTACTCCTATTCACCTTGCAATTAGGCCCTTAGGAGCCTAAATGAGGAGACTAAATGAGTGACTTATATGTCTATAGTTCTTCTAACTTAGATCAATTGGCTCATACAATTTTATATGGTTTTTGGAGTCTTTTGCCCTATGTCTAGGGTAAAAATTGGCTTAAAGTTAAGCTCTTGTCTCCATTGCTTGTGCAACATCTGCTATTCACTAACCCTTTCGGTATTAAGTCTAAACTTAGTTTGCAACTCTAGTTGATCGATTTAGAATCACAAAAGCATTTAATTCAACACAAGCAAACAATTGAAATGTAGGCTCGGTTGTGCTTGCAATTTAAGCTCCAATTCACTCCTTAGGGATTTCACATCCTTGAACGCCTAAGAGGATTTAGCTCATTTTTTACTTAAGGAAATGTAAATAAAACTTGAAAATATTTTCCATGATAATAAGGGATTAACTACTGTACTAATCTAGAGCAAAACTTAAAGGGATGAAAAATTGCTTGTTGTAATAGAAAAGATTAAGGACCGAAAGCAAAAGTTGAAGAAAGCAATAATCAAAACTCCATTAACTCGAAAATACACCTGTTGGACATCAAACCCATGACCAAATTTTTTAGGAAATTCATCTTCAAAGTGCTTCTTTAATACAAAACTCAACTCCAATGTTTAATACAGAAAGCAAGGAACAAAACACAAAAGACTTACAACCAAAACTAAACTAAAACAGAATTCAAAATTAAAAACAACCAAGAACAGCCGATGACTAAAACTTGAATAAAACCCACTGTTTTTCTATAAATCTCAATCGATTCAACCCTTTCTTTATCAAGAGGGAATGAATCTTTACAATCCAAACTTTTGTTGGAGTTGGATCGAAGTTGAGGAAGAACAACGTGCTGGAAGAAGAGAAGAAAAGAAGAAGAGCAACTAGAAATGCATAAAAATGGGTATTTCATAGATGAAATCCGCCTTCCCTTGTACGTGTTCTTTCCATTTTATAGACCATGGCGACTAGGGTTTATTTCTCCTTCCATTTGGCTAAAGAATCTCTAAGGATTGAGCTGAAATCAAGCAAAAATCGTGGGTTTCTTTTCAAAAAACACAGCAGATGTTTTCCATATCTGTCACTGCTCGATTGCAATTTCAGATTTTGCAATCTGAACTTGCAATTCTCCAATGCCCTGCAGCAAAACTCAATTTTAGTCACTTTTTCCTTCTTTCCACTTCTTTTCTTCATTTGGTTAATTCTTTACAAACTTACTAACTTTCATTAAATATTTCTAAGATTTCCTAAGCTCATACACATAATTTCATGGAATTTTAAGTATAACTTAGTCTAATGGAGCTAAATAATCTTCAATAATGAGGCTTATCAATGTCTCCCGGGTCAGGGCCTTGGGGCAGGTGCAAGTACCCCCGAGTATAGGGATCTGACTCAATTTTTTTTAATTAACATTTGTTGAGTATTTTCAAAAAAAAAAAAAAAATCACTCTTTTGATTGGGTCAATCGACTATTTGAAGGACTTGGTTGACAATAAGTGTTGTCTAATAAAAAGGGAAGGGCTTCTATGGTCTAAAAGTCCCTTGTTCCAAAGAGATTTTCAATGTTCTCTTATTTGTTAGGTACTATTATTTTTTTCATACAAGCAACTTGAAAATTTATAAAGATTTTATCTGCACATAAATTTTCTTAAATGTTTGTTGCATCTTTAAAAAATGTTAGTGATGAATAAACCTTAATATAATATGATTGTGTTTTCTCTTAAGTTAGAGATTTAAATACTAGTATTGTTGAACTAAAAAAAATAAAAATTGCACCTCCCAAACTATAAAGTTGCCAACTGTTTTTCAAAATTTTACTATTTTACAAATAATTAATTAGTTTTTGTCTCATTATTTCAAAAACTGATATTGGATTGTGTGACTAAAATAGTGGAAATCCTAAACAATGTTTTTATATTTTTAGTGGTATTTAGATTTTAAATTCTAAATTGCAGAATTATGCCAAAAAGATAAAAACTCTAATAAATATACTATTTCATGTTATAAACTAATTTCATTTTTTTTAGTTTAAAATTAAAGCATGTGTAATATAATATATTATAAATTATATAATATTTTAAAATAATAACATATTTATAAATTAATTAATAATAGTTGAGATTCAACAAAATATTTAGGCTAAATTATAGAAAATATCCCTAAACTATGAATTTTGTTTTAATAATACCCTTAAACTTTAAAATTTTCAAAAATACCCTTGATCTTTCAAAAACATTCAAAAATAATTTAGTCAAATATTTAATAAGTAACTACAACAATCTATATTATTTATAAATATATTAATAAACGCATCTTGAACAACATTTTAAATTAAGATCCAACTTATAAATTTCCTACTAAATACATATTTGAAAATACATAAAACAATAAATGAACTCTTTCTTTTCAATACTAAAAAAGAAAAAAAAAACTCTTTTTTTTCATTGAATTCATTGTTTTTAAATTTTTGGTTTTTAAATCACTAACAAAATACAGCTTTACTTATTTGGTTGTTTTCTTTGAGTTCAACTAAAGTAATGAGATTCGAATCTCCAACCTTAAATGAGATATGATATTAAACAACATAACTAAGTCTAAATTTACCTATGATTTATACTTGAGCAAACCTTATAGCTTCAATGTAAGCTTTTGTAATCTCGAATTAGAAATTGTGACATAAGAGGAAATTCAAATAACTTGGACAATAATTAATTGAAGTGAATATTTATAAAATAAAATAAAAAATAAGGAAGAAAAAATTGTTTAGATATTTTTATTTTAAAAAATGATGGTCAAATTCCAAAACCTAACAAACCAACCGCTAATAAAGGCGGCTTCCATTCTTTGACTAATCCACCCCTTAGCCAACGCCCGTTCTACCCCTCGTGCGGCCACATCGCCATCCTTTAAAAAAAAAAAAAAAACGTTTTTATTTTTCTGTTTAAATTCTATTTTAGTCTTTCAATTTTCAAAATATGTTTTCTTTTAGTAAATTTAGGATGAATTTAGAGAGATAGAAAAAGAATTTTGGCCTGTTAAAAGTATTTAAAAAAAAACATTGTATTTGGTCATATAATCCAAAGTAATTTTAAGAATCTTAAATAAAAATAATTATGGCTTGTTTCATTACTTGAGATTTCAAATCATAGCAAACTTCAAATAATTGTTATTACATGAAAGAGAAATGATTTGATATTTGAAATGATTTCAACCGTGTTTTTAAATAAAAAAAAAGCTTTCTTATTAGAAATGATCGGATTTTGTAAGATTTCATTGATTTTGAGTTAAATTATTTATTTGGTAATCTTTTTTTTTTTTTTTTTTTTTTTTGCAATTACCATCCAAACACAAAATTTTAATTACAAATCATTTCAAATATTTCATGTTCTAAATAGGATAAATAACTTAAACTCATTTTTGAACTTTCTTGATTCTTTACATGGGGTTAAAATAGAATTCAATTTGGTTTAATTTCTCAACTTTTTTTTTTTTTGTGAGTTTAACAAACCTTTAGTTTTTTTTAGCTATGCTTATCATGACACAAGGCTCGGCACATGTGCAAGGGTGCTGGTTGGTGGGCTTGGTGTGCATGAACAGGGGTTGGTGGGTCGTGGTGTGCTCACACAAGGGGCTGGTGGGGCTGGGCATGCGCGTATGGGGGCTGGTGAGGATGGGCACGCACACACAGGGGGCTATGGGGCGTGGCACGCAGGCACGGGGGCTAGTGGGTGTGGCACGCACGCACGGGGGCTAGTGGGATGTGACGCATGTGCACGGGGACCTAGTGGGGTTAGGCGCGCTCGCAAAGGTGCCTGTTGGGGCAGGATGTGTGCACATGGGGCTGGTGGGGCTGAGCGCACGCACATGGGGGGCTGGTGTCGTGGCACTCGAGTATAAGGGGATGGTGAGGCTAGGCGCGCGCACAATGTGAGGCTCCAGAGCGCACAGGGATAGTGTCGCTAACCTCTTAAAAGTTTTTCCCACACTTAGGCCCATGTATGCCCCATGGCCATGGGCCTTAGCAAGCATGCAAGGGCCAAGGTTGGTGAGGCTGGATGTGCGCACATGGGCTGGCTGATGAGGTTGGTCTAGCACGGGTGTAAGAGGCCGTGGGCATGGCACGCGCGTGCTGGTGGGCTGTGGGGCTGGGTGCCTGCACTGGGAGTTAGTCAAGTGTGCGCGTGGTGGGGCTGGGTGCACACGCATATGGGGGTTGGTAGGGCGTGTGCATGCAGGGGAGCAATGCCACTAGCCTCATAGAGGTTTTTTGGGCACGCACGCACCTAAGCGCCCATGCGCATGCCTAAGCCATGGGCCTTGGCATGCACACGAGTGCCCCAACCATGTGCCTAAACATCCAATCACGGTCCCACCCATGCAACCTTATCGTCAACACCCATGCAACCTACCAATGCATTCAAGATGCCCTTGCATCAAAACACTTTCAATAACTAGCCTATAACCTCCATGACACTTGGAAGAAATAAATGTGTGTGTGTGTGTGTGTGTGTGAAGGGACAAATTGAAGCAACGAATGGCTGAATCTCAATGGATTGTGTGTGTGCGTGTGAAAAGGGACAAATTGAAGCAACGAATGGCTGAATCTTAATGGATTGTGTGTGTGCATGTGAAAAGGGACAAATTGAAGCAACGAATGGCTGAATCTCAATGGATTGTGGCAGCAAGGCCACTCAACCACTTACAATACCATGTCGCGTATTTAAGTCATTTGTAAAGGATTTTACCCGCTGCTTTGTGGCAATTATGTTACAAGGCAGCCCCCGCGATTCATCCGTCACAATGGCTTAGCCAACGACATGTGCCTTTGGGGGCCGAAAGGCCCCTACTGCTAGTCGGCAATTGAGCAATGGGTGCATGCGTCGCTTGTAGCCCAAATTCTGACTTAGAGACGTTCAATCATAATCCAGCCCAAGGTAGCTTTGTGCCACTAGCTTTTCAACCAAGTGTAGGGACCACATTTGCTTCCGATCATGACCTCATTCTTCTTTTCTATTTCGAACAACTTCCCTCCACGGTACCCTTCTCTTTCGAATTGATGTGGTTGTCCCTATCGAAATCTAGAACTCAAAGTTGTGAAGCAAAAGAATGCAACATTCTATTGACTTGATATAATATATTTCAAGATTATTAATTCATCCTTAAAAGAGGAAAAGCTCCCTAACCTTAATAATCAAAGAAGGGCTAAAGTCAGACCGTTAAAGAAATTCGATTTCTCTTGTTATTTTTTACCAAATTGGAAGAATCAAACAATCACTTATACATGTTACCCTTCAAATTGGAGAATGGATCTCGATCATTCCCTATTTGCGAGTGAGAAAAAAAAAAGGACCAATTGTGCGAATCAACAGTTCCTCTCGTACTAGGTTGAATTACTATTGTGATACGGTCATCAGTAGGGTAAAACTAACATGTCTCACAACGGTCTAAACCCAGCTCACGTACCCTATTGGTGAATGAACAATCCAACACTTGGTGAATTCTACTTCATAATGATAGAAAGAGCCTTTGCCACCACATCCCTCTCAATACCCTACAACTATTAATAGATGTAATTAAGCATTGATAATGACCCTAGCATTGTGAAGCAGAATTCACAACGATAGGAACTTTTTAAACAATATCATTTTGATTATTGCTATTATTTTGTCGTTAGTTGTTATAGAAAGTGATATATATTAATGCGAATTTGAATATGAAAGGGGAAAAATGAATTAAAAGACTACAATGACTTCCTCTATCTCTCTTAAACTTTCAAGTGGAGCAATTACTCGACTAATAAAAACGTTGCAATTAAGTCACATTGTTATAACTTCTTTGGTGGGGGTTAAAAATGCACAAATCGCCATGAACTACAAAAAAAAAAAAAAAGTTATAATTAAACCTTAATACGACATGATTTGCTAAAGTTGAACTTTTAATATTCTTCGTTTTTTTTTTAAAAAAAAAAAACTTTCAATATTGTTGCATCTATATCCTTCAAACTTACAAAATTATTTAACTCAAACTTAATCATTAACGAAGACATGATAGTAAAATTTAATTGTAACAATTTTGTAACTTAAAAAACATAATTTCTGTTTGAAGCACAATCAAACTAAAAATTTGAGATGCGATATGTAATATCATAACAACAATTACTACATATCAAACATTGATTTTTATAGCCAACCTAAAATTAACTCATAGTAACTAAGTTGCCTATACCTTCCATACAATCGAATGTTTTGATCATTCTCACCTCTACATTTGTTAAACTAAAAAAAAAAAAAAAAAAAAAAGTTAAAACACACATTTAATCATTATACTTTCATTAAAATTACGTTGTAGTCTATGAACTTTAGCATGTAATAATTTAACTCTATAACAATTTAATCATAAAATCTAATATGTAATGATTTATTCTCTACCGTAAAAAATTTCATCGAAATTAAATATTGACTTTTATTATGTAACGGTTTAGTATTTGTAGTTTATAAACATATTTTGTCTATAAGTAGATTATTGATCGATTTACATAAGTATTAAAAAAGATTCCTTATACATTAACAAGGTTTTACATCGCAATGTCTGAACTTTACAAATTATAAACTCCACGAACTACATTATTGAAAGTTTATTGCTCTGTTTGGTAATGATTTCCTTTTAGTTTTCTATTTTTGAGAATTGTGTTTGTTTCCTTACAATCTCTTTACTAAAGTTTTCTCATTTCCTAAAGAAACATTAGAATTTTTAGCCAAAATTTACAAACAAAACAAATTTTCAAAAACTTTTTTTTTTTAGTTTTCAAATTTTAGCTTAGATTTTAAAAATATGTTTAAGAAGTAGATTACAAAACAAAGAAACTTATAGATGAAGTAGTGTTAGTAAGCTTAATTTTCAAAAACTAAGAACTAAATGGTAATTATCAAACAAGACCTTAAAGACTAAATTGATACTAACTTGCAAGTACAGACGATTTTAGAGTTTAAAAATTAAAGTAAAAAAAAATCTAGCTAACTTGAGCATAGTATAACCAATTAAAACATATTATTTCGACCAAGAGGACAAATGTTTGAATATCCTACCCTACATGTTGTTGAATCCTAAAAAAACAATGATAATAATAATAAAACCATATGTTTTTTTTTAAAATTAAAATAAAAAAAATGGCTTTTTATAATTTTCTCTAAAATAAAAATAGAAATGGAAATATTAATAAAATAGGAAGGAAATTTAATACTTGTAAATGAATTTGATTTGAATGTAGTGGAGTACAATCTCTAATGTTTGATCATTTGATTCTCTCTTCTATTTGTATGTTTTACTCGAGGGTTGAATAGCTTGTTCTCGAGATTGAAGCTTCAATTGATTCTTGGAGTCTTGAAGTCTTCGAGTCTTGAAGTGTTCTTGATCTTCAAGGCGTGTTCTATGTTCAAGAGGTATATGATCTTCAAGAGCTCAAGAAGTTTTAGGATATTTGTTTTTGAATTCTGGGACACTGAGTGAGTTATAATAACATGAGTTATAATAGTATGTGAGTTATAATAGTCTGTGAAATAATATAATATTGTTTAAAATGCAGAGTTGTTTAGTCTGGGGTTATAATAGTCTGCATTTTGGGTGCATAGTACTCCACGGGTTATTATAATATATGTTATTATAACCCTTGCCCCAAACAGCCCATTAGGTGTTATTTGGGGCAAGAGTTATAATGATCTGAGTTATAATAGTTTGTAGAATACTCAAACACAAATTATTATAATTCAAATTAAATAACTCTTTATCTTAAGCAAATATTATATAATTATACAAATTATTATAATCCACATATTATTATAATATATACTATTATAATCCACTCAACGTTTCAAACAATCTTTAAAGAAATAAATAATGATCAAACGACAAACGATTAAAGAGAGAGAGGGGAGAGAGAGATGGACGACAGAACAGATCCCAGTGACGCAAACATCATTTTTTTACCGTTAATTTGTCTTTTTCCGTTAACTGCGCACGTTAGAAAAATGGATATAAAACCATAAAAAAACCTCTCTCTCTCTTCGTTCTCTCTCTGCTTCTCTGCTTTCTCACGCATCAACCCAAAAAAAAAAAAAAAAAAAAGACAACTAAATCAAACCCCTCAATTTCATTCTCTGTAAAAAACCCCCAAAAATCCAAAAATCAAGAGAGAGAGAACTCAATCTCCCCCAAAAAAGCTCCCCTTGTACTCTCTTCAGTCTCAGTCGCTTTGTCAGGGAAGAAGAAGAAGAAGAAAAAGAAGAACTTCCCATAAGCCCATCTTCGTCCTTTCGATTTCACTCTGTGATTCATTCATTACTTCATTCACTCATAGCTTCTGCTTATTGGGTTTCGTTTCGTTTCCCTTTTTCGGTGATGTTACCACTCCGGTTCGGTCATTGTTCTTTGTTGGAACGAGCGGTTTGCAGTTCGCTTTTGCATCGGCTCTGCTCTTGCTTGCTGCCTACGCTCATTTCGGGAATGGTTTCTTCGGCGTTTTGATCCAAATCTGACAGATCTGACTCGTCGGTGATGTCGGTGCCTGCGGCTTCCGTCGCTGCGGGTATGTTTATTTCGGAATTTTCTCTGCTTGTTCTATATGGGTTTGATGGTGTTTGAGTTGGGGTTTTGAGTGATTTTTTTTTGGGATGGTTTGATTGTTGTCAATGTGAAGATTGGTAGAGGGGAAAATGAGATTGGGATTTTGAATCTTGTGTGATTCGTTAGGTTATGAGAAAACGTCGGTGGGGTTTGGATGAAATAATGCTTTAGTTGGGAATTTGGAAATGGGTGATGTGAAATTGATTCACCTCATTTTGGTGGTTTAATTGCTACCTTAATTTGAGTTGTTGTGCTTGATTGATGATTAGGCTTGGCTTTCGATTTTTGTTGAGCTAGTGCCGTGATATTAAGCTTGCCGACACCTTCTTTACTTAAATTTGATAGTTGCTTTCGACTCTGGATATCCATCTTTGTAAATTTCAAGTGAGTAAATGTTGTATGAAGATGGCGAAGTGTTGTAATCGTTTTTCTTCTTCTATTCAAGTGTTAAAGACAGTATGAATATTGATGTGAGTGTTCTTTCGAAACATTTTGGTATAGATGCGTGGATGTTCTGAAACCTTTCTAGTGGTCTTCTAGTGTTGGAAGACCTTGGGTCCGTCCTGGACATTGGTCTGCCACGAAAAACCCAATCGGATTTCAAAGTAGCACTAAAGGCTAAAGGATGCTTATATCTGGATCAGCCTACTTCTTCTACGTTACGTCCTCCTGAAATTTAGGGATGGAGCCAAAATTTTTCATAGAGGGGCAAAATATATGTTTTTAAATTCTGTTGATAATTTAGGGGTAAATTAGAGAGAGAATTTTAATATCTTAGCTTATTTATATAAATTTCTGGATCTAAGGTGAACCAAGAGGGGGACTCTTTCCTTCTACTCTCTACCTTATAGGTATATGGATTTGTGAACTATTTGAGACATGCTTTTGGGGGACCGAAGAAAATTTTAGTAAGGGCCTGTTTGGAATGACTAAGTGCTTAAAAAAGTGTTTTTAAGGACTTAGAAAGTCAATCCAAACAGGCCTTAAGTTTCATCTATAGCTGCTTTACCTTCTTTAGTAACTTTTTCATGCCCTTTAGAAGCCTTAAGCTAGCATACTTGGAAACTCAGAACTGTTTACTACATATTTTCAGTGTATGAAACCTTGATTTGGAGGTTAATGGTTATAATGCAGGTATATTGAAACAGGTTTCTTGCCGGTTTCCAAAGCAGTTCATTTTATTGTGGTTTGTGATTTCCATCACCAATGCCTACGTTCCCGATATACCAGCAGCACCTTTGGTTGCACCTGCTGTCCGCGATATGCCTTTGCCTGCCAAATTGCCTCTTCACCAACACCACCACCGAAAATATATGTCACCACAGAGTGCACCGGCAGCTGGACTAGCACCGGCATCTCCTCCTTACTATGGGCCTCTTATCACTTCTGGTCACCCACCCACAAGTTCAAGTTTTTCAAAACCATTGATGAAGAGTGGATCAGCTCCTCCTGATGGTAGGCTTGAAAACATTGCTCCCATACAGTCCAGTGCTGGTGCTATTCCCTCTGGATTACCTCAGCCACCACTTTCTCCTAATGCAGCAGGTAAATTGTATACTGGATTCTTTTTCTTCCTTTTTTCTCATTCCCTTCTAATAAGATATTTTCTTTCTTGCAATTACTTTTGAATTATAAGTGAGCTACTTAGATTAATTTTATTTGTTGACAATTAAACTTATTTGGGGCCTGCTCCTGGTTTTATTCATCATCTAGCAGACTGTTGCAAACCTGACATGGTACTGAAACGAGGAAGTGGTGATGACTGCCATTGTGTCTATCCCATAAAAATTGATCTCCTCCTCTTGAATGTATCACAGAATCCTAATTGGAAACTTTTTCTCGAAGAGTTAGCTTCCGAACTTGGTTTACGAGTCTCTCAAATTGAGCTGATAAACTTTTATGTACTTAGTTTATCAAGATTAAATATCTCAATGGACATTACTCCGCATGCTGGGATCAGCTTCTCTGCAGTTGATGCATCTGCAATAAACTCTTCACTTACAATGCATAAGGTTCATCTAGACCCTACACTGGTTGGTGATTACAAGCTTCTCAATATCACCTGGTTTAAGCCTCCGCCTCCTTCTCCAGGTATATCCAATATTTCAAACAATAATTTAAGAGTGCGCGCTGCTAACTTCTAAATGACATTGTAACCGCAGCTTTCGGTTTTATAGACCATTTTATTTTCCGTAATTTGCAACTTGTACAGAATTTGATTTGCAGCGAACTATATAGTAGATGGAGCATTAGTACTGTGCACTCTGTTTTTTGGGAGACTACCTGGATGTGTATTCGTTGTGTTGCATAGTATGTATCTTAAAATGCACACCAGAGGAAGTTGCTATTTTTACTCAATCTATTGATTCTGAACATTTATGCTGTACAAAATGAAAATTCATCCACAGCTCTTGATGTCATTGTAGTACATAAAGACTATAAATTAGTAATTTATCAATAATTGAGGAATTAGATTACCCAGTGCTTGCAATGCCGTTGTCTTGCTTTTGAGGATATAAATGTTGTATTTTATTCTGTTAAGCCTGTAGCTGATGTGAATAATTACGGTTGCTTTCAAGTTATTGTGTTGTTACTATATTTTCATTTGTTCTACAGCTCCTATAGCTTCCGCATCACCTGTAGCAGCTCCAGCATATCATTTTCCAACCTCAACATCACTGAGTCCTCCTAGTCAAGGACACCATTCCAATCTGACACTTCTTCTTGGTATTGGTGCTGGTTTTCTTTTCATTGCCATTTTATTTGTGTTGATAATTTGTTTATGCACATCTCATCGTGGGAAGACTGAAGCACCTCCATTAGTAGCTGGTACGTGTATGAAATTTTAACCTGTGTCCTTAATTTCTTTCCTCTGTGTAGTTCATACATAGTTTTTGATAAGTATCTGTTGCCGTCGAACCTAGTGTTGGGATGAAGTAGGGAACATAATATCAAAACCTTATTATCCATTAGATTTTATGGCTATAAATAGGAATTGCCAAACAATAGATAAAATTTAAGTGCTAATGAAGCACTGGACCACTGGTCATACAAAGTGAGCATAAATTAGTTTAATTGTGGTTTTGACAACATTTTTTAAGTAAGAATTTTGCTCCACTATCCTCAAAAATCTAATACATGGTTTTGAATTCTATACGATGCAAGTAAGAAGTTGTTGATATCATTGTTTCTACAATTTCCATCTATATAGTTTTTTGCATCATTCTTTGTTCACGACTGTGTCAACTGTATTTTCATCCATTCTTCTCGTATCTCAGAAAAACCAAGGGTTGAGGACAAAGTGCCTGGGGTAGGATCTTTCCCTCATCCATCAAGTATGAGATTTCTAACTTACGAGGAGCTTAAAGAAGCAACTAATAACTTTGAAGCAGCGAGCATACTGGGGGAGGGTGGTTTTGGCCGGGTTTTTAAGGGTGTCTTAAGTGACGGCACAGCTGTTGCAATCAAGAGGCTTACAAGTGGAGGGCAACAAGGCGACAAGGAGTTTTTGGTTGAGGTCGATATGCTTAGCCGGTTGCATCACCGAAATCTTGTTAAACTTGTTGGCTACTACAGTAATCGCGACTCTTCACAAAACCTGCTATGCTATGAACTTGTTCCAAATGGAAGCTTGGAGGCCTGGCTCCATGGTATCCATTCTCTTGCTACTTAGCAGACTAGGATTTGGAGAAACTTTAAATGAAGGAAATTTACATTGCGTTTAAAATATTTTTACTACAATATATTGACAAGTATATTTTTTGCCAGGTCCTCTAGGTGTTAATTGTCCTTTGGATTGGGACACCAGAATGAAGATTGCATTGGATGCCGCTCGGGGACTTGCTTACCTTCATGAAGACTCACAACCATGTGTTATCCACAGAGACTTTAAGGCGTCAAATATATTGCTTGAGAACAACTTCCATGCCAAAGTTGCCGACTTCGGTCTTGCTAAACAAGCTCCGGAAGGCAGAGCTAATTACCTTTCTACTCGTGTGATGGGCACATTTGGGTTTGTCTCATTATTCCCCCTTCTCATAGTAGTCAGTTCTTGTATATTGAATTTTGGGATCTTGATGGAATAGAGTTCTCTTGCAGGTATGTCGCCCCCGAGTATGCAATGACTGGTCATTTACTCGTTAAAAGTGATGTTTATAGTTATGGAGTCGTTCTTCTCGAGTTACTCACTGGAAGGAAACCTGTAGATATGTCACAACCATCAGGACAGGAAAACCTGGTCACATGGGTGCGTTTTTATAGAGCAATTCCCTGTCTTCTCATCGTTTGATATTGATAAACGCGCTTGCTGCTGTGTCTTTCTGGCTTAATCTTTGCAAAATGTGTATACTTGTTGAAGCTAAGATGTGTAGGGTTTATCCCTTTCAGGCTAGGCCGATTTTGAGAGATAAGGATCGGTTGGAAGAACTTGCTGATCCACGACTTGGAGGAAAGTATCCGAAGGAAGATTTCGTGCGGGTGTGTACCATTGCTGCAGCCTGCGTCGCTCCTGAGGCTGGCCAACGTCCAACTATGGGTGAAGTTGTACAGTCTCTTAAAATGGTGCAACGCGTTACAGAATACCAAGACTCCATGGTACCATCCAACAACAACCGAACCAATCTTAGACAGTCCTCCACGACATTCGAGTCCGATGGATCCTCGTCAATGTTCTCTTCTGGTCCTTATTCCGGTTTAAGTGCTTTTGACAATGACAATGTATCTCGGACAGCAATTTTCTCTGAAGATCTTCACGAGGGACGATGAAAGCCTTCAAAGCAAGGTAACTAGGAATCTCACGATAAGTCGGTAGAATCCCCCGCCATCTCTCGCCCTCCTTTTTCGGTTTGGCATCATATTTAGAGAGAGGGTGAAGCTAGGAGGATTTTAGATCACTTCAATAGAATATGGTGGCATGATCTTTTTGGGAACTTTGTAATGGTGATTGGTGGGAGAAGGGAAGGAAGGAAGGGGCTGTTCATTTCTTCAAACTTCCTGGTCTTTGTGGAGAACTGCTGTTTCAATTTTTCCATGGCAGTGTTGTTTAATCTCAATGTGGTGGATAGGTTTTGTAAATATATGTTCTTGTAGCTTTGTTTAATGGGGAATGGCCCTTGAATGATTTTTGCTTATGATTCTTCCTCTTTTTGAGGCTTTAAATTTACCCTGTTTTCTAATGTTTTTTTTACCAACCTGATCATAGGGTTAAAGTATTTTGTAATGCTATATTTGAGGAAAAATCAAATTTATGTGACAATGTGGGCAATGATTTGCACTACAATGGATTCAAATGAGATGAATGTTGCACTTGAATATAACTTAATTGGTTAAAATATTATAATTTTGACTAAAATGTTGGAAGTTTGAATTCTCATTTTTGACAACTAAGAGATAGGTGGAAAATGAGAAATTGAAACTTTTTTACTAAATTTAATGCTGGTGTAGAGAGATACTAATACACCACAACCAAGTATTGTTCATGTTTTAAATAGGTGATTTTGAGAATTCTTTTTATTTGAATAACATGTGATGCCATCTAAAAAAAAGGGGAAAAAACCCATTTGTACACCTAAACTTGACTTGATGTATGAATTTCATCTTAAATTTCAATTTGTATTAAATTATTGAACTGTAGTCTTTAACAAGTGTTTGTAATTTTTATTTTTCTCTCAATATCTTAAAATTTACTAAATCCAACAAAGATCAAGTCTGACACAAAATTAAGCTCTATTAATGTGCAAGATATGTCTTAAAAAAAGTGCAAGATCAACAATTGAACGATTTTCCAACAACTAACAAATTTCTACAAAAATGTATTTCTAGTGTCTTTTTGTTTTTCAAGTTCACTTTAAGTTCATCAATTTCGCATTAGACATATATTCATTAAACACACAAGGATTTTTTTTTTTAATGATATTTCAAACAAAAGTATAAGGGAAAATAAGAATGGCTACACTTGTTGAAGTTTGAAGTAAAGATTATTGCAACAATCATCAAAAGTTTAAAGTAAATATTGTAAAAATATTTAAGGTAAAGATTGCAACACTTATCAAAGTCTAAGGTCCAATTTCATTTTTATTTTAAATAAATAAGGTTCAGTTTAATTTGTATATTTGATAAATCAGGTCCAATTTAATGAAATTGAAATATAATGAAAAATAAGAATTGCTACATTTATTTAAGTTTAAGGTAAAGATTGCAAAAATTAACACTTATCAAAGATCTTATATTAGGTGATTTTTTTTAATGTTAATATCTATATTATCACTCTACTTGGTACAAGAATCTAGCTGACTCTACACAAATTTACAAGAATCTAGCCGACTCTACACAAATTAAAAATTCATTTTATCCAATAGCTAAGGTCCTGTTTGATAATATTTTTTTCTTAAAAAAACAGACTTGTTTCCTCACAATTTCTTTGATATGTTTTCACATTTATTCCAAATATATTTTAATTTTGAGCAAAATTGCAATAACAAGAACACGTTTTTAAAAAAACCATTTTTTTTAGTTTTCCAAATTTGTCTTAGGTTTGGAAAACATTTTTAAAAAGTAGATTACCAAAAAAAAAATATATACGTGGAAGTTTAAGGTAATTTCATAAATTTAAAAGCAAAAAATAAAATACTATTGTGTTTATTATGATATCATAAATTAAATTAAAATATATGATTAAAACATTCAAATAGTCAAAACATTTATCAGATAGCTAAAATCAGAATAAAATAATAAATTGGGTAACCAAGAGAAAATGGCAAGTTTTTTTTTTTTTTTTTTTTTTTTTTTTGCTAAAGCAATTTTTTTTTAATTGAAAAATCAAAAAGACTTTTCAATTGTTAACGATAAATATTAAAAAAAAGTATATTTTTTGAAATAATATAAAGAAAATATTAGATTCTTTAAAAACAAAAGAATAATTAGAGAACACATATTTTTCACACCATTGCAATTATTGTGAGTTTGTTCGAAACTAAAAGATGCTAAATTATTAAAAAAAAAAAAACCCTTTGAACTATGGGTCTCGTTTAAAAAATACTATTGATCCTTCAAAAACGTTAAAAAATACTCCAACTGGTAGCAGATCAAATGAGAAGCAGACGTGGACCATTGATTTTTTTTAAAAAAAAAAAAAAAAACTTACCTCGCATGTAGATGTGACTGTGTGGCTTAGGATTTTGGACTTGTTTAAAAAATATCACTGCTAAAAAGTAGTTGTTTCCAAAATAACCCTGCTCTAAAACAAAATGCAACGAATCGTTTGGTAAGTTAGGGTTTGGTATATCAAAACACATCATTTGAATCATCTAGCAACTTAGAGTTTGGTATATCAAAACACATCATTTCACATTAGCAAATTTTTTTTGGGGTAAAATCGTTCACTACTTCAGCAACACGAGGTCTTCACTCCACTCACCACGCAGTCATCAACAAAGTCTTTCACTCTCCACATGTTCAACGTCATTTAGCAACTTAGAGTTAAAATCATTTGGTAAAATCAAAGAAGAAGAAGACGATTTAGACTCTTTAGGGCAAATTGAAGAAGAAGAAGACATGTTCAGCGTCGTTCAACAGATTGACTCACACTGACTCCTTTGTGACGGTTGACTCACCATTCTCGTTGAAGAAGATGTCACTAAAGAAGACATCATTGAAGGGTGAAGACATTCCATATTGAAGCCCTAAGATTCTTCTCCTTCCAATGTCGATTTTGTCCCCTTTTTTTGACGATTGATTTTGCCTTATTTTTCCTATATTCCTTCTTTTAAATTGATAAGCAAAGGTCATATTTTTTTTACACCTCAACATCCACATTTTCATCTTTTCCATGTCATATAGGTTGGTGTTAATATTTAACTATCCACATCAGCTTCTTGTTTGGTTCGTTAACGGTGGAGTATTTTTGACCTTTTTGAAAGACAGGAATATTTTTAAATTTTTTAAAAGTTATGGGTAATTTTTTTTTTTATAATTTAGCTAAACTAAAATGTTCATACAATTAACGAGATGAACAGATTGGAAAGCTAAAAAAATTTAAAATATAATTATATCTATTAAAATAAGACTATTTAGTTTTATAAAAATGATGTTTGATTGTAGAAAGATAAATTTTTGTATAGGGGCAATACAATAAAATAAAGGAAAAAAATATAAAAATTATCTTCTATAGCACAAAGATTGATAATTTTTTTAAAAAAAATTAAGATCCTAAAATAATAATTAAAAAAACAAAAAAAAAAACAATTTAAATGAAATTAGAGGGCCAAATTGGTAGAGAAAACTTATATGTTGAAACCACTTTTACATGTGGTACAAATAATGTTACAGTTGTGTGGAGTGAAGGTTCAACTTATTAAAAGAGATTAATTACAAACGTCTTACTTTTTTCTAACTAAAAAAACTTGTTTTTTAGAATTTTACATTGCGTGTGGAGTTGGAGGGATTTGAACGTACAACTTGTAAGAATAAGTATAGATGCATTAACTGCTAAGCTAAATTTTTATTAACAACATGCCAACATGAGCTTAGCTAAGCGGTAATTGATACTCCTCCTCTTGATGTTGGAGATTCGAATCTCCCATATCCTAAAAAAAAAAAGCTCATATTAACAATGTCTTAACTAGTTTGAACTATGTCCTAGTTAGAAGGTTATTGGATAGCCAATGAGAACAAATCTATCTGATTTAAACATTATACCCTCGAGCTAATGGTAAATGTCAAATATATATGGTGATTTGGAATTTCAACATTCCCCTTTTGTTTTGGGCATTTAGTTTCAAAAGAATGAGATGTCCAATCCAATCTACCAAGTCAACCATAAATTTCTATATTTGGATGTTCATGTTATAAATAGTAAAAAAGACTATCAGCTCATCAAAATAGGGAGAGAAGAAGAAGAAGAAGAAGAAATTGTGGTGAAAATGCCATCAGAAATTTCCAACCAGAAGAAAGGGTTTACCTATTTCTAGCATTTGCTTGATTAAGCTCCAATGGCGGTTGTTGGCTTCTTCTACAAAGCCCTTCCTCCATCAATACCCTTCAATAATCCTCCATTTCCGTCTCCCTTTCCCCCTTCACCTTCAAATCTTCTTGTTCTCTGGAGGAAGAGAACAACAAAACAAAAAATGGAGCTCATCAATGGCGACGTCAATATTGTCTTCCTCCTCCTCGCCCTCTCTTCTCTTTTCTCCTCAACCAATGCCATTTGCGTCCCTCGCAACTCCTCTGAGTTTGAGTCCCCTGTTGCTTCATTTGTTCCGCGGCAAGCACCGCCGCCGAATTCCGCTCCGGCGCCAACCGCGGGTTCCGAAGACTCGGTACCAAGTTTAAACAAATTGCACTCCGATCCGGCGTCTGCCCCAACCAATCTCGTGGAGATCTGCGATGTAACGAGCAATCCTAAGCTCTGTCAATCCTCGATTTCATCTAAGATGGGAGAATCGACAGTGAATCCTACTTCTGCACTGAAAACGGAGATTGGAGAATCGATTAAAGTGGTGGAGAGCGCAGTTGCAACATTGAAGGCACTCCGTAAAGATTCTGCGGTATCGAATGTCGAAATCCAGTGCTTCGATACTTGCCTGGAGAATTTCGATTTGGCAATTTTTGACCTAAAAGCCGGATTGGAATCGATCGACGCTAAAGACACTGGTAGAATGGAGAGCGTGCTCACCGCCGTACTGTCGAATCTGATGACTTGCGAAGATACTTTTGTAGAGATGGGAGTGGATTCTCCATTGGACAATCTTAGCACGAAGATGGATAAATACGCCAGTAACTGCTTGGCGATTTCGAAATTGCTTCTGTAACCGAAACCAGAGGTGAGTTGGAGAAGATGATTCGATTCGATTGATTCAATTGCTTTTTCTGCTTCTTCTTCAACTCGACGTGTTCATTTGGAGAAGATTAATTAAGCATGATGATCATATAACATTCTGCTCTGTACATTCTCTGATGAATTGATTCTACGAAATCTTTTTGTTGTAATGAATTGATGGAATAATTTTTGTAAACTGTGATTCATTGACAATATTCTATGACAAAAAAGTATTATCTTATTTATCATTTATTTTTTAAAGTTTGATATTCTCAAATTCATATTGAGTTTTTTTATTTGATTTTTTTTCTTTTAAAATATAGTGTCACAATTGTACGGTTGAGTTCAAATTATAATTAAATTCAACTTGAGCACAACTAAATAAATAAAACACTAGCCAAAGTGTGTACTTGTTCGAGAGATTTGAGTCTCCGTATCCTAAATGTTGTTGAACTCAAAAAAAAAAAAAAAAAAGTAAATAAGACACAAAACAAAAATGAATGATAACCATTGAATCTGAAAATCAGGTCCATTTGATAACCATTTGGTTTTCTTTTAGGCTAAATTATAGAAAATACCCATGAACTTTGTACTTTGTTTCAAAAATACCCCTAAACTTTTAAAAGTTTCATTAATACGGTTAAACTTTCAAAAAAAGTAGTTTTGGATGGAAACCTTGTTTCAAAAATACTCATAAACTTTGTACTTTGTTTCAAAAATATCTCTAAACTTTCAAAAGTTTCATTAATACCCTTAAATTTTCAAGAAAAAATTCAAAAATACCCTTACCGTAATATATGAACAGAAATTATTAGTACCTCGTTTTAAAAATACTTCTGAACTTTCACATTAATACCCTTAACTTAAAAAAAAAAAGGTTAAAAAATGCCCTTATGATTAGTATATGGACGAAAACCGTTTTATTTACATTTGATTACTTCCCTTTCTACTTCTTTTTTCTCCTGATTTGCTTCAATCTATGGCCTAATACTTCTCTATTCTTCTTCCATTTTTCAATCTCTAAAACTTCTCTAATTTCTCATATCTTCTTAAATATTAGAACTTTAAATAAACAAGAAGAGATTTCTCTCATTTCTAAGCATGCCCAAACAAAAATAAAAGAAATTGCAACACTCAAATAGTCAATGTCTTTGAAGTTATTTTGAGTTGGAAAAGAACCAATTTGAAAACAACTCATATAGATATCCTTTTTTTTTCGTACTCTCATTTTTCCTCAATTTGTCCAATTCTCAGTCATGGGAAACATTCTTAGCTAACCACAACAATTTGAACTGAAAAAATGATTAATAAAATCTTCATATGCTACAAATTTGGTAATGCATATGTTTTCTTTCTTTTCCCTCCCATTAGTTGTCCTCAAAATTATGACCCAAATTCTCAACATGTCTCTCTGTTTGTGTATTAAACCTAAACGTACTAACTCAAATTATGAACGTACAACCTTGTTAAAGCATTTAAGTCTTAAGGTCCCTTAGTGGTTCTATTATTCTTCTTTCTTCTTGCTATAGTCTATATACCTTGATTTAAGGGGGTAGTTTTAGAGATTGAAAAATAGAAGAAGAGAGTAAATAGGGTATTGAAAAAGAAAGGGAAAAAAAGATGAAAAATAGAGAAGTGTTAGGCCATAGATTGAAGCAAAACAAGAGAGAAAAGAAATGAAAGAGAGAGGTAATGAGGTGTAGATAAATGCTTTTCCTCCATATACTAACGGTAAGGACATTTTTTTAACTTTTTTTAAAGGTTAAGGGTATTAATACAACTTTTGAAAGTTTAGGGGTATTTTAAAATGAGGTACGTACTAACGATTTCTGCCCATATACTAACATTAAGAGTATTTTTGAACTTTTTAAAAAAAATTTAAAGGTATTTTTGAACTTTTTTTAAAAGTTTAAGGGTATTAATGAAACTTTTGAAAGTTCAGAGGTATTTTTGAAACAAAGTACTAACGATTTCCATCCAAAACTAACAATAAGGGTATTTTTTAACATTTTTTGAAAATTTAAGGGTATTAATGAAACTTTTGAAAGTTCAAGGGTATTTTTGAAACAAAGTACATAGTTCAGGGATATTTTCTATAATTTAACATTTCTTTTACTATCAGCAAGAGTTTCTTAATTTGTTATCTACTCCTGACAAAGGTTTTGTTTGTGGAATTTGACTTAGAGTTCAAATGTTTTCAAAAGAAAGATGAAAATCATTGTGAACAAATTGTAAGAAATCAAACTTAATTTTCAGAAAGAAAAATCAAATGGTTATCAAACGAGATCTTAAATATTGAGTTAGTGCTTCATGGGATGGTTAGTTTAAAATTGAATTGCTGATTGCCTCCACTAAATACATTCTCTTAGAAGTACAAAAAATTATTATTTTTTAATTTCAATGTTATATTTTTTTAATATTATAATTCAAACACAATAGTCGAAATTCAAATGTACACTTAAGATTATTAACGAAATGACTAATTGAGTTATGCTCAGGTCAACGGTCATATGTCATTTAGTTTTGATACTTTTAAAATTTTCACTGTAGTCTTTGTTATTTAATTCTTTTTTAAGCACTTAAAAAGTCATTCCAACCGGACCCTAAAACTTGCCTTTGATATAAAGAGTAATAAAAATCCAACCTGACACGTTATTAATAGATGTAGGATAGCATATGTTTATTATTATTAACAAAATGTTCAAAGTGGAGATTTGAATATTTGACCTTTTGATCAATATTATAATGTTTTAACAGTTGAGTTATACTTAAATTAGTGCATATGCTTATGCATTTGGTTAACACAATCACTGTAGCCATATTTCTAATTTATGAAACTTCCAAACATTTTTTTTCTTTTGATATCAACATGGAAAATCCTCAACTTGTGTTTGAATTGTAATTCTAAAATAAACTAGTCATTCTCAATTTTATCATACTAGCAAGTTGCAACCATCCTTAATAGGGATGAAACAATTCCTCGTAGGCCCCACTTCAAATGGGACAGAAGATCTTATTGGTATGGTATTAAATAGTATTAAAAAATCGTTTATACTACTTTCATTCATTGTTTGCCATATTAGTAACATTTAAAAATGACATGAGTTCATAAGTCCTTTTTCCATACTACTTTCATTCATCGTATATAAAACATATTTCGAATTTATATCTAATGATTATTGGCGGACAACAACATTGTGGTGACTTCATTCAATTTTCTTTTTCGAGGGATAGAGACTAAAAATCACTAAGGGGGTGTTTGGATTGAGGAGTTGGGGGGGAGTAAAGTTGGGAGAAGTTAATAACTCCCCCCAACTCCTTGTTTGGCCCAAGGATAATTTTACTCCTATTGTGGACCCCACAGATTTATTAACTCCTTCTCCAACTCCCTATTGTGGGTCCCACAAACTTATTAACTCCTTCCCCAACTCTTTATTGTGGGCCCCACAACTTTCCTATCTTATTTTTTCTTCACCTCACCTCACTCATACCTCTCTCTTTTCTCCCCTCTCCTTTCTCTCTCTATTTTTTTACATTATTTTTTTTAATTTCTTAATTTGAAAATTTTTCTTTATTTTTTATATAAATTTTCTCATCATTGTTACTAACTACTAATTAAATATAAATAATTATTTTTTTATTCTATAATTTTAATCAATTTTTTAACAAAAATATTTTTCTTTTTATTCTATAGTTTTATTTTTTAAATATAAATTATATAAGAATGTTTTAGACATGATACTATTATTTAAATTGAAATTTTAATATAAATTAGAGTACTACATAACAATTTTTTTAATTGATAAAAATCTTCCTATTTCACTTCCTCCATTTGTCATCTACAATTTTTTTTAAGTTTCAACTAAAATTACTTATAACAAATAACAATCTCATCTTTTTTAAGCTTTTTTTTTTATTAATAGCTCAAAAATATATATAATTTTATGATTTGAAGATAAGAAAAACATATTTTAAACTAACCCATATTACATTTTAGAAAATTAGTATTAAAAAAGATTAACGTATTAAAAAATTTTGATTTTCAAACTAATCATATTCAAAGTAAAAAGATAAACAATTTTTCATTCCAAACTTAATAAAATAAAATTATTACAATAAATAACATAAATATATAGTATTTTGAACAAAAGTATGTATGATATTCATTTTGAATGATGTTAAAAAATATATATATTCATTTTGAACTTAATTATTTTAAAATAGCATAAATATTTGATATTTTATTTTTAACTTAGTTATTTTAAAACTTCAAAGAATATATTATTTTCAAATTAATCAAACTTTAGATAATTCATTACATTGATTAGTTAGAAAAATAAAATTTTAAATTATGTAAAAAAATTATTTTATTAAGCTTGAAAAACAAATCTTAAATTTAAAATTTAAAATTGACGAAAACAAGTCTCTAATAAAATTGTAAAATATTCATAAAATAATATAATTTAAAATCTCAATTTTAGGATTGACGGAAACAAATCTATATTATTTCTAGAATTGAAAGAATAAAAACGTAAAAATCTTGAAGTTTATTTGAATCCCTTTAAATCAATGGATTGAAATATTTCCAAATCACATGTAATATTTTAAAAAGTATTGTAAGACTCCTTTATTTGAAAACTATCCAAGATAAATGAATAATTAATGTGAGATATATTGAAAAAAAGAATGTGTGGTATTTTGTTCAAAATTATTTTTTTTACTTTAAAGAAATTTGTAAAATATACATAAATTAATAAAAACAAAAAATCTCAATCTTAGAATTCATGAGAACAAATTCTTAATAATGAAATTTTGAGAAATTGTAGAAAAAAAAACTATATAAAA
The DNA here is from genome assembly GCA_033996785.1 of Trichosanthes truncata. Classification (NCBI taxonomy): domain Eukaryota; kingdom Viridiplantae; phylum Streptophyta; class Magnoliopsida; order Cucurbitales; family Cucurbitaceae; genus Trichosanthes; species Trichosanthes truncata. Next base: position 8,192,932 of record JAWPNB010000007.1, read on the forward strand.
TTAACTTAGACTTCAGAACTCCAGGTTTAACAAATCTGCACCCCAAACACAGATTTCAGAACTCCTACTCCCTGCAACTCCTTGCCCCAAACACAGACGTCCTAACTCCAGACTAAACAACTCTGCACCCCAAACACATACTTCCTAACTCCCTAGACTTCCTAACTCCCCAGACTTCCTAACTCCCCAGACATATTAACTCCTACTCCCTGCAACTCCTTGCCCCAAACAGCCCCTAAGGGGTGAAATGGCATTCTTAACTCCATCTTATATGCTAATCTGAATATAGCTCAATAGATAAGATACTAATTACCATTTCAAAGATCGATGGTTCGATTATTTAGTCCGATAATTATTGAACTAAAAAAAACCCTATCCTAGCTAATTTTCATCCCTAAAACGAGAGGTGAAAAGTCAAGTCATTATTGGGCCAATAAAGACGTTAAGCCCGGCCCATAGGATCCAAATCCCATATCAAACGGGTCGGGCTCGGGGAGTGTGAAAGCGAAGTGGCTCGAAGCCTCTGAAGGAGATATTCACAGAGGTCACTGCCATCAAATTACTTGCTCGACCCATCTTCTTCTTCTTCTCTATCTTCGCCGTCGTTTGCTTCTTCCAGCGGATAAGGCCCCTCGGACTTTGCTCCGAACTCCACCGGCTGCCAATTATCGGCAGTTTCTTCTTCACCCTATTGCCTTGTGCTGAGTTTTTTCGGAAACGTAAGCTGCGAAAATGGCCCATACTTTCGCCTACACATCCGCCTCGTCTTTCAGATTAAACTCCCTCGTTTCTGTTCCGAATTCGAGCTCTTCTTCCGAGTCCCAAAAGCTCTTTCTCCCCCGGGAGCCTTTTCATTCGAGGTATCTCTTTTGGGTTGTCTTCGTTTTTTGAGTTTCGATGCAATGTTAGTTCAATTGGGATGTTGGTTGTATTTGGGTAGTTCACCTGAATTGGATATTTGAGGGTTAAGGATTGTAAATGTGAGATTCGAGAATAGCGGTGTCATTGATGTGTTATTTAGTCTAAGTTCGAAAATGGAAGGGTTTAGATGTCCAATTACTATTGCCAAGAGCACGTCTATGCGATATTGGATGGTTGATGAGATTGGGAAATTTTGATTTTGTTTTTTGATCTCAATTCTGTTACCATGTTACACTTCTGGGGATAGACTTAGATTCAAACCCCTATCTTTTGTTCTCGATATCTTCTTTTCTGTTGCATAAGCTTAGTCTTCTCATGTTTCTCTACCATTTTTAATTGTAGTAGCACCGAGTAATGTCCTCACTATTTGCAGGAAACTAGGAAAATTAGTTGGAGGTGGAAGAAACCTCAAGAATTCTCCAGTCAAAGCCATCTACTCAGGCGAGTTTTCATCATTGGATAGGAGTTCTCGCCAAGGCATTTGGTCTATAAGGTGCATAGATTGATTAACGTGGAGTTTCCCCATTCGTTTATTTGGGGCCAAAGAAAGCTATAATCATTACCATTTATTGAAGTACTAAACATAGAAATGGCTTTTGAAATTATATTTCTGTATGATTCATAGGGATGACGTGCAAATTCCATCTTCACCATACTTTCCAACTTATGCACAAGGGCAAGGTCCTCCTCCAATGGTGCAGGAACGCTTCCAAAGTGTTATAAGTCAGCTTTTTCAATATGTAAGGGTGTAGGTCTGCAATATTTATTTCCTTGACCCAGGTTTCATGTGGCAATGGTAGGTCGTTATCACCATCTTTTGATAATTTTATTTTCTTTTGGACTAGAGAATTATTCGTTGTGGTGGAGCGGTTGATGATGATATGGCGAATATCATTGTTGCTCAACTTCTATACCTTGATGCTGTTGATCCCAATAAGGTTCCTTTTTGTGTTCTCAATCGACTTTAAGGAAGTAGCTCATGTGTAGTTCATTATCCTTTCTGCATAACTAATCAACTGACTTAATACTTTTGGTGTGCTTAACAGGATATTGTCATGTATGTAAATTCCCCTGGTGGATCAGTTACAGCTGGTAATATTGGAATTGGAAACTATTTCACTGATCATTTGTTTCGTTGGAAATTGAGATTAGTTTTATCTTTTAACTACTGATTTACTTGGATCTATGTAGGTATGGCCATTTTTGACACTATGAGGCATATTCGACCGGATGTCTCTACTGTCTGCGTAGGACTAGCAGCCAGGTACAGGATTCATTAGATCAGTACTTTTATGAGCTGATACATTCTTCTTTTCTCCTTTTATTTCCCCAAGTGTTATTTGCAATTTAGTGTGGCATTGCTGATTTGTGTTGGGAAGAATTATTATCTAAAATAATTGCAGATGGCTTCCTCTTGGTTCCAATTATCATCTTTTCCTATAATGGACTAGTTTTATGGCCTGCAGCAGATTAATTTGTGAAGGCTGGAGCCTTCGTTATTATTTTCCCTACAGAAAGGAAGATTAATCAAAGTGCATCAACCTTAGGCCAGTCCTCATGTTTCGGTTTTAGTTTGGTTGGGCTGGTACAACTGGTGTTGGCAGTCTCCAAACTTGGCGTTTTAGCATGCCACCCTAATTTATTGAAGACTGAATTGGCAAAAAAATATATTTACAATGCTTCAAAGTCAGGCGCTGATGCTTGTAACATTGACTCAATTTTTCTCTTGTGCAATTGCATCGATAGCTTAGGAGAGAGAAAATTGGGGAAGAATGAATGACTAGGAGAAATTTTCCTAACCTAGAGCTATTATCTGTAACATCTCGCCCTCATTTTTTAAAGTGATACGTTTGTTCTTATATTGGGTTTTCTGTTTGTTATATTATTAACAGTATGGGAGCTTTCCTGCTTAGTGCTGGAACTAAAGGTACAAGATTTTAGTGTGATCAATTTTTGGAATCTTATTTTTGTGGTTCTTTTTAAATGACATCATTTTTCTGTGTATTAAGTAATGCACTTCCTTTCTCTTTTATTTGTGAAGGAAAAAGATACAGCTTGCCAAATTCAAGGATAATGATCCATCAGCCTCTTGGTGGTGCTCAGGGTGGGCAGACAGACATTGATATTCAGGTATCCTTATGTATCCTCTTCCAGATTAATAATATATTGATGAAATTCTACATTTGTTTTATGATTCTTGTAATATTTCCTTTGGTTGCATTCTATTGTCAAGGAACTTCATAAATAGAGCTTTGAGGGTGAGTTTGGGAGCTCATTTGAAATAAGCGTTTGTTAAAATGAAAAAAAGCTTCTTTTTTGTTTTGTTTTTTTTAAGTACTTCCAATGAGAAAAGCTTATGATAAACCACTTCCTTGGTTGATTTTAATATTTCAAAATGGCTTTGATCTAATTAGACATATTTTCTTTTTACATAACAGATTAATATTTACTTTAAAAAAAGTTTTAAAATTGACAAATTACTGAACTGGAAAACAACAAAACCAAAAAATAAATCGTAAGGTAGGAAACATTTGTGGATAAAAGTGTGGGTATCAATAGATAATAGTGTGAGAGAGTGTATAAAGAGAGATTGACGGTAGATAATGTGTATAGAGAGGGAACATAAAAAGTTGATAAGCTAGGGAGAGAATCTTTATGGGGAGAAATTAATGAGATAGTGTAGGTGTTAGGAAAGACTAGCAAGAGAGCGTATAGAGCGAATTAAGTGAGAAAGAGTGTAAAGAGAATCCAGTGAGAGAAAGAAGGTATAGGCATAGAGGGAGATAAATGAGAGAAGAGTGCAAAGAGAGATTAGATTAGTGAGAGAAAGTGTGCTTGAATGCTATATGTTTGGGCCACCTCACGCAGCTCAACTAACCTGATGCGACAACTACTAAACTCTACAACATTTGATCTAGAAAATTTGCAAGAATTTAAACCCTTGGGTTTGAATCTCCAACCTATGGATGTTGGGTTGTTTCACTCTGTTTAAGCTTAAGAAAATTCAATTAGCACTACTAATTACTCTCACCTCACAAATGTTATGGCGCTCAAAATTTGATCATGCCTCCAACTTGTGCAACTGGAGCATTTTTGCCAGACGTGTTTGACTCCATCAATAATTTCTGGCAATGTTGCAATCGATCCACACTAGCCCGGTCAAATTTGTTTTGCTAGCTATCATTCCCCAAACCTTCAAGAAACTTCAAGAAAATGAAAATTTTCATGTCCATCTTGAACAAGTTTTTGGCAGGAGAATTTATAATGCTTTTCCATGATCGATCGTAGTAGGAATGTACTATTGCCTTAGATTAGTAGATTATTGATTCTCTGATTTCATCCATGTTAATTTCAGACATTTTCATCCAAGTCCCTAAACTGAAACTTGCTTGTCAGGCAAATGAAATGTTGCATCACAAGGCTAATCTTAACGGGTATCTTTCCTACCACACCGGTCAAAGTCTCGAGAAGATTAACCAGGACACCGATCGCGATTTCTTTATGAGCGCTAAAGAAGCCAAAGAGTATGGACTCATAGATGGAGTTATCATGAATCCTCTCAAAGCTCTCCAACCTTTAGCAGCTGCAGCTTCCACCGAAGACAAGTCGGATGCATAAATTTCATCCTGCTGTGTAACAACCAGTTAGATATTCTTCTTGTAGATTTAAAAGCAAAAACCATCTTAGTGTAAGCATATTTTTGACTATTAACAACACGGCTTCCATGCTTTCATCTTGGCTTAAGCTTGAGAAAATCTTGAAATGTCCATTGAATTACTGTTGTTTCTTTACACCACCAAGATATTATATTGAAATGTCCATTAAAATTACTGTCCTCATTAAAAGAAATCTCCTCTTTGGTTGGTTGGGATGACAGGGATGATGTTGGCCTAACACTTGGCAATGTCTGATTGGTTGTTGTGAAAAGATGCCACCGACCCTATAAAAGACGGCATTATTATGAAGTCACTTTCTTGATTGTGGATTAATATGCGTTAGGTTTCAATGAGAATTTCTAATGCATTCAGTAGCTTTCCATATACGTTGCAGGGAATGGTTTATTATCTGATATTTTATTGTTTTTTTTTTCAATGGAGTTGTTGCATTATGGATATGTTTCTAGAGAAATTTGGGGCTGAACTAGAATTATTGGTCATTATTGATGATGTTTTCCTTTTTGTATCTTTCTTCTCATTGCATTTTCATGAAAAATGGGAAAAACTGATGATGTTTCTTGAGTGTGTTTGAAGTGAAAGATTGAGGAAGTATTGATTATCTATTTTCACCAAAAGTAAAAAGCAATTTAGGGTATGTTTGAGACTTGAGAGTGTTTTTGCTATGGTGAAAACTTAAAAAGTACTTTTATCATGCCGAAAAGTACTTCTCCCTCAAAATTATCATTGTTTGGGAGTAATAAGAAAGTGTTTTTGGAAAAAGTTAAAAGTTTTAAGTGCTTTGTGAGAAAATACTTGAAGAGTGCTTGATCTAAATGCTGGATTGGAAAGTATTTCAAAAAGGCAACTCAAACATCAAAGTGATTCAGTTTTGTAATTGAAATGTTTTTGTTAAAAACATTTATTTTAGAAAATTATCATGGGTTCGCTTAGTGGTCATTATGTATCATGGCTATAATAAAGAACTTAGAGGGAATGAATTTAATCCATGGTGGCTACTTAAGATTTAATATTCTACTGTTTTCCTGGCAACCAAATGTAATAGATTCAGGTGGTTGAGATTAGTTGAGTTGAGCGGAAGTTAATTTGGACACTCATGAATATATATATATATATATATATTCTAGAAATATTTTTAATGGGTTAAAGATATTTTTTTTATCATTTGAAATGTCATACCAGATTTTTTTTTCTCCTAATTATTTTTAAGAAATTTTTTTTCTTGGAATCATGGTACAACCGTACAAATAATGAACCAGTACTTCCTGTTATTTAATTTTGGATGTGGAAAAAAAAAAGAAGAAAAAATAATTGTCATTTTATGCAAGTTGAGAATGCAGAGTTTGGGAATATAAAATCAGATGGAAGGATAAGACGTTGAAAAGCTTCTGATTCTGATTACGTTTAACAATTTGCAATTATATAATAATTTATTGATACTTGTCAACTTTTGCAAATCGAAAATGAAAGTAGTGGAAATGATTAATGAACTAATGTTCCTTCATATTTGTGAAATTTGAGTCTTTTTATTTCGTTGTCTTGTAAAAAAAAATAATGGGAAATTTTTACGAGTGTCCTTTGCATATAAATAATTATATGCACATAATGTATAACTATTCTAACAAAGAGTTTTAGGTACTTTAGAAATTTTGGCCAATTAAAAATTGTCACATCATTACCTAAGATTGATGACGAAATTATATTTAATTAGAGATTAATTAAATTGACAATGATCCCTAAATAAAATTATGGCAAATCCCAATATACAATTGATGTGAAATTTGAGCTAATTTTAGACAAAAGTCCAAAGGGTTAGGCCCTAAAGTCAGCCAGATCCAGTCCAAAGGTTAAGCCCAGAGTCAACTAGGCTCAGTCCAGAAAACTTGACCTAAAGTCAGCTGGGCCCAGTCTAGAGGTTAAGCCCAAAGTCAATCAAGCCCAGTCCAACTGACAAAGCCAAGCCCAAGCCCATCTGGAGGCCTTCATGAACTCTATAAATAGAGAGCTCACTCCTCCATTTTAAAGGTTTAGAAGTTGAAACTCTCTAAAGAACTTAGAGAAAATTCACAAACAAAGACCATAAGACTCCTTAAACTCTTGAAGATCAAACACTCTCTGAACCAGAGTCTTGAAGACTAGAAGACTTTGAAGATTGAGAACAAGCTACAAAACCTTCAAAATAAATCCACATTTGAGAACAAGCTACAAAAGCCCTCGAGACAAATTCACATTTGAGAACAAGCTACAAAGCCCTCGAGACAAATTCACATTCGAGAACAAGCTACAAAGCCCTCGAGACAAATGTATATTTGAGAGGAAGAATTAGAAGAACAAATTAGAGATTGTATTTCACTACATTCAAATTAATACAAATACAAGTTTATTTACACGTGTCTCATTTATTTCTCTTTGTTGAAATCACGTGTGAATAAATTGGCACTCCCAATGGGACACATGGATTACACGTAATTTTGACTGAGGAACGGGGGGAATAAGCAAGTCTCAATTTTTTTTTTTAGTGTGTATAGCAAACACACTATTTTTTTTTTGTTTTTGTTTTTCCTTTTCTTTTCATGTTTTTTTTTGCAAATGAAACTTTATTTGTGAGACTTGCAAATATTGTCTTTGTAACAGAAAATCTTCATCCACTAAAAGGATAAACAAGTAGGTAATTTTCTCTTTATGTGAAAATAATATATAAATGCCCTATTATTTTTATTCTTGATTTGCAGCGAAGATGTCTTCTCCAACTTTGAAGGTGACCAACTCCTGATTCAGGCGGAATTAAGGATGACACCTTCCACTTTTTTACCTTCGGCAACTTCGACATCTTCAACTTTGAAGGTGACCAACCCTTGATTTAGGTGGAATTAAGGATGACAACTTTCACTTTGTTTTACTCTTGGAAGACCAAACCCTAACTCAGGTGGAGTTGAGGGCGGTCTTGTTTTACCTTTGGAAGACCAAATCTTAACTCAGGTGGAGTTGAGGGCGGTCTTGTTTTACTTTTGGAAGACCAAATCCTAACTCAGGTAGAGTTGAGGGCGGTCTTGTTTTACCTTTGGAAGATCAAATCCTAACTCAGGTGGAGTTGAGGGTGATCTTGTTTTACCTTTGGAAGACCAAACCCTAACTCAGGTGGAGTTGAAGACGATCTTGTTTTACCTTTGGAAGACCAAACCCTAACTCAGGTGGAGTTTATGGCAGTCTTGTTTTGCCTTTGGAAGACCAAACCCTAACTCAGGTGGAGTTGAGGGCGATCTTGTTTTACCTTTGGAAGACTAAACCCTAACTCGGTGGAGTTGAGGACGATCTTGTTTTACCTTTGGAAGACCAAACCCTAACTCAATTCCTAACTCAGGTGGAGTTAAAGGATGATCCTCATTTTGTTAGCTTCGCCCTTGGATTCGTTCCAACTTTGGAGGTGACCAAATCCTTACTCAATTCCTGACTCAGGTGGAGTTAAGGATGACCCTCCTTTTGTTAGCTTCACATTTTTCTTTTTGCAATTTTTTTTGTTAACTTTTTTGTTAATTTTTTTTCTAGGAAACTTTAGTTCACTATTTCTCCAAATAACCCTTATCCACCATCCAGGTAAATAAAGATTTAATCCATTTTGTGAATTTCTTTCTTTTTTTCTTATCGGGATGCCCCTGGTGAGGTTTGTAAAGCAAGCATAAGGGAGACCAACTCCTGACCTTTTTTCTCCTATAATTCAGCCTAGGAATTCATCGTGACCAGGGATGGTCATTTCTTCCTTGTAGTCCAAGATAGGAGTTCATCCTTGCTTTATGATGGAGAGGTACAAAGCCTCCAGTCTTGACGATGAAGCGATGGTGAACCCCTCTAACTTGAAGATGAAGCGACAAAAATCCTCGAACTTGAATATGGTAGAGACAACGAAGCCTTTGAACTTCGAGACGAGGCGATGACGCAGCCTTCGAACTTGGAGGCGGAAGGGCGATAACACAGTCTTCAAACTTGGAGAAAAAATTATGATGAAGCCTTTAAACTTAGAGAAGAAGCGATGATGAAGCCTTCGAACTTCGAGAAGAAGAGACAAAAAAGCCTCCAAACTTGACGAAGAAGCCTTTGAACTTGGAGAAGAAGCAATGACGAAGCCTTCGAACTTGGAAAAGAAGCGACGACGAAACCTTTGAACTTGAAGGGGAGGCGACGGTGCAACTTTCGAATTTTAAGACGAAATGATGACGTAACCTTCGAACTTGGAGAAGAAGCGATGACGAAGTGATCAAACTTGGAGAATAAGCAAGGCGCAGCCTTCGAACTTGGAGAGGAAGCGACGATGAAGCCTTTGGACTTGGAGAAGAAGTGACGACGAAGGCTTCAAACTTGGAGAAGAAGTGACGCGAAGCCTTCGAACTTGGAGAATAAGCGACGATGAAGCCTTTGAACTTGAAGGCGAGGCGACGATGCAACCTTCGAACTTGGAGACGAAGCGACGACGTAACCTTCGAACTTAGAGATGAAGCGACAACAAAGCGTTCGAACTTGGAGAAGAAGCGACGGCGCAGCCTTCAAACTTAGAGAGGAAGCGACGACGAAACCTTTGAACTTGGAGAAGAAGGGACGACGAAGCCTTCGAACTTGGAGAAGAAGCAACGACGAAGCCTTTGAACTTGGAGAAGAAGCAACGACGAAGCCTTTGAACTTGAAGGCGAGGTGACGACGCAACCTTCGAACTTGGAGACGAAGCGACGATGTAACCCTCGAACTTGGAGAAGAAGCGACGACGAAACGTTCGAACTTGGAGAAGAAGTGACGACGCAGCCTTCGAACTTGGAGAGGAAACGATGGCGCAACCTTCGAACTTGGAAACTGCAGGGAGATGGCACAACCTTCGAACTTAAAGACTGCAAGAAGACGACGCAACCTTCAAACTTGAAGAAGAAGCGACGACGAAGCGTTTGAACTTTAAGAAGAAGCGACGACGAAGCCTTCGAACTTGGAGAAGAAGAGACAACAAAGCCTTTAGACCTAGAGATGGAGTGATGACGAAACCTCAAAACTTGGAGAGGAAGCGAAACATCGAACTTGGCAGTAGAATGCCAAACTTGAAGGCAGAACGACGAACCTGCAATGAGTAGAACGCTAATATTTGGAATGAGGAAGACACTAAACTTGAAGGCAAACGTTGTACTTTGAACGACAACGCTTAATCCTTGAACTCGAGCAACACTCAATCGATCTTAGACTTAAAATGAGCGAAGCTCGATCTTAAACTTAAAGCGAGTGAAGCGCTCTCGTATGCATTTAACATGTGTGACGTCCTGTTTCAAGCTCAGGGTGGAGATGTTTTATAGGAGACTGAACTTAAAAGTTTTTTTAAGCTGCCTATGCACCCTTAAGGAAAGGGGTCAAGTCATAACGTAGTTCAATAGATTTTTTTTAGGGTCGTTCACCTTTAAGCTCGTGTGGGCCAGAAGTATCATGCAGTTTAAGCTCTTGTGACAAGGAGCTTTGTCTTTAGATGCTTTTGTCTTCATCATGATCTTGATTAGATCTTTCATTTGTAGGATTTGTTAAGATGATGACATTTTTCTTCACCTTCAAGGAACCCTTCGTGTTTGTGATAACGGAGAACTTCCTTTTCTTACGAGAAGGAACAAGACTGTGAATCTTTTTGTCATTGTTCACTTCATCATACAGTTTCGCCTTCAAGGATTTCATCTTCCTTTCATGCTGATTGCTTGTTACTTTGAGACGATCAAAGACAAATGTTGAAGGTTTATTTTTCCTCGATGTGGAGACGTTTAGCCTTTGGAAGACGGAAGTTCGAGTTGAGATAGAAGTTGGACATTGGTTTTCTTCTTTTGTCGTTGCTATACTCATCCTTTGGAAGACTGAAAGTCGAGTAGTTGAAGGCTTGGTGTGATCAAAGACAGAAGTCCTTTGCTCAACTTCTATTGAATCATCAACTTCTTCCACATTAGCGCAGTATGAACTTGCCAAATCTTTTTTCCATTTTTCCACTAGAAGGAAATCTTGAAGTTTGGTAGGTTTGATCACGTCTTGAAGTTTGTTTTTTGGTACCTCATGTTGAAACCAAATAGATATAGGTTCCAAGGTTCCAAATTGGATGAGACACACTCCTTGATCATGAAGCAGACTAGAGTGTATTTGACTGCATGTGTTTGTTGTCACTGTAGCATGATTTTTTTGAGCTAATTCATCGAGATCTAGCTCAATCTTTCATTCTTTAGCTAATTTTAAAATTAGCTCTTTTAGGACGAAACACTTTTCCATTAGATGACTGATAACTCGATGATACTTGCAATACTTAGGATCGTCGACTTTTTCCATCTCTTCCGGCCATTTACACTCAGGAAGTTCAATTAGTCGTGTGTCCAGTAATTGCTCTAACATGTCAGGAATGTCAGAGTTAGGAAAATGATAGACTTTTTTTTTTGTCTGTCCTTCAAAGTTAAATGATGTCTTCATTTCCTTGTCGCTTTGCAACCCTCTTGTCTTTCGAATACAACTTGAGAAGGGTTGTATTTACAACCATAGATTCTTTAGAAGTCGCTTCGATGTTCTCTTCTTCTTTCTTCATGTTAGAGAGTAGAAGGTTTTTATCTCCTCGATTAGCAATACTTAGTTCCATGTCGTGGGCACGAGTTGCTAGTTCTTCAAAGGTACGAGGCTTTATACCTTGTAGGATGTAAAGAAGTCCCCAATGCATGCCTTGAATGCACATCTCCACTACTGATAGTTCAGTGAGACGATCCTTGCAATCTAGACTCATGGCTCTTCAACGATTTATGTAGTCGACAACAGGTTCACCTTTTCGTTGTCTAGTGTTGGTGAGCTCGAACATGCTGACGACGTCTTGTGCTGTAGAAGCAATTTAGGAATTCTTTTTCAAGCTGCTCCCAACTGTTTATCGACTCATGCTCTAAATCAGTGTACTAGTCGAATGCGTTCCCTTTCAGTGTTCGAACGAATTGCTTAACCAGTAGATCTCCTCGTGTACTAGCATTTTCACATGTTTCAATGAAATGAGCAATATGTTGCTTTGGATTAACCCTCCCATCAAATTGCTGGAACTTTGGTGGTTGATATCCAGTTGGCAGTCTTAAATTATCGATTCTCTTAGTATATGGTTTAGAATACAAGAGAGAACTTTGAGAATCCCTACCATACTGAGCTTTAATGGAGTTTGTCATCATGTCTTGAAGTTTTTGGACAGATAATGCAGCATTCAAAGTGGAGGGTTGTGGTTGACCTTCTTGCACAACGACATTCCCTTTGTTGCGATCTTTGATGGTAGGAGTTTGATTTGATTCAACGACATTTTGACCCTTAATTTGACTCTTTAAGTATGCAATTTGATAATCTTTTTCTTCAATCGCCTTCATCAAGGTGTTGCTCTTTTCCTACACCTTTGTCATTCTTTCTTCCATAGTGTTTGTTTCAGTCATCATGATGGACACTACGCTAGAATCGAAATCGAACAAAGGATTACACTTGACTAGGAACTTGTTGTTAGTCGATGCCCTCGACGACATCATTACTTCGGTCGCAATAATTGAGGCTTCATCTTCTTGTAGCCTCAATTCATTGGAGCAACTATAGGCAACAGAACCTGTGTACAAGTTGCTCATGAAGCAGTCATCGAAGAAGTCTTGAATGACATCACTTTAATTGTGCTTTGAGATGAGAGAAAGAGATGAGAGGCAGAGATGGTCCTACTGGGCGTGCCAATTTGTATACACGTAATTTCAACAAAGAAAGAGAAATGAGACATGTGTAAATGAATTTAATTTGTATTAATTTGAATGTAGTGGAGTACAATCTCTAATTTGCTCATATGATTCTTTCTCTCAAATGTACATCTGCCTTGAGGGCTTTGCAGCTTGTTCTCGGATATGGATTTGTCTCGAGGGCTTCGCAACTTATTCTTGAATGTGGATTTATTTCGAGGGCTTTGTAGCTTGTTCTCGAATGTGAATTTGTCTCGAGGACTTTTGCAGCTTGTTCTCGAATGTGAATTTGTTTCGAGGGCTTTTGCAGCTTGTTCTGGAATGTGGATTTATTTCGAGAGCTTCACAGCTTGTCCTCGGTTTTCAAAGTCTTCTAGTCTTCAAGGCTCTGGTTCAGAGAGTGTTTGATCTTCAAGAGTTTAGGGAGTCTTCTGATCTTTGTTTATGAATTCTCTCTAAGTTTTCTAGAGAGTTTCCACTTTTGAACCTTTGAAATGGAGGAGATAGCTCTCTATTTATAGAGTTTCTGAAGGCCTCCAGATGGGCTTGGGCTTGTTAGTCGGACTGGGCCTGGTTGACTTTGGGCTTAATCTTTGGACTAGGCCTGGCTGACTTTAGGCCTAGCCCTTTGGACTTTCGTCTAATATTAGTTCAAATTTCACATAACCCAATTGTATATTAGAATTTGCTATAATGTAATTTAGGGATCCTTGCCAATTTAATTAATCCCTAATTAAATATAATTTCGTCATCAATGTTGGGTATTGACGTGACAATTTTTTATTCGCCAAAATTTCTATTCCAACAACTTCTTTTTTGGAACAATTGAAATTATTATTATTATTAATTTTAAATTATAGACTTGTGAACAACATCTACTAGCTACAAAAAAATATCGTTCTAAAAAATATTTTAGAAACAAAATCACATCAACTCCCTTCAATTTTTAATTTTTTTTTTCTCTACAAGTGTTTGAAAAGAGGTTGATGCAATCACCATATAAATGTTCCATCTTATCATCTCATCCTCTTGCCAAATACAAAATTTTATTTGTTTATAATTATATCTAAAAACAATCAAGGTTTAAAATGTCGATGTTGACGAAAATGTTGAAGTTTCAATTTTTTGGAAATGTCGATGGAAATATCGATAAAATGTCGATGTCGATGGATATTTTTGGAAAAATTTTAAAAACAAAAAATTCAAAAAAAATATTTAAATTAATAAATGAACATTTTACACTTTCTAAATGAGTTAAAATACTTGTTACATTATTATATTCACATTAAGTTACATTTTCATGCTATTTTTTTTAATATTTCATCAATTTTGTACGGTATAGTGGAAATGTCGATTCCCCCTTATGTTGATGTCGAACCCATGGACATATGGAAATATCGATGGAAATGTCAATATGTCGACGAAAATTTAATACCATGACTACAACTATGTATTAACAAATGACATAGCATTCACTCACATGGGGTTGAAGGTTGAGTTAACACTTCACAAAATACAGAGAAAAGAAGAATAAACAAAAAAAAATGCCTTACTAGGAAGAAAATTAGTACTTCAAATCACACAAATCCATTTTCAAAACTGCCTCAAAAGAATGAATTATATAGGCAGAAGAAAGGACAGTACTTAAAGGTAGTTTAGGATTATGCAAACAAGATATGGTATTGTGATTTTGGTACACAAAGTACAAAGTGAACTTTTTAGATCAAAGATTTGGGTAGCTGACCTTCAATTATTCCTTTTTCTTTAGGTTACCCAAACCAAAAGGGTTGCATCAACAAATCATTTTATCACAACTTAATTTCAATTATATATAGACTAAGGGCCCATTTGAATTGCAAATATAAAATATATGGGAGTTAAAACTTAAGAGTTAAAAACTCAAGTAATTATTACTCCTCGATAAAAATAACTCATGTATGTGTTTGGATATGGATGATAATTAATATTTGGGAGTTTAGTTATTATTTTTCTCCTTCTTCTCTCTTCTCTCTTCTTCATTTTCCAAGAGAAAAAGTCCCAAGTAAAAAAAACTCATCTCCTACATGGATAATAAAATCTCATGGTTCATGGATTATTTTTATCCATGGGTAATAATTACTTGGGTTTTAAAAAGTAAGAATCAATTAAACAAACATTGGTTTTTTATACCATTGCCAAAACCCATCTCAAAACCAATGAAACAAACCGGCCATAAATATATAACTCAATCCCTAATATTTGTTGTTTTTCAATTTCATTTTAAATTACCTTTAACTATTTATCCTTTTTTTCCCATGAAGTCCTTACTGTCACTCGTGTTTAAAAAAGAATGATGTGTGTAAAAAATAGATACTCTTTTATGAGACTGTTAGTTGTTGGTATAAGAGTAGTTCTTGAACGGAATAATGAAATTAAACCCACAGTAGAACTGTTTGAATCGTCTTTGATTTATTTAGAATTAAACTAAAATATAAGAGTTAAGCAATAAATACCTTTGTATATTATGAAGAATATTATGGAGGGGTTTTTTCTTCTTGTGAGGTTGAATTCCAATACTTCTACAAAAGTTTACATTGGTACGACTCGAATACAAGACCAAGGCTTGTGGGAGCCTTTTGAAAGAAAATCCATAAATGATTGGAGAGGAAGAGGTCTAGAGAGATTCTCTAATTCTCTATTGAGGAAATGTATGTTGTTTCTAATAACTCAACCCAATGGTCCTTCATATTTATAGAGACCAAGGACAAATCTTTGACATAATTAAAATATTATATTTTAATATCTAATATATTAAAATACATCTTGTACTTATTTGAATCTCATTCAAACCTCATACGATATTTATTTATTTGAATCTTATTCAAATTAAATATCGTTTCTTTAATGTATCTAATATACATTAATTATTTTAATATTTAATGTATCAAATACAATAAATATATTTTCCTCTTTTATATTTAATATATCTAATATATTAAATATTAATTTGAACACTTCAAATTAAATATTAATTTGAACACTTCAAATTAAATATTAATTTGAACATTTCAAGTTTTTCTTTCAACTAAATTGATCTTTTAGTGTTACTATGAACTAACAAAGGGACCTTATGGATCTATAGATTATAATCTCCAATGATAACTTTAATTAATTAATTTTCATTCATTAACTATAGGTCACTCCACTATAAAGCTGGAGTTGCACTCTTATGCATTGTAGGACAAGTTGTGTCCATGGATATAACCATTACATGCAAGTCAATCCTTCACGAGTTGTTCGTAATTACAGCTGGGTCAAATCAAAAGTCCGTTTTACCCCTGTAATTACATCTTACACCTTATGTACCACTGATCCTCTAATGAACAATTTGTTTATGATCCAACCATAAATTAAATCCATCTTGGGCCAGTGAGAGGGTGGGACCCCATTATTCAAGTCCCGAAATCAGCACTTAAGGGAATTACTCATCTACTTACTATATATGGGAATGCGTGAATTCTATCTTGTGAGATTATATTCACAGCTCCCTATTTTGGTCAAGTCCCCAAAATGGTAGGCATATTGAATCGACTACAAAAGTCATTCTCACCCATGCAAATCAAAGGACAAGCCCTCACAGGCAGGAGTTCATAACTCATTTAGGATTAAGATCGAATTGCATATGATCATCCTGATGAAATATTAATCTTCTCAATTAATGGATTTATAAAGAGAGATTAAATATTTCATGGTCCAGTTTTATACAAACTCATTGTATAAGATACACCCCCACTCACATGTCTCCACATGAACGATTTGGATCAAATCATTTGTAACTATTACAAAGTGTGTCATATCAATAGTGTTACTAGGATAAGGCACCTAACCTTATTTATATTATATGACCATTTAGGTTATTTTTTGAACATGATCCTCCGTATGTCAACCACATACTGTTCAAGATTACATTAATAACTTTGGATTTTTCATATGATGGATAATATTATATTACAAATAAAATAATAAAAATTATTATTATTTATTAAATAAATCATTAATTACGAGGCTTTAGGGCATAAATTCCAACCGTTCTAATGGGTCTATTTTTTGTATCAAGTCATCATTTCAAGTTAGATATGTTATTACATGATAGGTGATATCAAGTGGGTAAGTTTTTTATTTTATGAGTGACTACGTCTACTTCATCAAATCATAACATAACCTACTTCCAACCTACCTAAGAAAATATATTTCAACATCACATCATCATCTTATCAACAAATTTTAACATTTTGTACCAACAATAACTTTATAATAAAAAAACAGTTTAATATTAGTTTAGTCCCTGAACTTTCAAATTTATTCTATTTTGGTCCCTAAAGCCCCGTTTGATAACTATTTAGTTTTTGGTTTTTGAAAAGTAAACTTGTTTTCTCTCAATTTCTCAACAATGGTTCCCATCTCCTTTAAGTAAGTATTTGAATTCTTAGCCAAATTCTAAAAACAAAAACAAGTTTTTGAAAACTACTTTTTTAGTTTTCAAAACATGGCTTGGTTTTTGACAACATAAGTAAAAAGTAGATGACAAAACAAGTAAATCTATGGGTGGGAGTAGTATTTATAGGCTTAATTTTGAAAATAAAAAACCAAATGGTTATCAGACGGGGCCTAAGTTTCAAAATGTTCAATTTTTAAACTTGAACTTTCAAGTTTGCTTCATTTTGGTCTTTTAACTTTTAAAATGTCTATTTTAGTCTTTGGACTTTCAAAAAGTAACTATTTTAGTCATTACCTTTATTTTAATTTTAACAAATTAATGGCGTAGCTTCGATTATGTGTACTAGCATATTAATATGAGCATGATTTCAACCAAATAAAGTTAGAGACAATCATTGGGAAAAATAGATTTAAGGTAGAAAAGTGACCTAGCAAGAGCTTGAACTAAAAAAAAAAAGTAACCTAGCAAGAGCCAAAATTGTTATTTTTCAAAAGTTCAAGGACTAAAATAGACATTTTGAAAGTTCAAGGGCCAAAATAGAACAAACTTGAATGTTTAAGGACCAAAACAAACATTTTGAAATTAAAGTTTAGAAACTAAAACATAACAAGCTTGAAAGTTCAAAGATTGAAATGAGATTTAAACCTAAAAAAACATACACTGATACACTCAAATAATTAATCCGACATAAGTGAAAAATGACATAAACATCGAAAATAAAATTATATAATGAACTTAAATTATAATTATATAAAGGTTAAAATAACATTTTGGTCCTTATACTTTGGGTTTTGTTCTATTTTGGTCAATGTACTTAATGTTCAATTTTAGTCTCTATACTTTTAATAAAACTTAAAATTGGTTCTTATGATAAGTTTGGAATTATTTTTCATTAAATTTGGTTAAATAATAATAATAATAATTTTAATACAAGAAAATACACAATGTGAACATACTTCCAAAAATTTTAGAGAAAAAACTAATAGAGACTGTTTTTTTTAAAGAAAAATTAACAATAAATTAATAGTATGAACCAATTTTAAGCTTTATTCAAAGTACAGGACTACAATTAGACATTTAAAAATCTATGGACTAAAATAGGAACAAAGTTCAAAGTATAGAGACCAAAATGATATTTTAACCTTATATAAAATTATGGTTGAAAAAAATGGATAGACCAAAAAATAAAAGATCTAAAACTCTCACTACGCATAGTTAAAAGAGAGAGTAAATGATGTCTCCCTCTCACAACTACTCAAAAAATAAAAGATCTAAAACTCTCACTACTCTTATCCTTCATTTATTTATCCTTCCTTTCCCCACTCGTGAAGCTCGTGCCATTTTTCTTCCTTTCTCTTTTGTTTGTCTTCAAATACCTGTCCTACCTACGCATAATTAACCCTTCTCTCTCTCTCTCTAACTACATTATCTCTAGAGATATTTTTCGAAGACGTTATGCTTACTAGTTCGTCAAGTTTGTGTTTGATGTATCGAGATTTGTCTATTCTAGATTTTGCCTTTTCTAATGTTATGAACTTACCGCCATTGTTACCTTGATGGTAAACTTTAGGGGAATGAGTTCAAACCACTGGGTGAACATATCTATTATGGATATTTAAGTAAGTTCGTTGAGACAACCAAATGTCAGAAGGTTTAATGGTTGTTTTGTAGGATTGGTCAAAATATATGTAAGCTAACTGAACATTTGTACATATATAAAGAAAAAAAAAGAAACCTATAACATACTATGTAAAATTTCAACTTCTAAATATGATCTCTAAGGCCATTGCAAACCAAACACTAATACTCTATCTAATAACCATTTGATTTTTAAAAATTAATTAGCTTATAAATTCTACTTTTACCCATGAGTTTTTTTTGTTATGTTATCTACTTTCTAAAAGTGTTTTTAAAACTTATTTTTGTTTATTTCAAATGTTTATATAAGAGACAAGAAAACCATGATAAAGAAATTGTGAGAAAACAAAGACAAAAAACAAAAAGCTAAAAACAAAATCATAATGGGATATACATGAAGCAATATCATTGGCAACACAACTCTCTCAAATGGCAAAAACTAAGATTTAGCCCTCTTATTATTGCTTTTGAATTACTTTACTTTTCCTCCCATATCTCTTTTACCTTGAACTTAGATGAAAAAGTAAACCAAAACAAGACAAACAAAAAAAAAGAAATAGGGTAAAGGGTATTTACTTTTGATGGCAAATTAGAAAAAAAAAAAAAAAAAGAACTTGAAACAGTGATTAAAAATATAAAATACAAACACTACTGATGATGATGATTATGATTATCATACTTTAAATTATTAGAGATGATATATGCAATCTTTCTAAGACAAGGAGAGAAATTTAAGCACTAGAAAAACAGCACTAACATCAAGAAGGGGCAGCAGAAATAATCCTAATTTCATCAAAAAAATAGCTTGTGAAAGGTGGAGGTTTTGGCAATTCTTCAAGCTCATCAAAGAAGTGATCATGATTTTCCAATTCTGTCTTGTTTGTTGCTGATAAATTTATGAGCTTATTATGAGAACATGAAGAAATTGGTTCTTCCAAACACTCCCTCAACTTTCCCATTGGCTTTTTTTCTTCTTCTTCTTGCATTACTAATAATAACCTATCTTCTTCTTCTTCATCATCACTTGGAATAATGCTGTTTTTTTCATCATTTTGATCTTGATCTTGCTTTTCTAGCCCTTGATTTGGAACAAGATCCTGATCTTGATCCAAAGGCTGTGGTTGAATCTCTTCTTGGGTTTGATCCAAATTGAGGGTGGAGATGTTGGGACCTGGATGATTGTGGCTTGAAGTGTATGTTATGATGAACATTGAACCATCTGTTTTGCATCTCTCAACTTGTTTTTTTGCTGAACAGCCCTTTGTTGTGCTACATCTATAATAACCCCTAAAAAAACACCAACAAAAAAAGAGATAAAAGGAGCAAAAAAAAAAAAAAAAAACCCCTTTTTATTTTTTTTTTCTACAAAGGGGCATTTTTTTTTTTTTTTAAGGATTAAAATTTTAAACCTTGGATATGGAGATCCTTTGATGGGTTTTTGGCCATATTTTCTCCAAGACCAAAAATCAGGAGGTGGACCTTCATTCTTCATCTTCCCTAGCCCTATTGCAGCTTTTTTAGACCCAATCTTTACAGTAACCACAGTTTTTTGCAGGACCTTTCTGCAAAAAAAAAAAAAAAAAACACACAAACATGAGAAATGGGAAGCAAAAACTAAAAAGGGGTTTTGTTTTTGGAAGGAAAAAAATTGAAAGGACCTAAAAGAACAAATTTTTTCAAAAGGGTTGAGATTTATTTTCAAAAAAAGTGAAAAAAAAAAACAACCTTTTTTTGGAAGTTGCTTCTGGTGTGATTTGAGTTGAAAGATCATCATCATCATCTGGGTTTGGCTTTAAAGAAAGAGAATGATCAGAAGAAAGCTCCATGGCTATGGCTATGGCTATGCTAAATTGGCTTCTTTTTTCTTCTTCTTCTTGTTTTTCTGTTCTTCTTGAGCATTTGAAGAAGAAAAGTAAAGACGGGTTGTTTGCTATTAAAGAAAGGACTAAGATGAAGAAGAGACAGAGCCCATCTGTTATGAAGAGAGATAGAGTGAATGAGGAGAGAGAGAGAGGAGATGACAAAATCACCCTTCCAAGTTGCCATCTTTTGTTTCTCATCACACATTTAATGGAGTTAGAGAGAGACGGAATAAAAAGAGACAGGTTTGTGCATTAATACCATTTTTTTATCGAATATGTTTTAACCATTTAAATTATGCTCTAGTCTGCTTTGAAGAGCACTACCTTATTAAAAAAATGCCAAATATATGTTTTAATTTCCAATCTTTACAAATCTTTTCAATTTAGTCTTTATCAGTTGAAAAGTTTTAATTTAAGTTATTTATGTTTAAATTTTTTTAAATTATACTCTCACTGTTGGTAAATATTTTTGTAGTACAACAAGTATAAACTATGAGATTTGAATCTCTAACCTCAAGAAAAAGAGTACATGTCAATTACCTTTGAATTATGTTCACTTTAATTATCGTATGTGAATGTTAAAATTGATTGATGATAAACTTACGTAACATAAACTTAATGAGTTAGTAGAAATTTAGAGGAATTAGAATACTACAAAGATAAACTTTTCTAATTCCTCTTCTAAAGTTTTAAGAAGATACAAATTTTGATTTTTGTTCTCTTAAATGGTCTAATACTCGTCTGAACTTTGACTCAACTCAATTACTACTATACAATGTAAGTCTTTCATAAGTTCATTTCAACATTCACTAGTTTTTTTAGTAAAACAAATGTAAGAGATAAAATTTGTATTTTAGCTACTAAACTGTGTTCATGTTGACAACGGTTACACGTAGTTAAATGTATGAAAAAGAATAAAACAAATCAAATTTCAAACTAATATCAATCAGTTATTAAGTGTATATAAAATTTAAACTTACATCTAAAAGTTATTATGGAACAGTCATAATAATTTTTTCCCCCGCACGCGCCATTCCTTAGCCAAGCCCACGCCTTGAATTTACGATAGAAATTAAAATGGCCATTATTTATTTCTATCTTTTTTTGCACAAAAAATGGCCATTATTATTATTACCTTTTTTTTTTTTTTTGAGGTACATTATTATTATTACTTAGAAGAGGGATGGTGGGCCCCCATAAGATATTTTCCATTGGCTGCATGGCGCATTTGTGGGCCCTACTCCTTTTTCTATTTTTGGATTTTATGGATGAAAATAGAGTTACAAGAACACACTCTCTCAAGGGCTTTTCTCTCTGAATAAACCCTCCTTTTTGCAAGCATACAATCCTATCGGCAGTAAATTTTGAATGTATGTGCTATTTCTTTTTAAAATTTCCTTACCTTTTTAAAATTTACGATTACGATATAATAATATAATGGATATGGGGAAGAACATTTGAATCTCTAATCTCAAAATAAGATGCACATGTCTTTAACTGTTGACCTATGCTCATATCGATTTTTTTTTGTTATATTACAAATTATCGAACTTTCAGTTATTATGTTTATCTAATTGTTATAACTTTCAATCTTGTTTTTAATAAGTTCTTATTATATTGCTAATTCTATAATTTTACACATACGTGAGTCGTCTTATTAAAAATAATGTAGTAGTCTAATTTTAAACTGATTGAGTTGTTTGATGATGTAAGCATTAAGTTAATGAAATTAAAAACAAGATACAAGATTAAAAGTTTTAAGGTTTATTAGAAATTTTTTAAACAGATCTCTCTTAAATGTTAATAGGGCAAACTTGTAACATAACCTTACTTTTTTAAAATAAAATTTAGTTATTGTTTTTTATTTTTTTTAAAATAAAATTATTACCCCTCCTAAATGTTAATAGAAGATTGAAGTGCTAATTTAAAAACTAGAAATAACGAGTCACATTTCAGGCCACATAAGATAATATCATATTGTTGGAATAGAAATTTCGACCAACCAAAAATTGTCACGTCATTACCCAACATTAATGACGAAATTATATTTAATTAGAGATTAATTAAATTTGTAAGGATCTCTAAATTAAATTATGGAAAATCCAAGTACACAATTGAGTTCTTTGAAATTTGGACTGATTCTAGACAAAAACCCAAATTGAAGGTTCTAATTAGCAAAGTCCAGACCTAGTCCAAAGGCTAGGCCCAAAGTCAACCAAGTTTGGTCCAAATGGCTAGGCCCAAAATCAACCCGGCTCAAACCCACTTGGAGGCACTGAGGAACTCTATAAATAAAGAACCCCATCCCTTCATTTCAGGGGTTCAAAAATTAAAACTCTCCAGAGAATTCAGAAAGAATCTTTGAGGTCCTTAGGTGCTGAACATTCCTTGAAAACCAAAGACTCTTCAAAACTTAAAGACTTCAAAACCCTAAAGATTGATTGAAGCTTAAATCTCGAGAACAAGTTGCAAAGCCCTAAAAAAGAAGCTGCAAAGCCCTCGAGACAAAGCTACATTAGAGAACAAGCCGCAAAGCCCTTGAAATAAATCCACATTTGAGAACAAGCTACGAAGCCCTCGAATTAAATCTACGTCCGAGAACAAGCTACAAAGCCCTCAGACAAATTACACTTGAGAGAGAGAAAGAATCAGAGGATAAATATTAAAGATTGCAATCTACTACACAAAATTAATACAAATAGATTGCAATCTCTTTTAAACAGATGGATGGTGTGAGTTTTACACATGCGTATTATTTTGTTCATGTAAGCATTTATTAGAGTCATATATGTTGGTTATAAGGTAGGTAAGTGACATAAAAATCTAAAAGTTTATAAAAAAAATAGAATTTATTAAAAGATGTTTATAAAAATTGTAAAAATACTTGCAAGTATTTTTAAAAAGCACCCTTTTAAAATAAAGCATACATTGTTTTTTACTATAGCACATTTAGAAAAAGAAATATTAAGTGCTCTCTTATTTAAGGCAAACACCATAAAAAACTTGAAAAAGGAAAAAAAGCACTAATTCACATTCATAATGCCATACCCACCAAGAAGTTAATGGAACTTTAAGGAATTTATTGAATCTCCTTTATATCCTCTCCACACAACATTTGAGAACCTATGCAAATTGTTATCATTTTCATTACAAGGCCTCAAAAGAAAAAAAAAAAAAAAAGGAAAGAAAAAGGTCTCCCTTAGTTTAGCTATATACCATTTAAAAGTTATTTTTATACAATTCAAATTAACTGAACTAAACCAAACTAAACTTCTTCCTTAAGAAAAAATGAATTACGACTAGCACTAGCCTCCAAGATAGACGAATCTTTAAAACATTTGTCATTTAAAAAATTTTGAAACCGGCAAATGAGGGTTTTAAAGAAATGTCCATATATTTTTTTTCCAATAAAGCATTATAAGAATCTTCAAGATCTCGAAAATTCATATCACTAACTCTTTTAGTGTACGTGTATATATTCTCATTGGTTCAACCAATGAATTTTCTTACAAGAATTAGTGGAGTCCCGCCAAAACTACAAAAGGCCCTAGTCAACTTCTTCACAAAAATTCTTAGCCAACTTGGATCAATTTCATAGCATATGTTGGAGTATGTTCTTTTCTTTTAGATCAAGAACAAACTTGATCCTTTTTATGGTTCAAATCAAATTGTCGCAACTACTTTTATAGGCTTAAAAAGTAACCCTAATCATATTTTAAGAATAGCCTTATTATGGACTGCTTGTAGACTTGTAGTTAAAAATAAATCTAAACTCACATTTTTTTTAATTAAAAAAAATATTGTAACAAATTAAGAAAAAAAATCTTTAAAATAATTCAAAAGCTCTAAAACTTTCTCAAACTGAACCTCCAATTTCTCTAGCAACTTTATTATCCAAATTTTGAACAATATGAAAAAGGAAAAGGGATTTTACCATTGTTTTACATTTTTTTAAAAAAAAGAAAAAAGAAACAGAAAAAGAAAAGAAAGAACAATATCATGGCCCAAATAGGCCCAATAGTCCATGATGCTCAAAAATACTTCATTGGCCCAACTACATATATAGGTCAAAAATCAATTTATACCCCTCAACTTTGGAGGTTGTATCAGTTAAAATCTTAAACTAATAATTGTATCAATTTAAACTCTGAACTTTCATAAGTGTATTAATTTACACCTTCTGTTATATTTCATTTGGAAAATATCAGTTCACACGTGTGGAGACTTATAATTATATTAATTAAACCCTTAAATTAAACTTTCATAACTGAATCAATTTAGACCTTCCATTAATTGAAAATCTTCCATGCATCAATTCTCATACGTGTGTAGACTTTTTAAAAAAGTTAAACCTTCCATTTAAAAATTATCCATGGATCTAAAAGGAAGAGTCTAAATTAATTCACTTATGAAAATTCAGAAGTTTAATTAATACAATTAATAAGTCTGCACATGTGTGAACTAATATTTTTCAAACGGAATCTAATGGAATGTGTAAATTGATACACTTATGAAAGTTCAGGGTTTAAATTGATACAATTATCAGTTTAGGATTTTAATTGATACAACCCCCAAAGTTTAAGTATAAATTGAATTTGTCCAAAAATTAAAGATAGTTTGTTCTTAAAAAAAAGAATTTTAGTGCGACTAATATTTCTAATTTGGTGGTCAACCAAAAAATGGGTTAGTTTAAGAAAGATTAAACTTTTTAATAAGAGTTTTAGGAAGGTAGAAGTTTAGTTTGAATAGAAATTTAATATAGGCTTCTTAGAGGCTTATAAATAAGAATTATAGGAAATTTTGTTCCAATAATTTTTTTTTATAAAAGGACATGTTTTGTTCCGGTAGAAATTTCTTTGGTAGGCACTAAAGACAGAAGTTGAAGGAGAAAAATCGAAATTTAAAAACTTTATGATTATAGGAAAAATTAGTAATTGAAGTCGTAATCAAATGATACATACATACATATATATACATATACATACATATATATACATATATACACGTATATATGTACATGTATACGTACTGTATATGTATGTATGTATGTATGTATGTGTATGTATGTATATGTACATATATATATATATCCTAAATTGAACTTCTAAATTTATTTCATTTTAGTTAGTGTATGCTAGAATTAAAATATTGATGTCGATATCCATTATCAAGATTTCAATTTTATGGATATATCGATAAAATATCAATATCGATGAATATTTCTGTAAATAAAAAATTTTAAAATAATAATTAAGTTATTTACACTTCCAAATTGTTATAGATCTTGTTAGTAGTTATTTATATTGGGGGTTAATAGATGGTATTTTTTTTAATGTTTTATGAATATTTGTAAAAAATAGAGACGATGTTGATTAATCTTCAATATCGATATCGAACCCTCTAATTTACAGATATATCGACATATCGATAGGTATTTTCATCTTTGAGTGTATGAACTTTTAAAATGACTAATTTAATTTTTAAACTTAATAAAAATTATTTTAATAACTTCGAGTGCGTTACTAACATGCTGATTAAGCATGTATGAAGCTACCTAAGCTAGTTAAGGCAAGTATTAAAGTTTCGACATAACTTAATTCTTGTTCGAAGCACGCATACGTCTATTAAATAAACAACGAAAAATAACAATAAGAACCAAAATAATTATTTTTTTAAAAGTTTTGAGACAAAAATAGAATAAACCTAAAAATTAATTAATTATCAATCAAAGAGAACCCTTATAAATGCATTACACGTTAATTGAATTGAGAGTATATATATTAAAATATTGATAAACATCTCTAATGGTCCAGCGTTCAAACTCACATGTATATTAACTTGAGTATAACTCAATTGGATTAACGTATTATACACCTATCTTAAAAGTTAGATATCTGAATTTTCACTCTCGTATTGTGTGCAACTAAAAAGAAAGAAAACAACTTCCATGTAGTATTACTTGTAATATTCTAAAAAGGAAACATGCAATCACATATTCACGGTTCAATCCAATCCACTAAGTTTTGCTCATCTTATTGTTATTTTTATATACATAAATAAATAAATATATATATATATATATACACAAGAATATAGGTGGTGATTGGACCAAGTCTCAGTCAACTCATCATCAAAAACTGTGGACGTGGCATCCACTTCATGATAACAAGATTATTATTCCATGACAACAACTTATAAATTTTTTTATAAACATTTCACATTTCTCTGAATCTCATCTAATGGTATATATTTATAAACCAATCAAATTCTTTGTCTTCTAAAAACCAAAGTTTTCTTTCTATAAAACAAAACCAAACTTTTTTTTGTCCGTTTCCCTTCTTGTTCTTTGTCTCTTTCCAACAACAACCAAAAAACTGTCTAAAAGCTGCCATGGAAGTTCTAAAACCTTCCCGTTTGTTTCATCTCTTCGCGGTCAACCTTCTTGGCCTCTTGCTTCCCCTCTCCTTCCTTCTCCTCGCTCGCCACTCCTCTGCCCTATATCTCGCCGCCTCACCACCGCTACCGCCGTTGTTGCTCTCTCTCATTCTCTATGTAAATTCTCCTCTTCTTTACCTTCTTGTTGATTTCGTTATCGTCTCCGCCCTCCTCCATTCCCTCACCGGTAAATCCATTCTCCTGACCAAACTCCCTGGTCCTATCTCCCAACCGCGTCTCTACATTGCTTGGATTTTTCTTTGCACGCTTCAGGTATGTTAACCTAAAAGCTTAAGTTGATATATTTTACATTTTTTTTAAGTTTAAACAAGACAATAGGGTGGGAATTTGAATTTCTCTAACCTTTAGGAGAGGTTTATAATTAATTTCTTGACCAATTGGGTTTACTCTACAGTGAACTTGAAACCTAAATGCTTGCAAGTTTGTTACTTGCTGCTAAGTGTTACACAATTTGATGACATGATTTTGATGAGTTCATTTTATATGATTTATAAGTTAGTTTAATATAGGTGATTTAAATTATTTTGTTTACTCCAACAAACAATCCGGGTTGGAATTTGAAGTTTTGAAATCGTTAGAAAAGATAATTAAATATTACATTAACTAGTTGAACTATGTTCGAGTAGGCTTTTAAATTTTATTTTTATGAGATATTTAATTTTGTAACACTTACAAAAATGGAAAGTTTAAAGTTCAAATTGGCTTATCAAAAAAATTGAACCCTTATTAGTATTTTTACCCACAATAAGAAAACGACGTTATAGGACTTGTTCGAGTGCATGATCCTGCTTTGACATCGTGTTAAACTACTATCGAACAATAATTTATTCATATTGTTAACAATAGGTATGTGTCGGTGTTGGGATCGAGGGAAGCCTATCAACCGGCCTCAACGACGTGGCCTCCGGCCGTGTTGAGGGCAGCCTGTGGAGCAGGCTGTTGTTCTTCTTGGGACTTCATGAGGCGGTGGTGCACTGGACGAGGACAGTGGTGAAGCCGGTGGTGGACGACACCGTGTTTGGGGAATCCCGGAAAGAGAGGTGGTTTGAGACGGCGGCGACGGCGGTGAGCTTCGGCGGCCTGTGGTGGTGGCGGCTGAGGGATGAAGCGGAGGCGCTAGCGGTTGTGGCGGAAAGAAAGTGGTTGACGGCGGCGGAACTGGGTCCGGCGGACTTTTCCGGTTGGTGCTTGTATTACATCACCGTCGCCATTGGAATTGCTAAGATTGTTAAGTCTGTTGCTTGGTTTGGTCAGATTCTTGTCTCGAAGAAACAATCTAAAAGCTCTGATGAGGTTGTTGTTGTTGAGGACAATGTTTGAAAATTTTAATTAATTTTACAATTTGTTGGTGGTATTGATTAATTGGTATTGTTTTGCCACTTGTTAATTTGATTTATTACAATATTTCAATTTGTTTATATTTTTAACTCATAACTTGTTTCTTTGTATTATGCTTGTGACTACTCTACTAATTTCGAAGACGTTTCTTAACTCACCCTAATGCTAATTTAGGAAACCTTTAAGCTCGAATCCAAAATTATTTTAGATGATATTTCTAAACATCTCAAGTCATTCGCCAAGATACATAGAGATTATTATGCCAATTTTATTTTAATCTCGGAAGTTCCATACTTATATTCACTGTATTAGACAAGCAAAACAATCCTAGAAATTAATAAAAGTTGACCCTCAACATATCTTCACAATGGTATGATATTGTCTACTTTGGGCATAAGTCTTCATGATTTTGCTTTTGGTTCCTTCCAAAAAACCTCATACCAATGGAGATAATTGTCTTCACTTATATACCATGGATCTCTTCCTTCCCTAGCCAATATGGGACTTTGTTAGCACTCCTAACAATCCTCCCATCGAACAAAGTACCACACTTGAGCCTCCCCTCGAACAAATCTGTCCACTCCCAACTGAGAGCTTGCTCTTTATCTTGAAGCACAACTGGTTCATCTCGAGGCAACATCCAAATAGAGCACAAACACGGATCACACTTGCTCTTATCAAGGCGAGTGGTAGAACACCGTGTGATAGAGTGATCAGGTGGAACTTTGAGTCAAAAAGTTAGGAAATACATTCAGCTCTAGTGCAAGCGCACACCATCGATGCAAGTAATAAAGAGAATATCCTTAGATACTGTCTCCCAAGAGAACGATGTAACAAAGAAATTGCAACAGCAAAATGTATACAAAACCGCAACTTGGGAACTAAATTGCAAAATCAAAATTGTGAGATGGTGTGAAATAGCAAAGAGATAAATATCATATTGCAAAATCATATTGTAAGTAATGTAAAACAGCAAGGAAATAAAAACTAAATTGCAGAATCAATTTGCAATATGGTGCGAAATAGCAAGGAAATAAAAAATGCAATGGGTTAACTCAATGAAGAGGGGATGAAGCCCAAGAATGTTCAGTGCCCTAATTTTTTAATTGCCAACCTAAATTGCAATTTCAATCTTAACCTACATAAACAATTGTAAACCAAAATTGCTTCTCCTATTCACCTTGCAATGAGGCCCTTAGAAGATTAAGTGAGTGACTTATATGTCTATAGTCTCTCTAACTTAGATCAATTGGATCATACAATTTTATACAGTTTTGGAGTCTTTTGCCCTATGTTTAGGGTGAAGATTGGCTTATGACTAAGCTCTTGTCTCCATTGCTTGTGCGAATCCGCTTTTTACTAACCCTTTCGTTATTAAATCCAAGCTTAGTTTGCAACCCTAGTAGATCATGTTGGGATTTATGTTCTAAAACCTCGTAATTAATGATTTATTTAATAATTAATAACAATTTTGATTATCTTATTTGCAATATAATATTATCCATTATATAAAAAAACTCAAGGTTATTAGTGTAATATTGAACAATATGTGGTTGACATACGAGAGGATCATGTTCAAGAAATAACCTAACGGGTCATAGTATATGGATAAGGTTGGGTGCCTTATCCTGGTAACACTATTGATACGACCCACTTTGTAATAGTTACATATGATTTGATCCAAATCGTTTATGTGGAGACATGTGAATGGGAGTATCTTATACAATTAGTTTGTATAAGACTGGACTACAAAATATTTAATCTCTCTTTATAAATCCGTTAATTGAGAAGATTCATGTTTCATTAGGATGATCATATGCGACTTGATCTTAATCCTAAGTGAGTTATGAACTCCTGTCTGTTAGGGTTTGTCCTTTGATTTGCATGGGTGAGAGTGACTTTTGTAGTCGATTCAATAAGCCTACCATTTTGGAGACTTGACCAAATAGGGAGCTGGGAACATAATCTTACAAGATGGAATTCACTCCTCATATAGGGTAAGTAAATGGGTAATTCCCTTAAGTGCTGATTTCAGGACTTGAACAATGGGGCCCCACCTTCTCACTGGCCCGAGGGGAACTTAGTTTATGATTGGATCATAAACAAATTGTTTATTAGAGGATAGTGGTACTTAAGGTATAAGATGTAATTATAGGGATAAAACGGACTTTTGACCCAACTGTAATTATGAACATCTCGTGAAAGATCGATTTGCATGTAGTGATTATATCCATGGACACAATTTGTTCTACAATACATAAGATTGCAACTCTAGGTCAATAGTAGAGTGACCCTAGAGTTATGAATGAAAATTGATTAATTAAAAAGTTTAATTAATTAATTTTGTATCATTGAAACTTATAATCTGTATGTCCATAAGGTCCCATTGTTAGCTCATAGTAACACTAAAGGATTAATTTAGTTGAAAGAAAATTTTGAAATGTTCAAATTAATATTTAATTTGAAGTGTTCAAATTAATATATTAGATATAAAAAAGGAAAATATATTTATTGTATTTGATACATTAAATAAAAATATATATTTAAAATTTGAATGAGATTCAAATCGGTTAATATATATATTAGAAGATTTGAATGAGATTGAAATAATATTTTAATATATTAGATATTAAAATATTAAAATATAATATTTTAATTATGGCAAAAAATTGTCATAGGCCTCTATAAATGGGACTCTTGGGTTGAGCCATAAAAGAATATATCTCCTCAATAGAAAATTAGAGAATTCTCTCTAGACCTCTTCCTCTTCAATCTTCAATCCCTTGTGGATTTTCTTTCAAGAGGCTCCCATAAGTTTTGGTCTTGTATTCGAGTCATAGCAAGTAGGCTTTATGGAATTGGAGTTTAAATCGTTGGAGTTGGAGCAAGAAGACCCGCCAGAAATATCTCCATAATATATAAAGGTATTTATTGCTTAACCTTAGTTTTTTGTTTAATTCTAAGTAAAATCAAAGACAATCTAATACTTCTGCTGCAGAGGGAAACGTTCATTCCTTCAATTGGTATTAGATCAATCTTTGATTTTTATTTAGAATTAAAGTTTTGTGATGATGTGTATTTTATTTTAATCATATATGTGATATGTGATGGGTTGCAAATTGATTGTTTAGGTTATTTGACATTAGAATTAAAGTTCTTGATTAGATCAATTGTAAAACTCATAAGGGTTAGAGTTTGTGGTAATTTATTTTATTTTATTTTTTGTAATTGAGAAAACTTGTTGTTTTGAACAACTTGTTTTTGGTGGTGATGAACAAAGAATAGAGCAAATCAATAAACTTTAAATTCTATTGTCTGGTGATTATATATAAATATATCAAAGTTGACTAAGTGCCCTCACATGAAATTATTCTTAACCTTAATACATAAGCTTGATGCATTCTGGGCTTGGGCGTTCAATTAAATATCAATAACTATTTCAAGTTGCTGAACTTCAATCGGTGGATTGAATTTTGCATTCAAGTGTTCTCCAATCGGCAATAGTTGAAGCTTCAGACGGTTGAAACAATGAAGGGGAGCCAACTTCTACTTCCAACAACGATTGACCATTTAAATAAGCAGCTGGACAACAGAGGATTCATGGATGAATTTCAGCCGGTGAGTGAGACTTCAAATTGCGTGTGGTTCTCATCCTAGTGCACATGTGGTGGAAATTTTCTTCATTCAGTGAACATCACAGTTGGTGTCTGAAGTCGGCGATAAAGCTCTCAATTCTTCCAGCTTTGGGCTTTGATCATACGACCGTGTAACCACAAAGGTTTTGCAAAATTCCAATTAGGCGGCTCTTGTATAAAGAGGAAGAAAATTTAGGTTTTATTAAACCCTAATTTTGGATGATCCAAAAGAAAAAGATATTGAAGACCAAAATATGTCTTTGATTTAAATTATTGTAATTTGAATTATTTTCAATTTTTTAGGATATGTCAAATATGCCGGTCAATTTTGCAAAGTTTAGTTTAATTATGCATGTGATGTATGTTTTAAATTAAAATCTCATCATAGGTAATAAGCCTTAGTATGAAGGTTTATTTAACTCCCAATTACTTAAAATATTCTTGTTTTGTCTTAAAATCATTGGGAAACAGTTGAAAGATTCTTAAAATTAAGGAAGAAAGAAGAATGAAGGCAATTAGGGTGAGAATCTTAAGCCCCGTTTGATAACGTTCTCGTTTCTTGTTTCCTGTTTCTATTTCTCGTTTCTTGTTTCTGTTTCTTAAAAATTAAAAACAGAAACATGTTTGATAACTATTTCTGTTTTTAGTTTCTTATTTTTTGGTAAAAGTAAAATTTAGTACATATACTATAATAAAACATATAACATGCATTAAAATAAATATAAAACAATTATAAAAAGGTTATAGTATTTTATTAAGGCACAACACCTAATTAATAATAATAATAATAATAAATTTTATCCTTCAAATGTTGTTCAAATTTGATTTACAATGTTATTTCTCACTTCAATCAATTCACCTTGAAAGATTTTGACTTACAAAAGTTAGTTCAATTAGACGAATTTGTAAATTGTCTAAGGTCAGACAATCAAACATACCCACATTTCTTTAATTTAATAATAAACTTTATTTTTATTTTTTAAAAAATGCATTAGCCAATAATACACGCAAGTAAAAGCAGAAAAAGAGAGAGAATGTATATATTTTTTTACATTTAATGGTAAATATGAAATACATTATTAGTTTATTTATTTAATAAAAAAATAAAATCGTACCAAAAGAAAAAATAATAGACAATTAAATAGAAAATAATAACTATAAGCTCGTTAATGTAAAGTAAAAGAAAATAAGAAAATAAGAGAGAAGAGGAAAACATAAACGAAAAGAGAAAAGTAAAAAGAAAAAAAGAAAAAAAAAAGATAATGAACTATTAAAAGAAAAAAGATTATGATGAAAGAGAGAACGAATAAAAAGAAATAAATCCAAAAATAAAAAAAAAAAGAAGAAAAAACAAAAACATTAAAAAGTATTAAAAGAAAAAAAAATAGAGATGGATAAAAATAGAAATAGGAATACATGCATGAAACCTGAAAAAAAAAACAGAAACAGAATTTGAGAAACTACTTTTTGAAATTTCTCAAAATCTGCCATTTTTTTTAGAAACGATTCTAAAAAATTTAGAAACAAGAAACATAATGGTTTATCAAACATGTCTGTTTCTTGAAAAATGAGAAACAGGAACAAGAAACAAGAAACAAGAACGTTATCAAACGAGCCCATAAAAACTAAACTTGTGTGCAGGAATTGTGGAAATTACATAACCGAAATTGCAAGATGAAGTTGCAATTCTGAAGGAGCAGAGAAAAAATTCTGAACTGTGAAAATTGCAGAACAAAAATTGCAAGATGAAGTTGTAATTCTGGAAGCAGCAGAAAAAATTCAAAAAAGGAAAAAAAAATATGTAGTTGACCCATATATGAAATCTTCAATTACTACACGATTTGGGGGATTTTGAGCACGAATTTTGGGCATTATTCAACCCTAATGAAGGCCTACAAAAGGAGAGAAGATGGGTGAAGAATGGGGTAGTTTTTTTGGGACGATTTTGGAGTTTTTGTTTGTGGGTTTATGTCCAGTTTTGCCTATGTTTTTCTTGAATTTCGTCCTCTGTTTTACTAAGAGTTGCTACAAGTTTATTTTCTATTTTTTTCTTCGATTTATCCAATCCGATTCAAGTGAAAACTTGGGTTGTTAAGACTCAATCTCTTCCTAGATATAGTTGAGAGATTGAATCGATTGGAGAAGAAATGAAGATTTGTTGAATGTTGTTGGAATTCCTCTATTTCATTCTAGTTTCTATTTTTAATATAGTTGATTGATGTTATTTTCAAGCTTTGTTTAGTACACTTGACATTCTTATTGAATTCAATTTATATTGGAGGAATATAATTTACTCTTACTGGATGTTCTTGATTCATGTTTTTTTTTTTTGTTCTAGATTTGCGTTGAGCATTCATCTCATTGGGATTTTTTTATTGTTGTGGGTTTATTCAAGAATTAAGTAATGCAGTAGGCTACTATTCTATGGTTTCTATTTTTCAATTCAATTTTGGATGGCAAATTGTCTTTAATTCCTTTAAATTTTTGTTGCAATTAGCATTTTAATATATTCTTCTAGTATGAAATTAATTTCTAGAGTTTGTTGTAGGATTTTTACTTTTAATATGAGCTAAACTTTTTAGGGGGTTCAAGGATATGAATTCCCTAAGAAGTAATTGTAGCCAAAATTCCAACAAAAACTAAGCTTACATCTCAATTGTTTGCTTGTGTTGAACAAAATTCCGTTGAGATCCTAGATTGATCAACTAGGGTAGAAACTCAAGCTTAGAAGGTTAGTGATAAGCGGATGTCGCACAAGTGATGAAGAAAAGAGTTTAGACATAAGCCAATTCTTTGCCCTAAACATAAGAATTATTAAAGACTCCAAAACCCATAAAATTGTTGAGCAAAATTACCTAATATAGATGGGCTATAGACATATAAGTCACTCATTTAGTCTCCTAAAACCTAATTTCAAGATGAATAAGAGTAGCAATTTTGGTTTACAATTGTGTGTAGAATAAGTTGGAATTGCAATTTTGGTTTGCAATTACACCTTAGGGCAATGACATTATTGAACCCCTCATTTCTCTAAAGAAATTCTTTTGCAATGTTCATTTTTTTTTATCAAGTCTGTTTAGCTTCTATTCAATTTTGCAATTTTCAATTCTGCAATTCAGTTATGCAATCTTTGTCACTTTAAATTGCAATTAGAATATGAAATTATTTTGTTTTTAACAAACACACCAATCCCAACCTTGTTTTTGCAATTTTAGTT
Source organism: Trichosanthes truncata (assembly GCA_033996785.1). Taxonomy (NCBI): domain Eukaryota; kingdom Viridiplantae; phylum Streptophyta; class Magnoliopsida; order Cucurbitales; family Cucurbitaceae; genus Trichosanthes; species Trichosanthes truncata. The sequence continues at coordinate 8,227,874 of JAWPNB010000007.1, forward strand.
TTCAAGGTTACAATTCTCCTTCCATTTTGCTCTGCAATAATTTTTGTTACACCATTCCTTATGGGATCGATACTCAGAAATACTTCTGCTTTAATAATTGCATCGACAATGTGCACTTGCACTGGGGTTGAACGTATTTACTTACCTTTCTTCACCCAAAGTTCACCGGATCAAGTTTTTGGCACCGTTGCCAGGGAATGGCAGTTTTAACAAAAATTGTAAGAGAAGATTGCAACTAAAATTTCTATTATTGGAGGAGGAGCTCGATTTCACTTGTTGAGGAAGAGAAATTGCAAGAGGAGAAAGACACAACGCATGGTTGATTGCTTGAGAAAATCCACAAGATGGAAGAAGACATCATTGTAGCATTGAGCGCACAAGCTTCATCATTAAGTTACATGATAGAAACTTTGATAATGGGAAATCCTATAGCTCCTTTTAACCCTATATCTTATATTTCTTGTGTTTATTGTAAAGGAAGTCATTCATTTGATAATTGTCCTTATAATCTTGATTCTTTATCTTATGGATTTCTACAAAGATTTGTAAATCAACATCAGTACCAGTGCTTCCAACAAGGGAAGATGATTCCAAAAGAGCCAAGCATAGAAGAACCCGCAAGGGAATATAGAGCAAAGAACGATGTTGTAATGCAAAGTCAAGCTGCATCTCTACAAAGTTTGGAAATGCAGGTGGAACAAATTGCAGATGAATTGGAGCACAGGTCCCAAGGAATCATGCTGAAGAACAGAGAGACTTTAAAACAAGAAGAAGAAAAAAAATGTGAGGTAGTGTCACTTAGAACGAAATTGGAATATGAAGACCTTGAACTCCTAGTAGAAGCAAAAAGTTCTCCAACACTTGATGACATTAAGAAGCCAAAAGGGAGAGAAGATATCAAAGAATAACCACCTCAAGAAGAGAAGGAACAACAAAAGGAAGTTGTAGTGAGCCATACAGTTGCAATTTCACAGCAATTGACATCCAAAGTGCTCTCGATACTAGAATTCCCTGTTTTCACTTATTGCAGTTTGCAGGAAATGCTAAATCAAGAAGAATGCAGAAATGAGAGCATGAAGGATGACAATATACAGTATGTGACACAAATTGCAACTGCAATCTCTACTTTCAAAAACATATGTAAATCTCTTGAGCAGGCAAGGCCCGTTGTGGTCAAAGCACCTCAACTACGATTGATCAACATCGAGACCTAGTGCAAAATGAAGGAACATAGTTGCGGTCTCCCTACTAAAATTGGATAAGTTACCTTGGCTTTCTTTTACGTTAAAAAAAAAAGGTTTCAACTTTTGAAATTCCAATCTAAATGAAGGAGTTTGATTCAAAAAATCTCTGCCTAAGGAGGATCCTGTCGAGGTTGAGGTATTTAAGTTGACCGCTAAGGGAACACCTTTACTTGGGGATTTGCCTGGGAGTTTGATGAATCAACTTTAAGTTCAAAAATTGGAACTTTCAAAAAGTTAACTTTACATTAGGAACGTTTTGATGCCTTACTTTTGAGTTTTAGGAAAATATAAGAAGAAAGAGCGGGAGGAAGAAATTGTGGTCGCAATCGTGAAAGCAAATTGCAATTGCAATTTGAGGAGAATTCTTTGTCAAGACTCCCAACAACCCTGACGACAGTAATGGCAACAACGACACATTTTTCTCTACATAGGGGAGTCTTTGTTTAACCTATCTTTCTAGCTTTGTTAATTGTTATGTTTTTGGTTTGAGGTTTAGTTACGTTCTTTTATGCTTATTTAGTTTATTTGCTTTCATGAATTCTAAAAAAAAAAATAAAAAAAAAAAAGTCCACACGTCGCCCAAGTATGCCATTAAAATCATGTTCCAAAAATAAATTTACAAATTGTTTTCTTTGGTGTTTTATTGAAAAGCCTTTGATGATGATACCTAAAGCTTTCTCAACCTTAAAGTGCTTTTACACACAACTTCAAGTTTTCAAGATCATAAAACTTGATAAATTCTTTTTCTCCATAAAACATTCAAACCCAAACTCAATCCAAATATGTACAAGATCTGTTGGCTTGTCTTAATCACCATCATCTTAAGCCGGCCCATTCTCCGATGTTGTCTGGCAAGCAATTATCTCAGCTTGATGGTGAGTTGATGGAGAATCCTCAATTATATCACAGCACTCTTGGGTCCTTACAATATCTACAACATACACGCCTTCCCAGTCAACAAGCTTAACATGTTTAATCAAGCTCCACAGCTTCTCCATTGGCGTACTCTCAAGCGTGTACTTTGTAACCTTCAAGGAACCTTACATCTTGACCTTAGTTTACAACTAGCTCCTTCTTTATCTTTAACATGTTTTTCTGATGCAGATTGGGCATCATCATCGAATGATCGAAAGTTAATGAGTGGCTATTGTGTATTTTTTGGTTCCTCTTTAGTGTCTTGGTCCTCCAAGAAATAGGCTGTGATGGCAGGTTCAAGTACCAAATCAAAGTATCACACCCTTTCTCACGTTGCTTGTGAACTTCTGTGGCTTCGGTCCCTCTACGTGACTTACATGTTCGTCTCTCCTCCGTGCCCATCGCTTGATGTGATAACATCTCTGCCACTGCCCTTGCTCGCAACCTGGTGTTTCATGCTCGCACTAAGCACATTAAAATCGATGTTCACTTCATTCATAACCAAGTCATTTCCTTTCAACTTGACTTGCTTCACGTTAGCTCTAAAGACCAAGGCGTTGATTCACTAACCAAACTGTTATCTCCTCAACTGTTTCTTGTTCTTTGTGACAAACTCGGGCAAGGGTTATTCCCTTGCCTCGTTTGAGGGGAGCTGTTAGGACATGACATTTCTGCAACAATGTACTTCTTTGTTTTTTTCCTGTTTGGTCACTGTTTTAGCTTTCTTGTTGCATTGTTCTCTTGGTATGGTTAGCTCTGAAGTTAGTCTTTTCTTATTAATTATATTAAGGAAAATGCCTTCTTGTAAGAAGGAAAACTCTTGTGTATGAAGTTTAAGGAAATAACACGAAGCAAGAGCATTTACTTTCACCTTCCTTCTGCTATGTACTCTGCTAAAAGCACTAGAAACTTAATCCAAAAACGCTTCTTCGCCGGCTCGAACTCGAGACTCTGAGGGGGGGCTTAGGCACATATACCATTGAGCCAAACTCCAATGTTTATACGATAAACCAACTATTATACTATTAATATATAATATTTTAAAGTTCAGGAGGGCTTCAGCCCCTTGGACCCATGCTAGATCTGCCCCTGGTGTGGACCACTGCCAATACCCTTTTATGGTTGTGGAGAAAAAGAAGAAAAAAAGAAAAAGATAGAGACCTTTTTGTCTTTGTCTCTGTGTGGAAGTTGAAGATTTTTTAAATGGGTGCAATACGGTGGTGAGCAATAGAGAGGAATGGCAGTGGCGAGCTCTGTCGGAAGAGAGATGTAGAGAAGAGAGAGAAATGTCAAAAAAAATTTAAAAATGTAACTCATTTTAAAAAAAAAAAAATACTCATGAGCAAAGTTTAGTATATTAACTGCCACGTCATTATTTTGTTAGGTCAACTAATGTTGAAGATCAACTAGAAACCAATGACAAACTCTAAGGACATTTGGAAATCAAATTCAAAACTCAGGGACCAAACATGTCACTTTTGAAACTTCCAAATAAAAACTAAATTCAAATCTTAAAAGTATTAGTTTTGAAAACTCAAAGACTAAATAAAAACTATGTTCAAAATCTACGAATTAAAAGTGTATTTTACCTTTTTTTAATTTATCTTTTATGCATCTATCAAGATTAAACTGTGATCAACATTAGAGTAGCTCAAAGGTTAAATTTTCTTCCCTTTAAGGTCATAAGTTTAAATCTCACCCCATGCTCAGTAGAACTAAAATGAAAAAAAAAAAAAAAACATTGTGCCAATCATATTGAGTAATTTAGAAAACAATATTATTTCATGAACTTTTTTAGACAAAATAAAATTTTGGGGTAAAATTTCCGCTTTCTTCCTTTTCCTTCTCTTTCTTCCTGAAATTCACCTTCGAACTCATTTTTTTTAGTTAAAAAATATGGAGGGCAGAGATTTGAACTATGACCTTTAGGTCGAGGTTGAGGTATGTGCCTTTCTATTTTTTTAGTCTAAAAATATGAAGTGGAAAAGTTCGAACTCTAACCTCTTAATCTTGGTCGAGGGCACGTACTTTTAACGAGTTGAACTATACTTGATTTGACCAAAGAAATTCGATTGTTAGATTAGATTTTGGTCATTTTGACAAATATGATAATTGAAAAGGGCCCCTAGCCCAATTACCCCAATAATTAAGGATCATGTGGAAACTTGGAATAAAATTTTTCTCGAATTTCAGTGCACCTGGATTCCCATATCTGAGTGGAGCCACGTCACTGTCTTCTGTACGTGTCGGTTTCAAACTTAACCTCTTCTTCTTCTTCTTCCTCAGCCTCGATTGAGTTGCAGACCACTCTCAATGTGCCAACCATGGTGTCCAAGCCAATCGACTCCGACGCCAAATTCACTGTCAGTCTCTCTCTCTCTCTATCTAACACTTTCCCCTTCCCTTGTACTTCTCGATCGCTGCACTTTTTTCCTTCTTCTAATTCGACGATCGTTTAAGCAAGCAATCGATGATCCTTTTGTTTGACATCGGAATGAAATTGGTTGGGTTCCTTCGTTTATGATTTCGAAATTAGAGGTTCTAGAGACGATACGACGGAAGTTTATATGTTTTTGGCTGGTTGAGGTTGTGGGAATTTTTTTTCTTCTTAATTTGTATGCTGCTGCACAATCGTAATGGTTTTTATATCCCTTGATTTTCCCTCTAAAATTTGTTGAAATGAAAGAGTTTATAAAGTTATGTGATCTGAGCTTTTTATTTGAGAATTTTATTGTTCCATTTGGTTCCTGAGTATTTTCCCCCATTCGGTGACGGATTTCACAGGGAGACCAATCGAATTTTGTTATTGGGTCCTTGACGAATCGGTTAAATACGCTCAAAAGGCAAGTTCAAGCAGAGAGAGTTGTTTCAGTAAAGGTAAGTCGCAGAGAAGCCTATTTGATTTGATAATGTTTTTTTTTTTAAAACTAGGGCAAGCAATCTACAACAGAAAAAAGAAGAAGAAAAGGACAGTCATATTATGCTTGTGCAGGAAAAGCTTGAGAACAATGCACAGAGGCTTTCAAGTAATGTCGCTCAGGTTTTGTCTGCAACTTCTAGAAATGCTCTACCATTTGTAGAAGAAAATAGGAACGGGAAAATGCTTCTCTCAAGAATGGAGCTTCCTCTGTGTAAGTTACCTGGGATTGTTTATGGTGCTGGAGATAAAGACTACATTAACAATCAAGAGGTAGTATACTCCATCAGTATTAAACTTCCATACGTTGAGAAGTTGCCCCCGTACACAACGTGGATATTTTTGGACAGGTATACCATTGTTTGAGATACTTTGCTCTTTTTTTCTCTCTTAAAATTGGCTTTGGCAGTCTAGTAATGGATATTCTTGAAGTTGTCTCTGTTTCACAAGAAGGAAAGATTGATATATTTTTCTTGAAAACTTGTACCAGATTTATACCATGCAGCTAATAGTAAAGAATAAGTACTTTGTTGTTGTATATCTATCATATCTATCTCAAATTTGTCTCTCACAGCACAGGAATCAGAGAATGGCTGAAGACCAGTCGGTAGTTGGAAGAAGACGCATTTATTATGACCAGCACGGCAGTGAAGCCTTGATCTGTAGTGACAGTGAGGAAGAACTTGCAGAACCAGAGGATGAAAAACATGAGTTTTCTGAGGGTGAAGACCGTGTTTTATGGTGAGCTTAATTTGATATTGCTTGCAATGCATGGTTTGATATGAACAGTATTTCTGATTCTTCATACAACTGCTTAATTATTCAGAGGTGATTTCTAGATGATTTTTTTTTTGTGTTGGTCATTTCATACCTGGAGAAGCACATTTTAGGACTCAGTATCTTCAACTATTCATACATTTCTTCGTGTTTGTTTATTATATTCCTAGATTGTCAGTACATTTTCTATTTTGGAGACCATCTGAGCTTGACTAGTTGTTTGATGCTTTCTGTGGAGAGGAGGCAATGCATGAGCCAAATATATTAGATAATGAGTTGAAGTGGCTATGCCTGGTTATTTATTCGTTTAGAACCTACGTAGAGCTGTCAAAGTCAATTCTTTTTCTTTGTTGCATTTTCCAGGATTATTATTCAGGAACATGGAGTAGGCGAGGATGTTCTTCAAATTTTAAGTCATTCCATTGGCTGTACCACTTCAGAAATCCAGGTAATCTGGTTAAAAATGGCAACATACGCTGTTGTAGTGGTGCTGAATGCATACATATTAGAACTGTCAGAAAACTAAGTTTCAAGCACCCATCCTTTTCTATTGCTTGAATCACAACTTTTCTGAGATTTTCAGGAGCGGTATAATGTGCTTAAGGAAAGGAATTACAGAACAGATTCAAGTTCTAAAGTTCTGGAAGAATTTAAGTCTAACAAGGGAATATCTTTATACAAGAGCCTGAGTTCGACATTAGATTCTTTTGATAACCTCTTTTGTCGTCGCTGTATGGTAAGGGATTTTTTAGTTTTTCAGTTCTCAGGCATTATTTGTTTAAGCAATAATGGTTAGACTAGTTTCGACCCCTTCTTGTTTTTCATTTTGGTCCTCAGAGTTTTTGAAGTTGTATGTTCGTTCTTTAAAATTTTTAATCCATATCATATAGATTTTTCCTGTAAGTAGGGCCATTGTTAGTTATCTTAAAGTTCAATATCACATATAATAGACACAAACTAAAAACCAGGCAATCCTCCTAATAGTAAAGAGTAAAGACCAATTTAATATCAGCTAAAAACTTGAAGACAAAATCAGTTTAAAAGACTATGGAGTAAACTGAAAGTGAGTTATAATTTAGGGACTAAAAATCATAGTTTAATCAATAATAATTAATATTATATAGCCATATACATTTAGTGGTTTCTGATAATGCTCTTGCTCACCTGTTGTATTGCATCCAACTGACAGTTGTTTGATTGCCATCTACATGGATGTTCCCAATCATTAATCTATCCAGTAAGCATCTGAGTCTACATTCTTGTTTCCTGTTGTAGCTTATGTAATTGTTTTCTATCTACGAGTTTACTGGGAATCTTGTTTCACAGAGTGAAAAGCTGCTATATTGGCCTGAGCATGAGGAAGAAAGAAAACCTTGCAGTAACCAATGTTTCCTTATGGTAAAATTTCTTCTTTTCTCTTCATGTTTTCTAGCATAAAACACATTTGACATTGTAAATTTTCCATCCAACTCATACCATTGAAATGACTCAGTTGTTTGAGAAATTATCTCTAATTGGTCAACAACAGGAAGGAGTATTCTGAATCATATTGGAGTCTGATATGCTTAATTATTGTAATATACACAATGAGACAAATAGTTGATGGCATGCTGAATTTTCTGAGCACTCGACTGCTATATTGTTGTTAGCATCTACTTTTACTCCTTGTGTAGTTTGCTTGGCCTCTTGCTTATATGCATCTACAACTAGCCAAATCCTGCAATATAGTTGTTGTTCTTGCAGAGTTGTTTTCAAGTTCGATGTCCAGTTCTGTTTCTTTTGCAGTAAAATACTTGCTAGATCCACATTGTTACTTCCATATATTCATTACTTGCAGCAAACACAGAGAAAAACTCCAGAACAAAGAAACAAGAGACCAAGATCATCCAAACCTGAAGAGTCAAGTGCTCATGTTGATTCTGACATCATAGAAGATGAAAGATGTCTTACTGGAAAACTGTCATCCATTACTTCTGAAGGCGTTTCTGTGTCTGAGATGGCCGTAGGCTTAAATTCAGATGCATCTGTAGGGACTGTTATTAATTCTGGACCTGGGGCCAAGCAGAGGGCCGTGGAGCACCAAACTAAGGATTCAGTGTCAAAGGACCCTGAACTAATTTCTAATAACTCTCCAGATTGCAAGAAACAAAACATGTCAGCCATGGATGTTGCAAATGCCCCTACTGACACCATCCCTGAACTCAGTAGTATTACCAGCACCAGATATAGTCATGAGGATATTCATGGACTTCAAAAAATTGAACTTCAAAGGAATGAAATATCTTTGAGTGATGCCACCGGACAAGCTAAGGAGAAAATTCCTCCCTCGGATATTGCTTCATGTGATAATTTGCAGGACACTAGCAGGTATAGCACTGTAGAAGTCAAAGAATTGTCAACTGTCAGTGAACAAGTTGAAGGAACGTGTGGAAGTTTGGAGTGGAAGCTCATGGAAAAAGAATTGTACATGAAGGGAATAGAGATATTTGGAAGAGACAGGTGGGTCCTTAGACTTACTTGAGATGCTTATGGATATGAGATGGTAGTTAATACCCCTTCAATAATGGGAAAAAACAACTAGATCCTTAAAATTCTGATGTTTGCATATAAAGTCTGTAGTAAAAACAGTATTATAATCTTGTGTTGTTTTAGTTATGAGAAGTTACTATTTCATTTGGTAGTAGAAGTGCCACTTGATCATGGAAACAGTCACTTAGTGTATATGATTTTTTTTTTCAAGCATTGAGATCCCGTTTTTGTATTTGCTGAAAGATGTATCCTACAACTATCTACCATATTATTCTGATTTTGTAGAAAACATATAGGAGGAAAGAGCGGAAAGAAGACAGAAGTGTGAGTCAAGAAGTGAGGATGAAGTTCCAACAAATTAGGAAAAACCTGTAATTCATTTGGAAAGGATAAGGGATTTAGCTATCCAGTAAAATTTGATATTGGTTTTGAGGCTAGGGAGATTTTTTGAGATGCTAATCTTCCTGCATAACTTTGGATATATGGATGTATAGTAAATTTAATGTGTTGTATATTTTATAGGTTAATTTTGGCTATACGTATAGAGTTCGGTCAACTAATTAGTCAGCTATTCTCTATTCTTCGTGAATTTCACATGAAACAATCGGAAATTTTGGGACAATATCATGCTTAATTAGAGTCATATTTATATTTGTTTCTCTAAATGGAACTCGATTCTATTTTAACGACAGTTGTAGATTAATCTGATTATTTTCCTCGAGTCTTTTTTCATTTCTATATGTAACTTTTTTGTTGTAGTTGCCTCATATCTAGAAACTTACTCTCTGGATTGAAGACTTGCATGGAGGTATTCAATTACATGCACAATGGTGGAGCTTCAACGTCGCAAAGATCAAACAGCATGCCAAGTTCAAATGCAGATGACAATAGAAAAACTGATATTGACTATACGGTAAACTGCACATAAATAAAAACAAGAGTTGCAACATTTTTTCCCTCAACAAAATTTAAACTCCCTGTTTTCCGTCACCTCTTCTTCTGGTGTTAGGAACAGGACATGCGAACTAGATCACGGCTACTTCGTAAACGGGGAAAGGCACGGAAGCTCAAGTATTCTTGGAAATCTGCTGGCCACCCATCATTTTGGAAAAGGATTGCTGATGGAAAAAATCAATCTTGTAAACAATATACACCGTGTGGATGCTTGTCTTCATGTGGAAAGCAATGCCCTTGTCTTCATAATGGAACCTGCTGTGAAAAATATTGTGGGTATGATTTTTCTAATGCTTGGTTTTTAGTTCATAATCGTCCCCACCCTGGGTGTTCAACTGTACTTTAATCTATTGTACATTCTTGCTAGTTAAAAGTTTTCATAGTTGCCTAACATTTATGAGAGCTTTCTTTGTGGATAGACCACAGTTAAACCTGCATTTAAATTTCATTTCAGGTGCTCAAAAAGTTGCAAAAATAGGTTCAGGGGATGTCACTGTGCCAAGAGTCAATGCAGAAGCAGGCAGTGCCCATGTTTTGCTGCTGGACGTGAATGTGACCCCGATGTATGCCGAAATTGCTGGGTCAGGTATTGAGTCTCAAACGCATATACTACAACTTCTGATGGATATACATTTATTCAAATATATCGGTGAATATTTATGCAAAAGTTTGCTAGCAACTTCATTGAAGATTAGCACATTTTTGGTCCATCTTGGTTCACTGGGATTTATTTTGGGGCCATAATGTTCCGCATGAAAGAACGCACCTTCAGATATATTATTTATTGCCAGGGAACGGAAGTTCAAATTGTGATACTTCTACATTTTTAAATCTATTATTTTCTATCTATCAACCAGTTTCACTTATTTCTGTTATTCTGTAGGAAGCAAGAGTATTTTTAAGCATGAACTCACACTTAGGCGATTCACAGTACAAAATTGGTCTGATGGAACTTGTTGTATTATAGGACTTTTAGCATCTGTTTTTTTATCATGTTGTAAATAACTTTTCTGCTCCTTGATGATGCTGCGTATGTGTCCGATGAATGTAGTTGTGGTGATGGTTCATTGGGAGAGCCACCTAGACAGGGTGATGGCCAGTGTGGTAACATGAGACTCCTTCTAAGGCAACAGCAGAGAGTGAGAAATTTGAAGTCTTAATAACTGCAATATAATGGAAATAATTCAAGAATTGTGATTGTGACATGAACTATATGTTATTTTCTAAATTTCTAGATTCTCCTGGCTAAGTCTGATGTTGCTGGATGGGGAGCGTTTTTGAAGGTCGGACTCTAGTTTTTATTTTCTTTCTTGTGTTCAAATAATATTCTGAACCAGGGGAAAATGTGATTTCAGAATGCTGTCAACAAGAATGATTATCTTGGAGAATATACAGGGGAACTTATCTCACACCGGGAAGCGGATAAGCGTGGGAAAATTTACGATCGTGCAAACTCTTCTTTCCTTTTTGACTTGAACGATCAGGTAAATGGGCTTCTTTCACATTGATTATATATACATATTATATAAATCCTTCTATATCTTTGTAAGGGTACTTCATGAATTGGACCTTGGACCACAAGCTCTTTCTGATCCCTGTCCTTCAAACTCCATTGCACCATTGTTTTAAATATCAGCAGCTTTCTATTTCCACAGTATGTTCTAGATGCATATCGTAAAGGAGACAAGCTAAAGTTTGCAAATCATTCGTCAAACCCCAACTGCTACGCAAAGGTAAGCAAGTTTCAGGAATCTCCCATGAAATCTGAGGTTCATAGTTCTTGTTGTGCTTTTATCCAAAAAAGAAAACAAAGGAAATAGTTGGTCTTTTGCTGGCTTGTACAGGTAATGTTGGTGGCAGGAGATCATCGAGTAGGCATTTTTGCCAAGGAGCATATTGAAGCTAGTGAAGAGCTTTTCTATGATTACCGCTATGGACCCGATCAAGCACCTGCATGGGCTCGAAAACCTGAGGGTTCTAAGAGAGACGATGCATCAATTTCCCAAGGGAGAGCAAAGAAACATCAATCTCATTGATTTGCCATTGAAAAGGTTTGGATGCATAATCCATGTCCATGCTTACTACCTATTAGGAGAATAGAGTCCTTGTCAAATAAGGGTGCTTTTAAGAAGTTATAGAAACAATCATACATGTTAATATGCACAGTATTATTTTAGGATATGATATAAAGCCCTAATAAATTGTGGGAAATAATGTATAACATTATGTAATTGTATGCCGGATTCGGTATCATTTTATGCAAATCGGGCAAACCGATTTGCACCTAAACAAACTTGTATCTTTATGATACTTTTTAAAAGGGAAGTCATGTGTGTTTTATCATAGGATGGTTTTTCTTGAGTTAATATTTTGAAAATGCATCTAAAAGAGGGCATCATTTCAAGAAAAATGTGGGTTTAGCAAGGAATTTAATAGGTCTAGATAGAACTTTCTTTTCTTTTCCTTCGGCAATAGGGGTTAAAAAATTGTGAAATCGAATAGATTCGGTCCAGCTGAACTTTATTATTTGTTTAGGATTGGATTGAATTGATTGTTGGTTTGGTTTTTCAGTTTAGGATTTGGTTATTGGAACCAATTTGCCATGATTAGTTGTGTTATTAATTAGTATTAGTTTGCTTATAATCGTAGCAAATCCTGCGAGTTTTAAAATCAATGTTATATACATTATGATAAATTAAGTTATATATGTGATTTATATTAGTTTTTTCATTGTGTAATATTGCATCATGAACCAAATATTGTATTCTTATGGTGAATAGAAAAACAAGCCAAACAAATTTGATCAAATCATTTCATTTTGCTATCTTTAGTCTCAACTAGTTCATGTATTAGAGGTTTAAATTCTCTCCCTACATATATAGTTCTATTCGTTCTTAGTTGGCAAATCAAGTCATTTTACATATTGATAATATATATATGTATTTATATCTTCAATTCATTCTTGGTTGACAAATCAAGCCATTTCACATGTTGAAAAGAATTGTGTGTATATATTAATGTATATATATCTTCAATTCGGTCTTAGTTGGCAAATCAAGCTATATCACATGTTGAACAGAAAAAGAAGAAAAAAAAATGTTTTCAATTCAAAAAGTACCAGTGGGAATGGGAAGGATTTCTTTTATATAGGAAAATAGAGAATATTTTGTTAACTTTGTTTTCCTGGCTATCTTTTGGTATAATCTTAGATTAACAATAAAAGAAGTTAACAAACATAAATATTTAATCGAAACTTATGCCAAATGCTTAAATTTTCGAAATTATTCTCTTCTTGACCAGAGCCTAACAAACTTCTAACTTTAAATTGGGAGGATTATGCCTCAAAGATGCTTGCAATTGAAGATTGAAGAGTAAAAGTTCGATGTGAAGACAGCCAGGCTTTTTTATATGCATCTAATGAGCTTAATGACTACTCTACAAACATATCATTTAAGGGATGTCCTGTATTTGGTATGATTGGTTTCTTGAAAATGACTTTATTCACATTCTTTTAAACTTACAAGAGGATAAAGAATTTGAAGCATCCAATCACTTGGCTCGAAGCCTAGGCTTCTTTCACTTCAACCATGGATCGATCAACAACGAATGCTCAAGTGTGGAATTAGTCTTATGACTTTAAGGAATACATAGACACCTTTGAAGATTGACAAGACCGACAGATTTCAGTCGCTCCGCTCATATGCTCATTCATATAGACCTACATAAAAGAATCAAAACCAAATCGAACTGAATGAATCTGTACACGAATTCATTTCACCATTTCTTTATATTTCAAATGGAAATATAACAATTCATTCCATGAATCAGGAACACCAGGCAGGCACCAATGGCTGCAATCTTCACCTCCTCTTGAAGAGTGCCTATTTACAAATGATTTCCCGTATATGGACGGGTGGCCATCGATCCGATAATCCGATAAACCAGTTATGTTCAACAATGTAACTGGAGTTTTCATCTGATTTATGACATCTTCTACAATCACATTCTTCTCAGGGTAATCCAAGCTTGATGTTTCATTCAGAGGTTCTGTTGCTTCTCTGCAATGCCCCCCTGAATTCCACTGCCCTCCCCTATTCAAAAACATCACATGTAAAACTCAGCAGCTGAAGAAGTTTAGTCTTTGAATCTGATGAAAGTGTAAATACCTGAAATGGGACGGTGCTGAACTTCGAAAGAAAACTCGGGTTTTCTTTGAATCGATGTACTTGTCTACCCATGATGCCCAAGTTGTCAGAGATCTTCTGAACGCAATATTCACGTCGAGTTGAGGAAGAACTTGGTCTCTTTCTTGGTAGTAATTGATCCTGTTATAAAACCAGTTCATCATCAGTTTCAGAAGTGATTCTTTAAAGTTTTTAGACAATTTGGATCGCAGATCGTTTATCAGTCGACATCAAAATAGTAAATTTCAAAAATCCATGTATTGGAGAGCTTAAACCGGAAGTATGACACAAATGCAAGACATCAAAAGAGACAAGATAACATTTTGTTACATAAGAATAGTGAATAAGGAGTGTTAAAGTACTAATAAGATTAAATTTACAGTGAATAAGTGCCGAAGGGCCGTAATTTCTATAATTAGAGCAAAAACCTATAGGGTTTGCTAAGTTTAGGAGAGCCTAGGCCCCTCTTGAAGTAATTTTCTTTTAGAGTTAAAAGACGTGGGAGTGGGGATTCCAACCTAAGACTTTTAGTTGAGAGTACGCCACTGAAGTAATTAGAGTTCCTTTTTATTTTATTACCGTTTTGATATTAATGAATTAGGCTCAAAGTTTGCTATCTCTAAGCAAGGATTGACATAGCCATAAGAGCTTTAAATCTATAGCAATTGCCTGAAGAGGCAAGTAGAATCAGTCAAAATGAATAGACCATTGCTCCTACTAGAACTTTGAGGATGAAAATGGAACCAACCCTGATTTTGTTTTGTAATGGGACCACCAATGTGCAGAGTTGAAAATCAAAACATCAGCTCCTCGCCATCTCGACCAGCCTCGATCCATGGTATCAATTCGCAGTGTCTGTACTCGTCTCCGTCCCAACCTTGCCTTGCCCTCATGAACAAGAAAATGTGACACATAGAACTCAACAGTACACTTGTAATCCTTCAAACAAAAACATCAAACATCAAACAATGACAACAACAATTGATAAATCTACAAAGAAGAGACAGAACTCTTCACACAGTAGAATGAATTACCACAAACTTAAAGCTATAATTCCCTTTCTTCTTGGTGATTCTTCTGCCATGAGTTTCATAGACCTTCCTTGGATCTTTAATGGCAACAAACAACATACAGAGCATAGATTCCCATTGGTTTCTGTTTATTGAATCTCCCACAAAAACCAGCCTCTTCCCTCTTATCAGTTCCAGCATTTTTGTTGCATTAAACCTTCATTGAAACCCCACAATCATAATCCATAAACTATTTTCATTCATGGATTTCTTTGCCAAAACCAAGCAAAAAAAGAACGTGAAGATGAACAAACCTGTAAGCTCCACAATCTTGGGGCTGCCATTTCAACTTCTTGTAGTTCAAATCCATTCTTCCATTGCCCTCGCAATCAAAACCTTCATCAATAAAAGGACACGAACGATTCGAGTAAAGAGGATTACTCTCATCAAAAACCCACTTCCCTTTCGTTAAATCACATTGATGAGATTCTTGTTTCACTATCTTGTTTGGAGATTCAAATTTCTCCAGTGAAATTTTCACCTCTTTCTTCTCAATTCGCACTTCAACTTCCTTAATCGAACTCTCGCCGTCGCTTGGCCGGACTGCGGTGGTGTTTCCATCAGCGCCGTCGTCTTTCTTCCCTTCCTCCGCCGCGTTCTCCGAAATCCCACCAAACCCAGAAACATTTTCAGGTTTCTTCAAATGAGTATCGATCAAATTAGTACTAATCGCATCGGTTCTTGAGAAATTCCTCCCGAAACTGTTCACCGTCTGAAGATTCACAGGTCTGAAAAAGCTCACTGCAACTGGGGTTCTATTGAAGAACAGAAAAGTATCGGGACGAGCAGGGGAATTCTTAACGATCCAAAGGGAAAGTAACGAAACGAAGATGATAAACGAAGAGATTGTGAAAGTGAAAACTAAGAATCTAGTGGGTTTAATGGCGAAGCTTCTTAGCCGCTCCATCGATTCTCACAGTTCCCCACGAAATCGAGAGAGAATGAGAAAAAAAAAAGGGGAAAAAGAAAATGGGTTGTTCGTACCAAAGAAATTACTGAAATGTCACATCAAAATGGACCAAAGATCGAGAGAAAAACAGCGGAAAAAGACGACGAACAGAGAGATTTAAAAAATGGGATTTGTTTAATTGTTAGTGGGAAGTTCTCTGAAGCTCAACCGCTCCACTCCATCAATCAATCATGTTATTTTCTTCCAAGATAAGTTTGGGATACTAACAGTTCAAGAAAACGCTACTGAGAATAAGCTTTCAGAGTGAGGAACAGAGACGAATTTTTGTCATTTTTTGTCCATTCTTGGGGATTTAAATATCTTGATTGAGTTTGAATCAAGATTTGGGAAGTGAATTTTCAAATGGTAATGAATTGGGTTTTTTGAAACGTGATTGTGCAAGTTTGAAACGGGATTTGACTGTTGATTTGAGTTACTGTGCTGATTTTGGTCCTATTTGTTACTAAGATTTGATTATTTTTTGGAATATAGGCTCTTTTTTTTAGTGCAATAAAAAATATATTGAGATTGGGATTTGAATCTAGTTTTAAATGGAGTTATAATGTCTTGTATTATGTTTGTTAAGTGTATATAAATAAAAAGTTTAGCATAAATAATTATTGTTAACAATATTATATTACAAATAAAGGATAAGACTTTGATTGCCAAACAATCAAAGTGAGTTCAGCTAATTGACATGTACTCTTTTTCTGTAATTATTTTTTAAAACATTATATTGCAAACTCAAAAAAAGATTATTTTTTATTTTTAAAAATTAAACCTATAAATACTACTTTTACTTAGAGTTACTTGTTATGTTATTTACATTTTATATATGTTTCCAAAAACAAGTCAAGTTTTGAAAACTAAAAAAATAATTTTCAAAATCTTGTTTTTGTTTTTAAAATTTAGTTAAAAATTCAAATTTTTTTTAAGAAAGAAATGGTGAAAAAATAAACATAATTTTCAAAAAAATCAAACAAGGCCCCAAAGTTGCTGTGATTACTCCATTTGAACCTCCAAGCTTTTAGTGGTGCATAAACTGATAAAAGAATATTTTAAACTTTTTGCGTGGGCTTTTTTTTTTTCTTTTTAATTGAAGTGGGGAATATTTTTACTTATCCTCCAACAACCACAATTTTTTTTTTTTTTTCAGTTTCCCAACAACCTCTGATAAGTGATAACTAATGGTAATAGGATAGGATTATACTTATCCTTTAAAAAATTTTAAAATGTAATCTTTTTTTTTTTTTTAAAGAATGAGGCTATGTGTAAAAATTATCCTATTTTATTCTCAAAATCCAAAGTTTGGATCAACATCACATATTTGTCCATTTTAGGTATCACATGTGAAACTCTGCATCTATTATATTTTGTCCTTTTTTTGTTTTACCACTATAATATTGGTTAAATTACAATTTTAACTCACAAACTTTGATAATGATATCTAATAAGCCATGAACTTTAAAAAATGTCTAATAAATTTTTAAAGTTTCAATTTAAATCTAATAAGTTCTTAAATTTTAAAATTTTTTGGTAGAGTTTCTATCAGACACAATAAATAATTGTATGAATTTTAAGAAATGTTAAATAAGTTAGAACCTATTAGATACTAAATTGAAAGTTAAGTGATTTATTATATATTTTTAAAGTTTGGAGGTTGTTAGACACAAAATTGAAAATCTAAAAATCTATTAGATATTTTTTAAAATTTAAAAGCTTTTTATAGGCAACTTTAAAATTTTAGGAAGTAAACTTGTAATTTAATTTATTGTATTTTAATGTATATTCAAATAATTTTCCTATATTTGTCAAAGTAAGCATAACTCAATGATAATTGATATGTGCATTCGATCAAGAAGTCAGATGTTCGAATCTTTCCATTTTTAAATGTTGTTAAACTAAAAAAAATATATATTTCCTACATTTAAATTTGACCCAATATATTAACTTCAAGTGTAAATGAAAAACAAGATATAGAAAGAACAAATTAGCACCCCACAAAAACAATTGTTGGAAAAAAATTATTTACTTATTTACTTTATAAAAAAAAATATAGAAAGAACAAATCAGCATACCAAAAAACAATTTTTAATGTTTCTTTTCTTTTCTTTATCAAATGACAACGGTTCATGTGGATTTGTTACTGAGATTTTATATTATTTTTTTAGAATATATATTGAGTTTAACAATAGGTTGGATTTGAACTTATTATTATATATTTTTTTTTAGAGTTATGTGGGTAGTAGATTCAAATCTCTGTCTTCGGTCGAAGATATATATCTTAATCAATTAACTTCTAAAGTTGGTCATTGGATTTGAACCTCTAATATTTAAGTGAGGTTATAATGTCTTTGACAATATTATTTTTGTTAAGTGTATATATATAGAAAGATTAGCATAAATGGTAATTAGTACCTTGTTCCAACAATCATGGTGTTGTGGTGTAGTTGGTTATCATGTTAGTCTAACCCACTGAAGGTCTCCAGTTCAAGTTTGAGTGATGCCAATTTGATTATATAATTTTGTCTTTTACAGGTAAGGCAAAAGATCTATTGAACACTTCTTAAGTTTGGGCACTTATTAGATACAATCTTGAAAATTTAGAGACTTGTAATTTAATCTATAGTGTTTCAATAGATATTGAAATAATTTTTCTAGATTTAAATTTGACTAGCAATGTCACTCTTTATTGCAGGGAATGAGGGAATTTTTTTTTTCCATGGCCTAAAGGGGGATGGGATGGAAAATATGTTCCTCTTCCCCGTCCCAGACCTATACATTTGATTTTATTTAGACTAAATTTTTAATAAGATGAAATATTATTTTTGTTTTTATTATAAAGTTTAAAAATTCTCTTTTAAATGGAATCTCTATAGAGATTTCACAATTTAAATGAGAATTTTTCATGAGAATTTAACTATTTAATTGATTTTTTTTTTAAAAAAAAGTTATTTAATTGGAAATTTTCTTTAAAAAAAAAGTAAATGGAAAATAATTGCCTACATAGAACCCGTCCTTATGCCAACCTCTGCAAAATTTGATGGAAAATTTTGAAGAAATTAAAAAGAATGGGTGGTCGAGGTCATCGCATCCCCGTCCAATATACATTCCAACATTTGATCCAATATATTAACTTCAAGTGAGAAAAATAAAATATCTTTTTAAAAAAAAGTATGAAAAGCAAAATATAGAAAGAACAAATTAGCATACCACAAAAACAATTGTTGGGTAAAAAATAATAAAATTATTTACTTATTTACTTTATAAATAAACAAAATATAGAAAGAACAAATTTCCATACCAAAAACACAATTTTTTTTATATATATTTTTTCTTTTCTTTTATATGATTAGATGGATTGGTAGCCGGTAGGTACACAATTTGTCTTATCTTATGAATTATGAGATAATGGCTCATAATTTATTTCTTAAAAAATGACAATTCAGAATTCTTTAGAACCGTAATGATAATAAAATGCCTCTTAAAATTATTTATAAAAAAAAAAAAAAACATATTTTTTTGGTTAGGTTTGGATTGACTTATTTATTTTAATAATTCAATTATTGATGCAAGTTACAAATAAAGCCGATTTATTTAAGCTTTTAGATAGACCATCTAAAATTTGAATTGTTCCCCTCACTCATTTAGTTATCCTTTTTTATACGAAACATAAGAAACAATTGTGTGACCTTACAATATTTTAGTTACTATCAAAACTTTGTAAAAAAAAAATAAATTCTACTTTGATGACCCTCAATGAATATCTCCCATTTAGAGGAGACTACATATTTGAGTTTTCACTGTTCTATTATTATTACAAATTAGAAATTACTAACTAGTTCAACAATTATCATATCAACTCTTTTATTTGAGGTCGGATGTTCAAATCCTCATCCTACACTCTAAAAAGAAAATTTGAAATGTTCTTATCACTAAATCCAAAATAGAATCCATGCACAACATAGCATAAAGTCCAAAAATCCATTTTACCTTCCTTTTCTTTTTATGAATTTTTAACACGTCTTTATTAAAAAAGCTCCAACTCAAGAGCGTTTGTTCATTCATTGCTCATATGCTGGAAATTTATGGGTAAACTTATACAACACTTTTGGTTGGTATTCGATTCTTCCAAAGGACATCAAGACTCTACTTACTTTGGTTTTAATGGGTCACCCTTTCAAGAACGAAAAAGTTTTAGACTTCTCTCATCAAGATTTTCTTTGGATTCTTTGGAAATAACGAAATCAAAGAGTTATTTTTGGACAAGGAGCTACCTTTTGACAAACTCCTTGACTTGTTATTTATCATGCAATATCTTGGTGTAAATCTAATACTTTTTTTTCATCTTATAGTTATGCTACTCTTTTATCTAATTGGACATGCCTTCTGTAAATCATGGACTTTCGTCCCTTTTATAATTTCATACATCTATAAAATTGTTTATATATATATGCTTCAACTTGGCCATCCATCCTCCAAGGAAAACAAATCATGTTTCGTGAAATTGATTCTAAAATTCAAAGTAGCTTCAATCTCTCCACAATATCACACAATGGAAAATAACACAACCTAACACAATACGAACCCAAACTAACTGAATAAGATAATTTTGTTTTGTATTCTCAACCTACATCACATCAAGTATTCTCTCCTAGAAAATCATCCTACGCAGAAAAAACTGCCTCTACAAGAGCATGCTTCTTCTTTGGATAGCCCATACCAATCATGTGGCTGAGGTACACATTGCCATCCTTCACGGTTGCAGACGTCGCCAACCGATGCTTGAGCCCCGAACATGTCGACACCACAGAAGCGGTTTCCCACCCGTCCGTGCTCTCCACCAATCTTCCAGCCGGGTTTCCTGCAACTACAAGCTTGGTTGGAGAAAGTAGCTCCAGACCATCTCCAAGCACAAGACTGCCTCCAGTTACCTTGATCAACTTAACTTCCTCTCCCTTAGTCAAATCTATCTTGTACAAATTTCCATTAAATGTATGAACAACTAACAAAAATCCAGCTGGGTGATAAACTATGCCATTTAATCCAATCAAGTTTTTGTACCACCCCTTTGAAATGAATAGTGGACTTTTGATGATAGATATGAACTCGCCATCCACTCCGACCTTCCATATTTTGCTGTTTTTGGCATCGGTAACGTATGCATTGCCTTCGGAATCTACAGCAACATCATCCGCAAAGGATTTCTCATCATCTGCAGAGGTTTAAAAGAGACCATCTTGAATACATAATGCACACACAACATAACAGAACATCTTAGAACTGATATTAACTATGAATCAAACGCTCTAAACCGAGCATGAAAAGAATGTCTGTGGGAAGTTTGTATAATGTTAAATAGCAGAAACTAATCAACAATTACAAAAACTGAAGCCAATCTGTTCATCTATATTGATATATAGAACTCCAACTCATGTTGATCAAACTCACTTTCATTAAAAAGACAACTACTGATGTTGAAAAGGGAAAAACATCATACTATACAGAATAGAACTTAGGATAACTGATAATTTAACACTTCTGAAATCCTAATAAACTTCAATTAAGATGAGTTGCAACCAATAATCAAATGGGGGCAGAATATTGACAATTTCCCTCATAGAAAATCATTATTATCCCTAAGAAAACAGAACCAAGCAGCAACCAACGAAATAGATTATGATGAATTGGTTAAATGTCTTCCAAAAATTCCATAATTTCACTTTTCCATTCTAATCCAATTCCTAACTATGAATCTCAAAAAGCTAAAAGCATATATCAGAATTCAGGGTCCCTCCTGCTCCTGTTATATTATCAAACAACCACAAAAGCTGAACTGCTGAAGTCAGTCTGTTCTTTTCTACCCTGTGATACACAATATTCTGCCTCACAAATTGGCTTAAACTAAACTTCCATTAACAAGACTTGAATTGCTAACTATGCATTATGAAATGGAAAGCAAACAATACACCATAGATTTAAACTCAGTATATTTCGTCTTAGTATATCAGATTTTGACTCTTTTTTTTTCCTTCATTTTTCTCCTGATTGAGCTTGATCATTACGCCAATTGCATGTAATCTTTTAACCGATCAGCTAATATCAAGTATTGAAGCGATGAAAACAAAGAAAGGAGAGAATCGAGATATAATTTTCCGGAAAAATACCAAACGCGAAAGCGAAATTCCTGCTGAAATTCATGCGGCGGAGTTACCGATGAACCTCAAAATTCACAGACGAAAAATGAAATTGAAGATCAATTACTCACTCGGACCACTAAGACGAGTCAGAAATTGCCGCTTCCACGACGAGAGATCATAAGCCGCAAGTCCGCTGTACTTATTGCCAAGCAAATCCGCAGCTACCACAAGCAGCCGGTTTCTCGGCCGGTCAACAACAATGCCAAGAGACGCATTCCCCTGCAATTCAGCATCTTTGATCACCGGAACTTCCTGGAGAACGGCGTCCGGCGAGTGATCATCGGGAACGGAAACCTGGCCGACGCCACCGTCCATGAATCCGACCAAGAATCGGCGGCCGAGATCATCCCATTTGGCGCACTCCCTCAAGAAGCCGGTGCTGTGGTAGAAATAGACATGGGAGGAGGGCTTAGCCAGCTCGAGGGAGATGAGAAATGCGATAGGAATGGCTGAAAGTATGAAGAGAATGAAGAGGAATCTGGTGGAGAAAACGGCCATGGCTGCTCTGGTTCACCTTCTCCCTGTAACGGAGAAGGGGGGAAATGATGGGTTTGCGGGTCAAGACTCTTCAAAAGCTCCAAAGGCAGAAACGAGGTTTGTGCGATGGAAGTTTGGAATTTTGGATGAAATAAGAAAACAGTGAACGAAAAACGTTCATTTATAGGCTTTTTTTTTTTTTTTTTTAATTATAAGTTTTAGTTCCAAACTTTCAAATACATTTTTATTTAGTTCTTAAACTTTAAAAAGTATTTAATAAATTTTTTAATTTTGTGTTGAATAAGCTTTTAAACTTTAAAAATGTCTAATATATTTTTAATTTTTTAATTTTTTGTTTAATAAATTTATGATAGATATAAAATTAAGTCTCTAAAGTTGTGACTAATAGAGATTAAATTAAAACTTTTAAAACTACAAAAAAAATAAATTGAAATCAAACATAAATCAGGAGAGTAGGATAATGATTTGACCTTTTTTATTAGTTTTCTTTTTCGTTTAATACTTTAATAGAAGTTAAATTCCTATCTTGAAAATAAGAAAGGTTTGAATCATAATGTTTAGGTTTAAATATTATCTTCTTAATTAAACATTTTATGTTTGGTATATTTTGGTTTCTAAATATTTAAATATTTTATTTTAATCTTTTAGTTTTAAAATTAAAAAAAAAAAATTATTTTGTTAGTATCAAGTTTTAATTTTTTTTTTAATAGAAAACTATTGTAAACATGTTCGTTTAATAGATGTCTATATAGATAATTATTTAAGCTAAATGTAGGGAATGATTTAAAAATAAATTTAGATTTATATGAGAATAAATTTTCACGATATCATTTTCAGAAAGCATGTAGCGGATTTATTTAAATACACATCACACCTCAAAGACGTTGCATTTGCATCTTACCCAATCTAGCCCTCCATCATTAATTATTTTTTAACTAATTATAGAATCATCCGTTCATCTTTTCTAATTAGAAGAAGTTTTCTCATAAAGATGAGTTTGACAAATACATATTTTTCATCAACGTTTTTTTTTTTTTTTTTTGAGTTCAAATAAAGTTATGCTCACTTTGGCTACGTGTATCTAACCTTTAATAAAGTGTGAATAAAGTTTCATCATTATATTTTCATTGGAAACTATGTGTTTAACAGGTTCATGACTTTCATTTTTATTTTTAATAGGTCATCTCCGTTGTCTTTGTTAGTTTAACGTTTATGTGACATACTAACTTTATTATTTAAAAGGTACATGTAGACGAGCAAATATGAAGAAACATGGGGTGAGCAAATTAGTGAAATAAACTCGTAAAAAATGCTAAACCTGTTCGAAATAAGTTTGTCAAATAAAGTTAACGACAAAGATTTATTAGGCACAAAATTGAACTCTAGTTGTCTATTTTAAAAGTAGAAGAACTAAATAGACACAATCCCAAAGTTGTGGGATCGTCAAACTTATAATTTAGCCTTTTTTTACGAGTTAAATTCCAAATGCACCTTCCCTAATTTCACCATTTTTTTATTTATTTATTGCTTATATTATATGTTCTATTTGTGATGCAATTTGTATCTTTTTTTTTTTTTTTAGTTCAAAAATAAGTGAGGTGAAAAACTCGAATCTTTGACCTCTTAGTCGATGACACATATTTTATGCCAGTTGAGTTATATTCAATTTGGCTGATATAATTTGTCTCATTGTAAATAGAATCAAATGAAAAAAAAAATAGGATCGAGCTATAATAAGAAAAGAAAGGAAGAAAATGTCATAACATTTACCTACCAATTTTTTTTTTAAAACGGATGCTAATACTTTAAGGGAGGCCAGACCTCTTTTAAAAAAAAAAATAATAATAATAATAATAATTCCTGCTACGTATGAAGGCACAACTTTACATTATTTAAAAATACATTTTAAGATCGCAACACAAGAAGAGTTCACCTATTTTAAATACACCTATGTTGTTAGTTCAAATAAGAGATTTGTTAGAGGCAAAAAGAAGACCTTGAAGATAGCCGTAAGAAGACAAGATTGGAGAAGACGAAAACGAGTGATCGATCGAGGTCGACGTCATACTTCAAATTCTTCTACAATTTTACCATAATCGCGTATTCTAGGTGCAATTATATAGTGTTGAGAAGCACCTACCTGACCGTTATGTTGCGAAGTAGAGGCTAAAAGATCAGTGATTGATTCAAAATTTTATGTCACGGGTCACAAATTTGTATAAAGATAATTTTGATACATTGATATAAATTTATATATCTTGTTCAAAAAATATGATTGTTTTTTCTATATAAATACAAAAAGAGAATGAAACTTAGAATAATAAGTAGATTTTTTTTTCTTTTATAAGATTTATTGTACTTTTATTCGATAATTTTTTAAAAATAATAAATAAAAGTTTTTTAAAATTTTTACTCATTTTCATTTATATTTGATATGAAAAAGAAAAAGTTAAAGACAAAAATTACAATATTATAAATTTGTTATTGTTTCATGTTTATAAATTACTCAATAAAATATGGTTCATTGTAAATTTAAAAATATAAAAATCTAAATTATTAGAATAATAAATTTATTTTTTATAAAAGTTTTTATATAATTTTTAAATGAATAAAAGTAATAAGTTTAAATTAAAAAGGAGTTGTTATGTCTTTTAAACGAATAAAAGTAATAAATTTTTTTATAAGAGTTTTTATATAAATTTTTAATTAGTAAAAGTAACAAGTTTTAATAAATTTATTTTTTTGAGGGTTTTTTATATAACTAGTTTGGAGCCTATGTGGATGCACTAAGTTTCGTAGAGTTTAAAATATAGTTTTAATTAAAAAATTCAAAATGCGATTTGAATAGGTATGATATAATTTACGCATAGGTTTATAATTAATGCAAAAGTATCTAGATATATATCAATGTCAGTTAAAATATAAGGTTTTTCTTGAGAAAAAAATAATTCAAATAATTGTTAGAAACTGGTCTATTAAAATTAAGATTGTATTAATGAGACAAATAAATTTAATTTTAATTTCAATTGGTGGGAGTTGGCTGCTTTTTGTTGGAGGGACGACTTTTGATGTGAATTAGCAAAATTGTCCTTTAAAAATAAGAACCATTTACATCAATAAAAATAATAATAAATTTGGAATAAATTTATCAATTACATTCATTTTGAAATAAGTTTAAATTTGTTTAGTATTTATAAAAGAATTCCTAGTTCATCTTACAAAAGTGTGAGAATTCTCAATTCTCCATTCAAAGCTTAGTCATTGCAAGAGTCAAGCAAGAGAGAGACAACTTCGTACTCTTTGTTTCGATTGTTAGAGATGAAGTTATAGTACTCACCCCAAACTATCGAGAATTTCATGGTATTTGTCTTCTTTGATATGTTACACATCACCCACCCATTTTCTCACCCATCATCTTTGATGGCAACACTCAATGCCTTCATTTAATTAATTAACACAAAATCAACGAAAAGATTGAGATAAAAATTAATTATCAAACAAGCGTCTATGGTTGTGTACTTCAGAATGAGAAGGGAGAAGTAATGGCTACCTTAGCAAAATCGATTCCTTGGATCACGAACGTTGAGATTGTAGAAACTATGGCCGTGAGAGATGCTTTGAGGCTAGCGCTAGAGATGGGAATCAATCGCGTGGAGGTTGGCTCAAATTGTGCTACTGTTATCCATCTCCTACATCAAAAAACAGCAAATCATTCAGAGTTGGGAAGACTAATTGAAGAAGTAATTTCACTATCCTAAGGTTTACAGTTCTACTCTTTCAGCTGGTGTGATCGGTGATCCAACTCTTTGGCGCATGCAACGACGAAGTTGGGCATCGAGCTTCAAAGAGAAGAAAAGTGGATGGAAGTTGTTTCTGAAGACCCATCTGAAGGCTTAAATTAATTTAATTTCCTTTGTATTCGTTTATGTCAAAAAAAAAAGTTATCAAATAATTCAAATAATACAGGAAGAGAGTAGAGAATCACATCAACAACTGATATAACTCACAATTCTAAGAGTTCAACCACAAAATTCAACAGCATTGGTCTCACAAAATCTGTTTAATGCAAGCCTAGCTAGTATGTCATTCTTGTAAATGTGCTAAAAAAGAGATGGTGACAAGAGGAAAAGTGCATTAGTTGGTACAAGGTAAATGGGGTACAAAAGAAACTTGGATGAACTTGAAACCTATATATGTTGTTGATATTGATGAACTAAAGGCTAAAAAAAACATAATGCTTCCATATTCATATGATGTCATAGTAGAGATGTCCACGGGGCGGGGCGGGGCCGGAGAATGGATTCCCCGTCCCCGTCCCCTCCCCCCATTTCATTCCCCGTCCCCGCGAAATTCCCCGTTTAATTTCGCGGGGATCGGGTTCCCCACGGGGAATTTTTCCCCGTTCTTTTTTTTTTTTTTTATCTTTTTTATTTTTTTAATTTATTCTCAACCATAATAAAAATTATTTCTAGATGAATAATTTTCAATATAATTATATTTAAAGTAAATGTTATAAAATTTCCTAATAAAAACAATAATATACCATAAGTAAAAATACTATAATGTCGAAACAACTTAATTTCTAAAAATTCAAATTTCAATATTACAACATAGACTTTAATTTTTTTTTTTTATAACGAAATAGTCTTAAACTAATTCCTACTATAGTTTTTTTTTATAAAAAAATTTATTTATAGGTAATAATATATATATATATATATATATATATATATATATATATATATATATATATATATATATATATTGTTAATCGGGGAATCGGGGCGGGCGGGGCGGGGCGGGGAATATATTCCCCGTCCCCATCCCCGTTTAGCCAACGGGGAAAAAAACTTTCCCCTCCCTCCCCCATTCTCACTGTAATCGGGGATTCCCCGCCCAGTTCGGGGAGGGGCCCCACGGGTTAAATGGACATCCCTATGTCATAGGCATGTACCACATTTCATGAGGCTGAAATTAATAAGAGCAAGGAAAGAAAGTATATTTATTTCTTGTCTCTCTATCACTATGAACATATAAATGGTAGTAGTCTTTCATATATTAGACTTTTCACTCACTCATGCCTTTCAAATACATCTTGGAAATTGTATTAATCATCATAATATTATTTTTTAATTTTAATTCTAATTTAAAATATATTTATTAAAAAATATCAAAAAGAAAAATCAAAAGTTTCTTCTTTTTCCCATTTTAATATATTATAGATGTAGATTTTTAAGTAAATAAGGCTCTGTTCACACGAGAATTTCAACAAAGAAATAAGAACACGTGCAAATGAATCTTTGTATTTGTATAACTTTGAATGTGTGGAATACAATCTCTAATACTTGATCCTCTGATTCTCTCTCTTGCTTGTATGTTTCACTCGAGGGCTGTAGAGCTTACTCTCGAGATTGAAGCGTCAATGGATTCTTGGAGTCTCAAAGAATTGTTCTTGATCTTCGAGGAAGTGTTCTTCGTTCAGGAGGGATTTGATCTTCAAGAGCTCAAGGAGTCTTCTGGCTTTTGTTTCTGAATTCTCTCTGAGGTCTCAAATTTCTGAACCT
Organism: Trichosanthes truncata; assembly: GCA_033996785.1. Lineage (NCBI taxonomy): Eukaryota > Viridiplantae > Streptophyta > Magnoliopsida > Cucurbitales > Cucurbitaceae > Trichosanthes > Trichosanthes truncata. The sequence continues at coordinate 8,255,675 of JAWPNB010000007.1, forward strand.
CCAAAATGGAGGAGGGAGCTCTCTATTTATAGAGTTCCCAGGACCTCCAGATGGGCTTGGGCTTGACTATTGGACTGGGCCTGGTGGACTTTGGGCCTGGTCCTTAGACTGAGCCTGATTAACCTTGGGCCTAGACTTTGTTGGATTAGGGCCTCCCATTTGGGCTTTATCTAAAATCAGCCCAAATTTCATATAACCCAATTGCATATTGAGATTTACTTTAATTTAATTTAGGGATACTTGTAAATTTAAATAATCCCTAATTAAATAAATAATTTTGCCACTAATTTAAATTAATGACATGACAATTTTTGATTGGCCAAAATTTCTATTCCAACAGGCTCGTTTGATAACCATTTTAACTTTTAGTTTTTGATTTTTGAAAATTAAGTCTATAACTACTATTCCCACCTATGCGTTTCTATGTTTTCTTATCTACTTTTTACCTATATTTTCAAAAACCAAACCAAGTTTTGAAAACTAAAAAAAAATTATTTTTCAAAACTTGTTTTTGTTGTTGGAATTTGGCTAGAAACTCAAATGTTCCTTTAAGAAAGATGAAATCATTGTAGAGAAAATGAAAACCATTGTAGAGAAATTGTGAGAAAACAATCTCAATTTTCAAAAACCAAAAAACATATGGTTATCAAACGGGGCCTAAAAGTAATACGTTTTTTTTGGTTGAAATATACGCATGTATAGGAGTAAGTATAATCGAAATGTTTTTTTTTTTGGTTGAAATATACATATATGTAGTAGTAAGTATAACCAAAATGCATACGCAAAGAATCAAGCCCGAGCTTCATAGAGGGGGTGAAGGTGCATGCGCTATTGGCCAAGAGATGTTTTAATAACTTAAATAATTTAGTTTATTAATAATAAATATAGTTTCAAAGTTGAGGGAGACACAGTGCTCCTTGACTTGTGGTAGATCCGTCCATACACACAATAATCATATGTTTAACCGTTAACGTGAATGATGAAAGTGAAGATTAGAGAGCTAAACTACCTAAATTATGAATTCTAGTGTCAATTATTTTGTCAAGGAACGGTGAGGCAAAATAACTACAAAACAAAGATGTTCATCTTCCTCAACTAGATAACAAACTTCTCTCCTAGTCCTTAATATTATGAGGAATTTTAGTTTTGGTTGAAGTTTTGGACTTCTCTTCAAATTTTCTTAATGCGTCTCCAAAACTCTATTATCTAAACTTAGATTGAAGGAGTTTATCAAAGGATGAATCAAATACAATTTATAATACCAATCTAAAATTAACGTTTTGTAGTAATTAATAGTGGACCTGGTCGAACCACGAGAATCGAATAAATTGATTTCAATTAATTGGATTTTTTAATGAGACGGACTAGGGGGAGTTAAGCATCAAATAGAGACAGAAGGACTAAACAGAGAGCGGTAAAACTAAAGGTCTCACATTGAGCACCGAATCGGGAGTAAACATGTAGTTATGCAAATTATTGATCATTGAAACTAACATAACAGGCAATTTCCTATGTTTTAAGACCAACTGAACTCCTCAAGACACCGTAGGAGCCTCTCTAAATTAAACCAATTTATAGACGTCTAATTGGTTATAATTTAATCAACTAATTTGGCACGACCAATACCAAAAAAATTAATTAAACGCATTAAACCCAAGAGATAAGTCGAAACGAGCTAACTAATTCATACTGGTCAATCTAAATTAACTAAGCTCGCGCTAACAATTCTAAGGCCTACCATGTACTCGTAATTAAGTAATTCTATTTAACTTAATTAACGTGGCTATCGATCTATTTACTACTCAAATTAAACTAGAGATCGAGGACACGTACGAATATATCTAGCATAGCTAAGAAATCTCTAAATTAATTTATTTGTCAGTTCAATCAAAGTATAAATAACTAGGAATAAGCACAAGAATTTGCAAGCCATAAAACAGTGTTAGAAAATGAAATTAACAACCAAATCTGACAATAAAATGCATAAGACTTTATTTTCAACCCCGAAACGACGTTGAAAGCCTAGCCGAACATCGATACGATGTATCCCGACACTAAGGTTTGATGAAAAATTCCTAATCTATCCTAAACTATTGAAAAACAGATAGGAGAAAGCTTAAAATGGTCTCATGACAATTGAAAATCGGAGACAAATGACCTAGATGACGAAAAAATTTATTTATAGGAATCGACGAAGCGCTTAGACGCTCTAGACAGTGTCTAGACGCTTCCCAGCATCACAGGGGCTCGTCGCAGCATTGAGGGAGGCTTTAAAGGATTGCCGATAGCGTCTAGACGCTACCCAGTGCGCAGCACTGGTCATTTTTGCTCTAACTCTTCGCTCATGTGTCCGAATGACCTCCGGTTTGATGCATTGGAACCGTAATTTGACGTAGAATCTCCTGAAATGTGCCTTATGCTCAAATCCCTACAAAATGATCTATTAATTATATTAAAACCTCCAAACTAACATTATTTAAGCATAAAAATCTAAGACTATGTTGGTCCTATCATTGACCATCCACTTGCCCTTCTATTAAAGAAAATTGTTTGATGTGATTGCCATTATTCTAATTTTTAGTTTCCCTCTTCTATATTCAACGATACAAAACTATCAGTCACATTGTTTTAACTACCACATGCTATCTTATGTAATTTATGCCTACTTAGATATAAAAATCTTATACTCACTAGTTTTAGCCTATAATAAATAAAATAATTTTAAACCTTAGAATTTTTTATTTAAATTAAGTTTTTTTTTTTCTGAAATTACCCTACAACAAGAAAAAGTTGTATTTGTTTCGTTGACTTAAACTTAACTCAACTAGTTAAAGTATTAATCTTCAACCAAAATCTCAGAAGTTTGAATTTTACTTATTTAACTAAAGAAAAAAAAAGGCTAAATTATTAAAAAAAAGTACTTCTGAACTTTGTCATTTGTTTCAAAAATACATATATATTTTTTTTTCTAAAAGTTGCAATATTACCCTTGACTTTTCATAAACGTTTCAAAACTACCCTTGGAATAAAAATCCGTTGAAATGTTGGACGAAATGACTTGAACGACGTGGAGGTAATTAGGATGCTTGTTTGGATTAAGTTTGAAATAACAACATTCGAACATGTCGACTTTTCGTTCAACATTCTAAAAATTTTTCTACTCTAATAATAGTTTTGAAACATTTATGAAATGTTGAAAGTAATATTATAATTTTTAAAAGAATAAGATTATTTTTTAAATAAAGGTAAAGTTAAGAGGTAATGTAGCGAAATGTGAGGATTCGATTGACGATTCCTAGTTGGATTCATGGAGGGCGGCGTCGGCCAGATCGCCGTCCCCGACGGCCACTCACCGGAGACGGTTTTGGAGGAAGTTCGAGTGATCGACGATGAGGATTGCTCGGCAATGCTTCGCTAGGGATTTTGATTGATCGGCCGAGGAATCGGCTGCTGGTTGTCATCGCCGATGTTCGAGGGAAGAAATTTAATGGACTGGCCGCTTATGATCTCTGCACTTTCAAACGCCAATTCCTTACCCAACTCAATGATCCCAGTAAGTAGATTTTTGGTGAAAATTGCATTTTAGTCCCTATCCTTTCGAACTCATTTCATTTTAATTCTTTTAATTTTAAATGTTTAAATTTAATCTTTGTACTTTTAATAAATCTTAAATTTAGTTCTTCTTATTGTTACTTTGAAGTTGATTTTTATGGAATTTGGTAAAATAATAATAATAATAATTTTCATTCAATAAAAAATTTGATGTAAATATGTTTTTCAAAATTTATAGAGTGAATCAAGACTAATAGAGACTTTTTTTTTTTATGAAAAGTTAACCATAAACTAATATTAGGGACTAATTTTAAAATTTATTGAAAGTGCAGGAACTAAATTTGGACATTTAAAAATACAGGAGCTAAAATAGAAAAGCCTCAAAAGTATAGGACCAAAATGGTATTTTAACTTAGATTTTTTCTTAAATGTATTGGGAAGACTTTGTATTTAGTTTTCTATTTTTAAAAATCATGTTTCTTTCATCTTGCAATAGTAGAGTGGAATAGAACTAAAAAGAAAAAAGAAAAAAGAAAAAAAAAATAGTAGAGTGAAATACAAGTATAGGGACTTTTTTTTTTTTTTTTTGAGATCAACAACATTTGGGGTGGAGAGATTCAAACCTCTACCTCTTGGTTGAGAGTATATGCCAATTATCGCTGAACTAAGCTCACTTTGGCGAAGTATATGGACTTATATGATAGATTAAATGCAACTTATTTGTTTTTTCTTTGTTTTTGAAGCAATGCAACTTAGGGCATGTTTGTGAATGATTTTAGAAATAGTGATTTTAGCACAATTGATTTATTAAAAGTGATTTTCATATAATCATTTTAATGTTTGGTTCTACACTTTTAATAGTGATTTTCAATGAGCATGTTTGGGAGTGATTTAGAATAAGTGTTTTGAGCTAAGTGATTAAATTATAATTAAATTTGTAAAAGTTTTAGTTATAAATCATTTTAATTTTTGGTTCTCGGTTTAAATTTAATTAGAAATATTTTTTAAAAATGATTAATGTTTGTTTTTAAAGATGATTTTAGAATCATCAAATTACTAAAAAAAGTATTACATTTGAGATTAAAAATAATTAGAAGGTGGAGACAAAAGTTATACAAAGAGAGCTAAAAATTAAGAGAGAAAAAGATATAAAGCTAGAGAAAACTTTCAAAGAGAAGAAAATGTTAGAGACATGGAGGGATAAAATTTTTAGAGAGAGTGATGAAAAAATTTAGAGAGAGAAAAATTTAATAGAGAGAGCGAAAATTCGAAGGTAGAGATATAAAATTCGAGAGATATACAAAAAATTTTGGGAGAATTATCAAAATTTTAGGGTGATAAACTTTAATGAGGACAAAAAGTTCAAGAGCAAAAGGGATAAAAATTTCAAGAACAAAAAGTTATAAAAAATGAACAAAAAAATTAGACATAAAAAAAGTTAGAGGGAGCTAAAACCATTGGAGAGAAAAAAAAAAGTGAGAAAAATAAACAAAAAATTTAAAAAGAGAATAAAGAGAGATATTATAAAAACTTTAGAGAGGAAAAAATTGGCATTATGTAAACAATGACGAAGGAACTCAATGGTGACGGTTTTGAGAAAACACCATTTTTTATTGAAATTTATGAATTTTTATAATAATAACGGTTTTTAACCGTCACAAAAAGTTAATTTTTTTAAATATGAAATAATAGTCATTTTAAAAATAAAATCGCGCACAATCACTTGACAAAAATTACTTGGGAATCACCTCCCAAGTGATTGACCAGTAATCATTTGAAGTGATTTTGAATACTTCCAAAATCACTTCTTCACCATTGCCAAATATCACAATTTTGAAAGAAAAGTGATTATGGGCATATCAAAGTGATTTTAGCCATTACAAAATTACTCTCAAACATGCCCTTATTTGTAATTTGAGATTTTTTTTAGTACAACAAATGTGGGATATGAAAATTTGAACCTCTAATCTAAGAGAATGAGTACATGTCAATTATTGTTGAGTTATGTCCACTTTAACGATAATTGAAGGATTTGCTTGATTAATAGTTTTTCTCAAGTTCAAAGATGTGGTTGGAATAGAATTATATTGGGCAACCCTCAAGGAAAGGAAATAGGAAGTTCAGGCGTTATATGCTTTAAATACCACTGAAAATAAACCTAATCAAATTACTTCAAATAATCTTATGTAAGTATAAAGCATTAATTAATTAACTAATCATATTAACTGTTTTCGAGAAAAAGAGACCTAATCAAATTAACTCTAGATAATAAATTAAATTAGTTAGGTCTAAATTAATTTAATTTTATTAAGTTTAATTATTAAATTAGTTAAGTAATTTGATCGTATTAATTAAGTTTATTTAGTAAATTGAGTATAAAAAATATGTTAATTTAGATTTATGCAATTATTTCTGCCTCTCTTTTTTTTTATTACACTACTTGTGTGGGGAAAAAAAAGACAAGGAAGATGAAGAGCAGTAGAGAGAGAAGTAAGAGGTAAGAATTCAGGAAAATTTCCTATCCTCTCATTCATTAATATGAGTAATACTGTCATCTATTGTTAACCGTGCCAACATCATTTAAAAATAATATAAGGTCTAACAATATTAAAGAATTATTTATGAAGGAAACTTTATAATGTGAACAAAGAGTATATATCATAGAGTATTAGAAATTTCCACGGTGAGGTCTTGGATTCAAGTTCCTAAATTAAAACTTTAAGGCACCGTTTGATAACCATTTGGTTTTTGGTTTTTAGTTTTTAAAAATTAAGCCTATAAATACTACTTCCACCTATGGTTTTTCATGTTTTATTATCTACTTTTTAGATGTGTTTTCAAAAACCAAACCAAGTTTTGAAAACTAAAAAAAATAGTTTTCAAAAACTTGTTTTTGTTTTTTGAATTTGGCTAGAAATTCAAGTGTTTTCTTAAGAAAGATGGAAACTATTGTAGAGAAGATGAAAGCTATTGTAGAGAAATTGTGAGAAAACAAGCATAATTTTCAAAAACTAAAAACCAAAAACCAAAAACCAAATGGTTATCAAACGGGGCCTAAAATTCACCTATTCTCACCTACTAAATACTCAACCAAACAACTTTAAACGTCATGGATTCAAGTTCTTACATCAAAACTTTGAAATGTTAGTGGGTCCTAGCAAGCTAACATTCTAGTTCTAAAAAAGTTGAAATATAATGCATAGATTGGAAGATTTCTTTGTAATTAATAATTATGGTTGAGCTAATCTTTGTTCTAATTGGAAGACTTTTTTGAAACTTCCTTGGAGGCTCAAAATTCCATTTTTCAGTGAAAAAGGTATAATATTATCCAAAACAGTCTTGTGAATCAAAGTACAGTTTGGGCCCATTTGTAAGGAGGTATGATGTGTATCAGGTCAGTTTTTTTTTTTTTTTTCCTTCTTTTTTTAAACGTAAATGAACTTTTGCTTATCCTATATTATGATGAATGCTCTTAGTTTCTTTCAGTGGCGAATCCAGAAATTTTGTTGAGGGGGGGCTTCACTTAAAATCAATAATCTATCCAAAGCTTTATATTGGGGGCGTAAATTCGTATGAGTATAATTTTGAATGCATTTTTATGCATCAGGAAAATCTAAAACTCTATGTTGAAGCACAAATTTGTATAAAGATAATTTTGAATGCATTAATATATTTTGATATTAATTTATATTTCTTTATACTAGCTTTCTCTAGTAGGGTTTTTTTTTTTTTATATTAATTTGTTGCATACAAAGAATGAGTTTTTTTTTTTTTTTTTTTTTTTTTTACAGAAACATACAAGAAAAAGAATGCAACTTGAAATAATAAGTAAATTTTTTGGGAAAAATATATTTATAACCTAAAACCATGCATGTTGAAAACTCTAATATTTGTATCAATCAAAATCCTAAAATTTTGCTAACATGAGCGTAGCTCAATTGTGATAACTATTTATACTTTTATTTAAAATTAACTCAAACTTTCATTATTCTTCTCCAAAAAAAAACCTACCAAAGTAACATAAAAAATTATCACGTAATTCTTCATAAATAAAAAGAGAAAAATAGAGGAAGAAGAGAAAGTGAAAAACCTCCCATATTAATGAAAATTTCTACTACCCACTTGATTCCAACATTTTTCTCTGATATATATTATTATATTTGTCCCTTCATTTAAATAACGTTTGCATAAAAAGTAATTATGCATTATCAATTTTAAAATGTAATCTTAACAAAGTTTATAAATAGATTAATTTATGAAAGTTTAGGATTTTAATTGATGCAATTATTAGTTTGAGATTTTAATTGATTCTATATGCAAAATTTAAGGGTACAAATTGATTTTTTCCTTTTTTTCATTTATAGGAATGATGGTTTATTCTTAAAATTATAGATTTTTTTAAAGAAAATATGATTTCTACATTATTTACTTGGAAGTTTTTTATTTTCCTGACAAATTATCTACTTGAAAGTTGGAAGTAAAACATATCTTTTTTCTATATATTTTTAAATTAATAAAAAGGACAAATCATGTTCGTTAAATTAAAGATAGAAAAACGTGAAAAAGAAACAAAAGGCACAAAATGGGCTCGAACACACGCAACCAGGGGGGGCTGAGAGGACTCTTGCCACCAAGCCAAACACTCACCTTGTTATTACAGACCAATAACATATATATAATATATAATTTTTTATACTTCAGGGGGGGCTCAAGCCCCCCCTGGGCCTGTGGTAAATCCGCCCTTTCTTTTAACCTTTGAGTTTCTTGGGAAACTAAAACCCCTTAAATCACTTGAATTTTTTTTTTTTTTTTTGAGTTTATAGGATGAGAGGGCGAACCATCAACTTTTAAAATAATAATTAGTATTTTATCTATATGATCGGATTGACACTTAATCAAAATCTTTATTCTTAAAATAGTGATATTTTGGCAAAGATTTTGTGTTTTTTAAAAAATTATAAACAAATAGTAGATTGAAATATAGGTATAAACAACCATCTTAATTAAAACGTATTATGATTTAAAAATTATTAAATAATTACAATTGATTCTAGATGTTAGAAGATCCTAACTTTAGCTCTATAGATTATCATGTTTTCAATTTAAAGTTAAGAGCTTAGTCTTTCTAATCATTTTGAACTTACTCGTTAAGTTGGGGTTCATATGTCAGGTGATAAAATGAATAAATTAGGCCCCGTTTGATAACCATTTGATTTTTGGTTTTTGGTTTTTGAAAATTAAGCTTGTTTTCTCCCAATTTTTCTACCATGGTTTTCATCTCCCTTAAGGAAGCATTTGAATTCTTAGCCAAATTCTAAACAAAAACAAGTTTTTGGAAACTACTTTTTTTAGTTTTCAAAACATGGCTTGGTTTTTGAAAATATAGGTAAAAAGTAGGTGACAAAACAAGTAAAATCATAGGTGGAAGTACTATTTATAGGCTTAATTTTCAAAAACCAAAAACCAAAAACCAAATGGTTATCAAACAGGACCTTAACTTTTATTTTTTCATGTTTAAATTAACATAACATCAAGTGTCACAATGTGATCGCGATGGAGAACCCAACGTCTTCTTTCAAGAGTCTTCTTTAATTAAAAGAATTTGGTAGTCACCACCAACCATTTTGAAAACGTGATTAGACACCTAATTAAAATATTAAAATTGTTTTGCATAAACTAGGTTAGGTTTGGGAGATGATTGTGTAGAAAAAGTATTAGCACCCTACAACACCCGTAAAAAATGGTTATCACATTCTATTTGATATTATTCAATTATCATATCACAAAATGGTCCTTTATTTTGGAAACAAAAAGTATTTTAATTTTGTACAAAACAAATGTCTCACTTGATCTTATCTAAACTTTAACAATAAAGTAAGGCTTGATATCATGAGTTGGATTATACCCATCAATTTTTATCATGGTGGAATTTTCTTTTATTTAAAGAAAATTTCTCACCTCAAGAATTTGAGAAATTTTATTATCTCAACTTCGTCATAGGATCTACATGATTTTATTTCATCTTTTTCTTGTAAACAATGAAGATTTTCGTACACCTATACAGAAGTTAAACTCTACGAATGTGTATTACTCATCTCTCAAAATAAACTTTTTTTAATTAAATAAAATTTTCAAAAGCTTATTTTAAAACTAGAACTTCAATTATTGAAATTTAATCATAAAACAAGCTTGAAAATTACTTGCATAAAAAAAAAATTATTTTAAAATGTTTTATGTTTATTAATTCACATTTTAAAAATAAAATGTGAACTAACAATTGTGAGTGGGTGTGAAACCAATCAAGAAAAATATGAAATCTACTTGGAAATTAAATTTAATTTGTTGAAAAAAAAAATTAAAACCAAGTTGGAATTTCATTTTAGCATTACAAATTAAAATAATTAAAAGGAAAAAAATAGTTTGGAATATCCAAATTAATTTGTTGCCAAAGTCAAATCAATCCAAATTGAAATTTTATCAGAAATATCAAATTAAAACTAATTTCAAATTCATTCAGGAATTCACATCGAAACCAAATTGATAAACACTTGAAAATTCTAATTAAAACCAATTGAATTGATTTTGAAATTCTAAATTGAACCTAAATTCATCTTGAAATTCTAAATTTCAAAAGACAATCATGGGCAAATTTGAGATAACAGATATGGGATGATCAAATTCAAAACCAACAAATATGTTATGACAAAATGAAAATTGAACATGTTATGAAAAGAAAAATAAATAAATAATAAATAAAACCTACATACTATGGTTGAATTAAACAATAAACATCATATTATCTAATTGATGATCTAATTGTTGACAAATTTGACAAACATGTTATGTAAATTGATAATTAAACCCATGTGTGTTAATTTAAAAATATATAGTGGCCAAATTAAAATAATGCAGTGATCAAATTAATTGCCAAATCAAAATATGCAATGGTCAAATTAAAATATATAGTAGCCAAATCAAAATATTTGGTGGCCATTAAAACATTAAAATATGCACAAATTAGAACGATGCCAATTTAAAATCTATTTTGGCCAAATTAAAATAACAAACACACAAATTAAAATATACAAAGGCCAAATTGTAACATATTTTGGCCAAATTAAAATAACAAACACACAAATTAGAATGCCAAATTAATTTTTTTTTTTTTTTAAAAAAACATAATAAACTTAGTTGTTCGCCGTATTGATGGTGACAAGATTTTTTCAAAATCCAAATACAGTATCTACATCAAGGTTGGACATGTTGAATTTCTTCTATATGAACTTCAAGGGTTGATTTTTTTTTTTTTTCTTGTTTAGTTTTGGAGCTATTGGCTTAATATCAATAGGGAAAACGTTATTCTATATGCAATATGGACATCAAGATTGTCATTTTCCACCTATGCAGGTGACGAAAAATCCTTTACAGATGATGTAGCAATAGATTCAGAAGGCAATGCATATATATGTTACAGATGTCAAATAACAGAACAAAATTTGGAAGGTTTCGAGTCCATAGAAAGTTCCTATTTTCCATAAAAAACCCCTTTGTTCATTCCAAAGGGGCGGTTTCTTGATAGTCGTTTTTTCAATGAGTGGAGACTTGTTTAAAGTAAATTTGACCAAAGGAGAAGACGTTAAGTTCATCAATATAACCTTTCAATTTTGTGTTTAATAAATTTTTAAACTTTAAAAGTACTTAATAAATTCTTGAACTTTTAATTTTGTATCTAATAAGAATTACGTTTGACGTTGTTTACTAATCGTAATTGGTAATGACAATTCAAACTTCTACGATTACCATTATGTCATCTTATATTTATAATTAATTAAAATGCAATAATATGCTACCAGAATTAATATATCATTCTTCAATTTTATTTACTTATTTAAAATTTTCTAAAATAATTTTTTGTAATAGATCAAACCAAAAATAACGTATAAAAAATTGTCCAAAAATCATAACATATGCAAATATTTGTATAACGATCAAAATATGGCTTGATCAAATCTCACGCATAAAAAAATTTATAAAAATATGGTTGACATCGATAAACATATGACCTGGCCAAAACTCGCATAAAAAAAATATTTATCGTTATCAATTATAAAAAAATCAAAATATGGCTTGACCAAAACTCACGCACAAAAAAAATGACTAAATATATTGATCGATTACGTTTGCGGGTATGTAATTGTAAACGCGCCTTTTGTATCTAATAAGATTCTAAACTTTCAATTTCCATGTGATTTTCTATGTATCTTGTTTGATATTATTTTATCCTTGCACATGTTTTGTGTGCAACAACAAGGCTGTCGCCAGTTTTGTAGACTTTGAATCAAAATGTAATATGAAATAGCCATGTGGATATCCTATCCTATCCTATCCTACTACTTCTAGAAATTTGGGATTTTTGTTTCCCCTTCCACCAAAAAAATTATTGGAGGAGACTAAAATAATATAACTAATAATTTTATACTATTGAATACATAAAAGAGAAATTACGAGACGTATTTCAAACACGTATTTCAAACATGTATTCAATAGTTATTAGAGGTATCTTAATTCAAATCTATATTTAATGATTATTAAGAACACTCACATTGTGTGGTTGCATTTGATAAAGTTTTCCTTCTACCCAAAAGTAAGCCCCACTTTGGACTTCACTCAAGACCCACTTTAGGGGTTTTGTGAATGGGTATAAATGATTAAAAGACGATTAAAATTAAGGCACAATGCAAACGTTGTACTATCATCACCTATTTTTTGCTTTTGGTATATCAGATGTGCTCTTTGCCTTTTCTATATTTTTTTCCATAAATATGAATATGCGTATCTCAATTAACCTCACGGGACAACCATCTGGCCCTACAACATTCAGTTGTCAAAAAATTCATAAGATTTTATCTGAACTAGATAGTCTCCACCCCTTCGTATGCTTCTTTTTTCTCTCAATGAGAGAAAATTTGAATTGATCAAGTCCATGAGAAATTTTCCAATCCAACTTGATATTCATTAGTTTCTATGGCTCTCATCTCTTTTCATTTTCTTATTCTTTTAACTTCTAGTGACCAATGAAAGCCATTTGCAGATCAGGACAATAGGAGCTGCAAGATATTAGCAATACCTCTGATATTTTTATGCTCTATAAGATAAATTCTCCTGCCATCTGCCCATCAAATGGCCATAATTTTTCAAGATTTTTCTATTTGAATGCAGTTTTAATCTTCTACTCCTTTTTTTTTCAAATTTTTGGGCTTTGATGAAATATCTTCATAGCCAATATGACGTGGGCCTCATCCATTGGCTACCATTTGATAAGAAATATGTGTCAATGGCACATTTCCCATTCCATTTATATGTAGTTCCTAAAGCCATCCCCTTGTTATATATGGTCTTTGAAGCTCACATAATTGAACTTAACATTACTTCTTCCATACACATAGATATGGCAACCATTTCTGGGGTGAACCTCTCAAGTCCAAGGATCTTGGCCAAGGCCGGTGAGACGCCTAAAGTGCAGGCCCTCGATGCCAGGTGGCTCCGTCACCCATGGAAGCAGTCACCTCGGTTTGGAGCCATACGATTGAGAGTTCCACCGGTTCATGCTGCACCGGATAAGATATCTGATAAGGTGGAAGAGAGCATCAAGAATGCAGAGGAGGCTTGTGCAGGCGACCCTGTGAGCGGCGAGTGTGCTGCAGCATGGGACGAAGTTGAGGAATTGAGCGCAGCGGCGAGCCATGCTCGTGACAAGAAGAAGGAGTCGGATCCATTGGAGAACTATTGTAAGGACAACCCAGAAACTGAGGAGTGTCGCACCTATGACAATTGAGTAATGAAATGATAAAAAGTTTTAGGCATGGATTAAAGTTACTAGATGACATGTTGTAGTATAACTTTTTTAAGTTGTTATTTTACAAAGCTGCATATTCTACTCTCTCCGAAACATATTTTTTTTGTTTTTTTTAGTTCAACAACACGTAGGGTAGAAATTTAAACCTTTGACCTTTGATTAAAGATATATGCTTGAACCAGTTATTTAGCTTTGACCTCTAGATAGGTGTTACTTGACTTAGTTAAAAGCTTTAGATATTATCCACAAGCAACGGATGTTCAGTTAATCCTACATAACAGTTAATTGACTTGAGAAAACATTTAATTTTCATTTTTCACCCAATTCAGTTTTTTCTCCTTATTGAAATTTGGGAGCTTTTCTCCCTTTAAGGAAGTCATTGGATGATTTCTTGTAAATTGCCTATCAAGTGCAAGTAGGAACCTCGGGACTAGTAAAGGATAAAGTTAGATAGAGAAGAAAAGTTATGTTTAATGTTTAATTAATTATGTATTAAATTAAATTCTATTAAATATTAAAAAATGATAATAATAAAATAAATAAAACTATGACTTTTCCACTCCACTTTTTTACTATGCACTATTGAAAAGTTCTTCTATATTATATTTTTTAAAAAATGATTTTTAAATAAAAGTTTGGCTAAAAGAAAGTATTTGAAAGTATTTTCTTATGGCAGAACTTTGAGCTCAACCTTTTAACTTAGAGTGGTTCAAACTATACAAAATTTCAATTAGGTTACATTTTATAAAAGACAAACTAAGAAAAGACTTACTGAATTTCATAACATAAAATACATGCACCTTGACCTACTCTTTTAGGTATTTATTTATCAAAATAAGCTGTATGTGTAATTTATCTGATAGAGAGCACAAGGCTTAAAAAGACATGTAGGAACATAAAGCATCCAACCACCCAAAAAAAAAAAAAAAAAACTCACAAATTCTAATAAAAATTTATGTTCAATTTTTTTTTTTGGAAACTTCGAGAATATATTAAGAAAAGAACCGAAACAACAAGCTACACCAACTGATTCCCCTCAAGAATGAGGGCATGACCTGCTTTGTTCTCCTCTCTAGGAATATTACAAAAAAAAAAAAAAAAAAAAAGTTTACATCCTAAGCAAGAAGAGGATATCCTCAACACAAAAAGAAACTTTAGTCAGATCAGATGAAGAGCCATTCAAAAGATTAAAGATTCATATCTTTGATTATATATATATATATATATATATATATATATATATAAAATTAATGTTCATATGTACTAAAAAAAGGAAAAAATAAATTAACGTTTATATATATTTTTTATCCAAGAATGCCAAGACTTAACTTTAATATTGAAAATATAAGAATGCCGAGAGCATAGCTCAACTGGCATATTGAATGTGTTAATGACCACGAAGGGCTGTGGTTCGAATTCCTCCAACCCTATTGTACTCAAAAAAAAAATATTGAAAATACAATTCTTTTTAACATAATTATAACTACCAATTATCAATTAAATTAATATGATAAGTACAATTATTTTAATGTCATCGTCGGCTTATTTAATGTCAGCATTAATTTCAGAGAAAAAAAATCTAGTTGGATAGTTTTTATTAGGTTAAATTACAAATTAAGTCGCTGAATTTTTCAGTTTGTATTTATTTGATCCCTAAATTTTTAAAAAAAAAAAAAGTTAAATAAATCCATGAACTTTTAATTTTGTGTCTAATAGGTCTTTGAACAATAAAAAGTGTCTAATAAATCCTTAAAACTTTCAATTTTGTATACAATAAGTTCTTGAATTTTCAATTTCGTATCTTAATAGGTCCTTAATCCATTCAACATGTTTTTAAATTCACGAACTTGCTAGATATGAAATTCAAAGTTTAAGTTCTTATTAGACATAAAATTCAATTTTATATCTACTAAATCAGTTAATTTTTAGAAATTTCAAATATGTCGGACCTATTAGACACAAAATTAAAAGTCTAAAAACCTATTAGAGAATTTTAAAGTTCAAGAACTAATTAGACACAAAATCAAAAGTTTAGAAACCTATTATATACTTTTTAAAGTTTAAAGATGAAAGACACAAACCTAAAAATCCATAGATTAAATTTATAATTTTAACCCTTTTTATTATGATTAATAATGTGAAGTACAAAAATAAGTTACGTTGACTAACATTCCAAATTATATAAATCAGAAATAATATCAACTTCAACAATCATAATAAACTTTTATAAAAATATCTAAAGAACCTCGGATGACTACTTTGAAAAAACAACTAACGACACACTCACTAGATTTTTGTTCTAAAACCTGAGGCAAATACGAGAAACAGGTGGCCGTTGCTAGTTTTCTTTTCGCAAAGGAAGAGAGGCCACAGAAAATGGAAAATTATGTTGAAAGCAAACACGTAATTTTTTACATCTACGCCATGCCATTTGTCGCGAGAAGACTATTTTAGAGAACAATATTATTTTATGAAGAAAAGAATCAGCATATTCTGGAAGAGGAATAAGACGATTTAACACATTGGATAAGCTAAATTGCCCACGGAACCAAAGGGCAGGCGTGTCAAATTTGTTCAAAGATAAGCAATAGAAGAATTAGCGCATTAAGTTTTAGGACTACTTTGACTTATATCTATAATATCCAAACACTTCCTTTTTGTATCTTTTTACTTTATAATTTAATAAAGTACTAATTAAAGGAAGACCATGTTTACAGTATTTCTACTTTTTTCCATTAAATAATTTCCCACCAACTCCACCTACAAATGTCCAGAGAGGAGCTCCAAAAAAAAAAATCAAAAAGAAGATTCCAGGAAGAATCCAAAGGATAAAATCAAACAAATTCAATGAAGAAAAATCAACCCCATGAATGATTATATAATGGATTGGTATAAGCCACAGTACTCATCTGGGGTTTCTCCAGCATATGATCAAGGCATATTCCTTTCCCCATCTGGGATAGCCATGAATCAGAATCGACCCCGAGACTTTTTGATTCAACTGTAATGAACCAATTCAAAAGGTAAGGCGGCAAAATTCCTGACAATCTAAATCAAATTTGTAATAGAGATAGAATTCTAATAGCAACAGATAAAAGGCAATATTCAATGCATAAAGACCAAATTCTATGTCATTGGTATCCAAAAACTTCTTGCGTTCTGCAATTACCCTGTGAGAAATCACTAAAGCAAATACAGAAGTTCCCCCAAATACAGATAATATCAGTATATCATTACCATAAACCAAAAACACATAAAAGTACACCATGTTCTAGACATGTTCTTGACTAATCCACATTTGCAGATACAAAACCACTATTACATGACACGCAAACACCAACACACAGCAGAATCCTAAGATCTGAGATAAATTCACAGACGACCATGGTTCTATTAGATAAAAGACTCGCAAATTAGGAGTCCCTAAGCCCTTAAAGAGGGCTGACTAACACAGAAACATGTCAGCGACGGGGAGGACTGGCCGAGAGAACTCCCACGGCTTCAAGAGAGGATCAGGAATTTCAGGGATATCCATAGCAAGTCCGCTAACCTCCTCCACAATCTGAAGGACAGAGTTCAGGGACCGCAGGCGATCAGTCAGCTCCATAGCTTGCGCCCTGAGAACATTGTTCATGTTGTCGACCTGGACAAACGCTTGCTCCTTGGCACCAATGCTCTGCAGAAGCTGATTATTCGCAATTTGTAATCGGCTTACCTCGCCCGTGAGATCCTCCAATTGCTTCTGCTTTCTCATCCGAGATCTCCGAGCCGATTCTCGGTTGGATTGCATCCGCTTCCTCTTCCTATCATCAGGAATGGCAGATGGCGAACCTCCATTAGATCCCGAGCTGCTTTGCCTTGGAATAGAAGCCATACACAATTCTCCCTTTCAATTACTTCCCGCCAAAATATTACCGAGCAATCTCGAGTCAAGAGTTATTTTAGTCTCTAATCTGATAAAAAATCAAACGAATCTTCCGATCTACAACCGTAAGAAGAGATCAATCGAATTCCACCACGACAAATTAGGCGATTAGTTCATGAGAAGACGTAGAACCAGTACAGAAACACAACCGAAAACGAGTGGAGGATACGAATACGCCGCCTTAGTAAAGAGAGCGTCATAGAAAACCTAAAATCATCGAGGTAATCAACAAAACCCTAGGAAAGAAGTACTTAACCCCGAATTTTCGAAACAGAGAAAGAGAGGCAAACACGAAGCACGGGAAATGAATCAAGGAACAGCCAAACAGACCGAAAAACCACAGAATCAAGAGCGAATCAAGAACTCCGACGAAGATTTCAACAACAAAGAAAAAAAATCTCAAAGATTCCAATTCAAGAGGGCAATCAAAGAGAACAGGAAGAATTGGAAAAGAAACGCAAGAACAAGGAAAGAAAGAAGAAAGATAAAAAGACTTAATAAGAGAGAGAGAGGAAAAGGAAAAAGGAGACTTAGCTTATTGGTTGAAGGCTGCTAGCGAATTGCGAGGCGAAAGAAGGTTAGACAAGGTGTGGAGAGGGGCTTTTATAGGCGAGGAACGTGAAGGGCTCAACTAAAAAATTCGGATATTTTAATGGTATTTTTTTTTAATTTGAAAATGAGAAAAAGGTAATTTAAAGACATCGCGTCGGTGTCACAGCTGGCATGGGACGTGACGACAGCGTGGATGTAACTGTCGTGGTTTGGTTGTATATTGTATTGTATAATTGTATAATTGTATAATTGTCTCTTTTTTTCTTTTTTCTTTTTTTTTTTCAATTTTTACACTCGGTTCAAATGATGGTAACTTCACTAATTTTAACACAAAAAAAGTGTAAAAATCTTCATAAATTTATTAATTTTAATAAAATAAAATTTGCATAAAAATGTGTTTGGCCAATGCAAAAATTAACCATTAAATAACTTTGTCAAAATTCAAAATTTTCAAAAGAAAATAAAAATTAATACCATTTTTCTCTAAAATTTTATCAATTTCATATGGTATATATGTTTTATAATTCATTGAACATATAAAAGAACTTCTTGTAACAATATTTGGAGTGATAATTTATTAGAGTTAAAATTACAACACTTTTTAAAGTTTGAAGTTAAGATTGCAACACATAGGTTTGAGGTGTAATTTGATGAAATTGAAAGTTTAGGGTTTAAATTGATAAAACTCGGCAAGTTTAGGGTTAAAATTGCCCTTTTTCCCTTCTTTTTCATAATTTTCATTAAATAATTTTTTTAAAAATTATAGTGTTTATATTTTATATTTATAATTTATAAAGGGGCAAAATGCACTTTTTGTTTGTTAAGTTTCAAATTATTGTCCATTTGGTAACCTAACACGTTATTATCGTTATTATTTTTGAAAATAAAATGAACACCTTATTGTATTGTATTGATATGTCAAAATATATTAATTTGATTATATATTATTTTTATGACTAGAATTTTCTCTCTTCCCTTCTTCTCTTTCCTCTTTCTTTCTCCCCTCCTCCGATGAACCTCATCGCCGCCCATCATTCCCCTCCTCTCGCAGCAACTTTTGCCATCGTTGTGAAAGTCCTCACCCTTTCCATTGTCATCATCAAATCGTATCGTTTCTATCTTTCAAAGTTTTTCATCTAGTCAACTAGTCAAATGAATTTATGGACTATTTAGAACTATTTTTCAAACTTCCTTTTTGAAACTATGGGGTAAGATAGACACCAATTCCAAACTTTAGAAAACAAATATATATTTTTCCCTTTTATAAAATTAGCCTCTTGTGTGACTTTTTTAAGTTAAATTACATATTTATCCCTAAACTCTAATGATTTCATTTATTTAACAAAGGATTTTATTGGCATGCAAAATGGATTTAAAGACAATTTGACCCTATAATTGATACAAGCTCACAAGTTTAGGGCCAATATAGCTTTGAAAGTTTAGTCTAAGGAATGAATTTATAATTTAACCTTGTAATTAATATGGTTAACGGAATGCTAGCATAACATATTTATTAGATAAATGTTGGCTAATTTTACGTGATGCTACCAACAAAATGGGAAAAAAATTTATAGTACTATGATGGTGTGACATTTTTTCCATATTACTCTTATTCATTAGTAGCATTTTAAAATATTGTGGAATTCATAAAATAAAATAATATATCAATTAATTATGTGTCCAAAAATGAATAAGAAGAAAGAGCATATGGTAGGAATCCTAGAACTTCTTCTAGGAATTGTGTTGAAAGACAAAAATGAGTTCGACAACTAGACTAACTATAATGGAAGGTAAATAAGTTGTAGGTCGATCATTGAAGTTTAGGACTAATTTTGTAATTTAACATTTTCTTAAATAAGATATGTGAGTAGTGACGGATCATTTAGTAACATTTCCATTTTTGTTGTTTGTTTCTTGTTTCTAATTTTTAATTTTTCAAATTTTTAGGGCATGCACTTAATCATTATTTTTAAAGAAATGTTATATAAACTACTTGCAAATTTGGGGGAAAATAATTTATTATTTTTTTGGTTAAATTACACATTTAATCCCTGAACTTCGAGGTTTCTATCTATTTAGTCCCTAAACTTTCAAAATTACAAATTTAGTCATTGGACTTTCGAATTTTTTAAAATTCACGGGTCTAATAGACACAAAATTGAAATCTTAGAGTTCCATTAAACATAAAATTCAAATTTATATCTATTAGATCAATTAATTTTTAAAAATTTCGAATTTGACAGGGACCTATTAGACACAAAATTGAAAGTTTGGATACTTATTAGACACAAAATTGAAAGTATAGAGACCTATTAAAAACTTTTAAAAGTTTAGGAACCAAATAGACACAAACCTCAAAGTTTAAGGACTAAACTTGTAATTAAAAAAAAAAATTCTTTTTTAAATTTTAAAAATTATAAATAGAAGTATTACGTTATCACTTCGACTCACAAAATACATAATAAATATACAAATTTTAAAAATGCAATGAACATCACGGTGGGTTGTTTTATCTTATTTTCTATGAAAGAAAGATAATTTCTTCAACAAATGTTTATTTAAAATCCAACTTATACTAAATTTAATTATATTTAAGAGAAATTACAAGTAAATGAAAAATTTATAAAAATGTATATATTGTTTTCAAGATAGAATCATCTCAATGTTTGACTTCATTTATATAAATTTATTTTTGTTATTTGTTCTCATATCAAATAAAACTAAGAAAAACAATATCTTGGGAAATAAATTTCCATTAGCTATTTTCTCAATTTGATGAAGGTATGTAAATATATTTAATTATTTAGTCAACCGATTATTGATAAAGTTGATGTTGTACTGTTCAACCAAAAAAAAAGGGAAAAAAAAGCTGATGTTGTATCTTGAGGTAGGACATTTTAATTTCATAAATATTATAGATTGATCATAATTTTTTTTAAAAAAAAAAAAGGATTGACAATGAAAATATTGCATTTTAATTGCATAAATATTGGTCTAATGAGAATAGGGAAAGGGGAAAAAAAGTTAGACATGAATAATATCTCTACGGTAGCTAACTACTTAGAAATTGAGATATTATACCTCAAAAAGACTAAATGTGTGTGACACATATGTTCGACGGGACACACATTGACTTCACGTGCATATATATAAAAGGTTTATGCATAGAATAGTCTTGCATTTTATAGTTTTAATCTAATTTTCTCTCGATCTTTCTTCTCTTTATAGGAACCAACAATAAACCAACATAAAACTCGAGAAAAGAAAAAAAAAACAATAAACCAACATAATTATCCCATATAATATGCACATTTATTTTTACTAATGTTCAAGTCTTCCAGCCACCCTCCTTTGAATTTGAAAATCTCTTACCTGGTTGGAAATTGGAATTCAATTTTTTTTTTAAAATACTCAAAAAGTGTAAAAACTCTCCCTATTGTTGTAAAATTGAGAGGCGAAACCGGGCACCAAAACTTTACCAAATCATATAATAATAATAATAATAATAATAATAATAATAATAATAATATAATGCAATTAAAAGAATATAAAGGAGTATATATAAATATGATATAAACAAAGAAAGTGGAAAATTATGGAAAAATCAAAAACACAAGAAATTAGAAAATTGTTGTTATTTCTTTTCCAAAATGTATCTCTATAATCAACCACCAAAAACCTCTATTTATAGGCATAAGGGAGAGCATGAAGTGGAACATTTGGACACCAATCAATGGTCTTTGGAAGACACTTTGGCTATGGAGAAAATGCCACATGGCATGGATATTAAATGGGCATGTGGTGGAATGGGCATTTACATAATCATATTTACAATACTCCCCCTTAAATGCCCATTTATATAAAATATGCCTCGTTAAAACCTTACTAGGGAAAAACCCAATGGGAAGAAAAACCCTAGTGAAGGAAAAAAAGTACATATTTTATATAGTTTACTATAATACATTCACTCCTCCTCATGGAGACATCACCTAAAGTCTTTGAGTCGCCGCATTCCAATGCTATATACTAATTTATCGAATGTTGCAGTTGGTAATGCCTTTGTAAATAAGTCAGCCAGGTTATCTTTTGAACAAATTTGTTGTACAGTGATATCGCCATTTTCTTCAAGATCATGAGTATAGAAGAGTTTTGGTGAGATATGCTTTGTTCTATCTCCTTTGATATATCCTCCCTTGATTTGAGCTATACATGCTGTGTTGTCTTCGTATAACATCGTTGGAAGAGGTTTACTTGAAGACAAGCCACATGTCTCATGAATGTGTTGTATCATCGATCTTAGCCATACACATTCTCGACTTGCTTCATGAATAGCGAGGATTTCAGTATGATTTGAAGAAGTGGCCGTTATAGTCTGTTTCACTGATCGCCACGATATAGCAGTTCCTCCACATGTGAATAGATAACCTGTCTGAGATCTAGCTTTGTGTGGATCAGATAGATAACCAGAATCTGCATAACCAACTAGATCATACTCTGATTTGTTAGAATAAAATAAACCCATATCAATTGTCCCTCGAAGATATCGGAGTACATGCTTAACTCCGTTCCAATGTCTTTTTGTAGGACATGAACTATATCTAGCTAATAAATTTACTGAAAATGCAATATCTGGTCTTGTGTTATTAGCCAAATACATAAGTGCACCAATTGCACTAAGATATGGTACTTCAGGACCAAGTAGTTCTTCACTGTCATCTCGAGGTCGAAATATATCTTTCTTTACATCCAGTGAACGAACTTCCATTGGAATATTCAATGGATGTGCTTTATCCATATAGAATCTTTTTAAGATTTTCTCTGTATAAGTTGATTGATGAACAAATATCCCATCTGCTAAATGTTCAATTTGCAAACCAAGGCAAAATTTTGTTTTTCCAAGATCTTTCATCTCGAATTCTTTCTTAAGATATTCTATTGCCTTGGATAACTCTTCAGGAGTTCCGATTATATTTAAGTCATCAACATATACAGTTATAATAGCAAATCCTGACTGAGATTTCTTTATAAAAACGCACGGACATATTGGATTATTTTGGTATCCTTCTTTCAACAGATATTCACTCAGGCGATTATACCACATTCGTCCTGATTGTTTTAATCCATATAATGATCTCTGTAACTTTATTGAATACAACTCCCGAGAACTTGATTCATATGTTTCTGGTATTTTAAATCCTTCTGGGATTTTCATATAAATGTCATTATCCAGAGATCCATATAAATACGCCGTGACTACATCCATTAGATGCATATCAAGCTTTTCATATACAGTCAGACCAATCAAATATCTTAGCGTTATTGCATCCACCACAGGAGAATATGTCTCCTCATAATCAATACCAGGCCTTTGCGAGAATCCTTGTGCAACAAGTCTCGCTTTATATCTTGTGACTTCATTCTTTTCATTTCTTTTCCTTACAAATACCCATTTATATCCCACAGGTTTGACGTTTTCCGGTGTTGGGACTACTGGTCCAAAAACCTCACGTTTTGAAAGTGAGTTCAACTCTGCTTGGATTGCTTCTTTCCACTTCGGCCAATCCTTTCTACGTTGACATTCTTTGATAGATTTTGGGTCAAAATCATCACTTTCATGAATAATATCGTGAGCAACATTATAAGAAAAAATGTTGTCAATAATGATATCATTTCGGTTCCATCTCTTTCCTGTTGTAACATAGTTTATAGAAATTTCATTATTATCCTCAAGCGTTTGATTTTCACCAATACTCTTTTGAGTAGTTGTATTCTGGATTTCTTCTGGAACATCCATACCTTTTATCGAATCATTTTGATTCTCAACTACTTTTCTTTTTCGAGGATTTTTATCTTTAGAACCTATTGGTCTACCACGCTTCTGGCGTGCTCCAGACTCATTATTGACAACTTGTTCCTTTGGGATATCAACTTTTGATGGAGCATTTGCAGCTGGTATATATGATTTAGTCACACTTTTAGTATCTGTGAATGCATCTGGTAGTTGATTTGCTATATTTTGCAAATGAATTATCTTTTGAACTTCAAGTTCACATTGATTTCTACGAGAATCTAAATGAGATAATAACGATGCATTCCATGTAATTTCTTTTTCCAACTTCTTAATTCCTCCCCCTAATGTTGGAAAAATTTGTCTAATTAAAATGACAATCAGCAAATCGTGCAGTAAATACATCACCCGTCAGGGGTTCAAGATATTTAATAATTGATGGGGAATCAAAACCAACATATATTCCTAATCTCCTTTGAGGACCCATCTTAGTACGTTGTGGTGGAGCAATCGGTACATATACTGCACATCCAAAAATTTTTAGATGGGAAATATTTGGCTGCTGGCCATAAGCTAATTGCATTGGGGAGTATTTATTATAAGCTACTGGCCTAATACGTGCCAGTGATGTAGCATGCAAAATAGCATGACCCCATACCGATGTAGGAAGTTTAGCTCTCATAAGCAATGGTCTTGCAATTAGTTGCAGACGTTTTATAAATGATTCTGCTAGACCATTTTGTGTATGAACGTGAGCTACAGGATGTTCAACACTTATCCCAATTGACATACAATAATTATTAAAAGTTTGGGATGTAAATTCACCAGCATTATCAAGTCGAATGGTCTTAATTGTATTATCAGGAAATTGTGCTTTTAACTTAATTATTTGAGCAAGTAATCTTGCAAATGCAAGATTTCGACTTGATAATAAGCATACATGTGACCATCTGCTGGATGCGTCAATTAATACCATAAAATATCTAAATGGACCACTTGGTGGGTTAATAGGTCCACAAATATCACCTTGAATTCGCTCTAAAAATGCAGGTGATTCAATCCCCACTTTAGCTGGTGATGGTCTAATAATTAATTTCCCTTGAGAACAAGCATCACATGACAACTCATTGGATTGAAGAATCTTCTGGCTCTTTAAAGGATGTCCATGTGAATTCTCAATAATTTTTCTCATCATTATTGACCCTGGATGACCCAATCGATCATGCCAAACACTGAATATTTCTGGATTCATGAACTTCGGGTTCATTATTGCATAACTTTCGATTACTCGTATATGAGTATAGTATAATCCAAAAGAAAAAGCAGGCAGTGTTTCTAATATACGTTTTTCATGTGAAACAATAGATGTTATATAGAGACACTCTATATTATTTTTACAATCAGTTTCAACATGATAATTATTTTCACGTATATCTTTAAAACTTAATAAGTTTCTTTTCGATTTGCTAGAGAACAGAGCATTATTAATTGTAAATCTTGTTCCTCTAGGCAAAATAAAGTTTGCTTTTCCAAAACCTTCAATCAGATTTGCAGAACCTGATATAGTATTGACTTTTGCTTCCAGCATTGTCAATCTAGTAAAATATTTTCTATTTATGAGTATCGTGTGCGTAGTTGCGCAGTCTGCCAGACATAAATCCTCATTGCTCATTTTCGAGTTACTCAACATATTGAAATTGTTCATATTTCTTCATTGAAAAGAAAAGAAAAACGATTACAAAGAGTCTTAAATATATATACAAACAAAACAACAATAAAAACATACTAAACAGTACTTAATTATATATTTTCATACAAATCATCCTCTACTTGTTTGATTGCATCAATTCTCTCTCCAGGAGATTCAAAGTAATCAGCTACATCAAGATGCATCATATTGGAGGGGTCAAACACATCATCTTCTTGAATGGCAAGATTTACCTCCACATTCTTTCCTTTTCCTTTTTCCTTCAGGGAAGCTTGATAGAGATCAACAAGGTGTTTTGACGTACGACAGGTACGTGACCAGTGCCCAGTCATTCCGCACCGGAAACATTTATGTTCATCACCTTTCGAACTTCTATCTTGTGGAGCATTTCCTTTATGATCATCACTTCATGTGGGTTTCTTAAAATTATAATGTCCACCACGAAAATAGGTATTTCTTCCTCTACCGCGGTCCCGACCTCGACCACGACCACGACCTCGACCACGGTTATTAAAATTCACAGCATTCACTTCAGGGAATGGTGTTGCTCCAGTTGGTCGGGATTCGTGATTTTTCATCAATAACTCGTTATTTTGTTCAGCAACGAGAAGACATGAGATAAGTTCAGAATATTTTGCAAAACCCTTCTCTCGATATTGCTGCTGCAGGAGCATATTCGAGACATGAAAAGTGGAAAATGTCTTCTCTAGCATATCAACATCAGTAATCTTTTCTCCGCATAATTTTAATTTTGAACTAATTCTGAAGAGTGCGGAATTATACTCACTTACTGATTTAAAGTCTTGCAACCTCAGGTGCATCCAATCATAACGAGCTTTTGGAAGAATAACTGTTTTTTGATGATCGTACCTTTCTTTCAAACCTTGCCATAGAACGTAGGGATTTTTTATTGTAAGATATTCCATTTTCAATCCCTCGTGAAGATGATGGCGAAGGAAGATCAGGGCTTTTGCTTTTTCTTGATTTGATGCATCATTTCCTTCTTTAATTGTTTCTCCAAGATTCATAGAATCTAAATGGATCTCAGCGTCAAGGACCCATGACAAGTAGTTATTTCCATTAATATCCAGGGCCGCAAATTCTAGCTTTGTAAGGTTTGCCATAATAACACTATCAAAAATAATAATATATTTATATTAGAAATTTAACATAAACCAAATGCGTAAAAATGGCTTACCTATAAGACTTACCTTTAGCGGGAAAAATGACAGAGTCTCGTGCTGATAACGTGTTGTAAAATTGAGAGGCGAAACCGGGCACCAAAACTTTACCAAATCATATAATAATAATAATAATAATAATAATATATAATGCAATTAAAGGAATATAAAGGAGTATATATAAATATGATATAAACAAAGAAAGTGGAAAATTATGGAAAAATCAAAAACACAAGAAATTAGAAAATTGTTGTTATTTCTTTTCCAAAATGTATCTCTCTAATCAACCACCAAAAACCTCTATTTATAGGCATAAGGGAGAGCATGAAGTGGAACATTTGGACACCAATCAATGGTCTTTGGAAGACACTTTGGCTATGGAGAAAATGCCACATGGCATGGATATTAAATGGGCATGTGGTGGAATGGGCATTTACATAATCATATTTACAATACCTATCACTTTTTTTTTTTAATATCAAACTTGTTCTTTATTGTTTCTTATTAAATTACAATGTCCCAACCCATTCAGAGTAAAAAAAAAAAAAACCTCGTGGATCTAACTTTGAAATAAAAATGCATGTTTTATTGATTCTAAAAATAGTTTTCAAAGATACGAGCTTAAAAAGTCAACACGAACATAGTTCAATCAATGAGGACATCAATAACATTTCTAAATATTATGAGTTTGAATCTTCATCTCTTTGTTTAAATTCTCGTTTTCAACTTAGCGTAAAAAACCAAAAAAATATTGTCAACTTGAATATATCTTAGTTGGTTAAGACATTATACATATGTAGTCTGATATTCGAATCCCTACTCTTCACATTGTTGAACTAGGAAAAAAATACTTCTAAGTAAGACTTAAAACTAATACTATTGAAATTTAGAACCTCTCATAGAAATTGAAGAATAAAACCTACACAATGACAATTAAAAAAAATTGATATATAATACAAATTATTTGTATTATATTATAATTTTAAACTTTCGTCATATTCTATCTATGGAATATTCCATGGGTATGGCTTGAATCATCAAACAAGCAAAGTTTCTACCTTGGTCAGCTTGGTTTGATTCGACTCTTTGAAAGTTTCTACCTGGTGTTCTCTTTTTCAAGTTTTTGTTGGTTTCTCTTTATCAGATATTGATCTTAATTGGGATGCTTTTATTTTTTCTATGTCATGAAATTTATTTCTTTTTAAGTTCTAGTTATGTTTGTTACTCCTTCGTGGAATTTGTATCTTTGAGCATTAGTCTATTTTTATTTCATTAATGAAATGTTTCGTTTGTTGTTTTTTTTTTGTTTTTTGTTTTAATTAAGCAAAGTTGTTTGAATTTTTTAACGACACATTTTTTTTAGTTCAATAGTGACATTTCTTAAAGATAAGGAAAACGAATAAAAAGTGGGAAAAAATTAAAAATAGTAAAACAAAAACGAGAAGGAAAAAAAAAAAAGACGCATGCTTAGGTTATACCGAAGGGACAGGGCATGTGCTTTTAAAAAGTGTGCGTCTATACGTGTACGTGGAAGGGTTTATTGACTTTTTTTTTTTGGCCTAGTCCCAATTAATATTCGTAATTTAATATGCAGCAAATAGACTAATATAAATGTAATTCAAATATGTTTGCCAACTTGAACGTAGTTCAACTGCTAACTTGAATATAACTCAATTGGATTAAATATATACTTTTGAAGGCCAATAGATTAATGATTCAAATCTCCCCACTTCCATATGACTCAAAAAAAAATATATATAGTTCTACTGATTAAGATATATATTCTCGACCAGAAGATTGAAGACTTAAAATTAGAGACTTGAATCTCCAAATCTCCATAACTTTTAGGCTCATTTCGTTTTTTTTTTTTGT
Organism: Trichosanthes truncata; assembly: GCA_033996785.1. Taxonomy (NCBI): domain Eukaryota; kingdom Viridiplantae; phylum Streptophyta; class Magnoliopsida; order Cucurbitales; family Cucurbitaceae; genus Trichosanthes; species Trichosanthes truncata. The sequence goes on from JAWPNB010000007.1 coordinate 8,284,109, forward strand.
AAACTTTAAAACAAAATTTTTGAACTTGATAATGATTTTTTGTTTTGTTTCAAAAATATATTTAAAGTATTCCTGAAAGATCGAAGACTTCGAATATCAAAAATCTCTTTGAAAAATTGAATACCTCGAAATATCAATTGATTCTTCAAAAAGTTGAAAATTTAATCTCGAGAATAAACTTCAAAATCCTTGAGACGAAGTTACATTTGAGAGAAAGAATCAAATAATCACACATTAAAGATCGTACTATCAGATAATCACACATTAAAAAATCATACTATCTCTACGTAAATCAATATAAATTCAAGTTCACTTAAATTCTTCTGTAAATCTCGCGTGAACAAGGGCTTGGCATAATCCATCCTTTAAAAAATTAACAAAAAAATAATAACGATGACAAAATTCATTGTTTTTGTGAACTTGATGGACTAAAGGTGACATTTCAACCATTTAAGAACCAAAATGAAATAATTTAAAAGTTTATATGTCACTAACTTTTTTCTCCTACAAAATATTGAGCCCTCTTCAACTCTGACTTTTTTTCTCTCCCTTAAAATTTTAGCACTTTATTTATTTATTTATTTTTGTCTATCTAATAATTTGCCCCCTCAATCTTGTGAAATTATCTCTCAAATGCAAGGTATTTTTAGTAATTTGATGATTCTAAAATCATTCTTGAAACCACAAACGCTAATCATTTACAAATACTTTTGATAAGTCACTTTTTAAATTGTGTAACCAAGCATTAAAATGCTTTATAATTAAACATTTTTTTTTTATAGTTCAACAACATATGAGATAGAAGATTCGAATTTCTAGTCTATTGGTTGAAAATATATGCCTAAACCAGTTAAGCTATGTTTAGGTTAACAATTAAACATTTTTTAAAATAGCAATTACAATTAAATCACTTTGTCTAAAAACACCTATTCTAAAATCACTAGCAACACATGTTCTAACATATTTCTCTCACTTTTATTTTTCTAAAATTTTAATATTTTCTCTCTCTAACTTTCTTCTTTCCCTCTTTACATTCTATCGTTCTATCTATCAGACGCATCTCTAACTTTTCTCTTTCTAAATTTTTTTTCTCTTAATTTTCAATTACTATAATTATTTTATCCACATATATTTTCTCTCTAAATTTTCTCTCATTAACATTTGTTTCTTTTTCTCTTTGAATAACTTTTTAACATATCTCTTATACTGCAACTTCTCTCTCTATTTCTTTTTGTCCCTCTTTAAATTTTCTCATACAAATTTTTCCTCCCTCTCTAAAACTCTTATTTCATCATACCTATGTATTTCTCTCTCTTTAACATATATCTCTATCTCTCTAACTTCTTAGATAATAGAAAACAAAAAGTAATTATCAAACATGTTTTTGCTCATCCATTTTTTAAAATAGAAACAAAAATAGTCATATTATGGTAAAAAAAAAACAAAAAAAATTAAAAATTAAAATGTATCCAACATCGTCTTATATATTAAATAGACATTTTAAAAGTTAACCAACGAAATGAAATTTATTTAAAGAATATACACGCACACATAAAATATGTCAATTCTTTCAACTACAAATAAAAAAATGTTTGACTAGTTCTGATTTTTTTTTTCAAAACTGAATCTGAACAAATGAGAGAAATTTGCACAGAAGACTCATTTTCACTCGCATCGATGTCATTTGACCCGTGTTTTGAAATTAATGACATATGACCCTTTATGTACTCTGCATCCTGTCCAAATTACTGTGAAGGCATCGTACTCTCATTCTTGTTCTAACTCTAGCTCTCTAATTCTCGCTCTTGCTCTAGCTCGCTCTCGCTCTCGCTCTAGTACATTTTCTCTCTTGCTATAGCTTGTTCTCGCTTTCGCTCTAGCCCGTTTTCTCTCTTGCTCTAGCTTGTTCTAGCTCTCGCTCTAGTTCGTTCTCGCTTTAGCTTGTTCTCGCTCTAGCTCGTTCTTGCTTTAGCTCGTTTTCTCTCTTGCTCTAGCTTGTTCTCACTCTCGTTCTAGCTCTAGCTCGTTCTCGTTCTCGTTCTCGCTCTTGCTCTAGCTCGTTCTCGCTCTCGCTCTAGCTCATTTTCTCTCTTGTTCTTGCTCTAGCTCGTTCTCGCTCTCGCTCTAGCTCATTTTCTCTCTTGTTCTAGCTCGTTCTCGCTCTCGCTCTAGCTCTTCTAACGTAATTTTTTCTTGTCTTTTTTTTCTCTAGATTTTCAACCATTCATTTGAGCGAGAGCGAGAGAGCTAGAGCGATAGCTTTTCCGCCTACGAGAGCGTGAACAAGAAAAGCTGTCTCATACTACCCTCGTGAACAAGAAAAGCTATCTCATACTACCCTCATGTGTAATTTTGCGTGCTATGACATGTCAGAATGTGTCATATTTCATTATTTTCAGAACGCAGGTCATCAGTCATTAAAACGTTGGAAAACGGGTCATCCGTACAAAATCCCCTGATTAGATGCTTTTATTTTTTTGGATAAAATAAATTACTTTCAAAATTTGGCAAATGATCAGACCGAACCGAACCGACTTGGACCAATCAAACCAAATGAGCACCGGTTTGGGCTAGCCGGACAGGACTTTTTCTTCATCTCTCTCCCTCCAACACCCGATCTGCTCGTTCTGTACTCGCTCGCTTCTCTCCCATGTCTCACTCGATCTGATGCTGCTCTCTCCTTTCAGTGATCGCCGGGGCAGCCAGGTAAAAATCTTAAACAGGCGATTGTTCATCGGTTTTGATTTTGAATTTAGTTATTACGATTTCCCATTTTAAGATTCTGCTTTTGGCGTGAAGTGAGGGGTGGAGAAAAGGAGTTTTGATTTTGAAATGTAATGGAGATGAGTGGAATTTAGATCCTTAGGCTGAGTTGTTACAATGGATGCTATAGGGAATTGCGTTCTTAGTTACCATTGAATAGTTCTAGATATTTGTTGAATTATCTTCTGCCTCTATGAATGATCTAAATTGTACCAGAATATGATTTCTGAAGATTCATTGACTGTTGTCTCCTTGAAGCGAACAGGAAAAATTGAAGCTGTCTTAAATAGACCAAATGTTTATAATTCTTCGCCCTTGGAGTTTTATTGGTAGGTCTCTTATTAGGAAAATTCTAGCTTTCATAACCTCCTCCAACATTGAACAACCATCACTTCTTCTCCACTACGAAAATGACTAATGACTCCAAAAAGCAGTCCATATATAACGAGCAAATTATCAACTCCAAAGGATATGGTCTAGACCTGTCAAAAAAAAAAAAAAGAATTTGACCTGGGATCTTAGCCTTCTATAAGGAGGAGTATAAAGGACTCTAGGGGATCACACAAAAGAGGGAAAAAGGAGCTGAAGGAAAAAACTCCCGAAGGATTGGGGGTCCACAAATGAAGAACCCTTCTCCAGATTAACATGGAAATCCTTTAATAGAAAAAGAATGGCCGACACATCTGTTGTCTCCCTATCTGGCAAAGGATGATGGAAACCCAAAATAATCAAGGAAGAGTTACCTGAGAAAGGCAAAACAAGATGGTAGAGGCCAGGAATCATAATACAATACAAAGGGGACTATCACCCAACCAATGATCCTACCAAAAGTCAAGTATTCAATTCAAGCCATCCCCATTAGAACATATCTGTTGGGAAGTCTTTTCATTCTACTTTTGTCTTTGTTTGTCCGATTCCTAATATGTTTGGAATGTTATTTGAGAGTGGGACTGAGGAAAAAAAATGGCTAGGGGTCTCAGTTATGGCGGAGGAAAATAAAAGATTGCTCGGGGTTCCTATTCAATTTAAGAGGCTTTAGGACTCCTGTTATCACCGTTGAGTTGTTCCCACAAATTGTCATAGTTAATAGTCTTTTCTATTAGAGTCCCTAGTCCTATAATCATTAGTTCCAGAGGTTGTTTTGTAACGGTCAGTGACAAGTAAGGTGCTGAGTCTGTTTAATTACACCTAGTTAAAGCCCAACTTTCATTGAATTTTGTATTCCTGGAAACTTTTTGAATTCTTATGGCCTTTATTTTTGTATAAAAAAAGAGGGGGCTTTGTTTTCTTTTTCCTCCATTCATCTCATCTTTCTTTAGTATGGCTTCAAAGATTTTTGTGCAGCCAGCAATCCCACAATTTGAAGTTCATTATGACAATTGAATCATGTTGATGGAAAATTTCCTGAGATCTGGCCGAATTTGGTTTTCAGAATCAATAATGGATGTAATCCCTTCAGATGCATAGAATTTAGAGTTGAATCTGCTGAAGCTAAAGGATTTGGAGGCAAAAAAAAATTTATTCCAATTTATTCTGGATTGAAACTATTTGTTAGGAAAGAAACTTTCAAACAGTTTTGGGATTCCGTGGAAAAATTCTCAGTAAAGAAACATCCAAGCAGTTTTGGAATTCAATGAAAAATAAATTCCAAGGTTCAGCTAGAGCAAGAAGACAGCAACTTCAAGATTTCTTCTTTGAAGTGTGTGTGCAGAAAGAAAATTTAAGGAAGGGAACCTTCCAATGCACTTACTTTAGGAAATTGAAGTTATTTATTAGGTGGAGTGTTGTAAATTATTATTAATTAGCCCATTTAGCTTTAGTTTAACTACTAAGCTTTAAGCTATAGTATTCATTACTATCTAATTGGCTCAGGGAAAGGAGAGATGAATAGAAAACACAAATATGACAAGTAGTAATCTTCTTAGACTCTACTGGTACATAAAGGCATTTTACCCTATGATTTCAGTGGACAAGTTAAACTTCCGGACTTGTTCTTTCTGTAGCAGCTGATTGAATTATCTATTTCCTGGTGGCTGAATTATCCCATCAAATTCATAGTAAGTTTGTATCTACAACACATCTTGTCTACATTGGCAAAATGGAAAGATCATTGTATAGAAAAGATAATCACAATAGATTAGGAGATCATGTTATGCTGAAATACATGCAATCAAGCTTTATGTTATGATGAGTTTGGAATCCTTTTTTTCGGCAGTATTTTTTAATAAAATATTCTTCTGCATAGTTGTCTTTTTTTTTTTAACAAGAGACAAAACTTTTCATTGATTTAATGAAAGGAGTGAAAGAGAGTAAAGAAAACATCAACAACAACAAGACTGAACTAAGAAACAAATACATGAAGGACCAAATGAAAGAACAAAAACATAACCAGACAACAACAATAGAAATAATGAAGGATATAAAAAAGCATTCCAATTGAGATAAATATCTTAAAGAGAAAATCCAGTAAAAGGCTTTGAGAGAGAGCTCTATGAAGAGGCCTTGAGACAGTCAGCTTTAAATCTTTCAAACCAAGGAAGATGCTTATTATGAAATATCCCTTGGTTTCTTTCCATCCATAACTCAAAAAGAGCAGCCTTGACCGCATTAATCCAAAGAAAATTTGCTTTGGAAATCAAAGAAAAACAACATACAAGAATCTTAGGATCTCCACCTAGAGCAAAAAACTCCTGCTAGCAGTTAAAACTAACTCCTTGAAATTTGAATGAGTAGTAAGTCTAACATGATGACCATAATCCTGTAGACATTTTCCAATTGCTATAGATGGCTGTACCTCTTCACGTGTTCCAACAATAAGCATTACTATTTACAAAGGTGGAATATCCTGGAGGTCTGTTGCTTTGAGAGGTTCTTCTTAAATTATATCATGATAGCCCCTTGGTCCAACGCCAACAGCTGGTGCAACGCCTACAGGGACTTCAAATTCCACAGTGCCAACATCTTTCACTGTGGCTATTCTGTTCAACAATTTAAGCTTCCTATGAATAGGAACCTTATCATAAAAAAATTTAGCTGCCTTTTCAACAAGAAACTTATGTTTATGCACCTCAGTCTTCGATCTTTCTAATTTATGCTGGCTCAAATCAGATTCTAACTGGTCAACACTTGATGTCTGTATTGGCATGGTGTTGACTTTAAGAAGAGTCTTGCCAGAGATACCTTTTTAGAATCCCTTGTGGTGTCAAATATCTAATCCCAAGCTTTAGAGACAAAAAACGGTCCAGCAAAGATTTGAGACCATCATCACCAAGCTTCTGCATAGCTATCTCTTATAAAGATCCATGCTAGGTATTGCTTTTGATGTATCATTCAAATTTTGGACCTTAAAAATATGATATGCTGTTAAACATAATGAAGATTTTAGGGGAAAAGTATTATTCTTTAATTAAATTAACTTTAATAGCCCCTTTAATGAAAATTTGGGATTTTATGAGGCATTATATTCGAAGCTCCCGGGTAAGAGATTCATTCCCTCGAATATTAAATGATCCACTATTTCTAATGCTCATAACTTTGTTTTAATAGCCCCTTTTACTAATGATGAGATTTGGAGGGCTGTGAAAGGTCTTGGAAAAAATAAAGCGCCTGAGCTGGACGGGTTTTCAACTGAATTTTTTATTAAATTATGGAATTTGTTCAAAGCTGATTTCTTGCATTTCTTTAGTGAGTTTCATCAGAAAGGGCACTTGAATTCTTGTGTGAAGGAGAACTTTATAAGCTTGATTCAGAAAAAGCAAGTGGCTATTCATGTAAAGGATTTCAGACCTATTTGCTTAACCTCGTCAGTTTATAAAATTTTGGTAAAAGTACTTGCGGAGCGGTTGAAAAGAGTTAGGCCTTCTATTGTTTTGGTATCTCAAAGTGCCTTTATTGCAGGTAGACAAATTTTGGATCTGGTTATTATTGCTAATGAAGTTGTGGAAGATTATAGAGTAAAGAAGAAGAAATGTTCGATCCTTAAGCTGGATTTTGAAAAGGCCTTTGACTGCATAGATTGGGACTTCCTTGATGAAGTGCTAAAATATAAAGCTTTTCATTGTAAATGGATTCAGTGGATGCAGGGATGTGTTTGTAATTTGAAGTTCTCTGTTTTTATTAATGGTCAACCTAAAGGGCGAATTTTGGCTTCCCGTTGTTTGAGGCAAGGTGATTCGTTATCTCCGTTCTTATTCATCTTGGTTAGTGAGGTTCTAAGTGCTTTTATCAATTCTGCCATTGGTAATGGGATTTTTGAAGGCTTTAAAGTCGGTAGGGAGAACATTCATGTTTCTATTTTGCAATTTGCAGATGATACACTTATTTTCTGTAAATATGATGGCAGTATGCTTAACACCTTGATTCGGATTATCAGTTTCTTTGAATGGTGTTTTGGTTTGAAGATCAATTGGGAGAAATCAGGGCTAAGCGGGGTAAATGTGGATGATTTGAAAATTCTGGCAGCTTCTTAGTGGTTGAATTGTAGGAAGGAATCCCGACCTTTTATTTATCTTGGCCTTCCTTTAGGTGGCCATCCAAAAAGTGTCTTGTTTTGGCAGTCGATGTTAGATAAAATCCAGAAGAAATTGGATGGATGGAAGCGTTTCAACTTGTCCAGGGGTGGCTGGTTAACACTTTGCAATTTGGTTCTTTCTTGCCTCCCTACTTATTATATGTCGCTTTTTCTTATGCATGCTCAAGTTTGTTTGTAGTTTGAATGCATAATCAGGAATTTCTTTTGGGAAGGAAGAGAGGGCCGAAATTTGAGTCATTTAGTTTGGTGGAATAAAGCCTCAGAAGCTCTTTTAGATGGAGGTCTTGGGATTGGGGGCCTAAAACACATAAATGAAGCTCTCATTGCTAAGTGGGGATGGAGATACATTCATGAGCCACAAGCTCTCTGGTGACAAGTCGTTTCAAGTATTCATGGCTTTTCAACTTTTGATTGGCACACGGTGTGGTGAAGTGGTTCTAGTCTTCGGAGTCCTTGGAAAAATATTTCTACTATTTGGAATCGGATGAGGCCTTTGGCTCACTTTAAATTGGGTAATGGATTCATGATTTCATTTTGGCATGACCCGTGGATTGATAATCAGCCCTTGAAGCTTAGTTTTTCGAGTTTGTTTAGATTATCCTCCCTTCATGATGGTTCGGTTCATGATTTTTGGGATAATCTCATCTTTCCTGGAATATTATTTTTAGAAGATTTTTTGAAGGAAGAGGAGATTCTTCATTTTCAGGCCTTGATGGGATGTCTTTCCTTCTTTAAAATTTGCTTTGAGGTTGATAGATGCCCTTGGTCTTTGGAGGCGTCTGGCTTGTTTACTGTAAAATCATTATCACAGCATTTGGCTTCATCTACTCCTATTGACAAAGATCTTTATAATGCTTTATGGAAATCTAGAAGTCCAAAAAGAATAAACATTCTTTTGTGGATCATGATTAATGGAAGTCTCAATTCGGCAGAGGTGTTGGAAAGGAAGCTTTCATCTCATTGTCTTATGCCATCAATTTGTGCTCTGTCTCTCGGATGGAGAAATTCTGAATCATATATTTTTTTAGTGTTCTTATGCCTGAGCTTGTTGGTTCAAGATCTTCTCCTTTTTTAAGCTTCACTGGGTATTTTCAAACTCTGATTATTATTGGGCCTTTATGGGCTTCTAATTCTAGATATTTATGGGTTAATGCTGTCAAAGCAATTCTATCTGAGCTATGGTTTGAGAGGAATCAAAGAATTTTTCAGAATAAGCATCTCTTTTGAGCTGATTGATTGGAATCCGCATGATTATTGGCATCTTCTTGGAGTTCCCTTTCAAAGGCCCTTGAAGATTTTTCAATTCAGGATATTTTTCTTTATTGGAACGCTTTTATTTTCCCAGTTTAATTTTGTTTGTTGTCTTTTATTTATTCTATGCTTTCTTTTCACTCCCTTGTGGAGTTTATATCTTTTAGAGCAATAGATTCTTTTAATCTCTTCAATGAAAAGTGTTGTTTCTTGTTAAAAAAATAATAATAATAACTTCAATAGATTAAAAATATTCTCTGTTAGAGTTATTATATTAGTATAATTGAATTTTTGTAAATATATTAATTGGATTGTCCTTTATTGTCTTTTCACTTTCTCCTACTTAGGTCAACATTGTACACTTGTATATATATATCTCTTTAGTGAATGGAATAGAGTATTCTAATTCTCTCAAACCTTTAGCATTGACATGGTATCAGAGACCTAGGGTTTTCTAGGATTTTTTTTTTTTTTTTTTTTTTTTTGTCCTTAGGGATTTGTGAACATTAGGGTTTGGAGTTTCGAACATCCTCTTTGAGGATTTTGTCTTGCTGTGGGCTTTGTGCATCAAATCGGCCATCATCACTGCAGAATCGGCCGTGATAATCTGCCACTGCCTTCGGAAACCAGAATCTGCCGTCGGAATCCGCCACCAGCGAGGTCTGTCAACAGCGTCTGTTTTCGTCACCGCTCGGCTTGTCGGATAGCCCAGTCGCCGATCAGCAGGTTTGGAAAATTTGGCCGGTAAATAACCAGCGCGTGGACCACACGCGCCGCCACAAGCTTTTTGGCCGGTTTCACGCGCCGGCGCGTGAAGGCGCATGCGCCGCCGGCAGGTGCTCCGTCTCTCGTGGGTCTGTTCGCCGTGGTCTCCCCTTTCATGTTCTATATTGGTTTGGGTCATAGGGTGTTCAGTTTATCGCGTTTTGAGCCATATCTTGTTTGGAACATTTAGGGTTTGCTGTGATTCAAATTTCAAATCTTGTTTCTCTGTTTATTTTTTGAGATTAGGGCTGAAAAGAAAGCTATAGTGATGTCGGAGATGATACCTATGGTGTCCAGGGTTACAGAACATAAGCTTAATGGATCTAACTTTTATGCATGGCGAACAAACATTCGTCATTATCTTTGGAGTCTTGATATGGATGATCACGTCACTGCCAAATCACCACCTACTGATGATACTAAGAAGAATTGGTTACGAGATGATTCTAGACTTATTCTACAGATAAAGAACTCCATTGAGAGCGAGATAGTTGGGTTGGTTAATCATTGTGAATCCGTCAGGGAGCTCTTAGAATACTTGGAATTTCTTTACTCCGGGAAAGGGAATATTAGTCGGGTGTTTGATGTGTGTAAGACTCTCTTCCAACCTGATCAAGTTGAGAAATCTCTAACAAATTACTTTATGGAGTGCAAAACAACGTATGCAGAATTTAATGCTTTGTTGCCTGTTAGTACTGATGTGAAAGTTCAGACTGCCCAACGTGAACAATTATTCATTATGAGTTTTTTGGTTGGTCTTGCCTCTAAATATGATATGGCCAAAGATCAAGTTCTGTCTAGCTCCGAAATCTCTTCGTTGGAAGATGCTTATACTCGAATACTTCGTACTGAGAAGTCGCACATGATCTTGCCATCTGAGTCTAATAGTGCCCTGGTTGGGCAGACTGGTGAGTATAAAGGAAATAGAGGGGTCGGCCCCAACATGTTCCGAGGAAATTCGAACACTCAGAGAGCACATTCAGGGGATATTGTTTGCCACTATTGTCATAAGCCTGGACATATGAAACGCGATTGCAGAAAATTGCTGAATAAGGGCCAAAGGTTTCCATCTACGCACGTTGCCTCTGCTCCTGATAACCTTGACAAGTCTATTTCAATTTCAGCTGAGGAGTTTGCTAAATTTCGACAGTACCAAGAGTCATTATAGGCGTCATCTTCTACTCCCATTACTGCGATTGCCAACACAGGGAACACATCTACACGTCTTCTTTCCTCCTCTTCAAAATGGGTCATAGACTCTGGCGCTTCTGATCACATGACAGGTAATCCCAGTTTATTCTCTCACATTAGTCCATCTAAATCTTCACCTAACGTTACTATAGCTGACGGCACCACCTCTCCTGTTTTAGGATTAGGCACTGTCAATCTTACCAACTCCATTTCATTGTCATCTGTCTTAAGTTTGCCACAGTTCTCCTTTAACTTGATTTCAGTTAGTAAACTCACTCGCGATCTTAATTGTTGTGTCTCTTTCTTTCCTGGTTATTGTTTATTTCAGGATCTTTTGACAAAGAGGACTATTGGTAAAGGGTGTGAATCTGGAGGTCTCTATATTTTTGAACCACAAATATCCACAGCTGTTACATGTTCTCAAGTGTCCTCTCCCTTTGAAGAACATTGTCGTTTGGGTCATCCATCTATTTCCGTTTTGAAGAGTCTTCGTCCTCAATTTAATCATTTGTCTTCTTTAGATTGCGAGTCTTGTCAGTTTGCTAAATTTCATCGTCTGAGTCTGTATCCCAGAGTCAATAAACGAGCTAGTGCTCCATTTGAATTAGTTCACTCTGATATTTGGGGTCCGTGTCCTGTTGAGTCCAAGAGAGGGTTTCGATATTTTGTTACCTTTGTTGACGATTTTTCTCGTTTAACTTGGTTATATTTAATGAAAAATCGTTCTGAGTTGATTTCTCACTTTCGTAACTTTCATGCTGAAATTCGAACTCAATTTAGTGGTTCTCTTAAAGTTCTATGGAGTGATAATGCTAAAGAATACTTCTCTCATGCTCTTAGTTCCTATTTAAGTGAACATGGTATTCTCCATCAATCCTCGTGTGTTTATACTCCATCTCAAAATGGGGTTGCAGAACGGAAGAATCGCCATCTTCTTGAAACCGCTAGAGCCTTACTGTTTCAGATGAATGTCCCTAAATATTTTTGGGCTGATGCCATTTCGATAGCTTGTTTCTTAATAAACCACATGCCCTCTTCGGTTCTTAAGGGTGAGATACCTTATCGTATTTTGTGCCCCAAACTCCCTTCATTTCCTCTTCCACCCAAAATCTTTGGTTGCACTTGCTTTGTTCGGGATGTTCGCCCTCAACTCACCAAACTAGATCCAAAGTCCTTAAAATGTGTCTTCCTTGGTTATTCTCGTGTCCAAAAAGGGTATCGGTGTTATTGTCCTAGTCTCGATTGTTACTTTGTCTCTCCTGATGTCACATTCTTTGAAGATTCTTCTTTCTTTTCTCCATCTTCGGGTAAGAGTAAGGGGGAGCATAAAGAGGACGAGGATGATTTCCTTGTTTATACCATTCTCTCCTCTTGTGGGCCCTCTAGCACTTCATCTCCTTCTGTTCCTATTTCTACTCATCCACCTATTACTCAGGTTTATTCTCACCGGCTACCCTCTTCAGTTTCATGCCCTGTACTGGAGGCTTCTTCGTCATTGGATCTAGGTATAAGCAATGATCTTCCTATTGCTCTTCGTAAAGGTAAGCGCCAGTGCACATATCCTATTTCCTCTTTTGTCTCATATAACCATTTGTCATCTTCAACCTGTTCCTTTATTGCATCCCTACAGTCTTTGTCTGTTCCTAAGACTGTTCATGAAGCTTTATCTCATCCTGGTTGGCGTGCTGCAATGGTAGAAGAGATGACAGCTTTAGATGACAATTGTACTTGGAATTTAGTTTCTCTTCTTGCCAGAAAGAAACCTACTGGTTTGTAAGTGGGTCTTTGCGGTTAAAGTCAATCCAGATGGGTCTGTAGCTCGGTTGAAAGCTCGCCTTGTTGCTAAAGGCTACGCACAAACTTATGGGATTGACTATTCTGACACTTTCTCTCCTGTTGCTAAAATGACTTCTGTCAGGTTATTCATTTCTTTAGCATCCATTCATCACTGGCCGTTGCATCAGCTTGATATTAAAAACGCATTTCTTCATGGTGACCTTGGGGAGGAGGTATATAGGGAGCAACCTCCAGGGTTTGTTGCTCATGGGAAGAATGGAAAGGTATGTCGCATTCGTAAATCATTGTATGGATTAAAGCAGAGTCCACGAGTATGGTTTGGGAAATTCACTCAGGTGATTGAAAGTTTTGGAATGAGAAAGAGCAAGTCAGATCATTCTGTCTTTTATAAGCGGTCTGAGAGTGGTGTAATCCTGTTGGTTGTGTATGTTGATGATATTGTTATTACAGGCGATGACACATTGGGCATCCAATCACTTAAGACCTTTCTCCATAGTCAATTCCACACAAAAGATTTGGGAATGTTAAAATACTTTCTAGGAATCGAGGTAATGAGAAGCAAAAAGGGAATCATGTTATCACAGAGAAAATATGTAATTGACTTGTTGACTGAAACAGGGAAGTTAGGGGCTAAGCCATGTAGTACCCCGATGATGCCTAATTTACAGCTCACAAAAGAGGGAGAATTACTGAAAGATCCTGAACAATATAGGAAGTTAGTGGGAAAACTCAATTATCTTACAGTAACTCGACCGGACATAGCTTATTCAGTGAGCATTGTGAGCCAATATATGTCTTCTCCTACCGTTGACCATTGGGCTGCAGTGGAACAGATTTTGTGTTATTTGAAGGCAGCTTCTGGGCGTGGTTTATTATATAAGAGTTATGGGCATATTAACATTGAATGTTTCTCAGATGCTGATTGGGCAGGAGCTAAGGAAGATAGAAGATCAACTTCAGGATATTGTGTATTTGTGGGTGGTAATTTAGTTTCTTGGAAGAGTAAGAAACAGAATGTGGTGTCACGGTCAAGTGCTGAATCAGAATATAGAGCAATGGCACAATCTGTATGTGAATTAGTCTGGATACGTCAACTTCTTATCGAATTGGGATTTGATGTCACAACACCAACAAAATTATGGTGTGATAATCAAGCAGCTCTGCATATAGCATCTAATCCGGTATTTCATGAGCGTACTAAACACATTGAGGTTGACTGCCATTTTGTACGTGAGAAGATACCACAAGGTTTGGTATCAACAGGATATGTGAAGACTGGAGAGCAATTAGGAGACATTTTCACCAAGGCATTGAATGGAGCACGAATAGATTACCTCTCTAACAAGTTGGGCATGATGAATATATATGCTCCAACTTGAGGGGGAGTGTTAGAGTTATTATATTAGTATAATTGCATTTTTGTAAATATATTAATTGGATTGTCCTTTATTGTCTTTTCACTTTTTCCTACTTAGGTCAACATTGTACACTTGTATATATATATCTCTTTAGTGAATGGAATAGAGTATTCTAATTCTCTCAAACCTTTAGCATTGACATTCTCAAATTTAATCCATGTACGAGGAACTTGAGCTGCTTTCATCAGGACTCTTATATAAAGGGCTAATCAAGATGTATGTTTTCGGAGTCCAAGATGTATATTAAAGTATCAAATGGAAGCGCCTTTTGTCTGTTGACAATGTGAAAGAGCTCATTTCAATTTTTCATGAATGTTATAAATGTATGTTATATAAACTATTTTGATGACTTATTTTAATGATGCATATTACATCTGGTGAACTAAAGAAGGTACAGTTCATCACACTAAGTTACTAAAGCGTGTCAGATGTATTTTGTTATCTTGTTAATATGTAACAATCACCATTGCTTGCATTTTTCGAGGGCAGAAGCTGCATACTTGGTATGTGCCTCCAGATAACTGTAAAATGAAACTGAATAACAGAATTTTTAGGGAGATTTGGAAGGTAGCTTGGTTTAATATGTCCTTATGGGCGTCTGTCACCTGACCTTTTTTTAATTATGAGCTAGGTTTGATTCTTTTGGATTGAAGTCCTTTTTTGTAGGTAGTGACGGGACTCCCTTTTTCTGTGGGCTTGTTTTTTGTATGCCCTTGTATATTTTTTCATTTTTCTCAATGAAAGCTTGGTTTCTTATCAAATAAAAAAAAAAAAAAAAAAAAAAGAGGACAGAACTGAATTACTAGCTTACCATGTCATTTGTGAATGCAGCAGTAGGATAAGCTTAAAGTAAAAACCAAAGATAACTGCCATAGCCAGGATCTTCTATCCAGAATAATAGACGTCAGTCGGAAGAGCTTACGAGGAGGAAGCAGGAGGAAAAGAAATGGAGATTGAAGATGTTCCAATGGATGAAAAAGCTAAGAGGATGAGGGATCTACTATCTAGCTTCTACTCCCCCGATGCTTCAATGTCTGGCTCATCCACGGGTTCATCTAACAGATATGCTTCTCCTTTAGAAGCCATCAACACCACCTCATTTAATCCTGATCAATATATGAGCATTCTGGTATGTCTTAAGCCCCGTCTCATTTTTTACTTCCTTTCTTACATTTTTCATTATCTGTTTGATTTGCTATGTTCAGTATGTCGGATGTATGCTTTTATTTATTTATTTGTGGGGTGGGTTTAGGGAATCGGAGACTTAAGGAAACTAATATTTATTTATTTTTAACAAGAATACTTTTTCATTGATAAGGTGAAAAGTACAAAAGGGGAACCGAAATTCCCATGTGAAGGAGCAAAAAAAAGGAAAAAAACTGCTCCATTAAGAATTACATTGGGTGAATAATTACGAAAATATTTAGTCAATAAACACCATCTTGGAGCTTTGAACTTTATAATTGTTGAAGTCTCTTCCTTGCCTTTGTGAAGAGGAGATCTTGGTTGTTCTTTCAATCCATAGTTCCCATCAATGAAATATTTGTTTCCTGTATAAAAAAAAAATCCCAGTTCCCAAAAATGCACACACTGCATTCATCCAATGAAATGTCGGATTTCTTTATTGTGAAATACCCAACAAATTCCTCATTCTCTTGTTACACACACCTACAGTAGGCACTAAATGTTGACTGAAAGAACAGAAGATTCTGATCTTTCCTGAGAAATGGTAACATAGATGATAGAACACACCAAGTAGGATTCAATATCCAGGAAGACCATCTTCTTTGTAGGACCACCCTTATGTTGACACCTCCAAGGGTTAGGGTCCATGAGAAAAGTATAATTTTCAATTTTCAAGTTCTTTGGGAGAATATCTTCTTGTCCCAACGAGTTCTTGCTTAATGATTTTTGAAAAGACCCCTGATTTTTCAAGGTACCACACTCTGTTGTTAGGGCTATCCGTGAGATGTACTATAACAAAAGCAAGTGAGAGAAAAATGACTCTCATCACTTTATTCATTAAACAAGTCTCCTTTAAACACAAGCCTAGTCACCAAGATGATAAATCAACATCTGTAACAAAACTAAGTAACCACCTGTAACTAAACTAACTTTAATTACAGTGAAAATAACAAATATCAGTAAATGTAACAGATATAACTGATATAACTGATACGCCCGCCTCAAGATGGACTATGGAGATTAGAAATTCCCATCTTGAGCATAATAGATTGAAGTGCAGATTCTGGTAAGGCTTTGGTGAACATGTCAGCGAGCTGGAATGCTGATCTAATAGGCAGAAGACGCAAAAGACCTCGCTGAATCAGCTCCCGAACAAAGTGGCAATCAATCTCGATGTGTTTAGTGCGCTCATGAAAGGTCGGATTATTAGCAATGGACACTGCAGCTTGATTGTCACAATATACAACGGCTTGAAGAGGTACTTGTAAATCTGTAAGAAGACTTGTAAGCCAAGTGAGTTCACTTGACACACTGGCAAGTGCTCGATATTCGGCCTCTGCTGATGAGCGAGACACGGTGGCTTGTTTCTTAGACTTCCAAGATATAAGTGAAGAACCTAAGAAAACGCAAAAACCCGTGACAGAACGACGAGTATCTAGACAAGAGCCCTAGTCAGAATCAACAAATGCTTTGAGCGTAAAATCCTTTGATGTGCTAAGTAAAATACCTTGCCTTGATGTACCTTTTGAGTAGCGCAATAGGTGATGAGCAGCATCAAGGTGAACAGTAGTTGGTTTGGCCAGAAACTGACTAAGCTGATGTACAGAGAATGAAATATCCGGTCGAGAAACTTGCAAATACAACAAACGACCAATTAACCTCCTATATTGAGTAGCTGCCACAGGGGATAAAAGAGTACCAATATCCATTGAGAGTTTCAAATTTGGTACCATAGGATGAGCAATAGGTTTCGCAGCTAGAAAACCAAAATCCTCCAAAATTTGTAAGCAATACTTACGTTGGGACATATATATACCAAGAGAAGATCGAGACAATTCAAGTCCAAGAAAGTATTTTGCATTACCCAAATCCTTCAGAATGAAATTATCACAAAGAAGAGCCTTAACAGAAGCAATCTCAGTAGGTGAAGGACCAGTAATCAGGATATCATCCACATAAACAAGTAATGCTATAAAGGAAGAACCACGCCCCTTGGTGAAGAGAGAATAATCAGACTTGGACTGTGAGAAACCATTGTCAATAAGAACACCACAAAACTTTGAAAACCATTGTCTAGAAGCTTGTTTGAGACCATAAATTGACTTATGCAGCTTACAAACAAGTGGTGCAACAGCAGAATCATGAGAAGACAACTTATGATCAGAATAATAACCAAGGGGCAATGACATGTACAAT
This sequence comes from Trichosanthes truncata, assembly GCA_033996785.1. NCBI lineage: Eukaryota > Viridiplantae > Streptophyta > Magnoliopsida > Cucurbitales > Cucurbitaceae > Trichosanthes > Trichosanthes truncata. The sequence goes on from JAWPNB010000007.1 coordinate 8,301,206, forward strand.
TCTTCAAACAAATCCCCATTTAAAAAAGCATTATTCACATCCATTTGAGCAAGAGACCAACCAAAAGAAGCTGTAAGGGAAAGTAAAACCTTAACAGTTACTATCTTTGCAACTGGTGAGAAAGTATCTATGAAATCAATACCTTCTTGTTGGCTATATCCCTTAGCAACCAGCCGTGCTTTGTACCTATCAACAGTACCATCAGCCTTGTGTTTGACTTTGTAAATCCATTTACAGCCTATAGCACGATGCCCTGCAGGTAAAGGAACAACACTCCAGGTGTTAGTACGTTCCATAGCAGCAATCTCCTCGTTCATGGCCTGTCTCCAATGTTCAAATTTCACAGCTTGATGGAAATAAGATGGTTCAAACTCAATAGAGACATTGAAGAGAAAGGTACGCTGAGAAGCAACAAACTTATCATAAGACAAATAACTATCAAGAGGGTATGAACCACACTTGTATGGAGGAGAATTATGTAGAAGTAAATGACAGTGATAGTCCTTCAAAAATCATGGTGGATGATGTGAATGTGTAGAACGTCGTGGAGGTATTAAGTCTTCAACAACACCTGGAGGTGGATAAGAAGTTTGCTCATTATTAACATCAGCAAAACCTTCCTGAGATCCTTGAAAAGTAGAAGTATCATGACAATGAGTTGAAGAAGTGTTAATAGGCTGTGTAAAACAGATACATCGGATGCTGGACAAGGAAGTACAAAATCAGAAAATATATCTTCAGGTGAATTAGAATCAGCCAATGTGTGAAATGGAAAAGTATTCTCAAAGAAGACCACATCTCGAGACACAAAAACATGCCGCTTGTTGAGGTCATATAAACGATATCCTTTCACTCCAGGGGGATAGCCCAGAAATATACAAGAAGTGGCACGAGGGTCGAACTTAGAATGATTCGCGGTAAGAGTAGAAGCATAGCAAAGGCATCCAAAAACACGCATAAGAGAGTAATCAACTTTCTTATTGTATAACACATCAAATGGAGACTGATTAGATAACAATGGCATGGGTGTTCTATTTATGATATAAGCAGCGGTGAGAACACAATCACTCCAAAAACGAAGTGGTATGCGTGATTGGAAAAGTAAAGCGCGTGCAACATTCAAAAGATGCTGATGTTTATGTTCAACGACAGAATTCTGTTGAGGACGTTCCACACAAGAATACTGATGCATAGTGCCTTTGGATGCAAAAAAATCAGTGAACTGGAGTTCAGGAGCATTATCTGAACGAAACACCTTAATAGTTTTCGAAAATTGAGTCTCAACTAGCTGAAAAAATTGTGGCACAATATTTAGAGCATCAGATTTATGTCGCATCAAAAATACCCAAGTAAACCGAGAGCAGTCATCCACCAAAGTCAAGAAATATCTATGACCAGCATAAGATGTCTTAAATGGTCACCACACATCACAATGAACAACATCAAAGACAGAATCAACCACATGATTATTAAAAGGAAAGGCAAGCCTTTTTTGTTTAGCAAGAGGACATGTATAACATGGTTCTGATTTGGATAAGGAATCAGATAAAACTAATGTATCCTTTAATAGAGAAAGACATTTGGGCGACAAATGCCCTAAACGAAGGTGCCAAGTGGTGCTGATACCGAGCAAACATTAGCATTGACTGAACAGACCGTTGCATCAGATGAATGAAGCAGATAAAGACCACCCAGACACTCAGCCCTGCCAATCGTCTTCAAGTTTAAGCTGTTCTGTATAACACAAAGTTGGCCAGAGAAATTAACTACAAATTCCCCAGTTTGGAGCAAACAACTCACTGAGAGGAGGTTATAGGCAAATGTGGGAACATATAAGACATCGTGTAGTATCAAGTTCTCAGTAATTTGAACATTGCCAATATAATCAACTGAGACTCGAAATGAAGTTGGTAGAACAACTGAAGTATTCGACACACGACGCCAATTACTGAACAAATTAGAGCGATGACAAATGTGCCTAGATGCCCCGGAATCAATGATCCAATGCTCATTAAAGGTTCCAAAAGGAGGAGGCTGAAGAGCAAATACCTGTTGCGTGTGAAGTAGTAGCAGCAGTAATAGGCTCCGATTTGGCAGCCTGAAGGTGATTATGAAGTATATCCATCAGCCAAGTATATTGATCGAAACTCAAGCTGGAAAAAAAATATGGAGAAGCTGTTGAATTCACACAAACTGGTTTCGAAGTAGAGGACTCTGAAATATTTGGAGTATTGAAATTAGAATTCCTTGGCTTATATCCAGGGGGATATCCGTGCAGCTTGTAACATCGATCAACCACGTGACCTTTGATGCCACAATGTGTGCATACAGGCCTTTGATTAGGAGCATTAGGCTTGCGAGAGCGATCGGCAGAAGAAGAATTCTTCTTCTTAGAAGTATCGACAGCAAGAAGAGCGATCAGATCAGTAGGCGGAACTAAATTTCCAGCAGCTCGTTGATGCTCTTCTTGGATGATGAGTGAAAAAACAGTGTTGATTGGTGGAATAGGATTCATCAATAAAATTTGGGCGTGAATAGCAGCATACGACTCATTCAATCCCATTAAAAAAGTCATAACATACTCGGAATGAAGATGATCTAAGAAGGACTTCAATCCATCGCATGAACAAGTAATGGCTGGTCGATAATCAACCAAATCCTGCCAAATCGTTTTAATTTTTGTGTAATATGTTTCAACAGACATATTACCTTGACGGATTGTCACAAGTTCTTTTCGCAATTGATAGATGCATGGACCATTCGACTGTTTGAAGCGATCGGGTAATTCATCCCAAACATCTTTCATAGATCCAAAATAAACAATGCTCGCGGCAATTTCCTTCGATACAGAGTTAAGAATCCATGAGGCGATTATATCATTGTTGCACATCCACGCATTGAACAAATTTTGTTCTCTTTCTGGTGGTCGTTTAATCTTTCCGGTGATGAATCCAGCCTTATTCTTTCCAGAAAGCGCCATCATCATCGCTCGACTCCAGGTGGTGTAATTAACAGCACCAAGCAAGGGTTGAGTTGCAAGAATGCATGCTGGTCCAAAAGAATGATGTAAAAAGTAAGGATTCAATTGAGCGTCCATGGCTGTTGAAGAAGAATCGCTATTTGTAATCTCTTTGTCCGCCATAGATGAATCAGGAAGAAGAAAGAGGAAATAGCGAAGAACGGCAAGTGCGAAGGAAAAAAAAGGCAGCGAAATTTTGCTCTGATACCATATAACAAAAGCAAGTGAGAGAAAAATGACTCTCATCACTTTATTCATTAAACAAGTCTCCTTTAAATACAAGCCTAGTCACCAAGATGATAAACCAACATCTGTAACAAAACTAAGTAACCACCTGTAACTAAACTAACTTTAATTACAGTGAAAATAACAAATATCAGTAAATGTAACAGATATAACTGATATAACTGATATGTACCTAGGCTAAGATCGCCAATAATTGTCCTGCTTAAGCAATCTCCCAATCCTACAAGTTTTGCCTAAAGTCAAGCTTCCAATTTTTCATCCCAATGATCTCTACTCTAATCAAACAACCTTTTGAAAGGGGGAGCTGTTACAATCTCGGGAATCTGTCTCCGAATGAAAAATCTGCCTCATGAGTCTTGTCAAATTGGGTAACCCTTTTTGGAAAAGTGGTTCACTAAGGTTTACTAATCATGAAGTATTGGTTTCTTATAAAAAAAGTATGTTTATTTAACAATAAAATACAGAATTCATCTTGATCGGAATAAATGTCTTCCTTATATTTTGTAATTTTGATGAAAGAATATCAATTGTTGCTTTTACTTTTATATGTTTAGAAAACAATTTCTGTTGATTTTGGACAAATATCTAATTTAACAGTGAGGTTGAACATGAAATTATCACAATTATCAGAAAAATATGTTGCTAATAATTTATTTTTCATGTAAACAATCAGCTATAATCCTTCTTTTATTATTTAGTTTGTGGAATTGTTTAAGTCCTGTCCCTAGTGAAGATATTGAAAGGGAGTTCAAGGAATTTGTGCATCATTATAAGTTGATATATGTTTGTATTTGAACTTCACTGTTGGTGGTAAAATCCAGATTTTTTATTCATTTATTTATGTGCCACGCAATGTAGGTAAAAAAGTCGAATTTGGAGGGGCTTCTTCAAAGACATGTTGAAATGGCTGCCGAAATAAAGAATCTTGACACTGATCTTCAAATGTTGGTTTATGAAAATTACAATAAATTCATCAGTGCAACTGATACAATTAAAAGGTTGATAGTTTTTTCTTTCCCAACAATTATCAAGCTAATTGCCAATTGCCACATGTGATACTTGAATGTTAAGTTTGTGAATTGCGTCGAAAGTTAGGCTTATGATACGAGGAGCCAAGTGACAAAGAAATTCAAAGTTGTGTACAACAATAGGTTGGATAAGTCCTAGGTGATTTGATGAACTTGGAAATCTCTGTTTGAGCCCTCACTCCTCAATAACCTCCCATTTCCTTAACACCCTCTTGTATTTATGACACTCTAACTGACAACCAATAAACTTCTCCCTCCCAGATTCTTACTGAATTCTCCAACATACTCTGACCAACCTATTTGACCAACGTAGATTCCTAACACTATCTGCTGCTGAATTATCATGTTGTTCTCAAGACAACAAACATAGAATTTAATTTTTCAAGACTCCCCTTGGTGGCCATAATGGCTTAATTGTCCAAACCTGTAGAAAAAGAATGCATTGGCCACAATGATTTTACTACCACCTGAAGCCAACCTGAAGCCATCCGTTGGTATGAGAGTAGTTGCAATAGGTAGAGATTCTGCAAGGTACTCATTCAGCTATTTTCCAATAGAGGCTTGATTTTCTCTCTCTTTTCTTCTCTGAGATTTTTCTATTTGCATAGAATTTTGCCTCAATGGCAGCATCGTCTCCTTCCCAGGGCTTTTTCATGATCAGACAAGGGGTAAGAATCCACTTGCTAACCTTTTGAAACCCCCCAACATTTCTGTGAGTGAAGCTGTTTGAAACCACTCGTATTTTCCTCCTTGCACAACTTTTCAGCTGAAAAAGGCAATTCTTAAACCAGCTTCACTTAGAAGATACCAATAATTATAGGTACAAGTCTATTCTTGGGCTTGTTTGACGCACATGCAAACCTAACCGCTGAAGGAAGGGCTTTCATTTCCCTTTATTGAATAACTTTATGTTGATGCTGTTATTTTTATCTTTATTTATTATTATTATATATTTTTTATCAATACTGATAGGTCTAGACATCCGTTTACCTCCAAGAACCTTTCCCTTAAAAGTCTGGAGGAAAACTTTTATCGTTTTGGGCAACTTAGCCATTCCCTATTTTGTTCAAGATTCTACCTCAAAAGGAAGGCTAAAACCCCTTTTTTAAATGCTATTAGGTACATTGTAGGAGTTATGGTTAGAGGGGAGTAGAGTGGGTTTTTAGTTTGCTAGTAGGATTGCTATACAAATCTTGGATAACGATATTGTTGCCTCCTTGTGGAGCTCTAGCTTGAAAGTTTTTTTTTTTTTTTTTTTTCTTCTAATTCTTCCCCTTCTTCTATCCCTTGGTTGGGGAGCATTTTTCGTAATTCATAGTTGTTCCCTCTGAACATTTCATTCGCCATTGAAATACTGAAGTTTCTTATAAAAAAATATTCTGCCCAAGCTTGCAATTCTCGAAGGCATTTTTTGCTTTTGCATTTTCTTTGCAGGGTTATCTCCTCCTGTGTCTCCCATTAATCCTTCCAAGTGGGTCTTGCATATTTTATTTTGCCTCCGTCTTGGGCTTTCCATACCAGATTCCCACGAAATGGTTGGTCCACTTGGCTAATGCTATGAAACTCACTGGTGCCATACACAACCCTCTTCTTTGTGTTTTTTCCCCTCCTCCTCCCCCCATTTGTGTCAATAAGAAATTGAAATTTTCATTGATATATAAAAAGTACAAAAGGGAAACCATTCACAAGCAAAAAGAGGAAATGAACAACGGCTGTGGTCTTCTTCTCAGTATTATAATAATAATTCTCTGTTATGTATTATTATGAGAAGAAAGGGTTTCTTAAATAAGAGAAACACCCATTTACAAGTAAGAAAATAAATTTCCAGCAATATAATACAATAAATACAAATATATTGATTAACCATAAAAGGAACATAACCAAAAATAACCAACACTCCCCCTCAAGCTGGTTCGAAGATGTCTTCCATCGCCAGCTTGTTAATCATCTTGTCAAATTTTAACTTTGGGAGCCCTTTAGTTAACACATCAGCAATTTGCTCTGTTGTAGGAAGATAGGGAATGCATATTACTCCTGCATCAATCTTCTCTTTTATGAAGTGTTTATCAACTTCGATATGTTTTGTCCTATCATGAAGGACTGGATTATGGGCAATGGAAATTGCTGCTTTATTGTCACAATAAATTCGCATAGGTATCTTCTGAGAAAATTTCAATTCTTCCAATAGTCTCTTTATCCATATACCCTCACAAATACCATGGGCTAAGGCCCTAAACTCAGCTTCAGCACTACTTCTAGCCACTACACTTTGTTTTTTGCTCCGCCAGGTAACTAGATTTCCTCCAACCAAGGAACAGTAGCCAGAAGTAGATCTCCTATCTGTGGTGCTACCTGCCCAATCAACATCAGTATAGACTTCAACATTCAGATGACCATGCTTCTTAAACAATATACCTTTTCCAGGGGTACCTTTCAAGTATCTTAGAATTCTATAAACAGATTCAAAGTGAGTTGATCCTGGTGCATGCATAAATTGACTTACCATACTAACTGCAAATGCAATGTCAGGACGTGTGTGAGACAAATAAATGAGTCTTCCCACAAGTCTCTGATATTTTTCTTTGTCTTTTACCTCACTTTATGTTGCAGCTTGTAATTTCAAATTGGGTTCAACGGGAGTTTCTGCTGGTCTACAACCAAGTAATCCCGTTTCTTCAAGTAAGTCAATGATATATTTTCTTTGATTAACAAGGATACCACCTTTTGACCTAGCAAATTCCATTCCTAGAAAATACTTCAAGACACCCAGGTCTTTAATTTGAAATTCATTTGCTAACCTTTCTTTTAAGATAGTCAAGCCTGCTTCGTCATTCCCTGTAAGAATAATGTCATCAGCATACACTATTAAGATAACAATTTTGTCATTTCCAGTATGTTTATAAAACATAGTATGATCTGCTTGACTTTGGATAAATCCGTAGTTCGTGACTGCTTTTCCAAAACGTTCAAACCACGCTCTAGGAGACTGTTTAAGGCCATATAATAATTTCTTTAACCTGCAAACTCTGTTAATCCCAATATTTTCCTCAAAACCAGGTGGTAAGTCCATAAATACCTTTTCTTCAAGTTCCCCATTGAGAAATGCATTCTTCACATCAAGTTGATAAAGGGGCCAATCTGCATTAACAGCAATAGATAATAGAACTCTAATGGAGTTAATTTTAGCAACAGGGGCAAACGTTTCTTGATAATCAATTCCATAGGTCTGAGTGAAGCCTTTAGCCACAAGTCTGGCTTTGTATCTTTCAACACTACCATCGGATTTGCACTTTATAGTAAACACCCACTTGCAACCTACTGTCTTCTTATCATTTGGTAATTCCACTATGTCCCATGTGTGATTTTGTTTAAGAGCGTTCATCTCTTCCATAACTGCTAACTTCCAATTCGAATCATTTAGAGCTTCCTGTATATTCCTTGGAACAAACAAATTATTTATCCTGGAGGTAAACACTCTATGACTATCGGACAATTTATGGTAAGACAGATAGTTTGCAATAGGATATTTGGTGCAATTTCGGATACCTTTCCTATGGGCTATTGGAATATCAAGGTCAAGTATATCAAATGAACTATTAGGAATAGATGAAGAAGTAGGAATAGAGGATCTGTTACCTGGATCTTCAGGATCATTCATCTGAGTATTCGATTGGTTTTGTGATAAGTCTACTGTCTGGTCCTGATTCTTTTGATTCACCGCCCTTCTAGTATAAACCTGAAGTTCTGGATTTCGATCAGTTAGATCTCTTTGTAGTGTTTCTCCTCCTGACAAAGAATTTTCCATACTTGGCATTGAAGAACGAGAACTAGTAACCTCAGGATTAATGATGGTAGGAAGGGGAGAAATATCCCAGAAATTATCTTCGAAGTTAGGTATTATCTCCCCCTGAAGAGAATTTTGGTGAAAAAAAGAGTGATTTTCGAAAAAGGTGACATCCATACTTTCAAAATATTTTCTGTTCACAGGATCAAAACATTTATAAGCTTTCTTATAGGATACATAACCCAAAAAAAAGCATTTAACAGCCCGAGGATCAAATTCAGACCGAGAAAAGCTAGGAATGTGAACATAAGCTGTACATCCAAAAACTTTGATCGGTAAATCAGAAAAGAGGCGGACAGTGGGAAAAAAACTTTTAAAGTGATCCAGAGGGGTTTTGAAATTCAAAATTTTTGTAGGCATTCGATTAATAAGGTATGCAGCTGTGAGAACTGCTTCACCCCACAAATAAGATGGGACATGCATAGAAAACATAAGGGCACGAGCAACATCGAGTAAATGTCGATTCTTTCTTTCAGCAATACCATTTTGTTGGGGAGTGTCCCGACACGTAGATTGGTGGACAATGCCTTTTATTTGTAAGAAATCAGTTAAGTATTCATTGAAATATTCAGTGCCATTGTCAGAGTGCAGAATGTTAATTTTAGTTTGAAACTGAGTTTTGATCATGTTATAAAACCGAATAAACACATCTTTCACCTCTGACTTTTTTGTTAACAAATAGACCCAAGTTAAACGGGTGTGATCATCAATGAACGTGACAAACCACCGTTTTCCAGTATGTGTCAAAACTTTAGATGGACCCCAAACATCACTATGAATTAAGTAAAAAGGTGTGGAAGACTTATAGGGTGTGGGCAAATAAGTGGATCGATGATTTTTTTGCAAAGATACAACTTTCGCAATTAAAAAGGGAACAATCAATTCCTTTAAATAAATTAGGGAACAAATACTTTAAGTAGAAAAAACTGGGATGCCCTAGTCTACGATGCCAAAGCATTATATTTTCTTTAACAGAGGAAGAACTAACACTACTCAAGCCTTGAACTTATTTATGACTAGATGAAGATTCATCAAAGTAGTAGAGACCATCGAGCATCCTAGCACGTCCAATCATCTCCCCCGAGTCCTGATCCTGAAAAATGCAATGGGAGTCAAAAAAGGTGACACGGCAATTAGCATCCTTAGAAATTTTACTAACAGATAACAAATTACAGGCTAATTTAGGAACATGGAGGACAGAGTTTAAATGGATGAGTGAGGTCAATTTAATAGTTCCTTTTCCTGCAATAGAAGAGAAACTACCATCGGCAATTCGAATTTTTTCATGATCGTACACAGGGGAGTATGATGCAAATAGTTTTGAGGAACTAGTCATATGGTCAGAGGCTCCGGAATCTATAATCCACGGAGATGAATTGAGACAAGAGAAGGCTTGAGGATAATTACCTGTTTGTGCCAAGGAAACACTAGGATTACCAGATGATGAAGTGGCCTTTAGCAGTTTCAGGATTTGATCAACTTGCTCTTTGTTGAATGGATTGGAATCAGCAACATTAGCACTGGATGGATGTTGGGTGGTGCTCTTCTCACTTTGCTTACTCTTCCAATTTGCAGGTTTTCCATGGATTTTCCAACACGTATCACGAGTATGCCGAGGTTTGTTACAGTAATCACACCAGACACGAGGCTTTTCATGGGTCCTGTTTGATTGATCAGAAGCCTTGTGTGCAGTAGCTTCAACCACCAAAGCAGAACTTTCAACTGAATCATTGGACTTCTTTCCAATCATAACATTCCGACGGCTTTCTTCCCTGCGCACTTCAGAGAAAACTTCATTAATAATTGGGAGAGTAGTTTTACCAAGTATTCTACCTCTAACCTCATCAAATTCAACATTGAGGCCAGACAAGAATTTGTAGATACGACCATCCTCAACTATCTTCCTGTAGTGTGTTTGATCCTCTGTAGACTTCCATTCATATGTATCAAAGAGATCAAGGTCTTGCCAAATCCTTTTTAGGGAATGAAAATATTGTGTAACTGAGTTACCTCCTTGTCGTATGTCACCTAGTTTGAGATTCAGCTCAAATATTTGTGACTGATTTCCCAAATCTGAATACATCTGATTCACACTTTCCCAGAGTTCCTTTGCAGCAGAGTAACACATATAGTTACAATTGATGTCTTCCATCATGGAATTTACTAACCAAGTCATAACCATGGAGTTTTCAGCATCCCACACAGCAAATGAAGGATCATCTTTGGCGGGTGGTATTGTATCTCCAGTAAGATACCTAACCTTTCCTTGTCCACGGATATACATTCGAACACTTTGGGACCAACGAAGAAAATTGTCTCCATTAAGTCGAATGGTTGTAATTTGGACAGTAGGATTGTTGGGATGAATGCGGTTATCTGAGACTTTGGTAATCGAAGACTTATTTTCTGCCATTATTCTGAAAACAGAGAGAAGTTAAACTCACACAAAAAAACCAGAATACAACCAGTAGCCTAAAAAATGACAAACAGCAAGCAAAAAACAGGTCAGAAAGGAGCGTTTGGCGTCGAAGGTGGCAACGGTCGCGGTGGTCGGAGGCACGATGGTCGACGTTCGGCGCAGAAAGGAGCGACGGTCGACGTTGAGGACAGCGGCGGCGCAGAAACAGCAGCAGCGGTCGGCATCGAGGGTCGCAGAGGCTGTCTGACGCGAACTCGCGGGCCTGCGTGCGACGATTAGCAAGCGCTCGGAATGCCCAAATGGAGTCGGTTTCGTCTGGAAGCGGCGCTGGTCTGTAGTCGGAGCTGGGTGGCTAAGATCGACAACGGTAGCGGTGGCGGCGCGGTAGTAGGTGGTGGTGGCGGCGGCTAGGTCGAAAATTAGGGTTCAGGATATTAGGGTTTCTGAATTTTTAGGGTTGCTCTGATACCATGAAGATAATAATAATTCTCTGTTATGTATTATTATGAGAAGAAAGGGTTTCTTAAATAAGAGAAACACCCAATTACAAGTAAGGAAATAAATTTCCAGCAATATAATACAATAAATACAAATATACTGATTAACCATAAAAGGAACATAACCAAAAATAACCAACACCATTCACAAGCAAAAAGAGGAAATGAACAACGGCTGTGGTCTTCTTCTCAGTATTGTGAAGCCAAGGACACTGATGCCTCCAATTTGGTCAACTTCAGATCTATGGTTGTCCCCTAAACCGACCTAATACCCCTTTCAGCCCCCAGCTTTGTCGCCATTGATTAGGTTCCATTGAACCTTCATCATTGTGCCCTCTGTCATGTCCTTTGAAAATGTGACGTTCCTTCTGTTGTCCCAAGTTTTGCCGACCATGCAAAATCTGGTTTAAATCATGTCTGATTGCAACACTAAAATTTCACCCCACCCCAAAATAAGTTTATCTAGCCCCCAATTGACCAAGTTCTTGAAGCTTCGCCTTGACAAAAATCACGAGCACCAGATATGGTCTATATAGAACTGAAGATCTTCACTGAATTTGACTGAACTGCAAACTAGTAAAACTAGATCTAGTCTGATCCCATATTCTCCCCTTGTCTTACCGTCATTTTCCTTTATTTCTAGTCTTCCCCAAATATGCGTAACAAACTTCTTCATCCTAATTGGCAATCTAGCAGACTCTAATTAACCTAGATATCTCTCAGTCTATTTTATCCTATTTTATTTTTGTACTTTTTCCCTCTCGATGCCTATTGTTTTTCCATATTTGATGAAGTAGATTCATATTCTTTATTTAATACACACATGAAATTCTGTTTTCCCAGGATGAATAATAATATCGTGGGGATGGAGACAAACATGGAACAACTCCTTGAGAAAGTATTGGCTGTTCTTTTTTAAATGGATGAATACAGAATGTTTACGTTTCTTAAGCAGTGGATGAAGGTATTACCATTTATATTGCAAATTGTTGCAGATACTGTCAGTGCAGTCTAGAAGTGATGGAGTCAATACTTCTCTCTTTGAAAAAAGAGAGCACATTGAGAAATTGCATCGAACGCGGAACCTTCTTCGTAAAGTTCAGGTACCAAAAGTATAGGACATTTGGTGGTGAATTCTAGTGTCTCTAGGTTTTTTCATGCATTCAATCCTTACCTTTTCTTTTTCTATATTTCACATTGCCTTGATATGCTAGAGCATGACTACAAGTTAAAAGTGTAGATGACATTCAATGCTGGTCGCCTCTCCTTGGCATATTATGAAATTAAGCAAATGAAGAAAACTGGGCTTGCAAAACCTGTATTATTTTCTAGTTCGTTGTAATGGTATTGTTGTGCAACTTGTGCTTTTAGAAGTTACTATTCAATAGAATGTGATAGTGTATCTTTTTTTATGTGTCAGGATTTCTTTTGATATTTATTTTCTGATTTATGTGAGGTTCGGCATGTGGCTGTATATGAGCTTCTCTTATTTTTTTTTTCTCCCGAAATGATTCATGAGCAGTTCATATATGATCTACCTGCTAGACTTGGAAAGTGCATCAAAACAGAAGCCTATGCTGATGCAGTCAGATTCTATACCGGAGCCATGCCAATATTTAAGGTGCCTTCTTGGCCTTTGCCCCACCCCAAATAATGGGGTGCATAAATCATAATGCAGGATACCATTTTTGGTATGGGACTTCAGTTCTTCCATCATCTCAGTATAAGTCCAAAATGATTTTTGTTACCTATTTGGTAGGCATATGGAGACTCATCATTCCAAGATTGCAAGCGAGCGTCAGAAGAAGCAATAGCAATGGTTTTGAAAAATTTGCAGGTATATTTACATAACATTTTATTCATTTTCATACTACCTTTATTTGAGCCTCTGGCTAATTGTTAGTCATTCTATAATGGAGGACCATGTGTTACTTTTTTCCCTTCTTCTCTTGGAAACATTCTTCAGTTATTCTATCATTCCTGAATTGCATACACACTATAAGAGAGGAAATGGAGAGAGTATGGACACTTCAATCCCCCAGGCTTTTCTCAGTTAAGTCCCTGTTCTTTCACGCTAACTGACACAAAAATTAGTTTAAACAAAGAAACCTCTACAGCTCTTTGGAAGGAGAAGGGACCTGAAAAGGTGAATTTTTTCCCCTAGACTGTGCCTTGAAGGGGCTAATACTACTGACAAAATTCAAAAAAATGCCCTAACTTCTTGATCCTTAACTTGAGCTGGTGTATCATTTGAAGGGAGTTGGGTGCTCTTATAGGATGAAGTGCTGGAACTGCCTCCATCTAAGCTTCAATTCCTCCTGGATGTGTTTGTTTGCTAGAATGAATTTGGTCTAGGTGTTTTTCAGACATTTGTTTAGAAGGAAAGGCAACCGACAACCGTCTATCGATGAGTGCCGTAAAATCAATATTGTGGTGTCTAGTGGGATTGTTCAACAATAGGAAAAGCGAAGGTGATTAAGTCCTAGATTTGGAAAAACTTCACTGTTCTTCTTTGATATTTTAATTATTTTTTTGAAGGAAACATGAATTTCATCGATGAAATTAATTTACTAAAAAGGGAGGAAGAGGCCTCCCAACTGCCACCGTGGATTACAAAAAAACATTTCTACTTGGCCAAAATGGTATTGAGGCTATACCCAGAAAAAGGATGCATGCATTTATACCACTACAGCACCAAAAAAAGAATAGAATTTGAAAATGAGTCAAAGGACTCAATGGTGCCGGTGCAACTGCAGTTGTTCCTCTCCGACCATAATTTCCACAAGAAAACTTTGATGCATCCAAAGAACCTCATTCTCTTTTTTGAAAGGGTGCCCCCGCAAGAATATATGATAGGAGGTCCTTTTAATAGGGAGTGCTATGCTCCATTTTTTAAAAAAAATAAAGAGCTCAGAACTGAGCTTTCATTGAGAAAAAAATGAAAGAAACACAAACATTCAAACAAACCAAGCCCATAAAAGGGAACCCCATTAAAGAAAGGAGCTCCAATCAAGTAAAATAAGGCCTAAAGAATAATTACATAACAATCGCAATGCCCAAAGAGAAACATAGAATCTAGCAAGGGACCACACATCACTAGGGTCCCTATCAAACCCCCTAAAGGTCCTATTGTTTCTCTCACACACAAACCCTACAAAACATCGCATATCCTCGCCTACCACAAAAACTTCCCATTTTCCCGAAACGGCGGATGGGAAAGGAACTCGCTCATCTCCTGAAGACTTTTGTGTCTAGAAAATTGCAAACCAAAGACCTCAAAAACGGAATGCCAAACTGTCCAAGCAAAGTCACAAATCCAAAGTATATGGTGAAGGTCTTCCTTCACCATCCGATAAAGAATACAACAAAATGGGGAGGGCAATGTTCCAATTGAAGACTCCCAGAATTAAGGACCAGTATTGTTAGTGAAGGAACAGAAAAAATAGATGGTTTTGCAATTCATTCTCTCCGTAGCACATGCTACGCCAATTTGGCGAAAGGGCAATGTAGGGGCTCTTCTTGATGTTCACTTTCAAAGTTCTGTTGTAATTATTCTCCCTTTTAGTTAAGTTAAACTGCGGTGTTTTGGACTCTTGCAAGGCAATTCATATTGTTGTTTGTAACTTCTCACTATATCAATGAAACTTTTTTGTTTCCTTAAAAAATTAGATTGATTTCTAAAAATGTTATCAACCCCGAGTTTCTGATAGAACTAGTTTTGATTGCAAACTACTAAAGCAAGATGATACTAGAAAAGATATCCAGTGCTGCCCCTCGACATCCCAAATTGCAACCTAATGAGGCATTTGGACTTTCCTATAATACACCTATTGATGGTTGAAGCTTTTTAACTCCTTTTATTTCATTCATCAATGGAATTGTTTCTCCTCTCTAAAAAAAAACGAGGCAATTGGACTTGGATTCTCTCGATGTGTGCAATGACACGTATTTTTAGTTGGCTTGTACTATGATGCTTTTAAAAAAAAAAAAAAAGGAATCACACGTAATAATTTATATTCAGAATTTGAGGATCACTCTTGCCACTATATTCTTACAATATCATGTACTATAGCGTGTATAATATTGCTGAATGTTTTGGAAGTGTTTTTACCGGTCAAAATTGTCTACATATGATTGAGCGATGTGTTTTCAGGAAAAGCTATTCTCAGATTCTGAATCCATACAGACGAGAGCAGAGGCTGCAGTACTTCTTAAGCAGCTAGATTTTCCGGTTGGTATTTTTTTTTTTTAATCTGCAGAATCATGACCCTGATAATAAAACAATATTGTACACAACATGCAATGCAATTAATGAATGGAAATTTTCTCAAGGACGTATGTTGAAATTTCAAAAGCTGATATCTTGTTCTTTAACACCTATTGTGGGCATCCTGTAGCACTTGTGGTGAGTGAAGATGTATAACATGTAGAAAATCATATACTCAACAATTTTCTAAATATGCAATAAGATGAAAGTTTTCCAATAAATTGATAGGTGGACAGCTTAAAGGCAAAGTTGCTTGAAAAGTTGGAACAATCGACATTGGATCTTCAGCTTAATGCTGAAGATTTGAGTAGTGCGTTGGTAATTGGCTCTTCAAAAGAGGGAAATGTTTCTGAGTCAGTTTATGGTGCTTCACATGAGGTAAGCTCCTTTGGTTCATTGGTTGTCAGGAAGAATACCTTATCTTCCCTTCTTTTTCTTTCATTTACTTTTTGGTTTATTGGATGTTTTTGTATCAAAATGAATAAACATTTTAAATTAAATTGAGAAATAAAAACTGAAATAAATAGTAAGTAGAAACATGAGTTTTATGCTTTGGAATCTAACATTGTAGAGTTATGGAGCTTTCATTTTGTTTGTGCACTGGCCAGCACCTGATTATAACAAGCTCTTTCTTTCTTAAATATGTACTTGGTTATTCTTATCTGTTGCAGACATTTCTTTCTTTCTAGAATATGAAAAAAGTGCAATCATTTTTGGATGCAGTCAACTGTAAGAATATTTACGACATTTCTCTTATTTTTTCTTCATTAGGCATCTGTTCGGGAGTTTGCAGAGGCAATCCGAGCTTATCGTGTAATATTTGCTGATTCAGATAGGCAACTGATAAAACTTGCTCAGGATTTGATTACCAAGTACTTGATCATCCTTGTTATTTGTTCTTTTAAACATGTTATAATATAAGTTCTGTTTTTTTGGTTGATGTACCTAGAATTTGGCTCCAAGGATCATTTTGGTCATGAATGTTTTTTTCCTCTTTTTTCTTATTTAGGCATTTTGATGCCACTGAGCAATTTATCAAGAAACAGATTTGTGCAGCAGATCTTCTCCGTGTTTTTGGTAAGTTATGTGAGTTAGTGGTTTACACCTACCCTCTATGATACTTGAAATTTTTCCAAAAACTGACTTTTCATTGTATATGAAAAGAAAAAAAAGGGCTCAAGGATACAGTCTCCATATAGGGAAGAAAAAGGGAAAAATGAAAATATAGGGATATAAATGCATCCCAATGAAGACAAATATCGTTAAATGCAAAATTATCAAACAACAAAGACATAGTACACCAATGAGATAATTTAATCTTGGCCATATCAAAACGTTTCCCTCCAAGCCAAGAACTTCTTCGAAAATCTGGTTATTATGTTCCAACCATAATTCAAAAATGATAGCTTTATCGGCGTCAACCCAACTGAAATGAGCTTTGGAGCATAAAACTCTTGAAATTGTTATCTTCAACACATCCATTTGTATATATATATTTTTTTATGTTCTTTTTTATTTATTTATTTATTTATGTTATTCTAGAAACATCATATTTCGACAATTTGCATTCACGTGCTATTACTTGTAGGAATTCATAAACCTTTTTCTCCATTAGGTGCTGCTTCATTTTTTTATTTTTATTTTTTATTTTACTTTTGTTGATCTTCAGTACAATATCTTGGGTTGCTAGTTTCATTTGGTTTTCAAAAAATCCGGCCATTTTTTCATGCGAATCTTCCTGATTGAGAGGATTTTCTTTACAAAACGGGTCTGCCTTCAGAAGAAAAGTTTTCTTCTGTTGCGTTTGTGTTGCAGAAAAGCTACCACCTTCAGACATGGGTCATATTTGAGCCGTTGGCATTTGACATGTTTGGACACTAAACTATATCAAAATTTTGTGGAAAGTTTCTAGCTGGAAATTCTTTAACTGTTTTAATTTGTTGCAGGGATTATATGGACAGATGTGCTTTTACTTGGAGAAGTATTGAATGATGCTTGTCTGCCTGATTATTCCTTGAAGGTTTTATTTTGTATAATGTTTTCACTTGCAATAATTTGATCCATTTTTTCATTTTGTTGGCCTCTTCCTGTACAAAAATAATTGCACTTCCCCTATTATTTATCACTAGGATAGATGTCTGAATAAGCAGAGGAGGTGGAAGTTTAAGATTGAACTTGACTTTCAACTTTTCATATGATATATTCAGGCTGCCCAGGTTGCTGTCAAACAGTACGTCACATGCACATTTTCTCGTCTCCTGCAAGACATCTCAGGTCTTCTACTCCCACCATCATCTCCCCCAGAACCACTAAGCAACATATGAAAAAAAACATAAAAGTTGAGTGAGAATTAAGCTCCAGTGTTTGCAATTTGTATAGATGTGGACAGTCTTGTGGAAAAGGTTGAAGGTTGTTGGTTTTGTTCGACTTATTTGAGATCATGCGCAGAAAAAATGATATACAATCTTCAAGATTTTTGCGGAAAGCACAATTGTGTCCTTTGGGCTACAAAAGTTTGAGTTAAATTCTATTTGAATTGACAGATGCACTCACACAGGTTCATACTAGGAAAAAGGAGGGCGTTCAAGAGTACTCCTTGCAGCTTGGACTGGAGGCCAGCAAGAAGGCAGTGCTTCAGGGCAGCATGGATGCTTTACTAGTAATATATGAAAATTACTTGAACTCTGATTCTCTTTTCTTGAAGAAGTCACTGATGATTTTTTTAATCATTTTTGAAGTACTAGTATGAATTTTGTTGGCATTGTTATGAAACCAAACCATATCTACTAATTGTATGAAAACTCTTTGGACTTTGATTCTCTTTTCTTGTAGAAACTATCAATGATCTTATTTATCACTTTTGAAGTACTAGTCTGAATTTTGTTGGCATTATGTGAAAACTGGGGGCCTATCACTTTTATTCTCTTTTCTTGAAGAAATTACCAATGATCTTATTTATCGTTTTTGAAGTACTATTATGAAGTTACGACCTTACTTGAACAAGATCTGTTCTATCGATTTGTACATATGTGTCCTTGAGTTCTAAAGTACTAGTATGAAGTTTGTAGGTATCATGTGAAAACCATACCACATCCTATTAAGTAGTAAAGGTCTTTGAGTTTATTGAATTTGATTTGGTATCTTTCAATTGAGCTATTAATTGCATTGACAGTTCTTTAACTATTATGCATTAACTTGTATAATTGTCTATTTTTCCCTTGGGGGTACTCCTCTTGTCAGTAATTGGAAATGTTTTAACCTAAGCAGATGATTAAGATTATTTATGCATCCTCTTGATTTCTTTTTCTTACCCCATTGCGTGCTTTTTTTTCTTCTTCATTTCAGGACTTCCGCCAGCTTCTTGAAGATCAGTCAGGGCTAATCATTAACCAGAGGGACTCAATTGTGGATTGGGTTCAAGAAGGATTTCAGGACTTCTTCAGGGCACTTGTTGATCGTTTCATGTTGCTTTCAGGAAAAAATAATTCTTATAGTCAAAGTCAAGTTTTGACTGAGGCAACCCAAGCGGACAAAGTTGTTGCTGGGATTGTCTTGGTGCTTGCTCAAATTTCAGTATTTATTGAACAAACTGCCATCCCTAGAATCACTGAGGCAAGGCATCATTGTAATTATTTTAATTCATTATCTAGCAATTTGAAGTAGCCTTATAAGTTTCAAATCCTATGCTCAAGAAGGTCTTTAAGCTCACTAAAGAACGAGACTTTATGCATCTTATTTATGTGTTTTTGTACCTGTGCATTCTGTGGATTCTCATGGATATTTTCATGTTTATATCGTCTTTGTATCAGGAAATAGCGGCTTCTTTTTCTGGTGGTGGTATTAGGGGTTATGAATACGGTCCTGCCTTTGTACCTGCAGAAATTTGCCGAATGTTTCGAGCTGCTGGTGAAAAGTTTCTACACCTTGTATGGCTCAAATTTCTGTCATTCCTATTATGATGCTAAGAAATATTTTAAGCTTGCATTACATGCTATATATAATGGAGCAAATTGGATGAATATTATACTAACAGCAGTATAAACAATCCAGAACTTCTCATTGTATAATGTCTGGGGCATTATTTCATTTGCTTTTTTTTTCTTTTACTTTGAATCTTTGTTACTGCAAAATCTCATGGATGGTTGATATTTGCCTTTTCATCCTCTTAAAGCATGTTGCTAATTGTTTTTGCTTTCAACAGATAAGCGCTTCTTAATAGTGTTATTTGCACTTTGTAAGTTGTTTATATAAAGTCAGTGTATTAATGTTATGTTAATATTTTCTCGGATAGTTGGAGCACAGCATCTTTTGGGGTTAATTTTGCGAACTTAGACCAAACTTTTCCATACGTTAAACGTATCTAGTTTTTGTTTAAAAGAAACTGATTGGAATTTGTTTAGCTGCAATTCAGTATAACAATTATAATTGCAACATTCTATTAATACATTCACTTGGTGGATTAAAATTACTTATTTTTGTCATCTCTCAGTATATAAACATGAGAAGTCAGAGGATATCAGTTCTTTTAACAAAGAGGTTTAGAACGCCAAATTGGGTTAAGGTGAGTTTTGGTAATTACGTCCATGGGATGAGAATATATTTTACATTTGCTGCTACACTTTTTTTTATTTATTATTATTCAATTCTCTTTCTTTTCTTTTCTTATCTTCCCCACAGCACAAGGAGCCCAGAGAGGTTCACATGTTTGTCGATTTATTCCTTCAAGAGGTTAGTGCTATTGTTTTACCTTGTTAATTGTTAATGCTAATTGCTATTATTTTCATGTTATTGTGATGCCGTTATGTTTTAAATAAATGAACGGATGACTTTAGAAGCCTACCAACTGTTGATCAGTTTGTTTATTCGCAAAAATTATGGGTGTGACTCTTAATCTGGCCTCTTTCCTGCATCAGTTGGAGGCCGTTGGAAGTGAAGTTAAACAGATTTTACCACAAGGGACTCGTAAGCATCGTCGGACTGACAGCAATGGAAGCACCACCTCATCGCGGAGTAATCCTCTCCGAGAGGAAAAGTTGAATAGATCAAACACGCAAAGGGCTCGGAGCCAGCTGTTGGAATCCCATCTAGCAAAGTTATTTAAGCAAAAGATAGAGATTTTTACTAGAGTAGAGTTTACTCAGGTACCATGACAATTCGGTCTTGAGCAATTCCTGATCCCAAAATCAGACAGCTTAAACTTTTGCTTGTAATTGCAGGGATCTGTTGTAACAACTGCAGTGAAACTTTCCCTTAAAACTTTGCAAGAATTCGTCCGACTGCAGACTTTTAACCGAAGCGGGTTCCAGCAAATTCAGTTGGATATGCAGTTCCTGAGGACTCCACTGAAGGAAATTGCAGATGATGAAGCAGCTATTGACTTTTTGCTTGATGAGGTAACTCAGGAAACTTTGCTAGACATTCTACATTTGAAATTCTTTTCAGTCACTTTTGAGTTTCAACAGTTTCATTTTAAATGTTGCAGCAAGTAATTAACCACCCACAAATCCGTTCTTGTGCAGGTGATAGTCGCAGCGTCAGAGCGTTGTCTCGACCCCATTCCTTTGGAGCCTCCCATCTTAGACAAACTCATACAAGCAAAATTGGCAAAGGCAAGAGATCAGAATTCAATATCTCCATGAACATACCAAAATGGAAAAGTTGGTCATTGTTAATAGACTGCATCATCATCGCCTACTAGTATTTCCATAAACTTAGCAACTGATCTGACTCTGAAAATGGAAAATTCATAACCTTGTTGTGATCTCGATTTTCGAGCTACTGATTCATTCTTATAAGTAGGCAAATGGCTTTTTTTTGGTGAGTACACATTTAGAATATGGTCTTCTCACCATGGCCATGCTTGCACTGGCATTACGAGCAGATGATCACAAATTCACTAGCATAGCAGGAATGGCGAATTTGATGAGGTCCATTGTTTTGGGGTTTCGAGTTTTTCATATAATCGGCTCAAATGATGTTCTACTGTTGCATTGAATCCATCTTGTTGGAACCTTTTACCTATTTGGGATGCAGCTGTAAGAATTTATGCTCCAGATTTTCTTGTTCGATGTGTGATTAACAGATTCCTTACTCGCTTCCTAAAATGTTATTATACAATGGAGTTGCTGCTTTACTTGGTATTTTGCATTGGGAAACAGATCTATGACCCTTTTAAAATTTGACTAATAAATAAAATTTGTGTTTAGTTGTGTGTATGGAGGAAGAAATATTATTTTGGGGAAAAAAAAATCAATTTTTACTCCCCAACTTGTATTAATTTTCACCTTTCAACTTTTGATTTCATCATAAACTTAGATAAGTGTTGCAATCTTAATTTTAAACTTCATAAAGTGTTTCAATTTTAACCTTATGGTAACTTATCGTTCAAAAGATTGTTAAAAATGGTATTCTTATATGCATTCAATGAATTATAAAACATAGGTAGAATTTAGAGAAAATGACAATAGAGTAGATTTTTTATTGAGATTTGTGAATTTTGGTAAGGTCATTTAACAGTTAGTTTGTACATTGATCAAGCTTTTAATATTGTGCAAAGCTTGATTTATTGAAATTAGTGAGTTTATGGAGGTTTTCACCTTACTTTTTTAACTTCTAAGTTTAGGATTTAATTTAATGAAATTGAAAATTTATGTGAAAATTGATACATGTTAACAAATTTAGGAGTAAGTTATTGGTTTTATAACTACTAACTATCTAAGACATAACCCCTTCCAATATATATATATGTATATTCTATTCTTATTAGTGAGTCGGTGACAACTTTATCTAATTCAAATGCCAAATACATAACTAATAAAAATATACGAAAAAATACACTTGATTTTTTAGATTTAAACTGAAGGACAAAGTTTGAACTCCATGTCTATTTGGTCATTGAAGGACATGAAGTTTTAAGAAGGATGCTATAGTTTCTTAGGTTTAGAAAATAGTTTTAAATGTGACTAAGTGAACACATATTTTAAATTAACATTTTTTTTGGCTGATTGGGATGATTGACGTGGCATCTCATCCCTTCCGTCTCTTACGTCTTCCTCCGCCTCCGCCTCCGTCGTCCGACACTTGCCACCATTTGTCTATTCCTACTCAGTCGTGTCACTCGCCAAACTTCCCTCAGGTCGATCCTTCCTTCCAGATCTAGAATGAACGAAGCTTTCGAGATCATCGAATTTCCCTTACTGCATCGTCGTGTTGTTTGTTCGCCGTTGTACCGTCGTGTCCTTCCCCGCCATTTCAAATCGAAGAGTTCGTCCGTTCCTAAATCTAAAACCAACAAATCGTTCCAAATATGGAGGAATGAACCATTCGTTCCAGATCTAGCAACGAACGGTTTGTTTCAGATCATGGTGTTCGCTCCTCGATCTCTTCCTCTTGAATCAAAAGCCATAGACAACTCTGAAAACACCAATCGAACCTCCCCCCCTTTCTTCTTTTTTTTTTTTTGTGTAGTAATTTTCTTTTTTGAACGGTTTTAGACTTTGAGAGGTTCTTCTTGCCATTTGGGTTTTGTTTTTTCAATGGCTTCCCATGCTTCATGGTGTTAAATCACGAATAAACCTAAAAGCAAAGCTTAAGGTGATGGATTACAGTAAATTTAATTATATCAACACTCTAACACATGGTTCATCAATGTGTAACGGTCGGGGATGGGGTTGTGGGTAAGGCTCGCATGCTCATATGGCATACCAGTAACAAAATTTTCACTGTGTGTTCTTTTTGATGAAAAGATTCATCTGGGTGCCTTAATTTGAACTTTTTCTAAGTTTTTGGGTTGTTTTTGTTTTGTAGGTTCCGTATTCTGTGTAGTTTAATTGACAATGGCTCTTGCTTCCTCTTCTTCCCTGGAGAGAGAATTTTTGTTTGGCATTGGTGTTGTGATCATAATTGCCCGCCGGAGAAGAAGAGGAGAGGAAGGAGAAAGGAGAAATTGGGCGAAGGATTGGGAGAATGGGCAACTATTGATTACGGCTTCTTAGGCTCGCCGGACTTTGGCGGCAGCGACGAGCTTCATGGCTTCGATGAGCTTTTGGGTGTTCTTGATGGAGTCTAATCGGGATCGGAGCTTGCGGGCGCCGCCGCCGCATTGAATTGAAATGGGCGGTGGAGATTTGGGGATGCAGGGGAAATGGTGTTTGGTGGAATTTGGGTTCGCAAAAGTGGGTCATGGTGGGAAGAGATTTTTTTAGGGTTTTTTTTTTGCATGCACACATGAGGTAAGAAAATATTTTGGAAGATTTTAGTATATATTAACCTATTTTAACGTTTACTTAATAATTTACTTTTTTTTTTTTTAATTTATTTGCCATGTAATCAAATGAAATAAACTTGTCATCTCATCAACATCAGCACATGTAGACTTGTCATAAACGGTCTAGTCAACATTTTGTTAGGTTAAAGTTAAATTAGGGACCATTTAGAATAATTTTACAGATCTAAAGACTAAAGTGTATATTTTAAAACTTCAAGATCAAATAGACATTAATCTCAAGCTTCGAAGATCAAAAGTGTATTTTGTCCAAAAATATATTATTCAATTATTGGAAGGACAATTGTTAGCTAGCTTGATAATAACAAAATGGTTTATTAAATATAATTAATTAAAAATTGTTCATAAAAATAGCCTTAAGTTGCATAGTACACTACCATCCATCTTTTTATTTCATAAAATTTCTCATAATTTGTTTCTTAAATGATTTCTATTTACATTTATACTTGTTTTCGGAGATCTTAAAACATCAAGTGGCTGTAGTTTAGTGGTGAGAATTCCACGTTGTGGCCGTGGAGACCTGGGCTCGAATCCCAGCAGCCACACTTATTTTTATTTTTCTCTTTTTTTTACCCTCTATTGCTTTTCTTCTTCGACTTTTAAAATTCGTATAAATAACTGACAATTGATATTAATAAAGATAAGAAGGAAACTTCTTGTTGTTCTTCTTCTTCTCATTATTATGAGGAAACTTCTTGTTGTTCTTCTTCTTCTCATTATTATGTTAACTGTTTAACCATTAATATTACATTATTCTTTTGTTTCATATATATATATATATATATATATCGGAAATTTGTTTTTCTTCATTTGGGAGTATTAACGGTTTAACTATTAGTATTATAATATTCTTTTGCTTCATATGTACATATGTTGGTTGCATAACTTAGTGAATAAAATATTTATTATCATTGTTCACTCGATATTTCAACAAAAAAATTTAATACATGTAAATGAACTTAATTTGTATTGATTTATGTGGATGTAGTACAATTTCTAATGTTTGATCATCTGATTATTTTTCTCAAATATACAATTGTCTCGAGAACTTTACAACTTGTTCTCGAATATGGATTTATCTCGAGGGCTCTGCAGTTTGTTCTTAAATGTAGATTTGTCTCGAGGCTTTGCAGCTTGTTCTTGAATGTGAAGTTGTCTCGAAAGCTTTGCAGTTTGTTCTCGAATGTGAATTTGTCTTGAGAGCTTTGCAGCTTGTTCTCAAGGTTGAAGCTTCAATTGATCTGTAGAGGCTTCAAGTCTTCAAGTCTTGAAGAGTCTTTGGTCTTCAAGGAGTATTATGATCTTCAAAGTCTTCCAGTCTTCAAAGAGTCTTTGGTTTTCAAGGAGTATTCTGATCTTCAAAGCCTTCTAGTTTTCGAGGCTTTGGTTCAAAAAGTGTTTGTGTTGATATTTATGCCCTAAAACCTCGTAATTAATGATTTATTTAATAATTAATAATAATTTTGATTATTTTATTTGCAATATAATATTATTCATTATATGAAAAATTCAAGGTTATTGATGTAATCTTGAACAGTATGTGGTTGACAACGGGAGGATCATGTTCAAGAAATAACCTAAAGGGTCATAGTACATGGATAAGGTTGAGTGCCTTATCCTGGTAACACTATGATAAGACTCACTTTGTAATAGTTACAAATGATTTGATCCAAATCGTTCATGTGGAAACATGTGAGTGAGGTATCTTATACAATGAATTTGTGTAAGACTGAACCACAAAATATTTAATATCTCTTTATAAATTAGTTAATTAAGAAGATTAATATATCATCAGAATGATCATATGCGACTCGATCTTAATCCTGAGTGAGTTATGAACTCCTACCTGTGAGGGATTGTCTTTTGATTTGCATGGGTGAGAGTGGCTTTTGTAGTCAATTCAATATGCCTACCATTTTGGGAACTTGACCAAATAAGGAGATGGGAACATAATCTCACAATGTGAAATTCACTCATTCTCTTATAGGGTAAGTAGATGAGTAGTTCCCTTAAGTGCTGATTTCGGGACTTGAACAATGGGGCCACACCCTCTCACTAGCCCAAGAGAGACTTAGTTTATGGTTAGATCATAAACAAATTGTTCATTAGAGGATTAGTGGTACTTACGGTGTAAGATGTAATTATAAGGGTAAAACAGACTTTTGACTCAGCTGTAATGACAAACAACTCGTGAAGGATTGACTTACATGTAGTGATTATACCCATAGACACAACTTGTCCTACAGTGCATAAGAGTGCAATTCTAAGTCTATAGTAGAGTGGCCTAGTTAATGAATGAAAATTAATTAATTAAATAGTTTAATTAATTGATTTTGTATCATTGAAGTTTATAATCTGTAAGTTCATAAAATACCCTTGCAAGCTCATATAAACAAATAAAGATCAATTTCGTTGAGAGAAATTTTGAAATGTTCGAATTAAAATTTAATATATTTGATATATTAGATGAAGAAAAACATATTTATTGTATATGATGCATTAAATATTAAAGAAATTATTAATGTATTAAAATACATTAAAGAAAAGATATTTATTAAATTTGAATTAGTTTCAAATAAAAAAATAAATGTCGTAGGAGAATTTGGAAAGGTCTCAAATTGGTTAGATAAATATATTTTCCCTAGGCCACTATAAATAGGGCCCTAGTGGTGAACCATTTGTGTACATTCTAAATAAGATAAAGAAACACCAAAGAATTCTCCGTTCATTCTCTCATTCTATTTTCAAGAAGGTTCCTACAAACCTCTTTGGTCCTTTGTTCGAGTCATAGCAAGGAAGACTTTGTGAAAGTCTTGGAATTCAACCTCATTGGAGTTGGAGCACAAGGAGAAAAAGACCTTTCAGAACATTCTCCATAGCTTAACCTTAATTTTTATTATTTAATTCTAAATAAAATCAAAATCAATTCCAACGCTTTCGCTGTGGATTTAATTCAATTATCCCCTTCAGTTTGATCCTCAAGAGCTTAGGGAGTCTTTTGATTTTTTTTTTCTTTGTTCTTTTAGATTTTCAATTTCTGAACTCTTCAAATGAATGAGAGCTCTTCTATTTATGGAGCTTTTCTATGAGCATGGGAGCTTAGGCTTTAATGGCCTTTGGGCCTAACCATTGAACTTGGGTTTTGTTAAATTTGGGGCTAGACCTTTGGATTTGAGTTTCGTTTAACTTTGACCCAAATTTCATATTACCCAATTTGATTAAATTAAGTTAATTATTTGGTCAAATAGCCATAATGAAGACATGTGACCTTTTAATTTTAGGATTTGCCAATTTTTATCCTCAAATTAAATTTGGGCACATGTCAATTTATAAGTGATCCCAAATTTAATTATTTGCAATTTTGTCATCAATTTTGGAATAACGACATGATAATTTGTGATTGATCGAAATTTCTCATTCAACAATCATCCTAAAAATTGATGGTTCAATCTCCAACCCACGTCATCTCAATACATGTCACATCACTAGGTCATCTTACATATTATCTTAACCCATGACCTTTGGTGTCATTATCCATGATTTTGAAGGTGTGGTTTTTCTTTTTACTTAAACAACTGTATTTGTAGATGATCGAACCATCAACTTTAAAAATGATAATTAATATCTTATCTATTAAACTATGCTCGGATTGGCTGCAGCTCAGAAATTTTGAATCATGAACATCTTAGTTGAAATTGGTGAAGCTCTAGTCTAAGGGAAGGGCTGGAAACCGCCCTTATTTTGAAAACTTTCGTAAGCAAGAAGGTTGAAAAAAAAAATACACATTAACTTTCCAGAATCTTTGGATTACATTTTAATTTAAACACTTTTTATTATATATATATATATATATATATATATATATATATATATATATTTATATATATATTTAAATGCTTTAAATAAAAAATTGTTTTTGTTATCCTATAATCAAAACTATTTCTATTAATTACAAATATGATTTTTTTCCTTACTACATATTTGGAAGTTTTTTTAGTTAATCACTTGAAAGTCATTATTGGATAATTTTCAATTAATCTAATTTTTTTTAAAAGTGCTTTTTATTTATTAATTTTTTAATAAAAAATTGATAGTCTAAAATTATTCAATAGGTTATACTAAATTATTAATTTTTTCTAAAGTACAGTGCTTATAAAAAAAATTGATTCGACTTAAACAGCATTTTTTTAAAAAAAAAATTATTCCAAAGACACTAGAAATCG
The DNA here is from genome assembly GCA_033996785.1 of Trichosanthes truncata. Classification (NCBI taxonomy): domain Eukaryota; kingdom Viridiplantae; phylum Streptophyta; class Magnoliopsida; order Cucurbitales; family Cucurbitaceae; genus Trichosanthes; species Trichosanthes truncata. The sequence goes on from JAWPNB010000007.1 coordinate 8,329,033, forward strand.
ACCTTTTATCATAAAAAAGATTGGGAATTTGTGGCAGGAGATGAAGGTATAGAGCGATTACTACTCTTCTACCCACACTCTCGTCTCTCATGCAAGAAGTTCCAATTGTTCTCCCATGTCTAGTTCAAGGATTGCTCTCCCTAGACTATGAAAGTTGTCTACAACTAAGAGCGGAGCTAGAAATTTTCATGAGGAGAATGACAAAAGTTTACATTCTAACTTTATGTGTATATAACTTCCAATTACTCCATTTATGAGTGGAGTTTGTCGTTTACGTCTATTATGGGTAAAATTGGACCATAAGGACAGGGCTAGAAAGATCACAAAAATTAAAGGCAAAACATAGCTAAAAAGTCCAATACGGATCAAAACGGGCCGAAATCGAGCCAAAATCGGATCAACAAAAGAAAGGAACGAGGAGCAGATTTGGGTCGGAGCCCAAGTACCTGGTCAACCTCAGCTGAGGCCGACCCTAGCATAGGGCCCATTTTTGGGACTTGTCTCTTCTCCTCTTAGCCCGATCTAGTCCTTTTTCGTCCTATTCATACAAAGAATCCTCCAAAAATCCTAGAAAGGAAGTATTTAAACTCTCTTCTAAGATGAGAGAGGTAAGTGAATTCAAGTTCTCATTCTCCACATACTTGCTACACTTAACTAAAAGGTTTCTGACTTAAGCATCAGAGCCTATGTGGCAAGTACCACACTGGTACTCAGGTTTCCTTCAGTTTTACAGGTCACGTTCTTCCCCTAAACATAAATTTTATGGTTGTTGTCGTCACGTGAAGGTCCGGTGAGATTTTTCTTATCAGAATTTGGCAACAACAACTTCTTTGTTAAGTTACGCATTTAGTCCATAAACTTTTACGTTTGTGTCTATTTGGTCCATAAACTATATAAAAAGTGTAAGTCCTTAAATTTTCAATTGTGTCCAATAGGTAATTGAATTTTCATTTTTATGTTTAATATGTCATTGATTTATTCAACGTTTTTTAAAATTCACGGACTTACTAGACACAAAGTTAAAAGTTTGGATTCCTCTTAAACATAACATTCAAAATTGAAAGTTTTGAATATGTCAGGAACCTATTAAAAAAAAGTGAAAGTTTAGGGTTCTATTAGATAATTTTAAAGTTGGAAAACTCTATAGATACAAAATTGAAAGTTCAATAACCTATTATATACTTTTTAAGTTTAAGGACATTTTAGACACAAAGTTCAATTTCTAAACACATATTTTAAAAGTTCAAATATTAAAATGAAGTAAATCTAAAATTTAGAAACTAAAATAAACACTTTTTTTAGTTCAACTAAAATAAACACTTAGTTAATAAAATAAAATATAAACTGATAATAGGACTTAAAGAAAATAAGATTTAAAAGTCAATTGAGAAGTGGTCATGTTTAATGTTTTTTTGGCACTCGAAATTGAAAGAAAATTATTTTAAAATTCAGGATTTTAAAAAATCCTCATGAATTTTAAACCAGTAAAAACAAAAATTTGGGAAAAAATAATTTGTGGAGATGTATCAAAACCCTAAACTAATAGTTGTATCATTTTAAACCCTAAATTTTTATAACAGAATCAATTTAAACCATCTGTTAGTAATTTATAGCTATTTCACTTGATTCTATTTAATATCAGCTCAAAATCACCTAAATAAAATTATTGTTAAAATACCATTTTGGTCAATGTACTTTGAATTTCATTCTATTTTAGTCCATTGTACTTTCAAATGTCTAATTTTAGTCCATGTACTTTCAATAAATCTTAAAATTAGTCTTTATCATAAGTTTTAAGTTAAATTTTTTTTCGGAATTGGTTAAATAATAATATTAATTTTCATACAAGAATAGACTCAATGTGAACATATTTCTAAAATTTATAGAAGGAAAACTAATAGATACTATTTTTTTTAGAAAAGTTAAAAATAAACTTACAATAAAGACCAAATTTAAGCTTTATTGAAAATACATGGATTAAAATTGGACATTTGAAAGTACAAGGACTAAAATGGAATGAAACGAAAAGTACATGGATCAAAATGGTATTTGAACCTAAAATTATTCTCCCAAAATCCTACCAAGATAACAAGAAAAATTATCACGTAATCTTTTTAAAATAAGTAGAGAAAACTAGAGGAAGACGACAAGATGAAAAACTGCTACTATCTATTTGATTCCAGCATTTCTTTCTAATTCACATTAATTTCTGCATTTAAGGAAGTTTTATACACGTGTAAAAGTTATGTATTAACGGTTTTAAAACAAAATTCTAATGGATGGGCTAAATTGATTCACGTATGAAAGTTTAGGATTTTAATTAATACAATTATTAGTTTCAGGTTTTAAGTGATGCAACTCCCAAAGTTTAGAGGTATACATTATTTGGATATTCAAAAGAAATGAAAAGAAAATAGCAATTAACAATTATATCCCATATATATATATTATAAAAAAACCTAACTACACACCACTCTCATTCATTTTCCAAGGTTTATTATAATTTTAAAAAAGAAAGAAAAAATCAATTTTTATCCCTAAACTTGTCAAGTTATATCAATTTTTACTATAAATTTTTAATTTCATCAAATTGCACCCCCAAACCTTGGATAATTGTTGTAAACTTAACCTTAAATTTGAGAAAATGTTGCAATTTCTACCTTCTGATAAGTTTTCATTTGAATATTCGTTAAAGGAAAAGTATTATCATTTGAAAAGTCATTAAAGGAAAAGTTTTCATTTGAATTATAAAACATATGTATGGTATAAAATTGATAAGATTTCAAAAAATAACAATATTAGAGCTAAATTTTTGTTAAAATTTGTGAGTTTTGACAAAGTATTCAATACATTTATGTATTAATCAAACTTAAATTTGTGCAAAACTTGATATTATTGAAATTAGTGAGTTTATGGAGATTTTCACATTGCTTTTTGTTAAAAATTAGTAGGTGGATTAGTGAAAATTGAATAAAGGGTATAAATTGCAATATTTAACTAAGTCTAGAGTCAAATTTGATGAAATTAAAAGTTTAGGGTGAAAATTGATACAACATGACAAGTTTAGGGATACATATTCAAATTTCCCTTTAAAAAAACACAACTATCACTATTTTTTTTCCATATATAATACATTTTAAAAAAATAATAATTAATTAATGATTTAAAAATAAGGTTACATTACAAGTTTAGTCTTTAAACAGTGGTAGATTCAGGATTTTATGTTGGGGGGGCTTGATATATTTTGATAGTATTGATTTAGAATTTTATGTCGGGCCTTATATTTTGATATTAGTTTGTACAATCGAGAATATGACCAATATTTTTTTTATATAAATATATAAAAGGATGAAACTTGAAATAATAATTATAATTTTTTTGGTAATGGTAAACTTTTCTATAATAATTTTAGCTTCTTATAGAATTATTTATTAAAAATAATTTACTTAAATTTAAGAATATTTTTACTCTATTTTTTTTTTTTTATAAATTCTCATTTACATTTGATATAAAAAAATCAAATTGAAAGAAACACTTAAAACAAAAAATATAATATTATATATTTGTAAGGTTAAATTACAAATTTAGTCCCCGAACTTTGAGGTATGTGTTTCTTTAATCCCTGAGTCCTTGAACTTTCAAATTTTTCAAAATTTACAGATCTACTAGACACAAAATTAAAATTTTAGGGTTACATTAGGCATAAAATTCAAATTTATATCTAATAGATTAATTAATTTTTAAAAATTTTAAATTTGTTAGGGATCTATTAGACACAAAATTGAAAGTTCAAGGGTCTATTAGACACTTTTGAAAGTTCAAGGACCAAATAGAGAGTAACACTAAAATTCAAGGACTATACTTATAATTTAACCTATTTGTAAATTGTAAATATTTTATAGATAGAAATTTTTAAAAGAAATGTGACTTACCATTCAAATTTATAAGAAATAAATGTTTAAATTATTCCTTTAGATTAAAAGAAAAATTTTCTATATATTTTTACATCAATAAAGATGAAAGCCTTTTATAAACCTAATACTAATATATAAACAAACGAAATTAAAAGAACAAAAGGCGCCCCTATACAACATATTGAGAGTAAATCAGAGTTGTTATTGTAACTTATTTCTGGCTCACGCAACCTCTGGCTCTCTCTTGAAACTCATTATTCACCCAAGACCAAATCCAACATCCTAGCTTTACAATCCTCTCTTTATTCAATTAAGAAGACTATTATAGATACTGTTGAACAATATTCCAAATGTGTCAAAGATATAATCGATCGATTGGCAACAACGTCGGTTCAAATAGATGATGCAGAAACCTTATTGCACATCCTCAATGGCTTACCGATTGATTATGCATCCTTTCAGACCTCGATTCGGACTCGAAACACAACGATTACACTTACTGAGCTTAATGCGTTGCTTAACGTTGAGAAGAAAAGCATCGCCAAACAAAATATGCCAATTGAACCTGTTCCAACTGCAAGCTGCATTTTCTGGGAGTTCCCGCCATGGGTTTAATGGTGGCGGACACACGCGTTTCTCGCACTTGTGGACGAGGACCGAGCGTGAAGGTCGAGGGTTTCAAAAATTTTAACCTACATACTAGACTGTTTTCTCCATTCAATTTGAGTCTTCCATCGAATACAACTGGCCCATCCACCAACCCAACTTCAGCTGCTCCTTAGACTGCGTCTCATGGCCCACACTCATGGACACGTAACTATGGCCCAAGTTCGGCTGGCATCCTTGGACAGCCCAATTTGGGTTCTACTTCTCAGCCCAACAGTTTTCAAATTTTCTCTCAGCCCAACAACAGATTTTTTTTGCCAAATTTGCTCAAAGCCAAGTCACAGTGCACTCGACTGTTATAATCACATGAATTTGGCCTATCAAGGTCGTCATCCACCGACCCAATTAGTAGCAATGGCGGTAAATTGCATGTCTTCTCCAAATTTTTTATCATCTAACAATTTTTGGCTTTCTGATATGGTTGCAATGGTCATCTCACTAATGACCTAGCCAATCTCAACCTTTCCACTAATTACAATGGTGATGACTCAGTTACAGTTGGTAATTGTCAACCCCTAAATATTACACATAATGGCAGTTGTATATTACCCACACCTACTCATACCTTTTCTCTCTCCAATATTCTTCTAGCTCCTGATTTAACTTCTAATCTTTTATCAGTTCACAAGTTTTGTGTTGATAACAATTGTCGTTTTATCTTTGATTCTGATTGGTTCCTTATTCAGGATAAGGTATCTTGTTGTCCCCTATATAAAGGACAGTGCATTAATGGCTTATATCCTATTCCCAACACTTCTCCCTTCTCTCCATCTACGATACATCCAAAAACTTGCCGTCTCTTAAGGTTTTGCATAGTTTTCTGCAACATTTAGGTATTTCTGCTAATAATTTATTGTCTCTTTGTACTTGCACTAGTTGCCTCCCTACAAAAATGACAAAGTTTTCTTTTCCAATTTCACATTCTGTGTCTTTAAAGCCTCTTGAACTCATTCACAATGATGCATGGGTGTTGGGATTTATGCCCTAAAGCCTCGTAATTAATTAATTATTTAATAATTAATAATAATTTTGATTATTTTATTTTCAATATAATATTATCCATTATATGAAAAATCCAAGGTTATTATTGTAATCTTGAACAGTATGTGGTTGACATAAGAGAGGATCATGTTCAAGAAATAACCTAAAGGGTCATAGTATATGGATAAGGTTGGTTGCCTTATCCTGGTAACACTATTGATACGGCCCACTTTGTAATAATTACAAATGATTTGATCCAAATCATTCATGTGGAGACATGTGAGTGGGGGTATCTTATATAATGAGTTTGTATAAGACTGGACTACGAAATATTTAATATCTCTTTATAAATCCGTTAATTGAGAAGATTAATATTTCATCAGGATGATCATATGCGACTCGATCTTAATCTTGAGTGAGTTATGAACTCCTGCCTGTGAAGGCTTGTCCTTTGATTTGCATGGGTGAGAGTGGCTTTTGTAGCCGATTCAATATGCCTACCATTTTGGGGACTTGACCAAATAGGGAGCTAGGAACATAATCTCACAAGATGGAATTCACTCCTTCCCATATAGGGTAAGTAGATGAGTAGTTCCCTTAAGTGCTGATTTCAGGACTTGAACAATGGGGCCCCACCCTCTCACTGGCCCGAGAGGGACTTAGTTTATAATTAGATTATAAACAGATTGTTCATTAGAAGATCAGTGGTACTTAAGGTGCAAGATGTAATTACATAGGTAAAATGGACTTTTGACCCAACTGTAATTACGAACAACTCGTGAAGGATCGACTTGCATGTAATGATTATATCTATGGATACAACTTGTCCTACAGTACATAAGAGTGCAACTCTAGGTCTATAGTGGAGTGACCTATAGTTAATGAATGAAAATTAATTAATTAAAGAGTTTAATTAAATAATTTTGTATCATTGGAGCTTATAATCTGTAAGTCCATAAGGTCCCCTTGCTAGCTCATAGTAACACTAAAAGATCAATTTAGTTGAAAAAAAAATTTGAAATGTTCAAATTAATATTTAATTTGAAGTGTTCATATTAATATTTAATATATTAGATATATTAAATATAAAAGAGGAAAATATATTTATTGTATTTGGTACATTAAATATTAAAATTTGAAATGTTCAAATTAATATTTAATTTGAAGTGTTCAAATTAATATTTAATATATTAGATATATTAAATAAAAGAGGAAAATATATTTATTGTATTTGATACATTAAATATTAAAATAATATTAGATACATTAAATAAAAGATATTTATTAAATTTGAATTGGATTCAAATTAGGAAATAAATGTCATAGGAGAATTTTAAACGGTTTGAATAAGATTCAAATTGGTTAGATAAATATATTTTAATATATTAGATATTAAAATATATTATTTAATTATTTTCCCTAAACCACTATAAATAGGACCCTAGGGGTGAGCCATTGTGCATTCTACACAACACACTCCTCAATAGAGAGAATTAGAGAATTCTCTCTAGACCTCTTCCTCTCCAATCCCTTGGGGATTTTCTTTCAAGAGGCTCCCACAAGCCTTGGTCCTGTGTTCGAGTCATAGCCAGGAAGACTTTGTGAAAGAGATAAAGATCCGTCAGAAGAATCTCCATATTTGAAAGGTATTTATTGCTTAACCCTTGTATTTTAGTTTAATTCTAAATAAATCAAAGACGATTCCTATGCTTCCGCTGTGGGTTTAATTCGATTATTCCCTTCAATGGGGACCTTCTTCTGTTACTACAAATCATGGCTATCGTTACTATGTGAGTTTTATTGATGATTATAGTAAATTTACATGGTTGTTTACTTTGACATAAAACTTTGATGTTGCTAATAGATAATTCTCATTTATGAAGATTATTTGACTCTAAACTAGGTTGTTCTTGTCATTTTTGTGTGTTTTGTTGTATGATGAGCAAGCTAAAAATGGTGTTTATGAGTTAAATTCATAAAAGTTCGTTGGAGTAATGGAAAAAAGGAAAGAAGTTGAAAAAAGATTGAAAATTACACTAATTTGTTATTTTTGTGTAGGTTTGGAGCAAGTACAAAAAATGCAATTGCATTCCATTTTGGAAATGCACTTGCATTTCTTCGGGAAAACAAGGTTGTGAACAAGCACAAAATGCAACTGCATTTCATTTTGGAAATGCAATTGCATTTCTTCAAAAAACAAGTATAGAAAACAAGCACAAAATGCAATTGCATTTCTGGAAAATTTTGGCAGATCTAAAAAATAATGCAATTGAAATGCAATTGCATTTATGAAAAATCTGAAAAATGCGAGATTTACGAAAATTTCGAAATTTATGGACATTTTTGGAAGATTTAGGAGATTTTTCAGCCCGAACTAGGGATGTCCATTTAACCCTCGGGGCCGGGGCCCCGCGGGGACCCGCCCCGAACGGGGCGGGGAATCCCCGAATACACGGGGAATGGGGGAGGGAGCGGGGAAGTTTTTTTCCCCTTTGGCTAAACGGGGACGGGGACGGGGAATATATTCCCCGCCCTGCCCCGCCCCGATTCCCCGCCCCGATTCCCCGATTAATATATATATATATATATATATATATATATATATATATTATTACCTATAAATAGAATTTTTTTTAAAAAAAAAAACTATAGTAGGAATTAGTTTAAGACTATTTCGTTATAAAAAAAAATTAAAGTCTATGTTGTAATATTGAAATTTGAATTTTTAGAAATTAAGTTGTTTCGACATTATAGTATTTTTACTTATGGTATATTATTGTTTTTATTAGGAAATTTTATAACATTTACTTTAAATAGAATTATATTGAAAATTATTCATTTAGAAATAATTTTTATTATGATTGAGAATAAATTTTTAAAAAAAAAAGATTAAAAAAAAAAAAAAAAAAGGAACGGGGAAAAATTCCCCGCGGGGAATCCCCGCCCCGATCCCCGCAAAATTAAATGGGGAATTTCGCGGGGACGGGGAATGAAATGGGGGGCGGGGACGGGGACGGGGAATCCATTCCCCGGCCCCGCCCCGCCCCGCCCCGCCCTGCCCCGTGGACATCTCTAGCCCGAACCCATGCCCGAACCTTGACCCATGATTGAAAGAGCACAAAGATGGAAACACTAGCCCTCTATCCTATAAAGATGGAAAAAACGAAGCAAAACGAGGCTAGATTTTTTCGGCTTGCCCAAAGTTCGTATTCAGCTTTTTTTTCTATCATTTTACAGCAGTTTTCTCTTCATCCTTGCTTTGTAATTTTTGAGGTTGATCACTCCTCAACGAAAGTTAGAGGAGGTGAAGATCCATTTGCCTTTCAATGGGGATTTAGATCGATCAAGCAAGGAAGCTACTGGTTTATAGTTGTGTTAAATTCCAGAATTATTTTTCTATTTTATTTTCGTTCATACAGCCAGCTTTTGTGTAATTCTTATTTTTTTAGTTGTTAAATTTGAGTTATTCATTTAGTCTTTGAATTTCGCCCTCTTCTTTACTAAAGATAGTTTGCTATTGAGGATTATATTTCTACAAGATTTTGAATTTCCATTAATTGTTGTTTCTGTCCTTGAACTTATGTGGGTGTTTTTGAAGTTGTGGGAGTAATCTTATTCAAGTATTTTCTTAATAAAAATCAGTTTGGTGTTTAGTTTATGAATTTCCTCTTCTCTTTTTAGTTATTTGTGAATTATGAGTTTCATAGCAATTAAATTGTTATTTTTCAATTCTTCCATAATGAGCTAATTCCTTTTTTGGGATTCAAGCATGTGAATGCCCTAAAGATAGGAATAAAGGCCTAGTTGTGAGAGCAACCTTGCTTCCTCTATAGCTTGTTTGCTTTTATTGATTTTAATGCTTATTATTAGTCTACATTGATCACCTAGATTAGTATACAAAAATTGAGTCTAATTCTGAAAAGGTTAGATAAAAATTTGGTTTTCATAAAAGCAATAAAGGAATATAGCCTAGACATAAGAATTTGCTTTTGACCCTCGACATAGGGTAAAACCTTTAAAACCAAAAGAATTGTGTTTCAAAATTAACTAAGTTCGTATTAGCCATAGAAATATCGGTTTAATCGTTTAGCCTCCTAAAGATACTTCATAGAAGGTAGAATAAGTGTTGAATTCGGTTTACAAAGCTTAAGTGTTGAGTCAAAGGATTGCAATTGCAATGAGGCCGCAATTTCTTTCAATGGGGCAAAAACACGTTTGAATCCCTCTTTTATCATTTTTATTTCTTCTTTTCAAAAATACAAAAACCAACCCACTTATTATTTTACATTGGTTACTCACAATTGCAATTTGAAAACGTCTTTGCTTATTCTCTTGAAATTTGTTGTATCCATTCCCTGTGGGATTGATACTCTAGAATACTTCCAGTTTTATATTACTTGCATCGACATGTGCACTTGCGCTGAACTGGAGTTTTGTTTTAATTTACAAATATTTTCTTGTAACGACCCTACTTTTCCTATAGACTTTCTAGGGACATTACTACATGCAAGCTAATGAAATAAAAAAAAATAAAAAACTAAAATAACAACTAAAAAAGAATACACTTTTGCTAAACCATCAAAAGCCTTTACCTCGGGATCCCTTTATTTCAAAGCATAAGAAAAACTAAAAAACATTTAACAACTGAAATAATTTCCATGGTGCGTCAGCTAAAAAGACATTCCAAAAAAAAATGCTAACAATAAAGAAAAATTGCGGAATTTGAGCTCCTATGGGTCACCCATGGCCTCTTGCAGCAAACTATCTTGTCATTCGCCTAGGATGCCATTGCCTTTACCTAAAAAAAAAAAAAAACATTTTTGAAAAGAGTGGGTATTTAAAATACTCAGTAAGTGATCTCACTACCGGAGTTAGGATATGCAAACACATATAAAGTAATTTTTAAAACTTTTTCCTCTAGTGAGACTTAAAACATTTTCATAGTGGAAATGTTTCCCTTTTAACTTTTCTCTTCGGCTTAATGTGGACAATTAACCCAACCTAACCTTTCCTTTCCATTTAACATTTTCAGGTTCTTTTTCAATTTGCATTTTCAAGCTCCTTTTCATTTAGATGTACATCTATAATTTTAGGGGGTAATTGTCACAGCCTTTGAAATCATTTTATCATGAAAATACACATGTATGCATGAGATCCCAAAGCATTTTAAATTTTCATTCCATGATGCAACACAAGCAACATTCTCATATCATTCATCATAAATCATAATCATAAATCATGCATAACATTCATAAGAATATTTGGCAATCATACATGTCAAAATCCATTTTCATATGAAATAAAGCATTTTAAAATTCATCAAAAATCATAAATAAAACATTTATAAAACTTTTCATTTTGAATGTAAATTTTTTTATTTTAATTCAGTTCCCAACTTGCATTTAAGTATAACGGCATAAAGTCCCTTACCTTGGCCAATGTTCAAGAAAGAGTCCTCAAACTCCTATTTTAGAAATCCCTTGGCAAACCTACAACAATTTCCAAAAGATCATGCTTGATATTCATAGCCTTTAACTCCAATTCTAAAAATCACCCTAAGACGTTGGTTTAATAACTCCACTTATCCCAAAGAAACTCATATCTAGGGGGAACTCATAGTCATAACCATACATGTGTTCCCAAAGCCCATACTTCATAGTCATCATAAAGCCCCAAACTACCTCCCAAACTTAGTAAAAATTAGGAGATATATTTTTTTTTCAACACAATCCAAAACTTAAAATTGAAGCCTAGTATATACTCAAGGATTGCTTGATTTTAGAATGAGAATTTTACCTCCGTTCCTTCCCCAAAACAGAACTGAGCTTTTCCAATTAAATGATGGTTTGATTCGATTTTGTCGAGCCAACCTCCACCTACAATGGGTATTCTAAAATAGAGCCCGAAAATTAATGGGTCAACCTCGAAATTACCAAAACAATCCCCAAAACCAAAATTCCAATATGAAAACCATAAGGATACAACACGAATAAGCTTACCCACATGAAAATGGAGCCTAATCGTGGATGTACAGTAATGAAAATAGCCCAAAAACAGAGCAATCTCGCCAGAAACGGATCTGCAGCAGCGACGACGGTTTGGGGAGCGGCTGGTTGCGGTGTTCGGGCGGCGGTCTGCGGCAGATTAGGTCAGAGGCGGTAGCGGTTCGTGGGTGTTCGGGCGGTGGTCTACGGCAAATCGGGTCGGAGGCAGCTGCAGTTCGTGGCATTCGGGCAGCGATCTGCAACGGCTGTGCACGACTGCGCGATGGCGATTTGTGGTGGTTCACGGCGAGCGGCAGCGTGGGTGTGGCGGTGAAGAGCTGCTGGAAAAAAAAAAAACTTCTTCTTGCTTCAATGGACTGTCGAACACACAAGGGGAAGAAGAAGAATGAGATGAAAAAGATGGTGGCTTGGCTTTGGGAGTTGGCTTGAAGGCTTGACTCTAATCTAGGGCTGCGTGCAAATTAAATAATAGATAGGAGAATTAGAGCTTGACTTCTCCTTGGGCTTAAACTCACCCAAATCACAAAAATGTCCCAAACATCATTTAAATCTCTTTTTTCCCTTCTTTCTTCCCAATTTACCCTCCAATTCTCCAATTTACAATTATGTAAGTCTCCAAAATTCAATTTCAATACACAACTTTAAACATGAAATTGACCCTACAATTAATTTAAATTTCAAAATTAAAACTTTAATTAATACCTGAAAGTGTCGGTCGTTACATTTCTTTAAGCCCCATGTTTCAGTTCGATCACTACTATACTACAAACATTTGTTCTATTTGTTGAAAATTTACTTTCTGTCCATTTAGAAGTTTTTAGCTCCGACGGGGGTGGTGAATTCTACAACTCTCGTGTGTCTTCTCTTGTTTCTTCTAAAAGGGTTATTCATCAAAAATCTTGCCCTTACACCCTATAACAAAATGAGGTTGTTGAACGAAAGCATGACACATTGTTGAAACTACAATGGCCTTACTCTTTCATTCTTCTATCCCTATTGAGTTCTGGCCTTATGCTTTCTCCACTGCAGTTTTTCCAATTAATCAAATGTCCATTACAATTTTGAATATGATGTCACCTTTCAAAAAATTATTTGGTCACTCTCCTAATTTGCTTCACTTAAAAGTTTTTGGATACGCCTGTTACCCTCTGTTAAAGCCTTATAATAAACAAAAACTTGAGCCCAAAACCTCCCAGCATGTTTTTATTGGATACATTGTTGACTATAAAGGGTATATTTGTTATAGTCCTCTAACAAAAAAGTCAATAGTGTCACAATATGTTGTCTTTCATGAAATTGTGTTCCCTTTTTCTTTCTCTTCCTCTCGCCCTTCATCTCCTCCTTCTTCGCATGCCCTTCTCCATACCCTTATCGATATCTCTGCCTCCCCTTCCCTTGATATTCCTCCTATTGGGATTTATGCTCTAAAATCTCGTAATTAATAATTTATTTAATAATTAATAATATTTTTTTATTATTTTATTTGCAATATAATATTATCCATTATATGAAAAATTCAAGGTTATTAGTGTAATCTTGAACATTATGTGGTTGACATACGAGATGATCATGTTCAAGAAATAACCTAAAATGTCATAGTATATAGATAAGGTTGAGTGTCTTATCTTAGTAACGTTATTGATACGACTCACTTTGTAATAGTTACAAACAATTTGATCCCAATCGTTCATGTGAAGACATGTGAGTGTGGGTATCTTATATAATGAGTTTGTATAAGATCGGACCACAAAATATTTAATCTCTCTTTATAAATTCGTTAATTAAGAAGATTAATATTTCATCAAGATGATCATATGTGACTCGATCTTAATCCTAAGGGAGTTATGGACTCATGTCTGTGAGCAGTGGCGGATCTAGAAATTTATGTTAGAGGGGGCACAACTACATGTGAGGTAAAATTACGAATTTAGTCCCTAAACGTTCAGGTTATCTATATGGTCCTTGAAATTTAAAAAAAAAATGTCTAATAAGTCATTGAACTTTGAATTTTGTGTCAAATAGGTCCTTAAACATTAAAAAAAATGTCTAATAGGTTCTTGAATATTCAATTTGATTGTTTAATATGTCCTAATACTTTTAATTTTGCGTCTAATAGATCCTTAACTTTTTCAACATTTTAAAAAATTCTCGTATCTATTAGATGCAAAATTGAAAGTTTAGGGTCCAATTAAACACAAAATTAAAATTTATGTCTGATAGAAAAGTTAATTTTTAAACTTTTTAAATATGTCATAGATCTAAAAATACAAACTTGAAATAAGGTTGAGAGACTCTTATTAGACACTTTTTAAAGTTCAATAATCTATTAAACACAAAATTAAAATTTCAGAAGCTAAACTTTTAATTTAAATTTTGTATAATATAATTATATATATATTGATATATAGCATTTAGATTAAGTAATATTAATTTTAAATTATAATAAGCCATTACAAAATTATCTCCATAAATATATAAATGAAACTTGAAATACTGAAGAAAAATGAAACTTGAAATATTTACTAAATATTTTTTAAATAGAATAAGTTTTTGTATCCCATTATTATTTTTTTAAATAATTTACTTTTTTTTAATGACATAATAAATATATATACAAAATTAACAACTAAATATAAAATAACTTCCATGCGTTTTGTATTGTTATATGTATGACAAAATTTAAAATTGTAAATATGAAACAAAACACAACCATTAGTCTTGAACCACTCAAAGTCGAAATGTAAGCAGCGTGCCCCTCTAACCAACGCAGTAGAGGCTCATTTTGGTATACATGTAAGCCAAATATCTAAATATACAATAAAGGGATGATGTGATGGGGGGCACCTGCCCCTCCTGGCCCCTATGTGGATCCGCCCATGCCTATGAGGGCTTGTCCTTTGATTTGCATGGGTGAGAGTGACTTTTTTAGTCGATTCAATGTGTCTACCATTTTTGAGCTTGACCAAATAGGGAGCTGGGAACATAATCTCACAAGATGAAATTCACTCTTTCCCATATAGAGTAAGTAGATGAGTAATTCCCTTAAATGCTGATTTTGGGACTTGAACAATGGGGCCCCACCCTCTCACTGGTCCGAGAGGGACTTAGTTTATGGTTGGATCATAAACAAATTATTCATTAGATGATCGTGGTACTTAAGGTACAATATGCAATTAAAGAGGTAAAATGGACTTTTGACCCAGCTGTAATTACGAACAACTTGTGAATGATCGATTTGCATGTAGTGATTATATCCATGGACACAACTTGTCCTACAATGCATAAAAGTGCAATTTTAGTTTTATAGTGGAGTGACCTATAGTTAATGAACGAGAATTAATTAATTGATTTTGTATCATTGGAACTTAGAATATGTAGGTCCATAAGGTCCCCTTGGTAGCTCATATAAACAAATAGGAATCAATTTCGTTGAGAGAAATTTTGAAATGTTCGAATTAAAATTTAATATATTTGATATATTAAATGAGGAAAAACATATTTATTGTATATGATGCATTAAATATTAAAGAAATTATTAATGTATGAAGATACTTTAAAGAAAATATATTTATTAAATTTGAATTAGATTCAAATAAGGAAATAGATGTCGTAGGAGAATTTGGAAAGGTTTGAAGATGATTCAAATTGGTTAGATAAATATATTTTAATATATTAGATATTAAACTATAATATTTAATTATTTTCCCTAGGCCACTATCAAATAGGGTCGTAGGGATGAGCCATTGGTGTGCATTCCAAATAAGAGAAAGAAACTCTAGAGAATTCTCCCCTCATTCTCTCATTCTATTTTCTAGAAGGTTACCACAAACCTCTTTGGTCTTTTGTTCGAGTTATAGCAAGGAAGACTTTGTGGAAGTCTTAGAATTCAACCTCATTGGAGTTGGAGCACAAGGAGAAAAAGACCCTCTAGAATATTCTTCATAATATACAAAGGTATTTATTGCTTAACCTTTGTATTTTAGTTTAATTCTAAATAAATCAAAAACGATTCCAATGCTTTTGTTGTGGGTTTAATTTGATTATTCCCTTCACCTCCATCCTCCCTGGTTTCACCAGATTTACCCAGTATACCACCTGCCACTATGTGTAATCTTCAGGGTTCCTGTCCTGCTGTTGTTCCTACAGTATCAACTTCTCACCGTCACCTCCCCCTTCTGTGCCGCCAGCACCTTTACCCTTATCCTCTGCTTCACCTGATCCATCAATCATGTAATCTACTCCATCACCTTCAGCTCAACCACCTGTGCCTCCGCCATTACCAACATCTGACCCTCCTGTCAATTTCCATCCTATGCAGACCTGTTCCAAGTCTGGTATTTGTAGTATCTAAAGGCAACACTAGAGGAGGGTAAATAGGGTTATCTACCAATTTTTAATTTTGATTTTAATCTAAAATTCTAAACTTTACTAAATAACAAATCACCAAAATCAAATATAATTTAAAACTAATTTAAAAAAGTAGAGATAACAATAAACACTCAAATACCAAAACAAAATAAATCCTAAATCATGTAATTTAAGAAAATTAACAAGCAAAGAAAATAAAGAGTGGAAAATAAAAAGGAGAAGGGAAGAAGACACCAAAGTTTTCTAGTAGTTCGGCAAATTGCCTACTCCACTCCCCAAGACTCATTCTTGGGTATTTTACTAATTGATCCTCTTGCGGGTGAGAACCAAACCGACACGACTCTTTTTTTCCTAGGTTAAAGAGAAATCCAAGATCCTTTTCACTGGTTCAGGATCCAATTTCTTTTTCTCACAACCCAAGGTGTACCCACACCTTAGTACAAATCCTAATAAACAAAGAAAAATAAATCTCACAAGAATGCCTCTTAATAGGCAAAATACACGAATTTATCACACAACAAGACACTCTAAAGATTTCTCACAAAACTACAATTAGCCGGTTCAAGAGTATGTGAGAAAATTGAAGGATTTTTTTTTTAAATTTTTTGAAGAGCTAAGAGTATGGAAGCTTGCTGAAAATTTTCAAAAAGTTGAGAGGAAGATGATATTTTTACGCTTAAAATAGATTTAGAGCAAATTGAAAAGATTCTCCTCCACCACTACCATGTGTGTCATTCCTACATTTTTCTTTTTTTCTTTAAATGATCAAATGAATCCTTTTGAAATTCTAGATAGTGATAAGTGTCACGATATGAGGCCTCCACGTATCAGCCAATCATCTTTTTAAAAAAATATTTCAAATAGCTCGCCATGTGTCGCCTTGTTGTTCGTCCAAGTGTGCCATGTTATCGACGTGTCACCTGAATACGTCATCGCCACGTCATCAAAATTCAGTCGTTGGATGTCACGTCACTTGACATGTCAGCTGCCACATCACCAAATTTGACTCGTAATGCCAAGTCAGTTGCCACGTCAGCACAGTGCCACGTGTCACTATTTAATTAGCTTTTCCTTCCAATCTTCCTTTTCTCATATCTCCTTCGTTTGAACTCTGATTCAAATGATTCAAAATGCATTAGAATCATCTTTTTAAGCTCTAATAAATGGACTCTTTGAAACACTAAAAAGTTCAGTACAAAAGTTTGAGTTTGTTATCATCAAAATATTTTGTTTGATTAAAGCCCTAAAGCTAACAGTATTTTCAAACCTCGAGCATTGCATGTCACTACCATGCCTTGTGTTCCATCTGACCCAATGTCCTATGCCGAACCTTCTAAGTATCCTCATTGGTGCTTTGTTATGGCTGATGAATTTATGGCCCTTCAGACTCGGGTGCATTTGGTCTTTAGTCCGTCGCTCCCCTGAAATGAATGTTGGTGGCTGTAAGTGGGTCTTTCGGACTAAGTATAATATTGATGGTACTATTGCTCACCATAAAGCACGCTTAGTTGCAAAAGGTATCATCAGATTAAGGGGTTTAACTTTGATGAGACCTTTAGTCCAATTGTCAAACAGCCCACGGTTCACGTCATTTTTTCTTTTGCTGCTCAGCTTTACTGGCACATGTATCAGATGGATGTTAAAAATGCTTTTCTACATCGGCATTTGCATGAGGTGGTTTATATGTTTCAGCATGTTGGCTTTGTTGATAAATCAGGCCCAAATCATGTTTGTCTTCTACATAAAAGTCTCTATGGTCTTAAACAAGCTCCCTGGGCATGGTGTTTACAACTTATTTATCGACCCTTGGTTTTGTTGTTTCATCTGCTGACTCTTCTCTCTTTGTTCAGTCTTTTGGGACCTCCTTATGTTATCTTTTGCTCTATGTCGATGATATTGTTATTCAGGGCCTGATACGTCATACATAAATACCCTGAAACTAGCTTTAGCATCTGAAGTTCACATCTCTGATCTCGGACGTCTCAAATATTTTCTTGGCCTTGAGGTTCACTATGATTCTGATGATATCTTTGTTAATCAAGCCAAATATCTCAGTGATTTACTTACTTCCTCGAGCATGGCTAGGGCCAAGTCCTGTTTGACTTCGATGTCTACTACTGTTGATCTTCATACTAGCGCACCTCCTTACACTGACGTTACTTTATATAGATAGCTTGTCGGTTCCTTATATTATCACCTTCACACAGCCTGATATTGCCTTTGTTGTTAATCGAGTTAGCCAGTTTATGCAGCAACCCACTGTTGTTCACCATTTTTCCGTTAAACGCATCTTGAATTATCTTAGTGGCACCTCTGATCTTAAAATCGTTTTCAACCTGACTCACTGGCTCTCCCAACGTTTTGTGATGCTGATTGGGCAGGTGATGCCTCAGATCGTCGCTCCATTACTGGGTTTGTTGTCTTCTTTGGCTCTAATCTAGTCTCTTGGTCGTCCAAGAAGCAAACCATTGTATCTCGTTCTTCCACTAAAGCTGAGTATCGGTCTTTGGCCAACATGGTATTGATGTTTTCTGGTTGCATCTGTTTGATCGGTTGTTACACGCAAGCGCACGCGATCGAAGTAATATAAAATGGTATATGAGTACCAAGTATCGAATCCCATAGGGAACGGAGTAACAAAAATATTGTAAAGCAAAATGTAAGGAAAATTGCAACTTTGAAAACTAAAAATGCAAAAATAATATTGGGTTGGTGTGTTGATAAAGAGAAAAATTGCAGAATTTAATTGTAGAATCTAGAAATGACAATAATCGAAATAACAAAAATTGCAGAATTGAGAAATAGCAATATTGGAATGACAAACTAGATAAACTTAGAAAATGAAATTGCAAAAGGAACTTTTAGATAAAGATGAGGCTCAAGAATGTCATTGCCCTAAGTTGTAATTGCAAGCCAAAATTGCAATTCCAACCTACTCTACACTCAATTGTAAACCAAAATTGCATCTCCTATTTACCTTGAATTTAGGTTTTTAGGAGGCTAAGTGAGAGACCTATATGTCTATAGTCCCTCTATCTTAGATAATTTGGCTCACAATTTTATGGGTTTTGGAGTCCTTAATCCCTATGTCTAGGGTAAGGAATTGACTTATGTCTAAGCTCTTTTTCTCCATCACTTGTGTGAAATTCGCTTATCACTAACCCCGTCGGTATTAGATCTAAGCTTGAGTTGATACCCTAGTTGATCAATTCTAGGATCTCAATGGAATTTTAATCAACACAAGCAAACAATTGAGATGTAGGCTTGGTTTTTATTGAAATTTAGGCTACAATTACTTCTTAGGGAATTCACATCCTTGAACCCCCTAAGAAGTTTTAGCTCATATTAAAGATAAAATTCTTAAAACGAAGTTTTGAGGAAATGTTCATATTAAAGTTATGCAATTTGAATAATTAAAACAATACCTTGTAAAATTACTCTCGGCAAAACCACCAGAAATTTAGAAAAAAGGATTTTCAACAAGGATTAAAGCAAAAACTCAAAGGCAACTAAATGAATTTTTATTCTTCTTCCTTCTGCCCTTTAGTTTAACTAGCTTTAAACATTTCCCACAAAACTTTAATTGAATAAAAACAATACTTCCCACATACTGGACTAAAAAAAAAAACAGATGATGAAATCAACTTATTTCAAAAACTCTGATCATTCTCATTTATGAGGATTATTTAACCCTAAAACTAAGTTATTCTTGCCATTTTTGCATGCTTTATTGATTACCGAGCAAGCTAAAAATAATATTTTTAAATAAATTCATGCAAGCTTGTTGGAATATGATAAAAGAAGGAATTAAGTGAAAAGATGCAAGAAAGTTGGCTTAAGTTGAGTTTTTGTGCAGATTTGAAGAAGTGAAGACTTTGCAAAAAGGAATGCAATTGCATTCTCTAGACTTTAAAAGTGCAGAATTTTCGGAAAATCACCAAAACCCACGGGAATTGCTTGATTTATGGAGAATTTACGGCCAAATCTTGTGCTCAATCAATTACCCACGAATTAAGGAGCTCCAAGATGGAAACCCTAGCCCTCGATGCCTATAAAAATGGTGGAAAACGAATCAAAGGTGGCTGGGTTTTGACTGCTCGCTCACAGTTCCGAATTTTCTGTTTTTCTTCTTCTTTTTCTGTCAATTTACAGCAGCTCTGTTTTTGTTCTATGCTTCTGTTTCTGCTTTGATATTTTCATTTTCTGTTCAATCTTAGCTATAGAGTTGATTTTTGTATTAATTTAATGTTTTGATATGTTGAATGAACTTTCAATCCTGGGTTTCAATTTCTTTCTTTCCTTAGAAAAGCTTGTTAAATTCTGGATTTATTTAATTTTGGGTTTCAACTTCCTTTATCTTTAATATTAAGATTGTTAATTTTGAAATTTTTTATTTCCATTTTTCCGTAGCTTCAGTTTCTCATTTCTAGGCTTAATTATCACAAGCATTTCCTTGGAACTTTTATTTTACAATTCTTTTGTGATTTTTCTGCTTCTATACTGCCTTTGAAGCTTGGTGAAGATTTAGTAAAAGGGTATTGAATGTGTGTTTTTGAATTTCAATTTAAATTTCCTTTGTGTGTATTTTGGGTTATTGATTTAGATTCACAAATTCTTAGTAATTTTCAGTTTAAATTGCCCCATTATTTTGGCTATTCATTATGAGTTTTATAGTAATTAAATTTTGGATTTTCATTTTCTCCACAATGAGCTAAATTTTCTCTAGGGGTTCAAGTTGGTGAATGCCCTAAGGAAAAATGTAAAGCTCTAAAGCATAAACAATCTAGTTAGCATGTAAACTTTGTTTGCTTTTGTTGAATTTAGATTTGGGTAAACCTAGCCGGCCAACTAGTGATTGTTCATCAAGCTTGAACTTAATATCGAAAGAGTTAAGGGAAAGCCGATGTCACAAAAGCAATGGAGGAAAAGGCTTAGAAATAAGTCCTGAACATCGACCCTAGACATAGGGCGAGACTCCAAAACCACTAGAGTTGTGTGCGAAGTATCTAAGTTAGATTAGCCATAGACATATAGGTTTAATCACATAGTCTCCTAATGATTTTGAATCAAAATTGAATAGGAGTTGAACTCGGTTTACATAGTTCTCACATGTTAACTAGCATTGCAATTGCAAATTGAATCGCATTCTTCCAAAGGTGCTTGAATCACTTGAATCCCTATTTTATTTTTACCTCGTTGAATTTTCATTCACTCTTGTTAACCAAACCAAACCTCTTAAATTTTTACAATGTTACCCCAATTGTGTTTTGCCAGCAATTTTGTGTCATTCTAAGTAAATTTTGTTAAACCCCGTTCCCTTGGGTACGATACTCTGGAATACTTCCAGTTTCTTTATTACTTCGATCACGTGCACTTGCGTGTTGTAGCAAAGCATAGCGATCAAACTCAGTTATCAATTGTTCAACACAACATTTTCCCTTCCAATTGACTCAACCTCCACATTTTTTTTGGAACGATTGGTCTTAACGATTCACGAACTACTTAAATTGGATTGGACAATTGAAGGAAAACAGAAAAATTTCAGATTATCGAAGAACAAGAGCAACCCAATGAACACATGAAAAACAGAATTTTAATTAAACAAAAATGTAACACAACGAAGGAATCGAACTAACAACGACTTGGGACTGCTAATTCTATCGGTATTACAAGAAAAATTCGAAGAAATCAGAAAACATCAGTTGCACTCTTCGACAAAAACAGAAACCAAAAAGTTGCATAAAAAACATAGCATTATTTTTTAAAATAAACCCACCAACTTAACTTGAAATTAACTCAAGCTTAATTCAAAAATACATCAATTGAAGAATAGAGATTGTTCAAGCAACTCTCCATAATACAAAACTGAAGAAAAACTGAGATTAAAATTGAATTTCTTGGCTAAAAACAGAAGAAGAACGAAAACAGAGCCTTCGAGAAAAACTTAAAAACCCACGAAAATTGATCCTTGAAATCGCTCCCAATCGAAATTGTGTTGCTTCTCCTCTTATTCCCCTTTTATAAGCCTTCATTAGGGTTGAAGAATGCCCAAATTTCGTGCTTAAATTCCTTCAAATCGGGCTGTAATTGAAGATTTTCGGAATGGGTTTAATGCAGATTTTTTTCCTTTTTTGAACTTTTCTACTGCTCCAGATTGCAGAATCCGATTTTGCAATTTGATTTTGCAATTTTTACATTCCATGCTCCAGAAACAATTGCAAAATCACAAATTTGCAATTTGATTTTGCAATTTCCACAATTTCTACAAACAAGATCAATTTACTTAGAATTATATTCCAAATGTCATCACATTCATTTCTCCCTTAAATTCAAGCAATCTTCCACTATTTTCAAATGATCTTAAGTCAAAACAAGAATATTTTAAGCAATTGAGAGTTAAATAAGCCTTAATTCTAAGGCTTATCACTGTTGTTATGTGACCTCCGTGTTTTTCTTCATGAACCTCCCATTCTGTGGTGTGACAATGTCTCTACAATCTCCTTGGCTAGCAATCTCGTGTTTCATGCCCGTACTAAGCATATCGAGATTGATTATCACTTCGTACGTGAAAAGGTGGTCCACAAAGATGTTTCTATTCGTTTCATCTCCTCCAAAGACCAGGTGGCTGATTTATTTACTAAGGCCTTATCCACCACGTCTTTCCAATCTTGCAGGAACAAACTCATGACGGCTAATACATCATCAGTTTAAGGGGGTGTATTGAGAGTAAATAAGAGTTGTTATTGTAACTTATTTCTGTTGTAACAAAATCTCATTTTGTTATTTAGTTCATATTATTTCTCTTGTAGATTCTCTTTGCCTACTTATAAATAGCCTCCTTGTATACTCAATGTGACAAAGAAAATACATACCTTTTGAGTATCTTCCTTGTACCTCTTATCAACAAACAAAATTAACATAATATAATATATAAACAAAAAAAATTAAAAGAAAAAATTTTAAAAAAATAAAAGAAAAAGAAATGCCCCAAAAATATATATAAACCACCAACAAAAATTTGTATAGTATTGTATAGTATCGTTGTCTATAAACTTTCAAGTTTGTGTCTATTTGGTTCTTAAACTTTAAAATGCATCTAAAAGGCACCCAAACTTTTAATTCCGTGTCTAATAGGTCTCTAAACTATAAAACATGTCTAATAAGTGCATGAACTTATTATTTTGTGTTTAATAGATCTTTCACATATTCAAATTTTTTAAAAATAAACTAATCTATTAAATATAAAATTAATTTTTATGTCTAATGTGACTCTACACTCTCAATTTTGTGTCTAGTAAGTTCTTGAAAGATCTTTTAGACACAAAATTAAAAAGTAAAGTTTAAGAACACATTATACATTTTTTTAAATTGAGAAATCAAATAGATACAAACTTACAAATTTAGGGAATAAACTTAGTAATTTAACTTAAAAATAAACCCTAAAACCCAATCTTTCCTCATCTTTCTTCTCCCTTCCGCTTTCTCACCAGCCGCACGCCCTCCCACTTTTGCTCCTTCCTATCTCCCTCTCTACATCAACCGCGTCGCCACACCCTCTCTGCCGCAGCCGCAAACGCCATAGGCACGCCATCGCACTTTTCTTTCTTCTCCGCTAAACTCTTTCTCTCTGAGTTTCGGCAACAATGGCGGGAGGCAAGATGAAAAGGGAGAAGCCAAAGGCATCGGCGAAGAGTACACCGTATCAAGGAGGGATTTCGTTCCACAAATCCAAGGGTCAGCATATTCTTAAGAATCCCTTGCTGGTCGACTCTATTGTTCAAAAATCTGGAATTAAGAGCACCGATGTGATCCTCGAAATTGGTCCCGGTACTGGTAATCTCACCAAGAAGCTTCTAGAATGTGGTAAGATGGTTATTGCAGTGGAGCTCGATCCTCGTATGGTTCTCGAGTTGCAGAGGCGGTTTCAGGACACTCCCTATGCTTCTCGCTTGAAGGTGGGTTTTCCTTTCGTTCAATGCTTTAGGGTTTTTAAGCAATTGGTTTACCAATAATTGAATTTCATTACTTCTTTTTGTGTTTTTATCCATCTGCTTTTTATCAATTGGGATTTGGTTTAGTTGTTGTATTGTCCATGGGAGTGTATTTTTTTCTTGAAGATTCTGCTCATTGCTATTCTGGTTGCAAAATAATATCATTAGAACTCAGTTTCTTTCTGTTGTATGAAGTAATTGTACCAACATTTAACCCTTCCCTTTTGTAGTAGTCAAAATAATGGGGGAGGGAGAAGTATCTCGATTGGTTATTTCCCATCAAATTTGTCTAAACATTTGTTTGAATGAATCAAGAGTGTTCTGTATTAGGAGATGTGTGTTTGTGCTTAATTAAATTGGTTAAGAATTGAATTTGTGTCGGTTTTTTTACTTGATTCTTAATTTGAATTTCTCTAATAATTGACTAGTTCTTCAACTTGATGCACTCAGGTTATTCAAGGAGATGTACTCAAGACTGAGCTTCCCTATTTTGATATATGTGTGGCCAATATTCCTTATCAAATATCATCTCCTCTCACATTCAAGTTGCTAAATCATCAACCGTCTTTTCGATGCGCAATCATAATGTTCCAGAGGGAATTTGCAATGAGGCTAGTTGCTCAACCTGGGGACAAACTTTACTGCCGTTTGACCGTAAACACCCAACTCCTAGCTCGAGTATCTCACCTCCTCAAAGTTGGGAAGAACAATTTTCGTCCTCCACCAAAGGTGGACTCATCTGTAGTTCGAATTGAGCCAAGGAAACCGCGAATTGAAGTGAAGCAAAAGGAGTGGGATGGATTTTTGAGAATCTGTTTCAATAGAAAGAACAAAACTCTTGGTTCAATTTTTAGGCAGAAGAGTGTTCTTTCTTTGCTAGAGAAGAACTACAAAACATTGTGTGCACTTAATATCCCTCAGCAAGGTTCTGCAGATAAGGATGATGGTGGTTTTGATTATTCGAGATTTGACGATTCAAATGAGGATCAAACCATGGAAGTAGACGACGATGGAGCTGACGAGGAGATGGATATGGACGATAGTGATGCCGAAGTTGGGGACAGGGAGGCTTCTGAATTTAAGGATAAGGTCTTATGTGTTTTGAAGGAGGGAGATTTTGAAGAAAAGAGGTCGTCTAAACTCACCTTACAGGAGTTCTTATACCTTCTCTCTTTGTTCAACAAAGCTGGCATACATTTTTCTTGATTTTGTTCTGTTCTTCCTCCCAATACTCAATTTTGTCTTTCTCCCCTGCTGTGTTCTGTGACTGGTTTCCTTTTTCTTCCCCCCTAAAGCAGTAAAGTTATACCCAATTTTGTTCCTTTTTTTTTTCTTTTTCCTGATTCTCTATGACTTGCAATTGAAATGCCATTCTTATCTTTTTATTGTACTAATGGAATTATGTATTCTTTATGCCCGAATGTTTCTCGATGGTCGTTCATAACTTAATTTTCTTTTAAGAATATTATGTTATAAATAAGAAAGAATCTGAATCAAAGATGTATAAAAAGAGGTTATGATGCTTGACAAATTATAGATATTCTACGATATTTAGAGCACATGGAACTTCATGTTTATAGATTTGATAGGGATTTGAAAATAACTATTGGTATATTACTTTTAGTGTTTGTTTTATAATTCTCACCATCTTTAATCCCATTGGCATGGTAACTTTATATTTTAATACAAAAATCAGCCGTAATCAATGTGATGAAATCATAGTATTTTTAACTACGGTTGGGATAATTAGAATATACATTGTAACTAGGTGTGAAGTCAGTGCTAAGTAACTTCTAAGAATGTGCATTAACTGGTGACTTTTTTCATGATAGTCGTGGTGGTTTTGGATGCCCCAATGCAAATTGCCCATAACAATACTTGAGGCATGTTTGAAAGTGATTTTGAAATTGTCAAAATCACTTTTCTCATGTTTACACTTTTATATGCGATTTTCATTCTATAAAAATTGATTTTGAATAAATAAAAGCATTTTTTGGAGTGATTTTGAATACGAGTATCTTCCAATACACTACCGGTTAGAAAGTAAAAAAGTTCAAATTTCTCATTTTTCACTTTTCTCTTTCTTAGATGTCAAAAATTTAATGGTGGTGTATAGCCAAATAATGTTCAATTAGAACATTGGCCAATACTATCATTTTTGCAACGGATGAGAGAAGTTATTCACTATTAATTGACACAGTGTAACTATCACTCCTTACACTATTAAATGTATGATGGAAAGTTTTAAAAAGTAATTTTTAGGCCCCGTTTAATAATCATTTGATTTTTGGTTTTTGGTTTTTAAAAATTAAGCTTGTTTTCTCTCAATTTCTCTACAATGATTTTCATCTCCCTTAAGGAAGCATTTGAATTCTTAGCCAAATTCTAAAAACAAAAACAAGTTTTTAAAAACTACTTTTTTTGGTTTTCAAAACATGGCTTGGTTTTTGAAAACATAAGTAAAAAATAGATAACAAAACAAGTATATACATAGCTGATAGTAGTATTTATAGGCTTAATTTTCAAAAACCAAAAATCAAAAATAAAATGGTTATCAAACGGGACCTTAACTAACCATTTCGAGAGTGATAACAATCGTCGCATTTGACTGGTTTATTTGTCAATAATCAAAATGAAACCAACCATATATCCCTAATCCATTGCCTTCTCCGTAAAAGCCATGAGCAATCCTACAGCAATGAGAAGAAAGAAAGTTTCTGATATACAATTTGAACTGACTACATATTTATATGAATCTTCTTTTTTTTTTTTTTTTCAAATCATGCATAGGTAGGAGAGGAAACTAGTTAGAACTTAGAATCAAAAAGGGAATCCAAGGTAGTGAAAGGAACATATGCCACAAACCAAAAACAATTAAGAGTACTAAACAACTTAAAATATGCTCTATATTCATTTCTAAGACACTGTTATTTAGATTTCGCGGTTTGATCCATAAGCAGAGAAATTATGTTAATTTTGTCTTCTTTGACTTCACTTGAGGCTTTTCAGTGATTTCATCATCATCCTCGGAAGCTTCTTCAACTAGTTCGTCCGGGACATCGTTGGGAGCATTATGTTTGGTTATGTACTCCTTCAAAATGGCCATGCTTTCCTCTTTCATAGAAATCAACTGCTCTGAGAGAGTGCCTTTATTAGCTGTATTGACCAAATGTGTCTCTGACCCTAAGCGAAATGAGGCCTTAACCCGAGGACTTGGAGGAACATCTTCTTGAGCTTGGGCATCCATTGAATCTGGCAAATGTTAATGCAACACTGACCTAAAATTGAGATAAAAATTGAAGCACGATATGAATACTTAAAACTCTACAAGGTCTTCGTTACTTGTTTAGTTACAATTAACTACGAGCGGGCTAATTAGTAGATGCAATCTTGCCATAAGAATAGGATTCAAAAGATGAAAGAAATTAGTATGGTTCTTTTTCTGCCTGCCAAAAACTACGATTCTAGCAATCCAGTTTGCAGCATTACAGATTACCACACCCATTGCAACTTTAACAATCATCCTGAACATTTCAAGCATCAAATAAGTCATAACTTCCAATGAAACAGGACTAGTTCTCTAATCAAGAGAAAGTTCAACAAGTATCTAAAGGGGCGTTTGGCCCCTTGAGTTGAGTTGAGTTTTAAACCCAACTCACCGTTTGGCCCATAGAGAAATTAACTCCCCACAAAAAAACTCAACTCTACCGACTTGTTACAGTGTTAGGATATTAACTCCACCGACTTGTATAGTAACCCCTATTAACATATTTTATCACCGCTTCTCCAACGACCGGTGGCCACCGCCGGCGACCTTCTCCAGCGACCGACGGCCACCTCCGATGATCACCGGTGACCTTCTCCGGCGATTGGCGACCGGAAGCCACCTCCGACGACCAGCGACCATCGCCGGCGATCTTCTCTGATGACTGATGGCCATATGAGACAACTGACGGCCACTGTCGACTACCTTCTCCGATCAACGGTAACCGCGACCATATTCAGCAACGGGCGTTCACCACCTGCACCGTCTCTAATGACTATCGCCGGCAATAATTTCTAGCGACCAACGACGATCCCATGGTTCAAAATAATATGAAATGCACATGTACTTAGTTGGTCTGACTCTCTCCTACAACAATCTTTCTTCGGATTTACGAACTCGACCCATTGTTGGCAATTACTTATATTTTGTGAATCATGTAAATAGGCCCTTGATGACGTACTAATATTTTGTGAATATTCTACTCCTAAGTACATGTGCATTCTCTTTTCCAAAGATGTTCAATTTAGTACATGTGTTTAAACAAATGTAAACAAACAATGCTCCTTTGCCAAAAAAAAAAAAACCGTAATGGTCAATGTATTTTTTTTTTTTAAAAAAAACTCCCTCATAATGAAGACCCTATTAGTAATTGAAAAATACCATAATAAGGTCCTCATTTGTAAGTTTCAAAGAAGTTCAATGTGTGTTTAGAAAATGAAACTTTAGATTTTTATATTTTGATAGAAATTCAATTTGTGTTTAAAGAAAAAAAATACAGGTACATTGCCTTTTTTTCATTCATCAATTGATATTTGTTGTTAGATAGAATACAACATTTGATTTCCATAAATTGAAAGAAATTCAATATGTAATGCAAATATTTGATTTTTATAAATTGAAAGAAGTTCAATGTGTAGCAGAAAGAGAAAACAATGCTACATTACCTATAGTTTGGAAGAAGTCAATTTCTAAAGAAAAAAAGATAAATAATGATTTTTTTTTTTAAAAAAAACCAATGTTGAAATATATATATATATATATATTTTTGAAGTGGACATTTGAATTAAGTGTTGGAAAGTTGGGAAAATATGTTTCTAGATGAATGATTTGAAAAAATAAAAATAAAGGAAACAAAAACAGTCAGCTAAAAATCAGTCTATTTCGGGTTACAAAAAATTGCACCAGATATCCCTGACAACTCAACTCAACTCTGCACCCCAAACACAGACTTCTAAACTCACTGACAAACTAACTCTGTCCAACTCAACTCAACTTTGCGCGCCAAACGCCTCCTAACTGATCAGTTGAATTGCAAGCTATGAGGCCTAAAAGCCACTCAAAGAGAAACCTTGACTATTGACTTTGGTATTCATATATGTTGTGCGATTCACAGAAAGGGAAGATGATAATGAGAATGTAACAAACATAAAAAAAGGGGGATGTAACAAAAAAATTCAGGCAGAAGCTGAATGGCTTTTCTTCTTTCTGTTAAAAAATCAAAGTCCCATGTCATGTACTTGGATGGGATAAATCAGAAAATGCCATCCTATCATTAAACTATGCCTCTCGGAACTCAAATGGCCTACACCCGAGCATTTCATTTGATTCAACACAAAAGCAATCCAAAATTGGTAATCACTCAGCACAAAATTGAATTGGACAATAAGTGAATGATTTATACAACAAGAGCTAGATAAATGTAGAAGAATTTTGCAATAAAGACAAGTACTAGGCCAAGTTTATCATGCCTGGCATCTCATTCGAAGCTCAAAGTGGCCAATAGAAGGCTAAGGGCTTGTTTTTCGGAAACTGTTCTCAAAACAACTCCCAAGTTTTGGTTTTTCAAATCTAGTTTTAATAGGGACCATAAAAATTTAGCATTATTGTACACTTGAAACAACTGCTCAAAATCCTATATATGATTTGTAGAAGGAACAACTTCGTTTCTAGACAGTAAGCCATCAGCAGAAACGAACTACCAGTCATCCAAACAAATATTCATCAAATTTTCAAAGATCTCCCAAACAACTGCTAAAAATAAATGAATCCAGAACCATCTATATGCAGATTCCCTTCTCCGAACTTCAATTCCCTAAACTACACCACCATTTACCTTTCCAGAAAGCTTTGAAGTCTATAATTTAGGGCTCCAAAATCAGGGTCTACTAAAGAATTTAAAATCCATTGAAGGATTCATACATAAATCACCATTTCGAAGAGGACCTTGTAAATTCAGTAATCTATCAGTGGAATGATCATCGCAAATTTGAACGTACCTGTAGAGTGCAAAACTACCGAAGTCCGCTGCGGTACTGATCTTCTTCTTCTTCAAGAGACTCAAAACCGCAAGGAAATGAGGGAAAGAGATAAAGGGAAATTGAAACAATTGAAAGACTAAGACTAGATGGAAGCGTTTTCCATTGGCGGGAGAGAGCAAGCTTAATTTACAGTCGAATGAAGCCCTAATTGCGTAATTGACATTTGACAGAAAGTTTTAATAATAATAACTTACAAATTTTATTGAATGAAGATGAACCAATTTTAAAATTAAACGTTTAATATTCCCAAAAAAAAAATTAAAATTTTAAAGCTAAATATATATTATAGTCGCTAATATTGGGGAGTCTTTAAATTTGGGTTCTGATATTTTAAAAGTTTCAATTTTATCGTTTATGTGTACTAAAAAAAAAAATCCTTTATGCATTGAATTGTTTTCATTTAAGTCCGACAATTATCAAATATTAAAAGAATGACAATGTATTAATTTTTAGGAGTTCGTTATACCAACATTTTAATGAATCAATTTTCTATGACAATAAGTAATTTCAAGTCTAAATAAGTCACAACATACCAAACCATATGAAATGAGTATGTTTTAAATTTTAGTTAAATTATACAAAATTCCCTTGAACTTTAAGGTAGTTTTCAATTATGCTCTTAAACTTTCAAGAGTTTTGAATTTGTTTCAAAACAAGCATTTTGTCAACTTTTTCATTAAAATGAAAACAAAAATGTGACATGACAATCACTTGAAAAATAGGGGTTACATGTGGCACAAGTGTTAGGTTCAATTATACCATGAATTTTAGGATAGGTTTCATTTATGCCCTTATTGTTCCAAAAGTTTCATTTCAACACTTTACCTTTGAAATTGTTCCAAAACAACAATTTCATAAGCTTCGTTATTGAAATAAAGACGAAAATATAATGTGGCAATTGGCGATTAGTTGAAAAATGCGAATAGTTGAAAAATGAAGGTTACTTGAGGGCATTTCTAGGTGGTGAGTTGTAAAGAAATTAAAGTGTTTTAATCACATTTGAAATAATCTAGATTAGAGGGAGAAATAGATTTAAGAGATAGAGTTTTAATTGAAACGGTAGGGAAAACCACAAGTTGTGAGAAAAGTTGTACAACGGTAAAAACCAACAACCTTTTTGTCCATGAAAAGTCAAACAATGGAAGCCACATGTTTTGAGAAAACATCATCTCCTAATTTTGTTTCCCTCTCTAACCATATTCGAAATGGTCTCGATTAGAGAGAAAAATAAATTTAGGAGATAAAGTTTTAATTGAAATGCCAAGAGAAGCCAAATGTTGTGAGAAAAGTCATATATTGGTAAAAATCAATAATTACCTTGTCTGTGAAATGTCAAACAATTGAAAATTCATAGGTGAGAATGGTCAAGAGAGAAAGCTTCGTGAGAGAGGAATATGTTTACGAGAAAAAAATTATAGAAATATGGGGTAGATAGAAAGTGCGGGTTTATGGAAGTTAGGTGATCGACAAAGAAAATGACTTATTGATGAATTTTATTGAGAAATGATATTCCACAGGTTCAAGTGTCTTTGATTTTTATTATTATTTTTTTTTGTTTTGTTTAGTCCATGAACATTTTGATTTGTGTCTAAAAAGTCACTTAACTTTAAAACGTGTCTAATAGGTCCTTGAATTTGTATCTAATAGGTCTCTGACATATTTAAAGTTTTAAAAATAACTGGTCGATTAGATATAAAATTAAAATTTATGTCTAATAGAGCCCTAAACTTTCAATTTTGTGTCTAGTAGGTCCATAAAATTTTAAAAGTATTGAATATGTCAATGATCTATTAGATACAAAATTAAAAGTTTAAAGACCTATTAAACACTTTTTAGAGTTTAAAGACCTATTGGACACAAAATTAAAAGTTTAGGAACTTATTAAACAACTTTTAAAGTTTAGAGACCAAATAGATAAAAACATAAAAACTCATCGACTAAACTTGTAATTTAAATTAGAATTAAAGTCTTAAGGGTATAAACCAAGCTTTTAAAAGTTTAGGGCATTTAGACAAGTACAAACGAATTAATGCACACAAAATCACCAAAATTAATTCAATCTCATCATTTAAGGAAAGAAATATGGGCCAAGGCCCATTGAACCGCAAATATTCTTTGGGCTTGGGCCAAGTTATCTCAATCTCTAATAGGAATACAATGGCCCAATTTATACGCTCCATTCATTGGGTCGAACTTGGGCTCAGGCTTCAATCAATTTGTTGGGTTAGGTCTCTAGATTGAGACAATTAGATCATTGTTTTTAAATTTCTTAGTCTATATTTTATTAAAATTTATTGGATTAATATTTTTATTTAATTTGATTAAAAAAATTTAGTAAAATTTAGTACTCTTTTCTCAACAACGTAATCCCCCCCCCCCCCCCCCCAAAATTTAAAGCAATAAGGTACTTGTAAAAAGTCAAATTGTAGATTTAAATTCATTTACTTCTTTAAAAAAAATAATTTTTACAACTCTGAAATTAAATGATGATATGTTAGGCTGAACGATCCAAATGTTGACTTTTGTACAAGGGTAAGTTTTCGATATGAATTTGGACCGAATCCTAGTCGACATTTATAGCACATCCTATCTAATGGACTAATAACCAATATGACAATTAGGTTTTACAAGTCCCAACTCCCATGCTCCAACCATGATTTTGAATATATATATATATATAGATGTATTCTAAAAGCATATTGGTTTCCCATGTTTTTAGCATATTGGTTTCCCAAGTTAAATGAAAACAGGACATTTTGATATTATGATCAATAAAGTTTGCCCATGCCATTTCAAAAGAAAAGACAAAGCCTTTTCCAAATTTTGGTTAAAAGGTCAATTTTACATGTTTGGAGCTTCATCCAACAATCTATAAGGCAACCTTTTGTTAGGTCATCTTTACTTTGCTTGGTTTTAAAGTTGGAATCTTTTTTTGTTTTTTTGACAAATTTCTATGCTAAATAGATTGCTTTAACAATAAAGGTTTTGTAAATAATAAGGAAAAAACTCACTTTCACCCATGTGATTTAGTTGCATAAATCAATTTCAATTTCATCAATTCGATTCAAAGATTGTAATTAATATTTTTTTTAATTAAAATCCAACCAATAAAATACGAACGAAAAATCATTTTCACTTGTATGAGTAACCATGAGAATTTTATTAAATGTCCAAACCTAAATCACACTATAAAAATAATTACTCATATTCGACTAACCAAAAAATTTCTTATAGTTCAACATTCAATTCTGATGAAATAAAAATATTAAAAATTAAATTTGACAAACTCATCCGAGTACAAGGGTAAATATTCATTTTCCCCCTCAAATAATAATCTGATTGGAGTAAGTTTTTACACAGATTGAAAAAGGATTTTTCATTTCAATTATTGAGATAAAATTACATTGAATTAAAACAAAAAAGATATTGACAAAATGAAGAATATATGATGTGTTAGTCCTTTTTTTTTTTTTTTTTTTAAAAAAGTAACAAATAATGAGTGTCTGTATAAAGCTTAGACAATATGATGCAGCCTTCTATCATCATCTTCAAAGCTTGAAATATCATCATCATCATCATCATCAGAATCCTAATTCAAACACAATAACAAAACTCTCAGTCAGCCATGGAAAGACCTCAACTTTCCCCCCCTTCTCTTGGTTTTCAAAATAAAAGTTTTTTTAAAAAAATTAAAAACTCACCTGATTTCGATATTGATACCGATACCGATTTCGATGAACGCTGTTTTGAATGGCAGTGATTGTTCGAATTATCACGTACATAGGAAAAATAATTCCACTCGCTCTTAAAACAAGCACCTACAAACAAAAGCACACAATGCAAACACTTAATCAATATATCTTTTCTATGTACACAATTCTAAAATAGGTTAAAATACTATTTTAGTCTCCATATTTTGAGACTTATTCTTTTTCGATCCTTGTACTTCCAAATGTTCAGATATAATCCCTATATTTCAAATAAATCTTAAAATGAGTCTCTCTCTCCTACTAGCTTATGGTTAACTTTACTATATAAAAATATCTAGTCTCTATACGCCTTCTCTTGCTATAAATTTTAGAAATATGACATTGTGTATTTTTTGAATGGAAATTTGGACATTTCAAAGTAAATGGACTAAAATGATATGCATCTCGAAGTACAGGGACCAAAATGTTATTTTAACCTTAAAATATAATTCTCGAACACAGGGCGAATCAAATCGAATCAAATTGGGTACTCACCGTGGCAAGTGTAAATGGGTACTCTGCAGTGCCAACAGCAACCACATCATAGAAATGTCTCACCAACAATACTAAAGTAAACTGCATTAAAAAAAATTAAATTAAAATATAAATGTGAACTTTTATAAAGTCACAAGGGAATCTTAGTATCAAAAGAGTAAATTTGTTTTTAAAAATTTTAAGGCAAAAAGAAAAGTAGCTGAGGAAAGTGATGGTAGGCTGCTAGGGCTAACCGTTATTTGTTGGGTTGGTGAGCTACATTATACTATTTTTTCTTAGTATAGATTTTAATTAAGGTTTCAATGATAGCCAACCCCACCAATAAGTTTTACCTTTTTATTAAAAAAAATACTATTTTTTTTCTTAAATTCAAAATTTATATTAAAAAAACAGAAGTTAAACTACCATTATAGTTATGGAAGTTTCAAATTTGTGTTTAATAGGTCCCTCAGTGGCTACTAAGTCTCTAAATTTTCGATTTAGTGTCTAGTAGGTCCTTCAACTTTTCAACTTTTAATTTTGTGTCTAATAGGTCCTTGCCAATTCAACATTTTTTTTAAAACTCACGGATCTATTGTATACAATATTGAAAGTTTGAGGGTCCTTTTATATCTAATAGATCTGTTAATTTTAAAAAATATTGAATATATCAAGAACCTACTAGACACAAAATTGAAAATTTAAGGATTGATTAGACACTTTTAAGGTTCAATGACCTATTAGACACAAAATTTAAATTTTACAGACTTATTAAACACTTTTTAAAGTTTAGAAACTTATTAGACACAAACTTAAAAATTCAATCACTAAACTTTTAATTAAAAAAAAAAAAAAAGAAGTAGGTATTCAAAACTACAAAGATTACTCATATTTAACTAGTTGAGTTAAATAATTAAAAAACAAATAATAGTGGGTGGAATTAGAAGAAAAAAAATGAAGTTAGTGTTTGGCATAATGACTTCCAATTATGTAGTGGTAAGTTACACCCACTCTATTTTTATGATAATGTAGCAATCAGACTTTGTTCATATAATGGGCTTAGCACTAATTCAAACCCTACTTTACATTTTAATGCTTAGGGAAATAATAAAGCCTTCACTTTTGACTGATCATGTGTTCAATTCTTCTCCCATAATTATTATGGTCTTGCATTAATTGAGTTTAGAATTTTTCATGTTTTTTTAAAAAAAAAAAAAAATAATAAAAAGATTTTTATATATATAGAAAACATGTTTGAATAACTCGCTCTTTCAAAAGGATGAAATCGATATTCTACTAGTCAAATTTCAATTCGTTGTTTTAAAAAACTTGTTGCTCGACTCGAACATTATTCCTAGGACAAAATTGTGTTTGTGGGTACTAACCCTATATGTTGGATTTAGGCCTTTGGTGTTGAGTTTGAATGTTCCTACTCCTTTGTGGCTAGTATAATTGGGCACTAATCTTTTTCAATATATTTTCAACGCTCCACTCATAAGTCAAAAATCAATTTGACTAGTGAATGGTTAATATTAATTTTTTTTTTAAATGATAGCACAAAAGTTCAATTTTTTTCCCTTTTAAGTATTACAATACAGTGGGAGGAGCGATTCTAACCTAAACGTACCAATTTTCTTTTTTTAAAAAAATTACTAATGTCTTAACTAGTTAGATCATGTTCACGTTGGCACAAAGGCTCAACTTTATAACTTATATTAAAATTATAAGTTTGATCTTTGAACTTTGAAGATTCTATTTAATACATCTTTAAACTTTTAATTTCGTGTTTAATGAGTCCGTAAACTGAAAAAAAAAATTCTAATTGATATTTCAACACTTAATTTCGTGTTTAGAGGTCTATCAAATTGAAAATTCAAAGTTCAAAGACCTACCCAACACAATTCAGAACGATTAAGGACCAAACTAGTAACTTAAACTTTAAACCACTAATAAATCTAAAAATTTAAACTAGTAGATTACGATTAAATTAAATATTTTCCAGTACATTCTCTAATCACATTTGTTAGAAAATCTATTAGAAGAAGGCTTGAAAAAAGGGAAGAGAAGATTCATTGACTTAATTAAAAAAAGAGGAACTTACGGTGAGAGCAACGGATTTACAACAGGAGGCACCTCGGTCAGCGGTGGTGGAGCAGGCGGAGTCCGACGCGCCGCCGTCAGCGGGCGGCGACGCGGGCTCCGCCGCCTCTTCCTGCTCGCTTCTCGGGATTTGCACACTATCCCTGCAAATTAGTTTTTAAAATTTTCAATTCCATTTAATTTAATTCCTCGATGTTCCTAAAAATCGCCAGCAGAGCCGATGAATTGGCTGTAAAGCATGTCTGGCTCGCGCATTAAGAAATTTCTCATTTCCGTTACAGACTGGGTAGCATAGCACATTGAAATTACCCCCCCCCCCAAAAAAAGAAGCTAAATTATAAAAATTACCAAACTTTGTCTTTCTTAAAAAAGTAACTCATATTCTTTCAAAAGTTACCACCAATCTTGGACCTTTTTTAATGTTTCAAAATTACTATTGAAATAAAAAATTTATTATAATATTGAATGAAAAGTCGACGTGACAGAACGTCGTGCGTAATTCAGATGAGTGTCTCATCTACTGTCCCATCATTTTAAGTCACCTTTATGTATACTTTTCGACTAACATTTTTTTGAATTTCTACTCTAATAATAGTTTTTTGAAACGTTTTATGAAAAGTGAAAAGTAATATTATAATTTTATTTTTAAATAAAAGATAAAGTTTAAGGATATTTTTTATAATGTAGCAAAAAAGAAACTATTTGAAGTAAAATGAAGAAAGGAAAAAAATACCTAATGGTGACACCTGATTCGGCGTGTTGAGGCTTCTTAGAAGGTGCAGTATAGCCTGGTTCGTAATTCTGCCAAAAAAAAACATTTTTTTTAAAATTTTCTTTCTTCATTTTGACAAAAAAAAAAGCATTAATAATAAATTCATAATAGTGCGCGGAGAAGTCAGAAAACTTGTGACCAATATAAAAGATTTAAATCTTGGAATATTCTCCAGACATTTATTTATTGTATTTTACTCTTTAAAATTTTTAAATTTTTAAATACAAAGAAAAACTATCGTAGTATTTAATGTCTTTTCTTCAAACATTACATATCTAAACTGAAAATTCCAACTTCTTGTTCTTAAAGTTGAATTTTATATTTAGTTCATTCTTCATTCCCAGTATTTGTAATTGATTTTTTATCCCTCATAATATAAATTTTAAATATTTATTTAGAACATATTTGAGAGTAATCTAAAAATTGTTAAAACTTACTTTTGTCGTATTCAAAATCACTCTAAAACATGCTTTAATTATTCAAAATCAATTTTTATGGTATGAAAATTATAGTGTAAATTCAAACGTTAATGTTAGTGAATTTGACAAATAATACACCGAAAACTTTGCCTATAAATGGGAAGTTTGAATTATAACGTTGGTCTTAAAATGCATATATACATACATTAATTGGTTAAATTAACAAAATACCTGTTATGGTCAGGTTGCTATTAAATAACACATTAAAATCTTTCTTTTTTTTTTTAATTTTTTTCTTTTAAAAAAACTATTTTTAAATTAAAAATTCGTAAATTAAATAGAATGTTTTAGAAGCTAAATAACTAAACTTTAGGGGAGTTTGAAAGTTCAACTTTATGAACAGAGAGAGACTTGAACACAAAGAAAAAGACGAATTCCAGAATCCCATAGGATTTTACACACAGAAAGAAAACCAAACCCAAAACTTCTTTCCCCTTTTCAAAATTTTATTTGTACAGCTCCAGAAATCAAAAATCAAAATCAAAAAGAAAAAAATCAACGCTCAATCCAGTAAAATAACCCCCCCCCCCCCAAAAAAAAAAAAATCCAAAACTGTGCTTAAAAAAACCCATTACAGAGCCCCAGAAAACAAGTTTAAAGTCTGAAAAACTCAAAATCAACAAAAACCCACTTAAAATTATGAAGAAAAAAACCGACCCAGAAACTCAAAAATCAAAAAAAGGAAAAAAAATCGAACCTGGAGACAAATTTCACAGATTGTACTGCCCTTTTCGCTGCACCATCTCTGAATACAATCTCTATGAGCAAACTGAAAAAACCCAAAAGAAAAAAAAGAAAATCAAAATTAACCTTCAAACAAGAAGAAGAAGAAGAAGTAATTGATGGGTTTTTGAATTTTGGTGTTACCTTAATGGTGCCTGAACAGGCACAGGGGGCTTCAAGTTGTAGGGCACTTTCGAATTCCTCTTCGTGGCAAATCCTACAGCGAGAGACATCGTAGGACGTTTGAAATTGAAAGTCCTCCACGTACAGAATCACTTCGCCCATCGACCAATTTTTGAAATTTTGTTTTTTAAAGAAAAAAAAATCTCTGTTTTTATTCAAAAACTCTGTCCAATTCTCGGTTCCCTTCCCTCTTTTGTGGATTCTCAGCTTTAAATAAAAGAAAGTGAGTGTGAATTTCCCAAAACGCCCTTCAGTTTTTTTTTTTTTTTTTTTTTTGGTTGGGGGACCGACGTGGACTTTTAGACGCGTTTGGATGGAGGACCTTAACACAACGCCAGTTCATAAATTGGGAGTATGAAATTATGAATATGAATGAACACAATAACCCATGGAAGTCAAGTCAAATAACTCGGAAGTTTTGGGTTTTTTTTTTTAATTAAATTTTATCTGATTCGGCGAGATAATGAAATCATTTATGATTCATTAAGATATATGGATGATTTTATTTTAGGGGGCTCAATTTCAAATTGTGTTTATTGTTTACTAAATGGTGAGTCGTTAGGTATGTTTATTGGATAAACGTTGATCAATTGGTGCAATATGATAAAAAGAAGTAAATCAAAATAAAGTAGGACGTGTAATGCATCTTTTTTTAAGAATGGTATGAAATTTTTTTCATAGGTTTGTTATGAGTGAAATTGGACCAACAAGAATAAACTGACTAAAAAGTTAAAATAAAAGACCAAACGGGGAAAAAAAGCTTAATATGAAGTCAAAAACAGACCAAAACCAAAAGAGAACCAACCCAGAACATGAAAGGACGAAGAAACGAGCTTGGGCCGAAGCCCCAAGCCCGTGTTCGGTCGAGGTCGACCACATGGCAAGACCTTCCTTTAGGCCTTGCCTTAGTCCGTGATGGCTCATGTAATCCCGATCCAACCTCATTTAGTCTTTTCGTTCCCAATTGAAGACGAAAACTCACGCAAAACCCTAATTAGGAAAGTATTTAAGCTCTCTCTTGAGGGGAGAGCAAGGTAAGCTCATTCTAGCCACCTAAACTTTTAGAACTCCCTAATTCTCTCTAAAGAATTCTCTCATACTTAAGCATCGGAGCTTATGTGCCCTACACCACACTGGTGTCCAGGTTTTTCTTATCTTGCAGATCGCATTCTTCCTTCAATAATATAAATTCACTATTGTTGTCATGTGGAGATCATGTGAGATTTCTCTTGTCCAAAATTTGACAACAACAAGGTTGATTGAAACGCCTCCAAATTTTAACCTAACTTAAGGACAATACTAAACTTACAACCAATATGTCCCAAAAATTTTGGCAGCATAACGGCGTAATTATGACTCTACCAAAAATTTTCTTACACCTGTTAAACAAGAAAACCACAATCCCTTAAATAAGAGTAACTACACATAACCACCACGCTTCATGGCCACAGTTCAGCATACCCAAACTTCTAGAATAAGCAGATTCTCAACAACTTTTACATTCTTAATTTAATTAAACTAGCAAGAACAGGAGTAGACTTCTAGCATCAAAACTTCTATTCCATGT
Source organism: Trichosanthes truncata (assembly GCA_033996785.1). NCBI lineage: Eukaryota > Viridiplantae > Streptophyta > Magnoliopsida > Cucurbitales > Cucurbitaceae > Trichosanthes > Trichosanthes truncata. Next base: position 8,369,089 of record JAWPNB010000007.1, read on the forward strand.
CCTAAGTCCTACCAAAGGAATATATTCACAACTTCAGAATACAAGAAAAGAAACTATAAATAATAGAAAGTGACGTCTATACCTAACATCTATTCAAAAACAACTAGAGCCCTATCATGCAATCCAAGCAAAACTCCTAATAAAATACATGTAAACTAATGGTGTCCTTTCAGCGTGTCTCCTCATCAGCATCACTAGGTTCACCGTATTCGTCATCACCTCCAAAATCTGGCGGTGGGTCAGTACATAATGCATACCAAGTAAGTAGCTCACACCTGGTGAGCCACTAAGCATCGGACATCAAGCAACATATTGTTCACACGCATCCAAACATGCTTATTCAAAGTAATATCGCAAACATCATGCTTCACATACATAAACCAGTAAAATACGCATAAGACTCGACTAACACATGAATTATCGCATCATGTCATGCACCTAACACATGAATTCTCGCACCATACCATGCTCGCTCAGTTTTACTCAACACTCATGTTTAGCCCTCACCCAGACTCTCCAAGACTAACCTTTCGGGAAGCATCAACCCCTGACCACTGTTACTAGAGCCTCAACACTTCTCTATGGAGCTCGGTGTTTGACCATTGACCAATGTTACCAAGGCCCCCGAACTGTGCATCGCCCCTTGACCATTTGTACCCAAGGTGCACCTATGACTTAGCAATGCATTGGCCCTTTCCCAGGTGCCCAACGCATGCTTTGTAGACTCATCACATCGACCATTGACCATTTGTACTGAAGATCTTAATGCTCCTCTTATTCAAATGGTGACAATACCACCCCTCGACCATTTGTGCCAGAGGTACACTGGTGCTCACCCTATAATCCTTAGTAAACTCATAAGGTCCGCTGACCTCCTTACAACCTCACTACATGCATGTTCCCTAAGCATGCTATTAAACCATGTCTCATGCCAAACAACACTTGCTCATACATATATTTCAAGCTCAATTAATCAACAAGCTAACATCACATAAACTTCACAAGTCATTCAAGCATGCTCGTCAAAAGCTCAAAAACATAAAATGGATATAACGCGCACAAATCAAGCAAGAAACATATATCATGCTGCTCACAATCAAACAGACCCACCAAGTAGAAACTACTTACCTAAAGCACTCCTAAAAATATTCCAAGGGTTCCTAAACCAAGAGAATAAGTTTCAAAGGCCATACTTAGTTTGAAAATCTTTTAAACAACTACCACAAGTTCAAAAAGGGGTATACTTACTTAGATACGGCCTTAAAATGCTAAAGCAAACACTTTAGACCCAATCCAAACAAAATAGCTCGAAACCTCGTTGGTCGATGTTCGAATAAGCTCCTTTTTGCTAAACCTCTTTGATGGCTTATGGGTAAACCAAAACAAAGCTATTCGGGTTATGGGTCATGGTCAACAGTATTCAAAACTACAATTAAAAAGTATTTGAGCATTAGAAAGTAATCTAAGACACTCTAATTCAGTCTGAATGAGTTTAAGGGGTGCTAACCTTGCAAAAACAGGCCTAACGCCATGCTGAATCGTGTTCGAGAGTGTTTGAATCAACTCCAAACTACAAATTGAAGGTTCCTACACATTAAAACCTAAGCCATAACACCTAAAGTGTTTTGCAGTTTTGGAACTTACCGAATGAGTCCTTACACTTGATGTTTGCTATTCGAAGGTGTTCAAATCGATTCTAAACTGCAAACTGAAGGTCTCTATGAGTTAGAACCTAAATTACAACACTTGAAAGGAGTTCTAAAGGGTTTAAAACATGTCAAAACTTACCAAACAGCGCCAAACAGACTGAAGGCTTGCTGGAAAACACGATTTCAACACCAAACTTCTTTGAATGCAGTTAGTTGATGTCCAAATAAGCCTAAAATCGTAAAACAAAGATGTTTAAGGCATGGGTAATCCAAAATTAAGGTCGATTGGGCATGGGTATGTGACAAACCTCGTCGAATCGAAGAGAATCACATTGAATCAACCAAAATTTATTGGGAAACGCACCAAAACACTGCAATCCACTAATCCTCAGTCACCAACGCCCCGATCTGCAGGTTGCAATTGCCCAGCACACGCAAGAGGAACACGCCACGCTTAAAACATAGTCGAGTCTCGTTGAAGATGAAGCAATCGCATGGGTTTTACGCGAACACCATGATGTCGCCGAAAACAATACGCATTGCCGCCGGACAAGGGTTAGACGGGGCGAAGGTGGGTTGGCTGGAAATGAAGCAGACGTGAAGAAAACGAAAGAGAGGGGGGCAGCTGGTTATGCGTGAGAAAGACGGAAGAAGATGAATAAGAGGGAAAAAGATGGGGCTAGGGTTTTTTTTTTTTTTTACTAAGTTCCTTAAGCCTTTTCTTTTAACTAAACAAAAAACTCAAATTTAAACTCCCCAGAACCTCCAAATAAGGATCCTAAAAGATTTGGAGAAAATCTAATTAAAATGGAATTTTAAGTTCCTTTTTAAATTTGGAAAAAAAATCTTATCAAGAATTAAATCCTTAAACCTTTGAATTAAAGATTAAATTAAAAAAACTCTTTTCCTAAAATTACAGAACTTCAACAAATAGCTAAGTCCAAATAATCCATAATTAATGGACCATAAGAGATTTAAGACAACAACCAACTCCAAAATAAGCAAATTTTTTAACGTAGGGCATTACATTGATTCACTTTACTTGTTTAATTGTTTATTTTCTTATGTCATTTGTATGTCGCATTGTGCCAAATCAACCAACATTTGTCTAATAAACATATTACATTATCATTTAGTTAGCAATGTTAATGATGGAAGCTACCTAGAATTACAATTTAAAGTTCATAAACGTAATTGAACTTGTTTATAAAATTTTAGAATTAAATAAATATAAGAATATACAATTTAACCTTTTCTTTTTAAAAATTTATGCCAAAATATTATTAGTGAAGGATCATTTTATATTTGAGTGAAGGAGAGAGATGCTTAGCATTTTATCTACATAGATTTATCTTGCTTATTTCCATATTGTTTATTGTAATTAAAGTAATCTATGGGAGAAACAACTATTTTGTTGGAGGATGTAAGCATAGTCTCACATCAACTAGAAACAAGTAAGATCCATAGTACCTAAGAACATATCACATTTCTATTAGTATTGTCCTTTGGTGAAACTATAATCAAGCTCCTACGAGTTTGGTTTTGCAATGGATAATATTATATCATTATAGGAATACCGTGAGGTTGTTATCCAACATGTGGAAGGTTCAAAACGATGTCAACATAACTCGAATAAGAAGGTTCTTCAAATATTGCGTCAATGGTTGATATGGAGAGTTCATGACTTCGAAAATGACTTAAGTTTAAGTCAATGACTTAAATTTAATTGCTTATTAATGAAGGAGATTGAGAGTTCTTTGACGTCTAAGATAGGTTGTGAGGAATTAAATTAGAGTAGACTTTAAGGTCTAATCACTCATATAGTGACTTCCAACTTAATTTATATCAAATAAAAGTTTGATAAGAGGAAAAAAAATCATGGAGATGTGAAAATTCTAGAATATTCAAATATTTTTGTTGATCTATTATTAAAAATAGATTATCTTTTGTTTTTATATTTTTAAATTTGTGTCAATTTCCATGTCATACTTTTCAAAGTTTCAACTTTTGTTTGATGTACTTAATTCTAAAGTCTTTACACTATTAATAAGTGGTATTAAATACAATGAAAAATGACATGATGAAGTAATAAATAAAATTTGACATATGATAGCACACAAAAGTGAGCTATTTTTAAACTTATATTATTGCTAGTTTATGGTTTTAAAGTGTACTTTCATTCACTTAATTTATTCATTTTGTAGGGTTTGAACAAATACGGTGAAATCGAGCATTCGAAGAAGATAGTGGAATATTTAGAATGTAAAGGTGTGTTTTGGAGCTTCGGAATTAAGAAGAAACTATGCTGCAGCTATGGAATCCGAGAGGATGGCGTTGAGACGCTGTCTATAGCGTCTCAACGCTATAAACGTGTGCATCCAAACTTCAATTCCCGTAGAAGTAGCATTGAGACGCCACTTTTGGGCGCTCAACGCTCAAAACAAGCGTGTCAGGCTCTTTCCGTCCGTAGCATTGAGACATTGTGTGTAGCGTCTCAACACTACCTCGATATTCCTTCTTTACTATGCAAATTAGGTCACAGCGTCTCGACGTTGTCCCTACCGTCTCGACGCTGTCCCGATAGTTATAAATAGAACTTTTTGGCTGCGAATTCGGGGAGACCATTTGGAGGGGACCAATCCATAGTCGATTTTTATCTCATAATTGGGACTAAGGGAGTATTCTTGAGAGCCAAGGAAGACATTCAAGGCTCGAGATCGCGACATATCACGACGGGAACGAGTGTGGCACTCGTCAGAGAGTTTTTTCCTTCTTTCCTATTTATTTCGTAGTTTTTGTTTTTAGACTTCTGTATGAGTTTAAAGTTGTAATTGTAAATTTGAGTGACTGAACTCAATTTTAGACTTGGTATTTTTGGATTATTGGTTTAATCCTTGAACTTATTATATTTCAACATCTATTTATACTTACTCATAATTATTGTGTAATCTTTTGGTGAAAGGTTAGCTTAGTATAACTTTAGTTTAGCTTGAGGAAGTAGACTTAAGTTTAGATTCATTTGTATAACTAGTAAACATTTGCATGAGAATGAATTGCTTGCTAATAGAAGTCGTTAGGAGAAGTTTCGTAATGTCATGCTTTGTTATGAAATCAGACTGGAAGGTTGATGCACTAATTAAGCATGAGATTTAGTCGAGGCTTGGGAGAGAATTAAATATCTTTGTAACTTCCTGGCATATAAATGTTACATGTATGATTTATTTCGTGGATTGACCAAAATTAGTGTTAACTTGCCATAACCAATGTCTAAAGGGGTTCCGTCTAAGTGTCTCCAACATTGTAAATACGTAGTTATTTTTACCTTCATTTCCCTTCTTGATTTTAAGTTCTCTAGATAAAGTTAAGTGTGAATAACTATGATACTTAATTAAATCTAAGAAATACAATCATTAAGATCAACCCTGACCACTACTACTGTAAATTTTAGAAGTCTAAATTTATATATATATTTAATAGAGCCTTCGACAAGTTCTTCGTCAACGAAGTAATAAATAAAATTTTCACCCTTATTAATAATTAGAACTGGATGAATATAACACCTATCGATTAAATTATAAGAAACGAGAATTTGAGTTCTCTAATGTAATATATTAAAATAAAGCTATGGAGGAGTTTTTTTTTTTTTTTAATGGTTTCCACTCTAATGGATCAAAACACCATAAAGCCCTCCACTTGAATTTAAGAATTTTTAGGATTTGATCGGAATTAAAAGAGTTGTTTAAGGAAGATTCAAGAATAATTGTAGGTTCCTTTTCAAAAAAAAAAATAATAATTGTAGGTTATTTGCACAAATAGGAAAATGATTCATCCAATCTTTTTAGTATTTTGGATAAGACTTTTCTTTTCACATAAATGATTCTCTGCCTCTACCTTCTCTCCAATTATAAAAGGAATTTAAAGTATATTCACATTTTATATATCCTTGTTTAATTATTTTTTTTCAAATTTAAAATTAGTTTTCTAATTTCGAGTACTTGAGTGGCTTTTTCATATAATAGTTAATTGACAAGAGTGGTAGGCTTTCATTTCAAAAAAGTAAATATGGGTTCATTCATTAATTAATGGCTAAATTATAAAAAATATCACTAAATTTTGTACTTTATTTCAAAAATACCCTTAAAATTTCAAAAGTTCCATTAATATTCTTAAACTTTCAACAAAATTTCAAGAATACTTTACTGTTAGTTTTGGATGGAAACCGTTAGTACTTTGTTTCAAAACTACTCCTAAACTTTCAAAAGTTTCATTAATACCTTTGAACTTTTAAAAAAAAGTTCAAAAATATCCTTAAACTTTTAAAAAAAGTTCAAAAATACCCTTACTGTTAATATATGCACAGAATTGTTAGTACCTCGTTTTAAAATACCCATAAACTTTCAAAAGTTGTATTAATACCTTTAACCTTAAAAAAAAGTTTAAAAATGCTCTTATCGTAAGTATATGAACAAAAAACATTTATCTACACCTCATTACCTCCCTCTTCTATTTCTTCTCTCTCTTGATTTACTTCAATCTATGGCCTAGCGCTTCTCTATTTTTCCTCTTTTTTGTTCCCTTTCTTTATTGATACTCTTTTTACTCTCTTCTTCCATTTTTCAATCTCTAAAACTATCCCCTTCAATCAAGGTATATAGACTATAGCAAGAAGAAATGAGAAAATGGAACCACCAAGGGACCACAAGACTTAAATGCTTTAACAAGGTTGTACGTTAGTAATTTGAGTTAGCATGTTTGAGTTTAATACACAAAAAGAGAGACATGTTTAGAATTTGAGTCATAATTTTGAGGACATCTAGTGAGAGGGAAAAGAAAGAAAACATATGCATTACCAAATTTGTAGCGGATGAATATTTTATAAATCATTTTTGCAGTTCAAATCAGTCTATTTGTTATGGTCAGTTAAGAAAGATCGTCATGATTGAGAATTGGACAAATTGATAAAAAATGAGGGTATCTATATGAAAAAAAATGAGAGTATCTATATGAGTTGTTTTCAAATTGGTTCTTTTCCAATTCAAAATAACTTCAAAGACATTAACTATTTGGGTGTTGAAATTTCTTATATTGATGTTTGGGCATGCTTAGAAATAATAGATAGCTCTTCCTGTTTATTTAAAGTTCTAATATTTAAAAATATAGGAGAAATGATGAAGTTTTAGATATTAAAAAATAGACGAAAAGAGTAAGAGGGTAATGAAAAAAAAGAAAAAAAAAAGAAAAATAGAGAAGTGTTAAGCCATAGATTGAAGCAAATAAGGACAAAGAGGAAATAGAAGAGAGAGGTAATCGGATGTAGATAAATAGTTTTTGTCCATTTACTAATCGTAATGACATTTTTTAACTTTTTTTTAAGGTTAAGGGTATTAATGTGAAAATTCAAAGGTATTTTTAAAATGAAGTACTAACAATTTCTGTCCATATATTAATGGAAATGATTTTTTTGAACTTTTTTTGAAAGTTTAAGGGTATTAATGAAACCTTTAAAAGTTTAGAGGTGTTTTTGAAACAAAGTACAAAGTTTATGAATATTTTTGAAACAAAGTACTAACAGTTTCCATCCAAAACCAAAGGTAAGGATATTTTTGAACTTTTTTTGAAAGTTTAAGGGTATTAATGAAACTTTTGAAAGTTCATGAGTATTTTTAAAACAAAGTACAAAGTTCAGGGGTATTTTCTATAATTTAGCCTTAATTAATTAGTAAATAGTGTTAAAAAAAATCATGGATGATTTGTCTCCATCCCGTTCAGAATAAGCAAAATTAGAGAACATTTGTGAACTTATAATTACTTATTAAGAAAATATCTAAATGATTAAATAAATTTGTCACATAAAATAGTTTTAAACAATTTTAGGGTTCATGTAATGAGCAATCATTTGTTGGTGGTGTTGTTGTTTTTTAAAAATTACAAAGTTTGGTCTTTAATTTGTGTCTATTTGGATTGTTCACACGAGATTTCAACAAAAAAATTTAATTCGTGGAAAGAACATGATTTTATTGAATTTTGTGAAGTGTTACAATATCTAATATTTATCTTATGATTCTTTCTCTCAAGTATGTAAGCTTTGGGCTTTGGCTTGTTGATTTTCTTAGATCGGCCTGTTAGCTTGTTGATCTTCTTAGATCGACTTGCTGACTTGTTGATCTTGGATCGGCCTATCGACTTGTTGATCTTCTTGGATCGACATGTTGGCTTGTTGATCTTGGATTAGCCTACAGACTTGTTGATCTTCTTGAAGTCTTCTGAGTCTTGAACCTTATGAATTTTGAATCTCGGATCTTTTTGAATTTTCTAGATTCTTGTTAGCTTTACGAGCTTCAATCATACGACTATATATTTTGATGATAACAAACCTATGAATTACTAATGATTTTAGTGTTTTAAAGTATCCACAATGTAGAGCTCGAAAAGACGATTCCATCGCATTTTGAATCGCTCAAATCGGACATCAAACGAGAAAGTTATGGGCAAAAGAAGATTGAGAAAAACTGCTATTTAGCAATGACGTGAACAAATAATATTGCGACACGTGGCATTTTAAAATAGCCATTAGAGGCATTTTTAAATTATTTTTTAATCATTATTTTGTCATTTTTTTCCCAAATTTCCTCCACCCTTGATCCATCTTAACCTAGATCTAATGGCTCAAACGTATTCCTTACAACTCCATTTAAACATCATTTTCTCTTTCATTTCACAACTCTCATCCCCAAAAATTACTGAAATTTTCTCTCAAACATTCTCCATTGTTGATCATTCTTCAAAGCTCCATCCTTTTATATTTTTCCTGTGAGAAAATTTTATATGAGAGATTAGATTGTTCCTTTTGAGCTAAAACTTGTAAACCTACTCTTTGTGAGAGTTTCTTTGTGGGTCTTTAAATTATTTCACTATTTCAATTGGGTTTTGTATTAAGGTGTGGGTACACCTTGGGATTTTGAGTGAGCGGTTTAATCTTGAACCCGAAAAAGGATTTGTAGTGGTTTGATCATGTACCCGGTAAAAGGATCGTAGTGGTTTAATCATGAACCCGTTAAAAGGATCGATATAGGTTGGATCCTGAACCTACAGAAGGATCAGTTGGGGGTTGACTCTTGAACCCTTAAAAAGAGTGCCAATCGGTTTGGTTCTCACTTGTAAGGGGATCATCACAATAAAATACCTAAGAAGGAGTCTTGGGGAGTGGAGTAGGGATTTCCGAACCACTATAAAAAATTTCAGTGTTATCTCTTCCTCTCTATTCTTTTAAATTTTCGTTGCTCAATATTTTTGTGAGTAGATTGCATGCTTAGGAAAATTGTTCTATATTTCTAGAATTTTTTTGGGTGTTTATTTTGATTAGTTTGGATTACATTATTCTATTTTAATTCTTTAAAAAAAAGTTTTAATTTTTTTAAGCAACCCTATTCACCCCCCTCTAGTGTTGCCATACAATCCTACAATTCTGACTCTTGAAGTTTCTGAATTCTATGGATTCTAAATTCTCTGAATTCTGTCTCCTCTGTATGGCTTCAAGTTAAGGGTGACCTCCTCTATTTATAGAGTTTGATGAACTTTGTATGGACTTGGGCATGGTTGACTTTGGGCCCAAAATTTAGGCTTAGACTTATTTAAGCTTAATTCAATCCTTTTCAATAAGCTTGAATTATTTGTTTCAATTCTTTAATGATCTCGAACTAAACTAGTGTCGGGTCCAGCTACCATGTGGCATAATTTGATTGGACTAGCTTAAGTCATCCAATGGATCAATGCTAGACATGTGACATTATTTGATTTGTCAATTTTTCATGTCTTTTAATTTAATTTCAAGACATGTGTAAATTTGTAATTGGTCCCAAATTTATTTTATCATTAATTTAAATTAATGATGTGACAATTTGTGATTGGCCGAAATTTCTCATTCGACGTGGATATCTAAAATTTTAAAAGTATCTAATGAGTCTATGAACTTTCAATTTTGTGTCTAATAGGTTTCTGAACTTTAAAAAGTATCTAATAAGTTCTTAATTTTTTAATTTTGTGTCCAATAAGTGTCCTTGAATTTTCAATGTTATGTCTAATAGGTCTTTGGCCTATTTTACATTTTTGAAAATTCACGAACCTACTAGTCACGGAATTGAAAGGTTAGGAAAGTTCAATTTTATAACTAATAGATTAATTAATTTTTAAAATTTTTTAATATGTTAGAGATCTATTAGACACAAAATTGAAAGTTCAAAGATCTATTGGATATTTTTAAAACTCAGAGACCTATTAACACAAAATTTAAAGTTCAAAAACTTATTAGACACTTCTTAAAGTTTATGAATCTTTTAAACACAAACTTAAAAGTTTAGACCCCCATTTGATAATCATTTGGTTTTGGTTTTGGTTTTTAGTTTTTGAAAATTGTACTTGTTTTCTCATCATTTCTCTACAATTCTCTTCAATGACTTTTATCTTTCTGAAGAAAATATTTGAATGCTTAACCAAACTCCAAAAACAAAAATAAGTTTTTGAAAACTATTTTTTTTTTAGTTTTCAAAATTTAAGTTGGTTTTTGAGGTAAAATGTGGATAACAAAACAAGAAAACCTATAAGTAGAAGTAGTATTTATACACTTACTTTTAAAAAACCAAATAGTTATCAGAATTAAAGTTGTAATTTAACCCCTTTTTTTCTATGAAAGATTCAAAAGCTTTTTCACTTGTAAAAAAGAATAAAGGTATTTTCTATAAAACCCCATTCTCAAAGATGCTTTAATTCATGATTGGAGAAGAATATTTGGATAAGAAACCACTCCCATCTTTGCCCATCTCCACACTCCTTTTGGATTCCTTTTTGGTATGTTTCATTGTGTCAACTTTCTCTTACTATTTATTGGACGTTTTGTTGCTCGATATCAAAATTAAAAATTTAAAAAAAAAAAAAAAGTGTTGTTGAGAATGTAACAATTGTATTGGAATATGCATACATCAATTTCAAACGTCTAAAATTGAAAAACACATGTTTTCGTACATTAGAATGGAAAATATGTCAATACAATTTACATATGAATAAAAAGTATGGAATTAAAAGACTTGAGAATATGATTGTCGAGAATGAGAGATATTAGTACTTCAATGGTATGGTAGATTATATTATAGCACCAGTCTTATAAGATGTATGTATACATACTAAACACGCTCTTTTAGTTAGATAAATCTCATATATAGTAAATTATAAAGCACAAAAATCAAATCAAATCTGAGAAAATTTAAAATATAGAAAATTGGACTATAATTTAACTATTTTAAAATTATTGAATAGGTTTATATATCAATTGATGCAAAAAACTATTAATAAAAATAGGACATCAAAATCAATTCCTATGAACGTTATAATATTGTTACAATAACAATTTTTGTTGGAAACAATAATTAGCAATACATTAATGTTATTGAATTAAATATTAATATTTTGTCATTCTTATTTAAATAATCATAGTTATCGTTATGATTTGAAATGTAAAAACATGGTGCTAAAGAATATTAAAAAATAATGATCAAAGAATTAAAAAAAATTTAAAAAAAAACTATTTTAATTAATACCATAAATTATTTGATTTAATAAATATATGTAGCAAATGTCAATCAAGATTGAATTTGAAAAGATTATGGATGACGAGGAATAATGAAGAACATGCCCCCAAGTTTTGTTAAATAAATAATGCAAATTAATTGATCTCATGCTAAATATAATACTATACCACTTAATTTTTTTTAGTACAACAAATGTGAGGTATAGAGATTTGAACTTTCAACCTCAATAGAAGAGTACATGCCAACTACAATTGAGTTATGCTCATTTTGACACATACCCCTAAATTATAATCATAGAAAAGAGACGATTAAATTTTGTTTTATTTTCTGATTTTTTAGTTCCCCAATATGTGAGATGACGATTTGGACCTTTGATCTTTTTAATTGATGTTATGATGTCTTAACCATTAGAGTTGTACTTTGATTGGCTATCTAATTTAATTAATATAGTCATATCAATTTAATCAATATAATCATATAGAAAGTGCTCGATTTTAAACTAACAATAATAAGAATAAGAATAAGAAAGTGCTCAGTATAGTCACACAGAGTTTAAAAGTCACAAAATATTCCATGATAATAATTTTGGATTTTTCTTAGTCAAATTAAAATTTAATAGAAAAAAATGTAGTTCTTATATTTTGAAAATTACATCTATTTAATTCTCAAATTTTAATAAATTTTCAGTTGTGTCCATAAATTTTAGATCATGTCTCTATTTAGTTTTTGTCATTAACATGATTTTGGCTAATTTCTATAATAGAACAAACAACTAGATAAACTAATAAACATGTTAGCATTCAATTATTGAAGTTAATGACATAAAGTGAATAGTAAATAATGACCTAAAACTAAAAAAGCGTGGCTAAAATTTTTAAAATTTTAGCAAATAAATAAATACAGGAGGAGCTATATAAATTTTATAAGAGAGACTGAAAATTTACCTTCTAACTTTATATATATATATAATCTTTCCACTTCTAAAAGAATTAAAAAAAATTAAGCCATTTGATAATCATTTCGTTTTCTGTTTTATTTTTGTATTTCATTTTTTTAAAACAGAGGTGTTTCATAACCAATTTTGTTTTTTATTCTCTGTTTTTCAAATTTTTTTTTTAAATTAAAAGCAATTTTTTTAAAAAAATTAAAAATAGATTTATGTTTATCGAAAACCCAATTTTCTTCTATTGTATTTTTTTCCTCTTTGGCATATATTTCTCCAACAAATTGATTTTTCTAACTTTTTTTTTTCTAAAACCTTTTTCTCTCTAAGTTTCTCTTTACAAAATTTATCTCTTTCTCTACCAAATTTCTCTCTCTCTCTCTTTAAAATTTTCATATTGATATAATTTATATTTTTCTTTCTCTTTCTAAATTTTCATCTCTACATAACTTTTTTTCTCTCTAAAATGTTTATCTTTATTTAACTTTTATTTCTCTGTTTGGTAGGTAATATAGTTTCTATTTTACGTTTTTTGATTCACTGAGTTCAATGAACATGCATTTGACAAATATGTTTTCGAAAATTATTTCTGAATTCTGTAATCCAAATAGTGAAAATTCTAAAACAACATTTTTATGTTTTCATTGTATCCATATATTGAATTTGAAATTTTAAAATGCAAAATTATATTTAAAAAAATAAAAACTTTAATAAATATAGCATTTCAGGTTATAAACTCAATTTAATTTTTGTTAAATTAAAATAGGTATAATATAATATATTATAAAATTATATGATATTGTAAAATAATAATTATACAAAATTCATAACCAAAAATATGTTCATAAATTAATTAATAATGATTTATATTCAACATAATATTTAGTTTTTGCAACCACAACTAGTTTCATGATCTTTAAATATATTATAGAACACATTTTGATTTAAATTAGAATCCAATTTTTAAATCTGCTACCAAACACATATTTGAAAACATGAAATACAACTTTATTTTCATCGAATCCCTTATTTTCAAAATTTTGTCTTCAGATTGCCTACCAAACATACATTTTTCCCAAAATTTTCTCTCTCTAGACTTTTCTCCCTAACCTTTCTCTCTCTAATAAATATATATCTAACTTTTCTTTTGAAAAAACAAATTTCCCTAAATTTTCATTGCTACAACTTTTCTTTATTTTTCTCATTTATCTTTTGCATATTTTTTAGTTTTAACCTTAATATCTCTCTAAAATTTATCTTTTTATTTTACTTTTTTTCTCTCTAAAATTTATCTCTTCCCATCTTTCTTTCTTTTTTTCTTTTTTCTCTAACTAATGTTTTTATGAAATCTAACTAATATTCTCAATCTAACATATTTCTCTCTCTAAATATTTTCTTTCATGTCTTTAAATTTACTATGTTTAACTTTTCTCTTGTGAACATGTTTTTATTTCAATATCTCCACACATTTTCTCTCTCTAAAACATCTCTTCATCTCACTAATTTTTTAAAAACTAAAAATCAAAAACAGTTTTCAAACAAGTTTGGTTTTCTATTTTTTTTAAATAGAAAATCAAAAACTAAAAACTAAAAAAATTAAAAACTAAAAACTGAAATAATTATCAAATGGAGCCTTAGTTTTTGGTTTTCTATTTCTGAAAATTGTGCTTGTTTTCTCCCAATTTCTTTACCATATTTGAATTTTTAGACAAATTCCAAGAACAATTTTTTTGTTTTTTTAGTTTTCAAAATTTGGCTTGAATTTTGAAAATATTAATAAAAAATAGATAACAAAACAAAGAAATGCATGGTGAAAGTAGTGATTATAAGCTTAATTTTTTAAATTTAAAATAAAAAATCAAATAATTATCGAGCGGGATTTTAGATGGTCAAATTAGAAAGAAGGGCAAAAAAACTTTAAAATCATAATCTTTTTATTGCTTTTTTTTTTTAAAGTATAGTTGCACGTGTAAGAAGAAAAGCATGCGACAAATATCGAAACAGTAATAGTTGGGAAAAACGTCGTAATACTATCATGGTTATCCCTTCATTTTTCTATTTAGTGTAGCTAAAACCATCTAAGTTGGAGTGTGACGTGGCATAATTATCAATATAAAGCCACGTGTTAATGGGTCATCCTTCCCAATAATCTTTAATGGATAAGGTCTCCCTCAAATGGAAGATCAGTCCTACTTTTCCCCTTTTCTAAGAATAAATAAATAAAAGAAGAATACCAATTATAAATATATCATTATTGAATAATTTAACCAAAAAAAAAATTTACCAATTTATTTTGTCTTTTGTTAAAATAAAAGTCTAATGTATGTTCTTTGACTTTGATCATATTTTGGTCATCTTGTGTATGATTGAGTTAGATTACTTTGATAGTTGTGTGTCTTTAATTCTTAAACTTTTAAAAAAATTAATTATATTATTTAACTTTAGTTTTGATTCTAATAATTTTCTAACATTGAAGTGTTACCTAAGATGTGGATGTGACAAACTAATTGTTCTAGCGAGTGATGGTTTGACACGATATGATAACATATAACACAAAAAAGTAGGCTACTGAAATAAAAATAAGCACGGATAATATAATTGACTTACTCCTTTATGTCATGCCACGTTAAATCATCACTAGCTAATTCAATCATTTAGTTATATCAACATTTAAGTAATAGTGTGAATGATAAAGATTTATTAGAATCAAAGTCAATAGTTCAAGAATGCAACTTAAACTGTTTTTCTTTTTTTTTTTTTTAAAGAAAAACTTAAAGTTTAGAAATTAAATAGATACAATTACCAAAGTTTGTGGATATGTTGAACTTATAATTAATCCATACTTTTTCACAATTTAGTATTTGAGCTAAATTGAGTACAACTCATAAAATCAAATGAGTGATCTACCGACATCCATAATATATAAAGACATAATTTTAGAATACTAAAATTTGACTTATTTTTATGTAACTGATTTAACAATCTTATCAAGAATTAATGAAACAAATTCTCTAAGTTTTGACCTAATTAAGCAACACCTCAACAAACTATCCACCAACAAATTTGATACTCACACCAAAATATCAAAAACCAAAAAGTAAATACCAATACTTAAAATCGCCACGTCATTAAACATAAATTGAAATACCCATTTAAATATAACTGTTTTGGAGATAAGATAAGAAAAATAAACCAATTTAATCAAAAAGGAAGGTACAGAGGTAGTAGGGGCAAAATCGTCTTTTGAACATAAATTTGTTGTTGTATGAGAAAACTACGGCGTTTTATTCAACGTGTCCTTCCGTTTGCAATTTGAATTTTTTTGTGTTTGCAGGTTGGGATCAGGAGCCCTGTGATTTTAAAATCAACGGTCACGAAGGAATTTAAAGTGTTTATTGGAAAATTTAAATTTGTGGGCCTGCTAATGGGGGCCCATTAAGACCGGCCCGTTTAGAAGGAGGACGGAGGACGGTGGCCGGTTTTTGAGATTCTGTGGAGCCGACCCAAAGTCATTTATCGTAGTTTCTTTTTGAAGAAAAAATAAAATAAAATAACAATAATAATAATTTTTTTTTTTTGGTTTGGCTTTTGGGATGCTGACATTTGTACTTATCCTCTCTCTATATATCTTGTTCTTATCGTCTTGATTATGGTCTCCAATTTTGACTCTCTTTCTTTCCCTATCCATGTGAAAATTTCGATATTTCGATTTTTTTTATGAATTATATTAAATTGATTTAAGACCAATCATAACCATTTATTAATTTACTAATTTTTGAAAAATTTATTAAATTAATGTGAACCATATCAAGTTATTAGGGCGAAAAATTAATACGCTTGCATAGAGAGGAGAGCTAGAGAACAATATCTTATGTTATAATATTGCAAGACAACTGCATAACTATGTAATATTAGATTATCAATTAGTGTTGAAATTTTATTCTAAGTAGATAGCTATCATGGAGCCAAAATGAACATATTTCAACGGTAATTGACATGTATTCCTTTTCTTGAAGTTAGATGTTCATCTTCATACCTCCACATTTGTTGTACTATAAAAAAAATGGGTATCATAGAGTTTAAATCTTTGTCTCCAAAGACTTCTTCCCATACCTCTAATCCATTGTGGTTCATATAATTTTTACTTCTGACCTATTGATTAAGGATATATATCTTAACTAGTTGAGCTATATTTAACTTGACGATCTATATAATTTTTTAAAAATTAAAAGTTAGATTTGACATATGTTAGAGGATTGAGTTTTAAATTTAATATATATACATACGTGTAACTATGATAAACTAAATAAGAGAATGAATTGTCTTTCCTTTTGTGTTTCTTTTTTAGGTCAACAATTTTTTAAATGAGAGAATAGGGGATCAAATCTACCTGTCGTTGCATATTCAAAAGATAAAAAATAAAATGAGTAGATGACCTAAGTATAATGTTACTAATCACGATTAATAACTTTCTTTATAGATCGTTAACTTCAATTTTAGTCCCTTGTTTGGATTATAAAATTTGTTAAATTACCAATCAACCAAAAAGCTTAAGCTAATAGGTTATGGTAAATTTAATTATATCAACACTCTAACACTCCCCTCACTTGTGGGCTTGAAAATTTGTAATAGACCCAACAAGTGGAAATCAATATTAATTGGAGAGGAAATGATATTACAGAGGTTCAAACTTTCTGCTCTAATACCATGTTAAACCACCAATAAACCCAAAAGCTTAAACTGATGGGTTATGGTAAATTTAATTATATATCAACACTATTCCAACACTCCCAAAGAAAATAAATAATAAAGTGAGTGACAAAAAGTTCTAAGAATTTTATAAAAGATTTATGAAGGTTGAAACTATAACAGAAATTTATGTTTTAAATAAGAATTTACGACTATAATAGAGAAATAGCAACTAAAAGAAATCATTATTACTATGATAGGAAAAGCGTATATTAATTAGTGGCTATGATTGTTATTTCAATTAAAATCTAAGTTAGTAGTCCAAGAAGTTAAAATCAAAATTGATTAATAATCTAATTAATAAAATAAATTATGTATAAGGTGGGTCGGTCCAATTTCAGTGACCGACTTGGTTTTGTTGGGTGCACCGAACTCTTGTAGCCGGCCCAGCGCCAACTCGTTGGTTCAGTTGTTTTCTTTTTTTAAAACTACTCTCTCAACCAATTATCACCATTTGGCTTTGACGTTGGTACCTATAAGGTAACTCGTTATTTTTTCAATTAGCTACTATAATAATTTAAAAAGTATTATCGCGTTAAAGTGTATATGACTCAACGATAATTGACACGTATTTCTTTTTTTGAATTTGAAGATTTAAATCCTCATACTTCATATTTGTTGTATTAAAAAAAATTGTATTATCTCAAAAAATAAAAACTAAAAATGTACTACCTTCTTGTGGTGGAAAAAAGAAAACTAAGAGTGCATTATGGACCAACCTGAATATAACTCAACTAGTTAAAACATATACTATCGACCAAGAAGTTAGAGGTTTGAACTCCTCTATCTCAAATGTTATGTTGAATTCAAAAAGTAAAAAATGATCATAGTCATGCGATGTTTTTGTCAATATAAACTTCAATATTTAATTTATAAAATTGGCCTATGAAATTTTAGTATTTCATCTATTTGGGCTAATTTGAGTATCATTTAGCAATTATTGGTACCTTATGAGGTTAAAGGTTTTATCTCTCATTCCTACAATTTTGGAACTCAAACAAAAGAAAAAAGTATTACATCCATTTGATCTATGAACTATAAAAAGTTTAAAGTATCATCATGAACTTTTAATTTTGTGTGTAATTGATTGTTGCCATTAACTTTGTTGGCTTAACACTTTTAGGGCATTGACTATATTGGTTAGAAATTATGGTCAGTTTATCATGTAAGAGTTAAATTGAGAAATGAATACCAATGACCTATAAATACAAGATTAAAAATTTATAATAGTGATCGAAACTTTTTAAAGTTTAGAGATTAATTAGACACCTCTCTAAAAAATTTTAAAATTAATTGATCTATTAGATACAAAATTGAATTTTTTGTCTAATAGGACCTAAACTTTCAATTTTGTATCTTGTAGGTCCGCGAATTTTAAAAAATGTTAAGTAGGTCAAGAACCTATTAAATACAAAATTGAAAATTCATGAACCTATTGGACACAAAATTGAAAGTTTATGGATCTATTAGACACTTTTTAAAGTTTAGAGATTAAATAGATACAAATATGAAAGTTGAAGGACTTATTAGACACTTTTTAAAATTCAAGAACTAAATAGACTCAAACTTGAAAGTTCAAAGACTAAACTTGTAATTTAACAAAAAAAAAAAAAAAAAAACTAAATTGAGGTTGACGTATTGAAGAGGAAAAAGAAAATAATGAACAAACTAAACTAAATAAAATTAATAAAATTATTATCAAGTAACATTCAATTTGAATTAAATACCTTAACAAATTTTGTGGGAGCATTTAATAGTGGACCCAAAAAAAAGAAACAAAAAGAGGGGGAAGATTTTGACTCGATACCTCAAGTTTCAAAACTTGAACATCAAAGCAATTCGAAGTCTTTCCTTCAAAGTAAAACACGAACAAAGGATTTTAGAAATTATAACAAAGGGCTGATTTAATCTTGTAATTATTTAATTTTTAGTTTATTTATAGTTAAATATAATCTTCTTCTTTTTAGTTCAACAAATATGAGGTATGAAGTATTTAAACCTCAAACCTCAATAGAATGAAAACATATCAATTATCGTTGAATTATACTCATTTTAACAGTTAAAACATAGTCTTTAATAATTAAACTATAGGTAATTAAATACGAAATCAAGTATATTGTTTCACAAATGAAGTATATCAAAAGTAGTGGTCAAATATATTTTTTTCTTTGAAAAACGATCAAATATATTTATTGAAGTTACAGAAATTATATAAATAATCAAATCGATTTGATATATATATTAATAGTTTGGTATGTATTATTATTAGTTTGAATGTCTTATTAAATTCCAATAAATAGTTTAGTGGTATTTAGTGATGTGTATTATTAGTATTTATTTATTTTTAACTATGTTCTAAATAATGGAGAAAATTTGAACTTTTCTAATGTCTAATCAATTTAGTTATACTTAATTCAAAGACATTTAAAAATTAAGTTATAACTCACAAACAATTTTAGGTAAATAAATAAGTTTTACAAAATTGCATACCCCTTCAATTAAAAATGATGTTTGAAAACTTACTATGAGTTTATATTAAAAATTAATTAACACAACAAACATTTACATCACTTATAAATAACTTGTTACGTTGGATTTCTGTTGCTACTCAATAATAGTAGAAATGTCTGGCGAACCTTAATAAAAATATAAGCAAGATGGCGAAACTTAAGAAAATTTTGGGTCTAGATTAAAATAAAAGTTAAAATATGAGAATTAAAAATGGCAATTAAACTTTATTTTTATAAAAATGTGTATGTTTATAAAAATTTTAAAAGAGCTGCCCACTCAAATTAGAGAAAAAATGGCTATGTTTGACATTCGATGTAGTGGTCTTGAAAAGCCCAACCCAAAAAAGATGGACGCTGGTTTATCTTTAATGAAGCCCATATTGACACTGGGCTTGGGTAATATGGCCCTGGCCCGAATATACAATTATTATTAAAAAAAAATTCGATTTTTTAGTTCAACAATTCAGGGTAGAACTTCGAACTGGGTTGAAAGCATATAAGCATATGCCTTAACCAGTTGAATTATATTCAAGTCATCTACTTTTTAGTTTTTGGTTTTTAAAAATTAAGCCTATAAATACTACTTACACTACACCTATGGATTTTCTTATTTTGTTATCCACTTTTTTATCTATGTTTTCAAAAACCAAACCAAGTTTTGAAAACTAAAAAAAGTAGTTTTTGTTTTTAGAATTTTGTTAAGAATTCAAATATTTTGTTAGAAAATATGAAATCTATTGTAGAGAATTGATAAGAAAACAAGCACAATTTTTAAAAACAAAAAATCAAATGGTTATCAAACGAGACTTTAAATTTTTATTTTAGTGATTTTAGTTTCAAATCTATTATATTTATCACATAACTTTAAAAAAAAATATTTGAGTCCTTACTGTTACTACGCCAAGTAACATTTTCACATCCAACATTTGCTTTAACCAACGGCATGTGGCTCCAATACTTGGCCCACACTAACAAATGACTAAATACGTTTAAAGTCACATTATTCATCTGTCAAACAATTTGACAACATAAGTATAACTCAACAATTAAAATATCTCTACTCCTAAGTAGTTGTAGGTTCAAATATCTCACTCTACATTTGATGTAATATTATATTTTAAAATATTATGAGACATTTAAAAAATTCATAGACCAAAATAGGATAAGTCTAAAAGTTTAGGGATTAGAAATTTAAACTGACTTTTTTTTAACATACTTACCTTGACCAATTGAACTATGTTCATGTCAGTGAGTATAATTGAGGTTCAATAATATAAAAACAGTACTTCTAAAAAATAACGGTAAATATAATAAAAGGAAATCTCAAATTTATGTATATCAAAGACTTCAATTTGTATACAAGAATACGTTAACAGTTGTAACTGTAAGAGATAGATTTACTAAAACGTTACTGTCCTAAAAATTGATGATTCAATACCATCTCGCAATTTTATTTAAAAAAAAAAAAGAAAAAAAAAGTCACTTTATTTCAATGTAATTATTGGGATTTCTTTTTCCGGATTATAACATGCACATGTGCCGTCGGGACAAATGGCTTGAATTCGATGGATGCGTAACTTGCTCAAAGAGCAATCAATTTGGACTTAAACGACATGTCGTCATTACAAGCCCTTTCACTTTAATACTCCCCTGCCTATAAAATCAAACCTTGGACCCCATTGCGTAATTATTGGAACCTTGTTTGATTTTATTTTCTAACCCAAATTTCATATTTATTCTATTTAAAAAAAAAAATGTGTTTCAAAAAAAAAAAAAAAAAAACTATAGTCCTTGAAATTTGTGTAAAAACTATTGGTTTAAGTTCCATTCTAGTCTCTAAACTTTTTAAATGTCTACTTTAATCTTTGAGCTTTGAAAAAAATATTATTTTGATTCATGAATACTTTTTAAAATGTAACAATTTTGGGATTTGCTTTATTGTTTTACCACTTATCATTTGCTTAATCAATGCTTTACTTTAACCTATGTAGTTGGAATACATTCTCACATTAACATGTTAGTATACATATTCATAAGATATGTAGTAAAATTGTTAAAAGCAAAGTAAAGGCTAGGACTAAAATGATTACTCTTTTAAAGTTCATGGATTAAAATAGAGATTTTGAAAGTTCAAAATCTAAAATAAAATAATATTAAAAGTTTGAAGACCATAATAAAGCTTAAAAGCAAAAAGTTGATTATTTAAATAAAAATATTAACAGATTTACAAACTCGAAAAATTCTCTATATTTGGTTTTAAGCACTTGTAAACTAGAACCGCGTTTAATAACATTTTTTATTTTTTATTTTTTACAATTGTGTTTATTTTCTCACAATTACTTTACAATAGTTTTTATATTTTTTAAAGAAATATTTGAATTCTTAGTCAAACTCCAAAAAAAAAAAAATAAAATAAAAACTATTTTTTTTTTTTAGTTTTCAAAACTTGACTTGGATTTTAAAAACATTCGTAAAAAAGTAGATAACAAAGTAAAGAAACTCATAGATAGAAGTAGTGTTTATAAGCTTAATTTTCAAAAACCAAATGGTTATCAAACAGAATTAGATTTCTTGTCCTCAAGAAAATAAGTAAGGCTCCATTTGAAAACAAACCATTTGGTTTTTGAAAATTAGGCCTTTAAATACTACTTCCACCTATGAGTTTTATTATTTTTTTTATCTACTTTTTACCTATGTTTTAAAAAATTACGTCAAGTTTTAAAAACTAAAAAATATAGTTTTCAAAAACTTGTTTTTGTTTTTGAAATTTGACTAAAAATTCAAATGTTTCCTTGAGATAGATGAAAATCATTGTAGAGAATTTGGAAGAAAATAAGCTTAATTTTAAAAAACCAAAAACCAAATAGTTATCAAATGGGACCTAAAAATCATGTTTTATTTTGCAGTTCAACAATTGCACGAATGGAAATTGAATCATTGACTTTTAAGATGATAATAGGTGCTTTATCCACTGGATTATGTTAAGATTGGCAGGAAGAGAATCATGTTGTGTCAAGTTTATGATTTATGAAAAATTAGTTTGATAACTATTTATTTTTTGTTTTTGATAATTAAACTTATAAATACTACTTCCACCTCATGAGTTTCCTTGTTTTGTTGTGTACTTTTTATATATGTTTTCAAAAACCAAGCTAGATTCTGAAAACTAACAAAAGTAGTTTTCAAAAAACTTGTTTTTGTTTTTGGAATTTGGCTAATAATTGAAATGCTTTCTTAAGAATAATGAAACTGATTGTAGAGAAATGTTGAGAAAATAAACACAATTTTTAAAAATTAAAAATAAAAAAATCAAATGGTTATCCAACGGGACTTTAATAATTACGTTTAATTTAGTTTTTACATAACTAATTTTAA
This sequence comes from Trichosanthes truncata, assembly GCA_033996785.1. NCBI lineage: Eukaryota > Viridiplantae > Streptophyta > Magnoliopsida > Cucurbitales > Cucurbitaceae > Trichosanthes > Trichosanthes truncata. The sequence goes on from JAWPNB010000007.1 coordinate 8,391,896, forward strand.
AAATTCAAGAACCAAGCCAAAAAAGGTATAATAGTTTCAATGTTAAGCAAGATAAGATTAGTATTATGTGTTTGTTTTAAAATATACTTCCCAATATTCAATTATCTTTTAGCCTAAAAGTTCAACTTTCTACATATATATTTCTTTATTAATAAAAGTTCTAAAAAATTATTTCGTCTTTGAAACTTAGATATTTTCTCTAAGATATTAGAAAAAACAAAAAGTACAAAATCATTGTCGAAGAGAATAATAGATATTTAATTCACAGATGATTCAAAATATCATCAAACCATTTTTTTTTTTGTAAATTAGAATTAAAAGACTGCAATCTGTTTTGATTTTTTTTCCCTTTCAAAAGTGGCTGCTCCAACAATTCTTTTTATATTTAATTTGGATGTAAACAAATACCAAAAAGTCAAGAAAATAGAAACTTATGCAAATAGTGTGGAGCTGAATTTGATTTTTACATGCTGATGGAAGTTGAATAGAAAAAGGCAAAATGAACAAAGCAACCAAAATCTCAATTATTATTGATGAAGCCTAACTCAAATAATCAAATACTAATATTTTCAAGTTTATTCGATTTTGGTCTTTAAAATTTTAAAATACCTATTTCAATTATTTAACTTTTGAAAGAAAAAAAAAAGACCATTTTGGCCTATAAATTTTCAAAATATCTAAAAAAAATAAACAACTATTTTAATCTTCAAAATTTTCAAACGTCCAAAAAGTTAATTTTAGTCTTTAATATTCGCTTACCTAATACTTGTTGAGTCATCAAAGTAGCTCCAATATAAGTAAGTTTTGAATATTATAGGAGTAATACTCTTTTACTTATTGTCTACCACATCAAATCAATATATTTATGGACATATTTTAACTTTTTAAGTCACATTATTTAAATGTTAAATAATTGAGAATAAAATAGTAATAAGAACTAAAATGATTGTTTTTTTTATTTTTTAGTTTTAAATGAGATTTTTAGCCCAAAAAAATTTATTTATGCATCATTAAATACATATGTGTTATCTAAAATTTAATTTTTGTTATATTTATAAAAGAAGTTAATGAAAATTTCATCTCATCCCTACAATAATATCTCCTCCCCATGGTTCAAGGATTTTTTAGCACTAGTGTCCCAATCATAATCTCATCCAATTGGTACTTTTTGGTAACTCAATTTTATCTAATTTTATGATTTGTGCACTCATCAATTATTCTTTAAAAATAATTATTTGATTATGACGTTTCATTCGTCTCATCCATGACATAAAATAATAATATTTTCAAGATATATATATATATATATATATAAGTTTTAAAAATAAATGTGTTAAGTGGGAGAAAAAATTGTATTTGGTTAAATGGGTAACTTTTAATTTCTTGAACTTGAATAATTGGCAATATTAATACCTATTTAGATAGATTTTCGATAGAGTTGCATATAGTTCAATCGGTGAAGACACTAAGGGCTCGTTTGATAACATTCCTGTTTCCTGTTTCTTGTTTCCGTTTCTCATTTTTCAAGAAACAGACCTGTTTGATAAACCATCATGTTTCCTGTTTCTAAATTTTTTAGAAACGTTTCTAAATTTTTTAGAAACGTTTCTAAAAAAAGGCAGATTTTGAGAAACTTCAAAAAGTAGTTTCTCAAATTCTGTTTCTGTTTTTTTTTAGGTTTCATGCATGTATTCTTATTTTTCTTTTTACCCATCTCTCATCTCTCTCTTCCATTCTATTTTTTTTTTCTTTTAATACTTTTTAATCTTTTTGTTTTTTGCTTTTTATTTATTTATTTATTTTTTGATTTATTTATTTCTATTCGTTCTCTCTCTTTCATCATAATCTTTTTTTTTTAATAGTTCATTATCCTTTTTTTTTCTTTTTTCCTTTTTGCTTTTCTCTTTTCGTTTATGTTTTTATTTTCTCTTATTTTCTTATTTTATTTTACTTTACATTAACGAGCTTATAGTTATTATTTTCTATTTAATTCTCTATTATTTTTCCTTTTGGTAGGATTTTATTTTTTTATTAAATAAATAAACTAATAATGTATTTCATGTTTACCATTAAATGTAAAAAAATATATACATTCTCTCTCTTTTTCTGATTTTACTTGCATGTATTATTGGCTAATGCATTTTTAAAGAAAAAATAAAAATAAAGTTTATTATTAAATTAAAGAAATGTGGGTATGTTTGATTGTCTGACCTTAGACAATTTACAAATTTGTCTAATTTAACTAATTCTTGTAAGTCAAAATCGTTCAAGGTGAATTGATTGAAGTAAGAAATAACATTGCAAATCAAATTTGAACAACATTTGGAGGGATGAAATTTATTATTATTATTATTATTATTAATTAGGTGTTAGGCCTTAATAAAATACTATAACATCTTTATAATTGTTTTATATTTATTTTAATGCATGTTATATGTTTTATTATAGTATATGTACTAATTTTTATTTTTACCAAAAAACAAGAAACAAGAAACAGAAATAGTTATCAAACATGTTTATGTTTTTAGTTTTTAAGAAACAGAAACAAGAAACGAGAAACAGAAACAGGAAACAAGAAACGAGAAACGAGAACGTTATCAAACAGGGCCTAATAAACTCTTTGAAATAAATATCATAGGTTTAAATCTCATCTCTTTTGAATTGATATATTCTAAAAAGAAAATGATTTTTTTAAAAAAAAAAATTTATGGTTAGGTATGAGCATTATTGTGGCTACACATAACTATTTTTATGGTTACTAATTCTCTAGTTATGTTGGATAAATTTTTAATTGGCTTTGAATATTAGGTGATTTTGTTGCTAGATTTGAGTATTTTCATTGTTATGTTTTATTAAGCAATTATGTGACTTGTTTTTTTTTTAGTATTTTGTGTAAAAAGTTGCTGGGAGAATTACAAATAATAGAGAAAAATGGAGTAAATATTGAAAAATAAACACGTAAACAATCAGATTGAGACGCGGGTATCTCGCTCTCTTTAAGGAGATTCAAGACTTCTGCGTTGTATATTTATTTATCAACCACCTGTGCATTAGTTCTTCTCTGGCTTGTCACCTCCATGATACAACAACTCAATTGAAACGTTGTGTAGCTCAAACCACTATGCACTATGAGGTTGAGCTCAAAGCTCCACAACAAAGAACACGATTCCTTTGGCCAATTGCTCTTAAAAGAGCAAAAAAGATAAATATGAAAAAGTAGAAAAAAGAGAAGATTGGAATTATTGTGTGTTGAAAGTGTTTGTAAGAGATGTATTTATAGGATTTTTTTAGATCTAGAAAATAAATACATAATTACATTTGCTAAACTCTTAACATCTCACAAATACATTTTTTTCTTAAAAAAAACAAAAAAAAAAAAAAACTCAAATAGCTAATAACTCAAAAGAAATTTATATTTAAAAAATTATTAAATATTAAAATGGTTACAACAAAAGTTGTTTAATTTATTAGTTAGATCATGAATATTTTTCTAATTTAGTTTTGAGAAAGTATTAATTTTACCATTATATTCATGTTTATAATTCAAACAAATGAAATTAACTTTTAATGGGTAAAAATATATTTTTTAAAGAAATCAATAGTGGAGATCAAATCATCGCCATTTGGAATGATAATAGAGCTATAGTCGGATTGACAACAAAATACTATTGCTAATTTCTTTCCAAAAAAAAAAAATTGCTAACAAAGGGTCCCAAATTAATGTGCACTATTTTATCACGTTCACATCAAAATTTATTTTTTAGGTTTTAGTTTTTCTTTTTTCTTGTTCTTTAGACAGCTTGTTGGTCATGTTTGAACGAGTTATGTTTCAAAAATAAAAAAAATAAGATGTGATATGTCATGACAGGGACTTTAATTGTTATTATTATTATTAGTTTAAAAAAATGTTATTATTATTATTATTATTGGCTGGTATATATTAAGATCAAGATCAACAGATTAGGAGCCAACTTTTTCTTTTTCTTTTTTTCGACATAATTTCATAATTCAAGATATTTTCAAATCTTTATAGATTTCTTCTTTAATTTTTTCTTTACTACACATATTGTATATGATTATTCAAGGAGGCTATAAGACAATTAAATAAAAATGAGTATTCCAGTAATACATGCCCTCTCTATTAACATTGATGGTAAGATATACAATATGTTGATATATAATTTTATTATATTGTAATTTTAAAAGTTTTTAATGAGTTTCTATTTCATGATCTTTCAAATTGATGTAACATACTTTAAAAAAAAAATTAAAAGTATCATAACTTTCAATCATGTAATGACTGTATTTTTATTGTTAACATCATTACATAATTAGAGAATACGTTCATTGGGCTAACAAATGATAATTTAGTATGATTTTGAACGAGGGTGTATATTTTACGTTAGAATACATTTAAAATAAAAAAAAAAATTGGATCATTCACTCTTATTTTTTCTAACAAATATATTCTTTACACTTTGTTAAGTCAAATAATCATTTCTTAATCTAATTAACATGTTACTATCAACATGATCCTTAACGACTCATATTTTTTAAAATAAAAATTCTAAATGTAATTGAAACATTTAAGACGTAACTACTAAATTTGTAATTTAACTTTTCATATATCAATAAACTTCTTTTGACTCGGATATGTTATTTAGGTCAAATCATATGAAATAGATAGATTCATTACTAATGGATTCGATAAAATTACATATTTAACCCTAAACAAAAATCTATTTCGCTGTCATCCAAATCTTGAAGCCAAGAAACTTTTTGACGTCATATATATATACTCAATCATTAGGGTTTTAAGATATTTTAAATTCCTTATAGATTTTTTATTTTTGAAACTTAACTACATATGAAAATCGGATGAGCTTACGAGTTACAACACAAAATTAATTGATATATAAATTTGGTTAAATTACAAATTTGATCCATATAGTTTGAAGAAAGTTATAATTTAATTTTTATAGTTTTAAAGGTTAGAACTTCATCCTCATGGTTTGATAAAATCTCATAAATAATTATTAATTCAATAAAATTCTCATAAATAGTCCATTGTAAAGATATTTATAAGTATTTTATCAAACCATAGAGTTTAGTTCTAACATTTAAAATCATAGGGACTATAAATTCTAACTTTTTCAAAACCATATGGACCAAATTTATAATTTAACCAATTTTATTTTATGGGGTTCACATCATTCTTAAATGCTACGTGTTTGGTCTTTGAACTTTAAATGTTGTATTTTTTTAATTTAGTTAAAAAAGAAAATTAATAGGTTATTTAACTTTCAAATTTGTGTATTAACACTTTAAATGCTTTACAAGTTTTTTTTTTTATAGCTTCTCAAAATTTTAATTATGTGATAATTGTGTCTTTGTTGTTAACACTATTACTTAAAGAATTTACATGACACAATGTAGAATGGGGAACACATTTTAAGTGAAATACATACAAAATTGAATCTTTTGACCTATCTATTTTTATTTTATCTATACTACATAAATTTGAATATGAGTTGGAATTTGATTATACTATTTTTGTAAAATTCTAAACTTATTTTGTATGGTGTAATGGAAATGTCGATTCACCCTTGATGTTGAATCCATGAACATGAGGAGATGTCGATAGAAATGTCGGCATGTTGATAGAAATCTAATACTATATATGCCTATAAACTCCAAAATATGTCTTAACTGTTAAGATATGTTCATGTTGACATGATTAGTTTTTTATAGTTCAACAATTACAGAAAATGAGGATCAAACCATCCACATTTAGTATGATAATTAGTTTTTTTTTAGTTTAACAATATGTATTGTGGAGATTCGAACCTTCTGTGAAAGTTATAACACTTTTAGCTATGCCCGAATTGGCACAATATCAAGATGAATTTAGTCATACTCAAATTGCCAACTTAAACAGATACATTCTAATTCTCCATCCAATGTTGTTGAATAAAAAGAAGAAAGAAATAACTATACTCATTGAAAACTTCATACTAAATTATGTAAATACTTTTTCTTTCTTTCTTTCTTTCTTTTTTTATCAACAATCCTTATCGGCTCGGATAAGTTATTAGATTCAAATCATACGAAGTAGATAGATTCATATTCATCATTCAAATTCAATGGATTCAATAAAATTATACAATGAGCCCTAAACAAATATCGATTCTTTTCACACAAAAAAATTTAAAAAAAAAATCGATTCCGCTGTCTCATCCACATCCTGAGGCCAATAGACTTCTCGACGCCATATATATAACTCACACAATCACAATTGAGGTTCTAAAATCTCATCAAATTACAGTAACTCAAGCAAATCCAGCGAAGAAGACGACAATGGAAGCCGCAAAATCGTTGAAGATGAACGGACGGAGGATCGTCGTTGCAGTGGACGAGAGCGAGGAGAGCATGTTCGCTTTGAAATGGTGTCTCTCAAATCTCACTTCTCTTGATACCAAAAACACTCTGACTCTCCTCTACGTCAAGCCGCCTCCGGCCATCTCCATCTCCTCCTTCGACGCGCCTGGTAAAATTTTCGATTCTCGCAAGAAATTATCAATTCAATTTCAGGCATCGGAGATTGTGATTCTGATTCTGGTTTTGGCCGATTTGTTTGTGTTCACTGTTAGGCTATGTGTTTTCGAGCGATGTGATTTCGGCGATGGAAAAGCACAGTAAGGATTTGGTTAGCTCGGTGATGAAGAGAGCTGAAGCAGTTTATGCGAAGTTTAATACTAACGTAATTGATCAACCATCTCTGATTTGTGATTTGTGATTTCTGATCTGTTTCTGTTTGATTGTTTTGGGTTGATTTTTCTGAGCGGCATTTTGTCGAACACCTGTTGCAGGTAAATTTGGAGAGAGTGGTGGGGACGGGAGATGCGAAGAACGTGATATGTCGTACAGTGGAGAAGCTTGGAGCCGATACCTTGGTCATGGGATGCCATGGCTATGGCTTCTTCCAGAGGTGCGTTTAAAATTTTGGTTCTCTCATATTTCTTCATGTTAAAATTATAAACTTGTTTCAATCTCATTTTGAAACAACTCTTGGAAGTTCTTAGAAGTTCTTTCATTTTCATTTCTCAACTTTTGAAATGGAATTTTGAAAAAACTTAGAGAAGACTCTGTCAAATTTTTAGTAGTTTTCAACAGGAATCTATCTCCTAACAAGAGTTTTGTTCTTCAGAATATCCACTTTGGTAATTGAACTTTCAAATTTGTTTTCCTTTTATTCTCTAAACTTTCATAATTGGTAAAAAATCAATTTTGATCCCTGAACTTCTTTGGAAATAACTTTGACTTGTAACAATTTAACTTGTGTATTTTCAATTTTGTAACAAATTATTCTCTCAACTTTATGATGTAAATTGTTACATACTAAAGTTCATAACTAAATTGTATATCAAATACAGGATGGAGGTTTGAACGTTCATATCTTTTTCCTATTGAGTTATGTTTGGATTGGCTTAAATATTCATGAGTTTTAAGATCTTTTGTTAATTTGTGTTTGCAGGGCGTTGCTTGGGAGCGTAAGTGATCACTGCGCCAAATATGCGAAATGTCCTGTGGTTATTGTGAAGCATCCTTAGGATTCCAAAGGATTAAAAAGAAAAAGAAAGGCCTTAATTCAGATGTCTTTTATCTAGTATAGCTTAATGAAAGTTAGGTGTTATGTCTAAGTTTCAAGGAAGATGAAGGAAAGCTTCAATTTCTTTTCAAATTATTGAAATTAGCTTAGGTTAATTAGAACTTCAAAAAAAAAAAAAAAAATGAATGGCTTTTAAAAATCGTAAAAATTGTTTTGGATGTCATAGCTTTTCACTAATTAAGATATTAGTAACTTTATTTATAGGTTAATAGTTTGGATCTCTACTTCTACATGGGTCTGGTTGAAGGTAATCAAAGGTTTAATAATCAAAATGGTAATGAATTTAAAGTTATTAAAGTTGAGAAAGAACCAAGAGGAATTTAATGAAAGTTGGTTAAATTGCTAAAAAAGTCAAATTTAAGTCTAATTGACATAAAATGTCCCAATACATCGAATATATTAATAAATAAATATTTTAAGTAACTATTCAATTATTAACACAAATTCTGTTTTATTGATTAGTATATTTTTATAAGGGGAAAAAAAACTATTCCTTCATATTTTTTTTTTTCATCGATCTGATTTCACCATGACAAAGACAATGGGCAATTGAGTTGCGTCTTCAACTTGCGCAAAGAACAAATAATTTGGACCCTAAAACGACGTCGGCATCACCTCGGCTTTTACTTCATAAATGTCGTCTACATTTGATTCCAATCTTGGACCCCATTGCATTATTGGAATTTCAACATATTATCTAAATTTTAAGGAATTTTTCAGCTGGTTGCTTTTTTATTTAAATTTTTTTTAGATACGAATCATATGATTTTTTTTTTTAAAAAAAAAAAATCAAAGGAGGGTTGAGTAGTCATTTTAGTAGCTCTTTTTTTTTTTTCTTAATTATTTTTTTTTAATTTTAAAAAAGAAAAGATATCATCATTAGCTTTGAGTTTGGTTACCATTTGATTTTAAGAGTGAATTTGAAATTTTTTTAATGCATTGAAGTAAAATACTTATTTTATAAGTACTTTCATCAGAAGCACTATAAAGTATTTTCATTTTTATTATTTAATTTTTTAAAAATATTTTTAATTTACTAATATGGCTTTTCACTATTATAAAAATCATCTTAAATTTACTTTCAATGTCATTATATTCTCAATATTTCTTATATGTCATGTTTGCTATGATTGTCGTAGAAAGAAGTAATGAGATTACGTCCAATTTAAATAATGTGTGAATAGCAAAGGATCTTGTAATGTTGGATAATAATAATTTATTAGTCATTGATTGGTTTAATAATACGTGTGCACGCCTGGGTATGTATTTTGATTAATTATATTAAAATTATAAATTGAAAATATTTTATTTGTGATTATGCAATACCAAATATCTTAAGCCAACAAGAGCATAACTCAACTAACATGAAGTATATGCTTATGACCAAGAGGTCATAGATTCGAATCTTCCTACTCTCAAATGTTATTGAATTAAAAAAAAAAAAAAAAACTACACAGCTAATTCTTTTAAATTCTTTATATTTTAATTTTTATAAAAATATTACACGAACTATTTAACAAAAAAAAATCTTGTTAAACAAGTTTATGCAAGAAAAAGGAATCTCAAAGACAACATTATGATAAAAGCACCTTTGAGTGCAAAAAGCATAAATTAGATAAAAATCAGTGGCCAAAAAGTGCAAATTGGATGAGATTATGATAGGTACACTAGTGTTGTTCAATCCTCTAGCCTTGTAGAGAAGATATTATTGAAGATGAAATCACCTTTAAATTATGTTTTAAATATCGTAAAAATTATAATTTTTTTTTAGTCTTTTAACTTTCATATTTATCTGTCAACGTAAAAATATAGCTCAACTGATTAAGATATGTATCATCGATTAAGAGGTCAGATGTTCAAATCTCCCTACCCTCACATATTGTTGAACTCACAGACCCACCAAAGAAAAATTAAAGTCTATAATGAGGATGAAGGGACCTTAGAATCCTCATCAGTTAACTTGTGAGTGAAATCGTTAGAATCTATAGCAATATGTAAAAATTAAAACGAACCAAAGTTCTTCTTTAATGCAATGATATTCTCGGTCTAGGTATTAGCTTCATTGATCATCTTCATTTCAATGTTTATCATTTGAATCTCATGAAGAGAGTTTGATTCAATAATTAGATTACAAGAAGCCATCTCTTGTCGGTCACTCGGTGCTTCAAGGATTGCAAATTTTTTAGCTATCATACTCCATATGAAATTATGTGAATTTTTGTAATTGCCACTTTGATTTTAACCATCAAAGTCATTTAATTTAAACCCTATACATCGATAAGTTGTACAATTTTCAAATTCAGTTTTGAAGAGATATTAATTCTAATATTCTCTAATTCAAGGTTCAGTTTGACTGAAATTAAAAGTGGAAGGATTCAATTAATTAAAAGTTGAAAGTTAAAATTGAAACCAAATCTAAATTAAAATGGTAATTTAACATTTTTTTAGACTAGGTACTTTAACATTCTTGTGATATATGTTATAGACTACATACTATACACAATTTTATTGGTAAAATATCACTTTTTACTCTATACTTGGGAAAGTATATCAAATTTCATCTTAAACTTTCAATTTCAACAAATTGAATCTTTTTTCTTTTTTTTTTTTAGTGCCATCAAATTGAACCATATACTTAGAAAAATGTTGCAAAATTTACCCTATATTTTAGTTATTTTACATTCAAACACTATTTGTAAAAAATAATAATAATAAAATAAAAATCTTCCAAAACTTACTAATTTCAATAAAAATTGAACTGGCACAAAATAAAACTCCATCAATACACAAAACCAATGATTGAATAAATATAACTCACAAATTTAATCAAAAAAAATCAAATTCTAATGTTTTTTTTTTCAAACTCATCAACTTTGTATTAGGAATCTATTTTTTAATTTATTAAACACATTTTTCTTTTCACAATTCTCCTAACCAAACTCGACCAAAGGGTAAAAATTGCCAGACTTATCTAAGTTCAAGGTAAAAATTGCAACAATTATCTAAATCTAAGGTTAAATTTAATGGTTAACCTAAGCATAGCTTAGTTGGTTATGACATGTTTTTTGACCTAGAAGTCAGAAGTTCAAATCTCCATCTCATATGCTATTGAACTAAAAAGGTTAAGTTACAAATTTAGTCCATGAACTTTCAAGTTTGTGTCTAGTTGTCCCTGGATTACTCTATTGGATATAAAATTGAATTTTATATCTAATATGACCCTAAAGTTTCAATTTTATGTCTAATAGGCCTATGAATTTTAAAATAATTAGTAGGCCCATATGTTGTTGAACTAAAAATGTTAAATTACAAATTTAGTCCTTGAACTTTGAAGTTTATGTTTATTTGTCCCTGAACTTTTAATTTTGTGTTTAATAGGTCTCTGACATATTAAAAAAAATTTAAAAATTAATTGCTCTATTGGATATAAAATTGAATTTTATGTCTAATATGATCCTAAACTTTCACTTTTATGTCTAGTAGGTCTATGAATTTTAAAAAAAATTAGTAGGTCCATATGTTGTTGAACTAAAAAGGTTAAATTACAAATTTAGTTCTTGAACTTTCAAGTTTGTGTCTATTTATCCATGAACTTTCAATTTTGTGTCTAATAGATCTTTAATATATTAAAAAAATTTAAGAATTAATTCCTCTATTGGATATAAAATTGAATTTTATGTCTAATTATAATATGACTCTAACCTTTCAATTTTATGTCTAGTAGACCCATGAATTTTAAAAAATGTCGCATAGATCAAAGACCTATTATACACAAAATTGAAAGTTCAGGAACCTATCGAACACTAAATTGAAAGTTCAAGACTTATTAGATATTTTTAAAGTTTAGAGACATATTGAATACTAAATTGAAAGTTTAAGACCTATTAGACACTTTGTAAAGTTTAGAGATCAAATAGATACAAATTAAAAAGTTCAGAGACTTATTAGACACTCTTAAAGTTGAGAGACCAAGTAACTACATACTTAATTTAATCTAACTAAAAAAGGGTCCAATGTATTTTTCCACCAATGAAATTAAAAATGCCCCGTTTGATAACCATTTGATTTTTGGTTTTTGATTTTTGAAAATTAAGCTTATAAATATTACTTACATCTATAGATCTACTTGTTTTGTTATCTATCTTTTACCTATGTTTTCAAAAACCAAACTATGTTTTGAAAACTAAAAAAAGTAGTTTTCAAAAACTTGTTTTTGTTTTTAGAATTTGGCTAAGAATTTAAGAAAAAACAAGTTTAATTTTAAAAAACAAAAAACTAAATGGTTATCAAACGGGCTTAGGTAACAATTTAAAGGAAAAATTAATATATTTTTCCCCCAATTTTATTTGAAGAAAAAAGGAAATGCATCAAAAATTCACAAACGAGAGCTGTCCTGATTTTTACATTACAGTTCACACCCAACAAAAAGCTGTATTTTCGATCCCTTTCGTATTCTCTCATCTTCTCCATCCAAATTCCCAATTCCTCTCTGCGGATCCAACCCCACAAGCTTTCAGATTCATCCTCATCGGCGACCTAGATCCCGCCCAATTCCCCTCCGATCTGCCTTCAATCGCCTCCGCCAATGTTCCTCATTGACTGGTTCTATGGCGTCTTGGCCTCCCTCGGTCTATGGCAGAAGGAGGCCAAGATCCTCTTTCTCGGCCTCGATAATGCCGGAAAAACCACCCTGCTCCATATGTTGAAGGACGAGGTTTGATTTCTTCCCTTTCTGTCAACTCGATTTCAGTTTTTGCAATTGGGGGGGAATCGATGTGTTTTGTTTTGTTAATCGTGAGGGATTTGGATTTGACGGAGGAAATGAAATGGTTGTATATTTTGATTTGTTTGTCATGGTGTGGCTTGGTTATTGTTCTTTGTTTTGTTTGTTTGTTTTTTGGTTTTTTTTTTGTTGTAGAGGCTTGTTCAGCACCAGCCTACCCAGTACCCGACATCTGAGGAGTTGAGTATTGGAAAAATCAAATTCAAGGCCTTTGACTTGGGTGGGCATCAAATTGCTCGTAGAGTCTGGAAGGATTATTATGCTAAGGTAACAAAACGCAGTTCTTCTGAAAGCCAAGCTTATTGTATTTCCATTTTCGTTTGTTTTCTTTGCTTTTGTGGTGAATTTCTTGGGCATTTGGCTCTGTTGAGAAGCACCGTACTATGAAATGGAAAAGAACCATGTCTCAAACCTTGAGTACTCTTTACCAAATTGTTATATGTTTTCAGATTACAATTATGTATGATTCCTAACTGATAACTGGAAATCCTCACAAACTTAATATTGGTTGTATTTTCCATAATTATGCAGCCAATGTTTCTTTATTTCTTGGCCAATTCCGTTAGCTGATATATGGTAGGAGATTATTTTGTATAATATTCTGAACTTGTTGGGTTTCCATCTTTTATGCTAACTATTACAGCCATACATCCTTCTTCCATTGATGCGAGCTGGGTCTAGGGTCCGTTTTGTTTTCCATGGGTTTAAGTATTTGACAGGTCCAAGTTGAAAGAAATATGACATTAGTTACTTTTGTTATTTTCCCTTTGTTGTAATAGATCAGATTTCTTCTTGAGCTGCATATTACTCGCTCAGTTTTGGTGCTTTTCCATCTGTTGTTTATCTTACTTCTTCTTGTGGGATAGCTTTAACAGAAAATTTTTAATGGTCTCTTGTTGAAAATTTGCTTATCTGGCATTGGCTCATAAAAAATACACTTAGTAGTGATTACGAAGAAGTGACAATTGACATAGTTTAGTGTAAGCATTCTAAATAATTTATACATAATATTCTGCCAACCTAAGCTTAGTTCAATTGGTTAAGACGTATAACCTCTCGACCAAGAGGTCAGAGGTTCGAACTCTCCTATCTCACGTGTTGTTTAACTCAGAATTTATACATAATATTCTGAACTCTGCTGCTGAATGGATTATAAGTTTATAACACTGTATCCTTAGTACAGGTCCTTTGGAAGAAAGTTAGCTAAGTTCTCAAGCTGTCAGTCTAGTTGACGCTCTGTTCTTCTGAAGCAGGAGAGCATTTTGCGGCATCTATTTTTTAGCCTGTGTGGTGTTTGGTTTTCTGCAATTTGTGCTTTGAAGTGCAGTGCTGTGCTATATGGATTATGTTGGATGGTTTTGCATATATTTCCAACTTTCTGCAATAGAGTGGTGTTTAGACATAGCCTCTAATTTTAATGAAAATTGATATAACAGGTAGATGCTGTCGTGTACCTGGTCGACGCCTTTGACAAAGAGAGGTTTGCAGAATCAAAAAAGGAACTTGATGCCCTTCTCTCTGATGAATCTCTTGCTACTGTGCCATTCCTTATACTGGGCAACAAGATTGACATTCCATATGCTGCCTCAGAGGACGAATTGCGCTACCACCTCGGTTTGACCAACTTCACCACTGGCAAGGGAAAAGTAAATCTGGCTGATTCGAATGTACGTCCATTAGAGGTATTCATGTGCAGTATCGTTCGCAAAATGGGTTACGGCGATGGTTTCAAGTGGATGTCTCAATATATCAAGTAGGTAAGATCAACAAGGTATATCAACGGTTTCGTGAACCGATGAAATCCTGCTGTCCTAAGCGCCCCCGAGTCCTCAACGAACTGATTGCAGTTTGATATCCAGTTTGTTGGAGGGGCTTTGGATTGAACTTTTTTTTGCTTTCAGATGATGTGTGGAAGGAGGTATTAATGCTTACTATGTAAAATTCACTTCCTACCTCAAGTTTATTATTTTTAACATTCTTATCTCTTGTTATTCATCTAACTCGGTTAGGATGTACTTTTCTAATTGTTGTTCATCAACACCAATTATAGGTGGAGGGTCTGAGAAAGTAAAAAACTTGGACTTGAGGTTCATTGATGAAAATTATATTAAAAGATTTTTTAGGAGTTCTGAATAAGAAAATCATAGCTGATTGGGAGACTGTTTTCAAAACAGTTTTTTTTTTTTTTTTTTTATTTATTTTTTTTTTTTTTAATAAAGTATAATTTTTAGAAAAAGTTGAGTGAACCACTTTATGTTTGGGTAACTATGTTTTAGACTTTTTTTTCCCCTTTTTATTTAATTTCAATTTAATGTGGAAGATATTAGTTGCTTGGAAAAGGAGAAATGTTTTAAAAATAATACCAAAAATAGTACTGAAAAGTTGTTTGATTTAGATGTTAGATTTGTGTAACTTAAAGTTAAGAAACCGGTGTATAAATTTGTCGAGTTAACATGTAACATGTTACATAAAGCCATATCATATAAAATTATGCTTACTAAACTTGTTTTTATGCCTATTAACATTTATAAAACTATAAATCTACAATCAAATAAGAATATCTACAAGCTTCTGTGTTCGATCGAAAGCATGTTTAACAGATTGAAGCATTTCAATCTCAAATCTTATAAATGCAAATTTATATTATTCAACCGAATATTTGAAAGTAAATATGATAATAAGGATAAAATACACTTTTAGTCTATAGGATTTAATCTTAATTTTTTTTGGTCACTGGATTTTTAAAATTAACACTTTTGGTTCTTGAGATTTGAATTTAGTTTTTATTAGATAAGGTTTCACAAGTGACATGTTTGGTCCATGAGGTTTGAGTTTGATTTCTATTTGGTGATTGAAGTTTGAAATTGGTTTCTAAATGGTTTGTGAGTAGAGTTGATCATTAGTTGACCTAAACGAACAATGATATGATAGTTAACATATTCTAACTAAACTTTGCATGTATGTATTGTTAAATGAGTTAGAATTTATTATTTATTGTATATCTTTTATACTCAAGGTTTAATTTGAAACTTCAACAACTAGTTAGGAATCAAATTCAAATCTTAGAGAGCAAAAAATTTTAGTTTTAAAAATTCATAGACCAAATTTTAGTTCAAATCTTAGGGACGTGATGTGTATTTTGCCCCAATTAAATAGGAGTAAAAATGTGTGAAGAATCGTTTGACTAAAAATTTAATAGTTGTTTGTATGATTATTTAATAATTGTTTTGGGAATGTAAAAAGCTGTTTAGATAGT
Organism: Trichosanthes truncata; assembly: GCA_033996785.1. Lineage (NCBI taxonomy): Eukaryota > Viridiplantae > Streptophyta > Magnoliopsida > Cucurbitales > Cucurbitaceae > Trichosanthes > Trichosanthes truncata. The sequence continues at coordinate 8,407,604 of JAWPNB010000007.1, forward strand.
AAATCGAAGAAAATAAGAAAGATTTTGGTTTTTTTTTTCTTTTTATTAAAAAGAAAGTTACACAATGTGAATGTGTAAATATATGTGTGTATATTTATTTGATACAAATTGCAAATGTGAGTGTTCAAATAGAGACAATATTGTAAATACAAAAATTGTGGGGATGTTCCCAAGAAAACCTAATCACTGATCACCCCCAACTATTTTGCCTAGAAACTCACTTCCCACAACTTGCTGAATCTAGGGGTGTTCAAAAAATCCGATGACCCGAAAAACCCGATCAACCCAACCCAATTCAACGGTTTGGGTTGGGTTATCAACTTGTTTGGGTTGGGTTGGGTTCAAACAAATGGAAACTTTATGGGTTGGGTTGGTTCGTGGGTTCACCAAAAAGGAGTTTGGGTTGAACCGAACCAACCCGAACTTCTTATTAATTTAAAAAAATAATTTTTTTACTATATTACAACTATAACTATATGTACATATATTTATTTTAATTTTATAATTATTTTTAGATTATTTATTATTCAACAACTTTTTAAAATAAGTTTTTGAGTTCTTGGAAGGTAAAAATTCATGATATAAATTGAAATTGAATTGCTAATCTTAATTCAATATTTAAAAATAAATAAATATATATTTTATATATCAATACTTAACTTTTTCTTAAAACAAAATTTTGAGTTTATAACCCGACCAACCCGAACCAACCCAACCCAAATATTTCATGGTTGGGTTGGGTTGGGTTCATTATTTAATAGGGGTTGTTTGGGTTGAAGAAATTTGCAACCCGAATAATTGGGTTGGGTCTAAAATGTACCTCAACCCGACCCAACCCAACCCACGAACACCCCTAGCTGAATCCTCCCTTGTCCAAACTTTTCTTTCACCACAGACCCAAATATAAAATACTAGTTTACTTCTCATTCATGGAGTATTATTATTTTTGCTAAACTATAGAAAATACCCTTAAATGTTACTCATTGTTTAAAAAAGACTTCCATTCTTTCAAAAGTTGCAATATTACTTATAACCTTTTATAAATGTTTCAAAAACTATCTCTTATTAGCAAGTCAGATTAATATCTAGAAGGTTAAATTGCTATTTGAGTTTGTATAGTTTGTGTTTGATTTCAATTTATCTCTTATTGTCATAAAAGTTTCAATTTGTTCGGAATGATTTTGTTAAATCTCACGAAATGTCTTTGGTGTCACAAAAAATAGACATTCAAATTAAGGTGACATACTTTCTTTGCACACGGACATATTTTCTTTAGATGTGGTAGAAAGAGGTGATGAACCTTTATCAAAAGAAAATATTTCACGTAAGAAAACTATCAACATTATATTTAGTTTATTCATAGATGCTTTGAGAGTCATTTCAAGAAAACAAAAAGTTGCTTGGAGAGATTTAATCAAACAATAAAGACCAAATTGAAATCATGTACAACTATAAGGACTAAAAACGAGTATGCATTAAGTTTCAAGAGTTTGGATTTATATAGCTCGGGTAATTACCAATTTTGTACAAAAAAAATAAACTCAATTTGTGAGTCCAACTATTAAAGCAGAGGTCCACTTCTAACATAAACATGTAAGATTATACTTTTGATTTGATCCAAAAAGGTATCGTATTAGTTGAGATCATTGTCTTTGCTTATATACCATCGATCACGATCAATCATTACCTAATCCACCTGGACTTTGGCCACACTTCCATTTCAAACATTTCTCAAAAAAAAATTTAGACCAACTACTTTGTATTAATCAGAACATGTGCCCAATCCAACAATAAGACTTTTCTAAATTTTATAAACATGTATGCAAAGCAATAGGGCATTGGGTATGGGGAAGAGATTCTTAAATCCACCACCCAAAGTTGATAGATTTGTTTCCATTCTTAAACTTTATTATCCTTTCTCTTGTCATGGAGTATAAAGCAATGCATGCTTTAATATATTAATTCTTCATCTTTATGTTTTTCCCCATCTTTTTTCTAGTCATAAAGCTAATGCATACTCATTCATCTCATAAAAGTTCATCAAATATTACCTACCACTTTATGTCATTATTTATCCTATCTAAATGTGGTTGGGATGAAATTTATTGATTTAGTTTTAGTACAATAATAATTTCTATTTTTTTTATAAATAGAAAAATACAAATTATTATAAGATGGTTAAAACTGGTATATTTATCGATCTTCCTCCTCAAATTTTCTCTACATCTCTCTTTTTCCCCCTCTTTTTTCGGTTATCTCTCATTGCACCTTCCTTGCGATTAAATTTTTTTATAGTATTATGATAGTACATATTCCTTCCATTCAATACTTGACACGTTACTTCATGATATATTATTTGATTTTATGGACTTCACACCATTCTTAAATGCTTCTTTTATGGCAAATAATGAATGTAAGTAGTATGAAAAATTTTCCATACTACCATAGTACTAAAAATTTTCTCCGATCAACTTTCCTCTCTCTACATAACGTCGTAAAAAGATAATTTTTATACCAATTACTTTAGTATGTCATTATGATCTAAACATATTGCTCTTGATTTCTACAATGAAATAGAGCATCGTAGATGAACAAAAGCAGAAGAAGAAAAAAAAAAAAAAAAGAAGAAGTAAGATAACATTTAAAAGATTGAAATGCCAACTTGAACATAGTTTAATTGGTTAAGATATTATAACCTTTATCAAAAGGTTGGAGGTTTAAATCTACATCTCGTATATTGTTGAACTAAAAAATAAAATAAAATTAAGGATTGAAATTATTGAAAAATTATAAGAAAGGCATGTTGGGTTGGATAACCTATAACTTGTTGCCTTGTGGCAACAATTGCAACCAATTTGGAATTTTTATCCCATCGAGAGAATAATCTATAGTGTAGAGGACTAGAGCTACACAAAACGTTTGATTTTAGAGCCTCAATTAGGTCAATTTTTTTTTCAATCCTCTTTTGCAACGAATTTGATGATATCTTGGTATATTGCCTCATATAGTCATATTGAACTATAGAGGTTTATTTATTTGTTATTTTTTTTTAAAAAGGTATTGAAGTAGAGAGGTTGTATAACTATATTCTTAAACTTTTTATTGGAGCCAGTGTCCCTTTAAAGTTACAAAATCATTGCAATTAAACTTTACCGTTAGAACTTTGTTAGTAGTTGAGTTTAATTGCAAAAATGTCATGAAATTGAAGATATAATTGCAAGGACTCCATAGTTCTAGGTGGCTTAAGGTTTGGGGTTTTAGATTTATTTGTAACGATATTTATAATTCCAATATAAGCACCTAAAAAAAGTTATAATTATAACAGTAAAATTTTAATTGCAATGATTTGTACGACATATATCTTTGTCCAAAAAGTTAGATGTTCAAATTCTCACTCCACATATTATTGAGTTAAAAAAAACAACCCTATAATGATTTATGCATTTTTCCAAAATCTAAATCATTGAGAGGCCCCCAAATGTTGTTGAACTAAAAAAAAAAAAAAAAAATTACTTGCTAGTTTCAAAAGAAAGGAAAAAAAAACTTGCCAAATATTAGTTCTTATATTTTTAAATGGCCAAATTTTGTCCATGTACTTTCAATAAATCTTAAAATTAGTCTTTATAATTAGTTTGAAGTTAATTTTTATTGAAATTGGTTAAATAATAATAATAATTTTCATGCGAGAATAGATACAATGTTGATATATTTCTAAAATTTATAGAATGAAGATTAGTATAAATCAATTTTTTCTTAAAAAAGTTAACAATAAAAATTAATTTTAATATTTATTGAAAGTACAATGGTTAAATTATTTTAATAATTATTAAAAGTAAAATAATTAAAATTAAACATTTGAAAGTATAAATATTAAAATAGAATGAAATAAAGTGGGTGGACTAAATATTATTTGAATCTAAAAATATATATATTTCTAATGACAGGCTGTTTAGCATACGTCACCCATAATTTGAAGATGGGCAGATATAGCCATTAAGGCTACATTCCTTGGAAATGAAGCCACTTGAACTGAAATTTAAAGGGTGCTGTCTTTGCAGTTGCAGTTCAACTTGGCAAATTCTAGCCCTAGATTTGCAGTGGGACCCATTTGCCATTTTACCATCTTGCCCTTCACAAAAATCTATTATTTACCTGAACAAAAAATTAAATTAAATTCCTAGTTTACTATTCAAACTTTTAAGTTTGTGTTGATTTGATATTTGAACTTTAAAAATTATCTAATAAATTTTTAAATTTTTAGGTTCGTGTCTTTGATCACTGAACTTTAAAAATGAATAATAAAATTTTCAATTTTCAATTTTGTGTCTAATAGAATAAATTTTTAATTTTTAATTTTGTGTCTAATATATTTTTGATCTATTCAATGTTATCTAAAATTCATGAATTTGCTAGATGCAAAGTTGAAAGCTTAGGATCCTACTAAAAATAAAATTTAATTTTATATTGAATATAGATGAGTTAATTTTTGAAAATTTTGAAAATATCAAAGACCTATTAAACGCAAAATTGAAAGCCCAAGTATTTATTATATATTTTTAAAGTTTAAGAATTTATTAGACATAAAATTAAAAGTTTAAGGAACTTATTAGATACTTTTTAAAGTTTAGAAACCTTTTTAACACAAATTTGAAAGTTCAAGGACAAACATTGTAATTTAACTAAAAGATTATAAATATTTTATGTTAGTGCTTTCATTTATTAATTAATTTAGTACTCATAATTATCCATTCCATTTCTACTATGCTATTTGCCATTATTGTTTGGATAATTACAACCACTTTAGCCCATTACCCACTTTACCATAGTAGCGTCTTTAATCATGTCGTAGAAAGAATATTACAAATCCATATACTTTTTTAACCTCATTTTATAAATTAATAGTCCTTTTTCTACGATAAATTAATAGTCATTTGAATGAATTTAAAAAATGAAATATTATAATTATTTAGCATCACAATGCTCTAACATTTTACTATAATTGCTTGTAAACTAATAAGATTTCACATATAAAGAAATAGATTTTGTTCGTGGTTTCGTAAGATGTTTTATTGGATGGAATTAGTCACATGTTATAGTGATGGGTGGAAACGATGTTGAAGATAATTTACATTAGAGAAACGTGTGCAGTTGAAGCTTATCAGTCTAGAAAAAAAGTCATTAGGTACTAGTGTGATTTCTATCAAACACACTTTGGTGCTAAAAAAATAATTACAAGTTTTGTATTTGATGGAGTTTTCGATATACTAGTGTGATCATTGCTAGTTCTAGATTGTTGATAGGATCAAACACACACTAAACACAACATTGAATAGATGTGATTTTCTAGAGTTTACCTTGATAGTATATTTTACTGGTCATTGCTTCAGCCATAACTTGCTACTTACTAAAACGTCATATGTATCTTTAAAGGTAATGAATTGTTGCACTGCTATTGAAGATATAATAGGATGACATAAAGTATGACAATAAGCTATTGAGGCAAGATCCTAATAAAATCGCTATTTTTTAATAACAATGGAAAAGATACTCAACATGACAAGTTAAATAACTACATGGTTTTATTTGTAAGGCAAATTTAAAATTCCTAATAAGTTTTATTATTATTATATTTTTTTTCTAGCTTTACTTTTTCGTTTTCTTTTTGCCTTCTCCTAGTTATCATTTTTATCTATCAAACATGCACTTTTTATTTGCATTATTTAAGGAAAACTAAAGCTGATCACTAAAAAAATATCACATCTTAAATCTAATATTTTTAAAATTAAAAATTAAGGTAAATCTAATGCAATGACCTCAGAATTAAAAGGGTTAGTTTTCTTTTCAATTTATTCTCCATTTTCTTTTATTTATTTTATTTTTTTGAAAGAACTCCATTTTAAAATTTTCAACACATAGAGCCAAAAGTAATAAATATATTGGAATCTTTTTTTCCAACTTTAGTTACGTCAGGTTTGAATTGCCACGCACTTGCATTGAAAGCGTCTTAATTACCATCTGATTGGCATTTTCTTTACCCAGTAAAAAATTATTTAAAAAGAAAAAAGTTACATTCACTTTTAAATTCGTTCCATTTTTAGATTTATACGTTTTGGAAAAAAAAAAATCAATTTTTATTCTTAAATTTATTATGTAGTATCAATTTTTACTTTAAATTTTTAATGTCATCAAATTGCACCACAAATTTAGGTAAGTTTAGTAATCTTGACTTCAAACTTAAAAAAGTGTGTAATTTTAACTGTATTATAATTTTTCGTTTGAAAGATCATTAAAAAAAGTATTTTCATATGCATTTATGAATTCTAAAACACATGCAAGTTACAAAATTGATAAGATTTAAAAAATAATAATAATAACATTAGAGCTAATTTTTTTTTATTAAAATTGGTGAATTTTAGCAAGGTTATTCAATGATTAATTTATGCATTGATCAAATTTAGTTTTATGCAAAACTTAATTTTATTGAAATAAGTTAGTTTGTGGAAATTTTTGTAGTATTTTTTTTTTTGTTAAAAAGAGTGGGTGAATTGACAATTTGCAACACGTATCTAAGTTTAGAGTCAATTTTGATGAAATTAAAAGTTTAAGGTGAAAATTTATATAACTTGACAAGTTTAGGAGTAATAATTGAATTTTTCCTATACTTTTTATAATAATAATGTTAGTTCTAGTTTTTTTTAATAAGTATTTTAAATTTTTGTGTGTAGTCTTTTCATTTAATATCTACCTACTCAATACTTATCTAAACCAATTCATATGACTCTAAATACGTATTCATTTGAGTACATTATAAGACATATATTCATAACTATGTTATCCACTTGTTTTAGCAAAATAAACGTGAGGATATATTAAAATAAACATTTTGAAATTTAAATACCAAAATAAAATAAGCTTAAAATCGAAACTAAGCTATTTTGATTTTGAAAGTTCATACAATATAATAAAACAATCGTAAAAGTTTAAAAATACTTTAAATGAAATTAAAAGAAAAACACTCGCACAAATAGAAAAATACTTTCTTGTTATATGAATTCTTTTTTGCTATCTACTATATTTTCGACAATTGTTTATTTTTTTAGTAAACAAAAAAACAAGTGTTTATTTTTTTTTATATAAAAGAAAAGGTCTCTCTTCCATTTTTCCACCTCTACTGCTAGTAAAAAACGAACAAGACTTCCTTTTTGACAAAAAAAAAACTGACAGTTGTTTACTTTTCTTTTTGGAAAAAAAAAAAAAAAAAAACTCATATCTCTCTCCCCTTTTTATTTTTCTCTAACACTTAAAAAAATATGTGAGTTTAAACAGATAAGAATTATTCAATAATAAAAAACTCTTGTATTAAGATTATGAATAAATGATTAAATATATGTATCACATACAAGCTTAACTTTTTGGATTAATCCTTTAAAAAAAAATTGAGTTGAGTGATGATTCTGTAGTCAAAATCTCTTATAATCATATTCAGTCTCTAAGTAATTTCAATGTTGATGATTTGTCGAATTTTGTGTAAATTTTCAAATCATAAAAAATGTTTCTAAAAAAAATCCGAAAAATGAGAGAAAATGTTAAAATTATAAATAAATAAATAAATAAATATAATGTAATCTATTAACTCAAGTTTAGCCGTAATTTAACATTTGCCACATGCGAGTGGGTATCTCAAAAAAAAAAAAAAAAAAAAAATGTTGCGAGTGGGTCACAATAATCATAATTTCAAAACTCCTTCTATAAAATACACCAAATTTCCCAATTCCTCCCTCAACTCAACAATGGTTTCCACTCTCACCGCCATTCCCTCACTCCTCATCCTCCTCTCCGCCATCCACAGCGGCGGCACCCGTGCTCCGTTCGCCTGCGACCCAAAGGACGCGGCGGCGAGTGGCTTCCCATTCTGCCAACGGTCGATGCCGGTGGCGGAGAGAGTGAAGGATCTGATCGGAAGACTGACTGTAGAAGAGAAGGTGAAGCTAATGGCGAGCAATTCCGGAGCCGTTCCGCGGCTGGGAATTAAAGCGTACCAGTGGTGGTCGGAGGCCTTGCACGGCGTCTCTAACGTCGGCCCCGGTACTACATTCGGCGGCGATTTCCCCGCCGCCACCAGCTTCCCGCAGGTCATCACCACCGCCGCAGCCTTCAATGCTTCTCTTTGGGAAGCCATCGGACAGGTTTGCCTCTGTTTTTTTTCCTCTCTTCCACTTCTCTTTACTTTTTCGGCCGACGGTTTTTTCTCCTCTGTCCTGCTGAGCTGTTATTTATTTATTTTTTTTAAACGAGCAGTTATTTTTTCTTTTGTTTTGCGAAACTCGAAAAAGTGAATATATACGTATTGGTTACTTTTTGGTAATTCTGTGACGCAAGCATTTGCTTTCTTTTGTTCATTTATATTAACTTTCAATTTTGCAGCTTTTCCAAAACTAAAAATAATTCTAAATACCGGTAGTACGAGCACAATTAACTAATTAAGCTTAATTCTAGCATAATTCAATGATAAAACATCAACTTTCAATCAAAAGGAGGATGTTCGATCTCCACAACAATAAAGATATAAATACTATGTTTAAACATTTGAGGATTTTGATCTACTAGGTATCTTTTGATCCTTCCAAATTTTAGAAGTTTAGAGGATTAATTTTCTATTATGTTATGCTTTTTTAAGGTTGCATATTCGTATTACATTCAGCATGAAAATTTATCCTAGTACAAATTATTTATCTTCAAACTTATAACTTGAGAGAAGTTATGTTATAACAAAAAGCAGATGACATACAAAGAACACAGAATAAAAAAACACACAGATTTACGTGGTTTACTAATAATGTCTTAACTACATCCATGGATAGGAGAGGGAGTTTTATTGTCTTGAGGATAACTTAAGTACAAAATATAAAGTTGGTTTTCAGATAACAGTTTAGAGAGTTTATATATAGTACTTATTCTAAACATTAATACATAATAGGCCCAAAAGGCTCCAAAATTACGAAAGTAAACTTAGCTCCATATAATTTAGGTTTCGGGGGCGTTGCCCCAGAACTCTCAACTAGGGCGCTTCGCCCCTGGATCCTGACTCTCTGATCTGTCAGTGAGACTCCCATACTTGGTCATTCAGAACGCCAGATAATAGATTAAGGCATTGCTATAAGTTATTTATGTTTTGACTAGTTAAACTAGATCCACATTGACATTAAAAAAAATGGAAGATTTAAAATTTCACCTTACGGAAAAAAAGTAACTAACATCTCAACTATGAAGTCTTAAATAACAAATAAGTTTGATCATAACTCTAAATTTTGGAACGAATCTAAATTTATGCTAAAATTATCAAGGAGAAGTAAACATTAAAGACTTCAAAAATCAAAATCATGCATCAGAAACAAAGAGTTGCAAGACTTAAGCAACTAAAATAGTATTAAAAATTAAAATATAACAAAAAAATTAAGGTTAAATTACAAGTTTAGTCAATTAAACTTTTAAGTCTGTGTCATTTAGTCTATGAAGTTTCAATTTTGTGTTTAAGGGGTTCCTGAATTTAAAAAATATCTACAAATTAAACTTCCTTAATTTTCAATTTTGTGTCTAAAAGGTCCATGACATATTTGAAAATTTTAAAAATTAACTGATCTATCAGATATAAATTGAAATTTATGTCTAATAAGATCTTAAACTTTTAATTTTATATTTAGTAGGTCTATGAATTTTAAAAAAAGTCGAATAGGTTAAAAGACCTATTAAAACATAAAATTAAAAATTCAAAGACCTATTGAACATAAAATTGAAAGTATAGTGATCGATTTGACATTTTTTAAAGTTTAGAAATCAAATAAACCTAAAATTCAGACACTTGTTTAATATTTTTTAAAATTCAATAGACACATGGTTGAAAGTTGAGTTTACTAAACTTGTAATTTAGCAAAAAAAAAAAAAAATTATGGTGCACATTAGTACAACATAGAAAGAGATGTGCTAAGGTGAACGGAATTTTGACGTAGGTGGTGTCCGACGAAGCAAGGGCAATGTACAACGGAGGGGTAGCCGGGCTGACGTATTGGAGCCCAAACGTCAACATTTTTAGGGATCCTAGGTGGGGCCGGGGACAGGAGACTCCCGGTGAAGACCCCTTCCTAGCCGGTATCTATGCCGCCAGTTACGTTAGAGGCTTACAGGGTACTGACGGTAACCGGTTGAAGGTCGCTGCCTGTTGTAAGCATTTCACTGCTTATGACCTCGATAACTGGAACGGCGTCGACCGCTTTCACTTTAACGCTCAGGTAATTATGATTCTCTACGGCCGTTCCCATTGTAGCACTTTTGCACTCCCCCATTTCCACTTGTCTTTTATTTATTATTCATTCTGTCGGGGGTTGCCTTTCTTCTTTTTCTTGCAACTTGCTTAAACTTTGTATTTATTTATTTTTTTAAAAGAAAAAACAAAAATCCATTTTAGAATGATTTATTTAGTTTTTATACTTTAAAATTTCTCAGCATCGATTTGGTACTTTACAGTTAAAAGGGTTTGTAAAAGATTTTTAACTTTTAATTTTGTTTACAATACGTTTAATTCATTTAAAATTTATATGACATGTTAATTGTATATTATTTAAGAGTTATGGGATAAACTGATTCCAAATAATGATTGGATAAATGTAGCCAATGTGTCATGTAATTTTTTTTGAATAAATATCACGTAAATATTTTTTTAGTACAACAAATGTAAAAGGATGAAGATTTAAACTTTTGACCTCGAGGGAATGAGTACATGTCAATTACCGTTGACCTATGCTCACTTGAGTAATGATACTTAAATGTTGATTGATGGAGTTAATGACTAATGATTTAGGAATTCGATAGCAATTCTTTAAAGTAAAGAGATTAAATTGATATTGGGATGAATATTTCAAAATCTATTAGAAGCCTAAAGGAACTAAATGGAAACATCCAAACTTATATTTTAACTAATAAAAATAGTCGTGTTTATATAATCCTTAATTCTTTTTTAAAAATATTTAATTGCATTCTTGAACTTTTTAGTTTTTATAAATTTTCTTGTTAACACAATTAATTCAATATTGGCTTCGATATTAATTAAAAATTTCTTGTTAGTATTATATGATGATATGTCGCACAAAAGATTATGTCAACAAGAGAACCAATCCAGCTTTTAGTGGCTAGTAATGATCTTGGATAAAATAAAGGACCTAAAGAAAATGAGTTCAATCTATGGTTGTCATTTAGCTAGAATTTAATATTCTAGGTATTTTCTTGACAACCAAATGTAGTAAAGTCAAGTAGTGATCTAGTGTCGAGGTGGTCGAATAAATATTTAAGCTGATGGTTAATATCAAAATTGCAAGTAAAATACGTATAGAAAATGAAAGTTAAAAATCACTTTTGGCCACTGAATTTTCTTGGAAGCAACAATTTAGTCCATAAACTTTGATTTGTAACGATTTAGTTCATATACTTTCAATTTTGAAACAATTAAGTCCCTATACATGCAACGATTTAAATCTTATTGTAAAAATTATTGTTAAGATTTAATGAAATTTCTTATATAAGTAGATCAATAAACTAATTAGTGACCAAATATGTTTATAAGCTACAAAGTATAAATTGTGAAATAATAAAAATCGACATTTAGTTTTGATGACTTTTTTTTTAACAATAAAGACTAAATCGTTACAAATTCTAAAATATATGAACTAGACTAAAAGTGGTTTTTAATTAAAAAAAATGAAAAAAGAAAAAAGAATCTTGCTTTTTTTGGTTTTTTCTTTGAAATAACATATTTGAACTCATGATTATAGGGTTCACGTGCGGGGGCACGTGAGTTGTTGAACAAACTTTTTGCGAGTGATTTTGCAGGTGAGCAAACAAGACGCTGAAGATACATTTGACGTGCCATTCAGAATGTGTGTGAAGGAAGGGAAAGTATCCAGTGTGATGTGCTCATACAATCAGGTCAACGGTGTCCCCACCTGTGCCGATCATAGTCTTCTAACCAAGACCGTCCGATCTCAATGGCGTCTCGACGGGTAAATGCTTTTGATTCTCAGCCGTTTGATTGTTTCGGATCGCCGTCTGATCGTTTTGAGTGTATTTTGTGGGTATGTAGGTACATCGTATCTGATTGTGACTCGGTTGGAGTTTTCTATGATAAGCAGCACTATACTTCCACCCCTGAAGAGGCTGCTGCTATGGCTATTAAAGCAGGTTAGCTCATTAATTATTTTTTAACAAATAATTACTACTTTAAATCTTATTATTTTACTTTGGTTAAAATATTTTAAAGTTGATTGAAAATACATGAATAAATTTGGATATTTGAAATATAAAACTAAAATGAATTGAAATTCAAAATATAGGGCCAAAATGGATAGCCTTTTAATTTTTATAATTTCAATTTTATTTATTTGGTACATTCAAATATCTATTTTGCTATTTGTTTTTTTTTTTAAAAAAAAAATTCCATATACTTTCGATTTTAGTCTATTTTAATTCAAAACATCAATTTTCGTTCATGTATACTTTTAAAAGTGATCATGTTGATCATTTTTTTGGGGTGAAATTATGAGTTTAGTTTTTGAATTTTCAAGTTATTGTCTAATAAGTTTTAGAATTTTTAAAAGTGTTTAATATGTCACTAAATTTTCAATTTTGTGTCTAATAGGTTCTTGTACTTTAAAAGTGTCTAACTAGTCCACGACTTTCAATTTTGTATATGATAGATCTCATTTCTTTAAGATTCACGAACTTATTAGAGACAAAACTGAAAGTTGGGAGTCATATTTGACACAAAATTCAATTTTGTGTAATAGACACATGATTTTTTTTTTTTTTTTAAAAATTGATAGGAGAGATATGTGAGATACTTTTAAAGTTCAAAGCATACTACACACAATTGAAAGTTTATGATTCTATTAAACCCTCCTTAAGGCCGTTTGGATTGAGGGCATGGGAATGAGACTAAGGGTGGGAATCAACGAGGGATACATAATTCCTTGTTTGGTACAAGATTTAGAGGATTGGCCTTGAGAATGAGTTATTTCCATGGGTTTTGTATACCCATGAATTATGATATTTGATACATTTGCAAAAGCATGAGTTTTCTTCATGCCATTCTCTTTCTCTCTTATTTTTTTAATATCCATCTTTCTTTTAAAATACATTTGTTTATTTCATTAAAATTAAACAATTAAAATTAATTATATTATTTAAATTTTTTATAATCAACCAAATTATATAAAAATTATTTTATAATAATGTGTTGAATTAACCTAATTAGTTAACATAATTAATTATTCAATTGTAATAAATTAATCATAACTAATTGATTGATTAAAAATATACCCAACAAATTCACATTTATAAAAAAGAACAAAAAAATCAATTTTTACTCCTAAGTTTGTGAAGTTGTATCAATTTCTACTCTAAACTTTTAATTTCATCAAATTGTACTCCAAACTTAGATAAGTATTGCAATCTTAACCTTAAACTTAAAAAGTGTTGCAATTTCTATCATCAAAAAAAAAAAAAAAAGTTTTCTTTTGAAAATTCGTTAAAAAAAATTATTCTCATATGCTTTCAATGAATTATAAAAAATTAATCTCATCTAAATATCCTTTATTATTAAAAAAATTAGTATTTTCATGTGTACAACCAAACACAATAATTAATGATTTTCAATAATCTTATTTCCAGACATTAATTATTTTCAGGCATATAAGAAACTTTGAACCAAACAACCCTTTAAAGTTTAGTTTAGGTTTAAAAAATCTCTCATTTTATTTTAATTTTTCCTTTTCTTCAACAATGAATAAGTGGGTATGTTTGTTGATTCAGGATTAGATTTGGACTGTGGGCCATTTTTAGCAACACACACAGAGAACGCAGTGAAAAGAGGCTTATTAAGCGAAGCCCACATTAATGGCGCTTCGGCCAACACTCTCACCGTCCAAATGCGCCTCGGAATGTTCGACGGCGATTTGTCCACTCAGCCCTACGCTCATTTGGGCCCCAAAGATGTCTGCAGCTCCGCCCACCTGCAGCTCGCCGTCGACGCCGCCCGTCAAGGCATCGTTCTCCTCGAGAACCGCCGTCGCTCTCTTCCTCTCTCCGCCCGTCGCCACCGCACCGTCGCCGTCATTGGTCCTAACTCCGACGTCACCCTCACCATGATCGGCAACTACGCCGGTTACCCTAACTCCGACTTTCTTGATTTTCTTTGTTTTGTTGAGGCAAATTTTGAAATTTAAAAACGTAGCTTTTAAAAATATGTTTTTGTTGTTGAAATTTGAAAGAGTGTTTTAAGAAAAGTAAAAAACATGATAAAAAATAGTAGGAAAACAAGTCTAAATTTTAATTTTAGTTTATTTTAGTATTTTGATTTTGGTTTATTTTTTATTTTAAACCTAAATAGATTTTTATTTCTATTTTAAAGAAGGAATTATTTTGGTTATAAAACTTTCGTAAATATATATTTTAGTTCTTGAATAACAATAAAAAAAACAATCTTTTTGGTTCTTGCTTTTGTTATCAAATATTTGCCTTCCCAAAATCACCTCTCACAATCTATATACGGATACATTACACATCAAGTCATGTTATATTGCACTAAAAAAGTCATGTTATTTATTTCTCAATTGAAATTTGGAGGTCAATATTCATTAAGTAAAGAAAGAAAAATCATAAGCCCAACCACTTTTTTATGTTATTATGAGATCAACATAGAGAGATGGAGGATTCAAATCTCGAACATTTAGTCAAGAGTATATGCTTATTCAAGCACTTGAAAAGTCATTTCAAATAGACTATTGTATGATTATTATTTGAATTTGAAAAACTAAAATCACTTTTGTACGATATAACAGGAGTTGCATGTGAATACATTACGCCATTACAAGGAATAGGAAGATACACAAAGACGATTCACGAGCAAGGCTGCAGAGGCGTGGCCTGCCGGACAGACAAGTTCTTCGGGGGAGCCATAGAGGCGGCACGTGAAGCCGACGCGGCAGTGCTGATAATGGGCCTGGACCAGTCAATGGAGGCCGAGTTTAGGGACCGGGCCGGGCTTCTTTTACCTGGGCTTCAGCAGGAGCTTGTATTGAAAGTGGCTTCTGCGGCTAAGGGCCCAATTGTTTTGGTCCTAATGTCCGGTGGGCCTATCGATGTGTCGTTTGCAAAGGATCACCCTAAAATTTCTGCTATTCTTTGGGCTGGGTACCCGGGCCAGGCTGGAGGATTGGCTATTGCTGATGTTTTGTTTGGTACAACTAATCCAGGTAATTTTTACTCTTTTTAGTGTTGATTTTTCTTTTAAATTTTTGAAAATTAAACATTTAGGGACTGTTTGGAACACTAAGTGGGTTACAATAACAGTGGTTATAATAGTTTGTGGGTTATAATAGTCTGTGAAATAATATAATATTGTTTAAAATGTGGAGTTGTTTAGTCTGGGGTTATAATAGTCTGTATTTGGGATGCAGAGTATTCCACAGGTTATTGTAACACATGTTATTATAACCCTTGCCCCAAACAGCCCCATAAATATTACTTTTATATATGAGATTTCTTTGTTTTTTCATATTCTTTCTAAAAATATTTTCAAAATTCAAGTCATTTTGATATTTTGAAAACTAAAAAAAAAAAAGTAATTTTTATTTCTTGAATTTGGCTTAGAATTTCACTATTTTTCTAAGAGATGAAAACCATAATTTAGTTTTAGGATTTAGTTTTTAAATTTGACTTGTACGATTTAAAAAAGTTTTTATTTGACATGGACCATTTGAGTTTATTTTCACCAATTGTCTTATATTGTTACAATATTACAATACTTTTATTTGGCTAAATGTGTTAGTTAATTGCATAAATATAGAGTAAAAAACATGAGATTTTTTTTTTTTTTTTTTTTTTTTTTTTTTTTTTTTTTTTTTTTTTTTTTTTTTATAATGTTTTCTTTAGTACTACATGTGCTAAACATGTGGGGGTAAGACATTAAACCTCTAACTTTTTAGTTGAAGTTATAGTGCGTTAATCATTAGAACTATCAAAAAATTAGGTAAGAAAAGTTTCAACGATAATTTCTAAGCTTTATAAAAGACACGAAGACCAACGAAATTGATACTAAACTCAAACAATAGGGACTAGATTTAAAATTTCAAAATCATAGAGATCAAATTAAAATGTTAGATTTTGCAATTTAATCTAAAATTTATAATTCTTATTTATTGTTTCAAACCCATGAAAATTGTCATTTCTGTTTTTTATTTTCTTTTAGGTGGGAAACTACCGATGACATGGTATCCAGCAGACTACGTGTCGAAACTCCCAATGACGACAATGGGCCTGAGGCCCAGCCCATCATATCCAGGGAGAACCTACAGATTCTACAAAGGCCCAGTCGTTTACCCATTCGGCCACGGCCTAAGCTACACCACTTTCACCCACAAAATTCTGAACGCACCCACCGCCGTCACCGTCCCCGTCGCCGGCCACCGCCGCCCCCAAAACGCCACCGACTTCTCCGGCAAGGCCATAAGAGTCACCCACACAAAATGCGACAGGCTGTCACTGGCGATCCACGTGGCAGTCAAGAACAAGGGCCCGCGAGATGGGCCGCACACTTTACTGGTTTACTCCAGCCCACCGATGGGCCTTTGGGCCCCGCAGAAGCAGCTTGTGGCCTTTGAGAAGGTACACGTGGCGGCCCAGGCCCAAAAGGAAGTCCAGATTAATATCCACGTGTGCAAGTTTCTAAGCGTTGTGGATAGATTTGGAATTAGAAGAGTTCCGATGGGGGAACATGGAATTCATGTTGGTGACGTTAGGCATTCCGTGTCGCTGCAGGCTGAGACTTTGGGGATTATTAAATCTTAAATGGGGTAATTTGACGGATTTGCCCTTGGTGTAATTTCAGAATGACGTTTGTGTCCTTTTGGGAATGGGATTATCGTTGACTTGAGGGAGAAAATTGGGATTTAGTCAAGTGTAAAATTTATTGGAAGAAAGGGTTTTAAAAAGCAATGGCTATTTTAGAGCGCATTTTTGTGGCTAATGAAAAAAAAGTTGGGCACAAAAAGCCACTTTGTTGGCATAATTGTAAACCAAAAATGTTAACGATAGGAATGGATTTGACATAAAATTGAAAGTCTAAATATCTATTAGAAATGAGAGGTAAATAGACACTTTAACGTTTAGAATCATATTAGAAAGATTTTAAAGTTAAAGGACTAAATACACAATTCTCACAGTTTAAGAATGAGATTGAAAACGTTTCATTTATATCTTTAAATTTTAGATTATACTTTTACTTAATCCTCTTTTAGTTTGTGATATTTTAAAGATATTTATTAGAGGGCATCTATTCATTTTTTTACCGCCCGTTTGGATCATGAATTTTATTGGATGGATATAGATATTAAATATCTGAGAGTTAAATGTTTGAATTTTAAATGTCTAAGATATTAAATATCTGTGTTTGGATATACAAGATAATTAATGTATGAGAATTAAATATTATATTTGTTATACCACTTTTGTTCCTCGGATAATTAATTAATTAAATGTAAGAGAATGATTTATTGTAATCCTAAATTAAAATTATTATTATTTATATAATGTTATATAAATTAATTAATTAATCAATTAAAATAAAAATAAATAAGTATTTTTACATTAAAACATTAATTAAAAGTAAAATTGAAAACTGAAAATTTAATTTAATTACTAAAGAATAATTAAATAAGTATAAATTCATTAAAATATTAATAATAACCAAAATAAATTACATAGTTAAAATAATATAAAATATTAATTATAAATGTATTAGTTAAAATTTATTAAGTAAAAATAATATATTGATATTAATAAATAATTGAAAATAATTAGTAATGACTAATGTTCCTCTCCCTTGTATAAAAATCTAACATATACGAAAGTATTAGAAAATTCATGTTGGATGAATTTTTAAGTTCTCTAGATAATAACATCTTAAGTTTTAAAAAGTGAAAACATATGAAACAAATAAAGATATATAAAATGTCTGTCTGAAAACTCATGAAAAAATAGTTTTAAAAAATAAAAAATAAAAAATAAAACTCATAAAACAAACAGACAATGTATGAAGATCCAATCATTTTTTAAGTAAGTTCAATTGATAGTCTGCTACACGAGAAATCTATGAGAGAAGAACTTTACCAAAGAAAAAGACTATTAACTACAAAGTAATTTTAGAAGAGAATTTTTTGTTTGTTTGTTTATGTTCAAGTAGTTGTACTAATCTTTTATTAAGTTATTTATTTATTTATTGTGTAGCCTTGTGCATGTAGGGTTCGAGGAAACCAAACTATGTGAAAAAAAAAGTTCTCTTTTAGCTCACTATTTTACTTTGTTGTTATAACCCTATCAAGCATCAAATGTGACATTTTTAATTCATGATTACAAGCTTACAACTACAACGTTCTATTTTTAGAGTAAGTTTAGAATGACTTTTGAAAGAATCTTTTTACGTGAAGTACTTTGTCAATAAGCATTTTTGGAATACACTTTTTAGGTGCTTTATCTAAAACTACTTTCAAATGCTTCATAATTTGCCTTTAGAAATCTCAAAATCACTTTTTGATAATAGAATCAAACACCATGAAATTTTTTAAGTAGCTAACAATACTTTTTCATACTTTCAAGAGCCTATCTCAAATTCAGACTTAACATCAAGTGTTTTGGGTGTCTTCTAGCAGTAGTACAAATTTTGGTCCCGACAAATAATACTACTCATGCCAACACACCATAGATTAAAAACAAAAACCTAGGTTTTAGGCATAATAGACTAGCCATATGTGTGAAAAAGACTTGACAAATTCTCCAACAAACCCTATTGAAATCACATTATTCCATAGCCTTAAATTAAGCATCAAAATGACAAATTAAAGCATCATTCAATACCCAAAAAAGAAAAAAAAAAAAAAAGAGCAAACTTGTAAGGGCATATTCTCTAAATCCCTAGATGGTTGCCTAGGAATCCAATTCTTACGGCAAAACCCTTTTCCAATTCCCATCTATCCCATTGCTTTAGAACTTACAAAGTCCTTGTCTTCCAACCCCATCAACATTTTAAAGGCATTTGCAGTTTTTGTTTTTTTGTTTTTTTTAATGTTGGGGGACCAATTTCTGAGTTGGTAAAAAGGCTTTATCACCTGCAAAATTCCCAAATCCCAAGGGCCTTTTTTTGTGTGTCCTTCATTTTGCAGGTCATCTGCCCATTCAATGTTGTTATTGAACAATTCTTTGTAGAAAGAGCAGAACTCTTTCATCTTTATTTATTTCATTTTGTGATAACAAATGTTTCACTTTTCACAAGAATTTTATTATGTTCATGAATTTTGTTGTGAATTCATTCTGGTTGTTTTAGTTTATGGTCTTTGTTCTTTTTGTTGTTTTTATACAATATTGAAACACGGTGTTAAAAGACAATATTTCTTTCCATACTGTTCAAATTCTTTATAGTGATATGATATTGTCTAGTTTCAATTTAAGTTCGCATGGTTTTGCCACTAAATTTGTTTTTTTTTTTATACCAGTTGAAAGACTTTTCTCACTTTAGTGTGAGAATGTATTTGACTATTCTCATTTTCAACACATATGATTTCCAAATCAAGGACTATAACTATTCTATATATGAACAATTTAGCCAAAAATTAAAAATTGGTATCAAAATATAATTTGTTTGAGTATTAAAAACTATATTGTGCTCTAAAAAGTTAGTGAATAAACCAATTGAATTTTTATATATATTTTTTCGTTAAGAATATAATAGAAGAATTATTTTGATTTATACATTTAAATTTTTGGATTGGATAGTAATTTAAGATATCAAAACAGGAGGCCCTTTATTCACAAATTTATAATGTCCTTTCCTTTCTAATTAAAAACAAAATGCTATGAGACAACATAAATGATTAAAATAATTGTTTTAAACTATGATATTTTGTATTAATGTAAAAATAAAAGTATTAATGATATTTGAGTTTTGATATAATATATAGAGAATGTGACCGTTTGGGATTCAAAGTAGTTAGCAGATTCTTTTTTAATTAAGAACTAAAAAAAAAAACTTTTTGAAGACATTTTAAAAATGTCCATTATGTTAAAAGGAATAAAATCAAAATTTAAAAAATTCCACTAATGAAAATAAAACGTCCACGTTTAGATTAAAGTAATAAACTATTTCTCCAACTAGACAAGAAATCTGTACTCTTATCCAAATTCATCTAGCTGTTTTTTTTTTTTTTTTTTTTTGAAAGAGGAATTCATCTAGCTGTTTGGTTTATATGAAAGGGAATTTTAAATAATCTTATTTTAATAACGTTCAAATCTGATTTTGATCTACAAAGTTTTATATTTATTTTCTTTTTTTTTTTCCCTTTAAATATTACAATTCAAATTCAAATAGGATGTTAAGAGTGAGTAAGTGACTACCACTTTTTAAGCCAAAGAGAGCATAGCTCAACTGGCATAGTGAATGTGTTAACGACCACAAGATCTGTGGTTCGAATCCCCCCATCCCCTATTGTACTCAAAAAAAAAAAAAAAATTCATTTAAAGCCCTAAATAAAAATCAAAAAAGACTACCACTTTTTAAAAGAGGTTATTAATATCTCTATAAACTACGTTTAGGTTGACATTTTTATTTTATTTAATCTAATTTATAAATAAAAGGGTTTTTTATTGACTTTAACAACATTGTGGAGTAGATGGATTCGAAACCTCAAACCTATTCGTCGAGGATATATATATTAACTAGTTGAATTATGCTTAGAAAAATTTTACTTTTTGAAATTCAATATAAAGAAATTAAAATTTTAGCAGCTGTCATTCATTTGTCTGTTAAACCATGTCCACAATCGAGTTGCATTGAATTTTAAAATATGTGACACAAGATTTTTGTTAAAAGCAGTTAATTATCAAATGTATAAAAACTTTGGTTAGTTTGTACAACATAAAAACCTTTTCTTTGTATATATAAAAAAATATGTTATATTAAAAACCTGAATTCATAGAGTACAACATAAAAACCTTTTCTTTGTATATATAAAAAAATATGTTATATTAAAAACCTGAATTCATAGAGTATTTGTTTTGTTTGTACAATTTTAGAAGTTAGATAGTTTAATTTACTAGAATAATAAATCTACAGGGATGAACAAACTCAACCTAAACTTGACTAATAGGAAAATAAAAAATATTTGAAGGATGGAAAATGAGAATATGGTTGAAAATTAGGGTTTGATGATGGTGGGAGAATAGTTGGAGGGGAGCTGGCACATAATGATGGGCCATGTGGAAACAGAGTGATGGGCATTTGGGAAGGCATCATGTGCATTCCAATTTGGTTTCATAAAAATTATAACTCCAGCATGGCCGCTGACACATAATACCTTTTTTCCACCCCCTCCAAAAAAATAATAATAATAATAATAATAATCCAATTTCAATTTCAAAATCAACCAAGGTTTAAAATATCAATGTCGATGAAAATGTCGAAGTCTCAATTTTATGAAAATTTTGATGGAAATATCGATAAAATGTCGATGTCGATGGATATTTTTGAAAAAATTTTGAAAACAAAAAATTCAAAAAAAAATATTTAAATTAATAAATAAACATTTTACACTTTTTTTTAAATGAGTTAAAATTCTTGTTACAATATTATATTCACATTAAGTTACATTTTCTTGCTATTTTTTTTTTAAATATTTCATCAATTTTATACGGTATAGTGGAAATGTCGATTCTCCTTTATGTCGATGGTCGAATCCATGGACATGTGGAAATGTCGATGGAAATGTCGACATGTCAACGAAAATTTAATTAATACCATGATATCAACAACCAACAACCAATGCCATTTCAATTTCATCATCTTCTTTTTTCCTATCTTCTTGGGTTTTCTCCCAAATCCATTCCTCCTTTTTTCCTTTCCAAAACATCCATTAATTCGTCTGCTTTGTGTCTGCCTTACATGATTTCGATGTCGACCTTGAGACATCCAAAGATATCCATGAAAACGTTGACAATGCCTCACCAATTATTAGACCAAAATTGCATCAGACGTTTTCAACATTATTGTAATGTTGGTAAAAATGTCAATGTCTCAATTTTAAAGAGAAGTTTTTGATGAAAATATTGATATAATTGATAAATGTTGGTTTAAAATGTATTGCGTTTAATTTGCTTGTCTTTTTAAAAAGACGTTTAATTTGGTTTAAAATAAAATTGATAAAATTGAAACATTCACATTTTCGTTGACATAGACATTTTAGATCTTGGATGACCTACTCTCCTATGCCGCCTATTGGTATTTCCTATCAAATCATTACATGTTAATTGGACTAATGTGTCAGATCAACATTTAAATCATGATGTTATATAGAATAATGACTTATTAAAACTAAATTTGAAAGTTGAGAGATACGATTGAATATATATATATATATATATATATATATATATATATATATATATATATATATATATATATATATTAAAGTTTAGGAATTGGATTCATATATAGCTATCAAAGTTGATGAAGATAAAAATATTTCTTTTATCATGGTCACTATGGTGTTGACATTCTCTATTAATCACGAATGCATGTAACACTACACGATCAAGAATTATTTAATATAAAAAGCGTAACACAATGACCTAATCTTACAATATAATGGTTTAAAATATTGAAGTTATTATTATATTTAATTATTTCACATGTACAATAATAACCTTGATAAATGATCCCATCATAATTATTGTAAAAAGTTAGAAAAAGCAAAATTTGAAAGGTGTTATATATATATATATATAATTTGAAAGGTATTATATATATATATATATATATATATATATTAAGAACAACCCATTTCTCTTTAAAAAAAAAGAAGCTACATTTAATCCTTCTTAAGATATTCTTTTTACGTTCCTCTTAGTATGAGCCCCAAAAATTGGCTCAAATAAGGAAAATGACTTAAAAAGAAGGTTAAATTATATAAAAAAAAAACCCTTATACTTAGTAATTTGTTTAAAATATATCAATCTTCTTTAGTAATTTGTTTAAAATATATCCATTTTCTTTTAAAAGTTGCAATATTACTCTTGACTTTTTATAAACATCTCAAAACTACTTCTAGAGTAGATATTCGTTAGAATGTTGGACGAAAAGTCGAAATGGCGGTGAGTATAGGACGCTTGCCTGGATTAAGCTTGAAAAAATGGTGTTCCACCACATCGACTTTTCGTCTAATACATTCGAATGAATATCTACTTCAAATGTATAGTTTTGAAACATTTATGAAAGGTCAAAGGTAATATTGCAACTTTTGTAAGAATATGAGTATTTTTTAAACAAATTATAAAACAAAGTTCAAGAGAACTTTTTTTATAATTTAACCTAACAAGAATTCAAACATGGGATATTAAACTACAACTAAATTCAAAAGTTTAATATTGATTTGTTATGAAATTTTTAGAATGAGTTTGAGATGATTTCTGATATTGTAAAAAGTGCTTTTAACCAATTAGAAGCTACTCAGTTACATTTGCCAAAAAGTGATGTTAAAATTTTCAAAAAACACATTAAAATACTTTTAGAAAAACCACTTAATTAGCTGTGTGTTTTTCTCCAAAATGTGAACATTATTCTCAAAAGTCATTTTTGAAGATCTTCCTCATCTTTTTAACATATTTTAACATTTATGATAAAAATGGCCTTGAATTGTTCAAAGCATTTGAACCCCAATATTCGAAAAATCTTTTATGACACAAGAAGATGGCGAATCTAGGAAAAAACCAACTTTATTTTTTGGGGTTCTGAAATATTAGGTGTATGATTGGGGACTTTTCAGCAAAGCAGTTCCATTAACACACACAGAGTACAAATTAAATTAAACTAAACAAAAATGATGAGCACTTAGCTTCTTGATCATATCATATTCTTATATTCTTATGAAAAAAGCTGCAAAAAAATAATTCCTTTGCCATTTGCACATGGGGCTTTACATCACTTCTTCTATCTTTTATGAGGGTTTAATTTGCAATAACCAATAGTGTGCCCCACTCATTTCTCATAGTTTTTTTTTTTTTGGGGGGGGGGGGGGGGGGGGGGGGGAATTAACAAATAATTAATGTGAAATATTTTGGTTAGTTAAGATAAACTCTCTCAGAAATGTTAAATTGGCAGATGATAAACTTACTTAGTATAATATTAGGAATCTGTTTGGAATGACTTTTTAAATGCTTAGAAAAAGATTTTTAATAAACTTTCATAGTTTTATTCTTCTAGATGACTTTTTTTCTCATTTAATTTTTTTGCCAATTCACTAAATATTATACCATGTAAGTGTTGAGGATACCACATTGAAAAAATGATGAGACACCTCACAATTTATAAGATACATGGTGATATAAACCAATATAGGACTTCAAATTATGGTCCACATTTTTATTTAAGAGTTTTGGTTGTTTACCATTTTTACCCATCCTAAACATGTTTAAGTAAGGGTACTTTAGTCATTTTGTTTAGAATGATGAATTGGGCATCAAATTAGGGTTTTCTTTTTTAGCCACTAGTATTAGGGTTAGTGGAGCCATAAAATTGGCTATTTAAAGCCTAAGTTATTTCAATGTTGGGAGGTGGAGTTTTGAATAAAAATTAGAGTGTTTCTCCACTTGAGAGCCATAAGCCTCGCCACTTTGCAATTCTGGTTCTAGGTTGCATGCCTGAACATTCAAGTTGGGATTGATCAACCCCTCTTGTGGAGTGTTCAACTTGAGTAAGGAACTAATTTTCCTTATCTCTTGGTCTTTGATCATCAAGGTAATCATGTATCTATTTCCTTCCCTTGGGATTGAAATCAGTTGATTTGGGGGTTTTAGTATTTGTTAATTAGGGGTTCACATAAACAAAGGGTTCCTAATTACAAATCACTAGGGTTTTCACATCACATGGGCTACTCCTCTCATTGCCAATTGGTTTTAAGATGAAATCCTATGTAATCTAATATAGTATCAGAGCCCATTAAGTCCAAACGGGTATTTGGTCCAAAAATTGGAATTTGACCCAAGAATGGTAAACTTAAAGAGGCACCATCTTGAGGGGGCATGTTGAGAATCCCATATTGAAAAAATGAAGAGAGACCTCACAATTTATAAGATACATGAGCTACTCCCTCATTGCCAATTGGTTTTGAGATGAAACCTCATGTAATCTAATAGTAAGTACATTAGACTCAACTTTGAGGGATTAGATTGACAAATGTTAAAACATAAGAAATGATTAAATTGAAAATTTTCAAACAAAAGTGACTAAATTGAAAAAATACATAAACATTAGAGACTAAAACATACTTTTAACCTAAATATCAACTTTTACAAATTCGCCCATATGATGATATTTCAATTAGTTAAGAGATTGGTAATATCTTTTACAAGTCAAAAGTTGGAATACTCACTCATGTTTGTAAAATGTTATATTCTCGAAAAAAAACATTTACAAATTATAAATACACATAAGCCGTGCAAATAAAGCCTTACATTTAGCTAGGGAAGAGAGTGATTATGGGCATATATGTGAGGGCAATTATCTCCATTGGTATGAGACTTTTTAAAAAAAATCAGAAATTTTTTTTGTTCAAAATAAATAATATAATACTATGGTAGAAATACGTAGAGGTTCCAAACCTAATGTTTAGGTTATGCGATAAACTCAAATTAGCACAAT
This sequence comes from Trichosanthes truncata, assembly GCA_033996785.1. Classification (NCBI taxonomy): domain Eukaryota; kingdom Viridiplantae; phylum Streptophyta; class Magnoliopsida; order Cucurbitales; family Cucurbitaceae; genus Trichosanthes; species Trichosanthes truncata. Next base: position 8,433,390 of record JAWPNB010000007.1, read on the forward strand.
TATTCATTTGCATGATTCAAATAAAGATTATATACAGATTCATTCAGACTTCCCAACTTTGCAGTATTAAAATTGTGAACTAAACGGTCAGAAACTAAACAACAAAGAAAGTAATAGTTATTATTTATTTAATTACTTATCATAATTTTTAACCTAAATAATTAATTTTATAAGGGAATATTTAGTTAGAGGATCCACAGGGCTTGACGTCAGCTTAATGCTTCCTTGGAAGCAAACATGTCTTGGATAATGGGAACTTTTCCCAATTAATTAAATTTGTATTATTTAATGATGTATTAATTTATAATTGAGTTCTGATCACACAATAATTCATATTAATTAACACACACATATATATATGGCAAAGATAGGGATGCCCATGATTCTTGTATTAAATAATAAGGGCTCTTCATTTCAGGGTAGTTGCCACACCCCTGGCATTTTAAGGGCATCCTATGATCTTACCCACTTGCATATTCCATTATTGTTTATGGAAATTAATGGGTCATTTGGTGCCCCTATTTGTAGGGTAACAGAGGGTTTCTAAACAAGCTAACTTATTATTATTATTATTATTTTAATTAATATTATTACTCTGTAAAATAAAAAGGGAGAAAGATTCGAGCTTATGATTTCGAGGTACAATATTTAGGATAACTATTTAGTTTTTGAAAATTAATTAAGCTTATAAACACTACTTTCACATATGAGTTTCTTTGTTTTGTTATCTATTTTTTACAAATGTTTTCAAAATCCATGTTATGTTTTTGAAAACTAAAAAAGTAATTTTAAAAAAATAGTTTTTGAAATTTAGAATTTAGCTAAGAATTCAAATGTTTCCTAAAAAAATGGAAGACATTATAAGAAATAATAAGAAAACAAGAACAATTTTCAAAAACGAAAAACAAAAAACAAAAAACAAAACCAAATAGTTATCAAATGGAACATTAAAACTATTTGAATTATACCTAGGTGGTTAGAAAAACAAGCTTAATTGAGGTATAATCGTTACAACTCTTGATTGTATTTTTTTTTTTTTTTACAATTTGAGATAGGAAATTCGAACATCTGACTTCTTAATCGAGAGTATATACTTTATACTAGTTGAGTTATTTCATGTTGGCAACTCTTGATTATATTCTATTATAACAAAAAAAATTTATTCATATCTTGAAAATATTTCATAAAGGAAAAAAAATGTCACTATATTGTATTTAAGAGTATGAACGTTGGAATAACGGAGATGCTTGATAATATTATGATGAGGGTTTATAAAATTCTTAGTCAAAAATTAATGTCAATAAATTATAAGTATCAACTCAAATGTTGAAGCCAAATCTGAGCTTAACTGGGTGAGAATATAAGACATTTATCACATTTTTAAGCTCGAAAGTTTCATCTCTCACCTTCACAAAAATTATTGGAAGAGACTAAAACAATGTGACTTTTAGTTTTAGTTTTCGATCGTTGAATGAGTAAAAAAAAATACAAAAAATATTTTGAATTTGTATTGAATGGTTATTATATATATTATACGTGAAAGTATTATATCTAGACCTTTTTAATATAATATGTTGTGAGAAGAACATGGTAGCCGATGTGAGTGTAACTCATTAAATAAGATACCAATTACCATCTTAAAAGTTAATGGTTCAATCTTCCACTCCTGCAATTATTGAACAAAAAAAAAAGTAAATTATAATTTGAGATTGTTTTGATAAAGTTGGTGATTTTAAGTTTATAAGTTAGAACTTTCTATGGAATAGGGTTTCTCTCACATCCTAAAACAAGAGGACTCTCCATTATCAAAGATGTCAATCATAGAATCTCTCTCTCATTCACTTTTAAAAGGAAACAGAGCCAACAGAAAGCAGCAGCAACCAAACCAATCATATATTGTTGGCAATCATATTTCCACACAAAAGAACTAACTCTCATATATTTCCACAAAGAAATCTCATTTGGGGTCCATCTACATACCCTATATATAATATATATTCCATGAAGCTATCATATGATCAATTTAAACATGTATGTGCCCACCCTAAGATTAGTTTGTGTAATGCTTATAAAAAAAAAATAGTTGTGTAATTAAAATAGATTGTTAACGCATTAGTCTTCTAAGTTACTTTGATTTAGTAAGCGTATTTTTGGTATTTTAGGTCCTATATAATACATGAATTGTTTGATGTTCCTTTTGAAAAAAGAAAAAAAATTGTTTGACATTGTAAAAGCCACTACTTTGTTTTGTGTCGTAGTATGAGTTATTTTTTGTACCGTCTTTTTTTTTAATATATAAATATATTAATCTTCATTCTTTTAAATACTTGCACAAAGGGATAGAAGAGATATTAATATCTGAGATAAATAGAAAACTAACATAAATAAGATATGCTAATGTTTTTTTTTGAGTTCATAAGATGCTAAATTAATAGTATATATATGAGCCAAACCAAATAATGATAAAATTAAATGGTTGGGTAGGAAAAGTAACATAATGTACTTTTGTTGAAGTGTAATTTGCATAGAGAGCTTGTATCTCTAATGCATGGTTAGAAATTACGTAATAGACTGATATACCATGAAGTTTGAGTTTAGGGTTAGCTACGACAGAAATGTGTTAAAGATATCTTTCTTTGGACAAAAATCGTAGACTAGCAAAAAGAAATCTTGTGGGTAAAGTTGCACATAGATGGAATTTGTGAAGTCCAAAATCTCTAGTTGAAATAGAGTATGTTGTTGAATTGTGCGTTAGTTAGTATGGTCCAAGTCAATAATGACCGATCAGTTAATATGCATGGAATTTAGTGTCATGTATTGAGCGAAGATGCCATGCATAAAATTAAATCAATCATGTGAAAAAACTTTTATCTCATTTTGAAGTTGTTTGTTTGTTAGAATGATGAACATTTATCTCCTACATATCATCTCTGACAACCATATGATAACATAGACCCTAGAAAACCCGTATTCTAAGGATGCAGGACCACAATCCCCAATAAAAATATCATAATAAAAGAGTGTTTTTGTTTTTGTTTTTTTTTTGAAAATTGAAAAGAGAAGAGGAAAAGAACTCTAGGAAGGCAGTAAAGGAAGTAGAGAGTATCCATTATGGTTAAAATGGAAACTTATAATAAAATGATGTGGAAAGAGGAAGGGTTTTGTATTGCCATTGTGAAATTATTTGGTGGACAGTTAAGAAACAGGTAATTTGTTTTTCTATAAAGCTTTGTAATTGTCATTTAATATGTTTGGGCTTGTCCTCCCGTAAAAGGCCAAACATGTGCTTTATAGGCAGTTGCTAAACTATATACCCTTAGCTTCCTAAGTCAAACATCCCTATTTCTAAAATATCACCAAACTTTCATAAATTCATTGAAATTATTTAAATTGTTTGATAAATACTTCCTCACTGGTTGGTGAAAATGACGATCTCTAGAGGCTATGAAGGTATCTGGCTCGAAGACTGTTTGAGTGAAATTTTGTCGTTAATTTGTAACGAAGCTTGGCCTTTTTAGTGTCTTTTAAGTCTATTTGTTTAGTTTCTTCCCAAAAAAAAAAAAAAAAAACTATTATACATTGTAAATGCTTCCTCACTTTCCATCTAAAAAGAATTTAGATGAAAAAAAACATATAATTTTAAGAGAGGGAAAAAAAATCCCATTCATTAATAATATTTGGTGTCTTTTGGGACACAAAGACAGCAAAATATAATGTGGCATGAAAGGCTTAGTCCCATTGGTGTGCAAGTTTTTAATGTATTAATGGTCTTTCACCAATAAAAATGGACACTTATAAATTTTCTTTTCTTTTAAAAAAAAAAAGAAAGAAAATAAGCTTTCATATTATATAAAATTGGCAAGTTGTATGTGGTAGCAGATAGCTGCAGCCATGTCTTTGAAAGGGACCATCTCTTTTGAAGGTATTGCCTTTCTCCAATGGTCCCAAAAGAGTTGGTTGGCTGTTGTCCTCAAAAATAATTTTGAGAGAATTTCACCCTTAATTTCATTCGATTGAACTCAACTAAGAAAATGCTCGATTTGTCTAACCACAAATGTAGCATAAAAAAGGACCAAAACCTAGCATTAAAATGTCTAAATTTAGTTGTTAAAAAAAATCAAACATGACTAAAGGAATAGTACCCACAAAATAGTTATACTTGTAGTTAACCACAACCTTAACTTGACTAATTAAGATTAGGTTAAAATACCATTTTGGTCCCTATACTTTGAATTTTGTTTCATTTTAATCCATGTACTTTCAATGTTCAATTTTTGTCTCTGTACTTTCAATAAAGTTTAAAATTGGTCCATAATGTTATTTTATTGTTAATTTTCTTAAAAAAAATAGTCTCTATTAACTTTTTCTCTATAAATTTTGGAAATATGTTCACATTGTGTCTTTTCTTATATTAAAATTATTATTATTATTTAACCATTTTCGATCAAAATTAACTTCAAACTTATCATAGGAACCAATTTTAAGCTTTATTGAAAGTACATGGACTAAAATTAGGCATTTGAAAATATAAAGATCAAAATGGAACAAAACTCAAAGTACAAAGACCAAAATGGTATTTTAACCTTAAGATTATTAATTTCGACTTATCTAAATTTATCTTTTGATTTTTTGAAATTTAGCATGTATGGTTTAAATTAACACATTAGATCAGGTAAAATGATTTTTTTTTTCCAAATAATTTTTATTGTTTTTGTTTCAAAACTTAATTTTTTAAAATGTAACGTATAAAAATAAAGATTAGTATGCACTTAAAATGATTATTCATAATTTTATGATTTTGAGATGAAAACTACTTTAATTATTTTGTTACACTAAAAAAAAACTTTAATTATTTTCATAGATGGGTTATAAATAAACCATTATAAATTAAATTTTATTATAAAAACAATTTTTAAAAAATACTTTAAAAAAAATTGAAGGAATAAAAGAAAACTTTTTTTTTTTGAAAACACTCAAATGACTCATTATCTAGTTATATATATATATAAAGTCATTATCTCATTTTCCTTCTACAATATTTATTTCCTTTTGGGTGTCATTATAGGAAAGCTGCATAGTTCATGCCAGCATAATATCCTCCCATCTCTCTCCATCAATACAAGTAAAAGAGTAACTCCTTTCCCTTTCCAATTTATTTTTGGCATATAAATAATAAATGGAATTCAAATTTATAGCAACCATCTAGGTGTATAGATTAATAACATTCTTATTACAATTTCCATTATGAATATCAACAAATAAATAAAGGCCCCACTTACTTTTTTTTAGGTTAAATTACATGTTTACTTCTTAAACTTTTAGGTTTGTGTCTATTTGGTCCATGAACTTTAAAAAGTATCTAATATGTCCCTAAACTTTCAATTCTGTATCTAATAGGTCATTGAACTTTAAAAATGTCTAATAAGTCCCCGAACTTTCAACTTTGTGTCTAATTGGTCCCTGACATATTCAAGTTTTTTTTTAAAAAAAAAAATTAACTGATCTATTAGATATAAAATTGAAATTTATGTCAAATAGAATCCTAAACTTTCAATTTTGTGCTTGGTGGGTTCGTGAACTTTAAAAAATATTGGATAGGTCAAGGACCTATTAGACATAAAATTGAAAATTTAGGGACTTATTTGACACAAAATTGAAAGTTTAAGGACCTATTAGACACTTTTTAAAGTTTATGGACCAAATAGACACAAATTTAAAAATTCAAAGACTTATTAGACACTTTTTAAAGTTCAGAGAGAGGCTAAACTTGTAATTTAAACCTTTTTTAAAAGTAAAACTAAAATAGTTGATCAAATAAAATTGGCCATAAATGGTTTTAAAAGTTTCAATCTAGTCTTTATAGTTGATCATATTTTTCAAATTGTTCCTGTGTTTTCTTGATGATGAGTTATTGTATTCTTTTTTAATGTCTGTGTTAGTTGATTTCTATTAGAGTTTAATATGGAAAATGAATTGGTTTTTGAATTGTAAAAAATTGATAATTCTCATTTTTTAGAATTATTTAGCTCACAAAAGAGGGTTATTCTTGCGTTTCGTTATCTTGTTAGACTTAGAAAGTCTTAGAATGTGAGTAAAGTATGAAGAAGTCCTCTAGCATGACGAGAATCTTAAGGATGAGAGAAATAGATAAATTTGTTGAAATTAAATTGATTTGGTTTATTATTGTGCATATTAGCAAAGAAGAGACAATTGCAGTACAATTGCAATTGCAATGCAATTGCAATTGTACCCTGAAAGCCAGATCCTATATTTATGGGAATTAAGCAATTTGGAAGATTTTGGGAAGGGGATTGGTTTTTGAAGGAGATTTTTGGGAACGGAAGAAAAATCCATTTTTTTACGCATTCTATTTTCTTCTTTTCTGTTGCACGTTTGATCCATCTCTAATTCATCCAACTTAATCCAACCTAGGAAACCTCTTGGGTTGCAAAGATTTGATTCAACTCGAAAGATATTGAGGAGAATCAATTATGAGGATGAACTTGGGAATAGAAGAACCTTGGTTTTAAATATGTTGTTTCCCATGTTTTATTTAAGATTTGTGTTCTGTTCAAGCTATTCACCTTTTGTATTGACTTTGTTCTCAATTAATTACATTTTGGCTAAGAGTTTATGTATTGATTTTTCCATTTGAATTCAATTAACCTTATGTTTTTCTTGTTTTCGCAAACTGTAGGTATTTGGAATTTTTTTTTTAATTATTGTAGTGATTTCTTAATTCCTTCATGGTTATTGAAGGGCATCACCTCATTTCTTTTCGGTTTATTCTTCTTAATATGAGCTAACTCTTCTTAAGGGATTTAAGAGCATGAATGCCCTAGAAGTGAGAATGTAAAGCCAATAAGCAAGGGGCAATCAACCTTAACATATAAGTTGTTTGCTTCTACTGATTTACACGCTTTTAGAAACCCTTGATTGAACAACTTGGGTTGCTTTTAAGTCCGAATCTAATACCGAAAGGGTTAGAGTAAGGCGGATTTTGTAAAACAATGGGGTATAGAGCTTAGACATGTGTCAAGCTTAATCCTAGACATAGGACGAACCACCCAAAACTAAGAATGCGATCTTAATTACCTAAGTACGATTGACCATAGACATATATGTCTAATCACTTAGCCTCCTAAGGATTTTAAAAGCAAAATTGAATAGGTGTTGATTCGGTTTACAACTTCTTTATGTTAAGGCATTCTTATACTTGGTTACTTGAGTTGTTGTTCTCAAGAAATCTTATGTTACTTTCAATTTTGTTTAAACCATTCCCTTGGGATACAATATTATGAAATATTTCCATTCATTACTTGCATTCGACAGTGTGCACTTGCACTTGGGCTGAATTCTTTCTCTTGATTTTTAACCTACATATTCAGTTGATCAAAAACATTTAGTGATGATTTTTGAAGTTTAACCATACTATAGAGATGAAATTGAAACTTTTAAAACAGTATAAACTGAATTGAAGCTAAGTTCAAACTATAGGAACAACATTGAAAATTCCAAAACCATAAAAACTCAATTAAAAGGAAGCTTAAACCATAGGAACCAAATTGGTAATTTGACCAACTAAAATTGACTTTGAGCATAAATTTTTTAGAGCATTACATTGTAAATAAGGAGTTTGAAATTTGAACATCTAACCCATGAGAGAAAAACACAAACCGCTTTATAAATTGAGTTAGGTTCAAATTAACAAATTATCTCCAAACAATCGTAATAATTCAATATCATGAATGTAGTAATATATTTATATTCCCCAACTAACAAAAATACAAAAGCATAGTACAAAAAAATTCTCGAAGATAGAAGGGACAAAACTAGTGTGTCAAACCGCGGGATCCAATCCCGACGTGACACGTGGAGGGAGAAATGGATTTTATGCTGAGGTGGCAGCTATCCACAGTTAGGGTTGGGAGTTGAACCATCTCAATTATTATATAAACATAAAATATATAGAATGTGAGAAGAATAAAGAGGGGGAAGTTTTACATTGTGGAAAGCCATGGAAAAAGGGGGGAGTTGGGAGTGACTTTATGGCATGCCCATCTGGCCATCCATACACATTCATGTGCATTCATAAATCTAATTGGCCTACTTTTTTTTTTCTTTCCCTTTTTTGAAGAAGGCATATTACTAATGTCCCCTAAAGAAAAAGGCATGATTCTTGTGGCTTACGATAGAAGGGTCAATTTCTTCTACTTTTGTCAAATTAAATGAATGTTTGGGGAAAAAATTGATATGTTTTTGAACAATTACAAAAATCCCCTCTTGAAATATAGAGATGGTTATACTCGTATGTTCTGAATGTTCAATTTCAGTAATTACCTCATAATGTTAGAAATTGTCGTAATTAAACTCTATTATTATAGCTTCATTAATACTTGAATTTAATGTAACAATTTCATAAGTTAGCCAACTTATGCATAGTTCAACCGGTTAAAAGATATACTCCTGATAAGAGGTCAGAAGTTCGAATTCTCCTACCACGTTATTGAAGTAAAAAAAAAAAAAAATTACAACTACCCTATTGTGATACTTCTTTTGGTTTAATGGAGTTATCTCTTGGGGTAATTGTATAATAATTTTTCTACTAACTGGCCACCATGAATTTCGTCTCGAACTATACTCACCATTAAATTTTCTTTTTATATGTATTTATTGTTATTATTATTATTTGATAAAAAAAAGGTTTTTCTTCTCTCTTTTTCCTTATGTTTCTCGTCTTATCGGTAAAAAACTCAATGATGGGGAGTAAGAATTTTCTCCAATTGTCCAATCCATAGGGAAATATTGTCCATTGCACATTGCACACATGGAAAGCTTATTTGTACAATGAATTACAACAACTCTTATCTTATACGGATTATTTCTTCACCATTTTCAAATAATTTTAACGGTTTAACGAACAAAGTCCCATTAATACGAAAAATTATTCGGTGAGGCCGCCACAATGTGACTGGTAGTTTTTTATCGTTGGATGTGGAGAGAGAAATACCTCGAATTTATATCAAATGATTATTAGAAAGCATGGAAATTATTGAATCCACATCCAATGGTCATTATGAGGTAACTACATTGTGGAGGTCTCATTGAATAATTTGTCCATTAATACAGATTATGAATTAGAAACATCCCGCTTTTTGTACGGAAAAACAAAAGGATTAAGTGATAAGGATAACATTAGTAAGGAAAGAAAGAAAAAAAACAAGATTGAAATTTAAAAAAATAAAAAAGAAAGGTACATGTGATTAGTTTCCTTAATTTTTGGGGGGCAAATTCTTGTTACCGGTGTGTCTTATCCAATGGGCAAAAACCCGTGATGAGTCACTGCCTACACCCAGTCATCAATACACAAAAAAACCATTCATAGCCACCGGCTGTATCCGGTTACCAATCCTCTTCTCAAATTTGGAGGTTAGAATTAGAATCCAATGCAATGGCAATCCACTGCCAGCCATGATGTCGAACGATTAAAAAAAAAAAGAAAAAAGAAAAAAGAAAAAAAGATTTTCGTCTTCTGTGATATATAAAATTACTTCTCTCGCCCGCAACTACCAAGACCAGTCCTTTATTTACTCTCAATTTCTCTTCACGCAAAATGTCAATCCCTTTTTAAAATCAGTTCTCTCTCTCTCTCTCTTCAATGGCTTTATATCTTCGTTTCTGGAGAGAGAGACTGAAATCAGAGCTAATGTAAATGAATGTATAATGTGTGATTATTGCTTCAATTCGTTCCGTTATTGTTGATTCTGTTCTTCGAGGATCGAGGATTCTTACAATGGCGGTTTCATCTCCCTGCCTCGGTCTCGGCGAGAAGAAGCAATGGTGGCTCTCCGACAAACAGGTACGTCGTTTTAATTTGATTATTTCGTTTCGATTATGGTTCTTTCGCTTGTGGTTTTGGAAATGATTTTCCGATTGCGATTGAGCGGATTGATTTTGTTTGTTTGTTTGTAGATGGCGATTAGGTATGTGAAAGATGCGAAGTGTTTAATTGGTGCTGGCGGAGAGAATAATGATGTCGTTTCCGCTTTGAATCTTCTCGATGCGGCTCTGGTTCTCGCGCCGAGGTGCGAACAGGCGCTGGAGCTTAAGGCTCGGTCGCTTTTGTATCTCCGGCGGTATAAGGATGTTGCCGATATGCTTCAGGAGTATCTTCCGAGTATGAGGACGACGGCGAGTGGAAGCGGCGGCGATGAGTCGTCGTCGGGATCGGAGAACTCGTCGCAGCAGTTTTCGAGAGAGCAAGCGAAGCTTCTCGCTTCTTCTTCTTCTTCGTCTTCTTCGTCTTCTTCTTCGTTATCGGAGTTGAACGATCACGACTCGTCGTTCAAGTGCTTCTTCTCCGTCGCCGATTTGAAGAGGAAGATCATGGCGGGACTGCTCTGTAAAAGTTGGGAGAAGGAAAGTCAATGGAGGTATATATATATTTTAAATAAATTATTTTATTTTATTTTTCATCTTTCCTGATTGAAAATTATTCTTCTCATCGTGAGTGTTTGGGCTATTTTTTACTATATCGTTATAAATTTTAAAATATAAAGACTAAGGCTCCATTTGATAATTATTTGATTTTTAGTTTTTAGTTTTTGAAAATTGTGCTTGTTTTCTCACAATTTCCTACAATAACTTTCATATTCTCTACCATGGTTTTCATGTTTCTTAAGAAAATACTTGAATTCTTAGCCAAATTCTAAAAACAAAAACAAGTTTTTGAAAACTATTTTTTTTAGTTTTTAAAACTTTGCTTGGTTTTTGAAAACACATCTAAAAAGTAGATAAGAAAACATGGAAAACCATAGATGGAAGTAGTATTTATAGGCTTAATTTTCAAAAACCAAAAACCAAAAATAAAATGGTTATCAAACGGGACCTAAATTGTTATGTTTTAAAGTTTAAAAATTAAATTATCATAAACTAAACTTGACTAAATTATTTAATCTTATTACTTTATTTCCAACAAAGTTGAGTACCAAAAATGTTTTTTTTTTTTTTTGAAAGTATGACAAAAAATGTTGGAAAAAACTTAGGTGCAGCTTGATTGCATCTAAGTAACACAGTCCATTTTATAACTACAGAATTTTTTTTTAAAAAAATGATTCTTTTTTATGTGATTGTGAAGTGGACTGCACAAGATTAGATGTACCTAAGTTGTGCTAAAAAATGTTTCTAAACCTAATAAAAATATCTCTTCAACTCAAACTATTGTTTAATCCTTGAAAAATAGTTTTATGATTTAATGAAATTTCTAGGGACAAAATGTGTTAAAAAATTACATAATAAAAATGATACTTAATTTTGAATGGAACATTTCAAGGAAGAGATTAAATTGCTAAAAATTTAAAAGTATGGTGACTAAATTATTACATGCTAAAATTTATAACTAAATTATTACAAATTTGAAAGTATAGATACTAAATTAAGACTCAATCATTACTTTCATGAAAGTTTAGGGACCAAAAATGTTATTTTTTTAAAAAAGCAATAAAAAAAATTAACCAATATGAACGTAGAATCAAACCTTTTCCTGAAGGTAATATAGCTACTATACACTTTTTAGATTGAAGAGATAGTTTTCTTATTATTTAAAGTTAAGAAGACATATACTCTAGATCAAAAGGTCATATGTTCGATTTTGAATCCTCCCGCTTCCACATTTTATTAAACTTAGAAAAAGAAAAGGTAATAGAAAAGCGAAAGACTTTTAATTACATCAAGAAAGAGAATTTTTAATATTAAATATATTGATTTGAAAATGTAAGTAAAAATTGTCAACGGAGACAAATATTATTAACTATTGCAAATAATATATAATTCCTCAAAACTTATTGGTGGAAATAAGGATAGTTGTAGCTTAAAACACAATTTTAGACATGTATTTTTACTCTTGATCTTTATAGCTAATTTTAAAGTGTAATAATTGAGTCACTTATGTTAAAAATCTTGTTATATTGAGACATATGAATGGATAATAATTTAAAATAATTAAATATCTTTAATTTTACATAATAGAGGTTTATCAACATCCATTCATTTGTCTATATAGATTATATTTCATGCATAAAATATTTCTCAATCAAAATTTTAATAAATTTTGATATAAATTCTTACGAATAAAAGTTCAAAAACTAAAATGGTAATGTAGTAATGGCCAATATGGACGCTCAATAGGTATGATACAGTAATATTTTCTATGAGTTAAAATTTGAATTCTCATCGTACTCTAAAAAAAAAAAAAAACTCTTAAAACTTTTTTTTTATAGATAAAAAACTCATAGAAACTAATAGTTTAATCGATTTTTCCATCATATATTTTATTAATGATTTGGTATTTTATTAGTTATAATTTTAACATTGAGTTAAAAAATAAAATTATGAGACCGAGTGTAATGTACATTCAACATTGAGTTAACTCGGTAAACTCGCTTGGGTTTGTACAGATACGTGGTATTGGGCCAAGCTTCGTGTCATCTGGGCCTATTAGAGGACGCCATGGTTCTTCTCCAGACCGGAAAACGCCTCGCCACCGCCGCCTCACGCCGGGAGAGCACCGGCCGCTCCGACGACGGCTTCTCACTCCCCAATTTCCCAATCCTTCTTACCACCACCACCGAATCCGACACCACCGCCGCCCTCCTCAACCACGTGAAGCTCCTTCTCCGCCGCCGCACCGCCGCCCTCGCCGCCCTCGACGCCGGCCTCCCCTCCGAGGCCATCCGCCTCTTCACCAAGATCCTCGACGGCCGCCGACCCGCCCCTCAAACCTTCCTTGCCCAATGCTTCCTCCACCGCTCCTCCGCCTTCCTCGCCGCCGGCCGCACCGCCGACTCCATCGCCGACTGCAACCGCACCCTCACCCTCGACCCAACCTGCATCCAAGCCCTCGAAACCCGAGCCCACCTCTTCGAATCCATCCGTTGCCTCCCCGATTGCCTCCACGACCTCGAACATTTGAAGCTCCTCTACAACTCCATCCTGAGAGATCGGAAACTTCCCGGTCCGGCGTGGAAGCGCCACAACGTCCGGTACAGAGAAATTCCAGGGAAGCTCTGTGCGTTGACGGCGAGGATTCAGAAATTGAAGCAGAGGGTTGCTTCGGGTGAGAACGTTAATATCGATTACTATGGTTTGATCGGATTGCGACGTGGGTGTTCGAGATCAGATCTCGAAAGAGCCCATTTGTTGCTTTGTTTGAAGCACACGCCCGATAAGGCCAGTGGGTTTTTAGATAGATGCGAATTGGGCGATGATTTTGATCTGGATTCCATTAGAGATAGGGCTAAAATGTCGGCGTTGTTGCTGTATAGGCTGCTGCAGAAAGGGTATTCGAGTATTATGACGGCTATTATGCACGAGGAAGCGGCGGAGAAACAGAGGAAGAGAGCGGCGGCGGCGGCGGCGATTCAAATGCAGCAACAACAAAGCCATGAAAATGCTGTTGATGAAATGGAATTGAAACCGGAGGAGATTTCGGGATCGAATTTGAGTCATAATAAGGCAGTTTATCAAGGGGTTTTTTGCCGGGATCTCGCCGTCGTCGGAAATTTACTGTCGCAAGTTGGATTTGGGCGTCCGATTGCGGTGAAGTATGAGGCATTGAGCTGTTAGTTTCAGGTTTTTGACCGGCGGGGAATCTTCTGTTCATTTTTCTTCTTCTTCTTCTTCTTCATTGTTGGTATAAAAAGGAAAGATCGTGGAACTGCCGGGAAAATTTTGTCGCTGTTTTTTCATTTTAGAACTGTTGCGTCCATTCATGTACAGATTTTTAACTTCACATTTTTTCATTTCGAATATGGTTGTTTAGTTTTGTCACTGTTTTGCTCTATTCTTTCTACAACTGGTTCATCCATTAGGGGTGTTCAAAAAACCCGATGACCCGAAAAATTCGATCAACCCAACCCAATTCAACGGTTTGGGTTGGGTTATCAACTTGTTTGGGTTGGGTTGAATTCAAACAAATGGAAACTTTATGAGTTGGGTTGGTTCGTGGGTTCACCAAAAAGGAGTTTGGGTTGAACCGAACCAACCCGAACTTCTTATTAATTTAAAAAAAATAATTTTTTGACTTATATTACAACTATATGTACATATATTTATTTTAATTTTATAATTATTTTTAGATTATTTATTATTCAACAACTTTTTAAAATAAGTTTTTGAGTCTTTAGAAGGTAAAAATTCATGATATAAATTGAAATTGAATTGCTAATCTTAATTCAATATTTAAAAATAAATAAATATATATTTTATATATCAATACTTAACTTTTTCTTAAAATAAAATTTTGAGTTTATTGCCCGACCAACCCGAACCAACCCAACCTAAATATTTCATGGTTGGTTGGGTTGGGTTCATTATTTAATAAGGGTTGTTTGGGTTGAAGAAATTTTCAACCCGAATAATTGGGTTGGGTCTAAAATGTACCTTAACTCGACCCAACCCAACCCACGAACACCCCTATCATCCATTCATGTACATTTAAGTTCGAATTTTTTCAGTTTCGAAGATGGTTGTTTATGATAAATCTTTGGTTGAATCATACGTTGACTTTAGGTTAGGTTTCAATACTACCTAACTTTTAAAGGTTTCATTTTTACCTTTGATATTTAAATTTGTTTCAAAATAATACTTCTGTCCACTTTTCTTTTAAAATGAAAACGGAGAAGTGACTCGTAAAATGATAGAACATGTGACAGGTGCATGTTTCAATTATGTTGCTGAATTTTAAGATATGAGTTTCAATTATGTTCATGAACTCTAAGATAAGTTTCAATTGTGCTCCTAAACTCTATAGTAGGTGTAAATTATATATCCTTATTGTTTCAAATTTTTCTTTTTGATCCTCAACTTTTGAAATCATTCCAAAACAACAATTTCATTAGTTTTCTTGCTTAAAATAACGATGAAAAATATGATGTAATAGCTAGCTGTAAAAAAATATCAAACAATAGTTTTCCTCTCACCATTAAAAGATTTGAAGTAGATTACGAAGGATGGACAAAATTTGGGACCTTTATCTTCAAATCAATTAACGAAAAATTAATGTTAGGGCATGAATGGAGAAGAGGAAGAGACAAACAAAGAAATTCAAGACAATTGAACGGAGTGACAATTGTTTCTTGATTGATTTTTTATGTTTGAGGATGAAAACATTTTTCCTTCATTAGTTAGTCTTTTTCTTTGATGTTCTCCTACCTTTCATAGACTAATGCTTTCAATTGTTCCCACTCTTCTGTAATTTTTATCTCATAACATATTCCTCTCGTGAAGCTTTCTCTCTTGACTCTTTTCTCCTTCGATTTTCCTAGTCTTTGATTTTCCATAGTCAAATAAGTTGTTGATTTTTACCAATGCATGACTTTCTCACAATATATAGCTTCCCCCACCATTTCAACTAAAATTCTATCTTCTAAATTTGTTTTCCACTCTAATTGAGACCTAAGTATGATTAAAACCCTTCAATTTTTTTTACAGCTCACCCCTAAAATATGTCCAACTGTAACCTTTATTTTTCAACTAATTGTCATATTATTTCTATTTTAACAAGGTAGCTAATGAAGTTGTTTTAAAACAATTTCAAAGGCTAAGGGTTAAATGAAAAATTTGAAACGATAAGGGCTTAATTGAAACCTATCCTAAAGTTTGTGGGCATAATAATTGAAACCTATCCGAATGTTTAGGGCATAATTGAAACATGCACCTATGCCATGTGTACCCGTAATTTCTAAGTCATTACTACGTCACTTTTTGTTTTCATTTTATCAAAAAAGTTGACGGAGTGATTATTTTGAAACAAATTTACAGATTAAGGGGAAAAAATAATAAAAAATAAAAGTTTAGAAGTATTATTGAAACTTATCCTAAAGTTTAGGAGTATTCTTCATAATTTAACCTAAATCAAGTTGTTGACTTATTGTGAAACTTGAGAATAATTGTCAAAGGAAAAAAAGAATGTTAAAAATTTAGAATTTGTTCCAAATAATTTCTAGTTTAAGCATTTTTTAAAAAAATATTTTCAATAAAAATATTTTTATATCTTATGAAAACTACTTTAAATAACAAAATATTTTTGTTGCACTATATTCAAAAGTGATTCTATTAATTACGAATATGTTTATTTCCTTACCATATATTTGAAAGTTTTTAAGTTTATCACCATAAAGTTGTTTGTGTAATCTATCTCTAGAGTGTTTCTTCAAAATTAGTTTTTAAATTAATCCAATTTTTTAAAGTGCTATTTATTTATTAATATTTTTTTAAAAACACTTTTGATCATCTAAAATCACTCAAGAAACTATTATTAGACACACTTTAAATTATTAATTTTTTCAGAGGTGCCTATTAAAAGTTGATTTTAAAAAAAAAATTATTTTAAAAAATTATTCCAAACACACTATTAGGCCCCAACTTTTAGAGTTGTGTTTAATAAATTCTTCAACTTTCAATTTCGATCTCTAGAAGTATCTAATAGATCTTCCAATTTTCAATTTTGTGTGTCAAATAGGTTAGGGACCTATTTGACATTTTTAGAATTCATATATAAAATTTTGTATCTTATAGGACCCTTACATTTTCAATTTTGTGTCTAAAAAGAAGTACATTTTTTAAAATGACTTAAGTTCAAAGATTTATTTGACATTTTTTAAAGTTCATGGGACTTATCAGACATAATCTTGAAAGTTTAGGAACTATACTTGTAATTTAACTAAAAAAAGAAAACTTACAAAAGTAAAAATGGAGATTCAAATTCTTTACTATAGTATGATCATATATATATAATATTTGCTAAAAGACAAAATTTTATAGTCAACCTGAGTATAGGTCAACTGCTTAAGGGATATGTCAATCAAAGCATAACTCAACTGGTTAAGGTATTGTATTATCGATCAAAAGGTCAAATGTTCAAAATTTCATTCCTACATAGATATTGTTGCAGAAAGAAAAAAAAACCTGGTTAAGGCATATGGTAAACATTGTCATCAAATAAGCTTGGCCATATTTGGAATATCTACCTTCAATTTGAGAACATAAATTGTGTCCAATGATTTGTTTTAAGATTATATTTTCATAAGGGGCAACAAGAAGAATGTCTAAATTTAACCCACCAAACTTGAAAAATGTATAAACAAGTTTTAATGTGCAAATATGGCTAAAACAATTTTTAACTAAAATCTACTAACTGCATTGGGACGAAAATACCCCCTAATGGATATTTATAAGTTTATTCTACCTAAAAGAGTGGCTAACAAAAAGCAATGCATCGAGGAAAGAAATACGTTGGATTTTTTGAAATAATTAAATCTAGGGATTGAAAATTTGAAACAAAATCTAAGGATGAGAGAAATGGAGGTTGAAGAACCAAATGTAAAAACCATGAATAAAATCTAGGGATTGAAATTTGAAAAAAAATATTGAAAAAAATATTGAATTAAGATAAGATATATAAATTGTAATTTGTTAACTTAACATTATTTCAAATTAATTTCTAGACTCTTGATATGGCAAATTCAAAGACTAATTTCAAAGACGAAAATGTGAATATCCCACACTAGTGAATTAACAAAGAAAGTGATGAGCATACTGATAAAGATGATGACCTAGATAAGTACCAGTGAGGAGTATATATTTAGAAATACATATGTATTCCTTATTTAACTTGAAGTTGGTAGCACTAATCATTGAACTATATGAATATGAAAACACAATGCAGTAGTGTGTGAGATCACATTTAGTAATTTCAGTTATGAATCTAATAAAAACGAAACCTATGATAAGTTGCAACAAGAAAAGTATATATTCGTAATTTCATCTACAATTTTTTGTTTTAACATCAAATCAATAACCCTAAACCTTGAACATTCTAATATGAAAATCACAATGATCGAAATGAACTACCACAATGATCGAAATGATGAACTACCTAAGAACTGACATCTACGTAACAATATATAGAGAAACATACCTCTCCACTGACTTTTCCAACGAACTCAAGCAATGTACATATGTTTAAATACCCACCAAACATAAAGAAACAGAATGATGACCTACCATTTTTCGATTTGAAAACTCTGATAAATCAATCATCAATCACATTTACCTGACATCATTTATGAAGATGTTCCACACTTGAAAACTCCTCATGCCCTGTTAGGACCTATAAAGTTCTATTTAATCACACTTATTTACTTGTTAGTTAGAAGAATTTTATGTGTTTTATTATTCTTTTTTAGGGATTGAAGAAAGTCATGTGTTTTGGAGAGTTTGCAACATTTTGGAGTTAATTAGGACCAAATCGGAGGTGGAGCAACATAATTTCTATACCAACTTTGACCAACCATGTCATAATATTTTGAGACAAAAATATATTCAAATTTAGAGTTAAATCGAAGATTATTGAATTATCTTTCCAACGGTATAAGACTCATTGCATTCCACCAAGTATTATAAAAGTTATGATATTTTGATTGATTACTGCTCTTGCTGGAAAACTATCGTACCCGAGAATGCTTTGTGTCAATTTCGGTTCCCATTATCTTGCTGGTCACGTTTAGGAATATAGTCAAGTTAGATACCATTTTAAAGCTCTCTGAAAGATCTTTGCATCCATATAAAGATCACGTCGATTCAAGTTTTGGAGAAGAAGTTATTGTCAAAATATTGAAGACTATGCAATCCAAAAACTTTCCTTATTTGCAGCCTTCTAGAATTTAGGATTTCTTACTTATGCAAGTTGTCTACTTCAAGGCTATTTAAGCCTTCTTTTGGATAGCTGCATTGGGTTTCCTAGTGTAATATTTTTAGACAATAGTTTTTAGAGTTTTTCTCCATTTTCCTTTACTTTTCTTTTGACACTATATCGAACCAATGACGAGCCTTGGCTACATCATCACGATGAGTGACTAAGGTGAGTGTTCCAATTCATAGGTCGGTTCATCGGTGTGTACAAGCAAGCGCACGCGATCGAAGTAATATAAAATGGTATGTGAGTACCAAGTATCGATCCCACAGGGAACGGTGTAACAAAAATTATTGTAAAGCAAAATGTAAGGAAAATTGCAACTTTGAAAACTAAAAATGCAAAAATAATGTTGGGATGGTGTGTTGGAAAAAAGAACAATTGCAAAATTTAATTGCAGAATCAAGAAATGGCAATGTTGGAATAATGAAGATTGCAAAATTAAATTGCAGAATCAAGAAATGACAATAATCGAAATAAGAAAAATTGCAGAATTGAATTGCAAAATCTAGAATTGGCAATAATTGAAAACAAATTAGATAGACTTAGTGAATGAAAATTCAAAAGGAATTTAGATAACAATGGGGCTCAAGAATGTCATTGCCCTAAGTTGTAATTGCAAGCCAAAATTGCAATTCCAACCTACTCCACACTCAATTGTAAACCAAAATTACTTCTCCTATTCACTTTGAATTTAGGCTGTAGGAGGCTAAGTGAGAGACCTATATGTCTATAGTCCCTCTATCTTTGAAAATTCGGCTCACAATTTTATGGGTTTTGGAGTCCTTAATCCCTATGTCTAGAGTAAGGAATGACTTATGTCTAAGCTCTTTTTCTCTATCACTTGTGTGAAATCTGCTTATCACTAACTCTGTCGGTATTAGATCTAAGCTTGAGTTGCTACCCTAGTTGATCAATCTAGGATCTCAACGGAAATTTGATCAACACAAGCAAACAATTGAGATGTAGGCTTGGTTTTCATTGGAATTTAGGCTACAATTACTTCTTAGGGAATTCACATTCTTGAACCCCCTAAGAAGTTTTAGCTCATGTTGAAATTAAAAATGTTAAAATTAATTTTTGAGAAAAAAAATTCATATTAAAAGTTGTGAAATTTGACCAATTAAGACAATAAATGGTAGTGCTATTCTCGGCAAATTTCCAAGGAATTAAGGAAAAGATTCTAAATGGGATTTAAAGCAAAGAATCAAGGGCTTCTAAATGGAATTCCAGTAGTCTTCATTAAACAATTCCACAGAACTGATTTTGAATAATAATAAAAAAAAACAATACTTTCACAGAACTGAAACTTGTGAACAAAGACTAGATTAAACCACAAAATTAATTCAAGATTGATTTCAACTGAGAACAAGGATGTAACTCCCACAACTATTCGTTATATAAGAAGGAAAATTCTAAAACAGAAGGTTGAACCCTCGGCAAAACAGAGAAGACGAAGAAAACGCAGAAAAATAGAGTATTATTGTTGAATAAAACCCACGAAATTGAGATTGAATTAAAACTTAGACTTAATACAAGAAGAATTCAAAGGAAGAACAACGATTGTACTGCTAATATTCTCCATAAGACGAGTAGAAATTGAAGAAAAAAATGAAACTGAAATTGAAATTCTCTGCCAATAACAGAAAAATAAAAACTACAGTAAAAACAGAGGATTGACGTTGAAACCCACGAAATTGACTTCTCAATCGCCTCCAAATCCCGAAATTGCTTAGCTCTTCATCTTCTTTTCAATTTATAGGCCTTCATTAGAGTTGAAGATTGCCCAAATTTCGTGCTCAAAATCCCCCAAATCATGCTGTAATTCAGTTTTCCATATATGAGTTTTTCGCATGAATTTTCGTTCTTCCTTGAATTTTCTGCTGTCCAGAATTGCAGAATCCGAATTTGCAATTTCTACATTTCCTGCTCCAGAAACAATTGTAGAATCACGAATTTGCAATTTGATTTTGCAATTTCCACATTCCCTGCAAACAAACTTAACTTTTTTTAGAATATTATCTAATTGCATTCATTCTTATTCCTTTCTTATTTTCAAGCAACTTTCAACTATTTTCAAATGATCTTAAGACAAAACAAGAATATTTTAAGTGATTAGGAGTTAAATAAGCCTTAATTCTAAGGTTTATCATCGGTGTAGCCAATTGCAATGTTGTGAGGCTTGAACTTTAATATAGTTTTCTTTTAATTGCAAGTGTTCTTTGATTCCTATATTTATTTTATGAGTATTTATTTTTGATTGAATTGACACCTTGATCGCTTTATATGCTTGATTAGTATTCATGATGCATGATCTGTAATTGTCGTGTTGATTGAACCTTGTAGCATTAGGATTATTACATGTGTGTATTTTATAGGTTTCCATAATTGCATAGCTTGCATATTTAATTCTAGGATTTAAAGGAGCATCTTGGTTAGGTTGAAGTTATTTTATCTAACTGGTTTGTCTTGGTCTTTCCAAAGTACTTAATGCTTTTATCTAAATAATTTAGAACGGTTTCGTGCCAAATTGTTTAGATAATTAGCATTAACTTTGACGTTTGTTAGAGTTGATGATTTTAGGGATTTTGTTGCTTTTTGGGGTTTTCTAATAAGTTGACCGAGTGCTTGCATGATTAAGTTAAAACGTTTTCTATGCCTATGATCGATTTTGAAATTGGACAAAACCATACCTGTAAATTAGATTTTGGTAAGATTTGATCTATCTTTATTTTTATTTGCTTATGTTTTATTTTATTTATAAAAACACAAAACCCCCCCTTTTTAATTGTTTTCTCCTTTGCAAATTTAATTTGAGAAATTGATATTCGATTCCTTGAGATCGACTATGTCCACTCAATGCTACAAGTAGCTTAGGATCAGTTTATAAATTGTAATTTGACGAGCCCTCAACTAGCTCGAGTCAAATTTGGCACCGTTGCTAGGGAACCATTATTAGTTTCTTTATGTTAAATTTGATTTAAATAAAAAAATAAAAAAACTTTCTGTTTGAGTTTTCTGTGCTTTCACATGTTCTTTAATGGCAAAGGAATCTTATCAGTATTGGTTTAGTGGAGTTGCCCTATACGTTGATGAGGTTAGTAAACTTAAATCTCAAATTTCTGATTTAACCTCCTTAGTTCTTCAAGTGGCTGTAGGGAGACTACAAGCAGTAGAGACACGTAGAATTTGTTCGTTTCAAGGACACCCCACTGAAGCATGTCCTTAGTTGCAGCGGGATTTCATGCATAATGCCTACATTATGTGAGAATTTCCTGGTCATCAAATGAACTACAAGCCTTAAAATCTCTATCATGAATGGGATTAATCTAGCTTTGGCTATGGATACCAAGAGGAGCAGCCAAGCCAGTACTTTCAAACTTCATACTCAAGTACGTCTTTAGAGGCTATAGTTTACAAACTTGCTAATAATACTCTCCAGTTTTAGCAAGAAATCTCCAATTTCAAAAGGAGATTCGAGCTGGAATGTGAAGCATGGGTGACCAAATTACCCAGTTGCCGGATTCAGTGAGAAGACTGGAGAGTCTACAAGAGAAACACTTTTTTGACACCATTGAGGCCAAAATTTATGAGGAAATTGACATAGACAGTGACGAAGAGGTTGTGAATTTCATGTCATGCCAAGAACAGGTAATTTGTGAGGTTAAGGAGAAGTTTGAGCTTACACCCGAAGAGGAGATTCAGGTGATAGAGTTAGAGGCTGAAAAGCCTTCACCTATTCTATTCCCTTGCATTTCTTTAAATGTTGAATTGCCTTTTCTATTCCCTTGCATTTCTCTTGCTCGACCTGAAATACCTAAAAAACAAATATAAACTTATTAGAACTTTAGTAACATACTTTAATTACTTAGCCAAACATATTAAAGAATTTGAAACTTCAAAATGTCTGAGCACTTAGTGACCAAAAATTCTAACAAAAGCCAAAGCAGAACATTACAAATTCAAAATGATCCCTAAATTATATTCCATAAACAAGTGATCAGAACATCAAATTCAAAATGGTCCCTAAATTCCAACTCCCACCAAACATGTAAACATTAAAGATAAAAAGCATACTAACTCCAACACATAAGAACTAAACAAGAACTAAACCAAGCAAGTAATTAAACATATGAACTTAACTCAATCTATGCTAACAAGTATCTCAAGAAATAAACATCAAACCAAACACCTCTACCCCCCTCCCCACACACACACACAAAGCACATCAACTTTACCAAAAACTTAAGACCACGACTTATATATGTTTAACAAGTATATCTCAAACTCCACCTATGCTTACAAGTATATTTCAACAAACAAACATCAAACCAAACACCCCCTTACACAAGGCACACGAACCCTACCAAAATTTTAAGACCACAACTTATATGCTTAACTTAACAGATATATCTCAAACTCCACAAAATTAACTAACCCGAAATGAACTAAAATTACAAACTCTCACACAATCAACTAATTAAACATATGAAGAAACAAAACAAAGAAACATATCAAACCAAATCAAACACCCCCACTCATATTGCAGGCTAGCAAACAAGGCACATGAACTCTACCCCACTAACAACTAAAATGAATTAGCCCAAAAGAATGTTGCTACTATATGTATATCTCAAGCATATTGCTACCATCACTGCAGGTAGCAAATAAAGCACACAAACTCCACTAAAGTGAATTAGTCCAAAAAAATGCAAAAGAACTAAAACATACTCCCACGAAGCAACTAATTAAACATATCAATAAACAAAACAGACAAACATATAAAAACTAATCTAAATCCCACACTCTAACACTTCAAGATAGCAAACAAGGTACACAAACTCCACTAATAAGCAAACACCACTACGTTGCTACCATCACTGTAGGATAGCAAACAAAACACTCAAACTCCACCAAGAATTAAACTTATTACGAGATAATAGAGTTCATACCTATTTTGATGGTCCTCCTTGTGATTCCATGAACTTTTTAAACATTTACTGCATTTCTGCTCGATGTTGCTCCAGTTGAGCATTGAGAATTGTTGTCATCTCTGCTCTTGTTTCTTTTCTTGTCGCCTCAATTCTTTCATTGATCTTTTCTTCAACCCTTGCCAACTTGTCATTTGCTTCTGCAAGTTGCGCCTTTAGGGCAGTTATCTCCGTTAATGTTTCAACTTTAGGGCAGTCATATGTGCGCACACCATTATTCCATAACTCTTTTAGCTTTTCTATCAATGGTTGCAAATAAACGTCAATTTCTTTTCCAGCAGATTTCGGCCCGGGTATAAGTAAAGACATGAAGAAATTTGTCTCCTTCATACATTTCCAAGGTGGCAAATTGAAAGGAACTAGTACCACAGGCCACATACTGTACGAAGTACTCATATTCCCAAATGGATTAAACCCATATGAAGCTAACCCTAAACGAATATTTTGTGGGTCAGAAGTAAATTGAGGAAACTCACTATCAAAATGCTTCCATCTTTCTGCGTTAGCTGGATGTTGTAACACATCTTCCGTTTCAACATGCTTCTCTTTATGCCAATGCATTTAAGAGGCAACATGTTTTGATGCAAACAACTGCTTCAACCTCGGTATCAGTGGAAAATGGCGTAAAACCTTATGTGGAATCTTCTTACCCTTTCCATCGTTAACTTTATATCGAGCCTCACCATATATTGGGCACTGTTGGTAATCGACAAATTCTTTCTAATATAATATACAATCATACGTGCAAGCATGGATGAAGTGATAACCTAACCCTAAATCACTGAACTTTCTCTTAGCTTCATAAAATGAACTAGGTATGGATGCATCGGTTGGAAATGCTTCCTTTAACAATTCTAGTAACATATCAAATGACTTGTTACTCCAACCGTTAAGGACCTTAATATGCATCAACTTCACTTAGAAGTGTAATGACGAAACTTGTGTACAACCAAGGTATAACTCATTACGTGCTTCGACCATTAAATGCTCAAATATGTAGAAGTACCCTTCTTGTGGCCATTAGTGGGTAGCTCATTCTCAAGGTTTTCTTCATCTACATATGCCTAATGATCTACATCCTCATCAACAATAGGGACTTGTAAATCATATAAAAGATTCAACATCTCATTTTCTTTATTAACCACATTACACTTTGTAGTACTTGATTGACTTGTGTGTCCTTTAAACCCTATAGATAAGTCAACTGATTCTCCGTGATATATCCAACAACTATAGGAGCGAGACATTCCATTTGTGAATAGATGTCGTTCTACCTCATCGAATGACTGCCAAATCGAATTCATACACCTCTTGCATGGACATCTTGTTTTTTCTGAATTATTAACATGAAACTTTGCCATTTCTAAGAAACGGACCACTCCTTCCTTGTACTCAGTCGAAAACTTATCCCTAAGTTTAATCCAATCTTTACTCATTCTTAATTGTATACGCTCAAACCAACTCCTGATTCGTGAAAAGCTAAAACCTGTATAATTAGACAATAAATTAGATTTAAATTGATGGTTTTTTTAATTTTATAGCTAATGTTGTAGAAAGCTATTGAGGCTTATGCCACAAGACGAGCGAGCATCTTTTGGCCTCATGAACAACCATAAGGGGCTTACATCTCTCATAGAAGATTGTTTCTTAGAGATACTTTGTTCATTTTAACAATTTTCTTGTAAGAGCTTAATTTGGATATGGTTTTCAGTTCCCTAAAATTACAAGTTTAGTTCTTTAACTTTCAAGGTTATGCTTAATAGGTCTTTAACTTTCAACTTTGTATCTAATAACTATTAAAAAAGTTTAGTTTGGATATGGTTTTCACTTCCCTAAAATTACAAGTTTAGTTCTTAAACTTTCAAGGTTATGCTTAATTGGTCCTTAACCTTCAACTTTATGTGTCTAATAATTATTAAAAAAAAGTTTAATTTGGAAATGGTTTTCACTTACCTAAAATTACAAGTTTAGTTCTTAAACTTTCAAGGTTATGCTTAATAGGTCCTTAACTTTCAGCTTTATGTGTCTAATAACGATTAAAAAAGTTTAGTTTGGATACCAATCAAACCAACTCTTGATTCGTGAAAATCTAAAACCTATATAATCAGACAATAATTGAAGACCTTAGTGCACCATACTTTTTTGTTGGTCAAATCCCAACAAATGTTTAATTTGGATATAACTAGTTTTCAGTTCCACAAAATTAGAAGTTTAGTTCTTAAACTTTAAAGGTTATGTTCAATAGGGCAACTTTATGTCTAATAACTATTAATTAAATTTAATTTGGATATAACTAGTTTTCATTTCCCCAAAATTACAAGTTTAGTTCTTAAACTTTGAAGGTTATGTTTTATAGGTCATTAACTTTCAATAACCTCAAAACCAAGCTTCAAGTAAATCTCAATTTAAAGTCAACATCTTCATGTTAAGATACTAAAATTTTGGTTAAAATACCATTTTGGTCCCTGTACTTTGGGCTTTGTTCCATTTTGGTCCATGTACTTTCAAATGTCCAATTTTAGTCATTGTACTTTCAATAAAGCTTAAAATTAGTCCCTATGACAAGTTTGAAGTTAATTTTTATCAAAATTGGTTAAATAATAATAATAATTTTAATACAAGAAAAAACACAATGTGAACATACTTCCAAAATTTATAGAGAAAAAGCTAATAGAGACCAACTTTTTTAAAGAAAAATTAACCATAAACTAATAATAGGGACCAATTTTAATCTTTCTTGAAAGTACATGGACTAAAATTGGACATTTGAAAGTACAAGGACCAAAATGAAATAAAGCTCAAAGTACAGGTACCAAAATGATATTTTAACCTAAAATTTTCCACTTTTCTAAAAACTCATAGAAATAAAAAAGTCTACTTTACATTTTGTTGACAAATTCCAAAATGCTAAAGTAGTAAACATGCTTCTAAATTAGCAAACCCAAGTTTCATACTTCTATACATCTCTTATCACACACCGACTTATACTCAAAACCATCAAAACCATACTTTAATGATACAAACAACCTTGAAATGAAATTTGAACACACAATAGACTCAAAATTACAATTTAATTATACAATAGACTCAAATTTGGATGCTAGATATCTAACATTTCTTAAATGATATTCTCAACCACTACAAGAAAGCCACCTACTTTTAGCTGAATATCCTGAGTACCTAACACAAAAAATTAGAGTTTTAAAGTAAAATGAAACATTATAATAACCTGAGTACCTAACACAAAAAAATTAGAGTTTTAAAGTAAAATGAAACATTATAATCATTTAGGATTTCAATAGAGTTACTTTGACTAATTAACAAGCAGCAAAGCCATTAGGCATACATTAACACCTAATTAGCAGTGAGCATTACATCAATGACAATTTGTATGGCTAACAAGGCAAAAACTAATTGTGTTGTTAAAGTCTATGAATTCCTCGAGATGGGCTAACGCTTAAAAGACAACTCCATTTCGTAATAACTAATAAAGGAAACAAACATCATCGAATTCCTTGGCATGAATATCTATCCACGGGCTCCATTACATTATTAATACAAAACACCGAAACATAAACAATCATCAGTTCAAAAACTATTTGCCGCCAACCCCTTCATGTAAAATAGCATAAAATCACCAGTAAAGTATAACCTAATGAGTAATGACTTCAAATACTTTATAGAGATTTAATCCCAAACCTCAAGCACTTCACAATATTCTCCATGGCTCAAGTTATTAGAACTAACAATGACTTCATCCAAACAGATCATAAGGACTGAATGAGGCAGAACGACGGCTGATGGGGGGCTGCGTGAAGAAGAAACTCAAAGGGGAGAGGGGCTGCGCGAAGAAGAAAACTAGAGGGGAGGGGTCTGCGTGAGGAAGAAATCTGGAAAAAGTAAGGGTTTTAAAAAGGACCTTTCCCGACGAGCAAATTTACCTCGTCGGGAAAAGGTTAGTTTTGCCGACGCGATGTTGATGCGAGTTGGCATAGCCTATTTTGTATTCGCTCTATCGACACGTTAGGTCTTGGCATTGGGAGAGGGAGTCTATCCCAATGCAAGAATTTAGGGCATTAGGAGAGACCTATAGGCTTTCTCGACGCCATATAGTGCACTCTCCCGACTCCACATTATTGTGGGAGAGTTATTTCTCCCGACGGTAGGATATTGACATCGAGAGAAGTGGATTATCCCAACGACGTTTTTGACGTTGGGAGAAAAAGAGTTGGAAGAACCTAAAATTCTTGTAGTGCTAGTGGCATCTTTGCAATCCAACATGATAAGAAAATAAGTGATCAACTAGCTCAATCAAGCTTAACAAAGTTTATGCTTAAAGTCAATGGGAGTCAACTCAAATTCAAACAAATGATGTGAAAATCATTATACCACAAAGCCCAATCATTAGAGCTAAAAGACTAAAAAAAACATTGAATGCTTACTTCCAAGCTAAGGTGTCTACACATTGTGAAGAGTTGTATCCTTTCAAGCTTGATAAGACACCTATTCATCCCAGGGGTATAATGAATCTATAAATCTAGATTCATTTACATCTTTAATGCATTATGTACCTATTAAATTCATGTATTTACATTTAATGGTTCATGTATGGATTTGAAGGGTTGGGGGCTGAATTTAGACTACATGGGTGAAGAGTTGTGTCCTTTCAAGGTGTCTATTGAATTTGTGTAAATAGGCATGTCTTTTTGTTATTTGAACACAAGTTAAATGAAATTTCTTATTGAGTTTTAGTCTCTTCAACTTTATGCTTTCTTTGTATTCTTGTATTAGAATGCATGTTTATGACTTTCAATCTAGTTTGATCAATTAGATTGTGGAGAGCAAAATCTTGAAGATAGGAACAAGTTCTCCTTTCTTCTTGATCATTGATCATTTTTCAAGTAAAATTTATTTTAACTTTCTTGGAGTTGGTTTATAATCTTGTTATTGGGTTTACTCTTATTATTGTTGTGGAGGATCACCTAGAATAAAGAGAGTTTTCATGCATAATTGAGGTAGTTCCTTTATCACAACATCACTGTCCGGTGGTGCCTTTGTGCCATGGCTAGTGGTGGAAGTTGTTACTATGAGGTAATGCAACTCCATCGATGTTTCAAGTGATTTGTGGTTAGTGAGCTGGATTTTTGTATAAATAATGGTGAAGTTGGTCAAATTTGAAAATAAAACCCCCTTTTAAAGCTCATCTATGTAGTTCCCATATGTAGTTGGGATTGGGCCAAGGCCCAAGGGCATAAACAACTATTTGTGTTGGACTTTGTTGGAGCCAATCCAACCTATAAAAAAAGTCAGGTTCATGGTTGAGTCCATTGGATTTAACTTGTTGGAAGTTTTAGATTGGACCTAGATCCATCTATTGGATTGATTTCTTCATCTCCATCTTCTCAATCCAAATCCACATTATCAGCGTAGATTTCATTAGCAATCTTTTTTCCTTTAAACATATACATCATTCTTCTTCTACAACTAAACTTTGAAGGCTAGTTTTTAGAAATTTAAAGGGTTAAAAATCTTACATTCCCTAAACCATCAAAATATAACGAGAATAAAAGTTCGAGGAGAGAACATCAAAGTTTATATAAAATTACCCTTTTTGAACGGGCTAAATTTCAAAATGTGCAAACTAATTACTTTTATCTCATAAAATTATAAAATTATGAAATCTATGAGTCTTGGATTGAATAATTTCTGAAGCTAATAAAATCTTAGAATTTATATATATAAACTTTTAATATGAAATTCAGTAACAAATTAAACAGTTTTACTAGTTTCGCCAGCAGAGGTTGTTTGCACATCATTTTAGTATTGGAATGGTCTATAGCAAATTAGCTCTCAAGGCAAAGATTAATTAAAATTTACTAAACAAATCATTGAAAGTTTGTAATTTCTATAAGTAGTATTTCATTTTTTTTTCTTTTCAAAAAGAAACTCACATCAAAAGAAAGCACTTTTACTAGTCAATCACCATTAGAATTTAATACAACCCAATTCAATCCAGTAAGATAACGATCATCAACTTAGTTAATTCAAAACTTTCAACTGAAATTTCAAATTAGATTATTGTTCTTTGCTATGAACTCTCATCTTTTTAGTTTATGAAATTTGTTTTGATACAAAATTTCTTATAAGAAATTACTTTTACTTTAAAATTGAGATGCTTGTAAAACTTTGACAAAATTATACAAAATACCTCTAACTTCAGAGTATGTTTCAATTATGCTCCCAAGCTTTGAAAAGTTTCGTTTTTATCCTTGAATTTTGAAATTTGTTCCAAAAAAAATACCTTTGAATTTTGACATTGTTAAAAAAAATATATTTTCTATTAAAATAAAGGATGAAAATTGATGTGATAGTTAATGTGTAAAAATTAGAAGGCGCACGTGATATTATTTACAACTATATAAAAGATTAAGATCATTGTTACAATTTATTTCATCTCAAAAGATATCGTTAAAATCATTTACATAATCAATTTTTACACATCAGTTATCGCGTTAATTTAAGTGTTGTAAATGATGTCACGTATGCCTTCTAATCTTCACATTAGTTGTCGCATCAATTTTAGTGGAAAAAAACTCTTCAAGGCTACTTTTATAACAAATTATTTCAAAATTCAATGGTAAAAATGGAAGTTTTCAAAATTTAGATGCATAATTGAAATCTACCTCAAAGTTGATGGATACTTTGTGTAATTTAACCTAAAACTTTTTGTACACTCTTTTTTCCATTCCATGTGTCTTAAATTAAGGATGTTCACACCCTTAAATCATGTCATTTTCTCCCTAAATACTCCTTATACGAATAAAAAATTAATGAAAACAACCATAATATTTATTCATATTTTTCTCCTTGTTTCTAAGTTTTATTTAAGACTGAGTTACTTTGATTAAAGTTTACTGTATGTTCATATCATGGTGAGAAGTAGCAAAAATGTAACGCGACAAATTATTTGTGACTATTATAAATATGTTCTATGATATGATATTTTATTTTTAACAATATGGAATTTGACAAATGACAAGTCACATTGGTTTAAAAACATGGATTTGAATCATATCTTTAAACATTATTTTGATTGAAAGGTAGAAAGAGAATTAGAGTTAATCCCAATTTATGGAGTGCAATCAATATTTCCTAGCCATGAGATTTATATAACTTTTTTTTTAAAGCGTATCTATAATTATAAAGAGTGATTTCGATCTTGAGATTATGTTTTCAACTCTCTCATTTGGTCATATATTTTTAAAATAGTAGGCTTATTAAACAAACAATTCAAATCATTTTCATCCATGTAAATCAAACATCCCATAGATAGGAGTTCTTAAATCCTTCAAGATTAAAATCGAGTTGCACAGATCATCTACATGTTAAATGTTTAATCATCTGAAAGTTCTCAAAAAGGATATTGTAGCCCATGTTTGTCATGCACAGATAAATTTTCATAATTTATTTATTAAAAATTTTAAATAAATTGGAGATTGAATAGTGTTGTCTATTTTACAATTTGTTTAATTTATGAGATATACAAAATTTCTCACAATGATCTAAAATAGAGAATAGATATATAATTTTTGTATTTAGTATAACAAATGTGGGATATAAGAATGTGAACTTCCGATCTCAAAGAAAAAAGCAGTGACTGATCCAGACCTTAATGTTAGGATGGGTTAGATAAAAATAATCTTTGATGCATTGATATGTATTGGTATTGGTTTATATATTTTAATATTAAAATTGATTAAATAATAAGTTTGGTTCCTAAAATTTTCGAGATTGTGTCTAATAGGTTTCTGACTTTAGAAAGTTTCTAATAAGTCCCCTAACTTTCAATTTTATATCTAACAAGTCCTTCGATTATTTTTTTAATCAAAAAGATCATTGAACAAAGAGTGTCTAATAGGTTAAGGATCCATTAGACATAAAATTGAAATCTTTCAATTTTGTATCTTATAGATTCTCGAGTTTTTAATTTGAAAGATTTATTAGATACAAAATTGAAAGATTTCAATTTGATGTCTAATGAATCCTTAACCTATTAGACTTTTTATAAAGTTCAATGTCTATTTGATAAAAAGAAATTAAAATCCAAGAACCTATTAGACATGAAATTAAAAGTCAAGGGACTTATTAGACATTAAAAAAAAAAAGAGCTTGTTAAAAATAATTTTCAAAATTTATAAATCAAACTTGTAATCTAAACAATAAAATTTGTTCAATAAGTAGTATAAATAATTTTTTTATATAAGTATAAAAGGAAAAAAAATTGAAATAAGAAGTTAGATTTTTTTCTTTCCTAAATATTATACATTTTATTTATGCCATTCATTTTTTTTAAAAATAATTTACTAGAACTCAAAAATATTTTTATTCATTTCCATCTATATCACTAGAGAAAAGAAAATTTGAGTTTAAAGATGAATCTAAAACAAACAGTATAATATTATATATTTGTTAGTCTTTTTTTATACATACTTCATGAATAATTTTAAATTATTTTTAAAAATATGACCTATAATAACTTACCGGACATAAAATTTAAATTATCTTAAAAAAGACATAAAAGTTTAAATTAAGAAAAAATATGACCTACAATATCGTATCTTAGAAAACATAAAAGTCTAAATTATTTAGATTAAATGGAAAAAATGAGTTTATATATTTTTAAAAATAAATAAAACATATTTTTTTGGTTGAAAACAAAAAATACCTTTGGCATGCTCAATTTAAGAAAAGAAAAACAAAAATCATGCTTAGTGTCACAATCGTACTCTTTCGCAATGGGACAAACGATTGTATGCAGACAACTTCGCTATAGGGTCTAGCCTATAGCGAAGTTGCTCTAACTTGGTGAGCAAGTCAACCGTATGCTGACAACTTCGCTATAGGGTCTAGCCTCCGCTCGCGTTTTGAGAGAAAATAGTTTTATTATAACATGAGAGAGAAAACATTGGAAAACATTTGAGAAAGAGATTGTTATACAGTAGTAAACAAGTAAAGGACAACAACAGCTTAGATGGCATATAACTCCAGGTAAGAAGAATTGACAACTAGTCGCATCCCCTTATAGTACATTCTAAGATTTTCCATTATGACATGTATAAACATGAAAAAGTCAAGGAGTCATACAGTTACAAAATGACATGCATAAGAAAACAAGTAACAAAACTAATTACATGATATTGACATAGAGTGGTTGAGGATGGTTTGGACATGCGGCCATAGGCAAACATCGCCCTGGACAAGCATGCCCAAGACACTCGGCTCAGTTAATAATAATATATATATATATTTAAAAAAAAAACAAAACCACGCTAGGTTGAAAAAACAAAAAAGGAATGAGAAATCTAAAAAATGTGCATTTGGATGGTCTTCAACACGGGCACAAGAGATAGACTGGGGGGCTTACACCACTACACCATAGTTATATTGATATTTATTTATAATGGATGATACTAATTGACAAACTTTGGAAAGTTCTTGGGGGACTCGTGCTCTCCGAGCCCAATGTACATTCGCCTATGGAAAAGAGAATATGTAAATTATCACTGAGTTTCCTCACTTTAACAGATAATTAGTAGCTTAATATTCTAATATTATTGGGCTGAGAAAAATAATTATAGGACCCCAAAATAAATTTTCATATTTTTTCAAATGGTATTTATGCTACTGACAATTATTAATTTATGGTTCATTAATAAAATGTGGATTTATAAATGTGAGGAATTTTAAAATAAAATAAAATAATCTTGTGTGGACCTTTGTGTGTTTTTTTTTTTTTTTTTGAGTTCAACAATATTTGGAGTTGGGGAATTGGAACCTCTGACCTCTTAGTTGATGGTATATGTCAATTTCTACTGAGCTAAGCTCACTTTGGCCTTGTTTGTTAATTTAACAAATGAATAATAAAAGAAAAAATATAAAATATTGACAACTATTTTTCATGGGTGTTGTAGAGTTGCAAACACTTTCTCTACACACAAAAGACGACTCTCAAACTCAATTTGGTTTTTGCAAACCAATCGTCTTTTCTTTTAATTGGATGACAAATTTATACTATCATCATATTTGACGGTGACTAATTCAAGACTCCGTCATATTAAGGGATTTTTAAAGAGGACGCAACCACTTCGCATCGTAAATAACGTTGTAACACTTGACATAATCCGCACTACATAAAACAAACTATGCTAAAAGATAAAATATTGATAATATTGTTTTTCATTGATGTTGTACTATGCTTACACTTTTCTACACACAAAGGACTCTCAAATTCAATTTAATTTTTCTAAACCAATTGCTCTTCCTTTTAGTTTGACGACCAATTATGCTCTCATTGTACTTGATTGGTGACTTCAAAACTCCATCATATTAAGGGACTTTTAAAAGAGGACGCAAGGGCCACTTCACATCACAATAAAGTTGTGACACTTTGACATAATCTTCACTATAAACTAAGTTAATTAGTCTCTAAAATCCATCCCCACATCATAATAAAGGTCTTCATTTAAAATATATCTTAAGATATTCACATTAAGTAAAAATAAGAAAAATATGTGGTACATAAATGAATGACAAGATTCCAACAACAAATAAGAATTAATAATGACAAGAAGCTTCACCGCAATATCCTCCATTTTTTTTCTTTTTTATTTTTTTTTTCCTCAAACATCATTAGGAAAAAGCTGCAAAGCAAATAAAAAATATCTAAAATGACATCTTTATATATTACATCATTTTAAAAAAAATAAAAAGCGGTTTAAGTACCATTTCAAAAATAACTTTGAGATTACAGTACATTAGTTTGTATTTTTTGTTAGATGTCTTTTTTTGTTCTTCATCTTCTTCACTGTTTGTATAAGTAAGAAAAATCGTGGAACAGTCGGGTAATTTTGTCACTCTCTTTCCTTGTTCGTTTTAGAACTGTTTCATCCATTCATGTACATATTTTTTGTTTTTTTGTTTTTTTTTTTCAGTTAAGAATATGGTTGTTTAGGTCAAATCTTTTTATAGGAAGTTCTTGAAAATTTAGAATAATTGTTGGAAAAAAAACGTAAAATTATAAATTTAGTTCTTGAATTTTTAGGGTGGTAGGCCTTTAAATTTTAAAAGGGTCTTATAGATCTTCAAATTTTCAGTTTTATGTTAAATAGGTACTCAACTTATTTGACATTTTTTAGAATTTACGAACTTAATAGACACAATAGTATTTAGACATGGGTGGATCATCATTGAGACTTGGCCGCCAGAATTTCTAAAAATTTTAATTTTTTATTTATTAGTTTATTCAATTGTTTTCATTTGTATGATATTTTGTTGATAACTCTATACTTAAATTTTAAATTTATTTGATTTTTTTCCTAAATTTAATTAAAATTTAATAATAATAATACTCATATTATGACAACTAATTAGTTAATGCTAAGTTTCAATTTTGGTCAAGTTTCTTTACAGACGAATGACTGCGCAAACTACAACTTGGAGAATTTGTACGAATGACCTCTTTTCACGTGCCCCAATGGCATTTAACCTGGTTTCTAAAATTAATGACATATGACATTTTCTGTACTTCGCAACTCGTCCAAATTACTGTGAGGGCAATGTACTCTCACTCTCGCTCCTCTCTGACTTAATTTTATTTTCTTTCTTTCTTTTCGATATTTTCTTCTTTAATCTCACCCTCGCTCTCGCTCTTTTCTTACTTAATTTTATCTTCTTTCTTTTTTCTTTCGATCTTTTCTTCTTCAATCTCACTCTCACTCTCTCTCTTCTCTGACTTAATTTTATCTTCTTTCTTTCTTTTCGATCTTTCTTCTTCAATCTCGCTCTTACTCTCGCGCTCGCTCTTCTCTAACTTAATTTTATATTCTTTCTTTTTTTTTTTTTCGATCCTTTCTTCTTCAATCTTACTCTCGGTCCTCACGATTATGAGCGAGATTGCGAGAGCGTGAGTGAGCGAGACCACCTCATACTGTCCTCCTGGGTAATTTTGCACACATTGCCACGTCAGAATGAGTTATATATCATTAATCTTAGGAAGTGGGTCAGATGACATTAAAGTGCATGAAAAGGGATCATCCGTACAAAAACTCCCTACAACTTTTGTTTCTTTTTCTTTGACTTGTGAACATTTTTTTTTTAAATTTTCAGCAAATGATCTTTTGTTTCGTTTGAATGGTGATTAAGCTTCTTTATCCAGTGAATGTCCATCAAAATTGAACAGAGAATGATATTTTAGGCACATGACAGCACGACTAATGAATTCTATTTTTTTCTCTGACTGGCAACCTTGCTTTTTTCGACGAACGAGCTTCGTATATATTCTACAATGTGTGTATATATATATATATATATATATATATATATATATATATATATATATATCATACAACGTCATTTAATGACAGTGTTATTTCTTTATAGTATATGTTTTATATTCTAGGTATGATTTACAATGTTCAATGGGAAACCTTAGTGTACATTATATGGAAGCTTCACAATCTTTAAAAATCAACAATCTCGTTTTTTTTCCCTTCAATTTGTAGACGGAATATATGCCCTAATTAGTTTGAATTCAACACTGAAACAATATTTGTATGCTCTAATAATATTTTGGCATATTATTTCGATTGTGGGTATATGTATTCGATACATTGGATATATTTTAGTTTTTCAACTTATATGCTTAACTTAACAAGTATATCTCAAACTCTACTAAAATTAACTAACCCAAAATGAACTAAAATTACAAGCACACACAATCAACTAATTAAATATATGAATAAACAAAACAAAGAAACATATCAAACCAAATCAAACACCCTCCCCCTCTCTCTCCCCCCCCCCCCCCCCCCCCCCCCCCCCCAACATTGTAGGATAGCAAACAAGGCACACGAACTCCACCAACAACTAAACACCACAACGTATGCTTAAGCATGTTGCTACCATCACTGCATGGTAGCAAACAAGGCACACAAACTCCACAAAAATGAATTAGCCCAAAAGAATGCAAAAGAACTAAAACATACTCCCATGGAGCAACCAATTAAAAATATCAATAAACAAAACAAATATATATATAAAAACTAATCTAAGCCCCACTCCCCAACACTGCAAGATAGCAAACAAAGTGCACAAACTCCACCAATAACTAAACACCACTACGTCCTACCATCACTATAGAATAGCAAACAAAACACATACACTCCACCAAGAATTAAACTTATTACGAGAGAATAGAGCTCATACCTATTTTGATGGTCATCCTTGTGATTCCATAAACTTTTTAAACATTTCCTGCATTTTTGCTCGATGTTGCTCCAGTTCAGCATTGAGAATTGTTGTCATCTTTGCTCTTACTTCTTCTCTTGTCACCTCAATTCTTTCATCGATCTTTTCTTCAACCTTTGCCAACTTATCATTTGCTTCTGCAAGCTGTGGCTTTAGGGAAGTTATCTCTGTTATTATTTCAACTTCTCGTTATGAGGAGGATGCACTTGATGAAGAGCTACATGATCTCCTACTTGACCTAGGCGGCTTTGGTCTCCAACCAAGGCCTTTAATGTGGCCTGGTCGTCTGCCTCACCGTCTCGTATATTTCCACTTCCAGAAGTTGTTCGGACACAACTTGTTGAGTGGAGGCCTCTTACAACTGTACCATTTGAGTCTACAATTATTATTGAAATAAATAAATATGCCCTTTAAATCAAAAAATGGAAATCCCTTTTTGAAAAAAAAAACTTACACGTACATCATCGGTGGCTTGATTGACCCATTTTCCATGTTTTGCGTGTGTTACCTTGAATAGGTCAACAGGTTCTATATCCTGATCTTCTTTATCTTTCTGTAACTCAAGTCGCAAGAAAATGTATTACTAAGATTTATAAACATATGAAAAACAATGTTTTTTTTTTCTATTTTACCTCATCGCATCGTGTTAAATAGAGATGAACATTTTCGACCCATAACTATGGTTGAATGCTAGAGCCGACCGACTCTTTTGGCTACTCTTCGATTTTTCCTAGCGAAATAAAAGGATTAGTTTAAAATTGGAAGTAGCGTAAAATGATATTATTGTGAAAGATAAGTAACATACCTACCACCCAGAGTCTTTGAACCTAGTGCATAGGTGATGCCAGTCTTCGATGGCATTCTTCAACCGACTAGGTGGGTTTGCACATGCCCTTTCAAGAGTGCCTTATTTCTTGTAATGCCTTTGTATCTTCTCCCTATACTTTATAAGGGTTGTTTACATCTGTCGTTTGATAAACTTAATAACTTCTGGCTTGGATAAGTCAAACGAGAAATGATTCTACATATAAAAAAAATTGTTATAACATATAAATATATAATAATCACAATGAATGAAAATATCAACTTACCAACAATGGTGCTTTAGCCAGGTCTATAATTGGTCTTGGTATGGCCTCAAATGTTATGCTGCTAACCAAAAAAGATTCTCTCACTGTAGTACCTATAGCCATGCTAAACTTCGTAGCATGTGGCCTAATCGTCTTCATCAACTCAGGGTTTATCTCTATTGCAATTCTTCCATGTGCGGTAACGTACCGGTCCAACTTAATCATATGCAAATATCCACATATGTTCCTACTAGTAGAATTACCATTTGAGAAGAAAAAAAAATAATGACATTGAGTTAGTACAAAAGACAATATAAAATAGTGATACATATTTTATAAGATAACCTGAGGTCTCTTCCATGGATGATCCTGCACCTTGAGGGTCGGTATCGAATAATTCATTATCGACCTCATTCAATTGCTGCTCGAGAATGACCATCATCTATCTACAAGCACAGAAGGATAATATAAAAAGAGTGATACATAGTTATAAGATAAGAAATAAAATGCACAATTACATCATTATTCGCTAACATCAGGATGTTCATCTGGACTTGAGCTAACTCAGGAGATAATTGTACATCCTCTTCTTCATCATTGATGAGAACATCGTCATCGTTTTGAATAATTTGTTGATCTACTATTATGGGATCAACACCATTTCTACACAATTCGCTATCCTCAATGAATTCATCAACTCTGATTCCACCCACTTCTATTAACTCAAGTTCGTCATTCTAAACATCTTCTAATTCTAGCACATCCCATACCCATTTATTTTGGACTACTTGAACCACCTTCCAGTTATTACCATATTTCAAGTCGTTGATGTAAAAAACTGCGCTTGATAAGCAAAAATGAAAGGTTCATCAACATACCAATACCGAGATATATT
The DNA here is from genome assembly GCA_033996785.1 of Trichosanthes truncata. Taxonomy (NCBI): domain Eukaryota; kingdom Viridiplantae; phylum Streptophyta; class Magnoliopsida; order Cucurbitales; family Cucurbitaceae; genus Trichosanthes; species Trichosanthes truncata. Next base: position 8,472,402 of record JAWPNB010000007.1, read on the forward strand.
AATCGATCTGTATCCTAAATCCAAGTGTGATCTATTCTTTTTAGGCCTTGTGTCGAACCACGTACATTTAAACATAATAACATGTCTTCTATGGGCATATTGAAAGTCCAAAACTCCATCTAAAATACCATAAAAGTTACCATTATCATCTCCACCTTCACTTTTCCTAGACACCATGATTCCACTATTTTGTGTAACTTGACGATTATCATGATGTGTACTATAAAAGCGTACCCCATTAACAATGCATCCACTGTAGGAACGCACCCTAAAAGTCGGTCCCATCGCGAGTGAATACATATTATCATACATATTTTCTTGCTCATGCAATGAGAGAACTTGTGAGTTCATTATAAGTTATGAATGAAAATAATGTCACCCATCATAAAAAAGAAAGTTTGTGTCAATTTTAAAACAAACTCTTACATGAGCTTTGAATCAATCAGGAAAGGCTTGTTGCTATCTTTTATATAAGTCTTCGAAGCTCTGTGCTGGAGGGTGAATTAGTCTCAAATGTTGCCTATTGACCATAAGAATTATGGGTCCTGTCTCATATTTTGATTTGAAATGTTGCATCTTGAAATTGAGCAATACAATATTGAAAACATATATGAGATAAGATTGTATCTTCGCACAATTGTTCAACATATACCAATGTGCAATTTGTTTCTCATTCAGTGATAGGCTCCTCAAGGTTGTATACCAATGTGCAATTTGTTTCTCATCCAGTGATAGGCTCCTCAAGGTTGAGCCCCCTAATAGTCGTGTCTAAACAGTTCAAATTCACTGCATATCTCATTCTCAAAAATTCTATCATCATTTCGTTCATATCTATTAAACCTTGTTTCAACTCCATTTAGGTATAATGAATAGAAATTCAATGACTCATTCATTATAAATGCCTCTGCTATGAAACATTTGGAACATGCCTTGTTTCATACATATTGTTTCAATGTTTACAAACCATTGAAAGTTTGTAATTTCTATAAGTAGTATTCCATTTTTCTTTTCTTTTCAAAAAGAAACTCACATAAAAAGAAAGCACTTTTACTAGTCAATCACCATTAGAATTTAATACAACCCAACTCAAAACTTTCAACTGAAATTTCAAATTAGATTATTGTTCTTTGCTATGAACTCTCATCTTTTTAGTTTATGAAATTTGTTTTGATACAAAATTCCTTATAAGAAATTACTTTAACTTTAAAATTGAGATGCTTGTAAAACTTTGACAAAATTATACAAAATACCTTTAACTTCGGAGTATGTTTCAATTATGCTCCCAAGCTTTGAAAACTTTCGTTTTTATCCTTGAACTTTAAAATTTGTTCCAAAAAAAAAACCTTTAAATTTTGACATTGTTAAAAAAAAATATTTTCTATTAAAATAAAGGATGAAAATTGATGTGACAGTTAATGTGTAAAAATTAGTACATGATATTATTTACAACTATATAAAAGCTTAAGATCGTTGTTACCATTTATTTTATCTTAAAAGATATTGTTAAAATCATTTACATAATCAATTTTTACACATCAGTTATCACGTTAATTTAAATGTTGTAAATGATGTCACGTTCTAATCTTCACATTAGTTGTCGCATCAATTTTAATGAAAAAATGCTCTTCAAGGGTACTTTTTATAACAAATTATTTTAAAGTTCAATGGTAAAAATGGAAGTTTTCAAAATTTAGAAGCATAACTGAAACCTACCTCAAAATTCATGGATACTTTGTGTAATTTAACCTAAAACTTTTTGTACTCTTTTTTCCATTCATGGATACATACTTTATGAATAATTTTAAATTATTTTTTAAAATACGACCTATAATAACTTATCGGATATAAAATTTAAATTATCTTAAAAAAGACATAAAAGTTTATGTTCGCACGTAAATTTCAACAAAGAAATAGGAACACGTGCAAGTGAAACTTTGTATTTATATTGATTTGAATGTAGTGGAATACAATCTCTAGTACTTGATCCTCTGATTCTCTCTCTTGCTTGTATGTTTCACTCGAGGGCTGTAGAACTTATTCTCGAGATTGAAGCTTCAATGGATTCTTGGAGTCTCGAAGAAGTGTTCTTGATCTTCGAGGAAGTGTTCTTTGTTCAGAAGGTGTTTGATCTTCAAGAGCTCAAGAAGTTTTCTGGCTTTTGTTTATGAATTCTCTCTGAGATCTCAAATTTTTGAACCCCCAAAATGGAAGAGGGGGCTCTCTATTTATAGAGTTCCCCAGGGCCCCAGATGGGCTTGGGCTTGACTATTGGACTGGGCCCGGTGGACTTTGAGCCTGGTCCTTAGACTGAGCCTGATTAACCTTGGGCCTAGCCTTATGGTCTATGACTTATTAACTTTGGGCCTAGACTTTGCTGGATTAGGGCCTCCTATTTGGGCTTAGTCTAAAATTGGCCCAAATTTCATATAACCCAATGGCATATTGGGATTTACTTTAATTTAATTTAGGGATACTTGCAAATTTAAATAATCCCTAATTAAATAAATAATTTTGCCACTAATTTAAATTAATGACATGACAAATTTTGATTGGCCAAAATTTCTATTCCAACAAATGCCCCCTTTTCGAGATTTATGCACTAGTATGTGTGAGTGAATCTCGAAAAAGATAATTTGGAATCAAAATTTAAGGTATTTGCCCCTAACTTGGACTCCATTTGATGTGCCAATTCATCAAAATATGAATTTGGGTCATAATTTTGATTTTCTTATTTGGCAGCGAACTTTAATTTGAATTTCGGTAAAATTAATGTTCTACCTTAATTCTAATTTGAATTTTATTTGAATTTCAAGTGGTATTCAAATTATACCCATTTTTTTATTTAGGGCATAGTTTAAAATCTACCAATGAATTTTGATTTGAAGCTTGAATTTGGAGTGCCCAAGTTTCACTTTTTTTGAGATAAAAGTCTACACAATTATATTTTGAAATTGGAATAGAACTTGAATTTGGACTTTAATCAAATTTTGATTTGGGATAAAATTTGGATTATGCCCAAATTTCACTTTTTGAGATAAAAGTCTACCCAATTATATTTTGAAATTGGAATAGAACTTGAATCTGGACTTTAATCAAATTTTGATTTGGGATAAATTTTGGATTATGCCCAAATTTCACTTTTTGAGATAAAAGTCTACCCAATTATATTTTGGAATTGAAATAGAACTTGAATCTGGACTTTAATCAAATTTTGATTTGGGATAAATTTTGGATTATGCCCAAATTTCACTTTTTGAGATAAAAGTCTACCCAATTATATTTTGGAATTGGAATAGAACTTGAATTTGGACTTTAATCAAATTTTGATTTGGGATAAAATTTGGATTATGCCCAAATTTTGCTTTTTTTTTTTTTTGAGATAAAATTCTACCAAATTTGAATTTTGGATTTGGAATAGAATTTTAATTTGGCTTGCAGTCAATTTTTAATTTGAGATTAGATATGACAAAATTTAAATTGAGATGATATCTTGCCCGATTTCGATTTGAATTTTGGAATAGAACTTGGATTTGAGTTTGTAGTCAACTCATCCCAAAATTCAAACTTTAATATCCCAAAGTTTGAATCTTGTATGATTTTTGGATTCAAATTGGTTTTGATTCGATCTTCTTGGCATTATTTTTTTGAATTCAAATTAGATGTGATTTTATCTTTTCTTCTACTATAAATAGAGGAGATGGGTCTTCCATCAATTCACATCAACAAAGAGGGAGTAGAGCTTCACTCTGAGGAATGAGGAATAAGCAAGTCCCTTCTCTTGTTTTTTAGACAATATATATGCCCTCTTGTTTTTTTTAATTCTTGCTTGCAGCTAAGATGTCTTCTTCAACTTCTTCAACCTTGAGATGTCTTCTTCAACTTTGAAGGTGACCAACCCCTGATTCAGGTGGAATTAAGGATGGTTCACCTTCCATCTTGTTTTACCTTTGGAAGACCTGACCCTAACTCTGGTGGAGTTGAGGGCAGTCTTGTTTTACATGTGGAAGACTCGACCCTAAGTCAGGTGCAGTTGAGGGCGGTCTTATTTTACCTTTGGAAGACTCGACCCTAACTCAGGTGGAGTTGAGGGCGGTCTTGTTTTACCTGTCACTACAACAAATCATACTTTTAATGACAGTAAAAAAAAATTCGCGGATAGAATTAACGACGGACGCTAGAAAAATGCACAAATTTTCGAAAATGGGCCGTAAGATTCTCAAATGACCGTCATTAAAGTTAAAAAAGTAAACTACCCCCTCTCTCCTTTCGTCTAACCCTCACTATTTTGCTCTCGTCTCACTCTCTCATCACCATCACGGTTTTACTCTGTTTCTCTTCTCACGATTTTGTCATCGTTTTCAAATCTCAGCCCCAGCCCCAGTAGTTGCAGTTCGTAACTTAGCGAAGATACTCATCGATTTTCCTCTTCTCATCTCCATCGTGGTTCGAGTGACTCATTGTAGTTGAAATTGGGCGGAGATCTACGACAGTTATTTTCACACGAAACCCTAAGGTTTTGGTTATAGGATACATCTCAACCATCTGTTTTTTTTTCGTCTCACTGAGTAGTTGGGAATGGCAACCATGGTCTGTGAGAAGTGTAAGCCTCTCTTTCCCCTCTTGCATTTGTAGCTTTTGTCAATTCACTAAGAATCATGACTGCAATCTAGAAATTTTGCGATTGTTTCGCGGGTTCTATCGTTTTGTTTTCAAGCAAAATTTTCATTACGACGTCATTTCCTTCTTACCGCTCTATAGCTGAAATTCTCAAATGAAGAATTTTTCTTCAAGCGACATTAGGGCTTAATGTGGTGGGGGAAAGGGAGTTGAAAGAGAAAGGATTTTTGGGGATGAGAAAGATGAATCTTGTACAATTGGCCTTGCGTGTTGTGCGATTGAGGATTTGGAGAAGTTGGCTTTGGAAGGTATGAACATTGCGAGATTGAATATGTGTCACAACACGAAAGAGCGACCCTTCGATGTGACTGGGAAGACCAAGTAGTTGAATGAGGAGAAAGGATTTTGTATACAGTGATGATTGATACTGAAGGAAATTAGATTCATGTTGTTGATCATGGAGCTCCTTCCTCTATCAAAGTAGAGGTAAATTTTTTGTTTCTGTTCTTTTTATTGTAATTGAAGTGATAATCAAATGAATGGAGAAATATCCTACTGTGTGTTACTGTTTTCCTTTTTAATTCAAAAACATTGGATTTTTAATATTATCGGACCATCATTGTTCAGGATGGTTCAATCTAGTTGTTTACTACTGAGAAATTCCTGGGATCTTGTCCATTTATAGTTCAGGTGAGCTATGAAGGTTTCTCTGGAGGTGTACTTTGAATCTTTTTTTTTTTTTTGTTTTCTTCGTCTTCAAAATTGTGATTAGAAGAAATATTTGAATCCCACAAGTTAATTAGGATATGAGCTTGAAGTTGACGGGCTTGCTTTTTTGAATATTGGCAGGGGTGATTGAACTGTAATTGATGGGGGAATGGCAACCTTTGAAGTTATTGAAAAGATTGGGAATGGGTGTTAGAAATGTGTCAATTTGATTTATACCTTAGACTATAAGTCGTGTATTGTTGTTGTTCTTATAGTTGAATTTTGATGCAGTATAGTATATTGTTTCTTTGATCAATGGTTTCATGGTGTACTCTCTCCTTTCCTAAAGTAGCTCTCTCTCAGGCGGGGAGGTGACAGAACCCTTTCTCAGGTCTCAATTGACATCTTTGATTTAAGCTCTTTGTATGTGTGTATATATATAAAAGTACTTGTATATATTTTATTGCTTACACTTGTCGACTCAAGTTTAGATATTTACTTTGTTTGTTTAATTATTATCCTTTTCTACATTTTGTTGCCACTTAGTTCACTTAGTTCTTTTATATTGAATTGAGAATATGATCAGGGCTTCAAGTTTTGGAAAAAAGAAAAAAGGAAATGCCTAAATAAGATTGCATAATAACATTTATATCTTTTTCAATTTCATTTGATGTGATCTATATCTTGTTTGATTTTCTAATTCTATTCATGATTGGATAGTTGTTTATGAATTGGAATTGGTTAATTTGTCATCTAGGTATTGTCGAGGTTTTCTATTAGAATGATAAGTTAGGTTGATTGTGTTTAATTTTTTGATGTTTGGAAGAGTAGATAGATCATCAGGATCCAGCTCGTTGGTACTTGCTTGATTATTGATGCAACATTTTATTCTCTAATATTTATTTTGGAGATTTGTGATTTACAGAGATATAGGTGTTGGGTTCCATGACAGTGAATATTTATCTGTAAGACACTATTTCTATTAACTTATAATATCAATTTTTTTGTGTTATCAGTCTTTTGGTTGTAATTGTAAGTTGATTATTGTAAATTTTCTGAAGTATTTAGATTGATGATTAAATAATTTGTAGGTGTTTTTTAGACATGGATGGCTTTCAATGTTAGAAAGACAAATAAGCTTGGCCCTGCACTGAGAGAAAGACATATCAAAGAGTTGACTCATTCTTTATCAAACATCTAACGCCAATTTCTGTTTCTATATTATTTATGCATGTACTTAATAATTTACCATGAGCAACATTCCTTCATACGTATAGATTTAATACCCGAGAGGTAGAATTTTTCATTAATTTACATTGAAGTTTAATTGTTATTTTGTTTGGTGTTCTATTCTTAATGAATTTACATTGAATTATGATACGTACAACTTTGATAGCTAAAAAATATGTATATTCTTATTGCCTTTCATTTTGTCTATTATATGAGTCTCAGCCTTTGAAACCTCATATGGATGCAGTAGAGAAGTTCAAGTTATATTCAGTTATTTGAAACCATATGGTGCTTCCTCCTTTTTGAAACTCAATAATACTAGATTGAAAAAGATGGATCATTTTGCAGGTTAGTTGCCTCCTTTCGCTAGATGTTTTTACATGTTACATTTGCATTCTTGTCACTCATTGAATGTTTTGTTTTTCTATTTAATATATGTTAATGCATGTTGTCTTCTTGGAATTATGCTTAAATTAAGTGGTTGTCCTCACACCTCAAAAATTGAAGGCACAATTGTAATTTGTTTATAGTGGTTATTTCAAATTTAATCAAATAGCTTGTTGTTCGAAATTCAGTTTTCTACTTCTAATATCTTCTGAGCATGAAATCTTGAATGATCACCCAGTGTGGTTACTGATTAACGTTGGTTATACAAATTTGGTGTTATACACCATCTGTAGGCCTTTTTTTTAGCACTCAATTTTTTCTCTCGCCTAATCTTTATTTCTTCAGGTTCCAACTATAGGAGAAATGGTTGAAATGTGGAAGAAAAAGCACATCATCTTTGGTATACTTCACCATTGATTTTTTTCAAAGGCATGTTCTTTCTTTTATCTCTTTTGTATATTTTACTTTTTCACAATTTAATTGAAAATTTACATTGATGTTTGTTCTTTTACCACTATTGAATATGGTTCTTTGTTTCAATTTCAGCTTAAAGAAGTGCATGCAATTTCTTCTTTGAATGTGGTTTTTTACGAGTGCTTTAATTTGATTTGAGCTAGATCATGGAGCATGTAATTGGTGGGAAGTTTAAGCTGGGCCGGAAGATTGGAAGCAAATCCTTCCTTGTATTTGGGTATGCAATTCAGTTAGTTCTTTTACTTATCTAGTGCTTTTGAGATGGGATTTTTCAATGTTTTTTTAATGTCCTTGTCAATTGTTTATTTTATGCACACAATAAACACTTCTCTTGTAACTTAGAAACATTTTGTTAATACCCTGGAGATAGTGAATTGCAAAATTTGTGTCAGCAGTAGAAAGCAGGTATTTTTTTTTCCATAGCGTATGTAGATTATTGTGTATATTTAGCTTGGAAGTTGGAAATTTTGGTAACATCCTTGTAATTTATGTGCTTGCTTCCAAGAATATATTTTCAATGAGAAAATCTTAATTGGCAAGTGACTGGGAGATGAATGTCCTGTAAGATAAAAGTTTATTGATGGTAAAATCAATTGTTTTGGGGACCAAAATTGCTGTGTTTGATTCAACAAGTATGTTGTATCAGGTGCTGATGCCTCAACTTTGAATCTTGTACTTTCATGTTCTTCAAGATATCCTTTTCTGTCTTAGTACGACAGCTTGTTCCACATATCTCTGTCTGTATCTCTTCTTTTCATTTGTGCTTCATTTCATGTTAAAATTTATTTTCTTTTGGCGCTTCAGGTTGTCATTACAAAGTGCTTCCACTTGTTCTGTAATCCCTGTGTACAAGATATCTTGAAGAGTCAGCATCGCAAATGCCCAAGATGTAGTGCAAGTTTTGGGCCCAATGATGTCAAGCAAGTTTTCTTTTGATTTGGAACTGGGCATACGTACCTCTCGATACTTAACTCAGCCGCCTTTGGTGCACATTTCATGGTTATTTGGTTGATGCAAGAGTTGACATGGGGATACAAACATGTTTACGTGTATGACTATGCTAGAATGTAGAGAAAACAGTGCGTGAGACGAGAGCAAGGAATGTGGAATTCCTGCTGCATAGCAATTTAAGCAAATCATTTAGATTGTTGGCTTGGTTCTAGTTTGTGATTTTATTAAAAGTTTATTAAGATGCATATTTATTTCTTTTACCTTCTCTTATGATGTGCTTGGAGCAACTAGAAGCTTTCACTTCATTATTTGCAGATTAATCAGAATCGCTTCACTGCTATACAACCATGAATGGACATAGACAAACAATTTTCTTCAATAATTTACTGAACCTCAAGAATTTATCAATTTATTTTTTATTTACATTTGGAGAAGTTTCTCGTTTACTACTTTTGAACTACTGCATTAATTAGAGATCGCCCATTTGAATGCTCTGATTTAGGAATTAAATTTTGGGTACGTTTGCTGCTCTGTTTTTTGGGTTCTCTTTATGGGGGTTTGTTGATGTTTATCTCTAATGATCCTCATTTAGGAATTAAATTTGATGTTTATGGGGGTTTCTTGTCCATTTCTCATTTAATGTCATTCAATCTTAATTTCTTTTAATTCATTCTTGTATATTTCCTTTATCAATCTCATTCTATGGAGCTTGGATATAGGATTTATTTCAAGAAAAAATGGATGAGGGAATCTAAAAGGAACTCAAGGTATTTGATAGGTATGTTATATAAAGAATCAAATTGACTTCCAATTTCTGCTAATTGGGTTTGTGTTTGTTTGCCATAGACACTTGTCTTGAAGTAAGTTACAGTTGAAGGATGAAATTGTCATAGGAGATAACTTGCAATTTTTACTAAATATTTTTCTATTTTAGCTTCTAGAGGATGACTTCCCCGAGAGGATGACTTCTTTGGCTCCAAAAAGGTATTTCTACCTTATTTACCAGATTTGCTAGTTTTCGTTTTGAGCTTAAATTATTTTTCACTTAATTTAATGTTTTGTATGTTGTTAACTCTAATTGCTTCAATGTAAGCTAACTATGAAGCAGAAGAAACTTCTTCAGATGTAGCGACAAGAATGATTTTGTCTCTTCGTGAGAGGTATTGTATTATTTATGGTGATTGATAAATATTTCGAAATATCTAACATCTTCCCATTTTATTCGCAGGTTATCTTTTTTCTCACTAAAGTTTGCTCTCTCTTTTCCATACTAGATTCTCATGTCCTTTTTCTTCATAGCCTTCTGGTTTTTCTTTTCACACATTTTTTCTTCCATTCTCTCATGAGAAACCTTGGGTATCTCAGTTTGCTCTCCTTCTAGTTCAATCTCTCCAGTTTGTTCAACTACTCGGTGTAAACAATTCGTAGATCTGACTCCTAAAGTAAGTAAACTTTTTGATACTTGTTCTTTTGTGTTTTTTTAGGTTTAGATCTCCATTCTTTTTATTTGAGTTAGCTAATATTTATTTTTTGAGTGATTCTAGATGTGATTCGCTTATTGGAAGTTTTTGTTCTAGGAGAGTTTTATGGATCTTTGAGCTTGACAGTCTTTATGTTATGTTTGTGACTAAAAGGATATATTAGTAGATGTGTAAATGAGATCTGAAGACTTCATGTCTAAATAGCTTAGTTTCTATCCTTGGTTTTGTGATATCATGAAATGGATGTACTCTATGAGGTCAATTTGATTTCAGTGGATTGAAATGTTGTCTCCCCCATCCCTATATCCAATATCTGCCATAGTTGGGAATTAGGATGTGATGAATTGGCTTTGTTAGTGCAATGATAGCAATGATAAGAATTGGAAATATAAGGTTTTACTCTATTGAATGTTGTCATATAGAAGACATTTGATTTTATTGATGGAGGCTTCGATGACTACATAACATTTGATACCTTATTGTACTTCATCCTACTTTCTTCCATAAATCATTTTCCTGTCATTTTTGCAATATCTTCAATAGTTTTGGAGATTGCAACTGTTCGTGATATGTTTGATGATTTGAAATATTTGTTTTTGGGTTCTTTTTTGTGGGGATTTGTTGATGGTTTGTCTCTATTTGGCTAGTTTGGTGAACGAGTTTACTTTGAAGAGTCGATTTCTCTCTTATTGGATTGTTCTTCGTAACAAAATTTCTTATCGTTTACTACTTTTGAACTACTGCATTGATTAGAGATCGCCCCTCTGAATGCTCTGACTTGGGAATCAAATTTTGGTTATGTTTGTTGCTCTGTTTTTGGGTTCTCTTTGTGGGGGTTTGTTGATGTTTATCTCTAACGATCCTCATTTGGCTAGTTTTGGAGCAAGTTGCCTTTGATGAGTCATTTTCTCTGTTATTGGATTGTTCATAACATCAGTTTTTGGTCTTGTCTTTTCTTTTCCCTCCCAAGGTATATTCATGGCTTTACAACCGAAACAAAAAGAAGATGTCCAAGTAAATGGAGAGTATGATGATAGTATCCTATTATTGTTGGATGGAGTAACTCTTCCATATACAGATGTTGTTGGATGGAGTACATCTTCCATAACGCGTCACAAGAAGTTGCCAAAGGTAATTTTGAACTTTACACATGAAGTTTTCTAATATAGGTAGAACTTGAACTACTTTCTCACTAGTTTTTACCTATAAGCTAAAAGGTTTATCAGGAGATAGCAAACATCCACATATTGTAAATGTTGAGACGACAACAATTTTCAGTCCTCAATTATGTGTGTCGTCAGAGGCCAAAGCCAATGGATACAAGATAGCTAATTTGGAAGGTGAGCATTCTATTAATAGCTGCCTCTTTGAACTATTATTAGTTACTATTTTAACTTTCCCAACCAATTTAAGATCAATTGTTTTGTATTAAATATCATAAGTTTGTATCATGTTAATTATATTCATAAGCTACGTTGTGAATTTGTGATCATGATCATGATTTTGTAAAACATTAAGAAAAAAAATTTAGAGTTCTTTGTGATAGGTATATTATATAAAGAACCAAACTTGCATGTTTAAAAGACATTGTGTGTTGAGATATCTTTGTGATTGAGTTGAGTAGTAAATATTTGGCCGTTGATTTCAATTCTTTGTTGAAATTTATATGTTATGCAATCAATCATTTCTGAAGCTTTTTTTCCTTTGGGCAATCTTTTGGGTTGCCCAAAAATTGGGGTTGTGTTGTTTATTTTCCTTTAGATTGGATATGTGTTTGTTTGCCATAGAAATTTGTCTTGAAGTAAGTTGCAGTTGAAGGATGAAATTGTCATAGGAGATAACTTGCAATTTTTACTAAATATTTTTCTATCTTAGCTTTCGAGTACCTTTGAAATTTAAAGGGGTTGGTTTTACTTTGTTTGATGTGTTTCTTATTGTTTGTTTTTATACTTAGATGGGAGTTTGTGTTAATTAGCTATGCTTTCAGTTAAAATTGTAGAGTTTGTAGGGTCCTAAAAACAAGTGTTAAATTGTCTCTCAACTAAGCTTGTTTTTTTCATGTTTATGTAAGTTTTGTGTTGCAATTTGTTCAATTTTCTGATATGTTGTGGAACTTGTTGTAGATATGAGGTTTTAGGTGAGAAATTGGCGTGATCGAACCACTCGAAGGGGGAGATTTTGAATAGATATATAAAGGGCTTACGAAGCCTTGGGTGGATATCAACTCAAGTCGAATTTTCTCATTCGATTCATCGAGTTTCTCATTTGAACCAGCTTCAAACTTCAGTTTATTATGACTAATTTTGCATTTATTATCCTTAATGTTGTCGGATTCTCGTGTTGTTTAATATATATAACAATCAAAGATGAAGTGTATTTATATATATTACATTTTATTAATTAAAGTTATGTTTGTTGAGTTGATTGTGTGTAAAAATATTATTGAGATTTTATTTCGTGCATAGGTCAAGAAAGAAAAATATTGTTGGACAACCAACAATTTTTTTTTATTAAATTATTAAGGAAAAGATGACGGACATTGCCTGTCATTAAAACAGAGATTTAATGACAGACATTGACTTTTAATGACATACATTGACCGACATTAAAAGCTGACTGTCATTATAGGCTATGATGACAGACGACTTTTAATGACGGGCAACGTCCGTCATTAAATAGTGTCTGTCATCGTAGCCTACGATGACACTCGAAAAGATGACGGACACGCGTCCGTCATTGTTTCCTTTTAATGACGGACAATGCCCGTCATTAAAACCCAAATTTGTACTAGTGTGTGGAAGACCCGACCCTAACTCAGGTGGAGTTGAGGGCAGTCTTGTTTTACCTTTGAAAGACTCGACCCTAACTCAGGTGGAGTTGAGGGCAGTCTTGTTTTACCTGTGGAAGACCCAACCCTAACTCAGGTGGAGTTGAGGGCAGTCTTGTTTTGCCTTTGGAAAACTCGACCCTAACTCAGGTGGAGTTGAGGGCAGTCTTGTTTTACCTGTGGAAGACCCGACCCTAACTCAGGTGGAGTTGAGGGCAGTCTTGTTTTACCTTTGGAAGACCCAACCCTAACTCATGTGGAGTTGAGGGCGGTCTTGTTTCACTTTTGGAAGACCCGACCCTAACTCATGTGGAGTTGAGGGCAGTCTTGTTTTACCTTTGGAAGACCCGACCCTAACTCATGTGGAGTTGAGGGCAGACTTGTTTTACCTTTGGAAGACTCAACCCTAACTCAGGTGGAGTTGAGGGCAGTCTTGTTTTACCTTTGGAAGACCCGACCCTAACTCAGGTAGAGTTGAGGGCGGTCTTGTTTCCCTTGTGGAAGACAAAACCCTAACTCAAGTGAAGTTGAGGGTTGTCTTCTGATAACTCTTAAAATAAGAGTTATAGGATATCATTTTTGGATTGAATTGTCATATTTTATCTCGAATTATCTTATAAATTCCCTAACTTTGAGTCATTTTGCTTTATGATAAATTTTGAAGTAGTAAAATTCTTATTAGACCAAGATTATCATAATTAACGAGTTTTATGTGATTGATTTAGGGTTTAATTTAAGAAGGACTTTTGAAGATTTTGAGCAGCAGTTTTATAACAGTTTGCTGGAGCAAACCTGGCAATTCGGGCCAATACAACTTTCGCACGTGAGAAGATTAATTCATTAAATGAGTTGGCAAATGTCAGATGACTCAGCCTATTTCAGCCAATGGGAGCTGGCCATTTCATGGGTCATGTCTAATCATCCCTTATTTTCACAAACTATGAGATATTTAAGGTTGGGCAGCCATTTTTTAGAGAGAAGGAGAAAAGAGGAGGCTGGAGAATCCCGAAAAACAGAGAGAAAAAGGAGGAGAGCTCCGATTTTGGAGGCCATGGACGGAAGTTTTCCATAAAAAGAAGGTTTCTCCAGTAGATCAACGTCAATGCTGAGTCAAACATTTTGGGGCAGCATTTCGTCTTCTTCTTCTGCAGTTTCTTCTTTCCTTTAGTTTTTTCTCCGCAATATTTCTGTTATGACTACATTTCGATTTCTTTTCTGTTTATCCTGTAATATGAACTGATCACCTTTGAGGTGAGGATTAGGGGTTGGATGTTTTGATTATTCTTGCAGCTTAATACATTGTCTTTAACTCAATCTGGTTGTTAAGAGTTTTTACTTTTTAAGCACAATTTCGTTTGGCCAACCATTTTGTGTAGTGTTTCTTCGATTTCTGGAAAGAATAGAAGGAGCTGATTGCTTAAGAACCACATTAGCCCCAATGTTAGGGTTAGTAGCTAGCTAAGTAAGGGGATTAGGGATAATCACTTGCCTAATGCACACAAATACAGCAGGATAGTTAATGCTGGAGTAATGGAAATGAAACAGCAAAATTTTGGTCATTCGGGAGAATACCACGTGAGCTGTAGTGGATTGAGATATTTGATCATGTATCTAAGCTGTAGAATAGATTAAAACGGACAATTACCCCTAATCCGAGCCTTCCATTCAACTCAAAGTACAAGTTTAGCCATTCTCTGTTTTCTGCATTCTTACTCTGTTATCTCTGTTTTAGCATTTATTTTGTTCCAGCAAATTCCGAATTATTTTATTTTGTTTCCATGATGAGTTTAAACGGTTACAAATTGAGTTTACTGAGAATTAATTTGTGGTAAATTAGAGAATTACTAGTCTCTGTGGATACGATAATTTACTTACCACTTGCTACAAATGAATGTGTACACTTGCGCATTGACATCCTAATATTGCCGACTCATTCATATCACTCTAGCAAGCGTGTCATCTTCCCTTGGAAGACCCGACCCTGACTCATGTGGAGTTGAGGGCGGTCTTGTTTCACTTTTGGAAGACAAAACCCTAACTCAAGTGAAGTTGAAGGCTGTCTTCCTTTGGCTTCAACATTTTTTTTTCACTTTTTTTTTTGGAAACTTCATCTCACTATTTCTCCAAATAACTCTTATTTACTATCCAGAAAGATAAAGATATAATCTCTTTTGTAAATCTCTTTTTTTATTGAGATGCCCCCTGTGAAGTTTGTAAAGCAAACATAAGGGTGGCCAACTCCCGACCTTTTTCTCCATACGATTCATCTTAGGAGTTCATAATGACCAGGGATGATCATTTTTTTCCTTGTAGTCCAAGACTAGAATTCATATTTTCTTTGCAATGAAAAGGTACAAAGCCTTTAATCTTGAAGATGAAATGGCGCCGAATCCCTCTGAACAAACTTTGAATTTGACGAATGGAAACAGTCGAACTTAAACAAACGAAATGCAAACCCCTAACTTGCAGCGAGTGAAGATGCTTGAACCTTAAGAAGGTGAGCAATGAACCAACTTGAAGAGAATAAAAATCTATGGTATGCATCCAACTCATCATCTTGCTTCATGGGGGAGGAAATGCTTTTCTTTTTTAAGAGACTTAACTTAAAGCTTTTTTTCTTTAAGCTGCCTACGTACCTTTTGAGTGGAAGGGATCAAGTCATAACGTAGTTCAAATGAATACATTTTTTTTATTAGGGCCGTTCACCTTTTAACCTCATGCGGGCCAGGAGCATCATGTAGTTTATACTCTTACGATTATGAGTGTTTACATTTCATGCATAAATTTTTTTAAGAAACTTTCCGTTGATTGGGCCGATCCTTAAGCCATATTTATCCACGATTTTGTATGCTCCATTGGTGTAGACTTCTTTGACAATGTAGGGTCCATCCCATTTAGGCGTGAACTTGTTTCCTGTATGTCATGTTGTGATGATGGGTCTTCGGACAGCAAGTACTAGATCACCAACTTGAAATGACCGGGGCCTGAGATTTTTATCGAAGGCTTTGGTCATTCGTGCGTGGTAACATTCCAGCGCCTGTTGAGCATCTAGTCTTCACTCATCCAGCGCTTCTAGCTCTTGGAGACGCAGTCTTGCGTTGTCTTCTGTAGTCAACCCTTCTTGTACAACCATCCTGAGTGATGGAATGTCTCTTTCTAATGGGAGCACAACCTCCACCCCATAGACGAGGGAATAAGGCGTGACCCCTGTAGGAGTGCGATGCGTAGTTCGGTAGGCCCATAACGCTTCACCGATCCTTTCCTGCCAGTCTCTTTTTGTCTTAGAGACTACTTTCTTCAACAAGTTGCACAATGTCTTGTTGAATGCCTCTGCTAGGCCATTTGCTGCGGCATTGTACATGGATGACTTGTACTGCTTGAACTTGAACTTCTCACACAACTTGTCCATTAAGCTGTTGGAAAATTGCCTTCCATTATCCGTCACGATACGATGCGGGATGCCGTATCGGTAGATAATATGAGTTCGAATGAAGTCCACGACATTTTCTTTCTTGGCTTCTGATAAGCCTTAGAATTAAGGCTTATTTAAGTCCCAAGTGCTTAAAATATTTTTGTTTGTCCTAAGATTAATTGAAAATAGTGGAAGATTGCTCGAATTTAAGGAAGAATTTAATGTGATAGCATTTGGAATAGAATTCTAAATAAATTGATTCTTTTTGCAAAAATTATGGAAATTGCTAAATCAGATTGCCAAATCTGATTTTGCAATTGTTTCTGGAGCAGGGAATGTGAAAATTGCTAAAACCAGATTGCCAAATCTGATTTTGCAATTGTTTCTGGGCAGAGAATTTATGGAAATACCAGCGCGAACGAAAAAACCCATTATGGAAAACCAAATTGCAGCATGATTTGGTGGAATTGAAGCATGATTTTTGGGCAATCTTCAACCCTAATGAAGGCCTATAAATGGGGAAGAAGAGGAGGAGCAAAACAATTGGATTTGGGAGGCGTTTTTGAAGTATTTGTTCGTGGGTTTTTGTCACGTTTTTCCTCTGTTTTTCTTGCGTTTTTCCTCTGTTTTTCTTACCAAAAATCTGCTGCAATGTAGTTCATTTCCCTTCTAATTTTTCCAGTCCGATTCAAGTGAAGAGAAGGATTTTCGGAGGCGAATTTAGGAGTCAATTTTCGTGGGTTTTAGTTTTTTCGAAACTCTGTTTTTCCAGAGACTTTTTGTGTGTTGCTTGTTGTTTTGTCTTCAATTTTCTTTAGTTTCGTATTACGAAGGGTTGCTTAAACAATCTCTAGTCTTCAATTGATGTATTGTTGAATTAAGTTTGAGTTTAATTTCAAGTAAGATTTGTGGGTTTATTTCAATATATGTTGCTCTGTTTTCCTGCTTCTTTTTAGTTCACAATTGTTTACTGTTTTTAGTTCATAATTTCAAGTAATGAATTAGTCTTGTTTTTATGGCAGAAGGAAGGAAACAAAAGAAATTTACTTAGTTGCCCTTGATGTCTTGGCTTAATTTCCATTAATTATCCTTGCTTGAATTCCTAGTAATAGCCAAAATTCATTTTACAAATTACTGTTTTAATTATTTAATTTACACACTTTTACCATGAACTTTTTCTCAATAATTAGTTTTAGGATTTTTATTTTTAATATGAGCTAAAACTTCTTAGGGGGTTCAAAAATGTGAATTCCCTAAGGAGTAATTGTAGCCAAAATTTCAATGAAAACCAAGCCTACATTTCAATTGTTTGCTTGTGTTGATTAAAATTCTGTTGAGATCCTAGATTGATCAACTAGGGTATCAACTCAAGCTTAGATCTAATACCGACGGGGTTAGTGACAAGCGGATTTCACACAAGTGATGGAGAAAAAGAGCTTAGACATAAGCCAATTCCTTTCCCTAGACATAGGATTAAGGACTCCAAAAACCCATAAAATTGTGAGCCAAATTATCTAAGATAGAGGGACCATAGACATATAGGTCTCTCACTTAGCCTCCTAAAAACCTAAATTCAAGGTAAATAGGAGATGCAATTTTGGTTTACAATTGAGTGTGGAGTAGGTTGGAATTGCAATTTTGGCTTGCAATTACAACTTAGGGCAATGACATTCTTGAGCCCCATCTTTATCTAAAATTCCCTTTGCAATTTCATTTTCTAAGTCTTTTTAGTTGTTATTCCAATATTGCCAATTTTAGATTCTGCAATTTAATTCTGCAATTTTTAGTTATTTCGCTAATTGCCATTTTAGATTCTGCAATTTTTCCTTATTTCGATTATTGTCATTTCTAGATTCTACAATTAGATTCTGCAATTTTTGTTTTTCATCAACACACCAACCCAACATCATTTTTGCATTTTAGTTTTCCATTTGCAATTTTCCTTACACTTTTGCCTTACAATATTTTTTGTTACTCCGTTCCCTGTGGGATTCGATACTTGGTACTCAGATACCATTTTATATTACTTCGATCGCGTGCGCTTGCTTGTAACGGCCGATCAGCTTCTCTTAATGTGATTGCTTCGGCCCATCTCGAGAAGTAATCTGTCGCTGCCAGAATATAGGTTTGTCCTGCTGACGAGTTAGGTGTTATTGGACCAACTAGATCAAGCCCCCAAGCTTCAAAAGGCCATGATGCAACAGTTGGATGGAGAGGTTCTGGCGGTTGATGTATGAAATTTGCATGAAACTGACAAGTTTCACACTTCTTTGCATATTTCATTGAATCATGGATCATCGTGGGCCAGTAGTAGCCCATCCTCTTTAACTGGAAATGAAGTTTTGGACCTGACTGGTGAGCACTGCAAACGCCTGAATGTGCCTCCTCTAGTGCCTTGATCGATTCTTCTTTTCCAAGGCATTGAAGGAACAGTCCTTCATAAGAACGACGATAAAGAGTCTCCTTGTAATAGATGAATCGGGAGGCTCTTCTTCGTACATCAGCCTTACGTCGTTGATCTATGGGAAGCTTCCCATGCTGAAGATATTATATGATGGACTGTCGCCAGTCTTCCTCTTCAATGGCATAGACAGAGATCATTTTTACTTCTTGATGTTCACCATCGGTTGGTGGCACGATCCACTTCTGACAAAGTGAGATGTTTATAGTCACCTCATCTGAGATCGTTAGGGCAGTGGCCAAATTTGCTAGCGCATCTGCCTTCTTATTTTCTGACCTTGGAACATTCTCCAGCATAATGCTATCCAACTTTTCCATCAGATGCCTTGCATAGTTGAAATAAGGCTTCAAATCCTCATGCTTCACATCATACTTAAGCAAGAGTTGATTGATAATCAACTTTGAATCGCCATAGATTTCTATGTACGTTATGTCGATCTCTATAGCCATTTGGAGGCCAATTATTAGTGCTTGGTATTCAGCAACGTTGTTCGAGCATAACTCACGGAGTGTGAAGCTATAAGGGAGCATGTGTTTTTCAGGCGAGATAAAGACATGCCTGCCCCCACTCCATTTCTTTGTACAGCACCATCAAAATACATGGTCCAAGGCTCTGTGATTTCCACATAGAAGACTTCTTCATCAGGCAAATCCTCGCATAACTTCCAGTCTGATGGAATTGGGTGATTTGCCAAGAAATCTGCCAATGCTTGCCCTTTTACCGCCCTTTGAGGTACATAGACAATGTCATATTGCTGGAGTAAGATTGCCCATTTGGCTAAACGTCCAGAAATAATTGGTCTTAACAAGATGTATTTTATAGGGTCAGCTTTCGCTACTAGGTGTACTGTGAAGGCTTGCATGTAGTGCCTTAGTTTGTCAATAGCGAAGAAAAGAGCAAGACACATCTTTTCGATTGGAGAGTAATTTACTTCAGCTCCATTCAGAGTCCTGCTCAAGTAATAAAGGGCTCGTTCCTTCCCTTTTTCTCCTTCTTGGGCTAGCAACGCTCCAAGCGACCTTTCCTGCGCAGCGATGTACAGTATCAACGGCTTTCTTGCTATAGGGGCGCCTAAAACAGGGGGATTAAGCAAGTACTTTTTGATGCTGTCAAAAGCGTTTTGACATGCTTCATCCCATTCGAAGTCTTCTCCTTTCTTCATTAACCTTTGAAAAGGCTGACATCGACCAGCTAAGTTGGAGATGAATCTCCGGATATAGGCCAAACGACCTTGAAGGCTTCTCAACTCGTGTAAGTTTCTTGGCCTTGGCATTTTTTGAATGGCGTCAATCTTTGACTGATCTATTTCAATCCCTCGATGCCTTACCACAAATTCGAGAAATTTTCCCGAGGTGACGCCAAATGCACACTTGAGAGGGTTCATCTTCAACTGATACTTCCTTAGTCGATCAAAGACCACTTTCAGATCTTCCAAATGATCTTGTCTTTTCTTGGACTTGACGACGAGATCATCAACATAGCACTTGACGTGTTTATGCAACATATCATCGAAAATCTTTTGCATGGCCCGTTGATAGGTTGCACCAGCATTCTTTAGTCCAAAGGGCATTACCTTGTAACAATATATCCCTTTTTGAGTTCGAAAGGTCGTCATTTCTTCATCTGCAAGGGCCATTCGAATTTAGTTATATCCTAATGATCCGTCCATAAAAGATAGAGCTTCGTGTCCTGTAGTGGCATCGACCATGATCTAGTGATAGGCAGTGGGAAGTCGTCTTTTGGACATGCATTATTCAAATCGCAAAAATCAACGCAGACGCGAAGTTGCCCATTCTTCTTTCTAACAGGAACAATGTTGGCTATCCACGTTGGATATTTTACCTCGCGAATGAATCCTGCTTCAATCAACTTATTGACCTCCGTTTCAATTTGGGGAATAAGCTCTGGCCGAAAACGCCGTTGAACTTGCTTGACTGGTCTATACCCCTGTTTAATGGCAAGATGATGGACAGCTGCTTTTGGATCAAGTCCAGGCATCTCTTTATACGACCAAGCAAAGACATCTCTATACGACGTGAGCAAGCTCATATATTTGCCTTCTTCCTCACAAGTAAGCGATGTACTTATAAAAGTTGGACGCCGCTCCTCTGGCGTACCGAGGTTCACCTCTTTAAGCTCGTCCACTGTTGATTGACTGCCATCTTCAAGCAGAAATGGTGCCTCGTCTGCATCTTCTTCAGACATTTCAGACTCTGTTTCCTCTTCAACGGAGATATGGTGACAGGAGGTCTCACCCTCCTCCTGTTCCAAATCCTCTTTTGAGGAGTTGGTGATGACGACATCACATCGATTTACCCTCAACGAACCTTCTGCGTTAACTGCAACGAAAGTTTTTCTCTTCATTCGAGAGGGAAAGGCACTACAAATTTCTCCATCATTCTTTGTTTCAACAAAGAACTTGTCTTTTGAGGTATCCATTGGGCAATCATGCTGAAGTTGGTCAAAGACTGACGATGGAGAGTCCCCACCTCTTGACGTGGTTACACTTAGCCTTTGAAAAGCTGATGGTCGTGTCACGGTTGAGGTTGAAAGTGCATCTTTTCTCTCAGTCGTAGGCACACTTAATCTTCGAAAAGCTGACGGTCGTGCCAAAGTTGGAGTCGATGAGGAACTCTTTCCTTCGCTTGTGAGCATATTTAACCTATGAAGGACTGAAGGTTGAGCAGAATCAAAAGTTGGAGCTGATGAAGCACTTGCTCCCTCCTTAGCAGGCATACTTATCCTTTGGAGAGCCGAAGGCCGAGTAGAACCAGAGGTGGGAGGTGACCCCCCTTCCTCTATTAAAGCCGCGCTTAATTGCAGAAGAGCTGAAGGTCGCGCTACTGATGGCCCGAGACGTCTAAAAACAGAAGTCCTTCGGCCGACGTCTTCCTTTACATTTGAATCATCAACCTCCTCTTCTGTTATATGATTTGCGTCTGCCACCTTCGCCTTCGCTTTTCTTGTTATGCGAATTGGCTCAGGGGACTTGTATCCAAGTTCTGTCTTTGACACTGGTAGAGCGTAACCTTCTTTCAAAAGTTTCTTCTGTGTTGAAGAAAGCTCGGGTCTTTCATCGAAGATTTTGAGACTTTTAAACTCAGTGTGAGTCGTAAAATTATAGCCTGCTTTTGCTAGGAGTTTATACGCCTTCAGGTCGAATCCATCATTCGTTCTTCTTTCAGGCAGAAACGTCTTCACTTGGTCATCCACAGGTTTCTTGACCTCCTGCTTTGTTATCTTCGTGAGAGGCGTGACAAAGTTTTCCTTCAGGATTTCAATGTCCCCGACTCTCAAATTCCTTGAACATTCAGCAAAAGGCGATTCACCCTTCTTGAGTCGAGATAGAGGGCATAGCGCAAGACAGGAACACTTGAGGCTTTCTCATCTTTCAAAACCTTGAACTTCGCAGAGCTTGTAGAGGCTTAATCTCTTTTTGGGGCAAGCCCGTCTGTTTCCTTAACAGTCTCCTTTCTCATGTCAGCTTGTGGTTCTTCTTTGGGCTTACTACCGCCTTTAATCAAAGGAATGTTTGATGGTAAAGTTTCTCCTACCCTTCATATAGAACTTTGCATCAGCAAAATGTCAGCTTCTGAAAATGGATTAGTGTCTGCTTCAATTTTCTTGATGCCGTCCTGGTAAAACTTGAAACACTGATGTAGCGTAGAAGTTACAACCCGATTTCCATGAATCCAAGGATGACCCAGTAGCAACTTATAAGTGGTCTTGGAGTCTATGACGTGGAACAAGGTATCGACCTTTAGATCCCCAATAATGAGCTCTAAGCGTAACATGCCAATCGCTCGTTGCCCACCTTGGTTGAAGCCTTGGATCACCAATTTGTTGTTTGACAGCTCTTCCATCAGGATGCCTAACTGTTTCATTGTTGACTTAGGCATTATGTTGACAGTCGATCCGTCGTCAATAAGGATTCGACCAACTCTCTGCTCTCTAATGTACCCCGAGACAAACAATGGTCTATTGTGCGGCTTCGACCCCAGCAGCGCAGATCCTCATCCGTAAAACTGATTGACATACAACACGACGTGCATATACGCGCCGTAGAGGTTGGAGCACTCGCGCTATCTGAGTCTATCAGAGCCTCAATAAGAGCGCTTTTAGCTGTTGGAGGGAGTGATAACAGGTCCTCTATGCTGAAAGAGGATAAGTTTTCTAGCTTAGTTGCCACCTCAGACGAGCTTGAGGGATCCTCACTTGCGCTGACAACATTGCATGCAACCACTCCAAACGCTTCTTCTTGGCCATTACTTAGAAAATTCCTTGGAAAGAATTCCTCTAGAGTCACTGGCTATTGAGGACAGAAGAGATCCTCATCGTTTTCCACAATGCAGGCGAGCTTCCTTGCACTCTTTTTTCCTTTCTTCTTTTGCGACTTTCTTTTTCTCTTATGCTCCCGAAATAGTCGAGATTCCTTTTGAGCATAGCTTTGTTGCTGCTTCTTGCGACGAGTCACAACAATCCAGCCTTCATCTTCATCTTTAGTCTGTTCATTCTTTCCTTGAACGACTTTCTTTTGAAAGTCTTTCTCTTGCTGATTCTTGCTTGGGGGTTCTTCCTTTGACTAAACAACAATAGGTTCAAAGGATCTGAATTGAATTAGGATTTCTTTTTGCTCATAAAGCAGACTTGTAGGTGACTGAACCTTAGGATGACTCATTACAGCCGCATGATTTGCTTGGGCCACCTCATCAAGATCTAGCTCGATTTTCTTCTCATGAGCCAACCTCATAATCACCCATTTCAACACGAAACATTTCTCCACGGGGTGGCTAACGACTTAGTGGTATTTGCAGTAGTTAGGATCATTCACCTTTCCTAACTCCTCCGGTCGTTTACATTCAGGTAGCTGAATAAGTTGTTTTTCCAGCAACTGTTCCAGCATGTCTGGAACATCAGAGTCTGGAAATGGATAAACTTTTTCCTGCCTCTCTTTCAAAGTTAGGCGACGTCTCTCGCCCCCATCCAGTCATTTTTCTGCCTTGATTTCTTTTCCCTTCTGAGTAAACTTTAAAGGGGTCGTGTTAACGACCATAGATTGTTTGGCAGTAGCACCATTTGAAACATTTTCGGTGCTTTTCACTTCTTTTCCCTTTTCACCTCAGGGACTGAAATGTCTTTACTTCCTCTAACAGCAATGCTTAGCTCCACATCATGAGCTCGAGTTGCTAACTCTTCAAAGCTGCGGGGTTTTATGCCCTGTAAGATGTAAAGCAATCCCCAGTGCATACCTTGGATGCACATCTCTACAGCAGACAGTTCTGTGAGTCTGTCTTTGCAGTCAAGACTTAGAGCTCTCCAGCGATTGATATAGTCGACGACAGGCTCGCCTTTTCGCTGCTTTGTATTGGTGAGCTCCATCATGCTGACAGTTCACCTCGTACTGTAGAAGCGATTAAGGAACTCTCTTTCAAACTGTTCCCAACTATCAATCGTCTCAGGCTCAAGATCAGTATACCAGTCAAAGGCATTCCCTTTCAAGGTGCGGATGAACTACTTGACCAGAGGGTCGCCCCGAGTTCCAGCATTCTTGCATGTCTCAACAAAGTGAGCAACATGCTGCTTAGGGTTACCCTTCCCATCGAACTGCTGGAATTTTGGAGGCTGGTATCCGATAGGCATTCTTAGGTTGTCAATTCTCTTAGTGTACGGTTTTGAGTACATGAGAGAATTCTGGGTGGGTCCACCATACTGAGCTCTAATGGAGCTCATAATCATATCCTGCAGTTGCTGGACTGACACTACAAGAAAAAAGGGATACGATAGCTAACAGAAAAAGCTATAATAGACTTTTTATAGCCTTTTTAGGGAAGTCCTGACAGCCCATGTTATTAAAAGTCTGGGACTTTTAATGGCATTTTTTGTTAGCTATAACGAATGCTATAATAAATCATTAATATATAGCTTATTTACCTTGCTATGAAAATTTATTATAGCATTAGTTCTTAAAGCTATAATAAGTTTTTATAGCTAACAACGTATGTTATCATTTACGTACAATGACATTCTTTTTGTGCTATTATAAATTTATATAAGTTTTTTTTTTGTTGCTATTATAAATTTCTATTGTTTTTTCTTATGGCTACAAATTATTAATTCCAATAAAGTCTTTTCTTTTCTTTTTATTTTTTTTAGATTTTACCAATATAGTTTAAATATCATATAACTTGAATTGATTTGATCAAACAAATTTCAACACTTGTTCATAGCTAAAACAAACATGCATAATGAATTGTATGACACTTTAAATGCCATAGCTTTCTTTTCTTGAATAAAACTTTGTAATCTATTACATCAAAAAATAAGGTATTCGATAGTCTACTACAAAATAAAAGGTTTCTAATAAGTTTCTAAGATTTAAGCAACAAGTACACAGTAAAAAGGTTAAGTGAGAGACTAAGAGTGGGATGTCATCTCCTTGTAGATATAAAGTCAACACTTCATCTACCTACAAGAGATGGAAAAAAAAAACAAAAGCAATTATTAGTATATAATTAACAAAAAGTTATTATCAAATAAGGAATAACAATCAAAAGAAGCACTTCTTTAATTAACAACATAATATATATGTAAAGCAAATGTAGATAACAAAAATAAATCAGTTCAAACCAAAACAACACTACAACGCCCACTGCCAAACAAGAATCATGTTCCCTTAATTCAAACTAATACTTGTCTAACTTGAAGCAATTAGACAAAGCATCCAGGTGGCTCACACAATCTACCAACGACAACAGACCAACCAAGTCAATTAAGGAATAAATCAATGGCTATTTCAAAGGAAAATCTTTTCCAATTCTCCCCTTGATTGCTCACACACTCTCTCACTATCCAAACCTTCCGCCAATGTTCAAGTTTGATATCTATCAAACTAAATCAGTCAAATTTCCTCTTGTGGAAGACTCAAGTGTTACATCTCATTAGGAACACGGTAATTCAGCATCACATTAAAGAAAGCAATCCACCAGAATAAAAGATCGAAGACAAAGATGGCAACTCACTCCCTAATCCACAGTATAGCACATGGGAAAACGATGTGTGAATTCATAGCCTATAAAGGAGAAAATTTTCATACAATTTAGTTTGAAGAATATATGGAAGAATTGAAAAGGTCATCTTCTAGAGTTCAAAGATTACCAAGGCCTAACGGAATAAAAGATACATACTTGAATTTATTACAGTAAAGTTTGCAGTAATGATCACAAAATCAAAATCAAGTTGGGTCATCAAACCTAGATCGTGTTTGTAAAAGTGATCTTGAGATTCAACTGGCATAGTGCAACATTTGACATTTCTACCACATAGAACAGAAAAAAAAAAGTTATTAACTCATAAACTAAAATCACAAGACCCATTAATTAAAAATATACAAATATTTATTTTTGTGAAACAGAGCAACATACATACATTTCCATTTCTAAGGAAAGATGGATGTTGATATCACAAGGCACATGCAGCACCAGAAAATTCCAATTGAAAAATTAGGAAACAAGGTCATACCTTCAAATGAAATAAGTATCACAATATCTACCACTGGAAGTAAATGATTTCATGGTTTACAATTACACAAAAATTAATGCTATAGAACCATTTGAGATACAAATGATTTCATGGTTTAAAACTAGAAAACAGAGTAGTACCATTCAAACAGTAGTATAATTGATTCATAAATAACTGACCTAGTTTAGTTGAAGTTAGTAGCAAGGCATAGTTTTTCAAAATTTAGAAGTACTTGAGCAGTCAAACTACTAAAATTAGGAGAAAAAATCATTGTATGGCAATAGCAAATTTAGACGCCAAAAGGACTTGTAGTGTGAAGAACTTCACTTTCAGGCCCATATTTACCAAGAAACCAAACATTCTAATGTTAAGGAAAAACCAACGGCCTAAAATAATCTCATAAGAAATCTTTGACAAATGACACATACACTCAACAAATATATATACACATAAAAGAAAATTTGCATAATAAGTTATATCACCAACTCCCTCTATTCCTCTCTCCATCATATTGGTTAGATGATACAATTAAGCTTCAATTACATACATAACTCTGTAAAATTAACAAATTACTTACTATAAGTTTTAGCCTCTACAACATAAATGACTAATATAGAAGTTAACTATAAAATCAAGATTTGGTAGAAATGAAACCAAAGTATGAAGAATTCATAACTAACTCCAAACTCATAAACTAAAAACAATCAAGTGGAAAAAAGATAGTTGATTCTCCAACTCATGTGAGAGATGATCAACAAACGCATTGTCTTCAACATGATCCAACGTTTGGCAGTCGAGAAATCAAGGTAAAGATAAAGAAAGATCTTGCTAGCATTATGCAAGACTTTGAGAAGAATTGAAGTTGGGTGAAGTACCAATCTTACATAATTAAAAGAAAGTTTCTAAAGACTGAAAACCGTGTGAAAAATTCAATGGGCCAAGCTTCTATAACACACTCTAGCTTTAATCTCTCTCTATCGCACACACATACACATTTATAGCAACCTCTCCTCTCCTCAGCTTAGCAACAACCTAAAGTTACATTCAATTCCACTAGCTTTGGAACATTTATGAAATTTTGCCTTAAAATTTTAAAGGAGCAATTATTTGGAATACTGCAAGAAACAACTTATATCAAAATATAAGTTGGCACAATAAGAAGCTATTATTTGGTATACTGCAAGAAACAACTTATATCAAAATATAAGTTGGCACAATAAGAAGCTGAGAAATAGCCATCTTTTAGTCATTTTCAATCCTTCATCTCACATATCAGTAGAAATTTTTGTTTGACTATTTGGTAAATATTCTACTTTGTTAAATGAGAGGAGTTATGTTTTGATTTGTTGCTGCTCATGTCTTAGGGCTTGTAAAAAGAGGCATCTGGACTCATTCTTCATATGAAATGGTGAAGAACGAAGCTTTGTCTTGTTAAAGACTAAGGGGAAAAAAGAAAAAAGAACAAAGAAACAGGGTCTAGAAAAAAAGTTTGACAACCAAAACCTATGAGAAAACTTTGCATTTACTAATTGACACATGACATAGTAATTTGTTGTTCTTTCATTTAGGATAATGTAGCTACAAAAATGCATCATTCATTAGGATTTGGAGAATACAAAAGAAAAAAACATAACCTTGCAGACTAAACCACAAAGGGTTAACTAATAATAATAATAATAAAGCAACAACCATTACCCTGAATTCTGCTTTTCTCTCATCTTATTTATGCTGCAAAATCATCCTCATCTACAACCATTTTAGCAACCCTTCAAGAAAAACAAGAAAAAGGACCAGATGTAAAACTTCATAATTAAAAAAAAATGATAAGGAATTTAGTTACAATAGGGATCAGAGGACTCACCGAAAAAAAGAGCTTAGCAAAAAAGATGGAGATGTTGTTGTTGGAAAAGGCCAAGCCAGCGTGGGGACAACCAATGGGAGGGTATATGGTGTTGAAGTGGCCACTGGAGGTGAAACCAACAAAGAGGTCTTCGATAGGGGAATGGAGTAAGTTGCCGATGTGGTCTAAGAAACTGCAACAATCATCTTCTTGAATACTTCCAAGATGGAAAACAACACTTTCAGAAGGGAAAAAACATATAAGAAACAACCCATGAACCGTAATTTGCAGAAAAATTAGGTAATAGAAAGAACATAGAATTAATGGAGTTGAAATTTGAACTCTCACATGCCATTTGAGGAGAGAATGCGAGAAAACAACATGAAATTCCATAAAATACCCAAAGATTTTACCTTCTTTAACCAAATAACTAGTTATTTTCACTCTTTGAATTCAAGGCTCAAACTGATAACTTACTAGGCTAAAGTAGAAATTAGAGGAGGAAT
Organism: Trichosanthes truncata; assembly: GCA_033996785.1. NCBI lineage: Eukaryota > Viridiplantae > Streptophyta > Magnoliopsida > Cucurbitales > Cucurbitaceae > Trichosanthes > Trichosanthes truncata. The sequence continues at coordinate 8,500,814 of JAWPNB010000007.1, forward strand.
TTGCTTAATAAAGCTAGCTGATAGGCAAGCATTTAATGGGGCTTTTCATCTCCTCTGGAAATCGAACGGCTGGGCTTCCTAATTAGACATAAAAATGAAGTTAAAAGAAAGAAACGAATGTGATTTTTAAACAGAGGGAGGTGGTGAGATGGTTTTTAAGTAAAGAATACCTTGTTTGTGACAGCGTTTTGAAGGGTTTACATATCTGTGAGGCAAGAAAACACCAGTGGCGGAGGAAGCCCTTTTCATGACAGATCTGTCGGGATGAATACAACGCATGGTGGAGGTGTTGGGTGGTGGATGCTTATTTTGCAATAGAGGAAGCCATGGGGGTTGGTACAAATTAAACGACTTCCATGAACAATATTTCTCTCTATGTTTTGAATCTCCGACTTTCAGTGTGGCTGAGCTGACCAGACGAGCTTGTCTTGTCGTTCCCAAGACGTGGTGCAAAGAGCCTGTAGTACCATATTCTGTCTCACTTGCTGCACCTGTAGAACAAGAAATATAAAAAATCTCAGAAATGGAAGAAAGGTTTCACACAAGGGTTTCAGATGGTGTGAACGTGAGGTAGAGTTGTGCGTAGAGATAAAGAAACGAGAGAAAGAGAAACAATGTGGAAAAGAAGGTTTTTGCGCATATACGGGAGAGGGGTGACGTTAATGGGCTTCAGACGGATAATTCCGAAAATTTTGAGCGCGCGACCAAATTTGTTTTTGAATCTTTTCCGCTTTTTTTTCCCTCTCTATCCATAGCCTATTTTCTAAAAGGCTATATTGAAAAGCTATAAAAGGGGATATTTCTTGTAGTGTGACTAGGAAGAAACCGAAGCTGAGTTTTGTGGTTGATCTTCTAGGACGATAGTCTTCCCCTTGTCACTTTTCTTTGCAATAGGGGTCTGACTTGATTCAGCAACTTCTCGATTTTGCATTTGATTTTTTAAATAGGCAATCTCTTGGTCTCTTTCTTCGACTGCCTTCATTAGGAGGTTGATCTTCCTTTCCATTTCTGCCATCCTTTCATCAGAATCTACATCAGCCATCATTACAAACATCACATCTGGATTTGACGTCGTCTTCGATTGAATGACAGTAGGAGTGGATTGATCAAACAGCGGGTTGTCCTTGACAACAACCTTGTCCTTGGAAGATTCTTCGATCAATTTAACAATTCTGTTTGCAATCGCGTCAAGGGTTCGCTCTTCATTTATTTCAACCCCTTGAGATCGACTGCGAGTAACTGGTCCCATGTATGTGTTGCTTGAAGCAGTAGATTTCGATGCAGCTTTCTTTGGTGCCATTGCGTTACTTGGAAGAGAAAGAGATGAGAGGTAGAGATCGACCCACTGGGCGTGCCAATTTGTTCGCACGTAAATTTCAATAAAGAAATAAGAACACGTGCAAATGAAACTTTGTATTTGTATTGATTTGAATGTAGTGGAATACAATCTCTAGTACTTGATCCTCTGATTCTCTCTCTTGCTTGTATGTTTCACTCGAGGGCTGTAGAGCTTATTCTTGAGATTGAAGCTTCAATGGATTCTTGGAGTCTCGAAGAAGTGTTCTTGATCTTCGAGGAAGTGTTCTTTGTTCAGAAGGTGTTTGATCTTCAAGAGCTCAAGAAGTTTCCTGGCTTTTGTTTCTGAATTCTCTCTGAGATTTCAAATTTCTGAACCCCCGAAATGGAGAAGGGGACTCTCTATTTATAGAGTTCCCCAGGGCCTCCAGATGGGCTTAGGCTTGACTATTGGACTGGGCCCGGTGGACTTTGAGCCTAGTCCTTAAACTGAGCCTGATTAACCTTGGGCCTAGCCTTATGGGCTATGACTTATTAACTTTGGGCCTAGACTTTGCTGGATTAGGGTCTCCTATTTGGGCTTAGTCTAAAATTGGCCCAAATTTCATATAACCCAATTGCATATTGGGATTTACTTTAATTTAATTTAGGGATACTTGCAAATTTAAATAATCCCTAATTAAATAAATAATTTTGCCACTAATTTAAATTAATGACATGGCAAATTTTGATTGGCCAAATTTTCTATTCTAACAGTTTAAATTAAGAAAAAAATATGACCTATAATATCATATCTTAGAAAACATAAAAGTCTAAATTATTTAGATTCAATGGAAAAAATGAGTTTATATATTTTTTAAAATAGATAAAAAATATTTTTTTGGTTGAAAACAAAAATTACCTTTGGAGAAAACCAAAAATCATGCTCAATTTAAGAAAAGAAAAACAAAAGTCATGCTTGATGTCACAATCATACTCTTTCACAATGGGACAAACGATTGTGTGGTACTTGCTCTAACTTGGCAAGCAAGTCAACCGTACGAAAAACGAAAATTGTAGACAACTTCGCTATAGGGTCTAGCCTCCGCTCACGTTTTGAGATAAAATGGTTTTATTAAAACATGAGAGAGAAAATATTGGAAAACATTTGAGAAAGAGAGTGTTATACACTAGGAAGCAAGTAAAGGACAACAACGACTTAGATAGCATATAACTTCAGGTAAGAAGAATTGACAACTAGTCGCATCCCCCTATAGTACATTATATGATTTTCCATTATGACAGACATAAACATGAAAAAGTCGATGAGTTAGTTACATAATGACATGCAAAAGAAAACAAGTAACAAAACTAATTACATGATATTGGCATAGGGTGGTTGAGGATGGTTTGGACATGCGACCATAGGCAAACATTGCCCTGGACAAGCATGCCCAAGACACTCGGCTCAGTTAATAATAATAATTTTTATATATTTTTTTAAAAAAAACCACGCTGGGTTGAAAAAACAAAAATCTAAAAAATGTGTGTTTGGATGGTCTCCAACACGGGCACAAGAGATAGACTGGGGGGCTTACACCACTACACCATAGTTATATTGATATTTATTTATAATGGATGATACTAATTGATAAACTTTGGAAAGTTTATGGGGGACTCGAGCTCTCCGAGCCCAATGTACATTCGCCTCTAGAAAAGAGAATATATCAATTATCACTGAACTATCCTCACTTTAGCAGATAATTAGTAGCTTAATATTATAATATTATTGGGCTAAGAAAAATAATTATAGGACCCCAAAATAAATTTTCATATTTTTTCAAATGGTATTTATGCTATTGGTAATTATTAATTTATGTTTCATTAATAAAATGTGGATTTATAAATGTGAGGAATTTTAAAATAAAATAAAATAATCTTGTGTGGACCTTGTTTTTTTTGTTTTTTTTTTTTTTGAGTTCAGCAATATTTGGAGTTGGGGAATTTGAACCTCTGACCTCTTAGTTGAGGGTATATGTCAATTACTACTGAGCTAAGCTCATTTTGGCCTTGTGTGGACCTTTGTTAATTTAACAAAATAAATAATAACAGATAAAATATAAAATATTGACAACTGTTTTTCATGGGTGTTGTAGAGTTGCAAACACTTTCTCTACACACAAAAGATGACTCTCAAACTCAATTTGGTTTTTGCAAACCAATCACTTTTTCTTTTAATTGGATGACCATTTTATACTATCATCATATTTGACAGTGACTAATTCAAGATTCCGTCGTATTAAGGGATTTTTAAAGAGGACGCAACCACTTCGCATCGTAAATAACATTGTAACACTTGACATAATCTTCACTGCATAAACAAACTATGCTAAAAGATAAAATATTGATAATATTGCTTTTCATGGATGTTGTAGTATGCTTACACTTTTCTACACACAAAGGACTCTCAAATTCAATTTGATTTTTTCAAACTAATTGCTCTTCCTTTTAGTTTGATGACCAATTATGCTCTCATTATACTTGATTGGTGCATTCAAAGCTCCATCATATTAAGGGACTTTTAAAAGAGGACGCAAAATTCACATCACAATAAACTTGTGACAGTTTGACATAATCCTTACTATAAACAAATTATCTTAAAATATTCATATTAAGTAGAAATAAGAAAAATATGTGGTATATAAATGAAGACAAGATTCCAACAACAAAAAAGAATTAATAAAGACAAGAAGCTTCACCACAATATCCTCCCTTTTTTTCTTTTTTTCTTTTTTTTGGATTTTTCCCTCAAACATCATTAGGAAAAAGTTGCAAAGCGAATCAAATAGTTCTAAAATGACATCTTTATAATATTACATCATTTTTTTTTTAAAATAAAAAACTGGTTTAAGTACCATTTCAAAAATAACTTTGAGATTACATTACATCAGTTTGTATTTTTTTTTTTTGTTCTACTTCTTCTTCACTGTTTGTATAAGATAGAAAAATCGTGGAATAGCCGGTTAATTTTGTCACTCTTTTGCCTTGTTTGTTTAGGTCAAATCTTTTTATAGGAAGTTCTTGAAATTTTAAAATAATTGTTGGAAAAAAAATGTTAAATTATAAATTTAGTTCTTGAACTTTTAGGGTGGTAGGCCTTTAAAGTTTAAAAGGATCTTATAGATCTTCAAATTTCAGTTTTATGTCAAATAGGTACTCCACTTATTTGACATTTTTTAGAATTAGGAACTAAATAGACACAATAGTATTCAGATATGGTTGGATCATCACTGAGACTTGGCCCCCAAAATTTCTCAAAATTTTAATTTTTTATTCATTAGTTTATTCAATTGATTTTATTTTTATGATATTTTGTTGATAACTCTACACTTAAATTTTAAATTTATTTGATTTTTTCCTAAATTTAATTAAAATTTAATCATAATAATGCTCATATTATGACAACTAATTAGTTAATGCCAAGTTTCAATTTTGGTCAAGTTTCTTTTCAATTTTGGTCAAGTTTCTTTTTAGGCGAATGACTGTGCAACCTACAACTTGGGGAATTTTTACGGATGACCTCTGCACCCCAATGACATTTAATCTAATGTCTAAAATTAATGACATATGACATTTTTTGTACTCCACAATGCATCCAAATTAACGTGAGGGCAGCGTACTCTTGCTCATCTCTGACTTAATTTTATCAATCTCACTCATGCTCTTGCTCTCGCTCTTATTTGACTTAATTTTATCTTCCTTTTTTTTTCTTTCGATATTTTCTTCTTCAATCTCACTCTCGCTCTTCTCTAACTTAATTTTATATGCTTTCTTTCTTTTTGATAATTCTTCTTCAATCTTGCTCTTACTCTCGCGCTCACTCTTCTTTGACTTAATTTTGTATTCTTTCTTTCTTTTCGATCCTTTCTTCTTCAATCACACTCTCGATCCTCGCAATTATGAGTGAAATTGCGAGAGCGTGAGCGAGCGAGACCACCTCATACTGCCTCTCCTGTGTAATTTTGCATACATTGCCACATCAGAATGAGTTATATATCAGTAATCTTAAGAAGTGGGTCAGATGGCATTAAAGTGCGTGAAAATGGGTTATTCGTACAAAAACCCTCTACAACTTTTGTTTCTTTTTCTTTGACTTGCGAACATTTTTTTTTTAAATTTTCAGCAAATGATCTTTTGTTTCATTTGAATGGTGATTAAGTTTCTTTTTCCAGTGAACGACCATCAAAATTGAACAGAGATGGATATTTTCAGGCACATGACAACGCGATAGATGAATTCTATTTTTTTCTTTGACTAGCAAATTTTGGACAAACGAACTTCTTTTATCGACAAGTGACCATCAAAATCTTACAGAGAAGAATACTTAGGTATACATTCTACTACACACACACACACACACACACACACACACTCACATATATATATATATATAAACATATATACACATATATGTACATATATATACATGTACATATACATATATAGATATATATACATACATATATATCATACAACGTCATTTATTGACAGTGTCATTTCTTTATAGTATATGTTTTATATTCTAGATATGATTTACATTTTCAATGGAAAACCATAGTGTACATTAAATAGAAGCTTCACTATCTTTAAAAATCAACAATCTTGTTTTTTTCTCCCTTCAATTTGTAGACACAATATATGCCCTAATTAGTTTGAATTCAACACTGAAACAATATTGTATGCTCTAATAATATTTTGGCATATTATTTCAATTGTGGGTATATGTATTCCATACATTGGATATATTTTGGTATTTCAACCTATATGCTTAACTTAATAAGTATATCTCAAACTCTACTAAAATTAACTAACCCAAAATGAACTAAAATTACAAGCTCACACAATGATAGGACCAACATAGTTCTATATTTTCATACTTAAATCATGTTAGTTTGAAGGTTTTAATGTAATTAATTGATCATTTTGTAGGGATTTGAGCATAAGGCACATTCCGAGAGATTCTACGTTGAATCACGATTCCAATGCATCAAACCGGAAGTCATTCGGACACCTGAACGAAAAGTTAGAGCAAAAATAAGCAGTGATGCGTGCTGGGTAGCGTCTAGACGCTGTCCAGAGTGTCTAGAAGCTATCGGCAATTCCCTGAAGCCTCCCTTGACGCTGCGGAGAGCCCCTGTGACATTGGAAGTGTCTAGACGCTGTCCAGAGTGTCTAGACGCTCCGTTGATTCCTATATATAGATTTTTTCATCCTCTAGGTCATTTGTCTTCGATTTTCAGCCGTCATGAGACCAATTTAGGCTTTCTCCTCTCTATTTTTCAGTAGTTTAGGATAGATTAGGAGTTTTTCATCAAACCTTGGTGTCGGGCTACATCGTTTTGATGTTCGGCTAGGCTTTCGACGCCGTTTCGGGGTTGTAAATACGGTATTGTGCATTTTATTATGAGATTTGGTTATTAATTTAATTTTCCAGCACTGTTTTATGGCTTGCAAATTCTTGTGCTTATTTCTAGTTATTTCTACTTTGATTGAACTGAAAAATCAATTAATTTAGAGATTTTTTAGCTATGCTAGATGTATTCGTAGGTGTCCTCGGTCTCTAGCTTAATTTGAGTAGTAAATAGGCTGGTTGCAACGTCGGTTAAATTAAGTAGAATTACTTAATTACGAGTACATGGTAGGCCTTAGAATTGTTAGTGCGGGCTTAGTTAATTTAGATTGACCATTCTTAATTAATTAACTCGTTTCGGCTTATCCCTTGGGTGTAATGCGTTTAATTAATTCTTTTGGTATTGGTCGTGCCAAATTAATTAATTAAATTAGAACTAATTAGGCGTTTGTAAATCGGTTTAATTAGGGGAGGCTCCTACGGTGTCCCGAGAAGTTTGGTTGGTCTTAAAACACTGGAAAATTGCCTGTTAGGTTAGTTTCAATGATAAATGAATTGCATAATTACCTGTTTACCTTCGATTCGGTGCGCAAGGTGAGATCTCTATCTTTACTGCTTTTTAGTCCTTCTGTCTATCTTATGTTTTATGATTAACTCCCCCCAATTCGTGTCAGTCCGTGTCATTAAGAAAATCAATTAATTGAAATCAATTTATTCGGTTCCTTGTGGTTCGACCTGGTCACTATTAATTACTACAAGTAGTTAATTTTAGATCGATATTATAAATTGTATTTGATTGAACCTTCGACAAGCTTGCTTCAAATTGGCGCCGTTGCCGGGGAACCGCCATTTTAATTGATTTTTTGATTTTGGTTTTCTTATTTCAATAAAAAAAAAAAAGAGTTTATACCTTGTTTCTTTTTATGGCTAATAATTTTTGGAATTTCAGTGGAGCTGCCCCGCACGATGAAGAGGTTAGTGATTTAAATTTTGAAATTTCTAAATTAGCCTATTCAGTTTCTCTATTGCTTGAAAAACAGGAGCAAATGCGTCATGCCTCCAGTCTTAGAAGAGTTCCTTGGCAGCACGACACGAGCCACGATCTTCACGGTCCTGTGTGGGATCGATCATATGGATGCCAGGAGGAGCAGCAGAACCCAAGCCCCAAATCTTTAGTTTCAGGTATGTCTTTAGAGGATTTAATTAATCAAATTGCTATTAACAATCTCCAAATTCAGCAGAACAATCTTCAATTTAGAGAGGAGATGACTAGGATATTGGGTGGCTCTGTCATTCAGCTAGTTGATTCAGTGGAGAGCATTCAAGAGCAACTACCTATCGACATCCCTGAGGTATGAGAATTTGATTTGGTTGGCATAGAGCGCAACGATAAAGTTTGCTTGCCATATGAAGAACAAGGTTTGTGAGGCTGAGGAGACCGAGCTTCAATGTGAGGAAGTCCAAGTGATAGATTGGGAGGCCGAAAGGCCTGCGTCTGTTCTGTACCTTGATTCCCCCTTCTTTTGTGTATGTTCCTCTAGTTCTCACGAGTCAGAGTCAGTTTCTTTTTATTTCTCTTATTTTTCTTGTTCAGAGTCGAAAAATCCTAAAAAGACCTGCATTTATGGAGCCCATCAAATGTTGAAGAACTTGCTTAGTGTAGCGGGCTTTGTAGATTCGAGGAAGAAAGGGCCGAAGAAATGGGAGAATTTTTATGTGCCTTGACATGTGCCACACGGCAAGTCGAGCAATCGACTATAAAAATTTGCGCTTCCTGGAGGCAGCCAGGCTTGAAAATTTAGTTGTTTTCCTTTATTGCTTTCCGTTTTTATTTTTCCTATCTTAGTTTGTTTTGCTTTGTTTTGTAGGTAACAAATTGACCTTTGAGCAGAAGAATTATCATTCTTGGAGGTTTCCGCCGCGCCACCACCCACCTACGTGCTGAGTTTTCATGGGAGGTTTTCTATTCCCCTTTCTTTTTGCCCTTTCATTTTCACTGATTTTTGTACATTGGGGACAATGTAGAATTTAGGTTGGGGGTGGAGGTTATTATTGTGCTTTGATGATGTGTTTAGCATGATTGGTTGAGTCCTTGAGCAACTGAGCTCGGACCTATTTTTTGGATTGATAGTTGCGCTTATATGTTGCCTTGAGCACCTAATCTCGGACGGTTGATCAATTATGTTAAACATGATTCTTGAATGCTTGATGATGTGTTTACTTGTTGCTTGATGAGAACAATTGATGACATGCATGGTATGTTGCTTTAATTGCATTAGCTGAAGTATATGAATGCTATCCTGCTTTGAGTCTTTTTGTGCCTAACTTTCAAAATTTTCTGGTCTTCTTGCATGATCTAAGCACGTTAGCCTTTCTTTTAGTAGTCTTGAAGGCTTAGGGTGGGATTATAGAGCTTGTATGTCTGTTGTCACCCCGATAGGTATAGGGCTAGTTGTTGAGTTGAAATATTGATAGCTTGTAATGCATTGCTTAAGAGAAGTAAAAATGTGATTGGCCTAGAAAAAGGAAGAAAAAAAAAAGAAGAAAGAAAGTGTGCTTGAAAAGAAGATCATTCTTGAAAAAAAATGAAAGAAAAAGAAGAAAATAAAATAAGCTTGTAATGAGTTTAGTGAATCAAGAGATAAAAAGAGCTACCCCTGTTGTGATCAGTTAGGCCATCCATTGAGCGAGTGCTCTGGATACGGGTCCCTGCGACAGATGTGTGAAAGCTAGTGCCCTTTGGTTTTTAAAGTGATACAAGTTTATCCAGCGGGTTTGAGTTCAGGCACCTAGTAACCTATTACTTGTTTGATGGTTTGGAAGCTTGGTAACTAGTCCTAGTGCCAGTGTAGGGGGAAGATGGATTGAGAGCCTTATAGACCTTCTCCAGGCTTGCAAAGACTACTTTACGAGGCCACACACACACGTGGGAAAGAATAGAAAGAATTTTTAAAAGTGTCTCAAAACATGGATAGTGTATGTCTGCTTCTCTTTTGTCGTTATTGCAATATTCCTAAGTATTGAAATTATAGTCTCGTGCATGTAATCATTCATTCATATTTTTATTATTTTTGTTTCGGTCTTGCTCGAGGACTAGCAAGATTTAGGTTGGGGGTTATTTGATAGGACCAACATAGTTCTATATTTTCATACTTAAATCATGTTAGTTTGGAGGTTTTAATGTAATTAATTGATCATTTTGTAGGAATTTGAGCATAAGGCACATTCCGAGAGATTCTACGTTGAATCACGATTCCAACGCATCAAACTAGAGGTCATTCGGACACCTGAGCAAAAAGTGAGCAAAAATAAGTAGTGTTGCGTGCTGGGTAGCGTCTAGACGCTGTCCAGAGCGTCTAGACGCTATCGACAGTTCCCTGAAGCCTCCCTCGATGCTGCGGAGAGCCTCTGTGACGCTTGGAGCGTCTAGACGCTGTACAGAGCGTCTAGACGCTCCGACGATTCCTATATATAGATTTTTTCGTCCTCTAGGTCATTTGTCTCCGATTTTCAGCCGTCATGAAACCAATTTAGGCTTTCTCCTCTCTATTTTTCATTAGTTTAGGATAGATTAGGAGTTTTTCATCAAACCTTGGTGTCGGGCTACATCGTTTTGATGTTCGGCTAGGCTTTCGACGCCGTTTCGGGGTTGTAAATACGGTATTGTGCATTTTATTGTGAGATTTGGTTATTAATTTAATTTTCCAGCATTGTTTTATAGCTTGCAAATTCTTGTGCTTATTCCTAGTTATTTCTACTTTGATTGAACTAACAAATCAATTAATTTAGAGATTTCTTAGTTATGCTAGATGTATTCGTAGGTGTCCTCGGTCTCTAGCTTAATTTGAGTAGTAAATAGGCCGGTTGCCACGTCGGTTAAATTAAGTAGAATTACTTAATTACGAGTACATGGTAGACCTTATAATTGTTAGTGCGGGCTTAGTTAATTTAGATTGACCATTCTTAATTAATTAACTCGTTTTGGCTTATCCCTTGGGTGTAATGCGTTTAATTAATTCTTTTGGTATTGGTCGTGCCAAATTAATTAATTAAATTATGGGCATTTGTAAATTGGTTTAATTAGGGGAGGCTCCTACGGTGTCCCGAGGAATTCGATTGGTCTTAAAACATTGGAAAATTGCCTGTTAGGTTAGTTTCAATGATAAATGAATTGCATAATTACCTGTTTACCTTCGATTCGGTGAGCAAGGTGGGATCTCTATCTTTACTGCTTTTTAGTCCTTCTGTCTATCTTATGTTTTATGATTAACTCCCCTCAGTCCGTGTCATTAAGAAAATCAATTAATTGAAATCAATTTATTCGGTTGCTAATTGTTCGACCCAGTCCACTATTAATTACTACAAGTAGTTAATGTTAGATCGGTATTATAAATTGTATTTGATTGAGCATTCGACAAGCTCGCTTCACACAATCAACTAATTAAATATATGAAGAAATAAAACATAGAAAAATATCAAACCAAATCAAACACCCTCCCCCCCAACATTGCAGGATAGCAAACAAGGCACACAAACTCCACCAACAACTAAACACCACAACATATGCTTAAACATATATATCTCAAGCATGTTGCTACCATCACTGTAGGGTAGGAAACAAGGCACACAAACTCCACAAAAATGAATTAGCCCAAAAGAATGCAAAAGAACTAAAACATACTCTCATGATGCAACCAATTAAAAATATCAATAGACAAAACAAATAAATTTATAAAAACTAATCTAAACCCTACTCCCCTACATTGCAAGATAGCAAACAAAGTGCACAAACTCCACCAATAACTAAACACCATTACGTCGCTATCATCACTATAGAATAGCAAACAAAACACACAAACTCCACCAATAATTAAACTTATTACGAGAGAATAGAGTTCATACCTATTTTGATGACCCTCATTCTGATTCCATGAACTTTTTAAACATTTCCTGCATTTATGCTCAATGTTTCTCCAGTTGAGCATTGAGAATTATTGTCATCTCTGCTCTTGTTTCATCACTTCTCTGGTTTCTTCCCTTGTCACTTCAATTCTTTCATCGATCTTTTTTTCAATCCTTACCAACTTATAATTTTCTTCTACAAGCTGTGCCTTTAGGGCAGTTATCTCCGTTACTATTTCAACTTCTCGTTGTGAGGAGGACGCACTTGATGAAGAGCTACATGATCTCTTGCTTGACTTAGGTGGCTTTGGTCTCCAACCAAGGCCTTTAATGTGGCCTGATCGTCTGCCTCACTGCTCCCATATTTCCACTTCTAGAAGTTGTGCGGACACAACTTGTTGATTGGAGGCCTCTTACAACTGTTCAGAAGTTGCGCGGACACAATTTTTATCTAACCTTTTCAGAATTAGACTCAATTTTTGTATTCTAATCTAGGTGATCGATATAGACTAATAATAAGTATTAAAATCAATAAAAGCAAACAAGCTATAGAGGAAGCAAAGTTGCTCTTACAATTAGGCCTTTATTCTTATCTTTAGGGCATTCACATGTTTGAATCCCAAAGAAGGAATTAGTTCATAATTGAAGAAGAGAAAAAAAAAAAGTTTTAAATAAGAAGAGATTCATAATCAACTTATTAAAAAAAAATACAATTGCTGTAAATGAAAATGAAATTCAAAAAGTATGGGAAATAGCCTTGCATTAACAACTAAAACTTCTCAAAATCTTCAAAGTAACACTTGTTAATAAGTAAAGAATAAGAATACTAAACTGGACATTGGTCTTTTAAAGAAGATGAAAGACAAAATGAACTAAAGAAACAAAAATGCAGAAAGCTAAACTTGAACATTAATTCATAACAATAACAAATACCCATTCAAATACCCATTAGCTTCCTTGCTTGATCGATCCAAATACCCATTCAAAGGCAAATGGATCTTCACCTCCTCTAACTTTCGTTGAGGAAGGATCAATCTCAGAATTTTTAGAGTAAAACGAAGAGCAAACTGCTGTAAAATGATAGAGAAAATGGTGAATTACGAATTGTGGGCGAGCAGAAGAAAACCTAGCCACCTTTTGTTACATTTTCCCCATTTTTTTATAGGCATTGAGGGCTAGGGTTTCCATACAAATCATCCTCAATCTATGGGCTAACTTCTAGGAATCAAATGAGGATGAGACTCTCCCAAAATCGTGCAAAAATCCCATAAAATCGCTTGATTTTCGTCATTCTCGGATTTTCCAGATTTTTTAGAAATGCAATTGCATTTCTGTTTTTCAGATCTACCAAAATTTTCCAGAAATGAAATTGCATTTCTATTGCATTATTTTTCAAGCTTGTTTTTCGAAGGAATGCAATTGCATTTCCAAAATGGAATGCAATTGCATTTTGTGCTTGTTCACAAACTTGTTTGTCTGAAGAAATGCAATTACATTTTCATCAGCATTTCTGGGCTTGCTCACTATCATGCTCTTGAGAAGGAATGCTATTCGAAATGCAATTGCATTTTTCCTTTTTGCTCCAAATCTACACAAAAACAACAAATTAGTTTAAATTCCATTCTTTTTTCAACTTCTTTTCATTTTTCACTACTCCTACAAGCTTTCAAGAATTTCACTCATCAACACTATCTTTAGCTTGCTTGGTAATCAATAAAGCATACAAAAGTGACAAAAATAACTTAGTTTAAGGTTAAATAATCCTCATAAATAATAATTATTAGAGACTGCAACCTTGTTCCTTCATTTTACACCTAGGTCTCGATAATGGACGAGATTTTAGTCGCATGTGAGGTGCTTTAATCACAACGGGCTTTGTTAGCTAAAGAGATTTATATATGCCTTGGAATGTAGAACTTGCGGTCGCAACTTGTGTCACATAATGCAAATTGTCAGCCTTCACACGTTCCTTTCTGAATCCTTCTTCTTTTAGTGTTTCCTGCAAACTGCAAAAAGTAAAAGTATCTATTGGACCAATAACAAGGTCTTTCAGTACAAGGAGCACATTGAATGTCATTTGCTGTAAAGTTGCGACTGCATAACTCACTGCAATTTCCTTTGGTGGTTCATTCTCTTCATGAGGTGGTGTTTCTTTAATCTCTTCTCTCCCTTTTGATTCCTTAGTGTTTTCAAGTGCTGGAGCGCTTCTTGCTTCTACTGAGAGTTCAAGGTCTTCATGCTCCAATTCAGTTCTAAGTGCCACCACTTGGCATTGTTCTTTTTCTTCTTATTTTAAAGTCTCTGTGTTATTAAGCACGATTCCTTGGAACCTCTCCTTCAATTCATTTGAAATTTCTTCTACATGGATCTCCAAATCTTGTACAAATGCAGCTTGGCTTTGTATCACAACATCTTTCTTTGTCATATATTCCTTCATGAGTTCTTCGATATTAGGCTCTTTTGGAATCATCTTCTCTTATGGGCACACTGGTACTGATGTTGGTTTGCAAAACTGGGTAGAAATCCATAATATAAAGAATCAGGTTTATAAGGACAATTCTCAAATAAATGACTTTCTTTAAATAAACACAAGAAATAGAAGAGATAGAGTTAAGAGTAGCTATGGAATTTCTCATCATTGATGTTTCCAACATGTAGCTTAATTGATGTTTCCAACATGTAGCTTAACTCATGATCAAAATGCTTCCATCTTTTAGCATCAGTTGGATGATGTAACACATCTTCCGTTTCAACACATTTTTCTTTATGCCAACGCATTTCAAAAGCAACATGTTTCAATGCAAACAACCTCTTTAACCTCGGTATTAGTGGAAAATGACGTAAAACCTTGTGTGGAATATTTTACCATTTCCATCGTTAACTTTATATCGAGCCTCACCACATATTGGACATTGTTGGCAATCGACAAATTCTTTCCAATATAATATGTAATCGTACTTGTAAGAATGAACAGAGTCATAACTTAACTCTAAGTCACACAACTTTCTCTTAGCTTCATAAAATGAACTAGGTATGGATACGCATGTTGGAATTTATGCCCTAAAGTCTCGTAATTAATGATTTATTTAATAATTAATAATAATTTTGATTATTTTATTTACAATATAATATTATCCATTATATGAAAATTTAAGGTTATTAGTGTAATCTTGAACAATATGGGTTGACATATGTGACAATCATGTTCAAGAAATAACCTAAAGGTGTTTGGATTTTTTTTCCTTAAAGCCTCATAATTAATGATTTATTTAATAATTAATAATAATTATGATTATTTTATTTGCAATATAATATTATACATTATATGAAAAATTTAAGGTTATTAGTGTAATCTTAACAGTATGTGGTTGACATACGGGAGGATCTTGCTCAAGAAATAATCTAAATGATCATAGTATATGGATAAGGTTGGGTGCCTTATCCTGGTAGCAATATTGATACGACCGACATTATAATAGTTACAAATGATTTGATCTAAATTGTTCATGTGGAGACATGTGAGTGGGGGTATCTTATACGATGAGTTTATATAAGACTGGACCACGAAATATTTAACCTCTCTTTATAACTCCGTTAATTGAGAAGATTAATATTTCATCAAGATGATCATATGCGACTCGATCTTAATCATGAGTGAGTTATGAACTCTTGCCTGTGAGAGCTTGTCCTTTGATTTGCATGTGTGAAAGTGACTTTTGTAGCTGATTCAATATGTCTACCATTTTGGGGACTTGACAAAATAGGGAGTTGGGAGCATAATCTCATAAGATGGAATTCACTCATTCTCATATAGGGTAAGTAGATGAATAGTTCCCTTAAGTGCTTATTTCGAGACTTGAACAATGGGATCCCACCATCTCACTGGCCTGAGAGGGACTTAGTTTATGATTGGATCAGAAACAATTGTTCATTAGAGGACCAGTGGTATTTAATGTGCAACATGTAATTACAGGGGTAAACCAGACTTTTGACCCAGCTGTAATTACGAACAACTCATGAATGATCAACTTACATGTAATAGTTAAATCCATGGACACAACTTGTCCTACAGTGCATATAAGTGAAACTCCAGGTCCATAGTGGAATGATCTATAGTTAATGAATGAAAATTAATTAATTAAAGAGTTTAATTAATTAATTTTGTATAATTGGAGTTTATAATCTATAGGTCCATAAAATTTCCTTGCTAGCTTATAGTAACACTAAAAGATCAATTTAGTTGAAAGAAAAATTTGAAATGTTATAATTAATATTTAATTTGAAGTGTCCAAATTAATATTTAATATATTAGATATATTAAATATAAAGGAGAAAAATATATTTATTGTATTTGATACATTAAATATTAAAATAATTAATGTATAATAGATACATTAAAGAAAATATATTTATAAAATTTGAATAAAATTCAAATAAATAAATATCGTAAGAGATTTGAATGAGATTCAAATAAGTATAAGATATATTTTATATATTAGATATTCAAATATAATATTTTAATTATGGAAAAGATTTGCTCTTGGTCTCTATAGATAGGACCCTTGGGTTGAGCCATTAGATATAACACACATCTCTCCAATAGAGAATTAAAGAATTCTCTCTAGACCTTTTCCTCTTCAATTCCTTGTGGATTTTCTTTCAAGAAACTCCCACAAGCCTTGGTCCTGTATTCGAGTCATAGCTAGAAAGACTTTGTGGAGGAGATAAAGATTCGCTAGAAATATCCCCACATTTACTCCAAGTAAGTTTCCTTAATATTTTTTTTAGTTTAATTTTAAACAAAATCAAAGATCATTCAATGCTTCCGATGCACATTTCTTCAAAAGGGTTATAGTATATGGATAAGGTTGGATGCTTTATCCTGGTAACACTATTGATACGACCCATTTTGTAATAGTTACAAATGATTTGATCCAAATCATTGAGACATGTGAGTGGGGGTATCTTATACAATGAGTTTGTATAAGACTAGACCACGAAATATTTAATCTTTCTATATAAATCACTCGATCTTAATCATGAGTGAGTTATGAACTCATGCCAGTTATGGCTTGCCCTTTGATTTTGATAAGTTCATTTTACATGTATATATATTCTATCTTGTTTAGATTATTTTTAGTTAGTTTTCATATAGTTTTTGAATTTTAATTTTTCATTTTATTTTATTTTTATAGGTGATCAAAGATTTCATTTTGAAGGTTGAAGTTAGAAGGCTTTTAGGTTGAAGCCTAAAAAAAAAAAAAAAAAAAAAAAAAAAAAAAAAAAAAAAAAAAAAAAAAAAATCTCTCGACGCCCAAGCGCCCAAACCCGACCAGGAGCACAGAGAGCCAACGCCTAGGCTCTTCGGAAATGAATCAACGCTTTTCTTTACAGCGCTTAGGCGCTACATCGCAGACCTAATTTAAATTTGGTGTCTTATATCATTTGAAGGGCTCGAAAATTAGATTTTGGGAGGCGAAAAACAGAGAACACACTACAAGAAAAAAGGTTTTTTGCGACGAAAAAAAGATGTCGCTAAAAAGAATAAAATGTCACTAAAACTTTTTTGCGATGAAAAAAAAATGTCGCAAAAAACGTCACTATAGGTGTGTCACTATAGACCAAAGGCGACAAAATGACGAAATGTCGCTATATACAGTGACAAAATTGCTTATTTTGTTGCTAAAGGTTAATAGTAGCAAAATCACTTATTTCATTGTTGAAGGTCAATAGCAACAAAATCACTTACTCTGTCACTAAAGGTCAACGATGACGAAGTTATTCATTTTGTTGCTAAAGGTTAACATCAACGAAATCACTTGTTTCATTGTTGAAGGTCAATAGCGACAAAATCACTTATTTTGTCACTAAAGGTCAACAATGAGGAAGTTATTCATTTTGTTGCTAAAGGTTAACATCAACGAAATCACTTGTTTCATTGCTAAAGGTCAATAGGGACAAAATCACTTATTTTGTCACTAATGGTCAACAATGACGAAGTTATTTATTTTGTTGTTAAAAGTCAATAATGATGAAAGTCCTTATTTCATCTCTAAAGAACAATAACAATGTAATACTTTATTTTGTCGCTAAAAGGACAACGACGAAAAAATTATTTATTTCATTGTTAAAGATTAATAATGATTAAATCACTTATTTTGTCACTAAGGTCATCAAAGCCGAAATCACTTATTTCGTCGCTCGAGGTCAGCAATGAAAAAATGCATATTCCATCACTATAAATCATCACCAACAAAACCTTTGTTTCGCCGCTTAAGATCAATAATGACGGAATCACTTATTCTATCTTTTAAAAGTCAACAACCATGAAAATAATTGTATGTCATTGAGATACTCTCATTGGCGTTGTTAGCTGCAACGAAGAATCGTTTTTGTTGCTATTGATCTTGTAATGAAACAATGTTTCCTTGTTGAAGCTTTTGGAGAAACGTCATATTTGTTGCAATTAATGCTTGTGACAAAACAATCTTTTGTTAATGAAATTTGTGACCAAATGTTATTTTAATTGTTGTTGACCTAAAATTATTTTCTTTATTGCAGTGGTATTTCTAATGTAAATGCTGTAAATTTTTTAGAGTATATTTAATTGACAATGTAAAATTTTTCGTGAAGCTAACTTTAGTTTTTTTTTTTTTTTATTAAAAAAGCTATTTGATTCAACTTTTCTTCTTAATTTTTAAATATATGACTAATTATTTCTAAATTTATAAATTCAATAAGAACCATTCGGCATATAAATTACAATAATAACTAAAATGTTGGAAACTTGCATATTTACAAAGTTGAAATACAAATACATTAACATAATACATAGTGACTATTTTGCCCAAAAAATGTGCAAATTTTTACATCACTATTAAAAAAATCTCATCAATTAAAAAGAAACCATGTCCTTGATCTTGAACTCTCAATCCCATATGTAATAAATCGAAATATCCTGTAGATGAAATACTTTAAATAATTAGAAATATAAACAAAACGATAGAGTTAACAAAATTTAATCTACAACCAACACATAAATGGAAAAAAAAAAAAAGACAATTTATTATACCTTATTTGTCCAGCTTTGATCTTCAAAGCAACAAAGATTTTAATCAAATATTCTATCATTATATATTTAATTTATGTTATTTAATGAAATGTTGTAGATTTTTTGTGTCTTAGAATTTGTTTAATAAATATATTTAAAACAATTAATACAAACCCAATAATAGCAAAGTACTAAAATCTGTCATTTAAAAAAACACAAAATCTTAAAAGATCTCCAAACACCAGTATTTTCTCCCAAACAAGAATCTAAAACATATTTAAGTTTTTTTTTTAAAAAAAAAACAATTTGAGAAGCATGAGTGAGAGAAACAAATATGAGGGTTCCTCAGTAGAAGGATAAGACATTATTTCTCATACCTGAGAGAAAGGTTGCCTTCAACATCGACCTCATGGTGATGAAGATGATTTTGGATAAAACTATAGCAATGTAGGGCTTTATCGAACCTATGAAGTATAGAGAAAGATTAATATGGTCAATAAAAAAAACACATAAAATGAAACAAAATAAACTTACCTTTATCTTTAAAAAAAGCACGATCTGGTGTAGGGAGACCTTGATTTTATTGCTATCTGGATGAAATAAAAACAAACACAATTTTTTGTGTTTTATGTTGAAGAAAGAGATCGATTTAATGAGATTTTGATTTTGTAAGTTAGAGAGTGAATACGAGAGAGATGGGAGAAAGAGAGAAAAATAGAAATGGGTTTAATAAGTTGAAGGAAATGTGAGAGAGATGAGAAGAAGAGAGAAAATTAGAAAAATAATTATGAAATACCAAAATAAGGGGGAATGGAGGTTTTGAGGGTGAGAAAATATAGGCAAAATGGGTTATGGAGGGAGAATTTGAAGGAAGCAAATGCAAGCGTGAGAGAAGGAAAGTTTTGGGGGAGGGAAATTGAAATTGTCAAAAAAAAATTTATTCCTTTTCTCAAATTTTCAATTTATAAAAATTTGAAACTACTCAATTTTAATAAGACAAAAATCAATCCAAATTTAAAGAAAGCATACATTATTAATTAAGCTTAACTGAAAATTTTAGAACGAACGAAAATTTTAATTTAATTAATTTAAAATTTAAAAGTTATTAATTAAACTGGATTTTTAACACAAGTAAAATTTATGGCCATCCTATTTACATTTTCGTAAAGTATTTTTAATGAATGTGATAATATCAATAACGTAACTAAAATTGTTTTACCATGTGGATTTAAATTTAATCAAACTTGAGATAAATTCTTCTTTTTGAAAAAAAAAACAAACCTAAGTTAAATTCTTAATAATAAATTTGTTATCTAATATCATAATAAAATTTCAAACAATATAACAAATAACTAGCTTATTAATTCTTTTTTCATATAACGACATACTCAAATTATAAATATACAACATAATAACTAGCATCAACATAAATATTATAAATTACTCTTATTTATGCTCATTTTAATAATAATATAATTGTGGGTAGATTAACATAATTAAATATAACTATTATAAAATTTATTTTACACACTAAGATTATTTGGCAAAAAACTTGAAGAAAAATACTCATAAAATTGTGACCATAATAAAATGTATCTTGAACCCACCAAAAGTTATTAGATTATATTCTTTTTTTATTTACTTTCGGGTTAAGTCCAATTATCAAAAGCCAAAATAAGCATAGTTGCGATAATTGACATGTACCTTCGACCAAGAGGTCAGAGGTTCAAAAATTTTCCAACTCCTAAAAGTTGTTGAACTAAAAAAAAGAAAGAAATATATATATATATATATATATACATACATACATGCACATATATCAATTACCACACACTTTTTCTACAAATTCCTAACAAAAATAGTGTGTGTGTGTGTATATATATCATGTTTTGAAATATACACATGATATTATTGGTATTTTTATGACAAAATGATATTATACAATGTCATTCAAAATTTATTAAATTTTATGTCAGATTTTCTTTTTAGAAGATCAAACGCTAAAACTTAATAAATTTTAGAATGGAAGCTCAAATGTTAAGTTTTTAGTTATTTAAATGTCAAAGAAAAAAAGATTATTGATTACTATTACAGTAACTCCCAATATATAATTTTTCAAAAAAAAAACTAATGTATAATTAGGTAGAAAATAACTTCATCATCTTTGATATCTACACAAATGATTTTACATAGAAAATAAAAACCATTTGAAAACTTGTTTTCCAATGATTTTGAGTGATTAAAATTCGGATGAATTTTAAAAGAACTATGTTGTTTGTTATCCCTCAAGTAGAATCATTTGAACGCTTAAGTGATTCAAATTATGCTTTTAATTTTAAAAAATTCAAGCTCAAATAATAAGGTTTTACAAAGATTCTATAAAAAATTATGGCAAATTATTAATTCAACATCATCATATTTTAGATTTTAATTGTTTTCAATAGCCATCATTTTAAATCTTCTATCATTACAAAAAAAATAAATTTAATATACAAAATACTAAATCAAGAAATATCATATAATATTTTATTTTGTGTATAACATATGAATTTAATTTGTACAATATAATTTTAATTAATAATTAATAGTAATTTGATCAAACTAAATTCAATGAATGTAATATTATTTCATTGCGGTTGCATCTTCAGCTATAAAAATTATATATTTTTTTGTTGAAAATTGATCAAACTATAGTGACACTAACAACTTTGAAAAATAATATTAATTTCCAACCAATGAGATAACTCATCATTTTTATCTTATTTTATTTATTTATTTATTCAAAAAGAAATACTTAATTTGATTTGCACAAGTTATGATCCATATATGTATTTTAAACTTTTTAAATTTTTTAATAATATATACATAATTTCTCTTTATTTTAGAATTTTTAATAATTAAAACAAAAAATTAAGACATCAAATTTCAAAAATATATTGGAAAAATAAAGATCTATACAACCTTTTTTTAAAAAAACATAAGTATAATAATTAAGTTTATTTTTTAATTGTAATCAATAGTAAAATTATTATTTATACTTTATTTAATAATTTTTAAACCTTACCATCAAAGATTAAATTTACCCCTAAATAATAGATTGAAGTATTAAAAAAAAAAAAAAAACACTGTCCGTAAAAGTAGCAACCACAAAAACTTTTTGTTTCTAGAAATAGCATTGATGATAATAATAATAATAAATTTGTTGTCACACATAACGACCATGGTATAAATTTTTAATAACTAATTATACATTTTGACATTTTTTAAAAAAAATTATTATAAGATTTTAATAATTAATATTTTAAAGAAAGCTTTAGAACATTTTTAAAGGTAGAGTATTGTAGAATCGTTTTTGGATACTTTTACTCCAATAATTTCAATATTGTGATTGATGTAGTTTTTAAAAAAAAATTGATTCATCCATTATATAATTATAAAACCCATTTTTTTAAAAATCAAGGTTGGTTTTTTAAAAGATAATAATATTTTGATTAAAAAATATTACAATAAATATATTATAATATGTTATTATAATATACATTAATCATTCATTAACATCAAATTTACATATTTTAGTACACACATTGTTAATTTGTCATTATATATATATATATATATATATATATATATAGATATATATATCAAAATAAAGTTTATAACTACTCTATAGTTATAAAGTAGTTTAATTTATAAATGTATAACTTTATTTCTAAGTCAATTCACCTTTACTTTTAATATTTTCAATGTAATATATATTTTAAAAAAATTTAAACATTATTTTTTAATAAAAACTATTGTATAACAAATTTTGAGCAATGTTATTTTTGTTTTGAAAAATATTTATCGTTTCACTTAGAATCAAGGAATAATAATAAAATAGAAGATTATTTATTTATCCAATTAGATATTAATGATTATTCTAACTTAAATTCAATTAAATCTTTGCATTTTGAACTTCCAAAAAATTGTTAGAATTTTATAACTTCACAAAAATAAGAAAATATAATTATCTTTAAGGAATTAAGTATGAATTTATGCCAAACTAAAAAAAAAAGTATGAATATATGCCAAAAAAAACTTTTATCATGATTTATATCAATGTTTTTAAAAAATAATTCTATTATATTTAAAATGTTTAAATCTTAAAAGTAAAATATGAAAATTTATTGTTTTTATAAAATAATAAGATGAACTAACTATATTTTAAATATATGATTTAAAAGATGACTAAACTCAAGTGCATTGCACTTTTTTTTTTTTTCAATTTTTAATATAATCTCATCATTAGTTTTAGTAACAATGGATTTTTATCATCACAAGTTTTAGTAACATAATTTTTTTGTTGTCACTAATTTTAGGGACTATTTTCTTGTTTATTGTTAAATATGTTTATAGTGACACATGTACTCTTGTCGCTAGTTTTAGCGACGAAGGTTTCAATCGTTGCTACTTTTAACGAAAAACGGTTTTATTTGTCGCTACTATTAGCGACGATTTTTTTTGTCACTAAATCTGTTTATTAGTGACATATTTACTCTTGTTGCTAGTTTTAGTGACAAAAGGTTTTAACCGTTGCTACTTTTAACGAAAAAAAGTTTTATTTGTCGCTACTTTTAGAGACAATTTCTTTGTTTGTTGCTGACTATACTAAATGGTGACACATTTAGTCTTGTCACTAGTCTTAGTGACAAAAAGTTTTTATCGTCGCTACTATTAGTGACAAAATGTTCTATTTGTTGCTACTTTTAGAGACAACTTTTTTGTTTGTCGTTGAATCTACTTAATGGTGACACATTTAGTCTCGTCGCTAGTCTTAGCAACGAAAAGTTTTTATCGTTACGACTATTAGCGACAAAATGTTCTTATTGTCACTACCTTTAGTGACAATTATTGTTTCTTGTCACTAAATCTAATTATTGGTGACACATTTGGTTCTGTCACTAGTTTTTGCAACGAAAAGTTTCTATCGTCGCTAATTTAGCAACGATTAATATTTTTCGTCATTGAATCTACTTATTAGCGATGCATTTGATTTTGTCGCCGAAAGTTTCATCGCTGAAAATGCTTTTTCTTGTAGTGACAGAAGGGAGAGAACGAAAGGAAGACGACTATACAATATTTTGGAGGATCCGAGCAACTGAACGAAGCGAGAGCGACGATTGGAAACTCGTGGAATCACCTGAATTTGTTTCTTTTCCCTTTTTCCTTCTCTTTTTCTTCCTTTCATGACTCCATTGATACTTTTAGCTAGTCTTGTTAAGTTTTACATTATGAATTAAGTTTTTCTTTCTAGAGTGTTAATGTAATTGCTATTCGAGTCCTATTCTTCATAGTTAATAGTTGATATTTCAATTTCGTATTTGGTTGTGAAAACTTTTATGAGCTTAATGCATGTTTAGATTTGGCCACTCTTTGCATCGATTTCATGTCATAATTCGAGGTTGAGAGACAAGAATTGTTGATAGATTTGAATAGTTTTCCCTAATTTACACTTGAGATAGAGATATCCTTGTGGGTTTTGTGGCAATTTAGGTTCTACGTTCGTCATAATTGAATTGTTGGAATTGTCATAGAGATATAGGCAATTTACTTTTCAATGAATATCGTTATTGCTTGAGAGAGAATATCGAGTCTATAGGGTAGAACTTGCCAACAATCTAGAAATAGAATTTGCTTCAACTATTAATGAATGAAGAATAAGAGGAGATAACGGTGAAGGCATAGCTCTAGAACATATTGCAATTAAATTTAATCATCTGTTTTACATTGTTAATTTTAGAGTCGCATTTCATTCTTTTGCTGTTAATTTTAATTTCACCTATCATCAATTATTTGGTCCTCAGATAAAATTGAAGCTTACGAATTCGGTAATTGATAGCATTCATTCCCTGTGGAGAACGATACTAGTACTCACACTACAATATTACTTGTAACGATTCGTACACTTGCGAATTCGAACAACATATTTGCATGGTTGAGAGTGGCTTTTATAGCCGATTCAATATGCCTACCATTTTGTGGACTTTACCAAATAGGGAGCTGGAAACTTAATCTTACCAGATGGAATTCACTTCTTTTCGTATAGGTTAAGTAGATGAGTAGTTCCCTTAAGTGCTGATTTCAAGACTTGAACAATGGGGTCCCACCCTCTCACTGGCCCGAAAGGGACTTAGTTTATGTTTGGATCATAAACAAATTGTTCATTAGAGGATCAATGGTACTTAAGGTACAAGATGTAATTATAAGGGTAAAACAGACTTTTGACCCAACTGTAATTACGAACAACTCGTAAAGGATCAACTTGCATGTAATGGTTATATCCATGAACACAACTTGTCTTACAGTGCATAAGAGTGCAACTCCAAGTCTATAGTGGAGTGACCCTAGAGTTAATGAATGAAAATTGATTAATTAAAGAGTTTAATTAATTAATTTTGTATCATTAGAGCTTATAATCTGTAGGTTCATAAGGTCTCATTGCTAGTTCATAGTAACACTAAAAGATCAATTTAGTTGAAAGAAAAATTTAAAATATTCAAATTAATATTTAGTATATATATTAGATATTGATCAGGTGAACTTTGGGTGAAGAAGAGTAAGTAAATACGTTCAACCCCAGTACAAGTGCATACTGTCGATTCAAGTAATAAAACAAGAGTATTCTTGAGTATCGATCCCACAGCTAACAATGTAACAATATTATTGTAAAGCAAAATGTAAGGAAATTACAACTTGAAACTAAAAATTGCAAAAACAAGCTTGGGTTTGGTGTGTTTGTTAAAAATAAAATAATTGCGGAATCTAATTGCAAGTTAAAGTGACAAGGATTGCCGAACTGAATTGTAGAATCGAAAATTGTAAGTTAAAGTGACAAAGATTACATAACTGAATTGCATAATCGAAAATTGCAAGATTGAATAGCAACTAAACATACTTGATAAAGGAAATGAAAATTGCAAAATATTAGAGAAATGAGGGGCTCAATAATGTCATTGCCCTAAGTTGTAATTGCAAACCAAAATTGCAATTCCAACCTATTCTACATTCAATTGTAAACCAAAATTGCTACTCATATTCACCTTGAAATTAGGTTTTAGAAGACTAAGTGAGTGACTTATATGTCATAGTCCCTCTATCTTAGATAATTTGGCTCAACAATTTTATGGGTTTTGAAGCCTTTAATCCCTATGTCTAAGGAAAATAATTGATTTATGTCTAAGCTCTTTTCTCCATCACTTGTGCGAAATCCTCTTATCACTAACCATGTCGGTATTAGTTTAAGCTTAAGTTGCTACCTTAGTTGATCAATCTAGGATCTCAAAGACATATTATTCAACACAGGCGAACAATTGAAATGTAGGCTTGGTTTTCATTGTAATTTTGGCTACAATTACTTTTTAGGGAATTCACATCCTTGAACCCCCTAAGAAATTTAGCTCATATTTAACTCAAAACCTATGAACATGAATTAAGAGAAAAAATCTAGAGAATTTCTTTTAATTGCTTAAATAATATCAACTCAATTCCAATGATTAATATAGTAGATAAGGAACAAAAAGCATGAAACATTACAACCCAAATGAACTAAAACAGAAATTAAATTCACCTAAACTAAGAACCAATAAGAATATAGAAAACTTGAACAAAAACCCATTTTTCTTCTTTAGATTTCAATCGATTCAACACCTTCAACTATTTCTAGGAAGAGATTGAATCTTAACAATCCAAGTTTTCGCTTGAATCGGACTAGAATTTTTGAAGAAAAATGGACCAAAACAGTGTAGTAACCTTACGGTAAACAGAGAAGAAAAATTGAAAAAAAAATAGAACTTTTTGAATAAAACCATGAAAATTCGTCCTCAAAACCTACTCCATCGTTCACCATATTCTCTCCTTTTGTAGGCCTTGATTAGGGTATAATAATGGCCAAAATTCGTGCTGAATATCTCCCAAATCATTCAGTAATTGAAGATTCCGTATATGGGTCAACTGTAGATTTTTTTCCTTTTTTTCCTTTTTTCTTCTGCTTCCAAAATTGAAACTTCATCTTTCAATTTTGGTTTTGCAATTTCCACAGTTCCTGCACACAAGTTTAGTTCTTAAGATTCTCACCCTAATTGCTTTCATTCTTCCTTCTTTCTTATTTTTTAGCAACTTTCAACTATTTCCAAATGATCTTAAGACAAAACAATAATATTTGAAGTAAAAAATAAGCCTTAATTCTAAGGCTTATCAAATATATTAAAAGAGGAAAATATATTTATTGTATTTGATACATTAAATATTAAAATAATTAATGTATATTAGATACATTAAAGAAAAAATATTTATAAAATTTGAATAAGATTCAAATAAAGAAATAAATATCGTAGGAGAATTTAAAATATTTGAATAAGATTTAAATAGATTAAATATATGTATTTTAATATATTAGATACTCAAATATATATTATTTAATTATGGCAAAGATTTTCCGTAGATCTCTATAATAGGACCTTTGGGTTGAGCCATTATAACATATATCTCCTCAATAAAGAATTAAAGAATTCTCTCTTGTCCTATTCCTCTCCAATCCCTTGTAGATTTTCTTTCAAGAGGTTCCCACAAGCCTTGGTCTTGTGTTTGAGTCATAGTCAAGAAGGCTTTGTGGATAAGAAAAAAAATCTACCATAAATATCTCCATATTTACTCCAAGTAAGTTTGATTAATCTTATTTTTTTTTAGTTTAATTTTAAATAAAATCAAAGACAATCCAATGCTTCCGCTGTAGAGTGAAACGTTCATTCTTTCAGCGTCGATTGAAAATGATTCTTTTAAAGATCTTAATATGCATCAACCTCACCAAAAACTGTAATCAAGAAAACTGTGTACAACAAGGGTACAATTGATTACGTGCTTCGAGCATTAAATTCTCAAATATGTTTGAAGTATTTTTCTCATGGGCATTAGTGGGCATCTCATTCTCAAGATCTTCTTCATCTGCATCCACATCATCTACATCCGCATCGACAATAGGGATTTGTAGATCATATAGAAGATTCAACATCTCATTTTCTTCATTCACCACATTACACTTTGTAGTACTTAATTGACTTGTGTGGCTCTCAAATCCTCTGGATAAGTCGACTGCTTCTCCATGATATACCCAACAACTATAGGAGGGAGACATTCCATTTGTGAATAGATGTCATTCCAGCCCATCCAATGACTACCACATCGCATTCATACACTTCTTGCATGGACATCTCATTTTTTTCGAACCATTAACATGACAATTTGCAATTTCTAAGAATTGGACCACTCCTTCCTTGTCCTGAGTTGAAAACTTATCCCTAAGTTTAACCCACTCTTTATTCATTCTTAATTGTAGACCAATCAAACCAACTCCTGATTCATGATAAGCTAAAACCTGTATAATTAAACAATAATTGAAGATCTTGGTGCACCATACTTCTTTTTTGGTCACTTAATTATTAAACTTTCAAAATATGTTCAATAGGGCTTTAATTTTCAACTTTGTGTCTAATAACTATTAATTAAGTTTAATTTTGATATAACTAGTTTTCACTTCCCAAAAATTACAAATTTAGTTTTTAAACTTTCAAGGTTATGTTTAATAGGTCCTTAACTTTCAACTTTATGTCTAATTAACTATTAAATAAGTTTAATTTGGATAGTTTTCACTTCTCCAAAATTACAAGTTTTATTCTTAAACTTTGATGAAGGTTATGTTTAATAGGTCATTAACTTTCAATAACCTCAAAACCAAGCTCCAAGTAAATCTCACTTCAAAGTTAACATCTTCATGTTAAGATATTAAAATTTTCCACTTTTCTAAAAACCAATAAAAATAAAAAGTCTACTTTGCATTTTGTTAACAGATTTCAAAATGTCAAAGTAGTAAACATGCTTTCAAGAAAAGAGTAACTACTCACCAAAATGAAATTAAATGCCAAAATGAAAGGATCCTATGGGCCTTCAAAACGGAATTCAAAACACTAAGGCCCCGTTTGATAACCATTTGGTTTTTGGTTTTTGGTTTTTGAAAATTAAACTTGTTTTCTCCCAATTTCTCTACAATGGTTTTCATCTCCATTAAGGAAGCATTTGAATTCTTAGCCAAATTCTAAAAACAAAAACAAGTTTTTGAAAACTACTTTTTTTATTTTTCAAAACAAGGCTTGATTTTTGAAAATATAGGTAAAAAGTAGATGACAAAACAAGTAAAACCATAGGTGAGAATAGTATTTATAGGCTTAATTTTCAAAAACCAAAAACCAAATGGTTATCAAACGGGGCCTAAAATAATCAAATTCAAACACCGAAAGCAACAAATTCAACAGATTCAGAAAAGAGTATCTTGCATCAAAACACTAAATTCAAACACCCAAAGCAACAATCAAAACACAAGGAACAAAAATAGATATTCACGAAAACATTCACTTGTTTGACTTATACTAATTATCACAAAACCACATACATTTATATTTATACTTATCTAAAAGAAGAAAAAATTATAACTAAAAGCCCACTTGGCTCATTTTTTAGTGGGCTACCTAGCTTTCTCAACTAATATCCTCAAAATGTACTTCCCAATTTGATCTAATTAAATTCAAAGTGAAATATTTGTTGTGATGCCCAAATATCCCCATATTCAACATATGCATAGTCCAAAGTGAGATATATTGAAAAAAATATATCATTCATTGAAAAGTAAAGTAATAACATCTTAATATTTTGCACCTAAAGCATTTAAGATATTTTTTAGGACCACATATGACACAACAATTGTTGGTTATAACAACAATTTACATTTTACACCGATAGGAAAAATCTCAACCAATCACAAAATCTCCAAATGGACTTTACGAGTTTCTAATAAGCCTCCCTTAAACCATAAGAGATTTGTACCTCTCATACATCAAAAGGTTGGTCCTTAATTAGCATTCAACAAACGGTTCCAAACTTTCGAGAGTTAATTTACAAGAGTTAACAAATTTTAAAACCATGAGATATTTCATAACACATGAATGATTGAAAAAAAATGAAATTACAACATTCATAACTCGAAATTAGACCACAAAAATCAAATCACATTTACAAGAATAACTTCCTTTGATTACATTCATAATTTCCAATCAAACCTAAATGAATTAGAGACATTCTTATACACTTAATTTTCTAATTTATCTTTTAAAAATTTTAAGAAGTTTAGAACAACATTCACCAAAACAACAATGAGCAAAACACAAAGATTTAAAAAACAAAATCAAATTTAAAGTTTGAATAGCTCAAAAAATAAAAATAATAACTCACTGGTGGCAGGGATGACGGCAGGAGGCGACAGTGAGGGTTGGAAGACAAGGCGCAATGGGGAACCCACGACGATGGTGAATTTAGGCGCAGCGAGGAGCTTGTAGATGACCATGACAATGACAACAAACCCATGACAACGTCGAGCTTTTGGACATTGGCGATCGATGAGGGAGAGTGAAGAACAGGTAGGGTGGCACGCGAGAGAAAGTGAATTGGGGGAGGATTTTTTTTGCGAAATGAGGGAGAATGGGACATTTTAAACGAACCTTTCCTGATGCCGTAATATAGTGCGTCGAGAAAGACCACCTATGCCGACGTGTGGAGAAATTGCATCGACAAATACCTATATCTCCTAAGGAAAAAAATGTGCGTCGGGAGAGTTTTTAAATTTCAAAAACTATCCCGACGTGCAAGGTCACACGTCGGGAAAAAGGAGTCTTTCTTGTAGTACCATTTTTGTGTCTGGATGACCAATCATACTCTCATATATTTTCTGGTAACTTAAAGAATAAGCAGTCATGTTAAAAAGACATTTAAAAGACAACAACCACTTTGCATCATAATAGCGTTATGATACTTGACATAATCCTCACTATAAATAAACTAAGCTAATAATTGGTATCCAAAGTCCATCCACATGTGATTATAAAAGTGTCAATCACACACATCAACTTAGAAATGAGGAAAAGAAAATTCATGGTTCTCCAATAAGTATGAAATCTTTTGGATAAAAAACTTTTAACTCAAGCCATACGCCATATAATGAAAATCTTCTAGTGTCGGACAAAAAAGTAGAGATGAAGTTGTAGAAGCAACCTCGAACTAAAATTGTGTGGACCAAAAGCGGTTGACAAAATACTCCTTTATGAATGTTTGACTATTTGATGAGAGGTTTAGGGATCCTTGTTTGGAGATGTGAATTGAAGGGGCCATATAAACTCCATGTGAACCCTTCTCCCTTTTTTTTTGTTCCCTTTTTACATCATACATTGGAAATGGACCATCATTTCAAGAGTCATATTATGCAAAAGCTGAAAAGCAAATTTGATGTGTACTGTCCAAGGGGTCTTTTTTACTCTCTATTCAATTTCAGCTAATTCATCCACTAATTTTAACAATAAAAATGTAAAAACCTCCATTAATTCACTAATTTCAATACAATCATATTTTGCACAAAATTAAGTTTGATCAATACAAAAATTAACCATTGAATAACCTTGTCAAAATTCACAAATTTTAACAAAAATTTAGCTCTAATACTATTTTTCTCTAAAATCTTATAAATTTTGTACCATATATATGTTTTACAATTCATAAATGCATATAATTAATAATACTTTTTTTCACGATCTTTCAAATGAAAACTTATCAGGAAGTTTAAATTGTATCACTTCTCAAAGTGGTTTAGATTGCAAACACTTATCTATGTTTGAGGTGCAATTTGATGAAATTAAAAGTTTAGGGTAAAAATTGATAAAACTTGACAAATTTAGGGGTAAAAATTGATTTTTTTTCCCCACTCTTTATTTACACCATCAAAAAATTTTGGGAAAAAAATGAATTTATTCTCTTAAACTTTAGGGGTTGTATCAATTAAAACTTCAAACTAATAAATTGTATCAATTTAAACTCTAAACTATCAATTTTAGACTATCCGTTAGTGATTTTAGTTATTTTTACTTGATTCCATTTAAAATTGGCTCAAAAATTACCCATATAAAATTAATCCTCTTCCAAAATCTCACCAAAGTATCAAAAAAAATTATCACGTGTAATTCTTTCTAAATAAATAGAGAAAAATAAAAGAAGAGAGAAGATGAAAAATTGTTCATATTAATGAAAAAATGCTACTATTTATTTGATTTAAGCATTTCTCTCTAATTTACGTTATGCATGAGGTGCCACCACAGCCCAGAGAGTGAATTATGTGCCATTTGGGACTTTAAGGGAAGTAAAAATTCTTAGTCTTTATGGAATTCATATAGAAAACTTAGCACTATGGTGTACCCTGATTTTTGTTCTTTTTTTGTAGGGCTATCAAGGTTATGAACGAGGAGGAGCTACGAGTTTTTACTCTTATAGAGCTGACCAATTGGAGCAAAAGAAATGAGATCGTGTTCGGAGATAGAATCTATTCAAGAAAGCATCTGGTTCAATGGGCGTATGACATCATTGAAGAGATGGGTCAAGGGTAGGTAGCCCATCTGTTTGAATCGTTCAGTCGCCAACATCATGTCCGAAGAGAAGAAAACGATGCACCAGGGCAAATTGTTGCCACCCATTTGTTTGAATTAGCAGCCCATGCTTGGAGATGCGTTCATTCAGAAATTTGGATGGAGGAGTATCCACCATGAGTAGCAAGGGCTGTCATATCTGATGGCATTAACCATCCCCTCTTATACCTTTTTTGTTTGTTATTTTGTTTTTGTTCTATTTGTACTAGAAAAAAAGTTATGGATTAACAGGTTTAAAACGAAATTTTAATGGATGGTCTAAATCGATTCACTTACGAAAGTTTAGGGTTTTAATTGATAAATTATTAGTTTGAGGTTTTTAAGTTATACAACGTCCAAAGTTTACAGGTATAAATTTTTTTTCCCTAAATTTTCGTTCTTATAAACTAAATCATTTAAATCTTTTCTTTAACGCATATGATTGTTCTATAAAGTTAATTATTTAATTTTAATTATCAATTATTTATTATTTAATTGGTTAAAATAAAACATTATTGTTAGATAATGTTTACAAGTACATCTATACTCTATACTTTCCCCTAATAATTTTCTTCCAATAAAAACTTATGCTAACATTTTAGTATTGTGGTTTTATCATAAATTATTTCAAATTTCTATTTAATTTTTTTTAGTTATTATTAAATACTATAAATTAAATTATTTAAAGAGAATTCATTTTTTTTAAATATCATATCAATAAATTTTAATAATAATTTATATCAATAATTCTACATCTTTAAAAAGTCAGAATAATAACAATTAAATTTTAAAAGAGAATTCATCTTTATTAAATATCATAATAATCAAATTTAATAATATTTTATATCAATAATTGCACTTCTAATGAAAACTTATGTTATTCTTTTTTTAATTGATATAATTTTATTTCTTGTTAGTTACTATTTGTTAATATCAAATAAATGATTAAAATATAGTTCATTATCATTCAACGTCATAATAATGAACTTTCATAATACTTTATATTAATAATTGTAGTTCTAATAAAAATTATGTTAAATATTTTTAGTTTATGTATATCTTTTTAATATCAAGTAAGTTGTTAAAATAAATATCTCACTATTAAATAAGAGAGTAACAGATTAGATTAATTATTGGTCATTGTTATTTTAACTAAAAATTATATCAGTATGTTATTTAGTCAACACATTTTAATTGGTTATAAAATATGAAAGAGTTGTTCTAGTAATTACAATTTGTTTGATTTCTATTTCGATTTCAAACAATTTCTAGTAAATAACATCAATAAGTTTATGATTTCTATTGTAAGTATTTTCTAGCAAATAACATCAAATGAATAATGTTGATGCACAAATCCGAGCAAAGGAAACACTGGATTTGCACGTGCAGCCAACAAATTAATTTGTATTTTAGGGGACTGAGGTGGCCTGCAAAACAAAGAAAACCTGCACACCGGTGTGGTGGTTGCAACAACCACTTCGATGCTTAAGTTAGAGAGGAAAAGTGTAGCAAACTAGTAGAGAGTGAAGACTGAGAATGAGTTACCTCTCTTAGAGTTGTAATTGTGTATTTATATGATAGGTTTTTTTCTAAACCTAATTGGATTAGGTTTTTAGGAGGGAGATGAGGTCCAACGTGTGGGGCATGTGGGAGCAAGCGGAGAAGGACCAAACTGGTTGAACCGGTTTGACTCGACCCGGTATGGTTTAAGTTGGGCATTTGGGCCTTCTTGCCCGTTACCTTGTTTTCTCTAGCCCAATTCTATTATGGATCTCGAATCTAACTTGTATTTGACCCAATAGTCTTATGTTTCGTGGATTTAATCCGGTTCTCCAAATTTACCCATAACATTAAGCGTTCACTCCCATATTGGGGATTGTGGTTCAGCTTATTTTTGGGTAAGACATTTGGGAGTATTTATTTGTAAATTTATCCTCGAGGAATAATATTTAACCCAAGTACAAGGCATCCCTTATATTCTCTTGAGTTTTGGTTTTGGAATGACCTATCAAGCCCTTTGGGCTGATTTTCTGGCTTTCCAATATTTATAAGGAAAAGATTTGGGGTGGCTCCCAAGTCTTGTTTTGGAATGACCTATCAGGCCCTCTGGGCTAATTTTCTGGCTTTCCAATATTTATGATAAAAAGATTTTGGGGTTGTGATAAGCCTTAGAATTAAGGCTTATTTAAGTCCCAAGTGCTCAAAATATTTGTGTTTGTCCTAAGATTAATTGAAAATAGTGGAAGATTGCTTGAATTTAAGGAAGAATTTAATGTGATAGCATTTGGAATAGAATTCTAAATAAATTGATTCTTTCTGCAGAACTTATAGAAATTGCTAAATCAGATTGCCAAATCTGATTTTGCAATTGTTTCTGGAGCAGAGAATGTGAAAATTGCTAAAACCAGA
Organism: Trichosanthes truncata; assembly: GCA_033996785.1. Classification (NCBI taxonomy): domain Eukaryota; kingdom Viridiplantae; phylum Streptophyta; class Magnoliopsida; order Cucurbitales; family Cucurbitaceae; genus Trichosanthes; species Trichosanthes truncata. The sequence goes on from JAWPNB010000007.1 coordinate 8,535,390, forward strand.
TTGCCAAATCTGATTTTGCAATTGTTTCTGGGCAGAGAATTTATGGAAATACCGGCGTGAACGAAAAAACCCATTATGGAAAATCAAATTGCAGCATGATTTGGTGGAATTGGAGCATGATTTTTGGGCAATCTTCAACCCTAATGAAGGCCTATAAATGGGGAAGAAGAAGAGGAGCTATTAATGGGATTTTGAGGGCAATTTGAAGGATCAATTTTGTGGGTTTTTGGGTTTTAAAAAAGGAAAAAATCTGCATTAAACCCATTCCGAAAATCTTCAATTACAACCCAATTTGGAGGAATTTAAGCACGAAATTTGGGCATTCTTCAACCCGAATGAAGGCCTATAAATGGGGAAGAAGAGGAGGAGCAAAACAAGGCGATTTGGAGGCGAATTTAGGAGTCAAATTTCGTTGGTTTCATTGTTTTAGAACTCTGTTTTTTCTGCAACTTATTTTTCTGTTTTTAGCCAAGGATTTCAACTTCAATTTCATTTTTTCTTCAAATTCTACTTGTATTATGGAGAGTATAATTGTTGTTCTTCCTTTCGATTTCTTCTTGTATTCATTTTAAGTTTTAATTCAATCTCAATTTCGTGGGTTTTTGTCAAACTTTTCCTCTGTTTTCTATTTTTCTTTTCCTTTCTCTATTCTTCACCAAGGGCTGCTGCTATGTCAAGTTTATTTTTGCTTAAAGTGTTCTGTTTTTACTCTATTATGATGGTATTTATGTTGGTTCCATTTTTGCTTCAATTGTTATTTCGGGGATTTATTTTTTTGATGTTCATGGTTTAGTTTTTAGTTTGTTTGATTCAGTTTTGGATGGAAAAATGCATTAATTTCCTTTAAATCTTTGTTGAATTTAGCATATTAATATATTCTTCTAATATGAATTCTTCCTTAAAATTTAGTTGTAGAATTTTTATTTTCAATTTGAGCTAAACTTCTTAGGGGGTTCAAGAATGTGAATTCCCTAAGAAGTAATTGTAGCCAAAATTTCAATAAAAACCAAGCCTACATCTTAATTGTTTGCTTGTGTTGAATAAATTTTCGTTGAGATCCTAGTTTGATCAACTAGGGTAGCAACTCAAGCTTAGATCTAATACCGACGGGGTTAGTGACAAGCGGATTTCACACAAGTGATGGAGAAAAAGAGCTTAGACATAAGCCAATTCCTTACCCTAGACATAGGGATTAAGGACTCCAAAACCCATAAAATTGTGAGCAAAATTATCTAAGATAGAGGGACTATAGACATATAGGTCTCTCACTTAGCCTCCTAAAAACCTAAATTCAAGGTAAATAGGAGATGCAATTTTGGTTTACAATTGAGTGTGGAGTAGGTTGGAATTGCATTTTTGGCTTGCAATTACAACTTAGGTCAATGACATTCTTGAGCCCCATCTTCATCTAGAATTCATTTTGCAATTTCATTTTCTAAGTCTTTTTAGTTATTCCAATATTGCCAATTTTAGATTCTGCAATTTAATTCTGCAATTTTTAGTTATTTCGCTGATTGCCATTTTAGATTCTGCAATTTAATTCTGCAATTACTGTTCTTTCGATTATTGCCATTTCTAGATTCTGCAATTCAATTCTGCAATTTTTCTTTATTTCCATTATTTCCATTATTGCCATTTCTTGATTTTGCAATTAGATTCTGCAATTTTTCTTTTTATCAACACACCATCCCAACATTATTTTTGCAATTTAGTTTTCCATTTGCAATTTTCCTTACACTTTTGCTTTACAATATTTTTGTTACTCCGTTCCCTGTGGAATTCGATACTTGGTACTCAGATATCATTTTATATTACTTCGATCGCGTGCGCTTGCGTGTAATAGCCGATCAAGTTGGCCCCAAGTCTGGTTTTGGAATGACATATCAGGCTTACTGGACTGATTTTTTGACTTTCTAATATTTATAAGAAAAAGATTTGGGGTTGGTCCCAAGTCTGGTTTTGGAATGACTTATCAAGCTTATTGGACTGATTTTTTGGCTTTCCAATATTTATAAGAAAAAGATTTGGGATTGGCCCTAAATCTGGTTTTGGAATGACTTATCAGGCGTACTGGACTGATTTTTTGACTTTCCAATATTTATAAGAAAAAGATTTGGGGTTGGCCCCAAGTTTGGTTTTGGAATGACTTATTAGGCCTATTGGACTGATTTTTTGGCTTTCCAATATTTATAAGAAAAAGATTTGGGATTGGCCACAAGTCTGATTTTGGAATGACCTATCAAGCTTACTGGACTGATTTTTTTACTTTCAAGTATTTATAAGAAAAAGATTTGGGGTTGGCCCCAAGTCTGGTTTTGGAATGACTTATTAGGCCTACTTGACTGATTTTTTGGCTTTCCAATATTTATAAGAAAAATATTTGGGGTTGGCCCACAGTCTGGTTTTGAAATGACCTATCAGGCCCACTAGACTGTTTTCTTTTTTTTTTTTTTGGGTTTTCAATATTTATAAGAAAAAGATTTGGGGTTGGCCCCAAGTCCGATTATGGAATGACCTATCAGGCCCATTGAGCTAATTTTTTGGCTTTCCAATATTTATAAAAATTCCTAGGGTTGACCCCAGATTAAATTATGACTATCGAGATTTGTCTCGAATATTAAGTCATGCTTGGACCAATTAACCAAGCCCCTTTTGAGGGCCCAATTAACCACCTCCAAGATTTGCGTCATCCGCATTTAAGGGGAGTTTTGCTCAATTGGGACCCATCGTGAGGCATACCTCATATTTTTTGACTGCCAAGAGTAGTTAACCAACCCCTTTTGGGATCAAGCAACTCTTAAGACCAAGGTTCGGCCTACGTCAACATGGCAGGGCTGCCACTGCAACCTGTCGTCTGCCATTCTACCGTTACTGACACCGTTAGCCGAACCTGCCATGTGCAGGTCGACTCAGCTGATTTTTTTTTTAATTCAAACTTTGAATTTCAAAATTTGAATTTTTGGGTTGGAATTCTTTTCACACTCCATTCTCCTCTTCTTCCAAATTTCTCATAGGTAAGATTGAACCAGCTTTCTTCTTCTTCTTCTTCTTTTTTTATTTTTTTTTATTTTTTATTTTTTATTATTTTATTTTTTTATAATGTCTAGTGAAGAAGATAGTAGCTCTTATAGAACTTCATGTGAGGAAGATGGATTTTTTTCAAATCAAAAGGGTTCTTCCACCTCTTTCTATGAGCCACATTCTTCTCCACATAATTCTGAAGAAGAGCTCAGTGTTCCCAGTAGGGGTTTGCCATCCTCGGTGACCACAACTCAACTTAGTAGGCTTCGGTACGAGTATGACATCCCTGAGAATGTTCACATGAGGGTTTCTGGTCCTGATGACAGAATTGACAATCCTCCTCCTGGCAAAGTTTCTTTTTACTTAAGCATGTTTTGTTTTGGTGTTCTTCTTCCCCTTCCTCTATTTCTTCAATTTTTTTTAAACTTTAGTCCAACTTGCTCCGGCACAAATTCTTCCAAAGAATACGGGGATGGATCACCTATAGGCATCCAAACTTTTTTTTATCTCTTCACCAAATAACTCACAGTCCCTCATATGGTGGTTATTTTTACTATGGCTAGAGATTGGACACTTATTAGTGGTCCTTCTTCAGTCACAAAATGGAAAAAGCAATGATTTTTTGTTAGTGGAGATTGGTTGGTTCTTAATTTTACTGGTCATTCTTATGCGGTTCCACCGAGTTTCAGGGAATATGGTTAGTATTCTTTTTTTTCTTTTTCTCATTTAGGACCACTCTTGGCTTACGTGCTTACTAATTCCTTCTTGTGCTTGTCTATTTCAATTCCTCTTCACTTCGAACGCAGTAGAGCTACTGATAGGTTTGCAAAGGCCGTTGGGAGATTGGATTCTAAACTTCGCTTTGGCTTGAATTTTGTCACTCAAGATAATCTTATTTTCCTCGGTCTTGCATCTCCTATTTCTACTTCGATAAGGGGGTCACAGTGGTCAGCTTTTGATTTCAAAACCATTTTCTGCTCGAGTCAGCTTGAGTTGGCTTTTTTTTTTTTAAATCCTTTTTTTTTATGTTCATGAATGGCTAGACATGTTCCTTCTATTTTTGAACTCAGAAGAAAAAGTGCTAGACTAGCTAGTGAATCCTCTAGAGCCGCCGATGTGTAACCTAACCTGACTAAAGATGAGGTGATTCCTATGAGACCTCCAAGGATGCCTCGAGGTAACTGTCGGGAAACACGATCCCAAAATGAACCATCTTCATGTCAGGGTAGGGGCGTTAATCCTCAAGCACATCTACCAGAATCCGTGCCTTTGTTCCTTCTGAGGATTATCTTGAGTCACTAATGAAGTTGAGTGGTTGAGTCAGAGTTTTCCCCTATGGCAAGGCATTAGGGATAGCTTTATTGGAGGGGAATTTGGTGCTTCTGACCCTTCAGAGGGTATTACACATGCCCTCTATCATATTCATGAGATAAATTTTCTTTCACATATACAAGAAAATGAGGTAAAACCATAAGTAGTATCTTACTTTGCAGTACTTTTCCTTTCAGGCTTTTAGGAAAGTTTCTATTTCCTCACTTAGCATGGCCAACTACATCACTCATCTCCAACAAAACCTTGTCCCTCGGATTGAGTTGATGCAAGCTCAACTTAGTATGAACCATGATAATCATCTTTTGACTGGGGCTCGAGCTGAGCTAACAACTATCAAATCTAGTTTTGAGGTTCAGATTTCTGAGTTTAAGGGTCGGTTAGCTACTTTTGAAGGACACTTGAGTGATGCTGGATATTTGACCAATGTGTTCAAGCAGACACAAGAGTATTTTAATATGTAGAATGAGATAATGGATGATGGAGTAGTTTGGTCGGCTGAGGAAGCATCTACACAATATCCTGACCATAATTATGACTTCCTGAAAAGTCGCTTTGTATTTGTTCGAGATAATCCAAATACATTTCCAGGAAGTTCTAATGCTGGTCCCTCAAGCACTGAAGGTCAAGATATGGAGACTAATCAAGCTCAAAATGATGAATGATCTGCTTTCTCTATTTCCTATCTTCTCTTCTGCTTTTCTTATGTCTCTATGTTTACTTTGAATATTCCAATGAAGAACTTCATGTATTATCATTATTAAACAATTAATGAATTTAAGTATGTTTTTGGAATACCTGACTTGCATAATTGATACGACCTTGCATTGATTCAGCTTGGGGGAAACTCACCTTAGCTCGGCCAATTTCACCTTGGCTAATCTAGGCTTAGTTCGACTCTGCTGGGCTTGACTTAGCTCAGTCAGCTTTCAGTATTCATCTTCTTGTTTTATCATATGTGTTTACTTTTTGTTTAATAGGGAGGCATATCCCCTTTGTTTGCTTTTTCTTTAATAGGGAGGCATATCCCCTTTGTTTATTTTGTTTAATAAGGAGGCATATCCTCTATCAAGCCCCCTACTCAAGAAAAATTTTTGCTTTGAAAGAGATTTTACTTGAGTACAGATGGATGTGCCAAAATAGAAGCTAAAGTTTATTATTTTAATGAGATACTTGGTAAACTTCCATATAAAAGCAAATCTATCTTTAAAAAAAATTCTAACCTATTCAGCAAGTTTTCATTTACTTTGTAGAACTTAATTACAAGGAAGAAAAAAGAAAGCAACATTCAAAATTGAAGAAAAAAGAAAGTGGCTAAGGCTCGGCTCGGGCTCGGTTTGGATCGACTTGGGCTTGGCCATATTACACTGTTCAAGTTTTGTCCAAGAAATCTTGTCTTGGTTTAGCTTCCTTTAGAGTTGTGCAATAGCATTCCCTTGATGCTTTTTGCTCTCATTTGACCATTCCTACTCCAACTGGGGTTGGAAATTTCATTACTTGGTGATAAGTTGATGGTAGTGCTTTCAACTCATGCAACGTCGGTCTTCCTATGATGGCATTATATTCAGAAGTGCAGTTCACAATTAAGAAGTTTATCATCTTTGTTACTGAGTTATGGTTTTCTCCAAAGGTCACAGGCAAATCAATGTTTTCCTCAAGGTTAACCCTTTCTCCTCCAAATCCCATTAATGGTGTTGGACTACTTCTTAATTGTTCTTTGCCTATTTTCATAGCATTGAAAGCGGCTAAAGATAGGACATCTATTGAACTACCTCCATTAATCAAAATACGATATACCTTGACATTTGCAATAGTTAATGCAACTACCAAGGCATCATTGTGTGGTTGGTGGAGATTTTGTGCTTCAACTTCTATGAACTCTAAATTTTTATCTGAGTTGGCTCTTTTTTTTCCCCAAAGATTGTATAAATCCTCGATTCTTGAGTCCATTGACCACATCCATTAACGCAAATCCATCGGTATAGCCTTCAACTTGTAGGGCTTCACTATTAAAACGAGTTATGTATTCGCGTAAGGTTTCTTTCAATCCTTGTTTAATAGTTAGCAAGTGAGTTGTAGGCTTCTTCTAGTTTCTCCCTCCTAGGAATTGTGTCACAAACGCTCGAGCCAATTCTCTGAAAAATCCAATTGATTTCCTTTTAAGCTTAAGGTACCAATCCATTGCTACTCCTATGAGGGTAAAAGAGAAAGCCCTGCATTTGATGGCATCTTGCACTCCATGGAGTTCCATCCATGATCGATATGTGTTCAGATGTTCTATGGGATATCTGTTACGGTCATAGGGCTTGATCGATGGAACCTTAAAATTTGGTGGTAGTTGTACCTCCATTATGCTGTCAGTGAATGGAGAATCTACATGTTCTAACAAAGCATCAAGATCAAAGCCAACATCTTTTACTTTTTACATGTTGCGACCTATCTCACTTTTGTAATTGAAGGGAATAATCTAATTAAACCTAAGCGGAAGCGTAGGAATCGGTTTGAGTTTATTTAGAATTAAATAATAATATTATGGTTCAGCAAAACATACCTTGAAAATAATATTATGGAGAATATTCTGACGAATCTTTATCTCTTCCATAAAGTCGTCCTAGCTATGACTCGAACACAAGACTAAGGCTTGTGGGAGCTTTTGAAAGAAAAATCACAATGGATTGGAGAGGAAGAGGTTTAGAGAGAATTCTCTAATTCTCACTATTGAGGAGATGTGTGTTGTATGAAGAATGCGCAATGGCCCACCCCTAAGGTCCTATTTATAGTAGTCTAGGGAAGATAATATACTTTAATATCTAATATATTAAAATATATTTATCTAACCAATTTGAATCTTATTCAAACCTTTTAAAATTCTCCTATGACATTTATTTCCTAATTTGAATCTTATTCAAATTTAATAAATATCTTTTTCTTTAATGTATCAAATACAATAAATATATTTTCCTATTTTATATATAATATATCTAATATATTAAATATTAATTTGAACACTTCAAATTAAATATTAATTTGAACATTTCAAATTTTTCTTTCAACTAAATTGATCTTTTAGTGTTACTACGAGCTAGGAAGGGGACCTTATGGACCTACAGATTATGAGCTCCAATGATACAAATTAATTAATTAATTTTCATTCATTAACTATAGGTCACTCTACTATAGACCTAGAGTTGCACTCTTATGCACTGTAGGACAAGTTTCGTCCATTGATATAATCATTACATGCAAGTCGATCCTTCATGAGTTGTTCGTAATTACAGTTGGGTCAAAAGTTTGTTTTACCACTAAAATTACACCTTAAGTACCACTGATTCTCTAATGAACAATTTATTTATGATCCAACCATAAACTAAGTCCCTCTCGGGCAATTGAGAGGGTGGGGCCCCATTGTTCAAGTCCCGAAATCAGCACTTAAGGGAACTACTCATCTACTTGCCCTATAAGGGAATGAGTGAATTCCATGTTGTGAGATTATGTTCTCAGCTCCCTATTTGGTTATGTCCCCATAATGGTAGGCATATTGAATTGGCTATAAAAGCCACTCTCACCCATGCAAATCAAAGGACAAGCCCTCACAGGCAGAAGTTCATAACTCACTCAGGATTAAGATCGAGTCGCATATGATCATCCTGATGAAATATTAATCTTCTCAATTAACGGATTTATAAAGAGAGATTAAATATTTCGTAGTCCAGTCTTATACAAACTCATTGTATAAGATACCCCACTGACATTTCTCTACATGAATGATTTGGATCAAATCATTTGTAACTATTACAAAGTGTGCCGTATCAATAGTGTTACCAGGAGAAGGCACCCAACCTTATCCATATACTATGACTCTTTAGGTTGGCTGCATTATCCTAGTAACACTATTGATACGACCCACTTTGTAATAGTTACAAATGATTTGATCCAAATCATTCATGTGGAGACATGTGAGTGTGGGTATCTTATACAATGAGTTTGTATAAAACTGGACCACGAAATATTCAATCTCTATTTATAAATCCGTTAATTGAGAATATTGATATTTCATCAGGATAATCATATGCGACTCGATCTTAATCCTGAGTGAGTTATGAACTCCTGCCTGTGAGGGCTTGTCCTTTGATTTGCATGGGTGAGAGTGACTTTTGTAGCCGATTCAATATGCCTACCATTTTGGGGACTTGACCAAATAGGGAGCTTGGAACATAATCTCACAATATGGAATTCACTCTTTCCCATATAGGGTAAGTAGATGAGTAGTTCCCTTAAGTGTTGATTTCGGGACTTGAACAATGGGGCCCCACCCTCTCATTGGCCCGAGAGGGACTTAGTTTATAATTAGATTATAAACAGATTGTTCATTAGAGGATCAATGGTACGTAAGGTGCAAGATGTAATTATAGGGGTAAAACAGACTTTTGACCCAGCTGTAATTACGAAGAACTCGTGAAGGATCGATTTGCAAGTAATGATTATATCTATGGACACAACTTGTCCTACAATTCATAAGAGTGCAACTCTAAGTCTATAGTGGAGTGACCTATAGTTAATGAATGAAAATTAATTAATTAAAGAGTTTAATTAATTAATTTTGTATCATTGGAGCATATAATCTGTAGGTCCAAAGGTTCCCTTGCTAGCTCATAGTAACACTAAAAGATCAATTTAGTTGAAAAAAAATTTTGAAATGTTTAAATTAATATAAATTTGAAGTGTTCAAATTAATATTTAATATATTAGATATATTAAATATAAAAGAGGAACATATATTTATTGTATTTGATACATTAAATATTAAATTTTGAAATGATCAAGTTTAATATTTCATTTGAAGTGTTCAAATTAATATTTAATATATTAGATATATTAAATATAAAAGAGGAAAATATATGTATTGTATTTGATACATTAAATATTAAAATAATTAATGTATATTTGATACATTAAATAAAAGATATTTATTAAATTTGAATTGGATTCAAATTAGGAAATAGATGTCGTAGGAGAATTTTAAAGGTTTGAATAAGATTCAAATTGGTTAGATAAATATATTTTAATATATTAGATATTAAAATATATTATTTAATTATCTTCCCTAGACCACTATAAATAGGACCCTAGGGGTGAGCCATTGTGCATTCTTCACATAACACATCTCCTTAATAGAGAGAATTAGAGAATTCTCTCTAGACCTCTTCCTCTTTATCAAACCTTATAATCACATATCTAATGGTAAAATTCATTTCATAAATGAACATTTACTATTTCGCCAACTTCTTACTTTTGATCTTTGAAAATAAACATATCTTATTGATTTGTGTAGATGCATTATCTAAGATTTCTTTTCATAAAAGAAATCTAAACATTCATTTTTTTTTATATCACATATGCAACAATGAATTAAATAATGCTTACAGATTTCAGTATGGCAACAAGTTAGAAAATTTACTCGCAGTCTACTTTCTCCTATGAGGTTTAACCATTTGCCATTAGTCTCACTTTGCAGGTAATAAGTCTTCAACTTTGTCATCTAACATGATCATTTGAGCTTCAATTAAGTGCTTGTAAAGGTTGAGTCATCTCACAACTCTTCCGCTATAATGAGGCTTATCCAATTCATGACTAGGATCCATTTGACTTTCAAATATAATTAAATTGTTTACAACTTTTGTTAACTATTTAGTGGCTTCACTTGGAACCAATTTATTAACATTATCTCACCTTATTAAAGGTTTGTAGTCTTTTATTTGACATTTCTTATAAAAATGATATTTGTCATACAAATACCGTATTCGTTTTACTTTTAGGACTACATAAAAGACCACTTTCTACTCCTTAGGGGTGACCTACACTTAGGCTTATCTTTGAACATATACAAGCTTTTTAGGCTTGTGTTCAGCATGTGAGCTTAACATTCCCAAATGGTGAAGTGTTGTAAACCATCTTTATTACTCTTCTATAATCTTTAAAATTGTCTCGTAGACACTTTTAGAGGGAATCATGTTCACCATGCAATCTCTATTGCATTTTCTAATAGGAGTATGGTAATGGTGTGTAACTCATTACTGATGTGACCATGTCTAACAAGATTCTGTTTCTCCTCTTGCAGCACAATTTCATAAAATTGCACTTGGCATTAAGATAATTGGGATAAAAACCCATTTTCTATCAATTAGTTTTAATACGTAAGGTTTCTGTACTTTCTATTATGATCTGATCATAATATCTTGATAGATTTAATTACCTAATCGATTTTTTAACTTTAGTCTTAATTTTCTTGAACATTTCAAAAATTCAGACTTATGTTGTATTAGGTAAAGATACTTGTACCTTGAATGATCATCAATTAGAGTGATGAAATATTCATGACTTTATTTGACCTTTACATTCATCAGACCACTTGGGTCAGAATGTGTAAGCCCAAAGTATTCTTTAGCGTTCTAGCCCTATCTAATAAAGACCCAATGTTTATCTTGCATGAAAGACAAGATCTACAGACAGGTAAAGTAATTAACTAACTTTTTAGAGAATTACCTCTTATCAGTCTTTTCATTCTATTCAAGTTGATGTTAATCAACCTTAACAACCAAAGTCAAGTATCATCTTTTAGAAGAAAACAATGCTTTCTATTTTGAATTATATAATCCTGAATATCCAGTATTTTGTAGTATAGTATATGCCAACATTTTTAACATATACAAATTGTTCTTATTTTCTGCTGAATGTATTTTCAAACAATTTTGAAAATATAAACTTTCATACTTCAAAGTAATTCATACTATATGAACATTTTTGTAATAAAGTTTGAGAAATTGAATTTCTCTTATGGTTACTAAAAACACCATATTCAACATTATGTAACAATTTTTACTTAATGATATCTTAATGTCTCCACTACAAGAATTTTGCCATTTTCCGACGTTATTTATCCCGACGCTTTAAAAACGGTCGGGAAAAAGTGGCAATGCCGACGGTTTTGAAAATGGTCGGCAAAAGTGAAGAGAAATGCCGACCGTTTTGAAAACGGTAGGCAAAAGTGGGAGAAATGCTGACGGTTTTGAAAACGGTCGGCAAAAGTGAAGAGAAATGCCGACCGTTTTCAAAACGGTCGGAAAAAGTGGGAGAAATGCCGACGGTTTTGAAAATGGTCGGCATTTCCCCCACTTTTTCCGACCGTTTTGAAAACGGTCGGCATTTCTCTTCACTTTTGCCGACCGTTTTGAAAACGGTCGGCATTTCTCTTTACTTTTGCCGACCGTTTTCAAAACCGTCGGCATTTCTCTTCACTTTTGCCGACCATTTTCAAAACCATCGGCATTTCTCCAACTTTTACCGACCGTTTTTCAAAACCGTCGGCATTTCTCCAACTTTTGCCGACCATTTTTTAAAACCGTCGGCATTTCTCCCACCTTTGCCGACCGTTTTTTAAAACCGTCGGCATTTCCTCATTAATGGGGCTCGAAAATGAGCCCCCTTTTCCCTCCCATTTCCGAGGCTTTTCCCCCCATTTTCCATCTTCTTCCCCCCATTTTCCCTCTCCTTCCAAAAATTTCCCCCCTTTCTCCTAACCCTTTCATCTTCTCCTCTTCCTTCCCTTCTCTCCCATCCACCCACCCACCCTCTCACCGACCGCCGCCCCCTTCCTTTTTCTCCTCTCCGTTTCCTTCTCTCCCACCCACGCCCCCACATCCCGCCGACACACTACCACTCACCATTTTCTTTGATTTTGGTAAGATTGTAAAGTTTTTTTTTTTTGAGTAGTTAATATACTTAGATTCAAGATTATTTTGCAAATCTATTTAGGTTTATTGTATTTTGGTTTGTATAATCTCATATTTGCGAGTTCGAACACTTGGAACTTGAACCAACAAAGTTTCTAACTTCTTTGGTGAACAAAGTATGTAGAAATCCCCTTTTAAATCTTTTCAAAGTCAAAGAAAGTATGTTATGTCATTTTCTAACATTTGAGAAGTCTTTTTTTTTTTTTTTGTAGTTTCAAAATCATTCGAACACTTTTGCTAATATTTCGAACACTTTTAACCAAAGATTAAGTGTGTTTTGGTAAATTTTAGGTGATAAATCTATGTTTAGGCTTTTTAGAACATAGTTAAAATAGTTTAAATTGGTATCTAACCTTTGAATTCTTTTGTTTTAGGATTTGGTTTCGTCTCGAAGTGTTGAAAAAATTTTAAGGTAGGTTTGGGTTGATTTCAAATACAGTTAAAATAGTTTAAATTGATATTTAAACTTTGGAACTCTTCCTTTCTATTCTCTATTTTGAATTTGTATTTTATAGTTTATTGTAAATAAGTAGATCTACATATGGTTAATTTGTACTTTAAATTTTATTTTTAGTTATTTTGTAATGTTAATTATTCTTATTCATGGGTATGGAGTTGAACATTACATATGGTTGGTTAGACATTTTACTACTAATTAGGTTTGTTGAGTTATGTAGACAACATAAGTTGGTTAGATTTTTTATGTTGTAGATGAGTTATATAATTATGTTGGTTATATAAGTATGACTTATGTTGATTATATATTTATGTTGGTTATATAATTATGACTCTTATGTTGATTATATATTTATGTTGGTTATCAAGTAAACAACATAAGTTAGTAGATGTGTTGGTTATTATGACCTATGTTCGTTAGACTTTTTTTATGTTCGTTATCAAGTAATTAAACATGATAAATTCTAGATGAATTATATAATTATGTTGGTTATATAATTATGACTTAGGTTGGTTAGACTTTTTATGTTGTTTATTTAAATTTTGAAGATAAGTAGAAATTCAAATGAGTTCTATTCATTTTGACTAAATTATATATGCTTTAAAATAGGGCATTTCTGTTGAAGGATTAAAACAAAGTCTTCAAACGGACTACATATTCAAGGTCAATTCTCATCCTCTCAAGCTTGCTTTTACCTAGTCTATACTTTTCCTACTTTTTTAGTTTAATTGTAACAATTTTATGTTGTTTACATTTACCTAGCTTATACTTTTCACACTTTTATTTTCATACATATACTTTTCATACTTAAGTTTTGCTTTTGATAAGTAGAAATTGAAATGAAAATTCTAATAGGTAGCTACTTGATAAGTAGACTTGTGTAGCCTCCGAGCAATGCTTACACAATTCATCCACTTACAAGGATCATCTAAATAGGTATGATCTCTCTACAACTAATTTGTGTATGGCTATCATGCAGTAAAGGTAGCCAATGATTTGAGCATTGGGGGGGGGGGGGGGGGGGGGGGGTTAGTATGCTTTGATATTTAATTGAGATACTTTATACATAGTAAGACAAATTGTGTATGGCTATCCTGCAGTAAAGGTAGCCAATAATTTGAGTTTAATTGGTTTGTATGTATGTTCATGATATAGTTGAGTTTTAGATGCTATGTTTTGGTTAAATAGTTGCTTATTATGTTTAGTAACTTTTGATTTACTTGGTAAAGTTAGTTTATTTGGTAAAAATTTGATTGTTTGAGTTCGCAACGAATGATTATTTGGTTTCTTTGAGCTTATGTTCATGATGGTTGAGTTTTAGATGCTATGCATGTGTATTGAGAAGTTTAGTCAAAACTCATATATATGTTTTGTAACTTTTTTGACAAAGTAAAGTTAAGTTTTAAGTGTGTTTGTAATTTTTGTTTTGTAAAAGTTACTTATAATTTTGTAACTTTGGTTTTAGTTGGTTATAAATTTGATGTGTTGATTATTTGGTTTCTTTGAGCTTATGTTCATGAAGTGGGAGTTTTAGATGCTATGTATGTCTATTGAGAAGTTTTAGGTAATACTCATACTTTTTGATAAGTCCAAGTTAAGTTTTAAGTGTGTTTGTAATTTTTGTTTTGAAAAAGTTACTTGTAATTTTGTAACTTTGGTTTTAGTTGGTTATAAATTTGAAGTGTTGATTATTTGGTTTCTTTGAGCTTATGTTCATGAAGTGGGAGTTTTAGATGCTATGTATGTCTATTGAGAAGTTTTAGGTAATACTCATACTTTTTGATAAGTCTAAGTTAAGTTTTAAGTGTGTTTGTAATTTTTGTTTTGAAAAAGTTACTTGTAATTTGATGAGTTTATTATTAGTATACTTAGTAAGTTAGATTAATTTTGTTGTTTTGATCGTTTTACTTCGTTATATTCATAGGTTTTGTAACTTTAGAAGTTAGTAGAAAGTTTTGATTGTTTTTGTTAAATTATATTAGTATTAGGTCTATATGTTAAATTATATGTAAATGTGTTTGTGCTTTTGGTTTAGAAAAAGTAACTTATATAGTTCTGTAATTTGGTTTACTTAGTAAACTTAGATGAACTTGGTTGCTTTCTCAAATTTGGTGTTTTGCTTATATAGTTTTGTAACTAATTAAATTTTGATACTTTTGAAATATTAGTTTAGTTGTTATGTGTTTATAGTTTTAATCTTATGTTCATGTCTTTGTTTTTCATAGGTGTGTTGAGTCGACATTATTCTGAAAGCAGGACAAAGATTTACCATGAAGGTGATGTGAACTTATATTTATTAAATTTTGTTTCTATATTAGATTTATTTGTGTAAAAGTTTTATTTTTATCTTGTATGAATTTATGAACAACGTGTAATCAAATTTGGTTTAATATAAAATATTATTTGACTTATTTTGTGTACAATTTATTATAAGTACAACATGTTTAAATTATAGTAAAAATCTAGGCAAAAATCTCTTGAAATTAATAAAATATCAAAGATAAAGTAATGCCGACCAAATTTGTGGTTTGGTCGGCCTTTATGGGAATTGCCGACCAAACTTATAATTTGGTCGGCAATTCATGGAATTGCCGACCAAACATAGTTTGGTCTATTTGGTCGGCAAATCCTTGAATTGCCGACCAAATTTGTGGTTTGGTCGGCCTTTATGGGAAATGCCGACCAAATACAATTTGGTCGCAATTCCATGAAGAATTGCCGACCAAACATAGTTTGGTCGGCAAATCCTTTAATTGCCGATTACAAAGTTGCGTCGGCATTTCCTTAGAAATGCCGATGCCACCAAATTTTGGTCGGCAAAAGCTTCCCCGACGGGGATATGCCGACGATCGTCCCGACGCTCTTTTTTCCGTCGGGAAAGGTATTCCCAACGGTTTTGGACTTTTCCCGACCATTTTTAGCGTCGGGAAAACCCAAAATTCTAGTAGAGCTCCCACTACACTAACTGAAATAGGCTTCCTGGTGCTAACTTGTAGAAACTATTCTACATGTTAAGTATTTTCCAAGAATTACATATTAAATGTAATGAATAATAAATCTTGATAGTAGATTTTATATTGACTATCTAGGTGATATTATTTATATTCCACCAAAAATCTAGTAAATCAAATTTACTTTCATTTATATTTTTCTTCCTAGAGGTATTTCAAAAATTCCTCTTATTATAACTGTCCTAGCTAATTTAAGAACTATTTCCTTTTATATAACTTCAATCATTTGGTTTCTTTGCTTGGATTTTTGTAATACTTGGTTTTTAGATCATTTAGACAACTTTCTAAATTTAGCTTATGTTGACTTCAACATCTCATATGTTGTTGTCATTTTCTTTATTTTCTAAATTTGACATCTAACATGTCAACTAGGAGAATACGTACATGCTATCTCATTTACTTTTGATTCATTAATCATGTACTTCACGAACAATTAGAATAGCATTAGCAACATGTTTTGAGAACATTTCTCAATAAAGACAAATTCAAAATTTTACACTACCATTATAGTGTTAACGTTATTTTTCCAAGTAATAAAATTTCTCAATTTTGACTTATCAGTAATAAAATTAAAAATTATGAGAGAAACTGACATAATATTTAAATATATATATATAATTTAACATCATGCAAACATCCATTCAATTTTAGCATAGAAATCAAACAATTTGAAAAATGAACCCTATAAATCATTTATAATGCTATGGTACTTTAGTGAGTTAGAACAAGTGCCGCCGTATGGTAGGTCAAATGTTCATTCACTAAACTGAGACAATCTCAACCAAGTATTATACTAGAATAACTCTTATTCCTATAATATTTAATTACCATTAGTTTGGTCAAGGACATTATTAACAACCTTAATAAGCCCTTTGTAAGTGTGACCCATCATTTTAGATCCCGTAGTTTTATCCCAACAAGTGCCGTCGTAGGGTAGGTCAAGTATTGGAAACAAAACTACAATCCTATCCTTCTTAGGAGTTCATCCTGATATTGACCCATGCAAACACCTTCCGTAGGGGGACGGTCCAAAAGC
This sequence comes from Trichosanthes truncata, assembly GCA_033996785.1. Classification (NCBI taxonomy): domain Eukaryota; kingdom Viridiplantae; phylum Streptophyta; class Magnoliopsida; order Cucurbitales; family Cucurbitaceae; genus Trichosanthes; species Trichosanthes truncata. Next base: position 8,552,034 of record JAWPNB010000007.1, read on the forward strand.
CGCCACGAGGCCCCGCATGAATCTCACGATGTAAACCAATGATGGAGACCATAAGATATGTTGACACATTTCCTTCTCCCACTTACTATTTTGAAATAGAGTTTTCTCTTACTTAGACAAATTAGGCTAATCTCATTTATCTAAGTTACTCAATCTACCTTTCATAACTCTTATGTTGTTAGATTGATTTTAATATGAATTACTAAGTTTTTTAAAAAAAAAAAAATAATAATCACATTATGAGTATGCTTAGTGAAGATAAATAAAGTTTGACTAATTCAACTCCCAGGTCGGTTCCCAGTTAGATGTGTTCCCTTTCGATCAGCTTAAATACCCAAATCTAGACAAAATCTTCCATAGACAGAGTTCCCTTATAGTCAATTTTTATTTCAAATTCATTAATATTTAATTAACTATTAATTATTAGATTAATGAACATAAATTTTTTTAATCCTATTAAAAAATGTTTCACTTGGATAGTCTTAAAAATTCATCATTTTAAACCCTTTAAAACAAATTAAAAGATAATCCTAGATATTTTATTCTAATTCTATTAGAACAATAAAAGATAAATTAAATTCAAAACTTAAACTATGGATAATCTTGACCATTTTAAACCATTTAAAACTAAATTAAAAGATTATCCTAAATTCTAACAAATAAAGATATATAAAATTCAAATTTTAAACTATTTCAAGCATGAATTCGAAATATCTTTATTTTAAAGAAAAACCTAATCTCATTAGGATATATCCGGATTTCATTTATGAAAGAAAATATCCTAATTTAATTTTCCAAATATAACAATTATATTCAAAAATATGGAAAATATAAGCATATTAAGAAAATATCTCAATTTTATTAGGAAACAACCTAATCAAAAATTTCAAATATAACAATTATATTAAAAAAAATAGATAAGATGCATGATCATGCTTAACATATGGTGGAATTTTAAATCTAAATGACATACTTTATGCAAATAATTTAAAATATACATCTCATGCATAATTAAATTAAAAATAGCAAAATTGACCTGTATATTTGGCATATTCTAAGAAATTGAAAATAAATTAAATTACAACAATTTAAATCCAAGACATATCTTGATCTTCAATATATTTTCCTTATCTTGTGCCATTCAAATTTAGGATTTAGAAAACTCATGTGATGACGAAAAGTGAACTTCAATGTGGTGAATGTTGTTTAGCAAACATGTACCTTTGCCTTTTAGCTTTGAATTTGTCCCAGCCGCAAAATTTGACAATCAAATTTCATATGTTATATATATATGAAATTATCAATTCAGCCGTAATTTTTGACCATCAGAAGCCATATATATATATATATATATATATATATGAAAGTAGAACTTTCCAGCCGCAAACCTTGACTTCATTGTAATATATGTTGGATTTTATAGTAAATTTTTGTGAAAGAAAGTGTTGGTTTGAAACATAAAAAATGAATTGATGTTTCATTTATGTTGTTGTTACTTGACTTGAAATTCAAAGGTTTTAAAATGGTTTGAAATATCAAAATGTGTTGATGTTTCTTTTACAAATTTAACTTAAAAGTTAAATTTGTGAGTTATGTTTGAATTTTTACAAGTAACTACATAATTGAGTTACTTTTTATGTATGTTTCATATTGTTTATATTAATTTTATTTTTGGAGAGTTACTAAGTTGCTAGTCTATAAATAGTAACTTGTTTATTCATTTGAAGGATCTCATTCCATTTTGGAGTATCTCATTCTAATTGAAGAGTTCTTCTCTCCTCTCTTTTTTCTCTTTAATCTTGAGTCAAGTTGAGAGCAAGTATCCAAGAGTTCTGCTAGATCCGAGTAGTTCAAGGTTGTTGTTCTATCGGAGTTAGTCATTGTATCCTGCTAAGACGACCTCTGTAGCTTGCTTGCAACCCGTGCAGAGCGAATAATTGTCTTCAGGACAACGCTTTGTAAGCGTGCCTGGACTACTTATTATCTTTTATTCTAGAATTTTGAAATTGTTATTACATACAGTGTATGTATTATTATTTATACTGTAATTGTTTGTTGCCAATTAAGTTGTAATCAAATTTGCTAGTGTTACTCATTTCTTATACACAACGAATTATTATTTTCAATAATCTGAAGACAATTATCTGAACTAATGGCTGCAAACTCACCTACTAATGGTACTGTTTCTACCATAATGGGATCGACCATCCTCAAAACTCATGCTGAAAAACCAGAGAAATTCAAGGGAGAATACTTCAAAAGATGGCAATAGAAGATGATCTTTTATCTCACTATGCTGAACCTTGCTCACATCTTGCAAGAAGAATACCCAATTACCCCACCAGAGGTTGTCACTCCTGAAATTGAAGCTACCAAGCAAGCATGGATGCATTCATACTTCTTATGCCGTAATTATATACTTAGTGGTCTTGAAGACACCTTGTATAATGTCTATTGCAATGCCTACAATACTTCACGGCAATTGTGGGAGGCATTATAAAAGAAGTATAAGTTGGAAGATGCTAGTACTAAGAAATTCCTTGTAGGAAAATTCTTAGATTATAAGATGGTTGATGCCAAATTGATAGTTAATCAGATGGAAGAATTGCAAATTATCATTAGTGATTTGCAAAGTGAAGGATTGAACATTAGTGAACCATTCCAAGTTGCTGCTGTGATTGAGAAGTTGCCTCATTCTTAGAAGGACTTCAAATGCTATCTCAAACACAAGCGAAAGGAATTGTCCATGGAGAATCTTGATGTTAAACTCCGCATAGAAGAGGATAATAGAAAAGGAGACAAAGCTCATGTCGCTGAAGCTTCAAGGCGTTCCAAGAAGCAACAATCCCAGAAGAAAAATGTGAATCTTGGACCAAGGAATGAAGTCAACAAGCGCATTCATGGAAACTGTTGGGTTTGTAGTAAGAGTGGCCATACGATTGCAACTTGTCGACACAAAAAGGGACAAAGCTCAAACCATCAAGCCAATATTATGGAAAATGACGATCTAGTTGCTGTCATTTCTGAAGTAAATATGGCTTCTGACACCAAAGGTTGGTGGATTAATACTGGTGCTACTAGGCACATTTGTAAGGACAAGTCATTGTTCACCTCATATGAGAAGCTAGATGGTAGCGAAAAGCTATGCATGGAAAATGCTTCAACTGCCTTTGTGGAAGACAGAGGGAAGATCCTGCTGAAATGGACTTCTGGAAAGATACTTACCTTCAATGATGTGTGGCATGTGCCAGAGATTCGAAAGAATCTAGTGTCATGAACTCTACTTAATAAGAATGGGTTCAAGCTTGTATTTGAGTCAGATAAATTTATTCTGACAAAAGAGGGTATGTATATGGGAAAAGGCTATCTGAATGATGGCATGTTCAAACTGAATGTATTGACACAAATGCCCAAGAATAATAATAACAACTCTTTTGCTTATATTGTTGAGTTGTATGATATATGACATTCTAGGCTGGGGCATGTCAATTATCATTCTTTACATAGAATGGTAAATTTAGGACTATTGCCTAATTTCAACATTGATAATAGACACAAATGTGAAGTTTGTGTTGAATCAAAGTTTGCTAGAAAGTCATTTTCATCTGTGGAAAGAAGTAATGGGGTTCTTGATTTAATCCACAGTGATGTATGTGACATGAAAAGTACCCCTACAAGAGGCGGCAAGAAGTATTTTGTCACATTCATTGATGACTGTAGTAAATATTGTTATGTATATTTATTATATAGTAAAGATGAAATCTTAGATGTTTTTAAAGCATATAAGGCAAAAGTTGAAAATCAACTTGAGAAGAAAGTAAAGGTGCTTAGATCAGATAGATGTGGTGAATATGAATACTCATCACATTATGAATTCTGTGAAGTTAATGGTATAATCCATCAAACTACAGCACCTTATACACCACAGCAAAATGGTGTAGCTGAAAGAAAGAACCGAACTTTAAAGGACATGGTTAATTGCATGTTAAATAGTTCAGGTTTACCCCATAATTTGTGGGGGGAGGCTTTGCTTACAACAAATTTTATTCTAAACAAATTCCACATAAGAAGACTAATAAGTCGCCTTATGAAATGTGGAATAGAAAGTTACCTTCATATAAAATGTTGAAAGCGTGGGGGTGTTTGGCAAAGGTACAAGTTCCTTTACCAAAAAGGACCAAACTAGGACCTAAGACAATTTATTGTGTTTTTATAGGCTATGCAATGCATAGTGCTGCTTATAGATTCTTGGTAATTAAATCAGACATAACTGATATTAACAATAATACTATTATGGAATCTATTGAAGCTGAATTCTTTGAGGATATATTTCCTTTGAAAGAGGAAAGACACAGAAGTAGTGGTGTCAAATGAAATTATGAGGCTAGCTCTTTGAAAGGTCAAGACGATCAGATAATTGAGTCTGTACCTAAAAGAAGCAAAAGAGCTAAGAAAACTACATCCTTTGGACCTAATTTCATAACTTATATGATTGAAGGTGAGCCTCAAACTTTTCAAGAAGCTATGTCATCTCCGGATGCACCTTATTGGAAGAAAGCTATCAATAATGAAATAGAATCCATTTTGCAAAACAATACTTGGGTATTGGTTGATTTACCTCTTGAAAGTAAACCAATTGGAAGTAAATGGATTTTTAAAAGAAAGCTAAAGGCTGATGGCACTATTGTTAAATACAAAGCCCGTATAGTAGCTAAAGGCTTTTGTAAAAAAGAAGAGCTATATTTCTTTTATACCTATTCTCCAGTGACGAGGATTACATCTATAAGGATGTTAATCGCATAAGGATGTTAATCGCAATAGCAGCTTTACAAAATTTGGAAATACACCAAATTGATGTAAAAACTGCATTTTTAAATGGAGATTTAGATGAAGAAATATATATGGAACAACCTGAAGGGTTTGTTGTAAAGGGACTTAAAGATAAAGTTTGCAAACTGGTTAAGTCTCTTTATGAGTTGAAACAAGCACCCAAACAATGACATGAAAAGTTTGATTACACTATGTTATCAAATGGATTCAAGATAAATGAGTGTGATAAATGTGTCTATGTTAAAACCATAGATCAACATTGTGTCATTATTTGCTTGTATGTGGATGATATGTTGATAATAGACACAAATAGAAGTGTCATTGATTCCACTAAAAAGATGTTGAAATCTAACTTTGATATGAAAGACTTTGGTCTTGCTTATGTTATACTTGGAATCCGTATAACAAGAAATTCAAGTGGATACGTACTTTCTCAATCTCACTATATAGAGAAAGTGTTGAGAAAACTTGATCAATTTGAGAGTAAACCAGCTGTTACTCCATTTGATCCAAATTGTAAGTTAAAGAAGAACAATGATGAAGGTGTGTCTTCTCTAGAATACTCTAGAGTTGTTGGTAGCTTAATGTACATAATGAATTGTATAAGACCTGATATTGCCTATTCAGTAGGAAGATTAACTAGATACACCAGCAATCCTAGGCATGATCATTGGAATGCTTTAGTCAAAGTTCTAAGGTACTTGAAGTACACTCTAGACTATGGATTGCATTATACGAGGGGCCCACATGTATTGGAAGGATTTTGTGATGTTAATTAGATTTCTGATAGCATGGAGACTAAATCAACCAGGAGGTATATATTTACCTTAGGTGGAGCAATTGTATCATGGAAATCTTCAAAACAGACGTGTATAGCACGCTCTACCATGGAATCAGAGTTTATAGCTCTTGATAAAGCTGGAGAAAAAGTTGAATGGCTTAGAAATTTTCTTGTAGATATTTCATTATGGTCAAAGCCTGTAAGTGCAATATGTATTTATTGTGAAAGTTTGGCGGCCTTTATGAGGGCCAAGAATAATGTCTACAATGGGAAGTCACGACATATAAGACGTAGACATAATTCAATAAGGCAATTGCTCTCTAATGGAATTATTTCCATTGATTATGTGAAATCAAAAGAGAATATTGCAGATCCTTTAACGAAAGGATTGTCAAGAGAGCAAGTAACATATACATCGAGGGAAATTGGGCTAAAGCCTATGAAATAAATTATTTGATGGTAACCTAACCTAGTTGACTGGAGATCTCAAGATCTAGGTTCAATAGGCAAACTGGTTGGATAATTTATATTGACACACTAAGAAACTTATAGTTTCTTCCCATTTCTATGATGTTGTAGAGTGTGTGATCTGTTGATGATAAGGTCATGTTGATATCTTGTTTACAAGAGGAGTAATGACAGAATACTCTTAATCAATATCACCTATATGAGAGTAGAAGTGGGGTTGCTTTTATGAGGACTTTTAAAATGGCTTATGTTCTCTAAAGCTCTCATGAATTTAGGATTTTATCCAGGACCAAAATGGACACAAACGTATAGAACTCAAAGATACAAGATGAGTTATGTGTGATGTCTATTGTCTCAATTTACTAATAAGAAGGATAGTTCCAGAGCTGATCTCACTATTTCTTCTGTAAGTTTGATGGATATTCACTAAGGAAGCTTCAAGTCCAAAATACACCTATCCTGATGCATAGCTTGTTTATTTGCTCTCAACGATTTTGTTTTGATTTTCAAACTTTCTTTCATGTGGGAGATTGTTGGATTTTATAGTAAAATTTTGTGAAAGAAAGTGTTTGTTTGAAACATAAAAAATGAATTGATGTTTCATTTATGTTGTTGTTACTTGACTTGAAATTCAAAGGTTTCAAAATGATTTGAAACATCAAAAGGTGTTGATGTTTCTTTTACAAATTTAACTTAAAAGTTAAATTTGTGAGTTATGTTTAAATTTTTACAAGTAACTACACAATTGAGTTACTTTTTATGTATGTTTCATATTGTTTATATTAATTTTATTTTTGGAGAGTTACTAAGTTGCTAGTCTATAAATAGCAACTTGTTTCTTCATTTGAAGGATCTCATTCCATTTTGGAGTATCTCATTCTAATTGAAGAGTTCTTTTCTCCTCTCTTTCTTCTTTTTAATCTTGAGTCAAGTTGAGAGCAAGTATCCAAGAGTTCTGCTAGATCCGAGTAGTTCAAGGTTGTTGTTCTATCGGAGTTAGTCGTTGTATCCTGCTAAGACGACCTCTGTAGCTTGCTTGCAACCCGTGCAGAGCGAATAATTGTCTTCAGGACAACGCTTTGTAAGCGTGCCTGGACTACTTATTATCTTTTATTCTAGAATTTTGAAATTGTTATTACATACAGTGTCTGTATTATTATTTACATTGTAATTGTTTGTTGCTAATTAAGTTGTAATATAATTTGCTAGTGTTACTCAGTTCTTATACACAGCGAATTATTATTTCCAACAATATATATATATATTATATTGTGTTTGAGTTTAATTAGAATTAAATAATAATATTATGGTTCAGCAAAATATACCTTGAAAATAATATTATGAACAATATTCTGGCGGATCTTTATCTCTTCCATAAAGTCTTCCTGGTTATGACTCGAACATAAGACCAAGGCTTGCGGGAGCCTCTTGAAAGAAAATTCACAATGGATTAGAGAGGAAGAGGTCTAGAGAGAATTCTCTAATTCTCACTATTGAGGAGATATGTATTGTATGAAGAATGCTCAATGGCTCACCCCTAGGGTCCTATTTATAGTGGTCTAAGGAAGATATTAAAATATATTTATTTAACCAATTTGAATCTTATTCAAACCTTTTAAAATTCTCCTACGACATTTATTTCCTAATTTGAATCTTATTCAAATTTAATAAATATATTTTCTTTAATATATCAAATACAATAAATATATTTTCCTCTTTTATATTTAATATATTAAATATATTAAATATTAATTTGAACACTTCAATTAAAGATTAATTTGAACATTTCAAATTTTTCTTTCAACTAAATTGATCTTTTAGTGTTACTACGAGCTAGCAATGGGACCTTATGGACCTACAGATTATAAGCTCCAATGATACAAAATTAATTAATTAAACTCTTTAATTAATTAATTTTCATTCATTAACTATAGGTCACTCCACTATAGACCTAGAGTTGCCCTCTTATGCACTGTAGGATAAGTTGTATCCATATATATAATCATTACATGCAAGTCGATCCTTCACGAGTTGTTCGTAATTACAGCTGGGTCAAAAGTTCGTTTTACCCCTATAATTACATCTTGCACCTTAACTATAGGTCACTCCACTATAGACCTAGAGTTGTACTATTATGCATTGTAGGATAAGTTGTGTCCATATATATAATCATTACATGTAAGTCAATCCTTCACGAGTTGTTCGTAATTACAGTTGGGTCAAAAATCCATTTTACCCCTATAATTACATCTTGCACCTTAAGTACCACTGATTCTCTTATGAACAATTTATTTATGATCCAACCATAAACTAAGTCCCTTTCGGGCCAGTGAGAGGGTGGGGGCCCATTGTTCAAGTCCGAAAATCAACACTTAAGGGAACTACTCATCTACTTACCATATAAGGGAATGAGTGAATTCCATCTTGTGAGATTATGTTCTCAGCTCTCTATTTGGTCATGTCCCCAAAATGGTAGACATATTGAATCAGCTACAATAGTCACTCTCTCCCATGCAAATCAAATGACAAGCTCTCACAGGCAGGAGTTCATAACTCACTCAAGATTAAAATCGAGTCGCATATGATCATCCTGATGAAATATTAATCTTCTTAATTAACGAATTTATAAAGAGAGATTAAATATTTCGTGGTTCAGTCTTATACAAACTCATTGTATAAGATACCCTCACTCACATGTCTCCACATGAATGATTTGGATCAAATCATTTGTAACTATTACAAAGTAGGCCGTATCAATAGTGTTACCAGGAGAAAGCACCCAACCTTATCCATATACTATGACTCTTTAGGTTATTTCTTAAACACGGTCGTCATGTATGTCAACCACATACTGTTCAAGATTACACTAATAACCTTGGATTTTTCATATAATGGATAATATTATATTGCAAATAAAATAATCAAAATTATTATTAATTATTAAATAATTAATTAATTACGAGGCTTTAGGTATTAAATTGGTTTCAACTGTAACTGTTTTCAACAAACTTCTTCAGAAATGATGTGAAAACAAGCATAATTTTCAAAAATAAAAAACTAATGCCTATCAAATGGTACCTAAATTTTTTCATTTTTTTTCTCGTCTCCAGAGGATCTATCCATTTGGAACGTTATCACTATCAGTACTTTTCCTCTTACCTATCGGCAGTAGACAATCTCTAAAAAAGAAACGATTAATTTTTGAGGTTGAGTAGAATTCTCTAGATATTTTTCTTTTTAATTTTACGAATATACAAGATTTCTTACCCAAAATTAATTTTGTGAAACTATTATCATTTAGAAAACAATAAAAATTAAATTTGAGATTCACTAGTGTTTCACTTATGATTTTTTTTTAATTCTATAAATATATAAAGTTCTCACGCAAAGAAATTGTAGCCCATGTGGTGAGCTATAGTTTTTTTCTATGAATATTTCTTCCAAGAAGGAAAAAGAAAAAAAGTTGTCACGCAATAGTCAATTTTCATAATTTTAGAGAAAAATATTAGTGTTGTCTTTATATATGTCTCCAAATTATACATGAATTCACAAAAGAAAATAAATGAATGGACGAAATTCTTTTAAATAAATTGAAGATTGAGTAGATTTCTATTTTTAAAACTTATTAATCCATGAAATACACTGAATTTCTCACAAACATCCCACAATAGAGATTAAAAGATTAGTAGCCTGATTTTCTAATATTATTAGGCTGAGGAAAATAATTATGTGAATCCAAAATAAATTTCAATGTTTTTACAAATGTTGTTTATGCTATTCATAATTAGTAATTCATATTTTATTAATAAATATGAGACATTTAAAAGTTAAAAAAAAACAGTTATTTGTAAACCAATAAGATAATTTATTTAAACTCCTTTTAAAGGGTATCGTTTTTCTACACACAAAAGATTCTCTAACGCATTTTGATTTTTGGGTGATACCAATCATACTCTCATATATTTGACAGTGACTTAATTCATCTTATTAAAGAGATATACTTTTAAAAGAAGACGCAACTACTTCACATCGCAATAACATTGTGACAGTTTTGAAAAATTCGAAGATATCCACATTAATTAGATATGAGAAAAATAAATTCGTGATATTTAAGTAAAGACAAGATCTTTAATGGTTATGAAAATCTTTAAGTAAAACAAATTCATGATATTTAAGTAAAGACAATATCTTTAATGGTTATGAATATTTTTTAGTAGAATTCAAAGTCCAAAATGGATTTCAACTGTAGAAGATTATAGCATTGTATAAATAAATTGAGGACCATTGGTCCTAATAGACAGTGTAGATCTTTAAGATTAAGGGGGCCATGAGTCATGACCCCCAAAATTATGGTTTTTATTTAACTTTAGTAGTTTTCTTCACTATTAAATTATAAAATTTACGTTTCTTACCAAAAATAAATATAAAAGATATATCATTTTTTTTACTTCATTTCTAGTTAATGTGGTTTTTATTTAACTCCGCTAGTTTTTTATTCAATATTTTTCATCTATTTTTACATTCTTATATTCCCTCTTCCAAATATCTATTTTAGTTCATAAACTTTATAAATAAAAAAAAACTATGTTGGTTCTCATAATTTATTCTCTACATTCTCATAGTTATTCAATATTTCAGCGTTAATTAATTAATAGATGAATAAAATAGCTTCGGTTAGAATTTATGTCCTAAAGTCTTGTAATTGATATTTTAATATTTAATAATTTTTTGATAATTATTTTAGGTTAAAATACCATTTTGCTCCCTATACTTTGAGTTTAGTTCCATTTTAGTCTCTATACTTTTAAATGTCCAATTTTAGTCCCTGTACTTTTAATAAAACTTAAAATTGGTCTCTATGATAAGTTTGAGGTTAATTTTTATCAAAATTGGATAAATAATAATAATAATTTTAATACAAGAAAAGACACAATGTGAACATACTTCCAAAATTTATATAGGAAAGGCTAATAGAGATTAATTTTTTTTTAAGAAGAATTAACAATAAACTAATAGTAGGGATCAATTTTAAGCTTTATTGAAAGTACAAGAACTAAAATTGGACATTTGAAAGTACATGGACCAAAATAAAACAAAGCTCAAACTACAAGGACCAAAATGGTATTTTAACCATTATTTTATTGTTTTTATTTGCAATTTATAATATCCATTATATATAAAAATCTAAAGTTATTAGTATAATCTTGAACAGTATGTAGTTGACATATGAGAGGATTATGTTCAAGAAATATCTATAATACCAGAACAAGGTTAGGTGTCATTGATACGACCCACTTTGTAATAGTTACAAATGATTTGATCCAAATTGTTCATGTGAATATCATATATTTGTATAAGATTGGATCACGAAATATTTAATCTCTCCATATAAATAAATTATATATTAAATTTGAATAAGATTCAATTGAATAATATATGTTGTAGGAGATATTTAAATGAGATTCAAATATATCAAATATATAATATATTAGATATTATAATTTGAATTTGAATTTGGAAAATATCTTATCCTAAGTTCCTGTATAAATAGGACCATACAAGTTCTCTACAAGAAATAAAACTCTCTAAAATTGTCTTCTCAATTCTCTGTTAGATATTTTGGACTCACTAGAATTATTCTCCATATTTTATCAAGGTATATATTGTTTAACCTATTTTTAGTTTAATTCTAAATAAATTCAAAGAAGATCCAAAATTTAATTTCTAAATTGTTTAGAAACCATATCTTCTGCGGGATAAAATGTTCATTCATATCAATTGATATCAAAGCGATCTTTGAATTTTATTTAAAATTAAAATTTAGTAATGACAAGTATTTTAATTTTTCATATATGTATGTGATATATGTTGGCCTGCAAATTGACTATCTAAACTATTTAACATTAGAATTAAAACTTTTGATCAGAACAATAGTAAAACATAAAAGAGTTAGGATTTCATGTAATTTTATTTTTTTATTATTAAATTGGTTCTATATTACATAAGAACTCGTTGGCCAAAGCATATTCAAAGGTTTCTATTTGAATTATTGAGAACAACTTCGGTATTGAGAGTGATGGCAAATTTTGTTTTTTCTCCTATATGTCGTTTATCTTATGAACATCTTCAATACAATGCAACTTGTGATGAACCAATTCTTGTCCATTCAATCAAGGGCCCCTTTTTTTTTTTTTTTTTTTTTTCATTCAGCGGGCAGAAGGACAATTATCGGTACGGATGTGTCAGGCGTGAACTTCTTCAGTCGATGGTTAAATGTAATGTCGGCGTCAGAATGATCAAATGATACAGCGTAATCGACGTGCGATGAACCTTTCAGCCGCCGGTGAGCGTGCTAGTCATTTATCGGCGAGAATCTGAAAGAAAAAAATAAACGTAACATCTCGCCCTAAACGTCAATTTCCGATTGGAATTTATCAATTTCTTATCAAGAACATCAATTTTTGGCTAGAATTGACCAAAAATTTATGCTTTTCCAACCAAAATTCTAAGTTTTTTTTATGTCCACCCAGAATTTAAGCTTTTTCAATCGAAAAATGTTGTTTCTTACAAGAATTCAAGCTATTCTAGATGGTACTTAGATTTTTTTTTGGAAAATTGTTGTGTTTTGATCGAAAAAATTTTAGATTCATATTCTCAATTTTAGGTATCGTGTTAATGAAATGTTTGGATAGTTAAATGGGGAGTTTTTTTTTTATTAATATTGTAAGTTTGCAAACTTATTATAAAAATATTGCAAGTTTGAAACTATTTTGGAGAATATTGTAGTTTTTAATACGTGTGTCAAGTTGGTGTCGTAGAAGCAGGTTATCTTTTACTCACGTGGTAGAAGGTCGTCTCAGAGACGACATTGCATGTTTTTTTTTTTAGTTTTTAGTTTAAAATTTTGATAATAAAAGTTTGGATTAGTCTGAAGATTATTTATTTAGAAATAAAGGAAAAAATTGCAAAAATCTCTCTAGGAGTTGTTACATTAGTCTAGAGATTATAGACCATTAATTTGATAGGATTTATCAAACACAGAAAAGTAAAACTGCATTTAAAATATAAAATAAAATAAATTAAAGTGCTATACAAATTAGTCTTTTTTGGAGAGAGACATTTACTGGAGGCTCAAAACATTTTGGACTATTTACGACCATTATCCAACCTTTTCTGTTTCCTTTTTACCTCAAACGTAGGGATGACCATTATTTCGAGAGTCGTTGTTAGGAAAAAGCTGCCAAACAACATCAATGGCAGCTGAATCAGAGAAGAAAAATTGAGTAATGGCACATCTCTCAAACCAAATGGACAAAGAATATCTAAATTGACATCTTTTTCACTCTCTCACTTTTTTTGTTCCTTAAATCAAAAACTGGTTTATAAGTACCAATTCTTTTAGATTTGGGAGAAAATCAATTTTTACTCCTAAACTTGTTAAGTTGTATTAATTTTTATCTTAAACTTTCAATATTATCAAAATACACTTCAAATTTAGATGAGTGTTGTAATCTTAATATTTAAACTTGAAAGAGTGTTGTAATTTTTTCCATCTAATAAGTTTTTATTCAAAGAATTGTTTTAAAAAAAAAATTCTCATATACATTTAATGAAGGTTAAAAATAACTTTTGGTCCCTGAACTTTAAAAAAAAAAAGTTACAATTTAATCTATGAACTTTGATTTGTAATGATTTAATCAATGTACTTTCAGTTTTGTAACAATTTAATCCCTATCGTGAAAATTATTGATAAGATTTAATGGAATTTCTTATATGGTATATGAATAAACTAATTTAGGAACCCAATATGTTTATAAGCTACAAAGTCTAAAATGTTAAATAATAAAAATCAACATTTAACTTTGATGATAATTTTCACAACAAGGATTAAATTGTTACAAATTTGAAGGTACAAGGATTAAAGTGTTACATATTAAAGTTCAAAGACTAAATTGTTACAAAATTCAAAGTGCAAGACTAAATTGTTACCTTCATGAATGTTCAGGGACCAAAAGTAAATTTTAACCTTTAATGAATTCTAAAACACATATATAGTACAAAATTGATAGGATTTCAAAGAAAAAAAATGACATAAAAATTAATTTTTTGTTGAAATTTGTTAGTTTTGACAAAATATTTGATGATTGATTTCTACATTGTTTTTTGTTAAAATTAGTAGGTGAATTAGTGAGAATTGAACAAATGATACAAATTAATTGCAACACTTACCCAAGTGTAGGGTCTAATTTGATGAAATTAAAAGTATATGGGGTGAAAATTTATACAACTTGACAAGTTTATGGATGGTTTGATAACCAATTGGCTTTCTATTTTCTGTTTTTATAAAGCATGTGTGTTTGTAAGGTCCCGTTTGATAACCATTTGATTTTTTATTTATGGTTTTTGAAAATTGTGCACAATAAGTTTCATCTTTGTTAACAAAATATTTGAATTTTTAGCCAAATTCCAAAAATAAAAACAAATTTTTAGAAAACTACTTTTTTAATTCAGTTTTCAAAATTTGCTTGGTTTTTAAAACATATATATATAGTAGATATCAAAACAAAGAAATCAATAGGTGAAAGTAGTATTTATAGAGTTAATTTTTAAAAATTAAAAATTAAAAATTAAATAATTATCAAACGAAGCCTAAATAATTCTTTTTTTTTTTATTTAAATAACGTTTTTAAACTTTAGGAAGAAAAGTTGAAAACGATTTCTTTTGATTTTTGGAAACTATTTTTGTCTTTTTATACAGCTAAGGACCGGTGGTGGGTGGGGCGCTCATAAGTCAAAATAAAGGACAACGTGGTGTTCAGTTCTCTGTTATGTGATTTTTTAAAATTTTATTTTCTTATTCAAAAATAGCTTTTTGTATTAGGAACTTTAATATATTATATGAATTTTATTGGAATACGTTATAAGGGGCGTTTGATGTGCAGAGTTGAATTGAGTTGAATTAGGTAGAATTAGTTTGTCAGTGAGTTAAGAAAGTCTGTGTTTGGAGTCCAGAGTTGAGTTGTTAGTGATATCTAATGCAGTTTTTTGTAACTCAAAGTAGACTGATTTTTAACTGCTATTTTTTTTCCTTTATTTTTATTTTTTCCAATCATTCATCTAGAAACATATTTTCCCAACTTTCCAACACTGAATTCAGATATCAATTTAAAAAAAAACAATATATTTCAACATTGATTTTTTTTTTTTTTTAAACATCATTCTTTATCTTTTTTTTTTTTAGAAATTAACTTCTTCCAAACTATAGGCAATACATCCTTGTTTTCTATTTCTGCTACACATTGAACTACTTTCAATTTATAGAAATCAAATGTTATATTCTTTATAACAACAAATAGCAATTGATGAATGGAAAAAAGGCAAGGTACCTATATTTTTTTTTCTTTAAACATATATTGAACTTTTATCAAAATATAGAAATCTAAGGTTTCATTTTCTAAACACACATTGAACTTCTTCGAAACTTACAAATGAGGACCTTATTATGACCTTTTTGAATTACTAATAGAGTCTTCATTGTGAGGGGTTTTTTTTTTAAAAAAAAAAAAAAAAAAAACATTGACCATTACTTTTTTTTTTTTTTTTTTTTGTGCAAAGGAACATTGTTTGTTTACATTTGTTTAAACACATGTACTAAATTGAATATCTTTGGAAAAGAGAATGCAAATATTTTACTTTCTAAAGATGACAAGAAAACGACAATATATTTCAACATTAGTGTCATGTAGGAGTGGAATATTCACAAAATATTAGTAGATCATCAAGGGCCTATTTAAATGATTCACAAAACATAATTATGGTTCATAAAATATAAGTAATGGCCAACAATGGGTCGAGTTCGTAAGTTCGAAGAAAGATTGTTGAAGCAGAGAATTAGACCAACTAAGTACATGTGCATTTCATATTATTTTGGAACCATGGCAATGTCGTCTATCGTTGAAAATTTTTGTCGGCGATAGTTGTCGGAGACGGTCGCAGGTGGTGAACGCCGGTTGCCGGATATGGTCGCCAATGATTTCCCTTGATCATCAGAGAAGGTAGTCAGCAGTGGCCGTCAGTTGCCACATATGGCCATTAGTCGTCGAAGAAGGTCGCCAGTGGTGGCCACCGGTCGTCGAAGAAGATCATCGACAATGGTCACTAGTCGCCAATCGCCAGAGGTGGCCACCAGTAGCCAGAAAAGGTCGCCGACGATGGCCACCGGTAGTTGGAGAAGCAGTAATAAAATATGTTAATATGGTTATTGTACAAGTCGGTAGAGTTAATATCCTAACACTGTAGCAAGTTGGTAGAGTTGAGTTTTTTTATGGGGAGTTAATTTCTCTGTGAGCCAAACAGTGAGTTGGGTTAAAATTCAACTCAACTCAAGTAAGGGGGCCAAATGCCCCCTAATTAATTAAAAACTTATCCTATATTTGATTTTAACAATACATATAAGTAATTAGATATTCAAATAATCCATAGGAAAAAAAAAATTGTTGAGTATTCAGTCGAATAATCTTAAATTTATTTTCCTCTCTCTAAACTTCTCAATTTTAATTATAATTTTTTTCCTTTTCTAACATCTCTTTAAAAATAAAACAAAAATTAGAGAGAGAAATATTGTTTTTTTTAGAGAAATGACCCTATCTTATATTCTCTCTTGAATATATATATATATATATATATATATATATATATATATTGATACATTGAATATATATTATTGTTTTAGAGTGAAAAACGTTCTTGTTAATATTATCTTTTTTTTGCTATATCTTTTCTCTCTTCACCCTAAACCTTAAACCTAATTTTGGGTCTTGCCTTGGTCCCTCATGGCCCGTGTACCCTCGATCCAGCCCAGTTCGATTTTTTCGTTCCCCATTCGAAGTCGAAAACCCACAAAAAACCCTAGGGAGTAAGGTATTTAAGCTCAATCTGGAGGGGAGAGCATGGTAAGTTCATTCCAGCCTACAACACTCTCCTAGAATTCCTAAATTCTCTCAAAACCCTCTCTAACTTAAGCATCGAAGCCTGTGTGGCCTACACCACACAGATGTCCAGGTTTTTCTTGTCTTACAGGTCAAATTTTTCCCCCGAGAATACAAATTCACTGTCGTTGTTGTTGGGAGAGCGACCAAAGTCCCACATCGGCTAGATAAGGGGAAGATCTTGGGTTTATAAATGAGGGACACTATCTCCATTGGTATGAGGCCTTTTGGGTGAAACCAAAAACAAAACCATGAGGGTTGATGCCCAAAGTGGACAATATCATACCAATGTGGAGATCTGTCGATGGTCGTTGTCCCTAACAAGTGGTATCAGAGCTATGCCCTTGAGCCGTGATTGGTAGAATCCTCAATTGTCGAGCAAAGGAGGAGAGTCCCAAAGGGGTAGTCATGGCAGAGATCCGAGGTAGAGAGCTCTATCGGATAGGCGGTGTGCTCCAGTAAAGGAGTTGGCCTAGACTGGCGGTGTGCTCCAGTAAAGGAGTTGGCCAGGATAAAGCTAGACGGATATATGACTATTTGAGGGGCGGCTCGGTGGGTACTTTGTTCAAGGGGAGGATTGTTGGGAGTGTAACCAAAGTCCCACATTGGCTAGATAAGGGGAAGATCTTGGGTTTATAAGTGAGAGACACTATCTTCATTGGTATGAGGCCTTTTGGGTGAAACTAAAAAAAAAACCATGAGGGTTTATGCCCAAAGTGGACAATATCATACCAATGTGGAGATCTGTCGAGGGTCGTTGTTCCTAACAGTTGTCACATGGAGGTTAGGTGAGATTTCTCTTGTCCAAAATTTGGCAACAACAGTTAGCGCCGTCAATGGGGAACGACAACGCTTGCTTGGAAAACCTTTTTGTTTGAGTTCAATCCTCCAAAAAGATGAGTGGAATGCTGGAAAACAAGCATTGGAATGAAGACGGAGATGATTTTTATCAGGATCGTCACCCGAGACACAAGAGAGAGATTTCTCCTCCTCGGCCTCATACTAGCACATGCTGACCAGAGGAGGAGATGACAGAACTGAAGAAGAAGGTCGACAACATGGACAAGTACCTTCTTAAAATTTTGGAAAAGCTTGACAAGTAAGACCTTCAGAAGGAAGCAAAACACGAGGAGGAATCACCTATCGTCCGAGATCCAAGAAAAGGAAAAGCAAAGGTGGTTGAGGGGATGGGAGAGTCAAAATCTCAAACCCAAAAACTAACCGAGAAACTAATCCTTGAAGGAAACGACAAACCACATCAGCCCTTGATAGCACTCAAAAGTGTGATATTTCTAGGTGATAGGACCTATAAAGTCCTATTTAATTACACTTATTTCTTGTTAATTAGAATGATTTTATGTGTTTTATTATTATTTTTTAGGGATTCGAACAATTCACGTGTTTTGAAGAGTTTGCACCATTTCAGAATTAATTCAGACCAAATTGGAGGTGATTCGAGCAACTGAATTTCTATACCAAATTTGACCGGTCATATCATGATATTTCGAGATGAAAATATATTCAAATTTGGTATCAAATCGAAGCTTATTGAATTATCTTTCTAACGGTATAAGACTCATTGCATTCCAATAAGTATTATGAAAGTTATGGAATTTTGAGTGATTACTGCTCCTGCTGGAAAACTGTTGTACCCGAGAATATTTTGTGCCAACTTCCGTTCCCATTATCTTGCTGCTCACGTTTTGGAATATATTCAAATTAGATATAATTTTAAAGATCTCGGAATGATCTTTCCAATCATATAAATATCACGTTGATCCAAGCTTTGGAGAAGAAGTTATGGGCAAAATAATGAAGACTGCGCAATCCAGAAACTTTCCTTATTTGCAACATTCTATGTTTGTTTTAAGAATTTAGGGAAGGATTTTCGAGTTTTAGATGTATTTTCTAGCATTTTACAAGAGAGAACATTATTTAATTTATTTTAATTTATTTTAAATATTATTCCCTAATTGTTTTGGGAAAACATCTTTCTAGAATTTAGGGTTTCTTACTTGTGTAAGTTGTCTACTTAAAGGCTATTTAAGCCTTCTTATGGACAGCAAGGGGGATCTTTTTTTTGGCCCTTTGGCCTAGACGTTTTTAGAGAGTTTTTAGACTCCGTTTCTCTTTTCTCCTTAGACAATAATGGTATCAAATTTTATCACGATGCTCGGCTAAACTTCGCGTTCCCAATTCAGAGGTCGGTTGTAATCAATTGCAATATTGTGAGGTTTGAACCTTAACGTAGTTTTCTTTCAATTGCAAGTGTTCTTTAATTCCCGTGTTAATTTTATAAGTATGTATTTTGATTAAATTGACGCCTTAATCTCTTTACATGCTTTATTGCTAATCACGATCATGATCCGTAATTGTCATGTTGAATGAATCGGTAGCATTAGAATTATCACATGTGTATGTTTGTGGGTTTCCATATTACATGGCTTGCATGTTTAATTCTAGGAATTAAAGGAGCATCTTAATTAGATTAAAGTTATTTCACCTCATTTGTTGTCTTGGTCCTTCCAAAGCACTTAATGCCTTTATCTAAATAATTTGGAGCGGTTTCGTCAAAATTGTTTAGGTAATTAGCATTAACTTGACGTTTGTTAGAGTTAATGACCTTAGGGAATTTGCTACTTTTTGGGGTTTCCTAATAAGTTGACCAAGTGCTTGCATTGTTAAGTTTAAATATTTTGAATGCCTATGATCAATTTTTGCAATTGAGTAGAACCGTACTTTTGGATTGAATTTTGGTAAGATTTGATCTATCTCTATCTTTATTGTTTATGTTTTATTTTATTTATAAAAATACAAAACCCCCCTTTTTAATTGCTTTCTCCTTTGCAAATTTAACTTGAGAAATTAATATTCGGTTCCCTGAGATCGACCCGGTCCACTCAATGCTACAAGTAGCTTAGGATCGGTTTATAAATTGTAATTTGACGAGCCCTCGATAAGCTCGCTTCACTAGGCTTAGATTTGTGTTGGTTTTATATGTTTACAGTGAGCTTTCATGCATTTTTTTATCTATTTTGTAGATTGTGAGCAATTGGAGCTAACCGGGCTTTTTGGAGCATAATTAAAGCTTAAAGACACACTTTGGAGCAAAGAAGATTAGTAGAAGAAGTGTTACAAGTGAGAAAGTCCGAAAGGATAGCGTTGAGACGCTGTCCATAGCGTCTCAACGCTATAAGTGAAGCCTTCCAATCTCGAATTCCCGCAGAAGCAGCGTCGAGACGCTGCTTTATAGCGTGTCGAAGCCAGAAACGTGCGCGCAAGAGAATCTCAACGCTATCCCAAATCTCCGTATTTTTCATGCGAATTAGGGTACAGCGTCGAGACGCTGTCCCGAGGATATAAATACAAAATTATGGTTTCGATTTTGGGGAGCCGTTTTTGAGAGCCTAGAACCCTAATTTCGACAAGGAGCACTGTTTTGGGACCTAGAGAGCACTTTGGAGAGCTAAGGAGGAGACTCAAAGCTTGAGATCGCGGGACATCACGACGGGAACGAGTGTTGGCACCGACGTCCAGTTTTTTTCTCTTTTCCCTTTACTTTGTTTCTTGAACTTTAGGATTTATTGGACTGAATACTGAATGTAATTTTGAGTATCTTAGACTCTTGGATGATTGTACTTTTAAACTTTGTTTGGTTCTTTGAATTGTATTATATCGTAATGCCTTTTATGCATCTCGAATCAATTTTCTAAGCTTTTGGCCATAGCTTTGCATGTTAGGTTAAATTTAACTTGAAAAAGTAAATTTAACTAAAGAACTTAGATGCATGACTAGAATTAATCTATTGCATGAGAATGAATAGGTTAATATTAGAAGCCATTAAAAGAATTTCATAATGCCATGTTTAGGTGTAGAAATAGACCGAGAGGTTGATCTACTACTTATTATGAGTTCAATTGGGCTTGAGAGAGTCAATTGCATATTTTAGTAATTCTTGGCTTAAGGTTGTTGTATATTCTACAATTCTTTAACCAAATTCATAGTTGCACTTCATGTAATGCAATCTTCCCTAGTCTTTCTAAACGGTCTCCAACCTTGTAAATAGTTAATTTAGTTTAATCTTGTTCCAATCTAAAGTTAGGTTCTCTAAATAAAAGTAGGCATGAGTAACTGTGGTACTTAATTAATCTAAGAAATCCAATCCCTGAGATCGACCCTGGCCATTACTACTACAAATTGTAAAGGTCTGGTTAATAATTTTATTTGATAGAGCCTTCGACAAGCTCTTTATCAGCCCTCAGTCAAAAGTAAGGCGAGCAAGAAATGTAAGCTAAAATTTGTTGTGCATGTCGTCTCACATGTTAATGGCCGAGGCCGACCTAATTTTGTTGAAGCGACGATCAATGAGAATACCGACGCCACATCAAACTTACAAAGTCTGGTCAACCTAAAGCAGAAGCTGCAGGCCGAGGCCGAGGTCGACCAGAAACAGGCCGGACCCGAAGAGGTGAAATTGAGGTATGATACACGAACCGAAAGTCCTCCATGGAAGGCAGACATTCTGAAAATCCAAAAGGAGTTTGGAGACTTTCAAGGGAACATTCTCAGAACTCGTGAGATAGAAAGGTGGGATCTCGAAGCTCTCATCGAGCAATTTGACCCCTCTTTCACTGATGAGATCATGAGATAGAAGGTTCCAGAGAAGTTCAAAATGCCGACCATCACTCCATATGATGGCAATTCTGATACCGTAGAACACCTAAACACCTATCGATCCCAGATGGAACTTAATGGAGTTTCAAAGGCAATCAAATGCATGGAATTCTCTTCTACCCTCACAGGACCAGCTAGAGAATGGTACAGAAAGTTGAAGAGAAAGTCTATTGGCTCTTTCAAAGAGTTAGCCAGAGCAATTGTAACGTAATTCTTGGGGGGACGAGACCAACGTAAGCCTCAAATGCGCTTGCTCACAATAAAGCAAGGGCCAAAGGAGAGCTTACGCGATTATGTCTCGCACTTCAACAAGAAAGTCGAAGGATTTACAGACACAACTGCCCTAATCGCCATTGTTGCAGGCTTACAAGATAAAGGTGTGCTCAGATCTATTGGCAAGAAAGAATTGACCTCCTATGTTGAATTCATAACCAGGGCTCAAAAGTATATGAGTGCTGAGGAGTTGATACAATTTAAAGAAGCTACATTTGACGGTGAAAGACGCAACTGACATACAGAGCAAAATAGAGATCAGGACAACAGTTTTGTCAGTTCAAAGAGGATGAGGGTTGAGGAAAGAGGCCAAGGCCAACTAGCACAAAGGTCATCCCCGGTCAATGGTTCGAGAGATATACTTCCACAACTATCCCTCCTGAGCAAATCTTAATGAAAATTCGCCACTTGAATTTGGTAAAGTTTCCTAACAAGATGCGAACTCCAACTAGAAAAAAAAAAACAAAGATAAATATTGTTTATTTCACTGAGATCATGGTCATGCAACTCACAATTGCTATCAGCTACGAGACGAAATAAAAACCCTAATCAAATAAGGGTATCTGAGAGAATACATCAGGGACGAGCAGAGACCTACCAGAGATGGCCGAGGTCGACCCAAAGAAAGCTGAAGCAGACCAGATGAAGAACTCCCACGTGAGATTAGAACCATACTTAGGGACTAGTAGGAGGTGAATCCGGCAGAAAAAGGAAGGTAATTACTCGCGAGGCCAGACACAACCTAGATTATCGAGGTATGTATTTAGTCCATTCTGAAAGTGTGAACCAAGCCTTAGAATTCACAGAGGCTAAAACTAGGGTCATCCATCAGCCCCATAATGATGTTGTGGTAGTTACCCAAACTATAGCCAATGTGAAGGTTCACAGAATCTTCATAGATGGAGAAAGTACAGCTGATGTTCTCTCTCTTATTGCCTTTAAAGCAATGAGGTTGGAGAGTGGGCTACTGAAGGAGAATCTGACTCTCTTGGTTGGATTTGGGGGAGAAAGAGTAACTCCTGAAGGCAGCATAAACTTCCAGTCACCTTTGGGGATGGACTGAATACAACTACTAAGATGATTAACTTCTTGGTAGTAGAGTGCATGCCAGCTTACAATGTCATATTAGGAAGACCAACACTCCATCAACTAAAGGCTATAACTTCCACCTATCATCAGCTACTAAAATTTCCTACTTTGAATGGAGTGAGAATAGTAAGAGGGGAGCAGAAAACTTCAAGGGAGTGTTACTTCACAGCACTCAAAAAGGTCAAAAGATCATGAAACGAGCAGGGAGCATACCTCGGCAAGCCCAAGGCCGAGGCTGACCACACCCCTATGAACTACTTCTCTAGTTAGGGTTACTTTTGTCAACCTCTGCAAGTTCATGTAAGATTCAATTTTTATTAGCAATAAAATTCTATTTTCAAGCTACACATTATGTCACTCAAGCATGATTTTCAGCCAATAAACTTCTACTTGAGTAGGGGCTACTAAGGGAATATGCTTTCCTATTAAACAAAAAGCAAAGAAGCTACGTAGGAGATATGTCTCTCTCTTAAAGAAAAGGCAAAAGCTACTAAAGAGATATGTCTCTCTAATTGAACAAAAGGCAGAATCTACACAACTAGAAAAGTCAGTAACTTGAGGAAAGCCGAGGCCAAGGCCGACCTCATAGGCCGAGGAGATGAAAGTTGCAAGTAAGTGACGTTCTTTGGTTTGATGGTTTGAGTTCGTGAATGAGGAACCAACTCTTTTTATCAATTCATCTTGTTTAGTAAGACTTAAGTATTTTATTTGTCAAAGTTCATCTATTTGAAGTAGAGTTCATTAAAGAGAAACAAGGGCGATGAATAGAAACTAAATTTTCATTGAATACCAAAAGAAAAGTCTTACAACGAGATTGAAAAAAATAAAAGGATAAGCTAAATACAACACATAAATTATGAAAGAAGACTAGCCCTCATTCATGTCTGCTCCTCCACTACCATTAGAGTCATTTGAATAAGGGAAAGCAAATAGATCTTTCTTGAAATAAGCATAATCTTCTCGAACGATCTCACTATTTATGCACTTGTGATGCTTGGAAAAGCGTTTAACAGCCCAGCTAAATCTGCAATCAAAGATCTCATCTTGCATCACAACATATTCCTCCGTCTTCTTGAACTCCTCAGCCATATATTCTGCATTGGTCAGATGGGCTTTGGCTTTATCCAATTGAGTACGAACTGATTGGAGCTCAACCCTTGTAAAATCAAGTTTAATCCTAACCTCAGCCAAGAGATGGTTGGGTTGAATCAAGCTAGCTTGAGCCTGATCTGTTGGAGAGAGAATATCTTCTCAGCCATGGTCATGGTAGACATAGTAAGCCGACCAAAATCCTAAAGACAAAATAATGAAGAAGTCAGGTATAAAAAAGCAAATCCAAGATAACATAAGACAAATAACTACTGAAAGGCTTACATGGCGCAACTCACGAACTCCTTCAACAACAGCCTCCCTAGGATCTTCCATTTTATAACCTGGATGATGGTCATGTCCAACACCCCTCCAGAGCTCAAAACTTCTGCCCAGAATGTCAATCTCATTACATACTGGAGAAAAATCTTCATGAATGGAGAAAATGGGAAGATCAGAAGGAATATCCTCCTCATGAGAGGAATGTACGCCCCTTCTGGTATGGTGAGTACTAACACCATGAGGTCAATGAGGAAGGTTTGAAGTCTCAAATGTAGAAGCGCCTCCTACATCTGAGCTAGAGCCGCCAACCTTTGAGGATCTAGCTCCCATGGTAGCTTTCTTTTTCTTCTTTTGCCGTTGAGCTTCAAACAAATAAGTAGATCGTGGAGACATATCTGAAAAACAGAAGCAACGAAATCATGAGTAACGAAAACACATGAGACAGAAGCTAAAGCAAAGGAACGGAGGTCTGACAAGGGTGGCCGAGGCCAACCACCCTTTCCAACAAAAAAATTAAGAGAGAATTTAGTTCAAAATCCAACCTTCAAGAAGAGGGGGTTGAGTAAACCCAATTCCAATAATATTCTCTTGACTCACAATAGAAAGATCGAGACGAGCTGAAGCTTCCAAACTCCTCACAGCTCTCACAAATGCTCGAGCAGCATTGGAACGACGGAACTAGAAAGAAATTGAAAAAGAGAAGGTATAGTATGGTTACATAAAGGTTTATATAAGCAGTTTCCAAGAAGAACTGGAGAATAAAGA
Organism: Trichosanthes truncata; assembly: GCA_033996785.1. Lineage (NCBI taxonomy): Eukaryota > Viridiplantae > Streptophyta > Magnoliopsida > Cucurbitales > Cucurbitaceae > Trichosanthes > Trichosanthes truncata. The sequence continues at coordinate 8,577,273 of JAWPNB010000007.1, forward strand.
GAGTAACTCACCATAATCCCAAACTTCATGGAAACTGCGTAGGTGGAATTTTGGGGCCCACGAGCTAACCAATTTCCACTCACAAAGAACCATTTATTTTTCCATCCATGAACCAAACTTGGTCCATCAATCATCTTACCACAAGAAAAACTTAGATAATAAAAGAAGCAACCATAAAGGAGTTATGGCTTAAAATGTAGAGAGATATAAAAACATGTGGTGTGAATGGATTACCATCGCCATATGTTGTCCATAATACATAACAGCCTATGAGATAACTCCAGCTATTTAGGACAAGTTGAGCAGGAGCCAACCCAACCAACATCAAAAAGCTTTGTAAAAATAAAGTCAAGGGAAGACGAACTCCAAATTTAAACATAGAAGAATAAAAGGCAACTTCTCCAAGAGGAGGATCCTCGATACGATCATCAGGTCCAAGAACTCTTAATTGTACATCGAAGGGAATATCATACTTGTACTGCAGTTGCTCAAGATGAGCCTCGGTCACCAAGGATGATATAGCCTCAGAATATACAGAAGGCTCGCTGAAAAGATGATCAGAAGATGATTGAGCCTCATACTAACTGGTACTAAGAGACTCATCACTAAAGGAAGACCCCTCAACCCCAGGAGAAGTAGCAGAGCATTCACTAGCCATCTCAACAAGTGATCGGTTGCTACACGCAAGTGCACGTGATTGAAGTAATAAGAAACTGGAAGTATTCTAGAGTATCGTACCCAAGGGAACGGGTTTTAATAAATTTTATTAAAATGACACAAAATTGTCGATAAATTGCAACTTAAAGTAACTGTTGGTCGAATTCGCAAGTGTACGAATCGTTACAAGTAATATAGTAGTGTGGGTACTAGTATCGTTCTCCACAGGGAATGAATGCTACCAATTATCAAATTTGTAAGCTTTAATTTTATCTAAGAACCAAATAATTGATGATGCGTGGAATTAAAACTAACAACAAAAAAATGAAATAAGGCTCTAAAAAAATAACAACGTAAAACAGATGATTAAATTTTATTGCAATAGGTTCTAGAGCTATAACTTCACCATTATCTCCTCCTATTCTTCATTCATTAATAGTTGAAGCAAATTCTATTTCTAGATTGTTGGCAAGTTCTACCCTATTGACTCGATATTCTCTCTCAAGCAATAACGATATTCATTGAAAAGTAAATTGCCTATATCTTTATGACAATTCCAACAATTCAATTATGACAAACGTAGAACCTAAATTGCCACAAAACCCACAAGGATATCTCTATCTCAAGTGTAAATTAGGGAAAACTATTTAGATCTATCAACAATTCTTGTCTCTCAACCTCGAATTATGACATGAAATCGATGCAAGAGTGGCCAAATCTTAACATGCATTAAGCTCAGAAAAGTTTTCACAACCAAATATGAAATTGAAATATCAACTATTAACTAGGAAGAATAGGATTCAAATAGCGAGTACATCAAAACTCTAAAAAGAGTAAATTAGTTCATACTAAAAATCTCAACAAAAGTCCTAACGAAAACTATTGAAGTCAATACAACCAATAAAAGAGAAGGGAAAGGGAAAAGAAACAAATCCGGGTGATTCCACAAGTTTCCAATCGTCACTCTCGCTCCGTTCGGTTGCTCGAATCCTCCAAAATAGTATCCAGCCGTTGTCTTCTTGTTTTGCCTGTGGTGCCTAGGTGCCGATTTTTTTTTTTTAAACTTTCAACTTGAAAATCTTTGAACTTGGCCTTCAAAATGAAATCCTTAATCACCTAAAAAAATTCGAAAAATGCATGAATTAAAATCCAAAAACTATAGGAAAACTAACAAAAAAAAACCTAAACAAGATATAATAAATAAATATAAAATGAACTTATTAGTAATCGTGGGTGTAAATGATTTGTGAGGTATTTTGACTAAAAGAAAAATTATTTGAAAAATCAATGGAAATGAGGAAGGGATTCAAGATGCTAATGCCCCTTTGGAAAGAAATGCAACAGGAAGACAATTGCAATCGTAGCTAATTCAAGAACTAAGTCAACCAAATTTGACTCCTATTCGACCTTCTATGAAGTATCTTTAGGAGACTAAGTGATTAAACATATATTTCTATGGCTAATCTGAAGGGAATAATTGAATTAAACCCACAGCGGAAGCATAGGAATCGTCTTTGATTTATTTAGAATTAAACTAAAATAAAAAGGTTAAGCAATAAATACCTTGAAAATAATATTATGGAGAATATTCTGGCGGATCTTTATCTTTTCCACAAAGTCTTCCTGGCTATGACTCGAACACAGGACCAAGGCTTGTGGGAGCCTCTTGAAAGAAAATCCCCAAGGGATTGGAGAGGAAGAGGTCTAGAGAGAATTCTCTAATTCTCTCTATTTTAGGAGATGTGTATTGTGTAGAATGCCCAATGGCTCACCCCTAGGGTCCTATTTATAGTGGTCTAGGGAAGATAATTAAATAATATATTTTAATATCTAATATATTAAAATATATTTATCTAACCAATTTGAATCTTATTCAAACCTTTAAAATTCTCCTACGACATCTATTTCCTAATTTGAATCCAATTCAAATTTAATAAATATCTTTTCTTTAATGTATCTAATATACATTAATTATTTTTAATATTCAATGTATCAAATACAATAAATATATTTTCCTCTTTTATATTTAATATATATAATATATTAAATATTAATTTGAACACTTCAAATTAAATATTAATTTGAACATTTCAAATTTTTCTTTCAACTAAATTGATCTTTTTAGTGTTATTATGAGCTAGCAAGGGGACCTTATGGACCTACAGGTTATAAGCTCAAATGATACAAAATTAATTAATTAAACTCTTTAATTAATTAATTTTCATTCATTAACTATAGGTCACTCCACTATAGACCTAGAGTTGCACTCTTATGCACTGTAGGACAAGTTGTGTCCATAGATATAATTATTACATGCAAGTCGATCCTTCACGAGTTGTTCGTAATTATAGCTGGGTCAAAAGTCCGTTTTACCCTTATAATTACATCTTGCACTTTAAGTACCACTGATCCTCTAATGAACAATCTGTTTATAATCTAATTATAAACTAAGCCCCTCTCGGCCCAGTGAGAGGGTGGGGTCCCATTGTTCAAGTCCCGAAATCAGCACTTAAGGGAACTACTCATCTACTTACCCTATATGGGAAGGAGTGAATTCCATCTTGTGAGATTATGTTCTCAGCTCCCTATTTGGTCAAGTCCCCAAAATGGTAGGCATATTGAATCGGCTACAAAAGCCACTCTCACCCATGCAAATCAAAGGACAAGCCCTCACAGGCAGGAGTTCATAACTCACTCAGGATTAAGATCGAGTCGCATATGATCATCCTGATGAAATATTAATCTTCTCAATTAACGGATTTATAAAGAGAGATTAAATATTTCGTGGTCCAGTCTTATACAAACTCATTGTATAAGATACCCCCACTCACATGTCTCCACATGAATGATTTGGATCAAATCATTTGTAACTGTTACAAAGTGGGCCGTATCAATAGTGTTACCAAGATAAGGCACCCAACCTTATCCATATACTATGACCCTTTAGGTTATTTCTTGAACATGATCCTCTCGTATGTCAACCACATACTGTTCAAGATTACACTAACAACCTTGGATTTTTCATATAATGGATAATATTATATTGCAAATAAAATAATCAAAATTATTATTATTATTAAATAAATTATTAATTACGAGGTTTTAGGGCATAAATCCCAACATAATCTAACTTAGATATATCCGCACACAACTCTAGTGGTTTTGGAGTCTCGTCCTATGTCTAGGGTCGATGTTTTAGAATTTATGTTTAAGCCATTTCCTCCATTGTTTTTGCGACATCCGCTTCCCTTAACCCTCTTGGTATTAAGTTATAGCTTAGCAAGCAACACTAGATGGCCAACTAGGATTACCCAACATTGAACTCACCAAAAGCAAACTTTAGTTTAAGTGTTAGCTAGATTGTTTTTGTTATCAAGCCTTACATCTTTCCTCTAAAACATTCACAAACTTGAATCCCAAATGAAATTTAGCTCTTCATAATGAAACAATAAAAACAGTGTTTGAAATTATAAAAGTTAATTGAAACAAAAGAGAATGAAGATGGGAAACAACCCATTCTTCTAAAAAGACTACTTCTAGATTCAAAAACCAAAGAGATTCAAAGAGAAACTAACTCCAACAAGAAATTACAAGAAAAATATGAGGTACACAGTAACTAAAGGTACTAAATTTAAATAACAGAATGGAAAAATTACAATAATTGAAGAGTCAAAAATGAAATTACACTAAAAACCCTTTCCTCTCGGCTCAATCAAACAAAGATTTTGTTCTTTACCACCATCAACTTCATTGAGATGGGATTGAGGAAGGGATTCGGAACTCAAAGGAAGAAGAACAACACAGAAAATTGAAAAAAAAATAGAAGCTACGGAACTTAAAAACCCAAAAATAAAAACAAACTTCTTCTCTCCAAAATCGAGCTCTCTCATATGGTCTTCTTCTCCAAACTATGTAGGGACTTCATGCTAGGGTTTCCCTCTTGGTTGATGGACAATTACAGCTCATAATCTAGCTGAATTCGTGGGTATATTCTCGCTCAAATTTTCGAAAAATGCGTTTTTCCTTAATTTCCAGATTGTCAAAATTGCAATTGCATACGTTGTTGCATTTCGTCAAAATCCTATATCAAAACATTAAGTGTGAATTTTTTTTCTTCTTTTGTTTTCTTTTCACAACTTACTTAATTTAAAGGTCTTCCAACAATAATGTGATTAAATTCAACCACTTTTCTATTTTTCATTAAATCATATGAATAAAAATCACAAGTATAACTAAGTTTAAAGGTCAAATAATCCTCATGAATGAGAATTATCAACAAGCAAAAAAGAGAAGAAAATAAAAGAGTAGTAGAACAACAAGCTACCTTAAAGAGAGAAGAAGAATAAGAGGACATTGTGAACATGTGAAGAAATGAGCTCCTATTTATAGGAGAATGAGGAGAAATTGGAGGGAATATTTGAATTTGAAATTCAAATTTTGAATTCAAAATTTTTTTTAAAAAAAAAAAAGGCGTCAAGGCCGAGGAGGGCCTACGCACGGAGGCCCACCTGTGCAAGATAGAGGTTGCAGTGCCTGGCACGCGCCAGGCTTGGCAAGCTGAGGCTGACTAGGCTAGTTCGGCCGAATTGGACACATGTCAAACGTGTTTGGATGTCTTTTTGCTTCCACAATCTCCATTTTGCGGCTAATTTACTCCTCTTCTCTCTTGTTACCACCTGAAATGAAGCTACAGTTGTTCAAAAAATGCTTATGAAAAGTAAGAAGCTACGAGGCTTCTGAATAGCCAAGAATTCCCTCCAGCAAGAAGTCATGAAGTTACACGGCTACTACATGGCTAAAATTTCCTCCTACGGGAGGTCGGGAAGTCCAGAATAGTGCCTACGGGGTTTGATGGCAATCTTACTTAAATTTGAGGACGCCCTCAAATTTATATACTCTCTCCATGAAAACGACAGATCGCGAATCTAGAGGAGAGTCTTAGCCCCCAAGAAAGATCAAAATGTTCCCTACGAGGTTGGATGACAATCTTAGGGAGATCCAAGGAGAATCTTGGAGCACTAAATTTTCTCAAGAATGTGGACGAACACACATCCAGAGGAGAATCTTACCCACCAGGAAGAGACCGACCTATGGGGTTAGACGGCAATCCTGGGGATGATCTGAGATGCAAAATAAGCGTCACGGAACCTTAAAATTCCTATAGGAAAACGGAGAAACCAAGGCACAAGATAAGCGTCATGGAATCCTAAAATTCCTACTAGAAAACGGAGAAACTAACACTCTAGGAGACTGAATATTCTCGCAAGGATGGACAACAATAACTAGAGATAATGACTCCAAAACTTAATATGCTACTCCCAAGTCAGGCTCCATGCATTACTCCACACACTCCTAATCTCAAATCCTAAATAGGGAGTGGGGGATAATGTTATGGGTGAAATTGGACCAATAAGAACAGACTGGCTAAAGGGCTACAACGAAGGGCCAAACGAAGAAATAAGTCCAATACAAGGTTAGAACGGACCAAAACCAACAGAGGACATGCCCAAAATGAAAGGGAGTAGAAAAAGGCTTAGGCTTCGGCCCAAGCCCGTGGTCGGCCTGGCCAAGGCCGACCAAATTGGCAAGGCCCGGTCCTTCATGGCCCGTGTACCCTCGGTCCAGCCAATTCGATTTTTACTTTCCCCATTCGAAGACGGAAACCCATAAAAAACTCTAGGGAGGAAGGTATTTAAGCTCTCTCTTAGGGGAGAGCAAGGTAAGTTCATTCCAGTCTACAACACTCTTCTAGAACTCCTAAATTCTTAAAACCCTCTCTGATTTAAGCATCGGAGTTTGTGTTGCCTATACCACTCTGGTGTTTGAGTTTTTCTTGTCTTGCAGGTCGCGTTCTTCCCTCACGAATACAAATTCACCGTCGTTGTCACGTGGAGGTTAGGTGAGATTTCTCCTATCCAAAATTTGACAACAACACTTTTTTTTTTTAAATTTTTGAAAGGATGGTCAATTTTTTTTCCGTCCTTTTGTTTACAATAATTTTTACCCCACCAGTTATTTTCTCTAAATCATAAAAAAAAATACCCTAAACTTTGCTAAATTATATTATCTTGACCTCTCATAAACGGTTCAAAACTACAATTAGAGTAGAAATTTGTTAGAATATTGGATGGAAAGTCGACATCACAGTGACCTGGAACAGTTTGGAGTTGACTAGAATGCTTGCCTGGATTAAGTCTACAAGAACGATGTTATGCCATGTCGACTTTTAATCCAACAATCTAATGGATTTCTACATCAAAGGTAGTTTTGAAACGTTTATGAAAAAGTTAAAGGTAATATTAGAATTTTTAAAAGAATATGGGTATTTTTTAAACAAAGAGCACAGTTTAATGGTATTTTTTATAATTCAGCCTTTTTAAAAAAAAAATCAATTTATAGCCCTAAACTCAACTAAATTAAATCAATTAAAACCCAGAACTACCAGCTGTATCAATTAAAATTCTAAACTTTCATAAGTGCATCAATTTAGAAACATTTCGTTAGTGGTTCTAATTATTTTCACTTGATTTCATTTAAAATAAACTCAAAATTACTTCAAATAAATTATTCTTCTCCTAAATTCCTACCAATGTTGCAAGAAAAATGATATTGTAATTCTTTCTAAATAAGTAGAAAAAAAATAAACGAAAAATAGAAGATGAAAAACTGATCATATTAATCAAAGTCACTACTACCCACTTCATTCTAGTTTTTTTCCCCCCTCTAATAACATCCATCTCTGTATTTAAAGAAGTCTAACGCACGTATGAGAATTATGCATTAATGATTTTAGAATAAAATCCTAATGGAGAGTCTAAATTGATTCATTTATGAAAGTTTAGGGTTTTGATTGATACAATTATATAATAATTTAGGGTTTTAATTGATTCAACCTATAGAGTTAATGAGTATAAATTGATTTTCTTGTTTTTTTTTCTTATAAATTTAAGGGAAAAAATCAATTTATACCTCTAAACTTTGAGGGTTGTATCAAAACCTCAAACTAATAATTATATCAATTTAAACCCTAAACTTTTATAAGTGAATCAGACCTTTCATTAGGATTCTTTTTTAAAACCATTGATGTATAATTTTCACACGTGTATAAGACTTATTTAAATGCAGTGATTAACATAATATTAGAGAGAAATGCTGAAATCAAATAGATAGCAGAGGCTTTTATATTAATATGAGTGGTTTTTTTCATCTTTTTGTCTTCCTCTACTTGTCTCTACTTATTTTGAAAGAATTACGTGATAATTTTTTTCTACTTTTGTAGGATTTTGTGAGAAGAATAATTTAGGTAGATGGTTTTGACTTGATTATAAATGGAATCAAGTTAAAATAGTTTTAAACATTAATGAATGGTCTAAATCGATTCACTTATGAAACTTTAGGATTTAATTTGATAAAATTATTAATTTGAACTTTTAATTGATACAACTTTCAAAATTTATTGGTATAATTATTTGATTTTTCCCCCCTAAATTCAATCATATATATGAGTGTTTTCTTTAATGCATATGATTTTTTATCCAAATTTTAAAAATTTATTTTTAATTTGCAATTATTTATTTTTTAATGTGTTAAAATAAAACATTGTTATCATATAAAATTTATAAATAAAATTGATCTATATTTTCTACTACTATTTTTTTAGTTGATGTGGTTTTATACTTTTATTATAAATTATTGCAGAATTCTATTTAATTTTAGTTATAACTATTATTAATTAATATCAATTATCAATTGAGTTGTTGCCATAAGTATAGCTCAACTGGCATAAAGCATGTATCATCGACTATGGAGGTCAGAGGTTCGAATCTCACACCCCACATATTATATATATATATGGGGTACAAAAAACTCGATAACCCGAACAATCTAGACTACCCAACTCAAACTGTAAGGGTAAGATTAGGTTAATTTTTTTGGTGTTGGGTTGGGTTAATTTTTAGGAGAACCTAATTTTCGATTTGATTCTCGGGTTAGGGGTTTTTTGTTTCGGTTTAACCCAAACCGAACCGAAAATTATATATATTAAATCAAAGAAGAAGAAACTCTTGCAGCAATCTCGACTTCAAGCATTCTTTCCCTCGCGCCACTCGTCCGATCCACCTCAGGCCATTCCCTTCTATTTCGCTGCTCGTTGTCGCCCACTCGTCACCGTCCGCTCGTCTAATCTCCCTCACGTCGTTCCCTTCCATTCCACCGCTTGTCTTCACTGCTCATCGTCACCTGTTGGTCTCCGCCACTCGTCGCTGCCCAATCGTCGGTGTCCTCTCGTCCTCTCTGCTCTTCGTCATCTGTGACTTCATCTTCCCGACGCCATCTACTCAATTTTCCACTGCATAGTGGGTATATTTTTTTAAAAAACAAATAGCATATCAGATTATTGTTTGTAGTTTATGGTTTTGTTTTTAGGTTGAATCGTCCTGTTTCTTTTTTGTTGTTGTTTGAGATGGGTTTATAAAATTATAATTTTTGTTTTGATTGTTTATATTTTACATAATACTTTGTCTCTTTCAAACTCTTTTTATATTGTGCTCACTATTGGTGTTTATACATATTGTGTTTACTATTTTATGACTTTATGCCTGTAATTTGTCTCTTTAAATTTCTAATTTCATAGCTAAGTGTTAATTGCTTGTTATTTATTTATGGTTTATATCTTTTATGGATATATGATATACTTGGATTATTTGAATTTTTGATTCATGGGTTATTTTAGTTCAAAATAAAAGGAATAAAAAAAAGAGCAATTGGACCTATGGAAAAATTGGGAGGGGTGTTTTGAAAAATGTCCAAAAACGAAAATTGCTTGATTAATGCCCACATGTGTGGATCACATGCCAACGGATTGTTTTATTTTTCCGTTTTGCCCCTGTAGGCGTGAATTTATTTATATTGTATTTGAATTTTAAATTGTATACCAAATCTTCTGTTTATTCAAATTCGAAGTTGTTGGCTTGTTTAGATTTGATTTTTGAATATTTTGATATTTTCAAATATTAACATATTTTTTTCTACTTAGGATTTTTTTTTTATTTCTACGTTTTTATAAAATTTATATTATAATTGGAGAATTTTTTTTTTCTGAATTGTTAACGAGTTGTTGTCTTCTTGGGTTTAAGTCGATCTAATTGTTGGTCTCATTATTTCGATTTAATAACCTTTCGATTGGTATGTAGTTGTTGTCTTCTTGGGTCTTATTGTTTAATTACTCCCGACCATTCTCTTCAACCTTTGTTCCCTTGAACTTGTTAGGGAGTGCTAACAATGTCTCACATTGGCTAGGGAAGGAAGAGACCCATGGTATATAAGTGATGCCAATTATCTCCATTGGTATGAAGTATTTTGGAGGAACCAAAAACAAAACCGCTTATGCCCAAAGTGGACAATATCTAGTCATTGTGGAGATATGCCAAGAGTCATTGTCCTTATTAATTGGTATCAGAGCCATGGTAAAAACCTAGCTGTGTGCAGGAGAGTCGTTGTCCTCTCTTTTTTTTTTTCTCTTTTTTCCTATCTCTTTAAATTATTATTTGTGACTCTTGTTTGGTTGGCTGACTTATCTTGTGGGATGGAAGAATTAATATTGCAGTTTATCGCTTCCGCTCGATATTATTATTATATTTTTTTTTCTCCGAACAGAACTTTGCCAGAATTCGTCTGTAGACATAATGGAGTATAAATGACAGATATTTAAAAAATGGAGGCTTATGGAATGGTGTATGGAAAATATGGGATAGAAAAAGATGGAACGAAATTTCACTCTGTTTTGCTGCAGTTTGGAAAATTATTGGGGAGTTTGTCTATTAGAGACTTCATTCCGTAGTTGGGGTTGGATTGATGGTATTAGTGGATTGGATGCGAAAGCAAAGAGGGTAGCCAAAGAGTTGGATGCTTTATTTGAGAGAGTGGTTGAAGATCATGTTCATCCAGACAAGAGAGAAAGTAGTGATGATGATCAACATAGTGTTGGAAATAAGGAGAAAGACTTTGTGGATGTGCTGCTTGGTATTCAGAGAGAAGCCTCCATCGATTTTCCCTTTGACATCAAAAGCGTAAAAGCTTCTTAAAAGTATTTTGTGGTTACGTGTTTAGTTATTATTGCCAATAATTCACTATTTAAGTCATATTTTAAAATGAAACGTGTAGAATTCCAACACAAAGGATTTTCAATAGATTACAAATACAAGGCATTGCATTCACTAAATTGCAAGTTTTTCTAAAATTCATTAACATTTCATTTTGATTAAGTCTACTCAATTTGATTGGACTTTTGCAAGAGAAACGTGTAATTCTATAGGAATACACTATATGCATGGAGTAATGTTAATGTCAATTTAATTAGTTAATATCATATTTACATCTTTTTAAAATTTACAGTACAATTTAAGATTTTCACGAACGATTGTCGTAAAGAAGTCGAAATTTCTAGTAGATTGTAGTGGAAGAGAGGCATTTGTAGAGAGCCAAACTGATTTTCAAACCCTAAACAAATGTGGAATAGGAGATGAAGCAAGTTCAAATTGTATTTTGATCCCTTCCAAATAGCTAAATCAATCAATACACGGGGTAATGTGTAAGTGCATTCAATTGTTAGTTATTATTATGCATTGGGTGGTGTGTTTAGTGATTGTTTAGGGTCAGTGGGTGGTTTCTATTGTCTATGAATACCGTGTATTTATATTTAAGTTCTTTATGCTTCCATAGATTTTTTTAGGTCAAATTCAATTTATTTGTAATTTGTTGTTTATCCATCTTAAAATGCCCATCAAATTATCTTTCTAGTTAAGTTAATTCATTATTTGGTTAGGGTTTTAATTATTATGTATTTTTATTTTAAAATACATAATTAGTTTTTGATTTAAGATATTCTGTAGAATATACAGTTGTGATTTTAAATTTTAGATTCGAATGAATTATAGGATAGTTGTAATATCTTTTATTCGAATTTTTGTCAAAGGGCATTTTTGACATTTAATAATTCTATTTAAAAATGAAAGAAAAACGTTTGGCCATTTTTCTAGAGAAAAAAATTGAACATTTTTTAAAACGTCTATTTAATTTTGGTCATTCTTCTTGTTAGCCCTAAAAAAAAGGTAAAGACACACAACCTGGTGGCCCAACTTGGAAATATATGGGTTGGGTTGGGTTGCTCTCATACAAAGGGTTGATTGGGTTGGGAGGTTGAGCAATCCGAATTTTTGGGTTGGTCCAAAAAACCCCCTTAACCCAACCCATGTACACTCCTAATATAATATATATATATATATATATATATATATATATATATAAAGACAATTTATAATTTTTATTAAATGTCATAACAATAAAATTTATTAATATTATAAATCAAGGTAATTAACTTATTAAAAGAGAATTACATCAACAACTTCTCTTTTAATCAAATGTTATATTATTCTTGTTTAGTTGATATAATTTTATTTTGCTAGTTATTACTTGTTAATATCAAATAAATTATTAAAATATAACTTTATTATTATTATTATTATAAGTTCAACAATTGTGGGATGGAGGATTGAACCATCAATCTTTGAAATGGTAATTGGTGTTCTATCCACTGAACTATGCTCAAAAATTCATTATTATTAAACATCATAATAATGATATTTAATAATATTTGAATTAATAAAAGCTATATTAATTTATTTACATTAAGAGATTTTTTAATTAGTGTTTTTTAATATCAAATCAATTGTTAAAATTTAAAAAAAAAAATCTTACTATTAAATAAGAAAGTAATAAACTAAATTATTATTGGTTATAGTTATTTTATTTAAAAAATTTATTAACATGCTATTTAGTCCATGTATTTTTAATTTGTAAGAAAATATAAAAGAGGTACTTTAGTAATTACAATATGTCTAGTTTTTATTTCAATTTCAGACACTTTCTAGTAAACAATACCAATAGGATTATGATTCCAGTTCTAAACAAATTTTTTTTTAGTACAAAAAATGTAAAGGAATGGGGATTCGAACTTCCAACCTCAAGGGAGGTAGTACATATCAATTACCACTAAATTGTGCTCACTTTGGTTTATGATTCCCGTTCCAGACAATTTTTTAAGTCAACAACGTTAAGAGAATAACATTCTTAACATTCTTATTCCTATTGAACTAAAAAAAAAAAAAACATTCTTATTCCTATTTGATTTCATTTGGATTCAAGTAAACGAGACTTTAATGTCTAGTGTTTCATCAACATATTTGTACACGTAGGCATGCCACTCTAAAAAAAACTGACTTTACTAATGTGCAGGTTGGATTTTGGCTATGCGTGAGGAGGGCCGCCTTCATGTTGATAGGAGTGAATATTTCACTCCACAGCAGAAGCATTGAATCGTCTTTAATTTATTTAGAATTAAACATAAACATACAAAAGGTTAAACAAACTTACATCGAAGTAAGTATGGAAAAGTTTCAGGCAGGTCTTGAATCTCCATGTTCTCCAACTCCAACGAGGTTGAATCTTGATCTCTACAAAGTCTTCATTGCTATGACTCGAACACATGATCAATGCTTGTGGGAGCCTCTTAAAAGAAAATTTACAAGGGATTGGAGAGGAAGAGGTTTAGAGAAAACTCTCTAATTCAGATAAGAGATATTTTTCATGGCTCAACTCAATGGTCATATTTATAGAGACTTAGAGCAAATCTTTGTCATAATTAAAATATTATATTTTATTGTCTACTATATTAAAATATATATTATACTTATTTGAATCTCATTCAAATATTTTATAATATATATTTAACCTATTTGAACCTCATTCAAATTTCAAATATATATTTTTTCTCTTTAATGTATCTAATATAAATTAGTCATTTTAATATTTCATGTATCAAATACAATAATTATATTTTCCTCTTTTATATTTAATATAATAAATATTAATTTGAACATTTCAAATTTTCTTTCAACTAAATTGATATTTTAATGTTATCATAAGCTAGCAAGAAAGACCTTATGAACCTACAGATTATAAACTCCAATGATACAAAATTAATTAATTAACTTTCACTCATTAACTCTAGGTCACTCCACTATAGATCTAGAGTTGTGCTTTTATGCATTGTAGGACAAGTTGTGTCTATGGATATAACCACTACATGCAAGTCTATCTTTCATGAGTTGTTCGTAATTATAGCTGGTCAAAAGTCCGTTTTACCCCTATAATTGCATCTTATACCTTAAATACCACTAATCCTTTAATGAGCAATATGTTTATAATTCAATTATAAACTAAGTTCCTCTTGGCCAATACGAGAGTGGGGCCCCATTGTTCAAGTATCGAAATTAGCATTTAAGGGAACAACTCATCTACTTACCCCATATGGGAATGAGTGAATTCCATCTTATGAGATTATGTTCCCAGCTCCCTATTTGGTGAAGTCCCCAAAATGGTAAGTTTATGGAATCGGCTACAAAAGTCATTCTCATCCATCCAAATCAAAGAACAAGTCTGCATAGGTAGGAGTTCATAACTCACTCAGGATTAAGATCGAGTCGCATATGATCATCTTGTGAAATATTAATCTTCTCAATTAACGGATTTATAAAGAGAGATTAAATATTTTGATAAGCCATAGAATTAAGGCTTATTTATTGCTCATAAGCTTAATTTATGCTTGATTTGCTTTAGAAATCATAGGAGAAAGTTGGAAAAGGCTTGAAAAACATCAATAATTTGTGAAAAGTGAATGTGAAAGAAAGAATGGGGAAAAGAGAAAGATAAACTAAGAATAATTTCTTGTGTGCAAGAATTGTGGAAATTGCATAATCGAAATTGCAAGATGAAGTTGCAATTCTGGAGCAGCAGTATGAAAAACACAAGAAAAAAAGAACGAAAGATGTCAAGAAACCCAAATATGGAAAGCACTGATTTCTTGCATGAAATTCATGGGAGTATGGACGAAATTGATTGGGTTTTCAACCCTAATGGAAGACCATAAAAGGAGAGCTCGATCGATTTTTTTTAGGCGTTTTTCTTAGAGTTTTGCTCATGGGTTTTCTTCAAAATTATTTCATCTGTTTTTCTTTCAATTCCTCCTCTGTTTTCACGAAAAAACTGTTGCAAGTTGGTTATGTTTTTCTTCGATTTTTCCAGTCCGATTCAAGTGAAAACTTGGGATGTTAAGATTCAATCTCTTCCTAGAAATAGTTGAGGGATTGAATCAATTGGAGATTAAGGGAAGATTTATGAACAATGGCTTGAATGGTTATGTAATAGCTTTGTTTTCAATTTAGTTATGTTTTAAATTCAGTGAGTTGTAATGGTTTGAATCTTTGTTTCTTTACACTTTATAATTCTGATTGATTCAATTTTAGAAGAAAGAAGAGTTGAATTTATCTCTTCTTGAAGTTTTCTTGATTTATGGGTTTTGATTCATGATTTAGTATGAACAGTTCAAGTTGCTATGTATTCTTTTTCTTTGTTCATGGGTTTTCTTGATTTATGCTTTAAATTCTGATTGGATAGCGGGCTTCTTTAATTCCTTATTTATTTTCACTACTATAAATTTGGCCTTTATTGATAGCTAAAAAATATCAACTATCACTTCTGTTGACGCTTTTTGGCTGTCAATAATGGCGGTGTCAACATATATCAAACGTCAACATTGTTATATTCGTTGACGGCTAATACATGTCAACAGTTATGGTTTTCTTGACGTGTTTTGACTATCAATAATAGTAATGTTGACATGTATTAGCCATCAACTATAACCTACAACCGTCAACAATAACATCGTTATTGACGTTTCTAAGCCCCCAACGTAGGGTATAGTTGACATGTATTAGCCGTCAACTATATCTTAAACCCGTCAATAATACCGACGCTATTGACGTTGCTGAGCCGTCAACGTAGGGTATCGTTGACATGTAAGAGCCGTCAACTATAACCCCCAACCGTCAACAATAACATCGTTATTCACATTTTTGCGCCGTCAATGTAGGGTTTCATTGACATTGTTTCACTGTCAACATTCATGCAAAACGTCAATAATACTCATTTTATTGATACTTGTTAGCCGTCAATATAAGTTTGGCTTGACGTGTTTTAGCCGTCATCAATAACTAGAGTTGACATTGCGTGCCATCAAATATGATATATTTATTGACGGAATGGCCATAATCCGTCAATTTTAATCTTTTTAATGTCGTTTTTTAACCGTCAACTATACGTATTTGAAAAAAAATAAAATAAAAATCTGGATATTTTTCACCCATCCTCTACAACTTGCATTTATATGTAGATATCTATCAAATTCGCATTTTCAAAACTAGCTAACAATTATCAACTTGCATTTCACACAAAATTAGGTAATAATTCAATTGCAACTCAATAATTACACAGCTAGCTACATATGTCATCCAAAATCAGAATCACAAATGAACCAATAAATTTCCATTAACTAACTAATAAACTAAACGCATCATTCCAAGCAAGTTGTTCAAAAATGCTAACATCGGAGACAAGTATATGTTACCAAAGATTCATCACATGTATTGGGATACAAAATCACACAACTCAACTCTAATCTCGTCGAACTCTGATTGGCTAAATTTACCTTTTCTTGTCAACTACAAACAAATAAGTGTACATAATACATTAAAAAAGTTTAACAAATTAAAAAATATTAAAAAAATAAAAAATAAGATCAAATTTGTACCACATCTGTAATCAGTCTGCTTCTATGGGTTATTATATCTCGTATGAACTTTATACTGTAGTATCCACACTCCATATTATCCAATTGTTTAGCACACTATATAAATAGTTTAAAACGTGTAATAAACATACTTGTATACATATTGATAGTAAAAAATAAATTGAATGATTACCTGAACAGCTACCCAATTAAAAATTGGACTTCTAATATTGGTTTAAGCATAAAACATCTTTATAGCCCTACGTACAAATAAGAATAAAAAGAAGTTAATAATTATTTTAATAAGAAACATACATATGCTAAAATAATAATATACTTACATATTAACTATAGTTTTCACATAGTCGCGAATGCCATGTCCGATGGAGTCGATCGACCAAACTGTAGAACTCTTCAATGATATAACCACCAACATCCAATGGTTTCTAAATACACAATAATCAGCCAATAAAGTTGGAATATAAACAAGAAGATACAAGGAAATTAATAATGACATGTTTTTTGCATACTTACCATGGATTACAAGGACATATCAACAATTTGTTCTTAATCTCTCTTAGCCTATTACATAGGAATCGAGAGTGTTGCTCTTCAGGTCCTGAGCCATGTGAAATTAATGATGGCTGAAGGAATGCATATTGTTCTAGGATGATTGGTTCAGATTCGCACAAGTATCTAAGATTAAAGAAAAACATATTAAAGTTAAAAAGATAGAAGGAAATTAATAATATTTGACAAAATTAAATACTACTTACGCGATATAAGTCGATATAACTGAGCTTGCTAGTTCCTCCATCATGCATAACTACTTCATGCTATCTTTCATCAAATGAAAGTTGAAATCGTAGCCAAACACGTGTTTAGGTATTGGGATGTCTAAATACTCATCTTTCAACTAATCTTTCATTAGCATGCCAAGTTAAATCCTTCGATAGTAACACATTGTTGAACATCCTTTGAAATCGTGGAATAGGTGGAAAGTACCATACAACTTTAGCAGGCACTCCTTCTTTCACTTCCAACGAATTTTTACGCTTCATCCACCTTGACTCATTACAATGAGGACAATTAGATGCATCTGCATATTCTTTCCTATATAGGCAACAGTCATTGGGACATGCATGAATTTTCTCATACGTCATTCCTAAAGTGACTAAAGTCTTCTTTGCTCCATATGTAGATGTCGGCAATTCATTGTTTTCAGGTAATATATCTTTCAATAAGGTTAATAACTCTGTAAAACTAGTATCACTCCATTCAAATCTGGCTTTTAAGTGATACAATTTGACTAATGTACCTAACTTAGTTAATCTCCTACATCCTGGGTATAGAGGTTTTTCAGCATTTGCAAGCAACTTCTTAAATTTGTTTGGATCATCTTCACAATGTTGCTTTGCAGTTTCAATCATCTCAACAATATTATCATCAGAGTTCTCTTCATACACTTGTTCATTGATGCTGTAATCTAAATTTGACTCTACATTACTTCTAGAATAGCTAGTAAGAGTTTCTCCGTGTCAAATCCAATTATCATATCTTTGGTCGATACCATATGCAACTAAGTGGTTCCTAACTTCATTAGTGTTGAGAATCTTCAAATGTATACACTTAACACATGGACATTGTATAGAAGTTTTACCACTCGCATGTCCACCTGCAAAGTCAATAAAAGTTTCAACACATTCTTCATACTCTTTAGATAATCTATCTTTCGACATCCATAATTTATCTATTATGTTATAACCTAATCAAATGAAGTCAATAGATAAGTTTCAATTAATATAAATAAACCAGACTAAAAATACAAAACACATTTACTTATGAGAAATGATCACCTAACACATATATTTTACAAGTTATCCAACATCAAGAATTTAACTCAACAATCATTAGGGTGTTCTATGCCTATGTCAACCACAATAATCATCCTTCAAATCGAACAAACATTTAATTTCTCGACATTCGTATACTAGCACTATTCTCAACGTATTAGCTTTGATGAATCAACAACATATTAGTTTTGATGCATCAACAACACTTCAGTAACATAATATCACACAATAAACCAATTAATCAAAGCTCCAAAAAAAACAAGAGATAGTTTCAATACTTTTCAATTTCAATTGCTTCAACAAACAACCAACCATCACCTATTTATCAATTTAATTTTTCAAAAAAAAAAATAAAAAGTTTTCAAACGAGTCCTTAACTAATTGAGATATTAATTTCAATAAAGTTTGGGGTTCATTTTAATGGGATAAAATGTTGTTTGCTTATTTTTTTCAATTGCTAAAATGACACTTTTATTCCTTTCTTAATGTTGACATTAAGCCTATAAAAGATTCATTTCTAAAAATTTTTATTCTCGTCATTAAATCATCAAAATTATAAAAAAAAAAAAAAACTCAAAGAATTCAATGTAAGGCTATACATTCTTCATTTTTATTCTTCTAATCTACACAACTCATTAACTCGTATTAAGAGAGGTCAACATGTTATTTTTCATTGATTAGAATCGAGAAATTTTTTAAATATGTAAGTAGGGCAACATTATTTTTGCTATGAAACTTTTTGGATAGAATCTAAAAGTAAAACCATGCAAACTTTAAACAGAATCAAACAACATCATAATATTTAAAAGTAAGCTGTAAAAATGAAGATTCTTTTGATGCATGCCCAATTTGAGACTTAGATTTTGCTCCAAGAGTTTAAAACTTAGAAAATGTGGCAAAAATAACATCTCTGTACGCTAAAATGACACTACACCTTGGTATTGCTTACCAACAAAGACCCAAGTGTATTGGCGCTACTAACTACATGACATGATATAAGAAATATTAAAATGAAGGGTTTAAATTATAAGTTTCATTTATCGTGTCTATTTAGTCTGTGTACTTTAAAATATTGATCTCTAAACTTTTAGATTGAATTGTGTTTATTTAATTAGTTTATACAATTTTAAAAACTTATAGGTTTCTAAAGTTTCAATTTGTGCTTGATTGGTCCCTATTAATTTTGTCAATTAATGTGTATGCACCGATATATATAATAAGTTAAAATTTCTAATTGTAAGTGTCAAGTCATTTTTTTGACATAATAATGAGTCAAGAGATGTCCTTCAAGCTTATTTAAGCA
This sequence comes from Trichosanthes truncata, assembly GCA_033996785.1. Classification (NCBI taxonomy): domain Eukaryota; kingdom Viridiplantae; phylum Streptophyta; class Magnoliopsida; order Cucurbitales; family Cucurbitaceae; genus Trichosanthes; species Trichosanthes truncata. Next base: position 8,596,768 of record JAWPNB010000007.1, read on the forward strand.
CTATAGATAATAATGCTTAATTTTATTTTAAAAAAATGAATTAAAACATGAGAACTAAATAATCTATCGCAAATGGTAAGGAAAATACCAATGGAGAAAACACATTAGGGAGTTATCTTTACATACTAAATTTATGATTCAATAATCTCAAATTATATAGGTTAAAAAACACATTAATCTCAACTACCTCTCTTGAGCTTTTTATTTCCCTTTCTTTATTTTTTTAGAAGTCTAGTTAATACTCTTTGCTAATTAAGAAACTAGCAAAGATTGGATACCAAATTTATCTAAGCACTATAGATAATAAAAATACCAATTTTGAAAATCTATTGCAAATGAATCAAGACATGAGAACTAACTAATTTGAACAAATTGTTCTCAATTTTTGCAACACAAGCAACCATCTCCCTCAATTACAGTTGTCTAAAACAGACTGCTAAGTTTTGATTATGGTTCAATCACTCAAAATGTGGTTTGATTTTTTTTTTTCAGAATCGGATTGGGGGAAGGCAATAGAACCACAATCACATAAAGGATGAAAAATTTCTCAACACAACAAAAAATCCTAAAGTTCGGATTCCAACTTGAAGAATATAGCAGACCAAAATCAAAACAAATTGAATTCATAGAGCATAGAAAAATTGAAAAAATAAATAAATACCAGAGCAGAGCACCTCGACGGCGGCGGCAAGGTGAACGGCGGCAAGGGCTTGATAGTCGATGGCGTGAAGCAACGGGCTGTTCGACTTACAGCGTAAAGCAATATAGTTGTTGATGGCGGCGAAAAAAGGGAGGCAGGCGAGGAGAGGAAGTCGACGGCGGCGAAGTTTTTTGGGTGTTTTGTATGAAAATAGAAGGAAGTCGACGGCCACTGCTCAAATGAAGAAGAAAGAAGTCCACGACGATAATGGCTAGAGGAAGAAGAAGGTGGGTGTCGATGGTGGTAGTGTTCGGCGGCAGAAATTGAGGGAGAAGAAGGTGTGAAATCGAGTAGGGTTATTTGGTTTTATCTTTTATTTTTTAAAATAATAAATAAACCAAATGACGTCGTTTTGATTAAAATGATTTTATTAACAAAACAAATCCCCTATGTTGACGGTCAATGCCCGTCGACAAATGCCATATATGTTGACGTCAACAAAGGCCTCAATCTGCGCGTCAACAAAAGAATCAATAGTTGATGCGTAATAGCCGTCAATTAATACAAAACACGGAGTTCATCCAATTTTGACGGGATTTTTCAGAAATACTGTCAATAAATCTATCAATGTTGATAGTTTATTGTGTCAACTTAAATATATACCTTTTGTGACGTTCAATAGCCGTCAATATATGTATTTCTTAAATAATAATTAATTTTAAAGTGGAAATTAACCTTTTATCGACGGTTTTTTGTCTCAAACGTCAACAATTTGAATAAGTCACGCGTCAATATAGGCCAAATTTGTAGTAGTGTTTTGGTTGCAAATTAGGCTTTTAAGTCATTCTCTTAAGCATGAATTTTAATTCTAAAATTTTTTGTAGGATTTTTACTTTTAATATGAGCTAAACTTCTTAGGGGGTTCAAGGATGTGAATTCACTAAGAAATAAATTGTAGCCAAAATTCCAACAAACCAAGCCTTCATCTCAATTGTTTGCTTGTGTTGAACAAAATTCCGTTGAGATCCTAGCTTGATCAACTAAGGTAGCAACTCGAGCTTAAACCTAATACCGACAGGATTAGTGATAAGCGAATTTCGCACAAGTGATGGAGACAAGAGTTTAGACATAAGCCAATTCTTTACTCTAGACGTAGGGATTAAAAACTCCAAAATCCATAAAAAAAAAAATTAGCCAAATTATCTAAGATAAAAGGACTATAGACATATAAGTCACTCACTTAGTCTTCAAAAACCTAATTTCAAGGTGAATAGGAGTCGCAGTTTTAGTTTACAATTGTGTGTAGAGTAGGTTGGATTTGTAATTTTGGTTTTGCAATTTACGACTTAGAGCAATGATATACTTGAGCCCTATCTTCCCTCATTTCTCTAAAAAATTTACCTTATAATTTTCATTAGTTGGTTAACATTCTGCTATGGTCAGTTTTTGTTTAAATTCTCATTTCTTTTATCAAGTCCGTTTTGTTTTGCTGCTCAATTTTGCAATTTTCAATTCTACAATTCAATTTTGCAATCTTTGTTTTCCTTACATAACATTTTTGTCAATTTAACTTGCAATGAGATTCTGCAATTATTTTGTTTTTACCAAAAACACTCTCCCAACCTTCTTTTGCAATTTTTAGTTTTCAAGTTGCACTTCTCCTTACATTTTTCTCTGCAATATTTTTGTTACACAGTTCCCTGTGGGATTGATACTCATGAATACTCCTGTTTTATTACTTGCGTCGACAGTGTACACTTGCATTGGAGTTGAACGTATTTATTTACTTTTCTTCACCCAAAGTTCACTCGATCAATGGTCCAATCTTATACAAACTCATTGTATAGGATACCTTCACTCACATATCTCCATATGAACGATTTGGATCAAATGATTTGTAACCATAACAAAGTGGGTCGTATTAATAGTGTTACCAGGATAGACTTTATCCATATACTATAGACCCTTTAGATTATTTCTTGAACATGATTCTCCCGTATGTCAACTACATATTGTTCAAGGTTACACTAATAATCTTGAATTTTTCATATAATGACAATATTATATTGTAAATAAAATAATCAAAAGTATTATCAATTATTAAATAATAAATCATTAATTATGAGGCTTTATGACATAAATCTCAACACATGTATGTTAAGTGCAACATCCAAGTAGAATGTCTAAATGTAAGAATATGTTAACAAAACAATAACATAATGACACATCAACTTTTTACCAACTAATTTTAACAAATCCTTTTACCCTCAAGTCCTATTTGAGAATTTTAAAAGATCAGGGACCAAACTGAGAATTACCAAGAACATATTGGGATCATTTCGTGTGTATGTGTGTGTGTGTATATATATATTTGGAAAAAAGAAATCATTTTTATTCATAAACTTACCATGTTGTATCAATCTTTACCTTAAACTTTTTTTTTTTTTACAATATGTGGAGTGGAAGATTTAAACCTCAGATTTCTGGGGTCAAGGGTACATGCTTTATGCCACAGAAGCTATGCTCATGTTGGCAATTTTTACACTAAACTTTCAATTTAAAAACTGTTGCAATTTTAACATTTTGATAAGCTTTTGTCTGAAAGATCGTTAGAAAAAAAGTATTCTCACATGCATTCCATGAATTCTAAAACATATGTATGGTACAAAATTGATAAGATTTCAAAGAAAATCGACATGAGAGCTAAATTTTTGTGCAAGTTTGTGAATTTTGATAGGGTTACTCAATAGTTAATTTGTTCATTGATCAAACTTAATTATGTGCTAAACTTGATTTTATTGAAATTAATGAATTTATGAAAAATTTTACGTTGCTTTTTATTAAAATTAATGGATGAATAAGGAAAAATTAAATAGATGGTAAAAGTCACAATACTTATCTAAGTTCAAAGTCTAATTTAAAAAAATTAAAAAATTTATTATGAAAATTGATAAAACTTGAGAAATTTAGTGGTAATTTTTTTTTTCCTCTTTTTCCCTCTCATTTCTTTCCCCACGCACGTGTTTTCTTACACTTTTTGGCTGTCAATTCATTTAGCATCATTAGTACATCCATACATACGAGTCGGACAACAAGAGAAGTAACTCCATTGTCCTCTCCCTAGAATATACCGTTCCTTTATACGACAAAAACCATACCAAAAAGACAAGTTTACCCCCAAGAATCTACATCCAGATTTAGTCCTCCCCAATAAGAAAACAAATACGTTAAATTACAAATTTAGTCTAAATTTTAAAAAATATATCTAATACATCTTTAAACTTTAAAATTTATGTCTAATAGATTCCTAAACTTTAAAAATCTCTAATAGGGATGTCTGTGACTTTTAAAAATATCGAATAAATTAAAGACTATTAGACACAAATTTAAAAATTCAATGACTTATTAAACACAAAATTGAAAGTTTAATAACCAATTTGACACTTTTTAAAGTTCAGAGACTAAACATGCCCAAATTTAAAAATTTAGAAACTTATTAAATAATTTATAGACCAAATAGATACAAAATAAAATGTTCATGAATCAAAATTGTAATTTGCTTAAATTACTAACTCTAAAAAGTCTTTTGCATTGCAAACAGTGTTATTAAATGCCATGGGTCTCTGAAGTCCTAGTTAGCTGAAGGAATTAAAAGCTTACAAATGGACATGGACGATGGCTAAAGATTTAAAAAAGTGCCAACGTGGAAACCGTCAAGCCCCATCACCCATCTCTCGACCGTCGATTTGCCACGAGTACGGCATTTTTGTCTTTCTGTCGTGGCCTCATCTTCCTCCACACAGCCATTTGTCCGACTTTAATTGCCACCTCCTTCTGCCACGTCACTCTCTCTCTTCCTCGCACTCCCTTCTATATAAATAAATTCGCCCATTTTGTGAGAGACTGAGAAAAGGACTATTCTAAAAAGTGAGCAACTCATTGAAGTTAGCAGACTGAGAAAAGAAAGAAGCCGATTTTAATTAAACTCACAGCACGTGAAACGATGGCGTTTTGAATCTAGGTAGCCGCCGGCGGCGAGAATGGGGAGAAGGCCGTGCTGTGAGAAAGTTGGCCTGAAAAAGGGGCGGTGGACGGAGGAGGAAGATGACCGGTTGAAGAAGTACATTCTCGCTAATGGTGAAGGCTCTTGGAGATCCCTCCCAAAAAATGCAGGTTCATTTCAATCCACATTTTTTACTCTCTCGAAAAAAAAAATTATTCAATGTGACTGTTACAATAAAATTTTCTATTTTTTTTATTATTATATCAGTCTTCTCGAATAATTTCTCTACTACAATGTAGTTACTTTTTTATTTGACTATTGAATGTACATTGCATTTGTATATTCAATGATTAAGAAGGAATAATGACAGTTTTGTTTGATAATTATTTAGTTTTTTAGAATTGTATTTATTTTCTCACGATTTCTCTAAAATGATTCTTATTTTCTCTGCAATGTATTCCATCGTTTTTTAAGTAAATATTTGAATTTCTAACCAAATTTTTTTTAAAAAATTTAACTATTTTTTTTAGAAACACATGGACACTATAAGTGAAAGTCTTAATTTTTAAAAATAAAAAATTAAATGATTATCATACAGAACTTACATTTTTTTTAATGGAGTTATTATTTATTTTTTTTTATGGATTGGGACTCATTATCTTAATCTTTCCTTTTAGGGCTTCTCCGATGTGGGAAGAGTTGTAGGCTACGATGGATCAATTATTTAAGGTCGGATTTGAAGCGAGGAAACATTACAACGGAAGAAGAAGATGTTATTGTTAAGCTACATGCTTCCCTAGGAAACAGGTAAGTCAAATAATTTTTATTTACATGAAAAAAAATCATTTGATTTATTTAAGTGACGAGAGAAAAAGACTGAGAAATTAAAATTTTCTAACTTTCTATCTCTTAATTGTAAAAAATTTAATGATGGTGCGAAAGAATATACTTGTCCACTAATCTGGAGCCACTCACTACTATTTTTTTTGTACGGTTGATACAAGACAACCACATTAATTTTTTTTTTTTTCCCACAAACTTGGATGGGGCCGTGGAGGGTAAATGACTTATTATTATTATTATTTTAAACTTTTAGCGTAATAATTAAAAAATAGTCTCCCAATGCAGTTCACGAGCGGAGAACAGAAAAAAAAACTTATCATAATAATAAAATTAACAATAATTTTTTCTGGGTTTTTGTGAACCACAGTCGAGCATGTCAGGCTGGTCAAAATGACGACATGAAATGAACTTAAAAACAAAGGTTCAAATTTTATTACAGGGAAAAAGACATTACGCACTAAGTTTGAAATGTCAATGTTAGACAGAAATTTTGAAGTCTGAATTTTATAAAAATATTGATTAAAATATCGATAAAATATCGATGTCGATAGATATTTCTAAAAAAATTTTAAAAATAAAAAATTATTAAAAATATTTAAATTAATAAATGAACATTTTACCCTCTTTAAATAAGATAAAATATTTGTTATAATATTATATTCACATTAAATTACATTTTTTTACTATTTTTTTTAAATATTTCATCAATTTTATACAATATAGTGGAAATGTCTATTTTCTCCTTATGTCGATGTCGAACCTATGGACATGTAAAAATATCGATGGAAATATCAACATGTCACCGGAAATTTAATACCATGATTAAGTATTGGTTTTTTCACGTTTTTAATCTTTTTTTTTCATTTACTATTATTTTTTTAGTGTAGAACAACAAAATCATATTTTCATTGGTTGCTAACCATTTCTTGATTTTTTTTTTGTCTCAAAATTTAAAATTTAGAAAAATATAGATTTGTTTGAAATTCAGTTTTTTAAAAATAAAGTATTCAAAATTAACTTTATTCAATCGAATCATTTTATAAGTAAAATAAATGATATAATAATACTTTTTATCTTTAATTTTAAAAATCTAAAAACAAGAATTAGAAATTAGAAACGAAAATTTTCTGTTTCTTAAAAAAAAAGTAAATTACAGATTTGGATGTATAATTTGAAAAAATTAGAATTTAGTTTTATAGTTCTAAAAGTTAAAATTTCTTCCAAGTTAAAATTTCGTCCGACTATTAGAAGTGACTAACGATTGCACTTTCTTTATCTTTCTCTCAAAATTTAAATTAGAAAAAAATCACTTTAATCAATTTTTTAGAGTCAAATATTGAACAATATGTTATACTTTTAATACTTCTACCCATGTCTTCGGAAAGTTGGACAGCAAGGACCACACAAAACAAAAGGAAAAAAAAGCCAAATCTTGTCGTTTTCAAAATTATTTACAATTTTAAGAAATATTTCTTACGAGCAACAAATCAAAATTAGAACAATATTTTCTAAAAACTCTTATTTTTCTGTTTGAAAATTTTCAGGTGGTCTTTAATCGCAAGCCACTTGCCAGGCAGAACAGACAACGAGATTAAAAACTACTGGAATTCGCATTTAAGCCGTCAAATCCACACTTTCCGCCGCCGGAGTGGCAAAGACGATGGGTCGGTAATTGTCGACGTGGCCCGGCTCAACCTCCCGCCGCGGCGGAAGGGCGGCCGTGGCCGGCGTAGTAAGGAGGCGGAGACGGCGAGGGAGATTCCGTCCCCGTCGACGCCGGAGCTAGAGAGAGAAAGCACCATTTGTGGGGCTGTCGATGATCCAACGGAGGAGAGAGAAAGTTCCGACGAGGAAATTAATAACAAATCGCCAGAAGGACGATATGACGTTGGTGGGTCTGTGACGTTGAGTTTCAATAATGACGACATGTCGTTGGATTTGGATGGATTGTTGACTAACGTGGAAATGGAATGGGACGACAACGATGATGAAATTAAATTCCACGAGGCTGGCACGTGCGAAAGTAATACCGCCGCCGCCACCGCCACCGTCGCTTCTGCCGCCGGTGCGGCGGAGGTGGAGACCGGCGGAGAGTGCAGTTCGATTAGTTCTTCGTTCCGTCTTGACAGCCCTTGGAACTGGGAAAGCTTTGTCGGCGGCCAGGAATGGGACGCCGCCGAGTTCGACGCCGGAGAAGATCTAGCCGCCGCCGTCGTCGAATCCGACGCCGTGATTTCTTGGCTTTTATCTTAATCAAAAACCCACCCAAAAGGAAAAAACCAATGGAGCTCTAATCTTGATTTTTTATCTTTGTTTTACTCTATTTGGGATAATTTTGTAAGATATTGGGATTCTGCAAATCTGTGTAAAGTTTGTTCTGTTATGGCTGGAATGGAATAAAGTAGCTATAATTTTTCAAATTACTTTTTCATTATCAAAAGAATGATGATTTCTTGAAAAATAGTCATTTTTGTGCTTCATCTTTAATTTAATTTTGACAATGAAGAAGGTATTTTTTCATATGTTTGTTTAATGTTGATGTGAACAAGCATTAGAGCTCTTCAGGTTGGTTAAAGTATTGAGTAAACATATATTAAAAATCAAAATAAGAAAAATACTTATATTGTGATTGTCAACGAATCTCCCACTCTCCACCAATTTGTCAACTTGAACATGACTCAACTTACTTTCAACTAAGAGGTCAAAGAAATTCAAATCCCCTCTACTGTTGAACTCAAAAAAAAAAAAAAAGAAAGAAAAAACTCGCCACCAATTTTTGACAACTAAGAGAGGTCCAAAAAGAGAGGGAAGACGACAATTTTTTATTTTTTCTTAAGAAATAGATAATAATCAAATTTCTAATATCGGTGAGTAGGAAGATTATGGCCGAACAATATGTAATTATTATTCTCAAAATAATAGTAATAAGGTTAAAATGTCATTTTGGTCTCTGTACTTTGATTCTTATTCAATTTTAGTCTCTATATTTTTAAATGTCTAAATTTAGTCTCCACGTTTTCAATAAATCTTAAAAAAGTCCTTATTGTTAGTTTGAAATTCATTTTTATTAAAATTGGTTAAATAATAATAATAATTTCTATACAATAAAAGATACAATGTGAATATGTTTTGAGTGAAAATTAATGGAGAGTTTGGAAAAGTTAACAATAATATACCAATAGGAGAGACTATTTTTAAGATTTATTAAAAGTATGAGGATTAAATTTGGATATTTAAAAATATAGTGACTAAAATAGTACAAGTCTCAAAGTAGAGAGAGACTAAAATGGTATTTTAACCTAACTAAAATAATTATTTTTTAAAGATAAAAATTAATATAAATATTTTAAAAGTTTGGTGAATAAAATGATTATTTTTTTAAAAAAAGTTAAGACTAAAATGAATGTTTTGGAATTTCAAAAAATCTAAATCAAACAAAATTTAGAGACAAAATAAATTTAAACTTTTATTGAATATGACCGCTAAATTTAATAGTTTTTAACATCAATAAGTCAAAACATCACAATGAATTAATGCTGCCTCATCTTTAACTCAACCATTTTCTAGCAGTTAATACACGTTTTTTTAACTTTAAAAAAAAAACCATAAGTTTCAAAAGGGAAAAGAAAAAAGAAAAAAGAAACTATTTTCTAGAATTATCCTCCTTCCATTTCACAGTACAAAATAAATTTAAGAAGGTGGGTGGATAGTAGATCACATTCTTTCTTTTAATGAATTTCAAATAATTTGATTTAAATATTATTTTAAAAGTTTTCATAATTGTCGACTTAAACACAACTCAAATCATTAAGGCTATGTTTGATAATCAATTAATTTTTGATTTTTGATTTTTGGTTTTTGAAAGTTAAACCTGTAAATACTACCTCTATCTATAGATTTTCTTATTTTATTATCTACTTTTTAATATGTTTTCAAAAACCAAATTAAGTTTTGAAAACTAAAAAAATAGTTTTCAAAAACTTGTTTTTGGAATTTGGAATTTGGCTAAGAACTCAAAGGTTTTTTTTTAAAAAACATGAAAACCATTTGTAGGAAAAATGAGATCCATTGTAGATTAATGGTGAGAAAACAAGCACAAATTTCAAAAAACCAAAAACTAAAAACCAAATGGTTATCAAACGGGAGCCTGAGGTATAAAAATTTTAGCCAAAATTCATAACTTCAAGTTTTCACTTCTCCATGTTGTCAAATGTGAAAAAAAATAATGATTATTCTTACTTCTTTTTTTTAGTTCAACATCATATGAGAGATTCGAACCTTTGACTGTGTGGTCGAGAGTATGTACATTAACTAGTTGAGCTATGTTCAGATTGACATTTTTACTTCTTTTTTTAGTTCAACTAGAGAACTCCTCTTGGGAAAAGAAATTTTAAATTTTACTTTAAACTTGATAAGGTAAGTCACTTTTTACCATAAAATTTTCAAACCACATCAAATTAGACTTTATACTTGAATAAATATTACAACTTTTAAACCTGTACTTGAAGAATTGTTCAAAAATATTATGACATTTTGCATTTAATGGATTACAAATAAAAGCTTGATACAAAATTGATTAGAAAGACTACCCTAGAATTTAATTTTTGTTGAAATTTGTGAGACGACTTTTGAGATTTATTTAATAGTCGATTCGTTAGAGTTTGATTATCCATTGAGATTAATGAATTTTTTTAGATTTTTTTTTCTGTTAATTAATGGGTGAATGTAATGGAAACCAAATAGAAGATACCCATGTCAAGTATAATTTTATAAAATTGAAAGTTTAATGAAATATTATTCGCCTTGCCAAAGTTCTAAGGTAAGAATTGGGTTTTCATTATATATATATGTATATATTTGCCACTAGTATTTTGGATTCATTTTAAACTTTGAAATTACGATAAATTTTTTTAATTCAATGACATGTGTAGGTACAGGGATTTGAATCTTTGTTAATCGATAATATAATGCTTTAACCCGTTGAGCAATGTTCAAGTTGGCGAAAACTAATGTATGAGTGAGGATTTAAAAATGTATTCATATTAGACACAATAATTAGATGAAATAAACATCGAAATACGTGTAAAAGTGAGCATATCTTAGAGATAATTGATATGTATCATCGACCAAGAGGTTAGAGGTTCGAATCTCTCAACTTCCAAACATTGTTGAATTAAAAAGAAAAATCAAAATGTGTATTTATGTAGGTATATACTCATTAGATAAAAGAACAACCATACACCATGTTTATGTGTCACAATGAGCTTAGCGCAATAGTAATTGACATATACCTTCGATTAAAAGGTTAAAGTTCAAATCCCTCCACCTCCAAATGGTGTTGAACTCAAAAAAAAAAAAAAAAAAAAAACTACACACCATATTTTTGTTAGATTTTAATTATAAAAATTTTTTTTAAAAAAAAACCCCCTACTTAAATAGGAACTAAAATAGTTTTTCATATCAGGTTCAATGCCTAATATTTGAAAGTTAAGTAATCAAAATGGACTAAAATATGAACATATAAAGGTAAAATTAAGAATCTAAACTAAATTAAAATAAAAATGGTAACTTGGTGTGATTAATGTGAAGTGAAGTATATTAATAATTCAAAAGACCTATCACATGTGGTCTCTTTTATTTTTATTTTTTTTTAAGGGACTATCACATGGTCTTTCTTAAACGTATTAATTTAATGAATAGATCAAATCATCCAATATTACAAGTAATCTTTTGAATATTAAAATCAAGGATATTGAAATTCAAGATTTTAAAATATCAAGATCTTTGGAATCCAAAACTTGTATTTTACTCAAAAATTGTACGGGTGGTTTTAAATATTCGAATTTGGTAAAATGTTGCAACTTGCAAGGACTATCAAACAAATTTTCAGAAGTGTGCGAGAATTGAGAAACGTGGTTTTGATTAATTAAAAAAAGTATATTTTTTCCATTAACTTTTTTGATGTTTGACAGTATAACTAAAATATTTTTGCAACTTTTGAAAGAAATTTGAGTGTGTTCCTAATAAGGTTTAAGATGTCGATGTGATAAAAATGTCGATATCTCAATTTTATAAAAATATCGATAAAAATGCTGATAAAATGTCAATGTCAATGGGTATTTTTTGAAAAATTTAAAATATATATTTAAATTAATAAATAAAAATTTTACACTTTTAAAATGAATTAAAATACTTGTTATAATATTATATTTCCATTAGATTACATTATGTTGTTATTTTAATATTTAATCAATTTTGTACGTTATAATGAAAATGTCGATTCATCCCTTATGTCGATATTAAACCAATGGACATGTGGAAATGTAGATGAAAATGTTGACATGGCAATAAAAATTTAACACCATGGTTTAAAAGGGCTTTAAAAAAGAGTGTTTTTATCCCGAGTTTCTTTTAGATTAAATTATGCAAAATACCTTTGAAGTAAGTTTTAATTATGCTCTTAAACATTCTCTTGCTAAAGTGAACATAGTTCAGCAGTAATTGACATGTACTCATTTCCTTGAAGTTGGAGGTTCAAATCTTCATACTTTACATTTGTTGTACTAAAAAAACCTTTAAAAATATTATTTTAACCGTAATTTTTCAAATTGTTTCAAGAATACCCCTAAAGAGTTTTTTCGTTAAAATGAAGGATAGAAATTGGTGCCATGATTGATTGTAAATATTGAAAAATATTAATAATATTATTTACAACTCAATTTCAATTATATAGAAGATTAAGATCATCATTATTATTTATTTTAACTTAAAAGATATCATTAACATTATTTACAACATTATTCACAAAATCATTTACATGAATGATGTGGTAAATGGAGGACGGGGCGATCCCTCCAGCTCCCCCAAATGTTGTAAATGACCCCTTGGTGGGGAGAGAGAGAAAGAGTTTTTTTTTTTTTTTTTTTTTTTTAAAATTCTAATCACTTATTTTATTATGAAATATGTTATTTCACATTTATGTTACATGGATTAAAGGTCAAATCACTAAAATGGAGTATTTCTTAAACTTTAGAAATGAAAGTGTATGATTTTGAACTCTAGGGACTAAATGTATCTATTACCCAATTTTCAAAAATTAAAAAGATAATTTTTTCAAAATGTTGAATACAAACTATTTTGATGCTTGGATTTACATTCTTTAAAATGCTTTTGGAGTACTTTCAATTAAGCACAAGTACTTTCTCTTGAACCACTCTAAGAATTTTTATTTTTCTTTTCAAAGCATTTTATATCACTTCCATACATGAAAATTTGGTGTAAAGTGTAAAGAATGCATTTAGCATGGCTAAAAGCTTTCTTTGCCATATACAGTGTGTCTGTATGTTTAATTAAAAGTACATTTATTTTATTTGAAGCACTTCCCAAAAACCTATATTGATATAGAGCAACATTATTTAATCTTCGTTTAAAACATGGAGATATTAATGATTGAATATATAGATTATTCAATTTATGTCCAAAAAAAAAAATTATTCAATTGTATGATTCATTAAATATATGTTATTTAATTAATTATATATATTAATTTATTTTTTATAAATTAAAAATGAGAAGACAGTTTCTGTAACTGTCATCTCAAGAGAATCTTTGCAGTTTTTTTTTTTAAACTGCAAAAGTATAATGAAAAACCATATTTCTTTTTTGTGTGTGGGTTCTATGAGGGAACTGTACATAGAAATCCTCTAATCTCAATTTCTCTTTTCCTTTTCTCACTAAAAGATTTTGGGCTATGAACAAGTGATAATTCTCCTCGTGATTATTCTCTGATCGTTATTGGATTTTCAACAATTCTGCTATGCTACAAAAGGTTAGTATCTTGTTATTGAAAATTCCATCAAAATAGATAAAAGAAAAAACTACATATAAGTAAGTTTCCATTTCCCTACCATTTGTAAAACAAAATTTGTCATATATAGACCTATTTTAGTAAATATTAAAAGATTTGTGGCAATTTAAAAAAGAAATTTATAAATTTAGTCTTTTTTATTTTTATTTTTTTTAGTACAACAAATATGGAATATGTGGATTTAAACCTACAACCTCAAAAAAATAAAGGACATGTCAACTACGTTAAGCTACGCTCACTTTAACAAATTTAATCTTTTTTACCCCACATTCGTTTAAATTAAAAATGGTTCCTTTCATCCTTAGAAATAAAAATAAATCCAACAAGAGGGTGTATTTTTTTTTTGTTTTTTTTTAAAAGATTCTTTGTGGTCTTCTATAAAATAAAAAAACATATATATTTAAAAGCAACAAGAACCGAAGACAGTAGGATATCCCATTTTTCACGTGCCATGTTCTCAATGATTAATTACTTTAATTTCATGGTGACGCACTCACCATCGGTAAGGAATACTTTTTTTTTTTAAGAAAACACAAATATAAGGTGGGTGAGATTTAAACCTCCAACTTTAAAAAGATGATTACATGTCAATTACCACTTAATCTCACTTGAAAGATTAGGAACACTTTCTAGTTTAAGTATTTAAAAAAAATATATTTTCAATAAAAATATTTTTATATCTTACATAATTTTTTGAAAGGTGGTTTAAACAACAATTTTTTTTATTACAATATATTGCAAAAGTGATTATATTAATTATAAATATTATTTATTTTCTAATTACATATTTTGAAGATTTACACTTAAGTCATTTTTGGTTAATTTATCTCTCTAGTATTTCTTCAAAAATAGATTTTATTAATCCAAAATTTTAAAGTTTTTTTTTATTTATTAAGATGTTTTTAAAAGAACATTTTTGATCATCTAAAATCATTGAAGAAATAATATTAAACGCACCTTAAATTATTATTTTTTTTAAAGGTGCTTATAGAAAAATTGATTTTGTTTAAAAAACAATTTTTTTTTCAAAAGTTTAAAAAAAAAAAAAGGAAAAAAGGCTAAAGTTACAATTTTACTAACAAATGTTTAGAACATTTGGATGTAGAAATAGCCTTTGTTGGAGTGTGAAATTAAAGAAATAGTAGACCCCATTATGAAATAGTAAAAATAGTAAAAGAATTGAAAAGAATTGAAATCTATGGTAAATATATTTAGATTTCACCAAAACTCCAAACCTAGTTTCTCAAAACTTGTTACCTCATCTAGTTTTTTTAATCCAAACTTTCTAAACTTGTACTTGAAGTACAAATTTTCTAAATACAAGTTTTCTAAAATTTTTTACTTAAACTTTAACCTTAAGTTATGTTGAATCCACATTCCAAACACCTTAATTAATAAATATTTAAATTATTTATCAAATGAAACGGTGAATTAAAAAGTAAAACAATTCAAGAGAGACGACACAATACGTTTTTCACGTGGTTCGATTTTCCAACCTACTCCACGAGGCCACACCCAGAGAATATGATTAATCAATCAAAGGTTAGTACAATTTCCAATCAATATTGACTTATGTATAAAAGAACTCTCTTCTTAAATCATGCCGCAATAGTTGATCGACTCCTCCTTGGATTGAATTTTTTCAAACACAAGCTCCCCTTGTGTTGTTGACCACCGTTTGAACTCTCTTCAATGGTGAATACATATTCTCCTAAGACTTGAAAATGTTTCTCACAAATATAAAAAAAATTCGGACTTTTACAATTTCACATAAAAACACTCTCTCAACTAGATATTACAACTTTAGAACAATTGAGAGTGAAAAAACAAATTTGCTCCACTAATCTTCTTCTCTAGCAATGCTCCAATGTCCCATATAGAAAAGGAATTGATAGAATAAGGAATGTTAAAATCAATTAAACCACAATCACCTCAAATGAAATCATAGATCAATCAAATGCCAAAATAAGAATATAGCCGTTAGACACTTTACACAAGGAAAATTGAAATACAATTTCAACTTCAAATTCAAATTCAAACATACTATAAATAAAGAAAAATTAATAAATAGACCTTAAGAGTTTTTTTTTTTCCAAAAAATGCCAATAAATAAAATTCCTTTCAATCTCCCCTTTTGGCATATAGCCGTTAGACACTTTACACAAGGAAAATTGAAATACAATTTCAACTTCAAATTCAAATTCAAACATACTATAAATAAAGAAAAATTAATAAATAGACCTTAAGAGTTTTTTTTTTTCCAAAAAATGCCAATAAATAAAATTCCTTTCAATCTCCCCTTTTGGCATTGATTTGGCAAAAACGCATTTAAAACGATTAAGTCAATCAAAATACTTTCTCCCCCTAATCTTGTCAAAACATGTCAAAGAAATTCTTTTTAAAACACTCCCCCTCAACAAAATCAACAATTCAAAAAGCAATTGAAAATAAAAATCATAATAAACGTTTAAAAATAATAAGAATGATAAAATAATTCAAGTCATTTTTTTTCACCCAAGCTTTCTTTGAATTTATTTCAAATTTAGGAACAATGAAAGCATAAGAGAACATACCATTTTTCACTAAGTTCATTAATTTAAAACATTTAGGTCTAACATGTCCATGAATACCACAAAAATGACATATAGGAATAAATTTTTGAATTTTACCTTGACCTTTTACCTTTGAATTTTACCATGTGAAGTTGAAGGATCATTTGATGTTGCACTCATATTTTGTTTCTTCACAAAAACAGATGACCTTTTAGTTTCTCCTACATATCCCAAACCTTTTTTGTTGCATGAAGATTTTTCTGTACTCAAAAGATAATCTAATTTGGAAGTACCAAGCTTAATCTTAATTTTTTCAATATCTTTTTCTTTTTCAATAATCAAATTATTCAAACTCTCAAGTTTAACTTCCAAATCATTTTTATTTTTCAATAATTGATTATTTTGACTTACCAAAGCTTTGTTAGTTTTACAAACCTTTAAACACTTAGTGTACATACTTTGGTAAGCTTCTTTGAGAGAGTCGTCATCAAATTCTGTTTCTTCACCATCAGAATCATCCTTCTCAATATCAATATTTTCTTCATGAAGAATTTCATCATCTTGTAAACTCTGAATACTCATAGAATTATTAGTAACAAAAGATGCAGGTTCTTCTTGGTCTGAATCTTCATCGCTCCAAGTACTTGTTATCAAGTTGGCATTTTTCTTTAGAAAATTTACACATTCAGATTGGATATGACCATAAACCATCACATTCTCTACATTGAATATATTTTTTCTTTTCATTATGTTTAAAAGAAAGATTATTACCTTTGTAGCCACCTATTTTTGTCCGGCTTCTTTTTATAAAATTGATTGCTAGTTTATTTTTTTTATGCATTTCTTTTATATTTGTTATTAAATTTGTTCATTATTGGAATGTCTCCACTTTGATATTTGTTTGTTATTTGCTAATTTTACTTTTTTATGCCTTTTAATTTTTTTTTCTTTTAAGTTGGAGAAACCATAATTGTTTTGGATAAAAACAAAATTTTGGTTAAGTGAGTAAGTTTTGTACTTTGTTTTGCTTGACCAAAAGTTATTGGTCTATTTTGGTGCTAAGCTACTTTTGGCATGGTTTCAAATTGCAAAAAAAAAAAAAAAAAAATGGTCATTGGAATAATACACAAAAGATGAAGTGATTTGAGCTTTTTATACCTCTCTTTTCCTTCTTCAAAGGGGAGAGCCACACTCACACACAACACACACCACTACATCCATCCACTCACCAAAAAAACCTACAAGCTCCATATCCATATACACATCCAAACACATATCACAACCACACATACAACTGAGAGATAGAAAGCAAAAACAGTAAGCTTCATACAAAATCAACAAAAATCCATAACGCAAAAAAATAACCCTAACTTAGTTGGAGGTTGCCATTTGGTAGGGTTTTGTCCCAATGATCCGCACCTCAAAAAACAAGCTAGTTGGTTGTTCTTGATCCCAACTTCTTGATTTTCGTCTCTGTCTCGAAATGTCCCCTAAGAAACAGTAGTTGAGTAAGGGTGTTATGGTATGCTTTCATTTTTGTTGTTTATTACATCTTTTTTTACTTTTATTACAATGAGAATCTTTGTCTATCTTTGTTTGTATTACGCCTTAGATCATTTGTTATGCTACTGACTTTATTTTATTTTTTATGGTTTATCTCCCCTACTTATCTACCATTTTTCTCCATCTTCTTCTTGGCTCTTGAGTTCTTTGTACTAAAAAAAGAAAAAGAAAAGGAAAAGGAAAACAAAGCAAAAGAAAAAAAAGAAGCAAAATGTTTTGAAATCAAGAGAAAATGTTATGTACATCATAAGTGAGAGACTCTTGCTTCTGATTAGAAAAAAATAATAATAGAAAAGCCATGGTGAGAGAGGTTGAAGTTGTAAAAGAAAAAGAGAGAAGCATGGAGATTTAGAAAAAAAAAAAAAAAAAGGAAAGGAGAAGATGGAAGAAAAAAGAGAGAGGGAAAGTAAAGCATTTTTTGAAGAAGTTTTGTCTTAAAAAAAATTAAATTAAATGTTGCGTCAAGTGGCAGTGCATCTAACGCTCAAAAAAATGGGTGGCATAATTGCCACCGATGTTTTTTTTTTTAAAATTTTAAATTTTAAATTTAAAATTTTTATTTTTATTTTATTATTGTTAGTGTCCTTTTTGTTTTATTTATTTATTTTTATTTTTTGTATTAAGTATTATTAACTTAGTTTGCTTTATTTTTTCTTTATGTTATGTTATTTATTTATTTTCTTTTTCGTTGCTTATGGTTAACTTTTCCCTTTATTTTTGCATTTTATTTAAACATGTCATGACTTTATTTTTTTTATAGCATTTTTATGTTTAATTTAAGTTTGAGGTATTTACCTTATTGATCATGCTGTCTAATTGAACGTATGTTTGTTAAGTTATGAAATGCATGATGACAATTTCTTCTTAATTCATTTTTTTTAATCTATCTGAAGACGGAATCTAGAAATATTTGGAAGTCCGTTTTCTAATTTTCTCGAGGTGAGAAATCGATTCTTTGGAAGTCAAAGATTGATTTTAATATGTTTTTTTTTTCTTAAATTTGTTAACATGCTTGTATATAGTGTTTGTTTAATTATTTGCTAATGAATAGATTATTATGCTAGCCTAATTTATCCTTAAAATGCATTTATTTTTTATGCTTAATTTTGATTTTCTTGATTTTTCTTAACGTTTTTCCAATCTCTTTTTATAAAATTGTTTCCAAGTCTTTAAATTTCTCTTTTTGAGTTTATAAAAGTTTTATAACCAAAGTCTTATTTCTAAAGCCTTTTGTAATCCCTTTCTTAAAAAGTGGTTTTCAAAGCCCTTTTTCTAAAAATTCATACGATGGAATCTAGAAATATTTGGGAGTCCGATTTTCTAGAATTCTTGAGGTGAGAGATCATTATCTTTGGGAGTCCAAGATTTTAGTCCCAATAAAAAATGAATTTAATTATAACAAAATTTTCTTCTTTTTTTTTTAAAAAAAAAACTTTCTTTTATAAAAGGTTATTCTCTGACGGAGTTAAGAAATTGTAAAATTTTCTCATATTCTTGAGGTGGAGAATTTTTCCTAAGTTTTTTTGGGAATATTTCTAATATAGTCTAATTGGTGGATATTTATCCACTTATTTTATGGGATCATGACTTCAAATATTGGAGGAATGAGAGGTAAATACGACATTGTTTTAAAAATATCTTTTTCCCCAAATAAGCTTTCTTCTAAAATCTTTTGCAATTCAAGATTAAAATTTGGCCACCGTTTTTAATGGGTGTTGTGGGGTGCTAACACCTTCCCTATACACAAACAACTCCTGAGCCCAAATCTGGTTTTCGCATACCGTTTTTTTTTTTTCATTTTTTAAAAAAAGTTGTTTTATTCTATTTTGGTGCCCAATCACACCATAAAAAAGATTGGTGGCGACTCCTTTTTCAAATCCCCTTTTTTAGGACGTCGGCCGCTCCTCATCACAGGTACGTGGCGACAACCTTTTGAAAAATTTTGATAAGCCTTTAGAACTTTTTGTCATCCGTTTCATAAATTTACCAAAATTCTTTGACAAAAAGGCAAGTTGATCATCATTAATTTCTTCTCTATTATCACTATGAGCACAATTAAAGGCAATTAATTTTTCTTTATTTCTTTCTTTCCAATTAAGTTCAAAAGTTCTATGAGAACCCATCAATTAATCTACTTTCATATCATCTAAATTTTTACTTTCTTCAATAGTCGTTATTTTAGGAAAAAACCTTTCAGGTAAAGATCTAACAATTTTTCTAACCAATTTAGAACTTGACATTTTCTCTTCTAATGCAAACGATTCATTAGAAATATCACATAATTTAGTATGAAAATCATTCAAACATTCATCTTCTAATATCTTAAGATTTTCAAACTTAGTAGTAAGCATAATTAATTTAGTGCACTTAACATCATCGTTTCCCTCATAGGTTTTTTGTAGGATGTCCCATGCCTCTTTTGTTGATTCACAAGTTTTGATGAGTTTGATTTGATCAGCATCGACTCCATTAAATATGGCATTGAGAGCTTTACTATTGCAATTTGACAATTTGTCCTCCTCAACCGACCATTCTATCTCAGGCTTGGTGGGAGACATCCATCCGATCAAGATCGATTTCCATGCTTTTTCATCCATAGCTTTGATAAAAGCTCTCATCAGAATCTTCCAATAAGGATAATTATTTGCTGTCAACAAAGATGGTCTAGCAATGGGAAATCCTTCTGAAATAAACATTTTAGCACACAAAATTAGATCAATAAAAATTCTAAAATCTGACTACAAAAATTAATGCACTGCTATGATATCAATTGAAATGATCTAATTATCCACTAAAATGTTAAAATAAGTCTTATAAACTTAATTAATAAATATTTTAATTATTTATCGATGAAACAGTGAATTAAAAAGTAAAACAATTCAAAAGAGATGAAACAAGACGTTTTTAACGTAGTTCGTTTTCCCAACCTACTCCACGATGCCACGCCCAGAGAATAAGATTAATCAATCAAAGGTTAGTACAATTTACAATCAATATTGACTTATGCGTAAAAGAACCCCCTTCTTAAATCATGCTGCAATAGTTGATCGACTCTTTCTTGGATTGAATCTTTTCAAACACAAGCTCCCCTTGTGTTGTTGAACCCCGTTTGAACTCTATTCAATGGTGAATAAGTCTTCTCCCAAGACTTGAAAATATTTCTCACAAATATAAAAAAATTTGCACTTTTACAATTTCACATAAAAACACTCTCTCAACTAGATATTACAACTTTAGAACAATTAAGAGTGAATAAACAAATTTGCTCCACTAATCTTCTTCTCTAACAATGCTCCATTGTCCCATATATATTAGAAAAGGAATTGATAGAATAAGGAATGTTAAAATTAATTAAACCACAATTACCTCAAGTGAAATCATAGATCAATCAATTAAGAAGAAATGTCAAAATAAGAATATAGTCGTTAGATACTTTACACAAGGCAAATTGAAATACAATTTTAAATTCAAATTCAAATTCAAACATACTATAAATAAAGAAAAATTAATAAATAAACCATAAGAGTTTTTCCCTAAAATGCCAATAAATAAAATTCCTTTCATGGCATACCAAACAAATTTTTAGTCTTTTAATTTTTGGATGGCATGTGTTACAACTTACACGAGAGGTGTTGATGATTTTATGGCTTCCTATTGTCCGTCCAATTTTCCACATATTATTTATGATCCTACAAAGCTTTTCTTGGTTTATGTGATATAATCACCGATCATAGGCCAAGGGCATGCGTAGCTGTCGTCATTTTGTATAAAGTACGATCTGTTTCATTGTTTGTTTCCGAGCTAAGTTATAAAAAATATTCTTGAACTTCCATTAAATATATATATATATATATCTAAACTTTATCCTTTATTTTAAACATATCTCTATTTTTTTTTTAAAAAAAATGCAATATTACTCTTGACTTTTTATAAGGGTTTTAAACTACCCTTAGAGTATAAATATGTTAGAATGTTAGAAAAAAATCGAAGTGGCAGTGATCTGGAACGACGCAATGGTGACTAGGACACTTGCCTGGATTACGCCTCAAAGAACGACATTTAGACACGTCAACTTTTCGTTCAACATTCTAACGATTTTTTTACTCCAATGGTACTTTTGAAACATTTATAAAAGGTTAAGAGTAGTATTACAGCTTTGGGAAGAACATGGGTATTTTTTAAATAAATGACAAAGTTTAGGGGTATTTTTTTAAAATATAATTTAGCATTTTCTGTATTTATTGAAAAATTACATATAAAAAGTCACTTTAATATTTTAGTATCTTCTTGATATAGATCTAGGGTTTTAAATTTTCGTCGACATTTCTACATGTCTATTGGTTCAACATTGACATGAGGGGTGAATTGACATTTCCATTATATAATAGTATTAAAAATGACAAAATATCGCAAAAATATCAACAAAATATCACTAATTTTGACTTGATATTAATAATAAGAAATTTAAATTTATTTTAAAAGGGGTGCTCATTTGTTAATTTAAATATTTTGTATGAATTTTTTATATTTATAATTTTTCCAGAAACATCTATTGACATCGACAATTTATCAATATTTACATTGACATTTCTATTGACATCGACATTTAAAACCTTGTCTAACATGTTTCAATTTAGGATCTTATATTTTTATATTTGTTTCAATTATACAATTTCTATTAGTGGATGTTTAATGTGTCTAATAGTAAGTTTGTATAAAAAATACTTATAACATGTTTCGGGTTGATTTTAGAAATAGTGATTTTAGCGAAAATAATTTGTTTATAAGAGATCTATCAAAAGTGATTTTTATATAATCATTCTAATGTTTGGTTCTACACTTTCAAAAGTGATTTTCATACTATCGAAAGTAACTTTGAAGAAGTTAATTTTAAAATAGAAATGATTTTGGACTTAACAAAAGTGATTTTGATCCTTCCAAAATCACTCCCAAACATACTCTTAATGAATTTATAGACGTTTAGAGGAGAAATTAAGCAACCTATAAGTAAGCACTACAAGATTCTTGTCCTTTTATGATGTAGAAATTCGTCAAGAGAATGCCAAAAGACGTCGGGAAAGGCTCTCATGACGTTTTTCCAACGTCAGGAGAATCGTCGGCAAAGAATCAACAGATCCTTTGCATGGCCAAGATGCTGACGCCACTAGTTTGGCATCAGCAGATTCAGCCTTTGTCGACGCCAAATTAAAGGTGTCGACAGAGTCTGCAGGTTGCAATTTTTTTTTCTTAATTTTAGATCTCCAAAGTTTTTTTTTTTCATTCAATTCTTGTTGTACCTAAATAAAATGTACACAAAATAAAATATATTCTAAATTGCGTATGAAATATAATTTATATTAATTGAAAAAATCCAAATATGTTCATACAAATGTCTTCAATCATCCTAAATATTTTTCATTCAAAGTTGGAAATATAAAAATAAAATTATATAAAAGATTTAAGGAGAAAAAAAGATGCTCTTGTAAATGCATCCTAAATGTCCCCGACATAATTTTGCTTGTTCATCGACCCTAAGGCACCTAAAAAAATAGAATTTAATAACATTAAATACTTAAACTTATCAAAATTAAACTTATCAAAACTTAGAGAAAATATTTTAAACTAATTGAACTAACGAAAATTTAACTTACCCAAGCCCTATCAAACAATCTCAAACTCCAACAAACACCACAACTAAATTTATCCTATTCAAACTTATACACACAAGAACTGAATCGAACTTTTAGCCTAAATAATCTAATCTCAAAATGATCTCTTGGCACCCTAATAACAAATAAACCAAACAATCTCACTCCTCAAGAAACAACAACCTAAACGTAACATATTCAAACAAGCACAAAGTCCAACAAACAACTAAATCAACCTCAAACCTCCAACATACAACTAAATTCAACCTCAAACCTCCAACAAACAACATAACTCCAACACAAACCTCCAATAAACAAACTAAAAACTCAAAGTTGTCAAACAATCTCAAACTTGAACAAAAACAATAAAACTCAAACAAACAACTAAACTCAAACTCAACCTCCAAGAACAAACACAAACTCCAACAAACAATAACTAAACTAAAACTTACCAAACAATCTTAAGTTCAACCAAAAATAATCAAACTTCAACAAACAACATATCTCAACAAACTAAACTAAACTCAAACTTGTCAAACAATCTCAAACTTGAACAAAAACAATCAAACTCCAACAAACAACTAAACTCAAACTCAACCTACAAGAATAAACACAAACTCCAACAAACAATAACTAAACTAAAACTTATCAAACAATCTTAAACTCCAGAAAAAAAACAATCAAAGTTTAATAAAGAACATATCTCAAACTCCAACAAACAACTAAACTCGAACTCAACCTCCAACAAACAACTAAGCTCAACCTCTAAGAACAAACACAAACTCCAACAAACAATAACTAAACTAAAACTATCAAACAATCTTAAACTCCATAAAAAACAATCAAACTTCAATAAACAATATATCTCAAACTCCAACAAACAAAACTCAAACTCAACCTCCAACAAACAACTAAACTAAAACTCCAACAACAATCTCAAACTGCAACAAATACAACTAAACTCAAATTTATCAAACAATCTCAAACTCCAACAAACAACTAACTCCAACTACAACAAATAAACGAAATATCAAAACATATCTCAAACTCACCCTCCCCCTACACAATGTTGCTACCATCACTGCAGGATAGTAACCTCATGTTTATTAAGATGTTCATCCAACATAAGAACATAACAATGTCTTCGATGCTAATACATAATTATGTTGCTACCATAACTGCAGGATAGCAACCTCATAAATTCATTAGAAGAGAAGAATTCCTTGTGATTCCATCCACTTTTTTATCATTTCATGCATCTCTGCTGGTTTTGGTCTCTTTTAGCATTGAAAATTGCCTCCATCTTCTCTCTTACATCTTCTCTAGTAGCCTCGATCCTTGCAACTATCTCTGCTCTCATTTCTGCAAGTTCCTCCTTTAGAGCATTTATCTCCCTTGCTTACTCAACTTTTATTTGTGAGGAGGATGCACTTGATGAAGAGCTACATCCCTTTTTTTGATTTAGGTGGCTTTGGTCCCCAACCGAGCCCTTTAATGTGGCCCGATCGTCTCCCTAACACCGTCTCGCATATAGTCGCTGCCAAGAGTCGTTTTGGGGGTCTCCTATAACTGTACCATTTGAGTCTACAATTATAATTGAAATAAGTAAATGTAACAAATTTATAAATGAAGATCATCTTGTGAGGAAAAAAAATTACATGTGCATCCTTGGCGACCTGATTCACCCGCTTCCCATTTTTCGTGTGCGTGAGCTCAAATAGGAAAATTGGTCTTATATCTCGACCTTTCACTTTCTATAACTCAAATTGCACAAAAAGGTGTATTAGTAATATTTGTAAACAAATGAAACAAGAAATATTTTTTGGTTTATGCCCTACCTCATTGTGTTGTACATAAATGAAAGACTTTTACCCAACTTTATGATTGAATGTTAGAGTCGACCAACTCTTTTTGTTGTTCTCCAATTTTTTCTAACCAAATATCAAAGATTAGTTTAAACTAGAGAAAATGTAAAATGATATTTTTAAGTGTTACGTAATTTTTGATCAATATTGCAAGTGTACGGGTCAAGTTTTAAAGTAGTAATTTGAGTAAAGGGTATCGTCCTCAGGATTGGTTTTTCTAATTCACTTAAGTATTATTAATATTATCACCAAACTTTATTTAGAAAATAGAATCAAATAATGGTTGTGAAATTTGAAATAAAAAGATTAAAAATTGGAAACAATCAAAGGAGAAACTATCTTAGGGAGTTGATTTCACCTATTAAACCTATCTTTAAGCTACCTAAATTTTCAAGATTGATCATGCAAATATTTCCTAAGTCTAGAAGTCTTTTATCATGAATGACTTTTTCAAGGACAAACAATTCTCATGCAATATGGCAAAACCTACATTTCTAATGTTTTTTAACGATATGCAATATAGCAGTAAGTTCCTTCATTAACAACTTCAAAATGAGTCCTAATCATTATCAAGTTAGAACTACCTTTAATTATGCAATTAGGATCTAATCTAAATTACATTTCTCAAGTGTGAATTTAGACCAATACAACATTTAATACATGGCCAAAAGATTAAAAACATTAAGAATATAAAGGCATGAATGAAATAATAGACAATCAATCATGGAATTTAAATAATTAAAACATAAGGTCTAATGGTTACATCAATCCCTAGAATAAGAAAATAGTTTAGCCACTCATGTTCACTATCACAAAATCTAAACTCTTAAACAACATCCAAATTCTAAATAGAAAGAAAGAAGAGAAAAACCATGTTGGTGTGTCGATCTTCCATCTCCGTATGATCTCCACGAACTTGTCCTTGAATCTTCTTATCAAATCTATTATCCTCTTGTATGTAGAATTGTAGAGTTGTGCTCTCTAAAGTTGAATACCTTGAAGTGAAGAGAATGTGGGTATTTATAATGGTGCAAATTCAAGTCCTAATTGAATAAGGAACCCAAAAATATATCTGAATTACGAATCTAAAACGTTTTAGGAATGCAAAAGATCTCCAAAAATCGTCAAAAAGATAATGTTTATCGTTGCAGAGTCGAGATAGTAGGGACATCGTCTCGACATTGTTGTTAAAATCACGCAAACAAGAAATATCAAGGTAGCATCGAGATGCTATGCAACGCTCTGGATAGTGTCTCAACGCTACAGACGGAAACTGAGTCCCACACGTGCTTTTGTGATGGAGGGACTTGTGCAACTTTTTTCAAAGTGTCTCGATGCTTTGATGTAGCCTTTAGACGCTCTGTGTGCAGGTGGTCTGGCTTATTTTGATGTAGAATGAGGGTTTTTAACGCTATAAGAGCGTCTCAACGATTTTGCCTCGGGATTTCTAACTTGAATCACATCTTCTCTTAACTTGTCTTCTTAATTTGATGCAAAATGGTTTCCTTTTTGCCTAATATCTTTTAAAAGCTCTGGTTTGCTTCGAATGCTCGATTTCTATAAAACAAACAAATATAAGTGTGAAAGTACATATTTAAAACATAAAACTAGCATACAATAAGGTCTAAAGATAGCACATATTGTGTGTTATCATTAAGAAACGTAAGTAATGTACATTCCTGAAGGGAATAATCGAATTAAACCCACAGCAGAAGCGTTAGAATCAACTTTGATTTTATTTTTGAATCAAAATATAAACTTAAGGTTAAACATAAACCATACATTGAAAATAATATGGAGAGAATTTTTTGGCGGGTTTTTTTCTCCTTGTACTCCAACTCCAATGAGGTTGAACTCTAAGACTTCGACAAAAAGTCTTCCTTGCTATGACTCGAACACAAGATTAAGGCTTGTGGGAACCTCTTGAAAGAAAATCCATAAGGGAATGAAGAGGAAGATGTCTAGAGAGAATTCTCTAATTCTCTATTGAGGAGATGTATGTTGTATCTAATGGCTCAACTTAAGAGTTCTATTTATAGAGACCAAGAGCAAACCTTGCCATAATTTAAATATTATATTTTAATATCTAATATATTAAAATATATCTTTTATACTTATTTGAATCTCATTCAAATCTCCTACGATATTTATTTATTTGAATCTTATTCAAATTTTATAAATCTCTTTAATTTAATGTATCTAATATACATTAATTATTTTAATATTTAATGTATCAAATACAATAAATATATTTTCCTCTTTTATATTTAATATATCTAATATATTAAATATTAATTTGAACACTTCAAATTAAATATTAATTTGAACATTTCAAATTTTTCTTTCAACTAAATTGATCTTTTAGTGTTACTATGAGTAGCAAATGGAACCTTATGGACCTACAAATTATAAGCTCCAATGATATAAAATCAATTAATCAAACTCTTTAATTAATTAATTTTCATTCATTAACTATAGGTTACTCCACTATAGACCTAGAGTTGCACTGTTATGCATTGTAGGACAAGTTGTGTCCATAGATATAATTACTACATGCAAGTTGATCCTTCATGAGTTGTTCGTAATTACATCTGGGTCAAAAGTCTGTTTTACCCCTATGATTACATTTTGCACTTTAAGTACCATTGATCCTCCAATGAACAATTTGTTTATGATCCAACCATAAATTAAGTCCCTCTTGGACCAGTGAGAGGATGGGGCCCTATTGTTCAAGTCCCGAAATCAACACTTAAGGGAATTACTCATCTACTTATCCTATAAGGGAAAGAGTGAATTTCATCTTATGAGATTATGTTCCCAACTCCCTATTTGGTAAAGTCCTCAAAATGGTAGGGATATTGAATCAGCTACAAAAGCCACTCTTATACATTCAAATCAAAGGACAAGCCCTCACAGGCAGGAGTTCATAACTCACTCAGGATTAAGATTGAGTCACATATGATCATCCTGATGAAATATTAATATTCTCAATTAACGGATTTGTAAAGAGAGATTAAATATTTCGTGATCCAGTCTTATATAAACTCATTGTATAAGATACCCCCACTCACATGTCTTCACATGAACGATTTGGATCAAATCATTTGTAACTATTACAAAGTAGGTCGTCTCAATAATGTTACCAAGATAAGACACTCAACCTTACCCATATACTATGACCCTTTAGGTTATTTCTTGAACACGATCCTCCCATATGTCAACCACATACTATTCAAGATTACACTAATAACCTTGGATTTTTCATATAATGGATAATATTATATTGCAAATAAAATAATCAAAATAATGATTAATTATTAAATAAATCATTAATTATGAGGCTTTAGGGCATAAATCCCAAGGCTTCCAATCAGGGTCCTTGAACCTATAGGGTGTACCAATCTTCGATGGCATTCTTCAGGAGAGGCATAATTTTTGTAATGCTTGTGCAACTTTGGCGTATACTCTTTGAAGATTGTCTAGAACTATCGTTCGAGGAAATCGTCGACCTCTTTCTTCAACGAGTGGAATTGGAAATAATTCTACATATAAAGAAAATTATTATAACATACATTTTGTTTATATATAATAATTAGAACTAACCAAGATATCAACTTACCAACAACTGTGCTTTAGCTAGATTTCGAACTTGTTTTGGTATCGTGCTAGTTGTGGCATAATGGATTGGAAAGGATTCCCTCACCACAGTACCAGTAGCCAAGCTGAATTTCAAAGCATGTGGGCTGACCCGCTTCTTTAACTCAAGGTTTACCTCCATTGGTTCTTCTATGGGCATTAACGTATCGATCTAATTCTATATTACGCGAGAACTCGCATATCGCCCTACTAGTAGGATTAGCATATGAAGAAAAAATAATAATAATTATATTGATTTGGTATAAAATGTAATGAAAAAATAAATATGTGAATTGAGATTAACCTGAGTTCTCTCATGTAGATGATCTTGCACTGTGTGGGTCAGTATCAAAAAACTCTTCATCGGCCTTGTGAAGCTCATCTCGACTTGTCATCGTCTATCTGCAAGCACACAAAATATAATATAAAAGAGAGATACATAGATTTTTTTTTTAA
The DNA here is from genome assembly GCA_033996785.1 of Trichosanthes truncata. Taxonomy (NCBI): domain Eukaryota; kingdom Viridiplantae; phylum Streptophyta; class Magnoliopsida; order Cucurbitales; family Cucurbitaceae; genus Trichosanthes; species Trichosanthes truncata. The sequence continues at coordinate 8,625,841 of JAWPNB010000007.1, forward strand.
AAAAAAAAAAAGTGAGATGCATAGTTACATCGATATTTGCTATCATCAAGATGTTCATATGGATTTGAGCTAATGCCAGGAGATAATCGTATATCATCTTCTTCATCATTTATGAAACCATCATCGTGCTGAATAATTTGTTGGTCTACGATTGTAAGATCATCGTCATCTCTACACAATTCGCTATCCTCAATGGATTCATCGACTCTATTTCCACCCACAACTTCTAATAACTCAAGTTGGTCATTCGCAAGATCTTCTACTTTTGGAACATCGCATATACGTTTATTTTAGACTACTTGAACCACTTTCAATTTTTACCAGATTTTGGATCGTTGATGTAAAAAACTTGCAACGCTTGATTAGCAAAAATAAAAGGCTCATCAACATACGAGTACCGAGATGTATTAATCGATTTGACCCTAAATCCATGTGTGTTTTATTATTTTTACTCTTCGTGTCGAATCATGTACACTTATACATAATTGAAGGGAATAATCGAATAATCATATGCTCTCAACATTTGAAGTGTCTTAGGATACTCTTCCTTAGACATAAATATCAAATATTTGACAACAATTTTGTCAATATAAGATGTTTGAGACAAAGTTAACATTTTGTCCTAAAAATCTGGACATATAAAATATACCGAATCATTCCAAATCACTCATTTGGAATTTATTACATAATCAACTTTTTATGTTAGATAGACACCTTACATCATTCATAATGAGTAAAATATCATCAACATAAAACATGAGAAAAATCCACTAAGCAATTAATGGTTTTCTTGTCAAACAAGCTTCATTAATATTTATCCAAGGTCATAGATTTTGATACTTTTATCAAACCTTATATTCAAAGATCTAATGGTAAAATTCATTTCATAAATGAACCTTTATTATTTTGCAAATCTTTATTCTTTCGATCTTTGAAAATAAACCTCTCTGATTGATTTGTGTAGATGCATTATCTAAGATTTCTTTTCATAAAAGAATTCTAAATATTCATTTTCATATCCCACATGGAACAATGAATTAAATAATGCTTACAGACTCTAGTATGACAACAAGTGAGAAAGTTTACTCGCAGTCTACTTTCTCCTATTAAGTTTAATCATTTGCTCCTTGTAAAGGTTGAGTCATCTCATAACTCTCCCATTACGATGAGGCTTATCGAATTCATGACTAGGATCCTTTTGACTTTCAAATGTAATTAAAATTGTTAACAACTTTTATTAACTATTTAGTGGCTTCAATTGGGATTAATTTATTAACACTATTTTACCTTATTAAAGGTTTGTAGTCTTTTATTTGACATTCCTTATAAAATATGATATTTGTCATACAAATATCTTATTCTTTTTAGAATTAGATTAAAGGCCATTTTGTACTCCTTAGGGATGACCTACACTTAGGCATATCTTTGAACATATACAGCTTTTTTAGGCTTGTTTCAGCATGTACGCTTAACATTCCCAAATAGTGAAGTGTTGTAAACTAGCTTTACTACTCTTCTATAATCTCAGAATTGTCTCATATATGCTTTTAGAGGGAATAATGTTCACTATACAATCTCTATTGCATATCCTAACCAGAATCTTGTAATGGCATGTAACTAATAGACCATGTCCAACACAAATTTATTTCTCCTCTTGCAGTACAATTTTCACATAAATATACTTGGTATTTAAAATAATTAGGATAAAAATTCATTTTCTATCAATTAGTCTTAGTACGTAAGGTTCCTGTACTTTCTATTATGATCTGATCATAATATCTTGATAGACTTACCTAATCGATTTTCAACTTTAGCCTTAATTTTCTTGAACTTCTTTTAAAAAGTAGACTTATAATGTATTATGTAAAGATACTTGTATCTTGAATGATCATCAACTAGAATGATGAAATATTCATGACTTTATTTGGTCTTTTACATTCACTTAGACCACTTGGGTCAGAATGTGTAAGCCCAAAATTCTCTTTGGCCTTTTAGCTTTATCTAATAAAGACCCAATGATTATCTTCATGAAAGGCAAGAGCTACAGAAATGTAAAGTAATTAACTCTAACTTTTAGAGAATTACCTCTTACTAGTCTTTTCATTCTATTCAAGTTGATGTTAATCAACCTTAACTGCCAAAGTCTAGTATCATCTTTTAGGAGAAAACAATGTCTTTCTATTATGGATTCTATATTCCTGAATATCTCAGTATTTTGTAGTATACTATATGTCAATATTTTAACATATACAAATTGTTCTTATTTTTAGTTGAATGTATTTTCAAAGAATTTTGAAAATATAAACTTCAATACTTCAAAGTAATTCATACTATATGAACTTTTTAGTAATAAAGTTCGAGAAATTGAATTTCTCTTATAGTTACTAAAAACATCATATTCAGCATTAAGTGACAGTTTTAATGATTAATGTCTCCCACTACACTAACTGAGATGAGTTTCCTGGTGCCAACCTATAGAAACTATTCTACATGTTAAGTATTTTTCAAGAAATGTATATTAAATGTAATAAAGAATAAATCTTGATAGTGGATCTTGTATTAACTATCTAGGTGGCGTTATTTATTCTCCACCAAAAATCTAGTAAATCAAATTTACTTTTATTTATATTATTTTTTCCATGGAGGTATTTCAAAAATTCATCTCATTGTGACTGTCTTGACTAATTTAGGAACTATTTTCTTTTATATAGCTTCAGTCATTTGATTTCTTTTCTTAGATTTTTGTAATACTTAATTCGAGATCATTTAAACAACTATCTAAATTTAGCTTCTATTGACTTCAACATCTCATATGTTGTTGTCATTTTATTTATTTTCTAAGCTTGACATCTAACATGTCAACTAGGAGATACTTACAAGTTATCTCGTTTACTTTTGATTCATTAATCATGTGTTTCACGAACAATTCGAATAGCATAGCAACAGGTTTTTGAGAACATTTCTCAATAAAGACAAATTCAAAATTGTACACTGTCATTATAGTGTTAACGTTACTTTTTCAAGTAATAAAATTTCTCAATTTTGACTTATCAGTAATAAAATTAAAAATTATGAGAGAAACTGATATAATATTGAAATATATAAAATATATAATTTAACATCATGAAAACAATTATCCATTCAATTTTAGCATAGAAATCAAACAATTTGAAAAATGAACCCTATAAATCATTTCTAATGCTATGGTACTTTAGTGAGTTAGAACAAGTGCCGCCGTAGGGTAAGTCAAGTGTTCATTCACTAAACTGAGACAATCTAAACCAAGTATTATACCAGAATAACTTTTATTCCTATAATATTTAGTTACTATTAGTTTGGCCAAAGACATTATTAACAACTTTAATAAGCCCTTTATAAGTGTAACCCATCATTTTAGATCCCATAGGTTTATCCCAACAAGTGTCGTCGTAGGGTAGGGTAGGTCAAGTATTGTAAACAAAACTACAATTCTATCATTCTCAGGAGTTCACCTTGATATTGACCCATGCAAACACCCTCCATAGGAGGACGGTCCAAAAGCCGCCATAAGGCCCCGAATGAATCTCACGATGTGAACCAATAATGGAGACCGTAGGATATGTTGACACATTTCCTTCTCCCACTTACTATTTTGAAATTGAATTTTCTCTTAGACAAATTAGGCTAATCTCATTTATCTAAATTTCTCAATCTACCCTTCATAACCCTTATGTTGGTTAGATTGATTTTAATGTGAATTACCAAGTTTTAACTATTTCAAAAAAAAAAATAATAATCACATTATGAGCATGCTTAGTGAAATTAAATAAAATTTGACTAATTTAACTCCCAAGTCAATTCCCAGTTAGAGTTGTTCCATTTCAGTCAGCTTAAATACCCCAGTCTAGACAAAACATTCCATAGACAGAGTTCCCATTATAGTCAATTTTTATTTCAAATTCATTAATCTTTAATGAACTATTAATTACTAGATTAATGAACCTAAGTGAATTTAAGCAATGTTTATAATCCTATTAAAAAACTAATTCACTTATTGGATACTCTTAAAATTATATCATTTTAAGCACTTTAAAACAAATTAAAAGATCATCATGGATATTTTATTCTAATTCTATTAGAAAAAATAAAAGATAAATTAAATTCAAAATTTAAACTATTTTATCTTTGAATTAAATTATCTTTACTTATGGAAAACCTAATCTTATTAGGAAATTAAAAGATCTAATCTTATTTGAAATTAAAAGATCTAATCTTATTTGGAAAGAATCTAATCTTATTAGGAATTAAATAAAGATAAATTAAATTCAAAATTTAAACTATTTAATACATGAATAAAAAAAATCTTTATTTTAAGGAAATCCTAATCTCATTAGAAAATATCCTAATCCTATTAGGAAAACATGAATTTCATTTATGAAAGGAAATATCCTAATTTAATTTTCCAAATATAACAATTATATTCAAAAGATATGAAAAATATAAACTTATTAGAAAAACATCTTAATTCTATTAGGAAACATCCTAATCAAAATTTTCAAATATAACAATTATATTAAAAAATAATTAAGATGCATGATCATGCTTAACCTATGGTGGGATTTTAATTTAAATGACATACTTTATGCAACAATGAAATACTTTAGAACATACATCACATGCATAATTAAATTAAAAAAATAGCAAAATTGACTGACATACTTGGCATATCCTAGGAAATTGAAGACAATTTAAATTACAATAATTTAAATCCTCTAATTTAAATTACAATAATTTAAATCCTCTAATTTAAATTACAATAATTTAAATCCTCTAACTATAGCACCCGTCGTCACAAAAATTATAAAAAAAAAAATTAGATTACCTAAGTCTTGAACCCAAGACCTAGAGTTTAATAATAAACATTCCATCACCAAAGAAATAAACACATATTTTATGATGCTAGAACACTTAATAATAAGATAAAGTTCCAGCCAAATAAGTTTGACTTCGATTTTTCTTTTTTTTTTTTCGTTCACCTTTTCGTCGTTGGCTTCTTCAGCGCAGGTAGCGAAATTTGTAGCAATCATAGTCATTCAAGTAAAATACATGAAATTCTAACCCTCATGAGTTTTATAAGGATCTAATCAAAGCAATAAATCTAATGTCAAATAGCCTAAACAATCAATTTGCAAACCACATATATCACATATATGAAATTAAAATACCCACCATACACAATTATAATTCTACATACAATTCAAAGACCTCTTTGATACCAATTGAAGGGATTAATCAAATTAAACTCACATCGGAAGCATTGGAATCGACTTTAATTTTATTTTAGAATTAAATGAAAAATAATTTTAGGTTAAGCAAAATATACCTTGAAAATAATATGAAGATATTTTCTGGCAGTTCTTTACTTCTCATGTTCCAAGACTTCTACAAAAGTCTTCCTTGCTATGACTTGAACACAGGATCAAAGAGGTTTGTGAGAACATTTTTGAAAATAGGAAAAGGGAATGAGAGGAGAATTTCAAGAGTTCTTTTCTCTTATTTGGAATGCACACAATGGCTCACCCCTAGGATCCTATTTATAGTGGTCTAGGGACAATAATTAAATAATATATTTTAATATCTAATATATTAAAATATATTTATCTAACAAGTTTGAATCTTATTCAAACCATTCCAAATTCTCCTACGACATCTATTTCCTTATTCGAATCTAATTCAAATTTAATAAATATATTTTCTTTAATGTATCTTAATACATTAATAATTTCTTTGATATTTAATGTATCATATACAATAAATATTTTTTCCTCATTTAATATATCAAATATATTAAATTTTAATTTGAACATTTCAAAATTTTCTCTCATCGAAATTGATATCTATTTGTTCATATGAGCTAACAAGGGGATCTTATGGACCTACAGATTATAAGCTTCAATGATACAAAATTAATTAATTAAACTCTTTAATTAATCAATTTTCATTCATTAACTATATGTCACTCCACTATAGACCTAGAGTTGCACTCATATGCACTGTAGAATAAGTTATGTCCATAGATATAATCACTACATGCAAGTCGATCCTTCACGAGTTGTTTGTAATTTCAACTAAGTCAAAAGTCCGTTTTACCCCTATAATTACATCGTGCACCTTAAGTACCACGATCCTCTAATGAACAATTTGTTTATGATCCAACCATAAACTAAGTCTCTCCCGGGTCCATGAGAAGGTGGGGCCCCATTGTTCAAGTCTCGAAATCAGCACTTAAGGGAACTACTCATCTACTTACCCTATAAGGGAATGAGTGAATTCCATCTTGTGAGATTATGTTCCCAGCTCCCTATTTGGTCAAGTCCCCAAAATGGTAGGCATATTGAATCGGCTATAAAAGCCGCCATCTGATGTTGCAAGGTGGAAACATTTTGATAGAGAGTTCCCTCATTTTGTTTCACACTCAAGGAATGTTAGGTTAACATTAGCTTCAAATGGGTTCAATCCATTCGGGAATATGAGCACTGCTTACAGCATGTGGCCCATGATTCTTGTTCCATACAATTTGCCACCTTGGATGTGCATGAAAGAATCTAATTTTTTCATGTCTTTGCTTATTCCTGGACTGAAGTCTCCTAGAAAAGAAATTGATGTATATTTACAGTCATTGATATAGGAGTTGAAGGAGTTGTGGAATAATGGTGTGCGCACTTATGATTGCATGAGTGGAGAATACTTTAAGTTACATGCATGTTTGTTGTGGACCATCAATGACTTCCCTGCATATGGAGATTCGTCTTGATGGAATATGAAAGGTTATCAAGCATGTCCCATTTGTAAAGAAGATACATCATCATTTAGGATAAGAGGAAAAATCGCTTACATGGGACATCGACGTTATCTTCTCGACAATCATAGTTGGCATAGGAGTAAACAACATGATAGAAATTTGGAGCGTAGACCTCCACCCATTGTAATGGATGGAGATGAGATCCTACAACAAGTAAATGTGATACAATTTCCACTGTTAAGTAAACATCCATCGAAACAAAATAAGATAAGGAAGCGTACTATCAACTGAACCAAAAAAAGCATTTTCTTTGAACTCCCCTATTGGTCTAAGCTTCTGTTAAGACATAAGCTAGATGTCATGCATATTGAAAAAAAATGTATGTGAGAACTTGCTCATGACCTTATTGAACATTGAGGAAAAAACAAAAGATGTGACAAAAGACCGTTTGGATCTTGAAGATTTGAACATACGAAAGGACTTACACTTGCATAAACAAGGAACTAAGTTTGTGAAACCACATGTTGCGAATACATTGACTGTTAGTGAGAGTGTAGATTTTTGTAAGTTCTTGAAATCAGTTAAATTTCTTGATGGGTTTGCCTCAAACATATAAAGATGTGTGAGTGTGAACGATGGAAAAATATGGGGTTTGAAGACTCACGACTCTCATATTCTGCTTCAACGACTTATTTGTATTGTTGTTCAAGCATACCTACGAAAAGATGTTTGTATAACTGTTTTTGAGTTATGTAATTTCTTTCGTGATCTATGTGCGAAGATAATATGAATCAGTGACCTAGACCGGTTGGAAGCAGATATTGAATTCATACTCTGTAAGCTTGAAAAAATCTTCCCACCAGCCTTATTTAATGTAGTGGTGCATATTGCAGTTCACTTGTTGTATGAAATGAAAGTGGTTGGTCCAGTTAGCTACAGTTGGATGTACCCTATTGAGAGAAGCTTACGGACCTTGAAACAGTATGTACAAAACAAAGCTCGTCCCAAGGATTCCACGGCAGAAGCATTCATCATGAATGAATCTTTGACTTTCTGCTTATTGTACTAACTGGGATAGAAACGAGATTCGATAGGGATGCACGTAACAATGACTCAATTCCCAATGGCGCGAAGTGTGTGAATTTTGAAGTGTTCAAGCAAAACGCACGAGGGTTGGGGAGTTTTACTATGAGGACGTTATTTGAAAACGAGAAACGAATGGCACATTGGTAGATATTGAACAACTGTTCTGAGATACAATCATATCATAGGTATGTTTCAAATTAATACTGATTTACCCTTCATTATTAGTTTTCAACTTCGAATCACATACTTAAGCTTGAATTTTCCTTCATTCTATTTGTTTTTATTTCTGAATAGGCAACATTCAAGATTGATTCGCTCTTGGACGGAGAGCAAATTGGACTTATATAGAATGCATCAACTACAATTTATTGATTGGTTCAAAACTCATGTAAGTACAATTCTCAAGTTTGAAGATTGATATTCAATAATGGGTTAAAACTTATAGTTATGTCAATCTACAAAAAATATTCAGATTTACTCATTACGTGAAAGAAGAGAAGCATCTGATGATCTTTGCTCATTATCGTTGGGGCCTTCTAATCAAGTCTGTTCTTATAGTGGTTGCATTGTCAATGGAGTTCGTTTCTACTGTATAGAGCGTGACAATCGTCGAGCAATTTAGAGTAGTGGAGTCATGGTACCTGGAGTAACTGAAGGAGATGAAATGAATTTATACGGTGTACTACACGATGTCTTAGACTTAGAATACGTGAAGAGAAGATGTGTGATCATTTTTCAGATGTAAATGGTTTGACACAGATGCTAAGAAGAGGAAAGTGCACATAGATTTTGGGTTTAAGTCAATCAACACATCCTATTATTGTTATACGGACGACCCTTTCATTCTTGCTACTTAAGCCAAGCAAGTTTTTTATCTTAATGACCTCAAACTTGATTGATAGGAATGAACTCTTCATCCCGCAGCGGAAACATTAGATATTCTTTGATTTTATTTAGAATTAAACAATAAATTAAGGTTAAGCAATAAATACCTTTCAAATATGGAGATTCTTTCTGGCGGGTCTTTATCTCCTCCACAAAGTCTTCTTGGCTATGACTCTAACAAAAGATCAAGGCTTGTGGGAGCCTCTTGAAAGAAAATCCTCAAGGGATTAAAGAGGAAGAGGTTTAGAGAGAATTCTCTAATTCTCTCTTTTGAGGAGATGTGTATTGTATAGAATGGCTCAACCCAAGGGTCCTATTTATAGAGACCAAGGGAAAATCTTTGCCATAATTAAAATATTATATTTTAATATCTAATATATTAAAATATATCTTATATTTATTTGAATCTCATTCAAATCTCCTACGATATTTATTTATTTGAATCTTATTCAAATTCTATAAATATCTTTTATTTAATATATCAAATATATATTAATTATTTTAATATTTAATGTATCAAATACAATAAATATATTTTCCTCTTTTATATTTAATATATCTAATATATTAAATATTAATTTGAACAATTCAAATTAAATATTAAATTTGAACATTTCAAATTTTAATATTTAATGTATCAAATACAATAAATATATTTTCCTCTTTTATATTTAATATATATAATATATTAAATATTAATTTGAACACTTCAAATTAAATATTAATTTGAACATTTCTAATTTTTTCTTTCAACTAAATTGATCTTTTAGTGTTACTATGAGCTAGCAATGAGACCTTATGGACCTATAGATTATAAGCTCCAATGATACAAAATTAATTAATTAAACTCTTTAATTAATTAATTTTCATTCATTAACTATAGGTCACTCCACTATAGACCTAGAGTTGCACTCTTATGCACTGTAGGACAAGTTGTGTCCATAGATATAATCATTACATGCAAGTCGATCCTTCACGAGTTGTTCGTAATTACAGCTGGGTCAAAAGTCCGTTTTACCCCTATAATTACATCTTGCACCTTAAGTACCACTGATCCTCTAATGAACAATATGTTTATAATCTAATTATAAACTAAGTCCCTCTCGAGCCAATGAGAAGGTGGGGCCCCATTGTTCAAGTCCCGAAATCAGCACTTAAGGGAACTACTCATCTACTTACCCTATATGGGAAGGAGTGAATTCCATCTTGTGAGATTATGTTCCCAGCTCCCTATTTGGTCAAGTCCCCAAAATGGTAGGCATATTGAATCGGCTACAAAAGCCACTCTCACCCATGCAAATCAAAGGACAAGCCCTCACAGGCAGGAGTTCATAACTCACTCAGGATTAAGATCAAGTCACATATGATCATCCTAATGAAATATTAATCTTCTCAATTAACGGATTTATAAAGAGAGATTAAATATTTCGTGGTCCAGTCTTATACAAACTCATTGTATAAGATACCCCCACTTACATGTCTCCACATGAATGATTTGGATCAAATCATTTGTAACTATTACAAAGTGGGCTGTATCAATAGTGTTACCAGGATAAGGCACACAACCTTATCCATATACTATGACCCTTTAGGTTATTTCTTGAACATGATCCTCTCGTATGTCAACCACATACTGTTCAAGATTACACTAATAACCTTGGATTTTTCATATAATGGATAATATTATATTGCAAATAAAATAATCAAAATTATTATTAATTATTAAATAAATTATTAATTACGAGGCTTTAGGGCATAAATCCCAACAATCTCCCACTTGCACTAAAGCCGGTGAGACATGTATCCTAGGGTATACTCTATACCCAACATGTTCTCCCACTTGCCCTAGCAAAGATGAGACATGTCTCGTAATCCTAGACATTCTAGGTGACCCTCAAACACTTTAGCCTGGAGAGTCTCTTTATATAGATCCAAAGAACTGCCTTTAAAAGCCATCTTGGTCACTACCATGATGCTTTCTCTCTCTCGATATGATTCCCTATACATTGGTATTTTCTAATTTCCATAATATTAGTTTTTGCACCACTATTATCATAATAAAGAGGATAGACTAAATCATATCTGAAACACCTTTCAGATCTTCAAGGAACTATTTGAGTCATACTCCACCATCTAGGGTAAAATTTATTTTTACATAGATTTCCTAAATCTTTGTAAGAACCAGTGTATCTTGTAAAGATCAAATCTTTAACTCCATACACAAAAATTTCTCATCATCCATCGATAATTTGAGAAAGTTTTTAATTTTGTACTCAAACGGTCATACCATTCGTTTAACTGATATATGCTAACCAATTGTATATTAAATGTTCAGTCTCATTTATGCATATCATATACTCTCAACATTTGAGGTGTCTTAAGATACACTTTCTTAGACATAAAAATCAAATATTTGACAACAATTTTGTCAATATAAGATGTTTGAGACAAAGTTAACATTTTGTCCTCAAAATCTTCATTTTGGACATTTAAAATATACTGAGTCATTCCAAATCACTTATTTAGAATTGGTTACTTAATCAATGTTTTATGTTAGACATCTTACATCATTCATAATGGGTAAAAATATCACCAACATAAAACATGAGAAAAATCCACTAAGCAATTAATGATTTTCTTGTCTATACAAACTTCATTAATATTTATCCAAAGTCATAGATTTTGATACTTTTATCAAACCTTATATTCACAGATCTAATGGTAAAATTTATTTCATAAATAAACCTTTACTATTTCGCAAACATTTTGCTTTTGATATTTGAAAATAAACGTATCTGATTGATTTGTGTAGATGCATTATCTAAGATTTCTTTTCATAAAAGAATTCTAAACATTCATTTTCATATCCCATATGCAACAATGAATTAAATAATACTTATAGACTTTAGTATGACAACAAGTGAGAAAGTTTACTCTTAGTTTACTTTCTCCTATTAGGTCTAACCCTTTGCCATTAGTCTCACTTTGAGAGTAATAAACCTTCAACTTTGTCATCTAACATGACAGTTTGGGCTTCAATTAAGTCCTTGTAAAGGTTGAGTCATCTCATAACTCTCCTACTACGATGAGGTTTATCCAATTCATGACTAGGATCTATTTGGCTTTCAAATATAATTAAATTGTTAACAACTTTTGTTAACTATTTAGTGGCTTCACTTGGAACCAATTTATTAACACTATCTCACCTTATTAAAGGTTTGTGGTCTTTTATTTGATATTTCTTATAAAAATGATATTTGTCATACAAATACCTTATTCATTTTGGACTACATAAAAGACCATTTTATACTCGGGAAATTTGCACAGATGACTCACTTTCATGCGTATCGATGCCATTTGACCCGTGTTTTGAAATTAATGACATATGACCCTTTCCGTACTTTGCATCCCGTCCAAATTACCGTGAGGGCATCGTTGCTCTAGCTTTTCTCGCTCTCGCTCTAGATCGTTCTCGCTCTCGCTCTAGCTTGTTTTCTCTCTTGCTCTAGATTGTTCTCGCTCTAGCTCGTTCTCGCTCTCGCTCTAGATTGTTCTCGCTCTAGCTCGTTCTCGCTCTCGCTCTCGCTCTAGCTTGTTTTCTCTCTTGCTCAATCTCACTCTCGCTCTAGTTCGTTATCTCTCTCGCTCATTCTCGCTCTCGCTCTAGCTCGTTTTATCTCTTGCTCTAGCTTGTTCTCTCTCTCGCTCTAGCTCATTTTCTCTCTTACTCTAGCTTGTTCTCGCTCTCGCTCTCGCTCTAGCTCGTTCTCGCTCTCGCTCTCGCTCGTTCTCGCTCTCGCTCTTCTCTGACGTAATTTTTTCTTGTCTTTTTTTTTTCTCCAGATTTTCAACCACTCATTTGAGCGAGAGCTAGAGCGAGAGCGTGAACAAGCAAGACCACCTCATACTACCCTCATGTGTAATTTTGCGCACTATGTCACGTCAGAATGGGTCATATTTCATTATTTTCAGAATGCAGGTCATCAGTCATTAAAGCATTAGAAAATGGGTCATCCGTACAAAAACCCCTTTATACTCCTTAGGGGTGACCTACACTTAGGCTTATCTTTGAACATATACAAGCTTTTTAGGCTTGTTTCAACACGTGAGCTTAACATTCCCAAATGGTGAAGTGTTGTAAACCAGCTTTACTACTCTTCTATAATCTTTAAAATTGTCTCGTAGACACTTTTAGAGGAAATCATGTTCACCATGCAATCTCTATTGCATTTCCTAACTGGAGTATGGTAATGGTGTGTAACTCATTACTGATGTGACCATGTCTAACAAGGTCCTGTTTCTCCTCTTGTAGCACAATTTCACAAAATTGTACTTGGTATTAAGATAATTGTGATAAAAACCAATTTTCTATCAATTAGTTTTAGTACATAAGGTTCCTGTACTTTCTATTATGATCTGATCATAATATTTTGATAGATTTAATTACCTAATCGATTTTTAAACTTTAACTTTAGTCTTAATTTTCTTGAACTTTTCAAAAATTTAGACTTATGTTGTATTAGATAAAGATACTTATACCTTGAATGATCATCAACTAGAGTGATGAAATATTCATGACTTTATTTGACTTTTACATTCACCAGACCATTTGGGTCAGAATGTGTAAGCCCAAAATATTCTTTGGCGTTCTAGCCCTATCTAATAAAGGCCCAATGATTATCTTGCATGAAATGCAAGATCTACAGACAGGTAAAGTAATTAACTAACTTTTTAGAGAATTACCTCTTACTAGTCTTTTCATTCTATTCAAGTTGATGTTAATCAACCTTAACAGCCAACTTCAAGTATCATCTTTTAGGAGAAAATAATGTCTTTCTATTTTGGATTCTATAATCCTGAATATTTCAGTATTTTGTAGTATAGTATATGTGATAGGACCTATAAAGTCCTATTTAATTACACTTATTTCTTGTTAATCAGAAGGATTTTATGTGTTTTATTATTATTTTTTAGGGATTCGAACAATTCACGTGTTTTGAAGAGTTTGCACCATTTCAGAATTAATTCGGACCAAATTGGAGGTGATTCGAGCAACTGAATTTCTATACCAAATTTGACCGGTCATGTCATGATATTTTGAGATGAAAATATATTCAAATTTGGTATCAAATCGAAGCTTATTGAATTATCTTTCCAACGGTATAATACTCATTGAATTCCAATAAGTATTATGAAAGTTATGGCATTTTGAGTGATTGCTGCTCCTGCTGGAAAACTGCTGTACCCGAGAATATTTTGTGCCAAATTCCGTTCCCATTATCTTTCTGCTAACGTTTTGGAATATATTCAAATTAGATATCATTTTAAAGATCTCGGAATGATCTTTCCAACCATATAAAGATCACGTTGATCCAAGGTCTGGAGAAGAAGTTATGGGCAAAATAATGAAGACTGCGCAATCCAGAAACTTTCCTTATTTGCAACATTCTATGTTTGTTTTAAGAATTTAGGGAAGGATTTTCGAGTTTTAGATGTATTTTCCAGCATTTTACAAGAGAGAACATTATTTACTTTATTTTAAATATTATTCCCTAATTGTTTTGGGAAAACATCTTTCTAGAATTTAGGGTTTCTTACTTGTGTAAGTTGTCTACTTGAAGGCTATTTAAGCCTTCTTATGGACAGCAAGGGGGATCTTTTTTTTGGCCCTTTGGCCTAGACGTTTTTAGAGAGTTTTTAGACTCCGTTTCTCTTTTCTCCTTAGACAATAATGGTATCAAATTTTATCACGATGCTCGGCTAAACTTTGCGTTCCCAATTCAGAGGTCGGTTGTAATCAATTGCAATATTGTGAGGTTTGAACCTTAACGTAGTTTTCTTTCAATTGCAAGTATTCTTTGATTCCCATGTTAAATTTATAAGTATGTATTTTGATTAAATTGACAACTTAATCACTCTACATGTTTTATTGCTAATCATGATCATGATCCGTAATTGTCATGTTGAATGAACCGGTAGCATTAGGATTATCACATGTGTATGTTTTGTGGGTTTCCATATTACATGGCTTGCATGTTTAATTCTAGGAATCAAATGAGCATCTTAATTAGATTAAAGTTATTTCATCTAATTAGTTGTCTTGGTCCTTCCAAAGCACGTAATGCCTTTATCTAAATAATTTGGAGCGGTTTCGTTAAAAATTGTTTAGGTAATTAGAGTTAACTTGACGTTTGTTAGAGTTAATGACCTTAGGGAAGTTGCTACTTTTTGGGGTTTCCTAATAAGTTGACTAAGTGCTTGCATTGTTAAGTTTAAATATTTTGAGTGTCTATGATCAATTTTTGCAATTGAGTAGAACCGCACCTTTGGATTGAAACTTGGTAAGATTTGACCTATCTTTATTTTTATCTTATGTTTTATTTTATTTAGAAAAACACAAAATCCCCCCCTTTTATTTGCTTTCTCCTTTGCAAATTTAACTTGAGAAATTAATATTCGGTTCCCTGAGATCGACCCGGTCCACTCAATGCTACAAGTAGCTTAGGATCGGTTTATAAATTTTAATTTGACGAGCCCTCGACAAGCTCGCTTCAATATGTCAACATTTTTAACATATACAAATTGTTCTTATTTTCAGCTGAATGTATTTTCAAACATTTTTGAAAATATAAACTTTTATACTTCAAAGTAATTCATACTATATGAACATTTTTGTAATAAAGTTCGAGAAATTGAATTTCTCTTATGGTTACTAAAAACACCATATTCAGCATTATGTAACAATTTTTACTTAATGACATCTAAATGCCTCCCACTACACTAACTAAGATAGACTTCCTGGTGCTAACTTGTAGAAATTATTCTACATGTTAAGTATTTTCCAAGAATTACATATTAAATGTAATGAAGAAAAAATCTTGATAGTAGATCTTATATCGACTATCTAGTAGATCTTATATCGACTATCTAGGTGGCATTATTTATATTCCACCAAAAATCTAGTAAATCAAATTTACTTTCATTTATATTTTTCTTCCTAGAGGTATTTCAAAAATTCCTCTTATTATGACTGTCATAGCTAATTTAGGAACTATTTCCTTTTATATAGCTTCAATCATTTTTTTTTTTACTTGGATTTTTGTAATACTTAGTTTTGAGATCATTTAGACAACTTTCTAAATTTAGCTTATGTTGACTTCAACATCTCATATGTTGTTGTCATTTTCTTTATCTTCTAAATTTGACATCTAACATGTCAACTAGGAGAATACGTACAAGTTATCTCGTTTACTTTTGATTCATTAATCACGTGCTTCACGAACAATTCAAATAGCATTAGCAACAGGTTTCGAGAATATTTCTCAATAAAGACAAATTCAAAATTTTACACTACCATTATAGTGTTAATGTTACTTTTCCAAGTAATAAAATTTCTCAATTTTGACTTATCAATAATAAAATTAAAATTATGAGAGAAACTGACAGAATATTGAAATATATAGTATATAATTTAACATAATGCAAACAATTATCCATTCAATTTTAGCATAGAAATCAAACAATTTGAAAAAAAAAATTAATTAACCCTATAAATCATTTCTAATGCTATGGTACTTTAGTGAGTTAGAATAAGTGCCGCCGTAGGGTAGGTCAAGTATTCCTTCACTAAACTGAGACAATCTCAACCAAGTATTATACCAGAATAACTCTTATTCCTATAATATGTAGTTACCATTAGTTTGGTCAAAGACATCATTAACAACTTTAATGAGCCCTTTGTAAGTGTGACCCATAATTTTAGATCCCGTAGTTTTATCCCAACAAGTGCCGCCGTAGGGTAGGTCAAGTATTGGAAACAAAACTACAATCCTATCCTTCTCAGGAGTTCACCCTGATATTGACTCATGCAAACACCTTCCGTAGGGGGACGGTCCAAAAGCCGCCACGAGGCCCCGCATGAATCTCACGATGTAAACTAATGATGGAGACCGTAGGATATGTTGACACATTTCCTTCTCCCACTTACTATAATACTTTCTCAAAAGATTCACCCTGATATTGATCCATGCAAACACCTTCCGTAGGGAGGACGGTCCAAAAGCCGCCACGAGGCCCCACATGAATCTCACGTTGTGAATCAATAATAGAGACCGTTGGATTTTTGACATGTGTCCTTCTCCCACTAAGTATTTTGAAATAGGGTTTTCTATTACTTAGAAAAATTAGGCTAATCTCATTTATCTAAGTTCCTCAATCTACCTTTCATAACCCTTATGTTGTTAGATTGATTTTAATGTGAATTACTAAGTTTTTAAACTATTTAAAAATAATAATAATAACATTATGAGCATGCTTAGTGAAAATAAATAAAATTTGACTAATTCAACTCCCAGGTCGGTTCCCAGTTAGAGGTGTTCCCTTTCGGTCAGCTTAAATACCCCAGTCTAGACAGAACCTTCCATAGACAGAGTTCCCTTATAGTTAATTTTTATTTTCAAATTTATTAATCTTTAATTAACTATTAATTACTAGATTAATGAACATAAGTGAATTTATAAATAAATATTTTTAATCCTATTAAAAATAATTCACTTGGATAGTCTTAAACATCCATCATTTTAAACCCTTTAAAACGAAATAAAAGATTATCCTGGATATTTTATTCTAATTCTATTTAGAAAAATAAAAGATATATTAAATTCAAAATTTAAACTATTTAAAGCATGAATTCAAAATATCTTTATTTTAAGAAAATCCTAATCTCATTAGGATATATCCTAATCCTATTAGGAAAACATGGATTTCATTTATGAAAGAAAATATCCTAATTTAATTTTCAAATATAACAATTATATTCAAAGATATGGAAAATATAAGCATATTAAGAAAATATCTCAATTCTATTAAGAATCATCTTAATCAAATTTTCCAATATAACAATTATATTAAAAAATTAATCTTAATTCTATTAAGAAACAACCTAATCATAATTTTTAAATATAACAATTATATTCAAAAATAAGATAAGATGCATGATCATGCTTAACCTATGGTGGGATTTTAATCTAAATGGCATACTATATGCAACAAACAATTTAAAACATACATCTCATGCATAATTAAATTAAAACTAGCAAAATCGACCGGCATATTTGGCATATCCTAAGAAATTGAAAACAATTTAAATTACAATAATTTAAATCCAAGACATATCTTGGCTTCAAAATATTTTATCTTTTGTTGGGCATTCAAATTTAGGTTCAAGGGACCCTAAATTTTACTTCTCTCTTTAGAACCGCCGCCGCCAATGAACACTGTCACATGTTAATTTTGACAGAGTAATTCATTTGTTGGACACCTCAGTGGGTAAACTCTTGCGTGTAGTAGCTTGAAGAAACAAGGGCAGCAACTGAAACTTGGACTTGCAAATTAACGGATTTATTTTTCCAAAATTCAAGATACATCATCGTCGGCATAATTTGGGCTTGCAAGTTCGGCATTCAACGTGGGTTCAAGAGTTATCTTCATCCCAATATGAAATTTGCTTCACGTACCCAAAGTTGTATATACATATTCTTTTGATTTCAATCATTCTTGTTTTGCAGTTTTAAATATATGTATATATATTTATAATATGCATCACTTAGATCAAACATAGGCAGCGATTGAAGGCTAACACATCAAGTTTTTCAAAATGCTTGCATTGTCGATAGCAATTGAACTCTTTGAATTGAAGTTGCGTAATCAAGTAAATACAAGTTTACAAAGAATCATAACTCATATGAATTTTACAAATTGATTTAATCAAAACGTCAATCTAATGTCAAAAAGCCTAAACACTCAATTTGCAAACCACATATATCACATATATGATAAATTAAAATGCCCACCATCACAAAACTTTAATTATAAATAAAACTCAAAGATTGCTCTGATACCAATTGATAGGAATGAACTCTTCATCCTGCAGCGGAAGCATTGGATCTTCTTTGATTTTATTTAGAATTAAACAATAAATTAAGGTTAAGCAATAAATACCTTTCAAATATGGAGATTCTTTCTGGCGGGTCTTTATCTCCTCCACAAAGTCTTCCTGGCTATGACTCTAACAAAAGATCAAGGCTTGTGGGAGCCTCTTGAAAGAAAATCCTCAAGGGATTAAAGATGAAGAGGTTTAGAGAGAATTCTCTAATTCTCTCTTTGAGGAGATGTGTATTGTATAGAATGGCTCAACCCAAGGGTCCAATTTATAGAGACCAAGGGAAAATCTTTGTCATAATTAAAATATTATATTTTAATATATAATATATTAAAATATATCTTATATTTATTTGAATCTCATTCAAATCTCCTACGATATTTATTTATTTGAATCTTATTCAAATTCTATAAATATCTTTTATTTAATATATCAAATATATATTAATTATTTTAATATTTAATGTATCAAATACAATAAATATATTTTCCTCTTTTATATTTAATATATCTAATATATTAAATATTAATTTGAACACTTCAAATTAAATATTAATTTGAACATTTCAAATTTTTTCTTTCAACTAAATTGATCTTTTAGTGTTACTATGAGCTAACAATGGGACCTTATGGACCTACAGATTATAAGCTCCAATGATACAAAATTAATTAATTAAACTCTTTAATTAATTAATTTTCATTCATTAACTATAGGCCACTCCACTATAGACCTAGAGTTGCACTCTTATGCACTGTAGGACAAGTTGTGTCCATAGATATAATCATTACATGCAAGTCGATCCTTCACGAGTTGTTCGTAATTACAGCTGGGTCAAAAGTCCGTTTTACCCCTATAATTACATCTTGCACCTTAAGTACCACTGATCCTCTAATGAACAATATGTTTATAATCTAATTATAAACTAAGTCCCTCTCGGGCCAATGAGAAGGTGGGGCCCCATTGTTCAAGTCCCGAAATCAGCACTTAAGGGAACTACTCATCTACTTACCCTATATGAGAAGGAGTGAATTTCATCTTGTGAGATTATGTTCCCAGCTCCCTATTTGGTCAAGTCCCCAAAATGGTAGGCATATTGAATTGGCTACAAAAGCCACTCTCACCCATGCAAATCAAAGGACAAGCCCTCACAGGCAGGAGTTCATAACTCACTCAGGATTAAGATCGAGTCACATATGATCATCCTGATGAAATATTAATCTTCTCAATTAACAGATTTATAAAGAGAGATTAAATATTTCGTGGTCCAGTCTTATACAAACTCATTGTATAAGATACCCACACTTACATGTCTCCACATGAATGATTTGGATCAAACTATTTGTAACTATTACAAAGTGGGCCGTATCAATAGTGTTACTAGGATAAGGCACCCAACCTTATCCATATACTATGACCCTTTAGGTTATTTCTTGAACATGATCCTCTCGTATGTCAACCACATACTGTTCAAGATTACACTAATAACCTTGGATTTTTCATATAATGGATAATATTATATTGCAAATAAAATAATCAAAATTATTATTAATTATTAAATAAATTATTAATTACGAGGCTTTAGGGCATAAATCCCAACAGGTAATACTTGGAAAGTGGTGCAAATTGTCCCAAATAAACATGTATGGGATGTTCTAAAAGATGGAAACCTAGAAAATGATGAAATGGAGTTGTTAGAAGTATATGGAGTGATTGAGGTCGATGACTCTGTACAGGATGCCATATTATGTAGAGATGATGTTGACTGTTGTTTTTCAACCTCAAATTGTTAAAAAACACTTAAATAAGAGTGTAACATCCTTGAACAATGATGATTTTATAAATGATGAACCCGAAAACGAGGAAATTGGTACTGAAAATAGTTTAGGCTCACTTCAATATGTAGATTCTGATGACCAGGATATTGAATAAGTGTAATAATTTATGCATTTCAATTTCATAATTTATAATCAAATATGTGCTTCTTATTTATAATTGAATGTCTTATTTTATAATTGAGTGTCTTATATATTTGTGGATACTAGAGTGATGGTGTATCCAAATCAAGATCAAGACGTAACTATTGTGCTTGAAGAGGAGAACGCTCGGGCAATCGGTTCCTTAACACTTCGCTAGCTTTGAGGGTGAGTTCTTTAGTCGTGAAGCTAGTGTAGGGCACGTTCAAGGAATTTTTGGCCCCCATAGGACACCTGGGCATTTTTTTTACTCTTTTAGGCAAATTTGAAGTTTCGAGGGACGGAATACATGTCTCAGAGTCATTTCTAGCTAGGTTTCTACCTCCAAGTGCACTTAGACACGCTTTGGACACTTGGCTAGCTTCGAGGGTGGGTTATTTGGGTGTGAAGCTCACATAGGGCATGTTCAAGTTTGTTTTGGCCCCCCATAGGACACTTGGGCACTTTTTTTACTCTCTTAGGCCACTTTGAAGTTTTCGATGGACAGGGCATATATCTCGGGGTCATTTCTAGGTAGGTTTCTACCTCTAAGTGTACTTAGACATGTTTTGGACACTTAGCTAGCTTCAAGGGTGGGTTATTTGGGTGTGAAGCTTGCCTAGGGTACGTTCAAGTTTGTTTTGCCCTCATATGACACTTGAGCACTTTTTTTGCTCTTTTAGGCCACTTTGAAATTTGCAAGGGACGGAGTAGCCTTAGGGTCATTTCTAGCTAGGTTTCTGCCTCCAAGTGCACTTAAACACATTTTGGACACTTGGCTAGCTTCGAGGGTGGGTTATTTGGGTGTGAAGCTCGCCTAAGGCACGTTCAAGTTTGTTTTGATCCACATAGGACACTTTGGCATTCTTTACTCTTTTAGGCTACTTTGAAGTTTTCGAGGGACGGGGTACATGTCTCGGGGTCATTTCTAGTTAAGTGCACTTAGACACGCTTTGGACACTTCACTAGCTTCGAGTGTGAGTGTGGGTTATTTGGGTGTGAAGCTCGCCTAGGGCACGTTTAAGTTTGTTTTGGGCCTATAGGACACTTGGACATTTTTTTTATTCTTTTAGGTCACTTTTAAATTCTTGAGGGACGAGGTAGATGCCTCAAGGTCATTTCTAGCTAGGTTTCCACCTCCAAGTACACTTAGGCACATTTTGGACATTTCGCTAGCCTTGAGAGTGGGTTCTTTAGGTGTGAAGCTCGCCTAGGGCATGTTCAAGTTTGTTTTGGCCCCCATAGGACACTTGGACACTTTTTTTACTCTTTTAAGCCACTTTAAAGTTTTCGAGGAACGAGGTACATGTCTCAGGGTAATTTCTAGCTAGGTTTCTACCTCTAAGTGCACTTCAACACGTTTTGGACACTTGGCTAGCTTCGAGGGTGAGCTATTTGGGTGTGAAGCTCGCTTAGGGCACGTTCAAGTTTGTTTTGGGCCCCATAGGATACTTGGACACTATTTTTAATCTATTAGGTCACTTTTAAGTTTTTGAGGGACGGGGTAGATGCCTTTGGGTCATTTCTAGATAGGTTTCCGCCTCCTAGTGCACTTAGACATGTTTTGGACACTTCGCTAGCTTCGAGAGTGGGTTCCTTGGGCGTGAAGCAAGTCTAGGGCACTTTCAAGTTTATCTTGGCCCTCGTAGGAGACTTAGCCACTTTAAACACTTCGTTGTCACTTTCATTGTTAAATGCACTTATGAACATTTTCTTTTCCTATCTCTTATATATATATTTTTTCTATTTAGGTTCAATCTTTTTTCATATTATTTCTTTTTTTTTTTTTCATTCAGATTTGTAGCTGTGTACGTGTAATCTACAAGGTGGCTTTTAGAGCATAGAAGAATGAGTGTCTTTTATATCAAAAATATCTTTCTTTTGAATGTATTTTCTTTGGACAACATACTATTTTATTTGGATAATGTACTGAATTATACTGGATATGCTGAATGTTTTTTTTTTTATAATTATCATACTTCTCGAATATGTATTGACTTTGATGATATTATGATTGCGCATTCATACCAATGATAATATTTTGGTTATTCAATTATGAACTTTCAGATATTATAAGCTAGCAGGTATTATTAAAAAATAAATTTAAATTCTAAAATAAAAATAATAATGTGAATATTTGCTGACGCAGCAAGCGTCGGGAGAAAGTTGAATAAACCGGCTTCAGTCAACTTTCTGCCGACGCAGCTAGCATCGACATTAGTTAGACCAAAGCTTGCTTATTCAACTTTCTCCCGACGTAGCAAGCGTTGGGAGAAAAAAATTAACTGTTGACGCAAGTTGTTATCCATCGGCAGAAGATACGCTGACGAACCATTTTTGTCGACAGCCGACACAATTTCAATTTTTGTCGACGCCAAGTTGTGTCGACAAATCCTTAAAATTTTTGTAGTCTACTACTCTTTTTATTGTTTATGAATAACTACTATTTTTATTGTTGATGAATGTATTATTAAAACACACTTTGAACAACTCTTTTAAATTGAGGTCAACCTTAATAGAGCTCAACTTGTCAAGTTATAATAATGTTCTCGACTAAGAAGTTAGAGGTTTGAACTCCCACTCTCAAGTGTTGTTGAACTTAAAAAATAAATAAAATGAAATCTAATTTCTAAATTTTCTATCAAACACATATCTGAAAACACATAATACAACTATGTTTTCATTGAAACTTTTGTTTTTAAAATTATATTTCTAAATCAATAACTAAATGCACCATAAAATTGTTGCTCTTTCAATATTTTAAAACTAAAAATGACATTTTGAAAGTTTAAAAACTAAAATAAACCAAGTCTAGAAATTTGTAAATCGAAGTGAAACCATAATAAATATTGAAATAAATAAATAAATAAAAGAACAAACACATGACAAATAGACGTTTATGGCAAAAAAAAAAAAATCAAAATGAAACAAGTTTGAAAGTCGGTGGATCAAAGTAAAATTTAAACCGTTGAAAATATTGAAATAAATAAATACATAAAAAGACAAACAAATCAACCATATGGGAATGTACTAACATTGTATCAAAAATTAAAAAAAAAAAAAAAAAAAGAATAAACATTAATTTTATTTATAGGTCGTTTAGCAACACATGCCTAGACTCGAAGATTTTTTTTTTTTTTTCAATTCAGAAACAAGAATCGAACTATCAACTTTCAAAATGGTAATTGATGCTTTATCCAATAAACTAGGCTCGAATTGAAAAAGAAAAAAATATCCTTCCTATATATTTATTTTCATTTCTATTCATATTTTTTCCCTTTGTCTTATTATTATTATTATTATTACTATTATTTTCTGTATTTTTACTTTTTCCCTCTCTCACCAAACGTTCTGTAAAATCTTTCTTCTTCACAAATACCTATTAATATTGATTAATTTCATATTTTACTAATAAATACAAGAATTAAACATATGATTTAGCACTTTTAAACAAAGGGACTTTTTTTTTAATAATACTGTGAATTTTCAAACTTATTATAAAAATATTGTATTTTTTAAACTATTTATATTAATATTGTTGTTTTAATGGCATGGAGGATGGTCGTCTCTTCAAGAGATGATCATCCTCCCGCGTATAGATGGTCGTCTCTTCAAGAGATGACCATGTTGTCTGGATTTAAAAAAAAAAAAAAATTGGTGGATGGTCGTCTCTTCGAGAGACGACCATCCCAAAAATTTTAATAATTATGCCAATTGGCATTTTGGTCAGCTGATTATTCTAAAACATGAGGGGTCTAATTCGAGCATTATGGAACGCAGTTTTCAACTATTTATTTCTTTTTTTCCTCCGCTTTCTCTCTTTCTTTTTTTCCTTCCTTTTTTTTCTTTCTTATATTTGTTTTATTTAAATCAAATAAGATATCTTCCGTTTTTTTTTAATATTTGAAGTAAATTGAATATTTTATTATAATTTATTCTTTTTTTAAGAAATTGAAATTTATTTTAAGTATTAACTATTTAAATATTATATTGCAATCGACTTTGGGAGAAGAACAACTTCGTTTACGTCATTTTGAGTTGATTTTAAATAAAATGATCACGTTATTCAAAATTATCATGTAATTTTTTCTAAATAAATAAAGAAAAATATAGAAATACGAGAGAATGAATCACTCATATTAGAAAAGAAAATATTTAAATAATTAATACTTAAATAAATTTCAATTTCTTAGAAAAAAAGAATAAATTGCAATAGAATATTCAATTTACTTCAAATATTTAAAAAAAAACGGAAGATATCTTATTTGATTTAAATAAAACAAATAAAAGAAAGAAAAAAAGAAAAAAAGAAAAAAAAATAGAAGGAAAAAAAAAAGAGAGAAAGCGGAGGAAAAAAAGAAATAAATAGTTGAAAATTGCGTTCCACAATGCTCGAACCTAGGCCCCTCATGTTTTAGAATAATCAATTGACCAATATGCCAACTGGCATAATTATTAAAAATTTTGGGATGGTCGTCTCTATCGTCTCTTCAAAAGACGACCAACCATCAATTTTTTTTTTTTTTAAATCCAGACGACATGGTCGTCTCTTCCTTCACGTCATTAAAACAACAATATTAATATAAATAGCTTGAAAAATATAATATTTTTATAATAAGTTTGAAAATTCACAATATTAATATAAAAAAAAAAGTCCTTAAACAAGTGTTAAATTTCAATTAATTAACTGAAACAAAATTGTTGTACTAAAAAAACAAACTCAAATAAAATTTTCTTTTTAACGGTTTGAAATAATTGTCCTTTTATCGAACATGTGGGACCCACCCAAATCAAATCGTGTGAAATCAATCGTACAACGTGCTCGATTGCACCATTACATTACAATTATTTATGCTTTTAAATGCATTATTCAGACTGCAAAATCACATGCAAGATAGAGCAGAAAAGTCTAAAAAGGTGAACAAGAGTTGCAAGAAGTTAACATCTTGGTCCTTCTGGGTTTTTACCTTTTCGTCCTTATGATCCCTAAAATTTTTAAAATATGCACTTTTTACTCCTTAAGTTTCAAAAAAAATAAGTTTTCTAAGGCCCCCTGCCCCTACTAAGAGGGAGCGGTAATTTCCCACATAAAACAATTGATTGAGCTTTAAATAGGTTGATGTGACAAATGGAAGACATGTATCAAAATTTCAAGCTCGGGTTAAGTATCTTGGAAATGAAAAAGGAGAAAAAATACCAATAGAAATCAATCACCACCTTCTTTCTGTGAAATCAAGCATAATTTAGGTTGATAGTTCGTTTTCTCACTGAGACTGGATGAATCCAAAGAAGGAAAAACGACACGAAAAAAAATAAAAGTTCACATTCCCTCTCTTTTGGTGTGTTTGAATATCTCTCTTCAAAATATTCGAACTGATGCAAAAAGGTAGAGAATCGAGGTTCGTGCTTGGCCCTGAGAAAAATGTTTTGTTTATATTTTGGCAACAAAGGCTAGAATCCCTAAGGCTAAAGGAAAAAGAAAAGTTAGATTAGTTGTTTTCTCCCCATGTATATGTCTAATAGATTTTTCAATTTTCAAAGTGTTAAATAAATATTTAAATTTTAGACAAATTACAAAAACCACCACTAAACTTTAGAATTTGTTACAATCACACTTCTGAACTTTTAATTTGATCAATAAGCCACAAATACTCTATTAAGTGTTGCAATCAGTCTCTTTTACTTTGTTAAGTGATGCAATTAGCCCCTTGCACTTTTTTTTTTCTTTTTTTCATTTTGTCTCCAAATCTGTTGATAATAAGCTTGTTCTTCCCTATCATACTAACGTGTGAATCACACATTTAAAGCCCAATTAAACAGTACTTTAACAACAACTAACAAAATGGATTGATTGCAATACTTAACAAAGTACATGAGGCTAATTGTTTAAATTAAAAGTTCAATGGTGTGATTGCAACACATAACAAAGATTAGAGGGTTCATTGCAACACTTAACAAAGTTTAGAGGGGTTGATTGATCAAATTAAAAGTTCAATTGTGTAACTGTAACAAACTCCATAGTTCAAAAGTGGTTTGTACAATTTTTTCTTAAATTTTTTATTTTGTGTCTAGTCACATCATCCTTGATTCTTACTTTAACGACAACTAACAAAAATGGTTGATTGCAACACTCAATAAAGTACATATAGCTGATTGCAACTCTTAACAAAGTACATGAGGCTAATTGTTCAAATTAAAAGTTCAATGGTGTGATTGCAACACATAACAAAGATTAGAGGGTTCATTGCAACACTTAACAAAGTTTAGAGGGGTTGATTGATCAAATTAAAAGTTCAATAGTGTAAATGTAACAAACTCTATAGTTCAAAAGTGGTTTGTACAATTTTTTCTTAAATTTTTTATTTTGTGTCTAGTCACATCATCCTTAATTGTTACTTTAACGACAACTAACAAAAGGGGTTGATTGCAACACTCAATAAAGTATATAGGGCTGATTGCAACTCTTAACAAAGTACATGAGGCTAATTGTTCAAATTAAAAGTTCAATGGTGTGATTGCAACACATAACAAAGATTAGAGGGTTCATTGCAACACTTAACAAAGTTTAGAGGGGCTGATTGATCAAATTAAAAGTTCAATAATGTAACTGTAACAAACTCCATAGTTCAAAAGTGGTTTGTACAATTTTTTCTTAAATTTTTTATTTTGTGTCTAGTCATATCATCATTGATTGTTACTTTAACGACAACTAACAAAAGGGGTTGATTGCAACACTCAATAAAGTATATAGGGCTGATTGCAACTCTTAACAAAGTACATGAGGCTAATTGTTCAAATTAAAAGTTCAATGGTGTGATTCCAACACATAACAAAGATTAGAGGGTTCATTGCAACACTTAACAAAGTTTAGAGGGGCTGATTGATCAAATTAAAAGTTCAATAATGTAACTGTAACAAACTCCATAGTTCAAAAGTGGTTTGTACAATTTTTTCTTAAATTTTTTATTTTGTGTCTAGTCACATCATCATTGATTGTTACTTTAACGACAACTAACAAAAGGGGTTGATTGCAACACTCAATAAAGTATATAGGGCTGATTGCAACTCTTAACAAAGTACATGAGGCTAATTGTTCAAATTAAAAGTTCAATGGTGTGATTGCAACACATAACAAAGATTAGAGGGTTCATTGCAACACTTAACAAAGTTTAGAGGGGCTGATTGATCAAATTAAAAGTTCAATAATGTAACTGTAACAAACTCCATAGTTCAAAAGTGGTTTGTACAATTTTTTCTTAAATTTTTTATTTTGTGTCTAGTCACATCATCCTTGATTCTTACTTTAACGACAACTAACAAAAGGGGTTGATTGCAACACTCAATAAATTACATAGGGCTGATTGCAACTCTTAACAAAGTACATGAGGCTAATTGTTCAAATGAAAAGTTCAATGGTGTGATTCCAACACATAACAAAGATTAGAGGGTTCATTGCAACACTTAACAAAGTTTAGAGGGGCTGATGGATCAAATTAAAAGTTCAATAATGTAACTGTAACAAACTCCATAGTTCAAAAGTGGTTTGTACAATTTTTTCTTAAATTTTTTATTTTGTGTCTAGTCACATCATCATTGATTGTTACTTTAACGACAACTAACAAAAGGGGTTGATTGCAACACTCAATAAAGTATATAGGGCTGATTGCAACTCTTAACAAAGTACACGAGGCTAATTGTTCAAATTAAAAGTTCAATGGTGTGATTCCAACACATAACAAAGATTAGAGGGTTCATTGCAACACTTAACAAAGTTTAGAGGGGCTGATGGATCAAATTAAAAGTTCAATAATGTAACTGTAACAAACTCCATAGTTCAAAAGTGGTTTGTACAATTTTTTCTTAAATTTTTTATTTTGTGTCTAGTCACATCATCATTGATTGTTACTTTAACGACAACTAACAAAAATGGTTGATTGCAACACTCAATAAAGTACATAGGGCTGATTGCAACTCTTAACAAAGTACATGAGGCTAATTGTTCAAATTAAAAGTTCAATGGTGTGATTGCAACACATAACAAAGATTAGAGGGTTCATTGCAACACTTAACAAAGTTTAGATGGGCTGATTGGTTAAATTAAAAGTTCAATAATATAACTGTAACAAACTCCATAGTTCAAAAGTGCTTTGTACAAGTTTTTCTTAAATTCTTTATTTTGTGTCTAGTCACATCATCCTTGATTGTTACTTTAACGACAACTAACAAAAGGGGTTGATTGCAACACTCAATAAATTACATAGAGCTGATTGCAACTCTTAACAAAGTACATGAGGCTAATTGTTCAAATTAAAAGTTCAATGGTGTGATTGCAACACATAACAAAGATTAGAGGGTTCATTGCAACACTTAACAAAGTTTAGAGGGGCTGATTGATTAAATTAAAAGTTCAATAATGTAACTGTAACAAACTTCATAGTTCAAAAGTGGTTTGTACAATTTTTTCTTAAATTTTTTATTTTGTGTCTAGTCACATCATAATTTTTAAAGTGTCGGTTGGGTTCTTAAATTAACTATCAATTTTATGGTTCTATCTGATATATTTGACATTCTTTTTTTAAAAATTAACAGATTTATTAAACGAACAATTGAACTTTGTGTCTAATATAGGACTCTAAACTTTTAATTTTGTATTTAATAAGTCTATAACTTAAAAAAGATGTTGAAAATACAAAATTTTAAAAGTTTAAAAATCTAAAAAACATAAATTTAAAACCTTAAAATCTATAAGACAAGAATCTATTACACAAAATCTACAAGTTCAATACTAAACTTATAATTTAACACATAAAAATTTGGAGAATTTACTATTTTTTTTTTCTTTTTAAGCCTTCTACTTACACGGTCAATGATCATTGATGACGGTGGCAGTGATGGGAGCGGCGAGGGGACCGATGACGATGATGGGATGGTTGCTGATGGGGTAGGGCCAAGGTTTAAAATGTCGATGTCGACGGAAATGTCGAAATCTCAATTTTATGGAAATGTCGATGGAAATATCGATAAAATGTCGATGTCGATGGATATTTCTGGAAAAAAATTAAAAACAAAAAATTCAAAAAAAATATTTAAATTAATAAATGAACATTTTACATTTTTTAAATGAGTTAAAATACTTGTTACATTATTATATTCACATTATGTTACATTTTCTTGCTATTTTTTTTAATATTTCGTCAATTTTGTACGGTATAGTGGAAATGTCGATTCCCCTCTTATGTCGATGTCGAACCCATGGACATGTGGAAATTTCGATGGAAATTTCGACATGTCGACGGAAATTTAATACCCTGCTTATGTAAAGTCTAGATATTTTTTTTTTGTTTGGGACAACATTTTTTTTTTGTTAGTAGAGGAGCTTTTTAAATCTATTCTTCAAATTTTAGAGACTGAAGTGAATATTTTATAAATTCAGGACCAAAACGACGTATAAGAAAAAAGTAATAGATCAAAAGGATAATTATCTCCAAAAAAATTCATCCGAGTCTTTTTTATGTATAATCTTTCCACTCTAAAATTTAAGGAAAAAATTAGAAGAAATTTTTTTAAATTTTAAAGATAATGGTCAGCTTCTTTATTCCTTTGCTTTGCCTCTTATCACATGACGAGCAAGACTATGATTGAATAAGGGATCCAATGATATGGTTTAGGGTTTTTGTTAATTCTCATGTATTAATAGTCTTTAAATTTTGATGATCATGTCTATTTAGTTCTAAAGTGTAGAATTTTTTTTTTATATTTTGAAACTTTTGATTGTAATTTTTTTTTCATATCTATGAAGGTCTAAGTCAACTAGCGTGCAACTTGACTATTTTCACTAAATATACGTCTGATTCTACTATATTTAACTACCAAGAAAATTTACAAGGTATTAAATTTGAAATACACAATGTGGCTGACAATTTTATACCATTGAATTTATAAGAACGAAACTGCAAAAACACTTCGAATTTGTATCAAATTATTATTAAGAGCAGCCACTCAACTTCTCTTGAAAACATGACCTATACAAGTGGTTTTTTTAAAAGAAAAACAACGTAAAGGTTTGTCAAGATTATGAACGACATGGAGGATACTCACCAACATTAATTATCAAATGACTCCATGTGGTTCACTTCTTCCTTCAATTCCATCTCTTCAATTAGCGCCAATCATGAAATTTTGAATATTTGCTAGCTGTCTGATTGATCACCAGAAGCTGTCAATCACATCTGTCAATTACCTCAAATTTCTCCACTAATTGTATTTTGTATACCATTTCCTTTTGTATTGATTTGTTTCCTTAAACAAATCTTTTGCGCATGTATTTATATGTACACTTTTGCCGCTGAACAATCATGAAGAAAATACATACAACATATATTTTCCAATTTGTGTCTTCACACTAAAATTTCTCTAGGTTGACCTTCAATTGTGTGTTGAAGGTCATCTCTCCGTCCACATAATTTAAATTATAATATTATTCTAAATAGTTTAAAAAATATCATATTTTTATAATAAATTAAAAAAAACTACAATATTAATAATAATTAAAAAAAAAAGTCCTTATAGAACCCGTTTTACAATTATCCGATCACACAAAGTTTCAATGAACTATTTTATATTTTAAAAAATATTTTCATTTTTAAACAAACTACTTTATCCTCTCTTTTAGTAAGATTCTTTTTTCGCGTAAAATCTGTATTGGTTATTTTGACTTCGTTTTGTAGGTTATTATTTTGTTTTCCAAAATAATAAAAACAAAGGCTGCTGCTCAAGCATTAGACCTCCATAATTGACTAACATAATGTAGTTTTTCTATTATATATTAATTGCAAATAATTCATCCAACCAATCATGGTGAATTTAGATCAATTTGAATATAACTCAACTGGTTAAGACATATATCCTTGATAAAAAAAAAAAGTTAGAAGTTTGAATCGCCACCATCACATATATTGTTAAACTAAAAAAAAATCATAGTACTGTGTCTAGGTGTAGATTCTATAAAATTCCTTTGATTAATTAATTATAGGTTAAATTATAAGTTTAATTCTTAAACTTTCATGTTTGTGTCTAATAGTGCTGAACTTTCAATTTTATGTTTAAATAGGTCCTTAAACTGAAAAAAAATGATAAATAGTTCACTGAACTTTTAATTTTGTGTCTAATATATGTCACTAGTATAACCAACATTTTTTAAAACTATTGAATATATTAGACTCTCAATTTTATGTCCAATAGAGTCATAAATTTTAAAAAAAGTCAAGCAGGAACCTAATAGACACAATTGAAAACTCGTAGACATATTAGGTACAAAATCAAAAGTTTAATGACTTGTTAGATACACTTTTTAAAATTTAGGGACCTATATATTATACATAAAATTGAAAGTTTAGAGACCTATTAGATATTTTTTAGGTTAAATTATACAAAATACTCCTGAACTTTGGAGTATGTTTCAATTATGAGTCCCTAGACTTTGAAAAGTTTCATTTTTACCCTTGAGCTTTGAAATTTGTTCCAAACAATACCTTTGAAGAGTTTTTTTTGGTTAAAATTGACGTGATGGCTATACGTGATATTATTTACAACATCATTCATGTAAATTGACGTAGTAACTGATGTGTAAAAATTGATTATGTAAATGACTTTAATAATATCTTTTGAGATGAAATAAATGGTAACAACATTCTTAATCTTCTATAACTATAAACAATATCACATATGTCTTCTAATTTTTACACATTAGCTGTCACGTCAATTTTCATCATTTGTTTTAACAGAAAATATATTTTTTTAAAACAATTTCAAACTTCAACTGTAGTTTTTGGAACAAATTTTAAAGTTTAAAGATAAAAATGAAACTTTTCAAAGTTTAGGGGCATAATTGAAACATACCCCAAAAGTTCATGTGTATTTTATTTTATTTAGCTTATTTTTCATAGTCCACGCACTTATTTGACACAAATCTAAAAATTTAAAGCTCGTTTGATAACCATTTGATTTTTAGTTTTTGAAAATTGTGTTTGTTTTCTTACCATTTCTCTAAAATGATTTTCATCTCTCTTAAAAAAGTATGTGAATTTTTATTCAAATTTCAAAAACAAAAATAAATTTTTAAATTTTTTTTTTTTTTTTAGTTTTCAAAACTTGGCTTAATTTTTGAAAATATAGATAAAAAGTAAGTTTAAAAAATTATAAAAAAAAAAAAGTAGTGTTTATAAGTTTAGGTTTTAAAAATTAAATGTATATCGAAGGGCACAAGTTCAACGTGTAATTTTAAGTTTAATTATAACTGCTTTTTTGTCTGTTTAGACCTTTTGGGGCAGGCTTTGTTTTACATATAATGGGACGCAACACTGTAATTTTTTGTCTTTTATGTTATTGTCAAATATTTGCGATTTCCAGCTTTGAATATTATTAAATGAAAGCCACCAACTTATTTTAATATCATTCAATAATATATCTTTTTCTTTTTGCATCACGTTACGGGAAGTGTTTAAAGATCTTGATATTATAAAAAAAGAATTGAGAAAAGTTTAAAAAAAAAAAAAAGATAAATAAAGGTTGCGTGAGCGATGAGAGTTGAATATTCAAAATATAAATTAAATTATGGCGTGAGAATTAAAAAATTAGGCTTGCACTGAGTGATGGATCAAAAACATTTTGTTAAGAGAGCTTGGTATATTTTGATATTAGTTTGTTCAATAAATAATATGATTGAATTTTATACAAATATACAAAAAAGAGAATGAAAATTGAAATAATAAGGTCCATGAACTTTGAGGAATGTGTCTATTTGGTTCATGAACTTTTAAAAATACAAATTTATATTAGTTCATAAACTTTTAAATTTTTAAAAATTCATGATCTACTAGACACAATTGAAATTTAGGGTTTCATTAGGCATAAAATTTAAATTTATATCTAATAGATCAATTAATTTATAAAATTTTTGACTTTGCTAGAGATCTATTATATACAAAATTGAAAGTTCATGAGCCTATTAGACACAAAATTGAAAGTTTAGAGATCTATTAGACACTTTTAAAAGTTCAATGACCAAATAAACACAAACTTCAAAGTTCAGAGATTAAACTTGTAATTTAACCTAGAATTATTTAAAGGAGATGTAGCAATGATTAAAAAATATATAAAATTATTAATGATTTCTTTTTTGTTTTTGAAAATTTCTTAATGATTTCTTTCAAATGGAAAAAAAAAATTATATTTTTTTTTAACAAAATAAGTATTGTACTAAAAAAAATTTTAAAAAAAATCCAAAAAAGTATTAACGTTATTAATATATATATATAAACAATAAAGTATATTAAAAAAAACTAAAAAATGATGAAACTAAAAGAAAACGCAAAAACGCCAGCAGTTGGACTCCAACACAGGCGAGAACCTGACAGGGGGGGCAGAACTTGTGCCATTAGAGCTAAGACTTAAATATATTATATATAATGTATTTAATACAGATATATAGATTTTCTAAAGTTGAGGCCTACTGTAGCTCCACCACTGGTTGCAGCCATAATTTTAATTTTAATGATGAGAAATTAAATTCTTTGAATAGTTTTAATAAGGTTAAATTATCAAAAATATCCATGAACTATGAGATTGGTTTCAATTATACCACTAAACTTTGAAAAGTTTCATTTTAATCCTTGAACTTTGAAGTTTGTTTCAAAACAATCCTTGAAAGATTTTTTTTCGTTAAATTTATGGAAGAAAAATGATATTTTTGCATTTGTATTGTTGGTTATGTGAACATATTTGAACATATACGTTGAAAAAAATCAAAACATATGCAAATACGTCATTTTTCGTCCATAAATTTAACAGAAAAAACCTTCAATGGTTGTTTTAAAACAAACTTCAAAGTTCAAAAGTTAAAATGAAACTTTTCAAAGTTTAGGGGTATAATTGAAATTAATCTTAGTTCATGGGTATTTTTTTTTTTTTTTATAATTTAACATTTTAATAAGGATGTCTAATTAGATCCAAATTAACACAAACCACAAAGGAAAATATAATAAAAAACAAAGGACAAACTCCAAAAAGAAAAAAAAAATGTAGGTGAATAATTGATTATAATATATTTGATGTTTATTTGCTACTAGAGGACAAAATAGAAAAATAATATCTTTAGAACGTGATTTTCACACTTGGAAAAAGGAGCTGGGAATATAATATTCTTTCCAATAACGCTAGATCTAAAAATAAATATTAAAATCATTTTTTTAAAAAAAATTAAAATTTTCTCAAAAATCAAATCAGCATTTTGTCAAAAAGGAAAAAAACACAAATATTAAACCTTGCTGACGTATATGGTGAGAGAAATAATTTAATTGCTCACATTCACATACAATTCTTATTTGGGGCAATTGCGTATATAGCAATCTAACACAAAATAATAGTAAATCTAGCACAAGCTAAAAATATTTGTAAATATGGAAAAATTGTAAGTCCTATCAGTACCTATTACTAACCGAGGTCTATTAGTAGCTGACCTATCAATAATTGAGGTCTATCATTGATAGACCTATATGATAAATTTATCAATGAATGAAGTATATTAGTGACTGAAGTCTATCAATGATAAGTGACTGTCATTGATTGTTTGCATGCTCGTTTGCTATTATGTTTATTACTGATATACCATATCAATAGAATATAAAATGGTATATAAGTGGTATTTTACTTCATTTACTATTAGACGATTGCTTGCATGGTTATTTTCGCTTAGTTTTATTATGAATATACATTATCAATAAAATAAAAAATACTATATCAATGATATTTAACTTTTGTTTTTTGTTTGTTTTTTTTTTTTTGACAATATGTGGGGTGAATATTTAACTTTTGTTATCTATCTATGATTATTTGTATTCTCATTTGTTATTAGGTCTATCACTGATATACAATATCAATAGAATTAAAATGGTATATCAGTGATATTTTAAATTGTTTTCTATCCATGATTGTTTACATGCTAATTTATTACAAGGTCTATAATTGATTTATCATATCAATAGATTAAAAAAGATAAAATGGTGGTATTTACCCTTTATTTTCTATTAATGATTGTTTACATACTCATTTGTTATTAAGTTTATCGTTGATAGATCATATCAATAAATACAAAAAAGGTATATTAGTAATATTTGGATTTTTTTATCTATCAATAATTATTTGCATGCTTATTTACTACTAGGTATATCGTTAATAACTATATCAATATAATTAAAAAAAATGTATATATGTCTAGGAAAAATTCTCTCTATAAGAGAGTATCAGTCCCTCTCTTGGGAAGGGAGTGTTGAAATTGGATATTTGGGAATTGACAGTTAAATGGAACAATATGAAATTAACGGCAGAGGAAGAAATAGTGACTGTCTTGAGAGCTAGAAATCGAAGAGGATTAAGCGAGGGTTTTAAGGTTTGTCTCGTCGGTAAGGTACTATCCAGCAAATTGATTAATATAGATGTTTTCAAGAATGTAATGAAGAATGTATGCCGAGTACACCAATCAACCTCCATAGATTGTATTGGAGAGAATGTTTTTCTTTAAATTTCGTACTACGAGTGAGAGAGCAAGAATTTTGAATGAGGGTCCTTAGTTTTTTGACACTTAAATTATGTTCAATGCGAGAACGAGAACGAGAGTATGAGAGGACAAGCACACGAGAGCAAGCAAAACATTGGTAAAGGCCGGCTCGAGTGACGAGTGAGAACGAGTACTGCGAGAACGAGTCAACATGTGCGAGAGCGAGAACGAGTCAACGTGTGTGAAAGCGATTCTCCAGGTGCGAGAATCTTGTAAGCTCCAAAATATTTTGCTGACGTGGCAAACGAGAGGGAGAACGAGAATGGTCAACGAGAGTGTTACCCTATCCTAGAGCGTGGACAAGCGAGCCAGCCTCATATTGTCCTTCTGGGTAATTTTGCGCTCGTTGTCACGTCAGAATGGGTCATATTTCATTATTTTGAGATGACAGGTCAGATCGCATTAAACCGTTGGAAACGGGGTCTTCTGTACAAATTTTCCATAAAAATAGTCTATCAATAATAAAATCTATCACTAATTGACATATTAATGGTTTATTAACAATAGACATAAAAGTTGTTCATTAGCAATAGACATAAAAATGGTCGATTAGTGATAAACATCTATCAGTGATAGAGCAAAATGGTTTATCAGTGATAGACATAAAAATGGTCTATTAGTGATAATGGTCTATCACTAATAGACTATCAAAGTGGTATATGATAGTCTATCAGTGATAGACCTAAAAATTTTAAAAAAAAAACTATATTGGCAAATTGTTTATTTGTGTGACATATTTGCAAATATGGAAATCAATTTTGCCACCCATTACAATTATCCTTCTTATTTCCTTTTTGTTAAAAAATTATCAACTTAGTCCTATGCGTGTATGGGCTTTAATTTTAGTTTTAATTTACCTTTGATGGTTCGAAACTTTCAATTTGGTACTTATAATACAATCTTACAATTTTTTGTATTAAACTTCATAAATTATTTTAATTTGATTATTATAATTTAGCCAAAACTTCACAAATATCATTGCTATATGCTATTACAAATCATTGTCATATTAAATACGTTGCATTTTTTTTTTATTTACATACCAATGCATTAATACAAACAATGCACCAATGATTTTATTATGTTGACTATGTTAAACCAGAGTTAAAAAGGGAAGAAAAGAGGTAAAAAAAAAAATCATGGACAATTTGCTATGTTTAACCGTAGTAACCATCGAAACTCTTTAAAGGAAATTAGGGTGGGTAACCATATTTACACACTCAAATTGAAAAATAGCTAAAAATATGAGATACAAATGGTCATCCATACTTTAAACTCGGTAGTATCCTCATAAAATCTGTAGTTTTTTTTTTTCTTAATCCTTAACTTTCAAATTTTATATCAGATATGATTTGTTCCACTTTTATTTTGAAATTCAGATTATGTTTTAAATATTTACCTTTACATTTATCCTTGCCCATATTTTCTTGTATATATTGGTTTATATTAATTGTCTATATATATGTATGTATTTATTTATTTATTGATGTTGCTAATTACTCCCTTTCTATAATTACTCCCTTTCATAATGTTGCCAACTGCCCTCTCTTTTGAGCCTTTTTTTTTTTTTGCTTTTTTACCTCTAATTTTGAAAAAAACTATTTTTTTAGTGCCTCATCTTTAACCACTTCCTTTTTCTAGATTTTGGTAGGGATAATAACATAAATAGTCATATTTAATAGTGTGTTTTGATAAATGATCAAAGTTTCTAGATATTAGTTTTTTCCATTCGGTCTAAAATACCTAAACAGAATCTAAGAAAATTATATTATACCTCGTAGTTCAAAATTCAATCCAAAAGTAGTTAATGTCCCTAACTAAATCTAGAAAAAAAAAAAAAAAGGAAAGGTCAAAATTCAAAAGTAAACAATAACAAAATGAGATGTGCGTGAGCTGAATCAAACTGAACAAAATTTGGTTCTTTTTCAAAATATTTGGTTTCCTCAATTTATTCTTTTAAAAAATCAAGCCTTTTCAGTTTGCTCGTTAGTTTGTACCTTAAGAAAATTGAATAAAACCAAACCGAACAAAAATCTTAATAACTAAAAAAATAAAAAATAAAATAAAAAAAAAGGCAACAAGAAATATGGCTATTTTAAAATAGACCAACTTGAAAAATGGCTAAACGTATTTTATTTTGTAATTATGTCTAAAAGCTATTTTTACCAAAATCTTGAAATTACTTTGAGACGAAAATACCCTCGATAGAAACTTAGGTGGCCACAAAGAAGCATTGCATTAAGGAGATAAATACGTTACATTAATTCAAATCATCATTTACATTTCCTCCAACAATTAATTTATGAGATGAATTTGAATATGTTACCGGTTTCATGAGTTGCTAGATGAACATAGAAAAAAAAATCAATAAGAACAAATTAAATTAGAACAATTTAACAACGTTGAATTTAATCTAACACATTCAATCAACCAGAATTGAACTAGAACACTTAAATAGAACAAAAGACAACTAAAATTGATAAATTACACATATGAGGGAGAAACTTTGATGAAAATGATGAATTCTCTAGACCATCCAACTTAATGTATATACTGGAACATACATCTCTATTTTTTTTAACATAATAAATGAATAGAAATATGTGTAAATACCCACCCAACGTGAATTTAATCTAACACTTCCAATACCTGAATTGAACTAGAACACCAAAATAAAACAAAAGACAACTAAAATGGATAAATTATACATATGCGAGAGGACCGGATATGAAAATAATAAACTCTCTCGACCATTTAACTTAATGTATATACTGGAACATACATCTCTATTTTTTTTAAACGTAATAAATGAGTAGAAATATGCGTAAAAACCCACCCACCGTGCAAGAATAAACGGAAAAAAATAATCTCTACCCACATGCGCCATTAGAGAAGGTAAATAGGTATAATTATCAACCTAACACCATTAATGCTCCACCTAAAACTCTCTCTCTCTCTTTTTTATGGTAATAAATGAGTAGAAATATGTGTAAATACCCACCCAACGTGCAAGAATAAATAGAAAAAATTAATCTCCACCCACATGCACCATTAGAAAAGGTAAATATGTGTAATTATTCACCTGAGTACGCCATTAATGCTCCACATAAAACTCCCTTCACCTTTTTCCTTGAAGAACGAATTTGAATACTCAAAAAAATTGCATGCACTGAAACCCTTAGGCCTACTCGCAATTCAATGTAATTCTTCCTCCCCTTGATTCCCCTTTGGTTCATTGACGACCGACAATGAGGTAAATCCAAACTCGTTTTTCTGTATTTCAGTTCCCTCACTGCTTCCTCTCGCATTGAGGTCCCATTATGTAAAAGGTACTAAGGTCAGTGTCCCTCTCTAAGTCTTGTATTCTTCAATCAAGATTCTTCCCCTTCACCAGAAGGGAACTGAAAGGTGCGTTTCTCCGATTACATTCTCCCATTTTTTTTCCGTTCTTTTGAATTCACCCAAACAAAAAACATATGGTTAGAT
Source organism: Trichosanthes truncata (assembly GCA_033996785.1). Lineage (NCBI taxonomy): Eukaryota > Viridiplantae > Streptophyta > Magnoliopsida > Cucurbitales > Cucurbitaceae > Trichosanthes > Trichosanthes truncata. The sequence goes on from JAWPNB010000007.1 coordinate 8,665,584, forward strand.
ATATATATATATATATATAAATTATTCACCTTTTTTTTTTCATTTTTAGAATCCAATCCCATAAATTTAGGGATTTTTTAAGGCATTTCGAAATGTCCCTCCATACAAATCGTTGGCGGGATTTTTAAAACAAAAAAGATCATGTGGTTGAATTGATCTAAATGTAGATAATGCTATATTCCGAGGGTAAAATGGGGATGATTTTTTATTCTCTCTTTCCTGAAAAATCAATAGTCATAATCTCAAATATGAAATATTTTTATCATTTTTTCATTATAGATATTTATTTGTAGACATTACTTACAATTTCCCAAGCCTAGCTCAACACCTTAGCCCACAACAAAGAGCCTAACCAAATGATCTGTGATTTTGCATGCCTACATTTTTGTTCCGTCTTTTCCCTTCCACCTCATTCCTTTTTTAACATTTTCTCTAGACAAAATCAAACTTAATTATCCTTTCATCAACAAAATTTTTTTCAAATCTTCTACACATTTGAAATCATTTTCAAATTCTAGATCATTTATTTCTCAAATGTCATCACACTACTATATAATAGAATTTAGAATTTCATATTTGTTTCAGATATTAAAATGTTTCCTAAATTTTAACATCAATCATAATTTTAAAAATTCATAATGTAATTCTCAAATGTCACCTCAAATTTACATCATCTTGTTTTAGAAGATTTGGTATGCATGTCAAATCTTTTTTTTCATTGATCCTGTTCATCTTACAAACAAAAATTTAAAATCGCACTGTGATATACCGCTTGGCAGCGGCTGCGACGAGGCTTGGAGTTCCTTAACACACGAACCACACAAACCTTGATTTCATTAGGTAAGAGTCAAGTATTTCATTTTAATCTGTTGAAATTTCTCAAATAACATTACTTTATTCAAATTACTATTGCTTATAGTCCTTTCTTTAGGCCAATTTACTGCTTATAGTTCTTTCTTTAAGCCAATTTACTGGAATTGCAGCTAATATAATAGAACCCAATTACTTCTTGTAGTTATAGGTTTGATATACCACTAGTTAGATGTATATAAAAGGGTCACTGAATATGTTGACAATGATAGTATAAATCCTACTAGTTACTGACACGAATGAAAATGTTAATAATATTATCTCATTGCTCTTTATTTGTCAATATAAATATTAATCTATATCTAATGTAATCATAATAAACATTTACAGTCTTAATAAAAATGAGATAGAGGAAAATTCATGACAATTTTTGTATATTTATTTAATAAAGTCCTTGCTTAGAAGTATAATTTTAATTTTTAAAATCACAAAGTATTTATTTTGAATTTCAAATTTTACTTTAGTTATTTAAATATTATTTTAGGTGAACAAAATCTTAATTACCTTAGAATAGGAATATGTTGGACAATAATCATCTTGCTCAATATTTTTGTTGAATGACATTTTTGTCTAGATAAAATTGTTTGTTAAGCTAAAAATTAGAAAATAGCCATAATTAAAAAATTGTTAACCCTTAGAACCAAAGTGAAACTAAGCCCAAATTATTAGGATCATTTGACGCTTCTAACTTCATTTTGTGACTGACTTCTACCCTCCATAAAGGCTACTACCCTTTCTCTCTTTCTTTTCTTCCTTATTTAACCCCCATCCTAATGGGTTCTTTTTTAATGAGGTTGGGCCCTCCTCTTGAGAGGAAAAAGCCCATCAATTCCTCATCAATAAAACCATGTTTATAACCCAGGTGATGAAACTCAATATATAATTCATCTCTATTCATCTTTTGGTTTTCCCAACAATTTTGCCTTCAAGTTCTTAAGGCAATTAGAACAAAAATTCAATAATAACAGCGTCACAAATATGAAACAAATGGAACTTTATGATCCATAAAGCCGCAGTATTTTATCTATAAAATTAGCTCTGAGAAACATCTTCTCCTGACTCGAGCTCTAGTAGAATCAAATAGATAGACAAAGCTTCCACACATGCTCCACAACGAAGATCTTCTCTCAACTCGGGTTTCGGTAGAATCATATAGATAGAGCTTCCACACATGCTCAACAATGAACATCTTCACAACTCGTGCTTCGGAAGAATCAAATAGATAGACAGAGCTTCCACACATGGTCACCACGACTTTGAGAAAGAACCTAGCAGAAACCCAAACCATCCTCAAACAAGCGAAAGCAAGTAAATTTGGCAGCTATATGCAAAAGAGAATTTTCCAAGGTGGTTGAACCAAAAGGCAAACACTTCAGTCCCACAGCAGCAATGTGTCCCATGTGAGATGTTAGAATACATTGTCCTCTGTACATTTTTTTAGCATTTACTACCCTCCAGACTCACTGTCTTTCATATCTCTGTTCAAGTCCTTGCATGATTTCTGTTCATTATATTCAGGCTCAGACACTCCCATTGAGGAGCATTCCTCGAGTTGATAAACTCTTTCATCGACCAACGATTTTATGCAAGGATAAGGCCGCTCTTCGGCTTCTATATTAGGTCCAGGCTCAGGCATTGAACAATATGGCAACTCCATAGATGATGGACCAGAAGGTTGTGCTCTCATTTGTACCGAACGCAGGAGCGCAGCCCTTCTCAAGTCTGCTGAGTGGCATATATCACTAGGAGATGATGGGAAACGACCTTCAGAATCTGATCCACGTTGATGGGGCTGCAAGCTAGTGATGGGACTAATAGAACATCCAAGTGAAGTACTAGTACCTGTTGAAGGAGTCACCCCGCTGAATGGCCTCTGATATCGATATGGAGAGACTGGACTGGTAGGTACACTACTATCAGACAGCGAGGGAAATAAGTTTGTGGATGTCTCACAAAATCGACAGTCATCTGAATCTTCCGACATCGGAGAATATTGCCAGGACATTTCATCCCTGAGATGTAGGGTTAGAGCAAAAATATATTTAAAAAAAACAAAATAGGGAAAGCCCAAACCATCTTTTAGCAATGATAAAAATATTAAACAAAGTGCTAACCCCAAATGTAATTCATGACTCTTGGTGAACAGGGAGAATTGATTTTCTACATAATTAGAATTTGTCAAGAATAATGTGATTTGGCCAAACTGGGAGGAATTAACTTGCAATGAGGAAAAATTTTCAAAACAAAAAGAGTAAGTGTTGCAGTAAAAGGATTCGAAATTGAAGGAGAGTTCGAATAGCCGTATACTGCATCTCTTTGCTCTGCCATACTAGTTTAGACAGTGGAACACCGATGAGAACAAGAGATATGCAGGTCTTTTGTGATGTAGAACCTTAGCTTACTAGATGGTCACGATTTCTGATAACAACATTTTACTCCAGTCCATCATAGTTTCTTCCGTTACACTTCCTAACTATTGTTTGTCTTTTGTTAAAAAATATACCACTTATACGGCCTACAAAGAACAGAAGAATGTAGTTCAAGGCCTCTTACACTATTAAAGAGAGTGATGTTTTTTAATAAAAACCGACATCAATAGCAATAAATTCTCAAAAGCTTTGAAAAAAAACACATTGTGAATGTAGAAATACAGAAGTTTCCTGAAACTTGTATTTCAATCAAGCTGGAATTCTATTTTTTTTTTTCAAGATAGAGAAATTGGAACATATAACCTATTTTCCAACGAAAGTTTCATGTTATACCTTATAGAAGTATAAAAATAAACTAAAATATTTTTAACAATGTATAATAAATTCTATGTCAACTTGAGCATATTTCAACTGGTTAAGATATTTGTCCTAAAGGTGAGTTGTTTGAATCCCCACCCCCACAATGTTGATTAAAAAAGAAAAAAAAAAGGACAGTTAACTCTATGGAGTGGAAAGATCATAATGAACACAAGATTACGTCAATATCCATGGTAATTCTTCGAAGCACATAAAAAGAGAAAATAAGTTGTGAAGTCTGACGAAAGCAAGTTGAGGTATCTATGAACTAGAAAGACTCTTCTTCAAATGTAACTAATGGAAGAAAATGCTGACATGCGTACCAAGGATATGAAAGTATTTCACCACATATAATCTACACAATAAAATTGAAGAAAGAGAAGGATGATAGATCAATTATAGGAAAAAATAATAATAATCAGGCATAATTCTTAGGGACTGTTTGGGACACTGAATGGGTTATAATAGTCTGAGTTATAATAGTTTGTGGGTTATAATAATCTGTGAAGTTATATAATTTGTGTTCAGGATGCAGAGTTATATAGTCAGGATTATAATAGTCTGTGTTTGGGATGCAGATTATTCTATAAACGATAATAACCCAGACTATTATAACCCACGCCCCAAACAGCCTCTTAAATTTTCAAGATGGGGCAAAAGAGGGAAAAAGGAAAACCATCCTCCTGGAAATTACTCATCTTTTCAGCCACTAGATTATAACAAAGAATGCTAAAGGCTCCTTCGTTCAAACCAAGGGGAATGGTTCACTAAACAAATAAAACTTACATAAAGCACATTCACATTACAGATTAAAACCATGAAAACTCCCTTTCCTGGAATATGCCATCAAGAGCATCAATATTGCCTGGTTATAACAGCACAATCATAAATAGGAAACTACTATAAGCTTCTCCAATTGGCATATACAGTATTTAGGGTACCCTCGAGCTAAAAGAATCTGGGAAGAAGGCTACCTCCAAGTTTGAAACTTTGGATTTTTTTTTGAGCCAATTACATCTTAAAATGAAATGTTAGTATCAAACATTCTGAATAAGCTTCGTAATTTTTTTTCCCCATGAGTTTCTAGGCTAACCGGAGCACACTTTGACTATTCTCGTGAGACAATTGTCTCACCCTACTAAATCTTGTGTGTGATATTCCCTCTAAGCCCTCTATTATTTTTATTAGTCCTTATAGACCACTAGGCTAGCCCATAATGGTTTGGTAACTTTTTATTTACAGTGCAAAAGAAAGTCATAGTTTCACAGGAAAACTCCATCTTGAGTACTAAACTAAGGAATCAAGCAACAATTTAGTTTCAGAGTTCCCATCCACAAAGGCATTCCAGACGCATTTCAAAAGTACATGATTTGTCACATTGGAGAATTGCAATTTCTTCCAGTAACATCCTGTTGTTTCTGTAATCTTACAGCATGGCCGGAAAGAGCTTGTAAACTTTTATGTAACAAAATTCTCATTCATATACAAAAAAATCTAAAAGAAAATCAGTTAAACTTTATTGCAACAAATTCCATTACCTTAGATAAAGCATGGATTCCGACCTTGCAGGGGAATCCATGAGATTCTCTGAAAGGGGGTCCCCAACCGTCAACCCATTCAAACTAGAAGCCATTATCTGTGCAAGATCATTAACAAAGAAAGGATGTACGTTAGGAGGAAATTTTGCATCCAAGAAAGGCAATACACAAACGAATGACGCAAACTTAAAGAACAAAATTGACCCAAATGAAGAAACGCCACCTAAACGCTGAAATTTCTAGTGAAACTTACAAACCGGTAGCATTTCTCGATCAAACAACAAATGTCTAGAAACTAAAAGTTTCAGATGACCTAACAGTAAAGTTAAGGCCACAAAATGGGTACCTCACTGAGGTAGCGTTTGTGAGAGTGGAAATTGTCGAAATAAACTTCATCGTCGGGATCTCTGGCCCGCTTCCCGCTCGGAGATGGCGTGGAAGACGACGATAATGGCGGTGGCGGCGCCGAGTTCGATTCGACGCCCATCAGGGCAGCTTCAACAGTTTTCCGAGCAAGAAATTCAAGAACAAAAGTTCAAATTCGACGATCATTTGGTTTGGAAAAGAGGGTAATGTGGGCAATTTTTGGAAATTGGAATCACCATTCTCCGTAACCAGCTTTGGATTGTAGAAGAAGAACGACAAAAGTGGTTTCCTCTGGTTTTTCCTATTCTTTCTGGGCTCGGGGAACGAGAAGATTTGTAGGGGCTCTGTTTTGTTTTCAAAATTATGGTTCTGTATTTTATAAAAGTTTGAATATTATTTATAAATTCATTACTTTGAAAGTTAAATCTTAATTTGGTAGATAAGACATGATTATTATTTCAAAATTGATGATTCATGATTATAGTGATATTTTTTAAGAACTAGCATTAATTTACTTTCTTTTCTTTTTGAGTTCTAACAACATTTGGAAATAAGATATTCGAACCTCTGTATAACGCCCCGAGTTACTAAATTAGGATGTTTAGAGGTAATTAGATTTCTAATAAATTTAGGGAAAACTATTTTTTTTTAATTAAATCTTTAGTTTCCTAAAATTTGGAAGTTTAATTTTAGGCATTTATCTCAAAAAACAAAAGGAACCCAAATCTTTTATTAGTTAGATTTTCTTAAAATCTATAGGATTTTAAGTTGGGTTCAATATATTGGAAAAGAATGATTTTAGATTTTAGATTTTAGAAGACTCCTCTAGAATATTATTCCCTTTATAGTATTGGGTAGGGATGATATCGGTTCAGTTTTCATCAATTTTAGGCCAAACCGAGAATTGAACACATAATAAACATAGTCTGAGAATATGGTACTATTGGGTGACGATACCCTGGGTAACATGGTCGAGGATCGACACGCCAATCTTAGATAAAGGAAGTGAAGTGGATGTCAACACCTTAGGTAACATAGTCGGGGGTTGGCATGCCAATCTTGGATAAAGAGGAGCATTAATACCTTGGGATATATAGCTAAGGGTTGATGTGATGAGTCTTGAAGCAAGTATTGAGATCTTGGGTTAAATGGTCAATGATCAATACATTGTTAAGTCATGATACCTTGGGTGAAATGGTCAAGGGTCGGTGCACAGTTTGAGACCTTGGCTATAAAGGCCAAGGGCCAAACACCGAGCCCTATAGAGAAGCATGGAGACCTTGGGTTACATGGTCAGGGCTCGATGCAACTCGAAAGGTCAGTCTTGGAGTATTTTGTGAAGGTTGAATATAAGTATCGCGTGACCTTGTGGATTTTTTGGTTGTGAGCCTATTGGTGAAGTTCAAAGGACTTGGAGTTGGTGTTTAAGGAAAGTAAAGTGGATGTTAATACCTCGGGTAACATGGTCGGGGGTTGAAATGGTACTATTGGGTGACGATACCCTGGGTAACATGGTCGGGGGTCGACAAGCCAATCTTGGATAAAGGAAGTGAAGTGGATGTCAACACCTTGAGTAACATGGTCGGGGGTCGGCATGCCAATATTGGATAAAGAGGAGCATCGATACTAATAAGCCTTAGAATTAAGGCTTCTTTAACTCCCAATTGCTTAAAATATTCTTGTTTTGACTTAAGATCATTTAAAAATAGTCGAAAGATTGCTTCAATTTAAGAAAGAAATAAATATGATGACATTTGGGATAGAGTTCTAAATAAATTAATTTTGTTTGCAGGAAATATGGAAATTGCAAAATCAAATTGCAAAATCGCGATTCTACAATCTGGAGCAACAGACTTGGGAATGTGGAAATTACAAAATCAAATTGCAAAATCGTGATTCTGCAATTTGGAGCAGTAGAAAAGTTCAAAAAGGAAAAAAAATCTGCATTTAACCAATTCCGAAAATCTTCAATTACAGCATGATTTGGGGGATTTTGAGCACGAAATTTGGGCATTCTTCAACCCTAATGAAGGTCTATAAAGGGGGAAGAAGAGGATGAGCTAAGATATTCGTTTTGGGAGACGTTTTGGAGTTGTTTTTCGTGGTTATCTTCCTCTATTTTTTTTTTTTAGTTTTTCTGCTCTGTTTTGCCTAGAAGCTTCAGCTTTCTGTTTTTACTTTTATGGAATTTCTTCTTGATTACCAAGAGATGATGGTAGTATAGTCCTGTTCTTCATTCGATTTCCATTTTGCATTAAGTTTCTGTTTAATTCCAGCCTCTGTTTCGTGGGTTTCTGTCCAGTTATTCCTCTGTTTTCTAGTTTTTTTTTCTCTGTTCTTCACCGAGAGCTGCTGCTATATTGGTTCTATTTCTGCTTCAAGTTTTCTGTTTTTCCTCTATTATGATGGTTATTATGTTGGTTCCATTTTTGCTTAAATTGTTATTTCGTGGATTTATTTTTTGAAGTTCATGGTTTAGTTTTCAGTTTTGTTTGATTCAAATTTGGATGGCAAGATGCCTTTAATTCCTTTAAATTTTTGTTGCAATTAGCTTTTTAATTTACTCTTCTAGTATGAAATTAATTTCTAGAATTAGTTGTAAGATTTTTATCTTTAATTTGAGATAAAACTTCTTAGGGGGTTCAAGGATGTGAATTCCCTAAGAAGTAATTGTAGCCTAAATTTCAATAAAAACTAAGTCTACATCTCAATTGTTTGCTTGTGTTGAACAAATTTCCGTTGAGATCCTAGATTGATCAACTAGGGTAGCAACTCAAGCTTAGATCTAATGCCGACGGGGTTAGTGATTAGAATTTCACACAAGTGATGGAGAAAAAGAACTTAGACATAAGCCAATCCTTACTCTAGACATATGGATTAAGGACTCCAAAACCCATAAAATTGTTGAGCCGAATGATCTAAGATAGAGGGACTATAGACATATAAGTCACTCACTTAGCCTCCTAAAACCTAAATTCAAGGTGAATAGGAGTAGCAATTTTGGTTTACAATTGAGTGTAGAATAGGTTGAAATTGTAATTTTGGTTTGCAATTACAACTTAGGGCAATGACATTCTTGAGCCCCATCTTATTCTAAATTCCCTTTGCAATTTCATTTACTAAGCTTATCTAGTTTGTTATTCCAATATTGCCATTTCTTGATTCGACAATTCAATTTTGCAATTTTTCTTTATTCCAATATTGTCATTTCTAGATTCTGCAATTTTTCTTAACACACCAACTCAACCTTATTTTTGCTATTTTAGTTTTTAAGTTGCAATTTTCCTTACACTTGCTTTACGATATTTTTGTTACACCGTGCCCTTGGGATTCAATACTTGGTACTCACATACCATTTATATTACTTCGATCGCGTGCGCTTGCGTGTACACCGATCAGATACCTTAGGTGAAATGGTTAAGGGTCGATGCACAGTTTGAGACTTTGGCTATAAAGGTCAAGGGCAAAACATTGAGCTCTATAGAGAAGCATGGAGACCTTGGGTTACATGGTCAGGGCTCTATGCAACTCGAAGGATCAGTCTTAGAGAGTTTTGTGAAGGCTGAATATGAGTATCGCTTGACCTCGTGGATTTTTGGGTGTGCCTACCAAGGTACAAATTTCGTGAGTTTGGCCAGTCTTGGATTGTTGCTTGTGTTATTAGCTTTAAAGAGCATGTTGGATGCATGTTAAAAGCATGTTGTTTGCTTTGTTTGAGGCTTGGTGACTCACCATGTGTGAGTTACTTACTGAGTACTTTTGTACTAACTCCCTTCCCCCCTCCCCAACCAACAATTTTGCAGGTTCTAAAGTTCCCATGAGCTAGGTGGTGAGGATGAGACATTAGAAGAGACCATTAATTGATCTTTTTTTTTTTTAGTAATTGCTTTCCGCTGAGCGTAGTTTAGTTGAACTATATTAGCTAGCTAGTTGGTTTTATTTCCTTTAGTAGTTGAGTTAGTTGGTGTTCGAGATATTGTGATTCATTAAGATATATCTTCGTTTGTTGTTAGAGCAGGTATTAGTAATAGTTTGATGATTGTCTTATTTAGAAGTTTGACATTGGGAGTTATTAGTATCGTTTTGTACTTTGAGATGCTCTTGAGACTTAGTGAAGTAGAATGTTTTTTTCTTTCTTAAGTATTGCAATTGGTTGATGAAAATCTTTATGCCTTTAATAGTTGTGACTCTACTAACTTTATCAGGCGATAATTGGCACGAGCTCTGACTCATTCTTGTAGTTTCGAGAATGTTGTGTTGTTTCTAAGTATAGAAGTGTTGTTTTCTTGCCTAACAGGTGTTAGAAATTTTGGATAGCTTGAAGTTACACCGTTATGCTGTCGAAATTTTCGAGGCATCTCGGTTGTAAGTTTAGTAGCATTCTCTAAGTTAGGCTAAAATTTGGAGGCGTTACACTCTGACTTCTTAGTCTAGAGTACACACCAATTACTACTGAGCTATGCTTACTTCGACCTCATTAATTCACTTTTAGTCTTCCTTGACTAAAGTTGATTTGTTAAAATGTATAAGATTGAATGATAAATAATGGTTGGATAAATTTTTTAAAAAATAATGATGATGATGATTGGGAAAGGAGATGAAAAGATTGGTTTGCTTTAGAAACTCTCAACTTTGGAAAAAATCATGGACATAAATAAAAGCATTTGAGATAAAATGAATTTGGGATGAATCTTAGGTTAAATACTTTTTTTTAAGCATTTTATTAATCTAAGTGTTTTATTGTGAAATATTTTAAAATGGCTTTATTAATTGATCGGTGGTCACGCAAGCGCACGCGATCGAAGTAATATAAATTGGTATCTGAGTACCAAGTATCGAATCCCATAGGGAACGGAGTAACAAAGATTTTGTTTTGCAAAAGTGTAAGGCAAATTGCAAGTTTGAAAAGTAAAAATGCAAAAATAAAGTTGTTGGTGGAAAATCGAAATTGCTAATCCAATTGCTAATTCAGAATGGCAATGTTGGAAATAACAGAAATTGCTAAATTGAAATTGCAGATTCTACTTTGGCAATGTGCGAAAAGACTAAAATTGCAGAATTAAATTGCTAATCTAAATTGGCAATATGAAATGACAATCTGAATTAACTTAAGAATGAAATGATAAAGGGTGGGGCTCAAGAATGTCATTGCCCTAAGTCGTAATTGCAAACCAAAATTGCAATTCCAACCTACTCCACACTCAATTGTAAACCAAAATTGCATCTCCTATTTACCTCGAAATTAGGTTTGTTAGGAGGCTAAGTGGGGGATCTATATGTCTATAGTCCCTCCATCTTAGATAATTTTTGGCTCACAATTTTATGGGTCTTGGAGTCCTTAATCCCTATGTCTAGGGTAAGGAATGGCTTATGTCTAAGCTATTTTACTCCATTACTTGTGTGAAATCCGCTTATCACTAACCCTATCGGTATTAGATCTAAGCTTGAGTTGAAACCCTAGTTGATCAATCTAGGATCTCAACGGAAATTAAATCAACACAAGCAAACAATTGAGATGTAGGCTTGATTTTTATTGGAATTTTGGCTACATTTACTTCTTAGGAAATTCACATCCTTGAACCCCCTAAGAAGTTTTAGCTCGTATTTTCAATGAAAATCCTAAAACAAATTTTAAAGAAAGATTTCATAATGAAATTGAATAAAACACTAACTTATGAAATGCAATTTGGTTTTTCCTAGAATTTCAAGCAGAAGTAAATAAGGGTAATAAAGCCAAAATAACAAGGTCAATAAAGTAATTCCTTTACCTCCTACCTTCTGCCATGAACATAAATGGAAAACTCTCTTCTTTGTGTTTTTTTTTTTTTTTGCAGAAGCTAATAGGAAAAGGAAGGAAAAACAGAGCAATAATGCAAGAATTCAACTCGATGCCTATCCCGCTCCTTCCTCTCCAATCGATACACTATCCTCCACTTTTGGAGAGAAAACGATTCAAGAATCTCTTGAATTGGATTGGAAATCCAAGGAGGATTCGGAATTTGCTTGAACAACCCGAATTGAAGAAAAACTCTAAAAGAAAAACTTCGAATGGATTTGGAAATTTCTACGAAATAATGCTTGCTTGCATTCAATAGAGAACAAAAGGTTGATCCCCAAGACCATTCATCATATAATAAAAAAGGGTTGATGCACTGTGAATGAAAATTTGGTGAAAGAAAATAACTAAAACTGAAGGAAAAACAGAGGAATACTTGCGAACAAAACTTCCCACGAATCAAATAGAAAGCAACTTAAACTTGAACGAAAATCCAATAAATCGAAAACAAAGTAACTTGGCAGTGTACTGTAATACAAACTGAAAGAAAGTTGCGATGGAAATTGAGTAAAATGGTAAAGAAAACAGTAGCAGAAAGCAAAAACAGGGGATGTCCAAAACAGAAAAACCCAGAAACTAATCTTCGAATTGAGCCCCCCAAATTCGTCTCCTCCTTCCAGCGTCTTCAATCTCCTTTTTGTAGATCGATTTAGGGTTTAATTTTGCCAATAATAACGCTCTAAATCCCTTGATTTGTGCGAGATTTCCTCTGCCATTTATGGGTTTCATCAATCACGTGTTTCCAGAAAATTCCATATCTGTGCTGCTGAGGATTGCCAAACTGGTTTGGCAATGGTCTGGCAATTTGGTTTGGCAATTCCTGCAAAAGAACCACAATACTTAGAACTCTTTTCCAATTGCTATCATATTTCATTATTTCCTTCTTTCAACAATTTTCCACCATTTTCAATTAATATTAGGACAAACAAGAGTTTTTTCGAGCAATTGAGGATTTAAATAAGCCTTAATTTCAAGGCTTATCATTAATCTACCTCCTAGACTTAACACATAATAGCTTATGAAGAGATATAACATATTAGAAACACAAGTAAACATACAACATGCTTCATGCAGTCAAACAAACTCATCAAGTAGAACTTTACTTACCTAAAGTGCTCTTAGACTTATTTCAAGAGAAGTACCCAAATAATTAAAGAGGCAAGCTTTAGAGACTACTCTAAATCCGAAATCCTTTGATCAAATTACAATATACACAAAGAGAAGCAAATTTACTCAAATTCCGCCTTAAAAGCTACTTTGAACACTCAAAACTGTTCTGAATCCTAGAACAAAGATTCTCAAGCATTAGGAACTAATCCAAAGTATTAAAAATGAGTTCGAAAGAGTTAAAACATAGTCTTACCACCTAACACTCACCAAAACAGACTCGATTATCTGCTGGAAAGTGTTCAGAGGACTCCAAAACTAGTTTGAATCTATAAAGAGCATCTAAGGTTTAGAGACATGTCTAAACTAATTTAATCAAGTTCAAAAGGGTTTAAAAGTGTATCGAGACTTACCGAGCTACACCGAACGAGCCTGAACACTTGTTGGACGGTGTTGGAATTGGTTCAATTTCGCCAAACCGACCTCTGTGGGCTATGGGTAATTCGACTCAAGGCTGAATGGGGCATGGGTCACAGTCAAGAAGGGATTGAAGGCCCAAAATTGAGTGGGTAACGCTGAAAACTGCAAACTCTTGCGTGGATGTAGAAATCACAGGTCTATTCACAAACTAGAGCATGAGTTCTCCAGAAACGAGCCTATCGTTGAAGCGTTGTCGAAGGAGGCACTGCTCGTCAATTTGAAACACCAAAGACGAAGGGAAACACGCACGACTAAAGGAGGGAAGGAGTCAACGCTCGTGGGTTGAAGGGTGCAGGTCTTGTTGTCACGAATCAGCGGGGGGAGAGGAGTCATCGAGAAGGCTACTGCTCTCTTGGGTTCGCTGGAGTTGAGGATGTTGGAGAAGAAGAAGGAATTTGGGGGGGGGGGGGGGGGGGGCTGGTCTCTCGCAAGATAGGGGAATGAAGAAGAAGATGGAGGATTTAGGGCTTTTAGTGAAATTCTCTTTATTTGCCTTTTTCTTTTTAAATTCTGTGTAAAAAAAACCCAATACTAGGAGTGATAATATTAATTGAAAACCAACCAAATCGAACTGAACCAAATCGATTAGTGATTTGGTTCGATTTTTTAGAAGAAAATTGGACATTAGAGTTTTTATTTTGGCAAAATAAAAAAATATTGGTTTGGTTCGGTACAAAAAAACCATTGAAAATCGAACTGAACCGAGGTATATATATATATATATATATATATATACCTCAAAAAACCCCAATCCATCTATTTTCACTTTTCCCCTCACACTCGCTTAGACGCTCACGCCTCACACAACGCAGCCAACGTCGTTGTTACTCCCAGCTCACCGTCGCGCGTCGTCGTTGCTCTCTCTCTGTAAGCTCTGTTTTCCTTCAACCCATTTTCTTCTCCATCTCATTTTCTCTTATTTCTTTCGCATTCTCGTCTATCATTCAACTATCAAATTGACTATGTTGTTATTTGATTCACCCTTACGATCTCTGAGGGGGCATTAGGTGAGTTATAATAGTTTGAGTTATAATAGTTTGTGGGTTCTATAATTTGTGTTTAGAATGCAGAGTTATTTAGTCTGAGTTATAATAGTTTGTGTTTGAGGTGCAAAGTATTAAATAGACTATTATAATCCACACCCAAAAAAGCCCCTCAATCTTACTATTCTCTTACTTTCTTAAGCTTTCTCACACTCACAAACCTCTCACTAACTTGACCATTGAAGTGTCTTTAGACAATACTACATAAGTGACCTACATGTAGTTTTCTTCTTCTTTTCTAGCAAGCAAATATTAGCTTCCAACCATAGATTTTTAACATTTACACTTGAATTAATACTAAATCATTTTGATGTTTAGTTTTGTACTTTAAAGTTATTTTGAAATAATCTAAAAAAAAACACTGAGTATTACTTTAAAATAGTGTTGTTTCTAGAGAAAAGTATACTTTTAACATCTCAAAAATAGTTGGAGTGTTTCTAAAAATTTAAAAAGCATTCTTAACCATATAAATCAAACACCATGGGAAATTTGAAATAAAAATCACAAGGAAGGCACTTTGAAGTTGTGTAAACTATGACTTGGCTGATAGCATCTTCCAAAAGCAAGCTTAAAGACCAAAATCAAGTCAATGATTTTAATAAAAACAAGACAATGATTTTGATAAAAACAAGATAGAAAAAAAAAGATAAATTAAGTAACTCAAAATTAAGAGGACAATGAAAGCAAATTCCAATACTCACTCACTATGACCATCAAACACTCTTGGGGTCCGTTTGTTTCGTGGTAATCCAAGATTTCAATGATATGGACATCTGAATTACCTCGTTTGTTTTGTAGGAATGTAGGATACCTTGACATTTCAAGATGTCCAGATATCTTAGGATGACCATACAGGAGCATTTAACTAATTTTGGATGCCCTTTTGAAACATGGGTTTTTAAGATTTTTGTGTTGAGGGCATCCTCTAATGACATTTTTCCCCTTATCAATTTTCTTTATTTCACATTTTTATTTAAAAATAAATTAATGTATTTATGCACTAATAAACGATCATATGTAATTAGCTATATTTATATTTTACATTTATATCTAAAACATAGTTTAGTTATAATTAAATTAATATTTCATATTAAATATTTTATAAAATTCTCGAACTCATATAAATTAATTTGGTCTACAAAATAACACATAAACGTTAGTATAAACTAAATTGATATACAAATATAACATTAAATTAATAAAGACCAAAATGAATGTGATATAAATTTAAATTATATCAAACTAATACGTAAATTATCTAAAGATTAGCAAGGGCATTATTGGTATAACACATAATCTTAATACATTCTCATACACAATTCCTGCAAAACAAATATAGTTATCTAAATATTTCCAGACATTCTTATAAATTATTCATCCAAAACAAACATAGTTATCTAAAATCTCAGGCATCTATATTTCTGAGTATCTATGATTTCAAGAATTTGAAGATTTCAGTTATCTAGATTCTCAAAAAACAAATGGCCCCTTAACTCCATTTTTTACTTGAGCATTTTCCTAATTAATATATTTGTCATTCTTTTCTCTTAGATGTTTTATCTCCCAGCAAAGGAGTTGAAGAAAGATATTAAGGTCCTGTTTGACAACCATTAGATTTTTGGTTTTTGGTTTTTGAAAATTGTGCTTGTTTTTTTTTTTTTAATCATTTCTCTACCATAAACTTCATCTTTCTTAAGGAAACATTTGAATTCGTAGCCAAATTTCAAAAACAAAAATAAGTTTTTGAAAACTAATGTTTTTTAGTTTTCAAAACTTAGTTTGACTTTTGAAAATATAGGTAAAAAATAAATAACAAAACAATGAAACTCATAAATAGAAGTAGTATTTGTAGGCTTAATTTTCAAAAACTCAAAAATAAAAAATCAAATGGTTATCCAACGGGGCCTAAATTTTTTAAGGTTTGATTTCTTGCTCCTATTTTTATTGAACTAAAAAAAGAGTGAAGAAAGATCGATGAAGATCATTATATGGTTATTTTATTCACAATTTTTTAAAATCATTTTGAGTTCAAATAGTCTATAGCAAAGAAATATCAAACTTTGATAAGAAATATATATATATATATATATAGATAGATAGATAGATAGATAGATAGATAGATAGATAAAATTTCTAGAATGTCCCTATGTTCTATTTAATATGATAAATCAACCAATATTGCAATGTTGTCAAGTGAACTCGCAAAATAAATCTATTTTATTCTTATAATAATATCTTACTCTTAAAGTTTTAAATGATTACACCCAGCCACAAATTAAATTATTTTTGGGCCAATACGACGATTTTGACAATATATTATTCAAAGAACCATTGTGTCTCTTTTTTCTATAGTGGACACCAAGATTTTTGGTATGGCCCATTGAACAAGATTAAAAAAAAAAACACAACATTAACGTCTTGTTTGATAACTATTTAGTTTTTTATTTTTAAAAATTGAGCCTATAAATACTACTTCCATCCATGAGTTTTTTTTTGGTTTGTTATCTACATTTTACATATGTTTTTAAAAATGTTAAATTACAAATTTGGTCCCTATGATTTAGAGAATATTAGAATTTAGTCCTTATAATTTTAAAATTTAGAATTTCGTCCTTTGGTTCTTTGAATAATAGATGGTTAAAATCGTGTTGTATCAACCCTACTTTCTTATTGGTCCAAAAATAATTTAATTTTGGGAAATTGTCAAAAATAGGACAAAATAAGGGGCATTAAAGAGATTTGGGATGGGTTTTATTGTTGAAGAGAAATAGGACAATTGAGGCTATGAAATTACCAATTTGCCCTTCTTAAAAAAATCTCTAACTTCACTTCTCATCTCACTTCTCACGTAGCTTTCTCCTTCTTCCCTCAACATTTCTCCTTCTTCTTTCTTCATCAACATTTCTCCTTCACACATCGTCACTCAAAGCTTTTGAACAGCAGGCAGCGGCGATGGAGACGGCGACAGCGATGGTGATGCACAATAGCAACAATAGGGAAAAAAAAAAGAAGTTCCATTTCTTGAAATATCTCTTTGAGTAGGCTTGAGAAACTTTCTTCACAATTTTATAATTTTTGTTGATAAAAAAATTTGCTTATTTTTACTTTTTTGAGTGAGGAACAAAATGTGTGTAGTTTGCTATTTTTTTTTGTCGGTTCTAAGGTAGTTGACTATGAATATTTAGTTGTTATTTTGGTTTGTGCTCTTTCTTGCATTGATTTGTAAGTATGAAATTCTAAGAAGGAAAAAAAGAAGAATGCAAAAGCTTTTAACTATGATAATTTTTTTTTTATATATATTGAATTTTTATTATTGTTATTTTGGAGTGTTTAGCAATAAATAGTTGCTTGGTACTTTAATTATGGGCTTCCTCCTTATTTATTGCATTGTTTTGTGAGTACGATAAATTATGAGAAAAAAAAATATAATGCAAAAAGTAGTAATTTTTTTTATTGATTTTATTTATGTTATGGTTATTGTGGAATGTTTGGCCATAAATTGTTGCATGAAGCTTTGATTATGGTCTTCCTTCCTCTCTCTTGCCTTTTTTTTTTTTTTTTTTTTTTTTGGTTGTAGGAATTAAAGATTTTGTTATAATTTAAGGATGACCCATGTTCGTGTCTTAGTTCGTTATGGCGGAGTATGGGATGACAAAAAAAGAAAATATGAAGGGGGTTTATTGAAAGGTATCGTCGTAAGTAAAGAAATCACGCACAAAGATTTAGTGGTTGAAATATATGCTCTCACCGAAGTTGACCCTAAAGAGTTTGATATCAAACTAAGATGCATACATGAGATAAAATTTGAAAATAAAACTCCTCCATTTGAGATAAGTAATGACCGTGATTTGAAATTTTATCTTATAAGCGAAAATATGTTTGAAGTCCCATTGTACATCTCATTTGAACCTAGGTACAAAGGTTTGACCTCAACCAAAGATTTACATGTGTAAGGTAATAAATATATTTCTGGGAGCAATCAAGTTAAGAACACAACTGTTTCGATTCCAGTGTATGCAACATTAGATGATAATGTAGTTCAAGTTGGCTTAGGTGATGACAAGAATGAGAACACTAGATGGGAATCACATGATTCAAAAGAAGATAACTTTGCATTGGAGTTTGATGAGGCCAAGAACTTTACTTGTCAATCCTATGACATCCCACATGAGAGAAGTACTTCAAAATATTGTAAAAGAAAACGTGTTGAATGTCAATCAGGTAGCCAAAAGACATACATGAATGCAAATATTTGGTCAACAAAAAGCTCTACAAATGATGAGTTGGAGGTCGGACAAATATTTTTTGGCAAGAAGGACTTATCCATGAAATTAAGTGTGATGGCAATGAAAAAGAACTTTGAATTTAGAGTAAAGAAGTCTACCAAGGAGATTCTTTATGTTAGATGTGTTGATGATAAATGTAAATGGAGACTACGGGCAGTCAAATTGAAGTGTACAGACATATTTAAGATTTCAAAGTATGCAAATGTTCATTCATATTCACTTGATATTTTGAACCATGACCATAGACAAGCAAAATCTTGGGTAGTTTGGGAATTAATAAAATCAAAATTCAAGGGAATTGGTCGTCAATACAAACCACGAGATATCATAGAAGACATGAGACAAGATTATGGTATAAATATGAGTTATGAAAAAGCGTGGTGTGCCAGAGAAAATGCATATATGAGAGTACGTGGATCACCAGAAGAGTCATATAATCTATTGCATAGGTATGGTGAAGCACTTAAACTGGCAAATCCAAGTACATTTTATGACATTGAACTTGAAGATGGGCGTTTCTTCAAATATCTTTTTATGGCATTAGGTCCATGTGTTCGAGGATTTTTAAATTGTATGCGACATATTATAGTTATGGATGAAACATTTTTGAAGTGTAAATATAGGGGTACTTTGTGTTGGATCGGTATGGCAACCCTAGAGGGGGGGTGAATAGGGTTTAATAAAACTTTTTCCTAAGTATGCACAAATAATCTAATTATCAAACTTTTTATACACAAATAAAAAGGATAATTAATACAATATGTAAAGTATGAAAAATTAATTCAATCTAACACAATAAACAATTAAGAACAAATTAAAGCATGCAATAAATTACTACAATTAATTTGCAAAAATAAATGAGAAAGAGTTAGAGAGGATGACATCGTAATTTTATAGTGGTTCGGTCAAACTTGACATACTCCACTCTTCAAGCGCCTCTTGGGAATTTGAATAAAAACTTTATTGACTCTTTCCACGGATTAGAGCCTAACTACTACAACGCTCTTTTTACGAGTTCAAGAACAAACTCGATCCTTTCCACGGGTTAGGATCAAACCGTTACAAAATTTGATATGTTTATAGAACACACTTATAACTCTCACAATAGAGTGGATTTACAAATTTCTCTCACAAAAAAAAAAAATTCTCACAATACAATAATTCTCTCTCAAGAAAAAGATGAAAAGAAAAAAAATTGAGAGCTTGGAGAGAGCAACAATGGAAGCTTTGAGAATTTGGAGAATGAAAAACTATGGAAAACTTGTTGTAATTTTTGGAGAAGAATATGGTGTAAAAAGAGAGGGAAATGAGGTAAAATTCAAAATTTAATTTGGACCATTGGATTGTGGTAAAAGTAAAATGAATGGTGGAGATTAAAAGAAAAGAAAAAGTAAAAAGAAAATAATAAATAAAAGTTATAATATAATATAATATAAATAATATAATAATAATAATAATAATAAAAGTAACGGTAATATATATATATATATATATATATTTTAAACAGCCAAACGGTCAGATGCATTTAATGCATTCTGACTTTTTTTTTGTTTGTTTTTTTTTAAAACACAAATAGTAACTTTTATATATATATATAATATATATATATAATAATATATAATTTTATTTTTCTTTTATTTTAAAACAAATAAAAATCCCACCAACTGTCACTTCCCCATAGCTTCACGTGTCACTCTTTAAATGGTCCATAATGTTGACTTAGCTGCCACATCATCGCGTCGGCAATTTTTCGTTCAAATTTGTTTTGCCCATAACTTCTTCGTTTTAACTCCGATTTGAGTGATTCAAGAGGTGTTGGAACCGTTATTTCGAGCTCTACGCTATGAATACTTCAAAACACTAAAATTGTTAGTAATTAATAGCAGGTTTGTTATCATCAAAATATTAATTAATTAAAATTAATTAATTTGAGATTAACGGCCAAAAAGCCAACACTTTGATAATTGCCACTTGCATAGATGGTAATAATTAGATTTTTCTCCTTGCATTCGGAATTGTTGATAGGGAAAGTGATGATTCAGTAAAATGGTTCTTGGAAAAGTTAAAAGGTGCAATAGGTGAAGTTAATGATTTGATTTTTGTATCAGATCGAAATAAAAACATATCAAAGTCTATTGCTTCAGTATTTTCCATTGCACATTGGAGAGAAAATTTGAATACTAAATTCAAGAATGAAATAATAGAGCATTTATTTTGTAATGCTTCAAGAGCATATCGTGAGTTAAAATTTCAAGAATTGTGGGGCCGCATTCTAGCATTTGATAACGGTGTAGGAAAGTGTAACACCCGAGACTCTTTGGGTAAGTTTAAAATGTTGTTTTGGTAAAGTTTTATTATGAATTTAATTATTTTGAGAGTAATTTGGTGATTTTTGGAAAAGGAAAGGGTATTATGGTCTTTTAGAGAGAAGATATTTTGATTTTTATTATTATTTTATTATATTATTATTTTTTTTTTTTATTATTTTTATTATTTATTTTTTTCTCTTCTTCTTCTTCCCGAAAACCTCTCTCCCTCGCGCAGCTCTCTCTCTCTCTCTTTCTCTCTCTCTATCTCGGCTGAACATCCATCCTTGGTCTTCTTCTCCGACCAGTCGCCGGCTGCTTCTTCTTCTTCCTCGGGATATCGCCGCCGTCACAGCCGATCGTTGACCAACCACCCGCGAGTGCAGCCGCCGAACGAAGCTCCAGCCCCGCCGACCTGCACGCTCACCTTCGTCCTCGTTTGGCTGCCGGAAATTCGAAGCCAGTCACCGCCGATCGCCGGAGAAGCTTTGAACCGAACACCCAACCTCGCAGTGAGCTTCTTCGCCGGACGACAGTAGCTTCGCCGGACTTCTTTTTCTTCTCCTTCATCTAACAGAACTCAGATCGCGCTGGATCTGTTTGCAAATGCCTCACCGGAGCTCACCGGAGTCTCGAGCGCACCAAATTTGAGCAAAACGGATCGTCACGCGCTCTCACGCGCCGGCCACGCGCCGCCGTCCGCCGCCGCACTCGCCGCCGTGCTCCGGTCACGCGCCGCCGTTCGCAGGAGTTGATTAAAATTTGCCATTTGGTCCGTTTCGTCGAGTTATTAATGTTAGAATGTGTTTTAGCGTAATTCGGATGGTTTAAGACACATTTAGGAAACTTTTTAGGTGATTTGTCGAGGACCTTGGATTGTACTTGGAGTGGGAACTCGAGAAGCTTATTACTAGTGAAGAAAGGGTATTTTAGTAAGTAAAGATTTAAGGTAAGGGATCTCACAACGAAAGAAGTTTTCGAAACCTAAAGCTAGCTCTATATTTACTTTGAAGTTTATGTTTTCATGTTAAGTATTTAAGAAATAAAGTGTTTTATATGTATATTCCTTTATACGCTAGTTCCATGAGTTCTATTTGAGTTTTCATGTTAAAAAGGAATGGAAATGATATGTATGTCTTTGAAATGCGATTGTCTTGATTCATGCATTCATAACTATGTTCTAAAACGAATGGGACCTCATGCATGTGTTGTGTGCTCATGAAAAGATTTATGTAAGGCCGTGACGATAATTCTCCCAAAAGTTTTATGTGGGTTATGAGGGAACCCGAGTCTTCGGACTCTCTATGCTCCCGGGGTTCGAGAGTGCTCCACGATGGTAGCCGACGGGCTTGAGTTTTCGGACTCCACGATGGTAGCCTTAGGGCTGAGTCTTCGGACTCCACGATGGTAGCCTTCGGGCTGAGTCTTCGGACTCCACGATGTATGTTAGCTTTCGAGCTCAACTCTCAGAGTTAGGGGAGGACTCTATTCGATGGAAAAACTATGTCTTCGGACTATTCACGAGGCCCTCGGGAGAATTTAATCGTTCACGAGAGCCGCGAGGAAAAGTACATGGTTTATAAAATGAATTTTAGGTCCCCTACTAAAGCGATGGTTTACGATGGTTTTATGATTTAAAATGACATGTTGCATGCGATTGAAACTCTTACTTTGAAACTATGAGTTACTTACTGAGTATTATTCGTTAATACTCACCCTTTTCCTTTTTAAAATGTTTTCAGGTAAGGCTAAGATCGGCCCTAGCGCATGACCGGAGATCAGCTACTCGAGTCATGGGAGCCGAGCGATCGCTATTCCGCTTCTTTTATGTTTCTGGATGTACATAGAACTCATGTCGAGTTTTTAAATGTTTAGGAGGATGTTTCAAGGTCTTTTAACCTTTCTTTGTAAATCGTGCACGTGTATTTGGCTTTCTATGTTTGAATTCACTTGGTCTCTGCTGTTTGAACCCTAGCATCATATTGAGAAGTTTGTTGGATGCTAGGAGGTTGTTTGAAAATCTTAGAAGTGTGTTTTTCTATGTCTTATCAGGTAAGGGTCTAATTTTTGGTTTTCGCGTAGTTACGTCGTTATGCTGCCGAAATTTTCAGTAATATAGCGACGTGACTTAGTAATGACTCTTAGGTAGCGTGTTGAGCCTATAGGGTCGTTACAGAAAGTATTTGGAAGATGTTGGCATTTCACGTTGGGCACGTATGCATTGTTCAAGAAGACGTTATAATATGATGACTACAAATATAGCAGAGAGCATGAATGCTTTTTTGAAAGAACCCAGAGAATTACTAGTTGCTGTATTTGTTAAACATTTGAGAGATTTACTACAAAGATGGTTTTGAGAGTGTCGAGATGAAGCTTCAAAGGTTACATTCATCTTGACGAAATGGCCAGAAGGAATTATACATAAAAGCCAGGAGCATTGTTTAATAATGAAGGTTGATTCAATTGATTGTTATCAATTACATGTGAAGGATGTGGATGACGAGGAGACTGTTGACCTTAATACTCAGGAGTGTAGTTGTAAGGATTTTCAACTAGAGCAATTACCATGTGCCCATGCAATTGCTGCAGCAAGAGCTTGGAGTATAAGTGTATATAGTTTATGTCATCGTTATTCTACTAATGAATGTTTGTTGGCTGCATATGCAGAGCCTATTTTTCCAGTCGGTAATGCCTCGGAGTGAAAGACACCTATAGACTATGTGGAAATGAAGGTCTTACTCCCCAAAGTAGTGGCTGATAGGCACCAAAGAAAGAGAATCCCATCAATTAGTGAAACTCCCATATTGCATAAATGTGGCAGATGCGACAAATGAGACCATAATAGATTTACATGTCGTAATCTTATTGCATATGCTGAAAAGTAAAATGCGAGATTAATGGACCACTTGTTTGTTATGTTGAACGCTTTAGTTATATTAACTTTTTGTTGTGGTATTGAACACATTTGTTATGTTAATTGTTCTATTTTATCTTAATATACAATTGACTACTTTTGGATTCCAGTTCTATTTGAGTTCTATTTTTTTTCTCGCAGTTTCTCGTACCTACAAAGCAAGCAAAAAAATGAGAGTACTTCTAAGAATTTTTTTTTTGTTCTTGTAGTTTCTCGCAATCTCTCGTACCTATAAAACAAGACAATAGATTAAAAAGTGAGTACTTTGCATTCTATTTTTTTTCTCGTAGTTTCTCGTACCTACAAAGCAAGCAAAAACATGGGTACTTCTAAGAAAACAAAGCAATAGATTACAAAGTGGGTACTTTGCGTTATGTTTTTTTTTTCTCGCAGTTTCTTGCAGTTTCTCATACCTACAAATTAAAGTTCCAAGTAACAAATCATATATCTAGACATTCCACAAAAACCATAACAAAAGTATAATAGATCAAAATATGGGTACTTTGCGAATTGATTTTTTTTCTCGTAGTTTATCGTAGTTAAGTACCTAAAAAACAAAGAAAAAATGAGTTCTTTTAAGAAATTTTTTTTCTTGTAGTTTCTCGCAATTCCTCGTACCTAAAAAATAATCCAATATATCAAAGTGGATACTTTGCGTTCTATTTTTTTTCTCGCAATTTCTCGCACCTAGAAAACATGACAAAAAATAGAGAGTAAGCATCTTGACATTCAAACAATGTACTCAAAATAATGAAATTCTCATTATAATATATATCGAAGTATTAGTCACTTAATACATTGGAGTATTTGTCCATAGTTGGAAAGCCAATTGTTTTCTAAAATATGGCATGTTTTCTTGACATAAACTTACAAAATCAGAACCAGTTACAACGTATTCAAAAACCTTAATGGTGAATACACCACAATCACAACAATTACGCTGAATTGGAGCCGACTCTACCATTACAATGGGTCAAGGTTCTATATGTCTAGACTTTCCACCCCACCTTGTAAAAAAATGTTAGATTGCAATATCAATGGTACTAAAGTTCGCACTGGCTCCAATAATGTTGTCATCTCCTCGATCGTAGTGTACGATGGGAGGGAATCCCATACTTTGATCTCACACTGAATTAGATCAAAGCAAATTAACACTTAATGGTTTCCCTTTATGTTGAACGGTGCATACACAACATCAACATCGACTCATGCATCCTTGAAGTTAGTATTACATTCGAGGACATAATCGACCAATCAGTACTTAGCTTGCCAAACGAATGAACGCTTCTCCTCGATGCACTATTGATATAGGGAACACTTTGCTTGTAGTTGGCGCTGCACACACATATATTAGTGAATATAATAAACATATATACATTTAAATATATTTTAATCAGCTGCCATACCATGAACACTGTGTCTGCAATTGTAAAGTTCTGTAAGCAAAAGTTTTCCTCATTGGCCTTCAGCTTCAACCAAATGAATAGGAAGATCGTATCTAGGTGCTGTATAAAAAATGCATCATAGTTAATGCCAAATTTAAATAACCTACCAATGATACCAAAAAAAAAAACCCCAAAAGTTAAATGTTAAAAATACTACTTTACCTCATCACTCAGCCAATGTCGACACATAAACAAGTCTTTAAAAAATGACTTTGATTTTTTTTCAGTGATTGTGTCCCACAAATCATTGTTCGTGTTCTTATCAGTGATCCATCGCCTGAGTCTTTCCAACTCGCTTTTTGGTATGTTGTGCATGAGATTGTAAACATTTGCATCATCCTTTAGTGATTGAACATTGTTGGAAGTCTTAGGTCATTTACTTAGGGTCGTAAAAGGAGTAGAAATATGAACACTTGCATGCTTCTTACGTGCAACACGAACATACGTGTACAACTTTGAATGGTGATATCTCCGTTGATAGGAATGAACACTTCATCCCGCAGCGGAAGCATTGGATCGTCTTTGATTTTATTTAGAATTAAACAATAAAAATTAAGGTTAAGCAATAAATACCTTAAAAATAATATTATGGAGAATATTCTGGCGGATCTTTATCTTTTCCACAAAGTCTTCCTGGCTATGACTCGAACACAGGACCAAGGCTTGTGAGAGCCTCTTGAAAGAAAATCCCAAAGGGATTGGAGAGGAAGAGGTCTAGAAAGAATTCTCTAATTCTCTCTATTGAGGAGATGTGTGTTGTGCAGAATGGCTCAACCCAAGGATCCTATTTATAGTGACCAAGGGAAAATCTTTGCCATAGTTAAAATATTATATTTTAATATCTAATATATTAAAATATATCTTTATTTATTTGAATCTCATTCAAATCTACTACGATATTTATTTATTTGAATCTTATTCAAATTCTATAAATATCTTTTATTTAATATATCAAATATACATTAATTATTTTAATATTTAATGTATCAAATACAATAAATATACTTTCCTCTTTTATATTTAATATATCTAATATATTAAATATTAATTTGAACACTTCAAATTAAATATTAAATTTGAACATTTCAAATTTTAATATTTAATGTATCAAATACAATAAATATATTTTCCTCTTTTATATTTAATATATCTATATATTAAATATTAATTTGAACACTTCAAATTAATATTAATTTGAACATTTCAAAATTTTCTTTCAACTAAATTGATCTTTTAGTGTTACTATATGAGCTAGCAAGGGGACCTTATGGACCTACAGATTATAAGCTCCAATGATACAAAATTAATTAATTAAACTCTTTAATTAATTAATTTTCATTCATTAACTATAGGTCACTTCACTATAGACCTAGAGTTGTACTCTTATGCACTGTAGGACAAGTTGTGTCCATAGATATAATCATTACATGCAAGTCGATCCTTCACGAGTTGTTCGTAATTACAGCTGGGTCAAAAGTTCGTTTTACCCCTATAATTACATCTTGCACCTTAAGTACCACTGATTCTCTAATGAACAATATGTTTATAATCTAATTATAAACTAAGTCCCTCTCGGGCCAATGAGAGGGTGGGGCCCCATTGTTCAAGTTCCGAAATCAGCACTTAAGGGAACTACTCATCTACTTACCCTATATGGGAAGGAGTGAATTCCATCTTGTAAGATTATGTTCTCAGCTCCCTATTTGGTCAAGTGCCCAAAATGGTAGGCATATTGAATCGGCTACAAAAGCCACTCTCACCCATGCAAATCAAAGGACAAGCCCTCACAGGCAGGAGTTCATAACTCACTCAGGATTAAGATCGAGTCACATATAACCATCCTAATGAAATATTAATCCTCTCAATTAACGGATTTATAAAGAGAGATTAAATATTTCGTTGTCCAGCCTTATACAAACTCATTGTATAAGATAACCCCACTCACATGTCTCCACATGAATGATTTGGATCAAATCATTTGTAACTATTACAAAGTGGGCCGTATCAATAGTGTTACCAGGATAAGGCACCCAACCTTATCCATATACTATGACCCTTTAGGTTATTTCTTGAACATGATCCTCTCGTATGTCAACCACATACTGTTCAAGATTACAATAATAACCTTGGATTTTTCATATAATGGATAATATTATATTGCAAATAAAATAATAATAATTATTAATTATTAAATAAATTATTAATTACGAGGCCTTAGGGCATAAATCCCAACATCCGTCACATCTGACTTTTCACGATCTCTGGTTGAAGTATTTTTGGTCGGTAGCTCATTAACAGGGGGCACTCACCACGACCAAGTCATCTTGTTTGTATACTTATTGTACCTCATGTTCAACGGCCCCGTAGTCATCCTTTGGCATTTTCAACCATGATGGTGTACTTGGCATTTCAGCTTTGGACAAATCTTCTTCTATCGTATGTATTGTCGGTGTGTCCACAGCTTCATCACTTTTATGTTGTCATTTTCTTCATCGTCCTATATTGTAATGATAAAGTTTGAGAAAACATCCATATATTGTTGAACACAAACTTCTTTAAATGTATAATAAAATTGCATATCTATTCTGCTAGGCCAAGGCCTTTTAAGATCCTTGATAACATTAGTTTGATTTCTGCAATACTGGATGTCATCAGCTCCATACCATTCTCCAAGTTCGTGACTCGTTCCTGTAAGTCCATATACTCCTCCGAGGACATGGATTTGGACTTATGTTTTTTCTTGGAGCCACTTTTTTCTTCATTGATATTTTTTCTAGCACTTCATGTCCTGTCACATTCTCAATGGGAATATTTGATGTTTGGGCCAATGAATCCTTGAGACCCAAGAGGCAAGGGTGTGGAGGTTGTTCGCTCCTAATTTCATTAGCGAATAATCTTTCCTCTTCTATTGGCTCAAGGAACACTTTAATTTTCATCTAGAAATTTGAAAAAGAAAAAAGTAAGTGCAAACAACATAATTAAGTAATATAAGAATGTAAGAAATTTACTATGTAGATTTGGTATACCGTTTGTAAGTCAACCACTTGACCCTGTATAACATTGGAGGATGAAGATTGTGTGCAAGACCACCATAACATACGGGGGATAGCATCGTCACTTACTTTCTTCGCAACACAACCATTTATAATTGATATTGATTCGTATGCCCATACATATGATACATAAGAAAAAATAATTTTTTATAAAAGCTAAACATATAAAATTTATGGAAAATATTGTTTGTACCTATAACGCATGGGAAAATCCAACTACAATATATCTGTCCATAGTGCCTTTTCGTTTCTCTTTCGCCATGCTCATGGCTTTTTTCAGCTCCCATAATGTACATTCAAAAATGAGAGAGCCCCAGTCATAACTATTGAATGTAGGTCAATCATCAACAATCTCCCATAATATCGTGTCGACTTTTAGTTTCTTCTCTTTACCCAACAAACCCAATTCTATGAGATATATTAAGGCCAATTTTACGCCGTCCTCATCATCGCCTTCGTATTTCAAAAAGATATTCTCTAACTCACTTGCATAAACAGTAGCCTTATCTTGAAAAAACTTTTTCCACAGTCTACGATTTATATGATTTACTTTATGCTGGAAAGAAGAATTTTTAGGATTGCACCACAAACCAGTTACTATATCAAATTCTGGTCGTCCAAAGGTACAAACCTCTCCCTCGACAATGAAACTTATGCAACTATCCCTATCCTCCTCCACTTCTCTCAATAATAGGTAGTGGATGAGTTGTCTGTTTAATGTGACATCTAAATCAAGGAAGTGACCAAAGCGAGTACATCAAAACATTTCTTGTTAATTAGGAGTTAGCTTGGATTTAATGTTCTCAATTATCTTTCCAATGTGGGATCGACTAGTAACTTGAGATCGAAAGTGACCCGATGGCTTTATCAAGTACTTGGGGGGGGGGGGGGTTTCTCAACGCCATGGATATCTAAAACCTAAAAATCAACAAGAATTCTACTACCAATATAGGGAGCACCAAGACATATGCAGACATTACTTAATGAGCATAGAAAAAGTGAAATATGTCAAAAATGAACTCATTTTGCATTCTGTTTTTTTTTTCTCACAGTTTTCTCGCATTTAGAAAACAAGTCAAAAAATAGAGCGAAACCACAAAAATTAAAGTACCCAGCACTAAATCATGGCTAGACATTCTCAAAATGATCTTAACAAGAGTATGGATAGAAAAAAATACAACTTTTTGGTTTAGATATGGTTGCTTGCAGTTTTCGCACCTAGAATATCATACACTAAAGAAGGATAAACACCCGAACAAATCTATCCAGCACCAAGACATATGCAGACATTACTTAATGGGCATAGCAAAGGTGAAATATTTCAAGAATGCACTCATTTTCCATTCTATTTTTCTTCTCCCAGCTTTCTCACACTTATAATAGAACGCACTAAAGAACGATAAACACACTAATAAAGCTATCCAACCCGAAGACATATGCAGACACTACTTAATGGCCACAGAAAAAGTGAAATATTTCAAAAATATACTCATTTTGCATTATGTTTTTTTTCTCGTAGTTTTCTCGCATGTAGAAAACAAGGCAAAAAATAGAGCAAAACCAATGAAATCAAAGTACCCAACACCAAATCATGGCTAGACATTCTCAAAATGATCTTAAAAAGAGTATGGATAAAAAAAATACAACTTTTTGGTTTAGATATGGTTTCTCGCAGTTTTCTCGCACCTAGAATATAATACACTAAAGAAGGATAAACACTCTAACAAATCTATCCAGCACCAAGACATATGTAGACATTACTTAATGGGCATAGCAAAGGTGAAATATTTCAAGAATGCACTCATTTTCCATTCTGTTTTTTTTTCTCCCAGCTTTCTCGCACTTAGAATAGAATGCATTAAAAAACCATAAACACACTAATAAAGCTATCCAGCCCCAAGACATATGCAGACACTACTTAATGGCGCCATAAAAAAAGTGAAATATTTCAAATATATACTCATTTTGCATTATGTTTTTTTTTCTCGCAGTTTTCTCGCATCTAGAAAACAAGTCAAAAAATAGAGCGAAACCACATAAATCAAAGTACCCAGCACTAAATCATGGCTAGACATTCTCAAAATGATCTTAACAAGAGTATGGATAGAAAAAAAAAATACAACTTTTTGGTTTAGATATGGTTGCTTGCAGTTTTCTCGCACCTAGAATATAATACACTAAAGAAGGATAAACACCCTAACAAATCTATCCAGCACCAAGACATATGCAGACATTACTTAATGGGCATAGCAAAGGTGAAATATTTCAAGAATGCACTCATTTTCCATTATGTTTTTTTTCTCCCAGCTTTCTCGCACTTAGAACATAATGCACTAAAGAACGATAAGCACACTAATAAAGCTATCTAGCCCTAAGTCATATGCAGACACTACTTAATGGTCATAGAAAAAGTGAAATATTTAAAAAATATACTCATTTTGCATTATGTTTTTTTCTCGCAGTTTTCTCGCACCTAGAAAACAAGGCAAAAAATAGAGCGAAACCACAGAAATCAAAGTACCCAAACCAAATCATGGCTAGACATTCTAAAAATGATCTTAACAAGAGTATGGATAGAAAAAAATACAACTTTTTGGTTTAGATATAGTCTCACAGTTTTCTCGCACCTAGAATATAATACACTAAAGAATGATAAACACCCTAATTAATCTATCCAGCACCAAGACATATACAAACATTACTTAATGGGCATAACAAAGGTGAAATATTTCAAAAATGCACTCATTTTCCATTCTATTTTTTTCTTGCAGCTTTCTCGCATCTAGAATAGAATGCACTAAAGAACGATAAACACACTAATAAAGCTATCCAACCCCAAGACCTATCCAGACATTAGTTAATGGCCATAGAAAAAGTGAAATATTTGAAAAATATACTCATTTTGCATTATGTTTTTTTTCTCGCAATTTCTAGCACCTAGAAAGCAAGGCAAAAATAGGGAGAAACCACATAAATGAAAGTACCTAGCACCAAAATCATGGCTAGACATTCTAAAAATGATCTTCACAAGAGTATGGATATAAAAAAATACAACTTTTTGAATTCATCTATGGTTTCTCACACCTAGAAGAGAATTGACAATAGAATGAAAAACACCCTAATAAAGCTATTCAGCACCAAGACATATCTAGACATTACTTAATGACCATAACAAAAGTAAAATAGTTAAAAAATTAACTCATTTTGCATTCTGTTTTTTTTTCTTGCAGTTTCTCGCACCTAGGAAACAAGGCAAAAAATAGAGAGAAACCATAGGAATCAAAGTACCTAGTGTCACAATCCACTGTGTGACAAAGTGGATTGTGCCCCCAAATGAGTCATCGAGGACGATGACTAGTTTAAGTGGGGGAGAATGTCACAACCATGCTAAGAAGAGAATAGGTTGTGACCCTCATGCCACAGACAGATGCAACGGCGACACGTGAGTGTCGCCCATATGGCCACGCGAGGGCCATGAGAAGACAAGTGCCATGATGGGATCGAGGAGGACGGTGCATCATCTAACACACCAACATAAGTAGGCTTGAATTCGATGTTGAGATACAAGCAAAACAAAAGACAACTATGTCGTCAGGGGTGTCAGTCACAAGCTTAGTGGGGGTCAGATGGGGCCCCGGGCCATATCCTCGAAAGTCGGGGTTCAGTCATGATTTTTGACGTGCGGCTCTGGAGTTAAGTCCGTACATGGACAAGATAGAAGCTCGCCAGATTTCGTGTCGATCAGAGTCCAGACGAGCTCTCCACGATGGCGTATGATCCCTCGCCAAATTGACGTACATGGGTGGCAGGAGCTAAAATTTCAATTGTCTACCTTAGGGGGAGGCATAGTGTTGGCTCTCCACCACCCCTTGGGCCTCAGGGCCTAAGCCAGCTACCCCATGACACATGAGTGTGTCATGGTGTGGGCGAGCGTCTGCAAGACGAGTGTCTTGGGCGTCTTCTTCTGGAATGGGTTTTCCTAAGATAGTGTCGGGCGGCACGGGTGTGCCGACATTGCGCCCCTTCCCATGGGCTAGAGGTTCAACCATAGGACCCGATAGCGGCCAGCGAGGCAAGAATGACTCGGCATGGACACGGAAGGGCTCATGCCTCGATATGTGATAATTCTCATTTATGAGGATTATTTAACCCTAAAACTAAGTTGTTTTTGCCATTTTTGCATGTTTTATTGATTACCGAGCAAGCTAAAAATAACGTTTATGAGATAAATTCATGCAAGCTTGTTGAAACTTGATAATTAAAAGAATTAAGAAGAAAGATGAAGAAAATGGCTTAAGTTGTTGTTCTTTTGTGCAGATTTGAAGACTTTGCAAAAGGGAATGCAATTCCCATTTGCAATGTAGCGTGAAAAACAGAGGAAGAAGAATGCAATTGCAATCTAATTGCATTCTATGGAACAACAAGTCAAGCTCGAAATTCGCGGGAATCACCAAGATTTGCGTGATTTGCACAGTTTATGGAGAATTTGGATTTGAAGAAATGAAGACTTTGCAAAAGAGAATGCAATTGCATTCCCAGTTGCAATGTAAGGTGAAGAACAAGGAAGAAGAATGCAATTGCAATCTAATTGCATTCTCTGAAATTACAAACCAAGTGCGAAAATCATGCAAATCACGCAAATTATGGATTTTATGCACGATTTTGGAAGATTTTCATCCCGATTTGATTCCTAGAAGTTAGCCCATGGATTGAGGATGATTTATATGGAAACCCTAGCCCTCAATGCCTATAAAAATGGTGGAAAACGAAGCAAATGGTGGCTGGGTTTTGACTGCTCGCCCACAGTTCCGAATTTTCTGTTTTTATACTTCTTTTATGTTGTTTTGCTGCTGTATTTTTCTTCTTCACTTTCAAAACCTTCATTGTTCAGACTCTCAATCCTTCCTCACGAAAATGAAGGAAGTTTTTGCTGCTGTTAGTTAGTTTTCTGCACTTTATTTTTGTGGGTTTCTTTCATGAACGAACTGTGTTCTTCATTTTTATTTTCTGTTTTTATTTTCTATTTTTATTTTCTGTTTTTATTTTATTATTTTTATTTTCTGTTTTGTTTTTAATTAAAGATAGCTACTAATTGTATTTTTTTTTTAGCATTTTAATAAAGTTATAATTTCTTCCATTTTGCTTTAAAGCTTCTTTTGGGCATAATAGAATTTCCATACAAGTTTGTTTGCTAGCATTCTTTAGTTTATTTTCCAAATTTTCTTTTATACCAATGAATTACTTTAATTTTAGCTTACTGTTTTTTTTTATAATTTAATTATGATGAGCTAATTTCTTCTTTGGGATTCAAGCATGTGGATGCCCTAAAGATAGGAATAAAGGCCTAATTGTGAGAGCAACTTTGCTTCTTCCATAGCTTGTTTGCTTTTATTGATTTTAATGCTTATTATTAGTCTAGATTGATCACCTAGATTAGTATACAAAAATTGAGTCTAATTCTGAAAAGGTTAGATAAAAATTTAGATTTCATAAAAGCAATAAAGGAAAATAGCCTAGACATAGGAATTTGTTTTTGACCCTAGACATAG
The DNA here is from genome assembly GCA_033996785.1 of Trichosanthes truncata. Classification (NCBI taxonomy): domain Eukaryota; kingdom Viridiplantae; phylum Streptophyta; class Magnoliopsida; order Cucurbitales; family Cucurbitaceae; genus Trichosanthes; species Trichosanthes truncata. Next base: position 8,699,163 of record JAWPNB010000007.1, read on the forward strand.
GGCAAAACCTTTAAAACCAAAAGAATTGTGTTTCAAAATTAACTAAGTTCGTATTAGCCATAGAAATATCGGTTTAATCGCTTAGCCTCCTAAAGATACTTCATAGAAGGTACAATAGGTGTTGAATTCGGTTTACAAAGCTTAAATGTTGAAGTCAAAGGAATGCAATTGCAATTAGGCCGCAATTTCTTTCAATGGAGCAAAAACTCGTTTGAATCCTTCTTTTATCATTTTTATTTAGTTTATTTAGCAAAAACAACCACTCAATCTTTTTCACACCATTGGTTACCACAATTGCAATTTGCAAACATATTTTGTGTCATCTTAATAGATTTTGTTAAAACCCGTTCCCTTGGGTACGATACTTTGGAATACTTCCAGTTTCTTTATTACTTCGATCACGTGCACTTGCGTGTTGTAGCAAAGCATAGCGGATCAATATGACTTGGATGGATGGATGTCTGAGAGGCCCTGATTATGAAGGCGACCCATGGGAAGGATTTCGATAGCATGTCCGAGTGAGCGGCTAAGTCAGGTGACCTCCTGAGGCTCGGGATGGGATCACTATTCATCAGTGGAACCCGATAGTTCTTGGTTTGGATGGTACTTGCCTGATATGTCCCGGTTTGTATTATAATGCCCCAAAAAGCTCCAATTTGCATTAACTGCACATGGTAAGCATTATAATCACCCTGTAAGTCCCGATAAGTGCTGAAATCACCCGGTAAGCTCCGGTTGAGCGTTTTAAGGCTGTTTTGGCCCAACAAAGGGTCCGAATGAGTCCCGGTGAAGTTCCAGATTGATGTTGAAGCATTGTGGGCATGTTGGAGAGTTGAGGGACGATGTCCCGAGAGGCGACGGTGCGTTCTATTGACCTTGGCCTAGTGTAGAGGCAAGGTTGAGCCTTGAGACTTGGCCTAGAGTAGAGGCAAGTTGGCTAGAGTCGTGTTCGAGTGAAAATACACGTATAGGCGACGTGTATGACCAAGTATACTTCCGCTGCATATGTAAAGAAGATTGGTTGAGTTGAATAACCTCGCCTAAGGTCTGACTAAGCCACCAAGCTGGGCGAAAAATGTATTGGGGCTTGAGTTTCTCTTAAGGCTAGCCATGATTAGGCGAAAAATCATGGCGCCGAACGGTTGAAGGTCTACGACTGTGACACCCAGCACCAAATCATAGCTAGATGTTCTAAAAATAATCCTAACATGAGTATAGATTAGAAAAAATACAACTTTTTGACTTAGTCGATGGTTTCTCGCAGTTTCTCGTACCTAGAAGAGAATGCACCAAAGATAAACACTCTAATAAAGTTATCCAGCACCAAGACATATCTAGACATTACTTAATGGTCATTGCAAAAGTAAAATAGTTAAAAAATGGACTCATTTTACATTTTATTTTTTTCTCGCAGTTTCTCGCACCTAGGAAACAAGGAAAAAAATAGAGAGAAACCATAGGAATCAAAATACCCAGCACCAAATCATAGCTAGACGTTCTAAAAATAATCCTAACATGAGTATAAATTAAAAAAAAATATAACTTTTTGACTTAGTCTATGGTTTCTCGCAGTTTCTCGTACCTAAAAGAGAAGGCACTAAAGAATCATAAACACCCTAATAAAGTTATCCAACACCAAGACATATGTAAACATTACTTAATGGCCATAGCAAAAGTAAAATAGTTAACAAAAATGGACTCATTTTGCATTTTCTTTTTTTTTCTTGCAGTTTCTCGCACCTAGGAAACAAGGAAAAACATAGAGAGAAACCATAGAAATCAAAGTAGCCAGCACCAAATCATAGCTAGACGTTCTAAAAATAATCCTAACATGAGTATAGATTAAAAAAAAATACAACTTTTTGACTTAGTCTATGGTTTCTCATAGTTTCTCGTACCTAAAAGAGAATGCACTAAAGAATGATAATCACCTTAATAAAGTTATCCAACAACAATACATATCTAGACATTACTTAATGACCATTGCAGAAGTAAACTAGTTAAAAAAAAAGGACTCATTTTGCATTATGTTTTTTTTTCTCGTAGTTTCTCGCACCTAAGAAACCAAGCAAAACATAGAGAAAAACCATAGAAATCAAAGTGCCCAGCACCAAATCATATGTAGACATTCTAAAAATAATCATAACAATGGATCTATTTTATTCTCTCTTCACCTTGACTCGATTGAACATTGAATAAAATGTTGCAACCTCATATACATGGATGGGAGCAACCTCTATAACCTTAGCTACCTGTGTCAAACATAACAGTACCGTCACAACCAAATATTGACATAACATCCATCATACCCAGGGGCACCTACACTCACCCCAAAGCCCGGACCTAGGAGACATCAAGGGTTTTTATTTATTAAGCTCACCTGAAGGCTCTAACTTGAGACTTCTAAGCCGGTATGACCAAAAGCCCCCAAGCTCTACCAACAAAGAGGCCCTTTAGGGCTTAAATAAGCTCCTCACTTAATACACTTAGAATCAACTTCCAACCAAATAATGGTGCAGACTTATATTTAACTCATAATTAATCAAAAAAATCATTGAAAATCTAGAAAGTGCATACTTTTGTGATTAAGCACTAATAGAATCGAAGGTCTTTCCCTTTTGTGATTAAGCACTAATAGAATCGAAGGTAACCCTTTTGTGATTAAGCACTAATATAATCGAAGGTCTTTCCTTTATATTACGAGTTTCTCAAATAATGGAAAGCAAATGAATTGTAAATAGCTACTGCAATCGATAAATGTAAATACGAATACACTAGCAAGGTTATTGTTTAAGAATTTGGAGAGCATGAATTTCATATGTAAAATATCACCTAAATTTCGTTTTAGGCTGATTTTCTTTAGAAGATGCTTCCAGTTGGGAAATGGAAGGATCCGTCGTCGCAGTCAGTCAAGCTCGAGCTGCCGTCGTAGCAACCAGAGCAACGCCTATAGTCAAAATCGGAGCAACACCTTCAGTCGAAATCAAAGCAACCGAAACTGAGTCGTCGCAGTCAGTTGAACTCGGAGCAATAGCCGTCGTTACTGTCAGTCGAACTTAGATCAACTCTCTCCGTCGCTGTCAGTCGAACATTCGTCGTCATTAGTCAGTCGAACTCTCGTCGTCGCCATCAGTCGAAACAGAAGCCTTCGATCGAGTGAGAGTACATGTAGAAAGTAAAAGAAATTAGGGCATAAGGTAAACTTTGGGATTTTTTTAAAATGGGCAAATTGGTAATTTCACACCCTCAATAGTCCTATTTCTCTTTAAATTTAAAATCCATCCCAAATCTCATTAATACCCCTTGAATGGTCCTATTTTTGACAATTTCCCTTTAATTTCTGATTCGGTGTAATCATTTCAAAGAGTAAGATACTATTATAAGAATAAAATAGATTTATTTTGCGAATGCACTTGACAACATTGCAATATTGGTTGATTTTTCATATTAAATAGAACATAGGGACATTCTAGAGGTTTTTTATATTTTTTTTTCTTATCAAAGTTTGATATTTCTTTGCTAGTACACTATTTGAACTCAAATGATTTTCAAAATTGTGAATAGAATAACCATATAATGACCTTCATCCACCTCATAAATAGTCTCTATAGTTTGATAAAACCCTCATACATAATCTCTACCGTAGTGACTATTTATGGTTTTATTAAAATTGCTTCTTATTTGCTTTATGTAATTCTCTTCAATCTCCTATTTTACATTTGTGTCCTTTGATATGGAGCAATAATAATGGCAATTTTGGCCATTGTTTTGACCATGACGGAAAGCCATGTCTGTAGCACCATAAATATTTGGTATCACATAAATCGTGACCCTTTTCATAAATGAATTTGAAACTAAGTTAGCATTTTTGTCTGTGATTTTTGGTCATATTTGCGAGAACCATAACGAGAGCTAAATCCATATTGATATCAAGACCTAGATCAAGAGTTAGCGATTTGGCTTTTATTCGTGATTTTTGGCCATATCGATATCAAGTTGAGCTAAATCGATATGATATTTTTGTTTTTATTCGTGATTTTTGACCATATCGATATCGAGATGAACAAAATCAATATCATGTTTTTGTTTTTATCTGTGATTTTAGCCCTTTTTTTACCATATTTGTGAGAACGAGATAATTATGTCTTTTTTTTTCTTCGATACGTGATTTTTTGTTTGCTCTATTACAATCATTTTAAAATAAAATAAAAATATTATCTTATTAAATCAAATAATTGTAGATTTGTTTTTGAAAATTGTGATTTTTTTTCTTTTAAAAATATTTATATCAAGATTATGTGTTTCGAAATCTACATTTATTTTGATTTTAATTTAGGTATTAAATTTTTTTCAAGCATAAAAAAATAAAAATAAAAATTTTGAATAAGTAAATATAAATTTAAAAGGACATTTTAATTATTGTAGTATATTCTTTAGTTACTACATTCTAATTAATTAGAAATATAAAAAGAGTATTATGGTAATCATACATATTTCATTCCAATTCCAAATGTTAGTAAACAACACCAGTGGAATTTTGATTATGTTTCCAGCCAACTCCGTGTAAACGGCCTCAAAGGAATCTTATTCACATTGCATTTGACTTCATTATGATTGATTTTCATTAGGATTGGAGGCTATTTTTATTACGGGTACGTAAACACGCCCTAAATTCTAACTTTTTCAAAACCATAGGGACCAAATTTATAATTTAACCTTTCAAAAACTAAGCCACGTTTTGAAAACTAAAAAAAGTTTCAAAAACTTGTTTTTGTGTTTTGAAATTTGGCTAATAATTCAAGTGTTTTCTTAAGAATAATGAAATACATAGTAGAGAAATGATGAGAAAACAAGTACAATTTTAAAAAACAAAAAACCCAAATAATTATCAAATGGAGCCTAAATAAACAAAGAAAATTGTCAACATGAGCATAGCTCAACGGTAACTGGTAATTAGCATTTACTCATTCCCTTGAGGTCGAAGGTTCAAATCTTCATACCTCTATTTGTTGTACTAAAAATAAAAATAAATAAATAAACAAAGAAAATTTGCTTGTAGTTGTAATGTAACAAACATTAATCTATTTAATCTTTTTACAAAAGATGATGGCAACGAGCAATTCGGGTCGATTATATTTGAAAATATTAGAATTCGTACTCATGATCCAAAAAAAGAACCTAATTATAAATAAATGACTCCGACCAAAAAGTCTAAAGTTCGATTCTCTCAATTTCCAACAACAATTTTTACATGTTGAACTCAAAATAATAATAATAATAATAATAACAACAACAACAGTAGCAATAGTGTGTTTCGTATGATTGTTATAAATTTATGGTAATCAAATTAATTAATGTGCAGTACCTAATAAAACAAATAAAAAAAACACATGTTTGTCAAGAATTGGTGGTAATAATCAATGATAGAAACATAACTTTGCATTTGAAGCATCTATACTTTTTTTTAGTTCGATAATATATAGAGTAGAGATTTAAACATATGTCTTAACTAGTTGACATATACTCACATTGACAATATCACATCTATACTTTTTCAAAAAAAGATACATATACCCAACTTAAAATAGTCTTAAATCGAGTTCTAAAAATTCGATTAAGATGTCAAACCCGTGCCCAAAACACAATTTTTGTACAAGTAATCTCATGATGGACTTATTCCACTACTCATCACCATCAGAAAAATCATCAGACCTGACTCTGCAACTTCATTTCCTCATAGAACATTTTTATAAACTTCTCCGCCTTCAAATCAATCCCATCGTCTTCCTCCTCCCCTTCATAACCACACGCGCCGCCGTCCCTTCTGCCTCCATAGCCGCACAATCGCCGCCGGTCCCATCCACCGTCTTCACCAACATCAACAACAAAGTTCTCAAACTCAACCTTCGGGTTTATGCACGAAAACCATGGAAGGTGGAACCACGCCGCCACGTACGGCGGCGGACGGCGGTGCAATTTCAGGTGGAAAACAGGGGTGTCGTTGAAAGAGAATTGACGCTCTGCGTAATGTGGGGGGAGAGGAGTTGATGAACCGCCGCTTGGGTGGACGAGTCGCTTGATGAACCGCCGCACGGGGCGGAGAACCACCGGGAGGGGGCGACGGTGGCGGCGGTGGCGGCGGCGGGTCTGAATTTTCCAGTGACGAAGGAATTTCCATGCTCTGCGAGCGGAATCCCATTTAGTATTGAACATTGATGAAAAAATATGTGAAGAAATAGAATTTGGGTTTTTTTTTTTTTTTCTGTTTAAGGACAAGAGTTAAAGGTATTTATATAGAAAGTCAAAATGGTGTTGATATGAATGAAGAAGGTGAGGGAGAAATTGTTGAAATGATGGGGTTGTAAATTCAGAGAGAAATTGTGGGCGTCAGAAGGGAATATTTCATGGTGAAAAAAATGGTTGGAGGTGGAAGATGAGTGTGAATCAAGCTGGATTTTGGTTTTTGTTTTACAATTTTGTCCCTTGTGTTTTGGGTTTAATTTTAGTTCGACCAATGTGAGAGTAGAAGAATATCTTAGTCAATGATATATGTATTAACAAGTTGAACTGTGCTTAGATTGGTGTTTCTAATACGTCTATGAAATTTAAAAGTGCTTGATACGTCATTAAACTTTTAAATTTGTGTCTAATAAATCTACCATATTGAACTTTTTTTTTTAAATTCGTGGTCTATAAGACACATTGATTATGTGTTTTCAAATTTATGTTTAATAGGTTTGTGAATTTTTTTAAAAAATATCAAATATGTCAAAGACTTATTAGACGCAAAATTAAAAATTTAAGGACATAAACTTAAGGAATTTATTAGGCACAAAATTGAGAATAAAAGAATTTATTAGACACTTTTTAAAGTTAAAAAATTTATTACACATGACTCTAAAAATTTTGGGACTAAACTTGCCGTTTAAGTTAATTTAAATGATATAGAAGAAGGTTTTATTTTATAATTTAGAATTCATACAATTATACTGCAAAAGAAAAATAATTTAAAATTAGTAGTGTATGGTTAAAATGATTAAGGCCGATATGAGTATAGATCTACTAGTTAAGACATATTTTATCTACCATAAGGTTAGAGTTCAAATCACACCCCACATGTTGTTCTTGAACTAAAAAATGGTTAAAATGATTAGGAATTTAGGGATAAATGGAGAGAGAAAAGAGTCTCTTATAGTATTTTTCTATTTTTACCCATTTTATGGTTTTTTATGAAAGTAATCAAAATATAAATTTGAATATTTTTCAAATTTCAAATTAAGGAATAAAGATGAATATTTTTAATTAAAGTATATTTTTAGTCCTCTTTATATCGTGATGTTAATTTCAATTCAGTTTTTATAGTTATAAAAAAACTACCTTGTCATCTTACCACACATCATTACTATTAGTGAGAATAATTAAAATTCAACCCAAAAGTTATTTGTACGTACACTTAAAAAAAGTTACAAAAAAAATCAATAAAATTATTATTAATTGCACGTTCTGAAACAAGATTAGCCTAGTTTCCATTTTATTTTTCAATTAAAATAATATTTGTTTGTAAATGACAGGTAAGACCACACATCATTTTAATTAAAAATAAAATGTCATATTGTTGAACACAACTGTAATATTTACAAATAACTTGTCACATTTGATTTCTTTTTGACAATATAACATTAAGAGTCAAGACTACTAAAAAAAATTTTAAAGTATGAAAACTAAAATTTATGAGGACTAAAATTATAAGTCAACCTTAAAAGTTAGAAATTGGTAGTAATAATTCTTTTAATTACAGAAATGTTTATAAAATTAAGAATATTAAAAAAAAATGAAAGGTTAATTTGGATAAATCAGTTGTAAAATCATTTAAAAGGCATGGTAGATTTTCCTAGTCCTTTTGTTTTACATTGATGGGTATAATAGTAATTCAACATCTCAGTGCTCACATAAAGTGATGTCGATGGTCTGTAAAATCAATTATAAATTATAATAATTATTATTTTAATGTCTCCTGTAACACTCTTGAATTTGCTAGGAAATTATCCCATATTTTGAAGGATGTGCCAAGCCAATTATTTACGATGTACGTTTTTCTTTCATTAATGTTGAGAAACTTCTGAGAAATTTTCTTATCATTTTTCCGTTGTTTTTAAAAAAAAAAGAAATTAATTGTATTTATTTTATATGAAAATTGGAGGATTAAATTAGAAGTTTGGTTCTTGAACTTTTAGATTTGTATTTAATAGGTCCTTCAACTTTAAAAAATTTATAATATATTTTCAAACTTTTTTTTTTTTTGTCTAATAAGTCCTAATAGATTCTTGAACTTTCAATTTTATGTCTAATAAGTCATTGACCTATTCAACATTTAAAAAAAAAAATTCATTGATCTATTGTATACAACATTGAAAGTTTAGAATCACTATTAGACTCAAAATTTAATTTTATGTCTAAAAGATATGTTGTTTTAAAAAATGTTGAATATGTCAAGGATCTATTAGATACAAAACTAAAAGTCTAAGGATCTATTAGACATTTCTACACAAATTTGAAAGTTCAAGGACTAAACTTGTATTTTAATAAAATTGAAAAAAAACTTAAAAATATTTGAATGGTCATGTTTATCTTCTAGACTTTATGCAAAATGTATTATAATTGTGAATAATTCATTTGAAGAACAATGCAATTCAACTTGGTGAAAGAAATGTATAAGATTATAATTGAGAAATGGTAGACAAATTGATATATAAGTGACTTTATTTGTAGATGAATTGTTGAGGGAATTCAATGGGGTTCAAGTTATGGGCATTTTTTTGTTCAACTACATACTTTGCATTTGCATTTCCTCTATTTCATGGCTTGAATGATTTTGCTAGTAGAGAAGAAAATTGATTGCAAGACAAATTTAAAGAGATTCCAAACTCTTTTGCGCTTTTACTTTTACCAACAAAATTTGTAGGTTGAATTACAATTTAGTCCCTAAACTTTTATATTTGTGTCTAATAGGTCCTTGAATTTTAAAAATGATCTAATACTTTCTTGAACTTTAAAATTGTTTAAATAGGTATTTGAACTTTCAATTTTGTGTCTAATAGGTCCTTAACATGCATATATTCAATATTTTAAAAAATTCACGAATCTATTAGACATAAAATTGAATTTTGTATCTAATAGGACATTAAACTTTTTAATTTTGTATCCAAAAGATTTTTTAATTTTAAAAAAAAAATCAAATAGGTCAAAGGACCTACTAGACACAAAATCAAAAGTTCAGTGACTTGTTAGATACAAAATCGAAAGTTTATAGACTTATTAGACATTGTTTTAAAGTTCAAGACTTAATAATTTGACACAAACTTGAAAGTTTATGAACTAAACTTGTAATTTGACCAAATTTTTTAATAAAAGTAATGGAAGACAATTAATCTTTCAATAGGAGTGTGATTAGAATGTAAAAAACATAAACATGGGAGTAAAAAGGACAAAGTCCCAAAGATCCCATCGTTTTAATATAGGAAAATTTTGAATTGCTTCGACTTGTGTCCCATTATTATTACGCGTTTATATTCAAGTGAAGTAAGGCAATGTTGCTCGAAATGAAATGGTTTCTTGATACATAAATAAGGATAACGTCTCCACTAGTAGTCTTCTGAATGAAAACTAAAAGCAAACTCATATATTTTAAACTAAAACTTGACAATATCATAATAATGGGGAGGTTGGTTATTTGGTAGAAAACTTGGTAGCCTTGGCAATGATTGAAACAGACAGATACAATTTGAAAACCCTTTGAGAAGCCAACAGGGTGTTAAAGGACAGAAGGGAAAAGGCTGAAGGACAATTTGTTCAATTCAAATGGGACCAAACCTTTTGCAGCTAATTGTTTTTTACTCTCAAAACCATCTTTGTTTTCACACACTTCATTGTTATCAATTGTTATGGGTGAAATTAGACCAATAAGAATGGGGATTGCAACGAAGGGCCAAACGAAGAAAAAAACTCAATACGAAGTCAAAATGAACTGAAACCGACAGGAGATCAGCCCCAGGAGGAGAAGGGACGAAGAAACGAGCTTGGGCCGAAGCCCAAGCCCATGGTTGACCTCGGCAGAGGCTAAGGCCGACCACAAGGCAAGGCCCCTTTTTGGGCCTTGCCTCAGTCCCTCATGGCCCGTAGACTCCCAATCCAGCTGCATTCGGTCCTTTCGTTCCCAGTTGAGGACGAAAACCCATAAAACCCACAAATTAGGAGGTATTTAAGCTCTCTCTACAAGAGAGAACAAGGTAAGTTGATTTCAGTCTACAACACTCTCCTAAAAGTCTCAATTCTCTCTAAAGAACCCTCTCTAACTTAAGCATCGGAGCCTAAGTGGCCTACATCACGCCGGTGTCCAAGTTTTTCTTGTCTTACAGGCCGTGTTCTTCCCCCAAGAATACAAATTCACTGCGTTGTCACGAGGAGGTCAGGTGAAATTTCTCCTGTCCAAAACTTGACAACAACATTAATAAAGTAACAACTTGCTTGCTGCTTTGTACATTAGATCTTTTTGAATAATATTGAGAGTTTGCATATATAAATTGATCTAATATAGTGAGGAGAGATTTTCAAATTTTGATATATTTTGATGTTGAGGGTTTAAATTTTTATTAACTTAAACACGGTTTGATAACCATTTTGTTTATGGTTTTCTATTTTTTAAAATTAAGCTTATAAACACTACTTTCACTTATAGGTTTCTTGCTTTATTACTTATTTTTTAAACATATTTTAAAAAACCAAGCAAAATTTTGAAAACTAGAAAAAGTAATTTTAAACTTGATTTTGTTTTTAAAATTTGGCTTTGAATTCATATGTGTTTTTAAGGAATGTGAAAATTTTATCAAAAGATTGTGAGGAAACAAGCATAATTTTCAAAAATAGAAAACCAAACATAAAATGGTTATCAAATTGGGCTAGTTTTTAAATTTTGGCTTGAATTCTGAAAATATTTTTAAAAGTAGATTACAAGAAAAAAGAAACTCATAAGTGAAAATAGTGTTTTATAAGCTTAATTTTCAAAAACAAAAAACAAAAAATGAAATGGTTATCAAACAAGACCTTAGAAAATGAAATTTAGTTGGAAGAAACTGATGTTTTCACCACTCTACCAACCAGTCAATTCTATTCCACTTAATCCCTATTTCATGGCCACATATTTTTCCGACTAAGGAATGAGAAATCTTTCTCTTGTTACATGAATCCAATTATGTTCAACTCTATGTATTCCTCTATCCGTAGAGTTTCTGTTATTCGTATTAACAACTACTCTAGGAGGAATGTTTTTATGCGATGCTAATGATTTAATAACTATCTTTGTAGCTCCAGAATGTTTCAGTTTATGCTTCTACCTATTATCTGGATATACCAAGAAAGATGTACAATCTAATGAGACTACTACGAAATATTTGCCCATGGGTGGGGCAAGTTAATATATTCTGGTTCATGGTTGGGGACATGGGGTGAAAAAAGGAAAGAAAGTCCTAAGGTTTCATCGATTAATAAGGTTATCAAATGAATTGTAATGACAATTGAAATAACCGAAAAAGATATATGAGTTAATATATGCTCTAAAGTTGAAAATATCATAAAAAAATTATTAAAAAATGTCCCTCAATTCAATTCTTTGAATTAATATCTGGGACTTGAATTAATTATATTTTAGAACTTTTTTATAATAAAAAATGACATGCCGCCACTTGGACTTGAACCGAGATGCTCTAGCACTGCTTCCTAAGAGCAACGTGTCTATCAATTTCACCATAGCGGCTTTCTCGAAATCATATTAACCTATTATTATTCAATCGTCGAGATCGAAAAAAATAGAAGAATTTTCAATTCAATGTAATATTTTTTACAAAATATTTATATGGGATAAAACATTCTTTCAATTTTCTTAATTTAACAATAGTTTTTTTTATAGGATGTTGTGTAGTCTATTCTCTTTCAAAAAAGAACTGTTGTAACTGGATAGTTCTGGTTTCAATATGTATATATAATTTTAAAAAAATGTTATTTCTCATTTACATTTTTTAATGATTTTTTTTATCTCATTTTTTCAATGAAAACCTAAAATATGATATTTGTATCGATCACAATTTCTGCACAACACTACAATCAATAAATTTCTAAAAATATTGCTATAGCTTTGTATTAAAGGATTTTCGTTGTGTATAAAATTTGTATTAGGATTTTGCAAACCAATTTAATTATGTATTCGATGGGGTATATTAATCTATAATTGTAATAATGATTTAGATAAAAGAAATAAAGGTTCATAGAATTTTAAAATAAGGTTTTAACTTAATCAACTAATGTCATTTTTTCGACCCCTTATAAAATTTTTAATAAACAGTTTCAGTTTACTATTTGATTTTCTATATTCAGATATTACATATATATAACTATATTCTATAATATAGAAAATCAAATATATAATAAAATCAAAATCAACAGAAAATTTTTGGCTTATTGGGGGCGATGGGGAAAGATTTTACTCGCGTATTAATAGTTTCAAACGTTCACATGCTTCGTAAAATCAACCGAATTAAGTGATTTCCTTATGTTATTCTAAGTTTGACATGAGACATCTTTTCCTATTGTTGTAACCAAAGTTCGAAATGTCGATGTCGATGGAAATCTCGAGGTCCGAATTTTATGGACATGTTGATGCAAATTTTGAAAAAATTTATGGAAATCGTAGAAATTGATGGAAATTATTTGAATTAACCAATGAAACTTTTATTGTGGCTTAATTAGACTATAATTGATCATTTTTAAGTTTCACATCTAAAATTAAGGCAATATTTAGATATAAATATCAATTGAAATGTCCATGTGAGCAGAAATTTAGAAAAAAAATATATATAGAAATTGATTAAAATTATTAAAATTATTTCATGAAACTTTAATTATGGCTTCATTATACTATAATTGATTTATTTTAACATCATATATCTAAAATATATGTAATATTTATATTCAATGAGACTTTAATTATGATGATTTAATTAAACTATAATTAATCATTCCTAAATCCTAATTGACTAGATAACATAATATCAAATATTGGTAATTAGAGGAGATAAGTAATTGTGAATTGCGTAATATAATATGTACATGTTTAATACCAAAAAGATGACCTTGGAGCATCTAATCTAGAATCTTGATAATTTTGAAAGAAATTACAATATTGCTTCCAAGTTATCCTATACTGAAAATGTTGAATATAGTTGCTTATATGAAAATGACATGACTCGTACGACCAACATAGAGACCCTATTCGTGGATACATCTCATCAGTCGATGATCCTTAATTTTTAGATGGATAATAACTCTATGGTGGAAAGTTACGCTGGAAATTGCTATGACCAAGACTTGAAGAATCATCCTAATTTGGGTGAGAATAATTACCTTGACCATAGCTTTCTTGTGCGCTATTGCTGTTGATGCTCATCGTTTCCATACTTGAAAGTAAGGAATTCTCATCCGAATTTGTCGAATAAAAATATCATGCATCTCTATGTCAATAAAACAGTTAACCAATAGCAGCAATCTCCTCATCACTCTCTCGAAATTCGTGGTCCTCATCTTAGGTGACATGGTCAAATCCAACCACAAGAAAAAAGAATTAATCTTGGTTTATTAGTTTGTCCTTCCCCAACTTGGTAACCACTTGAAGTGCCAACATTTGTATCAACTCCTCCACCATCATCATCATTGCCATCGTCCGTACTCTCATCGTCTTCGTCATTTTTCAACTTACCATTATGGAGATTTTATCTCACTTTTAGAAGTTTCGCTTCAGAATAATCAACTTCTAAACAAATATCAAATTAAAAGGCATTTAACTAGTCATCAGGTATCCTAACTTCTTTATTTATTACTTGCTCCACATTGATACCGGTCTCTACAACCATGTTGGCAATCTCGGGGTCTGGATTGCAAGACTTATCATCCAAATATACTGGTCGAACCCATTGAAAAAGTGGGTCATCACCATCATCATTTGGATATGCCACAACATCTACCAAATCGATGTAATCTTTTTCTGCTACTTTTTCACCTTTGGCCCCCATATCTCTAAGCTTCAATTTCATGTTGTAGTAGCAAAAAAAAGTTTGTGGAGCTTTTTGTAAGCTAACTGATTACGTTGCTTTGTATGGACTAAAGCAAACGTACTCAAGTTCTGCTCACATGCAAAAGACAAAGTCGTTTGAGACCAAATCCACATAGCTAGTTTCTATATTGTAGGAACATTTTTACCATATATGCCCCACCAATGGGTTGCATAGACACAAAAAAATAATAATAGAAAAAAAATAAGTATTCTTTTTGTTGGGATTTATAACCTAAAGCCTTGTAATTAATGATCTATTTAATAATTAATAATAATTTTGATTATTTTATTTGTAATATAATATTATCCATTATATGAAAAATTCAAGGTTATTAGTGTAATCTTGAACAGTATGCGGTTGACATACGGGAGGATCATGTTTAAGAAATAACCGTAAGGGTCATAGTATATGGATAAAGTTGGGTGTCTTATCCTATTACACTATTGATACGACCCACTTTGTATTAGTTACAAATGATTTTATCCAAATCGTTCATGTGGAGACATGTGAATGGGGGTATCTTATACAATGAGTTTGTATAAGACTGGACCACGAAATATTTAATCTCTCTTTATAAATCCGTTAATTGAGAAGATTAATATTTCATCAAGATGATCACATGTGACTCGATCTTAATCCTGGGTGAGTTATGAACTCCTGCCTGTAAGGGTTTGTCCTTTGATTTGCATGAGTAAGAGTGGCTTTTGTAGCCGATTCAATATGCCTACCATTTTAGAGACTTGACCAAATAGGGAACTGGGAACATAATCTCATAAGATCGAATTCACTCCTTCCCATATAGGGTAAGTAGATAAGTATTTCCCTTAAGTGCTGATTTCAAGACTTGAACAATAGGGCCACACCCTCTCATTGGCCCGAGAGGGACTTCGTTTATGGTTGGATCATAAACAAATTGTTCATTAGATGATCAATGGTACTTAAGGTGCAAGATGTAATTACAGGGGTAAAATGGACTTTTGACCTAACTGTAATTATGAACAACTCGTGAAGGATCGACTTGCATATAGTGATTATATCCATGAACACAACTTGTCCTACAGTGCATAAGAGTGCAATTCTAGGTTTATAGTGGAGTGACCCTAGAGTTAATAAATGAAAATTAATTAATTAAAGAGTTTAATTAATTGATTTTGTATCAATTGAGTTTATAATTTGTAGGTTCATAAGGTCCCATTGCTAGCTCATAGTAACACTAAAAGATCAATTTAGTTAAAAGAAAATTTTGAAATGATCAAATTAATATTTAATTTCAAGTGTTCAAATTAATATTTAATATATTAGTTATATTAAATATAAAAAAAAAATAAAATATTTATTGTATTTGATACATTAAATATTAAAAATTGAAATGTTCAAATTAATATTTAATTTGAAGTGCTAAAATTAATATTTAATATATTAGATATATTAAATATAAAAGAGAAAAATATATTTATTGTATTTGATACATTAAATATTAAAATAACTCATGTATATTAGATACACTAAATAAAATATATTTATAAAATTTGGATAAGATTCAAATAAATAAATATCGTAGGAGATTTGAATGAGATTCAAATAAGTATAAGATATATTTTAATATATTAGATATTAAAATATAATATTTTAATTATGACAAATACTTGTCATTAGTCTTTATAAATAGGACCCTTGGGTTGAACCATAAGATATAACATGCATCTCCTCAATAGAGAATTAGAGAATTCTCTCTAAACCTCTTCATCTCCAATCCCTTGTGGATTTTCTTTCAAGAGGCTCCCACAAGCCTTGGTCTTGTGTTCAAGTCATAGCCAGGAAGACTTTGTGAAGGAGATAAAGACCCGCTAGAAATATCTCCATATTTACTCCAAGTAAGTTTGCTTAATCTTATTTTTATCCTTACTTTAATTTAATTAGTAGTAGATAATCATAATTTTAAATGCTACTTACATGGTTGCAATTTGTTTCTTGATTTTATCGCACCTCGTTCTCTAAAACTCATTTTGGCATCTCTAAAATATATAAGTTGCATTAAAAGATAATGTTTTAGGTGAATTTATATGAATTCAAATTTAGATAATTATCTATTTATTCTTTTTCTATAATTACCTCCATTCCAAAATCTCCAACCTTTGGGCAATTTGGAAATAATTTATAATATACTTTATGACTCAATCAAATTAAAATCCATGCCAAAATCCATGTCGTTTGGGTGGAAATTTCATTTTCCCCTCTTTCGACGACATGTCGTCCACGTTTTGGAAAAGAATAGGAGAAAGATTAGTTACAGGTAAATCTTATCCTCTTCCAAAACCCTAAACTTGATGCAATCATCTTTCTCCTAGCTAACTTAAGTATCGGAGACCGTGTGGCAAGCAACACACTGGTACCCAAATTTCGCTTGTTTTGTAGGTCACGTTCTTCCCTTAAAAACAAATCTTACTGTTGCTGTCACATGAAGGTCAAGTGTGCTACTATGTCTGAATTTTGGTAACAACAGTTAACGCCGTTTGTGGGGAAGAAAGAAAAACTTTCTTGAGAAACATGTATATAAAATTTGAGACAATGAGTAATCGAATCAATGGGAACCATTGTAATCTCGATGGTGAAGATTCGGATAGTGACCACCAATCGAAGAGGACGAGATCACCATACCTCCTCGACCTTGGCTCAATGAAAGCCAACAAGAAGCTTAATTCGAAGCTCAACTGCATAGACCGAAATCTTGCCCACATTTTGGAAATATTGAATCACCAGCACCAACCAACGAAGGACCTTGAGAATGTGCTTGTTCGAGATCCGACCAAGGAAAAAGCACCAATGGTTGAGGACATGGGAAAGACTAGTATCCCCACTCAAAAACCCAAGGAAAAATTAATCCTTAGAGGCAATCGTTGCGAGGAAGCCGTAGACAAAAGAGTGTTCCAAAACTAGCAAGGTAAGTGGACTAAAATTAGTGATCCAGACTATCCAGAAGCTTGCGACGATATGCTCCGATCTACGAGCTTGATCAAAGAGAAACGCAAAGTGAAGGGTGAGGTCGAGGCTGAGGGCAAGGTTGAGAACCTATCTTAGAAAGTGATAAAAAGCTTGTCGAAGGCTCTATCAAATATAATTAATTACTGAACCTCTACAGTTTGCAATAATAGCAGCCAGGGTCGGTCTCAGGGATTGGATTTCTTAGATTTTATTAAGTACTATAGTTACTCACACCGAATTTTATCTAGAGAACCAAAAATTAAGAGGTGAAATAAAAATAAATTAGGTTATGTATTATTTACAGTGTTTGAGACACTTAGAGGGAACCCTTTTTAAACATTAATTTTAACAAAGTAAATCCAAGTTAATCAAATAAAGAGATTATTCATATATTTAACTCTTATAAGCCAGGAAATCACACATATATGTAGTCGACTTTCTCGAGCCCAACTAAAACTCATGCTCAATTATTAAATCAACTTTCGAGCCAAAATTTCATAATTGAACATGATATTATGCAACTATCCTTAGCAGCTTCTATTAGCAAACAATTCATTTCCATGCTCAAGCTTACTCATAGTTGCATAACTGATCTAGATTCAAGTTCTACTCTTCCAAACTATAACTGAAATCATACACAATTAACTCTTGGCCAAAAAATTAATCAAAACAACTAGAATGCATAAATGAAAGTTGAAATATATAAATCTCAAAATAAAACTAACTATCTATCACAATCAAGTTTAAACACATGAGTTCAATCTTTCAAATCCATAATTACAACTCTAAACTCATATAGAAGTCTAAAAATAAAAACTACGAAATAAATAGGAAGGAAGGGAAAAAACTCTAGTGTGGCACTCGTCGTGATACACCGCGATCTCGAGCCTTGAATATCTTCCTCGGCTCTCAAAATTACTCCCTTAATCCCTATTATGAGGTAGAAATTGACTCTAGATTGGTTCATCTCCAAATTGTCTCCCCGAATCCGTAGCCAAAGTGTTCTTTTTATAAACATTGGGACAGCGTCGAGACGCTGTGATCTAATTCCCAAAATAGATAAGAAAAATCGAGGTAGAGTTGAGCCTCAACGTCTCAACGCTACAAACAAAGAATTCCTTGTGCTCGTGTTTTGGGTGTTGAGATGCTATAAAGTGGCGTCTCAACGTCATTCTTGCAGATTGTCCAGCCTGTGTGATATATTGGCAGCGTTGAGACACTATAGACAACTTCTCAATGCTGCCCTCTCAGGTTTCAATGTTGCAGCTTGTGTTTTTCTTAACTTCATTGCTCCAAACACGCCATTGCACTCCAAATATTTCAATATCGTCCTTAAATACTTAATTTCACAGCATTTGCTCAAATCCTACAAAATAAACAATATAAGTCGATGAAAGCACACTTTAGTGCCACAAACTAGCAAGAACATAATGTTGGCTTTTTGGCCCTTCATCTCAAATTAATTAATTAATTAATGTTTTGATGATAACAAACTTGATTTTATTTATTGAAAAATTTACTGTTTTGAAGTACCCTTTGTGTGTTAGGGGCTGATAAAATATAATCAATCTAAAATTACTAACCAGATTCAGACAATATATATTTTATCTAAAATCCTAAATCAGGTTCTAGTTCCAAATACTGTGGAATAAACAATTGGAACTCACAAGCTTAAAAGAGTAGATAAACCAACCTAAACTTCTAAGCAACAAGAACGATAATTAAATCAAGTTTAAGGGAAAAGAAATTGACACTGAATTTATATTGGTTCACCCAATGTTGGCTACGTCCAGTTCTCTGCTACCGATGCAGGTTCTACTAAAATATCAGGGAGAAAATTACAAGAGTTTACAATGCTCTCTAGAATGATTTCTCTCACTTTTCTCTCAAGGAAAAGACTCACGAATCACTCTACAATAGCTCTCAAAACTCTTCAATAGAGGAAAAACGCTCTTGTAAAAAATCCAAAGAAAAAACTTACACGAGGTCTCTTGCTTTTCTATTTTTCGTGAAAGCCACACGGTCACTACATAATTTTTTTTTCTTCCGTAATCATGCTTGTAGGGCAAGTTTAACAAATTGGGCTAGCATATATAAATGGGCCTTGTTTTGGGCTTCATATCCTTAACATTATGTAGAGCTTGAAATAACAATTCCAACACATCTTGAATCGTTCGAATCAGAGCTCAAACGAAGAAGTTGTGGGAAAAACAATATTGAAGGGAAAATCCCACATGGAGTGACACGTGGCATATATTGATGACGTGGAAGATCAACGGTCAACCTTGATAACGTGGCACATTAAATAGTCGAAAAGGATGATGTGGCAAAACGTGGCAAATAGGATTTAGACACGTGGCATATTGAATTTTTTTAATAATTAAAAAGTTCAACGGTCAAATTCAAAAATTTATTATTATGTTAGTTTGGCCAATAAAAGAGCGACACGTGGACTTCTTAATTAAAATAATATATATATATATAATTGGTCAAACGGTCTAATATTTTAATATTTTAATATTAGTTTATTATTATAATATTATTAATTTTGAATTTCTTTTTTTGAGCCAATTAGAATCTGACACATGGCAGAAACGACTAATTTTTGTCTTCTCTCTATTTAAGGCTTGAAAAAAATGGGAATTTTTTTTTTTGAAAATTTCTACTATTCTTGGAGAACATTTCCACCATTTTTGAGCAATTTTTGAACTTCTATTTTTTATTCTTTTTAGCCATTTGAGGGCTTTTACTTGAAAGAAATTATTTCTTACATTGTTGTGAGCTTTGATTTGTATATTTACTATTTGAGAGAGTTTCTCTATCTCGTTGTTCAATTTTTCAATCCATTGTAAGGGTTTCTCTTGATCCCGAAAAAAAGAGGTTGTAACGGTTTGATCATGAACTGTGGAAATGATCTGGTTTGTTCTTGCGCCCAGAAAAGAAACGTTGTAACGGTTAGACTTTAAGTCGTGGAAAGAGTCGTTGTTCTAGTGAAATTGTAATACCCAATTGTGGTCACCAAACAATTGGATATATATATATATATATATATATATATATATATATATATATATGAGTTATTTGAGTTTGAATTTTTTTTGATGGAGGAGAAAATTTGAAGGAAAATTGTTTAACAACATAGTTTAAGAATAAGTAAAAGAAGATTGGATTTGATAGATTATGGAAAAGAGGAGAATTCCAAAAAGTAATAATAATAAAAATAAAAAGGAATGGAAAAGGACAACCCATGTTTCTTTAAAAAAAAAAAAAAAAAAAGAAAAAAAAAGAAGGATCTAGACAAAACTACAAAAGGAAAATTTAAAAAAAAAAAAAGAAGAGAAAAGAAAGGAAAGGAGAGGAAGGGGTGTTCGGGAAAGGAGGAAGAAAAAAAAAAGAGAATAGGGAAAGAAAAAAAAAGGTAACGAAGGGGAGAGAAGGAGAAAGGTGATATGGAGAAAGTGAAGAAGGTAGTCGTCAGTTGTTGTCCGAACAGCCTTGTTAACATTAGAACTCGCTGGAAATTTGGTCAGAAGGTTGTGGATTTGCTGGAAAATGGATTGGAGGAGCCGTTCAAAAAAAAAAAGAGTCTCAAATCGAGTAAGCCAATTTCAATTTCCATAAGTTGTGGGTGTTTTTCATTTTGCACAAGAACTTCTATGGTTTCTAATAGGTTTTCATCAGGAGTAGACTTCAAAGAAAGAATGGAACTTTTATATTTGGCTACCAAAAACTTGTTGGAATTTTAATTGTTGTGGTCTTAATTATTACTGTTAGTGTAGAAAGATCAATGGAAAAATTTATAATCATGAAAAGAAATAAATGAAAGGGGCTAGATTGGAAGTTGTAGCTTTGTAAAAGGTAAGACATGTTTTGTGAGTTTAAGGAAGAAGAAGATGAATAGTGAAATGAAGTGATAGACTATTTTATCATTAAAAGTACAAAATAAGGTTAATTAGGAGAGAGAATACTTGTTTGAAGAAGCCTTCACGTGAAAGAAGTATAATTTCAGATAAAGCAAATATTAGTTTATTAAAGAAAAAGAAAATAATGGTTTATGGGAAAAGACAATGAAGACATTAAGGTAGATTAGACAAAAAGAAAGTACATTGGTAATAATGGATGAGAGAGAGTGTGTAATTTGAAAGTTTGACCAATGGGTAATGTGTAAGGATGGAGAATTGGGTTAATTGATATTGAGTTGGTATTATTGGGTTTCTAAATTACATGGTTTGAAGAATAAATTGTGATATAGTTATTGGAGTTCTAGGTCGAGCGAAGTTCGGAATGACTAATTGCAATTTCAAATTCTCGCGTTGACAATAATTTGTGAGTGGTTATTTTACACAGTACGTCAATTATTTTAGTGATTTATGAAATCTTTGAGATTTGAAAATCAATTGCAATTCATATATTACTGCAAATGATTTAGTTATTGAAGATTTTGATAATTTGGAGGAAATTACGTGTATTTCGTAAATTTTTTATTATTAAAATTGATGATTTACTAATTTGATAAGAAAGTGACATATGTTCACTAAATTGAGTTCATGATTTAGCATATTTGAATTTGAAGAGATTTATGTTTATGTGAAATTTTAGCTACAATGACTTATTTGTATTATTTGGGCTTATGAAAGGGGAATCTATAGAAATCTCTTGATTTTAGCCATTGGCAAAAGTTCAAATTATTTTAAATGATATCAAGTATTTGAGAGTTTTAGAAATAACTTGCTTTTCGAATCATGATTTTAGTCGATATACGAGTATTTGGATTTATCTAAATCCAAATGTGAATATGAGGATTTTAATTGCAACATTTAATCCTTTGAATCATGGCTTAAAGTTATGAAACCTCAATATGAGAATGTGTGGGGTTTGAGAACATACAATGATTATTATATAGAAATTGTTTTCAAACCACTAGAGCTTGTACCCAGGGTGATTACCCGTATGCTATGAGAATGTGTTTCCATAGTATGCTAGCGTGCTCAGGCCGCAGGGGATGTAGGGGAATGCCAGGGCCATTAGATGTCGAATCCGGATTTCGAATCCTGGTCCTGAGGCATTGCAGATGTTAGAGTTTGCTCTACGTGCACATATGACAGAGAGTTGCTCTGTTATGTACCTTGAGATTATTCAGTGCATAGTATGACTAGATTCGCTATGCTATATACCTTTAGACTACTCGGTATATAGTATGACTAGTTGCTCTGCTGTGTATGTTGAGATTACTCGATGCAAAGTATGACTAGTATTTGGGGTCTTCCCTATACATAGTATGACTAGTTTGCTCTAATGTGCGTATTGAGATTACTTTACGCCAGTATGACTAGTTTCGGGTATAAGTCTCGTGACCAATTTTTCTAGCAATGTGACCAAATTTACGTTTATATTTTTTATATTATGTCTTTGAAAGACTATTCCTCAAGGATTATATCTTAGAGATTTTGCAGTCTTCAAATATATGAGATGCTTAACTGCAATGGAGTTATAAGTATTTCAAGGGTTTTACGTGCAAAAGTTGTATAATGATTACGAACGACCATTTATATATGTTTATGTTAATAGTTTCATTAAAATTGTTTTCTTTTGAACTTTCACCACTCACTGGGCTTTTTAGCTCATTCTTTTTCTAAATTTTTCTACCAGGTAGCACTGGAGTATCCAATGGGCCCATTGAGATTGAGATCTGCCACCATTCTCATGCATATTACATTTTATTTTACGTATAAATTTGGTATTTTATTTGTCCTTGGAACTAGAGTGATTAGCTTTATTTTTGACAACCTTTTACTATTTTTGAATGTTATGATGATTTGAAAATTGGAACCATTTATGGTTTGCAGTTGTGTGGTGATTGTTAATTTTTGAACTAATTATTGACTATGGCACACTTGGTAGATATGTGGGAGTTTGGATAAATTATTTGGGAGTGTAATTTTTTTAAATTTCAGGTGTGTTTTATCTGATTTACAGGCAAAACTCTGCCGAAATTTTTATGGATTTGTTTTGATAAATTATTTGCTAGCCACCTATTCTTTCAAAGATGTGTTTTGTTTTGCTAAGTTTGACAGTGGGTTCCATAGTTTAATTGAGATCTATTGTCGGCACGTCACGTCCTAGGTTGGTTAAGGTAATCTGGGGCGGGGCATGACAGAAATACCCAAGAGGATCTTAGGAAGTGGAGTAGGCTGGATTGTGTCGAACCATTATAAATTTACGGTGTCAATTTCTCTATCCCTATCTTATTTCATTCTTACAATTAATTTGTTATTATATTATATTATATAAAATCAACTGTTCTTGTATGTCTATTTTGGTTGGTATAATTTTATCTTTACATATTCTTTACCAATCTTGTTTTTAGAATTAAATAGGGTGTTTGAAATTGTTAGTTTTAATTTCTTGTTTAATTTGATGTGAATTTATTTGCATGATTTCTTGTTTAAATTAATTGTTGCAAAAAGTGTGTTAATTTGTTTATTTGGGCCCACCTTAGTAAGAAGTTTTATAAAGTTTAGAAAAATCCTATTCATCCCCCCTCTAGGGTTTCCATACTGATCCTACACATAAGCCCAGAAATAGCTCACTTTTGTGTACTATCAGAAAGAAGCACTATTGAAGATCTAAAAGAAGTTAAAGGCTATCTAGTAGAGCATTCAGAAATCTCGAGAAATCAAAGGTTTCGATCTGGAGGTCCTCATTTAATAGACTGATCCTCATTTTTCCGACGCAATCATGACATTTAATGTCCCTGCAAAATTCAAGGTACTTATAATAAAAACTTATGACAGTAAAAGTGATCCAGTGGAACACCTGGATACTTATCAATCGTGGATGGAACTCCACGAAGTTTTAGATGTGATTCGATGTCATGCATTCTCTTCTATTCTCATAGGACCAGCTAAGGAATTGTTCAAAAAGTGGAAAAGGAAATCCATAGATTCCTTCTAAGAGTTAGCCTGAGCTTTCGTAACACAGTTCTTGGGGGCTCGAGACCAGCATAAGTCTCAGGTGCACTTGCTTACAATCAAACAGGAACCAGGAAAGAGATTAAGATAATATGTTGCGCGCTTCAATAGCGAAGCTCTCGGGATTGAAGGATACATAGATGGAACTTTCTTGATTGCCTTAGCAGTTGGATTATAGGATAAGAGGCTTCTTAGATCCATTGGTAAAAGAGAACCCACATCATATGTAGAATTCATATATATCTATCTAGAGCATAAAAGTATATGAGTACTGAAGAGTTGCTGAAATCAAAGGTGTAACCACTGAGAAGAAAAATAAGATTGATATGTCCTGAGACCAGGACAGATTCAGAGTGAGCTCGAGATCTAACAACAGAAAGCAGGAAATGGAAGAACGAGATTGAGGCAGAGTTGGCTCGAGGGTCAGATGCCTCTTCAAATTCGACAAATACACCCCGACATCTATTCCTCCTGAAAAAGTCCTCATCGAAATCCAAAACAAAAACTTAGTCAGATATCCTAAGAAGATGAGGACGTTCCCTGAAAAGAGAAATCAAACCAAATACTATATTTTCCACTGAGATCATGGACATGCAACCAGTGACTGTTTTCAACTCAAAAACAAGATAGAAATGCTGATCATGGAGGGGTATCTGAAAGAGTACGTCACAGATGAAGACTATGTGAAGCCGAGGCCAACCAAATGAAGAGCCCCTACGGGAAATCTGAACCATATTTGAAGGACTTGCATGAGGGAAATTGATCGAACTAAAGCGCGAAGGATTTAAGAAAAGATTTTTAGTTTAAAAACAAAGTTCCAGTCCAGTGCAAGTGCACACTGTCGATGCAAGTAATATAAAACTGGAAGTATTCTCGAGTATCGATCCCACAGGGAACAGATACAACAAAATTCAAGAGAATAAGCAAAGACGTTTCCAAATTTCAATTGTGGGTAACTAGTGTAAAAAAATAAGTGGGATGGTTTTTGTTGTTTTTAAAAAGAAGAAATAAAAATGATAAAAGAGGGATTCAAACGTGTTTTTGCCCCATTGAAAGAAATTGCGGCCTAATTGCAATTGCAATCCTTTGACTCAACACTTAAGTTTTGTAAACCGAATTCAACATCTATTCGACCTTATATGAAGTATCTTTAGCAGGCTAAGTGATTAAACTAATATTTCTATGGCTAATACGAACTTAAATTAATTTTGAAACACAATTCTTTTGGTTTTAAAGGCTTTACCCTATGTCTAGGATCAAAAATAAATTCCTATGTCTAGGCTATTTTCCTTTGTTGCTTTTATGAAAACCCAATTTTTATCTAACCTTTTCAGAATTATACTCAAATTGTTGTATACTAATCTAGGTGATCAATATAAACTAGTAATAAAAATTCTAATCAACAAAAGCAAACAATGCTATATGATTAAGCAAGGTTGCTCTTACATATTAGGCCTTTATTCCTTTCTCTAAGGCATTCACATACTTGATCCCAAATATAGGCTTAGCTCATAATTAAAGAAAAGAAAACGAATGATTTAGATGAGAGAAAATTCATGACTAAAGGAAAAGTAAAGTGTTGTAAAAAAACTCAACTCAAAAGAAAGAAGGAATTGAGATAAAACTAAAATGAATCTTATTGAATTAACTTGCAAGACTAACTAGCTAAAGGAATTAACAATTCAACTTGAGTTCAAAAGCTAGACTAAAAAGAAAGATAGAACAGTAACTTAAAACTAAAATTACAGCCACCAAAACTAAACAAAATAGAAGAAAAAAATTGAAATAATGCTAACAACGTACTTGAAATAAAGTGCAATAAAGCACCATTCTCGCCCCTTTCATCAATCGAACTCGATCCCACTTATTTCAAAGAAAATTGGGTTTTTACAATATGAGATTTTCTTCTAGATTGGACTGATTATCGAGGCTTGAAGGTATTGAAAATAAAAGATAAGAAAATAGCATAAAAAGAAAAGAAAACAACAGCTTTGTTGGAGCGGACTCCCTTTGATTCAATTTCTTTGTCCCTTTTATAGGCCTCCATAAGCTAGAGTTTTTGTCAACTTTAGTATATGGAAAGACCCATGCCATTAATACTAAGAATCAGAGAAAATATATTGAGAATATCTTCAAACTTGCTAAAAATCCAAAAATCCCATTTTTTTTCTACATCTGCTTAGAAATACAATTGGATTTCCATTATGGAATGCAATTGTATTTTTTTCTACCGCTCATTCCAGCATTGTCCAGAAATGCAATTGTTTTTCCATTCTAAAATACAATTTCATTTTTGCCTTATCTAAAAATCAAATTATCAAATCAACATTTTTCTATCTTTTTTCAACTTCTTTTTCTCTTCATCATTATTTCAACAAGCTTTCATAAATATTTCTAATAAAATCATTTTTTTCTCTCTCTTTAAATAATAAAATACACAAAATAGCAAGAATAACTTAAGTATAGTATAAGGGCCAAATAATCCTCATAAATAAGAATTATCAGAAATCGAGTACGAAAAGAAAAGCTATCACCAGGGAAGCTCGATTCGAGCCAGAACATAGAGGTATGTATTCTGTTCACCTAGGAGAAGTGAGTTCAATTGATGTCTTATCCCTAGCAGCATTTAATGCCACGAAGCTAGGGAGGGGGTTGTTAAGGCCTAGATCAACACCATTAGTAAGATTTGGTGGAGAAAAGGTAATCCTCAAAGGTTGCATAGAACTCTCAGTCACTTTTAGTGGTGGACAGAATACAATGACTAAGATGATTAGCTTTTTGGTTAGGAATTGCATGTCAGCATACAATGTGATCCTAAGAAGACCAACATTATCATGAGTTATTAAAGTTTCCAACTTCTAATGTAAAAGGAATAATGAAGGGAGAGACAGAAGACTTCGAGAGAATGTTATTTCACATTGTTAAAAGAGAATTTGAGAAATGAGAGAAAGATAGAAAGATGGTATGAAAAATGAGGAAATGAGCCCCTTTATTTAAAAAAAAAAAAGGAATGAAAAGGTTTGAAATTTGAATTTCAAATTCAATTTTTTTTTTAAAAAAAAAAAAAAAGAAAGAGAGTGGCTAAGGCTGAGGCATGCCTACAAGCTTGGAGGCGCGAGGGGCAGAGGCGCCATGAGCATCTTGGACTCAACTGGTAGAAGAGACCCTCGGCCGACCCCACATGGCAACCAACTCATTCTCATCCTCTTTCCACCATGTCCCGATCCATGTCTCCATTTTTTGACCTATGAGAGTTGGCCACGCGTCTCGATCCGTGTCTCCATTTTTCAACCCATGAGAGATGACCATATGCCTCAATCCATGTCTCCACATTTTGGCCAATGAGTAGATGCCACCTAACGAAGAACCACATTTGGAAAGGTTGAAGATAAAAGCAGACAACTAGATTGTAATTTATCACCTCCTTAGGAATTGATTTCCATCTTTCTAAGGGGGGAGTGACAATACAACAATTACCTTTATAGAAATTGATTTCCATCTTTCGAAAAGGAAAGTCACAATCAGAAACGACCTAATAAGACAATGATTTTAATCTTTCCAAGCGAATAGTAATTTAATAAAAAAATTGTTGGGATTTATGCTCTAAAGCCTCGTAATTAATAATTAATAATTATTTTATTATTTTATTTGCAATATAATCTTATCCATTATATGAAATATCCAAGGTTATTGGTGTAAACTTGAACAGTATGTGGTTGACATACGGGAGGATCATATTTAAGAAATAACCTAAAGGGTCATAATATACGGATAAGGTTTGGTGCCTTATCCTAGCAACACTATTGATACGACCCACTTTGTAATAGTTACAAATGATATCCAAATCGTTCATGTGGAGACATGTGAGTGGGGGTATCTTATACAATGAGTTTGTATAAGACTGGACCACGAAATAGTTAATATCTCTTTATAAATCCATTAATTGAGAAGACTAATATTTCATTAGGAAAATCATATGCGACTCGATCTTAATCCTGAATGAGTTATGAACTTCTGCCTATAAGGGCTTGTCCTTTGATTTGCATGGGTGAGAGTGGCTTTTGTAGCCGATTCAATATGCCTACCATTTTGGGGACTTGACCAAATAGGGAGCTTGGAACAAAATCTCAAAAGATGAAATTCACTTATTCCCATATAGATGAGTAGTTCCCTTAACTTCTAATTTCAGGACTTGAACAATGGGGCGCTACCCTCTCACTATCCCGAGAGGGACTTAGTTTATAGTTGGATCATAAGCAAATTGTTCATTAGAGGATCAGTGGTACTTAAGGTGCAAGATGTAATTACAGGGGTAAAATGGACTTTTGACCCAACTATAATTATAAACAACTCGTAAAATGGACATAACTTGTCTTACAGTGCATAAGAGTGCAACTCTAGGTCTATAGTGGAGTGACATAAAGTTAATGAATAAAAATTGATTAATTAAAGAGTTTAATTAATTAATTATATATCATTGGAGCTTATAATCTGTATGTCCATAAGGTTCCCTTGCTAGCTCATAGTAACACAAAAAGATCAATTTAGTTTAAAGAAAAATTTGAAATGTTCAAATTAATATTTAATTTGAACATTTCAAATTAATATTTAATATATTAGATATATTAAATATAAAAGAGGAAAATATATTTATTGTATTTGATACATTAAATATTAAAATAATTAATGTATATTAGATACATTAAATAAAAGATATTTATAAAATTTGAAAAAGATTCAAATAAATAAATATCGTAGGAGATTTGAATGAAATTCAAATAAGTATAATATATATTTTAATATATTAGATATTAAAATATAATATTTTAATTATGGCAAAGATTTGCCTTTAGTTTCTATAAATACGACCCTTGGGTTGAGCCATTAAAGATAACATACATCTCCTCAATAGAGAATTCTCTCTAGACCTCTTCTTCTCCAATCCCTTGTGGATTTTCTTTCAAGAGGCTCCCACAAGCCTTGGTTATGTGTTCGAGTTATAGTTAGGAAGATTTTGTGAAGGAGATAAAGACCCGCAAAAAATATCTCCATATTTACTCTAAGTAAGTTTGGTTAATCTTACTTTTTAGTTTAATTTTAAATAAAATCAAAGACGATTCAATGTTTCCGCTGCGGAGTAAAACGTTCATTCCTTCAAAATTGCCCCCCAAGGAATTGATCTTCATCTTCCTAAGAGGAAGGCTAAACTTGACTTTTTTTTTAGGAAATCGATATTCATCTTTCCATAGGAGAATCTTAGACCAATGGAAGGCTGAGTGAACCTCACGAGGCTGGACCTGTAAGCTCTAAGAATAATCTGAAGCTCTACTTTAGAGTGCTTAAAAAGTACAATAATTTTAGACTTATGGAAGACTGAGTCAACCCCATGAGGTTTGACCTAGAAATCCGAAGGATAATTCGAAGCTTGACTATGGAGTGCTTAAAGCACAATAAATTTAAACATATGGAATACTAAGTCAACCCCACGAGGCTTGACCTGCAAATCATAAGGATAATCCGAAATCTGGCTTTGGATTGCTTAAAAAGCAAACAATTTTAGACCTATGGAAGACTGAGTCAACCCCACAAGGCTTGACTTGCAAATCTTAAGGTTAATCCGAAATTTAACTTTGGAGCACTTAGACTTAAAAAAAACATAATACCTATAATTATTTTAGGTTATATTTTCAGATTGGTTCCCATACTTTAAGCCCATAATATTAAGCCACACTATGAGTCCTAATTAGGGAGTGGGTGAAATTAGACCAAGGGGTAAACCCAAAATATTAAGGAAGTCAGAGGCGAAATTACTTGGAAGTAGCCACATCAGAGACAAAAACAAGCCAACATTTACACACAAGCCCATAAATAAAGAAAAGAAGAAGGATTTGGGCTTGGCCCAAATCATCCTCGGTCAGCCTCGGCCTCATAGGCCGAGGGCAACCATTTGGTCAACCTCCTTCCAGGGCACGTGATCTCATGTCCCTTGCTCGTGGTCTCCTAGTTCAACTCGATTCAATTCGCCCTCTTCCTAATTGACGAAGGACAGACAAAAAAATCCTAAAAGGAAGATCATATTAAATACTTTTCTTCAACCTTGAGAAGGTAAGTCCTATCCTCTTCCAAAATCTTAACTTATTGCACTCATCTTTCTCCTAACTAACTTAAGCATCAAAGATCGTGTGGCAAGTACCACATCGGTACCTAGGTTTCGCTTGTTTTGCAGTTCACGTTCTTCTCCTAAATACAAATCTTACAGTTGTTGTCACGTGAAGGTCTGGTGCTCTACCCTGTCCGAATTTTTGCAAAAACAACGGTAATTGGTGATAAGCCTTAGCATTAAGGCTTATTTAACTTCCATATGCTTAAAATATGCTTATTTTTCTTTGAAAATAGTGAGAAATATTACTAGAATATGTAATAATTGATTATGAAAGAGGAATTGAAGAAAGTAGGAAGAGAAACTAAAAAATAAGTCTTTTTATGTAGGAAATGGCAAAAATTGCATAATCAATTTTGTAATATATGAAAGATAGGAAGAAGAATTTAGATTATTTTTACTGTGTTTGTTCATACAACAAAGGGCCTTTTTGTATACAATGGATTAGCCTAAATTAAGGCAAAAATCAAGGCCAAAGATATGGAAAAATATATGTATAATCTTTACAATTAAAGAGAAAATTATGGCAAAAGTAATGAGTTTGATTTGCTCTAATATGCCCCCTCAAACTGAAGACGGGTGGGAAGTCAGAAGTTTGTCCCTGAGTGATAAAAATATCTGAGAGGATAGTGGTTTTGTAAGCAAATCAGCGAGTTGATCTTTGGAAGATATGAAGCGAACTGAAATATCTTTGTGAACCACTTTCTCACGAACGTAATGGTAGTCAATCTCGATGTGTTTTGTTCGAGCATGAAAAACTGGATTATTTGCCAGAGAAATTGTTGAGACATTATCACACCATAATGTGGGAGGAATGAGCAATGGAACATGAAGATCACGTAAAAGTTGTCTTAACCAGAAGAGATCTGCTATTGTAGTTGCTAGTGATCGATATTCAGCTTTTGTAGAAGAACGGGAGACTGTTGGTTGCTTTTTAGCAGACCATGATATGGGACAGGAGCCAAGGAAGGCAATAAATCCAGATGCAGATCGACGATCAGATGTATCACCAGCCCAATCCGAGTCACAATATGCAGTGAGTGACATATCACCTTGTCGAAATAGAACCCCAAGATGCCTTGACCCAGAAAGATAGTGTAATATACGTTTGACAGCAGAGAAATGAATGGTTGTAGGTTGATGCATGAATTGACTTACTCGGTTTACGGCAAAGGTAATGTCAGGTCTTGTGAATGTGAGATACTGAAGGGAACCGACGAGTTGACGATAAAGTGTTGCATCATTAAACAAAGGTGCAGAGGCATATAGATCAACTGAGGTAGACATAGGAGTTGAACAAGACTTAGCAGAAGTCATGCCTGATGTGTGAAGCAAGTCACTAAGGTATTTAGACTGGTTTACGAAAATACCATCAGTAGATGAGTGAACTTCTAAGCCAAGGAAATATTTCAACGCTCCAAGATCTGAATTTGAAATTCAGAGGCTAATTGCTTCTTTAAGACAGAGATGTAAGTAGAGTCAGGTCTAGTTACGATAATATCATCCACATAGAGTAACAAATATGTCAATGATGTTCCAGTAGAACATATAAACAATGATGGGTCAGCAGCTGAAGCAACGAATCCCAAAGTTAATAAGTAGGATGTAAAACGATCAAACCAAGCTCGTGGAGCTTGTTTAAGACCATAAAGACTCTTATGAAGTAAACATACATTGGTTGGGCAAGATCGATCTAGAAATCCAGGAGGCTGAGACATGTACACTTCTTCCTTTAGATGCCCATGTAAAAAGGCATTTTCGACATCCAACTGATTTAAGGACCACTGATACTGTGCAGCAAGAGCAAGGATGACTCGAATTGTTGGCTTTTTAACGACTGGACTGAATGTTTCTTCAAAGTCAAAGCCTTTGACTTGATGATAGCCCTTTTGCAGCCAAATGGGCCTTATGTCGAGCAATGGAGCCATCAGGATTGTATTTTGTGCGAAAGACCCATTTGCAACCTACAACATTCATAGAAGGCAACCGAGGTACTAAAGTCCACGTACCTTGTTCTTGAAGAGCATTGAACTCCTCACACATTGCATTTCTCCATTCTGGGTATTTTAAAGCTTCAGTGTAAGATGAAGGATCAGTTGGAACTGAATGCAACATGGTAGATAGAAAAGCCTTTGGCTTGAAAATTCCAGATTTAGCCCGAGTTTGCATTGAGTGAGTATTAATTGCTAGCGAATTACCAGTAGGAGGCAACAAACTCACATTTGTTGAATCATTAGCAGTCTTAGTATGTGAAGGCATCGAATTTACATTATCTGTAATCTGACAAGTAGAATTAGTACAAGTGACATTATCATGGAACTCAACTGTTTATGGACTAGAACTGTCAACAGTGGGTAATTGTGTATGGGTAGTAGGGATCACAGGAGAAGAAGTTTGAGGTGTGGTTTTGGATAAATTGAGAAGAGTGAGTAATGGGTTTAGGTCAGTGGTGGTAGAGGAAAGAGGAATGTTGGGTTTGGATGATGTTTGAGAAAAAGGAAAAATAGTTTCATGAAAAATGACATGTCGGGATACAATACATTTTTTTGTGTTTGGGTTGTAGCATATGTAACCTTTGAAAGCAAGAGTGTAGCCAAGAAAGATATGTTGTGATGTGTGGGGTTCAAGCTTATGCTTAATGGTTGGTTTTAGTAAAGGATAACATGCACACCCAAAAACTTTTAAATGATGCAAATCAGGAGTATAACCAAAAAGTGTTTCAAACGGAGAGAACATATTTAGAGATGAAGTAGGCATTCGATTTATGAGAAAAACTGCAATAGAGAAAGCGTAGGGCCAAAATTCAAGGGGAACAGAAGAATGAAAAAGTAATGATTTTGCAGTTTCTACAATATGACGATGTTTACGTTCTGCAACTCCATTTTGTTCAGGAGTGTAAGGACATGATTTTTGATGCAAAACTCCTTTTGATTCAAAAAATGAAAGGACAGAATTATTACAAAATTCACCACCACCATCAGATCGAAATTTTTTTAACTTTTTAGATAAAAGATTTTCAACGAATGGTACAAATTTGTGCAGAATGACACTTACATCAGATTTGTAAGCTAAAGGAAAAAGCCAAGTGAATTTGCTAAAATTATCAATAAAGCTAACATAATAGCAATATCCATTAAAAGAAGTAATTGGAGAAGGACCCCATACATCGTTGTGAACTAGTTCAAGTGGTGTAAAAGAAGTAGAAAGTGACATAGGAAAAGGAATCTTAGACATTTTAGGTATGCTCTGATACCATGAAAGTTAGGAAGAAGAATTTAGATTATTTTTACTGTGTTTGTTCATACAACAAAGGGCCTTTTTGTATACAGTGGATTAGCCTAAATTAAGGCAAAAATCAAGGCCAAAGATATGGAAAAATATATGTATAATCTTTACAATTAAAGAGAAAATTATGGCAAGAGTAATGAGTTTGATTTGCTCTAATAATATACAACAGTTTGGAAGGAAATGAAAGGAGAACATTGCAGAATCGATTTTTCAATATGCAGCAGTATGAAAAATGCAAAAAAGATTTAAAAAAATCAACGAAACCCAAATTTGGAAAGCGCTTGATTCTTGCACAAAATGGATGGATTATGGACGAAATTGATTGAGTTGTCAACCCTAATGTAGGACCATAAAAGGAGACCAAAGGCAACACAAAGGGGTGGATTTTTGGAGCTTAATGAAGAATTTTTTTTCCTTGGGTTTTTCTTCCCGTTTTCCTCTGTTTTTGGCCGAAGTTTGCTGAAGTTTTTGGTTATATTTTTCCTTAGTTTTTCCAATCCAATCCAAACGAAAACTTAGGTTGTGAAGATTCATTTTCTTCCTAGAAATAGCCGAAGTTGAATCGATTGGAAAGGAAGACAATTTTTTCAGCCGAAGATTCAAAAAAAGAATTCGTGGGTTTTTGTTGTCTGTTTTTTTTAGTCATTTGGGTTGTAATTTTTCATGCCTCTTGTTCCTCACCCATTGTTTTAAGCATTGGAATTGAGTTTAGATTGATGAAACAATTGATTGGTATTTTCTTGAAATTTTTCTTCATGGACTTTTTTGTCCAGGCTTTGAAATTGAATAAAGTTTGCTACTATGGTGTTCTTTTACTTATTCATTCTTCTTCTTATTCTTGTATTACAGCAAGCAACTTCAACCTTTTTATTTCTTTTAATTTCAATTAGACTTTTAATTCATTCTTCTTAGCATGGAATTTTATTTCTGAAATTTGCTGTGATATTTTTACGTTAATTATGAGCTAAACTTCTTAGGGGGTTCAAGGATGTGAATTCTCTAAGAAGTAAATCTAGCCTAAATTACAATGAAAACCGAGCCTACACTTCAATTGTTCGCTTGTGTTGAATAAAACGTCGTTGAGATCCTAGATTGATCAACTAGGGTAGCAACTTAAGCATGAATCTAATACCGACAAGGTTAGTGATAAGCTAATTTGGCACAAGTGATGGAGACAAGAGCTTAGACATAAGCCAATCTTTACCCTAGACATAGGGATTAAAGACTCCAAAATCCATAAAATTGTTGAGCCAAATTATCTAAGATAGAAGAACTATAAACATATACGTCATTCACTTAGTCTCCTAAAACTTAATTTTAAGGTGAATAGGAGTAGTAATTTTGGTTTACAATTATGTGTAGAGTAGGTTAGATTTGCAATCTTGGTTTTGCAATTTACGACTTAGGGCAATGACATTCTTGAGCCCTCATTTCCCCATTAAGTATGTTTCCTTGCATTTTTATAGTTATTTCACATTTCTATACGTTGTTTTTGGTTTTTGCAATTGTTGTTTTCTCAATTTTGGTTATTACCATTTTTGTCAATTCAACTCTGCAATTTCGTTTCTGCAATTTTCCTTACCATTGTTGTTTTCTTTATTTTTGGTTGTTTGTCACCTTTGTCATTTCAACTTACAATTTTGATTCTGCAATCTGTTCTTGCATTTTGACTTTTATTTACATTGCTATTTCACACCAACCCAAAATCTATTTTTGCACTTTTTAGTTTCTAAGTTGCAATTCTACTTACGTTGTTGTTTTTACAATATTTTTGTTACATCGTTCCCTGTGAGATCGATACTCAGGAATACTCATATTTTATTACTTGCATTGACAGTGTGCACTTGCACTGGGGTTAAACGTATTTATTTACTTTTCTTCACTCAAAGTTCACTCGATCAATTGGCATGTACTATCTTCCTTGAGGTTGGAGATTCAAATCCCATTCTCCCACATTTGTTATTGTACTAAAAAAAATGTATCTTCCTTTAGAGGGAAATGAGTAAGTAGGCTTTTAATTCACGAGATTGGATGTTGGTATTTGAATTAGCCATTTGATTTGGAGTTGGGGTTTTTTTTATATGTCACCATTTGTTGGAGTGACTCATTGTTGAGAGACCTGCTTATTAATTAAGTTAGAAGAACTGACATTTACATAATTAAGGGTATTTGATGAACCTCTATAGAAATATAGTTGATAGATATGTTGCAATCGTGTCGCGATTACGAGAAAAATGTTGCTAAGTAGTATTGGAAAATGACACAAATAAAAAGTTACGAAGTAATTATACAAAAAATGTCCCACTTGAATTGTTGAACCCTTCATGTTTTTAGGGGCAAATTGGTATTTTTGCCCTTAAGTGATTCTTTAAAGTGATAGGAGATTTTTTTTTTAATTTTTTTTAAAGTAAAGTTGCCCTGCGTTTGAACGAATGGTTCATCCCCTAGTTGAAAATTTTTGGTTTTTGTTTTTGAAAATTTTATATTTTTTTTCTCATCATTTTTCTCCCATGAATTTCATATTTCTTAAGACAAAACATTTGAATCTTTGGCCAAATTCCAAAAGCAAAAACAAAATTTTTGAAAACATTTTTTTTTTTCAAAATTTGATTTAGTTTTTGAAAACATAGATAAAAAGTAAATAATAAAATAAAGAAACTTATAGATGGAAATAGTATTTATAGACTTAATTTTCAAAAATCAAATAGTCAATGACGACTATGCTGGAAGCGATAAGTTGAAAAACACTGTTTACCTCCATTATTTTCTTTTGAATGCATCTTTTGGGAGGCGAACTAAAAAAAAGTGCCTTATGTTCTTAAATAATTTCAAATCCATCCATTTTTGTCCATTTTTTTTAACAACATTATTTATCTAATAAGCCCTGAGTTTTGAGTTAATTTTAGACTTGCAAATTCCACATATAGAAAGTAGTTGAACCATGTACAATTTTTACTAGTCACTCACGAGTTTTGGCACAACTTTAACTCATGATGAAACAAAATTGACGTGATATAAAATTTGGTAAATTATACGAATCACTCTTGAACTAGACTAATTATTGTCAATGTCAACTAGGTTAAATAACAAGGGCCAATTTTGACAACTAATTAAATTTGAGGGTGTAACTTTCGCACTTGAAAATTAATCATATAGTTACAAATAAGGGATGAAAATATTTGTCGATATATATCTGTAAATTGGAGTGTTCGACATGGATATTGAGGTTTAATCAATATCTTCAATATCTTTTATAAATAATCATAAAACATAAAAAAATAAAAAAAATAAAAACAAAAAACAAAAAAAGAAAAGAAAAGAAAAAGATATCATCAATTAACCCAATATAAATATAAATATAAATAGTACAAACAAGATCTATAACTTAGTTTAGAAGTAAAAACAACTTTTTTTTTTTAATTTTCTAATTTATAGAAATATCTGTCGATAGTGATATTTTATCGATATATTAGTAAAATTGAAATTCTGATATTGATGTCGACATCGATATTTTCATCATTGGTTACAAACAACCACCATATAACTTAGGAGTGATTTGAGCACTTTGCTTATAACGCGACATTGTGTTAAGAGTTAGGTTACTTTGGCCAACTAAAGTATAGCTCAACTAGTTAAGGTATTATAATTTTGACTAAACAATTATAAGTTTAAATCTCCACTCTCACACGTGTACTTAAAAAAAGGATAAAGTACACTTTAGTCCCCTGAGATTCAAACTTAATTTCTAATTGGTCATTGAGTTTTCAAAACTAACACTTTTGGTCCTTAATATTTGAATTTAGTTTCTATTCAATCCCTCACATTTCAAAAGTGACATGTTAAGTCTCAAATGTTTGAATTTGATTTTTAATTGGTCCATGAAGTTTGATATTAATTTCTAATTGATCCCTAAAGTTTGAAATTAGTTTCTAATTGGTCCCTGAGTATAAAAAATAAAATATATATAAAAAATTCAACTCATTAAAAAAATACATATCATCAAATAGTTAGCACATATATATGTTAACTATCATGTCATCATTTCATTTGGTCAACTAATTTCAACTCTACTAGGGGCCAATTAGAAAAAAATTTAAACTTCAGAGACTAATTAGAAATTAAATTAAAATTTCCAAGAACCCAACATGTCACTTTTGAATTCAATCGAAAGAACCAAATAGAACTTTTCTTTCTCTTCCTACCTCTCACTTTCCCTCACCATCTTCTACCTCTCTTCTCTCTCTCACCTCCCTCTGAATTCCACAACTTTTCTTCTTCCCACCCTCCCACCATCGGTGACCCTCATTCTATCAACGAGCCGACGACTTTCCCAGCGCTGGCGACTCTCCTTGTCGACGAGCTGTAAGTTTTAGATTACATGATTATACAATAAAACCCTAACATTGTATAATTCAATAAAAGCCAAGATCTTTGAACTAGATGATTTTCACAATAACATGAGTTATAATAACATACCTTGATCCATGATATTGTTGTTGTAAAGGAGGATTGTGTATCTCTCTCTTGGCCTTTCTTTAGAACTTGATTAGGTTTCTTGATGGAAAGAAACTTCTACTTCATTAGACAGAGAGATGACCAATCCCTAGGTTTTATCTTTATATATACACCTTTCCATCATGGTGTTTAATTAGGGAAATTATCTTTTACATAATTGGCTCACTTTAATAGTGGGCCTAAAAACATAAAGTGTGAATAAATGTTAATGGGCCACATTAATGATTATTTTATATTTAAATAATCTAACACGAGCCACCAAGGCACCTTCCAAATTTAATTTTTTTTAGATCTAAAAGTTTTTTTAGATTTGAAAGATTTGGAAAATTTAAAACCTGAAAATCTTATTTAGATCTGGAAAATTTTCCAGATTTTGAAAATTTTAGATCTAAAATTCTTTCAAATCTTGGAATTTTCATATATGAAATAGACAGGGTGAGATCCCATCGTTTATTAACAAAGAAGAAAGGGAAAAGAATAAGCCAGAGCGAGAGGAAAAATAAAGAGCTCGAATGAGAACAAGCAGAAAAATAAAGAGCGAAAGTAAAAGGAAAAATAGAGAGTTTGAACAAGAGCGAGAGAATAATAGAAATATTTTTTTGCTGACACAAGAAAATAGAGAGCGAGAGTAAAAATATATTAAAAATTTTCTTTATTGACGCCAACAAAAGATTAGAAACCCTTCTTTTGAAACACCGAGTCAAATAGAAAAATGACACATTTTTTTAGTTCATACGTAGAAAAACCCCTCTTTCCTCTCCAATTGCATACAGAGAAGAAATCAATTTGTTTAAGTTTTTTTAGAAACGTTCAATGAAGTGCCCACATATATATTTCATTGTGCGATTTAAGTATGTAGAAAACGATTTTTATGGAAGTCCACCTAATTCGTACCAACACGAGAATCGCGTCTAAGAAAAGGATATATATTTTCTTCCTTGCATCTATTTTAAAATATATTGGTTTTGATATATTCTTTCTTACTTGTATCTATTTTAAAATATATGAATAAACTAATGTTGATCCAATTTTTTTGTTTTAAGAAACTTTTAAAAATTAAGTCTCGTTACTTCTATCTATGAGTTTCTTTATTTTTGTTATCTATTTTTTACAAATGTGTTCAAAATCTAAATCAGGTTGTGAAACCTAAAACTATATATATATAGTTTTTTAGAAGGAGGTTTTTTTAATATAATATTTTTTAAAACTTATTATTAAAATATATTAATTTTGAAGCTATTTATTTAAATATTGTAGTTTTAAAACACCAAATGAAGTTATTCTCTTCAGGAGACGACTTACACCATTTAAAAATGTGGAAAAATGTCGTCTCTTGAAGAGACGAAGTATGGGTTATTTGGACAAGTTCGTTTCTAAACTCTGCAAAAAATATAATAAATACTTTGAGTTAGTAGGGTAGTTGCACTCACTCTCTCATCTTCATGTGCAGTTTGCTTTTGAGGGGCATTTATTGCTTTTTTTTTTTTTTGTTTCTTTTACTTTTTACTTTTTATTTTTTAAAATTAAAAAATAATTACAATTTCTTTTAAAAATTAAAATCTAAATATTTTTTCTTCTCTCATAAAATAAAATAATTACAATTTCTTAAAAAATTGAAAATTAAATATTTTCACTTTTTTATAAAAATAAAATAATTACAATTTCGATTAAAAATGAAAATTTAAATATTTTTACTTTCTTATAAAATAAAATGATCACAATTATATAAATCTATAAGAAAAAAAACTGATGGTATTTCCTTATCTATAAAATAAAAATAATTACAATTATATAAAACTATATAAAAAAAACTAAATAAAACTATTGGTATTAACTTCCTAGTAATTATTTTATTTTATAAAATAAAAAAATATTTAAATTTCAATTATTTTTAAATTTTAAAAAATAAAGTAAAAAAAAAAAAAAAACAAATGTGCTCCTCAAAATCAAACTCAGACACGTAGGAATGAGAGGGCATGTGCAACCACTCTCTCAACTTAGAGGATTTATTACACCTTTTTTTAAGAGTTTGTCTCTTGAAGAGACGAACTTGTCCAAATAACCCCACTTAGTCCCTTCAAGAGACGATATTTTACCACATTTTACCACATGGTGTAGGTCATCTCTTGAAGAGACGAACTCCATTTGACGATTTAAAACTACAATATTTAAATAAATAATTTCAAAATTAATATATTTTAATAATAAGTTATTAAAAAAACAATATTAAAAAAAAGTCATTTTTAAAACTTATTTTTGTTTTTGAAACTTAGCTAAGAATTCAAATGTTTTTTGAACAAAGATAAAAACCATTATAAAAAAATTGTGAGAAATAAGCATAATTTTCAAAAATCTAAAACTAAAAACTAAGGTCTCGTTTGATTACCAGTTTTTTCTTTGAGTTTAACAATGCATGGGATGGATGATTCGACCATTTGACCTTTTGGTCGAGTGTGTATGTTTTATGTCAGTTGAACTATACTCATGTTGGCCCTCTTATTAGAGTTTGAATCTTTAATATTTGCAGTTTCTTTTCATATTCTTAAAAAAATTGAAATTTAAATAAGTATTACTAATTTAAACACTTTATTTGCTAGTTAAAAAAAGAAAAAAAAACATTTCATTTGCAAAATGAAAAAATTACTATTATAATTTTTTTTAATTAACATATCAAGTCATTTTATGGTTTTTATATAATATTATAATAGTTAAATTATAATTTAAATACTAAAATAATTTATTTTTAGTTCAACAACATGTGGAGTGGAGTGGGTGTAAGATTTTAAAGCTATAATTTTAGGTTTTTCTTTATTTAAAAACAAGCACTATTATAAAAAAAAACTATAATTAATATATCAAGATTATGATTTTTATTTAATATTATAATAGTTAAATTATAGTTTAGGTTAATAGTCATTTTTGGTCCTTGAACTTTCACGAAAGTAACAATTTAGTCCTCCAACTTTGGTTTGTAACGATTCAGTCTCTGTACTTTCAATTTTGTAACAATTTAGTTCCTAAACTTTAGTATGTAATAACTTAGTCCCTATACTTTAAAATTTGTAACGATTTAATCTCTATCGTGAAAATTATTGTTAAGAGTTTATGAGATTTCTTATGTACGTAGATCATAAACTAATTAGAGACCCAATATGTTTGTAAGTTACAAAGTTTAAATCATTAAATAATAAAAATCGACATTTAATTTTAGTGGAATTTTTTACAGTAGGGATTAAATTGTTACAAATTTGAAAGGACATGGACCAAATTGTTACCTTCTAAAGTTTGAGGACTAAATTGTTACATACTACAATTTTGAGACTAAATTGTTAAATATTTGAATGTACATTGACTAAATTGTTACAAAATAAAGTTCAGGAACTAAATTGTTACTTTCAACGAAAGTTCAAGACCAAAAGTGTTTTTTAAATTATAATTTAAATTCTAAAATAAAAATCCATTTATTTTTTTTAATTATTATAAAATTTGTAATTTTAGGTTATATCTTTATTTAAAAAAAGTCATTTTTGTTTTTTATTTTTTTATAAAAGCTAAAAAAGCTGTAATTTCAGGTTTTACCTTTATCTTTATTATGTAATTTCAGTTATTTTAAACAATCAATTTATTAATTTTTATTTTTATAAAAGCTATAATTTCAAGGTTTCTTTTTATTTAAAAATAATCTTTTTTATTTTTTATTTTTTTATCAAAGCCATAATTTCAGGGTTTTTTTTTTAAATTTTTTTTAAAGATTGTTATTTTGGTATTTCAATTATAATTTAACTATTATAATATTATATAAAAATCTGTCATATATATATACATATATATAAATCATAAAATAACTTTTTTTAAACAAAAATCATAAAATAACTTGATATATTAACTAGAGTTTCTTTTACGGTACTAATTTTTTAGAAAAATTACAAAAACCACCCTTAAATTTTTGGGGTTTGTTACAATCACACTCCTACACTTTTAATTTGATCAATTAGCCCTCCTATACTTTGTTAAGTGTTGCAATTAGCCCCTTAAGTGTACTTTTTTTTTTCTTCAGATTTGTCAATAATAAGATTGTTCTTCCCTACTAACGTGTGAGTCACACTTGTGAAGCTTGATAGGACCAACATAGTTCTATATTTTCATACTTACATCATGTTAGTTTGGAGGTTTTAATGTAATTAATTGATCATTTTGTAGGGATTTGAGCATAAGGCACATTCCGAGAGATTCTACGTTGAATCACGATTCCAACGCATCAAACCGAAGGTCATTCGGACACCTGAGCGAAAAGTTAGAGCAAAAATAAGCAGTGCTGCGCGCTGGGTAGCGTCTAGACGCTGTCCAGAGCGTCTAGACGTTCCGTCGATTCCTATATATAGATTTTTTTCGTCCTCTAGGTCATTTTTCCCCGATTTTCAGCCGTCATGAGACCAATTTAGGCTTTCTCCGCTCTTTTTTTTAGTAGTTTAGGGTAGATTAGGAGTTTTTTTTTTCATCAAACCTTAGTGTCGAATCGAGCTTGTTTGAACTCAAGGTTTTCTATGGAGATGCTTGGCTAGATTCTGCGTTTCCAGTTTAGAGGTCGGTTGTAATCAATTGCAATATTGTGAGGCTTGAACCTTAACTTAGTTTTCTTTCAATTGCAAGTATTCTTTGATTCCCGTGTTAATTTTATAAGTATGTATTTTGATTAAATTGACGCCTTAATCACTCTACATGTTTTATTGCTAATCATGATCATGATCCGTAATTGTCATGTTGAATGAACCGGTAGCATTAGGATTATCACATGTGTATGTTTTGTGGGTTTCCATATTACATGGCTTGCATGTTTAATTCTAGGAATTAAAGAAGCTTCTTAATTAGGTGAAAGTTGTTTTACCTGATTGGTTGTCTTGGTCGTTCCAAAGTTCGTAATGCCTTTATCTAAATAATTTGAAGCGGTTTCGTAAAAATTTGTTTAGGTAATTAGCGTTAACCTGACGTTCGTTAGAGTTAATGACTTTAGGGAATTTGCACTTTTTGGGGTTTCCTAATAAGTTGACCAAGTACTTGCATTGTTAGGTTTAAATATTTTGAATGCCTATGATCAATGTTTGCAATTGAGTAGAACTGCACCTCTGAATTGGAACTTGGTAAGAATTGATTTTTCCCTTTTTTAGTGTTTGTTTTGTTTTGTTATTTTTATTTCATTAATTAAGTAAGAAAATTTTGAAAACCTCCCTTTTTAATTGCTTTCTCCTTTGCAAATTTAACTTGAGAAATTAATATTCGGTTCCTTGAGATCGACCCGGTCCACTCAATGCTACAAGTAGCTTAGGATCGGTTTATAAATTTTAATTTGACGAGTCCTCGACAAGCTCGCGTCAAAGCTCAATTAAACAGTAATTTAACAACAACTAACAAAGGGGACTGATTGCAACACTTAACAAAGTATAGAGGGTTGATTGCAACACTTAACAAAGTTTAGGGGGCTGATTGATCAAATTAAAAGTTCAAATGTGTGATTGTAACAAATTTCATAGTTTAGGAGTGATTTGTGCAATTTTTCTATTTTTTTTATCCTACAAATTAAGTGTTTAAATTATAATACTTATTTGAATTTCAATTTTTTTTTAAGATTTTGGAAAAAAAAACTGCAATATAATATAATAATATTAATAAAAGAGTGATATTTTCTTTCCTTTTAAAAAAGAAAAAATATTAATAGCATCAGCAAAGATGGAGAATTCAAACTAGGAGTCACTAGACAGGTGCTTGAGAGAAATTATTCGATGAGGCCACCACAATGTGGCTGGTGAGAGAATTGAAGAAGAATAGAGAATATTGAATGTATTCTTTTCTACTTGATTTATTACAATGATACAATTTTATACAAAAATGGATAAAATGTAGAAGGAAAGTGTACAACAAATATTTGCAATTAAGGTAGGAATTAAGGCAAGGATCATGAAGAGATATGCTCTAATATGCCCCCTCAAATTGATGACTGAGGTGAAGTTAGAAGTTTGTCTCTAAATGGCGCAAAGGTTTGAGATGATAATGGTTTGGTAAGTAAGTCTGCCAATTGGTCCTTTGAGGATATGAAGTGAATAGAGATATCTTTTCGAGCAACCTTTTCACGGACAAAATGGTAGTCAATCTCAATGTGTTTCGTTCGAGCATGAAAAACAGGATTGTTTGCAAGTGAAATGGCTGAGACATTATCACACCACAATGTTGGAGGGACAGTTAGAGTGACATGAAGGTCACGTAGGAGCTGTCGTAGCCAGTAAAGATCTACAGTAGTAATGGCAAGTGAGAGATATTCAGCCTTTCTGCATCAGCGAGACAGAGTTGGTTGCTATTTGGCGGACCAAGAAATTGAATTTGGACCAAGAGGCAATGAGGTTGATCGGCAAACAGAAGTGTCACCAGCCCAGTCCGAGTCACAGAAGGCGGTGAGAGATAAATCGCTGTGTCGGAACATGATTCCAAGATGTTTAGATCTAGAGAGATGGCGCAAAATGCGCTTGACAATAGAAAAGTGAAGAATTATGGGTCGATGCATGAATTGACTTACTTTATTTACTGCAAAGGAAATGTCAAGGTGAGTGAAGGTAAGATACTGA
The DNA here is from genome assembly GCA_033996785.1 of Trichosanthes truncata. Lineage (NCBI taxonomy): Eukaryota > Viridiplantae > Streptophyta > Magnoliopsida > Cucurbitales > Cucurbitaceae > Trichosanthes > Trichosanthes truncata. The sequence continues at coordinate 8,743,852 of JAWPNB010000007.1, forward strand.
AGTGATCCAACCAACAATTTGTAAAGAGTGGCATCGTTAAATAATGGTGCAGACGCATAGAGATCAACATATATGGACATAAGAGTTAAGTATGATTTTGCAGAAGACATTCCTATAGTTTGAAATAAGTCAGTTAGATACTTGGCTTAATTAACAAAAATTCCATTAGAAGATCTGTTTACTTCTAAGCCGAGAAAGTATGTTAGTGCCCCAAGATCTGAAATCTGAAATTCATTTGCCAAGTGGTTCTTTAATTCAGAAATGTATGAAGAATCAGGGCCAGTTATAATATCATCCACATAAAACAATAAGTATGTTAATGAAGAGCCAATTGAACGCACAAATAAGGAGTCAGCAATGGAAGCAGTAAAACTCGAGGTGAACAAGTAGGAGGTAAAACGATCGAACCAAGCCCGAGGAGCTTGTTTAAGTCCATAAAGACTTTTATGGAGCAAACAAACATGATTCGGACAAGATTTGTCAAGAAAACCAGGAGGTTGTGACATATAGACTTTCTCCTTTAAGTGACCATGTAGAAATGCATTTTTGACATCAAGCTGTGTTAATGACCACTGATACTGAGCAGCAAGAGATAATATTACCCGGATTGTTAGCTTTTTGACAACTGGACTGAATGTTTCAATAAAATCAAACCTTTCAACCTAATGATATCCTTTGGCAACTAATCTGGCTTTATTATATCGAGCAATTGAACCATTAATATGATATTTTGCCCTGAAGACCCATTTGTAGCCAACAACATTCATTGAAAATGAGCGAGGTACTAAAGACCACGTACCTTGTTCTTGAAAGGCATTAAATTCCTCACATATAGTTGATCTCTATTCTGAATATTTTGAAGCTTCAATATAGGAGGTAGGATCAGTGGGAACTGAATGAGACATTGCAGAGAGAAAAGCCTTTGGTTTGAAGATCCCAAATTTAGCACGTGTTTGCATAGGGTGATTATTGATTGTGCTACGGGGAAAGCTATTTGATGTATCATGAGGTATTGAGTTGACAGTTTCCTGATCATTAGCTGTCACTGTATTTTGAGATGGAAAATCTACAATAAATGATGAACCCTGCAGAGTCTCACAAAAAGAAGAATTAATGTCAACAGTAGGTGAATGTGTGGGAATAGTTGGTTTGGAAGAGATAGGTTGTGAGGTGTTGGAAGGATGGAGAAAAGTGAGTAAAGGGGTTAGGTCAGTGGTAGAAGATGATGAAGGAGTGGTAGGATCTATGGGTTTTGCAAAGAGGAAAATGGTTTCATGAAAAGTGACATGGCGAGAAACAATAGATTTTTTGGTGGTAGGGTTATAACATATATATCCTTTGAATTCAAGAGTGTATCCAAGGAAGATATGTTGAGAGGTTTTAGGTTCAACTTTAGGTATGTTGTAAGGTTTTAGAAAAGGATAACATGCACACCCAAAAACTTTTAAATGATGCAAATCAGGAGTGTAACCAAAGAGTTTCTCAAAGGGAGATAACATATTAAGAGAAGAAGAAGACATTTGATTGATTAAAAAACCTGCAGTAGAAAAGGCACATGGCCAAAATTCTATGGGAACAGAAGAGTGAAAAAGTAAAGACATGGCAGTTTCAACAATATGACGATGTTTACGCTCAGCTACCCCATTTTTTTCAGGTGTGTAAGGACAAGATTTTTTATGTAAAACTCCTTTTGAATTAAAGAAAGAAAGAGTAGAAGTATTACAAAATTCACCACCACCATCAGATCGAAAGACTTTTAGTTTTCGTGATAGAAGATTTTCAACAAAAGGCACAAATTTTTGAAGGGTGATATTTACATCAGATTTATAAGAAAGAGGAAAGAGCCAAGTAAATTTACTAAAATCATCAATAAAGCTGACATAATAACGATATCCATTAATAGAAGTAATAGGAGAGGGTCTCCATACATCGCTATGAATAAGTTCAAAAGGATTAAAAGACAAGGGAAGAGACATAGGAAATGAGAGCTTAGACATCTTAGCTTGTAAACAACTAATGCATTCACAAGTAGAAATATAAGAAGGTAAAGAAATACCAAGACGAGATAAACTAGATCATAAAATTTTGGGAGCAGGGTGTCCAAACCAAAAATGCCATAGAGAACACTCATGTTTTGCATGAAAATTGTAGTTTTTGAGATGCATGCTAGAATGAGATAAAAGTGGATGGGCTATGAATTGGGTAGAGACCATTGATGCTTTCACCAGTGTATAAAGTTTTGCCGGATACTTTATCTTGAATGAGGAACCAGTTAGTATCAAAAATAAAAATACAATTATTATCAAGGCAAAATCTATGAACAGGTAAAAGATTGGCAGCAAGATCAGGAGCATGAAGAATTTGGGAGAGATTAAAAGTATAGGAGGAGGTAGAAAGTGTATCACTGCCTGCATTTTCGATGTTTAAAGGTTGGCCATTACCCAATGTGACAGATTCTTCACCATTGTAATTTATGGAAAGATTGAGATTTGCCAAATCATTTGTCATATGTACGTTGCAACCACTGTCAGATAACCAAAATTGATTAGAATTATCATTAGAAGATTGTGAACTCATAGAGGTTATCGCCATAGCAGCCAAATGTGCAGGTGGATGACAACCCTGATTTGAGAAGTTCATGCGATTGTAACAATCAAGGGCACTGTGACCCGATTTGGAGCATATTTGGCAGTAAATTCTGCCTCCACCAATGCTGGAATCAAAATTGTGAGTGCCAGACTCATAGGTTGTGCTACCAGACCCATATCCAGATTGCTGACCTAATAAAAATGGGTTTGAACCGCCAAAACCAAGCCTAGATGACGAACCGAAGCGCTGTGAACCATGGCGCAAGATTCCTCGTGAATTAGAAAATGTATGTGGGCTGCTTGTATTTGAATAAGGCCCATCAGGGCTGAAAGAACTAGATCCACGATGAAATGAATTAAGGGGCCCATGTCCACGCGAGTGAAAGCTTCGTCTCCCTCGTCCACGATTAGGGTTCTGTGAGAAATTTCGAATGGCAACCATGGTTGTTGGAGATGGTTCGACGGACAGGTTGCGTTGAAGATTTTCTCCTCAGCGTCGAGTAATACATGGAGTTCTTCAAGTGTTAGTGTATCACTGCGTGTTCGGATGGACGTGCGAAAGGCATTAAATTTGGCTGGCAATCCATTCAAGGTATGGACTAAAATCTCCTCATCTTCAATAACAATTGAAGCAGCAACAAGTTTATCCACAATTTCTTTTATTCGACATGTGTATTTTTCAATAGATTCAGAAGAGAGCTTCTTGATGGTATATAAACCACATCGTAAATCAAGGATGCTAGATCTAGTATTTGAAGCATATAGTTTTTCTAATGAGAGCCATAAATCTTTGGAAGATGTAGATCCAACTACATGAGCAAGGGCAGAGGGAGATAGAGTTGCGTTGATTAGTGTGATTAGAGCTTGATCACGAGATACTCATTGAATAAAATCGTTACTGACCTCTGTTGTTATTGTCCCTGTAGATGATTGAACAAATTTTTCAGGCTTTGGAACCGTATCATCAATGTGGCCAAAAAGAGAGTGAGCCTTCAAGATGGAAGAGACTTGGAATTTCCACTGTACATAATTCGTTGAGTCCATGTGTAGAGGTACAAGATTACATATATTGGATAAAAGAAACAAAGGAGAGTTCATGGCAGAGGCACTGGTAGATGAAGAAGAACCTGTTGAGGTAGCCATTGAGAAGAGAATTCTGTAGATGAAAAAAAAAATTAACACTCTGATACCATGAGAGAATTGAAGAAGAATAGAGAATATTGAATGTATTCTTTTCTACTTGATTCATTACAATGATACAATTTTATACAAAAATGGATAAAATGTAGAAGGAAAGTGTACAACAAATATTTGCAATTAAGATAGGAATTAAGGCAAGGACCATGGAGAGATATGCTCTAATAGCTGGCAGTTTTTTACCGTTAGATGTGGAGAGAGAAGTATCTCGAATTTATATACAATGGTTATTAGGGAACATGGAAATTATTGAATTCACATCCAACGGTCATAATGAGACAGCCACATTGTGGCGGTCTCATTAAATAATTTGTCGGCGCTTGGCCACTAGGCTGGAAGCGGAATATTGAAAAAATTGTAAATAATTTGTTTAAAAACCGTAAGTCATTTATTTGACAGTCAAAACGTCGTTTGCCTCCGTTATTTTCTAGTGAATACGTCTCTTGAGAAGATGCAGAATGCAAACCAAAAAAAAAGGTCCTATTTTCTTAAATAGTTTCAAATTAACCTATATTTTGCCAAAAAAAAAAAAAAAAAAGAACAACCGTTGCCATGTATGTTTGATTTGTTGCCAAAAGTTTTTATCTTTTGGATGTAAGCTACGTTTGGCATGGTTTTCCAATTTGATAAAAAAAGCTAGCCATTAAAGTTTTCCACAAAAGAAGTAATGGTTTAGACTTTATAAAGGACTTTGTTTTTTAATATTGTTATTTTTGAAACTTATTATTTTAATATATTACTTTTCAAACTATTTATAAAAACATTATTTTTTTTGTTAGGTGAATTAAGTTCGTCTCTCGAAGAGACAAACTATGGCCAAGTAAGTTGCATGTCGTTTTTTCAAAAGACGACAAGCAGCCAAACAGCTACCGTGTATATAAGTCGTCTCTTCAAGAGACGATCTACATTAAAAACATGTCAATAGATAATATTCATTATATAACTATTGTTTTAATTACATTTTCTTCTCCTCAAATGTCTAGGCGCTTTTGTCAGTGAAAATGGTCACGCATGCAACTTAGCATTAGCATTTGGTAGGGTTTTGGTTCGAATCTGGCAGGGACATGCGGTTGGTTTAATTTTTTAATTTTTACTTTTTATATTTTCTCAAAAGCACCAACAGTTTTTCTCTTCATAAAATAAAATAAAGAATATAGAAAATAATTAAAATTTCTATTGAAAAATAAATATTTTCTTTTCTTTATAAAATAAAATAATTACAATTTCTTTAAGCAAAATGGAATTTAAATACTTTTTCTTCTCCTATAAAATAAAATTCCTTTTTTATGGGATTATAAAATAAAATTCTTCTCTTAAAACACTGAAATTTGAATATTTTTCTTCTTTTATTTTATAAGCAAGGGAAAATATTTAAATTTCATTTCTTAAATACATTAAAATTATTTTATTTTATAAGAAAGTGAAAATATTTATTTTTCAATATGTTTAAAGACATTGTAATTATTTCATTTTATAAGAGATGAAAAAATATTTAAAATTTAATTTTTTAAAGAAATTATAATTATTTTATTTTATTTATTTAAATTTTAACCTTTTAAAGAAAAGTAGAAAAAGAAAGAAGAAAAAAAAACTGTTGGTATTTTTTTAAGAAAATATAAAAAGTAAAAATAATAATAATAATAATAATAAACAACTTATGGCGTAAGATAAGATTTGAAGACATGACTTGCCGTAAGCTAAGATGAACACGCAACCACCTAAGTAAAAAAGGCCCGTGAATTTCTTGAAAGCAAATTTACTTAAAGCAATATTTATATAATAAATGTTTTTTTTTCAAATTACAACGTACAAATTCATGCATTTTTAATGTAGGTCATCTCTTTTGAAGACGACCTATACATGCAAATGCAGCTCAATTGATCATAGTTTATCTATTTAAGAATTGAACTTAGTCCACTTAATAAGAACTATAATATTTTTATAAATAGTTTGAAAATTAATATATTTTAATAATAAGTTTAAAAAACACCAATATTAAAAAAAAATGGTCTCTTTATAAACCCCTCTTTTTAGCCATAGACCACAGAGAGAAAAACCTACATGCATATAACCTCCACATTCTCGGCTAGAAAAACACCACAACCATATAGCCATACATATCCACACACACAACCACAGAGAGGGAGCAATTAGTAGAGAGAAAATAAATAGTGAGCTTTATACGGTGAGTAGCCAAAAACCTCTACAAAATAAAAAAAAATCCATAACACAAGGAAAACCATAGCATAGTTGGAGGTTGCATTTGGTATAGTTTTTGAACCAATAATCTGCACCTCAAACAACAAGTGGGTTTAGTAGTGTTCTTGATTCCAACCCTTAAACACTCTCTTCTTTCTCGAACAGTTCTGAAAAAAAGTATAGAATGAAGATATTAGAAGCTTGTTTTTGTTGTTGTTTCTTATTTCTTTTGTTATTTTTTGTGAACTCTTGCTCATCTTTATAAGCATATGCTCTAGATCTTTTGTTTTAAGGTTTGTTATTACCGTTTTTTTCCTTGTTATTAATCTTACTCACTCATCTACGTTTTTCACTCCTCTTTCTTCTTTCTTAGTTTTTGTAAAAAAAAAATTACTGAAAAAAAAATAAGAAAAAAAAAAGAACAAATGAATGTTCGTAGTAAAAAAAAGGGCGAAATCGAAAGAAGAGTGTAACATACATGAGAGAGAGAGTTTTTCTTCTGACAGAAGAGGGAGCTTAAGAAAAATGAGAAGCTGAAAAAGAGAGAAAAATTGAATTTTAGAGTAAAGCATATACGAGAAAGAGAGAAGAGTTAAAGCATAAAAAGGTTAACAAAAACAAAAAGAACACAACTTGGGTGCAGTTTGGACTGCACCCAAGTGTTGTGCAACCCACTTTACAACCATAAGAAAAAAAAATTTGGTTTTTTAAAACAAAAACTATGATTATAAAGTGGGTTGCACAACACTTGGGACAACCCAAATTGCATCCAAGTATTTTCCAAAAAAAAAAATGTCAAAGGTCGCTTAGTGCCACTAACATATGAAAATGGGCGGCAATATATTAAGTCTTTTTTTTCTTTTCTTTTCTTTATTAATTTTAGTTATTTTTCTTTTCTTTCTTTTATTTTTATTTAAATATTGTTGTTATTATTTTCTTCTTTTTTTATACATATATTTTCATTTCGGTATTTGAGTTACTCTACTTTATTTTCTTTTCTATATTTTTCTTTATTATTATACTTTTCTTGTTACTTCTCGTTAACATTTCCTTTATCTATTACTTTATTTAAACGTGCCATAACTTTGTTTGACTAATTTAAATATTCTTGCTTGTTTTCTTAATTTTTTTTTAACATGCATTGTATATATTCTTGCTTGTTTGTTTATGGGAAAAAATTATTTTGGACCCTAAACTTGACAGATTGTATCAACTTTAACTCTGAACTTTTAATTTCATCAATTTAAACCTCAAACTTAGCAGATTGTATCAATTTTAACCCTAAACTTTCAATTTCATCAATTTAAACTTCAAACTTGAATAAGTGTATCAATTTACACTATCAGTTAAGTTTTCGTTTCAATCCCCGTTAGAAAGGTTTTCACACATGTCCAAAGTCACGTGTTGCTCTATAACAGTTACATATTTGTTATTTAAAAAAAAAAAATTGCTGAAGAAAATTGGAGTAAACTCGCCATATTGTTTTTCAATTTCAGAGCATGAATTTTTTTTCACTTCTTATTTTCTCTGATTCTGCTACTTTTTTTCATTTCATTAATTGAGGGTTTTTCAATTTTAAGGCAAGATTCTACTCGATTCATCGACTTTTAGTAGAAACAAAGCTTATTTCACTACAAGAATTTTGGGATTTTCCGACGCAAAAAAGCGACGGCAAAAGTCCAAAAATCGTCGGCTAAACAATTCCCGACGCAAAAACCGCCGTCGGCAATTCGGTCGCCATAACACGGTCGGGGGAAATTTTGCCGACGGTTCTTTAGATTGCGTCGGCCATTTGCACGTGTCTCATTTCTTTCTCTTTGTTGAAATTACGTGTGAACAAGGGCGAGAAATATATTCCCTGTCCACGTCCTTGAAAAATAATTGGGAGATTTTTTTTCCCCCGTCCCTGGTCCCATCCCTATTCTCAACCAGGAATCCCATCCCATTCAAGTTGGTCCCCGCAAAGACCCTTACCATCCCTAGTTCTATTAGACACAAAATTCAAGTTTTTTCTCTAATAGATTCGTTATTTTTTTTTGTTTTTAAATGTCAAATAGATCAAAGACTTATTAGACACAAAAATGAAAGATTTGATTACAAATTAGTTTAGTCCCTGAATTTTCAAATTTGTGTCTATTTGGTCCCTAAACTTTAAAACATATTTAATAGGTCCATGAACTTTTAATTTTGTGTCAAATGGGTCCTTAACATATATGAAATTTTTAAAAATTAACAGATGTATTAGATATAAAATTGAATTTTATGTTTAATAGGATTCTAAACTTTCAATTTGTGTTCAGTAGATCTGTGAATTCTTAAAAATGTTGATTAGGTCAATGACTTATTAGACACAAAATTAAAAATTTCAAGACGTATTGGATAAAAAAATTGAAAGTTTAAGGACTCATATTTTAGACACAAAATTGAAAGTTTAGGGATGTATTAGATACTTTTTAAAGTTCAGGATGCAAATTTGAAAGTTTAGGGGCCGTTTGATAACTCTTTTATTTTCTGTTTTTGGTTTTTAGTTTTTAGTTTTTTAAAATTAGGATTGTTTAGGCCCCGTTTAATAATCATTTGGTTTTTTGTTGTTGAAAATTAAGCTTGTTTTCTCTCAATTTCTTTACAATGATTTTCATCTCCTTTAAGACAACATTTGAATTCTTAGCCAAATTCTAAAAACAAAAATAAGTTTTTGAAAACTATTTTTTTTTTTTGTTTTCAAAACATGGCTTGATTTTTGAAAACATAGGTAAAAAGTAGATAATAAAACATGTAAATCCACAAGTGAGAGTAGTATTTATAAGTTTAATTTTAAAAAACTAAATAGTTATCAAACGGGATCTTAATAACCAATTTAGTTTTTAGTTTTTTAGATTTCAAAAACGTTTTTTGAATCATAAATGAAAAAGTGATAACGGAAAAACAAAGGTGTTTAAAAACCGTTTTTGGTTTTCGAAAACCCAACCACCACTTACTCTATACACTGATAAGCCCACTCTCCAGGTAAAAGTCCAGCATTTTATTGTGCAAAAAAATAAAAGTCCAGCATTTTCATTTTTCTTTTGTTTTTTGGTTTTGATTTACTTTTGTTTTCCTTTTTTTTTTCAAAGTTAAAATTCTTATTTTCTTATTGTTCTCTTTTTTTTTTTTTTTTTTTTTGGAATAAAGTGCAACTCTTTTGAGTTATCTTTCTCAAAATTGTTTGGGTTAATTAAAGAGATTTTTTTTTACCATTTAAAGAAAATCAAGATATTTTTCTAAACTCACTAGTCTCTTTTGGGTATTTTGAATTATATTATATTATATATAGACCTAGCTATTAGACACTCTTTAAAGTTCAAGAACTCATTAAACCCCAAAGTTCAATGACTAGACTTGTAATTTAACCAAATAAATAACAACCCCTAGATCTCAATACAAATTTGACTAAACATGTAATTTAACCCAGTAAATAACAACCATTAGATCTCAAGACAATCAACAAATTTTCAATATGACTAACCACGATATAGTTTACACAGTTTTATACCATATGACTAAACTTGTAATTTAAGCAAACAAATAGCAACCTGAACATAGTTCAATTGGTTAAGACACATCATTAACTAAGACATCAAAAAAAAAAAAACACACACACACACGCATAAATAACAACCCTCAAATCATACGATCAACTAGAGCACAATATAGCTGACAATTTTATTAGAAATTATTTGATGAACAGATTTTTCACCTTGGATGTGTAAGAAAAAAATTGTAAAAGTATTTCACTTTTGTATCCGTTATTAGAGAACAAACATATTTTTGGATCTATGACATCCAAACGACTATTAAGAAACAGCTATATTGGGGCGGTCTCGTTGAATAATTTGTCAAGTTTAACACCACGTGTAAAAGCAAAAGAAAATGCATTTTGACCAATAAATGGCATCCATAAGTTAAGACGCACTAAATAATACTTTTTCAACAAAACAAAACGACCTCACCTCTTCCTTCTCAAAATGGAGGTTGCCCTAAACTTTCTCCACAGTTCCCACCAAAACCAACCGCCATCCATTTATAGCAAATAAAAACACCAATCCCTACCCATATATAAACCCCTCCTCACATTCTTCCTTTTCACTAATTTACTCTTCGTCTCACCCTGCATTTTTGCAGGGTAGAGGCAGCCCCAATAACAAACAAAACAAAAAAAACAAAAACCTCCCAATAATTCTTCTTTTTTCTTCTTCCTTCCTCGCTAATGGCGGAGCACATCATTTTTGTAGAATCTTCAACTACTACAGACGAGAATAAGAACAAGCTGGTCGTCCTCGACTGTAACAATAATAATAATGATCATGGCGGCGTCGTCCCTAAGAAGACGAAGAAGAAGAGCGTTAACATTCTCAAAGTGGCTTTGATGCTCCTCCGCCGTCGCTCCAGAAAGTCCAATGCTGCCGCCGTTGATGTCGCCTCCAAGGGTATGTGGAAGCGCCTTGTTGGCTCCATGCGCCCTTTGCATTTGCAGAGCAACCAGTCGCCTGAGCAAGAAGGTGTTGTTGTTCCTCCGCCATCGTTGCCCTCGACCGAGCCTGCAGCGGGGTTGCGTGCCTCCCCGTCCGTGGATAACTTTGAGGATGTTATGTCGTCTCCATTTTCTCCCAATCATGTTCATAAATCGTCCTCTTCTTCTGTTGATGGAATGAGCAGGTATCTATGACTATTTTTGTTTTGGAATTTATACTTGCTCTCTTAGGGTTAGCTTTCTTTTTGGTATGTTTTGCACCTTAATATCTTGAAAATATATTGAATTCTGACTGGACTTTCATTAAAAAAAATAAAAAGTTTTAAAAATATTTTTTTATATATAGTTTTGTTTGTTTTTTAAAAAATAGATGAAAAACAAAAGAACGCAAGGTAAAAGTAATTTGCAACAAAATGGTTGGCAATCGAAGGTTGACATGGAATTTTTTGTTTTCAAATTCATTGAATCATCGTGAATATTCATTTGACATGTTTGTTTTTGAAAATTTAGTTTTTATTATATGATCCAAAAGGTAGAAATTCAACTTTAAAAAATGTTAGAAATTCTTAAAACAAGATTTAACAAATTTTCAATGTATCTAAATTTTAAATTTTGAAATGCAAAATTACACTAATAAATTAGAACTTTGATAAATATATATTATTTGATGTTATTACAAATTCATTTAATTTCTATTGAAATTGAGATCCAACCATTTGGACGGCTTGACTATTTGAGTTATGTTTATGTCACTTAAGATATGTGTAACATAACATATTATAAATTATATAATATTGTATAATTATTATTATACAAATTTTATATACATTTTAAACAACCTTCTAAACATAGCCAATTTCTAAATTTGCTAATAAACAAATTAAAAACATTAAAAATAACTCTTTTTCTTTTAAATATCTTATTTTTAAATTTATGTTTTTAGATAACTAACCATCTTTCGTATATATTCTTAACACAAATATGGACTTGAAATTAGGACAAAGACTCATCAATTTATTATCAATCCTAATTAATTAGAGAAAAAAATGAAATTACAAAGCTCTATTAAGAAAACCTCTATCAACGTCAATCCCCAATTTTAAGTTAAAAAGATATAATAATTTAATCTTCAATTCATATTCTTAACTCAGGTACGCATCCGCCATCAACCTCCAGGAGCTAGACCAAAATGACGACGATGTCGAAGACGAGAACGACGGCGAGGCCGAGGCGAACATGAATGGGGGCGACGAGATGATCGATGCCAAAGCAGAGATGTTCATAGCTCAATTCTACGCACAAATGAGGCTTCAACGTTCCGACTCCGATATCCGTTACCACGAGATGATTAAGAGATCAATTGGCTAAACGGCCGGCCGGCGACATGGAAAAATTCTACCGGAGATTTTAAAGTTTCTGAAAAATATTTCATATTTGTGAATGATATTGTTATTAATAGGGTAGAATTTTCCAGAATGGATTGGTGGGCAAAAAGGGAAAATTAGTGAAGTGAGAAGAATTATAATGTTTGGTGTTTGAGCATTTTTAGTTCATTAATTTTAGATGTTTGAGCATATGCGCATATATTTGGGTTTTTTTATTTGTATTCATTTGATTTATTCATAACCAATTGAAAAAGAAAAGAACTATAATGTTTGGTGTTTGAGCATTTTTAGTTCATTAAAATATACTGTTTTTTAAACTTATTATATTAATATTGTAGTTTTAATTCCAAGAGATGACTTATACACGCGACAACATATATGTCGTCATGTATTAAATGAATTAAGTTAATTCGTGTCGTTGAATACATGACATCTCTTCAAGAGACGGCATTTACACAAATTAGATGCATATACAACCTTGGTGCAGTGGTTGCCACTCTACCCATGACTTACAATTAATTAAGTGCTTACCATGGTTCAAACTCAAGCATTGATGGATTTATGAATAGAGTGCAACTACTGTAAATGGTGTAGATGTTTGTCTTATTTAGTATTAATAAATTTTGTAATTAAGTGACTGAATTCATGTTAGATTTTTTTTTATTAATTAACATGTAGAGGTGGAGATTTGAATCTTAGACATTTTGGTCAACTATAAAATCTTAACCAACTGAGTTAAGATTAGATCTAAAAAAATATATCGTTTTTGCTTTACTTAGATTAAAATGTATTTTTGGATCTATTCAAATGGCTGGCTTGCAAATTTATTTAACATTAATGAGTGCACATATATAATATTGTAAATAATCATAGCATAATTTTTTTAAATACAAATAATTGTTGGATTGATCCATTCAACTAATACAAATTATAGGAGAACTATGAATTAAATTAACCCATAAAAATTTAATTTGTTTGAGTGTTTTTTTTAGTTTAATAATATTTGAAATGAGAGATTCGAACTTTTAATCTCTTGGCCGATGGTCATTGAGCTATGCTCACTTTAACAATTTGGTTCGATGTTGATTAAGTGGAAAATACACATTTAAGATTATTATTATTATTATTATTATTATTTATTTTTTAGTGTAACAAAATGTTATTTATTTTTTAGTGTAACAAAATGTGGAGTGAAAATTTAAATCTTTAACTTCAAGAGAAAAAGAGATGTTTTAATCGATAAGTTAATGGCTTAACATTATTTAATTTGTTAATCTTATGTCATTTAATTTAATTGGTAGATACTTGTTACCAGATTCAAGTCAGAAAATTTTGTTTTTAGAAAAAGGAAACTGTTATTTAAAACAATAATAAATAATTTCTAAATATATCAATGATATGTACATTCTTTCAAAAAAAAATTAGTGCAGAAAAGTGATTTTTTAAATGTAATATATTTAAATAATTTAAAATGCCTTCAAATTTCAGAAACACTTTTTTTTTTTAAATAGAACTTAATATTATTTATTTCATACATTCTTATAAGAAAAATTTATTCACAAATACTAACCATAAAGCATTTCAAATACACTCTTAAAAGTCTTTTTGAATCAAAGCACACAATTTAAAAAGTGATTATTCCCTAAACTCCCCCAAATTGTATTTCATAATCAAATACATAAACTATCAAAATGAATTCAAAGTTAAGAAACTACCAAAATAAATATAAAAATAATTACAATCCAACGATGATCTATATCCTTCAAATAAAATAAAGAATTTTTCTTTTTAAAATAAATTGATTTTTTTATTTGTTTCATAAGAACAAAATAATAATATTTAATTGAAATCAATTGATGTTCATTGTTCAATAAGACCAATACATTCTCCATTAAATGAAAAGTTCCACATCAAAATCAAAACAAAGAGTGAGAGAGAAACAAGCCCTAAAAAATTGAATTAATGGCTAAATTTTCGTTTGATAATCATTTAATTTTTTGTTTGTGAAAATTAAGCTTATAAATACTACTTTTACTTGTGAGATTCTTTGTTTTGTTATCTACTATCCATGTAGCGAAGTTTGGAAAACTAAAAAAAAAAAAATTTAAAAACTTATTTTTGTTTTTGGAATTTGATTAAAAAATTAAATGTATCTTTAAGAAATGTGAAAACAATGATAAAAAAAAATTATAGGAAACTAATCATAAATTTCAAAAATCAAATAGTTATCAAACATGACTTAAAATACACAGATAAAAGTACTCTCACGTCAAAATTCCTAAAAAATATATCTAATAATCTCAATCTAATCAATAAATATACTACAACATACATACACATCCTAAAACAAAATTTAAATTCTATTTTGGTCCTATACTTTTAAAACATACATTTTTAGTCTTTGTGCTTTCTAATATTATATGTTTTGATCCTACCGGTAAAATTTGAATACAATAAAGTCCCTTTCAAAAGGTTTATTAATTGTATGGTAGTGTCGTAATGAAATTGTGGTAAATATAATAAAGAAAAAAAAAGGAGGCAAACACCAAATCAGATGTTTTTTTTAAATTACAAAGATCAAAATCAACAAAAAAAAAAAAAAAAAAACTAAAAATACATCGATCAAAATATACATTTTAAAAATACAAAAGATCAAAATAGAATTTAAATTTTAAAAAAAAAGGGAGGGAAAAAAAGAGGGAGGAAATCAGAACCGTTGATTATTTGTGATCAATATCCATGGACAATCCGAGAGCACTTATTCTTAATCCACCGCAGCCCCTTCCGCAGCGAATCCTTCACCTTCCCTTCAACCGTATAAACTTTATACTTGGCGATCCTCTTCCTCCGCTTCGCTTCCGGGTCGCCGAACCCCCAGGGCTTCGCCGCAGCCGCAACCGACCCGACCCGGTTCTCACTCGTAGCCAGATTCGGCGACCCGTAGATCTGACCGCCGCCTCCACCGTAGCGTTTGCCGCTGACGATCTCGATCCTCCGGCCGCCGCCGTGGGCCAATTCGAAAGCGGCCATTGAAATTGGGGAGTGGGAGAGGGAGGCGGAAGGAAGAGCGAAGAGAGAATTTTATATGCACATGGCGGAGCGGAGAGGGGTAAAATTGGAAAAGGGGGGAAAAAGGAATATTCAAATGGTGGTCTCTGAACTCGGGCGTACTGGTACTGATAATTTTTATTTTAGTTAAAATATCATTTTGATCTATTTGAATTTTATTTTATTTTAGATTTCAAATGGCTAAATTTAATTACTTTACCTCAATAAATCTTAAAATTAGTCCTTCAATAATAATAATAATAATTTAAATACAAAAATAAATACAAATGTGAATATATTTCTAAAATTTATAGAAAGAATATTAATAGATATCTTGCCAAAATTTAACTAGAGAAAAATCTTACATGACCTTCATGTGCTTCAACAATAAATTTATAATTCAAGAAAAAAAGGTAACCTACAAAAAAGAAAAAAACTAGGCACCAGTGTTTAACTCTATTTCTTTGAGTCATAATGTCGTATTTATAGCATCCTTTGACTTAAGTTTTCCATATTCTTTTTTTGATAAGGATTCAAATGATTTTTTCCTTCTACCTAGGTTTGAAAAGGTTAATCTACTTGTTTCTCCTTTAGGCTCTTATCATTGTGATTTTTCTAACTCGTACTCGTGATCTAATTTTACCCATAATAATAGGTATTGTTTTTTTTTATAAAAAAGTTAATAATATATTAAGAAAATGGACTAATTTTAACCTTTATTAGAAATACTAAGACTAAATTTGACATTTAAAATATAAAGATTAAAATGAAACAAAACTAAAAAATATAGGAATTAAAATAATATTTTAATTTTTTTTTTTAATGGAGATGAGCTGGAAACTTTACAACATTTGGTTTTCCCGATCTACTTGTCGTACGGAACTCTCTGTCTTTGGTCTTTTCTTTTTTAAAATTTTGATTTATCATTATTTTATTTTAAATTTCATTATTTTATGGTTTTTTCTGTTCGCGTTTTGGTTTTAAGTTAAGACAGAGTGGGAAACTGGTTAACGGAGAAGAAGGCGGGATCCGGCGGAGCGGGGCACTGTGGGGAAAAAGGTGTGTACTATTTATTAGAAAAATGTTTATGGATTTCGTTTTTGTTCTAGAAAGTCGAAGCAAGCGGAAATTTAGGTTAGATTTAAATCTTGTTTTCTTTAATCAACTTTTTTTTTTTTTGGATTTTGTTTTTTTATTTGTTAATCAACTTCCGATGCAATGTATTAAATTTTCGTCACATGTCGATATTTCCATCAAAAATTTCAGATGTCCATGAATTTGACATCAACATGAGAGATGAAACGACATTTTCATTATACTTCAAAAAATCGATAAGATAGCAACAACAGTAACTAATGTGAGTATAATATTAATAATAATCATTATAACTTATTTAAAATGTGTAAAATGTATATTTATTAATTAAAATTTTTTGTTTTAAATATTTTTCCAATAATATCCATTGTAAACATCTACATTTTATCAATATTTCTATCAACATTTCCATACAATTGAGACCTCGACATTTCAGTCAATATCGATATTTTAAACTTTGTTTGATTAAATTCTCTTTTGAGTGTTTTTTTTTAAATATAATTATAGACTTTAAATATTATGTGTTTTTGTTAGCTAAATAGAGATGGGAATGGAGAATATTCCTCACCTCGTTCTCCATCTTCTCCCCAAATGCTTTTATATATACTAATTGGTTTATAACGATTCAATAAGCAAATTCTCATAGTGCCAAAATTCAATTAAATTAGACGTGAAATCCAGAAATATTTCTTTTGCGTTTGTAGTTATATTTTTGTTTGAATCTTTTTTTTTTTTTTTTAATTTTAAGGAATTGGTTAGTTATCCTGTAACAAGTAACAGTAGTACATAGAATTCGATGAACGAAGGAGAACAACGAATAAAATAATAATCAATATATGTAATGCACACATTATTGTTGTTATATTAGACTCAAAAGGATCGTTCTTCACTTAATTAGAAGAATGATTTTGATATGGAAAGAAAAAATATAGAACCTAGTTTTGAGTGATCTACTCGTGCGATACGATCTTTTTCTTTTTCATTCAAGATTTTATGGGAATAAACCCACTACTGAAAATTTAATTAGTTGGAATAAAATTTTAAAAAAAAGAGCAATATATATATATATATATATGAGGGGGTTAAATTACAAGTTTAGTTCATAAATTTTGAAGTTTGTGTCTAAAAGATCCCTAAACTTAAAAAGTATCTAATAGGTCTCTACACTTTCAAGTTTGTAGCTAATAAGTCTCTAAACTTAAAAATGTCTAATAAATTCATGAACTTTCAACTTTGTGTCTAATAAGTCTATGACATATTCAAAATTTTAAAAAATTAATTAGTCTATTAGATTAAAATTGAATTTTTTGTCTAATAGGAACCTAAACTTTCAATTTTGTGTCTAGTATGTCTGTAAATTTTAAAAAACGTCTAATAGACCAAGAACCTTTAGGACACAAAATTGAAACTTGATAGACCTATTGGACATAAAATAGAAAGTTTAAAGACCTATTAGACAATTTTTAAAGTTTAAAGACCTAATAGACACTAACCTAAAAGTTTATGGACTTATTAGACATTTTTTAAAGTTCGAGAGCTAAATAAACACAAACTTAAAAGTTCAAAGACTAAATTTGTAATTTAACCTATATATATTTGAACCATTTGACATTATGTTGTAATATTCAAATTTAAAGTATTTTTGTTTGATAACTTGGATATTTGATATCTTTCAACTTTGAACCAAATGGTATGGTTAAACATTTGAACTATATTTTTGGATTATTATCTTAATTTGGTATGCATATGAAATATTATTTTGTTTTTATTAGAAGTTTCAAGAATTTTTTTTTTCTTTAAATGAGGATTTCCAATTGAAAATTAACCATTTAAAAGAAGAGTTTCTAAGAGAATTCATTTATTTAATTGAGACTAAAAAAATCAAGAATCTTCGTCCTGATCCCACAAAATTGAACAAGGATTTTGCAGGGATGAGGAATTAAAACAGGACTAGGGAAGCCATTTTGGTTCCCGATCCACCTGTTGAACATCTCTAATTAGATATGCAATTTCTTTTATTTTCACATATTGGTTTCAATATTATTTTGTTCCATGTAGTTTCAGCTCTCGATCATTTTGGTCTTTGTACTTCTAAAATGTCTATTTTTATCATGTACTTTCATTTTTTGTCCATTTTAATTCATAAACTTTCAAAAGGTTCATTTGAGTCTTTGTAATTTTAAAAAGTAACCATTTTGGTCCTTCATTTTCTTTTTTATTTCAATTTTTTGGATCATAATTTCAACATGACACTATAGTTAATAAATTTCTTGAAATATAGTCATAACTTTGTATTAAAGAGTATTCATTGTGTATGAAATTTATGTTAAAATTTTACAAACTAGGATCAAAATGGTCATTTTTTAACAGTATAAAAACCAACATAGTCATTTTGAAAGTATAGGGACTAAAATGAATTGAAATTGAGAGTATAAATATCAAAATGAACATTTTAAAATACATGGACCAAAATGAATAAAAATTAAGAGTATGGAGACTAAAATAATATTTAAATCTAATATATTGCACAAATTAGGACCAAAGCATTGATTCCTTTCTCATTTAATCCCCCATCTTCCTCTTGTTTTCTCCCGATCATTCCTATTGTTGTAGAATTGGTCGTGAGAAAGTTGTTTTTTTTAAAGACTAGTTTGGTCCTTATTAAATCACCAATCAACACACCCCCTTACTTGTGGGCTTGAAAATTTGTAGAAATACCCAACAAGTAGAAATCAATATTAATTGGGAGAGGAATTGACATTACTAGAGTTTGAACACAGGACCTCCTACTATGATATCATATTAAATCACCAATAAACCCAAAAGCATAAGTTGATAGGTTATGATAAATTTAATTATATTAACACTCCAACAATCCTTAAATTTTCAAAAATAGTTTAAAAATTTTAAGAAATATATATATTTTTTAAAGTTCAACAACATTTGGAGTGGGGGATTTGAACTTCTGACTTCCTGATTGAGGATATATAACACTGGTAAGCTATGCTCACTTTGGCTTAAAAAATAGATTTAAAAATTTTCAGAGTGTCTACATACATACATACATATTATTGCTAACATGACATCAAGGATTTTTTTAAAAATATATACTTTCATTGTCGTGTATCCTTCTCTCCTTCACTCCTCTCTCCTCTCTCGTTACACTAAGGGAAGAGGCTAATTTTAACAATCTTGTAAATTCAAAGGTTTAATTGAGCAAAAAAAATCATGTCAATTTCTTGCCCATAAATGTTTGGAGTACAAATTTTAGAATTTTGTATCTTAACGATTTAATTTTTACTATTAAAAATTGAAAGATGCAATCTTTACAATATTACAAATTTACGAGTTCAAAGATGCAGAGAGCTTGTTTGGATTGACTTTCTAAATGTTTAAAAACACTTTTTTTTGCACTTAAAAACACTTTTTTAAGCAATCCAAACAGGTAAGCAATCTTTACAACCTTACCAAGTTTAAGAATTCAATTTTACAATTAAAAGTTAATGAGTGCAGTTATAATAACTACAATACTTTGATTGGGGATAAAAAAAAAGGGAAAAAAAATCAATTTATACCGCTAATCTTTGAATATTTCAATAATCTTACATTTAAAGAAACAATGGTAGATTGATACAATAGAAACCTCCGGTAAAATGTCTACCCCTTTTCTCGAAAAAAAAGTGGGAGAAGTTTATGTCTCAACAAATCACACGTAGAGATATTGATAACACACATAGAGTTAATGGTATTTCATAACTAATTGATTGAGCAGCAGCACGTAGACCACCTATAAAGGAATATTTATTATTGGATCCATATCCTGACATAAGAAGTCCGATGGGAGCAACACTTGAAATGACAATCCATAAAAAAACACTGATATGGAGATCGGCTAAAACAGGGTGATAACCAATAGGAATTACTAAATAGCATGTGAGTTTTTTTTAAAATTTTAATTCAATAATTGTAGAAGTGGAGGATCAAATCATTCGACATTGGAGATGGTACTTGGTGCTTTATTCGCTGAGTTATGTTCGGATGACTACACAAGTGAGAATTATGCTATGTATTAATGATTTTTAAGTAGAACTAAGTCTAAATTGATTCAGTTATAAAAGGATAAGGTTTTAATTATTACACTTATTAATTTAGAGTTTCAAGTGACGAATTCAAAAAAATTAGGGGTATAATTTGATATTTTCACCCCAAAAAAATTACTGTATTTAGCCGCGGGAAATTGCTTTACGGAGAAAAAGGCTGGCTTCAGCGGAGGTAGGCGCTGTAGGAAGAAAACGTATGTATTATTTATTAGAAAAAATATTTGTAGATATCATTCTTGTTGTAGAAACTAGAAATTCGAAGAAAGTGGCAATCTACAATTATCTTAAAATTTTGCTTTTATTTTATTTTATCTCTTAAATCTTTTAATAGAAAATATATTTTAACCTGTGAACTTTAAAAATATTTATTTTTGAAATTATTTAAAATTTTATTACTACTCTGGCCTTCAATTATTTGATAGATGGATAACTTAAGTTTTAATATTTGTACTAGTATGCCAATTTGAGCATAGTTTAAAAAATACAACATCTATTATAAATTCTAAGGTCGATGGTTCGACTCCCACCCTCGCAATTATTGAACTAAAAAAGTTATATTTATACTCATATGTTAATGTGGACTTTGGACATGTACTGAAACTAAAAAATAGGAGAATTTTTTTTAGAACTACAAAAGGATGGACAATTCTCTCTCTCTCTATATATTTTTTAATTGTAAGCCATGTCAACAATGTTTAAGAATAATGCATAGTACACAGTAGATATTATGGGAGCACTAAAGTTTTTTTTTTTTTTTTAATGTATAATAGAAGCCACATAAGGTGGAGTAATAATGGATGAGAGGTGGGATACTTAAAACCAAATGGACTCTTATTGGCTTGCTTTTTCATTATTTATTACACAAATTATGTCCCGGCAAATCTTGAGCCTCTTATCTTACAATCATCCTACCTCTTCCCTTGTTTTCCATTTTTACTTGCATTGTAGAATCAACTCTCATTAATGGTAATGGAAGCCCTTTTTCTTTTTTTAAGCTACAATTTGAGTCATATTTAAAAGTTAATACTTATTTCGACTTAGCCTATATAGCTTAAATATATGGCCACATGAGTATGCTAGCTAATACACATTTTTAAAGTCAATATCATCTATCTATTAAATAATGGGTGACAAAATAAGATGGACCAAAACAATTATTTTTGGAAAGTTCAAAGATTAAAATAAACATTTTGAAATTTGAAAAACCAAAATAAACTAAGGGGGTATTTGGCCCACCGTTTCGAAATCATAACCCTTGGATTCGGAACCTTGAGGGGTTTGTTCTAGAGGGGTTTGAAAGCCTCAGAATCAGAAAACAGTGTTTGAGGTGCGGTGTTCTGAAGCCTGGTAATCAGAAAGCAGTGTTTGGCGTGCAATGTTTGAAAGCCTAGGAATCAGAAAGCTGTGTTCATAGTGCAGTGTTCTAAACCTGAGGTTGTGCAATTTTTGTTTTTCTTTTTTTTCCTTTGCTACTTTGTTCTCTTATTTTTCCTTTCCTTATTTTCTAGTGGATATTTTGTTAGTTGTAGAACCCATTGTGTAAGTTGGGTCATTTTTTAAGGACTTTTGAATGGACCTTTCAATTAGTATAAAAATGAGAAAAGGAAAATTGATTTGATTTGAGTCCTTCGTTGTTGGCAGCTTCGAGCATTGTACAATAAAATTTTTTACCTTTCATTATGATTCATTGATTTTTTCGGATTTGGGAATCAAAGTGATAATTCTTCTAAATCAATATGATGGTTTTGTTATAATTTGTGAGATTACAAAATTATAGCAATGGAATTGGAGCTATGGGTTTTTGCTCATCGTTTGGGTTTGATTTAGAAAGCATCAGGACCTCAAAAACAAATCGTTGTTTCATCTTAGGTGATTACTGCTTCCTCAAGCGAATTGGAGGTTTCGAGCCAAATTCTTCCAAATCCATATGTATTTCCAATATTATGTATGGTTTTTTTTAAAATAATTTTTTATATTATTCACGACAAATCTGTTTATTAATCTATTCTTCTTAATTTATTCTTAATATCTTCAATTGACTTTCTTATCTTTGATCTGGTGTTTGCTTTAACTTTGTGTTTATGTATTATAAGTTTCTATGAATTCATTTAGAACTTTGTTGGGTGGAATTTCGTATTTAAATAATTTGTTATTTACGAAATTTAAGAACATATATCATATTATCCTTCAATTAGATAGAATTTTAATTGCAATATTTTTTTTCTAATTTTTGTTGGCATTTATTGTTTTAAAGTATTTGAAAGAATTTGATTTGCTTTGATAATTTGAATTTTTAATTATTATGTAATTTTGATTTTTTGCGACCAACGATTTCTTGATTTAAGGATTTGTGAAGAATCGATTTGTTTTTATTTGAATTTTAGATTGAATGTAATTATAGGATAATTTTAGTATCTAAGATACAAATTTTGTTAAGGGGTATTTGTGTCATTTAAAAATTCAAAAAAATCGTTTGGCCATTTTTTCAAAAAAAATATTCTATGATCTTTTTTCGAAATGGGCATTTAAATATGGCCATTTTTCCATTACCCTATGAGAAAATGGAGCAAAACCGCGTGTTGGAAGGGAAAACCATCGGGTTGCCCTATTCAAAACCACCGGGTTGTACTGTTCAAAACCATCGAGTTGTGTTTAAAAAGCCATAGGTTTTGAACACAGTGGCCCAAACATCATATCGTTTTGAGTTTGGATTCCAAAACCAACCAAACCCAATTTGATGGGCCAAACACCCCCTAAAGGTTTATAGATCAAAATTGGTATTTAATAGGTTTTCAAAGTTTGAATTTATAAACTACTTTTTTTTTTTTTTTTTAAAAGGTTGTGTTAACATGAGATTTTCAGAGAAATTTAATATGTGACAATCAACTTGATTTTATTGACTTTATGTGAGTGTTTCAATCTTTAAGGTATTATCTTCTTATTCTTTCTTGCCAACATGAGCATAGCTCAACTAACATAACGTATGTACTCTCGACCAAAAGGTCAGAAGTTCGAATCTCTCACCTCACATATTGTCAAAATAAATAAATAAATAAAATCTTCTGATGCTTTCTCTCAAATGTAGACCTTAATTTGAGGGCTGACAAGCTTGTTTCGAATCAAGAAAAATTTAATCTTCAACTTTTAGCTTGTGAAGAGACAATAGATTTCTTGAACTCTTCATATCTTTGAATTCTTCAAGTCTTCAAAAAAAATTCTAAAACTTTAGAGAATCTTCAATCTCTTGGGAGTTTGCCTTTGGAGTTTGAATCTTCTAAATTTTCACAATGCTCAAGATGAAGGGCAACTTCCTCAGGGCTTTATGTGGGCTTGGTTGGTGAATTGATGTTGATATAAAAAGATGCAACGCGTGAGTACTGTTAACACCTAACTCATCGATGTAAGTGCACACTAATGCGCTAACAAGTAATACCTGGTTTGAAGGGAATAATCTAATTAAACCCAAGTGGAAGCATAGGAATCGATTTGAGTTTATTTAGAATTAAATAATAATATTTCGTTTAAGCATAACATACCTTGAAAATATGGAGATTATTATGGGGGATCTTTATCTCTTCCACAAAGTCTTCCTGACTATGACTCGAACACATGACCAAGGCTTGTGGGAGCCTCTTGAAAGAAAATCCACAAGGGATTAAAGAGCAAGATGTCTAGAGAGAATTATCTAATTCTCTCTATTAAGGAGATGTGTGTTGTGTCTAATAGCTCAACCCAAGGGTCCTATTTATAGAGACCAAGGGTAAATCTTTGCCATAATTAAAATATTATATTTTAAAATCTAATATATTAAAATATATCTTATACTTATTTGAATCTCATTCAAATCTCCTACGATATTTATTTATTTGAATCTTATTCAAATTTTATAAATATATTTTATTTAATGTATCAAATATACATTAATTATTTTAATATTTAATGTATCAAATACAATAAATATATTTTCCTCTTTTATATTTAATATATCTAATATATTAAATATTAATTTGAACACTTCAAATTAAATATTAAATTTGACAATTTCAAATTTTAATATTTAATGTTTCAAATACAATAAATATATTTTCCTCTTTTATATTTAATATATCTAATATATTAAATATTAATTTGAACACTTCAAATAAATATTAATTTGAACATTTCAAAATTTTCTTTCAACTAAATTGATATTTTAGTGTTACTATGAGCTAGCAAGAGGACCTTATGGACCTACATATTATAAGCTCCAATGATATAAAATTAATTAATTAAACTCTTTAATTAATTAATTTTCATTCATTAACTATAGGTCACTCCACTGTACACCTAGAGTTGCACTCTTATGAACTATAGGATAAATTGTGTCCATAGATATAATCATTACATGCAAGTCGATCCTTAATGAGTTTTTTGTAATTACAGTTGGGTCAAAAGTTCGTTTTACTCCTATAATTACATCTTGCACCTTAAGTACCACTGATCCTCTAATGAGCAATCTATTTATAATCTAATTATAAACTAAGTCCCTCTCAGGGCAATATGAGGGTGGGGCCCCATCGTTCAAGTCCCAAAATCAGCACTTAAGGGAACTACTCATCTACTTACCTTATATGGGAAGAAGTATTATGTTCTTAGCTCCCTATTTGGTCAAGTCCTCAAAATGGTAGGCATATTGAATCGGCTATAAAAGTCACTCTCACCCATGCAAATCAAAGGACAAACCCTCACAGGAAGAAGTTCGTAACTCACTCAGAATTAAGATCGAGTCGCATATAATAATTCTGATGAAATATTAATCTTCTCAATTAACGGATTTATAAAGAGAGATTAAATATTTCGTAGTCCAGTCTTATACAAACTCATTATATAAGATACCCACACTCACATGTCTCCACATGAATGATTTGGATCAAATCATTTGTAACTATTATAAAGTGGGTCGTATCAATAGTGTTACCAGGATAAGGCACCCAACATTATCCATATACTATGACCCTTTAGGTTATTTCTTAAGCATGATCCTCTCGTATGTCAACCACATATTGTTCAAGATTACACTAATAACCTTGAATTTTTCATATAATGGATAATATTATATTGCAAATAAAATAATCAAAATAATTATTAATTATTAAATAAATCATTAATTACGAGGCTTTATGGCATAAATCCCAACATGGTTCTTATTCAAGGGTCGAGATCCACAGGGAAGGTGTACTACCCTTTTGATGCAATGATTGATTTTCTTTTTACTACAAAGCGTACTTAGCAAATTTCGTGCAGTACCCGAAGTATTATGAGATGTTGGTTTTAGTGCAAAATAAACACAATAACGACATAATAACTGACTGGTAACAACATTAATAAACAAAAATTGCAATGGATAAACATAACTCAAGACTTAGCCCTGCGCCTTATGTCAACCTGCTCAATTATGTAAAATGCTAATGTTGCAGTAGTTCTTACTCAACCTAGACTTGGGGATCTATGACCACCTCCCTCCCAGTATCGCGTTCACATGCAATAGAGCTTAGATTCCTCTATGAAACTATTGCCTAATAACTATCGCCCCATTCTACCGCCTACAAGAGATTGAAATATCCCTAAATCAATCTAGAAACTACGTGTTACCCCTGCAACTCTCAAGTTCTCTCCACAAGTTTTGACCCTCCCAGTGTCTAAACTTGCTACTGCTCGAACTCGGTTGGCCAAACGAAATTCAAGTAATTTCAATAAACACACTTGAAAAGAAGGTTGGATTTAAACTTCTACTTTACTAACATTAAAACATTGTTAAGGCAAGGTCAAGAAAAGGGCCTTCAGGCCAAGTCTTGATGAGAAGATTAGCTCCTACGAATCATAATGAAAGCCATAATTACAATAACCAGACAGTAGTTTAAAACAATTCCACACAAAAAATACAGAGAAGAAAGCAATGGCACAATAATTGTTGATTTCTGCCACGTCACTCTTAGAGGGCCGTCACTTCCCCTTCTTTGAGCTCCAACGGTGGCTATGGCGTTCTTCCCGATTAGGATCCTTTTGCCAGTCCTCTTTTTTTTTTTTTCTTCTTGTTTTTCTCGATCTTCCTTACCCTTTTTCCTTCATACACCCCTCCCTTGATGAATAAGCAGGTATCCTTATATATGCCCAAGTCATGGGAGAGAATATTTCTTCATGCGCCCATTTTCCTTCTTTGCACGGTATGGCTTACGCGCCAGTGGTCCCCATCTCTACCAATTTTTACTTTTCTGTTGGCCTTGCTCCTGCACATAGTACAATTTCTACTCCACCACTCGTCCTTTCTAACATAGGATGCGCACAAACCTTTTTGGTCTCCTCTAAGTACCGACGCCTCGCTGCTTAGTTACATCATCATGCTGCAGTGCCTCATCGCCTTCCCTGTAAGGAACAATAACTAATAAGATGCGATCGCAAGAACAGGGCAATTCTATACAACTTCACTAAACGATATGTTGCAAATACCAATTTTTAGTCTGATGCGCTACATTACCCTTAAATGCCTTATTATCTTACAACATTCGTCACTCCAGGACATGAAATAGAAGAATTTGCTGGTTATTATAACTTGTTTTCTACAAGTTATCAAACCCCCAAACTTAAACTATTGCTTGTCCTCAAGCAATGCTTAAAATGATTTCCCCTTAACATGCTTCCCTACACTGCATCTTAATCCTACATCATTGCTCTAGCTTTACTAAGACAAGGCAAGTTTTTCCTTTCTCACAAGTCTTTCTAGATTTACCTGAAGCTCTACCTTTGCTTCCTCTTTCGTCACTCATTTCCCCTTTGTTGCCTCATTATTTCCTCTAGCCAGCTCAAGCTAAAAGCTTTCATCCACTTCTTGAATTCTTAAGACCTTGCCACTGCTTTATTTTCTAGAGAAGGGCTTGATCAGATGCGTTACCTTCGCTTTGGCTTGCTATCATTGGTAACATGCATCCAACTACGAGCATCGCATCCTTCCAAGCAGCTACTGCATGTTCACTTCTTCTTACATGCTTTCATGCAAAGGCAAACGATGGGTGTCATGAATGCCCCTGGTTACTCACATACCAGAAAAAAGAGGAACATAATTCTCTCTCTCTCTCTCTCTCTCTCTCTCTCTCTCTCTCTCTCTCTCTCTCTTTCTTTCTTTCTTTAAGGCCTACTAGACCAATTAGCAATATGGCATGCAATGCTCCCCCCCCCCCCAACTTGAAATGGGCAATGTCCCCATGACCCCCAAACTTAAATTATACGCGGGGAGGATGTTATCTGAGGTGGGGCGGTGGCTTACAGACTTGGCGTTGTGTGTCAAGGAAAAGAAGGATTCTAAAGGATTCTCAGGCGGTAGGGAAGGTACTAACAAAAAATAGAGGTACAAGCAAACCTAAAGAAGCCTTGATTAAAAGAAAAAAAAATGCTAAGCCGAAGTTAACTAAAGCTATGTTGTAGGATGTTTCTACGCATGCAAGAGAACGATAAAAATGAAATAGGCGACATTTACACAAGGCACATGAGAAAATTGGAAGATAAGACATTAAAGAGATAATGCGTGGAGCATAAATAATCACACAAACTTAATGAATGCCATGAGAAAGAGATGAGTGATAGCACAGTAATAGTGCTCTTTTATCAGCTTATGTCATGCTAGTTTAGTTGCCCTCACGTGTTTATTTGTCTATTTTGTAGGGAATTGAGCAATTCAGAGCCAATCGAAAGACTTTGGATGAATCGGGGTTAAAAGGAAGCCAATCGAACCTATTTTGAGCATTAGAATAGAGAAGAGAGACCATACAAGCCAAGAGAGCCGAGTGCAGAGCGTCTAGACACTGTTTTGGGCGTCAAGACGCCGCTGCAAAATCATGTCAAGCTTGGAGATCCGCAGGAATAGCGTCTAGAAGCTATTCCAAGCGTTTAGACGCCAGGAACTTGAAGAAGCAAGGCCCGCTAGACGCTGCGGAGAGGCTGCTCAAAACGCTGGTAGAGTCAAGATGCTATTATCAAGCGTCGAGACGCTACCCTAATTCCGCCAGATTTTTTTCTTATTCGCGGATGCAGCGTCTAGACGCTGTCCTAGGCGTCTAGACGCTTCTCTGCCATATTTAATCAACTTTTCTCTTTAGGGTTAGGGACCTTTTGCCTCTTTGTATACACGATTTAGAGATAGAGTTTTTAGACTTTTTCCTTTACTTTTAGAGAGTTTATGGTGTCGATTCGAGCTTGTTTAAACTCGAAGTTTTCGATGGAGATGCTCGGCTAGATTCTGTGATTCCAGTTCAGAGGTCGGTTGTAATTAGTTGCCACATTGTGAGGCTTGAACCTTAACTTAGTTTTCTTTCAATTGCAAGTATTCTTTAATTCCAGTGTTAATTTTATAAGTATGTATTTTGATTAAATTGACGCCTTAATCCCTCTACATGCTTTATTGCTAATCACGATCATGATCCGTAATTGTTATGTTGAATGAACCGGTAGCATTAGAATTATCACATGTGTATGTTTGTGGGTTTCCATGATACATGGCTTGCATGTTTAATTCTAGGAATTAAAGAAGCATCTTAATTAGGTGAAAGTTGTTTTACCTGATCGATTGTCTTGGTCGTTCCAAAGTTCGTAATGCCTTTACCCAAATAAATTGAAGCGGTTTCGTAAAGATTTGTTTAGGTAATTAGCGTTAACTTGGCGTTCGTTAGAGTTAATGATTTTAGGGAATTTGCACTTTTTGGGGTTTCCTAATAAGTTGACCACGTACTTGCATGGTTAAGATTAAATATTTTGAATGCCTATGATCAATGTTTGCAATTGAATAGAACCGCACCTCTAAATTGGAACTTGGTAAGAGTTGATTTTTGTCCTTTTTAGTAATTGTTTTGCTTTTGTCAATTTTTATTTTCATTAAGTAAGAAAATATTTTTCAAAACCCCCCCCATTTCATTTTGTTACTGGAATTTAATACTGAGAATATAAAATTTCTGGCTCCTTTGGGAAATCGACCTGGTCCACTATTTCTACAAGCTAGAGTAGGAAACCAGTTTAATTTTGGTAGGCTTCGACAACCTCACCAATGAGTTTGTTTCATTTAATGAGCGCAACATGCATGACAACCGTTGGAAAATAAAATAAAACTGAGGAGGCAATAACATGACAAAACATAACATAATAAAAGAAAACTACAAGCAAAGTTAGTTTTAAACTTGGTTATTTGATGAAGAGGGATCTTGCATAGGAGGGGGGCAAAGGAAGAACGACTCAGAGAAATTTGTTTAGGAAGTGTTAAGGGTTGTCTTGGGGGCTTTAAAAAAAATGGAGGGAGTCAGAATGATAGCTTTCGGGTAAAACAAAAAGAAACTTTCGCTGGAATGCCTGACGTTTGGTATACTAAAGTACTTGGTACATGTATGCCCAAAAGAGGACAAACAGGGATATGGAAGGACGCACGAATCCCCATGAGAATATTTTCTCTGATTTCTCGGAGAACATGTGTAAATGGTGAGTTATTAGTTCCTTCGAAGAACATGCCTAGGTGGCGCCTTACTTGTTAGACCAACAACTTCCTACCGGGCAGCTTGACCTATATAATCATTACCTATTGTGTTTTGAATGCACGCGGTGGCCTTCCATAATTGATTTCCTCCTGTTTCTTTCTTATATCCAATGCCCTAAGTTTACTTTTATCCTATTTCACTCCTTTATTTAGTTCTATCTTACTAAAAACTTAACACACAAAACGACAGGTAACAAACAAACAAAAGAATAATCATTTAAAAGGGTAAAGAAAACATCCCTGGTACTGGCTGTTGCAGCCTCTAGATCTTTTCGTTTTGGTGCGACGGCTTTTTCATTAGTTCTCATTTCAAATCTACCAGCTTGATGGAGATTGGGATATCCTCCATGCAACCGTGGTATGCTTTTACTCGTTGTCCGTTGACCTTGAACTCTCTTTCGCCTTTTTCATCCATCAGGTCTACCATCCCACTTGGATAAGTATTTTTTATCACAAACGGTTCTGACCACCTTGATTTCAACTTTCCTGAAAAAAGACGTAAATGAGAATTAAATAGTAACACTTTTTGGCCTTTGTAAAGTTGACACCTTTTGATATTTTTATCATGCCAATGCTTTGTGCGCTCTTTACAGAGTTTTGCATTTTCGTATGCCTGTAACCTGAATTCGTCCAATTCCAATAGCTGCAGTTTCCGCCCCACACCTACTGCCTCTTCATCCCAATTCAATCGTTTAATAACCCAATGAGCTTTGTATTCTAGTTCCACTAGGAGATGACATGCTTTCCCAAACACTAACTGATAAGGTGACATGCCTGTTGGAGTTTTGAATGCGAAATCGTAGGCCCATAATGCATTGTCAAGGTGTTCTATCCAATCCTTCCTTATAATGCTCACCACTTTTTTCAAAATTCCTTTAATTTCTCGATTGGACACTTCTACTTGACCATTGGCTTGTGGGTGGTACGGTGTCGCCACCTTGTGGTTGATGTGATATTTGTTCAGCATCTTCTTTAGAATTCTGTTGATGAAGTGGGTGCCTTCATCACTGATTAATGCCCTAGGTGTTCCAAAGCGTGTGAAAACATTTTTCTTTAGGAACTTCACCACTATTAGCGCGTCATTCTTGGAACTGTTGGGATTTATGCCCTAAAGCCTCTTAATTAATAATTTATTTAATAATTAATAATAATTTTGATTATTTTATTTGCAATATAATATTATCCATTATATGAAAAATCCAAGGTTATTAGTGTAATCTTGAACAGTATGTGGTTGACATACGAGAAGATCATGTTCAAGAAATAACCTAAAGGGTCATAGTATATGGATAAGGTTGGGTGTCTTATCCTGGTAACACTATTGATACGGCCCACTTTGTAACAGTTACAAATGATTTGATTCAAATCATTCAAGTGGAGACATGTGAGTGGGGGTATCTTATACAATGAGTTTGTATAAGACTGGACCACGAAATATTTAATCTCTCTTTATAAATCCGTTAATTGAGAAGATTAATATTTCATCATGATGATCATATGCGACTCGATCTTAATCCTGAGTGAGTTATGAACTCCTGCCTGTGAGGGCTTGTCCTTTGATTTGCATGGGTGAGAGTGGCTTTTGTAGCCGATTCAATATGCCTACCATTTTGGGGACTTGACTAAATAGGGAGCTGGGAACATAATCTCACAAGATGAAATTCACTCCTTCCCATATAGGGTAAGTAGATGAGTAGTTCCCTTAAGTGCTGATTTCAGGACTTGCACAATGGGGCCCCACCCTCTCACTTGCCCGAGAGGGACTTAGTTTATAATTAGATTATAAACATATTGTTCATTAGAGGATCAGTGGTACTTAAGGTTTAAGATGTAATTATAGGGGTAAAACGGACTTTTGACCCAGCTGTAATTACGAACAACTCGTGAAGGATCAACTTGCATGTAGTGATTATATCAATGGACACAACTTGTCCTACAGTGCATAAGAGTGCAACTCTAGGTCTATAGTGGAGTGACCTATAGTTAATGAATGAAAATTAATTAATTAAAGAGTTTAATTAATTGATTTTGTATCATTGGAGCTTATAATCTGTAGGTCCATAAGGTCCCCTTGCTAGCTCACAGTAACACTAAAATATCAATTTAGTTGAAAGAAAAATTTGAAATGTTCAAATTAATATTTAATTTGAAATATTCAAATTAATATTTAATATATTCGATATATTAAATATAAAAGAGGAAAATATATTTATTGTATTTGATACATTAAATATGAAAATAATTAATGTATATTAGATACATTAAAGAAAATATATTTATTAAATTTGAATTTGATTCAAATTAGGAAATAAATGTCGTAGGAGAATTTTAAAAGGTTTGAATACGATTCAAATTGTTTAGATAAATATATTTTAATATATTAGATATTAAAATATATTATTTTATTATCTTCCCTAGACCACTATAAATAGGACCCTAGGGGTGAGCCATTGTGCATTCTGAACAACACACATCTCCTCAAAGAGAGAATTAGATAATTCTCTCTAAACCTCATCCTCTTTAATCCCTTGAGGATTTTCTTTCAAGAGGCTCCCACAAGCTTTGATCTTTTGTTAGAGTCATAGCAAGGAAGACTTTGTGAAGGAGATAAAGACCAGCCAGAAGAATCTCCATATTTTCAAGGTATTTATTGCTTAACCCTTGTATTTTAGTTTAATTCTAAATAAATCAAAGACGATTCCTATGCTTCCGCTGTGGGTTTAATTCGATTATTCCCTTCAATTGGTATCAGAGCCTCTTTGAGTTTTATTTAGAATTAAATTTGTGTGATGGTGGGTATTTTAATTTATCATATATTTGATAGATTTGTGGTTTGCAAATTGATTGTTTAGGCTATTTGGCATTAGATTTATTGCTTTGATTAGATCATTGTAAAACCCATAAGGGTTAGGATTTCATGTATTTTACTTGAATGATTACCATTGCTGCAATTTTCGATCACATGCGCTGAAGAAGCCGACGACGAAGAGGTGCACGAAAAAAAAAAAAAAAAAAAAAAGAACGAAAAAATCGAAGTCAATCATATTCGGCTGAAGCTTTATATTATTATTAAACATTCCTATATTCGAAAACAGTGTTTGGTTTAGTGGTGAATGAAGCTTCTTGTTATACTCAAGGTCTTGGGTTCAACACTTAGGTAATGCAGTTTTTCCTTTTTTATTTTTGTGACTGCTGGTACCATAATTGGAAGACAAGATTTAGGTTTTTAAAATCTAAATTTGGATGGCCGAACAAGGAAGATATTGAAGACCAAGATATGTCTTGGATTTAAATTATTGTAATTTAAATTATTTTCAATTTCTTAGGATATGCCAAATATGCCGGTCAATTTTGCTATTTTTAAATTTAATTATGCATGAGATGTATGTTTTAAATTATTTGATTGTTGCATAAAGTATGCCATTTAAATTTAAAATCCCACCATAGGTTAAGCATGATCATGCATCTTATCTTATTTTTTAATATAATTGTTATATTGGAAAATTTGATTAGGATGATTCCTAATAGAATTGAGATATTTTCTTAATATGCTTCTATTTTCCATATCTTTGAATATAATTGTTATATTTGAAAATTAAATTAGGATATTTTCTTTCATAAATGAAATCCATGTTTTCCTAATAGGATTAGGATATATCCTAATGAGATTAGGATTTTCTTAAAATAAAGATATTTCGAATTCATGTTTTAAATAGTTTAAAATTTGAATTTAATATATCTTTATTTGTTAGAATTTATGATAATCTTTTAATTTAGTTTTAAATGGTTTAAAATGGTAGAATTTCAAGATTATCCATTGTTTAAGTTTTGAATTTAATTTATCTTCTATTTTTCTAAATAGAATTAGAATAAAATATCAAGGATTATTTTTAATTTAAAGAGTTTAAAATTATGGATTTTTAAGACTATCCAAGTGAATTATTTTTTAATAAGATTAAAAAAAAATTTATGTTCATTAATCTAATAATTAATAGTTAATTAAATATTAATAAATTTGAAAATAAAAATTGACTATAAGGGAACTCTGTCTATGGAAGGAGTCTAGACTGGGGTATTTAAGCTGACCGAAAGGGAACACCTCTAACTGGGAACCGACCTGGGAGTTGAATTAGTCAAATTTTATTTATTTTCACTAAGCATGCTCATAATGTTATTATTATTATTTTTAAATAGTTTAAAAACTTAGTAATTCACATTAAAATCAATCTAACAACATAAGAGTTATGAAAGGTAGATTGAGGAACTTAGATAAATGAGATTAGCCTAATTTTTCTAAGTAATAGAAAACCCTATTTCAAAATACTTAGTGGGAGAAGGACACATGTCAAAAATCCAACGGTCTCTATTATTGATTCACAACGTGAGATTCATGTGGGGCCTCGTGGCGGCTTTTGGACCGTCCTCCCTACGGAAGGTGTTTGTATGGATCAATAGCAGGGTGAATCTTTTGAGAAAGTATTATAGTATGTGGGAGAAGGAAATGTGTCAACATATCCTACGGTCTCCATCATTAGTTTACATCGTGAGATTCATGCGGGGCCTCGTGGCGGCTTTTGGACCGTCCCCCTAAGAAGGTGTTTGCATGAGTCAATATCAGGGTGAACTCCTGAGAAGGATAGGATTGTAGTTTTGTTTCCAATACTTGACCTACCCTACGACGGCACTTGTTGGGATAAAACTACGGGATCTAAAATTATGGGTCACACTTACAAAGGGCTCATTAAAGTTGTTAATGATGTCTTTGACCAAACTAATGGTAACTAAATATTATAGGAATAAGAGTTATTCTGGTATAATACTTGGTTGAGATTGTCTCAGTTTAGTGAAGGAATACTTGACCTACCCTACGGCGGCACTTATTCTAACTCACTAAAGTACCATAGCATTAGAAATGATTTATAGGGTTAATTATTTTTTTTTTCAAATTGTTTGATTTCTATGCTAAAATTGAATGGATAATTGTTTGCATTATGTTAAATTATATACTATATATTTCAATATTCTGTCAGTTTCTCTCATAATTTTAATTTTATTACTGATAAGTCAAAATTGAAAAATTTTATTACTTGGAAAAGTAACATTAACACTATAATGGTAGTGTAAAATTTTGAATTTGTTTTTATTGAGAAATATTCTCGAAACCTGTTGCTAATGCTATTCGAATTGTTCGTGAAGCACGTGATTAATGAATCAAAAGTAAACGAGATAGCTTGTACGTATTCTCCTAGTTGACATGTTAGATGTCAAGTTTAGAAGATAAAGAAAATGACAACAACATATGAATGTTGAAGTCAACATAAGCAAAATTTAGAAAATTGTCTAAATGATCTCAAAATTAAGTATTACAAAAATCCAAGTAAAGAAACCAAATGATTGAAGCTATATAAAAGGAAATAGTTCCTAAATTAGTTAGGACAGTCATAATAAGAGGAATTTTTTGAAATGCCTCTAGGAAGAAAAATATAAATGAAAGTAAATTTGATTTACTAGATTTTTGGTGGAATATAAATGCCACCTAGATAGTCGATATAAGATCTACTATCAAGATTTATTCTTCATTACATTTAATATGTAATTCTTGGAAAATACTTAACATGTAGAATAATTTCTACAAGTTAGCACCAAGAAGCCTATCTTAGTTAGTGTAGTGGGAGACATTAAGATGTCATTAAGTAAAAATTGTTACATAATGCTGAATATGGTGTTTTTAGTAACCATAAGAGAAATTCAATTTCTTGAACTTTATTACAAAAATGTTCATATAGTATGAATTACTTTGAAGTATAAAAGTTTATATTTTCAAAATTGTTTGAAAATACATTCAGCTGAAAATAAGAACAATTTGTATATATTAAAAATGTTGACATATACTATACTACAAAATACTGAGATATTCAGGATTATAGAATCCAAAATAGAAAGACATTGTTTTCTCCTAAAAGATGATACTTGACTTTGGCTGTTAAGGTTGATTAACATCAACTTGAATAGAATGAAAAGACTAGCAAAAGGTAATTCTCTAAAAAGTTAGTTAATTACTTTACATGTCTGTAGATCTTGCCTTTCATGCAAGATAATCATTGGGCCTTTATTAAATAGGGCTAGAACGCCAAAGAATATTTTGGGCTTACACATTCTGACCCAAGTGGTCTGGTGAATGTAAATGTCAAATAAAGTCATGAATATTTCGTCACTCTAGTTGATGATCATTCAAGGTACAAGTATCTTTACCTAATACAACATAAGTCTAAATTTTTGAAATGTTCAAGAAAATTAAGACTAAAGTTAAAAAAAAATCGATTAGGTAATTAAATCTATCAAGATATTATGATCAGATCATAATAGAAAATACAGGAACCTTGCGTATTAAAACTAATTGATAGAAAATGGGTTTTTATCCCAATTATCGTAATACCAAGTGCAATTTTGTGAAATTGGGCTGCAAGAGGAGAAACAAGACCTTGTTAGACATGGTCACATTAGTAATGAGTTACACACCATTACCATACTCCGGTTAGGAAATGCAATAGAGATTGCATAGTGAACATGATTCCCTCTAAAAGTGTCTACGAGACAATTTTAAAGATTATAGAAGAGTAGTAAAGCTGGTTTACAACACTTCACCATTTCGGAATGTTAAGCTCACGTGTTAAAACAAGCCTAAAAAGCTTGTATATGTTCAAAGATAAGCCTAGGTGTAGGCCACCCCTAAGGAGTATAAAGTGGTATTTTATGTAGTTCTAAAACGAATAAGGTATTTGTATGAAAAATATCAAATTTATAAGAAATGTCAAATAAAAGACTACAAACCTTTAATAAGGTGAGATAGTGTTAATAAATTGGTTCCAAGAGAAGCCACTAAATAGTTAACAAAAGTTGTTAACAATTTAATTATATTTGAAAGTCAAATGGATCCTAGTCATGAATTGGATAAGCCTCATCGTAGTGGGAGAGTTATGAGATGACTCAAACTTTACAAGGACTTAATTGAAGCCCAAATTGTCATGTTAGATGACAAAGTTGAAGGTTTATTACTCTCAAAGTGAGACTAATGGCAAAGGGTTAGACCTAATAGGAGAAAGTAGACTAAGAGTAAACTTTCTCACTTGTTGTCATACTAAAGTCTGTGAGTATTATTTAATTCATTGTTGCATATGGGATATGAAAATGAATGTTTAGAATTCTTTTATGAAAAGAAATCTTAGATAATGCATCTACACAAATCAATTAGATATGTTTATTTTCAAAGATCAAAAGCAAAAGGTTTGCAAAATAGTAAAGGTTTATTTATGAAATGAATTTTACCATTAGATCTGTGAATATAAGGTTTGATAAAAGTATCAAAATCTATGACTTTGGATAAATATTAATGAAGCTTGTATAGACAAGAAAATCATTAATGGCTTAGTGGATTTTTCTCATGTTTTATGTTGGTGATATTTTTACCCATTATGAATGATGTAAGATGTCTAACATAAAACGTTGATTCAGTAACCAATTCCAAATATGTGATTTGGAATGACTCAGTATATTTTAAATGTCCAAAATGAAGATTTTAAGGACAAAATGTTAACCTTGTCTCAAACATCTTATATTGACAAAATTGTTGTCAAATATTTGATTTTTATGTCTAAGAAAGTGTATCTTAAGACACCTCAAATGTTGAGAGTATATGATATGCATAAATGAGACTGAACATTTAATATACAATTGGTTAGCATATATCAGTTAAACGAATGGTATGACCATTGAGTAGAAAATTAAAAACTTTCTCAAATTATCTATGGATGATGAGAAATTTTTGTGTATGCAGTTAAAGATTTGATCTTTACAAGATACACTGGTTCTTGCAAAGATTTAGGAAATCTATGTAAAAATAAATCTTACCCTAGGTGGTGGAGTATGATATATAAGTTAAATTGTTTTGCTTGTGAAACAAGAAAATGACTTGTATGACTCAAATAGTTCATTAAAGATCTGAAAGGTGTTTCAGATATGCTTTAGTCTATCCTCTTTATTATGATAATACTGGTGCAAAGACTAATATTAAGGAAATTAGAAAACACCAATGTATAGGGAATCATATCGAGAGAGAGAAAACATCATGGTAGTGACCAAGATGGCTTTTAACGGCAGTTCTTTGGATCTATATAAAGAGACCCTCCAGGCTAAAGTGTTTGAGGGTCACCTAGAATGTCTAGGATTACGAGACATGTCTCATCTTTGCTAGGGCAAGTGGGAGAACATGTTGGGTATAGAGTATGCCCTAGGATACATGTCTCGCCGGCTTTAGTGCAAGTGGGAGATTGTTGGGATTTATGCCCTAAAGCCTCGTAATTAATAATTTATTTAATAATTAATAATAATTTTGATTATTTTATTTGCAATATAATATTATCCATTATATGAAAAATCCAAGGTTATTAGTGTAATCTTGAACAGTATGTGGTTGACATACGAGAGGATCATGTTCAAGAAATAACCTAAAGGGTCATAGTATATGGATAAAGTTGGGTGTCTTATCCTGGTAACACTATTGATACGGCCCACTTTGTAATAGTTACAAATGATTTGATTCAAATCATTCATGTGGAGACATGTGAGTGGGGGTATCTTATACAATGAGTTTGTATAAGACTGGACCACGAAATATTTAATCTCTCTTTATAAATCCGTTAATTGAGAAGATTAATATTTCATCATGATGATCATATGCGACTCGATCTTAATCCTGAGTGAGTTATGAACTCCTGCCTGTGAGGGCTTGTCCTTTGATTTGCATGGGTGAGAGTGGCTTTTGTAGCCGATTCAATATGCCTACCATTTTGGGGACTTGACTAAATAGGGAGCTGGGAACATAATCTCACAAGATGGAATTCACTCCTTCCCATATAGGGTAAGTAGATGAGTAGTTCCCTTAAGTGCTGATTTCGGGACTTGAACAATGGGGCCCCACTCTCTCACTGGCCCGAGAGGGACTTAGTTTATAATTAGATTATAAACATATTGTTCATTAGAGGATCAGTGGTACTTAAGGTTCAATATGTAATTATAGAGGTAAAACGGACTTTTGACCCAGCTGTAATTACGAACAACTCGTGAAGGATCGACTTGCATGTAGTGATTATATCAATGGACACAACTTGTCCTACAGTGCATAAGAGTGCAACTCTAGGTCTATAGTGGAGTGGCCTATAGTTAATGAATGAAAATTAATTAATTAAAGAGTTTAATTAATTGATTTTGTATCATTGGAGCTTATAATCTGTAGGTCCATAAGGTCCCCTTGCTAGCTCACAGTAACACTAAAATATCAATTTAGTTGAAAGAAAAATTTGAAATGTTCAAATTAATATTTAATTTGAAATGTTCAAATTAATATTTAATATATTCGATATATTAAATATAAAAGAGGAAAATATATTTATTGTATTTGATACATTAAATATGAAAATAATTAATGTATATTAGATACATTAAAGAAAAGATATTTATTAAATTTGAATTTGATTCAAATTAGGAAATAAATGTCGTAGGATAATTTTAAAAGGTTTGAATACGATTCAAATTGTTTAGATAAATATATTTTAGTATATTAGATATTAAAATATATTATTTTATTATCTTCCCTAGACCACTATAAATAGGACCCTAGGGGTGAGCCATTGTGCATTCTGAACAACACACATCTCCTCAAAGAGAGAATTAGATAATTCTCTCTAAACCTCTTCCTCTTTAATCCCTTGAGGATTTTCTTTCAAGAGGCTCCCACAAGCCTTGATCTTTTGTTAGAGTCATAGCAAGGAAGACTTTGTGAAGGAGATAAAGACCCGCCAGAAGAATCTCCATATTTTCAAGGTATTTATTGCTTAACCCTTGTATTTTAGTTTAATTCTAAATAAATCAAAGACGATTCCTATGCTTCCGCTGTGGGTTTAATTCGATTATTCCCTTCAAGAACAGGTTACCGCCTCCACCCATTTGGATATGTAATAATCTGTTAGCAGGATGTAATTCTGCCCCCTAGATTGTGGGAATGGGCCCATAAAATCATTTCCCCATACGTCAAACAATTTTACATCCAATATAAAATTATAAGGGAGTTCACCACGCGCTGATAGATTTCCCACGCGCTGGCATTTTTCACAGCAGAAGGCAAACTTCTGAGCCTCTTTGAATAATGTTGGCCACCAATATCCACTCTGCAACACCTTAGCTGCAGTCCATTGTCGTCCAAAATGGCTGCCATAAGGCGTTGTTTGGCAGTGCCTCAGGATCCCCTTAACTTCTTCTTCTGCAATGCATCGCCTAAAAATCATATTTTCACAATGCCTATACAAGAAAGGGTCATCCTAAAAATCATATTTGTCACAGCATAACGCAAACTTCTGAGCGTCTTTGAATAATGTCGGCCACCAATATCCACTCTGCAACACCTTAGCTGTAGTCCGTTGTCCTCCAAAATGGTTGCCATAAGGCGCTGTTTGGTAGTGCCTCAGGATCCCCTTAACTTCTTCTTCCGCAATGCATCGCCTAAAAATCATATTTGCACAATGCCTATACAAGAAAGGGTCATCCTAATAATAATATTTCAAATCATGAAAGAATCACTTACACTGCTGTGCTGTAAGATCAGATGGCATGACGTAGCTTGCCAGGTAGTTTGCTATATCTGCAAACCATAGTGATCGAGCTTCTATCTGTAACAGCTATTCATCTAGAAACCTTTCTTGTATTGCCTGAGGGATTTATGTTGCTTTAGGGTTGCTGAGTCGCGATAGATGGTCAGCCACTTGGTTTTCCGTTCCTTTTCTATCTTTCACCTCCAAGTCAAATTCTTGTAGTAGCAAAATCCATCTAATTAAACGTGGCTTGGTGTATTTTTTCATCAACAGATATTTAATTGCCGCATAGCCTGTGAATACTGTGACTTTTGTCCCAATGAGGTAGGCTCAAAATTGTCAAAAGCATATACTACTGCTAATAATTCCTTTTCAGTAAGGGTATACTTCTGTTGCACCTCATTTAATATCTTACTGGCGTAGTAGATGGGGTGAAACATTTTTTCGACTCGCTGGCCTAACATAGCTCCCACCGCCACGTCACTCGCGTCACACATTAGTTAGAACGGCAGCTCCCAGTCAGACGTTGTCAAGATTGGTGTTGTAACCAATGCTTCCTTCAATCTTTCAAATGCCTCACAACATTCTCTACTAAAATCAAACTTCTTGTTTTGCTCTAAGAGTGCACACAAAGATTTTGTGATTTGTGAAAAAATCTTTGATGAAGCGCCGGTAAAAGCCTGCATGCCCAAGGAAACTCCTGATACTTTTTACGTTGGCTGGACGAGGGAGCTTGGCTATCACATCAATCTTGGCACGGTCGACCTCTAATCCTGCTTTGGAGATCTTGTGTCCTAAGACTATTCCTTCTTCTACCATGAAGTGGCATTTTTTCCAATTGAGCACTAGATGGGTTTCTTCACATCTTGCCAGCATGTTATCTAAATTTTTTAGGCAAGTATCAAATGAATCACCATAAATAGAGAAATCATCCATAAATAACTCGACTGATGATTCCAACAAATCGGAAAAAATTGCCATCATACAACTTTGGAACGTTCCTGGCGCATTACATAGCCTAAACGGCATTTGTCTAAAGGCTAATGTCCCATAAGGACACGTGAACGTTGTCTTTTCCTGGTCCTCTGGCGCGATGGTGATCTAATTGTACCCTGAATTACCATCCAGGAAACAATAATATGCCTTTCCAGCCAGTCTATCCAGCATCTGGTCTATAAATAAAAGCGAAAAATGATCTTTCTTGGTCACTGTATTAAGTCTTCTATAATCCATGCAGACGCGCCAACCAGTTACGGTATGCGTTGGGATGAGCTCATTTTGTTCGTTGGTGACTGTTGAGATTTATGCTTTAAAGCCTCGTAATTAATAATTTATTTAATAATTAATAATAATTTTGATTATTTTATTTGTAATATAATATTATCCATTATATGAAAAATCTAAGGTTATTAGTGTAATCTTGAACAGTATGTAGTTGACATACGGGAGGATCATGTTTAAGAAATAACCTAAAGGGTCATAGTATATAGATAAGGTTGGGTTCCTTATTATGGCAACACTATTGATATGACTCACTTTGTAATAATTACAAATGATTTGATCCAAATCGTTCATGTGGAGACATGTGAATGAGGGTATCTTATAAAATGAGTTTGTATAAGACTGAACCACGGAATATTTAATCTCTCTTTATAAATCCGTTAATTGAGAAGATTAATATTTCATCAAGATAATCATATGCGACTCAATCTTAATTCTAAGTAAATTATGAATTCTTACCTGTGAGGGCTTGTCCTTTGATTTGCATGAGTGAGAGTTGCTTTTGTAGCCGATTCAATATGCCTACCATTTGGGGAATTGACCAAATAGGGAGCTGGGAACATAATCTCACAAGATGCAATTCACTTCTTCCCATATAGGGTAAGTAGATGAGTAGTTCCCTTAAATGTTGATTTCGGGACTTGAACAATGAGGCTCTACTCTCTCACTGGCCCGAGAGGGACTTAGTTTATAATTAGATTATAAACAGATTATTCATTAGAGGATCAGTGGTACTTAAGGTGCAAGATGTAATTATAGGGGTAAAACGAATTTTTGACCCAGCAGTAATTACGAACAACTCGTGAAGGATCGACTTGCATGTAATGATTATATCTATAGACATAACTTGTCCTACAGTGCATAAGAGTGCAACTCTATGTCTATAGTGGAATGATCTATAGTTAATGAATGAAAATTAATTAATTAAAGAGTTTAATTAATTGATTTTGTATCATTGGAGCTTATAATCTGTAGGTCCATAAGATCCCCTTGCTAGCTCATAGTAACACTAAAAGATCAATTTAGTTGAAAGAAAATTTTGAAATGTTCAAATTAATATTTAATTTGAAGTGTTCAAATTAATATTTAATATATTAGATATATTAAATATAAAAGAGAAAATATATTTATTATATTTGATACATTAAATATTAAAATTTGAAATGTTCAAATTAATATTTAATTTGAAGTGTTCAAATTAATATTTAATATATATTAGATATATTAAATATAAAAGAGAAAAATATATTTATTGTATTTAATACATTAAATATTAAATTAATTAATATATATTAGATACATTAAATAAAAAATATTCATAAAATTTGAATAAGATTCAAATAAATAATTATCGTTGGAGATTTGAATGAGATTCAAAAAAGTATAAGATATATTTTAATATATTAGATATTAAAATATAATATTTTAATTTTGGCAAAAATTTACCCTTGGTCTCTATAAATAGGACCCT
The DNA here is from genome assembly GCA_033996785.1 of Trichosanthes truncata. NCBI lineage: Eukaryota > Viridiplantae > Streptophyta > Magnoliopsida > Cucurbitales > Cucurbitaceae > Trichosanthes > Trichosanthes truncata. Next base: position 8,786,919 of record JAWPNB010000007.1, read on the forward strand.
TGGGTTGAGCCATTAGACACAACACATATCTCCTTAATAGAGAGAATTAGATAATTCTCTCTAGACTTCTTCCTCTCCAATCCCTTTTAGATTTTCTTTTAAGAGGCTTCCACAAGCCTTGGTCCTGTGTTCGAGTCATAGCTAGGAAGACTTTGTGAAGGAGATAAAGATATGCCAGAAATATCTCCGTATTTACTCCAAATAAGTTTACTTAATTTTATTTTTTAGTTTAATTTTAGGTTTAATTACAAGTTTAGTCCATGAACTTTGAGGTTTGTGTCTATTTGGTCCCTAAACTTTCAAAAGTTTCTAATAAGTCCCTATACTTTCAATTTTGTGTCTAATAGGTTCCTGAACTTTCAATTTTGTGTCTAATAGGTCTCTATCAAATTCAAAACTTTAAAAAAATAATTGATCTAATAGATATGAATTTGAATTTTATGACTAATGGAATTCTAAAATTTCAATTTTGTGTCTATTAGACCTGTGAATTTTAAAATTTTCGAAAGTCCAAAGACTAAATTTGTAATTTTGAAAGTTCATGGACTAAATAAATACAAACCTCAAAGTTCATGGACTAAATGTGTAATTTAACCTTAATTTTAAATAAAATCAAAGATGATCCAATGCTTCCGCTGTGGAGTGAAACGTTCATTTCTTCAGTGATTACAGTCATACCGCCTTTCTTGGATACACATTGCACTAGACTCACCCATTTGCTATTTTCTATAGGATATACCACTCCCACATCGATCCATTTGATGATTTCTTTTCGGACTACCTTCATCATTGATGGATTAAGACGTCTCTGACATTCAACAAAACCATCATGGCCTTCCTCTGTTCGTATTTTGTGCATGCAATATGAAAGGTTGATGCCTCTAAGTCTGTCAGGCTTCAGCCAATAGCTTTCGTGTGCTTGCTCAAAACCTGCATGAGCATGAGTTCCTGTTCATAATCCAAAATAGTTGAAATTATTACTGGTAATGTCTCTCCATCGCTTAAAAATTTGTATTTGAGATGGGCAGGTAAGGGTTTAAGCTCCAGCACTGGAGGTTCCACAAACGATGGTTTTGACTACTAAGATTCCTCTAGTATTTCCAATGATTTATACCGCCTCCGTTCCTCCAACTCTATTTGTTGCTCTTTTCCCAGCGCGTCGGTAATTTTTTCCGCTTCATCAGCTTCTTCTGTTACTTTAAGAATTTACTCTTTCATACATGCGGCAATTGCATATATTTGTCCTACCAATTCTCCTTCTTCTACCTCATCTAGGTATTTCAAGTCATTGAGAACATTGAAAGAGATTTCTTCATCATTCACTCGCATTTTAAGCTCTCCTTTCTTTACACTGATGATGGTATCTCCTGTGGCTGAGAAGGGCTGCCCTAGAATAATGGGTACATCCTTTTCTGCTTCATAGTCCAGTATGATAAAGTCTACTGGAAAAATAAATTTATCTACTTTGACCAGCACGTCCTCAATCTTTCCTTTCGGGCATGCGACAGATCTATCCGCCAGTTGCAACGTCATTGTGGTAGGTCGTGCTTCCCCGATTCCTAGTTTTTTTAAAAATAGAAAGAGAAATTAGATTGATACTTGAACCTAAATCACACAATGCTTTACCTACATTAATACCACATATAGAATATGGAATAGTAAAACTTCTTGGGTCTTTCAATTTCGGAGAAGCTTGTTGGTCACCCATGCGCTACAGCCACTCGTCAATGCAATGGTTGCAAATTCTTTCCATGACCTTTTATTGATAAGATATCCTTTAAAAATTTGATGTATGAGGGCATTTGTTCCAATGCTTCTACTAAGGGAATGTTGATATGGAGCTGCTTTAGCACATTTAGAAACATCTCGAACTGCTTTTCATTTGTCTTCTTCTTTAACCTTTGAGGGTATGGTGGAGAAGGTGGTTGGTACTCTTGTTTTTGTGCGTTGGGCTTCTTAATTACTTGAGGGTCTTGTGCTGCTGGCTCGTTAATGATTTTTTCTCCCTCCAACTCCTTCTTTGATCTTTTATCACAACTTCAATTTCTGTTAGTGTTTCAGCGATTTTTTCTTTTTCTTCATGCACTTGCTCCAGCAATACCTTCCCACTCTGCAACGTTATCACATTGCACTGCCCTTTTCCATCCCTTTTTGGTGCTTCCGTGTCACTAGGAAATGCGCATGTGGGTCGGTTTTTTAGTTCGGAAGCCAACTGCCCAACTTGGATTTCTAGGTTCCTTAGCGTCGACACCTGACTTTGAATGTAAGCGTCATTTTATGACATGTATTCACGCTGGTTTGACATGTAATTTTTCATCATCGCCTCTAGAGAAGGGGAGATAGAGGCGCTAATGCCTTCATTACTGTTGGTGTTTCGATTATATCCCTGCTGATGTGGAGACGAAATTGTTTTATTATTTGCGTTAAACCCTGAGGGTGCTAAATATTTACCTCCTACAATTGCCGATGTGTTCCCTTTCTAGGTACTGCCCTAAGAAAGATTGGGATGGTTAAGCCAATCTGGATTGTATGTGTTTGAAAATGGATCATTTTTTCCATCCTGATGCCCCACATAATAGATGGACTCTGGATTGTTGGGGCATTGTTCCATCATGTGGCTGTCACCACAAAAGTTGCAGTTTACTAATGCCACATGATTCACTACTGCAGATGATGTTTGAGTAGATAACGTTTATTACTACATTTGTCAACGCGGTGATCTGGGCTTGCATTGCGGTCATTTGGTCAAGTTCATGTGCTCCTGATACACTCACCTTTACTGTCGCCTTCTTTCTTTGCTCTACTGATCCCCATTTGTAATTATTCTTTACCAAGCGATCCAAAATTTCATATGCTTCATTGTAAGTTTTTCTTAGCAGCGCCCCACATGCTGAAGTGATTGCCAACACTTGAGCGTTCTTGTTAAGCCCGCTATAGAATGTCTCTAGCTGTACACAATGTTGTAGGCTATGATGTGGGCATTGTTGAAACAATCACTTAAACCTTTCCCAAACATCACTTAACGCTTCATCTTCCATCTGGGTGAAAGTCATAATATCTAATCACAGCTTGGAGTTGACGGTGGGTGGAAAATATTTCTCTAAGAATTTTTCTACTAGGTCATTCCAAGAACGGATCGATACTATCAATTGCTGGTTTAACCATATCTTGGTCGCATCACACAAAGAGTAAGGAAATAAAATCACTTGGAGCTGTTCTGTGGTTACCCACGACTGCTTGAATTTGTTGCATACGTCCATGAATGACTTCAAGTGCGAGTGTGGGTCTTCCGCTGCGCTGCCGCCAAACTGCCCTGCTATGAGTAACATTTGGAACATTACTAGCTTTAATTCAAATCGTTCAATGGCAATTTCATGGGTGACAATCCCTAGATTAAAATTGCACAGCCTTGGTGCATCATAGTCTCGTATCTCTTGTTCTCTATCATCAGCAAGGAGAATAGGATTGATTGGTGCCTCATCTTCATTGATATTGTTTTGCTGATTTTCTCGATGTTCTGCCATATTCTGTTGTGTGGAGTGTTGGATTCTCCTTCTTCGATGGAAGGTCCTATCAATCTCTAGGTCTATTTCCAACTGGTGACGATGTGCTGCGCCACACATACACTGCAGTTTACCTGAAAGAAGGTTGAATTAGAATTTTCCCAAGAGTAAGAATTATAAACCTACGTAAGTATGTTGGAATGATTGAATTGCAAAATTTTAGAATAGTGAACGTTGCCATTCCCCAGCAACGGCGCCAAAAACTTGGTTGGTGAATTGATGTTGATATAAAAATATGCAACACGTGAGTAGTGCTGACACCTAACGCATCAGTGCAAGTGCACACCAATGCACTAGCAAGTAATACCCGGTTCGTATTCCAGGGTCGAGATTCGCAGGGAAGGTGTACTATCCTTTTGTTGCAATAACTGATTTTCTTTTTACTACAATGCGTACTTAGCAGATTTCGTGCGGTACCCGAAGTATTATGAGATGTTGGTTTTAGTGCAAAATAAACACAATAATAAATACAATAACGACATAATAACTAACTGGTAACAATGTTAATAAACAAAAATTGCAATGGATAAAAATAACTCAAGACTTAGCCCTAGCGCCTTATGTCAAACTACTCAATTATGTAAAATGCTAATGCTGCATTAGTTCTTACTCAACCTAGACTTGGGGAACTATGACCGCCTCCCTCCCGATATCGCGTTCACATGCAATAGAGGTTAGATTCCTCTATGCAACTATTTTCCAATAACTATCGCCCCATTCTACCGACTGCAAGAGATTGAAATATCCCTAAATCAATCTAGCAACTACATGTTACCCCTACTCCTCTCAAGTTCTCTCCACAAGTTTTGACCCTCCTAGTGCCTAAACCTGCTACTACCCGAACTCGGTTGGCCAAACGAAATTCAAGCAATTTCAATAAACACACTTGAAAAGAAGGTTCGATTTAAACTTCTACTTTACTAACATTAAAACATTGTTAAGGCAAGGTCAAGAAAAGGGCCTTCAGGCCAAGTCTTGATGAGAATATTAGCTCCTACGAACCATAATGAAAGGCATTAAATTACAATAACCAGACAGTAGTTTTAAACAATTCAACACAGAAAATAGAAGGAAAAAAGCAATGGCATAGTGATTGTTGATTTCTACCGCATCACTCTTAGAGGGTTGTCACTTCCTCTTCTTTGAGCTCCAATGGTGGCTATGGTGTTCTTCTCGATTAGGATCCGTTTGTCAGTCCTCTTTTTTTTTTCCTTATTTTTCTTGATCTTCCTTACCCTTTTTCCTCTCTACACCCCTCCCTTGATGAATAAGCATGTATCCTTATATATGCCCAAGTCGTAGGAGAGAATATTTCTTCACGTGCCCATTTTCCTTCTCTGCGCGATACGACTTACGCACCAGTGGTCCCCATCTCTGCCAATTTTTACTTTTCTGTCGACCTTGCTCATGCACATAGAACGATTTCTGCTCCAACATCTGTCCTTTCTGACATAGGACACACGCAAACCTTTTTGGTCTCCTCTAAGTATCGGTGCCTCGCTGCTTAGTTATATCACCATGCTGCAGCACCTCATCGCCTTCCCTGTAAGGAACGGTAACTGATAAGATGCGATCGCAAGAACAGGGCAATTCTATACAATTTCACTAAAAGATGCTGCACAGTGCCAATTTTTAGTCTAATGCGCTACATTACCCTTAAATGCCTTATTATCTTACAACATTCGGCCCGCTAGGACATGAAATAGAAGAATTTGGTGGCTATTATAACTTTTTTTCTACAAGTTATCAGGGCTTGAGTTTGATTGGCTTTGGACCCAATCCTTAGGCTTGGACTTATTTGTACTTGACTCAATCCTTTTCAATTGGCCTTGATTATTTGAGTTTTGTCCAATTTCGTTTTAGCGGACTCCAGCTAAATTAGCTTTGAGTCCAATCGCAACACGACACAATATGATTAGTTTACTTTATGTTGTCTAATGGATCTACGATAGACAAGTGACATTATTTGATTTGCATATTTTTTTTATCTTTAAATTTAATTTGAGGACACATGTGAATTTGTAACTAATCTCAAATTTAACAATATATATATTTTATTAATTTAAATAATGATGTGACAATTTGTGATTGGCCAAATTTTATTATTCAACATGTTGAAACATGATATATTAAAGGAGTATAATATAAGAAAAAATAAAGTTATTGGTAGAAATAACAATAAATGTCATTGAAAATAAAAGATGGGAGAAAAATCAATTTTTATCCTTAAACTTGGTAACTTATATTAACTTTCACCCTAAATTTTCAATTTCTTCAAATTGAACCCTAAAATTAAATATGTGTTGCAATTTTTACCCTATGTTCAATTTCCACTAATTCACCCACTAATTTTTAGAAAGAAAAAAAAACAAAGTAAAAATATTTCAAAACTTACTAATTTCAACAAAATTCAAACATTGCACAAAATTAAGCATGTTCAATACACAAGATCAACAATTAAATAAATCTTTTAAAACTCACAAATAATTTCAATGCAAAAATCTGACTCTACTTTCGTTTTTTTTTTTTAAAACTTCATTAATTTCATATTAGACAAATGTTTTATATATATTCATTAAATGCACATGACAATCTTTTCATTGACAATTTTTCAAATGAAAGTCTATCCGTAGGTAAAAATTACAACACTTATTCAAGCTTGAAGTAAAAGTACAAAATGTATAAAAAGTTTAAGGTGCAATTTGATGAAATTGAAAATTAAGAATAAAAATTGACACACTTGACTAAGTAAAACTGATAACTTCCCTAAAAGGATTTATAGAAGTTAGAAAGAGACCACCACCAAACATGAAAAACGATACATATATTATTCTCTAGTAACTAAGTATCAACGATGACCTAATTGCATTATCTTGTGTGTAGCCACACAAGCTCCACTTGAGCAAGCAAACATAACCATTCATTCAAGGTCGAATGCAAAAGTCAAGTAACACAATTGGATTGTGACCATTAGGTAAGAAAACTCATTTTCCAACCATAGATGTTGTCAATCAAAGTTCCAAGCAAATTTAATTGAGTGCATAGAATTTGGTGACTTTCTTTCAAAACCATACATAAAACAAATGGGACAAGAATACACCCTTTAGCAAAGTCTTTACAAGGATGGAAAATTCCATTCCATCCAAAATCACTTTGCCTACAAATGTTTACTTCATTGGTTTTAACTTCAAACCAAACTAGTAAAGGCGTGTTCCAAATAACTTCTCGTGTACAAAGGAGATTTGAATACATAACTAACAACAACATCGGTAAACAAAAGAGAATCATTATACTAAATAATGGAATCGTGCATCGTCGTGTTCAATGTGAAAAGAAATTAACCTCTTGAACAAAGATCTAAATCAAATTGCAGTACTCAACTCGAAATATTCTTGCCAACTAAAGTTGTTAGGGACAACGACCCTTGACAGATCTTCACATTGGTATGATATTGTCCACTTTGGGCATAAGCCCTCATGGCTTTGTTTTTGGTTTTACCCAAAAGGTCTCATACTAATGGAGAGAGTGTCTCTCACTTATAAACCCATGATCTTCCCCTTATCGGCTCGGACTTTGGTCGCACTCCCAACAATCCTCCCCTCGAATAAAGTACCAACCGAGGATTCTACCTGTCACGGCTAAAGTGCATGGCTCTGATACCACTTGTTAGGGACAATGAACACTCCACATATCTCCACATTGGTATGATATTGTCCACTTTGGGCATAAGCCCTCATGGCTTTGTTTTTGGTTTCACCCAAAAGGCCTCGTACCAATAGAGAGAGTGTCTCTCACTTATAAACCCATGATCTTCTCCTTATCTAGCAGATGTGGGACTTTGGTCACACTCCCAACAAAAGTAATAAAAAGTAGAGATTATTTCTAAATATGCATATATTGCTTATGCCTTATAGAATATTCTTGGCTATAAACATTATGTTTATTAAAATTGAAATCAACAAAATCATACTCACAAGGTCAACAATTCCCAGGAAGGATCAAAGAAGGAGAAAAAAAAACAAATTTCAAATTACAACACTAAAACGTAATGGATTGCATAATCAAACTCAATCGACCAATCAAATTCTATCAAATCCCAATAAAAAACAAACTAGTCATTGAACATTCAATTGTATATTTTCATCAAATTAAACAATCAATCGCAAAAATTATTCAAATCAAGTAAACTAACTTTTTCTTTTTAGTACAATAAATGTGGAAGTATGCAAATTTGAATATCCGACTTAAAAAAAAACATATTAATTACTGTTGATGTTCACTTTCACAATCAACTAAACTAAATCAATTCAATTAATGAAGTCTGTATTTTTTATTTTAATTTTCCACGCACAGTTTTATCCATTATATTATATATGGTATGTGAAGTTGAAACATTAATGGGAATTGATGATCTAATTAAGAAAGTAATCCGTGCATGGCACGTGTCATGTCCACCCCCATTAAATTGAGATAGCGACTTCCGTGATAAATAGGTAGGAAAATTGCTTCTTCCATTTAATAACGTTCTCTCATCCCCCACACTACCTAACTAACTCTACTCTATTATCTTTCTTTTTTTTTCCCATCTAAAATTCAACTATTTATAATTATTTTATTAATGCTGTATTTAATGCTATTTAATCTATCAAAATTAATTGCCAAAGAGAATTGACTTCTTCGTGTAAGTATGACAAAGATGTGCTTAAATTTAAATAATTCCAATTATAAATTAAAATATGAATTGATATTTATATTTTATAATTGTATTATAAATATTTTGGGTAAAATTCATTTCTTACCCTTACATTTAGCTTTCTAAGACAATTTCAAGATCAAATTGAATTTTAAAGATTTTATAAAGGGTGAAATTTATACCCTCAATTATATATATACATATATTTATTTATTTATTTATTTATTTATGATTGTAGTTAGGTATGAGCTAGGAGCATTATTATACATGGATAAGGTTACTATCATAAATTTTTGTTTTTCCAATCATACGTTTTTAACTAGGTTAAATTATAAATTTTGTCTCTAAATTTTTATGTTTATTTTTAATAGGTTTCTGGACTTTTAACTTTGTCTCTAATAGGTTCCTAGATTTAAAAAATGTGAAAAAGATTCTTGAATTTTTAATTTTTTTTTGTCTAATAGTCCCTAACATATTCAACATTTTTTTTTAAATTAATGAATCTACTATACATAAAATTGAATTTTATGTCTAATAGAACATTAAACTTTCAATTTTGTGTCCAATAGATTTGTGAATTTTAAAAAATGTTGAATAGATCAAGGACTTATTAGACACAAAATTGAAAGTTCAACGACTCATTAGACGCAAAATTGAAAATTTAAGGATAATTTATTAGACATCTTTTAAAGTTCAAATACCTATTAGATACAAAATTAAAAATTCAAAGACAATTTTTAAAGTTTAGAGACTTATTTGACACAAATTTAAAAGTCCAGAAACCTATTTATAGACTTAATTTTTAAAAACCAAAAACCAAATGGTTATCAAACGGGGCCTTAAGGGCTAAACTTATAATTTGGCCTTTTAACCAAGTTTGAGAATTTTATAATTGAGATTTGTTTTTTTTTTACCCTTTAGATCATGTGCTAGATTCAAGAATTTTCATAATTTTGTTAATTTGTTTGTTTTTTTTTTTTGTTTTTTGTTTGTTTTTGGTTTTGAGTGTTTTATTAGTTAAATTTTATATTATTTATTGGTTAATTAATTAAAAACAATTCCAGAAAAATAAATGTCTAATATTAAAAATTGACTAATCAAATACATCTTCAAAGAAAATCCCTAATGTCTCCTTAATCAGCCGAATTATGTCAAGATTCTTAATTTATTATAATTTTTTTAAGTCCAAATACACATAATGAAATTTGGTGCTTACATTATTCATTTTAGACAATAAAATAAAATAAAATAAAACACTTTTATTCTATTTTATATCATAACACAACACCAAATATATTCAGCTTCGGAATCTCACCCACTGGTTCATCTTTCCCAAATTCACAGTTCTAGAGAGAGAAAGAGAGAGAAAAAAAAAAGAAAAATGGATGAAGATGGAGTTTCAGAGAAATGGTTCCAAGGGCTAAGAGGCTACTGGAAGAAAAGAACCTACGAGAAGCTTAACGGATCATCCCGGCGGCGGCGGCGGCTGGCCCAGGTGAAGCTCGGGTCGACCGGAAACACACGGCGGCGCTTCTGGCGGATCAAGATCTCACCGAAGCTTCGATTCTTTCGAAAATTTCCGTCACCGAAGAAACTCCTTATCCGCCTCCGTGATGCATACGTCAATATGATGCTCGGATTCGCTAATTCCCGAGTTTTCTCCGGCAGCTACGGCGGCGGCGGAGCAGTGTGCGATGGCATTGCCGGCTTCGGACAGCGGCCGGTGAAGGAATACGACGAGAAGATGATCCTCGAGATCTATAAGTCTATGGTGGTGGCGCAGCGTCAGTTGGTCCACCGCCCCGCTGCCAGTGCCGTATGGGAGCAGAAAGCCACTCCCTCCAGGTGAAAAATATATGTTTTAATCCCAAATGTTTTTGGGATTTTTTCAACTTTAATCTTTGTTGTTTAATATTTTCTTCATTCTATCATTTTCTTGAGTGGATGTTAAAATTAGTTGACGATAAATTTATATAACATAATAGGAGTTGGGAGAATTTTAGATGATATAAATTAACCTTTTAGAAAAATTTGCTCTTCCATTTTGTTTAAGCTTCTCATTAGTTAATTTTAACATTTGACAACAAGGATTAAATTAAAACTTTTGAATGATAGATGATAAATTGAAAAAATATCTAAATATTAAAAATTAAAATATACATTTAAGTCCTGTTTGATTGATGACCATTTGATTTTTAAAATTGTTCTTGTTTTCTTATCATTTCTCTATCACGAGTTTCATCTTGAGTAAGAAAACATTTGAATTCTTAGCTAAATTTTAAAAACAAAAACAAGTTTTTGAAAATATAGGAAAAAATATATAACAAAATAAGAAAATTCGTAGGTGAAAGTATTATTTATAAATGCTTAATTTTTAAAAATAAAAAACTAAATATTAAATGATTATCAAACCAGAGTAATTTGATTATTGAGAGCACAATTTGCTTATTTATTTTATCATTATTATTATTATTATTATTATTATTATTTTGGATTTGAGCTGTTCGAAGAATAGCGATGTTGTTGTAATCTTGATTATTTTTTAAATAAATGGGAAATAATTAGCGTTTGTCTCTATTGTTAATTAAAGAAGGTTAATATAATCTAAATTTGTCTGTCTTCAAGATATGATTTATATATATATATATATTGGAGCTTGGACGTGTATGGGTGTGTAATGTAAATCAATTTGGAATTTGCCTTTGACTTTTGAGGTTTTTTTTTTTTTGAAAAATAATTATCTTTTATTCGGAATTATATCATAAGAAAGCACATGTGCATTAGGGTATCCATTGTCATTACTATCTATCTTATCATTTGTGAAATATATTAAAAGAAAATTGGAAAAAATTATCTTTTTGCTCCATGAATTTTTAGTAATAGGTTAATTTGGTCCTTGAGTTTTCAAAATAAACCTTTTTAGTCTCTAAATTTTGAAAAATAAGTTTAAAAGGTCCCTCAAATATTTTTTTTATTATTTTAATGCCACATAAGAAAATTAAAATATTAAAAAATAATAAATGTAATAATAATAATAATAAACCTTCTCTCTCCTCTCACTCACCTCATGCCCCCACCCCCTATTCTCTTCTATCTCTCTCCTCTCACACGACCACCCCCTTCTTCTTTCTCCATCTTCTTTACACTTCTCTTTTCTTCATTTCTCCAAAATTGTCCATGAAAGAATTCATACAAAGATTTGTTGAACTCTTCCCATCCCTATTTTTGCTACACCATTTTATCCAAGCATAAAGAAGACTATCTTTTCTCAATCGTTTACCCAAAAGAAAAAAAAAAATCAGAATGACTTTTGAAACAGACCCAATTGACAAAAATGATTGTGGATGGTTCTTTGATCCATCAAAATTACATATCCAAAATTTTTACTAGTGGGACCTCAAATATAATTATATGTAAGATTGAGATTTGACATATTTACAATCCTATGTATACGAAGAAAATTTCTAGCATTTTCTCGTAAAGATGAAGGGCGTGTTTTGCAATTACCCTCACAATTCGAATCCCTTTAAACTAACTCTTCTTCCACTCCTTTCTCTCTCTAAAAAACCTCCCCTCATTCTCTCTCTATAAAACTTCTTCCAATTCTATAGTAACTCATCATTCAGTTAACTAGGCCTTCTTCTTTTTGTTCAAACAATTTTGGAGAAATGAAAAAAGAGAAGTGTGAAGAAGATGGAGGAAGAAGAAGGGGTGGTCTATGAGAGGAGAAGAGGGGTTGGGGGCATGAGGTGAGTGAGAGGAGAGAGAAGGTTTTATTATTATTATTATGGTTTATGTTTATTATTTTTTAATATTTTAATTTTCTTATGTGGCATTAAAATAATAATAAAAAAATTACTTGAGGGACCTTTTAAATCTATTTCTCAAAACTCAGGGACTAAAACGGTCTATTTTGAAACTCATGGACCAAATAAACTTATTGCTAAAAATTCAGAAACCAAAAAGGTATTTTTCTCAAGTCAATGTCATAATTGAGTTGTGTCGAGTTAGGTCAAAATTACTATTTATTTTCGAGCTAGGCATATGACCTTGACTCATTACATTAAGGGTTAACGAGATAAATGGAAAAATTTAATTGTGCGTTTTGGCAAAACATCTTTATTATTAGAAAAATGGAAAAATGTAATGTTTTAATATCAAAATCGAATTTACTAAATGACTAAAATACTCCAAATCATAAATGGTAGCCTAAGAGCTATAATTACAGAGTAATTAATTTAAATCTAAGATTCAAATAAAGATAAAGCATAACAAAATCCAAGAATTATGAGGTATTTTTGACAGATTTAAAAAAAACATAATGAAGACAATAAACTGATAAAAAAATATATTTGAATTGCAAGAGATATAAAATCTAAGGTAATAAAAAGTGTTAATTTAAATTTAATACAAGTCTAACATTGGGGGAACGAAAATAAACAACTAAAAACAGGATCAAAACAAGTGATAAAAAAAAACAATTGAATTGCAAGAGATATAAAATCTACACTAATAAAATTTGTTAAATTAAATTTAATACAAAATCTAAGATTTTGGGAACAAAAATAAACAACTAAAAATGGAATCAAAACAACATAAAAAAAATCGATTTGAATGGCAAGGAGATATAAAATCTAAACTAATAAAACGTATTAATTTAAATTTAATACAAAATCTAAGATTTTGGAAATGAATTTTTTGTTCCTCAAAATCAAAACAAAAGGAGGATTTTTTTTAAATTGGAACTTAGGGTTATGGAGTTTGTGGACACAAATACCTTGTATTGGGTGCATAGATTCAGTATTTGAATTATTTGCATAATCTATCTTGCAGTAGTCAACAACACATATATCATTAGAAATATCTGATATAATAGAGAGACAAATACATCCCTATTTTTGATAATTCTAATTATGTTGGATATATTTCCCATTCCTATACACGTCAATTGGGAGACAATGTGGTTACCCCTTAAGGTGAAGCTTGTTCTTAATGCACTTGGTGAATTGTTCTAGGTTAGAGTCAGCTGAAACTTGTACATCGGCTATTTGAAAGTTGTGATACTGCTTGTTATCATCCGACCTTCCATATGTGTGAAGGGATATCTCTGTTGGAAAATGAAAATTTTCAACAATTATGCTTCCCACAAAGAACATTCTAGGCAAATAACGACCAAACATGCAATTAAATTAACACAAATACCTTGTACTTGTAAAAACTTTGAAAATATATATCTTTTGAAATCACCAGCCTTAGAAATGAAAAATCAGTCCACACTAATCAAATCACACCAAACCCCTAGGCCTCTCTGACACTTCAGGAGCTAATTAGTCAAGCGAGTAATCATTTGATTACCTAAAAATAGAAGCTTCTTCCAAATGCAATCAGTTAAGTGTTGTAATGTGGAATCCATGGAAATCGATACATTAGCCACTGAAATTGTGGTACTTACTATTTTCATCCCATCTTCCATTACACAATATGGTCATCTGTTGAAGTGACATCTAAACTAAAACAAAAGTAACTTGTTTTAATCGGTAAGAATGAAAAAACTTATTGAAGAAGGAAAATAATGGCTATACATGAGTTATACCGATCAAAGATTGATGATAGATATGTGTTTCAGCAATAATACAATTGCAATAGTTTATCGAACAATGATTGTAGGTTGAGTTCAGAACAACCGTTAATGATGAACACCAAAAGGAATAATTGTGAATAATTTCAAAAAAGAAATATTAATATTAATTAAACAATGGATGAAGAGAATAAAAAAGATGGAAAATCTTATCTTAAAAGGATGAATATACGATCAGAAAATCGAAATTTAAAAATCTTACAGAATCAATATATAAAAAAAAAAAATTAAAATATCTATACTAAAAATCGAAAGAAAAGGAACATTCAGTTTTAAAATACCGAAATATTATGGACAAGAGAGGGGCGTGATTCATAGGATAAAAACGTTCAAATGCCCCTTGCGTAAAACTAGGAAAAAATCTCAGATAACTAACTGCAGGGGCAAAATGGACAATTACAGTATAATTTTGAAGTCATATTGATGTCAATTTGACTAAAAATCAGACACTTTTATTTTTGGCTATTTTTCAGTTTTGGCTATACACTCAAATTCCCCTTCGATTAAATTTTGAATTGGACCTAAGTCGATCCATTGAGTTGGGCTTTTGGATCAGATTTTAGTGTGAATTGGACCTTTGCACCAAAGCTTTTGATTGTCTTTTGGATCAACCTATTGAATAACCAATTTAAAATACATTAAATTTCTAAATCAATTTTAATTAAGACTTTTCATAGATGTTTTTTCTCAAAAAAAAAAAAAAATTCATAGATGTTTTTAATTAAATTATATATTTCGATATTTTTTTAACACAACAAATATGAGATATGGAAATTTGAACATCCGACCTTAAGAAAAAGAATACATGAAAATTACTTTTGAACTAAATTCATATTGGCATATATTTCGATTTTTTGATAAATTCAACAATGCTTCAATTACATATTTCTAATTTAAAAAGTAAACAGTGTTTTAAATTTATTTATTGCATGGCCATTATTACTTTATCTCTAAAGTTTGCATCATATTTGTATTTTCTAATTGATTGCTGATTTTGAGGTTCAAATCATTTTAATTGACTTTCAACTTTCCTTTTTATTATCATTAGTTTTGTTTTTTAAACTTTATTGTCACTCTAATTAAATCACAATCCATCAATATGATGTACTTTAATTTTTTAGAACATCATTAATGATCATTGGCATTTTTCTAATATCATTTTTTTAATTTAAAATTGTACTTTTTTTTTCAATAGTACTAATTCATTTCAAGATTGAAGACTAATATCAATCTTATAATGAATGATGTTACTTCCGAAATAAAAGATTGCCACCATAATCTAATATGAATTCTTTTAACATATTATACTCTTGCTCATATGTTTTTGCAAGAAGCATTCTTTGAAATTACTCGAACTTTAAATTACTCTTAGAATAAGCATATTTTATTGTTATGTAATTAATCAAACAAAAAGACCAAAAAAATCTATAGCTCTTTCTAATATATTTCCTTAACGTGTTCATCCAAGTTGGATGGACCCAATCAAATTAAAAAAAGAAATGACAATGACTAAAGGTCTTGAAATATCACAAGTTTAAAAAATTAACTTAATTTGATTGGTACAACATAACTTTTTACCCAAAAAGAGATGCCTAGTTTTTTTTTCTTTTATCTCACCCACTTCAATCAAATTTCCAAAAAGAAAAAAAAATTATTAAAAGAGAGACTTAATTAATTTCAACTCGACCAATCTTCCACTTGATCTAAATTTATATGATTAGGATGTCATGCTTTCATATCTATGAGAGGTTATTTATATAGACTAAAAAAATATATAATTCAATATATAGAGAGGGATATTTGGAATTTTAAAGCTCATAGACTAAATAAATACAATAATTAAAATATGGAGAGAAAAATGTAATTTCAAGGTTAAATTATCAAATTGGTCGAGTTTCTTTCAATTTGGTGTCTAGAATTTTATAATTTTTATTTTAATCCTTATAGTTTGATCAAACCTCATAAACTATCTATGTCATTATCATTTTAAATATATGGCGCATTTTCTATTTTCATGACAATGAGTTGGTTTTTTTTTTTTTCTCAAATCTTAGCATATCTTAACTGGTTTAGATATTATATCCTTGAGCTAAAGGTTAGAGGTTTGAATCTCACCCCTATATGTTGTTGAACTAAAAAAATTGAGTTGATTTTTGACCAACTAAATTAAAGTTTAGGGTTGCATAAAAAACAGGAAGAGAGAACAATGCATGAGTTTTCATGTGAGTAAAAGAAAAAAACAATTTAGACACAATTATAAGGTTTAACCAAATCATAATAACTAATTAAAGTAAAAGAAATTTAAATCATAAAGACTACATTAGAATAGTACTACACCTAAGTTATAAAAACTAAATTAAAATTGAAACTAAACCCAAATTATAAAATAAAAATTCATAATTCATAATTTAGCCATAATTTAATTAGGTAAAAAGAAAATTCAATTTTAAAAGAACAGTAATACTTATCTATACATTCGTGAAATAAAATCAAGTTTTTACTTACCTTCTGACGTGACTTCAAAAATAGGTCGTTTCTAAAATTAAGTAGACTAATAAAAATATGTCACTTCAAAAAGTAGGTGTTTCTACCTATCGATAAGTTTAAGTAAAAGAATGGAGTTATCAAGCTTCGTAGAATAACTCGATAAGATATGAATGGGCAAGAAAAAAAAAGTCCATATATGCGTGAATTGGTGTGGGTTTAGTTAGATTACAACTTTATAATAAACATTTAAACAATAGTAGTTAAGAAGCTAGTGTAAGAAATTGACAACTATGAACTCGTCAGTTGCTTAACGTCAAAGGTTTTTCAGCTGACATACGAGTCTATGACTATATGTTACTTGTTAGAGATAGCAAAAAGAAAGAGAGAAAATAGTGGCAATGCTCATATATATAATTTATGTACAATGTTTGAATTTGGTTCTTAATCTTTTAAAATTTTAGGACAACGTGTTTTAATTTTTATCTTAAATTTTTAGTTTCGTCAAATTATATCTTAAATTTAAACAAGTGTTCTAACTTTTACTTTCTAATATGCTTTCGTTTGAACCATCATTAAAAAAAAAAAAGGATAATGTATACTTTTGGGTTCATGTGATTTGAATTTAGTTTCTATTTGGTCTCTAAAATTTCAAAACTAACGTTTTTGGATCTTGAGATTTGAATTCAATTTCTATTTGGTTCTTGAGGTTTTCAAAAGTAACATGTTTGGTCTTGGAAGTTTGAATTTGATTTTTAATTGGTGCTTGAAGTTTGAAATTGGTTTCTAATCGGTCATTGAGTTAAGCAAAATGATGATATGATAATTAAAATATGTTGACTAGACTTTGTTGATATATATATATTTTAATGATTTGAATTTTAAATTTTTTTTTTTTTTGGCATTTCTCTCTTCCCACTGTTGAACGAGAAATGTTGGCCAATTTTCAATTAATAGCAATGAACACTTCATCCCGCAATGAAAGATTATGATTTCTAAACTTTCTGGTGGGAACCTCTTGGAAGAAAATCTTAGCGAGAAAAAATTCGTAGAGAATTTCTCCCTCTGTGGAGAGTAGGGTGTATTTTGGCTCAACTCAAGGGTCCTATAGAATATTTGCCAAAATCAAATTATAATATCTAATATATTATATACATTTAATATATTCGAACCTCATTCAAATTTGGTATATTTTGGCCTAACCCAAGGGTCCTTTTTATAGGAACTTTAGAATAGAATCTTTGCAAATTATAATATCTAATATATTATATATATTTAATATCTTTGAATCTTATTCAAATCTCTTAAAATCTCCTACAACATATATTATCTATTTGAATCTCATTCAAATTTAATATAATGTATCTAATAATATATTATTCTCTTTAACATTTAATATATGAAATCCAATAAATAGATATTTTTTCCATTTAATATATCAAATATATTAAATATTAATTTGAATATTTCAAATTTTTTTCAACTAAATTGATTCTTTTAGTGTTACTATGAACTAGCAATGAGACCTTATGGACTTATAAATTATAAGCTCCAATGATACAAAATTAATTGATTAAACTCTTTAATCAATTAACTTTCATTCATTAACTCTCTACTGTAGACATAAAATTGCACTCTTATACACTGTAAGACAAGTTGTGTCCATGGATATGACCATTACATGTAAGTCAATCATTCACAAGTTGTTCGTAATTACAGCTAGGTCAAAAGTCCATATTACCCCTGTAATTACATTTTATACCCTTAAGTACCATTGATCCTCTAATGAACAATTTATTTATGATTCAATCATAAATTAAGTCACATTGTTCAAGTCCCGAAATTAGCACTTAAGGGAACTACTCATTTACTTTCCCAAATGGGAATGAGCGAATTCTATCTTGTGAAACTTATGTTCCCAGCTCCCTATTTGGTCAAATTCTCAAAATTGTAGACTTATTGAATCGGCTATAAAAGTCACTATCACCCATGCAAATCAAAGTACAAGCCCTCACAGACAGGAGTTCATAACTCACTCAAGATTAAGATCGAGTCACATATAATCATCATGTTCTTCTAAATTAACAGGTTTATAAAGAGAGATTAAATATTTCTTGGTCAAGTCTTATACAAACTCATTGTATATGATACCTCCACTCACATGTCTCCACATGAACCATTTAGATTAAATCATTTGTAACTATTACAAAGTGAGTTGTATCAATAGTGTTACTAGGATAAGGCACCTTACCTTATCCATATACTATTGACCCTTTAGGTTATTTCTTAAACATGATCTTCTCATATATCAACCACATAACCACATATTGTTCAAAATTACACTAATAACCTTGGATTTTTATGTAATGGATAATATAAATTGCAAATAAAAATAATCAAATAATTATAATAAAACATTAATTACGAGGCTTTAAAGCATAAATCCCAACACTAATAGCCACGTCATTATGCCAGATTAATAACAAAATTACAAATAATTAAATTTGGGACTAATTATAAATTGACATGTGTCCCAAATTTAATTTGTAGACAAAAATTAGCAAATCCCAAAATTAAAAGGCCAGATGTGTCTTCATTATGACCATTTGACCAAATAATTAAATTTAATTTGATCAAGTTGGGTCATATGGAATTTGAGTCAAAGTTATACAAAACTCAAATCTAAATGGTTAAGCCCAAAGCAAACAAAGCCCAAGTCTAATGGTTGGACCCAAAGGCCATTAAAGCCCAAGCCCACATGCTCATGGAAAGCTCTATAAATAGAAGAGCTCTCCTTCATTTGAAATATTCAGAAATTAAATCATCTCCAAAGAACTCAAAGAGAATTCAGAGCAAAGAAGGTCAGAAGACTCCCTAAAGTCCTTGAATTCTAAACACTCCTTGAAGATTAAGATATTAAAGGGAAAAGTTCAAAAATCAACCTCTTTAAAAGACAAGATAGCTCAAAGAGAATTCAGTCAGAAAACTCTCTTAAAGACTGAAGACTCTCTAAAACCCTTGAAAACTAAAAACTCTTTGAAGACCAAAGACGCTTTGAAGATTAAAAGACTTTGAAGACCAAAATATCTTTGAAGATCTTAAGACTTTGAAGACAAGTTGAAGGCATTTGAAGTGCAAAGACTTCAAAACTTCAATCAACAAGCTAAGGGTCGATCCAACGATCAACAAGCCAAGGGCCAATCCAACAAGATTAATAAGTCGAAAGGCTGATTAGAAAAGAACAACAAACATACTCGAGAACTAGTTGTCCAACCCTCGAGACATTTGTACTTTTGAGATAAATAATCAGAGGATAAACACTAAAGATTATCCTACACCCACTCAAATTAATACAAAATAGAAGTTCATTCCACGTGTCTTAATTCTTTTGAAATTACATGTGAACACCCATCCTCTCTTCTTTCTCATTTTCTCTCTTCGATAGACCTTGCAACGATATTCTGTGGTTAGTGCAACAACAAAGGAAAGGCAGTAGCGTGCTATATCATATGAGAGAAGAAGAGAAGGGAGAGAGGAAATGAAGAGAGAAATGTCAATAATATTACATTTAAAAATATACACATCAACAAAATCTAGTCACCATATGCTAACTGTCATGTCATCATTTTGTTAGGTTAACTAACGGTCAACTCATCTTAGGACTAATTAGAATCAATTTCAAACTTTAGGGATCAATTAGAAATCACATTCAAACTTTATGGACCAACCATGTCACTTTTGAAACATTAAGAACCAAATAGACTTTAAATTCAAATCTCAAAGACTAAAAGTATTAGTTTCTAAAACTCAAAGACCAAATGAAAAAAAAAATTCAAATCCCAATGACCAAATGAAAAATCTCTTACGTGTGTTTAGTGAATTATGAAACATGTGTTTGATAGGTAATTGATAAGGACTTCAAAGAAAAATAACAGTATAGTTATCTTTTTGTTGAATTTTGTGAGTTTTAAGAGTGTTATTTAATGGTCGATCTTATTCATTAATTGGACATGGTTTTGTGCAAATGTTGATTTTCATTGGAATTAATGACATTTTTCGAAGATTTTAACTTGCTTTTCGTAAAATTAGTGGGAAAATTAGCAAATTTTGAATAGAAGGTAAAGGTTACATATTTCTAAGTTTATGGTTCAATTTAATGAAACTAAAATTTAAGGTGAAAATTGATACACCAGATGGAAACCTCACCTAACTAATTTCTACAAATTGAATGCAGACACAACTTAGATTGTTGATATGTATTCCTTCTTTTGAGGTCGGATGTTTAGATCTCCATACTTCTACATTTATTATACCAAAAAAAATTAAAGTTTAAGGACATAATCATAACAAATGGAAAAGTTGATATGGACCGAACTGTCTCACGACATTCTGAACCCAGCTCACGTATTGCTTTAATAGGCGAACAACCAACCCATGGAACATACTACAACCCCTAAAATTAGGTGGCTCAATTAATTTTAACTTTAAACTTTCAATTTCATCAATTTAAACTTGAATTTATGAGCATAGTTTAATGGTTAAGATATCTATTTTTTTCCTTGAGGTCTGAGATTTAAATCTTCACATCGACATTTCTTGTACTTAAAAGAAAAACTAAGAACTTGAATAAGTGTTACAATTAATACCTCAAAACTAAAATTAAAAATTGTCCATTAACTAACCAATGCATAATTGAACTAACAAAATACTCAAAATAATGTAAAAAAAAAAAACACTCCAATCACAAAAATACATGAAGCTAGCTACAAAATCGACCAAATAAAAAAAAAAAAAACTTAAACTTAAATGAAAACTTAATTTTTAGTATATTGATCGCAATACTTATTCAAGTAGAGTTTAAATTGTAACATTTATTGAAGTTCAAAGTTTAATTTGATGAAATTGAAAACTTTAAGGCTAAAATGGACTCACTAATCTAAGTTTAGGAGTTAACTCAAAAAAAAAAAAAAAAAAAAAAAAAAAAAAAGAACAGCTAAACTAGCTAAGTAGCAAAACTATTAAAGTTAAAAGAATACAAAATAGAAGCTTCACACACATTCATTTTTATGATAGTAACAAAAATAAAAAGAAAAAAAAAACTATTTTCAATTATTTCTTTTCTTTCATTTTTTTTAATTGACGAAATATGCCTTCCCTTTAGTAAATTTAATAATAATGAAAATAATGAGAGATTTTTATGATGATAGCAAATCTAATCTAAATAATAGTAAATTTATTTGTCCATTGATAAAAATATTGCAAATTTGTCGATTGATAAAAAATATTTGGGTAAAAATCAATTTATACATCTAAACTTTAGGAGTTAAGTATCAATAAAAACCCCAAACTAATAATTGTATTAATTTTAACCATAAATTTTCATAAATATATCATTTACACAATTTGTTAGATTTTGTTTGAAAAATGTTAGTTTACACATGTGTAAACTTATAATTATATATCAATTAAACTCTTGAACTATAAATGAATTAATTTAGGCTCTCAATTTGAAAATCGTCCATGTATAAAATCTTACATATGTGTAGACTTCTTCAAAAATCTAGACAATCCATTTGAAAATCGTCTATTATTTGAAACATATGGTCTAAATTGATTCATTTATGAAAGTTAAGAAATTCAATTGATATAACTATAAGTTTGTACATGTATAGACTAACATTTTTCAAACAAAATCTAACAGAGAGTGTAAATTGATACACTTATGAAAGTTCAATATTTAAATTGATACAATTATTAATTAATTTAGGACTTTTATTGATACAACTCCAAAATTTAGGAGTCTAAATTGATTTTTGCCTAAAATTTTTTTGAGGTGGCACAAATCTAAGAACTTCTTTTTAGTACACAAATTAAGAACTTGTATATTACATATGTACATATTAGTGATGCACTCTTTATTAAATATATCATTGATATACTATATTAATGATACAAAAATGTAGTGATATACTACATATAGAAATATTAGTTGTTTACTTTATCAATTATACAAGAACGATATATTAATGATATACTCCAGCCTATACTTATACAATACATATTGTAAATATTGTACAAATATTTGAGAAATTTTTTTGCTATATTTACAAATTTATTTTTAGTATAACAAATTTGTAAATACCGCAACTAATTTTGCCACCGTTATAGTTTTCTCAAATCATAACTTCAAGAGTAATACATTGAAAATTAATTTTAGTTCCAACAAAGAAAATTCAATTCTTTTATTATCTTCATAAAAGCAAACACGAACCTTTTCATTTTTAGTAGACTCTTAAATTTTTTTTTTAGTTCACTAATATGTGAAGTGGGATGATTTGAATCTTTGATTTCTTGATCGAGAGTATGTATACTAACCAGTTGAATATTCTCAGGTTGGCAGCTCTTGAAAATTTCAAACATAAAAAGAAAAGCAGCCAAACTTAATAATCGAAACAAAAACTAGAACTTTTTAAAAAGAAAAAACAAACTATATTCAATTTCCTTTTTAAATACTTTATTTGATCATTTAGATTATTTTTTAAAAAAACTATTATTATTATTAGTGTAAGTGCAACGACAGGGCACAAGTCGCTTTATTTGGTAAAGGCTCTCTCTTAATATTTTCCATATTGAAGATTAAATGAATGTAACTGCTCTCATACATCAGAGAAGACTGTGATGCCATAACAAATTCTTTAAGAAAATATATTTCTTTTTATTTTCTAATAAAATATTAGGCAAATTGCCTCAACTCCTTCCATGAATTATAAGGATGGTTTATTTTAATGACACATGGGGATATTATTGGAGGCAGGATGGAAATAGAGATGATTTCTCTATCCTCGTCCCGCCTCCCATTTAATTTTATAGGGATCAGGGTGGAGATTTTTCGTGGAAAATTCATGGAATTTGAGTTTTTCGTGAAAAATTATTATTTATTTTTTTTTAAATCCCATTAAATAATTTTTTTATAGAAAATTTCTAATTAAATTGTTAATTCTCCACATAGAATCATCGTTTAAATGGTTAAATACATATGGGGAATTCACATTAAAAGAAAAAATTCATAAATCTCATGTGTGTGTATCTATATACAAATAAGACCGTGACGAAAAACGGAGATGGAGATCATATTTCCTGTCCTCGTCCCCATTTAGGTCATAGAAAACTCTTTTATCCCACTCATAATCCATTCCCCCGTTCAGGGGTAGGTCCCTTTCCAGTTGGAAAAAGTAACATACACTTAATAACACCCATAAACTTTTGATCGCAATTCTGTAAGTTTGAAATTTTAATTTTTACCGAAATAAAATTTTCAACTCAAGAAAGTGCCTTTCTTTTTTTTTTTAAGAGAGTTAAATTTTTACGATAACTTTGAAGATTTAATTTTTGTAATTAAAAATATAGGTAAAATTGTAATAATCACAATTAGTTTATGGGATTTATAAATATTTTCAAAAATAATTTTAGACTACTCAAAATTTAATTCTTGTCGCTTGAATTTTTGAACCGTCAATAATATATAATCAAAAGTAAACTAATCGAAAAATTGTCAAAAATAGGATAAAATAACGGAGATTAAAGATATTTAGGATGATTTTTATTTTTATAGCGTAGTAGGACTTTTGAGGGTATGAAATTACCATGTTGCCCTTCTTAGAAAAATCCCTAACTTCACGGAAAATTGCTAAAAATAGGACAAAATAAATAATGGGGGTTAAAGATACTTAGGATGGTTTTTATTTTTATAGAGTAGTAGGACTTTTGAGAGTATGAAATTACCATGTTGCCCTTCTTAGAAAAATCACTAACTTCACATTCATTTAGCCTTTCACGTAGCTTTCTCCTTCTTCATCAACATTTCTCTTTCACACATCATCACTCCAAGCGATTGAATAACAGGTGACGACGACGGCAGCGATGGATGGTGACAGCAGCAACCAACCTCCTCATGCATAGTAGCGACGATAGAAAAAAAAAAAAGCTTCACACCAACCTTCATCCTCAAGCAAAAAAAAGAACGTTTCACACAATTTCTTGAAATCTCTCTTTGGGTAGGCTTGAGAAACTTTCTTCACAAATTTTATACTTTTTGTTGATAAAAAAATTTGCTTCTTTTTACTTTGTTGCTTGAGGAATAAAATGTGAGTAGTTTGCTATATATATATATAAATATTTGTTTCTAAGGTATTTGAATATGAATATTTAGTTGTTATTTGGTTTGTGATCTTTCTTGCATTGATTTGTAAGTATGAAATTCTAAGAAGAATGCAAAAGCTTTTAACTATGATCAATTTTTTTTATGTATTGTATTTTTACGATTGTTATTTTGGAATATTTAGCAATAAATAGTTACTTGGTACTTTAGTTATGGGCTTCCTCTTTATTTCTTGCATTATTTTGTGAGTACGAGAAATTATGAGAAAAAAAACATAATGCAAAAGTAATCAATTTTTTTTATTGCTTTTATTTTTGTTATGGTTATTGTGGAATGTTTGGCCATAAATTGTTGCCTGAAATTTGATTATTGTCTTCCTTCTTTTCTCTTTCCTCATTTTTTTTATTTTTTTTGTAGGAATTAAAGATTTTGTGATAATTTAAGGATGACTCATGTTCGTGTTTTAGTTCGTTATGGTGGAGTATGGGATGACAAAGAAAGAAAATATGAAGGGGGTTGTTGAAAAGTATTGTCGTAAGTAAAGAAATCACGCACAAAGATTTAGTGGTTGAACTATATGCTCTCACAGAAGTTGACCCTAAAGAGTTTGATATCAAAATGAGATACATATATGAGATAAAATCTGAAAATCAAACTCCTCCATTTGAGATAAGTAATGACCGTGATTTGAGATTTTATCTTCGGGGTAAAAATATGTTTGGCGTCCCCCTAAACATCTCATTTGAACCTGGGTACAAAGGTTTGACTTCAGCTAGAGATTTACACGTTGAAGGTAATAAATCTATTTCTGAGAGCAATTAAGTTAAGAACTTAGATAAAAATGTTTTGATTCTAGTGCATGCAACATTAGATGATAATGTAATTCAAGTTGGCTTAGGTGGTGACACGAATGAGGCCACTAGATGGGAATCATATGATTAAAAAGAAAATAACTTTGCATTGGAGTTTGATGAGGTCAAGAACTTTACTTGTGAATCCTATGACGTCCCACAAGAAAAAAATACTTCAAAATATTGTAAAAGAAAACGTAACGTCGAATGTCAATCAAGTAGCCAAAAGACATACATGAATAAAAATATTTGGTCAGAAGGAAGCTCTACAAATGACGAGTTGGAGGTAGGACAAATATTTTTTGGCAAGAAGGAATTATCCATGAAATTAAGTGTGATGGCAATGAAAAATAACTTTGAATTTAAAGTAAAGAAGTCTACCAAGGAGATTCTTTATGTTAGATGTGTTGATGATAAATGTAAAAGAAGACTACGGGCGGTCAAATTGAAAGGTTCAGACATATTCAAGATTTCAAAGTATATAAACGTTCATTCATGTTCACATGATATTTTGAATCATGACCATAGACAAGAAAAATTTTGGGTAGTTGGAAAATTAATAAAATCAAAATTCAAGGGAATTGGTCATTAATACAAACCACGTGACATCATGAAGACATGAGACAAGATTATGGTATAAATATAAGTAATGAAAAAGTGTAGCGTGCTAGAGAAAATGTATATATACAAATACATGGATCACCAGAAGGGTTATATAATCTATTGTGTCGGTATGGTGAAGCACTTAAACTAGAAAATTCAGGTACATTTTTTGACATTAAACTTGAAGATGGGTGTTTCTTCAAATATCTTTTTATGGCACTAGGTCCATGTGTTCGAGGATTTTTATATTGTATGCGACATGTCGTAATTAATAATTAATAATTATTTTAATTATTTTATTTGCAATATAATATTATCCATTATATGAAAAATTCAAGGTTATTAGTGTAATATTGAACAGTATGTGGTTGACATACGAGAAGATCATGTTCAAGAAATAACCTAAAGGGTCATAGTATATGGATAAAGTTGGGTGCCTTATCCTGGTAATACTATTGATACGGCCCACTTTGTAATAGTTACAAATGATTTGATCCAAATCATTCATGTGGAGACATGTGAGTGGGGGTATCTTATACAATGAGTTTGTATAAGACTGGACCACGAAATATTTAATCTCTCTTTATAAATCCGTTAATTGAGAAGATTAATATTTCACAGGATGATCATATGTGACTCGATCTTAATCTTGAGTGAGTTATGAACTCCTGCCTGTGAGGGCTTGTCCTTTGATTTGCATGGGTGAGAGTGGCTTTTGTAGCCGATTCAATATGTCTACCATTTTGGGGACTAGACCAAATAGGGAGCTGGGAACATAATCTCACAAGAAGTAATTCACTCATTCCCATATAGGGTAAGTAGATGAGTAGTTCCCTTAAGTGCTGATTTCGGGACTTGAACAATGGGGCCCCACCCTCTCATTGGCCCGAGAGGGACTTAGTTTATAATTATATTATAAACAAATTGTTCATTAGAGGATCAGTGATACTTAAGGTGCAATATGTAATTATAGGGGTAAAACGGACTTTTGATCCAGCTGTAATTACGAACAACTCGTGAAGGATCGACTTGCATGTAGTGATTATATCAATGGACACAACTTGTCCTACAGTGCATAAGAGTGCAACTTTAGGTCTATAGTGGAGTGACCCTAGAGTTAATGAATGAAAATTGATTAATTAAAGAGTTTAATTAATTAATTTTGTATCATTGGAGCTTATAATCTGTAGGTCCATAAGGTCCCCTTGCTAGCTCACAGTAACACTAAAAGATCAATTTAGTTGAAAGAGAAATTTGAAATGTTCAAATTAATATTTAATTTGAAGTGTTCAAATTAATAATTAATATATTAGATATATTAAATATAAAAGAGGAAAATATATTTATTGTATTTGATACATTAAATATGAAAATAATTAATGTATATTAGATACATTAAAGAAAAGATATTTATTAAATTTGAATTGGATTCAAATTAGGAAATAAATGTCGTAGGAGAATTTTAAAATGTTTGAATATGATTCAAATTGTTTAGATAAATATATTTTAATATATTAGATATTAAAATATATTATTTCCCTAGACCACTATAAAGAGGACCCTAGGGGTGAGCCATTGGGCATTCAAAAACAACACACATCTCCTCAAAGAGAGAATTAGAGAATTCTCTCTAAACCTCTTCCTCTTTAATCCCTTGAGGATTTTCTTTCAAGAGGCTCCCACAAGCCTTGATCTTTTGTTAGAGTCATAGCAAGGAAGACTTTGTGGAGGAGATAAAGACCCGCCATAATATTCTCCATATTTTGAAGGTATTTATTGCTTAACCCTAATTTTATTGTTTAATTTTAAATAAAATCAAAGACGATCCAATGCTTCCGCTGCGGGATGAAGAGTTCATTCCTATCATAAATATAGGGGTACTTTGATAATTGTCACTTGCTTAGATGGTAATAATAAAAAATTTCCTCTTACCTTTGGAATTATCGATAGAGAAGCTGATGATTTGGTAAAATAATTCTTGAAAAAGTTAAAAGGTGTAATAGGTGAAGTTAATGACTTAGTTTTTGTATCAAATCGAAATAAAAGCATATCAAAGTCTATTGCTTTGGTATTTCCCACCGCATTTCACTGTCTTTGTGTGCAACATTTGAAAGAAATTTTGAATACTAAATTCAAGAATGAAAAAATAGAGCATTTATTTTGTAATGCTTCAAGAGCATATCATGAGTCAAAATTTCAAGAATCGTGGGGCCGCATTCTAGCATTTGATAATGGTGTAGGAAAGTATTTGGAAGATGTTGGCCTTTCACGTTGGGTACGTATGCATTGTCCAAGAAGGTGATACAATATGATGGCTACGAATATAGTAGAGAGCATGAATGCTCTTTTGAAAGAACCTAAAGAAGTTTCAGTTGCTGCATTTGTTGAACATCTTAGAGTTTTACTACAAAGATGGCATTGGGAGCGTCGAGATGAAGCTTCAAAAGTTACATCCATCTTGACGAAATGGGCAAAAGGAATTGTACAGAAAAGCCATGAGCATTCTTTATGAAGGTTGATTCAATTGATTGTTATCAATTACATGCGAAGGATGTGGATGAAGAGGAGACTGTTGACCTTAATACTCGGGAGTGTAGTTGTAAGGAGTTTCAACTAGATCAATTACCATGTGCCCATGCAATTGCTGCAGCAAGAGCTCGAAGTATAAATGTATATAGTTTATGTCATCGTTATTATACTAATGAATATTTGTTGGTTGCATATGCAAAGCCTATTTATCCAGTTGGTAATGCCTCGGAGTGGAAGACACCTATAGACTATGTAGAAATGAAGGTCTTACCTCCCAAAGTAGTGGTTAGGGTTGGTCGGTGCCAAAGAAAGAGAATCTCATCAGTTGGTGAAACCTGTTAGGTTTTGTGCCCTAAAGCTCGTAGTTTTGTAATTAAACATTTTCTCATTTATTAAATAAATTTTTTTCTTTTTTTTTATTATGTATAACATTATCCATTATTGTGTAAAATCCAAGGTTATTATTATAATTTTGAACAGTATGTAGTTGACATACAAGAGGATCATGTTCAAGAAATAACCTAAAGAGTCTATAGTATATGGATAACATTGGGTGTCTTATCCTGGTAACACTATTGATATAGTCCACTTTGTAATTTTCACAAATTATTTGATCCAAATCATTCATGTGAAGACATGTGAGTGAGGGTATCCTATACAATGAGTTTGTATAAGATTGGACCACGAAATATTTAATATCTCTTTATAAATCCGTTAATTGAGAAGATTAATATTTCACAATATGATCATATGTGACTCGATCTTAATCTTGAGTGAGTTATGAACTCCTGCCTATGAGGGCTTATATTTTAATTTTCATGGGTGAGAATGACTTTTGTTTCAATAAGCCTACCATTTTGGGGACTTGATGAGTAGTTGAGTAGTTCCCTCAAGTGCTGATTTCAGGACTTGAACAATGGGGCCCCACCTTCTCACTAGCCCGAGAGGAACTTAGTTTATGGTTGGATCATAAACAAATTATTCAGAGGATCAGTGGTACTTAAGGTATAAGATGTAATTATAGGGGTAAAACGAACTTTTGACCCAGCTATAATTACGAACAACTTGTGAATGATCGACTTACATGTAATGATTAGATCAATAGACACAACTTGTCTTACAGTACATAAGAGTGCAACTCTAGGTCTATAGTGGAGTGACTTAGTTAATGAATCAAAATTAATTGATTAGAGTTTAATTAATTGATTTTATATCATTGAAATTTATAATCTGTAGGTTCATAAGGTCTCATTGTTAGCTCATATGAACAAATAGGGATCAATTTCGTTGAGAGAAATTTTTGAAATGTTCAAATTAAAATTTAATGTATGTGATATATTAAATGAGGGAAAATATATTTATTGTATATGATACATTAAATATCAAAGAAATTATTAATGTATTAAGATACATTAAAGAAAAAATATTTATTAAATTTGAATTAGATTCAAATAAGGAAATAGATGTCGTAGGAGAATTTGGAAAGGTTTGAATTTGATTCAAATCGGTTAAATAAATATATTTTAATATATTAGATGTTAAAATATATGATTTAATTATTTGCCCTAGACCACTATAAATAGGACACTGGGGGTGAGCCATTATGAGCATTTTTCAAAAGAGAAAGAAACTCTTGAAATTCTCCTCCACTCCCTCTCTCCCTCTCTCTCTCTATTTTCGAGAAGGTTCTCACAAACCTCTTTGGTCCTTTGTTCGAGTCATAGCTAGGAAGGCTTTGTGAAAGAGATCAAGAACACCAGAAGAATCTCCATATTTTTACGGTATGTTATGCTTAACTTTAATATTATTATTTAATTCTAAATAAACTCAAACTGATTCCTACGCTTCCGCTTGGGTTTAATTAGATTACTCCCTACAAAACCCTCATATTGCATAAATGTGGCAAATGTGACAAATGAGGCCATAATAGATTAACATGTCGAAATCCTATTGTTGGGATTTATGCCCTAAAGCCTCGTAATTAATAATTTATTTAATAATTAATAATAATTTTGATTATTTTATTTGCAATATAATATTATCCATTATATGAAAAATCCAAGGTTATTAGTGTAATCTTGAACAATATGTGGTTGATATACGAGAGGATCATGTTCAAGAAATAACCTAAAGGGTCATAATATATGGATAAGGTTGGGTGCCTTATCCTGGTAACACTATTGATACGGCCCACCTTATAATAGTTACAAATGATTTGATCCAAATCATTCATGTGGAGACATGTGAGTGGGGGTATCTTATACAATGAGTTTGTATAAGACTGAACCACGAAATATTTAATCTCTCTTTATAAATCCGTTAATTGATAAGATTAATATTTCATCAGGATGATCATATGTGACTCAATCTTAATCTTGAGTGAGTTATGAACTCCTGCCTGTGAGGACTTGTCCTTTGATTTGCATGGGTGAAAGTGGCTTTTGTAGCCGATTCAATATGCCTACCATTTTGGGGACTTGACCAAATAGGGAGCTAGGAACATAATCTCACAAGATGGAATTCACTCCTTCCTATATAGGGTAAGTAGATGAGTAGTTCCCTTAAATGCTGATTTCGGGACTTGAACAATGGGGCCCCACCCTCTCATTGGCCCAAGAGGGACTTAGTTTATAATTATATTATAAACACATTGTTCATTAGAGGATCAGTGGTACTTAAGGTGCAAGATGTAATTATAGGGGTAAAACGGACTTTTGACCCAACTGTAATTACAAACAACTCGTGAATGATCGACTTGCATGTAGTGATTATATCAATGGACACAACTTGTCCTACAATGCATAAGAGTGCAACTTTAGGTCTATAGTGGAGTGTCCCTAGAGTTAATGAATGAAAATTGATTAATTAAAGAGTTTAATTAATTAATTTTGTATCATTGGAGCTTATAATCTGTAGGTCCATAAGGTCTCCTTGCTAGCTCAGAGTAACACTAAAAGATCAATTTAGTTGAAAGAAAAATTTGAAATGTTCAAATTAATATTTAATTTGAAGTGTTCAAATTAATATTTAATATATTATATATATTAAATATAAAAGAGGAAAATATATTTATTGTATTTGATACATTAAATGTTCAAATTTGAAATATTCAAATTAATATTTAATTTGAAGTGTTCAAATTAATATTTAATATATTAGATATATTAAATAAAAGAGGAAAATATATTTATTGTATTTGATACATTCAATATTAAAATAATTAATGTATATTAGATACATTAAATAAAAGATATTTATTAAATTTGAATTGAATTCAAATTAGGAAATAAATGTCGTAGGAGAATTTTAAACGGTTTGAATAACATTCAAATTGGTTAGATAAATATATTTTAATATATTAGATATTAAAATATATTATTTAATTATTTTCCCTAGACCACTATAAATAGGACCCTAGGGGTAAGCCATTGTGCATTCTACACAACACACTCCTCAATAGAGGGAATTAGAGAATTCTCTCTAGACCTCTTCTTCTCTAATCCCTTGTGGATTTTCTTGCAAGAGGCTCCCACAAGCCTTGGTCCTATGTTCGAGTCATAGCTAGGAAGACTTTGTGGAAGAGATAAAGATCTGCCAGAAGAATCTCCATATTTGGAAGGTATTTACTACTTAACCCTTGTATTTTAGTTTAATTCTAAATAAATCAAACACGATTCATATACTTCCGCTGTGGGTTTAATTCGATTATTCCCTTCAATAAGCATTGCCACAAACATCTTGATATTCAAACAAAGTACACAAAATAATGAAATTCACAATATAATATATATGTACATTATATCGGAGTATTAATCCCTTAATACATCGGAGTATTAGTCCATAGTTGGAAAGCCAATTGTTTTCTAAAATATGACATGTTTTCTTGACATAAACTTACAAAATCAGAATTAGTTACAACATATTCAAAACCCTTAATGGTGAATACACCACAATCACAACAATTACGTTGAATTAGAGCCGATTCTACCTTTACAATCAGCCAACGTTCTGTATGTTTAGACACTCCACCCCTCATTGTAAAAAAATCGGTAGAGTGTAATACCAATGGTACTAACGTTCACATTGGCCCTAACAACATTGTCATCTCCTCTATCGTAGTGTAGAATGGGAGGGAATCTCATACTTTGATTTCACAATAATTAGATCAAAGTAAATTAACACCCAATGGTTTCCCTTTACATTGAATGGTGCATACACAACATCAACATTGACCCATGCATCCTTGAATTGACTACTTCTTGAATTAATCTATGATTTTTCACAGTTTCTCGTGCCTAGAAGAGAATACACTAAATAAGGAGAAACACCATAATCAAATTAGCCAACACAAAGTCATAGCTAGACATTACACAATGACCATAACAAGAGTACAATAGTTAAAAAAGTGACACATTTTGCATCCTGTTTTTTTTTCTCACAATTTCTCGTACCTAGAAAACAAGGAAAAAAATAAAGAACTTCCCTATAATCAAATTTTACCAAGCACCAAATCATAGCTAGATAGTCTAAAAATAATCATCACAAGAGTATAAATAAAAAAAATTGACTACTTTTTGAATTAATCTATGATTTCTCACAGTTTCTCGTATCTAGAAGAGAATACATTAAATAAGGAGAAACACCATAATAAATTACCCAGCACCAAGTCATAGCTATACTTACAAAATGACCATAACAATAGTACAATAGTTAAAAAAAAGTGACTAATTTTGCATTATGTTTTTTTTTCTCGCAGTTTATCGCAATTTTTTGTCTAGAAAACAAGGCAAAAAAATAAAGAACAACCCTAAAATAAAATTTTACCAAG
The DNA here is from genome assembly GCA_033996785.1 of Trichosanthes truncata. Classification (NCBI taxonomy): domain Eukaryota; kingdom Viridiplantae; phylum Streptophyta; class Magnoliopsida; order Cucurbitales; family Cucurbitaceae; genus Trichosanthes; species Trichosanthes truncata. Next base: position 8,820,266 of record JAWPNB010000007.1, read on the forward strand.
CACCAAATCATAGCTAAACAGTCTAAAAATAATCATCACAAGAGTATAGATAAAAAAAAAATTGACTATTTCTTGAATTAATCTATGATTTCTTGCAGTTTCTTGTACCTAGAAGAGAAAACACTAAATAAAGAGAAACGCCAGAATCAACTTACCTAGCACCAAGTCACAATGACCATAACAAGAGTACAATAGTTAAAAAAAAGAACTCATTTTGTATTCTATTTTTTCTTTCGTAGTTTATCACAATTTCACGTACCTAGAAAACAAGGCAAAAAATAAAGAACAACCCTAAATTTTTACCAAGCACCAAATCATAGCTAGACAATCTAAAAATAATCATCACAAGAGAATAGATAAAGAAAAAATTGACTACTTCTTGAATTGATCTATGATTTCTTGCAGTTTCTCATACCTAAAAGATAATGCACTAAATAAGGAGAAACACCATAATCAAGTTACCGATCACCAAGTCATAGCTAGACATTACACAATGACCATACCAAAAGTACAATAGTTAAAACTTGACTCATTTTGCATTCTGTTTTTTTTTTCTCACAATTTCTTGTACCTAGAAAACAAGGCAAAAAATAAAGCACACTATAATCAAATTTTACCAAGCACAAAATCATAGCTAGACAATCTAAAAATAATCATCACAAGAGTATAGATTAAAAAAAAAAATTGACTACTTCTTGAATTAATATATGATTTCTCGTAGTTTCTCGTACCTAGAAGAGAAGTCACTAAATAAGGAGAAACACCCTAATCAAGTTACCCAGCACCAAGTCATAGCTAGACATTACACAATAACCATAACAAGAGTACAATAGTTAAAAAAGTGACTCATTTTGCATTTTGTTTTTTTTCTCGCAGTTTATTGCTATTTCTCATACCTTGAAAACAACCCAAAAAATAGGGGGCAACTCTATAATCAAATTACCAAGCACCAAATCATAACTAGACATTCTAAAAATAATCATGGTTTGTGTTGGGTTTTAGATTTCATGCCCTCTCAAGTACCCTCTTTTTGGCAATTTCCCATTATTATTTTTTTTCGTATTTGAATTATCAAGCACCAAACCATACCATAAAACTCATCCCAAATAAAGGTTGGATATCCCACATTCATTTTCCAAGTCCCAAAGATGTAGGCAGTGGCTATCAGTTTGGCTACTTGTGTTGGTTTTGAACTTATTTTCATCCCCAAAGGCCAAATCTACTGTAATTGATATTTAACTCTTCTCCGTCCGTAATGACTTTTCTTAATCGTATGAGAGATTTTTAAATTTGCAAACATCATTTCACTCTCCCTACAAGAAATGTATGATTGAACTAAAAAACAAACACGTCCAAGGAATAAGTATGAACCTCCAGCACACGATCTTGATCACGACGACCAAATGCACTTACAGTGCAATGCTTGACGCCTCCTTCCTTTGTCTAACCTAAGTAGAAAAGCTAGCCAAGTCACTCGTAAACACAAAACAGTCATCTGATGCAGCCTTATCGTCCTCTTCATCCTCGACATATGCTTTGTATGTCAATTATAAAAGAATCAACCAGAAGAAATCTCAATTATAGGATCAACCAGAAGAAATCTATATTATTTCTAAAATTGAAAGAATAAAAACATAAAAATTTAGAAGCTTATTTGAATCTCTTTAAATTTATGGTTTGAAATCTTTCTAACTCACATGTAATATTTAAAAAATTATTGTAAGACTCTCTTTTATTTGAAAACTATCAAAGACAAATGAATAATTAATATGAGATATTAAAAAAAGAATATGGGGTATTTTTGTCAAAATTCTTTTCTTTATTTAAAGAAGTTTGTAAAATATACATAAATTAATAAAAACAAAAATCTTAATCTTAGAATTCATGATCCATGGAAACAACTCTTGCACCTCAAAACTCTAGACTAAACAATCTGCACTCCAAACACAAATTTCCTAACTCCACTAAACAACTTTGCACTTCAAACAAAGATTTCCTAACTTTCCATACACACTAACTCCTACTCCTTGTCTCAAACAACCCCTTAGAAATAAATGTTACTTTAAACAGAGACCGCTACAAATTACAAGAAGCAATTAACTTGTGCAAAAATCATTAAAAAAAATTATTTTCCACAATGTGTCACTATTCTTATTGTAAAATCTTCTTTGGTTGATAGAGATTTCCACCATCACTATGGGGATGAATCTTCTCAAAGAAACTCCCTTCATTCCTCATCATCATGAGTTTGAATGTCTTTTTTCCCCCAACTCTCAGGGAATCACCAACATTAAGACTAACAACACTTTAATAATTTTCAAAATTCTTTAAATAATCAAATGAAATTCATGAGCAGAAGATAATAAAAAGTCACATATTTACAATTTTATATGAGCTAGTAAAAGAATCTTTCGGAAAAGGTAAGAGATTAAAACTAATTGGGTTATCAAATTGCAACGATCAAACTACTTAAGATATAGAATGCATGATTTTAGGTCAAATTGATTTGAATTTTGAAAATCAAATAAAGTGAATATTGGAGAGCTGAATTAGGAATTTTACAAATTGATTACTCAAATTAACAATCAATATTTAATCAAATTGTTATGGGTAATAATATTGAAAACTTTTCCTGTCTCGAAAATATATATTTATTGAAAACTTTTCTACGCAGAATTCAATTCAAATTTGAGAACTTATAACTAAAAAAATTCTAAAGAAAAATTCAGATTAATTCTACAGAAAAGATTAATTCTACAGAAAAAAAAAGTTTTAGAAAAGAAGAAGACGAATTTAAATTTGATGATCAATTTGTCAAAAGCTTCCAAACCGGTCAAGGAGGAACGTTTAAGGAAAGTAGTCTTCCCGAAAGATTCAATTTAAGAAAAAGATGCTTATTTTAGAAACATTCCTATCTTTAGGCTTGAATAAAATAAAAGTTTAAACTTCATTTTGGTGTCTAAACTTTTAAGTTTGTTATTTTAGTTTTTGAATTTTTAAAATATCTATTTTAGTCCATAAACTTTAAATAATAACTATTTTGGTCATTTCTATATTACTTTTCTATCTAATATTTGTTTGCACAATATTTGTCTCTAACCTATATGCCTCGATATCATGTTTTCTTTTCTTTTTTTTTTGAGTTCTACTCATATTAACATGTTAATACACATATTCGAAACTACATCTTTAATTTGTTAAAATTAAAATAAATGTAAGGACCAAAGTAGTTATTTTTTTAAAGTTTAAGAACTAAAATAAACATTTTAAAAATTTAGAGACCAAAATAGAATAAACTTGATAGTTCATGGGACAAAATAGGATTTAAACCTAAAATAAACTATCAAATCCAAAATTGAATGTAACCATATTTTTGTATCATTGCATATATTTGATTTTTAATTATAGGTATACACACTTAAAATCATAATATATTTTTCTTTAAAAAAAAGAATATTGCACTATAATTATAAAGGTGAAGATTCAAATCCTTGAAGCTTATTGATGCCTAACCTTTTTTTTTTTTTATAGGAAATATGATGACTAAACTTTGAGCTACATAATTTGGTAAAACCAACTTCTAAGGTATGTTCATGTTAGCGACTTAAAACTTAAAAGTTATTTTTAAAGTTTTGTTAATTAATTTACAAAAGCTACTTTTCATATATATATATGTTACTTTCTTGAGAGAACAATTGACAACAAAAAAAAAATAAAAAAATAAAAAAAAAAGAGTATTCGTGGGGGCAAGGGAAAAAAACATTGAGAGAGGCTCCACAAAAGAATTACATAGCATGGTAGTTTGGGATAGAGATTGCAACAAGACAGGAAGAGATCACAATTGCCTTCCTATCCTTTACCCTACATGAATGTTTAATCTTTTGTCCTCACCTCATTCCTCAATTTGGAAAATCGGGGTTGGAATATGAAATACCCAAGAGAAATTCTCTAAATAAAAAATTGGTATTTTATTATTTACTTATTTAAATCATTAATTTCTAAAATTATTTGATATTTTTATTCATAATTTAGTAGAAAATTATTAATTATTAAAAAAAGACCGTAACTAGGATAGAATGAGGCGAGGGATGCATTCCCTTTAAAAAATCTCTAGCTCTACCTGTTCTAAATAGGGTTTCAAACCCTATTTGAAGCAAAGACTCAATCAATTTCTAATATTGTTATTGGAGTACTTTTTGAATTCTCTATAATCGAGGCGTCGAACAAGCCATAGAGCATGTGGTTTTGATTCTAAAAGTTTACTAGATAAAAAATTTAATGACTATGAAAGAGAAAGGAAAAAGAGATACTGAGACAACTAGAATGGTTTGCCTAGAAGTAGCCATTCTTACAAGGGTGTGTTATCACTGTTATCTCTAGCACACTTTGTATTTTTTTTTTCTTTCTATCTTCTTGTAAACTTGAATGTTACAAAACTTTTCAAATTGTATCTAATTGAACATGGATCCATGATAACATATACGTAAAACGAAAATCATACAAGAATGAAAATTAGCTAGAGCAGCATTTGGATATAGCTTGTCATTTTAACAATTTATTTTTAGTAGCTCAAAAATATTAGTGGAATCTATATACTTATTAAATACAATATAAGTAAATAAAATACACAAATCACGTATGTCATATTTATGGTCAATCTTTTTTCTCTTTTTAAAATCTTTTTCAATAAATAACCATTTTTTTAGAACCAAATTTGTGTTATAAATAATAACATTTTCATTATTAATCAACATAATATTAACTTTTTTATTTTTAATCTGATTAAAAATGGAATAATTTATCATTTATTTTAGTAAAAGATTTGTAATTCCAAAAGAATATTGTATTTCTTGTCAAGCACTTGCCTCTCTAGTTCGTTGCCATTGTCGATCGTCTGTTAGTAGCATCTCATGGATTTATTTGTCGTCACTAAGTCTAATAGAAAGGGGAGATAGCTAGCTAGAGCATATTAAAAGAGAAGAGGGCCTAATATTTCTAAATAGTAAGTATTATTCGTTCAAAAATAACAACAAAAAAAATATAGCAATATATATGTTTATATATACATATTGTTAATTGTTCTCCAAGCCTATCTCTCAATCTCAATCAATATTCATAATTTTTTTTTTCTAAAAATATTTATAATAAAATAATTTCCAATGTCCTTTTTGTAATCATCTTACAAGAGGATTGATTGATGATGGAAGGAAAATGAAGAAAGATATTTTTATTTTACATTTTGGTCTACCAACTTTGCATAATAATAAAATAACAAAAATAGTAATTGACCTTCCAACCCCCAAAGACTTTAATAATTAATATTTAGGCCATGTGGGGATACGAAAAGAAAAGGTCTCTTCACTCTACCACTTTGTGCGTCTGCAGCTTTGTCTTCTTCCATTGCTCTGCAACCGACAGAGTAATAGAGGGAGAGAAGAAGAAGAAGAGAGAGAATCGTACTGCAGACCGGCCGCCGGCGAAGTCCTCTCTCCGGCGTTTGTTTTGAGGTCTGATTTTGGTTCAATGCTCTCGTCTACATCGTTATAATCATCGTCTTCTTCTTTTTGCCTTTTTCATTTCTCTGCTTGCTTTGTTCCCACGGCAATACTTTTTCGCTTTGATACGCACTCGCAGGGAGGAAAAAGATCGATTCGATCTCGTTGAGAGGTTATATTTATTGTTGTTTTTGTTGATGTATTGATTTTTAGAGTGCTCTGGAGGACATTAAAGGAACCCTAGCGTTCGTTCGAACGTGTTTTTTTTTGTCGATTTTGGTTGATCGATTTGGTTTGAAGTGGAAAAAGAAGAAGAAGAGGGGGATTTACAGGGTGAATATGCTTTGGTTGATGAGATTATCGGGGTTTTTCTCCGCCGCAATGGTGATGGTTGTTCTTGCTCCGGCTTTGCAATCGTTTCCTCCGGCTGAAGCCATTCGATCCTCTCATCTCGATTTTTACCTTCGTTTTCCTGTTGATACTGCCTCTTCCAGATCGTTGAACCGATTCTCCTTCCGAAAGGCATCTACATTTCGCAATGCCGGTCAATGCCGTGGGGGTGACACGAAATTTTCTGGGAAGTTTGGTGTGTGCGATCCGAATTTGGTTCATGTTGCTATTACGCTTGATGTGGAGTACCTTCGTGGCTCAGTCGCGGCCGTCAATTCAATTCTTCGAAACTCGCTATGTCCTGAGAGTGTTTTCTTCCATTTCCTCGTTTCAGATACCAATCTCGAGGACTTCGTTCGATCCACTTTCCCTCAGTTGAATTTCAAAGTGTACTATTTTGATCCGGAGATTGTCCGCAATCTGATCTCCACTTCGGTCAGGCAAGCGCTGGAGCAGCCGCTTAATTATGCTAGAAACTACTTGGCTGGGTTGCTCGAATCTTGTGTGAAGAAGGTAATTTACTTGGATTCTGATCTAATTGTGGTTGATGATATCCGAAAGCTATGGACGACGAGTTTGGGTGAGTGGACAATTGGAGCTCCTGAGTACTGCCATGCCAATTTCAGCAAGTATTTCACAGCGCGTTTCTGGTCCGACGAGAGATTTTCCGGCACATTTGCTGGAAGAAAACCCTGTTACTTCAACACCGGCGTTATGGTCATAGATCTGGTTAAGTGGAGAGATGGTGGGTACACGGAGAAGATTGAATGGTGGATGAAGCTTCAGAAGAGTAATCGCATCTATGAACTTGGGTCACTGCCGCCGTTCCTGTTGGTTTTCGCCGGAAACGTGGCGACCATCGAGCACCGGTGGAACCAGCATGGTTTAGGGGGTGATAACGTCAGAGGCAGCTGCCGTGACCTCCACCCAGGTCCGACGAGCCTCTTGCATTGGTCCGGCAGTGGGAAGCCATGGCTGAGGCTGGATTCCAAACAACCATGCCCACTGGATTCTCTATGGTCACCATACGACTTGTACGGACACTCCCAGTGAAGAAAACTTAGGGGATATATGAGGTCGCCGGTAAATTTCCCAGCAGGACTGTTTTGACGCTTTTCTTGATAAAATTTTCAATTTTAGTCCTATTTTTCTTTGGTTTTTTCGTCTCTCTCCTGTTACTTTGTGCTTCTTCTTCTAACTCCATCTTCCAGGCGATGTGTATCCTATTTTACGATTTTTCCTGGGTCTGAAAAATAAAAAGGGAAAAAACGGGCTATTCGATTTGTTTGTACAGACTTTGCATTCTTTTATGAATGGATACTTGATGGTGGTTCTCCGTGTATTGAAATTAACGATCAATCAATTCTAGTTCTTGCTCGTTTTTAAGCTCTTGCCAGTTTGGTATGATTATTTGTCAAAGTGTAGCCATCCAATCCTTCACATGGTGGTCTTGCCTGAAGCGATCAAGTTGTGGTTTATAGCAGGGAATTTCCTTGGCTGGCCCAACACAGATTATTTGCTGCAGCATTTTGGCTCCATCTAAACAACATATTTGGCTCTGGGGATTCTCCTCTCCTTGTTAAGTTAAAAGGTACGGTTACCATTCCATATTTGTCTCTTGCTTTGACTTATTTCAACAGTTGTTTAGATTGATGCACCAGAACATAATTCTATAGGCATACACCACTTTTCTCTAGGGTTTTTCTGTTAAAATTGGAGCTGAATTCTCATGCTTTAAGCATATTTGGAACTTTTGTTTTTATCCTAAACGTCTGTGTTTTATTGCTAAGATCAGAAAGTGTGGACTACGTTTTGAGAGCAGGAAGAAGGGTATCAAGAAAATATGGGGGGCATGTTTGTTTTTAGGCTTAATGCTAGTGTGTATAAATTATTAGAAACTTATCCTGAATTGCCAATAGTGGCCAAAAGGGACCGAGTGGCTGTTTCTAAAATACTCGAATTTGTGCCAGCTGGAGGACCAATTTGTAGTATTGGAAGAATCTTAAAGGGGTTTTGATAAGAAGTAAAGTCCATGGACTCTTTTAAGTTAAAGAAGCGGATTCGGTGGCAGGTGCGGGTGACTTGTTAACTACCCATTTGTCCAATGTCCTTTTCTTATGGCCTTACCCAAACGGGTGGGGTCATACGTCCATATGCTTTTCTTTAGTGTCCCTCCCTTTTTTCTTATGATCATTTTTTTTAGAATACAACATTATAATTATAATTCTAGAGCGAAGATTTGAACTTTTGACCTATAAAAAATGTTAGAGCTCTTACTATTGTCCTATGCTCAAGTTGGTTTCTTCCTCTACATTTAGGTGCTATTTCTATTTCTATTGCTCAAAAATGGTAGCCGAAAGTATGTGGATTGATTAAGGGGGAAGTAACAGATTTATCCATCCGTTTCACCATTAATACTCTTTTGTCGCTTAGAAAGGAAGTTGAGGAATTTAAAAATTAGAACAGCATGTAGGTTGAGGGACCCCCACGTGTCTCATTGTTCAATGTGTGGGGACAGTTTGTTGCCTGGGCTTCTGATGTGGCTGGCTAGATTGAAGAAACTTTACTAAGAGTATCATATTCATTCTGTACAGAATACCTGATACTATATTCTATATAATATATTTTATTTGAAGTAGATATTGCAACATGTTGGTTAAATTATAAATCTAATTTATGTAATTTCCTGTTTTTAATATTTCGATCCTTGCGCTAATTTCATCTTAGTCCATGTTCTCTTTGTAAACCATATCAATTTGGTTTTTTTTTATGTTGACTATCCAATTAAATTGTAACTGAATGTTGCCACGACATTACATGGAGCTGAAATAGTAGCAGGTAAATTTCCACTTGGTTCTATATCAACTTATTAAATTATAATTTAATAGGTAAATAATCTCATACTCTATTTATTATTACATTTTTTATTTAGATAGTTGAAATACTGGAAATTTCTGGCTTTGCTGTTAAGTTGAGTGAAGTCAGAAAGTAACACTTGGCAGGGACCTCCATGATTGGATTGAACTTTATTATGAAAATAATTTACTTATTATAGTCTTTTCTGCTTTGTCTTTGAATTGAGGATGAGGGCAAACATCTCTACCTGTCCTCCCTTTAAGTCTTCTTGCTCGTGCCGTCATGCCAGGCTGGTTCTTGTGATTATTTTAAAGACAGATATGTCTTAATGTTGCTCTCTTTTCCCCTTTTTCTTTTTCCTATAGTAGATATTCTAATTCTGAAAAAACAAAAAGGTCAACAAAATCACAGCCATCGGAGAAATGTAAATCTCAAAATGGACGGCTAGTAGTGAGTGATAGAAGAAAATGAATGGAGTTGGAAAGATTAGATTTTTTTTTTTGACAATATGTGAGGTGGGGAATTCGGACCTCTTAGTTGATGATACATGCTTTATGACAGTTGAATTATGCGTATGTTGGCGAGTTGGAAAGATTAGATTAGTAGACTGGATGTGTGATGAATGTCACGTGCACGTAGTTCTCAAAAAAGAGTAGACTTTGGATCCCTTTACAGCTAGAAACAGCCATGGAGTTGATCTTGAAATGAGGGGACCAAGAATTCTTCTGTTCCTCTGGATTTTTAATTAGTTTTTATGCATTTTCTTGAGCTTTAGATTAGATTTCTCACGGAATATTCTCTCTCTCTGTCTTTCAGGTGTGATCTAAATGAAGAAGCATGCCTATTTGATTAGAACCTAATTGTCGCCCATAATGTGATGGAAGCATCTTCGGATCCACGATTTAAAGGAATCTTTCGAACTTGTGGAGGATATGGAGGTAATAGCTGTATATAAAATCTTTTGTTTTATGCTTTTTTGTTTTTTTTAATAAAAATTGTTGTTTTCAAACTAGTTTGTAAAATAAGATTATTATTGTGTGCCATTAGGTGAAGCAGTGGTTTTCTTGCTGGAAGCAATATAACTTCCATGTCTTTTAGTATCTGATCAACTGAATAACACAATCCATCGAATTGAGCATCTGATGGACTGTGTTGGATTGTTTGATTATTAACTTATTTTATTGGTTGATTCGTGATACTATGGTTCTTTGGAGTGACACTAATAGTGTCAATTCGAGCATAGCTGAGAAGATAAAGGCATCTATTACCTTTTTAAGGTTGAAGGTTCGATTCTCCAACTCCACATTTATTGAACTAAAGAAAGAACGCCAATAATAAATTTTAGTTAATACTGAATTTGGTTCGTTATAATTCTTTCAATGGGAGGGTGTGACTTATAGAATGGGAATGGGATCGAGACGAAATCTTTGGAATAGGAAAATGCAGCATTACGACTTGGGATGAAATAGAGGAGAGGTAGATAATTTAGAAAAGGGTAAGCCTCCATTTTGGTCTCTGTATCTTCAATAAAGCATAAAATTATTCTTTACTAATAGTCTATTGTTAATTTTTATTAAAAAAATTAGTATCTATTAGTTTTCTTTCTATTAATTTTGGAAGTATGTTTATATTGCGTCTTTTCTTGTATTAAAATTACTATTACTGATTAACCAATTTTGATAAAAATTAATTTCAAACTTATCAGAAGGACTAGTTTTAAGCTTTATTGAAAGTACAAAGATTAAAATTGGACATTTGAAAGTACAAAGACTAAAATAGAATAAAATCTAAAGTACATGGACCAAAATGGTATTTTAACCATTAATAAATTATAGAAAATTCATTCGTCTAATAATGTACTTAAAAATAGAATCATGTCACGAAGTCCTAACCTAACAATAATGAAAATAGTTGATTCTACCACAAAATCAAGCAAATGAGTATAATTGCACCACTTGTCAAGTATAAAAATTAAATTGCATTGCATATTTGAATTAGAGTTTTTTTTTTTTTTTGATCAAATATTTGAATTAGAGTTAAATCATGAAATTTAAAATTTACGACTAAAATTGACACAAACTTAAGAATGGGGTAAAATTCAAACATTTCTTTTCCACTCTTCATCTTGATAAAATGGACCGTATGTATACATTGCATTTTTTTAAATCAACGGTTTTTTTTTTTTAAATATCCTAAACTATTTAAAAGTTGAGAAGGTAAAATACTTCTAACTTAGACATATTTCTTTTCCACTCTTCATCTATGCATTTTTTTTTTCTTTTTTTTCGAGTTCAACAATATGTGAATGTGAGGGTTTGAACTTTTGACTTATTGATCGAAGTTATAATATCTTAACAAGTTGATTTTAAAATTTATTGGAATATAAAAATATATATTAATCAGTAATAGTTTGAATTGTAGCAATGAAAATTAACTGTTATAAATGCATTAATTAATTAAAGCTACTTTAATTACACACAATTGAAAATTATGAAAATAATAATTAACTTGCAGTAGGTTGGGACAGGATTATTTGGATTAAATAAATAAATACATTTTTCGTCCGTACAATTATTTTGGATCTAGCTGTTTACATCTTTAGAAAGTTGTCCCAAATGGGTTTTCAATATGCTTGGGGGCTGTTTACCAAAATAGAACTTTCTTAGCAAATTGTTCAATAAAATTCCAAATTCTAAGACTATCAAATCTAAGTTTAGGGATTTTAGAACTGAGTTTTTAGTCTGGTAGGTACTTGCTTGAAATTAATCTACTTAACACGTGTTCAAAATGGTATAAATTAATCTACATTGCATAATTTTGGATTAATAATTGACAAATTTATTAGCGGTACAATTGAAAATTCAAGATGTTGAAATTTTGAGATAATATCAATTTTTACTGGCAATGTGTATGAATTTTTACCTTAATCAAATTGCACTTTTAACTTAGATGAGTTTTGCAATTTTTACTGTATAATTGTTGCAATTTTTACCTAAATAAGCTTAATAACTTTCATCTGAAAAGTATTTTAAAAAAATGTTTGAAAGAAAATTGATAGAAATTTACAGAAAAGCGACACTAGACAATTTTTTTGTTGATTTGGATGAGTTATTCTATGCGTGGATCATATTTAATTTTGTACCAAGTACTTTTATTGTTCTGAGAGAATTTTTTTCCCTAAATTAATGGAAAATTCGTGGAAATTAAACCAAAAGAAAGTGCAACATTTTTTTTTTTTTTTAATGAAAAACGCCTTGCCAATTTCAGGGTAAAATTTGATTCTTTTTCCTAAAATTTTTTAAAGTTCACAAAATACAACCCTCCATAGCAAATTTGGCTGTACTCAGAGAACTGAAAAAATCATGCCCAGAATCCATGAGAAACCATGTTCTTCTCAGGACACAAAATACTATATATTTAGCTTGAAAAAAAAATTACAATCAATCTAAATTCTTACCAATAACAAAACATGAATCCATCCATCAACACAAACACAACAAAACAAAAACAAAAAAAAAAACAATTCAAATCTACACTTACAACTTCCCAATACCAACACGAAGTTGAGGAGAGAGATTCCCATTTCCCAAATCCAATCTATCTCAAGGGAATTGAAACTTCATATGATCTGTTGCCCCTGCTGGAGGACTAATGTACACCCACAGCAGCGAAATTATGATCGATAGAAGCCCGGACCAAACATAGACTATCGTCGGGACTCTCCCCCGACGCCCCATCAGCCCTTTCGCGAACGGGTAGAGATGGCACAGCACCCAGAAGCTGAAGAACACTCCTCCAACAAGCTTGCTCCATTCTGGAAATGGACTGTACAATGTCCTTGCTACTCCCACTGCAATTGCAATCATGTTCACCAGCACGATTGTTATGGGAGGGATCATTAGAAAGCTCCATTTCACCACGTATAGGTCTGCGAATTCGTCTTCCCCGTCCTCCGGTGTCGCTGATTTTGATGTCAATGTGAATGAGATGTCTACTCCTGCTATCACCTTCAGCAGCCCTTGTAGCACTGCTGCTGGGTGCGCGCTTGTCCCTCCGATTAGCCAGAATTGCTCGTTTCGCCACCAGTCGTGGATTGTAATGCCTGACCACTTAATCTCGAGGATGGCGAGCAAGCACAATGAGATCGTGATCCCAAGCAGGAAGATTAGGAATGTTACACTGAGGGATTGGACTATGAACTGCCCTGAAAACAGAGACACTGCAGGCAAGAAGCAGTAGACAAGGAGGAAAAAGGATGTGAAAGGGTACATCCCCACATTGAAATATGCTACTCTTTGCAAGAACTTCATTCTTCTGGTTGCGAACAGGGCATTGTTCCTTGAGAAAAAGATCTCAACTGACCCCGTCGCCCATCGAAGCACTTGGTGAAGCCTGTCGGTCAGGTTGATCGGTGCTGTGCCTCGGAATGCGTCGCGCTTGGTGACGCAATACACTGATCTCCATCCTCTGTTGTGCATTCTGTATCCAGTTACCACATCCTCTGTTACAGAGCCATAGATCCATCCTACTCTTTTGCCCCACTCTGTCTTGTCTTCATAGAAGCAGGAAATAACACTGATGGCCTCAGCAACGGTGGCAGCGTCTAAAGGTTCCCGAGGCACGGCAAGAGAACCGGCCGGGCGACCTTGATTGCCTTTACTTTGCAGATCTTGAAGCAATCTTCCTTGAAACTCTGCCACCGGAATTGATGCAGCCAGAGAAGTAGAGTTCCCAAATCTCTTTGGCAGAAGCAAGGACTCAATGTCTGCATCCTCATCGCAATCTAGATCGCCTCGGTTGATTGGAATCGCCATCTCATCATCTTCCTTCTTTGATACTCTCGACTTTCTTAGTAACAGCTTAGTTTTTCGAGTACCGAACCAGCCATTGTGCTCTGTAGCTCTAGGAGGACTAAATCCATACAGAGCTGTCCTCCTAAAAACGCAGCCAGTCCCCACATACATGGGCCCCTGCAATCCATCAAGAGCTCTCATACTCACATCAAAGAACACAGTATTATGATTTGCATACCGATCATTTGGGTCGATTCCCTCAAATCTTTGCGGGAACTGAACATAACAAATCCGATCGCCGCCCCTGTCGAGCATAAAGCACATCCCCTCCCTTAGAGCCAAGGAGTTGTATATGTAGTGATCACAGTCAAGATTGAGAATGAAAGGGCCATTTGACATGATCGCGCTGGTTCGAACAAGCGCATTCATCGCTCCTGCTTTCTTGTTGTGATCGTAGCCCGGCCGCTTCTCGCGAGATACGTAAACTAGCATTGGCAATCTGATGTCCACCTCTGTTGTGTCAATCAAATTCTCCCCATCTGCTTCTGAACCATAAACTGGTTCTGCATTGGAAGGAGCTAACATAGCCTGCAGAAGAAGAAGAAGAAGACAAGAAAAAAATCTTAGCCTTCTTTTTGAGTTTTCGCCATCAAATATAAACGGTTGGATAAATCGATAACAACTTACCTGAATTATACCAGCATGGTCTCCTCTAGAGTGATCAGTTTCACCTGAAACCCAAGTTCCAGCCCAATGAGAGCCATCAGACATCCAAGTTGCCTTTGAAATCTTGATTTGCTCTGAAGGATTTCCCCCCATTTCCATTTGCTTCTTTTTGGCTCTGAGTTCTTCATGGGCATTGTAAGCATCTGATCTTCTCCTTATAGACTCTGGCAATGAGTTAATCCTCACTTTGAATTCATCATACTCTCTCTTCACCCTTCTCCTTTCTCTAACAAAATCAAGCCTCACTTTGTTCTTAAGAAAGTCGCGCTTCTGCCCAAAATACGCCTCGGGATTCCTCGGCTCGATTCCGTGCTTTCGGCAGAACGGAACCCAGACTCTTGCAAAGCTGGCTGTCTCAGCAAGTGCTTCAAATGTCAGGAGAGAACCACCATCATCTGATAAGTAACAAGCCAGTTTCTCCACAGGGTAATCCACAGCAAGGATTGAGAGAATGGTGTTGGCTGTCACAAGGGGAGGTTCTTTCTCTGGATCCGCTGTTGATACGAACACATCGATTCCCGGGAGATCAGATCGGCCCTTGGGGTTTCGGAGATTCGGTGACTCGAATCGGTCCTTGAGAACAGAGAGGTCAGTGACTCTGTTCACTGGGCAGAGCTTTGGAAGCTGATCTAATAGCCATGACAATGCAAACCAAAGCTCACAAGTAATAGACATTCCCCATAGCCACATTGCTTCATGATTTGGATGTCTAACTCTCCATGTTAAAAAGAAACCAAGTGCCACTAGACGGATTACAATAAGCAATCTGCCAATAAAAAACAGAATCCTTTATTAAAAACCAAAACAATAAATCAAACTTCACAACTTCTAAGAGAAAGGAATCACATTCAGAAATTACCTGTATGGGCTGAGAATGGCAGCAGAAACAGACACTTTCCGGGTTAAAGGCCGTCGGTTTTTATCCCCGAAGTCTGGCGGGTGCTCGAAACCATTCGCCCCAGAGCCGAACCCATAGCCGTCCTTTGGCCACACCGCATTTCCATAGCCGTACGTTCCCTTGGTCTCGAAAAGCCACCGGGCATGATCAAAGTCGGGCGGGTGATTCTGAGCTTTGAATGATTTCACCAAAGACAGCCTTTTATCAAGCTTGGCATCCGCCATTGAAGGCAATGGCAAAGCTTGGTCCTCTGCTTCAGAATCAGGCTCCTCTTCATCATCATCATCGCTAACACCTCTGTAACTCTCTTTACAACCAGGACAACGGCCACCGCCATGGCCAACACACTCCGAATAACAATCCCTACAAATGTTGAACCCACAATCACAAGGAACCTTCGTCTTCCCTTTCAAAGCCTTCTCATCACAGCCCTTCATCCCACAAACAAGCCCCAATTTGATTGGCTCGGTCGGGTTCACCAGTGACTCAATCACGTGCCCGCGAGTCACCGAATTGAAACCCCCAGTGAAAATAGTACCAGAAATGAAGCTCCTCTGAATCTTCCCCATGTTTGAATTTTCCTCGGAGAGGCTGGTTTGCGAGTCAGAAATTGACTGGTGATCTGGGGTTGGAGGAATATGAACAGTGTAAGTAACAAACTCGGAGTTACTCTCTTCAACCGCCTCGTCTTTCGACATCGAAACGAACTTTCCCCCGCTCGATCGGCGGTTTCCGCCGCTGGAGGCTCTGTTTTCTCTGCCACTGAGAGGGGAATTGGGGTTATTCAAAATCGAAGCACGCGAAATCGGGCTCGTTAAGCCCATCGATCTGATTCCACCGCTGCTTTGACTCCCCGAAGAGATCGTAATCTTCACCGGAGAAGACGACGGAGAAGAAGCCCTGTTCACCATTTTCTTTTCAGTTAAACAAACAGACAGAGCCTGTAAAATTTTCCCTCAAAAACTAGCACAACGCTCAGAGAAAACGCAGAAAATGAACAGGAAAATCAAGGAGAAGGAAAATTCTTAAGAATCCATGGAAAGCTATGGCGGATTTGGAAGTGGGATTGAAGAAGAAAGGTCGTATGTTCATGGGGTTTTTGAGGAAAATGAATGGCAGTTCATTCAACGGCAATATTTGCTTTAGAGGATAAAAAGCAAGCCATTGGGGATTGGGGAAAAAGAGGATTTAAATTTTAACGGTCGAGTGATCTGGGCCGTTGATTTGATGGGATCCTACGGGCCGTTTTTGACCGAAACGGTCGAGTGGCTGGAAAGTAATGAAGTCATTTTTTAAAAGGAGAAGCCAATAAAGTCAAAGAAGATTGAGAATTTATTTGAAAATGATTTTTATTTTTTTAGATTTAAAATTGAGGGATTTGGCAGTGTTTAATGTTTATAATAACGTCATAATTTACTGCAATGTTTGATTTTCAAAAGTTGGGGGGCCGTGCACATTAAAGTCTGTCATGCAATTAAGTTTAATTTTATATTATGTGGGTATTTATTATGTTAAAATCCCTTTTCATTATTTTATCACCAATATTCTTTTCCATTTTTTTTAGTTCAAAACCATATAGAGGTGGCCCGGTGGGGGATTCCAACCTCTGATTTTGGTTAGGGTATGTGTCTAAACCAATTGAATTATGTTCAAATTGGTTTTATTTTTAGTTATTCCTTCTAGTGTTATTTTTATGCAATATAGAATATGAAGATATATAATGGAATAGATTTTTCTTTTTTAGTGTAGTGGAGATTTAAAAACCTTAAGAAAATAAGTAGATATTTTAATTGTATTGAGCTATGTTCATTTGAAAAATATACACTAATCTTACGTTTAGATGTATGTTTACATCCATTCGAATAGCCCCCCACTCCCAAATGTTGTTGAATTCAAAAAAAAAAAAAATTCATTCGAATATAGTTTATTCTCTAATTTTACATTTAGATGTATGTTTACATCAATTTGAATATAGTTTAGTGAATAAAGTACTTTGATCTCTCATCCTAAAATAATCAAACTACCAAAAAAAAATGTCATGTGTGAATAAAAAGAAATTAAATTAGAGTTAGAAGTCACTTTTATTCTAAGTTAATGAACATTTTTTGTAATCTTAAAAGTATTTATTGGTTATTAATTGATTTTAAGTTTTTAACCTTTTAATCTTTTTATCCATCTATTCATGAATAAAAAGTATTCATTTTTAATTAAAATTCACAAATCTATTAGACATAAAATTGAAAGGTCGAGATTTTATTAGATACAAAATTCAATTTGTGTATAGTAGGTTGTGAATTTTAAAACACGTTGAATATGTCAAAAACCTATTAGACATAAAGTTGAAAGTTCAAAGACCTATAAAACACTTTTAAACTAAAAGAACTCATTAAATACAAATTTTAAAATATATTAAACACTTTCTAAAGTTTAGAGACCAATTAGACAAACCTTAAAAATTAATGAACTAAATTGTCATTTAGGCTCCGTTTGATAATTATTTAGTTTTTGACAATTGTTCTTGTTTTCTTATCTATTCTCTACAATGAGTTTCATCTTTCTTAAGAAAACATTTAAATTCTTAGCCAAATTCTAAAAACAAAAACAAGTTTTTGAAAACTACTTTTTTTAGTTTTCAAAACTTAACATGGTTTTTGAAAACATAGGTAAAAAATAGATAACAAAACAAGGAAATTCATAGATAAAAGTAGTATTTATAAACTTAATTTTCAAAAACCAAAAACCAAAAATCCAATAGTTATCAAACATGTCTTAATTTTTCATTAAAAAAATTGTAATTTAACATCACTTTTTTTTTATTAAACAATGTTAACCCTTTTTTTAACTTTTTAATCTTTTTATCCATCCAATTAACGAGTCAGATGTATTTAGCTCTTAATCTCCAAATACAAACAATGTAATTTTCAAATATTTTGAAATTTAGTGTAAAATAGGCATTAGTTTTTTTTGGGTAAAAACACTCTTTTTGCTCTTTGAAATTTGAACCTAGTTTTTATTTAATTTTTGAATTTTCAAGACTAATACTTTTGGTTGATTGAATTTAGTTTCTAATTGATCTTTGAAGTTATAAAAATGACATTTTTAGTCCCCTGAAGTTTGAATTTGATTTCTAACTAGTCTTTGAAGTTTGAAATTGGTTTCTAATTGTTCTTTGAGTATAAAAAATAAAAGATAAAAAAAAAATCAACTCATTTAAAAAATACATATCAATAAAGTCTACTAACATAAGTTAATTGTCACATCATCGCTAAAGTGAGCTTAACTCAGCAATAATTGGCATGTGTTTGAATCCCCCAACCCCAAAATGTTGTTGAACTAAAAAAAATTATCACATCATCATTTGGTTGGATCAACTAACAATCAACTCTACTCAATGACCATTTAGAAACCAATTTCAAACTTTAAGGACCAATTAGAAATCAAATTTAAACCTTGAGATCCAAACGTGTCATTTTTGAAACCTCAAGAACCAAAAGTGTGAGTTTTGAAAAACTCAAGGATCAAATAGAAACTAAGAGCATGTGTTGGGGCGCTAGTTATAATAGTATGTGAATAACTTTGTACCCCAAACACAGACTATTATAACCCAGACTAAACAACTCTGCATCCTAAACACAGATTATACAAACTCCACAAACTATTATACCCACCCAACGCCCCAAACAACCCCTAAGTTCATATCCCATGGACCAAAAGTGAATTTTTACCCCAAATTTTTTTTAAAAAAATAGGGTAAAGAACAGGTTGTTCACACGAGATTTCAATAAAGAAAGAGAAATGAGACACGTGTAAATAAACTTGTATTTGTATTAATTTGAATGTAGTGGAGTACAATCTCTAATGTTTATCCTCTGATTCTTTCTCTCTTATGTACAAATGTCTCGAGGGCTTCGCAGCTTGTTCTCGAGTGTAGATTTGTCTCGAGGGCTTTGCAGCTTGTTCTCGAATGTAGATTTGTTTTGAGGGCTTTGTAGCTTGTTCTCGAATGTGGATTTGTTTCAAGAGCTTTGCAGCTTCTTCTCGATCTTCAAATTCTTCTAGTCTTCAAGGCTTTGATTCAGAAAGTGTTTGATATTCAAGAGTTTAGAGAGTCTTCTAATCTTTGTTTCTGAATTTTCTCTAAGTTCTCTAGAGAGTTTCCATTTCTGAATCCCTTGAATGAAGGAGGGAACTCTTTATTTATAGAGTTCCCCAAGGCCCCCAAGTGGGCTTGGGTCTGACTGTTGGATTGGGTCTTGTGGACTTTAGTTCAGATCCTTTAGACTGTGCATGGTTGACTTTGAACTTGGCCTTTGGACTGAGATTGGCTGACCTTGGGCCTAGACTTTGCTGAATTAGGGCCTCCCATTTGGGCTTTGTCTAAAATTTGCCCAAATTTCATATAACTCAATTGCATATTTGGATTTGACTTAATTTAATTTAGGGATACTTTTAAATTTAAATAATCCATAATTAAATAAATAATTTTGTCACTATTTTTAATTAATGACATGACAATTTCTGAATGGCCAAAATTTCTATTCCAACACAAGTATATACAAACAAAAAAAAAAAATTAAAAAAAGTTAAATTACAAGTTTAGTCCCTAAACTTTGAGGTTTGTGTCATTTGGTCCATAAACTTTCAAAAGTGTTTAATAGGTCCATAAACTTTTAATTTTGTGTCTAATAGGTCCTTGAAAAATTTAAAATTTCAAGAACTAAATTTGTAATTTAACCAAAAAAATAAAAACATACATATACCTTTGAATTTTTGGGACCTAATAGACACAAAATTAGAAGATGAATAATCTATTAGACACTTTTTAAAGTTCATAAACCAATTAAACACAACTTTGAAAGCTAGAAACTAAACTTGTAATTTAACATTTTTTTATTAAACAATATTAACTTTTTTTAACCTTTTAATATTTTTATCCAACAACGCATGGCTCAATGGATAATATATTAATTACCATCCCAAAAGTTGATAGTTGGATTTTTTACCCCACAATTGTTGAACTAAAAAAAATATATATATCCAACCAATTAATGAATAAAATGTATTTAGCTTTTAATTATCAAATGCATACCATATATTTTTCAAATATTTTAAAATTTGTGTAGAGTAGGCATGTATTTTTTAAAAATAGAGTGACGAACAGGAAATAAGAAAGAATAAAAAAAAATGTTGAGAGTAGGTATTTATTAACAGGAAATAAGAAAGAATAAAAAAAGTATGAAAAAACAAAAAATTCGTCGCCTGAGAGATTCGAACTCTCGCGGGGAAACCCCATGTACTTAGCAGGCACACGCCTTAACCACTCGGCCAAAGCGACGCTTGTTCTTTGGAATAACCTTTAATAGTAATTTATATATATATATATTCTATATTCAAATTTCAAAATCATTCAAATTTTGGGCTATGGATTGGATCTTTTGGACTTGGCTTGGGCTCACTTTATGGACTTATAATTAGACAACTCTATGATTAAGATCCTTATTCCATTATTCTCATTTTTAGATGTATTTGTTTGTGAGTTTGGTCAAAAAGCCAAGCCATTTTCTTGGGGAGGTTTTATATAGTTCTTCGTGTTCGTGTTAGCTTTATAGTGGTATGATAATGTCTACTTTAGATTTAAACCCGAGCTCAAACACTTTGAAATGATTCTATTATTCTTTCTATTTTTCTATAAATACAATATTACTAAGAAGCTAGTTTGACGATGCTAGAGTTTAGACTACAAGTTATGGAGTTGTACCAACTTTCTTCGAGTAGTTGAAATTGAGAATAATGTATATAGCTAAAGGAAGGGAAATAATAGAAAGAACGTGACAATTACAATTCACTAAGATAAAAGTTTAATACAATACCATGACGACCACATATAGTACACAAGTTACCAAAGCATTTTCTACTCTATCAATAGAACTTCAATTTTTCTCACTTTAAAAGTCATTATAGACTTTTAGATCAAGTCGAGAATTCAAATCACATTTATAATAAGAATCATGTGTAGTTTAAATTTTATTATTGATCATCTTGTGTTTCCAATGTTATGTGATGCCTTGGAAAAGACAGACACAAAAATAAATTTGCTGCAATTTTTGGGGAAGAAACAGACAGCTTAGATTATTATAAACACTGTTGAAAATAAAATCCAAACTGCCAAACCATATAAAGACTGATATTAATTCAATGGATATATATATATATATATATATCAAAATAGACAAAGTTATAATTGATCCAAATTGCATTATATCAGGTTGGAGGAAGTTGAGTTGTCAGAATCAAAAGACTTCACATTTTAATAGCTACGAATAAGCTGAACAATTCAAAGAACTTAAAACAAAACATTTCTTTTTCTTTGTTTGCCAAAAAAAAAAAATCAAATAATAATGATTAATGCCTAAAAGCCAATATTATTTAATTTAGTGAGATGGGGTGTCATCTTCCCAAGATGAAATTGGTTGCCTCTGAAAGAACGAACATTACACACAAAAACATGGAATTAATTAAAATGATGGATTTTTTTTATTAAAAAAAAGGTTAAAATATAATTTTGGTTTCCGTACTTTGGATTTCATTTCATTTTAATATTTGTACTTTCAAATGTTCAATTTTAGTCGATGTACATTCAATAAATTTTGAAATTAGTCTTTGAAGTTAAATTTTGTCAAAATTGATTAAATAATAATAATAATAATTTCTATGCAAGAAAATACCTAATGTGAATATATTTTTAAAATTTCTAGAAGAAAGGTTCATGAAGATTTTTTTTTTAATATTAACAATAGAAACTATATTTAAGATTTATTGAACGTACAATGACTAAATTTGAATCTTTGAAAGTATAGGGAGTAAAATGTAAAGTATCGAGACTAAAATGGTATTTTAACCAAAAAAAATATTATTAAAAGAATTCATCTCTTTTACAACCAAACAATGGGTAAATCCCAAATTTAATAAGTGCATTAATGCTCACAAAATGACAACTCATTTGACAAATTAAAAGAGAATAAATTTTTGTGCTTTTTATCCTTTCATGTTGGAAGAATAAAGAAGATTTTGTAGGAAAAAAAACACATTGGTCAGGGAATCTATGCCAAAAATTTTGAGGAATATTGTTCCACTTTGACATCCTTCAATTGCTTGTATTTGGGTTTTGCATAACTTTTGGTTAGTATAGAAGAAGGGGGGAAAAAGTTAAAATTACCAATTTTGCTTTATTTGGTTTGGATTTTATTTTAATTTGATTCTCATTATTTTAAAATTTTTACTGAATTCTTATAATTTAGTCTCTATAGTTTAGTAAAAAATCTTACAAACCGTCAATGACATTACAAGTTATTACCTTCTTGCAGACTGAATTCTTATAATTTAGTCTCTATAGTTTAGTAATAAATCTTACAAACCGTCAATGACATTACAAGTTATTACCTTCTTGCAGGTGTGGTACATTTTCAATTAATATAGATTTTTTTTTTAAGTTCAACAATATGTGGGGTGGGAGATTAAATTTTTTTATATATCTTTGATATATCTAAATCAATTGAACTATGCTTAGGTTGACAAAAAAAATATGGATTTTAAGGTGGGAAAAAATTGACTTTAAAATGGTTTATAAGATTTAACCAAATTTATGGGCTAATTACAACTTTTAAAAGTATAGGCATTATATTGAAGGTAAGCAAAAACAATAAGAATTATATTGGTAATTTAATAAAGATAGAAATATGATGTAGTTTATAATTTTATTAATAGAGCTAAACCATCTAGTCAAAAGACAGTTTCATTTATTACAAAAGATTATAGTTATATAATTGAAATGGTTTCTTCAACAAACTATTATAAGCTAATATTTTGTATTTTTTATTCATACCTACTGAATAAGTTAGTAAAATCGTGAGCTGAATAGTCGATTTTTCATTAAAAAGTTCTATACTTCGACAAAAATTATTGATATATAAATAAATAAATAAATAAATAAATAAATATATATATATATATATATATATATATATATATATAAAATCTATCTTGTACTAAAAATAAAATTAAAATAAAATAAAATAAAAATAATCCATCTTTTGTATGCAATAATTTTGTGGATCCAAAGCTTAGCATGAATTTCATTCATTTTGGTTAATGAGATTGTTTCAAACTCTCTTTTAACTTTTCTCCTTTTTCCTTCAATTAAAGTTGTTGTTGGTGCTTTTATTATGGACCAAACAATTATAGAGAATTCAAACATGGATTTTATCATGGCAATTTTTTTCTTGAAACAGATATCATCACAAATTATATATTATATGTATGTCGATTTATATGAAATAAAAATTAAATTATATGCACACAATTATATATTATCTTTAAATTTGTAAGTACATCAATTTTTTTTTTGTACTAAAAGAAAATTGATATGCCTACAATGTAATCGATAATTTTCTAGACCATTCAATAATATAAAAATTCACTTACACTTAGACTCGACAAAATTACTTTTGTCCATTTACTAAAATTTTAACCTTGACATGTCTTTGACATATCCTTTGAGTACAAGGTATAATTTGTAAGTATCTAATAATGATTTATAGGTAATTATATCATTTGATCCTTGAAATAAATTTGTTTTTCCAATTTTATTCCTAATGTAATAAAAGTTTGATTTTTTTCCTTTAAGTTTTAAATTTTTTCAATCGACATAGTTTTGAAAAAGAAAAAAAAAATCAATTGAATTCTTACTTAATAACGTCTTTAAAACACACATACACACAAATACACATCTTCTTAGAGATGAAAGCCTACGGCATTAAAGAAAAGAGATTCATAATACTTTAATTATTTGAGCTACCTAATTTATAATCTTAATTTGCCATACTTGAATTAAAAGCTTGTCCAATATGGAAAGAAAAAAAAATCACCCAAAGAAAATTTATCATGGAGACTTCAAATATTATGTCACCATTATTCATTAATTCAATTACAACCGTGTCAATAAATAGGAATTTGATTGAAACAATTTTCAACAATGAAGGAAATTTTGGAATATTGAAGATGAAGTTAGAAAAGTGGTGTTTTTTTACCTCATAAATTGAATAATATATTTCGTTTAATTTAGGACATGTTTTGGAGTGATTTTGATCATTTCAAAATTACTCATATATTTAGGTGTTTTCAATTTAGTCCGTATTCTTTAGAAAGTTCCATTTTAGTCTCTTTTGTTTAACATTTTTCAATTATACCATTTTGTTGATAAATGTTAAAATTAGTTAATGATAAATTGACATGGTTTGATGCTTGGTGAGTTGATAGATATATAGAAGAAATTAAACTACCTAATAAAAAAAATGTCTAATTTCTACTCTAAATTTCTAGGAAGTTATAGAAATTCAAACATTTCTTTTTTTAAGTGGCCCATAAATTTTCGTTGGTTCATTAAATATGATGTTATATAATCTTATTGTCAACCGATAACATTTACCGACCAAAAGAGAAATAATTGAAAATCTTAAAACTATGGGATTGAAAGTTTTTAAACAATAGGAATTAAATTGAAAAAAAAATACACCAACATTAGAAACTAAAATACAAATTTAGCCATCTAATATGTAAACAAGATGCTTAAATTTTATTTTATTTTTCTTTTAGAATGCTACCATTCAAATAAGGAGTGAGAATTTGAACCTACAATTTATATGAGCCGTTACTAATACTTTGACTAGTTGCACTATGCTCGAGTCGACCACAAGATACTAAACTTGCAAAAAGATCATTTCTCTTACAAAATGAAATTCATAATAGCATAAAGAGAGAGAGAGCATAATTAGAGGAGCAAAAGGAAAAGGCCTCTTTTTTAATTTTTATTTATTTATGTGTTTTATTAATTTCCTCCCTCTCATGATGTTTTGGCATCTAAAAGAAACCAAGGAGTGGGAAGCTTTCATCATTCCTTGTAAATGCAGGTTGCCCCCACCCCCACCAATATTCAATTTCTTCTCATCATCTTTTCTCCACTTTCTCCCCCTTTTTTTTTTTTGGAATAAGTTCCAAATTAATTTTTATTTAATTTCCTCATGAATTAACAATTTTTTTTTTTTTACTTATGGTTCTTAATTTGTTTTTCCAATTAAGAAAGTAATAAAGATTTGCACTCACTAATCATTCTTCCTTTTTTGGGTCCACAACTTTTCTTCTCAAAAATGAAATTTTCACTTGAAAGTTGATTTCTGAAATTAAAGTTCATTCAAAATTTTATGTCATTGTGTTTACCAAGGGATACTATATGTCTATACACAATTTTATGGAGGGTTAGAATATGAAAAGAAGAAGCAGAAATAAAATCTTTTTTCTTTTAAAATTAATGTTTATTAAAATATTTTGAAGAAAATAGAAAGCGAGCAATGATGTAAAAAAAGAAAAAAAATCATTTCTTATATTTTCTTTAAAAAAAAAGAGAGAATATATTGAATGTGCGTTTTCAAAAGACTTCAATATTATATATAAAAAAGAATATTTAAACCTACAAGGCTACAACTCTCATAAAAGAGATATATTAATGTCTAAAAACTCTAATTATACTTACCAACATAATTCAACTGGTTAAGGCATATTATGATCGAAGTTAGAAGTTCGAATCCCCTTTTTCAAAATGTTCACTTAGAAAAAAAAAAAAAACTAACTATTAGCATATAGAAGTTAACAACTTTGTTCTTTGTTGCATAAGATTAGTTAGGAGTTTAATACATTAATATTTCCTTTTGTATCTACCCAACTTGTGTGTTTTAGACTTGGTTATAGAATTTTTTTAATGAAATAATTTGTGGTTTAGGTTTAAGAGGTAGCTGGAATTAGTTAGCTTTCCAGATGAGACCCTCTAATTTCAATATTTTTCTCTAAGTGCCTTTTTTTTTTTTTCTTTCTTTTCTCTCTCTCTATCTAAATGTTCTTGCCAGCCAAAACTTAGAATGATTATAATGATGGATTACTTTAACTTTGTCAATTTCAAAATGAAATTGGAGATTTTTATTTTATTGGGGAATCCTTATTTTGCAAGGCTAAAGTTAACCTCCAAAAGTTGAGTTATTGATGATCAGATTGGCATTATTAAAGAGAGGAGTTTGGTAATCTTTTTTTTATGTTTGTGGGATCTTAATTAGCTTTGGCTGAGGGGACATTACATTCATATCCTTTATCTATGAGGTGGGAAATGGGGAATCCTATAAATATAACAAGTAACAAATGAAAATTTTTTTTTACTTGAATTTTTAATTCTATCTCTAATAGGTCTCTTAATTTTCAATTTGTTTGTAATAGGTCCTTGACTTATTTAATATTTTTTAAAATTCATGAACTACTAAACATAAAATTGAAAGTCTAGAAATCTATTAGATACAACGTTTAATTTTATGTCTAATAAATCTACTAATTTAAAATTTTTCAAATATGTTAGGGACCTATTAGACACATAATTGAAAGTTTAGAGTCCTATTATATTTTTTTTAAAGTTCAAGAACCTATTAAACACAAAATTGAAAGTTTATGGACTTGTTAGACACTTTTTAAAGTTCAAGAACCACATAGCCACAAAATTGAAAGTTTAGGAACAAAATTTGTAATTTAACTAATTTTATTTCCATCCTTGAATTTTCACATTTACTTTAAATATATGTTCTCTTTTTTTTTTCCTTAAAATTTACTTCTTTTTTTTTTTTTGATAAACGTTAAAATTTGCATTAAGTATATTCTACCATCGACGTTAATTTTGACCAAAATCATTATTGTTAAAATTTGTTGCAACATGTTTTTTGTTCATTTATAGGATGAGTAGATATTAGGTACATAGATACTAATTTGATAAGTATAGCTCAATAGCTATATAACATATTAATAACATTCCTTATAGGTCAAAGGTTCGAATTTTCACTCTTAAATTTGTAATACTATATTCTTAAAAAGAAAAAAAAATGTATCACGTAGGCAAATGTTTAAAACTACATTTAGTGACTCAATAGCTATATAACATATTAATAACATTCCTTATAGGTCAAATGTTTGAATTTTCTTCTTAAATCTGAAATACTATATTCTTAAAAAGAAAAAAAAATATATCACGTAGGCAAGTGTTTAAAATTGCATTTAGTGACTTATGTATTGAATTTCAAAACAAAGTCTATATTTTTCCTAAAATGATGAATAAAAAATTTAATGTAATGACTAAAATAGTTATATATACAAAATCTAAGTTATAAAATGTAACACATAAAATTTAAGGGACAAAAATTAAATATTTAAAATTTTAGAAAGAAAAACCGAACAAAAAGTTAGGAATGATCAAAATAAAATTATAAAAGAAAAGTTACACAAATCTTTCTTGGATTATATTAATTATCTACATGGAGTTGTAGGTCAAATTAATCAGTCGACATATCTATGAGAAGAAATTGAATAATAAAAAACTTTATGGTACGATGTCAAATGCAAATAATTATATTATTTTATTAGGGTGTGGGACATTTATTACTTTACTCTGGCTAATAGTAATTATTATTAGATTACATGGGATCCCACATCGATTATTACTTTACTCTTGCTAATAGTAATTATTATTAGATTACATGAAATCCCACATCGGAAAAATGAAGAGAGACCTCACAATTTATAACATACATGGACTATTTCTCTCATTGTCAATTGATTTTGAGATAGAACTTTATGACATGTTGAAGATCGTACATCGAAAAGATGAAGATATACCTCACAATTTATAACATACATAGGCTATTTTTCTCATTGTCAATTGATTTTGAGATAGAACTCCATGTTTATCTAATATGATATCATAGTGACTCAAGAATGGTGAATCCAAAAAGGCACCCTCTTGATGAGGGAGACATGTTGAAGATCCCACATCGAAAAGATGAAGAGAAACCTTTGATTTTGAGATGAAACTTCATGTTTATCTAATAATTATCATATCTTAAAAATATTGAAAATTAACACTTTAAAACAGGAAAAAAAATTATACTAATCATATTGTAAAAAGGAATTATCTGGTCTCTACTTATATTTCTTAATAATGTAAGAGTATGATGTCGTGACCAAAAAGTTCTAACCGTAATATTTTGAAAGTATTGATTTCATCCTTTATGTGTTGATTTTTCGTTAATCAAACTTCTTATTGTCACAAAATATTAAAATTTATTGATAAAATAATGATATAACGTAACATCCAAATACATTTGATTAATTGAGTTAATATTTGATTTTTTTTGTTTACTGAATTAGATATATTCATTTATAAAATTGAAAATTTACTTATTTTGCTCGATCTATAATAGCGTACCTCATCTAAAATAACTTCTTGTTGTAAAAAAACAAATTCATTAAAAATATTTTTTTACTAATAGCTTATAAATCTCATGAAATAATACCCTTTTAAATTTACACACCATTTTCATTCTACATACATAATAATAACAATAACTCACTTGAAAAAAGAAATGGGTATCTACCACAGTATAAAATTTGGTCAAACTACAAATTTAATCTCTATGATTTGAGATTAGTTTTAATTTAGTCCTATGGTTCTAAAAGTTTCAATTTGATTCTTATGATTCAGTGAAATCTCACTATTCATCCTTAAGCTAGTTTTTACTCATGTAAAAATCTATTCATTTTTCTCTATTCTTTACTCACATCTAAACTCTAATATAGGTACCTAACATAATAATCAACCAAATTTGAAACACACATACTCATTACTATGTAAATAGAAAACATGTCACGTATTTAATACAGTAACAACGTAAGAATGATTCGTGAGGTTTGGCCAAACTATAAGGTCCATATTGAAATTAAACTCAACTCATAAAGAATGATTCGTGAGGTTTGGCCAAACTATAAGGTCCATATTGAAATTAAACTCAACTCATAAGGACTAATCGTAAAACTTTTGATACCACAAGGATTAAATTAAAAATCAACTCAAACTATAATCATCAAATTCGTAATTTAATCATAAATTTTCCCTACATTTTTGCATCTAGATGATACCTCACCATCAATAATCACATGCAAGAAATAAGTGAAGTGAAGGAAAGAATAAAAATTTCTATACCTAAAAAAATATATATGAAATTGATGGTACCAATGTGATGATGACGCGTGTGATTTTCTTTTCCCTTTATTTCTTGGGTGCTGAAAATGAAGTGGGCTCATCAAAGTCATGAGTTTGCACTATTCATTTTATGAAGCATAAAGTTAATATAAAGTTTTGAAATTTAATAAAATCATATACTATAGATATTATAAACAGTGCATGCACCACCACCCTTGGCCTCCCTCCCCATGTGAAGCTTATCTAAAGTTTTTCAAAACAAAGAAATATCCATTTCATCCACTCATTTCAATTATTACTTTTTTTTTCTCTCTCTCTTTTAATCTTCCTTTAATTAGTATTTCTTAATCATAATACAACTATTAATCTCTTTTATCTTACCCAAAATCACCCCTTGAGCACATGATTAGTTATTGATTTTCTTTTTCTCTATAGTTTTCAGTTATTGTATATTAATTCCATCTGTCATTTTCCACTAACTTTGGATGTATTATAGATAATTCATTTTCAATTTTGATTTGATTCGACATTTTACTCTATTTTAGACATGGATATGAAAGAAAGTTATAAATCATTTCGCATCCAAAGATACTATGACAATTTTTTATGATGGGTAAATTACATAGTCAAAAGTGCTCTTGAAAATTGTAAAAGTATTTCAAAGTAGTTTAAAAGCTCTTTACATCACAGTTAAAAATGTTTCACTTTTCATTTTTTATGATATTTCGTTACATAAGAAGAGATATCAATACCTGACCCTTACACTCCATCCCTACGCTAGGCATTCTCGCTCTTCATCTAAGTTGTCCATAAAAGGCTCAAAGCCAATATCAAGGAATAATGAAGCTTTAATTTGACAAAATGTTTGATTTAAAAGCACTACATTTTAAAAGTAATTTTAATTTAAATGGATCCGAATATAGTTCAACTAGTTAAGACATATATTCTCAATTAAAAGATCAGACGTTCAAATCTCTATCTCACATATGGTTGAACTTAAATAATAATAATAATAATTTAAATCTCACTCTATATATTTGAGGAAATAAAATAAATAAAAAAGGGAAGGTTATAAGTTAAACAAGAACATTATTTATTTACTCAAAAAAGAAAAACATTATTTTACAGCGTATAAATGTTGAATTTACTTACACTATTCATGATATTATTAAATTTACTCTTGAACATTATTATTTAACATTATTAGAGGGGCAACCATAAAAATTAAAATAGTGAAGTTTCTCAATTAAAAAAAATAATAATAATAATGAAGTTTCTTTACATCAAAGGGAGGGAAAACTGAGACGCGTAGCCACACGCGGTTCAGGTGAAAGTGGTTATGAGAAATTTCAATAAAACCGGTCCCACACGAGTTGATAGGGTCCCAGAAATAAGCTGACAGACATGGAATTCTACTTGACGAAAACAATAAACCGTGACACGTAAGCACCAAGGAGGTGTTTTTTTTATCACTTGTCAAGATCTAATTGGTCGTTCACTAAACAATTTTATTCGCGGCTGTTACGTTAGTACGTCTCAGAGTTAAAAATAAAAAAATAAAAAAACTGAAGCGTGACATGGGCCCACGTAAGACGCTCCATGTGGGGTCCACGGAATCCGAAGCTAGTTAGCTTTAACAACGAACCAAACATTTGAATTTTATGGACGTTGAACTGCAACCTCTTTCTTTCGGCTCAATTGACAATTGTAACCTCGGAATGCCGCTACTTTTAATTTATTATTATTATTTTTTAATGTTTTTTTTTAATTACAATGTAATTTTGAATTGAGTTCATCATTTTGGTTTTTTTTTTTTTAATTACCCTTGAACTTTGAGATATATTTCAATTAAGCCCTACACTTTGACAAGTTTCATTTTATCACTTGATTTTGAAATTATTAAAAAATATATATATATCCTTGGAGAATTTTTTTCACTAATGAAGAATGCAAAATTATTATGACAGCTAATGTGTAAAAGTTAGAAAGTGTACATGATATCATTTACAAATCAATTTCAATTATATAAAGTTCAAGATCATTAATTCATATCAACATAAAAAATATCGTTAACATCATTTACAACATTTCTACTAAACAAAACATAATTTACAATATCATAGACAATATCAATTTTTACACGTTAACTGTCATGTCAATTTATATTGTTGATGATGTCATGTATGCCTTCAATTTTTTATACTTTAGTTTTGCATCAACTTTCATCCATCGTTTTAACATAAAAACTCCCTTAAGGTTTTTTTTTTCCGAACAATTTCAAAGCTCAAAAGTTAAAATGAAACTTTTCAAAGTCTTAAGAGAATAATTGAAATAGTTAAGGGATATTTTATATAATTTAATATTTTTTTAATATATTATAATAAGTGAAACATAATACATCTAGATCAATTAATGTGTGGTTCTAACATTGATAAGTGAACCTTCAATTATTTTAAGCACTTGGAAGACCATTCCAAGCAAACCCTTAATAATTTTTTTTTTAAACTCTTAAAAAATCATTTCAAACCGACCCTTAGAATATGAGTTGAAAATTGTTTGAGAAAGTACAAGGAATATACTTGATTATATGGTGAAGAGAGACTTTGCTATAAACAAGGAATTTGAAACACGTAAAGGATTCTTCATTCAAGATTGATTCAATCCTATAAGACTTATATCTTTTTGGAAAGTTAAGTGGGATAATATCCTAAAAGGAATAGAAGTTGTGAAATTAGTTAAGAATACTCACATTGTTCAGAGTATGATACTTTGTTCACATTGTTTAAGTGTTTTATTGTATGTATGTATATATTTTGTGCGAGAGGAAAATGAAGTTGATTGGAATAAAGTTGTTGTATGTTGAATTGCTCCCACTAACAGTATTCGAATTAAATATTTATCCAATAAGGTATTATCAAGGACGTTTCATATCTCACCCAAATATTATGTAGTAAGATATTATCATAGGAAAAACTTCAAATATTATGTCACCATTATGGTTCACATGCATCCATGTTGATGAATAGGAATTTAGTTGATTTTTTTTAAACAATAGGACAAAATTAGAACTTTTAAAACATTCAAGATGAAATTAGAAAAAAAAAGTTGTATACCTCATAAATCAAATGATATATATATATTTATGAGGTATACAACTTTGATGAGTGAACTATACCACAATTATTTTACAATAATGTTAATGCATTATGTTCACTTTGAAATTCATAATAAGTTCAAAACTAATTAAAGTTTGACTTAGAGATAAACTTAGCTCTCAATAATAATTGGCTAAATTATAAAAAATACTACTGAACTTTGTACTTTGTTTCAAAAATACCCCTAAACTTTTAAAAGTTTCATTAATACCCTTAAACTTTCAAAAAAAGTTCAAATATACCTTTATCGTTAGTTTTGGATGGAAACCATCAGTACTTTGTTTCAAAAATACTCCTAAACTTTGTACTTTGTTTCAAAAATGCCCCTAAACTTTCAAAAATTTCATTAATACCCTTAAACTTTCAAAAAAAGTTCAAAAATATCCTTACCGTTAATATATGGACAACAATCTTTACTACCTCATTTTAAAAATACCTTTGAACTTTCACATTAATACCCTTAATCTTAAAAAAAAAAGTTAAAAAATACCCTTACCATTAGTATATGGATGAAAACCGTTTATCTACATTTGATTACCCCCTCTTCTATTTCCTCTTTCTTCTGATTTGCTTCAATCATGGCCTAACACTTCTCTATTTTTTTCTCTTTTTTCCCTTTCTTTTTCAATACACTCTTACTATTTTCTTCCATTTTTCAATCTCTAAAACTTCCCCCATTTCTCATATATTCTTAAATATTATAACTTTAAATAAATAGGAAGAACTCTTTCTCATTTCTAAGCATGCCCAAACATAAATACAAGAAATTTCAACACTCAAATAGTCAATGTCTTTGAAGTTATTTTGAGTTGAAAAAAAAACAAATTAGAAAACAACTCATATAGATACCCACATTTTTTTTTTCATATAGATACTCTTATTTTTTTCTCCATTTGTCCAATTCTCAATCATGAAGAGCCTTCTTAACTGACCACAACAAATTGACTAATTTGAATTGCAAAAAATGATTAATAAAATCTTCATTCGTTATAAATTTGGTAATGCATATGTTTTCTTTCTTTTCCCTCTTACTAAACGTCTTCAAAATTACGACCCAAATTCTCAGCATGTCTCTCTTTTTGTGTATTAAACTCAAACATACGAACTCAAATTACTAACGTACAACCTTGTTAAAGTATTTAAGTCTTATGGTCCCTTGATAGTTCCATTATTCTCCTTACTTCTTGCTATAAGTCTATATGTTGGGATTTATATCCTAAAGCCTCGTAATTTATGGTTTATTTAATAATTAATAATAATTTTAATTATTTTATTTATAATATAATATTATCCATTATATGAAAAATCCAAAGTTATTATTGTAATCTTGAACAGTATGTGGTTGACATACGGGAGGATCATGTTCAAGAAATAACTTAAAGGGTAATAGTATATGGATAAGGTTGGGTGTCTTATCCTAGTAATACTATTAATACGGCCCACTTTGTAATAGTTACAAATAATTTGATCTAAATCGTTCATGTGGAGACATGTGAGTGAGAGTATCTTATACAATGAGTTTGTATAAGACTGGACCACGAAATATTTAATCTCTCTTTATAAATCTGTTAATTGAGAATATTAATATTTCATCAGGATGATCATTTGCGACTTGATCTTAATCCTGAGTATGAACTCCTGCCTGTGAGGGCTCGTCCTTTGATTTGCATGGGTGAAAGTGACTTTTGTAGTCGATCAATAAGCCTACCATTTTAGGAACTTGAGCAAATAGGAAGCTGGAAACATAATCTCACAAAATAGAATTCACTCCATCCCATATAGGGTAAGTAGATGAGTAGTTCCTTAAGTGCTGATTTCAAGACTTGAACAATAGTGCCTCACCCTCTCACTAGCTCGAAAGGGACTTAGTTTATAGTTGGATCATAAACAAATTGTTCATTAGAGGATTAGTGGTACTTAAGATGCAAGATGTAATTATAGGGGTTAAACGGACTTTTGACCCAACTGTAATTATGAACAACTTGTGAAAGATTGACTTGCATGTAGTGATTATATCTATGGACACAATTTGTCCTATGGTGCATCAAAGTGCAACTCTAGGTCTATAGTGGAGTAACATATAGTTAATGAATGAAAATTAATTAATTAAAGAATTTAATTAATTGATTTTGTATCATTGGAGCTTATAATCTGTAGGCTCATAAGGTCCCCTTGCTAACTCATAGTAACACTAAAAGATCAATTTAGTTGAAAGAAAATTTTGAAATGTTCAAATTAATATTTAATTGAAGTGTTCAAATTACTATTTAATATATTAGATATATTAAATATAAAAGAGGAAAATATATTTATTGTATTTAATACATTAAATATTAAAACAATTAATGTATATTAGATATATTAAAGAAATAATATTTATAAAATTTGAATAAGATTCAAATAAATAAATATTGTAGGAGATCTGAATGAGATTCAAATAAGTATAAGATATATTTTAATATATTAGATATTAAAATATAATATTTAATTATGGTAAAGATTTTCCCTTGGTCTTTATAAATATAACCTTTGGGTTGAGCCATTAGATATAACACACATCTCCTCAATAGAGAATTAGAAAATTCTCTCTAGATCTCTTCCTCTCCAATCCCTTGTGGATTTTCTTTCAAGAGGCTCCGACAAGCCTTGGTCATGTGTTCGAGTCATAGCCAGAAAGACTTTGTGGAGGAGATCAAGACTCGCTAGAAATATTCTCATATTTACTCTAAGTAAGTTTGCTTAATCTTATTTTTTAATTTAATTTTAAATAAAATAAGAAACGATCCAATGCTTCCGCTGCAAGATGAAACATTCATTCCGAACACTATATACCTTGATTGAAGGGGGTAGTTTTAGAGATTGAAAAATGGAAGAAGAGAGTAAATAGAGTATTGGAAAAGAAAGGGAAAAATAGAGAAGTGTTAGGCCATAAATTGAAGCGAATCAAGAGAGAGAAGAAATGGAAGAAGGAGGTAATGTGGTGTAGATAAATGTTTTTCATCCATATACTAACAGTAAGGACATTTTATAATTTTTTTTTAAGGTTAAGGGTATTAATACAACTTTTGAAAGTTCAAGAGTATTTTAAAACGAGGTACTAACAATTTCTGTCCATATACTAACAATAAGGGTATTTTTGAACCTTTTTTTTTTAAAGTTTAAGAGTATTAATAAAACTTTTGAAAGTTTAGGAGTATTTTTGAAACAAAGTACTAACGGTTTCCATCCAAAACTAACGATGATGGTATTTTTGAATTTTTTTTTGAAAGTTTAAAGGTATTAATGAAACTTTTGAAAGTTCAGGAGTATTTTTGAAACAAAATACAAAGTTCGGGAGCATTTTTTATAATTTAACCTTAAAATTTTAATGAAGAAAAAGTGCAATCATCACACCCTTTAATAAAATTGAAATTTTGATTTAGATGTTGGAAAATTACCGCTAGATTGAAGTCCTATTAATCCAAGAAAAAGAGTACAAACTGTTTGGAAGTATTATGATGTCACAATCAAATCAGATTTGATGTTTAAGACAATATATTTAAAGTTAAATTATCAGAAATACCCTTGAACTATGTGGTTGGTTTCAATTATGCTATCAAACTTTGAAAATTTTCATTTTAACCATTGAATTTTGAAGTTTGTTTCAAAAACACCCTTGAAGACTTTTTGTTCGTTAAATTCATGGACGAAAAATTATGTTTTTTCATTTGTATTGTTGCTTATGTGAACATATACGTTGAAAAAAAAATCAAAACATATGCAAATATGTCATTTTTCGTCCATAAATTTAACGGAAAAAACCTTCAAGGATTGTTTTGAAACAAACTTCAAAGTTCAAGTGTTAAAATGAAACTTTTCAAAGTTTAGGGGTATAATTGAAACCAACCTCATAGTTCATGGGTATTTTTGATAATTTAACCTATATTTAAAATATAATTAGTGGAAAGAAACTTTTAGAAGTACAAAGGAACAATTTATTAACTTTCTAGTGAAGGGATTTCATTATAGACATGGAGTTGGAGATGCATACAGAACTCATCAAAGATTGTCTCTTTATAAATAAGTTTGTTATCCTTTTGAGAAGCTAAGTTGGGTTAAGAGTAGAAGTCAAAAAATAAGATCAAGAGAGCTTTTAATAGTTGTTTGAACATTCAATTGAGCATAGTTACATTAATCTAATTATGAGATGTATTTTCTTTTGAGTATAAGATGTGCAAAGAGGACAAATATGGTTTCTAGGTCGGAATAGATATTGATGGGAAGAGGATTATGGTACTAGAGTTATTTCTTCTAAATAAGTTGAGCTACATTATTAGAGGAAAGTCATTCAAATGAGTTAAGTAATAGTTCTTAACTGTTAAATATTTGAAGACTGTCACGTTTTTCTGCCTCTGTTTTTCTGCGTTTTTCCTCTGTTTTTTTTACCCAAAATCTGCTGCAATGTAGTTATGTTTCCCTTCTAATTTTTCCAGTCTGATTCAAGTGAAGAAGACGGGGTTTTGGAGACGTTTTTGGATGTTTTTCATCGTGGGTTTCTGTCACGTTTTTCTTCCTCTGTTTTTTTTTTTCCTTTTCTGTTTTGCAATAAGTTGCTGTTATTTAGATTGATTTTGTTGTTCTATGGGTACTATCATTCACAATTTGATTTCTTCATAAAGTTAAAGTCTTGATTGGAAATTGATATCAATTTGCCTTTTATTTTCTATTCATAGTGAGAGGTTTTGGAGGCTTATTTAGCTATTGTCTAGCATTATGTTTTTGCCCAAGTATTTTATCAATTTATTTATTTTTAATAATTAGTAGCAATTTTACTCTAATTTTCTCTAATATGATGTTTTCTTCAAAAATTAGTTGTAAGATTTTTATCTTTAATTTGAGCTAAAACTTCTTAAGGGGTTCAAGGATATGAATTCCCTAAGAAGTAAATGTAGCCTAAATTTCAATAAAAACCAAGCCTACATCTCAATTGTTTGCTTGTGTTGAATACATTTCCGTTGAGATCCTAGTTTGATCAACTAGGGTAGCAACTCAAGCTTAGATCTAATACCGACAGGGTTGGTGATAAGCGGATTTCACACAAGTAATGGAGAAAAGAGCTTAGACATAAGTCAATTCTTACCCTAGACATAGGGATTAAGGACTCCAAAACCCATAAAATTGAGAGCCGAATTATCTAAGATAGAGGGACTATAGACATATAGGTCTCTCACTTAGCCTCCTAAAAACCTAAATTCAAGGTGAATAGGAGATGCAATTTTGGTTTACAATTGAGTGTGGAGTAGGTTGGAATTGCAATTTTGGCTTGCAATTACAACTTAGGGCAATGACATTCTTGAGCCCCATTTTTATCCAAATTCATCTTGCAATTTCATTTTCTAAGTTTATCTAAACTGCTATCCAAAATTGTCATTTCTAGATTCTGCAATTCAATTCTGCAATTTTTCTTAATTCGATTATTGTCATTTCTAAATTTTGCAATTAGATTATGCAATTTTTATTTTTTCACCAACACACCAACCCAACTTTATTTTTGCAATTTTAGTTTTCAAGTTTGCAATTTTCCTTACACTTTTGCTTTACAATATTTTTGTTACATCGTTCTCTTGGGATTCGATACTTGGTACTCACATACCATTTTATATTACTTCGATCACGTGCGCTTGCGTGTAACACCGATCAAGTTTTTGGCGCCGTTGCCGGGGAATGGCAGTTTTAACAAAAAAGTTGTTTTAGCAAAAATTGTAAAAGAAAATTGCAACTGCAATTTCTCCAATTGCAGGAGGAGCTCGATTTCACTTGTTGAGGGAGAGAAATTGCAGAAAGACACAACATAGGGTTTGATTGCTTGAGAAAATCTACAGGATGGAAGAAGACATCATTGCAGCATTGAGCGCACAAGTTTCATCCTTAAGCTACATGCTGGAAACTTTGATGATGGAAAATCCTATAGCTCCTTTTAACCCTATCTCTTCTATTTCTTGTGTTTATTGCAAAGGAATTCATTCATTTCATAATTGTCCTTATGGATTTCTACCCAGCTTTGCAAATCAACATCAGTACCAGTGCTTCAAGCAAGGGAAGATGATAACCACATCTCTACGGAGTTTGGAAATCCAGGTGGAACAAATTGCAGATGAATTGGAGAACAGGTCCCAAGGAATCTTGTTCGAGGACATAGAGACTTCAAAACAAGAAGAAGAAAAATGTGAGGCGGTGACACTAACTGAATTGGAACATGAAGACCTTGAACTCCCAGTAGAAGCAAAAAGCGCTCCAACACTTGACAACATTAAGGAGCCAAAAGGGAGAGAAGAGATAAAAAAAGAACCACCTCAAGAAGAGAAGGAACAACAAAAAGAAGTTGTAGTGCGCCATACAGTTGCAATTTCACAGCAATTTACATCCAAAGTGCTCCCGATACAAGAATACCCTGCTTTCGCTTATTGCAGTTTGCAGGAAATGCAAAACCAAGAAGAATGCAGAAATGAGAGCATGAAGGATGGCAACATGCAGTATGCGACAAGGATTGCAACCACAATTTCTACTTCCAAAGACACATTTAAATCTCTTGAGTCATCAAAGACAAAGAAAAGTAGACTTTAATTACCATATATATAAAAAGATATAAGTATAAGAAAATTAAGAAAAGTATAAAACACACTACACATAATTCGGATATTTTCAATAATCTAATAGCATTCTATTCATACATTACCTCAATTGAAATAAATTATGAAAAAATTACTACATGTTATTTGATTCAATCACAAGGCCTACTCTAGTCGGATTTTACTTATATATTACTCTAAGTACTAATGAATTTTATAATTGATGAATCAAGGAAAGAAATAGATGCACATCTCCTAGTGTTTTTTTGCCTTCCCCATTGTTTTTCATCATAGAACAAAAGAGGGCATCTGTGAAATCCTCTTATAGCCAAATCTCACTCACAAGTCCCATTCTTCCTTTTTCTAAAGTACCCTAAATAAAGGGGCTACCTTAATTTGCAAACGTATAAAGACAAGCTACCTACTATTTTGCTATAATATTTGAGTTTGGTTGACCTAATTAAGTAAAAGCGAATCATATTACATGATAGAATTCAATTACAAATTTATTTCATTATGTTTGGTTCTGTTTTCTACCATTATAAAAATAATAATAATAAAGTGACAACTCAACTGACAAAGTTCAATTAATATTTGAAAGTCAAAAAATACTTTTGGTTGGTCTGTGAACTTTCATGAAAATAACAATTTAGTCTCTATACTTTAGTTTGTAATAATTTAGTTCTATACTTTCAAATTTGTAACAATTTAGTGTGTAACAATATAATCTATGTACTTTAAACTTTGTAACAATTTAATTTATATCATGGAAGATTCCATCAAAATTAAGGGTCAATTTTTATTACATAACAATTTAGTCTTTGTAGTTTATAAACACATTTGATTTCTAATCAGTTTCTCAACCTACATTAACAATATTTTTTAATGATAAAACTAAAAATTGTTACAAATTTTAAAGTATAAAGACTAAATTGTTACATACTAAAGTTCAAAGATAAAATTGTTATGAAATTGAAAGTACAAAGACTAACGGCATGTTTGAGAGTGATTTTGGAATGACAAAAATCACTTTTCTTTCAAAATTATGATGTTTGGCAATTGTGAGGAAAGTGATTTTGGAAGTACCCAAAATCATTTCAAGTGATTCTCGGTCAATCATTTGGGAGGTGATTCCTAAGTGATTTTTGTCAAGTGATTGTGGGTAATTTTTTTTTTCAAATGACTATTATTTCATATTTAAAAAGATTAATGTTTGGTGACGGTTAAACACCGTCATATATTATAAAATTCATAAATTTCAATCCAAAAGTGTGTTTTCTCAAAACTACCACCATTGAGGTTATTCGTCATTGTTTACATAATGCCAATTTTTCTCTTTCTAAAGTTTTTATAATGTCTCTCTTAATTTATTATCTTTTTAAAATTTTTATTCATTTTCTCACTTTTTTTTTCTATCCAATAGATTTAGCTTTCTCTAACTTTTTTTACCTCTAAATTTTTTTGTTCATCTCTCTATAATTTATATTTTATCTCTTGCTCTAACTTTTTGTTCTTGAACTTTTTTCCCTTTTGCTCTTGAACTTTTTGTCTCTGACTCTTAACTTTTTTCTCTTCATTAACGTTTTTGTCCCTAAAATTTTGATCATTCTCTCCAAAATTTTTGTATATCTCTCGAATTTTATTTTTCTATCTTCAAATTTTCGCTCTCTATTAAATTTTTCTCTCTCTAAAATTTTTATCCCTCCATGTCTCTAACAGTTTTTTCTCTTTGAAATTTTTCTCTAGCTTTATATATTTTTCTCTCTTAATTTTTGTATAACTTTTATGTACCACCTTCTAATTATTTCTAATCTCAAATATAATACTCTTTTTAGTAATTTGATGATTCTAAAATCACCTTTGAAAACAAACATTAATCATTTAAAAAAAATACTTTTAATTAAATTTAAATCACTTTTACAAGTGTACAGGAACCAAAAATTAAAATGAATTATACTAAAACTTTTACAAAATTAATTATAATTGAATCACTTAGCTTAAAACATTTATTCTAAATCACTCACAAACATGCCCTTAATAATTGAAAATCAGTTTTAATTGTATGAAAATCACTATTAAAAGTGTAGGACCAAACATTAAAATGATTATATGAAAATCACTTTTAATTAATCAATTATAAACAAATCAATTGTGCTAAGATCACTATTTCTAAAATCATTCCCAAACATGCCTAAGGCCCCATTTGGAATTGCGTTTGCAATCCTAAAAAGTGATTATGGAAGAATCTTAATCATTCAAAATCAATTTCATGTTTTATTTTACACTTTTAAACGCAATTTTCATTCCGTAAAAAATAATTTTGAATGATTAAAAACATGGTTTGAAGTGATTTTGAATACGACAAAAGTGATTTTACCTATTTCAAAATCACTCCCAAACATGCACTAAGTTGTTTGGTAAAATAAATTATTTATTAATCTACCAAGAATCACTTTTTAATTTATCCTGACATGCAAAAGCTAATAGATACCAGCTAGGGATGTCCATTTAACCCGCGGGGCCGGGGCCCCGCGGGGACCCGCCCTAAACGGGGCGGGGAATCCCCGATTACACGGGGAATGGGGGAGGGAGCGGGGAAGTTTTTTTCCCCGTTGGCTAAACAGGGACGGGGACGGGGAATATATTCCCCGCCCCGATTCCCCGATTAATAATATATATATATATATATATATATATATATATATATATATATATATATATATTATTACCTAAAAATAGAATTTTTTTTTTAAAAAAAAAACTATAGTAGGAATTAGTTTAAGACTATTTCGTTATAAAAAAAAAAATAAAGTCTATGTTGTAATATTGAAATTTGAATTTTTAGAAATTAAGTTGTTTCGACATTATAGTATTTTTACTTATGGTATATTATTATTTTTATTATGAAATTTTATAACATTTACTTTAAATAGAATTATATTGAAAATTATTCATTTAGAAATAATTTTTATTATGGTTGAGAATAAATTTAAAAAATAAAAAAGATAAAAAAAAAAAAAAAAAAAGAACGGGGAAAAATTCCCCGCGGGGAATCCCCGCCCCG
Source organism: Trichosanthes truncata (assembly GCA_033996785.1). Classification (NCBI taxonomy): domain Eukaryota; kingdom Viridiplantae; phylum Streptophyta; class Magnoliopsida; order Cucurbitales; family Cucurbitaceae; genus Trichosanthes; species Trichosanthes truncata. The sequence continues at coordinate 8,862,370 of JAWPNB010000007.1, forward strand.
ATTCCCGCGAAATTAAACGGGGAATTTCTCGGGGACGGGGAATGAAATGGGGGGCGGGGACGGGGACGGGGAATCCATTCCCCGGCCTCGACCCGCCCCGTGGACATCTCTAATACCAGCTTCTAGATTTAGCTTTCCTAAAAATTTGCCACTTTCTCTAACCGTTTACAAATTTCAAATTTATCATTCCACATATATATATATTTTTACATCAGTTCTCTCTTATGTGAATAAAATTTTGATTGATTCAATTTTTATGACAATTATGTTTCTTAAATTTATATCAAATAATTTAGATTAAACAAAATTAAATGCAATTTAAATCATATAAAATTTTAGATAATGATCTTATAATAAATTATAAATTAAAGATCAATATGAAAATAATTTAAATAATAAGCATACTTTGATCATTATAATTAAATCATAACAATTTAATATTAATTTACTAAACGTTGTAACTAGTTTTTTCTAATTTAAAATTGAAATTTATCAAACACTATTTTACTTCATTTCACAGCAAATTTGTTTAAAAGTAAAGTTGCCAACAATTATTTTAAAAGCTACAACAATCCCATACGAAACCTAAATCGTTACAAACTAAAGTTTATAGACTAAACTGTTACTTTCATAAAAGTTTGGTGACTAAAGTGTTTTTAAACCTTAAAAGTAGGTTGAAACTCTTTGTTTAATATTTTTAGAATGCTATAAATCAGTATCATAGGCCATATTTTATCAACCAGAATAAAAAAGACTAATACTATACTCACCAAACAAAGAAAAATATTTTCCAAGCCTTTTTTTTTAAGGAATAAATATATTTTCCAAACCTATGAGTTGCACTTTGATGAACTTAATCTTATGAGACCACTAATGAAATAGAACTATATATATATATATATATATATATATATATATATATATAAGCACCAACGACCTACCACTACTTTAGTAACGTCTACATTTCGATTTTTTTCCTGCATCAATCAAACATATTTAATTGAATAAGACATCAATTATTATCTTTAAGGTTCATGGTTCAATCTTCACCTCTGCAATTATTGAACTCAAAGAAAAAAAAAATTAAAATTAAGGGAAGAAAAAAAAGAGTTAAATTATAAGTTTAATGTCTGAACTTTTAAAATTGTGTATGATTAGTCTCCTAACTTCAATGTCTAATAGATCTCCGAGCATTAAAAAGTGTCTAATAAGTACTTCAGTTTTCAATTTTGTACCTAATAGGTTCGTAAACATTCAATTTTTTGTCTAATAAGTCTTGACCTATTAGACTTTTTTTTTTTTTTAAATTCATGTACTTATTAGACATAAAATTGAAAGATAAAGATTCTATTAGACATAAAATTTAACTTTGTGTCTGATAGTCTCATGAATTTAAAAAGATATAAAATCATGCCAATAAGCTATTTTTACACAAAAATTGAAAGTTTAGAAATTTATTAAATACTTTTATAGTTTAAAGACTAATTAGACACAAAATTGAAAGTTGAGCCCTCCTTTGATAACCATTTTTGGGTTTTGGGCTTTTTTTAAATTGTACTTGTTTTCGTATCATTTCTCTACAATTCGCTATAGTAACTTTTACTTTTTTAAGAAAACATTTGAATTAAGCCAAATTCTAAAAACAAAAACAAGTGTTTGAAAACTACTTTTTTAGGCCCCGTTTGATAATCATTTGGTTTTTGGTTTTTGATTTTTGAAAATTAAGCCTATAAATATTATTCTCACCTATGGTTTTACTTGTTTTGTCATCTACTTTTTACCTATGTTTTCAAAAACCAAGCCTTGTTTTGAAAACTAAAAAAAGTAGTTTTCAAAAACTTGTTTTTGCTTTTAGAATTTAGCTAAGAATTCAAATGTTTCTTTATTTGAGATGAAAACCATTGTAGAGAAATTGGGAGAAAACAAGTTTAATTTTCAAAAACCAAAAACCAAAAACTAATGCCCCGTTTGATAACCATTTGATTTTTGGTTTTTAGTTTTTGAAAATTAAGCTTTGTTTTCTCTCAATTTCTCTACAATGGTTTTCATCTCCCTTAAGAAAGCATTTGAATTCTTAGCTAAATTCTAAAAACAAAAACAAGTTTTTGAAAACTACTTTTTTAATTTTCAAAACATGGCTTGGTTTTTGAAAACATAGATAAAAAGTAGATAACAAAATAAGTAAATTCATGGATGGGAGTGGTATTTATAGGCTTAATTTTCAAAAACTAAAAACCAAAAATTAAATGGTTATCAAACGGGGCCTAAATGGTTATCAAATGGGGCCTTAGTTTTCAAAACTTGGCTTGGTTTTGTAAAACATATGTAAAAAGTGGATAACAAAACAAGGAAACCTTTAGGTGGAAGTAGGGATGTCCACAGGGCAGAGCGAGGACGGGGACAACACATTTAAATCCATGTTTCTGCAAAATTCTCCTTTAAATTTTGCGGCGATTGGAGCAAAGATTCCTCAGGGAGATCGGGTTCCCTGCTGGGAATTATTCTCCGTTTAGTTTTTTTTTTTAATCTCAATTGAACTAAATAATTATTTTGATAAAATTTCAATTAAATAGTTAACTTTTCATGGAAAATATCCATTAATTTCAATTAGATTGTTAATTATTTGAAAAATCTTTATTTAAATATGGTTGATTTCCTACAAAAATTCTTCACACACACACTAGGTAGAAGTAGTATTTATAGGCTTAATTTTCAAAAACAAAAAACTAAATGTTTATCAAATGGGGTCTTAGGAATCTATTAAACACAACCTTGAAAGTCCATAGATTAAACTTATAATTTAAGAAATAAAAAGGTTAAATTACAAATTTGCTCTTTAAACTTTCAGGTTTATGTCTATTTGATCTCTGAATTTTAAAAAATGTCTAATTGGTCTTCGAACTTTCAGGTAGTCCCTGAACTTTTAAAATGTCTAATAGGTCTTTAAACTTTCAATTGTGAGTCTAATAAATCCTTGACATATTTAATTTTTTTTAAAATCAACTGATCTATTAGATTTAAAACAAAGTTTTATGTTTAATGGATTTTTGAATTTTCAATTTTGTGTCTAGTATGTTCGTGAATTTTAAAAATTGTAAAATAGGTCAAAGATCTATTAAATACAAAATTAAAAGTTCAAAAATTTATTAGACACAAAATTGAAAGTTTAAAAACCTGTTAAACAAAAAATTGAGGGGGTGTTTGGTTCCCTGTTTTGGAAGTGGGGAGTATGGGTTTGTTTAAACAAACCCATGTTTGGTTGGCAGTTTTGTTAACCCAGGTTTGCTACAGTACATACTATTCTACCATTCAGGTTTGCTACAGTACTTTACCTTACTCACCAGGTTTGCTACAGTACTTTATTCATACTCCCCAAGTTTGCTACAGTACATATTTTGTCTTTAATTATGCTTTTAAAATGCATTAGATTTTTAATAAAAATATATTAGTTAAATAAAAATAATTAATTAATGATAACTTTATAATAAATAAATAAATTTAGTTCAAATTTAAAATAGTAATAGTTAATTCATAAACCGATATGTCGGCTTTGTTATACTTCATTTTTTAAAGCAATTATAATGATAAATTTATAAGAAGGAATTTCTTTGTATTTTGTTCCTACATTGATAGAAAAAAACAATTACAAAACTAACTAAATATTTGTTTTACAAAATAATTATTCAAAAAGTGTTCAAATTAGCAATAATATTAAAAAAATAAATTAAAAAGCGATCATAATTTATAAGAAACTTATTGTTATATTTTAAAATTTTTATTAACATATAAATTATAATAAAAATTATTTTATTATAAATTCCAAACCAGACACGTTATATAAACCTAAATTTAATTTGTCAATTTCCATTTGATAAAAAAAAAGTTAATTTCTCTAAATCCACTGAAGGGAATAATCGAATTAAACCCAGAGCGGAAGCATAGGAATCGTCTTTGATTTATTTAGAATTAAACTAAAATACAAGGTTAAGCAATAAATACCTTCCAAATATGGAGATTCTTCTGGCGGGTCTTTATCTCCTCCACAAAGTCTTCCTGGCTATGACTCTAACAAAAGATCAAGGCTTGTGGGAGCCTTTTGAAAGAAAATCCACAAGGGATTGGAGAGAAAGAGGTCTAGAGAGAATTCTCTAATTCTCTCTATTTTAGGAGATGTGTATTCTTCTGAATGCTTCAACCCAAGGGTTCTATTTATAGAGACCAAGGGAAGATCTTTGCCATTTAAAATATTATATTGTAATATCTAATATATTAAAATATATCTTTTATTTATTTGAATCTCATTCAAATCTCCTACGATATTTATTTATTTGAATCTTATTCAAATTCTATAAATATCTTTTATTTAATATATCAAATATATATTAATTATTTTAATATTTAATGTATCAAATACAATAAATATATTTTCCTCTTTTATATTTAATATATCTAATATATTAAATATTAATTTGAACACTTCAAATTAAATATTAAATTTGAACATTTCAAATTTTAATATTTAATGTATCAAATACAATAAATATATTTTCCTCTTTTATATTTAATATATCTAATATATTAAATATTAATTTGAACACTTCAAATTAAATATTAATTTGAACATTTCAAATTTTTCTTTCAACTAAATTGATCTTTTAGTGTTACTATGAGCTAGCAAGGGGACCTTATGGACCTACAGATTATAAGCTCCAATGATACAAAATTAATTAATTAAACTCTTTAATTAATTAATTTTCATTCATTAACTATAGGTCACTCCACTATAGACCTAGAGTTGCACTTTTATGCACTGTAGGACAAGTTGTGTCCATAGATATAATCATTACATGCAAGTCGATCCTTCACGAGTTGTTCGTAATTACAGCTGGGTCAAAAGTCCGTTTTACCCCTATAATTACATCTTGCACCTTAAGTACCACTGATTCTCTAATGAACAATATGTTTATAATCTAATTATAAACTAAATCCATCTCGGGCCAATGAGAGGGTGGGGTCCCATTGTTCAAGTCCCGAAATCAGCATTTAAGGGAATTACTCATCTACTTACCTTATATGGGAATGAGTGAATTCCATCTTGTGAGATTATGTTCCCAGCTCCCTATTTGGTCAAGTCCCCAAAATGGTAGGCATATTGAATCGGCTACAAAAGCCACTCTCACCCATGCAAATCAAAGGACAAGCCCTCACAGGCAGGAGTTCATAACTCACTCAGGATTAAGATCGAGTCGCATATGATCATCCTGATGAAATATTAATCTTCTCAATTAACGGATTTATAAAGAGAGATTAAATATTTCGTGGTCAAGTCTTATACAAACTCATTGTATAAGATACCCCCACTCACATGTCTCCACATGAATGATTTGGATCAAATCATTTGTAACTATTACAAAGTGGGCCGTATCAATAGTGTTACCAGGATAAGGCACCCAACCTTATCCATATACGATGACCCTTTAAGTTATTTCTTGAACATGATCCTCTCGTATGTCAACCACATACTGTTCAAGATTACACTAATAACCTTGGATTTTTCATATAATGGATAATATTATATTGAAAATAAAATAATCAAAATTATTATTAATTATTAAATAAATTATTAATTACGAGGCTTTAGGGCATAAATCCCAACATCCACAACTTTCCTAAACTCATTTTCTTGTGAAAATGTAAAAATCATGTTATCATAGTCAATTAAAGACATAATATTTGTAAAATTAATTAATTAAACTATTTTGGTTAGTGTATCTTGAAGTTAATAGCTTTTAAAATAATATTATTTAAAATACTTTAACTTTATAACCTTATGTATTAGTTAATATAGAAAGTTAAGTTCAATAGTAATTTTGATGATAAATAGTAAATAATTTTTCTTAGCACAGCAAGTTATAAATCATTAAATAAACAATTGATAACATTTTCTTATGGTTAATTTTATGTTAGATATATTTGCATAAAAAATTTTGTTTATTTTTGTTCACACTTTGGTAAATAGTCTAAAATATTTTCATGAACAATTAAATATTTATTCTATAAAATAATTATTGGAAGAAAATTGAGTGGACAAATGTATTAAAAATATTTTATTTATTATTAAAATAATACTCTCTAATTTCATCATAAAAGTTACATTTTATATATAATTTAATATATAGTTTTTATTACTTTAATTAAATAATTTCTATTATTTATACAAATTTTAAATGTACCAACCAAATACACTTTTAATAAACTTTGGTTTAACAAATTAAAATTCAAACACAGACTTAACAAACCCAAACTTGCACCATCCAAACACTGGTTTAACAAACTCAGACTTAACAAACCTATTTTGTGTACCATCCAAACACAGACTTAACAAACCCAGACTTAACAACCCCAGGTTTAATAAACTCAGGCTTAACAAACCACCCAAACCTGCGAACCAAACGACCCTTGAAAGTTTAGTTTGAAAATTTTGGGACTAAACTTGTAATTTTTTTTTTAAAAATGTCAATTATTATTGAGACTTTTTTTTATAAGATTATTATTGAGGCTTTATTCATTAAGAACATAAAATGAATTAATGAAATGAAATAAAAGATCATGATAATCAAACTATATAATTCAGTTAATTTGTTCTCAACAACCATTTTCCAATTGTGTGTGAGCGAGACTGATGGCCAACCGCCTGGTACTGTTCTTTTTTTCTTTCCAAAGTCACCTTTTAATATATATATTTTTAATCCATTTGAATTAAAGTAATGATCCTCATTCCTTCCCCACCCCACTCCCAAGATTTTACCGTTTGTTTCAAGTTTTATATATAATATATATATTTTTTTGGTTTTTGGTTTTGGTTTTGTTTTTGTTTTTTAATTCTTTTTTCATTCACAAATTGATGAACTTTGTAAATCAACTCAAGTTGAATTATTATATTTATACTGAGATATATGAATAAATTTTTTAAAAATAGTAGTAGAGGAATTGAAAGAGTTTTGAACAATTTTGAATCATATTACGAGGGAATGGGAACATATTTGTATTTTTCTATTTTAGTACATAAAATAAAAGAAATTATATTTTGATTAAATGGTTAAAAATTATCCTCTCGACCAAGAGGACAAATGTTTAAATCTCATGTACTCACATGTTGTTTAGCTCAAAAAAAAAAAAAAAAAAAAAAAAACTTTCTAAGTTGTGTCTAAATCAATGAAGCTTAAATTTTAAGTCTTTGAAATTTGTGTTTGATAGGTCTATAATCTATTAGACATTTTTTAAAATTCATATACCTATTAGATACAAAATTAAAAGGTTGTGGTCTTCTTACTAGACCCAAAATTCACTATTTTTCCAATAGGTTTGTAAATTAAAAAAAAAAGATCATTTACTCAAAAAAAAAAAAATCAAATAGGTAAGCTATTATTAGATGCAAAGCTGAAAGTTTAGGAACTAGAACTTTTAAACTCTAAGGGCCTTTTTAAACTTCAGAGACCTATTTAAACACAATCTTGAAAATTTAGGCCCCGTTTGATAACCATTTGGTTTTTGAAAATTAAGCCTATAAATACTACTCTCACTTATGTATATACTTATTTTGTTATCTACTTTTTACCTATGTTTTCAAAAACCAAACCATGTTTTGAAAACTAAAAAAGATAGTTTTCAAAAACTTGTTTTTGTTTTTAGAATTTAGCTAAGAATTCAAATGCTTCCTTAAGGGAGATGAAAACCATTGTAGAGAAATTAGGAGAAAACAAGTTTAATTTTCAAAAACCAAAAACCAAAAACCAAAAATCAAATAGTTATCAAACGGGGCCTTAAGAACTAAATTCGTAATTTAAATTTATATATATATATATATATATATATATATATATATATATATATAGATAGTGTTAATTTAAATTTCTATGTCATTAACTAATAGTCCAAATTGTAATAGAAATCAATGTAAGACTTATATGAACTCATGTGGTCAATACAAGTTTTTTTTTTTTTTAATACAAACTAATGATAAGTTGGTATTTGTAATTGTTACAGTTTATTTATACGCTTCTCGACTAATCTTTCAGACAACTATGTGATTTTACAACAATTGGTTGTAGTTGTTTGTTGTAGTTGTAAGACAACTGGTTGGATTTTAACATCTTGATTAGATAAGTGGCTACCATAGAGTTCAGATAATTTATTTCTCCAAACTCTGTTATTTACTCTTCTTTCTTTTCTTTTCTTTTTTTTTTCATTTGCCCCAACAACCCATCATATCAACTCTTAATGGTTTCATCAATATTAATAGGCTATAGGAAAATTGAACAAAACATGAAAATATGGGAACAAAATATATAATTTGACTTTAAATAAATAATATTTTCATTGAATATTTAATGAAATATAAGTTTGAAAAATATAAGGCCGGTTTGATAGACAATCTAAATTTTGTTTTATATTTTCAAATTCAATATGCGTTTGGCAAATGTGATTTCAAAAACTGTTTTCGAGTTTCGTAATCCAAATAGTAGAAATTCTGAAAAACAATATTTTTGTGTTTTCATTGTATCCATATTTTGAATTTGAAAATTTTAAATGCATAATTATATTAAAAAGATAAAAACTTTAATAAATATAGTATTTCATGTTATAAACTCAATTTATTTTTGTTAAATGAAAATAGGTATAATATAATATATTATAAATTATATGATATTGTAAAATAATAATTATACAAAATTTATAACAAAAAGATATATTCATAAATTAATTAATAATGGTTTATATTCAACCTAATATTTAGCTTTATAACTACAACTAGTTTCATGGTCTATAAATATATTATAGAACACATTTTAAACAATGGTTTAAATTAGAATCCAATTTCTAAATCTGCCATCAAACGTATATATGAAAACATGAAATATTATTATGTTTTCAGTTAATCTCTTATTTTCAAAATTCTGTCTACAAAACTAAAAGGTTAAAATATCATTCTAGTCCTTGTGCTTTGAGTTTTGTTCAATGTACTTTTAAATGTCCAATTTTAGTCATTGTACTTTCAATAAAGCTTAAAATTGGTCTTTACTCCTAGTTTATTATTAACTTTTCTAATTTAAACCATTGTACTTTCAATTTTAGTCATTGTACTTTCAATGTAGCTTAAAATTGGTCCCTACTCCTAGTTTATTATTAACTTTTCTAATTTAAACCATTGTATTTTCAATTTTAGTCATTGTACTTTCAATAAAGCTTAAAATTGGTCCCTACTCCTAGTTTATTATTAACTTTTCTAAAAGAAAAAAACTAGCCTCTATTCCGTGGCGGATCCAGAACTTTATGTCAGGGGGCATAAGTTCATATTAGGTTAAATCACAAAATTTTAGATTTGTGTATATATGATCCCTAAACTTTAAAAAAAATATCTAATATGTCATTAAATTTTCAATTTTGTGTCTAATAGATCTCTAAAAGTTTCAGCTTTGTATCCAATAGGTCTATGATATATTCACAATTTTAAAAATTTAAATGTTCTATTAAACATAAAATTAAATTTTACGTCTAATAAGTCCTCAACCTATTTTAGATTTTTTAATGTATTTATTAGTTACAAAATTGAAAGTTGAAGATTCAATTAGATACATAATTAAATTTTATGTCCAATAAAATAATTAATTATAAAAATTTTAAAATATGTCTAAGACTTGTTAGATACAAAATTGAAAGTTTGTGGATCTATTATTTTTTTTTTTAAGTTTAATAACTTATTAGACACAAAATTAAAAGTATATGACCTATTAGACACAAATTTTAAAATTCAAGGACTAAACATGTAATTTAACCTTCGTATAAAGATAATTTTAGATGTATTTATAATTATAAAATTATAATAAACCATTGTAAAATTATCCACCTAAATACCTAAGCAAAACATAAAACATGAAATATTTAAGATTTTTTAAAATAAAATAAAGTTTTTTTATGCATTTAATTTTTTCTAAAACATTTACTAAAGGTTAATTATATATGTGTGTGCTTAAGTTGAAAAAAAAAAAACCAAATTCTAACAGTATCAAAGTTACTAAAAATTAAAATAATATATAGATATTTTGTCAGAAAAAATATATATAGATGTTTGTATTGCATAGTTTAAATAATATATATATTATACAAAATCAAAAAATGATAACTCAAGAGCAATATTAAAAATAAAAATAAAAAAAGGCACTGAACAAGTTTCAATCCCATAACCTCAGGCGCAGAAGCACACGTTGTGCCCCCATTAACCAACGAACCAAAAGTGATTCTTGTTATTTTAAATGAAATAAGTATTAGATATATATAATCTATAATGTCGGGGGGGCACGTGCCCCTCATGGCCCCAACATGTATCCGCCCCAGTCTCTATTAGTTTTCCATCTATAAATTTTGGAAATATGTTTACATTGTGTCTTTTTTTGTATTAAAATTATTATTATTATTTAACCAAAATCAACTTCAAACTTATTATAGAGACTAATTTTAAGCTTTCTTGAAAGTACATAGATTAAAATTGGACATTTAAAAGTATAAAGTCCGAAATGAAATAAAATATAAAGTATATAAATCAAAATGGTATTTTAATCTAGAGATGTCCATTTAACCCGTGGGGACCCGCCCCGAATGGGGCGGGGAATTCCCGATTACGGGGGAATGGGGGAGGGAGCGGGGGGATTTTTTTCCCCGTTGGCTAAACGGGGACGGAGACGGGGAATATATGCCCCGTCCCCGTCCCTAACCTCGACCCCGCCCCGATTCCCCACCCCGCTATATATATATTAAAAAAAAACTATAGTATGAATTATTTTAAGACTATTTCGTTATAAAAAAAATTAAAGACTATGTTGTAATATTGAAATTTGAATTTTTAGAAATTAAATTGTTTCGACATTATAGTATTTTTACTTATGGTATATTATTATTTTTATTAAGAAATTTTATAACATTTTCTTTAAATAGAATTATATTGAAAATTATTCATTTAAAAATAATTTTTATTGGTTGAGAATAAATTTAAAAAAAAATTAAAAAAATGGGGAAAAATTCCCTGCGGGGAACCCGATCCCCGCAAATTCCGCTCGGGGAATCCCCGCAAAATTAAATGGGAAATTTCGCTAGGACGATGAATGAAATGGGAGGCGGAAATGGGGATGGGGAATCCATTCCCCGGCCCCGCCCCGCTCCGCCCCATGGACATCTCTATTTTAATCCAACTAAAAATATAAGGACGATAAGATTTGGAAAAATAAAATCAACCATTATTTGATTTCAAGACATTTCTAGATACATGTCATATCCATAAGTCAAACGGGACCCGATCTTAAATTAATTAATTTCTGTAAATGCATTTTTATTTTTATTTTTTCACACTTAAAAATTTAAAAGGTTAAATTATCAAAAATACCCCTGAATTATAAGATTGATTTCAATTATACCCCCAAATTTTGTAAAGTTTCATTTTAACCTTGAACTTTGATATTTATTTCAAAAATACCCTTAAAGTCTTTTTTCCATTAAATTATTGGTTGAAAAATGATGTTTTTACATTTGTATTGTTGCTTATGTGAACATATTTGAACATATCGTTGAAAAAAAAAATCAAAACATATACAAATACGTCATTTTTCGTCCATAAATTTAGCAGAAAAAACTTTTAAGGGTTGTTTTGAAACAAACTTCAAAGTTCTAGAGTTAAAATGAAACATTTCAAAGTTTGAGAGTATAATTGAAACCAACCTCATAGTTTAGGAATAGTTTTGATAATTTAACCAATTTAAAATGAAGTTTGAAGTTTCCAGCATTTTTTTTTTTTTTTTGACAATAAAGTTTCTAGGATGTTGATGGTCTATTTTTTGACTTTTTCAATAATTTCCAATCAGACAAGGCCTCTAATGCGACATTTATTTATAATTAAAAAGCGCAGAGTAATGGACAAAAAACCTACCCATCTTTCAAATTTCAAAAATTAAATTGAGGTTTTATTTTCTTTTTATTTTTTTTTTTCTGAATATTTTTAAAACTGTCATGGCGGGAATTTTCTTGTTCCAGCGGTGGACCTTAATTTATGTAAATTTGAATTTAAATATATAATTTCACTGTTCCCATGTTTGTGTGTAAGTTTAACTTTCTGCTAAATATTCGCAAAACTCATCTATAAATATGCTATGAAATCTAAATCACATTAAAAAAAAAAGTAAATAGAAGTTTTATTTCTTATATTTAAGTAGTTTTTCTAAATAGAATATGAAAAATAGAAAAAAAAATTAGACCATAAAGTTTGATAAAGGTTATTGGGATATTCAAACTTTTGAAAATGAGTTGGATTAAAACTTTTTAACTATATCTCCAATAATCATGGCAACGGGTGAAAAATGAAAATCACATTATATGATCACTTTTAATAATTTATCTGGATCAATATTTAATTTACAACTCATTAATGAAAGCCTAGCCCAGTTAATTCTAGGTGGTTGTAGTACTTGTATGTTGTTAGATTAGTTTATTCCTTGATGCATATTAGTAAAAACCTAACCAAGTAGGTTAATCATGGATGGTTGTACTTGTATATTGTTAGTTAACTTAATTTCTTCCTCCTATGCATATTGTCTAGAACTAGTTCGTCCTCAACCCTAAATTTGGATTAATCTCTCTTCTCGCTCTCTTATTTTTCATCGAGTAAGTTATTCCAAACATTGGAATTAAATGAAGAGAGAAAGGATAGATATACAAATACAAAATGATATGAAAAATGTTAAATTACAAGTTTAGTTCTCGAACTTTCAAGTTCATGTCTATTTGGTTCATGAACTTTAAAAAGTGTCAAATAGATCTTTGAACTTTCAATTTTATATCTAATAGATCCTTGAATTTTAAATATCTAATAAATCCCCAAACTTTCAATTTTGTGTCTAATAAGTTTCTGACATATTAGAGATTTTTAAAAATTAACTCATCTATTAAATATAAAATTGAATTTTATATTTAATGAGGACTTAAACTTTCAATTTTGTGTCTAGCAGATCTGTGAATTTTAAAAATGCTGAATAGGTTGAGGATCTATTAGACACAAAATTGAAAGTTTAAGATCTATTTGATACTTTTTAAAGTTCAGGGATATATTGGACAAAAAATTGAAAGTTCGGGGCCCTATTGACACTTTTTAAAGTTTAAGAACCAAATAGACAAAGACGTTCAGAGATTAAACTTATAATTTAACCTGTGAAAAATTATACCGAGTACCGACCATTAGCCCTAATTCTCTTTCTCACTCTCTTATGTGTCAGACTCTCTCATATACTTGACCAACACACACTATCTCAAGTATCAACCTTTCCAACCTAATTTTTTTTAAGATTTGGAAAGTTTGAGTCTTTTTTTTTTTATAAACAAAATCTCAAATAAACAACCAGCACCAAACCACAATCAGACCCTCTCGAGAATGAGGGATAAAACATCCGCTAGAAAGAAATCTTTCCAGACCAAAGAGTTTCCTGAAGAGGATGTCAAAGCCGCTATACTATGGACAACTTTGTTCTCCTTTCTAGGAAGTTTGTTGAGTCATTATATAATGTCACAGAAGGAGTTTGATATTTAATCAATTTTTTTATTAGTGTCAATAAATACTATAATTCTAAAGATTAATTTAAATCATTTTTCAAATTTTAAGAGTTAAAATATTTTATTCATAAAATACATGTTTTCCTAATATATATATATATATATATATATATAGTATTTGTGGATATTGATGGAAACATGTTAATTGGCTTGGAAAATGTAGTAAAACTATTATATTACTATCATCATTAATGTTGACATTGTGCCTCCAAAGTTACATACAGCGAATAAAACATTTGATAAATCAAATTTGTGAGAGAAAATGATGTTTTGAGAATACAACTTTTTTTTCCCTCAAAAACACAAAGTCAATTAGTTGAGAAAATATGAATTAAAAAAGAAACTTTCAATCAATTGATGTTGTTTTTTTTTTTTTTAATTAATAGACCTTTCAAATAGGTCCTAAGATAATACCATCGAAAGCACATATTCAGATATGAACACATTTTTAAACGCCAATATTAACAACAACAAAAAATTAAACTCTCAATTTGACAGAAGTATCGAATCTTTAATTTATGAAAATATCGACAAACATATTAATATATCAATAAAAATTTTATTCGATAAGTATGAACGGTATCAATAATTTAATTATGTAGGTAGACAAATGCTCAAATTACAACCAAACTTCTAATGCATTTACTTTACATTTAAGCATATACCATACTCAAAGACTTTCCATTCATTTTTTTGCCCTCTAAGCGAGACCTTTGCTTAATGTCACAATCCAAAAGAGGTAAAAAAAAAATTGTAAAGTAATGGTCATGTTCTCACTACTTTTTCCATTATTTGTTTGTGAATTAATTAATTCTTAAGCAATCAACTTATTAAAGGACATTAAGATTATTTATTTTGCATATTTAGTAGTTCAATTAGGTTTTCCCGTTAGAGTGTGCTTCATTAAATAGCTAACAATTTGTTAAACCCACGAAGATAATGAATAATAATAATAATAAAAAGTTGTGTCTTATCCACTAAGTTATTCTCACATCTGCAATTTAGTTTAACACTATATACAAGAATTAAGGTTTTGATATATTAAATATAGATAAATTACAAGTTAAGTCTCTAAACTTTTAAATTTGTGCCAATTTGATCCTTGAACTTTAAAAAGTGTCAAATAGTCTATGAAGTTTCAATTTTGTTCTAATAGGTTCTTGAACTTTTAAATGTGTCTAACTAATAGGTCTTTGAACTTTCAATTTTGTATTCAATAAGTATTTGACGTATTCAATATTTCTTTAAAATTCATGGACTTATTAGACACAAAATTGAAAGTTCATGATTCTATTAGACATAAAAAAATTAATTTTATCTAATAGATTAATTGATTTTTAAAAATTTTGAATATGTCATAAATCTATTAGACACAAAATTGAAAGTTCAGAGATCTATTAGATATTTTTAAAGTTCAAGTACTCATTAGACATAAAATTGAAAGTTCAAGAGTCTATTAGACACTTTTTAAAGTTTTGAGACTTTTTAAACACAAACTTCAAAGTTCAAGGACTAAACTTGTAATCTAACTAAAATATATATATATATACCTTTTTTCACCTACCAAATAGTAAAAGTTGTATGTTGAGGTTGGTTTGATGTGCTCAGTTGAGAAGGTCATCGCACATGTTCCTGCAAATTTTATTTTTTTAAAGTTTTATCAATCAAAATAAAAGTAGAGATTTGATTTTTTTTTTTTTTTTTTAGTTCAACAATATGTGGAAGTGAAAATTTGAACACTTAACCTCTTGGTCAAGAGTATATATTTTAACCAGTTGAACTATGTTCAAGTTAGAAATTGAAATTCAAACTAACCTTAAAGATATGTTGCTAATGCTTTGACTAGCTAAAGAGCTATGATTAGGTTGGCCACATCAAAAACATAAATCAAAACATACCTTCTTAAGAAATAATTTTAAGGTTTGTCCATAAAATAGTTTTTAAATTAATTTTTTTTAAATAGACTCTTTTTTTTAATCCAACAACATTTTAGGATGGAGAGATTCGAAGGTTTGACCTTTTGGTTCAAGATACTTACTAATTACTGCTGCTTATTTTGGTAGGAAAAAAAAAGAAAAAAAAACTTTTGATATCTTATAAACTATTTTAAAATATGGTGTCCGACTCCAGACAGCCCGTTGATAATCCATTCAACCTTATTTTATCCATAAATTATAAACAGTTTAATACAATACACCAGTTTAATTAATCCAAAAATAAAAACGACCAATTAATTAAATGTAAAGTTGAAATAATCCTACGTGGCCAGATCATCCCATTATTCACGTGACACGTGGCGAGGCAATAAAATCACCACCTCTAACGTCTCAAATTTCAATTTCCATTTAGTTCAAAAATAAAAATATGCCGACTCACGCGCTTCAAAGAGCCGTTAGACGGAGGCTCGGCGCTAGGCTCGGTGCTAGGCTCGGTTCAGCTTCGGAAAAGCAAAAAAGCAGTACAGAGAGTATTAAAGGCATAAGAATAACAGATAGAAGAGAGAGAGAGAGAGGGAGGGCTCTACTCTTTCAGTATATCTTTCTTTGTTCGTAGAGAGAGAAAGAGAGAAAAGAAAAGCGAAAGCAAAAAAGGGTGAAGCAATGGAGAACTGGTAACAAAGAAATATCAACAAACTCCATTAACCATTAACCCAATTTTCAATTACCACCACCACCAACAACAACAAAGGATCGCCACTTTTGTGGGCACAGAAGAAGAACCCTTCCATTAATAATCAGAGACTTTGGTCGTTTTCTCTTGCAGATCTTTGATTCCGGAAGGTGCCCAAATTCTGATGCAGTTTGGTGCAGTTGGGTGTTGAATTTGAGCCTCTTTTGGGGGAATTTTGTTTCTGTGTGAAGATGGAAAGAACGCTGTCGTTTTCAGTGGCGTCTGTGGTGGAGGATGTTCTTCAACAGCATGGGAATCGTCTTGGTAATGGAGGAGGAGGCCTTGATTTGGAATCTAGAAGAGCTGAGGAAGCTGGTAACTCTGCTTTTTCTTATCTTCTTTTGCCGGATTCTTTGGAGTCTTGTGAATCTGAAGAATGGGTTTGGTAATGGATTCATTGTTGTGGGTTTTTCGAAGAGAAAGAGAGTATATGCTTGTATCTTTGTATATACATTCTAACATCAAGAAAAATTTGAGTATCTTTATTACTATCTTTAGAAATCGATGATAGGGATTTGTGATCCTCTGTTTTTTCCAGGTAATTTAACCGAAATTGTGTTCTGTATGAGTTCACTCAAACTCAGGATACACGCTTGCTTTTGAATTTGTGTTGGAATTGTTATTTGGGACAATGTGGGCAGTGGTTGTTTGAAGTCTTTAACCTGATCTCTTGAAGTTTTTAAGCTTTTGAGGTTTATTGGGTTTTCTTGCTGTTTTTTCTGATATTTATTGAGATTGGTTCTTTTTACTAGCATCTAGAAGAAATGAAGCTGCTGGATGGCTGAGAAAGATGATCGGGGTTGTTGCAGCTAAAGATTTGCCTGCTGAACCTTCAGAGGAAGAATTTAGGCTTGGATTGAGAAGTGGGATTATTCTCTGCAATGTCCTGAATAAGGTTCAACCAGGAGCGGTGCCCAAGGTGAAGCAAATTCATATTTGGGTTTGTTGTTTTTCTACCACTATATGTATTAAAATCTTGTCTCTGTTTCTCTCTTAAAAATAATTGTTAGGTGGTTGAAAGTCCTTGTGATTCTGCCCTCATCCCTGATGGCGCTGCACTCTCAGCATTTCAATACTTTGAGAACGTGAGGAATTTTCTTGTAGCAATACAGGAGATGGGAGTTCCTACCTTTGAGGCATCTGATCTGGAGCAAGTATGTATGAAGAGAGAAAAAGAAAAAGATGAATGAGTTGTCGAAAAGGGTCCTTTGATTGACAAGTTTTTGTATGATATTCTTTTTCAGGGAGGGACTTCTGCCAGAGTTGTCAATACTGTTCTGGCTCTTAAATCTTATGGCGAGTGGAAACAGGGTGGAGGCTATGGAGTTTGGAAATTCGGTGGAAATGTAAAACCTGCTACTATGTCAGCTACTAAGTCCTTTGTGAGGAAAAATTCAGAGCCATTCACAAATTCCTTGTCAAGAACCTCCTCTCTGAATGACAAATCTTTCAATTCTACCAATGTTGATTGGAACAAAACGGTTAGTAAAGTGGATTGTTTCAATCTTGCGTTATTTGCCTTGTTTGTCTCAAGTTTATTTGTTTTAAGCTTTTTTTAACCGTGCTTTCTTTCTTGTCAATTATTCATTGTAGCAGACTAGTTCTCGCTCCTCGCTCATTCGTGCACTTTTGACTGATAAACGGCCTGAAGAAATCCCAACGGTAATGACTGAATATGTTCTTGCTCCTTGAGTACTTTTTGTTCATATAGCTTTCTTGATAGAATCTGTTGGTGCTTGGTCTTAGATCAAGATAAATGGATATTGTTCATAAAATTGAGGTTTTGTTCCCCAGACTGTAAAAGTGTATCTATTTTGACACAATTCATCAATCTAATCTTTATTCTGAGAGTAGTACTTACTTTATTCTCTGTCAGATACTATGCTAAGAGCATATGTAGTTTAGTGTTCTATTTTGTATAACATGAAGGTGTCCACAACTTTTTCTGAACTATATTTCTCTATCTTGTGTTATAGTTGGTTGAATCATTGTTAAGCAAGCTTGTGGATGAAGTAGAGAATCGCTTTTCCAGCCTTGAACTGGTATGTAGATTCAACAATCTTGTTTCATTTGTGACTTCACATTTTGTTTTTTTCCTTACTATTTTACACTTCAGACAAAAGCAAATTCAAAAGATCTGGTTGCTGCTACATCACAAGGCAACAAGTTGCAGTTCAAATCAGTTTTTGGTGCTAAAAGGGTGTGTTGTCGATCTTTTTTTTTTATACTCACATAGCCTACAATTGTAGTATAGCCGAATTTTATGAATTTACACTTTTCACTCTTTATACAGGCAGAGGAACTCAACTCCAAAGCGATGGAAAAGAATGAAATAATCCATGAAAGCAGTATATTTGAGGCGCAATCAAAGAGCGTACTTCTGAAGCAGCAAATCATTTTCGATCAACAGCAAAAGGATGTTCAGGTATGTAGCTGTGACATATTCTTTTTTCTACCACATATGCGAGTGAAGATTTGAACCTATGACTTTTTGGTCAAAGATATATGCTTTAACCAGCTCAGGTGTAACATATTCTTATTAATTGTATTTTTATTTATTTTTCACCATGTTCATACTAATTTTTAATTATCATTGTAGGAACTAAAACATAAACTGCATGCTGCAAAATCTGGAATGCAGTTTATGCAAGTAAAATTCAGTGAAGAGTTCCACAACCTCGGTAGGATTATTGGATATATTTTTCCAGTGGCAAATTTCATATGGACAGATAGCTTTTTGTCTTTTTGTCTCATTTCAAATTTTTGGCTTCTGTTTTTTATGTAGGTATGCATGTACATAGTCTTGCTCATGCTGCATCTGGCTATCATAAAGTTCTTGAGGAAAACCGTAAGCTATACAATCAAGTGCAGGATCTCAAGGGTAATTTAGATCACTGGTCATATAAGCTTGAATTTTCTCTGCATTTTATGTTGAAGATTGTAAATGTTTTGGTGTTTGTGACCAGGTAGCATAAGAGTTTACTGCCGAGTTAGACCCTTTTTGTCTGGTCAATCAAACTATTTGAGTGTTGTGGATCACATAGAAGATGGAAATATTACCGTTAACGCCCCCTCAAAGCATGGGAAGGGACAGAGATCCTTCAGCTTCAACAAAGTATTTGGTCCATCTGCTACACAAGGTTGATGAAATTCAAATTTGAAGGGGTATGGATTCTTTAACACATATTTTGACAATTTGTTCTCAATTCTATTGCAGTGGAGGTCTTTGCCGATATGCAGCCACTCATTCGGTCTGTTCTTGATGGATACAATGTTTGCATTTTTGCATATGGACAAACAGGATCAGGGAAAACTTTTACTATGGTAGGCATTCTCTAAAAAGCAAGAGTATGTGAAATTCAGATCTGTGCTAATCTCTTTCATTGTCACTTGTCTAGACTGGGCCAAAAGAGCTAACAGAGAAGAGTCAAGGAGTAAATTATAGAGCATTGGGAGATTTGTTCCTTATAGCAGATCAAAGAAAGGAGACCTATCGTTATGATGTTTCTGTTCAGATGATTGAGATTTATAATGAGCAAGTCCGGGATCTCCTTGTCACTGATGGAACTAATAAAAGATATCCTTCATATTTGATCTTGTTTATCCTTGAGTTTGTAGTCATAAGTTAAATATTTGCATCCTATAAGTTGATGAATTTATCAATTTGCAAGTTGTATGGAAATGCACATAAGTAATGCTTTTATGGTGCTTTCTATCAAATGTTTTCCTTAACTATTTTTACATTAGAAATCCGCAATAGTTCTCAAAACGGACTTAGTGTACCAGATGCTAACCTTGTAAGCGTGTCGTCAACTTCGGATGTCATTAGTCTAATGAACCTCGGCCAGAGGAATCGTGTCGTAGGAGCAACAGCTCTAAATGACCGAAGCAGCCGTTCCCATAGGTAAGTAATGCATATATCTTATCTTGTGGTGTTGAGAATGTGTATGGCTTCACCAGGCACCAGGCTAACTTTCAATTCGAATCATTTTGTAGTTGCTTGACGGTTCACATTCAAGGAAGAGATTTGACATCTGGAGCCATTCTCCGTGGCTGTATGCATCTTGTAGATTTGGCAGGAAGTGAGAGAGTTGATAAGTCTGAGGTGACTGGAGATAGACTGAAAGAGGCACAGCATATCAATAAATCTCTTTCTGCTCTAGGTGATGTGATTGCTTCTCTTGCCCAGAAGAATCCCCATGTCCCTTACAGAAATAGCAAATTAACACAACTTCTTCAAGATTCACTTGGTAAGATGAAAGTATACATACTGTAGCTATCAATCCGCTCTCTATCTCCCCTCAGATTGACTAGCAGTTTGAAACTTTTTTGTATCTGTTTAGGTGGGCAAGCCAAGACATTGATGTTTGTTCACATAAGCCCAGAACCTGATGCTATTGGAGAGACATTAAGCACACTAAAATTTGCAGAAAGAGTTGCCACGGTCGAACTTGGTGCTGCTCGAGTGAACAAAGATACTTCAGATGTTAAAGAACTCAAAGAGCAGGTTTTGACATTGGTCCTTTTAAATCTCTTAAGCATGTTCTTACAAGCTTTCTATTAATACTCAACAAGTGAAAACTTAACTTCATGTCAGATTGCAAGTTTAAAGGCAGCACTTGCAAGGAAAGAGGGGGCACCACAACATGTCCAATATCATGCTTCTGGGAACTCCGAGAAATTCAAGACAAAAGCTAGTGAGTTATCACCTTGCCAGCCTAAAAGCCAGGATGTAGATGTGTTGGTTGAACATACTATCCGTCGTCAGCCTATGGGCGATGTAGGCAACATCGAGGTATTTTTTTTCCCTATCGAATGAGGCATTTGTTCAAAATAGTTAACATAGCGCCAACCAAAGCAATAGCTCACTCAACTAGTTAAGACATACTCTCGATCAAGAGGTTAGAGGTTTGAATCCTCCTCTCCCACATGCTATTGAACTCAAAATAGTTAACATGGCCACCGTGATTTCATTAGATTTTATTTGTCATTTATGAACTAGAATTAAATCATAGTCCTAGAAAGATCACATAATCAAATCATTCACATCCAAAACTCTTCCTTTGCTTATAATATGCAGGAGAACACACTATGTTCAAGCCAATGAGAGCCCCATATTAGGAAAAACCTTTAGGAAAAACCTTGAGTTTATCCATCTACTTTAGAATCTATAACAATATAGTTTAATGAAAATTTTCCTTAGTGTCCCTTGAAGAGAAATGAAAGTGGTGTTGAGTGTTTTTTTCTAGTGTTTGTGAATCCAAACTTTGATAGATGGTTTTTTACTGTTAGTTCTTTCAAAAGTCTCTTTCCCCAGTAAATTGGTTTGCACTACTCTAACTTGAAATTTTACCTCAATGTCAATGCTCCAGCTTCACAATAACTCTGCATTAAGACAGAAGGGGCAAAGCTTTGACATGGATGAACTGTTGGCCAATTCACCTCCATGGCCACCCGTTAGTAGCCCTTGCCTGAACTACGGGGAGGATGATAAAGACATGGCCTCGGGTGAGTGGATTGACAAAGTAATGGTGAACAAGCAAGACGTGAACCGAGTCGAGAACCCATTGGGGGGGTGCTGGGAAGCAGAAAATGGTCACTTAAATGATGTCTTCTACCAGAAATATCTTCAAGACTCCTCCAAACTGTATACAGATCAAGGATACAGCATGTTAACAGGAGCTAACCGATTCAACATGGTTGGCATTGATGATATAGACGATGCTGGAACAAGCGACTCGTCCGAGCCAGATTTGCTTTGGCAATTTAACCACTCCAAACTTACAAGTATAGGCAATGGTATCGGATCGAAAACGAAGAAGCCGAACGGTGGAAAGCCAGTAAAGAGCCCAGAATTAAGGTACACAATACTATTCTTCTAGCTATTCTTCTCTTCATATTATTGGCTCTTCTTTTAATGGGAATTCTTGAATGTCTTGACAATGTGCAGCAAGAACTTCAGTTCTTCAATGGGCCCTTCTCCTTCACAGAAGATATCATCAAATGGGGTTGCTCTTCCACTGCACAGAAATGGGAGACAGCCTACTTCTGCTGATAAACGCAGAACTGGAAATAGAAAACAGTAAAAAAAAAAGTTCAATTTTTTTATTCTTTAACAACGTGAGGGAGTGTTGATTTCCTTTTTTTTGAGTTTTTTTTGTTATTTCCATGTTGAAAAGAGAAAGGTGTTTTTTACATGTCTTTCCACCTTTTTTTTTTTTAATTGTTGTAATTAATTATTGTAATAGTGAAAAGAAGCAATAATTTCAGTTGCTTTTGTATTGGTTTATATTTTACCTGGGTCTCTTTTAATGACAGAAAACTGTGTTAACTAACTAACAGCTCCTCAATCTTTTTGTTATTGTTGTTTGCTTTTTATTTCTCACAATGATGTTACATAATATATTACAAGTTAGATTTTTTTGCTCTGTTCACTCTTATTTTATCTAATTGATCTATGATCACCCTTAATTTAGTAATATCATGCGATGTTTAACTAACAATATTTACGATGTTAAAATTTCTAAGATGCAACTAAATCTTCTAAAATTTAAGGTCTTGATATAAATAATAATTGAAGTTTTATGGCTAGATTTATAACTTTACCTAGATTTTTAGTATAATTCCACATGTAATGTAATAGATACCAATCAAATTCAACCAAGGATTGGTTATGTTTAATACAAATCACTTATCTAAGTATTTTATGCGTCGATAATGTAATTTGAGTTTAGCTCAAAAGTTATGACATTCATTATCGTTGTTTACAGACAAAGAACTATCACTAGTTTATTAATATAAAAAAAATATTATTCTATTGCTAGGCTCAATATAGTGCAATTGATTAAGACATCATACCCTCCTCTAAACATAAGAAATCCAAATCCCCACTCTCACTTATTTGTTGAACAAATAAAACAATATACTTTTATTCTATTTTTGTAATCTCTACCATTGTATAAGGTCATTTCTAACCCTCAACTCTAAACAATTATCTTAACCAAACCTTCCTTATAAAGAAAAAATATATATTACATGTGATCGCCAGAATTTCCAAATCTCTCCAATAAATCAAATGTAGTTGGCCACATTCCTTAATTAAAAGTCCAAACTTTAGAGACATCAAGAAATTTTCTTATTAAGCTCACCCTAAAGCTTTAAACACACAATCTCTAAGTAGGTGTTACACTACATCATTCTAGCCATATCAAACAATTCTCTTTATCAAGCCACCACATAAGACGTTTGATCCAGTTAGCATTTAACTAATCCGAACATAATTTAGTGGATAAAGACACGTATTTCCTTTCCATGTTTGACATATATGGAACTAAAGAAAAATAAAAGATGAAAAAGAAGAAAAAAAAGAAAAAAAATCTCAGTTGGCGTCTTGGTGGGCCGTTTAATTGGGCCGAAGGAAAAAAATTCCCATCTTCCACTTTCACTTACCAAACATTTCCTCGTCAAAAATAAATCTCACGACGCCTCTGAAAGCTCTGACGTCGCCTGCCATTTCTCCGCCGCCTTATCTCCGTCCATCCCTCCGATCGAGGATTCAGACCTTCGTCACCTCCATTGTTACTTGTTAGTAAGTTTCCTCTTCAACTCGCAAGCTCAGTCTCCCATTCTTCTTCCCCAAACTGATAATTCGCTTTTAGCTCAGAAAAATGGCGGCCGTGTATGTTCTGTCCCGGCGATCTTCGCCTGCGCACCTGTTCGGGATGGCGCGTTATGCTTCTACGTCTTTGAGATCTTACTCCACGTCTTTTCGCGAGGAAAGAGATACGTTTGGACCGATCAACGTTCCATGCGACAGGTTCGTCTCTCTCTTTCAGCTGGTATTAGGATTTACTTGACTAGTAATTGCTTTGCGTTCAATTTTTCGGAAGGAAATTGTGGTAAATGAAGGGGAATTAGTATTTATGAAATGTGTTGTTTGCCTTTTAGATTATGGGGAGCTCAAACGCAGAGATCGTTGCAGAACTTCGAGATCGGTGGAGACCGTGAGCGAATGCCTGAACCTATAATTCGCGCCTTTGGCGTCCTTAAAAAGTGTGCTGCTAAGGTCCATTCGTTTTCAAATTAGGCGGAATGTGATGTTTAGTTATTTGTGCTACAGTTAGTTCGTGTTTTGCAACTGAGATAAGGTTCTACTGTTCATCGTGAGTCTGTTTTTGTAGGTAAACATGGAATACGGTCTTGATCCAACCATTGGGAAAGCTATAATGCAAGCAGCCCAAGAAGTAGCTGAGGGAAAGTTGAATGATCATTTTCCACTAGTTGTATGGCAAACTGGAAGTGGAACTCAGAGTAATATGAATGCGAATGAGGTTAGAACAACTCTGTTTTGTTTTGATTTTGAGGTGTTGAGGGCGAAGGTTTATTTATTAAGGACTGTATTGCAAACGTACGTACTTTTCATATTTTATTATTTTGCACCAATCTCTCTCTTTGATCGTGTTGTCTGGTTACCATGGAAATTATTTAAGGAAGCACGAAAGGCTATCTATGTCGTGTTTGTGTTCTTATAAACGGCAGGCATGATGGCACATGGTATTGAGTCCCCCTATTATTCTACACTCCCGAGGGAGAGATTTGCTTCCCTTAAATAATTGGCTTTAGTCAGTAGCTATGCTTGAATCTCTGGCAATGGTCAGATTTAAATTTCCCCAGTACTCCATGGCTAAAATTTATAGTACCACGTGTACGTGAAGTAGGCAGCTTCCAAACTAGTGGTTACTGATGGTTGAATTTAAGATGTTGTAAGATGACAACAGTCTTCTTTCCCCCCTCCCTTTCCTACGTTATGAGTCAAATTCACCTAGTTTTCTTTAAGTATAATCTCTTGTATAAAGAAAAGTATTTCCTCAAAAAATATATTGCCTTCATTAATATTTGAAGTGTCCCATAAGAATGTTATATTCACATGATAGCAGAACATGGGGTAATCTGTGAAGTAACCTTCTTAGTTATTAGAATGTCTTTTGTTAGAATGGTAGAAAATACGGACCTCCACTCTCTACAATTACTGAACATCTTATTTTTGTGGCAGGTCATTGCTAACAGAGCATCTGAGATCCTTGGTCATAAACGTGGTGAGAAGTATGTGCACCCAAATGACCATGTTAACCGGTCACAATCTTCTAATGATACATTCCCAACTGTAAGGTTTTTCTTTCCTAAGTTATTTTTTCTATTGCTATTCTAACTCTGTTTCTATAACTAACTGATAAAGTTTAGCAGTTTTCCGTGGCCAAGCTTCTTCTTCATTTTTCCATTGTAATTTTAATAGCCAAACTATATGCCTTTACTACTTTGACCATGAAAAGAAACTACTCTTATTGTTTCAATTGACAATATTTTTTTCTCCACACTTCTGATTTCTACTGTTTCCCTTTTGCAGGTAATGCACATAGCAGCTGCAACAGAAATTAATTCCAGATTCGTACCAAAATTGAAAACTTTGCACTCATCACTATACTCGAAGGTTTGATATTTAGCAGAGCTATGTTGCCCAGAGTTTCAATTTTATTGTTTGCATCTTAACATGCTGTAGATGATCCGAGCCTAAGTTATTTACACAAGCCTCTTTGAGTTGTAATGTTGGGTCATGCTTGTTTGATTGCATGGACTAAGCTGAATGTGTAATAACTTTAGGAGATCTTAACGTGGCTGTTAGATTCAGCACTTTTTGACTGAGTTGTGTGGTAGTAATGTATGTGTTTATTTACACTCCCAGCTCCTTACCTTGCATTCTATTTTCCCTTTGCACTTTCGTAAGTTTGTAATTCCTTGTATTACTCTGTTGTGATCCAAACAGTCTATAGAATTCAAAGATATTGTTAAGATTGGACGCACTCACACTCAAGATGCAACACCATTAACTCTTGGGCAAGAGTTCAGTGGCTATACCACACAAGTATTCCCCCTTTCTCTTTGTGCTTGTGGAAGTTTTGGGTTCCTAATGTCTATTGAAAAGAAGAAAGAGTGTATGATGCATATGAAAAACTTTCTGATTGGTGTGCACTTGGACTGCAGGTGAAGTATGGTATTGACAGAGTCTTGTGCACTCTACCTCGAATGTATCAGGTTGCAACGTGTGTAATTTTCCCAGGTATTTTGTCGGTTCTTTTGGCTATTTATGTTTTGACATTTCAGAATCCCACTTGTGCAGCTTGCCCAAGGTGGAACTGCTGTTGGAACTGGATTGAACACAAAGAAAGGGTATATTTTTTTTTGAAGTTCAAATAAGAAAAACTATCTAGTTTTCACATATTGTTCTTGATGAGATCAGAAGGATGAATGTGTTTCGTATTTTGAGATTGGTGCTGTCTGTTGTTCAGATTTGATGTGAAGATAGCTGCAGCAGTAGCTGAAGAAACAAATTTGCCATTTGTGACAGCAGAAAACAAGTTTGAAGCCTTGGTTAGTCATTAAATGAGTCCCCTCTTTTTTATTTTTTATTCCACAGTTTGGTGCTGCATTCCTTCACACTTGAAACCACTTTTTATGTTACAACTTTTTGTTTGTTACCAGGCTGCACATGATGCCTTTGTTGAAACTAGTGGGGCTCTTAACACAGTTGCTACTTCTTTGATGAAGATTGCCAATGACATACGTCTGTTGGGAAGGTGTATATGTATTAATTTTGTCAATCTTGTCTCTTTATTATTTATTGTTTTTCTCTATCTAATATTTTCCCCTTCATTTCATGTATACAGTGGTCCACGTTGTGGTCTTGGTGAACTTATTCTTCCCGAAAATGAGCCTGGCAGTAGTATTATGCCAGTAATACTACTCTCTCTCTCTCTGGGGGCACTGTGTGTATTTGGGGACACGCGCTTGTATATCTTTGCTTGTGTAACCGAAACAATTTTTTTTGTTTCAGGGAAAGGTGAACCCTACTCAATGCGAGGCTCTCACTATGGTCTGTGCTCAGGTAGAGTACTTTCTGCTTTCTAGCGTAGTTTATTATGGGGTGCTGAAAGAGGATTTGTTAGTATAGGTCCAATCAACTCATTATGTTGGTTTCCATTTGTTCCCTAAAAAATTTTGGTTAATCATTCAATAAGGCCATGCAATGTATGCATATTCAGATTCTCAGAGATTAGTTTCATATATGTATTATATTGTCATTCTAGAACTTAAAGGATGAATGATATGATAATTCTTCTTGTTTTACAGGTCATGGGAAACCATATGGCAGTAACTGTTGGTGGGTCGAATGGTCACTTTGAACTTAATGTATTTAAGCCAATGATCGCCAATGCTCTTTTGCATGTAAGTTCTATTGTTATTGCTTCACCGTTATTATTTCTAGAGACCATGTTCAATAATGATATCAGAAACTAAATTGTTTTCTGGTGGTTGAACTGACTGCTATGGGATTCATATCATATTGTGGACCTGTTAATGAAGTTTATCAGTGTGTGTCTATATATATATATATATATATATATATAGACAAGACACACACTGCCTCTTCATGAGAGAGAGAGAGAGAGAGAGAGAGAAATTCTGGATTCATCTAACCTTCATCTCCAATGCCTCTTCATTGGCAGTCATTGAGATTATTAGGGGATGCATCTGCTTCATTTGAAAAGAACTGTGTGAGGGGAATTCTAGCTAACAAGGAAAGAATTTCGAAATTACTCCGTGAGGTTAGTCTTATATTAATATTTGAAAAATACTTTTTAACTACCCTGTTTGCATAGAAGATTTTTGCTGATGATTCTTGTGGTTATCTCCTTGCACGTAAATTCGACGGCCTTGCAGTCACTTATGCTCGTCACAGCTTTGAATTCTGTAAGTGTTCATCAACTAGAAAGCTCTCATTTTCCTTAAGCTTGGCACTTTGTTTGATAGTATGTCCCTGCATATTGTCTCCAGAAAATTGGTTACGACAATGCCGCTGCAGTTGCAAAGACAGCCCACAAGGAAGGTTCCACTCTGAAGGTATGAATAGGTTCAAATCTTATTTCGAACTTTCATCTTTATTCTTTAAAGTAAGTTTTACTTTAACATAAGAAAGTGCTTATAGAGAATGGTTTCAAGCCATAGCGGCCACTTATCTAAGATTTAATATTCTATGAATTCTTTGACAGTCAAATGTAATAAGGTCAGGCAATTGTCCCCGGAGTATAGTCAAATTGTGCAAGCTGGCTCAAAATGGTTTAAAATAGTTTTTGAACGTTAAATTTAGAAATAGAAACAAGCCATTAGAAAGTTAAAAAGAACTAGAACCAGAACATTTGAAAAATTGGAGACCAAAATGGAATATATATGACAATACATAGACCCAAACATAGGATTCAAACTAAAATTTTATTGGCTTAATTGTTAATTTCAAGGGTGGTTTTGGTTGATTATAATTATGCAGGAAGCTGCATTGAAGCTTGGAGTTCTAAGCGAGGAAGATTTTGATAAATATGTGGTACCTGAGAAAATGATTGGTCCATCTGATTGATAAAGCTAAAAGCAAGCTTCTTCTGTGTTTGGATCATTGTTTCATCAAAGTCATTTTTAATAGGTAACTCTCATTTTTCCCTTAAAAGGAAGAAGAAATCCATTTTTATGAGGATTGAACTGGATAATAAAAAAGACCACAGAGAAGAGGGTCTCCTTCTCCCCTCAGGCTGGCCTTTGTATTTCCAGCGGAAATTGTGGTAATCTTGTTCTGTCAAAATATTGTCAGAAAATTTTCTTGCCGGAAGTAATTAATAATTTATTTTTGAGACATTGGTTCTCTTGTACGTCCATTATTGGATCTCTTTATTGCCATCTTATAGTTCGAAGTAGTGATTGAACATTAGTATTCCCTAAAGAAATCATTATTATTGCTCTCTTAACTATAATTATGTATACATCTAAAATGTAATTAGCCAACATGAATATAGCTCAGTGATAATTAGCATGTACTACTCTCGAGGTCGGAGGTTTACATCTTCATTCTCCCACCTGTGTTGTACTAAAAAAATGTAATTAAGACCAAGAGGAATATTAGTTTATTGACTCTTATCAAATGAACATTTCAAAATGGAAATTAATAAATTTTTGGATGTAAATCATACTCAAATACCAGAATTTCTCCTAAAGAATAATTAGAAAAAGGGCTCTTTAGAATCAAAGAAAGAACATGTTCTGTTTGCTATGTAAAGAATGTTTCTACTAATTTTGAATCTATCCTTTTAAAAAGAGATGGTGTGGTAAGGGTATGTTTGGGAGTGATTTTGAAATGGTTAAAATCACTGTTGTTATGTCTAAAATTAGTCTGAAACATTCCTGGGCTCGTTACTCAACTAATCCCCTTCTGTATATATCCAAAACTTCCCTATTCGTAATATCACCTATTTAATTGATAGTTTCAAGGAGTTTCACAAAGAATGAAATGACAAAAAAAAGATTTATGAAGGTATAATTGAAGCCTACCAAGTTGGCTTCTTTAACCAGCCATTGCAGCAGCTGAAAATGATCCATTTTGCCTGATTAAAGTGCACAAACAAAATCGTCAATTTCGTTCAAGCACTCATGATTCTATCTTGACACTTGAAATATTCTCACAAAACAACTATCTAACAAATCTTACAAAACAACATCCAACTCTAGTTGTCACTATTATAATTTATAGTCTAGATTGTTAAGTAACATTATTTGAATTCATCCTATCTAAACTCATTTATTTTTAACTACCTGATATTTATTAGTTTTTATCTTTGTAAACTCATCAACGACATTTCATCTTAAAATTAAGAATTTTATGGTATAATCAATTATTTATAAAGGTTCTATCAAACCATAGGAACATTCTAACTTTCTCAAAACAATAGAAACTAAATTCCAACTTTCTCAAAACCATAAGACCAAATTTGTAATTTAACCATTATAAAACCACAATTCATACCAACTCATTGCATTTGTAATTGTAAGGAACAAGAGTGATGCTCATCAATTGCTTAAAACTGCAAAAAGTACTAAATAGGATAAATCTTACATACATCATAAAGATTGCTCTATAACCATATGCAGAAACCTGTCTCAAAGCCTCAATTCTACTAATATCAACATTATAACCAAGGAGAGCTTGCTTCTGAAAATCAACTTTAACGAATTATTTGGCTCTTGCATCATCGAAGATCCTCAGTAAAAGCAAGGTTCGCCAAGAATCAATGGCAAAAATATTGGATAAACAGTCGAAAACTCATATTTCTCAACTATTCTATTTCTTCTATCTCTAGCGTCAAAAACTAATTGTTTCGAAGATCAGAAGTTTTTCACTCAGAAAAACTCATGTGAAATAGTTCTAACATGGCTTGTGAGAATCTCGAAACAATTTCAAATTAAAATAACCCAAAGATGGAAGGATTGATAAATTAGAAAAATTATAGATGTAAATCTCTATTCAACTGGGATTTTGATAACAAGGAAAATTGTCCAAAACAAGAAAAAAGAAACGACAAAAGTGGTCAAAACCACAGTAGTTGAGGATCTACGAACGATCAGAACTTCACTTCTTTGCCTTTTTTGATACCCTGGAATAGGAAGAAAATTGTGTTCATTATATATCAATCAGTTATTACATATAATAGATGCATAAACTGTTAAATACTATACTTACTGAGTAGCTTGAGATGCAGCAACTGGGGCAGCAGCAGCGGCTGGTTTTTCTCCAGGTCCCTAAATGACAAGATTAAGTCAATATTCAAACATGGAGTAAAAGCTAATATTAAAGAACTTCAACATAACGAAGAAATTCTATGTTGTTGAGCTTATGATAAGTATTGAGGAACAATTTTGATTAAAAGGATGAATGATCGGATACCTGGGCCAACCGTTCCTCTCTTCTGGCAAACTTTCTTTCCCTACTGGCCTTGTTCTTTGCTCTCTTTGCCTCAAATTGATCGGACAACGTCTTCTCTCTTGCCTTCTCAGCCTTTGATTTATGGATGCTCTCCATAAGCACACGTTTGTTCTTGAAAACATTACCCTTCACCTTCATGTACATGTCATGGTACATGTGTTTGTCAATCTTCTTGGACTCCCTATACTTGCGGAGTAATCTCCTCAGGACACGCATCCTCCTCATCCAGAGGATCTTGGTGGGCAATCTAGCCTCCCTGGTACCCTTACGCTTACCTAAATGCAACAAACATAATTAGAGATAAAGTAACCATGAAAGCACTTCTCTGAAAAAACAAAATAGTGATATTGATGGCATACAAGCACTTCTTGCTTCATTACTTTTAAAACTCACAATATATAATCTGCAAAAAATGGACAGATTACAAAACAATTCATCCCTGCTACTATTACATAAACGAATAAGAGTGGACACAGCACAGACATAGACTCAACTAATGTTCCATTTTCCAACAAATTTGAATGCTAAGCATGCTAATTCTATGCTAGTAAAAATTTTGAATGAAGGTAGCTATTTCCTAGATGAAATATACAATTAACTTAAATATCAAATAGTAAATTTTATTTACTAAAGGAAACAATAATTGACAGCTGCCCAACATAGACAAGCCTTATCAAAAAGCCAAAAAACAGTGCATTCACCTTGACATCATTGCCCACATCTTCCTACGCAGCTCCATGTGTTTATCAAGTAAAATCTAATAATTATATTTCCTTTGTTCATAAGCTATTAAAGCATTTATATCTATATTTTCATACTCGTGTCTAATTTCCTTGATGCCAGTATTTGTATGTCTCATTAAAGAATTTGAGTGTCTCAACAAAAGGATCCTGAGAATAAATGCGACATCACTTTACAAATTGTCCATATCCTGCAAACAAAACAAGCACTCTGCACGAATAGAGCGCCCATTCTTCACCAATAACAAATAGCAGAACTCAAGAAAAATACCATATCCGGAGTGACGTCCCTTCCTCTTTGCCTCCTTCATTCGGCGAGCACGGGAACGAGAGTGAATCTTAGTTGGCTTCCTGATGATGAACCCATCTTTCACCAACTTCCTAATGTTTTGGCCTGCAACCAACACAGCCTCTTCAATCAACCGAAAATCACAGAGCACACATACTCAAATCGAAGTTGCAATATGTTATATTCTCATAATTTACACTGCAACTTTGAGCAAAAAATAGTAAAAATAAGCTAAGGAAATCTCAAAGACAATATATTCGACATTAAATAATTTCACCAAACCAACAAAGTTCAAACGAAAGGTCCTTAATGAATCGTATCCCAATCAAGCAGATCAAAACCAAAACCAAAACCAAACTCGACAGCTTACGGATACTATTCAAATTAAACAACAAACTCTCTACGACATCTCCGCAACTCAATAAACAACCAGATCAAATTCAAAACCCATCAAGTCCCAAAGAAGAAAAGAATCAAACAATATACACATTTGATACAGAGAGAAGCGAAAAGAAAAAGGAACGTACGAGAATTCGCCATGGAGATTTCATTGACTTCATTAGGATCCAACCAGACCTTGCCTCTGCCGCACTTGAGAACACTAGCGGCAAGCCGCTTCTGAAGCTTGAGCGAAACCATTTCTCAAAACCTCCTTCGTGCTGCTGCAATTCCAGAGAATCGCCGCGACTGATTCTTGCGCTATTTATATACGAACAGTCGTGCGGCTTTTGCCCTAGGGTTAGGGTTTTTGATTACTTAAAAGACATTTTTTGGGCTTCGAGACGGCCCAATTAAAACTTCTTTTGCGGATCTGAAATACATTATGGGCTTTTAATTAAATGGACCTCGTGGATTGGGCTTGTTTCATTCCTAGCCCTTTATTTCTTTTCTTTTTTTTTTGAAAATTGCACAAACCATCCCTAAACTATAAGGTTTGTTACAATCACACCCCTGAACTTTTAATTTGATCAATCACCTTTTGTACTTTGTTAAGTGTTGCAATCACAACCATGAATTTTTAAGTTGATCAAACAGCCCATGTACTTTGTTAAGTGTTACAATTAGTCCCATGTACTTCTTTTTTCTTTTTCTTTTTCTTCACATGTGTGACTCACATGTTAGTAGGAAAGAATAAACTTGTTATTGACAAATCTGAAAAGAAAAAAAAGTACAAGAGGCTGATTGCAACACTTGACAAAGTACATGAAGTTGATTGATCAAATTAAAAGTTCATGGGTGTGATTGCAACACTTAACAAAGTACATGAGACTGATTGGTCAAATTAATAGTTTAGAGGTATGATTGTAACAAACCTTATAGTTCAAGAGTTGTTTGTGCAATTTTTCCTTCTTTTTTTTTTTTTTTTGGAAGAGAAAAGAGCAAACTTGTTATTGAAAAATCTAGAAAGAAAAAAGAAAAAAAAAATACAGGAGGCTAATTGCAACACCTAACAAAGTACATGAAGCTGACTCATCAAATTAAAAGTCCATGAGTGTAATTGTAACATTTAACAAAGTAAAGGGAGTTGATTGATCAAATTAAAAGTTTAGACGTATGATTGTAACAAATTCCATAGTTCAAGAGTTGTTTGTGCAATTTCTCTTCCTTTTTTTTTTCTTTTGAGGAGATATTTCTCAAAGGTTTTGCTTGTGTAGGGTACCGAAACTTTTTAGATTGTGTCTAATAGGTTTTTAAACCTCAAAATGTTCAAATAGGTATGTAAATTTTCAATTATATGTCTCGATTTTTATCGGTAACTCCTTCAGGCTAATTTTATTGCTTAAGAATTGCATGGATGGCTAATTTCATATAAGGTTGGGTGTATAATGGCACAATTGTTGAATTAATGACATAGACCTATTAAACACAAATTGAAAACTTAAATTCCGTTTGATAATCATTTATTTTAAAAAATAAAACCTACAAACATTACTTCCACTGATGAATTTCTTTGTTTACTACTTTTTAAACATGTTTTCAAAATCCAAACCAAAATTTAAAATTTAAAAAAAGTAGGCCTCGTTTGATAACTATTTTTGTTTTTAGTTTTTAATTTTTGATTTTTATTTTTTTTAAAACAATCATACCTATTTGATAACTATTTTGTGTTTTCTATTTTTTAAAAAAGGAAACCAAACATATTTAGTTTTGTGTTTTTAAAAAATTAGAGAGATAAAGAGAGATATGTTAGAGAGCAAAAAAAAATGTGGAGATATAGAAATAAAACTTAGATAATTTTTTGGGTAAATTACCTTTTTGGTCCCTAAAGTATGGAAATTATGTCTATTTCATCCATAGATTTCAAAATCAAACAATCAAGTCTCCAGGTTCAGGAATCCCTCGATTAACGACCTCCACTAATTATTTGATGGAGGTGCTGACATGACATTTTTTAAAATAAAGTAATAATAATTTTAATAGAACTATTTTCTAAACCTCGAGACTTGATTGTCCGATTTTGAAACCTAGGAACAAAATTGACATAGTGCCTAAATCCCATGGACCAAAAAGGTAATTTACTCTAAATTTTTTAGAAAAAAATTAAAAAGAGTAGATTTACAGTGATAAAAGAAAAATATTGAGAGGGATGTACATTAAAGAGAATATTAATGTTGTTGGGTTTTATGCCCTAAAGCCTCGTAATTAATAATTTATTTAATAATTAATATTAATTTTGATTATTTTATTTGCAATATAATATTATCCATTATATGAAAATTCTAAGATTATTAGTGTAATTTTGAACAGTATGTGGTTGACATACGAGAGGATCATATTCAAGAAATAACCTAAAGGGTTATAATATATGGATAAGGTTGGGTGTCTTATTATGGTAACATTATTGATACGATCCACTTTATAATAGTTACAAATGATTTGATTCAAATCGTTCATGTGGAGACATGTGAGTGAGGGTATCTTATACAATGAGTTTATATAAGACTGGACTACGAAATATTTAATCTCTCTTTATAAATCCGTTAATTGAGAAAATTAATATTTTATCAAGATAATCATATGTGATTCGATCTTAATCCTAAGTGAGTTATGAATTCCTGCCTATGAGAGCTTCTCATTTGATTTGCATAGAGGAAAGTGGCTTTTGTAGCCGATTCAATATGCCTACCATTTTGGAGACTTGACCAAATAGGGAGTTGGGAACATAATTTCACAAGATGAAATTCACTCATTCCCTTTATAGGGTAAGTAGATGAGTAGTTTCCTTAAGTGCTGATTTCAGGACTTGAATAATGGGCCCCACCCTCTCACTGGCCTGAGAGGGACTCAGTTTATGATTGGATCATAAATAAATTGTTCATTATAGGATCAGTGATACTTAAGGTGCAAGATGTAATTATAAGAGTAAAATGAACTTTTGACCTAGTTGTAATTACGAACAACTTGTGAATGATCGACTTGCATGTAGTGATTACATCCATGGACACAACTTGTCTTACAGTGCATAAGAGTACAACTCTAGGTCTAGAGTTAATGAATGAAAATTGATTAATTAAAAGTTTAATTAATTAAATTTGTATCATTGGAGCTTATAATCTGTAGATTCATAAGGTCTCATCGCTAGCTCATATGAATAAATATGGATCAATTTCATTAAGATAAAATAATTAAATTTTAATATATTTGATATATTATATAAGAAAAACATATTTAATGTATATGATACATTAAATATCAAAGAAATTATTAATGTATTAAGATACATTAAAGAAAAGATATTTATTAAATTTGAATTAGATTCAAATTAGGAAATAGATGTTATAGGAGAATTTAAAAAGGTTTGAACAAGATTCAAATTAGTTAGATAAATATATTTTAATATATTAGATATTAAAATATATTATTTAATTATTTACCCTAAGCCACTATAAATAGGACCATAGGGGTGAGTTATTGAGTGCATTCCTCACAAGAGAAAAGAACTCTTGAAATTCTCCTCTCGTTCCTTCTCTCTATTTTCAAGAAGGTTCCCACAAACCTCTTTGGTCATTTGTTCGAGTCATAGCAATGAAGATTTTGTAGATGTCTTGGAGTTCAACTTCATTGGAGTTGTAGTACAAGAAAAAAAAAAGATCCTCCAAAATATTCTTCATATTATTTTCAAGGTATATTTTACTTAACCTTAATTTTTTATTGTTTAATCTCAAATAAAATCAATGTCGATTCTAACGCTTCCTCTGTAAGTTTAATTTGATTATTTTCTTGAAATGTAACAACTGGAATTTTTTTTTATTTGTTTTTATTAATTTCTAAAACGTTTTTTTAAAATTGAAATTTTATCTTCTTTTTAAATGGAGATAAATCTTTATTATCTTTTCTCTTTTTTTTTTAAAAAAAAAAATAATATTTTAATGGTTTTAATTAAGGTTCTTTTTAAAAGGTCTTGTAAGCCCTAATTTTTTGACTAAACGTTTTGACAGCAAAAAAAGAGAAAAAAAGTTCTGCAGTTTCCTCTCTAAAGAAAAAGTAGTAAGTTTTCTTCCCTTCTATTTTCAAGTTTGGTATCTTTCTTTCTTGATTGAATCTTTCTTGAAAAATTTTGGGTTTTTGTTTCATTATTGATTGTTTAGAATGAAAAGATTCTTGAAATCTTGTAACGATCGACATTTTCAGGTATTGATTAAAGTTTAATTTTAAATTAATTGTAAGGCCAATTTCATGTTTAAAGTTGTGTTGGAATTGAATTTTAGAGATTTGCATAATTGAAATTGGAGAAATTGGAGGGTAAATTGGGAAGAAAGAAGGAAAAAAGAGGGAATTAATTGGTTTGGGGACATTTTTGTTAATTAAGTGACTTTGAGCCAAGCCCAACCCCAAGGAGAAGCCAAGCCTAATTTTCCTGTCTATTATCTTATATGGCACACAACCCTAGGTTAGGCTCAAGCTTTCAAGCCAACTCCCAAAAGCCTAGCCACCATCTTCTCCATCTTCTTCCCTTGTGTTTTTCGACAACCATCTCCTTGAAGCAGAGGAAAAATTTTCCAGCAGCTCGCCGTCCCACACTGCCTTAGACCGACCGCCGCTCGCCCACATGCCCAGAATCGTTAACCCGACCGCCGTCGCGCCGCTGCAAACCGCTTCAGACCAAATCGCTGCGAACCACCCCGACCACTACTCTAATCCGCAAACATCGCCTGATCGCTGTAGATCGTGAACCGCCGCTCACTCTGCCAACCGCCCTGCCTCGCCGACCACCGCGCAGACCGTCGAATGCCTCCGTGACTCGATCCTGAGTGCCGCCACTGCTGTAGCAGGTTTGCTCTATTTTTGGACAAATTTTCTAGCGAATTTTGACACTATACAGCCTTGATTGGCCTCTGTTTTCATGTGGGTAAGAGTTTCGTATTGCTTTCTTATGGTTTTCATATTGGAATTTTGGTTTTGGGCATTGTTATGGTAATTTGGAGGTTGACCCATTGATTTTAGGCTCTATTTTTGGAATACCCATTGTAGGTGGAGGTTGGTTTGACAAGGACCTATTAAACACAAAATTGAAAGTTTAGGGGACCTATTAGACACTTTTGAAAGTTTAGGGCTCGTTTGATAACGTTCCTGTTTCCTGTTTCTTGCTCCCGTTTCTTATTTTTCAAGAAACAGACCTGTTTGATAAACCATCATGTTTCTTGTTTCTAAATTTTTTAGAAACGTTTAAAAAAAAAGGCAGATTTTGAGAAACTTCAAAAAGTAGTTTCTCAAATTCTGTTTCTGTTTTTTTTTCTTCAGGTTTCATGCATGTATTCTTATTCTCTTTTTACCCATCTCTCATCTCTCTCTTCCATTCTATTTTTTTCTTTTAATACTTTTTAATTTTTTTTTTGTTTTTTTCTTTATATTTGTTCTCTCTCTTTCATCATAATCTTTTTTTCTTTTAATAGTTCATTATCTTTTTTTTTTCTTTTTTCCTTTTTAATTTTCTCTTTTCGTTTATGTTTTTATTTTCTCTCTTATTTTCTTATTTTCTTTTATTTTACATTAGCGAGCTTATAGTTATTATTTTCTATTTAATTCTCTATTATTTTTCCTTTTGGTACGATTTTATTTTTTTTATTAAATAAATAAACTAATAATGTATTTCATGTTTACCATTAAATGTAAAAAAATATATACATTCTCTCTCTTTTTCTGATTTTACTTGCGTGTATTATTGGCTAATGCATTTTTAAAGAAAAAATAAAAATAAAGTTTATTATTAAATTAAAGAAATGTGGGTATGTTTGATTGTCTGACCTTAGACAATTTACAAATTCGTCTAATTGAACTAACTCTTATAAGTCAAAATCGTTCAAGGTGAATTGATTGAAGTGAGAAATAACATTGCAAATCAAATTTGAACAACATTTGAAGGATAAAATTTATTATTATTATTATTATTATTAATTAGGTGTTAGGCCTTAATAAAATACTATAACCTCTTTATAATTGTTTTATATTTATTTTAATGCATGTTATATGTTTTATTATAGTATATGCACTAAATTTTATTTTTACCAAAAAACAAGAAACAAGAAACAGAAATAGTTATCAAACATGTTTCTGTTTTTAGTTTTTAAGAAACAGAAACAAGAAACGAGAAACGAAAACGTTATCAAACGGGGCCTTAGGTACCAAATAGATACAAATCTCAAAGTTCAAGGACTAAACTTGTAATTGAACCTTATTTTTAATATAACAAAGGTAGGGTATACAAATTTGAACATCCGACCTCAAGAGAAGGTGTACA
Source organism: Trichosanthes truncata (assembly GCA_033996785.1). NCBI lineage: Eukaryota > Viridiplantae > Streptophyta > Magnoliopsida > Cucurbitales > Cucurbitaceae > Trichosanthes > Trichosanthes truncata. The sequence continues at coordinate 8,901,315 of JAWPNB010000007.1, forward strand.
TGTCAATTACTATGCAAACTAATAATAGCTTATTGAATTTTTCTAATTTCTTTCAAAATGCAGCCAAATATAAATTATTATTTTGACCAATGATGTCGAGAATTAAAACTATGAAAACTTAAGAGAAAGGGAAAAACTAGGTTGTAGTTGGTTGGTTGGCTTAACGAATTTTTTCTTTTTTTTTTTCTTTTTTTTTAAAAAAGGGAAAAACTAGGGGTGGACCTAAAAACATACTTTGAGAGCCAAAGTGATAATATAGTCTAGAAGGCAAACAAATTATACTGTAAAACTATAATCATAATTTTAATAAAATTAGATGACTAAAAAAAATCAGTAGGTGTACCAAAGTATTCCAATTAGTTGATGTAACCACACATAGATATATATGTTGCATGGAATGTATAGTTAATAATTATATTTCATTGTATAGCCCTAAAAAGTTAGAATCTCACACAATTTAGATAAAATGTTACAAAAATAATAGCTAAAAAAATAATTATAAAGATGGTTAAAATTAAAATATGTAAATGAATGATTATAATACTAAAAAAAGTTAGCGGTTGCCAATATGAGCATAGCTCAGGGAATGAGGCGTCAATTACCATGCCAAAGGTTAATGGTTTCGATCTCCACCCTGCAATTGTTGAACTCAAAAAAAAAATAATAAATAACAGTTACAATTATTTTTTTCTTTTTTAGTAATAATTGGTTTTTAGTTCAACAATACGTAGGATTGAAGATTTAAACTTCTAAAGTAGAGCATAAAATGTCTTAACCAATTGAGTTGTGCTGAGGTTGACTTTTTTTAGTAGAGTTGTAGTTAGTAAATAGTTGATACTAAAAAAAAAAAAAGTAAATCGGTAGATCAATATTTAAGTTCATACAATATAAAATTATATTGATTATCATTATTTAAGTTTATTAATGATATATAAGTTTTTTAACGAAAAAAGATTTATAAGTTTTTGTAATATATATAGAAATTATTTAAAAAATGTCATACTTTTTTTTTTCAATAAATTAATGTTATAACTTATAAAGACCATTATATACAAATGTTTTTTTTTTTTTAAAAAAAAGAAGATTATTAGTATTATATATAAAATTTTGCCCCCTAAGTCCTAGCCCCTCGGTAGGGCCGACTTTAGGGAGAAATTCACTTGCATGAAACACCATTATATATAAATATTTAAAAGAAAAAAAAATATAAATGACCATTATGTATAAAATTTTGGCCACCTACCCCACAAAAATGTCGGCCTTTGGGAACAACATGTTAACCTGATCATATAGTTCAACCTTCAAACTATTAACAACCTTCTTTCTTTTTCTTCGAATCTAATCTAATTCTTTTTTTGTTTTTCAAAAAATTACAACCACTCTAAGACTATAACCATTGTTGCAATCACGTCTTTGGAATTTTAATTTGATCAATTACTGTCTAAACTTACAAAATTATTTCAACTAAACCATTACTTAAATATTATAAAGTGCACAAATTATTTTTGAAGTATCAGTGTTGTTTCAATCAAACACTCGAACTATAAAATTGTTATAACTGACATTCAAGTTCTTTGACACACATTTTTTTTGTTTTCTTAAATGATAGCTCAACATCAATTTGAAAATTCAAACCTTTTTAATGGTTAATATTATAGTTTCCAAATATTATAAACACAAATAGATTAAATTGTAATACTTCAATAGCTTAAGAGTTCGATTGTAGCAATCTCCATACCTCATGAGTAGTTTGTGCATTTTGTAATATTTGAAGACTTAAAAAACTTTGTAGGAGGATAATTGATCAATCTGAAAGTTAAAAAATGCAATTGTACCAATCTTTATAGTTCGAAAGTAGCTTCTACAATTTCTAAAAACAAAGTTAAAATACTATTTTGGCTCATGTACTTTGAGACTTGTTCGATTTTAGTCATTATACTTTCAATAAATCTTAAAATTAGCCCCTACTATTAGTTTACAATTATTTAAAAAAAAAACGTTTAGTCCCTATAAGCTTTCCACTATAAATTTTGGAAACATATTCACATTGTGTTTTTCTTAAATAAAGATTATTACTATTATTTTACCAATTTTGATAAAAGTTAACTTCAAACTAACAATGAAGACTAATTTTAAGGTTTATAAAAAGTAGAGAGACTAAAGTTAGACATTTAAAAGTACAAATACTAAAATGAAACAAGTCTTAAAGTACAGGAACCAAAATGACATTTTCAAAAAATCTAGGTTAAATTACCAGCTTAGTCCTTGAACTTTCAAGTTTGTGTCTATTTGGTCATTGAACTTTAAAAAATATCTAATAGGTCTCTAAAGTTTTAATTTTGTGTCTAATAGGTCCCTAAGCTTTAAAAATGTCTAATAAGTCTCTAAACTTTCAACTTTGTGTCTAATAGGTTCCTGACTTATTCATTTTTTTTTTAAATTAACTAATCTATTAGATATAAAATAGAAATTTATGTCTAATAGAATCCTAAACTTTTAATTTTGTGTTTGGTAGGTTCGTGAATTTTAGAAAGTATTAGATATGTCAAGGACTAATTAGACACAAAATTAAAAATTCAAGGACTCATTGGACACGAAATTGAAAGTTTAAAAACATATTAAATATCTTTTAAAGTTCAGAGATCAAATAGACACAAATTTATAAGTTCAAAAATTTATTAAATATTTTTTTAAAATTCAAAATTTAATAGACACAAACGAAAGTTTAGAGACTAAATTTATAATTTACCTAAAAATCTAATCTCATATTTCCAGAAATTTGAATCGTAAGGTAAAAAGGGAGAAATGGCGGTGGGAGGGAAGTGGTAGTACCAAAGTACGACATATCGCCAAATCTAGAAGTAGAAACGTACGAGTTTTGACCCTTCACTGCGAGCGCCCACCGTTTTCTCTTGACCACAGTTTCCTTTTTTTTTTTCTCTACTACTCGACAAAAAAAAAAAGGCTTCTTGTCCCATGCAAAATCCGCAGCAACAACATTCTTCAATTTCTACACGTTTTTCGTCTTAATTACAAAAATACCCTTCTCCTTAATCCACGCCGTCGAACCTTTTTTTGCCACATCGGATTAACACAATTAATTCAACACAGAAACTACGAAATGGAATGATGGAAACTTCTAAAGGTCACATTTATCCAAAATTTTAAAATTAAAAAAAGAAAAAACCCCAAATAAGTTTCTCAAAAAACAAAAAACCCTGAATAATAATTAATCTCTTTCGTTTATAATACTCCGTTTGTTTTATTGGTTTTAAGATAAATTTTGGCAATAGTATAAAAAACTAATGTTTGTTTCTTTATTTTTACTTTTAAAAACTTAAGTAATTATTACTCATAGATAAAAATAACCCATAAACTATGAGATTTTATTATCTATGTAGGAGATGGATTTTTTTTACTTGAGACATTTTTCCTTGTAAAAATGTCCTTGAAAAATGGAGAAGAGAGAATAGAGAGAAAAATAATAATTAAACTCTCAAATATTAATTATCATCTATATACAACACAGATACATGAGTTATTTTTATCTATGGGTAATAATTATTTGGGTTTTTAACTCCTAGATTTTTAACTTCCATATATTTTATATTTGTAATCCAAACGGGTCCTTATATATTGTAGGAATTTCACTGTTCCCCACCATTTAATTGTTGACAACCAGAGATATTGCATGAATTTCACTGTTCCCCACTATTTAATTGTTGACAATTAGAGAAGAGAAAGTACATTTATCTTTCTTTGCTTTGTTTTATCTCTCCTTGTTAGATTCATACCCATTAGAGAGTATCCAAGTATTTTCCTAATATTTATATATTTCGTTTATATTTTTATTGTCAGTTGTTAGGAAAAAAATATCTTCATTTTTATGTTTATCTTGCAAACGACATAATGGATTAAATCCCTCTTAAAAATGGTTAATATTTTATTGCTTAATTATTTCTTTTTTTGAAAATTTGATCATTCATAATACTCAAAAAGATTCTCTCGTCTCCAATATAAAAGAAAAAGGAAATTTTGGCCTCCAATATTATTTTGAACGAAAATTCTCCACCTTGTATGCTCGTTTTATTCATCAATTTCAATATTAATAGACTGTTAATGAATAAAAACTTTGAAATTCAGTATTTAATCTGAATTAATTTATTAAAAGAAACTAAAAAAATCTTAAACAGAAGTTTGGAATCTTGAGATTAGAACTTTGGATTGATTTGGATTGGAAGCTTCTTTAATTTTTGACTTAAATTGAAGATTTTTGATATTATTAAATAAATTTTGAATTAATAACGAATCAATGTAATATTTGCTTGGATTTTTACATCTCTGGACTTTACAGTGATGGCCTGAAATAATTGAGAAACAGAATACGAAAACAATTTCATATCAACAAATTGACATCGTTCGAAAACTGAAGATTACACAAACAGATTCTGAAATTAAAACAATAAGCAACAATTTAAATGAAGAAACTGAGGGAAATCAGATGATGAGATGGAGCAAGAATTCAAGAGAAGCTGTTGGATCATCACAATTCAGAAGACGATACAGAGCCGTGAAGGTCGTCCTCGAAGCTCCAGAGATCGCCGACCACCTGTTCTTCCGCCGGATTCGTCACCGACGACTGGCCGTCGAGGTACGGAATCTCGTAGAACTTCATGAAGTTCTCATAGGCCATTAACTCCTCTGAAAGCTTCTGCACCTCGTTCTCTTCCCCCGCCACCGAGACCACCGCGACCTTCTGCTCCGGCTTCTCCTCCGTCTCTTTCACACTGAACTCCACGGCGTTCATGTTCTGACCAAAACCTAATCTCTCCGGTGGAGAATAAGAATCCTCCGATCCAGAGCCGGATTGTTCCTCAATTGCCGCTGGAATCCGGCTGCCGTTGAAACCTTTGGTCTTGTAAACACCGATTTGATTCAGATCGCAGCGGAATTCTCCATACTCGGAATTTTCAGGAACGCTATACAGATTAGGCCTGAATTGACGCTGAAATTGAGGATTCGCATTCGGGAGATTACAGCGAGCTTGAATCGAATACTCATCGTCTTCGTTAGGGAAATTAACCTTGGCTTTCTTTCCACGGATCTTCCGAGCTTCTCGATCGTAAGCTCGAGCGGCTTCCTCAGCCGTATTGAAGGTCCCAAGCCAGACTCGGATCCCCTTCCTCGGGTCACGGATCTCAGCCGCCCATTTTCCCCACGGCCGCTGACGAATTCCTCTGTAGAGATTCTTCCTCTGCCTCTTCTTCGGCTTTTCATCTTTCCAAGAAGCCTCTGCAACATCAAATTTTCACAAACTTCATTAAAAAAAAACCAGAAATCGAACTCCAAATCAACGAAGAACAGAGAAAAACGTCACGAAATCTTACCGGAAGAAGGGAGCGGGCGTTTGACGGGAGCTAGATCGCCATCGGAAGGAAATTTGTTGAAATCGAAGAAAGTGGAGTTTGGCCAAATGTCGGAAGCGGTAACGCGTTGGCCGTCGCGGCGAGGGATTAAGTCGGCGATAATGGCACCACCACACATGACCGAAACAGAGAATTAGGGATTTGATTGAAGGAAGAAGAAGGAGAAGGAGAGAAGATTTGAGAGTTTTGAGAAATTTTAGGGTTTAATGGAAAGGGAGATTGTGAAGAAAACGGATGATTGAAAGAGAAAGGGGGAGGGGGTGTTTTATAGGTGGTGGTGGAGGACAGTGAAGAAGCCTTAGGAAGCTTCTTGGGGTTTTACCAACTTGCGTTTCGGCTGTGACATCGATGCTTCTTTTTAGTTTTTTAAATATTTGTAAACATGCATATATAATATACTTTTTCAAAAATTAATGGCAAATTTTGCATTTTTCTAAGAAAACTGCGAACATGTCCACTTCAACATAATAATATGTCTTCGATCAAAAGATTAGAGGTTAAAATTTTAATGTTATTCAACTAAAAAAAACTTATGACATAATAATATTTTTTTTAAATGGTAAATGTTGATTAACTTGAATATTATTAGCAATGAAAATATTTACGTTATTAATGTTTTGATAGTAGAATTTTTGTTGTTCAGACATATATTTGTAACATATTGACTACTCTCTATTTTTTTTAATATTATTTTACTACACATCGGTGTGTAGGTATCTTTATACACACCATCATTATATTTTTGACTGCTAGAAGAGAGAAAAGTGGAAAGTAAAAAATTGAAACTTTTTTAATCTCTCTCTCCCAACTATCAAAATTTTAATAGTGATATGTAGGAAGATAATCTACATATTGTTATACAGCCAAATATTGTTCTCTCTCCTTTTTTTTTTTAATAACTCTCTATTAACTCTAAAAGGTTAGGCGAGACAAGAAATATTGTTAGGTCTTTGGAGTAATAGGAAACACTATTACGGTGAGAGAATTGGTGTCGTCGGTTGGAGTAAACATTTTGTTAACTCCAATAGTGCGATAAAAGCTCCATTTTCATCTGTCGAAATGTTTGAAAATGAAGATTGCAAAGAGGGAAAAGCAATAAGCTCGAGGAAGAGAGACTTTTTCACCAAAAAACATATATCGAGATGTTACAAGTACTCATGTCTGGACAACAAATAAGTATTTTCCTATTATTAATAAATATGTTTTTATCTCATGAATCCCTAATATATATATATTAACAACTTAAGCTTAATTTAGTGGTAATTGACATCTACTCATTCACTTGATGTCGCAAGTTCAAATCCTCATATCTCACGTTGTTGTACTAAAAAATATATGTATTAATAATTATTACAATAATTGACATACACCACTTAACAATTATCAATGGTTTACCAATCTATAAATTTTGCAATATTTACATTTCATTCTTTATACGTGTTATTTTTAGAATATTTCATTTAAATGATGTGACACTTAAGTTTTTTTTAAAGTTGGTAGAAATTTAAACCTTTAATATTTTTTGTTTTTTTTTTTTGTCGATAATATGATGTCTTAATTCGTTCAACTAGCTCAAATTTGTGTAAGACTTTTATAAGTTGCAACACCTACCACCCTTTATTATTGAAATGATTTTGTTTGTGGGTTTTTACTGTCAAATTTCAGTGTGGGGGCGGAGTTAGCGTGGCTGGCAAGCATTTGGTTGAGCCAATTTGACTTTTAATTATGAGTTTGTAAAATGTTTTCTAAGCTAATCTTCATTCAAAACTTTGAATCAAATTATGAGTACAATGCTTCTTCCACTTGGTCATTATAGTGGAGAGTTGTCATTTATTTAATCAATTAACTATTGTATGGTACTATGCAATATATTTAAATAATAAGATGAGAGACATCTAATCACAATTCTTTATGATACTTGTTGATTGAGAAATTTCGATCAATTTCTAATTGCTACTTCATTATTCTAAATTAATGATGAAACTATAAATAATTAAATTTGGGACCAATTATAAATTGACATGTGTCCCAAATTTAATTTGAAGACAAAAATTGACAAATCCTAAAAATTAAAAGGCCACATGTTTTCATTATGACAATTTGACAAAGAAATTAAATTTAATTTGGTCAAATTGAGTTATATGAAATTTGGGTCAAAGTTAAATAAAACTCAAATCCAAATGGTTAGACCCAAAGCCAACCAAAGCCCAAGTCCATGGTTGGGCCCAAAGGCCACTAAAACTCAAGCCCACATGCTCATAGAAAGCTCTATAAATAGAAAAGCTCTCATTCATTTGGAGGGTTCATAAATTTTATTCTTCAGAGAACTCAAAGAGAATTGAGAGCAAAGAAAGAAAAAGTCCTTAGGTTCTGAATACTCCTTGAAGTCCTTAGGTACTAAACGCTTCAAGACAAATCCTTAGGTGTTGAACCCTCTTTGAAGACCAAAAACTCTTCAAGAACAATCATTAGGTGTTGAATACTCGTTGAAGTGCTGAACACTCTTGAAAAACCAAAGACCCCCCAAGATAAGTCCCTAGTGCTGAAAACTCTTTGAAGACTAAAGACCCTCTAAGACAAGTTCTTAGGTGCTAAACGTTCCTTGAAGACTGAAGACTTTTCGAAGACCAAAGACGCTTTGAAGACCAGAAGACTTGAAGACTTTAAAGACTAAAATATCTTTGAAGACAAATCGAAGGCATTTGAAGCGTACAAAACTCCAAGACTTCGATCGTATCTTCAAGATGATCAACAAGCTAAGGGCTGATTCAACGATCAACAAACCAAAGGCCGATCAAATTATCACCAAGCCAAAGGCCAATCCAAAGATTAATAAGCCAAAGGATGATCCAACAAGGTCAACAAGCCAAAGGTCGATCAGAAAAGACAACAAGCGCACTCGAGAACAAGCTTTCGGCCCTTGAGACATTTGTATATTTGAGAGACAGAATCAGAAGAACAAATGAGAGATTGGACTCCACTAAACTCAAATTAATACAAATTAAATTCATTTACACATGTGTCATGTCTCATTTCTTTGTTGAAATTACATGTGAACAACACTACAAAAGTTTTTTTTGTATAAATGTGAGATATATTATAATGTATGTTTTTATTTTTTTTATGAAGTTTTAGAATTGAAAATATATTTTTAACTTTTAAAAGTACATTTGATAGCGATTTTATATTTTTTTATACAAGTTATTCTTGAAATATTAAACAATTTGAAAAATAAATGCATAAGATTTTCTATTTTTTTTTCATTTTAAAAATTAGATTAAGATCTTAATAACATTTTTAATTTGATTCAATTCGTTTTAATTTTATAACACAAATATTATTTTAATTTTAATAAAAATAATGAAATAAATCAAGTATAAACTATCACATATATTAGGTGCAAGTTTAGAATTTTATAACTACTAGTAAAATAACAATGCACGTGAAATCTCAAAGTTTTAGTTTAAAGTCAAATAATCAAATTAGTTATTTATTTTTGAAAAAATATTTATGAAAATAATCAATATTATTGAACTTCATTTACCCTAAGTATTTAAAAGTTGGTGGTGAGAAGTAAAGAATCTTAACTACCTTAGTATGGATGTAGATACAACTACAATTTATGAGGAAAATAATTTTTAAATATAATAGATTTTTTTAAATAGCAATTATATATGTATTGTGTGATTAATTTAGAATGCATATGAAAATTGATAAAACTGTAATAAATTGGTAGCATATTAGAAATCACAAACAATTACTTACTCTGAATGTATTTTTTTGTTGAAGATTTTTAGGTTGCAACCTATTGAATTTTATTGGACTTCAAATCAATATAAAAAATTATATTTGTAAGTTTAGAAATAAAATTAAAACAATCATTTTAGAAGTATATCTTTTATATAAACAACTTTACCTTGTAAACACTTTTCTTCCATTATTAAAAAAAAACAATAAAAAATAACTCTACCCTTTCACCCTATTTTTTCATGTGTATTTTTTTTTAAACACATGGAAAAGGAAGGAGAAAAAAAAATTGTTGCTCTCTTTGTCTCCTCCCATGTAATTTAATGTAATTTTTCATGAATTAAAACCCTGAGGCAAAGATAAGCATATATTAAAAGTTTGAGAGTAAAATGGGAAGCTAAAGATTCTCCTCAATAGCAGTTTTTATATATAACCGGTTAAAAATGCTTAGATCATAAAATTTAAAATGAATCTACTTTTCATTCAATTTAAATAGTATATATTTGTAATTTGACATGAAATTTAAAAGTAATGACAAAGATATTGCTAAAACTATATTTATAAATTTTTTTGTTCAATTTACAATGAATATGATTTTCATTGGAAGTAGTTGAAAATCTTTGATACATAATTTCCTATAGTAAAATATAAATTTTGAAGATATGTACTTTTCATTGATTTTAAAATGTAAATACTTGACATGAAATGTTAAAGTAATGAAAGAGATAAAATGAAAAAGAAGAAATTGATGAAAATAACACTACCTCTTCATCGACGAAAATAAGCTTTTGGATGTTCAAGGCCTCATCTTAACATGGTTCAATGTTTCCTTTATGAATAACAAAAACTTTTATTTTTCATTCTCTTTGGAAGGCTTTGAGCTCTTTTATAAAAGATACAATCTTTATATCACTTGACATTTTAAAAATGAAGTTTGTGAGAAAAAAATCAGAAAGGTTTGTATTTATTATGTGAAAAGGATATGACTTATTTATTAAAGGGGTGTCTTTATGATTTTAAAGTTCAATTTACTAATCGTGAAAAAAAAAAAAAGGAAAACACAAAAAGGTACCATGTGAGGGTGTGAGTAAGAATTACAATAGTGGAAGTTGAGAATTGTAAGGGAAAAAAAACACAAAGAGCTACAATATGGGCAATAAAAGCAGGAAAGAGAGGTACAATGTGAGGGCATGAGTAAGAATTACAATAGTGGAAGTTGAGAATTTTAAGAAAAAAAAAAACATAAAGAGCCAGAGGTACAATATGAACAATAAGGGAATTGTGGAAAAATATAAGGACAATAAGGGAATGTAAAAATTCTCCCCTCGTAGCCCCTTTTAATATAGTATAAATATAAAGGATGAATGAGTTTAAAAATAATTCTCCAGCCATCTCACTTTTTAATATAATAAAAATAAAGACAAATTATATTAATTGATTCATTAAAATTTGAGAATTACATTAATCACGTTATTGAAATTATCAATTAAGGAGTTGGAGTAAAATTGTAAAAAAAAAAAAAAAAAAAAAAAGAAATCTCCAACATTCTATGTTTTAATATAGTAATGATAGTGATATAGAGATGACGAGAATTAAGAATAATCATCTATAGACAAAAGAAAAAAAAAAGTTGACCCAAATTCTAGATTTAGGAACATGTGAATGAACAGGTTGCACATTACACTAAGAGGGTATTTGCTTAAAAATTTCATAGATATTACCTATATCAACAACAAATTAATAGCACATCTCTTTCCAAAAGCTCGTTTAAGAAATTTTTGATCGAGTGATCACCTAAAAAGATTTTATTTAAAAATATGTGAATGAATTTTGAGAGTTGTATCAATAAAAATCTTAAACTAATAATTGGATCAATTTAAACCTTGAACTTTTATAAGTGTATAATTTACAGCATCTGTCAAATTTCGTTTAAAAAACGTTAGTTTACACGTGAACAAACTTAATTATATCAATTAAACTCGTGAAGTTTCATAAATGAATCAATTTTGACCATTTATTTCAAATAATTAATGATTTTCAAATGGATGGTCTAGATTTTTGAAGAAGTCAACACACGTGTGAGAATTAATGCATGGACGATTTTTAACTTAAGAGTCTAAATTAATTCACTTATGACAGTTTAGGAGTTTAATTGATATAATTATAAGACACATGTGTAAACTTCCTTTTTTAAACGAAATTTAATAAATGAGGTAAATTGATACACTTATGAACATTTAAGATTTAAATTGATATAATTATTAATTTAGATTTTTTTTTATACAACCTCAAAGTTTAGAAGTATAAATTGATTTTTGTCCAAATAATTAAAAGAAGTTGTAAAAGAGGTCGAAGCTATCAAAGGTTGAATCTGAGTTCTAAATCTCCCTTCTCTTTCCTTTAAAAATGTAAATCCCATTTCCTATCCTACCCTCGGTCAGCACATTCTTAATAAGCATTATATATATATTAAGAAACATACAACGAAACAAACAAAATTTAAAATGAAAGAAAATGTTGAAGGCCTAAAGTCAATCATTCATTCCACACCTCATCCCTATCAAGTATCTGAGCTCAATATGCTAATATATGTGCCACTTTGTTGTGTATTCGCTTGACATGGACAAAAAGAATTTGAGGCCATTCTCGTTTGATCTAAAACACATCTTCCACAATATTTTGGACTTATGTGATATCTTCATCAAATAAGTTCAATAACCGAATAACATTAAAAGAGTCGGACTCCACTATAATCGGGATTGACTATTAGTGTTGAGTGCAAACCAGTTGAAATTGCTTGGAGTTCCAACATTGTGATTGGTCATCGTGTCTATAGAATAATAGTCTTTAGAATCACGTATAATCCAGCTTAGTCCACTATTGTTATTAGCTTCACACCATGATGCATCTGTGTTAATCTTGCACCACTCCTCAGCAGAGGTGTCCATTCTCCTTTTGTCGAAATAATTATTAAATAATTTAAAAGTTTTTAAGGACATAAAATACATTCTCAAGCTTTTCAATGCTAATGTTGCATCCGAAATATTTTAGTATAAATAGTTATTAAATATTTTAAATTTAATATTAGTGAAAATTATAATATATTTTCGTACATTAATTCAGTCATGATAAATTAATTCAGCCATGATAAATAATTGAATATGTTTAAATTCTGTTTACATCTCTATAAGTACTTGAACTTTGAAATATTTTTATTTTAATAGAGCTTTACATAATAAACTATTTTTTTTATTACACTTCATTCTTTACAAAATTACTTAATAGGAACTTGAAAATTTACCAAAAAGAAGAAAGAAAGAAAAAAAATATTTGTTCATCTATCTAATTAATAGAATTCTTCAAAGACATCTATTCAAATTTACATCTAGTTGTTGAGTTTTCTAATATATTTAAGTTTTTATAATTAAATGATTAATGGTAAGTATTAAAATAGTTTTTAATATGAAATTTAAGGACAGAAAAAAAAATTGAAATTTGAAAGAATACTAAAACAGAACATCTGAAAATTTAGGGATTGTTTAATAACGGTTTTATTTTTCGTTACTCGTTTCTTATTTCTAATATATTTGAAAAGCATAAGTGTTTGGCAACTATTTTTGGTCCTCATTCTTATTTTTAAGACGCATTCTTAAAATTGTATACAAATTTTGGAAATAAACAAAATTCGGTTTCATATTTCTTATTCTCGTTTCCAATTTTTCAATAACAACATAGGTGAAACCATTATTTTATCTTTTTTTTTTAAAGTATAAAATGCATAATAAATCTTTTTCAAAATAAAATGTAACATACTAATTTTGAATATTTTAATTTCTAAAAATTAATTTTTTTGTAAAACTTCTATTTTTTTTTTAAAATTTAAATATTGGGAGAACAAGAGACAATAAATGGTCACAAAACATATTTCATTTTTTTTTCTTTCAATAAAAAAGAAAGAATAAGAACACAAGAAATAATTATCAAACACAATTATGAGATTCTCTTTCTTAAGAAAGAAAAAACAAAAAATAGGAAGTGAAAAAACAAGAAATAAAAAAAAATGTACGTTACAGCCAAATGGGTCCTAGTAACCTAATATTAAAACTCTATTTCCCCCCCTAAAAGTATATACTTTTATACCATTGGTATGCTAGTAGCTTTCTTAAATAATAATTGGAAAGAGCAAAAAGAAAAGGAGAGACAAAGAGCTCAACTCTAAAATATAATAGGAGTAGTCGAGAGATTTGATTCATGATATAGATACTTTATGGAAAAATTTTAATTTTTTTATAAGAATTAAATCATTTTGCTATTTTCATTATGCTTGCACTTCTTGTTTGAACTTCCAAAATTTTAATTCTTCTTTTGATATGTATGCATTAAATTTAAATTAATCAACGTTTCAAAAAAGACATATACCCTCAACTAAAAAGTCAATAATTCAAATTCTTCTACTTCGTTGAATTGAAAAAAAAAAAAAAAAACAATATTCTCCATCTAATTTCAATTTCTTTATAATTTTGTAAAACTATTACTTGCAATGTTATCCTTATTCTTATAATATATTCCATTTTGAATTTTCTTTCAAACCGTTTTCAATTAATAAAATGATTTTTTTTTCTTCTGCCGGAAAAGCTGAAAAAAAAAATCTCAAAATCCAGTTTTATTTTTCTTGAACAAAGGAACAAGGTGGGGTTTGTAAATTATGCAAATAAATTTTGCATAAAAAGAAAATAAATCACAAAAATAAATGGCATTAATATCATATCACAAATCTTTCTAAAAACAATGTTATCACAAATAATTCTTTTAAGAAATACACTTGTTCCTTCAAAAATTGTCATGGATATTTGTTAAACAATATTATATAGCCCCTTTTTTATACATTGATTTAATATTACAATAAATTTTAGTTGATATACTGCACAATTAACTAAAATTACTATCAATCAAATTTCAAACACTAATTTAACGATCATATATATCAATCAAATTTGAATTTGTCTATCTTTTTAATAATCTTTTTGTGATTGGACCGACCATTTCATTAATTTAATACTTTAATCATGTCATTTCTATCCTTAATCCCAATCTAAAATTAACAGATATCAAAAGGATTTTATGTTGGTAATAAGAAAGTTGAAAAAAGATTAAAATATTGTCCAATGTGACAAAAAGATCCAATCTTAAGTCGTCTCCAATGTTTATGACTTTCTATGTGATCTCATCACTAACAACATTTGCAAAAGTGGTCGTTTCATGGATGCCACTTCAACAAAATAAAATTATAGATATGGATGTAAAGAAGGCAATTATTTTAAAAATAATAAATATTAAAAAAAAAAGAAAGAAGAAGAAAGAAGAAGAAGTTGCCAGTCACCTACATTTAATAGGTACGAATTATTGGTCCACATTTCTTATTTGATTTGAATAAATTTCTTTTTAACTTTTATACCGACTTTTGAATCTCTCTATTTTGGATAAAAACTATCCGCTATCCATTACTTTTTTTTGAGATCGAAGATTCAATCTCTCTCTATAGTATCTCTCACCCCACTTTGTTGTACTAAAAAGAAATTTCTCCACTTTTTCTTTTTATAATATTTTGGTTTAATGTTCAAATTTTTACCTAGTCATTGTTATTAATTTTTTTTATCAATCAATGTTAATTAAAAATTCATTGAATTCAACAACATGCGAGGGTGAAGATTCAAACACCTAAATTTTGATTGAAGATATAATATCTTAACTAATTGTGAACTATGTTTAGAGCTTTAATGCATAACTTACTACATGTATATATATATATAACCCACCAATTAACTTTTATAATAATAATAATCACTATACACTTTTATATTATAAAAAAGTAGATTTAAATTCTATTTTAGTCTTTATACTTTCAAAACGTCAATTTTAATATTGATCTTTCAATTTTTGTCTATTTAGATTTTTGTACTTCCAAAAAAATCTATTTTAGTCTCTCGATTTTTAAAAAGTTACCGTTTTAGACTATTTGTTGTGTTTTTTTTTTTATCACAATTTCAAAGTTACACTACGTCGGCCCTCGATAAGTTTCTTGAAAATATTGTCACAACTTTGTATTAAAAGACTTTTGTTATGTACAGAGTTTGTGTTAGGATTTTATAAATATAGATCAAAACAGTCATTGTTTAAACGTACAAAAATTAAAATGGATTTGTTGCAAGTATGACCAAAATGAACAAAAATTAAAAGAATAGAAATCAAGATGGACAAAAGCTAAAAATATAGATACCAAAATAAACAAAAACTCAAAGTACATAATCAAATTTTTTTTTAGTTCAACAACGTGTGGGGATGAAGAATCGAACCTCTAACTTTGATTGAAGTATAATATTTTAAGTAGTTGAACTATGCTCAAATTAGCGTGCATAATCATAATCTAATCTAAACTTAGATTATTAGTTATGCTGAATGGAGGAATAATCCACTATGTAAAAGATGAATATATCCAAAAATAAGTGATGGTTATAGAAGTAAAACCGAGGAGGCCGTTGTATTTGCAAATGGTGGGCACATCCAAATCTACTTTGGTTGACTGAGTTTGTCGACAAGTCGTAAAGTTGGAGTTGGTGGAACAAGCTTATATGATTATATCCTTACATTAGCTTTAATGTAGATTTGACTCTCATTAATCAACTTGGACGAGCCGCATTGCATCCATTTTTAAATGGTTTAATTATAATTTTTGTAGACTTGAATTTAGATTCGTAGAAATAATTACATGTGTTGACCACTTGAATTATACTCCAGTTGAACGTTGAATTGTAAATTCAATTCATGTAATTTGCTATGGTGTCTATTTAATTCATGAATTTTTAAATATTTCATTTACGTCTTTGAACTTTAGATTATGTTTCTATTTAGTATCTATTGTTAACACTATTATCGGAGCAGTAACGTAACTAATTCGAACATGCTTCAGTGGATAAACTACTCGTTATCTTCCTTAATGAATTATTATAGCTAAGTAAGCATGAGGAGACATACAACCAAATAGGTTAATGGAGTATGTCATATGACGTAACAAACAACTAATTGACTAATAGGTATGTTATATCAATGTGTTGTTAATGATATTAATGGTAAAGAATTCATAAGTGCCAAAACGGCCAGTATAGCTCAATAGGTTAGACATCTTTACCATGATTCAAATTCTCACCTTACTATTTTTTTAAAGAAAAAATCTAAATATAATTTTCAAATATATAAATTAAATACACACCATGTTCATAATTGTAGAGACTAAATATATTCATAATTTTCATCTTGAGAAATTTACACCTTCCCTTTGAAAACGTGTAGTGGTCAACACTAAATTCTTTATAGATATTTAGATTCAACAAGATATTTTTGTGTCCTTGATTTGACATTTTCTAAATTCAAGCTGGATGGAACTTGGAAGACTCTAATTTTTCTTCTTACTTTATTAATTATTCAATTAAGATATATAATAATTGAATTGATAATTAGCTGAAATTAAAAAATTTGATTTCAACGTGTAATTTATACATGTACGTACGAATTGAACATGAGAAGTTTCTTTATAGTGACTTTTAACTTTTTTTTAATATAAAGTGCTTTTTTTTATTAAGATAAAATTATATCCACATATATTAAATGTATTGTTTTTGTTATAAATTAGAGGCTAACGTTCGATATTTTAATTTAAATCCTTAACTTTTAAAAATAATTTTAATGTTCAGCCGCCACAAGCACAACTACAAGCTTTCGTTGAGTTTAATGTCACAAACTTGGACATGATTTTTTTTTTTTTTTTTTTTTTAAATCCCAGTTGCAACTTAGCATTACTTGAGGAGTCGTGATCAATTACACGACTTTATTTTATTTCTTTACTTATTTTATTTCTTCCTTTAAAGTTTTATGTTAATGGTTGAGGATTTTGATCTAATAATCAATTGGATAAATAGTATAACATCAAGGCAAGAGGTGAGGTATAACCAGGGTATTAAATTTCCATCGACATGTCGACATTTCCATCGAAATTTTCACATGTCTATGGGTTCGACATCGACATAAGGGGGAATCGACATTTCCACTATACCGTACAAAATTGACGAAATATTAAAAAAAAATAGCAAGAAAATGTAACTTAATGTAAATATAATAATGTAACAAGTATTTTAACTCATTTAAAAAGTGTAAAATGTTTATTTATTAATTTAAATATTTTTTTTTTGAATTTTTTGTTTTTAAAATTTTTCCAGAAATATCCATTGACATCGACATTTTATCGATATTTCCATCGACATTTCCGTCGACATCGACATTTTAAACCTTGGGTATAACTTGTGGCCATGAATAGCTAATTGAAAATTTTTATTTGAAGAAGGAAAATTTTGAATTTTTTTTTTAGTACAATAAGGGTTGGGGGGATTTGAACCACAAACCTCATGGTCATTAACACTTTCAATATGCCAGTTGAGTTATACTCTCTTTGACATTCTAACTTTATATATATATATATATATAATCTCTCAATCATAAAAATTTAGAAGTGTAAATTAATAAGAAAACGTGAAAGTCTTAAAATTTTTATATAATTTTTTAATCTAAGACAAGTGGAAAGCTCTTCGTTCTATCTCTAACCAACACAAAGAGATGTTTGACACACCAATATGGGGTCTACCAAACACATTTTGATGCTTCATTAGTTTGAATTTGGAGATTGGAAGTTTTGGTATGTTTGAATATATGCTTTTCCTAGTCTTAAGCTACTTGGTAGGGTGTTAGGCAATATACCAATTTCAGCCCACCAATGATCATTAGTCATGGCTTCAATCCTATCTTATTAAGAGATCTTAGTTTGGATATGATGTGAGTGATTGTGGTAACATTATGACTGTGTAATGGGTCGACACTGCAACTAAATGATAGGTTGATGAGCTTCTAATGTCGCCTTGTTGAGTTTCATTCGTATTTTGAGTGTTTGGACATGCTACAACTCACTTGAGTCATGCGACTTTTTCCTTCACTTAATCGAATTATGACCTTATTAATAGCTTCTTGGTGGGCCACAACCCACCTAGGCAGGATGCCTTCTTGCTTAGTTGAGCTATGATCTACTTAGTTTAATAGTAGTCCCTAAACTCCCTTAATTGAGCTTACAACTCTTCAGTGTCTTCTAGTCTCACCTGACTAAGTTGATTAAGTTATTGACCTATTGGACTAGGTGAGTATCTCACCTAGCAAAACTATAACCCGTTGGGATTCAAGTGGCTTTTGATATCACATGGGTTGTTCGATAACAATATTTCTTGTTTATGGTTTCCTATTTCTTGTTTCTAGTTTTGTAGAAACATAAGTATTTGATAACTATAACTATTCTTTTTTCTTATTTCTCATTTGCTGAGAAGCATCTAAAAAATTGTGTATAAATTTTAAGAACAATAAAATCACGTTTATTTTTTTTTTTGTCCGCGTTTCCAATTTTTTTTTAAAACATTAATAAAAGCATTGTTTTATCATTTTTTTACTAAGAAATATTTAAAAAATAAATATATAACATAAAAAGTTTGAATATTTAATTTTAAAAAATAATTTATATGTAAAACTTATTTTAATTTAAAATTTGAAAGAACGAGAATCAAAAAAGGGTTACCAATTACCATATACATATATATTTGTGTTAAAAAGAAAGGAACAAAAAACACATATGTTGTTTTTTATTTTTAAAAATATAAACTAAATGCGAGAAATAAGAAATCGAATCAACTTTAATATACAGCTCATAGGGCTTAATTGAGAATTCGTAAGTCCCATGAATTACATTTAGGGGGTGTTTGGGGCCCCAATTTTCATGGGTTTGAGTGGGTTATTTTAGCCCACTCACTGTTTGGGCTGCATGTTAAAATAACAGAGGGTAAGAGTTTTGATTACCCACGTTTTGCTACAATCCCCACTATACATAATCGATGGTTATTATTTTTGGTTTTCCAAATGTTTTCTCCTTCTCTCTCAATGCTTCGTCTTCTCCCTCATCGCTTCATCATCGCTTATTCTTCTCCTTCATCGTTTAATGGTTTTGTCTTCTTCATTTTGCTCTCTCCCTCATCGTCGTTGTTTCTTCATTAGCGCAGTTGGCTCGATCGATTTCGTCTTTCTCCCTTTTGCTCTCTAGAACTAAAATTTTTTAGGTTTCCATATCTATATTTTTTTTACTAGATCTGAAAGCCTCTCCACTCCCTATTTCCTTCGAACGAGCTGTAGATCTATGGGTTTTTAGGTTTCTAAATCTGTATTTTTTACCATATCTGAAAGCCTCTCGACTTCCACATCCTCCATCACCCATCTCACTTCTCTTCCCGCTTCAAAAAGAGCAATCCCTCCCTTGCTGCTTCTGAAGAGAATAATCTAATTAAACCCTAGCGAAAACGTCGGAATCAGTTTGAGTTTATTTAGAATTAAATAATAATAAGGAGGTTAAGCATAAATATATCTTGAAAATAATATGGAGAATATTCTGATGAGTTTTTTTCTCCTTGTGTTCCAACTCCAACGAGCTCCAAGACTTCCACGAAGTTTTCCTTGCTATGACTCGAACAAAGGACTAAAGAGGTTTGTGAGAACCTTCTAGAAAATAGAATGAGAGATTGATGGGAGAATTCTCTAGAGTTTCTTTCTCTTATTTGGAATGCACACAAATAGCTCACCCCTAGGGCCTGATTTATAGTGGCCTAGGGAAAATAATTAAATAATATATTTTAATATCTAATATATTAAAATATATTTATCTAACCAGTTTGAATCATATTCAAACCTTTCCAAATTCTCCAACGACGTCTATTTCCTTATTTGAATCTAATTCAAATTTAATAAATATATTTTCTTTAATGTGTCTTAATACATTAATAATTTCTTTAATATCTAATTGATCGGTATTCACGCAAGCGCACGCGATCGAAGTAATATAAAATGGTATCTGAGTACCAAGTATCGAATCCCACAGGGAACGGAGTAACAAAGATTTTATTTTGCAAAAGTGTAAGGCAAATTGCAAGTTTGAAAAGTAAAAATGCAAAAATCAAGTTGTTGGTGGAAAATCGAAATTGCTAATTCAATTGCTAATCCAGAATGGCAATGTTGGGAATAACAGAAATTGCTAATCCAATTGCTAATCCGGAATGGCAATGTGCGAAAAGACTAAAATTTCAGAATTAAATTGCTAATCTAAATTGGCAATATGAAATGGCAATTTGAATGAACTTAAGAATGAAATGATAGAGGATGGGGCTCAAGAATGTCATTGCCCTAAGTCGTAATTGCAAACCAAAATTGCAATTCCAATCTACTCCACACTCAATTGTAAACCAAAATTGCATCTCCTATTACCTCAAATTGGGTTTTTTAGGAGGTTAAGTGGGGGCTCTATATGTCTATAGTCCCTCCATCATAGATGATTTTTGGCTCACAATTTTATGGGTCTTGGAGTCCTTAATCCCTATGTCTAGGGTAAGGAATGGCTTATGTCTAAGCTCTTTTACTCCATTACTTGTGTGAAATCCGCTTATCACTAACCCTGTCGGTATTAGATCTAAGCTTGAGTTGAACCCTAGTTGATCAATCTAGGATCTCAACGGAAATTAAATCAACACAAGCAAACAATTGAGATGTAGGCTTGGTTTTCATTGAAATTTTGGCTACAATTACTTCTTAGGGAATTCACATCCTTGAACCCCCTAAGAAGTTTTAGCTCAACTTAAATATAAAAATCCTAAAACTAATTTTAAAGATAAAATTCATGGTAAAATGGTGGAAATCAACTAAATGAAATACTAAAATAAAAGTTGGCTATTCCTATGTATTCAAGCAAGGCTAATAATTGAAATTAAGCCAAGATGGAAAGGGTAGCTAAGTAAATTTCCTTATCTCCTCCCTTTTGCCTTGACTTGTACAAACATAAGTGGAAAATTTTCTTACAGAAGCTGAAACGAAGGAAAAGAAAAACAGAGCATGAAAGATTTAAGAAAAACCCATGAACTTGACTTGAAATTAAACTCAAAATTACATCAAATGAGATTAAAGAAAAAATGCAATCTAACTCCTGTAATACAACTGAAGAAAATCGAGATGAGAATTGAACTAAATTAACCAAAGACAGCAGAAAAAGATGAAAAACAGAGGTTGCAAAAAAAACTAAAAACCCATGACGTTTACTTCTAAATTCGCCTCCAAATTTACTTTCCATTGCTCCTCCTCTTCTTCCCTATTTATAGGCCTTCATTAGGGTTGAAGAATGACCAAAAATCGTGCTTAATTTCCTCCAAATCGGGCTGTAATTGAAGAATCTCGAAATGGGTTTAATGCAGAATTCTTTCCTTTTTTAAAACCCAAAAACCCACGAAAATTGGTCTTTCAAATCGCCCTCAAAATCCGATTAATGGCTCCTCTTCTTCTTCCTCATTTGTAGGCATTCATTAGGGTTGAAGATTGCCCAAAAATCATGCTCCAATTCCCTTGATTCGTGCTGAATTTTCGCTTCGTTCGCGGCCAGAATTTTCTGCCCAGACACAGATTGCCAATCAAATTGCCAAACCAGATTGGCAATCTGATTTAGCAATGTCACATTCCCTGCTCCACGATTGCCAATTCGCCGGTTTGGTAATGGTCTGGCAATTTGGTTTGGCAATTCCTGCAAAAGAACCATAATACTTAGAAATCTTTTCCAATTGCTATCACATTTCATTATTTCCTTCTTTCAACAATTTTCCACCATTTTCAATTAATATTAGGACAAACAAGAGTTTTTTTCGAGCAATTGAGAATTTAAATAAGCCTTAATTTCACGGCTTATCACTAATACATCATATACAATAAATATTTATTTTCTCATTTAATATATCAAATATATTATATTTTAATTCAAACATTTCAAAATTTCTCTCAACGAAATTGATCAATATTTGTTTATATGAGCTAGCAAGAGGACCTTATAAACCTATAGATTATAAGCTCCAATGACACAAAATCAATTAATTAAACTTTTTAATTAACTAATTTCCATTCATTAACTATAGGTCACTCCACTATAGACCTAAAGTTGCATTCTTATGCACTGTAGGACAAGTTGTGTTCATGGCTATAATCACTACATGCAAGTCGATCCTTTACGAGTTGTTGATAATTACAGCTGGGTCAAAAGTCTGTTTTACCTCTGTAAGTACATCTTGCACCTTAAGTACCACTGATCCTATAATGAACAATTTGTTTATGATCTAACCATAAACTAAGTTCCTCTTGGGCCAATGAGAGGGTCCTGTTGAATTCCCAAAATCAGCATTTAATGGAACTACTCATCTACTTACCCTATAAGGGAAGAAGTGAATTCCATCTTGTGAGATTATGTTCCTAGCTCCCTATTTCGTCAAGTCCCAAAATGGTAGGCATATTGAATCAACTACAAAAGTCACTCTCACCCATGCAAATAAAATGACAAGCCCTCACAAGCAGGAATTCATAACTTACTCAGGAGTAAGATCGAGTCACATATTATCATTCTGATGAAATATTAATCTTCACAATTAACTAATTTATAAAGAGATATTAAATATTTCGTGGTCCAGTCTTACACAAACTTATTGTATAAGATGCTCTCACTCACATGTCTCCACATGAACGATTTGGATCAAATCATCTGTAATTATTACAAAATGAGTCGTATCAATAATGTTACTAGGATAATGCACTCAACCTTATCCATATATTATGACCCTTTAGGTTATTTCTTGATCATGATCTTCTCGTATGTCAACCACATACTGTTCAAGATTACACTAATAAGTTTGGATTTTTCATATAATGGATAATATTATATTGCAAATAAAATAATCAAAACTATTATTAATTATTAAATAAATCATTAATTAAGAGGCTTTAAGGCATAAATCCCAACAATTATAGTGTTAATGTTACTTTTCCAAGTAATAAAATTTTCTCAACTTGACAAATCAATATTCAAAATTAAAATTATGAGAGAAATAATAATGAAGCATATAAAATATATTATTTAACATCATGCAATCAATTTTCCATTCAATTTTAGCATACATATCAAACAATTTGAAAAATAAACCCTATAAATCATTTCTAATGCCATAGTACTTTAGTGAGTTAGAACAAGTGTCCTTGAAGGGATTAATCGAATTAAACCCACAGCGGAAGCATAGGAATCATCTTTGATTTATTTATAATTAAACTAAAATACAAGGTTTAAGTAATAAATACCTTCCAAATATGGAGATTCTTCTGACGGATTTTTATCTCTTCCACAAAGTCTTTCTGGCTATGACTCGAACTCAGGACCAAGGCTTGTGGGAGCCTCTTGAAAGAAAATCCACAAGGGATTGGAGAGGAAGAGGTCTAGAGAGAATTCTCTAATTCTCTCTATTGAGGAGATGTGTGTTGTGAAGAATGCTCAATGGTTCACACCTAGGGTCTTATTTATAGTGGTCTAGGGAAAATAATTAAATAATACATTTTAATATCTAATATATTAAAATATATTTATCTAACCAATTTGAATCTTATTCAAACCGTTTAAAATTCTCCTACGACATTTATTTCTTAATTTGAATCCAATTCAAATTTAATAAATATCTTTTATTTAATGTATATAATATACATTCATTATTTTAATATTTAATGTATCAAATACAATAAATATATTTTTCTCTTTTATTTAATATATCTAATATATTAAATATTAATTTGAACACTTCAAATTAAATATTAATTTGAACATTTCAAATTTTAATATTTAATGTATCAAATACAATAAATATATTTTTCTCTTTTATATTTAATATATCTAATATATGAAATATTAATTTGAACATTTCAAAATTTTCTTTCAACTAAATTGATCTTTTAGTGTTACTATGAGCTAGCAAGGGGACCTTATGGACCTACAGATTATAAGCTCCAATGATACAAAATTAATTAATTAAACTCTTAAATTAATTAATTTTCATTCATTAACTATAGGTTGTTGGATTTTGTGTCCTAAAACTCATGGTTTTGTAAACTCAATGTATATTCTATTTTGCAATGAAGATGTTATTGAGGTTTATTCAGTAAATGTGTTATTGGATAAAGTGAATTGCGTCCTTTTAACCCAAATCCAATGAACTAAGAACCCTTGACTATAAGATGTAAACTTGAACTTTATGTATGACATAAAAGTGGATCAAGTTCGAGTAATAGTCAGAACAGTCTATAGTATAGGGATAGGGCTGGGTACCTTATCCTGGAGACACTATGGACGCGGCCCACTTTGTATAGTACTAACGATGTGATCCTGAATAATTCATGTGGAGACATGAAAGTGGGGGCGTCCTATGCAATGAGTTTGCATAAGACTGGACCGCAAAATAGTCACTTAGACTTTTTAACTCCGTTTACTGTTTTAACTGACTATTTTCATACGATGACCTAGGTAACTCGATCTTAATCCTGAGTGTGCTATGAACTCCTGTTTATTCGGGATTATCCTTAGATTTGCATGGGTGAGAGTGGCCCGAGATCGCCGACTCAATAAGCCTCCCATTTTGGGGATAAGACCGGGTAGATAGTTGGGAACATAGTCATGCGAGATGGAATTCACTCCTACCCTCTTTAGGGTTTAGTAGAGAGGTTGTTCCCTTAAGTGCTGACTCCGGGTCTTGAACAATGGGCCCACTCTCTCATTGGCCCTAGAGGGATTCGGTTTGTTGGTCGGACCACAAACCAATTGTTCATTAGAGAATAAGTGGGACTTAAGAAACAAGAAGTAATTACAGGGGTAAAACGGTTTATTTGACCCATCTGTAATTACGAACGACCTGTGAAGGATCGACTTACTAATCATGGTTATATCGAGTGGACAGAAATATATCTACAGTGAGGAGAGTGCAGCCACTGGGCTTTAGTGGAGTGTCCCGGTGGTTAACGAATGTTGATTAGCTAGGCTAAAGAGTTTAGCAGGTTAATCTCGTATCGTTGGAGCTCATGATCTGTAGGTCCATTAGGTTCCCCTTACTAGCTCAGACTAAGCCTTATAACAATTTGAGAGAAAAGAATTTGAATTGTTGAAATTCGGTTTTGGGAAAAAACGTTAATTATATGTGATATACTTAACGTTTCATAGCTTAATTATGAATTAAACTATGATAAAGAAGAGGTGGACATATTTAAATTTGATTTAAATATTGGTTCGGTTTAAAACATGAATAGGGATTCATGTTTGAACGTTCGATTTGAGAAATCGGGATTGGTCCAATTATTTAATTTGATATTTGATATTAAATTAAATAATTATTTAAAATTAATTATATTGTTTAATTAATTAAAAATTGATTTTAATTTAAAATTAATTTTATATTAATTTTGAATTAAAATTAAAAGAGAAATCAAAATTCATTTAGGAATGAATTTCGGACCAAATTCACAATTTGATGAATAAGCTCCTTGTTTTTCCAAATTCATCAAAATTGGCTACCTCCTTCTTGATTTATCCTCATCACTCATGTGTTGGCATCTTCACTAAGCTTAAAGAAGCTTATGATTTGTTTTAAATAAGAAGAAACACCATGGGTGAGGTGAATTTTGCAGAAAATTGGAGTGATTCTCGGTTTTAGACCTTTGCTCTCTCTCTCAAAAATTCTCTCAATTTAGGATCCCACAATCCGTTCCAAGGCCCGAAGATAGTAGGGAAGATCCTAAGGGTGATCCACGAAGTGTTCGTGATCAGAAATTGGCCAAGGATTAGGAGAATTTTGAGAATCAAAGGTAGTGTTCTTATTCTCTGTTTTTCCAGTTTTGAGCATGCTTTTTGTATGATAAAATTGATCAAATTAGAGTGCTTAAGATCCAAAATTGCTTCCGCTTTCTTAATATTAACTCTTTCATAGGTCACTCCACTATAGACCTAGAGTTGCACTCTTATGCACTGTAGGACAAGTTGTGTCCATAGATATAATCATTACATGCAAGTCGATTCTTCACGAGTTGTTTGTAATTACAGCTGCGTCAAAAGTCCGTTTTACCCCTATAATTACATCTTGCACCTTAAGTACCACTGATTCTCTAATGAATAATATGTTTATAATCTAATTATAAACTAAGTCCCTCTCGGGCCAATGAGAGGGTGTGGCCCCATTGTTCAAGTCCCGAAATCAGCACTTAAGGGAACTACTCATCTACTTACCCTATATGAGAATGAGTGAATTCCATCTTGTGAGATTATGTTCCCAGCTCTCTATTTGGTTAAGTCCCCAAAATGGTAGGCATATTGAATCGACTACAAAAGCCACTCTCACCCATGCAAATCAAAGGACAAACCCTCACAGGCAGGAGTTCATAACTCACTCAGGATTAAGATCGAGTAGCATATGATCATCCTGATGAAATATTAATCTTCTCAATTAATGGATTTATAAAGAGATATTAAATATTTCGTGGTCCAGTCTTATACAAACTCATTGTATAAGATACCCCAACTCACATGTCTCCACATGAATGATTTGGATCAAATCATTTGTAACTATTACAAAGTGGGTCGTATCAATAGTGTTACCAGGATAAGACACCCAACCTTATCCAATATACTATGACCCTTTAGGTTATTTCTTAAACATGATCTTTTCGTATGTCAACCACGTACTGTTCAAGATTACACTAATAACCTTGGATTTTTCATATAATGAATAATATTATATTGCAAATAAAATAATCAAAATTATTATTCATTATTAAATAAATTATTAATTACGAGGCTTTATGGCATAAATCCCAACAAATGTTACTTTTCCAAGTAATAAAATTTTCTCAACTTGACAAATCAATATTCAAAATTAAAATTATGAGAGAAATAAGAATGAAGCATATAAAATATATTATTTAACATCATGCAATCAATTTTCCATTCAATTTTAGCATACATATCAAACAATTTGAAAAATAAACCCTATAAATCATTTCTAATGCTATAGTACTTTAGTGAGTTAGAACAAGTGTCGCCATAGGGAAAGTCAAGTGTTCCTTCACCAAACTGAAACAATCTCAACCAAGTATTATACCAGAATAACTCTTATTCCTATAATATTTAGTTACCATTAGTTTTGTCAAAGACATTATTAACAACCTTAATAAATCATTTGTAAGTGTGACCTATCATTTTAGATCTCGTAATTTTATCCCAACAAGTGTCGAAACAAAACTACAATCTTATCCTTCTCAGGAGTTCACCTTGATATTGATCCATGCAAACACCTTCCGTAGGGAGACGGTCCAAAAACAGCCACAATACCCCACATGAATCTCACGATGTGAACCAATGATTGAGACCAGGATATGTTGACATATTTCCTTCTCCCAGTTACTATAATACTTTCTCAAGAAATTCACCCTAATATTGACTCATGCAAAATGGTCCAAAAGCCGCCACGAGGCCCAGCATGAATCTCACAATTTGAATCAATAATAGAGACCATAGAATATCTTGACATATCTCATTCTCCTTCTCCTTCTAAGTATTTTGAAATATGATTTTCTATTACTTAGACAAATTAGATTAATCTCATTTATCTAAATTCCCAAATCTACCCTTATGTTGGTTAGATTGATTTTAATGTGAATTACCAAAATTTTAAACTATTTAAAAAAATAATCACATTATGAGCATGCTTAGTGAAATTAAATAAAATTTGACTAATTCAACACCCAAATTAGTTCTCAGTTAGAGGTGTTTCCTTTTGGTCAGCTTAAATACCCCAGTTTTAGATAGAACATTTCATAGACAGAGTTCCCTTATAGTCAATTTTTATTTCAAATTCATTAATCTTTAATTAACTATTAATTACTAGATTAATGAACCCAAGTGAATTATTAAGCCTTGTTTTTAGTCAGATTAAAAAACTAATTTACTTATTGGATAATCTTAAAATTCTATCATTTGAAACCCTTTAAAACAAATTAAAAGATCATCATGGATATTTTATTCAAATCATATTAGGAAAAATAAAAGGTATATATTAAATTCAAAACTTAAACTATTTTATCTTTGAATTAAATTATCTTTATTTATAGAAGACCTAATCTTATTAAGAAATTAAAAGATTTAATTTTATTTTGAAAGAATCTAATCTTATTGGGAAACAAATAAAGATAAATTAAATTCAAAATTTTAAACTATTTAAAGCATGGATCAAAATATCTTTATTTTAAGGAAACCATAATCTCATTAGGAAATATCCTAATCCTATTAGGAAAACATGGATTTCATTTATGAAAGAAAATATCCTAATTTAATTTTCCAAATATAACAATTATAATCAAAGATATGGAAAATATAAACTTATTAGGAAAACATCTTAATTCTATTAGGAAACATCCTAATCAAAATTTTCAAATATAACAATTATATTCAAAAGTAATTAAGATACATGATCATACTTGACCTATGGTGGAATTTTAATATAAATGACATACTTTATGCAACAATCAATTAATTTAAAACATACATCTCATGCATAATTAAATTAAATTTTAAACAAAGCAAAATTAACCGACATATTTGACATATCCTAAGAAATTAAAAAACAATTTAAATTACATTAATTTAAATTCAAGACGTATCTTGGTCTTCAAGATATTTTCCTTTTGGACTATCCAAAATTAGAGTTTGAAGAAACCTTAAAAGAAATTTCCTTCTATGACCTTCATAGCCGCCATCACCATTGATTTTTTTTTTTTGAAATATTATCTCAATTTGAATTGAAATCTTATCTCAATTTGAACTGAAAACTAATCTTAATTTCAATTTGAATTGAAATCAATTGGCTGCTTATTGGAAAATCTACTATGAACGATTTTTTTTAATTGAAAAAAAAATTAACACCGAGGGATTTTACATTTGATCTAATCAATGTAGAACTAATGTCAAATATTCCGTTACGATCAATTTTGCTATCACATATCATATATATGAACAAATTTAAAATACCCACAATCACAAAACTTTAATTCTAAATAAAAATCAAAGATTACTTTGATACCAATAGAATGAACATTTCATCCTGCAACAAAATCATTGGATCGTTTTTTATTTTACTTAGAATTAAACAAAAACTAAGGTTAAGCAATAAATACGTTTGTATATTATGGGGATATTTCTAGCGGGTCTTTAATCTTCTTGCTCCAACTCTAACAAGATTGAAACTCCAATTTCATAAAGCCTACTTGAAAGAAAATTCATAAGGGATTGGAGATAAAGTGGTCTAGAGAGAATTCTCTAATTCTCTATTGAAGAGATGTATGCTCTAATGACTCAACCCAAAGGTCCTATTTATAGAGACATGGGGTAAATCTTTGCCATATATATTTTAATATCTAAAATATTAAAATGCATGTATTTAATCTAGTTGAATCTTATTCAAATCTTTTAAATTTTCCTACGATATTTATTTCTTTATTTGATTTTTTTTTCAAATTTTATAAATATATTTTCTTTAATGTATCTAATATACATGAATTATTTTAATGTTTAATGTATCAAATACAGTAAATATATCTTCCTCTTTTATATTTAATATATCTAATATATTAAATATTAATTTGAACATTTCAAATTTTTCTTTCAACTAAATTGATATTTTAGTGTTATTATAAGCTAGCAAAAGGACCTTATGGACCTACAAATTATAAGCTCCAATGATATAAAATTAATTAATTAAACTCTTTAATTAATCAATTTTCATTCATTAACTTTAGGTCACTCCATTATAGACCTAGAGTTGCACTCTTATTGCACTATAGGACAAGTTATGTCCATCGATATAATCACTACATGCAAGTTGATCCTTCACGAGTTGTTCGTAATTACAGCTAGGTCAAAAGTTTGTTTTACCCCTATAATTACATCTTGCACTGGTCGGTGTACACGCAAGTGCACGTGATTGAAGTAATATAAAATGGTATGTGAGTACCAAGTATCGAATCCCAAGGGAACGATGTAACAAAAATATCGTAAAGCAAGTGTAAGGAAAATTGCAACTTAAAAACTAAAATAGCAAAAATAAGGTTGGGTTGATGTGTTAGAAAAATTGCAGAATCTAATTGCAAAGTCAAGAAATGACAATATTGGAATAAAGAAAAATTGCAGAATTGAATTACATAATCTAATTGCAGAATTGAAAAATGGCAATAATGGAAATAACCAGAAATTGCAGAATTGAATTGCATAATCTAGAATTGGCAAGATTAGATAGCAAACTAGATAGACTTAGTGAATGAAAATTCAAAAGGAATTTGGATAAAGATGGGGCTCAAGAATGTGATAAGCCTTGAAATTAAGGCTTATTTAAATCCTAAAGTGCTCAAAAAAACTCTTGTTTGTCCTAATATTAATTGAAAATGGTCGAAAATTGTTTGAAATTAGGAAAAAAAATGAAATTTGATAGCAATTGGAAAAGATTTCTAAGTATTGTGATTCTTTTGCAGGAATTGCCAAACCAATTGCCAAACCATTGCCAAACCGGCGAATTGGCAATCCTGGAGCAGGGAATGTGAAATTGCTAAATCAGATTGCCAATCTGGTTTGGCAATTTGATTGGCAATCTGTGTTCTGGGCAGAAATTTCTGGGCGCGAACGAAAAACCCATAAATGGGAAGACAAAATTTCGCACGAATCAGGGGAATTGGAGCATGATTTTTGGGCAATCTTCAACCCTAATGAATGCCTACAAATGAGGAAGAAGAAGAGGAGCCATTAATCGGATTTTGAGGGCGAATTGAAGGACCAATTTTCGTGGGTTTTTGGGTTTTAAAAAAGGAAAAAATTCTACATTAAACCTATTTCGAGATTCTTCAATTATAGCCCGATTTGGAGGAAATTAAGCACGAAATTTGGGCATTCTTCAACCCTAATGAAGGCATATAAATAGGGAAGAAGAGGAGGAGCAATAAAAAGGGATTTGGAGGCGTTTTTGGGAGTTTTTGCTCGTGGGTTTTTTCACATTTTTTGCCTCTGTTTTCTGCATTTTTCTGCTGTTTTTTTTTTACCAAAATTCTGATGCAATGTAGTTCCATTTGTCCTTCAATCTTTCTAGTCCAATTCAAGTGAAAAGAAGTCGATTTGAAGGCGAATTGGAGGACGTTTTGGAGCCGGTTTTCTTTCTGTTTTCTGCAGTTTTCTGCATTGTTTCTTTTCGTTTCTGTTTTTGTTTTGTTATTGCTGCAATGTAGTTTTGTTTTCCTTCAAATTATCCCATCTAATTCAAGTGAATAAGTTGAAGTTTTAATTCGGTTTTTGGAGGCATTTTCTTGAGTTAATTTCGTGGTTTTTCCTTCCTCTGTTTTCTTTTTTTTGCAGAAAGTATGCTCTGTTTTTCCTTTATGTTTTGTTTAGTTGCTGTATAGAAAGAAACTTTCAATTTAAAGTGGTAGGAAGGCATGGCAGAAGGGAGAAGATAAGGAAAATTAATTATTTACCCTAGCCACCTTGCTTATGTTGGGTTTTATGTCCTAAAACTCGTGGTTTTGTAAACTGAATGTATATTCTATTTTACTATAAAGATGTTATTGAGGTTTATTCAGTAAATGTGTTATTGAATAAAGTGAATTGTGTATTCAATAACCTAAATCCAATGAACAAAGTACCCTTGGCTATAGTATGTATACTTGAACTTTATGTATGACATAAAAGTGGATCAAGTTAGAGTTATAACCAGAACGGTCTATAGTATAGGGATAGGGCTGGGTACCTTATCCTGGGGACACTATGGACGCGGCCCACTTTGTATAGTACTAACGATGTGATCCTAAATCGTTCATGTGGAGACATGCGAGTGGGGGCGTCCTATGCAATGAGTTTGCATAAGACTGGACCGCGAAATAGTCACTTAGACTTTTTAACTCCGTTTACTGTTTTAACTGACTATATTCATACGATGACCTAGGTAACTCGATCTTAATCCTGAGCGTGCTATGAACTCCTGTTTATTCGAGATTATCCTTAGATTTGCATGGGTGAGAGTGGCCCGAGATCGCCGACTCAATAAGCCTCCCATTTTGGGGATAAGACCGGATAAATAGTTGGGAACATAGTCATGCGAGATGGAATTCACTCCTACCCGCTTTAGGGTTTAGTAGAGAGGTTGTTCCCTTAAGTACTGACTCCAAGTCTTGAACAATGGGCCCACCCTCTCGTTGGCCCGAGAGGGATACGGTTTGTTGGTTGGACCACAAACGAAATTGTTCATTAGAGGATCAGTGGGACTTAAGGAACAAGAAGTAATTACAGGGGTAAAACGGTTTATTTGACCCAGCTGTAATTACGAACAACCTGTGAAGGATCGACTTACTAATCATGGTTATATCGAGTGGACAGAAATATATCTACAGTGAGGAGAGTGCAGCCACTGGGCTTTAGTGGAGTGTCCCGATGGTTAACGAATGTTGATTCGCTAGGCTAAAGAGTTTGGTCGGTTAATCTCGTATCGTTGGAGCTCATGATCTGTAGGTCCATTAGGTCCCCTTACTAGCTCAGACTAAGCCTTTGAATAATTTGAGAGAAAAGAATTTGAATTGTTCAAATTCGGTTTTGGGAGTAAACGTTAATTATATGCGATATACTTAACGTATTATAATTTAATTATGAATTAAACTATGATAAAGAAGTGGAAATATTTAAATATGATTTAAATATTCGTTCGGTTTAAAACTTGAATAGGGATTCATGTTCGAACGTTCGTTTTGAGAAATTAGGATTGGTCCAATTATTTAATTTGATATTTGATATTAAATTAAATATTTATTTAAAATTAATTAAATTGTTTAATTAATTAAAAATTGATTTTAATTTAAAATTAATTTTATATTAATTTTGAATTAAAATTAAAAAAAGAATTCAAATTCATTTGGAAATGAAATATGGACCAAGTTCATAACTTCTTCACCAAGCTTATTGTTTGAAGCATATCTTCTTTCAATTGGCTTCTTCACAAAGCTTCTTGTTGGAAGTTTATCTTCATTCAATTGGCTTCTTCACTAAGCTTGTGGCTTTCTATAAATAGAGAAGAAACACAATAGGTGAAAAGATTAGAAAAACAAGAGATTTTTGTAGAAAACTCTCTAGCTTTTTTATTTAGATCTTTACTCATTCTTCTCCCAATTTCTCTCAATCAAAGATCCCACAATCCATTCCAAGGGCTGAGAATAGTAGGGAAGACTCTAGTGGTGGTCCAAGTAGTGTTGGTGATCCAAGATTTGCAAAGGATTAAGAGAATATTGAGCTACAAAGGTTGGTGTTCTTATTCTCTGTTTTTCCAGTTTTGAGCATGTTTTTTGTATGATAAAATTGATCAAATTAGAGTGCTCAAGATCCAAAATTGCTTCCGCTTTCTTAATATTCACCCCTTCAGCTTAGTTCTATTATTTAGTCTTGCTTGAATCCCTAGGAAAACCCAATTACATAAGTTAGTTTTTTTTTTTTATTAAATTTCATTATGAAATCTTTCTTTAAAATTAGTTTTATGTTTTTCATTAAAAATATGAGCTAAACTTTTTAGGGGGTTCAAGGATGTGAATTCCCTAAGAAGTAAATGTAGCCAAAATTTCAATAAAAACCAAACCTACATCTCAATTGTTTGCTTGTGTTGATTTTATTTCCGTTGAGATCCTAGATTGATCAACTAGGGTTTCAACTCAAGCTTAGATCTAATACCGACAGGGTTAGTGACAAGCAGATTTCACACAAGTAATGCAGTAAAAGAGCTTAGACATAAGCCATTCCTTACCCTAGACATAGGGATTAAGGACTCCAAGACCCATAAAATTGTGAGCCAAAAATTATCTATGATGGAGGGACTATAGACATATAGAGCCCCCACTTAGCCTCCTAAAAAACCCAATTTTGAGGTAATAGGAGATGCAATTTTGGTTTACAATTGAGTGTGGAGTAGGTTGGAATTGCAATTTTGGTTTGCAATTACGACTTAGGGCAATGACATTCTTGAGCCCCATCCTCTATCATTTCATTCTTAAGTTCATTCAAATTGCCATTTCATATTGCCAATTTAGATTAGCAATTTAATTCTGAAATTTTAGTCTTTTTGCACATTGCCATTCCGGATTAGCAATTGGATTAGCAATTTCTGTTATTTCCAACATTGCCATTCTGGATTAGCAATTGAATTAGCAATTTCGATTTTCCACCAACAACTTGATTTTTGCATTTTTACTTTTCAAACTTGCAATTTTCCTTACACTTTTGCAAAATAAAATCTTTGTTACTCCGTTCCCTGTGGGATTCGATACTTGGTACTCAGATACCATTTTATATTACTTCGATCGCGTGCGCTTGCGTGAACACCGATCAAAATGTCATTGCCCTAAGTTGTAATTGCAAACCAAAATTACAATTCCAACCTACTCCACACTCAATTGTGAGCGGCTTTTATGTCTATAGTCCCTCTATCTTAGATCATTCGGCTCAATAATTTTATGGGTTTTGGAGTCCTTAATCCCTATGTCTAGGGTAAGGATTGACTTATGTCAAAGCTCTTTTTCTCCATCACTTGTGTGAAATCCTCTTATCACTAACCTCGTCGGTATTAGATCTAAGCTTGAGTTGCTACCCTAGTTGATCAATCTAGGATCTTAACGAAAATTTATTCAACACAAGCAAACAATTGAGATGTAGGCTTGGTTTTTATTGAAATTTTGGCTACATTTACTTATTAGGGAATTTACATCCTTGAACCCCCTAAAAAGTTTTAGCTCAAATTGAAAATAAAAATTCTACAACTAATTTTAGAATAAAAACTCATATTAGAGAATTTAATTAAGTTACTACTAGTGATCAAAACTAAAGGAATTCTTACAAAATTTCTACCTAATCAGTACTGCACATTAAAATAAATGGAACAATAGCAATTAACATAAATCTGGAAAAGTAGCTAAATAAAGCTTACAAAATTTCTCACTTTGCACAGAAAACATAAGGTAACTTGGTTTTAATTTTTGATCAAAACATCTACGTATGAAGAAAACCAAAATCGTGAACAACAATACATAAATAATAGAGGCAACAAAATCAAACCCTTTGCAAGTTACAATCCAGGGAACACAAGTACAATAAAACAGAGTTAAAATCTTGCAAGAAACAGAATCAAAATTCTTGCAAGAAAGCAGATTTTAATAGGACAAAAAAAATGATCTTAAAAATAGAGTCGCATTCCTCCTCCATTTCAATCTACTTCATCCTTTCACTATCTCTAGGAAACGATTAGCCTTAACAATCCAAGTTTGACTTGAATTGGATTAGAAAATCGAGAAGGAATAGCTGGGATTTCTCGGCAGAAACAGAGTAAAAATGTGCAAAAAAATAGAGTGCTTCGAATTGGAAACCCATGAACTAAAATCTCCCCAAAATCCAAATTCAAACCCCAACTTCTTCACTTGAATTGATTAGATTAATCGAAAGAAGAACAGGAAATGAACTCACAGTAGCTTTCGGTAATACATAAACGAAATTGAAGAAATATGAAAACAAAAAAAAATGTAGAAAACAGAGTATTAAATTTGACGGAAGCCCACGAAATAAGCTCCAAAAACGTCTCCAAAAACAAATTGTCTTAGCTCCTCCTTTTCTTCCCCCTTTATAGACCTTCATTAGGGTTGAAGAATGCCCAAATTTCGTGCTCCAATTCCCTTAATTCATGCGGTAATTAAGATTTCCATATATGGGTTTTGCTCAAGAATTTTCGTTTTTTGAACTTTTCTATTGCTCCAGATTGCAGAATCACGATTTTGCAATTTCAACATTCCCAGGTCTGCTGCTCCAGATTGCAGAATCACGATTTTGGAATTTGATTTTGCAATTTCCATATTTCCTGCAAACAAGATTAATTTATTTAGAACTTTCTCCCAAATGCCATCATATTTATTTCTTTCTTAAATTGAAGCAATCTTTCAACTATTTTCAAATGATCTTAAGTCAAAACAAGAATATTTTAAGCAATTGGGAGTTAAATAAGCCTTAATACTAAGGCTTATCATGCACCTTAAGTACCATTGATTCTATGATGAACAATTTGTTTATGATCTAACCATAAGCTAAGTTCCTCTCGGGCCAGTGAGAGGGTGGGCCCTCATTGTTCAAGTTTCGAAATCAGCACTTAAGAGAACTACTCATCTACTTACCCTATATAGGAATGATTGAATTTCATCTTGTGAGATTAGATTCCCAACTCCCTATTTGGTCAAGTCCCCAAAATGGTAGACCTATTAAATCGGCTACAAAAATCACTTTCACCCATGCTAATCAAAGGACAAGCTCTCACAGACATGAGTTCATAACTCACTCAGGATTAAGATCGAGTCGCATATAATCATCCTAATGAAATATTAATCTTCTCAATTAACCGATTTATAAAGAGAGATTAAATATTTCGTGGTCCAGTCTTATACAAACTCATTGTATAAGATACTCTCACTCATATTTTTCCACATGAACGATTTGGATCAAATTATTTGTAACTATTACAAAGTGGGCCGTATCAATAGTGTTATTAGGATAAGCACCAAACCTTATCCATATTCTATGACCCTTTAGGTTATTTCTTGGACGTGATTATCTCGTATGTTAACCACATACTGTTCAAGATTACACTAATAACTTTGGATTTTTCATATAATGGATAATATTATTTGCAATAAAGTAATCAAAATTATTATTAATTATTTAATAAATCATTAATTACGAGGCTTTAGAGCATAAATCCCAACAGTTTCCTTGTCATTCCTTGTTTCTGTGAGGCTGCATGTTTTCTTCGATGGTGGAGGTTGAGAGAACGCTAGGTAAGGGATGCACAGATCACTCTTATGGAGCTTGGTGGGGGGACCAACTTCGAAGGTATGTCTTCTTTTCCTTTTTTAGTTGGTCGATGATGAGTCCAACTTGCATGCAATCACCTGTTTTATTATATCTCTTCATCTTATCTTCATTCTGCTCTCTGATTTACTATTGTTGCTAACCATTGTTGGACAATTTCATCACTAATTTTGATGTCTTTTTTTGTGAGCAATCTTTTATATAAAGGTTTGTTTATTAATCTACTTTATTATGTGAATATTGTACACTTGCATTGAATATACCCTCTATTTCTTAGTTCTATTTTTATATTACTTTCATTCAATGGTCTGTTTGCTTCTAAATCTCATCGTATCCTCTCTCTGATTGAGTTTATATGGTGTTATAAAGTCTGTTTTGTTTTATTGTTGATGTTCATGGTACTATGAGAAATTCAAATACTTCCCACTCAATATTTGTTCTGTTTGCTCCTAAATCTCACCATATGTTGTCTGTAATTTGAGTTTCTATTATGTAATACATTTGGTTCTGTTTTTTTTTTTTTGTTGTTGATATTCTTGTTAATATGAGAAATTCAAATATTCTCCACGAATGAATTTCATATCTTTGAGGCCGGTTTGTCTATGTTTTTTTTTTTTGTCAACACTTGTTCTGTTTGCTCCTAAATCTCACCATATGTTGTATGAGCATGTTGAGTTTCTGTTATGTTATAAATTTTAGTTTTATTTTTTATTTTGTTGATATTCATGTTACTATGAGAAATTCAAATACTCCCCATGAATGAATTTCATATCTCTGAGGCCAGTTTGTCTATGCTTTTGTTTTGGTCAATACTCGTTTTGTTTGCTCCTAAATCTCACCATATCTTGTTGTGTTATAATTGTTATAATTGGGTTGGAAGGTGGTTGGTTTGTATTAAATGAGTTATATTTTCAAATATTGATGGTGTGTTATTAATGTCAATGTCTTTTCCCACTTGTTTTTCATAACGACTTTTGTACTTACAACGTTTTTTTTAATATTTTTATTTATTCATACCATTCCCTTGTTCTTCATAAATGTCTACTGTTTTGTTTACTATTATTATTTAATACTATGGTTAGGTGCACTTATGATAATAAGTGCACCAATGTCTTTTTGTCAACCACCACCCTTGATAAGCATTAGAATTAAGGCTTATTTAATGTTCATAAGTTTAAAATATGCTTTAGAAATCATAGGAGAAATTTGGTAAAATGCTTGAAAAACATCAATAACTTGTGAGAAGTACATGTAAAAGAAAGAATGAGGAAATGAGAAAGATAAATGAAGAAGAGTTTCTTTTGTGTAGGATATTTGAAAATTGCAAAATCAAAATTGCAAGTCGAAGTAGCAATTTTTTTTGTGCAGTGAAAAAGAAAAAGAAAAAGGAAATAGTCAAATATGAAAGGCACTTAATTCTTGCACGAAGTCTATGGGATTTGGAGGGAATTAGAGCAGCTACAAGCCCTAAGGAGGTGAATATAAAAAGTGGAGAAAATAAGCAAAAAAAAATATCAATCCTTCATCACTGAACAATTTTTCTTTCCATGTGTTTTGTTTTCTTTGTGGGTTTTCTTTCTTTCTCATTTTTCTTGGAATAAAGTTGTAGTTCTTCCTTCTGCACATATTCGTTTCTCTCAAGAATCAATTCAATCCAAACGAAAGTTTGGATTGTAATGATTCGTTCTTTCTTGCCGCAAGTTAGGATTGAATTGATTGGTTTCAAGAGAATTTTCTTTGTGCAACGTTCTGTATCCTTCTATTTCTTGGAAGTGTAGGGTTTTTGTTCAGCACATTTAAGTTGTAATCATAAAGTTTTGTTTCTTGTCTTAACGTTGTTGGCAGGAAGTTTCAGATTTGTAGTAAGGAAGGTTCATCATTTTCATTAATCTTGTTTTTTTGGGTTTTATTCAGTACAAAATCTTCTTATTTTTATAGTTTATTATTGCTCTCTATTTTTCATACTTACTTGGTGTAGGCACAAGTTCCTTTTCATTCAAGTTTGTTTTATTACAGTAATATAGTAGCCAATTTCCTTTTTCTTTTCTTTTTATATGGAGTTTATCGTCAACTTTAGTTTAGA
Organism: Trichosanthes truncata; assembly: GCA_033996785.1. Taxonomy (NCBI): domain Eukaryota; kingdom Viridiplantae; phylum Streptophyta; class Magnoliopsida; order Cucurbitales; family Cucurbitaceae; genus Trichosanthes; species Trichosanthes truncata. The sequence goes on from JAWPNB010000007.1 coordinate 8,940,502, forward strand.
TGTTTTTGAGTTAATTTTGGGTTAAACTTCTTAAGGGGTTCAAGAATGTGAATTCCCTAAAAACTAAATTGAGCCAAAGTTCCAACAAAGACCAAGCCTACTTCTCAATTGTTTGCTTGTGTTGAATAAAATTTCGTTGAGATCCTAGATTGATCAACTAGGGTAGCAACTCAAGCTTAGATCTAATACTGGCAGGATTAGTGACAAGCGGATTTCGCACAAGTGATGAAGACAAGAGCTTAGACATAAGCCAATTCTTTACTCTAGACATAGGGATCAAATACTCCAAAACCTAAGAAATTATTGAGCCAAAATTACCTAAGATAGAGGGACTATAGACATATAGGTCACTCACTTAGTCTCCTAAAACTTAATTTCAAGGTGAATAGGAGTAGTAATTTCAATTTACAATTGAATGTAGAATAGGTTGGGATTGCAATTTTGGTTTGCAATTACAACTTAGGGCAATGACATTCTTGAGCCCCTCATTTCTTTAAAAAATTTCTTTTGTAATTTTCATTTCTTTTATCAAGTCTGTTTAGTTGCTATTCAATCTTGCAATTTTCGATTCTGCAATTCAGTTTTGCAATCTTTGTCACTTTAACTTGTAACTAGATTATGCAATTATTTTGTTTTTAATAAACACACCAAATCCAACCTTGTTTTTGCAATTTTTAGTTTCCAAGTTGCAATTCTCCTTACATATTTTGCTATGCAATATTTTTGTTACATCGTTCCTTGTGGGATTGATACCTAGGAATACTCCTGTTTTATTACTTGTATCGACAATGTGCACTTGCACTGGGGTTGAACGTATTTACTTACTTTTCTGAACCCAAAGTTCACCCAATCACATCTCATCTTTAAATATGTTCTCATTTTATTCAAAAGCTTGACAACCCTACTCTCCAAACTACTTCTCCCTAAGGTAATTGGTGAGTGCCATTCTCTTTTACTCATACATTTCCTTCAAACTTCCTTCTTAATCTTCATTCATACATTTCCCTATTCCATTCTCTTTTACTCTCTTACTAATGCATCATCTCTATTGATTATAGGGTTGGACTCCTTCCAAATCGAGCATGTTCTCCTCACTGTTGATCGATCATTACCTCTTCTAAGGTGACATGTTCTCTTCTTCTACAAGTTTTATTGTAGTAAACTTAAGTACTAATTTTCTTTTGTGTGTCTTAACAGGGTTGGAACTAGTACATTGGTCGACCTTAGTTTGAGGTTTGTTTGTTTTAAAGCCCGAACATTTGCTTGTGTATATTCTGTTTGTTTATGAGAAAAAGAACATTTGTGTATGTATTTCTTTGTATGGAACATTTGCTTACTTGTGTTTTCATTGGACTGTTTTGTTAGAATTGGTGGAAGAATATGTTTTTTTAATTAAAAAAAAAACTTGTTGATGTGTTGTTTGTATTCATTTGACAAATTTGTTTTTTTTTTAAAGGTGACTATAATTTGATTATATATGTGCTTTGTTGTTATCATTGACTTCCTGTTATCCATCTTGGTTTTTTTAATTAGAATGAAAAAAAAAAAGCTTTCTTCAAATATAATTTTAAGCTAACCATCTATATGTTCTTTGAATAAATGGTTTTTATAAAATTTACCATGATTTGTTAATCACTCCAACTAGATAAAATTAATGAGTAAAATGAATGTTTGAAAAAGGAAACGAAGGTAATTTCTTGGAACACAAACATGACTAATGCTCCAATCTTCTCTTTTTTTTTTTTTTAAAGTAATGTCTTAGAGGAAAAAAAAATGTTAATGGATGCAATCGTTTTTTCTAAATTAAGTAACAATAAGCAAAAAAAAATTGAACTACGTCCAATATGTTTTTTTTAATTCAATCAACAAGTGCACAAAAGAAATCGTAAGATGACCAAGTTGTTTTTAAGAAAATAATGTTTTGCAATATATTTTTAAAAAAAATAATACGATGTACTTTTTAAATAAGAGAGGAGGAATGTTTTTTCAAGTACAATAAAAGAGTGACCAGTTTATATCCTTTTCAAGTATAGAGGGGAACGTCATTTCAAGTATAAATATCATTTTCAAGTATAGGGATGTTTATACTTTTAAACAAGAGAGGGATGTTTTTTCAAGTATAGGGATGTTTTCAAGTATAAATCAAACATGCTTTATTTCAATCATGACAAAGATATTTATATGTCATCCAATCACTAAACCCAAAACTTAAGATATTTATATGTCATCCAATCACTAAACCCTCTGTTAAAAACCAAACCCTAGACCCTTTTTTTGTGTACCCATGGAGTTAGAAGATAAGTTGTCATTGTACATCTCCAAATATGGAGCTCATATAATCAATGGTAGCAATTCTTTTGTGCATTTCAAACTCCAAAATGGTCAACTCGTGGAACAAATCTTTTTTATTTCAAATTTGAAAATTTGATATTTAATATAGCACTACTTGTATAATACCAAGAAAAAAAAAGTTGAAAAAAAGTCAGCCTAAACATAGCATTCAGAGCTCTATACTAAAATACTCTACATCACAAACACAGACTATTATAACCCAAACTAAAATACTCTGCATCCCAAACATAGGCTATTATAACCCAAACTAAAGTACTATGCATCCCAAATACAGACTATTATAACCCACGAACTATTATAGCCCACATATTATTATAACCAACTTTACACCCCAAACAACTCCTTAATTTAAAAAAAAAAAATCTCAACCACAACGTTCTACTAGATAACTTTCTTTTGTTTCCTTGAAATTGCAATTTGGCTTTTGTTGAAGTGGAGTCTAATCAGTTAGAAAATATATTGGTTAAAAATTATTTTTGTTGTGAACTTTCATAAAAGTAATGATTTAGTCCCCGAACTTTGATTTGTAATGATTTAGTTCCTGTACTTTCAATTTTGTAACGATTTAGTCTCTAAACTTTAGGATGTAACAATTTAGTCTTTATACTTTAAAATTTGTAACGATTTAGTCCCTATAGCAAAAAAAAAAAATCATCAAAATTAAATGTCGATTTTTATTATTTAATGATTTATATTTCGTAACTTGTAAATATCTTGGGTTCCTAATTATTTTATTAATCTGCTTATGTAAGAAATTCCATTAAATCTTAGATAAGGACTAAATCGTTACAAAATTTAAAGTATAGGGACTAAATTGTTACATACTAAAATTCAAGGACTAAATCGTTACAAAATTGAAAGTATATGGACTAAATCATTACAAATCAAAGTTCAAAAACTAAATTGTTACTTTCAAAAAAGTTTAGGGACCAAATGTGATTTTTAACAAAATTTATTTTATTTCTTCCTCATGTATAGAAAACGTTGGATAAAAGTATACAAAATTAATCGACATATTATATTTCTTCCTCTTATTTCTTCCTCACGTATAGAAAAAGTTGGATCAAAGTATACAAAATTAATTAACATATTTTATTTCTTCCTCAACTCTTGACAAAGAGCTTTAAGTGATACTTTATGTTGTCGAACATTAAAAGATTGAATTCAAAGGAAAAAAATTGTGCTTTTGTATAAGATTTGACAAAGAGCTTTAAGAGATACTTTATGTTGTCGAACATTAAGGGTTGTTTAGAGCATTGAGCGGGCTATAATAACATGGATTATAATAGTCTCTGGAGTTATAAAATATTGTTTAAAATGCAGAGTTGTTTAGTCTGAGTTATAATAGTCTGTGTTTAGGGTGCAGAGTGTCACAATCGGACTCTTTCGCAACGGGTCAACGATTGTGCGGCACTTGCTTTAGCTCGACAAGCAAGTCAGCCGTACTAAAACGGAAGTTGCGGACGGCTTCCGTATATGGTCTAGCCTCCCCTCGGGTCCCGGGAGAAAATGTTTTAGAAAATCGGGAGAGAGAAAGTGTTTTGAAAGCTTTTGAGAAAACGTTTGTTCATATAAATGTTATAGGCAATAAGCGAGAGAATGGTCAACAACAGCTTAGATTGCATATAACTCCGGGTAGGAAGGATGGACAACTAGTCATACCCCCCTATAGTACATTCTAGGATTTATGGCTATGACAGGCTTGCACATGAAAATGGCGAGAAGTCATACGGCCACAAAATTACAAGTAAAGCTAACTAGAAAGCAATAAGACATACATATAATGAAAGCATGATAAAAAGGGGTTGAGATGGGCATGCGGCCACGGGCAACACGCCCTGGACAAGCATGATCGTGACACAGAGTACTCCACACACTATTATAACTCATGTTATTTTAACTCACGCCCCAAACAGCCCTTAAAAGATTGAATTCGAAGGAAAAAAATTGTGCTTTTGTATAATGTATGTTATGGTAGTGAGATTATATAAGACTGGATCACGATACATTTATTTTATTTCTATAGGCATATTAAGAGATACAAATATATTATTGAGATGATTAAAATGTAATTTGATCTCAATCCTAAATGAGACATAAAGTTGTATTTCTATTGAGTTTTCAAGTATTTTTTTTGTGAGAATGACTAAATTTATCTATTAGATAAGTCAACTATTTCGTGAATATTAGATACTTGTCATCATAAATATTTTGTGAATATAGCTAAATAGAAAGTAAAAAACTCATTATAGTTGTAAGAAATCTTCTCAATCTAAGCATAACCAAACTAGTTAAAACATTATACTCTCGACGACTTAATTAGGGCATGTGAGTAGCAACAAATAGATACATATCAACAGTCCATAATATAGGAGAATGGGGAGTAATGAGAATTAATTTATTTTTCATTTTTGAAATTAATAATTTATATGTTCACCAAAGTCTTTTACTTTTTTTTTAAGTTCAACAAGTGCGATGATGAGTGATCGAACCATCGACATTTGATATGGTAATTGGTGCTTTATCCATTGAGCTATGCTTGGATTTGCACCAAATTCTTTTACTAAACCACTCAAACATGTTAATGAAATTTCAACCATTGCCTTGGTTAATTAAATTCTCTTGGTTCATCCTAAACTAAGAGAGGTCCGACTTTGATATCCATAAAACTAACTCTTTTTCAAAGAATATAACATCACAGTTATTAGAGTGAGGATTCGAATCTATAAGTCTTTCGTGGAGGTAGAAAATATTGACCACTACTTTTGATTCTAAATGTTTTTCCTGCACGCTTTTTTACCATTGCTTTGTTCTCATTGAGACACTTTTTTAAACAAACTTTCTAAGAGATCATTCAAACTAGAATTACTTACCACACTTAACAATGAAGTTCCTATAGATTATGTTCTTAAAAAAAGAATGTGCACCTTATTATTATGAGTAGTATCTATCAATTATTCATCAACTTGAACGTCGCTTAACTAGTTAAGATATTAAATCTCTCTCAAATATCAAATATCCAAGACTCGGCCGTTGTTTGAACTCAAAAAAAATAAATAAATGAAAAGTAGCTATGAATGTGTCTTAGCTACACGGCTGTATACCCAAACAATTTTGAAATCCATTCCATTCTAATGTGGATTTTGTTCTTTACACTTCCCACCTTGTTGATTCAACTCTCAAGGCATCATCATTTAAATTTAAAAACCTGGATTGGGCCACTGCGAGTCAACGAAACTGAGTTGGCCTCGGCCTTGTAAACTAATGAACGTTACAATTATAAAGGCTAAAAAAATAAATTTGATCTTCAAAGTTCACTACACTTTTTTTTTTTTGGTAAAAGACCTTAAATTTGATCTTAATTTTCATTTGGAGTTTGAATTTGATTTTTAATTAGTCCATAAATATTGAAATTGGACTCTAAATGCTCAGAGTTAACAATTGAGTGATATAACAAAATGATGACGTAACAATTATAATATGCTGATTAGACTTTGCTAATATGTATTTATTAAATGAGTTGGATTTTTTTTTTATTTTTTATTTCTTATACTTAGGAACTAATTAAAAATCCAATTTCAAACTTCAATGACCAATTAAAAATCAAATTTTAATCTCGAAGACCAATGATGTCACTTTTGAAACTTCAAGAATCAAATAGAAACTAAATTTAAATCTTAATGACCAAAAGTGTTAGCTTTGAAAATTTAGAAACCAAGTAGAAACTAAGTTCAAATCTCATAGATCAGAAGAGTAATTTACCTTATTAGGTCTTTAAAGCTTAAAAAGTTTTATATAAATTTCAAGGAAAATTGCACAGCCCACCATTGAACTATGGAGTTTGTTACAATCACACCCTTGAACTTTTAATTTGATCAATCACACTTTTGAACTTTTAATTTGATCAATCCCCTTGTACTTTATTAAGTGTTGCAATCAACTCATGCACTTTATTAAGTGTTGCAATCAACCCCTTGTACTTTGTTAAATGTTGCAATCAACCATTTCTGTTAGTTGTTAAATTATCATTTAATTAGGTTTCACATATGTGACTCACACATTAGTAGGGAAGAACAAGCTTATTATTGACAAATCTGGAAAAAAAAAAAGTACATGAGGCTAATTGCAACACTTAACAAAGTACATAAGATTGATTGCAGCACTTAATAAAGTATTATTAAGTGTTGCAATCAACTCTTTGTACTTTGTTAAGTGTTGCAATCAACTATTTGTACTTTGTTAAATGTTGCAATCAACCATTTCTGTTAGTTGTTAAATTATCATTTAATTAGGTTTCACATCTATGACTCACACATTAGTAGGGAAGAGCAAGCTTATTATTGACAAATCCGGAAAAAAAAATACATGAGGCTAATTGCAACACTTAACAAAGTACATGGATTGATTGCAACACTTAATAATACTTTATTAAGTGCTGCAATCAATCTCATGTACTTTGTTAAGTGTTGCAATCAACTCCTTGTACTTTGTTAAGTGTTGCAATCAACCATTTCTGTTAGTTGTTAAATTATCATTTAATTAGGCTTCACATGTGTGACTCACACATTAATAGGAAATAGTAAGCTTATTCTTGACAGATTTGGAAAAAAAAAGTACAAGAGACTAATTGCAACACTTAACAAAGTACAATGGACTAATTGATCAAATTAAAAGTTCAAGAGTATGATTGCAACACTTAACAAAAAATAAGGAGCCGATCGATCAAATTAAAAGTTTAAAGGTGTGATTGTAACAAACTCCAAAGTTTAGGGGTGGTTTATGCAATTTTCCTTTTTTTTATTCAATCTTTCATAAATTCGCAAAATAATAATAATAATAACATCATGATATATTATTTATTGATAATTCGTATATAATTAATATTCGTGAAGTGAAACATAATTAGCATTATACCATCACTCGCTTAAAATTTGAGGGGGGAAATAGGGTTAGAATTTCAATTGTAGCAAGGGAAAAAATAATTTATAAGATTAAAGCAGTTATTACTTTTCATTAAAAATGTTCACGATTAAGTCTGAAACTTATTGAAACTGGAGTCTAAAAGCTTTAGAGGTTAGAAATAAAAACTACAATTTAACCAATTACAGATGTATAATACATATAAATAATTTAATCATAAAAGAAAAGTATATCTATTTGAAACCATGGATAAATGTAATACAATTTGACAAATTTTGAAGAAGCCTTATTTCCAACCTGCATTGCATAGCATTGGCTTATGCTTTGACAATGAGGAGCCCATTAGAATAAAAATAAAATTCACTTGAAAAAGTATATAAATGCTTAGTAAGAGACCTGAACAATTGTGGGTAAAATTGTTACTCTATCCTCAATAGTATCTTTACAGAGTATAATGCCTTTACCTATTCACTCCTGTTTTGTATACACACTGCCCTGAATCCACATACTAAAACTCAATTCACTACCAACTTTATTTGGTTTTTCCACAACATAATGGGACTAACTACCAAAAATCTACCATAAAAAATATTATGGAATTTTCATTTCCTCAGGAACAAAACTTTAAAACTCGAGCCTCCATTTCTCAGTTGAAGTAGTTACCTCAATGTTTCACGTTTTGGGTTTACCGGTTCCTCCCTTGAAAAAAGTCTCGAATTAATCAGCACTCGAGAAATTTTTGGCTTTCCACTGTGTTTGGCCAGCTACACCCCGTCGACCATCCCAAGACACCCAAGATTGTGTCGACCCTTGCGCACGCATTGACCTGAGAGTAATAGTTACATTTTCAGGGTTTGGAAGATAAGCGATCAGCCAAAAACAGAGGTGTGCATGTGAAAGATATGAGAAACCGAAAGATCGCAGATGTTATGCATTACCACACTTTCCAGGTTCCCTTCAACATGAAACAACATGACAGCCAATCCCCTTCCTCGATCCATCTCGGCCTGATCATTTCATTCATGAGAGAGCTACTTAGATAGGGACAGAGCTAAGAACAAGGAAATGTATGTCGGAACAAAAATTGGACACTCACCACGCAGGAACAAATGGTGATGCCTGCTGCGGCCAATTCTGTTGTAACCTCGCCCATTATGCCTGAAATTATAGCTCTACCACATTAATTACTCAACACAGTATTTTTGTTCTAGTTTTCAACAAAAGCATAATTCCAGAAAAGAAATTTCTTTGAAAGCATTATGGATATCAAACAATCACCATACTATTTTTAACGTTATGATACAGTATATGGCTAGGCTAAATGTGGCTGACTTACCTCTTCGATCTATGCAAACAACGCAAAGCCATTGAATAGAGTGCCCTTCAAGACTGTGCCAAGAGGTAACCTTACTGATTTGCCAACTATCCAAACCAGGCAAGACTTCCTTGTATAATGGTTGTATAATCCTGGCAACCCCGTTTCCCATCGATAATATATCTCCTTCTGCCTTCAACTTTACATTTACATAGTGGTTATGTTTGCCGTTCACTCTGGGAACAGAAACCTTGTTGTTTTTTAACTGAAAGTTGTCTTTACTATTTTTCCGAGTGGACGAAATATCCACCATATCCAAAATTTTCTCCCAGAGAGGTTTTTTTTTAGTGGAGATAACTGGGGGTTCTTCCGTCTCACTTTCCTCTTCGGAATCAGCAATGAAGTCAGTAATGGTATCTGCTGTTATTTCAGCAGCTGACAGTGCAGCTTGTTCCCTTAAAAACTGCAAAAAGAATGAGATTGTGATTGGCAATAGAGAACAAAAACAAAAGCAATATATCCATTTAGTATAATTCCCTATGACAGTTCATACCTTCATAATCTTGTGTCTAGCACTTCGTGTTTTTGCATGTTGCAACCATTGTTTATGCCGCTGATAAGCTGATTTTCCAGAAAGTGCCTGCAAATAAAGAAGAAAAATGAAACTTTGAAATCCAGCCAAGGAAACTAATGCAAGCTCAGTAGGTAAATGCCCAATAATGACAACTGTCCATCAGAAGTTCAAAACTAAAATGGTGAAGTTGAAAATGGTGGGAGACTAGGCTTGGAAATGTCCATATACGTATCTTATCAGGAGTGCACACATACCAGACATACAGTAAAGTGTGTAAACTAATGCAAGCTTGAAAACTAATTAAAAACTCCCTACTGCATCTGCAGACTCCATGAGTTCCAGAAAATGGAACAAAACACGGCTTTCAAGTTAATTTCTCCGAACTCCTGAGCATTTTGCATTACTACCTAGTCCTTTAGATTAGTTCCAAATGATGCAAGTTTATGCCCCGTTTGATAACTATTTAATTTTTTATTTTTGGTTTTTGAAAATTGTACTTGTTTTTTCATCATTTCTCTACAATTCGCTACAATGAACATGAACTTTCACCTTTCTTAAGAAAACATTTGAATTCTTAGCCAAATTTCAAAAACAAGTTTTTGAAAACTACTTTTTTTAGTTTTTAAAACTTGGGTTGGTTTTTGAAAACATAGGTAAAAAGTAGATAACAAACGAAAAAAACCCATAGGTAGAAATAGTATATAAAAAGTAGTTATCAAAATAAGGGAATCCATTAGGTGGAAGTAGTATTTATAGACTTAATTTTAAAAAACCAAAGAGTTATCAAACGGGGCCTTAGTGTTTCGTTTCCTCCCTACTACCACTATGTTTATTTACTTTGGTGAATATCCAGAAAACCACCTATTAGTTCAAAAATTCAGTATCTGACCTTGACGAAACTAATGACATATCAAATTAATAACTAAAAGTGAAATATTAGAAAATACTGCCTGACCGATCAAACTCAACCAAATGTGGGAACAAAAAAAATAGAGGGTAAAATATCCGATTTACAAACAAATCACGATTCTTGAGGCAGCTCAATGCATGAGCGTCACTAAAGTTCATATTTCTTTTCAGGGCCTGTATATGCGTATAATCTTTCATAAAGGCAAGTTTGAAAATGTTCAACACTCTTCTAAACTATCATATCAGTTTCCGTAGAATAATTAGAAGATTTTATGTAGTGATTGTAGACACGAGATGACCAAATTTAGCTTTGAAAGGCAAGCACATAAATATCTGACATCATACTCCAAACCCAGAAAGTCAAACACAGTATATTTTGACATTGCAACTATGTGCTAATGATTTTTTCATATTTCACTTTTGGTATCTTATTCGTGCTAGGGAGAGATTAAATAATATTAAATTTTCTTCAGCAGCAATTGCTATATGGAAGGACGTCAAATATCAGCATACTCTAGGCATATGCAGAAAGGCAAAAATTGAAAGTAGCAGTTTTTAAGCACCGTTCTTGTATATATTTTTACTTCTATTTATTTATTTTCTTTTTCTTTTTTGTGGATAGGAAATAAGAGACATCTATTAGAAATAATGAAATACAATACACAGGAGGGGCAAAAGATTCTCCAAAAGTTAAAAGAGATCGCAAGAGCATCCAATTGTAATTAATGATACTAGGATAATTCAAAATTGCAACTTACATTATATGTGATTATCTCCACAACTTCTGCATTTGCAAGAACATGCATTGGAGAAACAAGGTTACCATTCACCTGCAAGGCCGAAGTCACACATGAAAGGTTAAGATCCAGTCTATAGAGAAACACAGGCATAGTCCATCTATCCTGAGACATACATGTTGTCAGTGGAAAGGTAATCTTCCAGTTGATAGATAAGACATTACCTTTGCAGCTACCATCTTGTTACCAATTTCTGTGTGTATCATGTATGCATAATCAATTACAGTAGCACCTTTAGGTAGGTTTTTAATCTGCAAATGTATGAAGACAGTTATAATTATAAACCAAATAAGCATGGCATAGAAAAGGTTTTGATGTTAGGTGTTTGTACCTCTCCCCTTGGTGTAAAAACAAAGACTCGACTGCCTAATAAATCTCTGGTTACAGTGTCCACGAATTCTCTTGAGCTCATGTTACCAACGAACTCCTCTTGCCATTCTCTTATAGCATTGAGCCAGCCAATCTGGAAGAAATCAAGGACTTCATCCATGAAATTATCAAATCCAAACTAGTTCCTCAAAAGGTTTATCTTAACACCTTGAAAAGTCTATTACAAGGAAAAGGTAAATAAATACCCTGAGTGCAATGTTTGCATCACTAAGACAGACAGCTTTCCCTCTTGAACTTCTAGAATTGGGCATAGAATTTCTAACTGGACTAGTTACAAGCCCACCCCCACAATAATGAGCAGCAATGCCTCTCTCAGCTATTAGGTCCATCTCCTCAGTTCTGATCTGCCAAAATAACCATATTTTTATGAACTTCAAGATGCAACCACCAACTACAAATGATACTTTAAGAAATCAAATGTGTTTGAAACTAAAAGTTTAGTAATGAGAAATAAGCTCAAAAAGAAACGCCCTAAATGCAAGTCAGATGTGAAAAACCAGTCAAGCCAACATGCTAAAACTAGAATATTTAAATACCTGAACTTCTAGCCGGAACATACTCTCATAAAGGAATGGGATTACAGTTGTGTGGAGACTTTGATAACCATTAGGTTTCGGAGTCGCTATATAATCTTTCATCTGTTAAAGAGAGTATGTCAATATTCACCAAAATACAATCAATTTTATATAGAATTATATGAGAAGTCGCAATTTACTCACAGCTCTAGGAATAGGCGTCCATATTCCATGTACAAGCCCAAGAACATGGTAACAAATCTACAGAAATACAATGATGCAAAAATGATGGTTGTTGTAGTCTTACAGTAATTACAGAATAGCCAACATCATTGAATAAATAACAATAAAAAGAAACTACCTGCTGTGGGCTACATAATGGTCCAACACCAATGCATGGCTTTGGTTGTATGATAATGCGAAGCTAGATTGAAAAAACGGAATATATCATTAACAAGAAAATGTGAAACCTTCATCAAATGTTACGTGAAATATTGGACATTCAAACAAACCTGTGCAATCTGGTTAACTTCACTTATTGAGCTTTGAGACTTGAGAACAGCTTTATAGATGCTGCAAAATGATTGCCAATGTATTCCTTAAAACTCCATAAGAATTCTGAATTTCAATTCAGGACATAAGATTGCACATTGTAAAGAGGTGAAGGAGATAAATTTCTAGCATAAATTTAAATGCCTATTGTATCTATGAACTCAAGTATCATTGCAGCTCTAACAAAGCAGAGCTGAGCACCTACTCTTCTGAGAAAAAGAAACCTTTTCTTATCTATATGCATAACCCAACCTTTGTGGTGAGTGCAGTGTTGAGTAAAGAAAGCGGAAACTACAAAGAAGGCATTCAAAGCTATACCTGTAAGGCTCCTTACATACAGATCGAACTTCAGTTCTCAGAGTCATAAGGTCTAGGAACTGATCTTCCTGAATCTTCTTCGTCAAGATTTTCTTTGCCTACAAGTATGTTAAATGTAAATCTCATAGATATAACTTATAAGGAAGATCACATTTTAGAATTCATGTAAATACCTCCTCAATGACAAATAATTGTTACTTCCACAGTTGTGAGAGAGACAGAAACAAAGAATTACTAATTTCCTACTAGAAAATACAAAGAAACTAAAACAAAATAGTATATCCACATCAATCAGATTCCATGTAATCCCTTCATATGCTGACACAGAACTTCGATTAGCAATTTATCTTTGGCTACATTTACTCATTAGAAATTGGATAAGACCACGAATATCAATCTTTCTCCTTTCAATTATTGGTGTTCGACATGTAGGTCTCACATTAAATCAAGTATCCCAAAGGTAAAGTATACCATTTCCATTGTTTGTTTTCTTGAGTTCAATAATATATGGGGGTGGGGATTCAAACCTCTAACCTTTTGGTCAAAGTTATAATGTCTTAACCAATTGAACTTTGCTCAACTTGGCATATTTCATTTTGATTTTCAGTTCTTGAATTTGTGAAACCCCTTATTTTTTTATTTTTTCCATACCTTCTTTGTACCTCTACTTCTATAATGGATCTCACATTTAATTTAAATTGATTATCATTCTAACTATTAGTAAACCAATTGTAATGAAACCCATTTTTAATCCAACTTCAAAATAGTTTCATTAAACATAATATTAGAAACTTTATTCTGATTCCATAATTTTTCATCCAATATATTGTTATTCCCATCTTGTCTCATTTACATTCCCATTAAGAATGGCCTTTATGTTTTTTTAGAACAAAATAAGGTTGAAATATCGGTTACTCAAAAAGTGATGTTTAGTTATTTACTTACTATAAACCGTTCATTAGTTTGTAAAGGCATCTAAAAGACAAGATACCTTTTTGAAGTCACGAGAGAAATTAATGAAAAAGATAACAGCATTACCTCTATCAATTCTTTCTCGTGTTCTTTAGAAAGGTCTGCTACTCTTCTTTTGACCTTGGAGTAATCTTCAGGATTGGTATACATGAAGGAAAGGTTTTCTAGTTCTGACTGCAATCATCATCAATTAAAAAAACGGTGCTATGATATAAGAATACTTTCAAAAGAAAGAGCAATGCTTTATATGATGAGAAAAGCAGTAAAAGGGTATGTTCTGTATTGAAAAATCAGGTAAAAGAGACGAATGACAAATTATATATTATTTTTCATCTGTTTATCAAGTTCTTTGCTATCCGAGGTAAAGTTAAACTTCTTAGGAACCAACAAAACATCTACCAAAACATATACAAAAAAATAACAGAGAAATAATGTGCCATACCTTGATCTGGTACATACCCAGCAACTTAGCAAGAGGAGCAAAGACCTGCAATGTTTCCCTTGCAATGCTGGACTGGACATGAAGCAAAAGTGTTAAATCTAGTACCAAATACAAGGTCAACAACCATATACTCTTAAAAGATAATATGCAACCTGCTTATGTGGGGGCATGTGTGAAAGAGTGCGCATGTTGTGCAAGCGGTCTGCTAATTTGACAATGATCACACGGACCTGAAACAAAAGTTCCCTTTAGTTTTCATAAAGCTTCATGAAAGAATGACAACATTGACATAGTAATTACAAAAATATCACCTCTTCTGTCATGGCTAGAAACATCTGTCGCAGATCATCAGCTTTTACATCTTGTACTGAATTGCCTTCATTCTTGCATTTCAACTTACCCAGTTTAGACACCTAAACGGTAAAATGGTGAAAATCAATTAAGAAGTTGACCGTGACATGCTAAGAGGGTAAAGACCCCTACATCAAAAAAAATTGAAATAACCTTAGTCTCCCCTTCAACAATGTGACGAACTGTAGCACCAAATTCTTCTTCTATTTTTTCAAAGGTAACAACATCTGTGTCTTCAACTGTGTCGTGCAGCAATCCAGCAGCAATAGTCTCCCAGTCTAATTCCTGACGTAGAAAATACTCTTTTTTATCATGGACTGCAAACTAATGTTTTTTCTACCAGAAAAGGATAAAAGAAAGTTACAAAGAACTTACAAGTTCCCCTAGAATTCGGGCTACCTCAACTGGATGAATAATGAAGGGTTCTCCACTACGTCTTTTCTGGCCATCATGAGCCTCAAAAGCAAGCTATACCCAAGCAAAGGGGGGGAAACGTAGGGCTGATGCACCTAAGTAGTTGTACATATAAAAAAAATTGTGCTAAATTTGGCAGGTACGGTAGCTAACCTTTAGAGCATTATGCACCAGTTCCAGTTCCTTGGGCGAGAGATAAGAGATAGTGGGCTTAAGGTCCTGAGGTTGGGGAGCAGAAAATTAGCAAAACGTAAGGTTAAAAGGGATATTCCATCTTGAAGAGTAGAGGCACCACACTCATCTGATAATATGTACCTCCCACAAACCTTCGGGAGAAACCTCATCAAAGGCATCTGAAGACAAGAATGAAGAACAACAGAACTTCTTCCTTCTACAAATATCATGAAGCAGGCTCGATTTAAGTAATCTTCCAAGATGTACGTGGTTGGTAACTTCATTGGAATACCATCCCCTAACATTGATGGATTCAAATCTCTGAAATGTACAAAGGTATTTACAACCGTTGTTATATCTATAAAGGAATTGCTCAAAAAATTTCTATCAGGGCATGCAATGCAGGATCAGAGGCTGCAACATTAGTATGGTTGCAGAAAGACGTTACAGTTTCTAACTAGTACTTAGATTGTTGTTTTCCAGTACTTCTATGCAATAGAATTGGAAGTAATTAGTGTCAAACTAATTCACTGTCACTTGAAACTTGAAGGAGACTTATTTACTTCAAAGAAATGCTTAATTGGTATCTGAAGATTCGCAATGATAATTTTTGGCATGAAGGTATTTCTCCCCCACCTTGGGAGAGGATTTGGGTGAGAAAAACCATACAATTGTCAAAATGACAGTACTTCAACAAAATGGCTGAAAGCAACTACGAGCAGTTTTCAACCAAATATAAGACATTCCCATTCACTATTCAACCCATATTTTATAAAGCGCTAAACAGAAATGTAAAATGGGAAAGGAAAAGGGAACCAAACATGATAACATTACAAGTGGATGACTTCCACAAATTTTCCAAGAGTGGATAAGATACAAAACTCAGCACCTTGTGATATAGTGTTCCAATATAGGAGAATCTAATTGACCACGAGATAAAAAAAAAGGTTATATAATACAATGAATAAAGTAAGCTCTCGAATGGTCAAAATTAGTATAATTCAAGCAATTTCAGTCCACTTACAGAATTTATTCTGCTTCTTTTGCCATTCTTTGAATACAAGAAAGAGGAGCACTGAAGAGAATGAGTGGTGCTTGCAAGAAAACCAGTCAAGACCCTCGGAGCCTTCCATGCACACGAGAGAATACTGCAATCATACCGACCAGTTCCATCGCCTTTCGAGAATTTACATATATTCACGCATTCTAAAGAAACTACAAATGCAGAAAATCACCCGTCACAATCCACAAAATCTCTAGAAAAGCCAATACACGCCAAATTCCCCAACTACCAATCTTGTTTGTTTCCAAGAACAACCACCCGAAAGAAGCATATGAAAGAAAACAGTGAACAAAGTTTCCCAACCTGACGCTCAAAATCTCTCAAACCCCCAGACTCAAATCCTCAAATTCAATAATCTGTTGTCATTTCTCAAGCAAATAAACACAGAAGTAGAAATTCAGAAGTCGTGGTAATTGCCCCATACCTGACATCGAAGGAGCGGATGCCATCTCTAGTGGAAGAGAGAAATCTCATTGAATCCAACTAGCATTAAATTGAACAGCCAGACAAAAACACAACCAGTCCCGTCGTCGGAAGCACAACTCAAAATCGAGGCCACCGGCGAAATCTGATTAGCAAGAAGAAATCATAACGAAGAGGAAGAAGAAGCTGATGAAGGTGTGAATCTTGTTCACGCATCGGTGATGGAGAATTAAGCAAAGGGGATTGAAGCGAAGATAATAGTGAGGGAAAAAAGAGAGAGAAATTCAGAGAGAGAGATGTTGAGTTCAGCCAAGGCCACACAAATGCCGTTCGATAATGATTTTATTTTTTATTGTTTTTTTTTTTTTAATACGGGTTTTTGTTTATTTATTTATTGATTTATTTATTTATTTGTAAATTTGAGTTGGATTTTAAGTTTTTTTTTAGTGGACAGTTCGACCGTGCAACAGAATAAGCGTCAGCCGACGTGTAACCCGAGATCTCCTGCCCTCAGACCTTTTACGACATGTCGCTGATCGGATTCCGTGGTTTTTTTTTCTTTTTCTTTTTCCATTGGATTTAACTTTTCAGAACCTAGACGTTTTAGTTTTTTTTTTCTTTTCTCTTTTGAGATATAAAAAAATAATTGTAGAATCATTTTGATCGATGAGTGTTTAAATAATTAGAGTTAAATTACAAATTTGGTTGGTAAACTTTCAATGTTGTGGTCATGTCTTTAAGCTTTAAAAAATGTTTAACATGTCTGTAGATTTTTTTGGGTATATTTGAAAATGATTTTAAAATAGTTAAAATCATTTTTATTATGTTCAAAATTATTTCGAAACATGCTTTTAATTATTCAAAATCAACGTAATATTTGACTTTACATGTTTGAAAGTGATTTCATAACATAAAAAATGATTTTTAATAACTAAAAGTATGTTTTCATAGTGATTTTGAATACGACAAAAATGATTTTGACCATTTCAAAATCACTACCAAACATCTCCTTAATGTTATGTCAAATAGGTTATTGAAATTTTATATGTATTGGATCAGTTTTTTAACTTTCAATTTTATGTTTTACCGGTCTTTGAAATTTTAATTTTATGTGTAATAAGTACTTCATGTATGATGTTGCGGGTAGGATCTGAAGCCTAAGGCCCCACGATCCACACAGGCCCTTTGACACCACATGGATCACACATGCAACTAACCCCAACAAGGCTTCGAGGAGGTACGACTGAAGCACACAAGGCAACAACCTACCGAGCTTAGTCTTAACCGAGTCAAGGTATGTGTCACCCCTCTCCCTAATTCTTGTTGTCGTGTCAACTACGATTCTGACAATATAACATTGAGGAAATGTATAAATAGAAGGGACGTCTCACTAGAGAGGTACACAATATTATCGTAGCTCAACTTGACACCACTTTGGTCTAACCACTAACTTAAGCATCTGAGTATGTTGAACATAGCACCACACTGATGTGAGTATCTTCCTTGTAGATCTATTCGGTGATACAACCACACACCTCCGCTTGGAGTTGGCGTGGATATGTTGACAAATTCTCACATCAACATATGAAATATACTCAAAATTAATATTTGTTTAGTTTACAATATATGTAGGTGGGGATTCAAATCTTTTACATTTTGGTCAATGATATATTACTTTAACCAGTTAAAAGGTTGGCAACACAAAGTTAATAATTCAATATCTCATTAGATGCTTTTTAAAGTTCAAAGATTTATTAGACATTACATTAAAAGTTTAAGTAACACTTTTAAAAGTTTGAGAATCTATTAGACATGGGAGAATTATAAAATTTTAGTACTCCTGTAGTACATATTTCATTCGTTTATATTGTGAATTTTGCTTGGTGATGTAACTAATGATGGATAAGCCCAGTACTCAAACTACTATAATATAAGAAATTTTCTACACGAACTTTGAAAGTTTATATGCCAAATTTGTTATTTAACTAATAATTAATAATTAAAGAATAGTATTAATATATTAACCACTTAAATTAGACTAAGTTCTTTAGTTATTGCTATAATTAATATATAACTAACTATTACTGTAATTATAATTATAGTTAACCAATATATAACTTATTAATCAATCGCCAAATTGAGCATAGCTCAACAATAATTGATATGTACCTCGTCAAGAGGTTAGAGGATTAAACCCCTCATCCCCAAATATTGTTGTTGAACTAAAGAAAAAAAAACTTATAAATCAATCATTTGTGAACTAAAAAAAAATAAAATAAATCAATCATTTGTATGGTAAATGAATGAATCAATGATTATCACATCAGATAAAGAAAAATATTAATTACTCTTATTAAAGTAAATCAATAATTAATAAATGTAAGTTCCATTCAACAATTGTCACAATCAAGAGAAATCTAAAATCTTAAACCTAACATTGTTTCCATTTTTTTTTTAAAAATCTAGTTATAAAGTAATAACCATGAATCCTATTATATTATGAATGGCTAGATTGAAACACTAAAATTGCATAGATAGATACAACACTAGTTAAAATGATGACTTAAACAAGTAGTATATATTAGAAAATACATTTGTAGTTGCATCTATAAAACGTTCGAACAAATAGTATATTAGTATGTAATTCTTATTTAATAAAGTGTAAACAAAAATTTGAGTAATAATCAGACAGACTCAAACCCTAATAGGTTCAACAATAATGAAAAAAAGGTAAATAAAATTAATTACTTACTAGCCATCATTTAATGAAGCTGTCATTTCACCTGAGACCTTTCATATCCCTGACGTATACTTTTAGTTTGAAATCCTTATTTCTCCCCCAAAAACGCATACGTCGATCCTCTTCAACACAACCTCCATTTCTCTCAACATCCTCCTGCCTTCGTCGACAATGAGGTACGTACACCCTCCCATGCCTTCTAATTTTACTAAAATCGTTAATCTTCTTCAACACAGTCTCCATCTATCTCAACATTCTTGCTCACTGTCAATTCTTCTTGCATTAATGAAACATTTTTTTTTGTTTCATTACTAGCTCATCTACGCTTCTTTTGTTCTCCAGCAAACTCAAAACAAATATTCTGAGGTACATATATCATTGGTATTATTTAACACCAAAAAAACTCCATTAGAAGTAAATACGCATAAATACTGTAAACAATCAATTACTTTGAACCCTATTAGTAAAATTATGCATCACATACCTGTCAGGGGTTAATGCATCACGTACTTATAAGTGTAGCAGATTGAAATTCTTCTTTCTTCTTGAACAGTAGGTTTCTTTCTTTAAGTTTTCATATTCTTTCGAAATCTCACTTTCTGCTCAAACGTCTCTACTCTGTCTCAGAAGCTCTCTCAAACAACCGAGCTTTACATCTTCTATGCTACTCCTTGTTGTTGAGACTTGAAGAACAACCATGAGGTATATACATGCATTTACCAACCATTCTCTGATTTTTAGTTTTATTCTTTGGATGAACTTTGCATTCTAGAAATTGGAGCTTTGAAGACAAAGTTGTGTTCTTCACTTAACTGAAATTTTAGATCATGTTTCAGTTAATTTCATAAAGAAATATTTGGTATCTAAATCAGCTTTACTCCGATATTTTAGGGATTTTGTTGGATATAAAAAAAATGAAAATGAGATGGCTTCTAGGACCCACATATCACATTTGTATTTTTATGTCTTGAAAATAAGATTTTTCTATATCCTAAATTTTTAATTTAAAAAATAAGGTTTCCTAAATCTTTTTATTTCAAACTTAAAAAGGGTAATCTTGGGTTACTTTATTAATTGCATGTATATACTTTTATTTACATAAGGATGCATATGATTGATAGAGTGATTAGGTGTGTTTGGCTATAGTCATTGGTTGTATATACGCATATAGACATTATTTCTGTAGTTTTTTTTATGTATGTACCCTTATTTACACATAAGTATTGAGTGATTTGATGTGTTTAATTACATGTGTATCAAACACATTGCCATTGCTTTTGGTAGGTAGTTTACATGTATATAATACTATATACTTTGTTAGTAATTTGTGACATTCTTTTGGTATTGAGAACCTTAACTGTTGTATGTGAAGAAATTCTCTTAGAGTGAATCAATTTCTTTAGAATTAACGAAATTGAAGTTTTTCTTTCCTTTGGCTAGATTTCTCGTTAGATTTAATCCTTCATATTCTTTGTATATATCAGCATCTACAATGTCTGTGTCTACAACGACACAACAGTCATTGCATATTCCGTTCGACAAAACTGAGAGACCCAAACAACGTTCATGTTTCTTAGGGGTGTATAAATAACCCAATAACTGAAACAACGTAACCAAGACTACCCAACCCAAACTATAAGGTTAGTTTTTTTTATAGTTAGATTGGGTTAATTTTTAGGAGAACTGGATTTTCGGTTTGGTTCTCGAGTTGATTAATTTTTGGTTCGGTTTAACCCAAAATGAACTAAACATCATGTATTTATATATATATATATATATATATATATATTTCTGAAAGTCTTATAATGACCGATTTATTTACCCCATTTATAAAGAGGGGAGAGGCGTGAAATTCTCTGTCCAATAGTGCGTCTAAGGTAATTGTCGATGGATTTCATGAGTTGAGAAATGATTGAACCATGTCTTACAAAGACAGAGCCAGACTAAAAAATTGTTGTAGATATTTTCTCGTCCTAATTACCGTCATATATAATCGTAATTAGTTGAAGATGCATTTTTCTGAGTAATTGGGGTGGTTCGAAAAAGTGTAGATTGATAGTTGATCAAGGGCGTTGTTGATGAATGGTTCAAGTATAAATGCCATAAAATAAAATATGATGGTTGATATTTCGAATTAAGGTAAAATTAATAGATGTGGAAATGATTCAAAATCATAATATGTTCACAAAATAGATAAAGATTGTTAATATATTAAATTAAGTTGAAACATTTAAAAATTAATAGATTTAAAGATTAATTGGAAATCTAGAAAAAAAAATCCATATATCTAGGAAGTGAGTGAGATAATGTAAGAGATGCGTGATTTTTTTAAAACAAAATCTACATGCAGTTTGGAGGTTAACCGTGGATACAGATATATACACGGGATAAAAATGACAATAAAATTATTTACTCTCCTCTCCTTAAAAAACGATAGCCATTATTGAGAATACCTTACATTTTTAGCCATTCTTCATTTTGGCTTTTTTTTTTTTTGTTTGTTTGTAGCCATCTGTTACAATTTCTTAAAAAATTAGCATGGTCTACCCATTTAAATTATGCTATTTTTTCATTGGGCTAAATATATAGTTTCTATCTATCTATCTATCTATCTATCTATATATTTGTTGAAGTTTCATTTTTGTTTTTAATATATTATTTTTTATGAAGACATAGTCAAGGTTTATTAACAATTTGCTTATGAGTTAAAATAGTATGAGTACAATCCAAAAATGTTGTCAACCTAGACATAGTTCAAGTGGTTAAGATATTATTTCAACTAAATGGTCACAGATTCGAACTCTCACCCCCACAATTGTTGAACAATCGAAATGTTGGCACATAAGCGGTAAAATTGAAAATTAAAAAAAAAAATATTAGGGACTCGATTGAATATTTAGGGAAAAAATAATTTTTACCTTTTTTTTAATACGTAGGAAAGAATAAAAACAAAAGCAAATTAAAGGTGGGGAAGATCCCTTAAAACAACTTTAGACACCCATAGAGGTTGTTCTTCTACCCAAATACCAACAAAGTAGGTCTTCCTCATGTGACTAGCTAATTTATGAGCGACTGTGTTGCAATTTTTAGGAGCCAAAAGGAAACCTCTCATGAGTTGTTGCTGATGATATGCACATATTTTATCAACTATAGGTTGCATTTCATTGTTAAAATGGCCTCTCCCTTCGAGAAGTTTCCAAAGAATCAATAAATCTATTTCGACCCACAGTGATCGAGTTCCATAGGACCGAACAACTTTTGAACATGTTGAGCCACTAACATGGTTTCGCCATTAGAGTTTATGACTATCACACCAAATCCTACAATACCCATAGATAGAGAAGTATCCAAATTTAGTTTGAGAGAGTCGCTGTCAGGAGGTGTCCATCGATCACTGTTTACGTTGAACAACCTTAAAGAAGGATTTGCAGGAACTAGGGGTGATATCCAGGGGCGGAGCTAGCATGGGCCCAGGGGGGGCTCGAGCCCCCCCTGAAGTCCAAAGAGTTTTATATTTGTACTAAAAAGTTGATCCATGAAACCATAACTGGTTGTTTGCTCTAGTGGTAGAATTGCTTCAAGCCCTCCCTCACAGAGAAGGGTTCGACTCTGGATGTATTCACATCTACGGTAATTTTAATTTTTTTTATGGAAACCACACAGTGGAATGGGATTGGGGCCCCAAAGTTAAGCGATATATTCTCTTTATATATATATATATTCAACAAAAAAATAACATAATTATTTTATTCATTTAAAAATATATACAAAAATTCTTTTGTCTATATTTTATAAATTTAAATTAGGAAAAAATTAATTTTTGTCTCTAAATTTATTAAGTTGTATTGATTTTTACCCTAAACTTTCAATTTGATCAAATTGCAGATCAAACTTAAATATGTGTTACAATCTTAACCTTAAACTTCAAAAAGTGTTGCAATTTTTACCCTCTCATAAGTTTTTATTTGAAAATTCGTTAAAAAAAATATTCACATATGTATTCAATGAATTGTAAAACTTATTTATGGTACAAAATTAATAGACTTTCAATGAAAAACAACATTAAAGCTAAATTTTTGTTAAAATTTGTAAGTTTTGGCAAAATTGTTCAATAGTTAATTTGTGCCGTAAGCAAACTTAAAATTGAGCAAAACTTGATTTTTACATAGTTTTCTATTAAAATTAGTGGATGTAGAGGATAAAAATTGCAACAGTTGTCTTAGTCTATAGTCAAATTTGATGAAACTGAAGTTTATGGTAAAAATTAATACAACTTCATAAGTTTAGCCTTTAGGAGTATAAATTAAAATTTTTCCTTTAAATTATAAGTTATATTTCCTTTTAAAAAAATTATCCACAACTTATCTTCAAATATGAAATAATAACTAGTTATCTAATGTATCTTCAAATATGAAATGTATTTTAAAATATTTGGATCATTATTATTTTTTAAAAAATTCATCCCAAAATATTAAAACTCGTTGAAGACAATTGTGATGTATTAAGTGAAGCCCCCCCTCAACAAAAATTCTGGATCCGCCACTGGTGATATCGATTCGATTTTTTTTCGATTTTAGGCCAAACCGAGAACTAAACAGAACCAATTGGTTTGTGCAAAGGAAGAATTGAACCAATGTCCAGTAAGACACAAAACCAATTGATTCGGTTCTTCACAGTTTGGCTTCTCAATTTTGGGCACTTGAGCTGATAGAGAGGAAGTTCGTTGGATCGGCACCGTTGAGGGACAAGAAGGCATGCAACAGATTTGTTCTTAATGGACGATGTAGATCAGAAAGAGAAAGAAGAGAGATGTAGATCTGAGAAGTATCAAATAAGAAAGAGAGAGAGAGAGAGAGAGAGAGACGAAGTTGCTGCAGGATGAAGTCGAGAAGAGAGGCAAACATATCTGAGATGTAAATCTATGACTGTTGCTTCAACAAAAGCGTTTGCGTGCTATGACGTTGCTGATACATCGGAGTTGTGCACCAATGTTGTTGCTAGGACGGAGGCATTTGCGAACCAAACCAAACAGTAGTTATTGATCTAGATTCGAGAATAGAGGCATTGTCACTGTTGCTCATATAGACGTAGATCGGTGTCCCCACTAATGGAACAGAGGTGTGACTAATTGAAGAGAACGGTGGTGGTGGTGGCTGCCAGCTAGAGAATGAGTGATCAATGAAGGTGAATGGAAAAAGGAGAGAGATTGAGAGAGATGGAGGAGTTTTACAAATGGAACGATGCTGGTGGAATGAGAAAACATAAAACTTAGGGTTTATTAAGGTGTATATAGACTTCGATTCAGTTTGTTTTCTTACTGGTTTTTTTCGCCAAAAACGAGACCAAACCAAAAATGTTCAATTTTCTTTAAATACAAATTGAGAAGTCCAATTTTATGCTAAAAAACCGAACCAATCCATTTGGTTCAGTTTTTCGATTTTTTGTTGCACCTCTAGCAAGGAACTGGCTAAAAAGGTCGATTTGATCGAGAGCTTTTCAAATTAGTATGAATGTGTTATTTTCGTCAATGAACTCCAAAGCCCATTGGATTGGATCTCGATTCTGCATCTTTTTCTCCCCGAACAACTTGATATTTCGATGGTTCCAAATTCCCACTGATACAAGTGCAGAAATTCACATTTTCATTTGATCTAGATCTTGAGTAGCCTTACAAAATAGAGGGGCAAAATTACTATAAAAGGTGTTAAAAAATCGCAAGGCAAGGGACCAATTTTTCCAAATTTTTTGGGTGCTTTTGCCAACCTAAAGACACATGGATTTCAATTTCATTTGCACGCCCACGAGATGGGTAAGCACTGCTTTCAACAATATCCCGCCTTTCAATCATTTTTTTACCTCCTAAACTTTGCAAGTTGTATCAATTTTCACGTTAAACGTTCAATTTCATCTAATTTGGACACACATGTGAATACTTTTTTCAACGATTCTTCAAGCAAAAACCTACAAGGTAAAAATTGCAACACTTTTTTAAAGTTTAAGGTGAAAATTGCAATATTTATCCAAGTTTTAGGTGCAATTTGATGAAATTAAAAGTTTATGGATAAATTTGATACAACTCATCAACTTCAGAGTTACAATTGATCATTTCTTGAATATTTAAGAAACAAACACCATATATCCAATTTGTTTAACAAAACTGTATATTTCAAAATAGCACTTAATGAAGTATTTCAAGTCAACACAAGTATAGCTCAATAGTTAAGACATGTACTTATTTCCTTGAGGTCGAAAGTTCAAATTCTCTCATCACATTTGTTATACTAAAAAAAAACTACAATATTTTATAAAATATTCAAAAAGAAACTATGTTAATACGGCTAAACAATTTGTCCACTTTGACTCTTGTTAATTATTCTGTTTATGTTGAAGCATTTTGATTTTTTGTTTTTTTTTAATCTTCTGAGAATAAAGATCATTATGAATAAATTCCATTGAGACGATGAGATTACCAGCATAAAATATAGCAAGGTTTCTACATCAACTTGTCTTTTATTTTATTTCAAATAAAACATGGAAACAAAAAAAACTTGTATTCTGCTTTTAAAAATAAAATTTTTATTAAAAAAAAAAAAGAAAAGAAAAGAACTTTTTGAAACATAATTTTCAATAAGTCCATAAACGTGTTTGGAGGGTTATTTTACCCATTCTAACTCACACGTTTCGTGCTGCTCCTAACTTACATTATTTATTGTAGCAACAAATATTGTATACATTAATGGGTAAAATATGCTTTGTCAAAAAAAAGGATAAAATATGATATATTAAAAAAAGGATAAATTAGAAACCAATTAAAATATAAGAAATTGGTCTATCTAATAATAATTTTTTTTTTTACATTTCTTTTTGTTGAGTAACATGTTTTTGTTTCATATTTAAAAAATGCTTAGTTAATTTAATCCTTTTTAGTTTTTGAAAGGTTTAAATTTCTATAATGGTCTATATATATTAAAATAGTTTAGAGACGGCCTAAGAGTTTCCAAATTTACATTTTTTTAGTTTAAAAAATTTTATTGTTTTTAAAAATAAAAATGTAAAATATATTTAAACAACACTTAAAACTCATCCAAATCAAAGAGAATATAGGTAGATATTTTCTTCAAACAATAAATGTGAATTTTAGAAAAAATGAAGAATGCAATTAAAATAATATAAAAATACGAGTTGTAATATAAAATTTACATGTCAACTTGAGCATAGTTTAACTAGTTAAAGCATTATATCTTCGATCAAAATATTAGAGATTTGAATTCCTACCCCACATGTTATCGAACTCAAAATAATAAAAAATTAAACTTTACGTAATCGGTAAGCCTTTTCGAAATTATTAGTCAAACCTCACACCTAGAATCTTTCTAAATAGATAAAGGTAGGAGACTAAGAATTGTATTATATGACCTACCATTCTTCCTCCATATCTCTTTCAAGTTTTTTCCTTTAATCTGGCC
Organism: Trichosanthes truncata; assembly: GCA_033996785.1. Taxonomy (NCBI): domain Eukaryota; kingdom Viridiplantae; phylum Streptophyta; class Magnoliopsida; order Cucurbitales; family Cucurbitaceae; genus Trichosanthes; species Trichosanthes truncata. The sequence continues at coordinate 8,967,189 of JAWPNB010000007.1, forward strand.
AAAAAGGACATAGAAAAGTTGTCCAAAAGTTGGGAAACTCCTTTGCTGACATTTTCTCATTTTTCCATTTATTTCTTTCCATCTTTGTCAATGATTTCACATTATAATTGTAGTGAGTAGTTTTGTTTTCGTTAATTTAAGTATAGTTGAGTTAGTCAAAACATTAGTGACTTTTTTTATAGGTCAATTATTAAATTTTCACTTATACGTATGTAATACTATGTTCTTAAAGAAATAGTATGTATCTTTGCAGAACTTTTTGAGCTACAATAGAGCAGTGAGTGTAAAAATGCTTTTATTTATTTATTTATTTATTAAAATGCAAGTGTAACAATGCTTATAGTGAAACTCTATATCATTCTTATATAATTTAAACAAAATCCTCAAGTAATGTGAGAAATTAGTTGATATGACCGTTATAATATATTGTTACTTTCATCTTTGTTCGATATATATATATATATATATATATTAAAGAAAAAAACTACACAAGCATAGCTCAATTGTAAGGACATTCATACTACATTCTATGTCAAAGTTTCAAATTCGCACCTTTCACTTGTGATATAATATATTAAAAAGAAAGTAAATAATACATTTTTTCTTAAAATTTTCTCCATTGTATAATTAAGCTACTATTTTTAAGCTCTATGAGTTTGAACTTTATTTTAATTTGGTTTATATGTGATTGCAAAAGTGATAAGTTTTTTTTCCCTAACGTGAGCATAGAGAGAGAAAAAAGGTAAGTTTTCAATATTAGAGTTTTTTAAGATATTCAACAAGACATGCCTATTTTTCTTTTTCACTTAACCTATTTTATCTCTTTACTCATCTACTCACTTATAGTTTTCTCTATTTGTTATCCAATTTAAATCGCAACGTAATAGTGAGCTTAATACAATCAGTCAATTTAACATTTACAAATATCTTATATTTAAAATCAACTTATCGCCCTACTCTATTGTCATGTCTAAATAAAATATTGAAAACAGTTAACATTTAATAACACATACACATTTTGTAAGATTTAACAAAACTATAGAAATTACAAAGAAAAACTTAAAAATTATAGACCATTAAATATTTTCAAGTAGCTTAAATGTACTTTTTACCTTGTATAAAAAGAAATTAATTTTGAAAAGTTGATGAAATGTATTTAATATTTGGAGATCAAAATCAATCTACTGCCGTCCAGGCCCAATTATGTGCGTACGTGTAATGCGTTTGTTGGGCCAATGCATTGTGGAAAATCATGGGCCTGTGATTATATTCACAAAAATCTTTTTCTTCTTTTCTCCCTTTTGTCATCTTTTTTAAGGGATGTTTTTTTTTTACGTTTTAAAAGTGGGAAGCAAAATCGAAATCGATCACGTATCAATTTAATCGTAACTTAGGTTTTTTTTAATTACAATAATAGTACACGTCAATTATTGAACTATATTTTTGTTGGCTAACAGTGGCTTGTTACGTATCATATTTTTTTTATGTATATAAAAAAAAATCATTTGTACTTTTTTTAAAAAAAAGTTTGATATAATTGAAGTGAGAGATTGAGCATTCTAACGTCAAAAAAGATAATAGGTACTTTATCTACTGATGTATGTTTAAACTGACAATAATAAATTATAATTCTTGTAAATATAGATAATAATCTCAAAAGTATGATGGTGTTTTTCTATAATGTTTTTTTTTTTCTTTTTTATAGTTCATATGCGTTCTAAATACATATTTAGTGTGTTTTGAAATACTATAAAAAAAATTAAATAAAACCAATTTTTCTATAAGCACTTTTTGAAAGAATTATTAATTTAAAAAAATGATTTATTCGTTTTTCTTTAATCATAAAGGCACTTTCTTAGTCTTTATATTAAAATGTTTGAGAATTCAAATAATACCTCAATTAATGGATTAGGTGAACACTTGGCCTTGGGTTTCTATTAAATTACAACAAAAGCTAACTATAAATTGTTGTTGTTTTTTTAAGTAAAAACTAATATATTTTTTTTTATGTCGATGTTGATGTTGATCATTACGGACATGTGGAAATGTCGATAGGAATGTCGACATGTTGACAGAAGTTTAATACCTTGCTTTTATCGACAATTCTTCTAACCAAACCATTTGAATTTCCAAATGGACGAGTAGATTCGCAGCTCGATTTTCGCTCTCTTCACGAAGATGAAGTGTATGCAATCGGCGTTGAAAGCTAATTAATGTAAATGACCAAGGCAAGGTCCACCTGAACGACACAAACAATCTACAAAATAACTAAGGTATACGAGAAATTTAACTAACATTGATATGGTGCATCCAAAAGCGATTTTAAATCTCAATTTAGGTGGATGAAGACAAAATAAATGAAGAAAGCCACAAAACAACTACAACAATGATCTCATGAATGATGTGTATTTCAAATAGTTGTGAAAGTCCCTTTTTTTATATATATTTTTTATTTAAAGTTTAACTCTTTTAACGAGAGAGTTTTATATTGTTAGACAAGTTGTATGTAAAGATTAAACTCTTGTGGAAGAGTTTGATTGAGCTAGAATTCTTAAAGACGGAGTTGTGAGCTTAGAACTAATGCACTAATTGATGAATGTTATTAAAAGAAGTTGCATATGGAGCCAAGAGTTGTATACTGTCAACGTACTACCTATTTGAGGTGAAGTGGTTGTTTTTAGCTTTGAAGAATCTAAATATTATCTCTCCTATTGATAGCAATTTGTTTTTTTAAATCTTTGTAAATATATATTTTGTTTTTAGTTCAACAAAAGTAAAAGAGGTTTAAACCTCAAATCTTTAAGAAGCTATTTGGTGCGCAGAGTTGAGTTATAAAGTATGGAGTTGTTTAGTTTGTGGAGTTGGTTAATTTGTCGAGTTAATTTGTCTGTGAAGTTAATAAATATGTGTTTGGAGAAAGAATTGTTTAGTTTGGGGTTCGAAAGTCTGTGCTTGAGGTGCAAAGTTATTTAATATGGAGTTATTAAGTCTGTGTTTGGAGTGTAGATTTGTTTAATCTGGAGTTCTGAAGTATGGTTTTCAATTGACTATTTTTTTTCTTAACTTTTTGTTCAACCACTCAATTAGATATAAATTTTTTCAAATTTTTAACATTTAATTGAGATGTCAACTTAAAAAGACAAATATTTTACAATTTTGTGTATGTAACCATTGTAATTGAGGTAGACAAAATAATTTGCATTCATACCAACAAAAAATTTACAATATACTTCCTATGAGTGACATATGCACAAAATATAAAAAGACCAACAAGGGCTTATGTACATGGTTCACAAAAAAACATAAATTGTTCCAGAAATTAGTTAATGGCCAACAATGGGCCGAATTCAGAATTCCAAAAAATAAAGGGTCGATGCAAAAATGTCAGTTATTCATTTCTGCCAAGTAGATGCATGTATTATGGATCTTTTTTATAAATAAATAATGTCATTTTTTTAACTACACATGTATTTGCTATTATTTTGAAACATACATCTATTAATTTAGTTAAGAAACAATTTTCTTTTTTTTTATTTTTTTTTATATATAAATAAGTAATGTATAAATTTGAAAATGCATGTATTATGAATTTTTTTTAAATAAGGAATGTCATTTTTTTAACAACAGATTAATTTAGTAATGTCTAAATTTGAAATTGCATGTATTATGGATTTTTTTAAAAATAAGGAACATCATTTTTTTTAACTACACGTGCATTTGCTATTATTTTGAAACATGCATCTATAAATTTAGGTAAGAAACAATTTTTTTATTTTTTTTATTTTTATAAATAAGTAATGTTCTAGTTATTTTTTGAAAACCATGCATTTTAGGTAAGAAACAACCCTTTTCTAACTGAGGGTTGTCATAGTTATTTTGTTTTGTACATGTATATTTGGTACAAAAAAACTCGAAATGTCATGTTGCTTGAAAAAAACACAAAGTTGGAGTTCTCTCTAGTTGTTTACTAATTTCACATTTCGAAAAATTATAATGTCTAAAAACAGAAAGTAAGCCATTTAATTGACTCAAATCAGATTTAACTTATTTGTTAGATTCAAATTTAAATCAACTTATCCAATGTGATAAATGGAATTTTTTTTAATACAAGTTTTGAATACTAAAAACGTAGAACATGTGTCTAAACATTTGAATACAAAATTTGAATGGAAACAACATTCTTCGTAGCATACATGAAAGACAAAAAAGTTTGCAACAAAAAAAACATAAACTTTACTACAAAAAATTTCAAACTGTATAAAGAAAAGAAATGCCAAAAAAAAAACACATAAACCATAATATATGCCCAAAAGCTTATAAAATATCGAATGTGTATAAACAGAAAAGAAAATAATCACATAATCAAAGCTTAATAAAATATCGAATGTGTGACATAAACACACGAAAAAAACACATTCCAAACTTTAAACTCACGAACCTCAAACTAATGTGTGGGAGAGGATTAATTTGGGCCCTGCACATAATACAAACAAACGTAATTAGATACCAAGCCAAGTACAACTTCCAAATAAAAGGAAAGTAAAAGAACATTAAACCTAAAATAACATATACCTTGGGCATATTGGAAAATCAGTGGCGGATCCAGGATTTTATGTTAGAGGGGCACAAATATATATAAATATAATTTTAGATGTATTGATATATAACATTCAAATTAAGTTCATATTAAGGTTAAATTACAAAATTTATGTAACGACCAACATTTTCAGGAATTAATTAAAGTTTTAATTTTGAGATTTGAATTAATTGTAAGGCCAATTTCATGTTTAAAGTTGTGTTGAAAATTAATTTTAGAGATTTGCATAATTGAAATTTGAGAAATTGGAGAGTGAATAGGAAAGAAAGAAGGGAAAAAGTGAATTAATTGGTTTGGGGGCAATTTTGTTAATTAGGTGACTTTGAGCAAAGCCCAAGCTCAAGGAGAAGCCAAGCCCAAATATCCATCTCTATTATTTTTATACTACACGCAGCCCTAGGTCAAGCCAAACCGTCATCTTCTCCAACCTTCTCCTCTTCCTCCATGAAAAACAACCTCTACCATCAATCCCCCTCTCTCTATCTCCCTTTCACTACCAAAAGACCCATCCATTCGAAAGCTTCTTCTTCTTCAACAAACATCCATTGGCAGATTTGTCCTTCACGCCGAGGTACTGTTCACCGGGGGGGGGGGGGCGGTACTGTTCATCGCGGTACTGTTTCACGGCACGACTGTTCATACCGCAAAGTACTGTTCATACAGTGGGGGGGGGGGGTACTGTTCATACCGCTGGTACTGTTCATACCGCGATTACTGTTCAAGACGCCGTCACTATTCACGCCGCCGCCGTTCTGGTCAGCCTCTTCCAGTCCGGCGAGCCTTCAATTGTGGGTAAGCAATTGGTTTCTACAAGTTCTTTGATGATCTTGGTTGGGTAAGATTTAATTCATGAATCTTGACTTTGTTTCAAGGATACCCATTTCGTTCCGGCATCAAAATCACGAGCGTGTCGAGGTCCAGTAGGATTTGGACTGTTGGAGCGAAATTTTTGGTAAGTCACGAAGATCCTTGAGTTTTGGGCTGTATGGTAAATCAATTGGAAATAAGATTAATCCATAGATCTTATGACTTAAATTCAGTTTTACCCACCAATTTGTGATTAAGTTAAATGCTATAGAATTAATTCTAATTTTGGTAATTTAGTTGGTGGAAGAAACTTTGGGCTCAATTATGGATTTTAGGAATCTTTACTAACCTTAAGGATGACTTTGATTAGGCCCCAAATCGTTTGACCGAGGTTCAAGGCAGTGGAATTTTTGGTGAGCATTTGGGTGAATTGGATTCTTGAGCTTAGTCAAGGTAAGAGATCTTACGCCAGTATGCTTAAATGCAAGTTAGGAACTGAATTGGAAAAAAAAAAATTTAATTATTTCAAATGAAAAGTTTTATAAATGTTTTTAGTTGTGATTTCTAATGAATTTTAAAATACTTTATTTTATATGAAAATGGAGTTGCACATGTATGATTGCCATATGTTCTTATGAATGTGATGCATGTTATATGATTAATGATATGAGGAATGACATGAGAACTTTGTTCTATGTTGCATCATGAAATGAAAAATTTAAAATGCTTTGGGACCTCATGCATACATTATATTTTCATGATAAAAATGATTTCGAAGGCTGTGACAATTACCCCCTAAAATTATTGATGCACATCTATATGAAAAGGAGCCTTACGAGGATATATGAAAAGGAACCTAAAAAGGTTAGATGAAAAGGAACCTGAAAAGGTTAAATGAAAAGGAAAGGTTAGGTTGGGTTAATTGCCCACATTAAGCCGAAAAGAAAAGTTGAAAGAGAAACGTTTCCGCTATGAAAGGAATTTAGGTCCCACCAAAGGAAAGAAAGAAAATGTTTCGAAAACTCTTTATGTATGTGTATGCATATCCTGACCCGATAGTGAGGTCACTTACTGAGTATTTTAAATACTCATCATTTTTCAAAATATTTTTCTTTTTAGGTAAAGGCAAGAACATATTTTAGGCGAGTGGCAAGGTGGTTTGCTAAAAGGGTCATGAGTGTCATGAGGAGTATAACTTCCGCATCTAGTTTATGTTTTATTTAAAAATATTTTGTTAAGTAAACTTAATTGAAGTGAAACTATTTAACGTTTTGATTCACATTATGTTTTGCAATGATTTTTAAAGGGATCATGGACTAAAAGATTTTGATTGTTTAGCAAAAAAGTTTAATTCTTTCTGTCTTTTACCAAAGATTTCTAAATTCCATTAGCATGCATGTAGTAATGTCCCTAAAAAGTCTAATAGGATAAGTCGGGTCGTTACAATTTAGTTCCTGAACTTTCAGATTTGTGTCTTATTAGCTCATGTACTTTGTTTAATAGCTCCTTAAACTTTCAATTTTGTATCCAATAGGTCTCTGAATTTTGAAAAATGTATAATAGGTCCTTAAACTTTCAATTTTTTGTCCAAAAGATTCATAAATTTTCAACTAGAATCTATTCAACATTTTTTTTAAAAAAAAAATTCGCATATCTATTGGACACAAAATTGAACTTTAAAGTTTCATTAGACATCAAATTTAGTTTTATATCTAATAGATTAATTAATTTTTTAAAATTGTGTATATGTAAAAAATCTATTGGACATAAAATTGAAATTTTAGAGACTTATTAGACATTTTTAAAGTTCAGAACCTATTAGACACAAAATTGAAAGTTTAGGAACTTTATTTAAACACTTTAGAAAGTTTAGAGATCAAATAGACACATATCTGAAAGTTGAAAGTTTGGAGACTAACCTTGTAATTTAACCTAATATTAATTATAAAACTATAAGAAACCATTATACAATTATCTATATAAATATATAGAAGCAATGAAAAGAAACTTGAAACATTTACTGAATGGTTTTTTAAAAATAAAATTAATTTTTTTTATGTCATTGATTTTTCTAAAGTAATATACTAAAAAAATAAACAAATATATATTTGGTGAATATATTTGTTTATGTCTTTGAGATATATATATATATATAATAACTAAAACTTAAAGCCAAAAGCATCTGCCCAAAAGAAAAGAAAAGAAAAAAGCCAAAGGAGGCACATTTTTGCAAAAATAAATTTAAAACTATAAAATGAAGTAGTTGTGGATCGAACCCAAGACTCCTCATAAATAAGTGTGCCCTCCTAATAGTCAACTGTAAGACAATGAAGGTAAACTTTGCGATCATTTCAATACATATTATAAACTTTATATTAATTTTATTTGAAAATACAAAGAAAAAAAATTGAGGGGGCACGTGCCCCCTCTTGCCCCTACGTGGATCCACCCCTGATTGGAATGGTTTAGAAGGAATGCTTCGATCATAGAAGGTGCAAATATGAAGGTTATCCAACTGAAAAGAAAAAGGAAGCTACAATAATATAGGAAAAATTGCATAAGTAAAGCTTGGAATGTAACCTACCTTTCCCGGGATATTAGTACATATGACCTAAAAAATGGGGTGGAAATGAAATTTAACCTAGTTTCTCAAAATAACCTTATATAACATTTTGCTAATGTCAGCACATATTTTTTTAATATTATTTTTTTCTTTCATCTCTCATTTTTCCCACGCTTTTGTTTCCTGACCTCTCTCACTTTTCCTCTTTCTCTCTCCTACCTTTCTCTTCTCTCTCATTAATTTCTAGATCTGATCATCCATGATTCCAGAGTGAGAGAGAAAATGGGAAGACAAAGCGAGAGCAACAGAGAAAATATGGAGCCATCATGAGAGAGAAAATACGGAGTGAGGCAAGAGGGAGAGGAAATGGAAGCGAGAACAAAGAGGGAAAGGAAATGGAAGCGAGAGCCAAGAGGGAAAGGAAATGGAAGCGAGAGCCAAGAGGGAAAGGAAGTGGAAGAGAAAGCGAAAGCCGAGAAGGAAAGGAAAGAGAAAATATGGAGTGAGAGCGAGAGAGAAAGGAAATCGGAGCGAGAGTCAAGAGGGAAAGGAAGTGGAAGCGAGATCCAGAAGAAAAATTGGAAGTTAGAGAGAGTGAGAGGAGATAGGTCGAGAGCCAAAAGAAAAAAATAATAAAAAATGTTTGATGACATCAGCAAAAGATTATATAAAGTTATTTTGTGAAACCAGGTTAAATTTCATTTCCACACTATTTTTTAGGTCATTCGTACAAAAACCCCACCCTTCCACAAGCACACTTCTGTTATAGAGGGAAACCCTAAACCCATAAAGTATCGTTAGGAAAATGTGAGTGAAAAGGAAGGGAAGAACATAACAAAGCAGAGGTTAGAAGTTACTCACTGGTTGCAAGAGAGAATAGATGCAGTGAAGTTGTTCTCAAAAGCACAAAATGTGGGATACAAAATGTTGGGATTTATGCCATAAAGCCTCGTAATTAATAATATATTTAATAATTAATAATTATTTTAATTATTTTATTTGCAATATTATCCATTATATGAAAAATCCAAGGTTATTAGTGTAATCTTGAATAGTATGTGGTTGACATATGAGAGAATCATGTTCAAGAAATAACTTAAAGGGTCATAGTATATGGATAAGGTTGGGTGCCTTATCCTGGTAACACTATTGATACAGCCCACTTTGTAATAATTACAAATAATTTTATCCAAATCATTCATGTGGAGACATGTGAGTGGGGGTATCTTATACAATAAGTTTGTGTAAGACTAGACCACGAAATATTTAATCTCTCTTTATAAATCCGTGAATCGAGAAGATTAATATTTCATCAGGATGATCATATGCGACTCGATCTTAATCTTGAGTGAGTTATGAACTCTTGACTGTGAGGGCTTGTCCTTTGATTTGCATGGGTGAGAGTGGCTTTTGTAGTCGATTCAATATGCCTACCATTTTGGGGACTTGACCAAATAGGGAGCTGGGAACATAATCTCACAAGATAGAATTCACTCCTTCCCATATAGGATAAGTAGAGAGTAGTTCCCTTAAGTGCTGATTTTGGGACTTGAACAATGCGGCCCCACCCTCTCATTGGCCCGAGAGAGACTTAGTTTATAGTTAGATTATAAACAAATTGTTCAGTAGAGGATCAGTGGTACTTAAGGTGGAATATGTAATTATAGGAGTAAAACGGACTTTTAACCCAGCTGTAATTACGAACAACTCGTGAATGATCGACTTGCATGTAGTGATTATATCCATAGACACAACTTGTCCTACAGTACATAAGAGTGCAACTCTAGGTCTATAGTGAAGTGACCTATAGTTAATGAATGAAAATTAATTAATTAATTTTGTATCATTGGAGCTTATAATCTGTAGGTCCATAAGGTCCCATTGTTAGCTCATAGTAACACTAAAAGATCAATTTAGTTGAAAGAAAAATTTGAAATGTTCAAATTAATATTTAATATATTAAATATATAAGAAGAAAATATATTTATTGTTTGATACATTAAATATTAAAATAATTAATATATATTAGATACATTAAATAAAAGATATTTATAGAATTTGAATAAGATTTAAATAAATAAACATCGTAAGAGATTTGAATGAGATTCAAATAAATATAAGATATATTTTAATACATTAAATATTAAAATATAATATTTTAATTATGACAAAGATATTCCCTTGGTCTCTATAAATAGGACCCTTGGGTTGAGTCATTAGATATAACACATATATTCTCAATAGAGAATTAGAGAATTCCTTCTAGACCTCTTCCTTTCGAATCCCTTGTGGATTTTCTTTCAAGAGGCTCCCACAAGCATTGGTCCTGTATTCGAGTCATAGCTAAGAAGACTTTGTAGAGGAGATAAAGACATGTCAGAAATATCTCCATATTTATTCCAAGTAAGTTTACTTAATCTTATTTTTTAGTTTAATTTTAAATAAAACCAAAGACGATCCAATGCTTCCACTGTGGAGTGAAACGTTCATTCCTTCACAAAATATATATAGGAATAAGGAAGTGGTTGTTAGCTTTAGGATATGGGTGCACTTAAGTGCACCTAACTTTAATTAATTCACAGTAGGAAGAAACACAAAGGACTAGAATTGATCACTTAGATAACAAATATAGTAACAATAATAAAATCGACCTCAAAGATACATGATATTCATTCATGTCACAAAAATTTGCACGAATTGGTTGTCCATAGAGAAAAATGCGGAAAAATAAATGGAGACAATTAATCAAAACTGAATTTTTCTTGCTATTTCACTCAAATCGAACATGCATTCAGCCGCACAAACCCATACAAAGAACGGATTACAAGTGAATGAGGGGAAGGTCCAATACATGAGGGAAAAGCAAGCAAACCGATAAGGGACTAACATGGGGTCTTGTTGAAGCAGCGAAAGGAGTGAAAGAAAAGTAAGGAAATCGATAAGGGACTGACATGGGGTGGTTAGGGTTACAATTCTAGTAAGAAGAAAATAGGAACCCTAGGTTTATGGTTATGAAAAAAAACCATAAAAGAAGAGTGAGCGAGCTTGTCGAGGGCTCGTCAAATTAAAATTTATAAACCGATCCTAAACTACTTGTAGCATTGAGTGGACTGGGTCGATCTCAGGGAACCGAATATTAATTGCTCAAGTTAAATTTGCAAAGGAGAAAACAATTAAAAAGGGGGATTTTTTGGTTTTTATAAATAAAATAAAACATAAGCAAATAAAAATAAAGATAGATTAAATCTTACCAAGTTCCAATTCAAAGGTGCGGTTCTACTCAATTGCAAAAATTGATCACAGGCATTCAAAATATTTAAACTTAACAATGAAAGCATTTGGTCAACTTATTAGGAAACCCCAAAAAGTAGCAACTTCCCTAAGGTCATTAACTCTAACAAACGTCAAGTTAACTCTAATTACCTAAACAATTTTTGACGAAACCGCTCCAAATTATTTAGATAAAGGCATTACGTGCTTTGGAAGGACCAAGACAACTAATTAGATGAAATAACTTTAATCTAATTAAGATGCTCATTTAATTCCTAGAATTAAACATGCAAGTCATGTAATATAGAAACCCACAAAACATACACATATAATAATGCTAACGCTACCTGTTCAATCAACATGACAATTACGGATAATGCATCATGATTAGCAATCAAACATGTAAAACGATCGAGACGTCAATTCAATCAAAAATACATGCTTATAAACTTAACACAAGAATCAAAGAATACTTGCAATTGAAAAAAAACTACATTAAGGTCCAAGCCTCACAACATTGCAATTGATTACAACCGACCTCTAAATTGGAAACGTGGAGTTTAGCCAAGCATCGTGATAGTATATCTTCTGTTACACATGGTTCGATTTGATACAATAAAAGTGTAAAAATAGAAGGAGAAAAGCTCTCAAAAGCTCTCTCTAAAAGTCTAGGCAAATGAGGCAAAAGTCCTTAACCTAAAGTGAAAAAGTGCTATAAATAGGGCTTAGGCAGCGTTGAGACGCTGGGGGTGGCGTCAAGACGTTGCCCTCTCAAATAAGGAAAGAAAAAGTGCTCGTACATGTAGCATCGAGCGGCGACGAGACACTATTGGCGTCAAGCAAGCCAAACCGCAGCGTCGAACGACGTCGAGCAAAGACAGAAGCTTAGCGTTGAGTAGCGTCGAGCATGCCAAACAGCAGCGTCGAGCATGGCGTTGAGCGGTGTCGAGCGGCGTCGAGGTGCTACTCCCTGGACAGATTTTGTAATTTTGCTCTAACTTTTCGCTCAGGTGTCCGAATGACCTCCGGTTTGGCTCGTTTGAATCGTTATTCAACATAGAGTCTCCAAATACGTCTTTTGCTCTAATCCCTACAAAATAAACATGCAAAAACATAAAAACTATCCAACTAACAAGAGTTAAGTGTGATTAAATAAAACTTTATATGTCTTATCAAAGAGGTCGATTCGAGGGTCAAAATAGAAAAAGTAGGGGAGTTGGGGTTATGGATTTGGTAAGAAGAGATCATATTGTGGTCCATGGATTGTAAAAATCAAGAAGTGGGGACCTTAGGGTTACGGTTATCAAAAAAAATGAAGAATCAGACGATTTGAGGGTAAAAATCGATAAATAGGGGCCTTTTCGATAACAGATATGGTAACAAGAAGACAGAATGTCTTCTATGGAGGGTTAGAGTTCTAACTTTGAAGAAGAAAAAAGGCAGGAACAGGATGATTCAAGGTGAAAAAATAGGGGGAGGAGGAAGAGTTGGAGTCGGAGATGATGAAGAACAGAAGGGAATCGACATACCTTAAACAAAAAGAACCAAAAAATACCCTAAAGAAACCTATCTCCATTGAAGGAACGAAGAGAGAGAAAAGAGAATGAGAGATTCTGAGAGTGAGAGGGTTTGGGAGAAGTGAGGCGTGAAAGAGAATGAGCGTGACAACATGAGAGGAGTTCAAAAAACGTGCGGAGTTCAATAGCGTTTACTGTTGAACTCCACCGAGTTGGTTAATTAAATGAAGGGTTAAATGTCTAATGGGCCAAATGCTGAGTGGGCTTAAAAACCCAACTCAACTCAACAGGTCAAACAACCTCTACCGAGGTAAGTGATGCAATTGAGTTATACTTGTGTCAGTGTTTATGTAAATACTTTATTCTATATGACATTTGTAACAAATTCTTTAAAAAATTAAAAAAAAAATTGATCTATTTAACATTTTAATGTATTTTTATATATCTCTTTGATACATGTTTTTTTTTAGAATAATATTATAATCCAAATAAGTGGATAACTTTTTATCAATAATAGATAGTGGTGGTTTGGTAGATTTAAACCTTAGAGGTTTTCTTTATATGTGGATAATGTAACAAGAAGGGCATGGGGTTATAAAAGAATGACTAGGTCCTCTTCTTAGTTCCTTTATCCACTATGACACATTTGGATTTCTTGTTGAGACAAATCCCAAGTATGAATGAGGCTTTAGTGAACTATTTGATTAATGGGCAAGTGTAGTGGGATGACAATACTATTAAGGAACTATGTGGCAAAGACAATGTTCAATATATCCTAAGCATCTTTTTACGACAAGTTAATATAGAGGACAAGTTAATGTGACAGCATAATAAAAATGTGTGAGAAAACATGACTCTTTCTGAAACTGTGGGAAGTCAAATTTCCTCTATTGTAAGTTTAAGCAATGCTTGGATTTTGATTTTTGACAATGAATGAGTCTTTATTGGTGCGACAAAGCATGTGCTACTTTTTTATTGAGGAAAATGGTGAAGTATATTAGGATCGACAAAGATGAAGCCAGAATGAGGAAATGGAATCTAAATTTGGATTGGGAAGTGATGGAGAAAAGAAGTAGTAATGGCATTGTTAGCGTGGTGTTGGAAGAGGAAAAAGTAGGCATCACTTGATAGGGAAAATTTTCTAGTACTACCGTAGTACCCACTCATTCCATTTAGAATGTTTTTTTTAGTAACCTTTCATTCAGAATTTGACATGTAATTAAATGATATATTAATTCATTTCATAGGTCTCACATTATTATTAAATTCTATAGTTATGGCAAGCAATGAATGGATGTAGTATGAAAATTTTTGGGCAAATTACACTTTTGATCCTTGAGATTTAAGGTACTAGTCTATTAAGTCTTCGAAGTTTCAAAAGGGACACTTTAGTCCATGAGGTTTGAAAAATAGTTATAAATGGCCCCTCAGTTAAGTTTAAGCATTAATTGACTAACGAAAAAGTGACGTGGCATAATTAAGTCAACATTTTTTTTATGATATGGCAATATTGATTGATTTTATATTATTTTTTTATATTAGATGACTGAAATGTTGGGATTTATGCCTTAAAGCCTCATAATTAATGATTTATTTAATAATTAATAATATTTTTATTATTTTATTTGCAATATAATATTATCCATTATATGAAAAATCCAAAGTTATTAATGTAATCTTGAACAGTATATGGTTGACATACAAGAGGACTATGTTCAAGAAATAACCTAAAGGGTCATAGTATATGGATAAGGTTGGGTGTCTTATCCTGGTAACACTATTGATACGACCCACTTTGTAATAGTTACAAATGATTTGATCCAAATTATTCATGTGGAGACATGTGAATGGAGGTATCTTATACAATGAGTTTGTGTAAGACTAGACCACGAAATATTTAATCTCTCTTTATAAATCCGTTAATTGAGAAGATTAATATTTCATCGGGATGATCATATGCGACTCGATCTTAATCCTGAGTGAGTTATGAACTTCTGCCTGTGAGAGCTTGTCCTTTAATTTGCATGGGTGAGAGTGACTTTTGTAGCCGATTCAATAAGCCTACCATTTCGGGGACTTGACCAAATAAGGAGCTGAAAACATAATCTTACAAAATGGAATCCACTTCTTCCCATATAGGATAAGTAATTAGTAGTTCCCTTAAGTGCTGATTTCGGGACTTGAACAATGAGGCCCACCCTCTCACTGGCCCGAGAAGGACTTAGTTTATGGTTGGATCATAAACAAATTATTCATTAGAGGATTAGTGGTACTTAAGATGCAAGATGTAATTACAGGAGTAAAACAAACTTTTGACCTAGCTGTAATTACGAACAACTCGTGAAAGATCAACTTGCATGTAGTGGTTATATCCATGGACATAACTTGTCTTACAGTACATAAGAGTGCAACTCTAGGTCTATAGTGGAGTGACCCTAGAGTTAATGAATGAAAATTGATTAATTAAATAGTTTAATTAATTAATAGGACCCTAAGGGTGAACTATTGTGTGTAATCTTTATAAGAAACACATCTCATCTACAGAGAATTGTAGAATTTTCTCTAAACTTCTCATCTCTCATTTTCTTTCTAGAGGCTTCCACAAGCCTTGATCTTGTGTTCAAGTCATAGCAAGTAGGCTTTATGGAATTGGAGTTTCAACCTTGTTGGAGTTGGAGCAAGAAGATTAAAGACTCACCAGAAATATCTTCATATTTAAGTCAAGGTATGTTTTGTTTAGCCTAAATTATTTTTTATTTAATTCTAAAATAAAATCAAAGTTGATTCCAATGCTTCCACTGTGGGTTTAATTCGATTATTCCCTTCATGAAAAAGCTTGTCGAAGGCTCATCAAATACATTTATAAGTACCGATCTAAAATTAAATACTTATAGTACTTAATAGTAGATCGAGTCGAACCACAGGGAACCGATTATCGATGTCTTTTAATTGGATTTCTTATTGACACGGACAAGGGGGGATTTGAGACATAAAGCGGTAAAAGACTGAGATTAAAGACAAGAAAAGATAAACGATCTAACCTCAGACACTGATTCAGGGTATGTCAGGTAACAATGCAATTTCGATCACGGATAACCAATGTGAAAATCAATTCAACAGTGTATTACTTAATGGTTTAACCATAATAGCTGGCAAAGCTCTTAAGGATGGTCAAACAAGTCAATCCAACCTAGCATCAAATTAACTTTTAAACTAACCTGTTATAGCTGGGCACGATAACGTTCCATACTAACAGAGCTAATAGCATTATGAACAGGGATTGTCTAAGACGAATCAACTAAATTAAATCGGCTGACCTGATTTAATTAACCCAAACTCCTAAGACCTATCGTGCAAAATACATGAGAGTTATGACTCTACTATGCAAACACAAGCTGGTCCTATCACTACTTGATACTTAGCCTACATGAAATACATTCGATGCAAATAGATTGTCGAGCTATTTTACGAACATGCTCATACATTAAAGCAAGAATTAAGAGATAACAAACATGTTGAAATCGATATGGCCTAATTTTTACTTAAACTAGCTTAATAAACAAACTTGACGCGATTAAGTCGTCAAATTAATCTACGACCATGCACGAAATTAATCTAGAATTAAGAGACAATAAATTGTTGAATTGCATAAAGAAATTAAGTACAAATCTCATAAATTTACAATGTTATCGTTATATCACCCGATTGGTGTTGAAAATCTAGTTGGCCATCGAAACGGTGAAACTCGACACTAAGGATCGATCAAAAACACCTAAATTATCCTAAAACTACTGACAACAGAGAGAATTAAGATAAAACGGTCTCATAGCGGCAGACAAAATGGAGACAAAATGGCCTAATTGGGAAAAAATTACTTTTATAGAAATTAAAGTAGCATCCAGATGCTATATCCAGCGTCTCGATGCTACTAGTGTTGATCCCAACGTTTTGTAGCGTCAAGAGAAGCTTGCGCGCGTGGACATGCGACAATGTCTAGACGCTCTAGACAACGTCTCGACACTGTCTTGGTCCGAGGCATTTTTCCTTTAAAGCATCTTGATGCTTCCGGATAGGGTTAATATGCTCTTTTTAGGGACATTTTGGTCATTTCATTGGTACTTCTTGTTCGGTTGCTCAAACAACCTCCAAATTGAACCGAATTAACCCCATTTAGATGCAAACGCATCGAAATACTCTTTATGCTCGAATACCTACAAAATGATCAATTAAACACATAAAAACTTTCAAACTAGCATGAATTAAGCACGATAAATTAGGATTTTTTGGTCCTATCAATGACTTTTTTATTTTTGTTTCTTTCCCCCTTTCCCCTTTCTCTTATATCCCTCTTCCTCTCTCTCAATGTTGGAGCAAAACTAGAGAAAGAAGAAATTTTTAGCCAACTGCAGCTAGATCTGCCCCACACCAAGGGGCGTTTAGCCTCCTGACTTGAGTTGAGTTGAGTTGGGTTTTAAACCTAACTTATTGTTTGGCCCACTGACTTGAGTTGAGTTGAGTTTTAAACCCAACTTATCGTTTGGCCCATGGAGAAATTAACTCCCCATAAAAAAAACTCAACTCTACTGATTTGCTACAGTGTTAGGATATTAACTCCACCAACATGTACAGTAACCTTATTAACATATTTTATCACCGCTTCTCCAACGACTAGTGACCACCGTCAGCGACCTTATCTGGCGATTGGTGACCACCTTCGACGACCTTCTCTGGCTACCGGCGACCGACGCCCACCGCCGATGATCTTTTCTGACAACTGACAGCCATATGCAGCACTTAACGACCACTACCGACTACCTTTTTCGACCATCAATGACAATCGCTGGCAACCATATCTGGCAACCGACGTTCACCGCCTGCGACTGTCTCTGGAGACTATCACCGACAACAATTCCCAACGACCGACGACACTTTCATGGTTCAAAATAATATGAAATGCACATGTACTTAGTGAATGAATGAATGTTTCACTCCGCAGCAGAAACATTGGATCGTCTTCGATTTTATTTAAAATTAAACTAAAAAAAATAAGATTAAGCAAACTTACTTGGAGTAAATATAGAGATATTTCTAGCAAGTTTTTATCTTCGCCAACAACAATTCCTACGATGTTTACTTATTTGAATCTTATTCAAATTTTATAAATATATTTTCTTTAATGTATCTAATATACATCAATTACTTTAACATTTAATGTATTAAATACAATATATCTAATATATTAAATATTAATTTGAACATTTCAAATTAAATATTAATTTGAATATTTCAAATTTTTCTTTCAACTAGATTGATCTTTTAGTGTTACTATGAGCTAGCAAAGGACCTTATGGACCTACAGATTATAAGCTCAAATGATATAATATTAATTAATTAAACTCTTTAATCAATCAATTTTCATTCATTAACTCTAGGGTCACTCCTTTATAAATCTAGAGTTGCACTCTTATGTTCTTCAATCATAATGAAAACCCTATTAGTAATTGAAAAATGTCATAATAATGTCCTCATTTGTAAGTTTCAAAGAAGTTCAATGTGTGTTTAGAAAATGAAACCTTAGATTTCTATATTTTGAGAGAAGTTCAATTTGTGTTTAAAGAAAAAAATATATAGGCACATTACCTTTTTTCCATTCATCAATCGCTATTTATTGTTATAAAGAATGCAACATTTGACTTCTATAAATTGAAAGAAGTTCAATGTGTAGCAGAAAGAGAAAACAAGGCTACATTGTCTATAGTTTGAAAGAAGTCAGTTTCTAAAAAAAGAAAGATAAAGAATGATGTTTTTTTAAAAAAAAGATCAATGTTGAAATATATATATATATATATATATATATATTTAAGTGGACATCTGAATTCAGTGTTAGAAAGTTGGAAAAATATGTTTCTAGATGAATGGTTGGAAAAAATAAAAATAAAGGAAACAAAAACAGTCAGCTAAAAATCAGTTTACTTCGGGTTACAAAAAACTACATCATATACCCTTAAGAACTCAACTCCACTCTGTACCACAAATATAGAATTTCTGACTCAACTCAACCCAACTCTGTACCCCAAACACATACTTCTGAACTCATTGATAAACTAACTCTGCCCAACTCAACTCAACTCTACGCGCCAAATGCCTCCCAATATATTTGCCATTTTCTTTAACCAACCCGCGCTCTAATCTACTAAGACCTCACCCCTTCAAAACTCTTCTTCCTTATTCACGAACTATGCCTCCTTTGCTTCATTTCTTTGTTCTAGATCTGAACTCTTGTTGAAAAAGAAATTTCAGATCTAAAAAGAAATTCTGATGCAAAAAAAATTCAGATCCGAAAAGAAAAGTAATAAATTTAAATGAAACTTAAAAAGATGTAAAAATTTAGGCCCCGTTTGATAACCATTTGGTTTTTGGTTTTTGGTTTTTGAAAATTAAGCTTGTTTTCTCCCAATTTCTCTACAATGGTTTTCATCTCCCTTAAGGAAGTATTTGAATTCTTAGCCAAATTCTAAAAACAAAAACAAGTTTTTGAAAACTATTTTTTTTAGTTTTCAAAACATGGCTTGGTTTTTGAAAATATAAGCAAAAAGTATATGACAAAACAAGTAAAACCATAAGTGGGAGTAGTATTTATAGGCTTAATTTTTAAAAACCAAAAACCAAAAACCAAATAGTTATCAAACGGGGGCCTAAGCTTTTGAAAATCTATTTTTTTTTTCTTCTCTTAAAGATGAACTCTACCGGAAAATGGAAATGATTTTTTTTTTCTATAAAATTTGATATTCCTTTTGCTCTCAGAAGAAGAAGAAATGAGCTTAATTCTTTTATTAGTAAATTTTATTTTGTGTGTCTTGGCTTAATGTTTATTTCAGAAGAACACGTTCTTGATGGATTGCAAGCTTGCTGCACACCTAATGGAAGAGAACTAGTGAAGAAGAAAGGGGGGAAGAGAGAGGGAAAGAGAAAGGAAGAGAGAGAGGAAGATAAAAAAAATGGCCATATAAAATAAAAATAATATAAAATCAACAAATTTTGTCACATCATTAAAAATTACCAACTTAACTATGCCATGTCATATTTCCATTAGTCAATTAATAGTCAAACTTAATTGAGGGACAATTTAAAATTATTTTTCAAATTTAGAGACTAAAATGTTCATTTTGAAATCTCAAGGATCAAATACACACTAACTCCAAACTTCAGGGACTAAAAATGTATTTTGCCCAAATTTTTTTCTTACCACAATAGTATTAGATTTTTTCCCCACATGACGTCAACATACTTGCCATTTCACCGATCCATTAGTTTGTTAAGAACAAAATTAATGACAAAGATTAACATGTTCACATTTTTAAAGTTGAAAAAAATCAAAATAGACAATTTAAAATAGAGGAACTAAACGAAGTTTAAAATGAGATTTAAAATGTCGATGTCGAAGTCTTAATTTTATAGAAATGTCGATAGAAATATCGATAAAATGTTGATATCGATGAATATTTTTGAAAAAAATTTTAAAAACAAAAAATTCAAAAAAATATTTAAATTAATAAATAAATTCATTAAAATACTTGTGACAATATTATATTCACATTAAGTTACATTTTCTTGCTATTTTTTTAATATTTCATCAATTTTGTACAATATAATGAAAATGTCGATTCCTCCTTATGTCGATGTCGAACTCATAAACGTGAAAATATCGATGGAAATGTCGACATGTCGACTGAAATTTTATACCACGATTTAAACCTAATCTAAATAATAGGATAAGGTTGAACTATCTCAGTTTTTACCTCAAAAAAAAAAAAGAAAAAAAAAAAAAGCCGCCTCGATAATGCGTTTGGCAAAACCAACGGGCGAATACCAAGGGATATTCCATTTTGGTCTAAAAACCCGTGGGAGGAAAAAAAAGAAAAAGAAAAAGAAAAAGAAAAGCTTCGAAGTCCCTGGTTTTTTCTTTATTTTATTCATCGTTTTTGTCTCGATTCTGTTTCTCTTTCTTCCTCTTTCCCATAAGTACGCAAAAAAAAAAGTTCGTCAATTCAGAGCAGAAGAATAGAAAAAATGTAAAGAAACCACCGTGAAATCAAGGGACATGTGCCAGTTTTTCTCCATTTCAATTGTCCTTTTCGTTCCAGAGAAAACCCACAACAGCAACACCATCTTTTCTTCTAACACGTTTCGTTCTTATTTAACGCTCTCTTGATCGCTCATCATTGTGTAAGCAGCCACTCACTCTCTCTCTCTCTCTGGATTTTTCTGTTTTTGGCCATTTTGATGATTTGTTATCATCTTTCGGAGTTTTCTGTTTCTTGATTGATTGAGTTTTTGAAGCCTTTCCATGGCGACTCCGAAGAAGCTTGCTCGTATTCCGAGTGTTAGAGAACGTGTGGAGGATACACTCTTGGCTCACCGGAACGAACTTGTGTCTCTCCTCTCCAGGTCTGCGGCTTATTGTTTTGTTTTATTCTGTTTCGATTTTTAATGCTTATTATGGTTGGAATCGTTTGAGGAAGAAGATGGTGTGTGTGTGTGTCCTGTTCGTCATTTTCCACCATTTTTGAGTTCGATGGTTAAGGCAGGGGAATCGGACTGGCTAATTTTACTGATATTTTTGTTGTGGGCTTCGAAGATATGTTGACCAGGGAAAAGGGATTTTACAGCCCCATCATTTGATTGATGAACTTGAGAATATCATTGGAGATGATGACGCCAAACTTCACCTTTCCACTGGACCCTTCGGCGAGATTCTCAAATCTGCTCAGGTGATGATTGCACATCAGTTTTAAGGAATACTAGAAGTTAGTTTGAATTTGTACATTGGGGTTTGAATCTGCTGTCTTTTTTTTTTTAATGATGGTTTATTGAATCATAATCTGCAAATGTAATTTGTTCAAGTTACATGGTATTCCTATTCTCATTCTTGATGGTTTAAATATGATGTTTGTGGTTTTATCATAGGAAGCTATTATTCTGCCGCCATTTGTTGCCATTGCTGTTCGCCCCAGACCTGGTGTCTGGGAGTATGTTCGTGTCAATATCTATGAACTCAGCGTTGAGCAATTAAGTGTGTCCGAGTATCTTCACTTTAAAGAAGAGCTTGTGGAGGGACAGTAAGTAATTTTACTTAATCGTAAATGTTTTCTGAAGGTCTTTTAGCTTATAATCTGATCAATTTTTCTATTGACCTTATTATTATTATTTTTTAAATTGTCTCTGCATGCTAATATCAGGTGTAATGAAAATTTCGTACTCGAGCTTGACTTTGAACCGTTCAATGCGAACTTTCCTCGCCCCATCCGATCCTCATCCATTGGCAATGGTGTTCAATTCCTTAATCGTCACCTGTCATCGATTATGTTCCGCAACAGGGAGTCATTGGAGCCATTACTTGACTTCCTTCGAGCCCATAAATACAAAGGAAGTGTAAGTTCACCGAATAGTGTTAATTACTTAAATTGATGTTTCCTGCTTTTCTGGATCTAATAAAAGAAACTTTTATCATGTAATCAACACTGCTCTAGAGTTAATTTAATTTATGGTATCAGCACTGTCCTATCATATTAACTCATGTTGTGAACGAGTATGACTCCAGTTTTCGAGTTCATGTGATGAATTTATAGAATGAGAATATGAAAAAGCAATAGTTGTAAATTATGATTGAATGTGTTCTAATAATTGTTTTGTGCAGGGAATAATGTTGAATGATCGAATACAAAGCCTTCCCAAACTACAGTCAGCATTGTCAAAGGCTGAGGAGTACCTTTCTAAGTTGCTGCCCAGTACACCCTATTCCGACTTTGAATATGTGTAAGCGTATTGCCCCTGCTCATGTGGGTACTTGGTTTTTGTTATTACTAAGTAGCCTGATGATTGTTGGAATTTATTTATCATAATAATTGTGCCAGTAACTGATATTTGCTATTTCCCTTCGCTATCTCATGCAGATTACAAGGAATGGGTTTTGATAGGGGTTGGGGTGATACTGCAGAACGAGTGCTAGAGACAATGCATCTTCTCTTGGATATCCTTCAGGCTCCCGATCCTTCTGTATTAGAAACATTTCTAGGGAGGATACCAATGGTGTTTAATGTTGTCATTTTGTCTCCTCATGGTTACTTTGGTCAGGCCAATGTTTTAGGTCTTCCAGACACTGGTGGCCAGGTACTGGAAATAAATCATTTTTCAAGCCAAACGGTATCATAGGCTATTAGCTAATACTTTTTTTTTTTTTTTTTTTTGCACTTTTATACCTTCGTTTCTTCTGATTCGGATTTACTTCTCTCTTTTGGCTTCTGTAGTTAAATATATGAGTACCTAGACCATCATCAGAAAATGCTGAAAAAAATTAACTGTCTTTTCCTTTTTGTAATTTCAAATTTGCAGATAGTTTATATTTTGGACCAGGTCCGTGCGCTGGAGAAGGAAATGATCTCTAGAATTAAGAAGCAAGGGTTAGATATAGCTCCTAGAATTTTAATTGTAAGTGTGCTTCTTTTCCCAACTTTAATGAGTAAAACTTGGGTTTCCTTTTGATGAGTAAGAACATGAGTTCTTTCCTTCTATTTATATCCGGACTACTAATTTTTTGCCAGAGTTTTTCTGTAATCTAATCATGTAGTGGGTTATTGTTACAGGTTACCAGGTTAATACCTGATGCAAAGGGAACTACTTGTAATCAGCATCTTGAAAAAGTCGGCGGAACCGAGCATTCACATATTTTACGCGTTCCTTTTAGGTCAGAAAAAGGAATTCTACGTAAATGGATTTCAAGGTTTGATGTATGGCCTTATCTAGAGACCTTTGCTGAGGTAATGTGTGCAATTCTACGTAAAGGATCACAACACTTACTGATTACACTATTACCTGATATCTAACCATTTGTGCAAGCCCAACTGCTTAAGTGAAACTGTAAAATTATTTACATTACATCTTTCAGTGCTTCATTGTTTTGATTTTCAGTACAGTGCTTTCTTTGCACTCATTTCGTGAAATGATGATGTTAATCTTATTACTTTTTCTGTCCACCATTTATACCTTTTCAATTGAACCCAGAATCTATAGTGTAAATGCCTATTTGAATTCCAACTCCACTTCTTTCAATCTTTCCCGTGCCTGTACCTACTCACAAGTCATCAAATATTTGTACTATTGATTTGTTAGTTATTATGTATGAGTCAGACTTCTGATATACCATGTTACTTAGAACAGGATGCGGCAAGTGAAATTGTAGCTGAGTTGCAGTGTATTCCAGATTTTATTATTGGAAACTACAGTGACGGAAATCTTGTTGCTTCCTTACTGGCATATAAAATGGGAGTTACTCAGGTAGTTTAGGTTAGGAAAAGCTTTTGGTATTTCAACTGTTGCCTTTTATTGAAATTTGGTTTGCAATGTGCAGTGTACCATAGCTCATGCGTTGGAGAAGACAAAATATCCCGAGTCAGACATATACTGGAAAAACTTTGAGGAGAAATATCACTTCTCATGTCAATTCACTGCTGATTTAATAGCCATGAATAATGCAGATTTTATCATCACTAGTACATACCAGGAGATTGCTGGAACGTATGTCTTAATATTTTTATGCTGTTTGATTCCTTGTGTCGGACCAACTTTGTCGATATCATCGCCCTGTCAGTATTAAAGGTTTAATATTAAGTGTAACGCCAATGGTTTTTTACTAACATACCTTTTAATGATGTACAAGAATAATAACTTAAAACCTTGGGGCGGGCGCGGGTGCGGGTGCCCCCGGGTATGGAGGAGCAAGCTCCGACTCCCGGTTATCAAAAAAAAAAACAAAACTTAAAATCTTATTTTATGCCCTTTCGCGGACTCATTTTCCATTCCAGTCTTTGAACCTTCATCTGCTTTAATTTGGTCCTCCATCTTTCATTAAACATCAATCTTGCCCTCTGATAACTTCCGTAGTAAATTTTTTTCATGAAGAAATTAATTAGTAAACAACATGGTTATAGAAGATTTGGGATTTGAGATGAGAAATGGTTGAAAGAATAGATGTGAGTGCTGATGAACTTCTTTACAGAATTTGATGAATCGGTACCATCTTACTTGCAGGAAGAATACGGTTGGTCAATATGAGAGCCACACTGCCTTTACGCTTCCTGGGCTATATCGAGTTGTCCATGGGATTGATGTCTTTGACCCAAAGTTCAATATTGTCTCTCCTGGAGCAGACTTGACCATTTATTTTCCCTACTCTGAAAAGCAGTTGAGGCTTACAGCTTTACATGAGTCACTGGAAAAGTTATTGTATGACCCGGAACAAAATGACGAACATGTGTAAGTCTCTTTTTCGCTCAACTTTTACGTTCTGGCCTTACATGTCCGAAGTTTGGTGTACAGATCACTCTTCATTGTTAATCCTACGTGGGGAAAAGAATTAAGTTCTATTACATGGGGGATTGCTTTACTTTCAAATTAAGGAGCTAATTCATATTAAATGGGAATGGCTAATCTTTTGCTTTGCACATATGCAGTGGCGCAATAGACGATAGGTCAAAACCTTTGATCTTCACCATGGCAAGGTTAGACAAAGTGAAAAACATTACTGGATTAGTTGAGCTGTATGGCAAGAATGCCAAACTCAGGGAGCTAGCAAACCTTGTTGTTGTTGGTGGTTATGTTGATGTGAAGAATTCCAAAGACAGGGAAGAAATGGGAGAAATTGAGAAAATGCACGACCTTATGAAAAAGTACAACTTGCACGGTCAATTGCGTTGGATATCAGCTCAAACAAATCGAGCTCGTAATGGCGAGTTATATCGCTACATTGCAGATACAAGGGGTATTTTTGTCCAGGTTGGTGATAAATGATAATAGACTTCCCTGTTATTCTCTTCTCTCTCATTTCTTTGAAGTATTGATCCTGAGCTTCAAAATTTTCAATTTGCAGCCAGCAATTTATGAAGCATTTGGACTTACTGTTGTGGAAGCCATGACTTGTGGGCTACCAACATTTGCTACTTGCCATGGTGGCCCAGCTGAAATCATTGAACATGGCGTATCTGGATTTCACATTGACCCTTATCATCCGGACCAAGCCAGTACCCTTTTAGTAGATTTCTTTGAGAAGTGCAAGGGGGATCCAAGTCATTGGGTTCGAATCTCTGAAGCGGGGCTCCGAAGAATTTACGAAAGGTAATATATACATATATATATATATATATTTGAAATTTACTTCTTACCACATCATTTTATGCCGTAGATAATTTTCAATATGTCGTTGTATAGGTATACATGGAAAATTTACTCCGAACGACTGATGACTCTGGCTGGAGTTTATAGTTTCTGGAAGTATGTTTCGAAACTAGAAAGGCGTGAGACACGTCGATATCTAGAGATGTTCTACATTCTCAAGTTCCGTGATCTGGTGAGTATTTTCATGTTCTACTCAACCAAGTTACATACATTCATTGTTGTCTTCTTTGTTTTACCACTTTTGATCTGATAATTGGATGATTTAATGATAATCTCATTTACTTTTGTTTTGTTACTTTAGGCAAAATCTGTTCCTTTGGCAATTGATGATCATTGAGCTTCTGGTGGTCTAGAAACTGGTTTACTAATGAGTCAGGTTTTTGAGCCTTTGGTGGCAGTGGTATGGTTGTGTAAAAATAAAGTTATCACAGATATGTTTGTGTATATATTTAAATGTAGAAGAAGCCATCTTGGACTGTATGTAACAGCTAATTGGAGGTATCTTGCCTTGGGCTTTTAGTTCTTATCTCTTTGTTGTGATCTTTGACTGCATGGCAACTTGAGGGAAAAAGTGTTGACCAGTTTTGTTCAAAACATGGGTTTAAGTTGCAGTACTAAACCCCATTATTATTATTATTATGAACAAAACTTGGGTTTAAGTTGCAGTACTAAACCCATTATTATTATTATTATTGTCATTATTATTATTATTGTTAATTATTGTTGTTGTTGTTATTATTTTGGATAGATCACAAATTAACTTTTAAAAGTTAAAGATTTGAACTTTTATTTGATATATGGATTTTCATATTTCAAACTATAGATTTAATAACCTAGAACCTTACGAGCGATTTAAATTCAATTTATATAAATCTAGATCTTAAAAACTTAATTTTTTTTTATTTTACATTATTGGCACTCACTAGTTATATAATTCACAAACTAAATATAGATTATATGGCCTTAATTATTTATAAAGAATACTAAACTAACCATGATTTAGTGAATCGCCTGGATAATCAAAGTTTTTTTTTTTTTTTGGGAGCAAAATAATTCTTTCAGATCCTCAAGTTGTACTAATTTTGACCATGAGCTTTCTATTTTTTACTCCTAGTTTAATTTTTGATAATTTACCTAGTAATTTTAATAAAAAGCAATGTAAAATTCTTTATAAACTTGTTAATTTCAATAAAATTAAGTATTGCATAAAATTAAGTTTGATTTATGTACAAATTAATCATTGATTAATGTACAAATTTCAACAAAAAAACATAGTTTCAATAACATTTTTTTTTTGAAATTTTTATCAATTTCGTATCATACATATGTTCTATAATTCATTAAACATATATAAGAATAGTTATTTATACGATATTTCAAATGAAAGTTTATCATGGGATAAAAATTACAATACTTTTTCAAGTTTAAGGTTAAGCTTACAACACTTATCTAAATTTGTGGTGCAATTTGATGAAATTGAAAGTTTATAGTAAAAATTAATACGACTTAATAAGTTTAGGGGTACAAATTGATTTTTTTTCTTTGAAATAGTAATTCTAACTAATATATATATTTTATTCAAAAGTCATATTAGAATTACTGATAGTGTCAACCTAAACTCACTCAAAATGCTTTTAGAATTTTTAAAATTACTTTTCATTATCTAACTATTGAAAAAGTGCTTTTAATGACATTTAAAAACACTTTAAACTATTTTTAGGGTAGCCTTTGATCAATGTTTCTTCACAAAATACTTATACATGTCAAACTATTTTTTCAAAAGTCATCAATCAAACTCACTATTACTGCGTATATGAAAAACTAAATATGTCTCAAGGTATTAAATTGTTTTAAAGAAAAAAGAAGAAAAAGAAAAAAATATAATTTGCAAAGCGTATATGAAAAAGTAAATATATCTCAAGGTATTAAATCGTTTTAAAGAAAAAAAAGGGGGAAAAGAAAAAAAATATAATTTGCAGGCTGTGGGGTTCGAACCCACGCGCACTTATGTGCAGAAGATCTTAAGTCTTCCCCCTTAACCTCTCGGGCAAACCTGCTTGTTGTTTAAAATTGCAATCATAACATATATAAACTTTATTATTTGATTTGACATTTATTTTTCTAATGTAATCAAATGTATAGTTGTGTGTGAGAGAATTAAATGATTGCTGATATATAAATATTTTATTTAAATTATATTTTGTCACAAACTAAATGTAATCTAATGTTTTATTTTTTATTTTTTTATTTTTTGGAGGTAATAATTTAGTTCTTGAACTTTGATTGGCAACGAATTAGTTTCTATACTTTTAATTTTGTAACAATTTAGTTTCTGAACTTTATCATGTAACAATTTAGTCCTTGTAATTTAAAATTTGTAACGATTTAGTCCTTATCGTAAAAAAATCCATTAAAATTAAATGTCGATTTTTATTATTTTATGACATAAAGTATGTACCATCGACTATAAGGTTAGAACTTTGAATTCCTTTGGCCTCATTTGATAACTATTTGGTTTTTGAAAATTAAGCTTGTTTTCTACTAATTTTTTTCTACAATGGTTTTCATCTTTCTTAATGGAAACATTTGAATTCTTAGCCAAATTCAAAAAACAAAAATAAGTTTTCAAAAAATACTTTTTTTAGTTTTTAAAAACTTTTTTTTTTTTTGGAATTTGGCTAGGAATTCAAATACTTTCTTAGGAAAGATGAAATTCATGGCAGAGAAATAATGATGAGAAAACAAACATAATTTTTAAAAATTAAAAATTAAAAACCAAATAGTTATCAAACGAGACATTTATTTCTTTTATATATCTTTTGTTTTTTTAATCTAAATGTCATTGATAACATTATACACAATATATTTCATAAAATATTGTCATGACTTTGTATTAAAACATTTTTTTATTGTGTGTAGTATTTGAGTTAGGATTTTGCAAATATCACTTTTTAAAGATACATGGATCAAAATGGTTAAAAGTTGAAGTTACGAAAGTTAAAATGAACATTTTAAAAGTTTAGAGTCTAAAATGAATAAAGGTTGAAAGTTTATGAACCAAAATAAGATTTACATCTAAATATTCTAAAAATCGAAAAGTTCGAAAGAGTCAATCAATATTTTCATTCTAAAAAGAAATATCAATCGTTTTATTTTAACATAAGATATATAATTCTCTTTGAAATATTTGTGAATATCAATTTTTTTTTATAGATACTTTCACAACAACATTTTTGTCATGACATAGGTGAACTCAAATTTAAAATTTTCTTCAAATTTTGTAAAGTTTAGAAGTTGACATTATTGGTGGAGTATTGATAAAAATATAGTCAGATCAAAGAGATTATTTGATATGACTAGAGCAATCCACAGTGAATGATATTATACAATTGGATCTATATTTGAAAATTTTAGGAGAAATATCAATTTTTGTCTTGAACTTGGCTACGTTGTATCAATTTTTACCATAAATTTTTAATTTAATTCAATTGTATCTTAAACTTTGATAAGTGTTGTAATTTTTATCTTAAACTTACTAGCTATTACAAAGTACTTTTACCCTCTAATAGACTTTCATTTTAAAAATCGTTGATGAAAATATTCTCATATGCATTTCATTTTAAAAATCGTTAATGAAAATATTCTCATATGCATTTTAATAAATATATATCTAGAACAAAATTAATGAAACTTCGTCCCTTCGGGGACATCCGATAAAATTAATGAAGCTTGAAAGAAAAATGGCTCTAGAGTTGAATTTTTGTAAAAATTTATGAGTTTTAAATGATTTATTCAATCATCAATTTGTGTTCTACACTCGCTTAATTTTGTGTAAGAGTCGATTTTTTGTTTAAATTTGTGAGTTTTGAGAGATTTTTACTTTATTTTCTATTAAAATTAGTGGATGAATTCAACATAAATTGATCGAACATTGGGTAAAAATTACCATGCATGTTTAAGTTTAAGGCTCAAATTGATGAAATTGGAATTTTAGTGTGAAAATTGATACATTGTCAAGTTAGGAGGTAAAACTTAATTTGTTTTTCCAAATTAAAAAAAAATTTTAAACACGAGCATTACTTAGCCATTAAGCCATTTATACTCCCGCCATCTTGAGCTAAACTGGTTAAGGCATATCTCAACGACCAAAAAGTTAAAAGTTCGAATATCTACCCCCACATGCATGTTGAACTAAAAAAAGGTCATCTATACTCTCTCCAAAGAATCTTAGGTTTTGAAACTCCACCTTCTTGAAAATTTAAAATATATTATTAGGATAACCCATTTAGTAATTTTTTCGCGATGTTGCTTTAAAACTATATCCAACTTCTTTAGCCAATCTAAACTGGTTAAGACATTAAAATTTCGACAAAAATGTCAAAGTTTAAATCTCCACCCATCAATCAACACTACAACAGATTTGACATTTAATGTCGGTCAGAAAAATTCGCGGAGAGAAATAATGTCGGGCAAGACAAAAAAATCGCTCAAATTAAAAAATAATAATAAATAAGGCTTTGACTGCTTTAATGTCGGTCCATGACCGACATTATATACACATACACTATATAAAATATATTTTTTCAACTTTTTTACATTTTTACCTCAGCTTTTTGATTCTCCCGCACGCAGACCCTTCTCCTTCACCTTTGTTATCTCTGCTCTACACTGCCATTCGTGAGGGAGTTTCGTTCACCATTGCCGCCGCATTGTAGATCAGCCTCCGTCGCCTCTGTATTTCCTTCACCATCACCTCATTTTTTAGATCTGTCTGCCGTGGGGTAGATCTGTCGTGGTCGCCTCTTCCGCCGAGGGTAGCAGCACCGCTACCGTTCGTGACCACCTCTTCTGCACGCGGGTAGCAGTACTGTCGCTTCAGATCTGACCTCTCCTCCTCTTCTCCGATGTTTCAGATCTAACTGTTCGTTCGTTGCCACTCCTCCGCTGTTTCAGATCTGACTGCCTCCTCCTTTTTTCTTTTCTTTTCATTCTTCTTTTGTCTTACCTAATTTGCTTTCCTCATCCATTTGAGCCCTAACTTTAACGCTTTCCTAGATATCTACATGACTACACTAGCACATTTCTAAATTTTGGGGGTTCTTTTACTGTAAAATGTATATTTCTTTTATTAAGCAGCAAACTAGGAATAAATTGTAATTGGTATTATATATGTATATGTTTTCGGGTTTCATTCAGATCAGATGGTAAAGAAAGATGCAGGAAAGTTAAAAATCACGTTTCCAAAAATTGATCAATTGCATCCGACAGTATTTTTCATTCAACTTGTCTGAAAATCTCAAAGAAAGATGCAGGAAAGTTAAAAATCACAACTTACACCTTCAAACTTATGTTTCTTTTTTAACTTTGTGTAAATGATGCAGCTGTCCAAGGCATCAATCCCTGATCCAGATGATATAGAATTGTGGTTAATATTTACAACAAATATTTTATTTCTTGCATTGAGGTCACTGTCTCATTTTAAGATCTCTATTGCTTTTGATTAACTCAGGTGGACGATGAATTTTGACAGAAAGGCTCAACCAAGGATATGATCTTTAAAATTCCATACCTCATTAGCTACATAAGTTCCCTTATGACCGTTTTTGAAGGAGATGTCATACTAACAGGTATCCACAGTCATAGTCTATCTTTATCTATTAGGTTATCACTATGCTCCAAATTGAAAGTCTCACTTTCAACTTGTTTGCAAATGTGACCATGACTACATTCTATTCATTTTATTTTTTTCCTCTATAGGCTAAGAATGATGAATTATATCAAATAGGAGATGTTGGAGATCTAATTAAAGGTGAGATTAGAAATCATTATAGGAAGAAGAAATGGGAGATGGAAAAAATTAGAGCTAACCTTGGCGTTTTAGATTTGCAAATAACTATGATGGTAGTATTTATAGTTTCTAGTATGATTCTCTACACTCCAACTATAACATTTTACTTACAATTTTCATTAACTTTGAGATGCAACAAATTTGACTGAGTTTTTTTTTGTTTTAATCCAAACTAAGTGGTTTTACAAAGGAAGATAAAGAAAATATGTAAAAATTAAGTTCCTTCTCTAATATACTAAAAAAATTAGTTCCTTCAGTGTCGATATCATTCAACTTTGTCTGATTAGCCAAGCATTTTAAATTGAATAATTTTTGGAGTTTTGTTTGTGCTTTCTATTGCAGAATTTGTAGATCTTGTGTACTTCACAAGCTGAAGAATTAATTTTGGATGCAGCTTGTTAAATTTGGTAGACATTGCAGATGCTTAGATTTACTTGAGAAAAAGAATGGCTCTTGCAGTGACCATTATTATTTAAGAAGAGGAAGGTGAACTTAAGGAGAGGGAGGATGAATGCAGCCCAAGTAAAAGCAAAGATGAGAAACAGTCTTCAGGAAAGTGTTGCAAAGGTCTGATTACGAGCTTGCAGATGTTGGGTGAATATTCAAAGTAGTAATTTTATTTTACTCCTACTTATTGTTAATTAGTTTTTGATCTTGTAATTAATTTCTCTTATTATTGCATTTCTTATATGAAATTTACTTCCAAAATGCTCTAAACATTGTTCAATTTCTTATTTGGGATTTACTTATTGATTTTGAGAAATTGGCTGGATTATGGGGAAACATTAGATCTACTTGTAAAAATTTACTTTTTGGAGGCTTTTCCTATTTGTGTTCCTTGAATGAGGTCTGGACATTCCCCAACTTCTGTTATCATGGTCCTTCGAGAGGAGCTTCCTAGATGTGGTATTGATGTGTGACACCATTAATGGAGGTGGCATTTGTGATGTATACCTTGTTGGAATGCTTACATTTCTCAGGTAACTTCTTGATTTTCGATTGTGTTAAATTAACTTGTATTTGTGGCATTTTCTTTTTGAAATTTTGGAAGATATGAGAGGGAAAATATGGATTGTAGTGAAAGTTCTTGACTCTTCCTTGGAACTCATTTATTGTTGGCTGACAAAATTGATATTGTACCTCAATCAAAAATTGATATTGGCTGACAAAATTTCTATAAGCTTCATGTACAAATATGTCTTTTTTACTTTGGTCGGTTAGGATATTGATGTTGTATATATTTCTAATGTTTCTCTAGGTTCCAGCGTGTTGTTCAATTTGGTCATGCCCCTCAATGGAAGTTCTAAACGTTTCAGCTTTCTCAGTACCAGTCTTGAATATGCTCTACTTTGAATATGGTTCTTTGTTTCAATTTCCAACTTAAGAAGTGTGTGCAATTTCTTCTTTGCATAAACTATTTTAAACTTGATCTCTTTAAGGAAACAACAAGGAGAGAAAGGTTCAAGAAGTACGTGTATATCCTTATTGATATGCATTAACTTGCTATTGAGATATAGTTATTTATGATTACCTTGTTTTTGCGTGGACAGTATCCAGTAGAGACGATTTCAACTATTGGTAGGATTTGTGCTGAGGTAAATACCCTTTGTTCTATCTATCTATATCTAATATTTATTTTGGGAATTTGTGATTTACAGAGATATATCCAAGATACTGAATGTTGCTCTTCAATTCCATTTACAAGTTCAAGATTCTATAAAATATCGGAAATAGAGAAATGACGGAGTTCAGGTATTGACTCTTTAAATTCTGTCCTTAAATTTGATTTTAGAAAGAGGAAATTCTTCTACTAGGAATTGTGTTCTTTAATTTTTGATACAAATAAGCCTGGGCGCATTTTACTTATGTTTGGAGGTGGGGTTAGTTATGGTTGGGCTGGTAGTTAGGGGTTGGGTAGAGTTACGATGATGGACTGAGATGAGTTAGGGGTTGGCGTGATCAAACTACTCGAAGGGGGAGATTTTGAATAGATACATAAAGGGCTTACGAAGCCTTGGATGGATATCAACTCAAGTCGAATTTTCTCATTCGATTCATCGAGTTTCTCATTTGAACCGGCTTCAAACTTCAATTTATTATGACTAATTTTGCATTTATTATTCTTAATGTTGTTGTCGGGTTCTCATGTTTAATATATATAACAACAATCAAAGACGAAGTGTATTTAAATATATTACATTTTATTAATTAAAGTTATATTTGTTGAGTTGATTGTTATGTAAAAATATTATTGAGATTTTATTTCAGGCATAGGTCGAGAAAGAAAAATATTGTTGGACAACCAACAATTTTTTTTATTAAATTATTAAGAAAAAGATGACGGACATTGCCTGTCATTAAAACATTGAAAACAAACATTTAATGACATATATTGACCGACATTAAAAGTTGACCGTCATTATAGGCTACAATGACGGACAACTTTTAATGACGGTCATTGTCCGTCATTAAAAAGCGTCCGTCATTGTAGCCTACGATGACACTTGAAAAGATGACGGACACATGTCCGTCATCGTTTCCCTTTAATGACGGGCAATTAAAACCCAAATTTGTACTAGTGTAATTTTGATTTTTTTTTTCTATTATATTGATTCTTTTCCAATTGAGATTATAGATCCATGGGCCTATGTGTCTATATAGATCATGTTCATGAATTTTCGAAAATGTGCATAATCAAAAAGGGAAATTCAACTTCTTAGAATTGGTCAATTCAAACATACTTAACTGAAAAAATATCTTTTTTGTTCTTTTGTTTCATTTTTTTTAAACTTAAAAGGCATCTATTACGTTCTTTTAACTTGAAATTCAAAATATTCGTTGAATTCAAGGAAGAAAAAAAAAACTGAGCTTCTTTGGCTATATATTATTTTTCAGAGTGAACATTAGCAGCATTATGATTAAAAACATTTCCATTACCACATGGAAATGAAAGCAAGGAAAATCAGGGCAACGGGCACGTCGGGCAAAGCCCTAAAGCTGCCCAAACGAGTGCGCAAAATAGGCGAGCGATCCGACGAGCGGCGCATTGATGTAAGTGGAGGGTTCGGATTGCTCGTAATCCGACCGTTCATCTGGAAATCCGTCGTTCCGATCGGGGCCTCCGACCACCGCGCCGACGAGAACGTTAGGGTTGGGGGAACCGGAATCCATGGCGGAGAAGCCGGAGGAGCAGCCGATCTTGGCCGGATGCTGTGAAATCGACGGCAGCGACGAGGCTCTGTGGTGGATTCTCTGCGGGTATCGGCCGCTATATCCGACCATGTATGACATCTTCAATGGATTCTCTCCCAGCAGGTAATCAATCTACAAACAATGTGTTTCAGTGGCTCTATTTCCATATAACTTGTATTGTTGTACAAGGTTTTAAATTTCCTGTCACATTTATGTCCACGGGTTTTACATTGACATTTTCATTATATATCATAAAAAAATCGACTAAATATAACTAAAATATAAACATATAAATAAATATAGCTTGGATAGACCTAATCTTAATAATAAGAAATTTAAATTCTTATTTAAAAAGAGTGAAATATATTTATTTGTTAATTTAAATATTTTTTTATGAACAATATTTCCATCGACATTTCCATAAAATTGATACCTCGATATTTCTGTCAACATCGACATTATTTTGAACCTTGATATATTGTAGCATATTAGTTAAATTAAGGTTGATTTTTGGTCTATTTTAACTTTGGTTATTTGAGAATCTACACTATAATTCAAGCATAGTTTTTGGTAGATAAAGGCACCAATTTATTTTTTTATTTTAAAAAGATAAAGGCACCAATTACCAGGTTCAATTGTCCAACTCCACAATTGTTGAAATAAAAAAAAAACTTTGATTATTCTATTTTAGTCCATAATTTTTCAAAATGTGAATTTTAATTTGACCCCTTTTAAATGTTTAAATTTAGTTCTTGTGCTGTCAATAAATCTTAAAATTAGTCATCGTGTTAATTTGAAGTTAATTTTTATCAAACTTGATAAAACAATAATAATTATTTTTATATAAAAAAATACAATGTGAATATGTTTTCAAAATTTATAAAGGAAAGACTAATAGAGACTTACCTATTATTTTTTTTTTTTAGGAAAAGTTAACTATAATCTAATAGTAGTGACTAATTTTAAAATTTATTGAAAGTATATGACTAAATTTAGACATTTGAAAGTATATGAACTAAAATAAAATAAGTTTGAAACCACATCATCCAAAATGATATTTTAATCCTTATTTTATTTTCATCTCTTAAAATAAAATAACTTATTTGGAAATGGAGAACATGACCTTAGTACCTGCAAGACATGTTGAGGTGGGCATGCATATATAGGAGCCATATAGGTTGCTTATTAAGTGGATTATTTTGTGGACAATATTTGGTGCTGAGCGACTAATAGCAAAGACCAAAGTAATTATTATTATTATTTTTTAAATTTAGAGAATAAAATAGTCATTTTTTAATATTCAAGGACTAAGATAGTAATTTTGAAAGTTCATATAATAAGCTTTTTTTTGTTTAATTTTAGGATAGAATAAACTATTTTTTAAAGTTTAAAAACTAAAATAAATATATTAAAAGTTCATGAGACAAAACAATTAGTTTTTGAGGTTTAAAAACTAAAATAGATATTTTAAAAGCTCAATAACTAAAATAAAATAATCTTAAAAGCTTGGGACCAAAATAGATTTTAAACCTTATACATACCTGTTTTTTGGCAATGGCTCGTAGAATATTGGGGGTGATGGTTCGACCACTACAATCGACAGTTGTGTGAGCGGAAGTTAGGTATTTGGCATAGGTTAAGAGTAGAAATGAGGTTGAAGTCACGTACTGCATGTTGCTATCACTCATTTTAAACAAAAGACCTCCTGAATTCATATAATTAAATTCTGAGTCAAATGATCGAGCGTCTAAACTAGTGGACTATTATATGAAATGGAGGAGGAAAAAAGATGATATTGTAGCAATTCAAAGACCTTTTACTAAGTTTGAAGACCTAAAAACTTTAAGTTGATCGATCAAATATTAGAGAGATCTTTTACTAGGTTCGAGCGCTAAAAAATTTAAGTTAATAAATTAAGATAAATTAAAAATTTTCATATATATTTTAAAGAGAAGGAGAGAGACCTGGGGTGTATTGAGCAGAGGAGAAAGGGGTGCCTGGTATGAGAGAACAAATAAAATTATCTGCATGACCTTTATAATCATGAAGAGACTTCACATTTTGGATTAGGAAGGCCTGAAAAAATAAATCAATGGTTAAAGAATACACATGGTTGAAGAAAATGGGCAATATGACCAAATAAATTATGACACAATTTGTAAAAAGGAATTTGACATATTACTTTAAAAAGAAATTATGTAGTGCAAATTCGATTATAATTTAGTGGATAAGATATATATTACTTTCTTATAGGCTAAAAGTTCAATCCCAACAAATATTCGTTGAATTAAAAAGAAAGAAACAAAAAGTATGTCGTATTGTATTACAAAATAAATTATGGCACAATTTATAAAAAAAGAATTTGATATATTACTTTAAAAAGAAGTCATGTTGTGCAAATTCGGTTATAATTTAGTGAATAAGTTACATATTACTTTCTCATAGAGTGAAAGTTTAATCCCAATAAATATTCGTTGAATTTAAAAAAAAAAAGAAACAAAAGCTATGTCGTATTGTATGTGTTACTTGGTTCTATAACTATCTATCTTCTTAGACTATGATATTTCTTTTTCAAATTTGTAATGAGGTAAGTTACAGTTTGGCATAAGACAAAAAATGTGCTTCTAATTTTTTTTTTAAAAACATATTAAATTATTTTTAAAGTAAACTAATCTTTCAAACAATAGTTATAAAAAAAAAAGGTGCCAATCTAACCATAACTCAACTAATTAAAATTTAGGTTAAATTATCAAAAATACCCCTGAACTATATGGAGTTGGTTTCAATTATACTCCTAAACTTTGAAAAGTTTCATTTTAACCTTTGAACTTTGAAGTTTATTTCAAAACAATCCTTGAAGGTTTTTTCTGTTAAATTTATGGACGAAAAATGATGTATTTGCATACATTTTGATTTTTTTTTAACATATATGTTCAAATATGTTCACATAAGAAACAATACAAATGCAAAAACATCATTTCCAACCATGAATTTAATGAAAAAAAGACTTCAAGGGCATTTTTGAAACAAATATTAAAGTTCAAGGGTTAAAATGAAACTTTTCAAAGTTTAGAGGTATAATTGAAACCAACCTCATAGTTTAGAGGTATTTTTGATAATTTAACCTAAAATTTATCTCCTCCCCAAAAAGTTAGAGGTGCAAAACCCTCCACCCCCACATGTAAAGTGCTGTTTTCAAACTGATTATTGTAATTGTCACATGATAAAGGAGTCAGTCAGTTTAAAAATGCTGCATTGAAAATAAAATACTCAACAAAATAGAAAGCAGATGTAAATACCAGACTGGATTTAAAAACATTTCTCCAAAAGAACTTTAAAATTATAGAAATAGAAAATTCCAATCCCCAAATCTTGACACTTCTACAGTTATTTTGGACTTATTTATTTTTTGATATAATTGTAAAATTACAAGCTTATCCTCATAAATAGTTTATGTTTTGTTTATTCCATTATATTACTTCTATTAGAATTGAATTCATGAAACTAAAAGTCTACAAACATTTTCAACATCTTAATTAAATGTTAAAAATAAAACAAAAAGTAGTTTTAAAAAATATATTTTTATTTTCTTAAACAAACTAAAATTTTAAAAATAACTTTTAAAACAAAAACATAAAATCATTATAAAAAAAAACCCTTTAATTTAGAAACATGTATTAAAATACATCCCCAAAACAAAATTTCTAGTAGATAAAAAAGGGACCTTGGAAAGAAGAATTCTTGCTCCAACATGCTTGTTATCCCAACCAAAAGTATTATCAAACTCTCCACCTCCAAGAATCTGCCCATTCTCTTGAATGTAATTCAAGAAACTACCATTTTTTGTAGCTCTGTGTAGCCAAGCAGCACCCCACAATAGCTCATCCTGCCATTATCAAACAAATTCCAAAATTTTTGTTCATTTTCAATTCTTTCAACATATTTTCAAATCCATGGTGAAATGAAATGGTAAAAAATAATTACTTGATAACCAGAGAAAGAGCAGTAGAAAGGGCAGACAAAATTCTTGAGTCCATTGCTATAGGATCCTCTGTACTTATCAGCAAACTCAAACACCTAAATCCAAATCAAAAACCTAACTCAGATTTGAGAATGAATAATTTTTTTTTGTTAGTTTCCGAAATTTCTACACAATGTTGGAAACGTTTCAGAAAAATGAGAAACAAGAAACACGAACGGTTGCCAAACACTTCTGATCCTAAAAAAATGAAAACAAGAAACAAAAACCAGAAACCAAAAACGACAGTAATACCAAACAACCGCTAGAAAGTGGGGTTGTTTAGTACTGTTTCTGTTTCTCATTTTTAGTTTTTGTGGAACATGTTCATTTGATAACTGACGTTTTTTGTTTCTTTTTTGGTTTGAAAACATCTTTTATTAATTTTTTTTAAAGTTTTACCCTTATGGCTCTTTTGATTAAGAGCTTGGAGTAGGTGGGATCAGATCTTCTGAAGACTAATGAAGCAGAAGCAAGAGCAGCTGCAGTTTCAGCTGCTACTTCAGAACCAGGGGAGTTCTTGTCTATCTTTAACACAGTTCTTGGTGTGTCCATGTCTTCTGGCCTCTCCCAACAAGCATGGTCCTTGTTAGCATCTCCCACCTGCAAAATGATGGGACCGAACTTTTTCATATCTCTACAATGATATGATATTATCTATTTTAAGTTCCAGCCTGCAGTTTGGTTGTACCTTTGAATTATTCTACACAAAAGGATTTCATACCAAATTCTTACTCTAATATATTCAAGATATATATATTTAGAAATGCTTTTGAACATTTTTGTCAGGACTAAAAGCACTTCTATAAAGTTTGGAAGAGATTTAAAAGTACTTCTAGACAAAATAAAAAATTGGTTCAAAAACACTTTTAGTCCTTGAACCTAAAGCCAGAATTGAAATGGAAAAATGGTTGAGAGAACAAGGGGAGCTGCTAGCCAAGTTTGAAGAAGAGTTGCATAAAGTAAAGGGTCTAGAGATCATGG
This sequence comes from Trichosanthes truncata, assembly GCA_033996785.1. Classification (NCBI taxonomy): domain Eukaryota; kingdom Viridiplantae; phylum Streptophyta; class Magnoliopsida; order Cucurbitales; family Cucurbitaceae; genus Trichosanthes; species Trichosanthes truncata. The sequence continues at coordinate 9,007,215 of JAWPNB010000007.1, forward strand.
GCTCAACATTGAGGGATTGACCATTTTTCCAGAGGAAAAATCTTCAGAAAAGTTTGACGATACTTGACATATGGAACTGGTTGCCTTTTTAGTCCTTGAACTTTCATATAACTAACAATTTGGTTACTGTACTTTAAATTTTGTAACAATTTAGTCCTTAAATTTTAGTACGTAACAATCGTGAAAAATAATATTATTAAAATTTAATGGAATTTCTTACCTACATAGATCGATATACTAATTAGGGACCAAATATATTTATAAACTACAAAAATTAAGTCATTTAATTTTGGTGAAATTTTTTCATAATAAAGATTAAATCGTTATAACTTTAAAAGTAAAGCGACTAAATTATTATAGATTTTGATGAGTGGGCCTGATAAGAGGAAATTGACCTGAACAAAAATGGTGTCTGAAAGGGCAGTGGCTTTGAGAAGATAGTCAGTGGCCCAACGAATGGCTTCTTTAGCATTGTTGAGCTCATCTTTCATCAATCCACCAAACTCAACAACACTCCATGAAAGCATGGTGGTGGTGAAAGCCATGGGGAAACCAAACTTCACATTGTCTCCTGCATCATAGTACCCACCAACCAAATCAACCTGCATTTTCATCAGCAAAACCCACTTCCAATTAACCCAAAAAGTGAAAGAAAATTGAATTATGGGGTTACTTTCTGATTTAAAAAAAAAAAAAACTTACCCATTATTAGATATATCATAACCTATCCGCTTGAGTTTTTAGATTTAGTGATGATTTTATATAACTTGGTACTAGAGCAGAAGATCTTGTATTCAAACTTTAGTGATGTCATTTCTTCTCTATTAACATGTCTCTTCTTAGACTTTATGTTATTTTTTCAAGTCCATAAGTGAGGAGTATAGTGCTAAGAACCAAAATAAAAGATTAAATATACAATAACACATCAACTAAATTTTTAAGTCTAGTGGTAATTTAACTTGGTATACATCGAAGCAGAAAATTGTTCATGTTTGAACTCTTGAGATGACATTCTTTCCATTAATATTGGAAGTTAACTTATTAGACGAATTAGTTGTACTAATATTTATGTCCAAAAGTGAGAAGAGTTCAGAATACAAACAAAATATTAAATGTACAATAATCTTATCAACTTAAACTTTTGAATATAGTGGTGATTTGACTTACGTTCATTGTTGAGCCGTCGGAGAGACCTGAATCTCTCCTCCAAGCCATCCTTTGATTTGAAGGGAGCTTCCCAGACCTTTGGCCTTGGAAGAAAAGAATAGATTTGGAGAGAGCGTCTCTATAGTTATGAGGGGTAAAATGAGGGCGACGATGGTGGCCGACGGCGGCAGGAGAAGCATCGGAGTGGGCGAGAAAAAGGAAAGAGAGGCAATGAGTTTGATAGAGAGAGGAGAAATAGCCATGTTTGGTTGGATTGAGGCGCAGTTGGGAGTGGTCAACAAGGAGTATGTATAGAGCAAAAAGCTGCAAAGAATTAAAAACGTTGTCTTTGTGGTCAGTTACAGTCATCATGAAGTCCATGTTTGCCAGAGGACTTCCCTGTTCAACCGGAAAAGGTCAGTTAGCATTCAAAATGTTAAAAAAACAAAAAGAAAAAAGAAAAAAAAATTGATTAATTGCTCAATTTTTTAAAATATTTTTTTTTGTCTCTAATTTTTTTTAGTTAACTAAAGGCTAAATTATGAAAAAATACCCTGAACTTTATCATTTGTTTTAAAAATACTCCTATTTTTTTAAAAATTGCAATATACTTTTGACTTTCTATAAATGTTTCAAAACTACCATTGAAGTAGAAATCCGTCAGAATGTTGGATGGAAAGTTGACATAGCCACTACAAGAATTTTTGGATTTTCCGACGAAGTTTTTTTCCAACGTAATACTTTTCGTCAGGAAAAACATACTTTTTCCGATAAAAATGGCAAGCGTCGAAAAAACTACGCACTTTTTTGACACTTGCCATTTTCGTTGGGACTTTTTCCAATGCTTGTAAATTTCGTTGGGAAAAGTTGGCTATGCCGACAAAAATGCTTGCGTTGAGAGATCTTTTTGCACGCCATAACTTGCCATATGGCCGAAAAAGATAAGCCAACGTGTTTAAAGGCTATGCTGACGCTTTTTAACGTTAGGAGAAGTCAATTAAGTGAAATGCACGTTTCACTTCTCCCAACGCTTTTTGGACCCATGCCAATAGATTTTTTTGCGTCGGAAAAAGTCACGAAAAATAAAACCCTAACCCTCTCTTCATCTATCCTCCTCTCTTTATTATCTTCTTTATTCTCTCTTCTTCTTCTTCCTTTTCTCTCCGCCGTCTACATCTAAAACTGCATACCGTCAACTTATCTCTTCTTCTTCTTTTCTATTTTCTTCCTTATTCCTTCACCCATGTCCTCTCTCTTTCATTTCCGGCATTTTTCTTGTAGGTTTTGACGGCATGAGGTGGCGGTCCGATTTTGGGCATTTTGGTGAGGGATGAAATTTTTGGACTTCCCTACTTTTTGCCTTTTCTCATCGTTTAGTTCCATTTTAAGCTTGTGGGTTTTATTTCCAAATGTATTTATTTAATTTTAACTTATATTTGTCAAATTATTTGTCTTTTCAAAATGACATTTAGACTTTTTGGGGCTGTTTGGGGCAAGGAGTTGCAGGGAGTAGGAGTTGCAGGGAGTAGGAGTTAATATGTCTGGGGAGTTAGGAAGTCTGGGGAGTTAGGAAGTCTGTGTTTGGGGTGCAGAGTTGTTTAGTCTGGAGTTAGGAAATCTGTGTTTGGGGCAAGGAGTTGCAGGGAGTAGGAGTTCTGAAATCTGTGTTTGGAGTGCATATTTATTAAACATGGAGTTATGAAGTCTGAGTTGATTTTAGCTCTTTTTTTTGTACAAATTTTTTCTAAAATTTCTAAAATTTTCATTATTAAGAATTTGTTCCCATAAATTCTAAGATTGAGATTTTTTGTTTTTATTAATTTATATATTCTTTACAAATTTCTTTAAAGAATTTTTTTTAACAAAATACCTCATATTCTTTTTTCAATATCTCTCACATTAATTATTCATTTGCCTGGGATAGTTTCAAATAAAAGAAATTCTTACAAAGTTTTTAAATATTACATGTGAGTCGGAAAGATTTCAATTTATTAATTTTACGGGATTCAAATAAACTTGAAGATTTTTATGTTTTTATTCTCTCAATTCTAGAAATAATATAGATTTATTTCCGTCAATCCTAAAATTGAGATTTTAAATTATATTATTTTATGAATATTTTATAATTTTATTAAAGACTTGTTTTTGTCAATTTTAAATTTTAATTTAAGATTTGTTTTTCAAGCTTAATAAAATAATTTGTTTTATATAATTTAAGAATTTATTTTTCTAACTAATCAATGTAATGGATTATTTAAAGTTTGATTAATTTGTAAATAATATATTCTTTGAAGTAAATATCAAATATTTATGCTATTTTAAAATAATTAAGTTCAAAATGAATATATATTTTTTAACACCATTCAAAATGAATATTATATATAGTACTTTTGTTCATATTACTATATATTTATGTTATTTATTGTAATTATTTTATTTTATTAAGTTTGGAAGGAGAAATCGTTTATCTTTTTACTTTGAATATGATTAATTTGAAAACCAAAATTTTTTAATACGTTAACATTTTTAAACACTAATTTCTTAAATAGTAATACAGGTTAGTTTAAAATATGTTTTTCTTATCTTCAAATCATAAAATTATATATGTTTTTTAGCTATTAATAAAAAAATAAGCCAAAAAAAGATAAGATTGTTATTTGTTATAAGTAATTTTTGTTTAAACTTACGAAAAAATTGTATATGACATGTGGAAGAAGTGAGATAGGGATGTTTTTATCAATTAAAAAAATGGTTATGTAGTACTCTAATTTACACTAAGAATTTCAATTTAAATAATAGTATCATATCTAAAACATTCTTATATAATTTATATTTAAAAAAGAAAATTATAGAATAAAAAGAAAAATATTTTTGTTAAAATTTTATTAAAATTATAGGATAAAAATAAAATTATTTTTTAATAATTAGTTATATTTAATTATTAATTAGTAATAATGATGAGAAATTTATATAAAAAAATAAAGATTTTTTTTTAAATTAAGAAATTAAAAAAAATTATGTAAAAAATAGAGAGAGAAATGAAAGGAGAGAAGAGAGAGGGGTAGGAGTGAGTTGAGGTAAAAAAAGGAGATAGTAAAGTTGTGGGGAGTTGTGGGGAGTTGGAAAAGGAGTTTATAAGTTTGTGGGACCCACACTAAGAAGTTAGAGGGGGAGTTAATAAATCTGTGAGGCCCACAATAGGAGTTAAAATACCCTTGGGCCAAACAAGGAGTTGGGAACTCCTCCCAACTCCACTCCCCCCAACTCCTCAATCCAAACACACCCTTTGTGTTTTAGTTTCACTTTAGGCACATTCTTTTATTTTTTTTTATATTTAAAATTTTTCATATTTTTTTTTTCCAGATTCGTAGTTGTGTAATCTTGAAGTCCTATTTTCCAAAAATGTGGACGAAGACGAAGATTGAAGCCTTCAAGATTAATTGTTTTCTTTCCGATGTATTTTTTTCTTCTTTCAAACTCTAGTACATGTAGAGATTGAACATTTTGTAATCAAATTATTGCATTTCAATACTATTGCTTTTTATGATGTTATTTTTTTTAATTTTAAAATGATACTATAATGAACTATCAAGTAGTGTAGAAATAAATAAATAAGAAGAAAAATAATATGAGAACTTAGGATTTAGGGTTTTGCTGACGCATATTGCTTTGGGAGAAGTTTATTAGTTGTTAGAAGAAACTTTTTCCCGACGCAACACATTGCGTCAGGAGAAGTCCACTTTTCCTGACACAACGACATTTTCGTTGGAAAGTGGCTTTTCTGACGAGTCCATGCTAACAAAATATTTTCGTTGGCCAAGACTTTTCCCAACGAAATGTAAACTTTTTCCGACACTTTGTTGCGTCGGAAAAAGTGAAAAATCTTGTAGTGGTGACTGAGAAGCTTGTCTGGATTAAGCATAAAAGAATGATGTATCGCCACATCGATTTTTCGTCTAACATCCTAACGGATTTCTTTTTCAACGACAGTTTTGAAATGTTTATAAAATGTCAATGGTAATATTGCAACTTTTGAAAGAATAAAGGTATTTTTGAAAAAATGATAAAGCTTAGGAGTAATTTTTATAACTTAGCCTTAAATAAATGTGAAAACAGAGATCCAATCTTCAATTTTAGAGAAGATATAGACACAAGTGTCTTAACATTCTCTAAGGTTAACAGTTCAATCTCAAGGAAGGCTAAAGTTTTTTTCCCCTCTCTCTCACAACTTTGATGGATATATTTACTTAAATATCATTTTCGCTTCTAAACTTTCAAATTAGGACAATGATGTGATTTTATGTTAATTGATGGAATATAATCAACAAAATGTAGCCGAACTTTTCTTTTTTGAGCAATAAATCTAGTTATTTGAAACTCAAAACTAGTCTCATCTAATATATGCCTCGGCTAGTTTATCTGACTTTGTTACATGTCCATCAACATGTTAATATATACATTGAAAACTACATCATCTATATGTTAAAAAATTAATGAAAAATAATGACAAAGACCGAAATAATTACTCTTTAAATTTTGGAGACTAAAACAAACATTTTAAAAGTTCAAAAACTAAAATTAAAATAAAGTTGAAAATTCAAAAATCAAAGTGGGATTTCACCATTATATCTATTTTAGTCATTGAATTTTAAAATTTTAGAATTATGAAACTTTGAATTATGATTTTATATAATATATGCCCTATAAACTAAATAATGATCCTATTTGACAAATATTGATTTAATTTATTTAGCATGATATGTTAAATAAGCGGTGAAAGTAGACAATTAGACAAAATAAAGTCCTCGATACATCAGACTATCACAATTGTTCCAAAGTAAAGTATGTTAATAGTTTAGTTATACAATTGATGGATGCATAGTTGTGGATGTTGGAGCAAGGGGGTGGAGATAATATGGAGATGATATTGAAGATCTTTGAGTTCAGAGACTAAGTCACAAAATGGTTGGTTGATGCCCATAAAAGGAAGACCTTTCATTTCTATTGGGAAATGGAGCTTTTTTATTCAACCACATCACATCAGATAAGTCCAATGGAAGCTCCTCTCAGTTCAAACATCACCAAAATTTTCCCATACCCTTTTTTCCATGACATATCCAACACATTGTGTCTTAACCCATATTGTATATCTATTTATATATCAAAATTAAATTATTTAGATCAAGCCTTGTTTGACATCTTTCATTTAACAACATTAAGGACTATTTGAGGCACTGAGTGAGTTATAATAGTCTGAGTTATAATAGTCTGTGGGTTATAATAGTATGTGGAGTTATATAATATGCATTTAGGATGTAGAGTTTTTTAATATGTGTTATAATAATCTGTGTTTGGGATGCAGAGTTATTTAACTCCACAAATTATTATAACCAAAACTATTATAACTCACTTAGTGCTCCAAACATGCCTTAAGTATTAACAAACTCTTGTACTGGTGCTTTAATTTATTCGTAACCGAGTTATCAAAGTTCACGTTTTTTATAGTTTCAATCACGATTCAAATGCCACACCTTTTGATTTTATGTTATATACACTCATGAGAGCTTTCTTCCATCAAGAATGAGAATATTGTGTACTAAAGCTTTAAATCTAGTAGAAACGTTATCAAATTGACTCTAAATCTTTCTGTTTTTAAAATTCATACACGATTTTAAAGATATTTCTAAGAGAAATTAAATCAAGAAACAATAAGCGTAACCAAATACAACCCGTTCTTAAGAAAACTGAAAACGAGTAGTAGAAAACAAAAGGTGAAAAAATGGTAGGACAGAGAAAACCAAGCTGAAATTCAATATAAGCACAATTATGCATGTTTGTTAGAAGGGGGGGGCTTCCATTTCCATGTGCATCAATGGATTCGGTGCCCTCCCACATGCAAAAGCATTTGCAGTTCATGTTCTGTACTCTACACTACAATGCTTTTCTGTCAAAGAGAGGGATAAACCTTTCAACATCTGCAATAAACAGATCAAAAGCTGACACAAGAATGAACAAAAGCAACTTTTTCACAAATGTCATCCCAATTTTGTGGATCTTAGTCTTTTAGAGTCATTTGATAATATTTCTATTCTCCCCTTTCTGTTTGCTTTTAATTTTTTAATGTGTTTGATAATTATTCTCTATTTTTTGAGTTCAATAACATGTGGAGTTAATGATTTAAACATCTGACCTCTTGGTCGAAGGCATATGCCATAACTAGTTGAATTATGTTCAGGTTGACAAATGTTCTTTGTTTTCTATTACAAAGACTATTTAATTGAAAAAACTGATAAAGTGGTCTTAAATTATAAATTTTATAGACTTTCTATTGGATATGACAACGTATGAGTTATTTAGAATGGGATACCTATAAATCTTATTGGAATAAAAGGAAGAGGGTGAACATTATATGAGAAGAATTAATTAAATTATAGTCTACAATATACTAAACAAAAATTTAGACTCTCTATATCCCATAAAGCTTATCTCATCTTAAATGTGTTCGATTAAGGAAAATCATTTTTTCATTGTCTTGTGTGTTGAAGAACTTTTGTAAAATATGTTGTGAGAAAAATAATATTATAATAATAAAACTACAATATTAATTCTTCCATTCTACATGATAAGCCAAACAAATTAAAGTCAAAACAAATAAATGTAACGAGATAGGAAAAAAAAGAAAAACGACACTGGAAGTTATACTGGTTCACTCTAAACTTGGTTCTACGTCTAGTTTTCTGCAAATGCAGGTTCTACTATAATGGAAGATTACAAAAAGCCTCAACTCTATTAGGGTGCAAACAAATGTCCCACATTGGCTAGGGAAGGGAGTGATCATGGGTATATATGTGAGGACAATTATCTCCATTGGTATGAGGCATTTTGGGGAAACCAAAAGCAAAGCCATGAGGACTTATACCAAAAGTGGACAATATCATACCATTGTGGAGATATGTTGAGGGCCCGTTGTCCTTATCAATTGGTATCAGAGCCATGGTCTAAACCTAGCTGTGTGCCGGAGGAATCCTCAAAGTGGAGCAGAGTAACGGAAGCCTCATGTTGGAGAGGGGAGACTCAATTGTGGTACTTTGTTCGAAGGGAGGATTGTTAGGGTGCAAACAAATGTTCCACATTGGCTAGGGAAGGGAGTGATCATGGGTATATATGTGAGGACAATTATCTCCATTGGTATGAGGCATTTTGGGGAACCAAAAGCAAAGCCATGAGGGCTTATGCCCAAAGTGGACAATATCATACCATTATGGAGATATGTGGAGGTCCGTTGTCTTTATCAAACTCAGCGCTATAACCCAACGATGACTATTGACTTCTAAGTACCACAACCCGATAGCTTGGCCGAATAAACAACAAAAGGACTAACCCAAAACCTACAAGAGAAAATTCTCTCTTGCTCTCACAAAACTTTACTGTCACGCACACAACCTTGAAAAATACCCACTGTATTTTTCTCTAAGTCAGAAGGCACTATGCTTATATTTTTGTTCTCGGCTATGCTTACTTCCATGATGCCAACTTACACACACATATATGTGTAACAAAATAAAAACCTAAAAAGAATAGGAGAAGTGTGAATGGGCCCAAGCCCATATTCTTCAAAGAATAAATCTGTTGCGCACACATTTGGGTTTTCCATCAAACTCTATAGCTACAATTTGGCTCCACCAATATTCCTAACAATCTCCCACTTAGAGACAAAATAACAATCTTGCCTTCCATAGCAACAAAACTTTGATCACCTTGACAAACTCCAAGGCTCTATTCCCACTACAACTGTTATTTCTAATATTCTTGGCAAACTCCAAAGCTAAACAAAACCTATAAAACAACAAACTCACAAAAACAGGTAACCATAAAAAAACAACTATAGTTAATTTGTGCTCATCCTGAAGTATGGGCTTGCTACGTGGACCTATCCCCTAGATGAAAGAGACAGACATGTACTCCCACTTCAGCTAAGTGATAACAACTGACATCTTCTTTAACCCTGCATTACTGTTCTTGAAGAAGATACATCTGAGAAGTGCTTGAATCCTCTGTTCAAATCTGTTGCCAAACTAAAGACCTTACCTTTGACTTTAGCAACTACTCTGGCCTTCCACTTTGATGCCTCCACTCGCCTAGGCGACTTCTTCAATTCAATTGAGCGTCTGACAATTGGGGTTTCACGATAGTGAACAACTTTCTCTCTTGGACTTTCTAATTGTTTTCGAATTGAAGGATCCTGATCAGACTGATCAAACTTGGCTATCACTACTGCTGGTTCAACTGTACCTCTACACAACCATTTGTAGCTTTAACTGGCACCCACTGTCTCTTTAAACCTTTGGCAACATACAACCGACATTTGTACATTGTAGATTTCCTGTGGCCAACTGCCACTTCCTGGGATTCTAACATGAGTTTACATTGGCTACTGCCAAACTCACACCTGTAGCCTTCATCTGCCAACTTGCAAGCATAGGTGAGATTCATCTTGATTCTTAGCACAAACCTAACATTACGCAACACCAATTTATCTCCACACTCTATCTTTAGACTAACATCTCCAATTCCATTGGTCTTGGAGGTTCTACCATTCCCATCCTCACTAGACCATGATATCCACTAGTGAAGGATGTGAACAAACTTCTCTATGAAGCTATGTGAACAGTAGTTGCATTGTCTAAAATCCAACCAGATGAGTTTCTACTACTCTCTGTTGAGATTTATGCCCTAAAGTCTCGTAATTAATGATTTATTTAATAATTAATAATAATTTTAATTATTTTATTTGCTATATAATATTATCCATTATATGAAAAATTCAAGGTTATTAGTGTAATCTTGAACAGTATGTGATTGACATACAGAAGGATTATGTTCAAGAAATAACCTAAAGAGTCATAGTATATGGATAAGGTTGAGTGTCTTATCCTAGTAACACTATTGATACAACTCACTTTTGTAATAGTTACAAATGATTTGATCCAAATCGTTCATATGGAGACATGTGAGTGGAGGTATTTTATACAATGAGTTTCTATAAGGCTGGACCACGAAATATTTAATCTCTCTTTATAAATCTGTTAACTGAGAAGATTAATATTTCATCATGATGATCATATGTGACTCGATCTTAATCTTGAGTGAGTTATGAACTCCTTGTGAGGGTTTGTCCTTTGAGTTGTATGGGTGAAAGTGACTTTTATAGCCAATTCAATAAGCTTACCATTTTTGGGACTAGACCAAATAGGGAGCTTGAAACATAATCTCACAAGATGGAATTCACTCATTCCTATTAGGGTATAAGTAAATGAGTAGTTCCCTTAAGTGTTGATTTCGGAATTTGAACAATGGGGCCCACCCTCTCACTGGCTCAAGCTGAACTTAGTTTATAATTGGATTATAAACAGATTGTCCATTAGAGGATTAGTGGACTTAAGATATAAGATGTAATTACAGGGATGAAATGGACTTTTGACCCAACTGTAATTATGAACATCGTGTGAAGGATCAACTTGCATATAATGGTTATATCCATGGACACAACTTGTCTTACAGTGCATAAGAGTGCAACTCTAGGTCTATAGTGGAGTGACCTAGAGTTAATGAATAAAAATTAATAGATTAAAGAGTTTAATTAATTAATTTTGTATCATTGGAGCTTATAATCTGTAGGTCCATAAGGTCCATTTGTTAGCTCATAGTAACACTAAAAGATCAATTTAATTGAAAGAAAAATTTGAAATGTTCAAATTAATATTTAATATATTAGATATATTAAATATAAAAGAGGAAAATATATTTATTGTATTTGATACATTAAATATTAAAATGATTAATGTATATTAGATATATACATTAAAGAAAAACATATATATTTAAAATTTGAATGAGATTTAAGTAGGTTAAATAAATATATGTAGGAGATTTGAATGAGATTCAAATAGATATAAGATATATTTTAATATATTAGATATTAAAATATAATATTATAATTATGGCAAAGATTTGCCCTGGGTCTTTATAAATATAATCTTTGGGTTGAGCCATTTTGAAAGAGTAAATATTAAGAAAGAGGAAGCAATTTTGGATCTTAAGCACTCTAATTTGATCAATTTTACCAAACTAAAAACATGCTCAAAACTGGAAAAAATAGAGAAGGAAGAACACTACCTTTGAAGCTCAAAATTGAAGCAATCCGTGGGCTTTATTTGAACACAAACCAGTTGTGGACCTCCTCTAGAGTCTTTCCTACTATCCTCAGGCCTTGGAACAGGTTGTGGGATCCTTAATTGAGAGAATTTTTGAGAGAGAGAGCAAAGGTCTAAAACCAAAAAAATTCTTAATTTTCTGCAAAATTCCACTTACCCATGGTGTTTCTTTGCTAATTAAAGCTATTAACAAGCTTCATCAAGCTTGCTAAACTTGACAACACATAGATGATGAGGATAATTCAAGTAGGAGGTGGGCAATTTTGATGAATTTGAAAAAGCAAGAAACTTGTTCATCAATTTATGAATTTGGTCCAAAATTCATTCCTAAATGAATTTGAATTCTCTTTTAATTTTAATTCAAAATTAATATAAAATTAATTTTAAATTAAAATCAATTTTTAAATAATTATTTAATTTAATATCAAATATCAAATTAAATAATTGGACCAATCCCGATTTCTCAAATCGAACGTTCGAACATGAATCCCTATTCATGTTTTAAACCGAACCAATATTTAAATCAATTTAAATATGTCCACCTCTTCTTTATCATAGTTTAATTCATAATTAAGCTATGAAACGTTAAGTATATCGCATATAATTAACGTTTTCTCCCAAAACTGAATTTGAACAATTCAAATTCTTTTCTCTCACATTGTTTACAAGGCTTAGTCTGAGCTAGTAAGGGGAACCTAATGGACCTACAGATCATGAGCTCCAACAATACGAGATTAACCGGCCAAACTCTATAGCCTAGCTAATCAACATTCGTTAATCATTGGGACACTCCACTAAAGCCCAGTGGATGCACTCTCCTCACTGTAGATATATTTCTGTCCACTCGATATAACCATGATTAGTAAGTCGATCCTTCACAGGTTGTTCGTAATTACAGCTAGGTCAAATAAACTGTTTTACCCCTGTAATTACTTATTGTTCCTTAAGTCCCATTGATCCTCTAATGAACAATTGGTTTGTGGTCCAACCAACAAACCGAATCCCTCTCGGGCCAATGAGAGGGTGGGCCCATTGTTCAAGACCCGGAGTTAGTACTTAAGGGAACAACCTCTTTACTAAACCCTAAAGCAGGTAGGAGTGAATTCCATCTCGCATGACTATGTTTCCAATTATCTACCTGGTCTTATCCTCAAAATGGGAGGCTTATTGAGTCGGCGATCTCGGGCCACTCTCACCCATGCAAATCTAAGGATAATCCCGAATAAACAGGAGTTCATAGCACACTCAGGATTAAGATCGAGTTACCTAGGTCATCGTATGAAAATAGTCAGTTAAAACAGTAAACGGAGTTAAAAAGTCTAAGTGACTATTTCGCGGTCCAGCCTTATGCAAACTCATTGCATAGGACGTCCCCACTTTTATGTCTCCACAAGAACGATTCAGGATCACATCGTTAGTACTATACAAAGTGGGCCGCGTCCATAGTGTCCCTAGGATAAGGTACCCAGCTCTATCCCTATACTATAGACCGTTCTGGCTATTACTTGAACTTGATCCACTTTGATGTCATACATAAAGTTCAAGTATACATTTTATAGTCAAGGGTTCTTAGTTCATTGGATTTGGGTTATGGAATACACAATTCACTTTATTCAATAACAACTTTATTGCAAAATAGAATATACATTCAGTTTACAAAACCACGAGTTTTAGGACACAAAACCCAACACATTTAACATCACATATCTTTAATAGAGAATTAGAGAATTCTCTCCAGACTTTTTTTCTCTGCAATCCATTGTGATTTTCTTTCAAGAGGCTCTCACAAGCCTTGGTCCTATGTTGGAGTCATAGTAAGGAAGATTCTGTGGAAGTCTTAGAATACAAGAAGTAAAGAACTGCCAAAACTCTCTCTATATTTATGTCAAGGTATTTTTTGCTAAGCCTAAACTTATTTTTCGTTTAATTCTAAAATAAAATCAAAGTCGATTCCAACGCTTTCGCTGTGGGTTTAATTTGATTATTCCCTTCATCAGTAAATTTTATCTTAAGAGACTTCAATTGATTGATCAAAGTGGTAACCTCATTAATATATAGGAATTGATCAAAGCATCCTCAACCATTTGCCAATTAAAAAATTTCCTAAGTAGATAGATTTTGTTATTAGTATAGGTTTTTTCATACCTGTCTGTAAGCGCTTCTATTAATTCAATTGCAGTTATCATGCCAGCCACGTCCATTAACAGACACATCCTAATTGTTGCAACTGCTTATTCATCTCAAGTCTCTCAATCTTCATCTTTCATTTCTTTTGGTCTTTTTTTCAATGTCTTGCCCAATTTCTTAATAGTCAGATAATTCTTGACCATCATCTTCCAATACCTTGATTTTTTCCATCAAATTTCATGACTTCGTCGAAACTTGTTAGCTCCACGTATCCCATGACTCTTGAACCAAAGGCTTTGATTCCATTTGTTGGGAGAAAAATAATATAGTAATTATAAAACTACAATATTAATTCTCCCCTTCCACACTAGCCAAACAAATTAAAGTCATAACAAATAAATGTAAAGAGATAGAAAAAAAATGACACCGAAAGTTATACTGGTTTGCCCCATACTTGGGATTACGCCAAGTCTTTTATAACTGCAAATTATACTATAATAGGAGATTACAAAAAGCCCTCAACTCAGCGCTACAAACTAACCCTCAATAGCCCAACAATGACTATTGACTTCCAAGTACCACAACCCGATAACTTGGGATAAACAACAAAAAGACTAACCCAAAACTCACAAGAGAAAATTCTCTCTTGCTCTCACAAAACTTTACTGTCACATACACAACCCAAAAAAAATACCTATTGTATTTTTCTCTAAATCAAAAGGCACTATGCCCTCCTATATTTCTTCTTGGTTATGCTGACTTCCATGTTGCCAACTTACATATATGTGTGTGTAACAAAATAAAAACCTAACAAGAAGGGTTAACTACATGGATAGCCCATTTGGGACACCATTTTACATATCTGGCACATTATCTTATTAATATCATCTTGATCAAGTTTTAATCCAGATAGAAGCCAAATATAGGGTCATATTACTCATTTTCCCCTGTGTATTATTTCTAATTATAATAAATAAAAAATATAGATTTTTACCATAACCGTCGGTATTCTTCCCTCGAAATAATAATACACACGATTATATTCCCAAAATTTAGGGATTATGATTTCAAAATTCTCTTTATGGTTCAACTTTTTGATAACCCAAAAATTAGAGAGGGATTTCAACCAACGACAACAAGGGGTTATTGAAGGGGGTTTGCGAATGAGGAGAGTTTGATGGCATGTGCGAACGAGGAGACTTCGACGATGGCGGAAAAAACAGCAGCGATAGGAGGTCTGGTAGTATCGACGGCGTGCACCTGTGGGTTCTCGGCGTATCGACGGTGATAAAAAAGGTATGTCGAAAACAGTTGGTGTACATTTTTTTTTGTTTTCAAAATCAGAGGATTATCGGCGTTATTTAGTTGCAGCCGTAAGAAGGTTGTCTGCGTTTTGGTGTGGGTTGTCGGCATCAATGGGTATGTTAATAAGATTATAACCTATACACAGTATAAAAGTATTATATACCTACGTTAATATAATATGTCTCAGAACATATATTAGATTATCATGACAGTCCCAATATATAATATGATTATAACCTATACACATGATATATATATATATATATATATATATATATATATATACCTACGTTAATATAATATATGACGTAGAGAATAAATGGGATTTTCATGACAAGTCCAGATTATATACTGATGTATATATACTATATTTTTATGTATATATTTATGTGTAGATTGTAGAATATAGTATATATTTAGCATGACTTATTTTTTAAAGCATGTTCCATATATATATCGACGTTAATAACATATATATATTTATTAAAAATTAAATAATTTAAAATAAAAAATACTATATACCTAAGAAGTGAGTTTTATGTAGTTAACACTATATAATAAGACCAATCAACATATGAAAATGAATATAATACATAAATTCATGATGACAATGATATATATGGGGAAGATTATGAGAAAAAAAATACAAATCATAACCTATGTTTTGAATAAAAAGGCCATAACATAACTAACAAAATTGAAAATGCAAGACAAGTGTTGAATAAAAAACATTTAAAATGAACTATACATACTGCTAAAAGTAGAAATCAACCAAATAAAATTGATAAACAAAACCAAACATATGGTACATACTGATATGAAAAAAAAACCAAAAAGGTTATCTAACTTAAAAAACTTAAATAAAAAACTAACTGGAATTGAATAAAAAAAACTATATATTGGGTATAAAATGGCACATTGAAATTGAATAAAAAAGGTTTTGGTGCTTCAAACGACACCTTGAAATTGAATAAAAAAGTAAATGAAGGAAGAAGGAAGTGAAATCGTACTCGTTTTGAAATTGAAATGAAAAGGAATATAGAGAGAATTTCTTGGTGCTTTAGACGCCACTTTTAAATTGGGTAAAACTACTGATGTTGTCGAAAGAGCAAACAAAAGCAATAATCAACCCTAATTTCTCAAAGTAAATGTTATTAATGGAAATTAAAATTATAACATAATTTCAATATTAATATATTGGAGAATAAAATATTTATCAATCTAAAAAATACCTTTATGTAACTAAGGGTAAGTTTATTTACCTAAATTGAATGATATGATTATGGAAACTGTTGGAATAGAAATTTTGGCCAATCAGAAATTGTCATGTCATTAATTAAAACTTGGTGACAAAATTATTTATTTAATTAGGGATTATTTAAATTTGCAAGTATCCCTAAATTAAATTAAGGCAAACCCAAATATGCAATTGGATTATATGAAATTTGGGACAATTTTAAACAAAGCCCAAATGGGAGGCCCTAATCCAGCAGAGTTTAAGCCCAAAGTCAACCAAGCTCACTCCAAAGGCCAAGACCAAAGTCAACTATGCACAGTCTAGAGGACCTGACCCAAAGTCCACCAGGCCCAGTCCAACAGTCAGGCTCAAGCCCGCTTGGGGGCCTTGGGGAACTCTATAAATAGAGAGTTCCGTCCTCCATTTTTGGGGTTCAGAAATTGAAAATCTCTAGAGAACTTAGAGAGAATTCATAAACAAAGACCAAAAGACTCTCTAAACTCTTGAAGATCAAACACTCTTTGAACCAAAGCCTTGAAGACTAGAAAATTTTGAAGTTCGAGAATAAGTTGCAGAGCCCTCGAGACAAGTTTACATTCGAGAACAAGCTGCGAAGCCCTCGAAACAAATCTACATTTGAGAACAAGCTGTAAAAGCCCTCGAGACATAAATCTACATTCGAGAACAAGCTGCAAAATCCCTCGAAACAAATCTACATTCGAGAACAAGCTGCAAAAGCCCTCGAGATAGATTCACACTTGAGAATAAGCTGCAAAAGCCCTCCAGATAGATTCACATTCGAGAATAAACTGCAAGGCCCTCGAGACAAATCTACACTCGAAAACAAGCTGTGAAGACCTCGAGACAAATCTACATTCGAGAATAAGCTGCAAAGCCCTCGAGACAGATGTACATTTGAGAGAAAGAATCAGAGGAACAAATTTGAGATTGTACTCCACTACATTCAAATGAATACAAATTAAATTCATTTACACGTGTCTCATTTCTCTTTCTTTGTTGAAATCTCGTGTAAACAAGTTGGCACGCCCAGTGGGACCATCTCTACTTCTCATCTCTTTCTTTCATCTCAACATACAAGTGAAGTAATGTCATCCAAAAAGACTTCTTCGATGACCGTTGTCATGAGCAACTGGTACACGGGTTCTGTTACCCATAGTTGCTCCAATGAACTGAGGCTGCAAGACGATAAAGCTTCTATTGCAGACGAAGTAATGACACTACTGGAGGCATCTACTAACAACAAGTTTCTAGTCAAGTGTAACCCTTTGTTTGACTTCGATTCTGACGTAGTGTCTGTCATGATGACTGAAACAAACACTATGGAAGAAAGAATGACAAAGATGCAGGAGAAGATCAACACCTTGATGAAAGCGATTGAAGAAAGAGATTCTCAAATTGCATACCTAAAGAGCCAGATTGAGAACCTAAACGTCGCTGAATCATGTCAAACTCCTACCATCAAAGATCGCAACAAAGGGAAGGTCGTTGTGCAAGAAGATCAACCACAGCCCTCCACTTCGATCGCTTCGCTATCTATCCAACAACTTCAGGACATGATCACGAACTCCATTAGAGCTCAATATGGTGGGGCTTCTCAAAGTTCTCTTTTGTATTCTAAACCATATACTAAGAGAATTGATAATTTGAGAATGCCAACTGGATATCAGCCATCAAAGTTCCAGCAATTTGATGGAAAAGGCAACCCGAGGCAACACGTTGCTCATTTCATCGAGACATCCGAAAATGCTGGTACGCGAGGAGATCTTCTTGTTAAACAGTTCGTTCGAACATTGAAGGGAAATGCTTTCAACTGGTATACTGATCTAGAGCCTGAGTCGATAGACAGTTGGGAGGAGTTTGAAAATGAATTCCTTAACCGCTTCTACAGCACAAGACGAACCGACAACATGTTCGAGCTCACCAACACTAGACAACAAAAAGGTGAACCCGTTGTCGACTACATAAATCGTTGGAGAGCTATGAGTCTCGATTGCAAAGATCGCCTCACTGAACTGTCAGCTGTGGAGATGTGCATTCAAGGCATGCACTGGGAACTTCTTTACATCCTTCAAGGTATAAAGCCTCGCACATTTGAAGAATTAGCAACTCGTTCACATGACATGGAGCTAAATATTGCTAGTCGAGGAGACAAAGACCTTCTAATCCCTAACATAAGGAAAGAGGAAAATAACATCCATGAGACTTTAGAAGAGTCTATGGTTGTAAATACAACTCATCTCAAGTTGTCTTCGAAAGACAAGAGGGATGAAAGCCGAAAAGGAAATGAAAGGCATCACTTAACTTTGAAAGAAAGACAGAAAAAAGTCTATCCTTTTCCTGACTCTGACATTCCTGACATGTTAGAGCAACTATTGGACACATGATTGATCAAGCTTCCAGAATGTAAATGGCCGAAAGAGATGGAAAAAGTTGATGATCCCAAGTATTGCAAATATCATCGAGTTATTAGTCATCCAGTGGAGAGAGCTTTGTCCACCTCAAGTTCGGTTCGTCGCTCACTCGCTCTAAATTTCAAGCTCCGTTCCCCTCAAGTTCGGTTCGTTGCTCACTCCTCTAAAGTTCAAGCTTTATTCCTCTTAAGTTCGGTTCTTCGCTCACTCCCCTAAAGTTTGAGCTTTGTTCCCCTCAAGTTTGGATCGTGGCTCACCCCCCTAAAGTTCGAGCTTCATTCCCTTCAAGTTTGGTTTGTCGCTCACTCGCTCTAAAGTTTGGGTTTCACTCTTCTCCAAGTCTGGGGTTCGCACTTCGCCCTTTCAAGTCTTCGAGTTCGAGTTTTGCTAACTTCAAGCTTAAGTTCAAACATCGCTCGCTTGAAGTTCAAGTTTGCACTTCGCTCTCTTCAAGTTTAAGTTCGAGCGTTGATCACCTACAAGTTTGGTGATTCACCTTCAAGTTCGACGTTCTGCTTCAAAATACAGCTAAGTTGGCGTTCCGTCTCCAAGTCAGGAGGCTCCGTCCGTCGGCGCTCGCTCCTCCATCAAGTTCGGAGGCTTCACTCAACACGGGCTCCTCTTCCAAGTCAGGAGGCTCCGTCAGTCGGCGCTCGTCCCTCCGCCAAGTCAGGAGGCTGCGTCCATCGTTATTCGCTCATCCACCAAGACAGGAGGCTTCGTCCATCGACTCTTGATCTTCCACCAAGTTAGGAGGCTTCGTCCATCGACGTTTGCTCCTTCGTCAAGTTAGAAGGATTTGTCTATCGACGCTCGCTCCTCTCCCAAGTCAGGAGATTTCGTCCATTGACGCTTGCTTCTCTGTCAAGTCAGGAAGCTCCGTCCATCGAGACTCGCTCCTTCACTAAGTCAAGAGGTTCCGTCCGTCGACACTCGCTCCTCTCCCAAGTTAGGAGGTTTTGTCCATCGACGTTTGCTTCTCCGTTAAGTCAGGAAGCTCTGTCCATCGACACTCGTTCCTCCACCAAGTCAAGAGGTTTCGTCCGTCAACACTTACTCCTCTCCCAAGTCAAGAAGTCTTCGTTGGTCGTCACTTCTTCTTCAAAGTTCGAAGGCTTTGTCATGGCTTTTTCTCCAAGTTTGAAAGCTTCGTCTTTGCTCATTCTCCAAAGTTCGAAGGCTTCGTGATCGCTCCTTCTCCAAAGTTTGAAGGCTTCGTGGTCGCTTCTTCTCCAAGTTCGAAGGCTTCGTCATCGCTTCTTCTCAAAGTTCGAAGGCTTCGTGGTCGCTCATTCTCCAAAGTTTGAAGGCTTCATCGTCGCTTCGTCTCTAAGTTCGAAGGCTGCGCCGTCGCCTCACATTCAAGGTCAAAGGCTTCATCGTCGCTTCTTCTCCAAGTTCAAAGACTTCGTCATAGCCTCTTCTCAAAGTTCAAACTTTTCGTCGTCACTTCTTCAAGTTCGAAGGTTGCGTCGTTGCTTCGTCTCCAAGTTCGAAGGTTGCGCCGTCGCTTCTTCTCCAAGTTTGAACGCTTCATCGTCGCTTCTTCTCCAAGTTTGAACGCTTCGTCGTCGCTTCTTCTCCAAGTTCGAAGGCTTCGCCGTCGCTTCTTCTCAAAGTTCAAACGCTTCGTTGTCGCTTCTTCTTCAAGTTTGAAGGTTACACCATCGATCACTTCGTCTCCAAGTTCGAAGGTTGCGTCTCACCTCACCTTCAAGTTCAAAGGCTTCGTCGTCGCTTCTTCTATAAGTTCGAAGGTTACACCCTTAACTTCACCTGAGTTAGGGTTTGGTCTTCTACAGGTAAAACAAAGCAAAAGGTGCCATCCTAAATTCGGCCTGAATCAGAGGTTGGTCACCTTCGAAGTTGAAGAAGACGCCGAAGTTGTCGAAAGGTGCCATCCTACCACCTGAATCAGGGGTTGGTCACCTTCGAAATAGAAGAAGACATTGAAGCCGTCGAAAGGTGACATCCTAAATTCTGCCTGAATTAGGGGTTGGTCACCTTCGAAGTTGAAGAAGACGCCGAAGTTGTCGAAAGGTGCCATCCTACCACCTGAATCAGGTGTTGGTCACCTTCGAAATAGAAGAGGACGTCGAACCCATCGAAAGGTGCCATCCTAGATTCCACCAGAATCAGGTGTTGGTCACCTTCGAAGTTGAAGAAGTTGCCGAAGCTGTCGAAAGGTGCCATCCTAAATTCCGCCTGAATCAGGGGTTGGTCACCTTTGAAGTTGAAGAAGACGCCTAAGCCGTCAAAAGGTGTCATCCTAGATTCCACCTGAATCAGGGGTTGGTCACCTTCGAAATAGAAGAAGACGTCGAAGTCGTCGAAAGGTGCCATCCTAAATTCTACCTGAATCAGGGGTTGGTCACCTTCGAAGTTGAAGAAGATGCCGAAGCGGTCGAAAGGTGCCATCCTAAATTTCGCCTGAATCAAGGGTTGGTCACCTTCGAATAAGAAGAGGACGTCGAAGCCGTCGAAAAGTGCCATCCTAGATTCTGCCTGAATCAGGGGTTGGTCACCTTCGAAGTTGAAGAAGACGCCGAAGCCGTCGAAAGGTGTCATCCTAGATTCCACCTGAATCAGGGGTTGGTCACCTTCGAAATAGAAGAAGACGTCGAAGCCGTCGAAAGGCGCCATCCTAAATTTCGCCTGAATCAGGGGTTGGTCACCTTCGAAGTTGAAGAAGATGCCGAAGTGGTCGAAAGGTGCCATCCTAGATTCCGCCTGAATCAAGGGTTGGTCACCTTCGAATAAGAAGAGGACGTCGAAGCCGTCGAAAAGTGTCATCCTAGATTCCACTTGAATCAGGGGTTGGTCACCTTTGAAATAGAAGAAGACGTCGAAGCTGTCGAAAGGTGCCATCCTAAATTCCGCCTGAATCAGGGGTTGGTCACCTTCGAAGTTAAAGAAGACATCTCAAAGTTGTAAAGGATATCTTAGCTGCAAGTCAAGAGTAAAAAAAAACAAGGGGGCACATATATGTTGTTTTACAAAAAAAAATTACCTACTTATTTACCTTTTTGTGGATTATGATATTATCTTCTATAGGAAAAGTATTTGCAAGTCTTGCAAATGTTAAAAAAAAAAAAAATGGGACTTGCCTATTCCTCATTCCTCAGTGAAAAGCTTCAATCACTCTTTGTTGATGTGAATTGATGGAAGACCCATCTCCTCTATTTATAGTGGAGGAAAAGATAAAATCACGTCTGATTTGAATTCAAAGATAATGCCAAGAAGATCCAATCAAAACCAATTTGAATCCAAAGATCATACAAGATTCAAATTTTGGGATATTAAAGTTTGAATTTTGGGATGAGTTGACTACAAACTCAAATCCAAGTTCTATTCCAAAATCCAAACTGAAATTGTGCAAGATTTCATCTCAAATTAAATTTTGGCATATCTCATCTCAAATTAAAAATAGAATGGAAGCCAAATTAAAATTCTATTCCAAATCTAAAGTTAAAATTTGGTAGAATTTTATCTCAAAAGGCAAAGTTTGGGCATAATCCAAATTTTATTCCAAATCAAAATTAGATAAAATTAATTCTATCGAAGTCAAAATCATGGTAGAATTTCAATTTTATCTCATAAAGCAAAATTTGGGCATAATCCAAAATTTACCCCAAATCAAAATTTGATTAAAGTCCATATTCAAGTTCTATTCCAATTCCAAAATATAATTGGGTAGACTTTTATCTCAAAAAGTGAAACTTGGGCACTCCAAATTCAAGCTTCAAATCAAAATTCATTGGTAGATTCTAAACTATGCCCTAAATAAAAAAAAATGGGTATAATTTGAATACTACTTAAAATTCAAATTAGATAAAATTCAAAATTTGAATTAAGGAGAATATAAATTCTACCGAAATTCAAATCAAAGTTCGATGCCAAGTAAGAAAATCAAAATTATGACCCAAATTCATATTTTGATGAATTGGCACATCAAATGGAGTCCAATTTAGGAGCAAATACCTTAAATTTTGATTAAAATTATCTTTTTCGAGATTCACTCACACATACTAGTGCATAAATCTCGAAAATGGGCATTTGTTGGAATAGAAATTTTGGCCAATCAGAAATTGCCATGTCATTAATTAAAACTTGGTGACAAAATTATTTATTTAATTAGGGATTATTTAAATTTGCAAGTATCCCTAAATTAAATTAAGGAAAACCCAAATATGCAATTGGGTTGTATGAAATTTGGGACAATTTTAAACAAAGCCCAAATGGGAGGCCCTAATCCAGCAGAGTTTAAGCCCAAAGTCAACCAAGCTCACTCCAAAGGCCAAGACCAAAGTCAACTATGCACAGTCTAGAGGACCTGACCCAAAGTCCACCAGGCCCAGTCCAACAGTCAGGCTCAAGCCCGCTTGGGGGCCTTGGGGAACTCTATAAATAGAGAGTTCCGTCCTCCATTTTTGGGGTTCAGAAATTGAAAATCTCTAGAGAACTTAGAGAGAATTCATAAACAAAGACCAAAAGACTCTCTAAACTCTTGAAGATCAAACATTCTTTGAACCAAAGCTTTGAAGACTAGAAAATTTTGAAGTTCGAGAATAAGCTGCAGAGCCTTCGAGACAAGTTTACATTCGAGAACAAGCTGCGAAGCCCTCGAAACAAATCTACATTCGAGAACAAGCTGAAAAAGCCCTCGAGACATAAATCTACATTCGAGAACAAGCTGCAAAAGCCCTTGAGACATAAATTTACATTCGAGAACAAGCTGCAAAAGCCCTCGAGATAGATTCACATTCGAGAATAAGCTGCAAGGCCCTCGAGACAAATCTACACTCGAAAACAAGCTGCGAAGACCTCGAGACAAATCTACAGTCGAGAATAAGCTGCAAAGCCCTCTAGACAGATGTACATTTGAGAGAAAGAATCAGAGGAACAAATTAGAGATTGTACTTCACTACATTCAAATTAATACAAATTAAATTCATTTACACGTGTCTCATTTCTCTTTCTTTATTGAAATCTCGTGTAAACAGAAACAATAAATAGTAATAAGAACATTATTATAATTATGAAAAAAAAATCATAAGGATACAAATGGAGTAAAATGTTCTCATAAATGTGAGCCACGCTAGAGATGAATTTTTTTTAAGAATAGGTCATAGTTGAAAACGTACTATTTGCCGCAATTTCTCTAAAAAGAATGGAAGAAGTGTGAATGGGCCAAGGCCCATATTCTTCAAAGAATAAATCTGTTGCGCGCGTCTTTGGGTTTTCCGTCAAACTCCGAAGCTACAATTTGGCTCCACACCAATATTCCTAACAAAATAAACAACGTTATAAATCTCTGTATATGTTTGAAAATTGATAATTATTAATATTCATAGATCTTGGGGTTGATTATTTCTTTATTCTAGGAGAAAAATTAGCATCTAGACTATTTTAGCTTTAATTCTAGTCTATATATACATAGATTTTGTTCATATTTAAACACTTTGCTAAAGATAATAATTGATGTTATTAGTTTATATTAAAAATATTTACTATAAGTGATTTTTTTTAATTCAACAATGTTGGAGTTAGGAATTTAAATATCCAACTTTTGAAAGTAGATATATGCATAATATCGGTTAAGTTATAATTAGTAGTTATAATCGCATAATATATTTTTATCTTTTTTTTTTCAAATTATTAATACATTTTTAGCTTTGATGTGTTAAACTTAATTTTAGTTATCCTTGTAAGAAAAAAAAAACGACGGAAATCTAATGGATATTACATTGCACTCGAAAACAATGATATGATGCTAACCATCTCTTTATTTTTCAATTAGAATAATGCCTTAAAATCCGACTTCAAATAAAATGTTCCAACCAAATGTAACTTGTCAAATCCTATATGGATTACTAAAACAAAATTTCAGAGGCATAAAAGCCCATTTCCAATATAGTAGACATGAATTGCATATAGAAATGCAATTTTAATAAAATTAGACACAATTTAAAATGAGAATATGAGATGGCCTTCCCACAAAACATCAAGAAAAAAAAACTCTCTAGTTTTTTTTTTTTTTTTAGTTTTGTGTTTTATCCAACCCCAACATCTCCCTCCCATTCAAATACAGCAATTATCAGCTCCTCATCCTAAAAGAGGACTTAGATCTCAAACAAAAACAAAACCCCAAAAAAGAAAAAAAAACACATAATAAAAACCTTCAGCAATTTAAAAAATGGCCAAGCCAAGCCAGCCATTTTGCTCCAATCCTCCTCCATAAAAAATAAAATAAAATAAATATATAATCAATTAATTTCCGGCAGACATCGCAATCTTGGAGATGGACAGTGCAATTTCACACAGCTGAATAAACACCTCATTCCTCTGCGACAGCAACGACGGCTGCGCGCCGCCGAACGCTGCCCCGCACGTGAGCACATCGGCGATTGCCGCATGGACCCATTTCTCCACGTCGCCAAAGGCATTCACGAGAAGCGCTGCGATGGAGTCGTCGAGCTGCTGCGATGCGTCTAGGTACTCGTCGAGGCAATCCAAGAGGCCCTCTTGCACCATGGGCTCGTTCAGGCTCGTGTCATTGAACATCACCTTGATGCTCTCCGATATGTCGGAGGCGTTCGAGGAGGCGAAGCGGAGGGCGACCAGAGCCAGCCCCATCTTGTCGGCGGGGAAGCTGTTGGGGTCGGAAGTGAGGGAGGCGATGCAAAGGTCTTTGTATTTGGTCTGCGCACATGTCTGCCCGATCATATCCATCCCACCCTTCCCGGCGCGGGCGGCGTCGAGACGCTGAGCCACCATGCAGAGGCAAAGGAGGAAGGAAATGAACGAAACAAATTTCATGGCTTGTGTCTCTTTTTTTCTTTTTCTTTTTGTTTTTTTTTCCTCTTCACTTATTTTTGGAGGGAGAGGTGGCGGAGGTGGTGAGTGGAACTCTTGGAGGAAGGTAAATAAATAAGGCAAAAGGTGTATCTTTCGACTTTTTTGGAGCTAAATATAGAAAAAAGTTGTTTGATGTGGTTGTCATTGCCACCTCCCAACCATTCGATGTATGGTAAAAATATAATTTTTACTTTTTTTCTCATATATCTCGAACAGTGTGAAACTGCCAACCGCATTTTATCAGTAAATAATTTCTCTAGAAAATAGAGTGTTTTTCCAGACACATATTGTCCGGTTGTTCAGCTTAATTAGAGTTAGGTTCTAGACCTAATAATAGAATATGACAATTCTATGCTTCAAAACACAAGCTCAAAAAGAAATATATATTTTTTTATGGCTGCTTTTGTTAATTAATTTTAACTTAAATTTTTTTAATATCATTGGATTAAATTTTGAAATAATATAAGTGGTATAGAAACTAAATTAAAAAATTTGGAAGATTACTAGATTAGGCAAAATTTGAAACACTTGAGATTGACCAACAAAAATGCTTAAATTGAATTATATGAAAGTATCCGAACCCAGCAACAAGATTATTTAAGTAAAGAAGGTCTCAAATTCAACACTTTGTCCAAATCAAACTGAAAAAACATATCTAATATAAATAGTATTATCCAAGCTTGAAAATTATGCTCTTAACTCTTAGAAAAAAATATTTCAAAAAACATTCTTAGAAAAAAATGTAAACTTAATTAGTTTCATGAAATTGAAACAAACCAGGTCAAGTATGGAGAGGTAAAAAAAATGATCTTTTTTCTACTTGAGGAGATAGATTAAATAATTTGTATTTCAATAAATTAAACAGGAGATTTTTATATTTAGGTTACATATATTGAAATAATTTCTAATTTTAGAATATAAACCACGGGTGTCCTCTCCTAGGTAACATTTCAGAATAATTGTTTTCAAATTTTTCTTTCTTTCTTTCTTTTAAATACAAAGTTTAACAATTTCTCGTCTTCAAAAAAAAAAAAAAAACTCTAAACTTTCAATTTTATTAAATTACACCTAAGTGTTGTATTTTTTAACTTCTAATAAATTTTTGTTTGAAAAATCGTAAAAAAATTTTCATGTGCGTTTGATGAATTGTAAAACATATATAAGGTACAAAATTGATAGAACTTCATTAAAAAACACACACACACAAAAATCGGATTTATGTTGGAATTTGTGAGTTTTGGAAAAATTTGCTTAATGATTGAAATTGTGCTTAACTGAGTTCACTTTTATGTAAGACTTTAATTTTTGTTGAAACTCATAAATTTTGGAAGATTTTTACTTACATTTTATTTAAATTAGTGTATGAATTTAGCAAAAATTAAACAAATGGTAAAAATTGCAACACTTGTTTAAGTTTGATGTTTAAATTGATGAAATTGAAAGTTTAAAGTGAAAATTGATACACCATGTTGAGTTTAGGGTATAAATTTATTATTTTTTATATAACTTTAGTGTGTTCTATTTTTTTTTTCAAAGAAGGATTTTTTTTTTTTTAGTCCAACAACATCTAAGGTAAAGATTTGAACCTTTGATATTTAGATAGAGGCTATAATAATGTTTTTAAGCTATGCTCAAATTGGCTAAAACAAAAGGAATTGTTATTCCCTATTAAGTAAGACTGCAAATTTATGAATAGTACTTTAACATGTACGATGACAGTAGCCCTAACCAGTGGTTCAATACCAATTTTCAAAAATAATTTTGAAAACAAAACAAAAAACGCTGTTTTCAAAAAAACAGTTTTCCAAATTGCTCTCAAGTTCAAGTAAGACAAATTTTCAAACCCTTCTGTTAATGCGCAAATATGACTTGAACGAATCAACTTAATTTACACGTGTTGAATGAAAATTTTGAAAAGAGGTGATCTAAAAAATGTAAAGAACTTGCATATCGTTGTGATGCTTGCCGTACAGAAGTTCCGAAGCTTGTTAGAGAACAAAATAAAGAAGTGTAGCAAGTTAGGGTTTAGAGAATGATGACTCAATTAAGACTTACCTTCATTAATGTTAGAACAAAGGTCTATATGACGACGTTTGGTTAATTATTTGGCTTATTTGGCTTGTTCCTTTTACAATGTCATTTTACATTTTTTATTCTTTTGGTTTTTTTTGTTAGCCTTTGTGTAAATGTGTCATTCTTTCATAGGGAGAGAATCTTTTTGCGGTTCTCTCTTTGTATTATTTATTTGCACCTCCATTAGTGAAATCATATAGAAATTCAACGAGTGTAAAAATCCTCTCTTGTCTGTATTTGCACTTGGTATCAGAGCTCAATTTTTAGGCTAATGCCATAGTTGCTGAAAGCTCCACCTCCTCCGTTGCTACACAAACCACCACATTTGCTACCCCAACTGCTAATGTAAGTAGCTCTTCATTCGATCACCCCCTAAGCATTGTCTTAACAGTAAAAGTCGATGAGAAGAATTATCTTCTTTTGAGAGGAATGGTTTTAGCTATCCTTAGAGGCCAAAAGGTCGATGGATATGTTCTCGGAACAAAATCCCAAACATCAGAGTTTATCGAAGTGACGACTGAAGTAGGAAAAAGGTTAGAATTGAATTGGTTGTTTGATGAATGGACTATTATTGAACAAGCCCTAATCAACCTGATGAAATATTAATCTTCTCAATTAACGGATTTATAAAGAGAGATTAAATATTTCGTTGTCCAGTCTTACACAAAATCATTGTATAAGATACCCCCACTCACATATCTCCACATAAACGATTTGGATCAAATCATTTGTAACTATTACAAAGTGGGCCGTATCAATATGGTTACTAGGATAAGACACCCAACCTTATCCATATACGATGACCCTTTTAAGTTATTTCTTGAACATGAACCTCCCGTATGTCAACCACATACTATTCAAGATTACACTAATAACCTTGAATTTTTCATATAATGGATAATATTATATTGCAAATAAAATAATCAAAATTATTATTAATTATTAAATAAATTATTAATTATGAGGCTTTAGGGCATAAATCTCAACACTTGGATAGTTGAAAGGGAAACTGGAATATGGGCTGTTCATACCTAAATCTTAATCACCAAATCTGAATCACTCAATCTTGTGGCTCATACTGATGCCGATTGGGTGTGCAGTGTTGATGACCGACGATCTATAGCTGCTCACTGTTTGTTCCTTGCTCCACAACTGGATCAGAATATAGGTCTCTTGCTCAAATTGCTACTGAAGTTTCATGGGTTCAGTTGTTGATTTATGAAATTCGGCTTTGTTCCTTTGCTACACCAATAATTTGGTGTGATAATGTTAGTGCTCTCTCTCCCTTGCTTCCAACCCCATGTTTCACTCACGAAGTAAACATGTAGGATTGGATGTTTATTTCGTTCGTGATAAGGTTCTTGCCAAAACCATTGATGTGCGGTATGCTCCTTCTTTGAATCAACTCGCAGATGGCTTAACTAAACCTCTTTCAGAACACCAATTCTCCTTGCTCAGACACAAACTTGGGGTGCTTCCATCACTCTCTCATTTGAGGGGGGATGTTAGAACAGAGGTCTACACGACATCGTTTGGTTAATTATTTGGCCTTATTTGGCTTGTTCCTTTTACGATGTCATTTTACATTCTTTATTATTTTAGTCTTTCTGTTAGCCTCTGTGTAAACGTGTCATTCTTTCATAGGGAAAGAATCTTTTTGCCATCCTCTCTTTGTATTGTTTATTTGCACCTCCATTAGTGAAATCATACAGAAATTCAGCGAGCATTCTTCTCCTATTCAAAAATCCTCTATCGTCTATATTTGCACTATTAGAGTCATAATTTTCTATTTATTTAAAGTTGACCTAGGATTTTTTTTTTGTTTTTTAACCTTGGATTGAACCGAAAGGGGTTGAACTAGACTCATAGGGGCCGTCCCTGGGTTAAGGGACGTGAAGTGATTGGGTCAGCCATGGGTCTACTGAACTTATTGGGCCTTTGGCTCACGATGTAGCTTACCTAAAGCCTATTTAGGCCTTGAGTGTGGTCGGTGGGATCGAAGGCTAGTTAGCTTCGGGCCTGATTGGCCCTGGGTTTCTTTAGG
Organism: Trichosanthes truncata; assembly: GCA_033996785.1. Classification (NCBI taxonomy): domain Eukaryota; kingdom Viridiplantae; phylum Streptophyta; class Magnoliopsida; order Cucurbitales; family Cucurbitaceae; genus Trichosanthes; species Trichosanthes truncata. Next base: position 9,036,651 of record JAWPNB010000007.1, read on the forward strand.
CCTTGGTCTGCTTCCAGTTTGAGCCTTTTTGTTCTGATTTTCCTTCGGCCTCAGATATTTGGATAGGTCCAATTTTATCCATAACATATTTTACCCCTAACATCTCTCTTCCACTCTTTAAGCACGTGGGAAACATATAGCTTGTGGTTTCAATAAGTTTGAGTATGATTTTCTAAAAAAATTGTGTTTGAATAGTCTAATAATTGAGTTATACAAACTTCGTTATAAAAACTTTGAGTTGGTATGAACAATATTCAATTTGTGGATTTTTTTTTGATTCGTAAAAATTACTATATAGTATTAGTATGTAAGAGGGTAATGTTAAAAAAAAAAGTATGAACGAGGGTATATCTCACCAGCTCTAACACAATTTGGAAGGCAAAACATTACGTTTATTCTCAAAACTCAAGTCTCATTAAAGCATAACTCAATGAATGAGACACCAATCACTATTTTAAAGGTCGATAATTTGATCCTCAATCCTCGTAATTTTTGAACTAAAAAAAGAAAAACTCAAGCCTCATCAAAGGGTATGATGTCCAAAGGTCGATACAATTGTGGCCCAAAGTCAAAGTTTGACTAGATCGTTTCATAATTCATTTATTTATTGGATTGAATATAGATCACTCTTTTAAAAGTTGGCCTACTACTTTAGACCATATTTGGATCAATAATTATATAAGCAAAAGTAAGGAAAAAAAAATCACTAAAAAGTTCGAAATAAATTTAAATAGAAAATATAACTTTAATTAGGGCTTTGAATTTCATTAACAAAAGTGAGTTTGTGAGTTTTTTTAGAGATTTGTATACATATATATATATGGCTTATATTAGTAGATGAATGTTACCTGCCAAATTTAAGAGGAAAAAATGACTTTCTTTTTCTCCACAAAATATGTAGAAACACAATGTGAAAAATTACGACTCCCATTTGATAATCATTAGATCTTTTATTTTTGAAAATTAAGCCTATAAATACTACTTTCACCTATGTTATCTCTTTTTTTTCTACATATGTTTAGAAGTAGTTTTTGAAATTTTGTTTTTGTTTTTAAAATTTGACAAATTCGAATGTTTCCTTAAAGAAAGCTAAAAATGTGAGAAAACAAGCATAATTTTAAAAAATCAAAAATTAAAAATCAAATGGTTATAAAATGGGGCTTAACTACCATAATATATTCCAAAAAAGACTGTTTTCCCTGCTCCTTATTGCTTTTCAAAGACTTGACAAAATTAAACACAGACTTGACAAAATTAAAAACAGTCGAAAGCATCAAAAGTTCAAGTCCCAATAGAAACGTAACAACAATGAAAATGGAGATCAGAATTTCTTGATGAAGTTAAGAATGTGAGTATTGATTTCATGTGGCTTTTCTTCGTGAACAAAGTGACCAGCATTTTCTACTATAACTACTTCCTCCAGCAATGGCACATCCCTTTTGAATCCGCCATTATGGATGTATTCTTTGGCTCCTTGAAAATGGTAAGTTAAATCCGAATCTCCGACGATGAACTTCACCGGTACCTGAATCTTCGCTCCCGTCCATGGCGCGGTCAGCTCCCAGGTTCTGCAACAAACATCAATTCAACTTTATACAATCCAAATCAACAAGCAATACTATCAGCTGCCAGTTTCCACAAGATATGGCTAACAATGTGCATTTTCTAAGTTAGGAAACAGGGACAAATGGACAGTTTCTTGCCACGAAAATGCATTAGAATTAGAACGGTATACAGAGTTTTCGCTCGAATCATGAAAATGTGTATGCAATTCCGAAACATGGAACCATAGTTGAACATAAGGCATAACAAAATCACTTCCAAACATGTCCTTAAAGTGCAGAAAAAGTGTTTGATCGGGAGTAATATGAACAGCAAACTCGAATGTCAATGAACATGGCTTACAGGTCAAACGCGCGATAGTAGTTCAATGCTCCAGTGAAGCCTGTCTTCTTAAATTTGGCAGCATAATAGTTGATATCTGCTTCTGTCAACCAAGAAGGAAGGTTTTCGGGAGGTGGGATCGCGCGAAATCCGTACTCTTTAGGCAAGCATGGAGCCTGTGTACTTCTATTAGATAGTGTTGTTTTGAACAGTTGAGCTGTGTCAATGCAGGCAAAATCTGCTTCTGCCTCTCCTGGAACCTGTTAGAAATTAATCTACACTTAGTTGTTTTATGTTTAAGATTCCATGAAATGCATATAACGACAGTCAATTCATTTGATAACCATTTTGTTAATTATGATTTTTTGTTTTTGAAAATTAAGCTTATAAACACTGCTACTCTATATAATTTTCTTGCTTTATCATCTCCCTTTTGAAATTTGGTTTAGAATTCAAATGTATTATTGTGAAGAAACATGCATAAATAAATTTAAAAAGCAAAATGGTTTGAATCAAACGGAGTTTAAGAGGCTATGAATTCAACTTTCTAGGTCAATAGAAAGATTTTATATTCATATCAACGTTCTGTTCGGCCAATCTACACTACAACACCACAGCTAAGCAAATTGATCGTACCGTTCAACCAACTATGAACAACTAAAAACACAAACACAGATATTAATCAAAATTAGAACCAAATTCAGAACGGAAGAACACTAATTAAATTCTTCTTTAGAAATCAATCGAAGTTTTGATTCACCTGAAACCTGCACATGTAGAAATCATCACCGTATGCAGATCTGAAACGCTCGATAAAAGAAATCTTCGGATTCCTAGGGAAGAACTGAACACTCAGATTCACCAACGCTTTGATTCTATCAGGCCTAAACAAGCAAAAGTGCCACGCGATGATCGCTCCCCAATCGTGCCCTACCAGAAACACGTTCTCAATCCCGAGCTCGTCCAAAGCCCCAACCAAATCACCGACGATATGCAGCGCCGTGTAGGAAGTATGCGATTCCGGCGAGTCGGTGTCGCCATAGCCGCGGAGATCCGGCGCGATGGCTCGATATCCGAAGGAAGAAAGGTAGAGAAGCTGGTGGCGCCATGAGTACCAGAGCTCGGGGAAGCCGTGGAGAAGAAGAACGACGGGGCCCGTGCCTATGGAGGCGATGTGCATTTTGATGCCATTGGTGTTGATGGTGGTGTGTTCAATCGCGTCCATGGAAGCGCTCTCTCTCTCTCTCTCTCTCTGTTTCACTTTCAAATTCTTTTCCATTTTTTAATCTTTCAGAGAACTATAAATAGATCGGAGGGAACGTAGTGAGAACATGTGCACCGGAGAAAGAACGGCGTCGTGAATCACGTGGTTCCCGTTGGTCATTGTCATCAGTCTTGAGTCTTGACCAGATTTGAATAATAATAATAATAATAAATACCTAAAACAGATTTTTCAAAAGTTCATTCATTCCCCTCTAATAAATAAGTTAATTTTAGAAAATATTGAATGAATGTAATAGTCTGGTAGGGAAACATACGGAGGAAGATTGCTGTGGCCGGTATCTCAGGTAACAGAACCATTGTGCTGTGGTCTCACGCTGAAAACTGAAAGCAACGAAAGAATATGGATAGATCTGAAATATGAAAGACTGCCGGAGCTTTGTTATGTGTGTGGAATTATTGGGCATTCGTCTGGGTACACGCAAGTGCACGAGATCAAAGTAGAGATTAGTTTTAATTTAATTAATTACTGTAAATAATCTTACTTAACTTTATTTAGATAAAACAGTTAGAGGAAGATAAACTAACCTAAGCAACATAAACAAAAGCATGAAAATAAATGGGAGACACAAACTTAAGGGATAAACTTGGGTTTATGATTAACTAGTCAATTAAATAGACAATTACAACTAATTAGACAATGAACTTATAAGTCTAGAAGATCTAAAGACATGGACTTTCTTGTCGATCTCCTCCAATCTCAAGTACTATTAACAAACTTAGGTGTCTCTAGCGCTAGCTAAATCACACAAGACATTAGGATCCTTCATAATAGACCTCTGATAATTGTCCTTATCACTGTCGTATCTAAGCAATTATCAGTTATGCATTTGGTTTTAAACTAGCTTCTCTCTGTTGAGTCTCTACTAGTAAACAAATCAATTAATCAATGCTTAGTGAATTAATCTTCTCAAAACTACAATTAACTAATGATAAATCTCATTCATGAGAGTTATTTGACTTTTAAACTTAGTTATGCTTGTGATTTTATTCATATTATTGGATGAAAAATAGGAAAAATGTTGAATTTAATTACATTATTGTTAGAAGACCTTTAAATTAAGTGAGTTGAGAAAAGAGAATAAAAGAATAAGCAAACCCACACTTAATTAATGTTTTGGTGCAATTTTTTGTAAAATGCAACAGAATTGCAATTGGCAATTGCAATTTCAATAGATTTGAAAATTAAAGAAAATCGCAAATCAAGGGATTTCGAGAAGGAAAATACCCACGAATTCAGTTGGATCCTTAGTTGTAATTGCTCATCAACCAAGAAGGAAACTCTAGCACAAAGTCCCTATAAATTTTGGAGAAGAAACCGTGAAGAGGAGAGCTTGTTTTTGGAAGAGAATTTTGAGTTTTATTTTCCTCATCGTCTGTGGGTTTTTATTTTCAACTTTAGTTGCTGTTGTACGTTCTTCCTACATTGCAGAACTTAAAAACTCTTTTTCAATCTCATCTCAACATGAGTTGGAGGTTGTTAAAAGCAATCCTTTATTCGATTGAGTTAGGAGCAACGAGTTTAATGTAGTTTTGTTCTTTTCAATTTCCTAGACTGTTGTAAATTTTCACTCTGTTATTTTACTTTCAGAATTTTAGCTACTGTGTTTTTCTTCTTTCCTTGTAATTTCTTATTGGAGATTGGTTGATTTATGAATTTCCTTGGTTTTTGAATCTAGAATTAGTCCTTTTGGCAAATTGGTTGTTTTCCACCTTCATTCTCTTTTGTTTCAATGAATTTTTATAATTTAAAAATACTGCTTTTGTGTTTCATTATGAAGAGCTAAATTTTCTTAGAGATTCAAGTTTGTGAATGCCCTAGAGGAAAGATGTAAGTCTTGATAGTAAAAGTAGTCTAGCTAGCACTTGAACTTTGTTTGCTTTTGGTGAGTTCAATGTTGGGTAAACTTAGTCGGCTAACTAGTGTTGCTTGTCAAGCTTGAACTTAATACCGAAAGAGTTAAAGGAAGGCTGATGTTGCAAAAGCAATGGAGAAAAAGGCTCATACATAATTCCTGAACATCGACCCTAGACATAGGGCAAGACTCTAAAACCACTAGAGTTGTGCGCGAAAATATCTAAGTTAGATTAGCCATATAAAAATAGGTTTAATCACTTAGCCTCCTAAAGATACTTCATAGATAGTCGAATAGGAGTTGAATTCAGATTAATTAGTTTCTTGTGTTAGCTATGATTGCAATTGCTTTCTAGTTGCATTTTCTTTCCAAAAGGGCATTGGCAATCTTGAATCCCTTCCTCATTTCCATTGTTTTTCAAACAAATTTTCTTTTAGCCAAAACACCTTACAAACTTTTTTATATCCATGGTTACTTTAGTTGCAATTTGTCAACAATCTTATGCCATCTTAATAAATTTTATTAAAACCCGTTCCCTTGAGTATGATACTCTGGAGTACTTCCAGTTTATTATTACTTCGATCACGTACGCTTGCGTGTAGCACCGATCAACTAACCACTAATATCGTTGTCACTCGAGTAATTAATTAATTGCCACTTTTAAACCTCCTTAAATTTCCTCTTTCGAGCTCAACTTAGATTAATTCAATTAATCAAAGCACATTGATTAAAGGCATTAACTCTAAATGTACAAAAGAATTCAAAATCACAAAAGCAATAACAACTATTAATTAAGCAATTAATCCAAGTTTCTAATAATTAAGCATAAAATAATGTTTAACAACTAAACCCAAGTAATTAAGGATAAGAATATTCAAAATCATATAATTATAGCCTAGAAATCCTAATTACAGGTACTAAAGTAACTACAATTGAAAGGAAAAGGGAAGAGTAATGCAAACGAAGGACGATCTCGTGTTTCCAAGGTGATCAACCACGAATTCGAGCTCCAAGGTCTTCAAATTCACTCTGGAAATACTCATAATCACTCTCAATACCCTCAATTATGGTCTGGAATCAAGTATAGGGCTTAAGCCCTTGGAATGGCATCTTCTTGGATGAAGAGAATGCGATGTTTTTAGTATGCCTATTGTGACAGTGTTGCAACGTTAGGGACAACATTGCAACGCTGTCCCAAAACGCAGCCATTTTCTTGTGCACCCAGAGGTAGCGTTTCAACGCTATGGATGGAACAACTCTCCTCCATGTTTTGAGCGTCGAGGCCAGCGTCGCGATGCCACCTGATGGTGTTGAGACACTATAGACAGCGTTGCAACGCTTTCTCCCCGAATTTGACTTCCAAATAGAGCTACAACAGAGCATTGAGACGCTCTGGACAACATTGCAATGCTCTCCCTTGTTCTCAAAACTTCATAAATCATCTTTTCTTTTCTTGGCTCTCTAAAATGGCCCAATTTAGCTCCATTAATCACCAAAATACTCTCAAACACTGGGTTTTGCTCCCCAAGCTCGGTTTCTATGAAATCAAGAGAAATACACATCAAAGTTCACTAATTCAACACAAAACTAGCTAATAAATGGGCATAAATATAATACTAAATTAGTGCTATCAGGCATCCCGAAGGAGAATGCCAAAAAGGAATGGCCACTGCGACAATCCAACCAAGCAACTTGGTCCTTAGATTTGAGCTGAACTAGAACACAGTCCCCAAAAGAAAAGCCCTATTGAAGGTAGAGGTGCATTTGGGGGTTGGACGTGGCTGGAGAAAAAGTGGTGGGAGATGGTGGTGGATGTAGATGCCAGAAGAGGACGACGAGATCTCATTAGAAGAGAAAAGTGACTAGACACCTTCGACGAACATCCTGCGAGATGCTGAACAGATGGTAAACGCAGCCCCCAACACTTTGCAAAACCTAGAGCTGTTAGTGACCAATGTAAAATCTGCGGCAACCGTTATGGAAACAAGAAAAAAATCAATGGAATTAATTCCAAATCCCACCAAATCATCTCTTTCCGAAACTGCCATGGATGAAGATATGGAAATTTTAAAAGAGAATTTTAAGAAGCCACAACAGTTAGAGAATAGAGTTGGAAAGGATGAAGGAGATACACAGATGACCCTCACTATAGATAAAAAATTGGCCTAATCTAGCAAAGCTCAAAACCCATCAAGTGGGCTAACCAAAATTGATCCATCAACAATATCAGTTGATAACACTCATTTATGAGTGTTATTGAGCTCTAAAAACTAAACTTATTGTTAAGAAAGCAAGCGTTTATTATTATATTTGATGCCAATTGGAGTGATTTTGAGTAAAAACAAGCTATGCATGAATTTTAAGACATGATTTGTTAATTATAAAAAAAAAAAAAGGTGTAAATAGAATAGATTTTATTAAGAAAGTGTTAAGTTTTGATGTTTTTTGTGCAGAGGTTGGAAATTGACCAAATTGCGCTAGGTTTGCGACCGCAATATGAGAATAAATGCAAAAATTTTCTAAGTGTTAAAGCAGCAAGATTGTGCCAGCCTTGTGGCCGTAACTGGACCCAACTTAATAGAATCTCCCAGATTTGCGGGATTGGCAGATTTGTAGAAGATCATCAATCAAATCTTCTCAAATCAAGGAATCTCGTGGTCCATGCCTTATCACATTGATCTCAATAGAAAACCCTAGACCTTGAGGTCTATAAAATACGGCTCAAGCTTCATTTTCGAGGGAGCTTAGATCCCTACATCCTAAGATTCTATCACATTTTTGTTTTATTCACAACCGCCACTCTGAGTTCCTCCTAGGCTCTGTTCATACTCTATTCGAACACCAACTTCAAAAGAAGGAGGTGTAAAGTCTCGTTCTCCTTGAAAAAGGTTGAACAAGATAGAAAGGAGAAACAAGCCTAGAATCATTTGTTCTTTCATCTCTTGTAATTTCTATTTTGTTAAGCCTTTTAATTGTTGGTATTTATTTGTAATTCAAGTTTTAGTTTCTATTTTAGTCTTTGAATTCAACGTTGAAGTTGTAGTTTCCCTTTCGTTTTCCATTTGAGTTTACTTTTCATTTACAAACATTACAAACATTAAGTTTTACTTCCATTCTTAAATTTGAATGAAGTGTTGTTCCTTACTTTCAAGTTTATTTTCTTTCTTCTCCACTTATCATTTCTCTATTAATATGAGCTAAACTCCTTGGAAGGGATGCAATGATATAGATACCCTAAAAGGATGAAAGACCCACCGTAAGCTTAAGTAGTTTGTCCAACAAGCACAGTTTACTTTTATTGAAGTTTAAGTTTCATTGTTAGCTTAAACTGGCCATTTGAGTTAGCATAGTTTGTGTGAGGTTTAATACTGAAAAGGTTGGATTAAACACGCGTTTTCATAAAAGTAATCTAGGAAAAGAGTTTAGAAATATAACTTTGTTTTTTGTACCTAGACATAGGGAAAAAACCTTTAGAGTCTTAAAGTTGTGATCATAATTCACCTAAGTCAATTCAGCCATAGACATATGTGTTTGAGTTACGTAGTCTCCTAATTGCTCTTGGAAAAAGGGTTGAATAGGTGTGAACTTGATTCACTATGCTAAGTGTCGATTAGGGTAGGTTAAATCCAGTAGCATTTTGTCTGAACCGTACTGAGCTAAAAAAAGACTAATGCGGGCACATATAGGCAGCAGTCTCTGGACAAGTCGGGCCTAATTGGGCAAGTTGCGAGCACATGGTGGGTGCATATTCCTTGGGGTTGAACCAGAATTGAATCCCCCATCTTTCATCATTGTTTTCATTATCTTTTATCAATTCAGTGTCTTTTTATTTTTCACTCATTTCACAAAATTATTGTTTTTGGTTAACTTGGGTTGCAAGTTTTGCGGAGGACTTTATTGATCAAATTGAAAAAAGTTTGTTAATCGTTCCCTTGGGTTCGATACTTGGAATACTCCATATATTACTTGTTTGACAGCGTGGACTTGCGCTTTTGCATAACCAGTTCATCATCAGTCCACCAAAGTAACAAATATGGATAAGATAATAAAAGTATCAAACTTGCAAAGGGAAAATTGACAAACAACCTATTGAACAAAAGCCCCATTCCATTGCAAGCGTCAAACGGTAAGAGGGACAACACACAGGAGTTGGTAAAGGCAAAAGATGGACATAAACTTAGAAAATGGAAAATGATGGACCACTTGAATAGCCTACAAATATAGACTGGAGTGGATAGCAATATGAATGATTTAGAGAAAAAGAGAAATATCATAAATGGGGGAGAAGATACACCACTTGAGAAAAAGAGGAAAGATGTTGACAACAATGAATTTTTGATGTTCACAGGCTTCGTTGGGAGACATGAAAATTATAAGTTGGAATGCTCGGGTAGCGGGGAGCCCACGAGCATCCAGAGCACTGAAGGATTTAGTGCATGAAAAAAATTCCCAAATTGTGTTCTTATGTGAAACCAAAGCTAGAGCTTGGAAACTGGAGCAATTAAAGGGTGAAATCAATTTTAATAATGTCTTATCAGTAGATTGTTAGGGTTTGAGTGGAGGTATTACATTATTTTGGAAAGAAAATGTCACTGTGGATTTACTTTCTGTATCGAATGTCCATATTGATGTACGAATTACTTATGAGAACAAATTATTCTGAATTATTGGTCTATCCCTACTAATAGGCATCTTTCATGGGCGTTACTTTTTCGGTTAAAGAACTGTTTGACACCTCCTTGGATAGTTTTAGGTGGTTTTAACGAAATACTGAACAAAAAGGAGAAAATGGGAGGCAGAATTTTTGATAGCAACCAAAGTAGTGCATTCTGGAATGTTCTTAATGATTGCGGTTTACGTGACTTAGGGTATAATGGCAATTGATTTACTTGGGTTAATAGAAGACCAGAGGAAGCTTTCATCTGCAAATGCCTAGATCAATTTGTGGGAGACTCCCAAGTGTTTTCTATTTTCAATTCTATCTTGGTTTTTCATCTTGGCTTTCTTGGTTCAGATCACAGGGCTATTGAACCTTACTTGCAAGTAACAGGGGACCAAGTTCAAAGAACTAAATCCTTTAGATTTGAAAGAGCCAAGACCTTTCATGAAGAATGTGAACAAGGGATCAATGAAGCTTGAATATATGGAACTATATAGATCACAATATACCAATAGCCAACTACATCAAGAAAATGATTGATAGAGTCCAAAAATGGGGGCATGATAAAAAGGGGCACTACCGAAGGAGAATAAATGATTCAAAGAATAGAATTGAAGCTCTTTTATCCATTAACCCAGATGAAGCGACAATGGCACATATCCGAATCGAAGAGCAATGCTTGATAATATCCTTCTGGAATAGGAAGTTTACTGGAACAACGCTAACGCAAGAATTGGCTGAAATGGGGCGACAAAAATACTAAGTGGTTCCACTTTAAGGTGAATTAGAGAAGGAGGAGAAATAAAATACACGGAATTTGAGATGTATATGGTCATTGGGTGGAGGATCAAGCGAGTATTCATACTGTTTTTCTTGAATATTATTATACACTGTTTAAGTCTATTGTTTTTGATATACAGGTTTTGGATGAGATTTTGCAGGATATAGAAACAAAAGTTACACATGCAATGAATATGAGATTAGATCATGTGTTCACTTCGGATGAAGTCCAAACAACCATTAAACAAATGCATCCAACGAAGGCTTTGGGACCTAATGGTTTACCATCACTTTTTTACCAAAGGAGAGAGAATCACTATAGAGTGTCTACATTGGCTGAATGATGGAGTTTTCCCTGAAGGCATCAATGATACCACCATTGTCCTCATTTCAAAGACCAAAACGACTTCCACGGTGAATGACTTTCGACACATTAGCTTATGTAATGTCTTTTATAAAATTGGTGCAAAAATGATTGCAAATAGGCTGAAATGTGAGCTGGATTTAATAGTTTCTGATTCTCAAAGTGTGTTTGTCCCAGGATGTTTAATCTCAGATAATGTAATTGTTGGGTTCGAATGCTTACATTTCATAAAGTCCTCAAAGTCTAAAAAGCATGGCTATGCATCTCTTAAACTAGATATAAGTAAGACATATGATAGAGTTGAATGGAATTTTATTAGAAATATGATGGCAAAATTGGGCTTCAGTAATAATTGAATTAACAAAGTAGTATGTGCCTTGAATTTGTGAACTTTTCTATTTTGATTAATGGTTGTTGCAAACATCGGTTTAAACCAACTATGAGTCTTCGTCAAGGAGATCCCCTTTCACCTTATTTGTTTCTCATTTGTGCTGAAGGGCTTTATGGTCTGTTGAGGAAAGTCGAGATATTGAATACTATTTTTAGTTTAAAAATAGTGCGTACAATGCCCTCTATTACTCACCTTTTTTTCTTTTGCAGATGATAGCCTTTTTTTCTTTAAAGCTAAAAGGGCAGAGGTTGCATAAATACAAAGAATTCTGAGTACATATGCCAAGGCATCGGGACAAGTAGTAAATTTTTAAAAATCACCATTATGTTTGGAAAATCAATACCATATCAGGAAAAATCTAGTTTAGCTCAAATCCTAAATGTACAGGTTGTCAAAGAATGGAAAGTACCTTGGATGTCCTTCAAATTTCTCACGAAACAAAAATGGCCCTATGAATTTCTTAAAGGGCATGGTAACAAATACTTTGCAAGGTTGGAAAGGACAACTTTTTTCCAAAGCAGGAAATGAGGTTCTGTGGAAAGCGGTTGCACAGGCCATTCCCACCTACATTATGAGTTGCTTCAAACTTAAACTGGCTCATGGAGAACTTTTAATGGGGTAACTCAGAATAGGGTAGGAAGATTCATTGGCTCAAGTGGAGTAAGTTGACCAAACCAAAAAAGCAAGGAGGATTGGGGTTTCGAGATATCAAAGCTTTCAACCAGGCCCTTCTTGCCAAGCACTCGTTGCGAATAATTAATAGGCCATATTCTTTCCTATACAAACTCCTTAAAGCAAAATATTTCCCTCATGTGGATTATATACAAGCCAATCTAGGCAACAAACCCTCCTATGTATGGCGTGGAATTTTATGGGGTCGAGAGCTAGCTTTAAAAGGAGGACAATTGATAGGGGGCATAAGTGTGCTATTTCTAGGCTTAGTTTTAGGCTAGTTTTGCTATGATTGTGTGTACTTTCATGTATTTTTATGTATAATTTACATAAATCGAGCAATTGGACCAAAACCGGAGTTTTGAGAAGTATGTGGTTGAATTTGGAGCAAATTGGAGCTATAATTGAAGATCTAAGTGTTGAAGAGAAGGAAACAAGCTTGTGAACCCGAGCGTATAGCGTTGCAACGCCACTTCAATAGCCTTTCAGCCTTTGAGACCAGTGCTTTAGGCAACAAAACATTTGCAATGGAAGAAAACAATCAAACACATTCAATCAATGAGAATTTTAAAACTAATCCCGTCATCCCTTATGTGTGTGTGTGTATAGCTCCCCTTATCTAAGTCTATATAAGCCCGAGAAAGTTTTATTCGATCCTCAACTTGTTTTCCCCCTACTTCTGACTTTAAGACCAATTCTCAAGCTTCCCTACACTCAAAAGGATAACAAGAAAATTAAGGTGTTCTGGGGTAGGCCTCCCCCAAACTTAGATTTTTGCTTATTTTAATGAGCACTAGCTTTCACACATCTACTGTAGGGACCCTTATCCAGAGCACTTGCTCGATGGATGGCATGACTGATCACAGTAGAGGTAGCTCTTTTTACCCTTAGATTTTTAAAAACGTGCAACCATTTTTTTTACTCGAGTTTTCATTTTATCACAGTAATAAAGGCAAATAAAACATACAATTACTCCTAAGTTTGACGTTATTCAACATCATGCAAGTAGACTCTTAAACTAGTTCCTAAAATCTTTCGAGGTGACAACAAGAATCCAGACCAAATAACCCAATCTTAAGCCTTCAAAACCATATACAAGAGGGCTAAGTGCTCAAAAAGTATAAGGGGATCAAAAGAAATTTTTTAAAATATGCTTAAATCAAGCAAGCATTTTCAAGTTTCAACCATTTCAAAAGAAATTACCCAAAGCACATCCTAGATTGTCATAATCACCTAAAATGCAACTAACTCATCATGCAATTTTAGCTCAAAAAATTTTAAAATTAAGGCTCATTGCTCAATATGTTCATGTCTAACCCTAAACATGTAAATCTAACATTCTCCACCCCCAACCTTAATTGATACATTGTCCCCAATGTATCGCTAAACAGAGTTACACAAACAAAAAGTAAGAGGAACAGAAAAACTCCTCTAGTTTTTGGATGGCTTGTAGGTGGTGGTGCATCTTTATCCTCAATTTCTCCTCTTAAGTGCAACACCTACAAAAGAAAAACAAAACAAAATACGAAAAGGAAATAAATCATTGAAAGGAAAACAAATAAAACAATTAAAGCACATGGGTTGCCTCCCAAGAAGCATAAATTTTTAACGTCGTTATGCTCGACAGGGTTCGTAAGTGTCAAGGCACATAAAATTCTTCTACTTTCTTCGATCCCTTCTTGCTTGAATCAATGTAACCTTCCAAGTTTAGAAGGCTTTCCTGTTTCTCTAAGGTACCAGACAAATCATTATTTTTGTTATTTTTTATATAAGGAATGAAAGGCAAAAAGTAAGACTCAACTAACTTAACTGACTCAAAAGAATCAAAAGACTTTAAGGACTCATGAGAATAAAGAAAAGGCAATTCAAAATTAAGAGGGGAGCTAGGGAATAGAACATGCAAAGGCTTTTTAGCCTCCAACTCTATCACCTGAATCTCCTCTTCGGATGTAAGCTCGGACTCCTCCTTAACCTCACAAATTACCTGTTTTTGGCATGGTGCGAAATTCAAAACTTCCTCGTCACTGTCGATGTCAATTTCCTCAAAAAATCTTTCCTCAGTGATGTCCAAAGAGTATTGCTCTTGTAGACACTCCAGTCTCCTCACAGAATCAACCAACTGGGTAATTTGGTCACCCAGACTTTGCATTCCAGCGCGAGTCTCCTCTTGAAATTGGAGATTTTCCGTTTGAAATTGGAGATTTTCCTGCTGAAACTGAAGAGTATTATTAGCAATTTTGTAAACTATAGCCTCTAAAGACATACCTGAGTCTGAAATCTGATGGTACAAGCTTTGTTGCTCCTCCTGGTATCCATAGCCATAATTTGATTGATCCCATTCAGGACAGTAAGGATCGTAAGACTCGTAGTTCACTTGATGACCAGAAAATTCTCCCAAGGCGTAAGCATTTGGCATGAAGTTCCATTGCAGTTGAGGGCATGCTTCGATGGGATGTCCTTGAAGCGAGCATAATCTACATGTCTCCACTGCTTGGAGCCTTTCTACAGCCACTTGAAGAATAATAGAGGTTAATTCATAAATTTGAGTTTTGAGCTCACTAACCTCATTAACATACGGGGTAGCTCCACCATTTGTCCAGTAGTGTTGAGAATAATCTGCCATTTAAAGAACAGATTAAAAAAAATACAAAAGATTTTTTTTTTGTTTTTTTAGAGCAAATTTAACAAAGAGAAACTAATAGTGGTTCCCCGGCAACGGCGCCAAATTTGATGCGAGCTTGTCGAGGGCTTGTCAAATTAAAATTTATAAACCGATCCTAAGCTACTTGTAGCATTGAGTGGACCGAGTCGACACTACAACATTTTAAGGTTTTGCCGACGCAATTTTGAGTCAGCATAAGTCCATGCCGACGAAAATGTTTCGTCAGCCATTTACGTCGCCAGAACTGCGTCGGCTTATCTTATGCCGACAGAGAGTAGCTTGCGTCGGCAGTAATTTTTTTTCTCCCAACGCAGCAAGCGTCAAGATAAAGTATAATAAAACAACTTCGATCCAACTAATGTCGATGCTATCTGCGTCGGCATAAGGTTGAATGAATATGATTTATTCAACTTTCTCCCGACGCTTGCTTCGTCGGCGTCAGCAGATATGCACAATATTTTTCTTATTTTAGAATTTTAAATTTTTTTTACAATACCTACTAGCTTATAATACCTTAAAGTTCATAATTCAATAACCAAAATATTATCATTGGTATGAACGCGTAATCATAATATCATCAAAGTCAATACATATTCAAGAAGTACGATAATTATAAAAAAAAAAAATCCAACATATCCAGTATAATTCAGTACATTATCCAGATAAAATAGTATGTTGTCCAAAGAAAATACATTGAAAAGAAAGAAATTTCTGTTGTAAAAGACACTCGTTCTTCTATGCTCCAAAAGTTGCCTTGAAGATTACGCGTACACATCTATTGATCTGAATGAAAAAAAGAAATAATAAGAAAAAAAATTTAACCTATACAGAAAAAAATATATAAGAGATAGGAAAAGAAAATGTTCATAACTACATTTGACTATGAAAATGGCTAAGAAGTGTTTAAAGTGCCTAAGTCTCTTATGAGGGCCAAGACAAAATTGAACGTTCCCTAGATGAGCTTCAAGCCCAAAGAACCAACTCTTGAAGCTAGCCAAGTGTTCAAAACGTGTCTAAATGCACTAGGAGGCGAAAATCTATCTAGAAATGACCCTGAGGCATCTACTTAGTCCCAAAGTGGCCTAAAAAAGTCAAAAAAGTGTCCAAACTGTCTTATGGGGGGCCAATTGAACATGCCCTAAGCAAGGGATTGTTTGAAGAACTAACTGCGACAATAATAAAGAGGGTATGTTCTATAAATAATTCACATGGATCTCTATACTTACTTTTAAGCTATGAAGGTCCAATTTGCTATCGCATTCAGCCACGAGGGATTATCTTGCACTTTTTTTTTTACCTATTCTCATAATTCTCTTATTTCAATTTCCTTTTAAAAAATTTGTTTCAATTTTTTTTAAAAAAAATTGAAAATTATGTTTTTTTATTCTTTGATAGAAAGAGATCAAGGGAGAAAAATGCTCAAACTTTTTGATGGAAGGAAAAAAGAACAAAGGAAAACTTTTCAGAGATGAATGAGCATCACTTGAAAAATGGATCCTTTTGAATCCTTAGATGTCAGAGATTGATATCCAATTTGGCCATTAGAAACAATCCAAAATTTTTGTCCACAATGTCACTTCAATTCAACTACTTTTAAATTTCACCATAAAAGAAAATAAATCAGAAAGTTAGACAAAAGTCCATATGGAGGACCAATTTGCCAATTTGCAAAAAAAAAAAAAAAAAAAAAAAAAAAAAAAAAAAAAAGAAAAAAACTAACTTTGTGTTCTTTAGATGCTGTCCTTCTCCAACTCCTACCTTATGTGACTAAATAGCTCAAAAACAGTGCATTAACACAAAAAGCTTGGGAAAAAAAAATCCCAAAAGGAATTGAATTTGTTCAGTTTCCTTTCTGGTTCAGTGAGATTCAAGAATTGACCCAAAAGCAAATCCACTGCTCTTTTGAGGGAAATTTTGACACTGTTTTTTAATACAAAAATATAAAAGCCCATATGGAAAATATCCATCTATGAATCTTATAAAGCTCATCTAGCCACTGTTGTTTGTTTGTCTGGATTTTGTATATTATATAGTTTCCTCTTACAACCCAAAAAAAAGCACCATAAAAATATATGTAGAGGAAAAACACAGTAACTGATTGTTGCAAAATATTGTCTTGTAAAAGATACAACTCATATTTTCCAAGTGTCCAGTCCAGTTTCAGCCTAGAAAAAAGCATAAATGAAAAACCAGAGAACAAAAAAATGGAAGAAGAAAAAAAAAACCAGCTCGGCTAGTTTCTTTTGCCCATCCAAATACTTTTTCTTACCTTTGAACTGCTCTGAACTGAACTCTTTGGGGCTGCCGCTAGAACGAGAATCAAGGTCGCCGCTATCGCTGTCGATGCACGAAGGAGAACAAAAATTGGGGCTACCGCTACTAGAACATGAAGAAGAGATGTTAGGTTTTGGAGAAAAAGACAGCACAAAGAGAAAGGAACGATGCAGAGAAGAGGAGAAATGATCGGCGTGAAAGAAAGAAAGAGAGAATGAAGAAGAGGAAAGGAAGTAGGGTTTTCTCGCCCTTAGCCAAAACACGCATCTTGGCTTAAAAAATGTGTGTTTTAATTCATTCACCTATCCCGACGCAAGATGCATCGGGATAGGCTTTAGTTGCGTCGGTAGAACTTAGAATATATGCCGACGCTCATGGCGTCGGGATACACAGGATATCTCGACGAATTTTTTTGAGTCAGAAAAAATATCGTCGGCAAATCCAAAAATTCTTGTAGTGCGATCTCAGGGAACCGAATATTAATTTCTCAAATTAAATTTGCAAAGGGGAAAACAATTAAAAAAGGGGGGGGGGGGTTTGTATTTGTATTAATAAAATAAAATATAAGCAAATAAAATAAAGATAAATCAATTCTTACCAAGTTCCAATTCAAAGGTGCAGCTCTACTCAATTGCAAAAATTGATCACAGGCATTCAAAATATTTAAACTTAACAATGCAAGCACTTGGTCAACTTATTAAGAAACCCCAAAAAGTAGCAAATTCCCTAAGGTCATTAACTCTAACAAACGTCAAGTTAACGCTAATTACCTAAACAATTTTGACGAAACAGCTCCAAATTATTTAGATAAAGGCATTAAGTGCTTTGGAAGTACCAAGACAACTAATTAGATGAAATAACTTTAATCTAATTAAGATGTTCCTTTAATTCCTAGAATTAAACATGCAAGCCATGTAATATGGAAACACGCAGAACATACACATGTAATAATCCTAACGCTACCGGTTCAATCAACATGACAATTACGGATATGCATCATGATTAGCAATCACAACATTATTGAGGCGTCAATTCAATAAAAAATACATGCTTATAAATTTAACACAAGAATCAAAGAATACTTACAATTGAAAGAAAACTACATTAAGGTCCAAGCCTCACAACATTGCAATTGATTACGACCGACCTCTGAATCGAAAACGCGAAGTTTAGCTCAGCATCGTGATAGTATATCTCCCGTTACACATGGTTCGATTTGATACAATAAAAGTGTAAAAATAGAATGAAAAGCTCTCAAAAGCTCTCTCTAAAAGTCTAAGCAAATGAGGCCAAAGTCCCAACCCTAGAGTGAAAAAGTGCTATACATAGGGTTGGGGCAGCGTTGAGACGCCGTGGGTGGCATTGAGACGCTGCTCTAGCAAAAAAAGAAAGAATAATTTCCGTATGTGTGGCGTCGAGCATGGCGTTGAGACGCTATTGGCGTTAAGCAAGCCAAACCACGACGTCGAGTAGCGTTGAGCAAAGACATAATCTTAGCGTTGAGCGGCGTTGAGCATGGCGTTGAGACGCTACTAGCGTTGAGCAGCGTTGAGACGTTGCTCCTTGGATAGATTTGGTAATTTTGCTCTAACTTTTTGCTCAGGTGTCCGAATGACCTCCGGTTTGGCTCGTTTGAATCGTTATTCAACATAGAGTCTCCAAATATGTCTTTTGCTCGAATTCCTATAAGATAAACATGAAAACACATAAAAACTATCCAACTAACAAGAGTTAAGTGTGATTAAATAAAACTTTATACGTCCTATCAACCAGCAGACATAGCGTTGCAACGCTTAGCCAAATTTATTTTTCTCTTTTTTATAAAATTCGATGGGACAACGCTACCCTTAGCGTTGCAACGCTATCTCGACTCTATCAAAGGAAACATATTCATTCGAGCAAAGGGAGCCGTTTTGAGAGACCAAAAACCTTAAACTCGATTCAAAAGGACATAGAGGAGACCTTTGGAGAGCCAAGAAGGAGACTCAAAACTCGAGATCATGGACATTACGTCGGAGACGAGTGTTGGCACGTGGCCTAAGTTTCTTCTCTATTTCTTTTCCCTTTCTCTTGAATTTAGGAGTTTTTGTGGGCTATACTCATGTTGTAAATCTGTGTTTAGACCCTTGCTTGGTTGTAATTGTTGAACATTTGGTTGATTTTTAGTTTAATTTATATATTGACGTCTTTTATGCATCTCTTTATATTGTCTTAATCTTTAGCTATGGTTTTGCATGTTTAAGTAAATTTAGCTTGAGAGAGTAAGTTTAGTTGTAGAACACTAGATGCATGACTAGGTTTAATCTATTGCATGAGAGTGAGTAGATTAATTCTAGAAGCCTTGAGAGAATTGCCTAATGCCCTGTTTAGTAATAGAAATATACTGAGATGTTGATTTATTGCTAGACATGAGTTCAATTGAGCTCGAAAGAGAATATTGATAACTTAGTAATTCTTGGTTTAAGATTGTTAGTATAAAATTAAGTTATTACTCAATTCAAGTTGGGCCTAAGGTAATCAACCATGCAAGTTTCTTAAAATTGGACTCCAAAGCATGTACATAGTAGTTTAGATTTTATTTGTCTTTTTTATCACTTTAAAGTTTTGTTTCTCTAAACAAAATTGAGCATAAGTAACTGTGGTACTTAATTAATCTAAAAACTCTAATCCCTGCGGATGACCTTGGCCACTATTATTGCAAAATACTTAGAGGTCCGATTTTTAGAAATTTAATCTTGATAGAGCCTTCGACAAGTCCACTATCAACGATGGAGGATAGGGAACGTAAATCTATAGACATCTACACAGACTCGTGGATCCCAAGGGAGAAAACATTCAAAATTATTACTCCCCAAAGACCAATAACTGATGGTCGTGTGTGTAATCTTATCTCCAATAATTAACACTGGAATGAGGATTTGGTGAGAGATTTGTTTAACGAGGATGATGCATACATTATACTAAACATTCCTCCGAGTGTAACCTCATCACCAAATGCTTTTTTTTGGCACTATGACAAAAGAGGAGTGTACTTTGTGAAGAGTGGTTATAAGGTGGCAATGAATGGAGTTATTGAAGCTCTCATTGAGCATGAATGACAATCAAGCATGGTAGAAATTTTGTGGGATATCAATGTACCTCCAAATTCAAGGTTTTTATGTGGAGGTTGTGTAATCACATTCTACCCAAATGCAAAAACCTTTTTCAAAGAAAGGTTGTTGAATCCCCTCTATGCCCGAGATGTGGGAAGGAAAGTGAAACAGAACTTCATGGGATGTGGATGTGCAAGGGGGTAATTAAGAAAGCACTGGGCCAATTGGAACCCAGTGCTACCTTATTATAATCTAACCTTTTCTGACCACATAGATCTCTCTTGCAGGTTATCACAGGAGATGAATGAGGAGGAGTTTTAAGTTTTTGTCCTTGCGACATGGGCATCCTGACACAAACGAAATACAAAGATTTACAAACAGGGAGAAGGAATTCATCAGGACCCAAATTTAATCCCTACTACCTCCTTTTTCACAAAAAAAAAAAAAAAAAAACCAACAACTATTACCTATCCCTCTCCTTCTTCATCTTCTTCCCAGCGGCTCTTCCTTCCTCACCAGTTTTCATGCTCTCTCCTCTCTCTTCTTTCTCAGTTTTAAGCATTCATTTTTTCGTACATTCATGTAATGCCACTTTCTCTCATGTGAATTCAATACCTTTATCTATGAATTAATTTCAGTATGTAACATCATTCCAAGATTCTACTATTGTTCGGATGGAAATTAATGGAGGAAGTGGGCAAAGGGGTGCTGTCATTT
The DNA here is from genome assembly GCA_033996785.1 of Trichosanthes truncata. Lineage (NCBI taxonomy): Eukaryota > Viridiplantae > Streptophyta > Magnoliopsida > Cucurbitales > Cucurbitaceae > Trichosanthes > Trichosanthes truncata. Next base: position 9,057,284 of record JAWPNB010000007.1, read on the forward strand.
TCAAGGAGAAGGCGGCCAAATGCTTGAACCTTCAAGGAGAAGGCTTCTTTTTTGTTTTTTTTCAGGCTTCATGTCTCTTCTCCCCTCACCCTTAGCAACTCTAGACATGGCTCTTTCTTAGCAGTTCACGTCAGTGCTCGCCATGAAGTTTCTTTCAGTACTCTTTCACTCTTCATTTTTTCTCTTTTTCCTTCCACACTTATTGAAATCAAACTAACTCAAGAACTAAAGGACTTGCTCGATGAAATGGATGAAGGAATTGTTTTGACTAACCGGCAACTTCAGATTTATAGTTGTAGATATTTTTGTATTGAAATTATGGTAGAAGACGATGAGTTTTTTTTGAAAATTAAAGTTCATCCTCTCCTCTATAGATCCAATCACCAATTGTACTTTGAATGTCTATACTTTTTTGTTGTGAATTTCCTGGAATAAGGGCAATTCATTGCATGTATGTGTCACCTCCCTCTTCCCAATTTTATAAATTAAACTTAATTAATTATTTGTTGTTTCAAATAACTCTTAATGATATTTAATTCAATAATGATTAAGAATAATGAAAATTAAGAAAGACAAAATAGATAAATATTAAAAACTGAACGGACAAATAGGCATGCATAGAATGGCAAAACCTTTCATTAATTGATAATATTATTTTTATTTTAATTACAATTAAAATAGTTTTTGACCTTTCAAATGTACTTCACGCTTTTCAAATGGCTTGGGAGATGAAAATATTGGAAAATTAAAAGATCTTAAAATATAATTATTCGTATTAAGAAAAATACTATTTAGTCTTAAAAAGATGATACTTTGATTATGTAAAGATAAATGATAGTGAAGCAACAATATAAAAAATGAAGGACAAAAGGTACAAAAATTTTCTTCCATTACACCATTTTACTTTTCTAAAAGATTGATATGTATTGCATTGAAAAATAACTTAAAATAATAAATAAGAAACTTGAAAAAGAACCATTTAAATGAGTGTAAAAATGAAAAGGACAAAATGGAGAGAGAGTTTCTCCGCTACTTTTATATATAACTAGTTATTTAACACGTGCGATGCACGTGGTATTCCATTCCATTTATCACATTTTAAATTTAAAGTATTGATAAATATTCAAAAGATGAGAAAAATATAATTTAATATAAAAATTTAAAACATGTATATAATTAAAATACAAAGTCTAATAATATTAAAAGATAACGATAGATAACAAAAAACATAACAATAGGGCATGAGAAAGTTGTATTGTGCAAGTGTGTATTACATAATTTTCTCAAAATAGACTTACATCTCATCATATTTGAAATTGGTAAATTATCACAGCATTCTATAACTTTGAAAAATTGAAATGACAAATGTTCTATTGCACTCATTAGTCATTAAGAAATCTCAATAATTTTAAAAGAAATAAAGGAAGAGAAAGAAAAGTAAAAAATAAAATAAAGCTCAAACTATAGTGGTAGGAATCAATAATAAGTTGCAAAACTTTTAAAGTTCTATAATTAAATATAATTAAAAGGTGTAATAATTCTTGAATCCATTCATGTTCTAGCTTTCCTAAAAAAAAAAATCATGTTATATCCTTTTAGTTATTAATTTATCTATCAATAACTCAATACAATTATTAAAAACCATGTATTCGTAAAGGAAGAGGCAAAAATATAAAGAGAAATTGAGAAGGCTTGAGAATGAATGGAGGTACTTTAACCAACAAAGAATATGAAAGAGATTGAATGAAATATAATAAAAATAATTTAGTAAAGCAAAATGTTTTTTTTTAAACTCAATTAATATTTAATCTCTCTTTCCTCTCTCAACAGTTCGCATTCCTCACCGTTTCTATCAATCTCCTCTTTCCATTCACAATTTTTCTCTCCCCTTACAGTTATCCTTCTCAATTTTGAAATGGGGAGCAAAGAGAAGAATTGGAATTGGGAAGAAGATGTAAGGAGTTGTGTGAGAGAGGAAGGTGAAAGAGAAGAGATTTATGCCTTGAAAATGGAATTGAATCGTTCTATTAATTAATGGACAGTTTTAATGAATTTAATTATGCATGGAGCAGATTAAGGTATTGATTAGTTGAATTGAGTTTCTGTTTTTTTTAGGTAAGAATTTGTGTTTACTTTAAAATTTAAATTAGGGACAACTTCGTGAAATTAATTAATAGTCATTTTTTTTGAGAATTTAATCATGGCATTGATTGAATTTAATGTGTGGTTGTTTTAAAATAACTTTAATTAATTAGTAGTAATAAATAATAAATGAAAAAAAATTATAATAAATCCATTTTAAAAAATGTGGCAAAATGGGGAGAGAGTTTCTCCCCAAATTTTGATTTTTTAAAAAATTATTTTCAACATTTTTTTAATTCAAAATATTTGACTTGGTGTCAAAATGAGTATAGTTCAACGATAATCGGCATGTACTACCTTTCTTGAAGTCGGGAGATTTGAATCTCCATTCTTCAACATTTGTTGTACTAAAAAAACAAAATTGACTTGTCTCATGAGAATTCAATTATTAAATTCAAATAAAGTAATTACACAAATAGCAAAATAAAAATTTGTTATTGTGTATATAGCAACACATTTTTTTTAGTTGTTGAACTCAAAAAAAATTTAGTACTATATAGCAACGCATTTACAACTCTACAAAATAATAAAAATTTGACACACAATTTATAATGAAAGGGAATATGGCCTACAAAGTCTCTCTTTTATTGTTCCTTAATGTATAGTATATAGATGAGAATTTTTTATATATAGTTTATTATATTGGTGTTTAAATAAATATTAAAAACCACATATTTATGTGTTTATTATCAATAACTCAATAATAAGATTTTTTTATATGGTATACATATAGATGAGATTTTTTTAAATAATTTACAAAATTAAACACCAAGATAATAAATACATAACAAATTCTTATTTAAACATTTTTTTAACAAAAATTATAATTAAACATAAAACTTAACACTAATTAAATAAAAAAAATCTTATTATTCCCATTACATTATCTCAAACACACCCAAAAGTTATATGACAAATTTGGAGAATTAGAGAATTACACAATGAAGAGAGATTGATTAAAGAAGAAAAAGAAAAAAAATGTATCATTCATCTTGAACTTACAGAATCTTCGTGTAGAAGCAAGGTTGGGAAAAATAAAGTAAAACTAATCAAATCTCTAGCAGCCTATGTCTATGTGTGTAACGTATAAATAACAAAAGCATATTTACAATAAATGAAAAATAAATATGAGATATTTCAATATCTACATTATCGAAGATGAAGAAGATTCCCCCACCTTTGCCCTCCTTTTCATTCACCTAGTTCATGCTTGAGTGTAATTTTTTCAATTCATCTTGCACTGGATGAAGATCTCTACTCTCAAGATCTCTACTCTCACCTCTTTCGAACGTCAATCGTAGAGAAACAATCCTACATAGTATGTGGGTCATTGTTGCAAAGAAGAGAATAAATATTTATAATGAAAAGAAAAAGGGAGACAAAGGGTTGAGAGAGAAAGTGTGTGGATAAATGATGAGGAAGGTAAATGGTTGGAGAAGTTTAATGAGTATTCTTTCGTACGTTAACTTATCCCCTCCCCATAAATAGTAAACAACTACTCAAATATTAAAAAAAGGAAAAAACTTGGGTGCAGTCTGGACTGCACCCAAGTCTTGTGCTGCCTCATTTATAATCACATAATTTTTTTTTTTAAACTAATTTTTTTTTCTGTGATTGTAAAGTGGGCAACACCAGACTTGGGTGCAACCTAAGTTGCACCCAAGTTGTGCCCTTAAAAAAATTAGAATTAATCTATAATTTGTAATTTTATATATTAAAAAGGGGCAAAAGGAGAAATCAAAAGTTTCTCCCCTATAGCCCCTTTTATATATAGTATAGATATAGTATAGATAGAGGTATTTTTTCCCTTTTATGTATAGTATAGATATAGTATAGATAGAGATATTTTTGAAACAAAGGGCAAAGTTTTAGAGGAATTTTCTATAATTTAGCCTTAAAAGTTTTAAGTTTGTTTTAGGAAAAAATACACTTTTAGTTCCTAAGGTTTAGGTTTGGTAGCATTTAGGTCCTTGAATTCTCAAACTCAACATTTTAACCTCTAAAGTTTGAGTTTAATAGCAATTTGGTCCCCTGATCTCCATACTATAACTGAAGGAAGGTGGCATGCATTTTTTTATTCAAAAAATAATTTTTAAAATTTTTTAACAATAAAAATATATTAAATTAAAAAAATATTTTTTAATTTCATTTATTTTTCTTTTTATCTTCTCCCTCTTCCCTATTCTTCCTCCACCACCATCCGCTGGTGCCGACCATTGCCTGCCGCCATTCGCTGCTCGCCACCAACTATAATTTTTTTTTATTTGTTTTCCTTCTTCTTCTTCTTCCTCCTCTTCATCTTCATCCTCATTTTTCCTTGTCTGTGAAATACTCCATTCCTTTCGAAATCTTCTCCTCTGATAAGAACATACAGTGCAGATGCTTCTGAACACCATTAGAATATCGTCCTTGGACCAACCCCATCTTCGATACACATCGTAGCATCCGTTCCAGATCGATTTGTTTACTTTGTCGGAAATGGCGTGCATCGCTAACATGAAGGCCGATTTACTCGGATCGAAGCCCATTCGCTTGATTTCTTCAAAATTTTCGATTTTTTGCATTAGAGTCTAAGGAAATCTATTTGGTGGAATTGATTTTTTCACAACCCCAAAAAGCGATTCCACCAACCCTAGAAAATCGATTCAAGAAATCCGAGTCTGAATTGGTTCTTGTTACTGTTTCTTCTTTTTCTTCTTAGACAGAGCCGTCGTGCATGGTGGTTCTGGTAGATTTCTCCAAGACTGGCGTCCGTCTAGTCCAACAACCTCAACCTCGCCGACGCATTGCTGAAACATTTCAAAATCCTCATCGAGGCTCAAGATGGCTCTTTGAGGAAAGTCATCGGTTATTTTGCCCAAGCTCTCACTTGCCAGATTTACCAATTCCACCCACAAAAGTCCTTCATTCCTTTCTAGATCTGGTGGAACGAAGAAGAGGACTTCCTCTCCTTTGTAAACAAAAAGAAAGGGAAAAAGGAAGATGAAGATTGATCGGCTGTACACGCAAGCGCACGCGATCGAAGTAATATAAATTGGTATGTGAGTACCAAGCATCGAATCCCAAGGGAACGGTGTAACAAAAATATTGTAAAGCAACGTGTAAAGAAAATTGCAACTTTGAAAACTAAATTGCAAAAATAATGTGGGTTGGTGTGTTGGTAAAAAGTAAAATTGCAGAATCTAATTGTAGAATCTAGAAATGACAATAATCGAAATAAGAAAAATTGCAGAATTCAATTGCAGAATCTAATTGTAGAATTGAGAAATAGCAATATTAGATAGTAAACTAAAATTTCAAAAGGAATTTAGATAAAGATGGGGCTCAAGAATGTCATTGCCCTAAGTCGTAATTGCAAGCCAAAATTACAATTCCAACCTACTCCACACTTAATTGTAAACCAAAATTGCATCTCCTATTCACCTTGAATTTAGGCTTTAGGAGGCTAAGTGAGTGACTTATATGTCTATAGTCCCTCTATCTTAGATCATTCGGCTAAACAATTTTATGAGTTTTAGAGTCCTTAATCCCTATGTCTAGGGTAAGGAATGACTTATGTCTAAGCTCTGTTTCTCCATCACTTGTGTGAAATCCGCTTATCACTAACCCTATCGGTACTGTTAGATCTAAGCTTAAGTTGCTATCCTAGTTGATCAATCTAGAATCTCAACGAAAATTTATTCAACACAAGCAAACAATTAAGATGTAGGCTTGGTTTTTATTGAAATTTAGGCTACAATTACTTCTTAGGGAATTCACATTCTTGAACCCCCTGAGAAGTTTTAGCTCATATTAAAAATAAAAAATCTTAAAACTAATTTTTGAGAAAAAATTCATATTAGAAATTGTGTGAATTAGATAATTGAAACAATTACTTGGAATGTTATTCTCGGCAAAACTACAAGGAAATCAAGGAAGAATTCTTAATGGGAATTAAAGCAAAAACATCAAGAGGCATCTATATGAATTTTCAGCCTTCTTCCCTCTGCCCTTGGATTTGATAAGCTTAAACATTCCCAAAGAAACTAATTTTGAATAAAAACAACATTCCCACATACTGGACTGAACAAAACAGAGGATAAATTCAACTAATTCATTCAACAATTGTTCAACACAATTCCTTCCTTTCCAATCGATTCAACCTCCACCAATTTTAGGAACGATTGATCTTAACGATTCAAGAACCACTTGAATCGGATTGGACAACTCAACAAAATGCAGAAAAACTTCAAATTATGACAGAATAATAACAACCCATTGATCATCATGAAAAACAAAATTTTAATTGAGCAAAAATGTAACACAAACGAAGAAATCGAAACAACATCGACTTGGTACTGCTAACACTACCGGAATTACAAGAAAAACTTGAAGAAATTGGAAAACAGCAGCTGCAACTCCTCGGTAAAAACAGAAACAAAAAGTTGCAGAAAAACATAGCAGTATTTTTGAAAATAAACCCACCAACTAAGAATGAGATTAAAACTTAAGCTTACTTCAAAAATAAATCAAATGGAGAAACAATTCTCCATAATACAAATAGAAAATTGAAAACCAATAATCAGAACTTCATGTCTTTGGTCAAAACAGAAACATAACAAAAAAACTTTCAGGAAACAGAGCCTCGAAGAAATGAGAAACCCACGAAAATTGATTTCTGAAATCGCCCCCAAAATTCAATTCAATTGCTCCTCCTCTTCTTCCCCTTTTATAGGCCTTCATTAGGCTTGAAGAATGCCCAAATTTCGTGCTCCAATTCCACCAATTTAGGAGTTAATTTGGTCCTTCCGTAATGGGTTTTTTTTGCGCCAGACTTCTTTTTTAATTTCTTTCTCCTTGAATTTTTCTGCTGTCCAAAATTGCAGAATCACAATTTTGCAATTTGATTATGCAATTTCCAAGTTTCCTGCAAACAAGATTAATTTATTTAGAATTATATCCCAAATGCCATCATATTTATTTCTTTCTTAAATTGAAGCAATCTTTCAACTATTTTCAAATGGTCTTAAGTCTAAACAAAAATATTTTAAGCAATTGAGAGTTAAATAAGCCTTACTACTAAGGCTTATCAAAGATGAAGAGGAAGAAGAAGGAAAGAAAACAAAAAAAAAAGTCGGCGTCGATAGGTGTGGTGGAGGAAGAAGAGGGAAGAGAGAGAAGATAAAAAGAAAAATAAAAGAAATTAAAAATATATATTTTTTATTTTAAAAAATTTAAAAATTATTTTTTGAATAAAAATACGCCACATCAACTTTCATCAGCTAGAGTTACAAAAAATTGGAAAGAAACCATAAAATTAGAGAAATAGGGGTCTTTTCATAATTTATTACAAAAAACGAGTTCAAATCCAAAAAAATTACAAAAAACAGGTACTTTTTTGTCCTCATTAGAATGCGTCTCTCCAGAGACGCATTCTTTGTGATGAACAGTAGCAGTCAACGCGGTCTTTGACCAAACGATTTCTTTCAAAATTTCAAACGGAAACAGTTTTTTCCATTAAAATAAATATATATTTTATAAATCATCAAATCCTTTCAATAAATATTTAACTATCCATCAAATCAACTAATCATTTATTTAATTTTTTCTTTAAAATAAATATTGAATAAATTATTCATCATCACACAATCATTCACCAATCAATTTTTTAATTATTATTTTTATAAACACATTCACCAATCATTTTCTCAATTATTCTAAAAAAAATATATTTTTTTAAATACATTCACCAATAATTCTCTTAATCATGATCTCAATTTAAAAAAAAAAAAATACATTTACCAATCAATTTTTATTATGTTTTTTTTTAAAATATTTCTTTCTCCTATTTTTTTTTTTTTTAATTTTAGTTATTATTTTTTTCAAATACATTAATCAAACATTTCATTTTTATAGTCTTCTTATTTTTCCGTTTATTTGATAAGTTTTTTGTTTTTAATTTTTATTTTAAAAAATATTTCTAAACACTTCACTTTTATATGATATAAATTAGACATTTATTATTCGAGATGAATAAATCATTTATTATTTTTATTCATTAATTTCATAATTTTATTAATCTAGGAATTTGAAAAAAAAAAAACAAAACAAGGTCAAGCATATTTTAAAATTTTTTGGAGATGGGTCGAAGGCATCCCAAAAAAAAAAAAATTCTACACCATAACTTTGTCCTTATAAGGAAAAATTGTCATCTCTATATGAAAGTAACTAGGCGTGGTAAGAAAGTTAAGAAGTCGTAATTTCTAAGTACTTCAAATCTTTGAAAATTTAATATGGTGGAAAAAAAAAAGAGGCTGCAAAGCATTAAAGAGAAAAGGTAAAAGAGACCATGCATAAGAGGAGAAAAGGATCAATGAGAGAAAATGAAGGGTTGTCTTGAGGTGTGAAAGAGGGAAAGAAGAAAACAAAAGGGTTAAGAGAGAAAAAGAGAGAGAGGCTCTCAGTGTACCGCCATACGCACCCAGACAGAGAGGCTTTCGTGGGGTTTAAGCAAAAACAAAATGGGAGATGCTATATTCCAAGCACTTCTCTTTCACATTTCATTTCTTTCTTTCATAACTTGTATCTTTCATTAGTTTATAAATTTTAAGAAGTTTTGTTTTGATTTCAACATTCTTATCTTAATCAATGTTCCGTTACACATTATCTTTATTTTGTAAATATTATTTTTTGATCTCTAAACTTTTATACAAAATCATTTTGCTTACCATGATTAATCTTAAGTCATTCATTTCTAATATCAATATATATTGTTCAAATTAAAGTTCATGGGATGACATATTGAATTTTATTTTCTTTATATATCATCGTCAGATTATATGAAAAATAAGGTTAAATTATAAGTTAGGTCATAAACTTTTAAAGTAGAAACAACATTGAAAGTTTAAGAATCTATAAGATAACTATGAAAGTTTAGAGACCAAATTGTAATTTAATTGAAATACAAATATTAGAATTTAACAATAAAAGACGTTGAAACAAAAAATCAAAGCATTTGAAAATATAAATTGAAAATAAGGTTTGATTCCCTCTTTCTTTTTTCTTTCTTTTTTCTTTTTTTTTTTCTTTTACCTCTCTCCATTAGATTAAAGTCAAACTCCTTATTGGTGTTGGTGAAGATCACCAATACCAAACTCCATGTATAATTTTTTTGTTGTTTTTTTTTTTTTTTGTATATATTGTCACCATACGCAAGTATTTGGAGTTTCCCATTATCTTAGCATCCTTTCCATTTCACTTAAATTAAATAACATCACTCCAATTTTCAACCACCAAAAAAAATTTGAGAAACAATTGGAAGTTTTTTTTGTTTAAAAAAGAAAACTCAACCAATAAACAAAACGTGTATGGTCATGCATTAGTTATCTAAATTTAATTGTTAATATGAGCACAACGTAATAGTTAATACATTAATAATCTCTCTTATAGGTAAAATGTTCAAAACTCCATCTCACGTAATGTTAAGTCTAAAAAATCAAAATTTTAACCAAACGAAATTCTATTGTAAAACTTCCAAATTCTTTTACCAGTTTTGAATTGTATTAGATTATTGCTTTTTGAATGGAAGATAGTTTAAAAAAGAAAAGCAAATAAATAAATCTTTCTAGCCATGAATCGCAGATAAAAGCAAATTAAACACAACTTAATGATTAGATTGATTTTCAAAGAAGGGTTTAATTTCGATAATATAAGAAGAAACTGTGGGCAAATTAAAGATGTTATTATTTTTAAAAATAGAAATAGATAATTTAAGATAATTACAATGTTTTATTTTAGTTGGGATTTGGAGAACATTGACAGGTAATCAAAATTAAAATTATATACATCTCCCAACCTCTAAATAATCGTGAAGTGATTTTTTTTAAAAAAATTTTAAATCCTTAATCGAGATGAATAAATCTCACTCTTTGTAATCTTTAAACCAATTTATCTCTTCTACTATCTTATAAATCATAACCATATTGGTAAAATCATCCTCATATTTTTTTCCATGTTGTATATTTTGTTTTGATAGTAAAATCATCTTCATTGCCTTTTCCAAAAAAGAAAAACCATCATCGTCACTGCATTTGTATATATGATAAAAGAAAATGAAAAAAAAAGGGATATATGACTTAAATCAGTTTTTTAAGTATTTTTAACAAATTGTACTCCTTCTAATTTTTCCTCATATAATCCAAAAAGTAAAGACATTTTAATTATATTTTTTTTTCCAAGTTTTATGTTTAATTTATATTTAATTAGTTAATTATACATTATTATTGAGATGAAATATTTTCAGTTGATGAGACTAAACAAAGCGATTTTGAGTTGTTGATTGAAAATGAAGACAATATATTCCAAAAAAAAGTTGATTAGGTGTGATGATATTTACAAGCTAGAAAACATCATCTGAAAAAGTGGCAGAGCAATATAGAGGAGTGACTCAATCTTTGTTTCCATCTGGATGACCACCTCCATTCAAATCCAGGAGTCGATATATGAATGTTAAATTCTCCAAACACCTTCTACCAAGTGGAGTCATGTGGGGTAAATTGTGCTGAAAGAACAAACAAGTGAAATCAAATTTAAGCAAGTCAATTTCATAATTATATACATCATCTAGGAAACCCTAAAAAAGATTCTTACCAAATAATGATATGATGCTCCTGGTTGTGTGATGTATTTTCTTGAAATTGCAGCATACCATTGATCATAATTATGCCCAACATTGGCTCCCCCATTGATTAATTGTCTGCAAATAAGGAAATTTTCTCTTCCTCCCCAGATTTCTATAATAGGGGCTAAATATGCTACCCAATCTCGTTATTGTCTGCCCCGTAGATCGTATGAGTGCAATTGCATGTCCGTATTACAAGGTATAGGAACATCCTGCACCCACCTAAATTGTCTCATTACACATTCTGGGAACTGCCACTCAACTACATGAAAACAGATGAGTGGAGCTCTGACTGCCCATACGTGACTACCGATTAGGCAATATTCCGGCAAGATTTGGAAAAGATGGTTATAAGGCTCTCAAATAATCTGCATAATTTTTTGAAGATAAGTTCACCAACATGAACTAAAATGAAAAAAAATTGATTAAAAACACTACATAAATGAACTTAATGATACCTGATCATGCGTCATTGTATCTAACATATATCTGTATTGGACCAACACATGTGTAGGCGATCTGGTAACTGAAAATTCGTCGTTCCATCTACAAATATAATAAATTGGATATTAGTGTAACGTAGGTAAAATGTATGACTATAGTTAAACTAATTAAAGTTTCTTACTGTATTACCAGTGGTCCATCTCCCAACTGATTCTCATATCGATGTAATCATCGAGGTGCCAGAAAAGGGAATCTATTCCATGCCTAGACTTGTAAAAGTATAAGGGGCCTGCCCAAATTCTTCGCATCTATCATTGCAGCTTTGCATAGTTGTCTATAGAGCCACGCAAGACATCCTGCGCTCCAGCTATACATCCCTGCGTCATGAAAATCTGCTAGTATGGGGAGATACATCAAGTGGACCCGACTGTTAGTCTTATCTGGGAAGAGCACACCTCCTATGAGTGACAAAATATATGTGCGGGCATATCGTTGGAGGTTGTTTTCATCGGCATCCTCTGATAGATGCTCAAAATTGTTAAACTGGGCAGCCAACCAAGGCAAGCTGATGCGACCTCCTTTCAGTACATCATCATTCATCGTAACTCCCAATAGGTCACGAAAAATATTAGACCAGTTGTACTCGAGCAAACCAATCAATGCTCGCCCATTAATAGGTAGTCCAAGCTGGATGGCTACATCATGTAGTGTGATCGTGCACTTCCCGTGCGACAGGGGAAGGTGTGTGTCTCCTGTCGCCAACGCTCCACTAGTGCAATCAGTAAATGCCAATCATATTGAATAAATTTGATGCAAGAAACACCATAGAATCCAGACGCTCGTAAATATGGCTTAATGTGGAGGTCTGGTTGTCCAGCCAACCTCTTTAATATAGCTTCTCAACGCCTACAGTGCAATAATGCACCAGAAAATGTCTTCCCAGGCTAATTGAGATCGATGACTTGCCTGGAGGTATAGAACTGATGGTTAATACGGTCCGGTAGAAATGTCGTTTTCCATCTAATAATATTTAAATACACAAAAAATAAATATTACTAATTCAAATAGTTTAAAAATGATAATAAGTTTGCATTGAATATATATGAGAGTCATATGTTAAACATTAATGAAAAAACTGTGTTACACACTATTATTTTACATTACAGAAGCACTGAGTTCACAATAACTGAGAAACTAATCAAAACGTCTAGGCGCTTGACTAGGAAAGTTCCATCAATTATGTCCTTCCAGTCCGCAAATGCCACAACATTGTTTGACTGTTGGCTCCCTCCAGTTCATCTCGTTCCGTATACGAGACGTACATGGACGACCTTTAGCCCTCATTAGTGTCTCGTATGGAAAAACTTTGGGAAAGTTAGGGTTAGGCCAGCAACTTTGATCAGGGATGGATTCAAACTTTGACTAATAGCACTTCAAGTAAGTTGGCAGCTTGTAATAATCTTGTAAGAGGTCCAAGTAATCTATGCCAAGCTTCTTGCAGGCAGCAATGACGTGAGAGCATGGAATCCCATAGGCTTGCCACTTGTTGCAAGCACAAGTTCGCTCACGTAGCTGAACCTGATGTGTTGTTCCACCCTTCAAAGTGATATGATCAACCGCAGTTGTGATATCACATTTTTCCAACCGATGATTATAGACATGCACTTTGTGCCCATTGGCACGTGCTTCCCAAGGTGTTAATTTCTCAATAGCATACTTACAAATAACATTTCAATTAATATTAGATCACCTCAAAATCCATACTAGATTGCAATTGAAGAAGTTACCTTGTGAAATGTCTCCCTTTGTCGATGGCAGCTTCTGCTCAAAGTTGTCTCTTAGCGAAGTAGGTCACAGTTTGGTAGAATGTGGATTGAACCACTGCAGCTATGGGTAACTTCCTAGCTCCTTTCAACACACTGTTTATGCATTCAGCCACATTTGTGGTTAACCACCCGTAATGATGACCATCATCATGAGATTGAGTCCATTGCATGGGATCCAAGGAATTAAAAAATCTCATACACTCCTTATTGGCTACCTCGAGCTCAAGCATGCATAGTTCATACTTCGGACCCAAAACTTTGAGCTTGCACGATACACCAGATTATTTAAGAATTTATCCTTGTATTTTTGGTTAAAATTACTTGTGACATGTCACAAGCAGAATCGATGATACGCATTTGCCCAACCGTTATCCGAGTCTCGAATTGCAAATATGATACCCTTTTTCCTATCTGAAATGAGACACATCTCTTCCCTCTCATGCATTACCTATGTCCGTAGGTTGCTAAAAAATCAACCCCATGTATATCAGTGCTTTCTTCTGGTACAATCGCATATGCAACAAGGTATATGCGACCATTCGCGTCTATAGAGGTTGCTATTAATAGTTTTCCCTTATACTTTTCATATAGGTGGGTACCATCTATATGAAGCAGATGTCTGCAATGCTTGAATCTCTCAATAACATGTCTGAATGCCCAAAAAACACTGTGGAATACGACCTCCTTATTGCTCCCCTCTACCTCTTGCAGCCTCCATAAAATTTTTGAACCAGGATTAGTCATTTCACGTATGTTGGTCCCCTTTGATCGCAAATTGTATGACTCCTCCCAATTTCCAAAGATATTGACGATAACTTTTCTTTTTCCATTCCATACTTTGGAAAAATTAACATTGTATCCATATTTTTTTAGTATGACTGCCTGTAATGTGCGTACAATTACAGACGGTTTAGTTTTGACAATGTTGTGCACCTTAGACACTATAAGATTCGAGTCGAGTTGATTGTGATCTTGACTCAGCCTTGCATAAATGCAGAAGTGAGGACCATTGTACTGTGTAATTTCAAATCGACCATGTCGTTTACGACAACATGCACGAAGTTGCCACGTACAACCATCGCCATACCTCTTACACTTCACTGCCCACACATTCTTGTTCGACTCGATAACGTTAAAATGTGGATGTCGAAGGATGAATTAGCTCTTTACAGTATTCTTTAAATCGGTCTTCGTTTCAAAAACCATCCATTTGAGCAATAAATCAGACCCTCTAATTTCTTGTTCAATCCTGGTGTCAAGCATGGAATCAATAATATCCATATCTAACTGAGTGAAAAAGGGAGGAATGTCATGCTCAACATAAAATTCAACTATTTATCCTTCATTATCATCCTCATTGTCTGTTTCAACGTCTTCATCATTTGTGGCAATAGCTGGCTCAAGGTTATCTTCCTCCGAATCTTCCAATTCTTCATTGTTCAAATTTTGGACTTTTGAACTATCTTCTATTTGTCTTATTTCGGTTCGGCTTATAATGTTTGGTTGAGAAATATAAAGCTCGATTGTATTTGGAAGGGATGGAGCAAGGTTCATCATGAACCTAAAATCAATCTCACTTCGTAGTGCGATAGGAGCATAGAAAGTAGACCATGCTATCCCAATACTGCCTTATCTAAAAATGACCTCAACCCCTTCATTTCTATCTATCGACAAACCATTACATAACCCGTCCATAAATATATTGAATTCAATGTCACGACTAGCACTCATTTGTATACATGGTCCCACATCATATTGTATACCATTCGGCCCATGAATAATGTTTCTGTTCATATAACACGTAAACCCAACAACATCCATTGTAGTTATGTAATTAAATATGATATTCAGAAAAGATTGTATCAGTAAACTATTTGATATCACTGCATAATCTAAGCGTTTAGGAGTGTGGGGTTAGGGTCATTATTTTTAAAATTTCAGGGGTTTAGGGTTTAGGGTTATTATTTTTATGGTTTAGGGTTTACTAGGTGATGGGCGTACAAATACGTTTCCGCAAGCGCACGGGTCAAGTAATATAAAACGGTATTCCTACCGAGTATCGAATCCACAGAGATTGGCTTTTAATTCAATTAATTACCATGAATACTTTCACTTAACTTTATTTAGAGAATCGAAATCAAGAGAAGATAAACTAACTAACAAAAGAAAATAAAAACAAAAAAATAAATGGGAGGCACAAATTAGAGGGATAACTTGGGCAAGGATCAATTACTAAGTTAACAAACAATTATAACCCCATGGACAATGAACTCATAAGTCTAGAAGCTCTAAAGACGTGGAATCTCCTCTCGGTCTCCTCCACTCTCAATGTACCAATTAACTAACCTAGGTCTCCCTAGCGCTAGCTAACTCATACAAGGCGTTAAGACTCTTCATTACGAACTTCTAATGTTTATTTATTAATTCCGACTGTCACTCCGGTAAATAAACACTAGTTATGCAATTGGGTTATTGTCTAAGTTTCTCTCCTTCGAGTTTCCACTTAGAAAACTAATCAATTAACCAATGCCCAACTAATTAACCTTCATCACCAACTACAATTAATTAGCTATTAATCTCGCTGTCACTCGAGTAGTTAATTAATTGCGCATTAAGCTAAACTAAGTATTCTCTCTCAAGCTCAACTTAGAAATACCTCAATTAATTAGAGAAACAATGGTTAAAAGCATTAAGAAACAATTGCATAAATGATTCAAAGCCCTAAAAGCAATAAACATAAATTACTTAAGAAATTAATCCAAATTTTCCATCAATCAAGCATAAAAACAGTGTTTAACAATAAACCCAAGTAAGTAGAGATTAAACCATACAAAATCATTCAACAAAATCCAAAAATCTCTACTTTACAGCCACAAAATTATCTATAAATGAAAGGAAAAGGGAAGAAATTGCAAACAAATGGAGATCTTGAGTTTCTGAGGTGTTATCCCAAGAATCCAAGCTCCAAATCTTCAATATTGCTTCAATCCGCTCACAAAATGCTCCCAAATCCTCTCAAAATAGCTTGGAGTTGAGTTTAGGGCATAAACCCTCGGTTTGCCCTCCTAAAATCGAAGAGAAAAAGATGTATATATAGCAGAGGGCAAAACAGATCTGAAAATCGAGATCTGCTGTATTCGCAGCGCCTAGGCGCTGCCTTCTCTGCCTTCCCAGTGTTCTACCTCTGTTTCGGGCGCCGAGATTTTTTTTTTTTATTTTTTTATTTTTTTTTTAAGCTTTCAACTTTAAAGTCTTAAAGTTGAAATTTCAAAATAAAAACTTTCTTGCCTAACATTTTATTAATTTTCTCTTCTCTTCTTGAATCTTCAATAAAGCTCTAAAAGACTCCAATATCCATCAAAGTAATCTCGAACACTTGATTTTGCTCCGTTAGCTCGGTTTCTACAAAATCAAGAGAAATACACATCAAAGTTCACTAATTCAATACAAAACTAGCCAATAATTAGGCATAAATATAACACTAAATTAATGCTATCACTAGGGTTTAGAGTTATTAATGTTAGGGTTTAGGGTTTTAAGATTTGGAGTTTTTTGGTTGGTAGGGTCTAAGCTATTTTGGTTGGTAGGGTTTAGGGTTATTATTTTTAGGGTTTATGGTTTATGGTTTTGGGGTTTAGGGTTTTTTTTTTTAGGGGTTAGGGTTTAGGGTTATTTTTTTAGGGGTTTGGGTTTAGGGTTTAGGATTAGTTTTAGGGTTTAGGGTTTAGGGTTTGGGTTTAGGGTTATTTTTAGGGGTTTAGGGTTTGGGTTTGGGTTTAGGGTTATATTTTTAGGGTTTGGGGTTTAAGGTTTAGGATTTTGGGGTTTAGGGTTATTGTTTTAGGGGTTAGCGTTTAGGGTTTTGGGGTTTAGGGTTTAGGGTTTTGGGGTATAAGGTTTGGGGTTTGGGTTTAGGGTTTAGGTGTTTAGGGGTTTAGAGTTTAGGATTATTTTTTAGGGTTATTTTTAGGGTTTAGGGTTTAGGGTTATTTTTAGGGTTTAGGTTTGAGTTTGGGTTTAGGGTTTATTTTTTTAGAGTTTGGGGTTTGGGGTTTAAGGTTTAAGGTTACGGTTTTGGGGTTTAGGGTTATTTTTTTTAGGGGTTAGCATTTAGGATTTTGGGGTTTGGGTTTAGGGTTTAGGGTTCAGGGTAGGGTTTAGGGTATAGTTTTTGGAGTTTAGGGTTTAGGGTTATTTTTTTAGGGTTTAGGGATAGTATTTAGGGTTTTAGGGTTATTTTTTTTAGGGGTTAGGGGTTTTAATTTTTATGAATATTATTTTTAGGGTTTTGGCTTGGGTTTTTAGGGTATTACGATTTGAGTTTAATATTTTTTAGGGCTCAACTTTTTATTCTTTTTTTTTTTAATAGTTTGATAGTTTATTGGTTTCTCATATGTTTAGGATGAATATAAATAAAATGATGTACTAAAGAGAGGCATTATTGCAAAATTTATCACAAAATAATAAAATAAAAGCAACAAGGACTATTTAATGTCGCAAACTAATAAAGGCATATAACTATGTTTATATTATACTAAATTCTAAATAACAATAATCACAACAACAATAATAAAATTCTTCATACTCTACCTCTGTAAATTTCTTCATCTATTAACAATTATAAGTGTATTTAAATCTTTATTGATCTAATCTAAATTTATATAAATTCTAATTTTTTTTTAGTGTTAGACTTAAGAAATCATCAAGTAAATTTTTAGGATTTTCAACAGTAAAAAATAGGTATTCTCATATATCCATTTTTAAAAAGTTAGTAAATTAATCAAAATATTGTATTAGTAGATAATGATAACTTTTTTTTTTTTGAAAATGGACAATAATAACTTATTACAAACTAAATTTACCAAATAAAATATTATATTGTATAAAATAATAACTTTATATCATATTAATTTTTATTATTTTTTTTTTTTACTTTTAGTTCAATTTAATTAAAAAAATATAACTAAGGAGAATACTTTTCTAAAACTACAATTTTTAAATATAATATTATATTACATATAATGATTAATTTTTTTATCTTTTTCTTTTTTGTCAATTTCATTTTTAGTTTAATTTTTATAGTTCAAAACAGGAGAAGTTCATATAATTTTTCCAAAAAAGTAAACATTCTCATAATGTTGGTTTAATTTTGTTTATTTATAATTATATTTAATTATGCCTTTTTAAGATATTATGATATTCCTACATCTAAACCCTAATTTTTTTCACTTTTAATTTTAAAATAGATATTTAGAAACAAGAACAAAAAATAGGAAATGAGAATAACTAAACAAATTAAAAGCTACGAAAACTGCCCTAAATCTAAAAGTCATAGAAATCGTTCTAGAAATCTATAAATTTTGTACATACATTTCAACATTAATTTTCTACATTTTTCATACACATATTTGTACAATTTTTTATATACATTTTTATAAAAAAAAGATATACACTTTATCGAGGATCAAATTGTTTTCTTAACTTGCTTTCCACGTATTTCTCCCTGTAAAAAAATAAGCATAAAAGATTAAATAACTTACTATTTTTCAATAAAATGAAGATGAAATATTTTCTTTTTCTTCTTCTTAAAGTTAAAATGAAATAGTAAAAAGTGGGAAAGGAAAATAGATAAAAGTAATAGAAATGGAAATGAAAGACAACAGAAGAAAAAAATTAAATGAAATGGAGTTTGGATTGCAGATGGGGAAGAGAGAAGAAATTTAGGATGGATGCAGATGGGAAGAAAGATCAGATGGGAAGAGAGAATGAATTTCAGATGGCTGTAGATGGTAAGAGAGATCAGATGAGAGAAGGGAAGGTGGTGGTTTTTCTATATGAAGGAATGCGTTTTTAAGGGGCGGTGGTGGTAGAGTTTGGATTTAAATAAATGCATCAATGGGTCATTCATTTGAGCATAAAGGATTTTGTTGAGTTCCAAGACGAGGTCAGGGGCTATCAGGCAAGGTCAGGGGGGTTAGGGGCATGTCTATTCGAAGTCAGGGGTTTATGCTTGAATGCGTCTCTAGAAGAGACGCATTCAACGCGATCAAAGTCAAGGGTCAGGTTGCGTCAAGCTCATGACTTCGGGTAAGTCAGGGGTCAGGTTGCGTCAGGAGCGTGACTTCAGGTAAGTTAAGGGTCAAGTTGAGTCCGGCGCGTGACTTCGAGTTGCATAAGTTGCTTGGTTTCGAGTTGAATGCATCTCTTCTAGAGACACATTCATCTCTCCGTCGTTCCCTCCCGTTAACTTGCCGTTTTGTTTGACTACTAAGGAAGAATGCGTCTTTTGGACAGAACGGAATTCATTTGTCCAACAAACGTATTCTAATAAAAACAAAAACACTACCCGTTTTGTGTAAATAGTTTTCATTTCCACTCGTTTTTTATAATAACTTTTCAAAACATACCTATTTCTCTAAAAAATTCTACTACTAAACTCAAACTTTAGAGGTAAAAATGTTGAGTTTGAAAACCAAATTCAAACCTTAGTGACTAAAAGTGTAGTTTTCTCTTCATTCTTTTATGAAGTGATTTTGTCTTTCAACCAAGTTTTTGAAACTATTTGGTTTTTGAAAATTTTTTGCTTTACAAATTTCAAAGTTCAAGTGTAAAAATGAAATTTTTTAATATTTAGGAGCATAATATATTTGAAACTTACCCTAAAATTTAAAGGTATTTTGTATAATTTAACTTTTTAAAAATTGCACTTGTTTTGTTCACAATTTCTTTACTATAGTTTTTACCTCTTTCAAAGTGAACTTTTAAAACAAAAACGAGTTTTTTAAAACTATTTTTTTAGTTTTTAAAATTTGGCTAAAATTTTGAAAAATTTGTAAAGGTAGATAACAAAGCAAAAATACTCATAGATGGAAGTAGTGTTTATAAGCTTAGTTTTTTTTTTTTTTTAAATGCACCTAAAAAAAGTTTAAATATACTATTAATCCCTATATTTTTTTCAGGCCATACGACTATTGAATTCAAAGCCACATTTGTTAAATGAAGTGTGTTTGTTGGTTGAAGATATCTGGTGTTTGTGCTGGTGATTTCACCATCTGTCAATGTGCTCATGTTTATAGAAATTGTAGCTGCTTAGTTGATTCCTCTGCATAATCTATCTCAATTGAGTCTTCTTTGATTCCCTCTTAGACGATGGCAGATTCAGTTACGGCCCAACCCCCCTCAATTTTTTTTATATTTACATAATATAAATAAAGTAAATAAAAGTTTAACCAAATCAAGTGTTGCCATAGTGGTTTTAGGCACCCTTTGCTCCCCATAACACTCAGGTTTGAGCTTGGTCATGCCCCCTTTTACATTCATTTTAATTTTATATACCTAAATTAAAAAATGGAACAAAGATAAGAAAATTTATTGGTGGATATTCAAACCCTAATTTTCTAAAAATAACATTGTTTTCCCCCACTTTAAAATGATGTGCCCACCACTATAACGTTTTGAACCTAAAAAAAATTCCTTTCAATTTATTCATGTACATTTGTCATCTCTCAACTCTTGATTGTTGCCGGCAATTTTAAGAAGTTGAAAATGTGGATATTAATTTTCTAAGGTGCATTTAATTTTCATGTTTGAATTACTTTTATATATTTAGTTTTCATGTTTCAATTATTTTTGTACACATTTAGTTTTTATCATTCTTATTTTATGTTTATGTTTCTTTATTTTATATATTTTTATTAATGTATTGTAAATTTAATTTGAAATCTAAATGGAGAGATGCTATAAAAGAAAATCGATGAGGTCTTCATTGAAGAAAAGTTATAATAGTTATAATAAATATTTCATATAAGTAAATTTGGAAAATTTACTAGTAGCCGATCTGAGAACTAGAGTTCTTTTGTAATATTCAAGACCAAACTTGCAAAACATATTTATAGAAATAACCTTCCTAGCCTTGAAATCATACTTTTCCGTTGAAGAAATTTAGTTTATTTATGGATTTTTATGAATTTTTAGAATTACTTGTTTGTAAATTATTTTTACTGAATTTTAAGTCAAGCTCCCCTAAACAAAAATTCTGGATCCGCTACTACTCTTAGATGGTAGAAATGTGTAGAGAAACTTAATTATATTGCTTGTATGGTGTCAGTTGTTTCTTAATAAAAAGTTCATATTTCTTCAAAAAAAAAAAAAAAAACCCTATATTTTCTCTTTCTAAAAAAAACCTATATTTCCTCTTATAATATTTTGGTCCAACGGATATTGGAGATAAACTTTCTATGACCAAATTTTAACCAATTTTTTTATAGAATGATTTGATTGAGTATCAGAAGTTTCGGCCAATCTCCAATTATCATGTGTTACTCAAAATTAATGACAAAATTACAAATAATTAAATTTAGGATCAATTATAAATTGAAATGTGTTCCAATTTTAATTTGAAGACAAAAATTGGCAAATTCTAAAATTAAAAGGCCACATGTCATGACAATTTGACTAAACTTTAAAGCCCAAGTCCACATGATATGGAAAACTCTATAAATAGATGAGCCCTCTTTCATTTGAAGGGTTCAGAAATTAAAACTCTCCAGTAAATTCAGAGAGAATCCTTGAGGTCCTTAGGTGCCAAAAACTCCATAAAGTTCTTAGGTGTTGAACACTCCTTGAAGACTAAAGACTCTTCAAGACTTGAAGACTTCAAGATTTTAAAGATTGATTGAAGCTTCAACCTCAAGAATAAACTACAAAGCCCTTGAGACAAATCTACACTTGAGAACAAGCTACGAAGCCCTCAAGACAAGTCTACATCGAGTTCAAGCTGGAAAACCCTCAAGACAAATCTACATTCGAGAACAAGTTGCGAAGCCCGAAACATGTGTACATGAGAGAGAAAGAATCAGAGGAATAAATTGGAGATTGTACTCCACTATATTAAAATTAATACAAATACAAGTTTATTTACAAGTGTCTCATTTCTTTCTATTTTGAAATCACGTGTGAATAGTATCGTTAAATACAATAGAAGTAAAATTGAAAATTTTAAAAGATTGCCCTGTTTGATAACCATTTGGTTTTTAGTTTTTGATTTTTGAAAATTAAGTCTATAAATCCTACTTCCACCTATGGATTCCATTGTTTTGTTATCTACTTTTTACCTATGTTTTCAAAAACCAAGCAAGTTTTAAAACCTAAAAAAAGTAGTTTTCAAAAACTTGGTTTTGTTTTTGGAATTTGGTTAAGAATTCAAATGTTTTTGTTAAGAAAGATGAAACTCATTGTAGAGAATTGATGAGAAAACAAGTACAATCTCCAAAAACTAAAAACCAAAAACAAAATAGTTATTAAATGGGCCTTAGTTTTTGGTTTTTAAAAATTGTGCTTGTTTGCTAATTATTTTTCAACAATGTGTTTTATCTTTTTTAAGAAATCATTTGAATTTTTAGCCAAATTTAAAAAAAAAAACACATGTTTTGTTTTCAAAAACTACTTTTTGTAGTTTTCAAAACTTTGCTTGGTTTTTAAAAATATGTGTAAAAAGTAGATAACAAATCAAGGAAACCCATAGGTGAAAGCAATATTCAAAATATCGATGTCGATGGAAATGTCGAGGTCTAGATTTTATAAAAATGTCGATAGAAATGCCGATGTAAATTTTGGAAAACTTTATGGAAATTGTTTGAATTAGTTAATGAAACTTTAATTATGGATTAATTAGACTATAATTGACCATTTTTAATCATCATATCTAAC
The DNA here is from genome assembly GCA_033996785.1 of Trichosanthes truncata. Lineage (NCBI taxonomy): Eukaryota > Viridiplantae > Streptophyta > Magnoliopsida > Cucurbitales > Cucurbitaceae > Trichosanthes > Trichosanthes truncata. The sequence continues at coordinate 9,080,063 of JAWPNB010000007.1, forward strand.
AAATAAGACAATATTTAAATGTAAATGTCGACGAAAATGTCAATGCAAGGAGGAACTTTAAAAAAATATATGAAAATTGATTAACATCGTTTGAATTATTTTATAAAACTTTAATTATGGCCTAATTAAATTATAATTGACCAATTTTTAATCATTGTATCTAAAAATATAAGTAATATTTATATGTATTTATGTGAAAATATTGATAAAGGAAATTAATGACAAATAATATAATTTAATTAAAATGCATAATAATTTGTTTTTAGAAAAAGAAACAATATCAGTTTTAAAATAAATATATGTTTTTTTAGTTACGTTTGCTTCCATAAAAAAAAGTAAAAGAAAAAATAAATAAAATAATAATAATAAAGCAAGAGAGAGGGTAGAGTGCAGTTGCACATGTGAGAAGGAGAGAGAGGGAGTTATTATGTGTGACTTGCATGGTGTAAAATTTCAAGTGACATGTCGAAATGTTGCTCGAAATTTTGGCATTTCAATGGAGTCGACATGTAGTTGAAACCTCAAAATTTCGAGGTTTTAATGACATGTTGTGGACATTTTGTATTTTGCATTTTTTTTAATTGTGTTAGTCAATGCATCAATTAGTTGACTGATGTGACTAGTCGCTTGACTCCTACATCTTTTTTTTTTTTTTTTTTACCGACTGAAATAAGTGAACATTATATATATATTTTTTACCTTTTCATTTAATTACTTTTTGCTTTTCACATCAACTTTACATCAAATATTTAAAAATCTCCAAACACATTCTAAATCAAAAAAATATATGTTTATTAAAATTTTCTTATTCTACATTTTAGTTTTTTTAATTATTTTTTACCACTATAAATATCCATTCCAAGTAAGTTTTTTTCTAATTCTTATTGAGGAGATGTGTGTTATGTTTAATGGCTCAAACCAAGGGTCCTATTTATAGAGACCAAGGGCAAATCTTTGCCAAAATTAAAATATTATATTTTAATATCTAATATATTAAAATATATCTTATACTTATTTGAATCTCATTCAAATCTTCTACGATATTTATTTATTTGAATCTTATGCAAATTTTATAAATATCTTTTATTTAATGTATCTAATATACATTAATTATTTTAATATTTAATGTATCAAATACAATAAATATATTTTTCTCTTTTATATTTAATATATCTAATATACTAAATATTAATTTGAACACTTCAAACTAAATATTAATTTGAACATTTCAAAATTTTCTTTCGACTAAATTGATATTTTAGTGTTACTATGAGCTAACCTATGAGCTAGCAAGGGACCTCATGGACTTACAGATTATAAGCTCCAATGATACAAAATTAATTAATTAAACTTTTTAATTAATCAATTTTCATTCATTAACTCTAGAGTCACTCCACTATGGACCTAGAGTTGCACTCTTATTCCCTGTAGGACAAGTTGTGTCCATGGATATAATCACTACATGCAAGTCGATCCTTCACGAGTTGTTCGTAATTACAGTTGGGTCAAAAGTCCGTTTTACCCCTATAATTACATCTTGATCCTTAAGTACCACTGATCCTCTAATGAGTAATTTGTTTATGATCCAACCATAAACGAAGTCCCTCTCGAGCCAGTGAGAAGGTGAGGCCCCATTGTTCAAGTCTCAAAATCAACATTTAGGGGAACTACTTATCTACTTATCCTATATGGGAACAAGTGAATTTCATCTTGTTAGATTATGTTCCCATCTCCATATTTGGTCAAGTCCTCAAAATGGTAGACATATTGAATCGGCTACAAAAGTCACTCTCACTCATACAAATCAAAGGACAAGCCCTCACAAGCAAGAGTTCATAACTCACTTAGGATTAAGATCGAGTCGCATATGGTCATCCTGATGAAATATTAATCTACTCAATTAACGGATTTATAAAAAGAGATTAAATATTTCGTGGTCAAGTCTTATATAATCTCATTGTATAAGATACCCCCACTCACATGTCTCCACATGAACGATTTGGATCAAATCATTTGTAACTATTACAAAGTGGACCGTATCAATAGTGTTACCAAGATAAAGCACCCAACCTTATCCATATACTATGACCCTTTAGGTTAGTTTTTGAACATGATCCTCCCGTATGTCAACTACATACTGTTCAAAATTATGCTAATAACCTTGTATTTTTTATATAATTGATAATATTATATTGCAAATAAAATAATCAAAATTATTATTAATTATGAAATAAATCATTAATTACGAGACTTTATGGCATAAATCCCAACAAAGGCCTAACATCTTATGTTGTTTTAATTTCGCTTAGGTGAAGCTAGCACCTTTTTAAGAAGAGGAGAAACTATTTGATCTTGGGTTGACCTAGTAGGTAAGTAGCCATTTGGATTTACTTATTGGGATTTTGTATGTGAAGTATGTAGTTTGATTATATGAGAAGCATGGTTTATTAGTTGTTGGTGAAATGTGTTTGCTGGAATATGTATGTGTCATAGGTGATATTGGATTTGTTTAACTTTATACTTGAACCATGACTACCTGAACATGTTTGACGTTGAGTTCGTGTTTCTGAATGCGCATGTGAACCATGGGTTGAGTTGTGGGTGTGGTTTATGACCTGTTGGGTAGTTTGGTATGGTGGGTTGCCCTGGATGTTCTAAGAGTGTTACGAACGAACAAAAGCATGTTAGGCTAGTGCCACTTACCATTTTCCCTGTTCGAGCATGTTTCCTAGGGTATTGTGAGACGTGAGTGGCGTGAAGGTTGCTTTCCTTTTTTGCTTGTGCTAGCCTAGGGTGCGATTCCCCCATTGTATTTAGAATGAGGGTTGTTTTCCTTCATTTTATGTGCTAGCTTAGAGGTGATTCCCCATCATGTCGGGCATGAGGTTTGTTTTACTTCATTGCAATGCGCTAGGTAGAGGAGACATTTCTGCCAAGATTGTAGGCGTGAAGGTTGCTTTCCTTCCTTGCATTAATCCAGCCTGAGTTACATGACCTACAGGTTTAACATGAGGCAATACCAATGAGCGTGGGGTAAGGAGGGTAGGCTCTTAGCTAATTGAGAGGAATGCTTGAGATTGAGCAGGAGCCTGTGAGTTAGGGTAGGATCTTTCTTTGTATGATTGAGAACTTTGGCCCCTTAAATGGGCTGCTTACTGAGTATATTTGTACTCACCCTTGCTACCTTGTTTGTATCTTTTTAGATGGTGCCTAACTGCGAGGCAGATGATGGAAGTGACGACCTGGCGAGGCTATGGAGACATCACCAGAGTTCCCTTGCTAGTGTTTTAGTTAAGCTTTGCGTTCTGGTTTTGTATCATGCAGTTGATTTGTAAATTCGTAGTTTTCTTTGTTTTCGTGTGTTTAGTAGAATTTCTTAGTTCTCGTGTTTATTGTTGGTTGAACTCAGCTTATTTTTAGTTTGGAGGATGTTGAGTAGTTTCTCTAAATTATAGAAATGTTTATGTCCCTTCCAAGTCGTTGTAAAATTTTTGGTTTTCTTGAAGTTGCGTCGTTATGCTGACGAAATTTCGGGCATAAGGTGACATAACCCAGTTTTAATTCTTGAGTAACCTGTCTAGGCTTTTAGGGTCGTTTCATCAAGTATCTCTATTACACTCCAATTCTCTCCAATTTCTTTCTTTAATTAAGAGCTTTATATTAAACAATTCACAATAATTTTATCATATGCAAATATTTCATATGTCCTTTAATTTTGTAACTAATTATCAATATTCAATATTATTTTGTATAGTCAATTTAGAATGGTTAATTATAGTTTAATTAAGTTATCATAATTAAAATCTCATTTAATAATTCAAACAATTTTCATCAATTTTCATAATTTTTCCAAAATTTTTGCTAACATCGACATTTCTATTTTCATCAATATTTTAATATAAATATTATATATATTTTAGATATGATGGTTAAAAAAATCAATTATAGTACAATTAAGTCATAGTTAAAGTTTCATGAAATAATTCAAAATTTTTATCAATTTTCATTTATTTCAAAATTCTTGCTCGCATCGACATTTCAATCAACATTTATATCTAAATATTGTCTTAGTTTTGAGATATGATGCTTAAAAATGGTCAATTATAGTCTAATTAAGCCACAATCAAAGTTTCATTGACTAATTCAAATAATTTCCATCAATTTTCACGATTCCCATAAATTTTCTCAAAATTTCCATCGACATTTCCATTTCCATCGATATTTCCGTAAAACCTGGACCTCGACATTTCCATTGACATCGACATTTTGAACCTTGGTGACTTGTGAGAAAGAAGATTTGTCCCACTGATAAGCCTTAGAATTAAGGCTTATTTAACTCTTAATTACTTAAAATATTCTTGTTTTGTCTTAAGATCATTTGAAAATAGTTGAAAGTTGCTTGAAAATAAGAAATGAATAAGAATGAAAGCAATTAGATAAGATTCTAAAAAAGTTAAGTTTGTTTGCAGGGAATGTGGAAATTGCAAAATCAAATTGCAAATTTGTGATTCTGCAATTGTTTCTAGAGCAAGGAATGTAGAAATTGCAAAATCGGATTCAGCAATCTAGAGTAGTAGAAAAGGAAAAAAAAATATGCATTTAACCTATTCTGAAAATCTTCAATTACAGCATGATTTAAGGAAATTTGAGCACGAAATTTGGGCATTCTTCAACCCTAATGAAGGCCTATAAAAGGGGAAGAAGATGAGGAGCAACACAATTCGATTTGGGAGGCGTTTTTTAGTCAATTTCATGGGTTTTCCAAACCGAAGCTCTATTTTTTTTTCTGCAGAATTTACTCTATTTTCGTGAGAACTTCAGCTTCTGTTTTTTTTTATTCCTTTCAATCTCTTCTTATATTACGAATAATTGCTGGTAGTATCATTTTGTTCATCATTCGAAATCGTTTTGGAGGCATTTTTAGGAGTCAATTTCGTGTGTTTTGTTTATGAACGTCAATGCTCTGTTTTTTTTCATTGCTGCATTTTTTTCTTTGTTTTTATATTTCTTCAAGTTCTTCTTGTATTACAGAGAGCTACTCTTGTTCTTCTTTTGATTTATCCAATCAATTCAAGTGAAGAAATTGGGGTTAAGTTCGTTCTTAGATAATTTGGCTCTGGGTTTCATTTTTTTTTGTTTTACACTCTGTTTTTCTGCAAGTTCTGAAAATTATGTTTTTGCCAAAACATTTCAGCATTCTGTTTTTCTATTTTTATTCAATTTTCTGTTTTTGTTGAAAAGTTTATAATTCATTAAATTTAGAAGAAAAAGGAAGAAGATGGAATTTCCCATTAATGCCTCTGATTTTTGTTTTTTTTTTTTAAATTAATTTAATTTCAGAATTTTAGACATCTTGAGGTTGAATGTCAGATTTGTGTCAATGTTTATTACCATAGTTGTTTATTTAAGTAATACTAATTAGAATAGAATTTTGTGTTAATTGGCAATTTACTCAACTTTTTAATATGAATTTTTCTTTAAAAATTAGTTGTAGAATTTTTATTTTCAATTTGAGCTAAACTTCTTAGGGGGTTCAAGAATGTGAATTCCCTAAGAAGTAATTGTAGCCTAAATTTCATTAAAAACCAAGCCTACATCTCAATTGTTTGCTTGTGTTGAATAAATTTCCGTTGAGATCCTAGATTGATCAACTAGGGTAGCAACTCAAGCTTAGATCTAATACCGATAGGGTTAGTGATAAGCGGATTTCACACAAGTGATGGAGAAAAAGAGCTTAGACATAAGCCATTCCTTACCCTAGACATAGGGATTAAGGACTCCAAAACCCATAAAATTGTTGAACCAAATAATCTAAGATAGAGGGACTATAGACATATAAGTCACTCACTTAGCCTCATAAAACCCTAAATTCAAGGTGAATAGGAGATGCAATTTTGTTTACAATTGAGTGTGGAGTAGGTTGGAATTGTAATTTTGGCTTGCAATTACAACTTAGGGCAATGACACTCATGAGCCTCATTTTTATCAAAATTTCTTTTGCAAATTTCAATTTCTAAGCTTATCTAGTTTGCTATCAACATTGCCATTTCTAGATTAACAATTCAATTCTGCAATTTTTCTTTATCCCAATATTGCCATTTTTCGATTCTGCAATTAGATTTTGTAATTTAATTCTGCAATTTTTCTTTACTCCAATCAAACATTCCCAACATTATTTTTGCAATTTTAGTTTTCTAGTTGCAATTTTCCTTACACTTTGCTTTACAATATTTTTGTCACACCGTTCCCTGTGGGATTCGATACTTGGTACTCGCATACCTGATCCGCTAACACGCAAGTGCACGTGATCGAAGTAATAAAGAAACTGGAAGTATTCCAGAGTATCGTACCCAAGGGAACGGTTTTAACAAAATCTATTTTGAATGACACCAAATATGTTTGCAAATCGCAATGGGGGTAACCGAAAGTTCAAAATGCGAGAGTTTGGTTTTAACAAATGAGTGAAAATTCAAAGAATAAAATAGGGATTCAAGTGATGCAAGCACCTTTGGAAGAATGCAACTCACTTTGCAATTGCAATCATAGTTAACATGTGAGACTAAGTAAACCGGGTTCAACTCCTATTCGATTTTGATTCAAAACCTTTAGGAGACTAAGTGATTAAACCTATATGTCTATGGCTAATCTAACTTAGATACTTCGCACACAACCCTAGTGGTCTTGGAGTCTCGCCCTATGTCTAGGGTCGATGTTCAGGACTTATTTCTAAGCCTTTTCCTCCATTGCTTTTGTGACATCGGCTTTCCCTTAACTCTTTCGATATTAAGTTCGAGCTAGATGAGCAAGCACTAGTTGGCCGGCTAGGTTTACCCAAAATTAAATTCAACAAAAACAAACCAAGTACACATGCTAACTAGATTGTTTATGCTTTAGAGCTCTACATTTTTCCTTAGGGCATTCACCAACTTGAACCCCTAGAGGAAATTTAGCTCATAGTAGAAAAAGTAAAAATCCCAAAATAATTTATTGAAAAATTCATAGTTTTAAAGGTGAGAAAAATAACTCTAAAGAAAACCTAATTAAATTTCCAACAATAAAAATATCAAATTCTCTAAACTTAGCTACTGGAATTCAAAATTCTCAAGGAATAAGCAATCCCACATGTAAAGAAAAGAGAAATGTTGGGAGTCAAGTTTCTGTTTTAAAGGAAAAAAAGAAAACCCACGGAAAATGAAGAAAAAAATACTGAAAATAACTTCTAAAGAAAAAGAAAGGAAACCCACGGGAATATAGCAAGACAATACCCAAAAGAAAAGAAGATACCAAGAACAGTACTACAAAGTTGCAGAAGCTGAAAACAGAAGCTGGAAAGTATGGAAAACAGTAAACGAATCTGCAGAAACTGGGTTGTTGCTAAATTGAAATTAAATCGAAAATTGCTTGCGCTACAATGTAGAGAAGAAATTCGCAAATAACAAAGAAATAAAATGGATTGAGTGAATAGCGAAGTGAAGTCAGCAACTACTATCTTCGAAAAAAAACAATAAACCAGAAGCTTGATCTGACGAAAGAAAGAAAAAAAAACATAAACTAAAAACCCTAAGAATTCGAGCTCCCCCTTCTCCTCGGCTTCTTCTCCCTTTTAAAGTCAAATTCGAGTTCATCTCCTTCCAAAATTGGTTCCTTGATTTGTGGGTGAAATCTGGACAAGAAAATCTTGCTGTAATTTCTCCAAAATTGATGTGAATCGCGTGAATCGTGGAGATTTCCGTAATTTTCGAGCTTTCCTTGCCGTGCCTTAGAATGCGATTAGTTTGCAATCGCAATCTCCCTTCCTCTGTTCTTCTGGTTACATTGCGAATAGATTGCAATCGCAATCCAATTGCAAAGTCTCCAATTCTGCACAAAAGACAACAACTTGAGCTACTTTCTTTATCTTTTCTTAAAATTCTTTTATTCATCAAAATTTAACAAGCTTTCATGAATTTATACAAAATATTACTTTTAGCTTGCTCGGTAATCAACAAAATCCTCAAAATTAGCAAGAACAACTTGGTTTTAGAGTTAAATAATTCTCATAATTGAGAATTATCAATACCATTTTATATTACTTCGATCGCGTGCGCTTGCGTGTACCACCGATCAAGTTTTTGGCGCCGTTGCCGGGGAATGGCAGTTTTAACAAAGATTTTGTTTTAGCAAAAATTGTAAGAGAAGATTGCAACTACAATTTCTCCTATTGCAGGAAGAGCTTGATTTCAATTGTTGAGGGAGAGAAATTACAAAAAGACACAACGTGGAGTTTGATTGCTTGAGAAAATTCACAAGATGGAAGAAGACATTATTGCAGCATTGAGCACACAAGCTTCATACAGTTGAACTCCCAGTAGAAGTAAGAAGCGCTCCAACACTTGAAGATATTAAGGAGCCAAAAGGGAGAGAAGAGGTAAAAGGGAGAGAAGAGGTCAAAGAAGAATCACCTCAAGAAGAGAAGGAACAACAAAAGGAAATTGTAGTGAGCCATACAGTTGCAATTTCACCTCAATTGACATCCAAAGTGCTCCCGATACTAGAATGTCTTGCTTCGTTTATTGCAGCTTGCAGGAAATGCAAAATCAAGAAGAATGCAAAAATGAGAGCATGAAGGATGGCAATATGCAGTATGTGACACAAATTGCAACTGTAATTCCTATCTTCAGAAATATATGTAAATCTCTTAAGCATGCAAGACCCGTTGTGATCAAAGCACCTCAACTACGACTGAAATCTCGTCCAACATCGAGACCTAGGTGCAAAATGAAGGAACATAATTGCCATCTCCCTACTGGAATTGGATAAGTTATCTTGTCTTTCTTTTTACGTTAAAATTAAAAAAAAAAGCAAAAAAAAAAAAAAAAAAAAAAAAGAAAGAGTAACTTTCAACTTTTGAAATTCCAATCTAAATGAAGAAGTTAATTCAAAAAAGTTCTGTCTAAGGAGAATCCTGTCTAGGTTGAGGTATTTAAGTTGACCGCTAAGGGAACACCTCTACCTGGGGATTCACCTGGAAGTTTGATGAATCAACTTTGAGTTCAAAAATTGAAATTTTCAAAAAGTAACTTTACATTGAGAAAAATTGTGTGAACTTTTTGATGTTCTACTCTTGAGTTTTAGGAAAATATAAGAAGAAAGAGCGGGAGGAAGAAATTGTAGTCGCAATTGCGAAAGCAAATTGCAATTGCAGTTTCAGGAGAATTCTTTGTCAAAGACTCCAACAATCCCGAGGACAGTAATGGCAACAACACATTTTTCTCTGCATGGGGGAGTCTCTCTTTAACCTATCTTTCCAGCTTTCTTAATTGTTATGTTTTTAGTTTGAGGCTTAGTTAAGTTCTTTTATGCTTATTTAGTTTATTTGCTTTCAAAAAAAAAATCTACTCCTCGCACAAGTATGCCATAAAAATCACGTTCAAAACAAGTTTGCAAATTGTTCTCTTTGGTGTTTCGTTAAAAAAACTCTTAATGATGGTACCTAGAGTTCTCTCAACTTTCAAGTGCTTTTACACACAACTTCAAGTTTTCAAGATCATAAAACTTGATAAATTCTTTTTCTCCATAAAACATTCGAACTCAAACTCCCCTTGTGTTTATCCCATCTAATGGATTTAGGAGAGTTTAGCTTCGATGTTTAGCATGTTAAGTGACCCAAATATGTACCCCAACCCCTATTCTTCTAGTTCTTAGTCAATGGGGACATTGACCCATTTAAGTTTGGGGGGTGGGGGGGTGAGTTTTGTAATACTACCGTTGTAATATTATGTCGTTGTACTAGTATGTTGTTGTAATATTATGTTGTTGTAACAGTATGTCATTGTAGTATTATGTTGTTGTAATAGTATGTTGTTGTAACAATATGTCATTGTAACAGCTGCTAGGACTTCAAAAAAAAAAAGGATACTCCTCCTTCTAGAGTTAACTGAGTAACCAGAGACAGTCATGACACCCATGATTTCCTCTGCATGAAAGGTTAACTTAGGAAGTGAGTATATGAAAACGGTCTTAGCAGTGATTTGTGTTAGTAGTCAACTACTTTCACCACAAAGTGTTAGTAAGTTGGAACGAAGGTACAAGTGACAGTAAGACTCTCATAAAAAAAAAGTTCAAAAGAAAAAGAAAATGAGGCCTAGCAGCAACTTTACATAAGTTTGGGGGAGAAAGAAAAATGCTTGTAATGTGAGTGAACTTAGCTTGTTGAACAAAGAAGACCTCCCTAGACTCTATGACCATGACGTAGGTAGGATAAGCATAATAGGTGGGTTTGCATAAGAATGTTTTATCTTGAAAAAGAAAAGTAAAAGTTTTATGTGAGAAAATCTTGGAATTGTGTAAAGTGTTAAAAGTTTAAGACCTCTCCTGAACAACATATTCCTTTTTTCAAAAATACCATTTGAAATCATTTTGTGAAGTGTTTGCTTGTGTATGTGCTATTTGTTTTCTAATTGCTTGAGGACAAGCACATTGGTTATATTGAAGGATGAAAGCTGATCTGTTTGAGGAGAAAACAAGTTGAGCATGGTTGAAACCTCCCACCTGTTTTCATTCAATATTTGTAGCAAGGGTTAAAATATGATATGTCATTATTGTTTACACGTAATTTCAATAAAGAAATAAATAAGACACGTGTAAATAAACTTGTATTTGTATTAATTTGAATGTAGTGGAGTACAATCTCTAATTTGTTCATCTGATTCTTCCTCTCAAATATACATTTGTCTTAAGGGCTTTGCAGCTTTTTCTCGAATGTGGATTTGTCTCGAGGGCTTTTGCAGCTTGTTCTTGAATGTGAGTTTGTCTCGAGGGATTTTGCAGCTTGTTCTCGAATGTGGATTTATTTTGAGGGCTTTGCAGCTTGTTCTCGATCTTCAAAGTCTTCTAGTTTTCAAGGCTTTGGTTCAGAGAGTGTTTGATCTTCAAGAGTTTAGGGAGTCTTCTGGTCTTTGTTTCTAAATTCTCTCTAAGTTCTCTAGAGAGTGTCAACTTCTGAACCCCAAAAATGGAGGAGGTAGCTCTCTATTTATAGAATTCCTCAAAGCCCCCAAGTGGGCTTGGGCTTGACTGCTGGACTGGGCCTGGTGGACTTTGGGTCAGGTCCTTTAGACTGTGCATAGTTGGCGTTGGTCTTAGCCTTTAGACTAGCCTAGTTGACTTTGGGCTTAAACTCCTCTAGACTGAGCCTTACTGACCTTGGGCCTAGACTTTGTTGGATTAGGGCCTCCCATTTGGGCTTTGTCTAAAATTAGTCCAAATTTCATATAACCCAATTGCATATTTGGACTTGCCTTAATTTAATTTAGGGAGATTTGTAAATTTAAATAATCCCTAATTAAATAAATAATTTTGTCACTAATTTTAATTAATGACATGACAATTTCTGATTGGCCAAAATTTCTATTCCAACAATTATATCTGTAAATCAGAGGTCGTTATTAAGGATTAATCGGTATCTCCGATATCTTCTATAAATATCCAAAAAAATATAAAAGAAATATAAGCTATTAATCCCAATATGAATATATAAATACTAATATCAAGATCTGTAATTTAGATTAGAAGAAAAAAAATAACTCAATTATTAAGTTAAATAACTTTTATAAATTTTTTGACTTAAAAAATGTTCATCCATATATCTATAAAGTTGAAGTCTTGAAATTGATATTTTAATCCTTGATCTGTGGAATATTTTGGACTTTTCTTTTCCCTTTTTTTTTAGTAGTTAAAAAATGTAAAATGATTATATTGAATTGAGAATGGAAAGACAAAAAATAAAATGGTTTTACATCGATAAGGACATCCATGTTAAAATAGTCAAGCTAATAATGGTCCATTATGCTGATAATAAAATAAAATAAAATAGAAATGATGGTCTATTAGGAAGCAATGAAAAAGACAGCCAACCGATGTGGGCTGCGAACAAGAAAAGAAAAAAAATGAAAATGTATAGACAAAAGAATTGACAAAAGAATACAATCATTGAGATTATTTAATTTCATAAGCCTTGGTAATGCATTTTAAATTTCTCTATGCAAATCAATTATTTGACCATCACGTGTTCTTTGTAATCTTTTTTTGAGAAATGACTTATTATGTTCACTATGTTGGGTAACTTTAGTTACTTAGCAAAGTTAGTTCAAGTTGGTTGTTTTGTTATAAGTTTTGATGTTAGGCTTGTTTTAGTTCTTTGTAATCAAAAGTATTTGGTTTGCTTGAATGTTCATGGCAATTGAGTTTTAGATGTTATGTTCACAAATTTTGAGAAGTTTTAGGTAAATCGTAATTGTAACTTTTTTTTAGAAGTATTAGATAAGTTTTAAGTTTGGATTATTTTAGTTCGTTACAATTCGTTATAAAGTGATTTGATTTTGTGTTGATTTGTATAGTTTATTAGTTCAATAGTCGATGTTTATAAGTTTTGAAAAGTTTTAAGTAATTTTAGTTGTTGTGTGTTGTAAATTTGGTAACTTTTAATTACTTAAGTTTTGATATTATAGTTCATTACTTTTGATTGTTAGTTTAATTTGATTGTTACGTGTTTATAGTTTTGATCTTACATATGTTCATTATTGTCTTTGTTTTTTTAGGTGGGTTGAGTCGATATGATTTTGAAAGCAGGTCGAAGATTACATAAAGCTGATGGGAACTTTCGAAGATTTTATTTCTAGATTAGGTTTATTTGTGTTGAGATTTTATTTTTATCTTATATGTATTTATGAACAAAGTGTAATCAAATTTAGTTTAATACAAAGTTTTATTTGATATATTTGGTGTACAATTTGTTTTAGATACAACAATTTTTAAATTATAATGAAATTCTAGATAAAAAATATTGAAATTAATAAAATGGCCCACAAACCCTTGCCGACGCTTTAAGAAGTTTGGTCGGCCTTTCCTAGGAAGGTCAACCAAATGTGCTAGCATCGGCCTTTTGACTACCCATTTTGGTCGGCCTTTCTTGGAAAGGCTTGATGCTAGCTCGATGGTTGGCCTTTCCTGAAAAGGCCGACGCCAACCTATTTGGTCGGTGCTATCATTTGGTCTGTTGTTCTTGGAAAGGCTGACGCTATCATTTGTTCGACCTTTCCTGGAAAGGCCGACCAAATAGGTTGGCGTCAGCCTTTCCTTTTTTTGCCAATGCCACCTCATAAAGCATCAAGCGAAGTTGGCCCAATGAGGATCGGTTGACGAAATTGCAAACGTGAGTTTTTGCGTCTGAAAAATAAATATGCTTTTTTGGCTTTTTCCAACACTTTTTGACGTCGAAAAATTTCAAAATTTTTGTAGTGATAAATACTAATAACAAGATCTATAACTTAGTTTAGAATTAAAAACAACGTAATTACTAATTTAAATAATTTTTATAATTTTTTTGATTTACAAAAATGTTCATTGATATATCCATAACGTTGAAGTCTTGATATCGATAAGTTAAAATCCTGATATTGATATTTTAATTCTTGATCGACCTTTTTTTTCCTTTTTTTTTTTTAAGTAGTTAAACAATGTAAAATGATTATATCGAAATGAGCATGGGAAGACAAAAAAAAGAAAATGGTTTTATATGGATGACATCCATGTTAAAATAGTCAAGCTAATAATGGCCTATTATGCTGATAAAAAAAAAATAAATAAAATAGAAATGATGGTCTATTATGAAGCAATGAAAAAGGCAGCCAACTGACGTGGGCTAACAAAAATAGAAAAAAAAAATGAAAATGTAGACAAAAGAATTGACAAAAAAAAAATACAATCATTGTCATTGAGATTATTTAATTTCATAAGCTTCAAATTTCTCTTTGCAAATCCAATTAATTCTTTGACCATCGACTTCTTGTAATCTTTTGTAGTTGCTTGTACTTGTACACTTAATTATAGGACATTTTTTTCTTTTTAATTAATATTGTAGTTTTCGAAACTTATTATAAAAATATGGTGTTTTCTAAACTATTTATAAAAATATTGTAGTTTTATTAGGTGGTTGAAGACGACCTACAATATGTGGCTAAAGGTCGTCTCTTGAGACAACCTTTACTGCATTTTTTTAAAAAAAAAAAAAACAACACATGTATAGTTCATCTCTTTTCGGATTTTTTTAAAAAAAAATAAGACGTGGACAAGTCGTTTTTTCAAGAGATGACCTACACTAGTTTTAAAAAAAAAATTAACATGAGTAGGTCATGTCTTCAAGAGACGACGTGTACAAACATATTAGATATGTTTGCAATTGGTGCAGGTGGCTACATGCGTGCCCAAGCATCTTTGAGAGCATGGATTCGACTCCTAGTTTTTTTTTTTTTTTAAAAAAATCGGGTATAGAGAGACGACCTCTACACGTGTTGTTTTTTTAAAAAATTGCAATAAAGGTCGCCTCTTCAAGAGATAACGTTCAGCCGCGTGACGACTAGAGACAACCTTCATCTACCTAATAAAAACTACAATATTCTTATAAATAGTTTAGAAAACACCATAATTTTATAATAAGTTTCGAAAATTATAATATTAATAAAAAAAAAGTCCCTTAATTACATGATTAAAATTTAGAAAATACAAAAGTCAAAGTACAAATTTTATATTTAAAGTTTCTACCTATTTAGTTTCTAAACTATTGAAACTTTTAATTATATTTTAGATTAAATTGTGATTTTATATACTTTTTATCTTGAGCATGGTTAAATAAGCAATGACATGATTTATTTATTCACTACTGCAAATTTGACCTTTATTGACAACTAAAAAATGTTAACTATCACTGTTGTTGACAATTCTTGGCCGTCAACATATATAAAATGTCAACATTTCGATTTTAGTTGACGGCTAATGAATGTCAATTGTTATGTCTTTGTTGTTGGGTTTTGACCATCAATAATAGTAATGTTGACATGTATTAGCCATCAACTATAACTTAAATCCATCAACTATAACATCTTTATTGTTGTTTATGCATCGTCAACGTATGGTACAGTTGACATTTTTCCACTATCAACATTCATACAAAAATGTGAACAATACTCTTTTTATTGTTGTTTATGCATCGTCAACGTATGGTATAGTTGACATTTTTCCACATCAACATTCATACAAAAATGTTAACAATACTCTTTTTATTGATACTTTTTGGTTGTCAATATAATCATGTCGTGACGTATTTTAGCCATCATCTATAACTATAGTTGACGTTGTGTGCCGTCAAGTATGACATTTTTGTTAACTAATTTGTGTCGTCAATTATTATGGTTTTGTTGACGGATTTTATCCATCAACTATATGTATTTGAAAAAAAAAATTCCAAGTCATTTTGACCCTATACAACCTACATTTAAATGTACAAAACTGACAAATTAACATTTTTTACAACTAGAGCTAGCTAGCAACTACCAACCTGCATTTTACGCAAAACTAACTGGTAAACTCAAAGCAACATTTACAGAACTATCTAGTAACATCAAACCATCACTTAAACCCAAGTCCATTCAAAAACAGATTTCAAAATAAAATATCTACATAAGACTATACATTCAACCACAATTTCATCCAAAGAAAGAGTCACAAATGAACTGGTAGATTTCCATTAACCAACAAATGAAGCTAAACTTATTCACAAAAAAGTATCATAACAACGTATCATATCTAGCAAGTTGTTTAAAAAACAACGTATAAGACTAATGTTAACAAATATTCATGACATATGTATTGTGCTATGAAATTATGCTAGTTCATCTCGTCAACTACAAACAAATAAATTAACATAATATATTAAAAAACATATAATAAATGTAAAAAGTTTAAAAGTTGAATATAAGGTCAAATTTGTACCACGTCTGTAATCTCTCTGCTCCTATGGGTTACTGTTATTAATTAACCAAGATCACAACCCAAGTTTTAGTCATTTTTAATCAAATTAGAGGTGATTAAGAGTAGATTTTCTGGAATTAAAGGGGTTGGACTGTATTAAAATAAGTGCAGAATTTACAGTAAATAACAGTAAAACAGAAAGAAAAACCCAAGAATTTATAGTGGTTCGGTCAATAGACCTACTCCACTTTGCAAAGGGTCTTAGAGGCCTTTGCGAGTCAATATTATTAGAGATTCAAGCAAGATTTTACATAACATTGAGCAAGAAATTCACAAGAAAGTAGATCTAAGAGGAATTGTTAGAAACAAAAAAAAAACAGTAAATAATTTTGAAATAACATAGAGATCAAGAAGAAGCAACACAACCTTTGATGAACCCAAAGATTATATTTCAAGAAGAAGAAATCATCTTAGCCCAACCGATTTCTTTCTTCTCTTCACGAATCTTCTTCTTCACGGATCTTCTTCTGCAGAATCACCTAAACGGCGATAGCAATTCCTTGTGAATCGACGGCTCAAGGACAGCAGTGAGAGTACTTCTCTCACTCTCGTTAGACTTGAAATTCGCCGAGAAGAGGACCCCCAATCGATTTTTCTTGGCCGAATGGCTTTTTGATTTTCTCTCTCTCTTTTCTTTTCTTTCTAACCCTAAATCCCTCCTTTTAATGAATGGTGCTCACATACACATACATCCTCATCTCCCTCATGCCCATACATCATATATATAAGAAAAAAAGGGTTATACGAATTTTATAATAGAAATGTCCATATTAAATCAAGATGAGGTTAAACAAATTTTGGGCTCCTCCATTTTGGGCCCAACGAATTTTGAGTCCATTAGTTTTGGGAACAAGTTAATTGGTCCAATCTTTTATTTAAGGGATAATTCTTGATATAGCAAAAAAAAATTGGCGGTTTTGGCTAATGGCCATCTGCATTTTTTTTTTAATTATGGCCACATGTGAGGTGCACATGTGGTGTACTCTTTTAAAAATGCCCAATTTGCCCATATGTATCTACACATTCTGGATTTTTTTTAAAAAAAATCATTCTCTCTCCTATTTTATTTAAGGTGTATCTAAACTGAAATTTCAAATATTTACATTGCAGTTAGTATCTTTATAACTATTTAAAATCGTTTAAAATTCGAGATTTATAAAGATTTTATTTTACAAGATTCATTTTTTTAATCCAATTTTCTTATTTTCAAGTCCTTATTGACATACAAATTGTTTAATTTACTTTCTTTTATTATTTTTCGTATCTTTACTTTCTGTTTTTTTTCGCTTCCATTCATTGACTCGTATTTCGGTTTCTTCCTTCCAATTTTCAGGTTTGTTTATGTTTTTTTCCACTGTTTTTGGTTTTCCTCTTCTTCTTTACGTTATTTTCCAGGTTGTAGCTTGATACATTTTTTTTAGGTTCAGATATCTTTCCAATCCGTAAGTATATTGTATGACGGGATCTGTGATGCAGCTAATCGATACCAGAATTTTAAGGTTGCCAATATATTGGTTCGTTTGGATTCTAGTTTTCTGCATTTTACTGATTGTATTCGTAACAAACTTCATCTTTCGAGTCATCAAATTATTACTCGGTTGACTATTTATAGAGATGGTTCGAATAAATCCAGTATAATTAGAATTACTGAGGACAAGGATGTTATGTGGGTCCTTTCTATTATTTCAAAGAGTGTTACTAATAATCTTCATGTTGTTGTTGATTATTCAGAAATTTCTGAATTAGACTGTTCAAATACGGCTACCTCTAATTACAGTGCAGGTAAAAATTTGGATCATTCTAAGAACAATTACAGGATACTTATTCTTTCTAAAATTCTCTATTTATCTCTTACAAATACATAGTATTTCCTCATCATTTGCTTCCTAACTCAATTCAGCTTTTGTTTTTTTTATGTATGCATGATTTAGTTACTATGTAATTTATATTCATTGTTGTGTACTAATATTATATGTTGAAATTTCAAATTCATAGGGAGTACTTTGTTATTTTTATCTAATTCAAATACATTGTATTTCTATATTTTTTTTCTTAACTCAATTCAGCTTCTATCTTTCTATGTATGCATGATCTAGCAACTGTATAATTTATATTTTTTGTTGTGTACTAATATTATATGTTGAAATTTCAAATTTATAGGAAGTACTTTGTAATTTTTATATAATTTAAATACACTGTATTTTCATGTTCTTTTGTTTAACTCAATTCAGCTTTTGTATTTCTATGTATGCATGATCTAGCTACTGTATAGTTTATATTTTTTGTTGTGTACTATTATTATATGTTGTAATTTCAAAATTGTAGGAAGTACTTTGTATTTTTTATATAATTCATAGTAATAGTTGTTCTATAATTTAGATTCTTTGTATTTTCTGAATACTTTAGGTTGACATATACTACTTATTTAAATTGTATGTTTCACAAGTTGGAAACTTTCAGAAGTTTATATCACTTCAAAACATTAACTAGCAAAATAAGTTAAGACACAAAATTTATCAATAACAATTCATATTATAAACTAGCTTGTCAATAATTCCAAAATACTATAAGATTCAGTCTATAAATTTAACAAAAGTATACTAAAAGTAATTCAGTCTAAATATTTAAAAAAAAGTCTAATTTTGTGATCAAAAGTGAAATTCTTAAAGAGTCTTGAGTTTCCTGAAATTTTTCATTAATTTTTTGTCTGGCTGAGGTGGAGGTCGAATGTAGGACCATATGTCAAGGATGTGCCCTGTGCGTTATCAGTTGATTTATACGTTCCACGTAAAGCATCAATATATATCCTAGTTGGCTTTAGACCACTGGATGCATCATTTTGTATGTTGTGGTTGATCTAAACATTTAAAACAAAATTAATTAACATAAAATTTGGTTATTTTGTAAAAAATTGAGCAATGGAATTACACTTTAAATAATAGAAGATAACATTACATAATATAACACGAGTAATGAACATAACATGTAGTTTGCATCGTTCCTTTTACCATACCTTCAAATGTTTATTCAAAATCTTTTAATCTCAGTACATAGGTATAACGAACTAGCTAATTTAAAGTATAGAATAAAAAAGTATAATCTATTTATATTTTAATATATTTTTACCTTGTATCTTCTCTAAAGATCGGAGAATATTTTAAAATTATGTTTTGTAAATACCTTAATCTTCGGTCTCAAAGGTCTTGGTTGTCGCTTCTTCCTTCTCTTATCCATTGTTTTTGCTCAATGAGAATATTTTTCCATTGGAGCCAAGCTTTTATTAGTTTCTTACTTTTCTTATACCTGAGTTTCATGATTTGCCAATGGAGGCAAGATTTTGAGTTTTAAAGGAAGAAAGAGTGAGTATTTCTTACCTTTTTTGCCGGACAAGTCTAGGAATCACCTTGCTGAACGAGATTTCAAGCTTTGCCAAAGAAGGAGATGAGTTCAATGATCTGAGGAGCTTTGAAGCTTTGAAACTCGATTGAAATTGTGTGAAGAAACGCAAAAAATAAAAAACCCTAGAATCACTCATTCGATTTGCGATGAAAGGTAAATCTGTCTCCAAATGTTGTTTTCAATTTTAATTAGTATTGTCGGGGAAATGTGTAAATGATGATTTACTTTGATTTTGGGTTTAAACTATATTTCAGGTTGCATGTGATTTTATTGGTTGTTTAATCTATTCTTTTAAGTAGTTTTTTTTTTTTTTTTTTTTGTTACGTAATCAATTATTAATTGTTGTGTTTTTTTCTATATTATATCCATTTTTTTAATTTATCGTTAAGAATTTTTGAATTTTTGTTTAGATTTTAGATAATGAATCCTAACATCTTTTGTTGTTTAGATAATCTGTTTTATTTTAGATTTGGTTTTTAAATTTATTATAACTGCACGATAATTAGGAAATCTTAGATATGGAAGTTGTTAGGGGTAGTCTGGTCATTTAATAATTAATATTTAAAATTATGAATAATGATTTGGCCATTTTTAAAAACCTTGGATCGCTTGGCCATTTTTCAAAAAAGGAAATAAAAAATGGCTATTTGTGTAGTCAGCCCTTTATTTAATTTAGCTTTGTCATATTTAATTAGGCCCAATTTGAACTTAATTAAAAAATAATTATACTAAATTAAATTCATGATAAATTAGAAACCAAATTTATAACAATCTCCACCTTGGTTTCAAATTTACCAAAAATAAAAGAAGGACCAATGAATAATGGAGCTTGCTCCCAAAAAGACTCAAAAAATTCATTTATCACCCATTATCAAGCTGCAATATTCTCACACAAAGGTTAAACTTATCACATGATAATGCTTTAGTAAACATATCCGCAACATTCAAATCAGTAGTAACCTTTTTAACAGAAACTAAACCATCATTGATGACATCTCTAACAAAATGATATCTAACATCAATATGTTTAGTTCTTTCATGTTGAGAATGATTTTTAGATAAGTGTAGAGCACTTTGACTATCACATAATATAGTTACAGAGACATTATCACTACAACATAATTCAAATACAATTCCCTTAAGCCATAAAAATTCTTTAATAGCTTCAGTTAATGCAATATACTCAGATTCAGTTGTAGATAATGCAACTATGGACTATAAACTAGATTTCCAACTAATTGTGCAATCAAACAATTTAAACACAAATCCAGTCAAAGATCTATGCTTATCAATGTCAGCAGCATAATCAGCATCAACATATCCAACTATTTCAATGTTCTTATCATCAACTATATTTGCTCCACTATAAACAAGACATAAATCGGTATGACATGCAAGCTATCTAACAATCCACTTAACAGCATTCCAATGTTGTTTACCGGGATTAGCAAGAAATCTACTAACAACACTAAGTGGATGAGCAAGGTCAGGTCTAGTACAAATGTTGTTCGAATTTCGCAAGCGCACGAATTGTTACAAGTAATACAGTGATTGAAATCAAAGTTCGTTCTCCACAGGGACTGAAAGCTACCAATTACCAAATTATCTAACCTTAAATTTATCTATGTACCAAATTGTCAAGGATGAATGGATAATTTAAATTTGCTGGATGAATAAATTTGATAAAGCTCTATAAATGAAAGTGCAAAAAAAAACAAAGGAATAAGAATTAATTTGTAAAAACTCTAGAGCAACGATTTCACCAAATACTTCCTTCTACTCTTTGTTCATTAATAGCTAATGTTTTCCTCTAGTTCAAGATTGTTGGCGAGCTCTACCCTATAGACTCGATATTCTTTCTCAAGCAATAACGATGTTCATTGAAGTGTAAATTGACTATATCTCTATGACAATTCAAATAAATCAATTATTAAGCCCGTAGAATCTAAAATTGCCACAAAACTCACAAGGATATCTCTATCGCAAGTGTAAATTAGGGAAAATGCTTTAGTTCATCAATGATTCTTGTTTCTCAACCTCAAATCATGACATAGGAATAATGTGAAGAATGGCCAAATCTAAACATACTTTAGGTACCAAAGCATTCTCACAACCACAAGTTAAATAGAAACATCATCTATTAACTAAGGGAAAGTAGGATTCAATATTCTATTACATCAAAGCTCTAGAAGGAAAAACTTAGTTCATAATGTAAATCTTAACAAAACCAACAATAATCACCATTTGGGTCTCTACAAACAGCAAAAAGAGAAAGAATGAGAGAAATATAAACAAATTAAACTTAGCTTCACTCCTTTTTGGTTGTTAATGACCTCCAAGATGAGCAATTTCTTCTCCTTGGTCGTTTTCCCTCTTTGCCTCTATTTTTCGCCCTTCTCTTGCCCTAAAATTTCATAAAAATCGATCCCTTGAATGATAAAAATTGACCCTTTTTAAGTTAGGGTCGCGACGTAGCGCCTAGGAGCCGTGGACAGCGCCTAGGCACTGGCTCTCTGCATTCTTGCGCCGGTTTGGGATCCTAGGTGCCATTTTTTATTTTTTTTTATTTTTTTTTAAGACTTCAACCTGAAAGTCCTTCTAAAAGTCCTCAAACATGACCTATAAAAATACCAACATTGATCACCTATAAAAATAAAAGAAAATCAAGAGTTAAAAATCAAAAACTAAATGAAAACTAACTAAAAACAACATAAACAAGATAGAAAACATATATATATATATAATGAACTCATCAACAAACCATGGCATACATAAGACTCCCAATAGTACTTGCATATGGAATATCATGCATTTCATCAGTATCATTTGGAGTCTTAGGAGAATCATCAATGGAAAGTTTTAAAATGCTTGCCAAAAGGAATACTAACCTTCCTACTATCATGCATGTTCAATCTTTTAACTAGTCTTGTTACATAATCACTTTGAGACAAATATAGTTTCTTTTCTTTTCGATCTCTAATAATATCCATTCCTAATATTCTTTTTGCATTGCCTAAGTCTTTCATTTCAAAATCCTTCTTTAAAAAATCTTTTAACTTATTTATCTCATGCATGGATTTACAAGCAATCAACATAAAGCAGTAAGTAGATAATTTTCACATTAGAGATTTGTTTAAAATAAACACAACTATCATACTTACTCCTACAAAAGTCAATGGATAGCATATAAGAATCAAACCTTTTATACCATTGGCGTGGTGATTGCTTTAAACCATACAACGATCTTTTAAGTAGGCAAACTTTCTTTTCTTGTTGGGGAGCTTCAAATCCAGGAGGTTGATCCATGTAAATGGTCTCCTCAAGCTCACCATGCAAGAAAGCAGTTTTGACATCCATCTGCTATAACTCAAGATCAAAGTGAGCAACAAAGGCAAGCAAAATTCTAATAGAGGTGTGTCTTACAACAGGGGAAAAAACTTCATCATAGTCTATACCCTCCCTTTGAGTAAACCCCTTTGCTACCAACCTAGCCTTGAACCTAGGTTTGTTGTTTTCTAAAGGGTTCTCCTTAACTTTGTAAATCCACTTGCAACCTACTGTTTTAGCATCTAATGGTTTATTAACAAGAACCCAAGTTTGATTCTTTATTAAGGAATCATACTCTTCTTTCATTGCGGCCCACCATTTGTCTTTATTTTTATCATTTATGACCTCATTGAAAGTTTGTAGTTCTTGGTTAATAAATTCATTAGCTATTACTAGGGCATAGGATATAAAGTCAGCATACCCAAATCTAGTGGGAGCTACAATGGTTCTCCTAACCCTATCTCTAGTTAATTGGTAATCAGTCAAGTTTTGGTTATCCTCTACCTCCTCATTAACTACTTCCTGTGTAGGTGTCTGTTCTAAGGTAGATGGTGCAGTATCATGTTCTATTATTGGCTCATCTACTTGATCTATTTGGGAAGTAGTTAAGAGAGGTGCTAAAACAATTTCAGTGGTGCTAGTTGGATTTTCAGGGATAGACTTAGGTTTTTCTTCTACATACCCTATTTTACTTTCATCAAAGACAACATCTCTACTTATTAGGATTTTGGATGTATTTGGTTCTAGGCACCATAACTTGTACCCCTTAACACCCTCGGGATACCCTAGAAAGACACATTTCTTAGCCTTTGGGTCTAGCTTTCCCTCTTTTGAATAAGCTACATACCCTATTTTACTTTCATCACAGACAACATCTCTACTTATTAGGATTTTGGATGTATTTGGTTCTAGGCACCATAACTTGTACCCCTTAACACCCTCGGGATACCCTAGAAAGACACATTTCTTAGCCCTTGGGTCTAGCTTTCCCTCTTTTGAATAAGCATAAGCTAAACACCCAAAGAATTTCATGTGTGATAGGTCGAGGGGACTACCTTGCCAAAGTTCTTGTGGTGTTTTTAGATCTATGGCTGTGGACGGGCTCCTATTAATTATGTAGCATGCTGTTGCAACAGCTTCTCCCCAAAAACTCTGAGGGAGCTGTGAATTGGACAACATGCACCTTACTCTCTCCATTAGGGTTCAGTTCATTCTCTCAGCCGCCCCATTTTGTTGAGGTGTTCCTACAACGGTCAAGTGTCTAGCTATCCCCTTAGACTTACAGTAGTTTTTAAACTCATGGTTACAAAACTCAAGCCCATTGTCAGTTCTAAGTTTCTTAACTCTAAGGCCAGTTTGATTTTCAACATAGGTTACCCATTCAACAAATTTATTAAAGGTGTCAGATTTATTTTTAAGAAGATACACCCACACCTGTCTAGTACAATCATCTATAATGGATAAAAAATACCTAGCCCCTCCATTAGTGACAACATTCGATGGGCCCATAAGTCAGCATGCACATATTCTAGTTTTCTTTTAGCAGAGTGACCAAATTTAACTCTTTTAAATTAAATACTGAATGAAGTGCTTCTTGCCTAAGCCTGTTATAAAAACAATTAGATTGTTGTAGCATAATTAGAAATTGCATGTTAATTAAGCTGTGCTCTGCTTGTACCTTGAATTCTTATGCTGAATCAAATTAGTTCATGTATTCAAGACTGCTGGATGATTGCTGATGATGTAGCATTTTAGGTTATTGAATCTTTTGCACAAGAAGTCCTAAGCTTTAAATAGATTCTTATAGAACCATCCCTTTTAGAGCTTAGAAGTCTAGGAATGCTCATTCCCAACCAAGTGATACCAAGTTTACTTTCCTGTCAAATTCTAGTCTTTTAGCCAGCTTGTAATAAGTTTGGGGGTCTTCCCTTTACTTTCTCTCATTGGGGACAATGAGCGATTTAAGTTTGGGGGACCGTGTTAAAGTGCTAGAGCATTTTTGAAGATTTTGCTTGTTAATTTTTTTTTTAGGATCTACTCTTAGGGAGCACTCCTCTTCCACTCCTAAGATGCACTCCTCTCCCTTGCAAGCAAACCCAACTTGTTTTGCGGTTAAGAAAAAAAATTAGCTCAGAAAAAGGGCTTTGCTAAAGCAATCTCTGTGTAGCTTGTGCTCATAGCTAGGTGTTTTCACCAAAAAGTGTTATCATTCTGGAACGAAGGTATAAGTTGCATGAAGAAGCTTTGAAAAAAAAAAAGAAAAAAGAAGCAAGAGATGAGTGTTAGCATGATAGTCACAACTCTCCTAGAGCTTAAGTGAGCTTCATCATAAAATGTCACCATTCTGAGAAGCAAGAGGGGAGTGACATAAGGGCCAATCTTAGAAAAGAAGTGGAATGAGTGTTATGCCTATGAGGTGATGAGCCTGAAATCTAGGGTGAACGACATCATAAAATGTTGTCATTCCAAGAAATAGGGCTGTGACTTCAAGGATCTCCAATAGAGTAGTAGGTTGTTAAAAAAAAAAGTGCAAGTTTGGTGCTAGCTTAGAAGATTAGTCTTAGAAAGGAAGCACTCTTATGAAAGTTTGGTTTTGGGATTTCATAATGACCTTGAGGATTAGAATTTTTAAAGTGATAAAAGCTTTGGAGCTAAAAGGTGTCTAGTTAATTCTTAGGCATGTGCAAAAAAGCATAATTTGAAATCTTGAAGCAGGACAGTATGTATTGAGTTGAAGGAGTAAGTTTGATGCTAGAGCATCGCTGCAATGGTGGTAATGCATATAAGAATTTAGTGGTCAAGTAGAAGTAGTTGTTGACATGTGCAAGTGGAGAAAGAATCACTCGAGGACGAGTAATGATTCAAGTTTGGGGGTTTGATAACTCTAAAATTTAGAGTTATAAGCTAGCAAATCAGGATTTAATTGTCATATTTTCTCTCATTATGTTGTGGAAAACTCCTAGCTTTGATGTATGTTGCTCTAGGATTGATTTTGATTTAGTATTGTTATCATTAGAGCAAGATTATAGTAATTAACGAGATTTATTTGATTGATTTAGGGTTTGAATGAGGAAGGAGCCCTGAGGATAAGAGCAGCAGTTTTACAACAGTTTGCTGGAGCAAATCTGGCAATTCAGGCCAATACGAATTTCGCACGTGGGAATTGCTATTCATTAAATGAGCTGGAAAATGTCAGTTCAATCAGCGTATTTCAGCCAACAGAAGCTCGCCACGTCACAGGATCTGTCTAATCAGCCCTTATTTGCATAAAGAAAGGAATATATGTTGTTGGGGGCGCCGTTTTAGAAAAAAGGAAGTGGAGATCCCAAAAACAACAGAGAGAGAGAAGGAGAAGCAGAGAGCTCCGATTTTGGAGGCCAAGGATGGAAGATTTCCATAAAAGGAAGGTTTCTCCAGGGGATCAACTCTGATGCTGAGTCAAACGTTTTGGGGCAGCTTTTCGATTTCTTTTGCTACATTTTCTGTTTTCATTTAGTTTATTTTCTGCATCATTTCCATTATGTTTACATTTCGACTTTTCTGCTGTTGTTTTTACATTATGAACTAATCACCATAAGGTGAGGATTAGAGGATGATTGCTTTTGATTAATGTTATAGCTGAGTATATTTACTTTCATTCGATTTGGTTTTTAAGAGGGCTTATTCATTAGTTCATGTCCGTTTGGCCAGCCGATGTGAGCAGTGTCCCTTTGATTTCTGGGAAGAATAGGAGGGGCTGAGAGCTTAAAAACCACATTAGCCCATTGTTAGGGTTAGTAGCTAGCTAAGTGAGTAGGTTAGGGATAATCACTCACCTAACGCACACAAAATACAATGGGTTCAATGTGCTGAAGTAATTAAAATGAAACAGTATACTTAGGTGATTCGGGAGAATACCGTGAAATCTGTAGTGAGTCGAATGGAATGAATATGTACTCAATTCGTAACTTAATTAAAGCATGATTTACCTCTAATCCGACCCTTGTTTTAGCTAAAAGTATTTAGGCCATTTGTTATTTGTTCAGTTACGATTCCTCTGTCTTTCCTGTTCCAGCAAATATTTTGTTTCAGCAATTGTGGTTTCTTTTATTTCATTTCCTTGATGAATTTGAATGGTTACAAATTGAGTTACTAGGAATTAATTTAGGGTAAATAGAAGAATTAATAGTCTTTGTGGATACGATAATTTACTTATCGCTTGCTACAAAAGTATGTGTACACTTGTGCATAGACAACATAATATTGCATAATTATTCACATCACTCTAGCAAGTCATCAGTACGTTTACCCACAATCTTATTACATTTACGGCTAAATCCATTACTGATTGATAAACATGCCCTTACTTCAATGTAAGTTTGCTTAACCTTTCTTATTTTAGTTTAGTTCTAAACCAAAATCAAAGCAGATTCAAATTTTGATTTCTAAATTGTTTAGAAACATGTTTGCTGCTACAGGGTGAGGTTGTTTACATGTAATTTCAAAATAGAAAGAAATGAGACACGTGTAAATAAATTTATATTTATATTAATTTGAGTGTAGTGGTGTACAATCTCTAATTTGTTCCTCTGATTCTTCCTCTCAAATATACATTTGTCTCGAGGGCTTTGTAGGTTGTTCTCTATATATTATTTACAAATATATAGAAAATTAAGATCGCTATTATTATTTGTTTCACTGCATAAAAGATATCACTAAAATCATATACATAAACGATTTTTAAAGATCAAGTGTCACATCAATTGGCATGAATGATATAACATATGTGTTTCAATTTTTACCTATTATCTATCACACCAATTTCCATCCTATTTTAATTAAGAAAAAAAAAACTCTCCAATGATATTTTTTGGGATAAATTTTAAAGTCTAAAGATAAAATGAAACTTTTGAAATAGCATAATTGAAACATACTCCAAAGTTTAGAGGTATTTGTATAATTTGACTTATAATTTAATTTCAAAACAGTAACCTCCACAATTGCGTAGATGATTCACTAAAGCATGGTACAAATGTTCCTTACATAAAACGTCACTTAAACAGTTAAAGACGCTTGATTAATCTAGTTGGCCGTCGACGTTGACTACACTATCCCCATACCACTGGTCCACGTTACAATGATTTCAATTCGAATTCCCCTTCTCAAAAATCCCAAGCGACAACTTTCTATTTAAACTGACGACACAAAAACAAAGCACAAAACAAATCCATTCCCATGGAGACCATCGAGCACACCACCGTTAAAACCAACGGCATAAAACTGCACGTCGCCGCCGCCGGAACCGGGCCGACGGTGCTCCTCCTCCACGGCTTCCCGGAGTTCTGGTACTCGTGGCGCCACCAGCTCGTTTACCTCTCCTCCGCCGGCTACCGGGCCATCGCCCCGGACCTCCGAGGGTACGGTGACTCGGACGCGCCGCCGTCCGCCGACTCCTACACGGCCCTGCACATCGTCGGCGACCTGGTGGGGCTGCTGGACGAGCTGGGGATCGAGAAAGTGCTTTTGGTGGGCCATGATTGGGGGGCCATAATCGCTTGGTATTTTTGCTTGTTTAGACCCGATCGGATCAAGGCGTCGGTGATTTTGAGCGTCCAGTTTTTGCCCAGAAACCCAACTACGCCCTTTGTTGAAGGCTTCAAGGCTGTTCTTGGAGACCAGTTCTATATGGTTAGATTTCAGGTAAATTAACCCAATTTTTTACCCCCTCGTTATCAGTCAATTTTAATTATAAATTGTGGATCCATTAAAATATCAGGTCATGTACATTCGGTTTCATTTTATTTTAATCTCTGTATTCAAATGTTTAAATTTAGTTTATTTATTTTCAATAAATCTTGAAATTAGTTCTTACTAGTTTGAAGTTAATTTTTATCATTTTCATGATATAAAAGACATCATGTGAACATATTTTGAAAATTCTAAAAGGAAGGTTAATATAGACTATTTTTTTTTAGAAAAGTTAATAATAAACTAACGACCAATTTTAAGCTTTACTGAAAGTACATATACTAAATTTAGATATTTGAAAGTATAAAGACTAAAATAGAATAAGATCTAAAGTACCCATACTAAAATGATATCTCATATTTAAACGCTTTAGTTTTAAGTTTGAATGGATAATAGTATTTAAATGAGAAATTATTTGAGGAGACTGGTACTATGTGATGGACAATTTTGCGTCGTTGGAGAGAAAAATTGCAAAATTTGTATCCCTTTTTCATTTAAACAAAGTACAGTCTAATTAATACCTCAATTATAGTTTGTACGTCAATTAGTTAAGTTTTTTATTCTTTATTTGGAAGTTTGGTAACTAGTCCTAGATGAGACTACTTTTTAGGTGAAGAATACTTTCCCTTACTATCTTCTACTAAAAATCTGTTGTGATGAGAGATGAAAGAATGTGAGGAGAGAGAAGAAAATTTATTTTCTTAAGAAAAAAATTAATTTTTATTGCTTGTCAACTCATCAATATTTATTATAAATTTTCTATTTCATCCTATTGCAATCTTAGCTTTTTTTAAGTAAAAAATAGTGTTGCAATTTTAACTTTAAACTTTATAAAGTGTTGCAATTTTAACCATATGATAAGTTTCATTTGAAAGATTATTAAAAAAAAGTATTTTTATGTGCATTCAATGAATTGTAAAACATATATATGATACAAAATTGATAAGATTTGAAAGAAAATTGATATTAGAGCTAAACTTTTGTTGAAATTTGTGAACTCTAACAAATTTATTCAATGGTTAATTTATGCATTGATTAAACTTAGTTTTGTGCAAAACTTGGTATATTTTAATGAAATTAGTGAGTTTATGCATTGTTTTTTATTAAAATTAGTGGGTGAATTAGCAAAAATTGAACAAAGGATAAATATTGCAATACTTGTCTAAGTTTAGAGTCCAATTTGATGAAATTGAAAGTTTATGGTGAGAATTGATGCAACTTGACAAGTTAAGGTATAAATTTTGATTTTTATTTCTCTCTTTTGTCTTCTTTTTGAAAGTAAAAAGCACTCAGTCGATGGGACCACGTATTAGGTGCTAAATTGATAAGATAGATACTACAATTGATCTTAGCAATAAGATTGAAAAAGGTATGGGTCTTGGTAGATATTGATTCTTCTAAAAAAAAAATTTGTACAACAAATGAGAGTTGGGGGATTTGAACCTCAGACCTCAAAGAAGTCATACATGCGAATTACCGTTAAACTAATCTCACTTTTGCTTAATTCTTCCAAATTAGGTTATATGCTTATAATTAATTACATTTGGGCTTGTTGCTAAGGTTTTGGGCATAAATTTGATATTATCTGAAGATATATTAAATTACAACTTTATTGCATTTTGTTGATAAGATTTAACCTTATTTTTATCCTATATGATTTTGTGGCTAAGTTTTAGTACTTTCATGATTGAATTTGAAGATTTCAATGAAATGAGTTTAGGTATTTGTTCATTGAATTTTTATATAATTTATTAATTGGAGCTTAAGTTCAAACGTATCCATTTCATTAAAAAAATTAAGGTTAAAATTGATTAACTTGAAGCTTGATTGAGTGTTTGGTGTGAATAGGAACCAGGGAAGGCAGAGGAAGAGTTTGCAACGGTGGACATAAAAGAGTTTTTCAAGAACGTAATGTCAAATCGGGATCCGCGAGCTCCATATTTGCCCGGCGAAGTCAAATTCGAAGGGGTCCCACCACCGCCGCTAGCACCGTGGCTTACGTCGGAAGATATCAACGTTTACGCCGACAAGTTCGCCCACACTGGCTTCACCGGTGGCCTCAATTACTATCGAGCTTTTGACCGGTAACAACTCTTTTACATCACATTTTCACCTTTTTCATTTTTAATTTTTTTATTACCATGATGGATCACTCTTTTTTGGGGGGTTTTAAGTTCGTTCGGAGGTTGGTGCGAAGAAGGAAAGAAATAATGGCACTCGTCTTAAAAAAATTACATTAAAAAAAATTAAGATTTTGAGATTTTCTCTCTAATTTTTCCTTCCTAAATTTTAAAATTTCAAAGATTATACATATAAAAAGTTCGAAAGTAAAACTTTGGCACTGGGCTTGATAGATATATATTTCTTGCTCCACCCTTGAATTTTCTATAATGGTCCATGTTTCAAATTCAGAACTTGCTTTCTTTAATCGAGTATAGGGTGTTTGTGCGTTGGGTGGGTTAAGTAATTTTGTTTGGGATATAAATTTATCTAACCCAAGTGATTTTTAGATTTAAAGATTAATCATTTTATCGCTTTTAAACCATGAATAACATTATTTTGGGTATCAGTTTTTGGGTTTGTGTTCTTAGCACATTGATGTAGGAATGTATTAAAACCAAAAGCAAATATTTTATGTGGAAAAATAATACTAGTAACCAAAATAATAATAATAATAATAATTATTATTATTTTGGTTACTAGTATTATTATTATTATTTTGATGTTTATAGACAACAATTCTTATGATAGTTTATAAACCATAATTGTTACTTTTTAAATATTTTAAAGTTAAAACAGATCTTTTAAAAGTTTTGGAACTAAAATAAAACGAGTCTAAAATTTCAAGCATCATGGACCAATATACAGTTTAAAGCATGATTTTATATAGATGGTAGATCAACCAACTTATTTGATAGAATATATAGATGGCAGATCCAACCTAATTCAAACTCTAAAGCATTATTGGATAAAATAAACTTTTAGTCCCTAGAATTTTAATTTAGTTTCTATTTAGTCCCTAAGTTTTTAAAACTAACACTTTTGGTCATTGAGATTTTTTTTTATTTAGTCCTTGAGGTTTGATATGTTAGGTTTCCAAAGTTTGAATTTGATTTCTAAATTCTAATTAGTCCATGAAATTTGAAATTGGTTTCTAAATGGTCCATTGTAAAGTTGATGTTAATTGACCTAATGGAATGATGATGCGGTAGTTAACATATGTTATCTAGACTTTGATGATATGTATTTTTTAAATGAGTTGAAAATTTTTTATACTCAAGGACCAATTAGAAACCAATTTCAAATTAGAAATCAAATTCAAATCTTGAAGACCAAATATGTCACTTTTAAAATCTTAATAACTAAAAGTGTTAGTTTTGAAACTTTATAGCGACCAAATAGAAACTATGTTCAATCCCAATGACCAAAAGTGTATGAATCTTGACGAAACTAATGATCCCTAATATTGGCGAAACTAATGAACTCATCCCAATTAACAAAATTTCACATAGGATGAGTTATAGCATGCTTATTAGTTTAAACATTTTTTTTTTTATAAAAAATTCCTTAAACCTCTTTTCACTAAAGTGATTTTAATTTAAAGACTAATGTGTTTGGTTAATGGTTACATCTTCTTAAAAGTGATTTTAATCAAACTTTGTTTGGTTACATAACATAATTCACAAATGTCAAATTACAATAAAGAAAAAAAAATGAGAAGAGGAGAAGCTTTAAATTTGAGAGCAATTTTATAAATTCAACATTCCTGGGATTTTTTTTCATGTGGATTTTGGATTTTTTTTTAATAAGAAGAGTTTTTTTAAGCGATTCTAAAGTGATTGATCGAGAATCACTTTTTTTAATTTTATATTTAATAATCACCTTTAAACTGATTGTCGAGAAAATGATTATTAACAAATTTAATTATTTCAAAAGTGTTATTTTTCGTTGTCAAACACTATGTTTTTTTAAAACGTTTTTGGTCTTTCATAATCACTTACAAAATTAAATCGATCCACACATACCCTTTATTTAAACTCAAGCCAACTCAATCCAACCTGTATGATTCTGGAAAACTCTAACGTACCGTCCCTAGCTATTTGAGTATCGTAAATGGTATTGGAATGAATGAAATGGAAGTGAATCAAATATTTGATATGCAGAACTTGGGAGCTGACAGCGCCATGGACAGTGGCACAAATCAAGGTGCCAGTGAAGTTCATAGTGGGGGATTTGGATCTGACCTACCATTTTCCAGGAGCTCAAAAGTACATCCATGGCGAAGCCTTCAAAAGGGACGTGCCTGGTTTGGAAGAAGTGATTGTAATGAAAGACGCTTCTCATTTCATCAACCAAGAGAGGCCTGATGAAATCAACTGCCATATTCATGATTTCTTCAAGAAATTCTGTTGATCCATCTCTCTTTATTTCTCTTTCAATTTGAAGGTTGGAAGCTCCAATCTGGTTTGTTTGTTTTTGTTGTATCTTGGGATTGATTGTGTTTCTCTCCAATTTATTTTCCTTTTTCGTGTGTTTCAAAGAATAAGGATTTGAATAAAGAGAAATAAATAATGCTTTATTGCTCTTTTGGATATTTTGTTAGGCTTTTGTTTGATGAATTGCTAAAACAATATTTGTTCACATGAGTTTGATAAATTACTAATGAAGGCTCGATACGAAGTTAAGGAGACTTTACCTAAAGACAACATTTTGAATGAGTTTTTGTTGAAATTAGTGAGATTTGGAAGATTTGATCAATGATAAACATTGGTCATTGAATTGTTAAGATTAGATTTTTATTGAAATTAGTGAATTTTAGGAGATTTATAACCTTTTTTCTTTTTTTGTTGAAATTAGTGGATGACCATAGCAGAAGTTTAATAGAAGGTACTTTGATGATGAAATTGAAAGTGTACATCGAAGGTTTAATTCACATTACCAAATAGCGGGGATAAAAATTGAATTTTCCTCTTATATAACTGTGAGAATAAAATCCAGTTTTTAGTAATCAATGATTAAACTCTTAATTTTGGCTAATATATTAAATGGTCCATAATATTTTAGGTAATTCTCAATTTGGTAAATATTCTTCTAAATTTCTCAATTAAGTCATTCCGTAAAAAAAACCAATTAAGATTTGTTAATATAGAGTTGATTTGTCATCACATTATTGTTTTATTATCATATTGGGATAAATAAACATGTCACTCAAATGTTACATGACATAAAATTCGGTCTGAACATTTACAAAATTCATCTCATGCATGGGAATTTGTTTTTCATTTAAGTGGCATGTCTATATAGCATGCTCGTGTGTCCAAATATGTTTGATAAATAATGATTTAATGACAAATAAGCCTTTATATTGTCACCAAAAAAAAGAGCCTTTATATCAACAAATTTTAATAGTTTTTGTTATGGAAGAACATAATTGAGAATTTTAAAAACATTAAAGTTAAAATTGAGAATTTTAGAATAGTAGGTTCTAAACTGAGAAATACCTTAAAGATTAGAGACCATTTGATATATTAATTCACTACAAGAATATTTCTATTTGCCGACGTTATTTATCCTAACGCTTTAAAAATGGTCGGAAAAAAAAGGTAATGTCTACGATTTAGTAAATGGTCAGCAAAACTGAAGAGAAATGTTGATGGTTTTATAATTGGTCAGCAAAAGGGAGGAGAAAGGCCGACCAATTTATATTCGGTTGGCAAAAAGAGGATTAATGCTAACGGTTTTATAATTGGTCGGCAAAAAGAAGGAGAAAGGCCGACCATTTTTTATTCGATCGGCAAAAAAGAGGATAAATGTCGACAGTTTTATAATTGGTCGGAAAAAAGGAGGAGGAAGACCGACCACTTTTTATTCGGTCGGCAAACGGGAAGAGAAAGGCCGACCATTTATTAAATGGTCTGCAAAAGGTAGGAGAAATGCCAATCTTTTTGTAAAATAGTCGGCATTTGTTGGTTGAACCACCGACCGTTTTGTAAAACGATTGGATTTGTTGGCCGAACAGCCGATTGTTTGCAAAATGATAGACATTTGTTGGTCGAACTATCGACCGTTTGCAAAACAATCGACATTTGTTGGCCGAACCACCAACCGTTTGCAAAACGTTCGGCATTTGTTGGCCGAATCACCGAACCTTTGCAAAACGATCGACATTTGTTGGTCGAACCACTTTGAACCGTCAGCGGTTCCCTAATATAGGGGGCTCGAAATTGAGCCCCCTCATTTCCCTCTCAAAATTTTCTCTCTGTCATTTTCCCCCATTTTCTCTCATCCCTTCCCTCCCACCATCTCCATACCACCACCAAGACCCATCCCTTGCCTCCAACCGGCCACCCCCGTAGCTGCACACTGCCCTCCAGCAACCGCCCAGCTGCTAGCACTGCTACCACCGCTCATTCATTCTCTTTTCTTTTCTCTTTTTCATTTTTTCTTCCCTTTTACACTTATCCACTCTCTCTAGCACCGCCCACCTTACAGCCGACTACCCCACACACTCTGGTGCCGCCGTCCTGCACATCGCTTCCATTGTCGGACCTTACAACCTTGCCACCGCTCTTGGATTTTGGTCATTTTGTAAAGTTTTTTTTTAGTAGTCAATATACTTACATTAAAGATTGTTTTGTAAATCTATTTAAGTTTATTGTGTTTGTATTTTTGTAAACTCAGATCTGCAAGTTTGAACATTTTTGAACCAACTCTAACAAAGTTTCTAGCTTCTTTGATTACGATAAATATGTAGAAACCCGCTTTTAAATATTTTTGAACTCAATAAAATATGTTAGATCATTCAATAAATTATTCTTTTGTAGTTTCGAATACTTTTCGAACTCATTCGAACATTTTTCATCGAGTATAAGTATATTTTGGTGAATTTTAGGCAATAAATCTATGTTTAGGCTTTTGTCGAACTGAGTTAAAATAGTTTAGATTGGTATCTAACCTTTGAATTATTTTGTTTTATGATTTGGTTTCATTTCGGAGTAGTTTCAAATACTTTCGAACCCACTTGAACAATTTTCATCAAGTATTAAGTATGTTTTGGTGAATTTTAGGCAATAAATCTATGTTTAGGCTTTTGTCGAACTGAGTTAAAATAGTTTAGATTGGTATCTAACCTTTGAATTATCTTGTTTTATGATTTGGTTTCGTTTCGGAGTAGTTTCAAATACTTTCGAACCCATTCGAACACTTTTCATCAAGTATTAAGTATGTTTTGGTGAATTTTAGGTGATCAATCTATGTTTAGGCTTTTGTCGAACTCAGTTAAAATAGTTTAGATTGGTATCCAACCTTTGAATTATTCGTTTTTAATATTTAGTTTTGTCCCAGAGTAGTTTCGAACATTTTTTGAACTAATTCGAACACTTTTCATCAAGTATTAAGTATGTTTTGGGGAATTTTAGGTGATAAATCTATGTTTAAGCTTTTGTCGAACTGAGTTAAATAGTTTAGATTGGTATCTAAACTTTGAATTATTTTATTTTATGATTTGGTTTCATTTCGGAGTAGTTTCGAATACTTTTGAACTCATTCAAACACTTTTTATCAAGAATTAAGTATGTTTCGGTGAATTTTATTTGATAAATCTATGTTTAGGTTTTTGTCAAACACGGTTAAAATAGTTTAGATTGGTATCGAATTATTGTTGGAAGACCCTTAAATTAAATGGGTGGAGAAAAGAGAACAAAAGAAGAAGGAAACTCACACTTAATGTTTTGGTGCAGAATTTTTGCGGAATCAATAGCATTTCAATTGCTATGCAATTGCAATTTTGACAGATTTGGAAACTAAGGAAAAAACGCAAATTAAGGAATTTCAGGAAGAAAATTGCCCACGATTTCAGCTAGATTCTGAGCTATAATTGTCCATCAACCAAGAGAAAAACCCTAGCATGAAGTCCCTATATATTTTTGGAGACGAAGGCCTTGAGGAAATAGCTCGTTTTTTGGGAAAGATTTTTTGTTTTTGTTTTTAGGTCTTCTTCACCAACTGTGAGTTTTATTTTCAAGTTAATTGCTGCTGTAATTTATTTTATATTCCAATCTCGAACCTCTTCCTCAATCCCATCTCAACGAGAGTTGGGGGTGGTTATGAACAAATTTCTTTTATGATTGAGTCGAGAGGAATGAGTTTTTAGTATAGTTGAGTTCTTATTCGATTTTTCCAAGCATTATATTTTTGTTTATGTTATTTGATTTAAAGATAGCTACTGGTTTGTATGTTTTCCTTAGCATTTTAATGAAGTTAAAGATTCTTCTAATTTTGATTCCAGAGCATTCTATTGGCAAACTAAGTTTTTCATACAAGTTTGTTTTCAAGAGTTCTTTAGATTATTTTCAATTCTCTTTCATACCAATGAATTTCTTTAGTTCAAGCTTACTGTTTTTTGTTAGTTTTATTATGATGAGCTAAATTTCCTTAGGGATTCAAGTTGTGAATGCCCTAGAGGAAAGATGTAAGGCTCGATAGCAAAAATAATTTAGCTAACACTTGAACTATTGTTTGCTTTTGGTGAGTTCAATGTTGGGTAAACCCTAGTTAGCTATCTAGTGTTGCTTGCCAAGCTATAACTTAATATCGAAAGTCGCAAAAGTAATGGAGGAAAAATGTAACGACCGACACTTTCAGGTATGAATTAAAATTTCAAATTTGAAATTTAATTTATTTATGGGACCAATTTCATGTTTGTGTGGTGTATTGAAGTTAAATTTGGAGATTTACATATTTGTAAATTAGAAAATTTGAAGGACAAAGGAATTAATTTGGTTGGGGACATTTTTGTTATTTAGGAGAGTTTAAGCCAAGCCAAGTCCAAGAGAAGCCAAGCCCTAATTTTCCCTTTCTTCTATTTAATTGCATGCAGCCTTAGGTTGGAGTCAAGCCTTCAAGCCAACTCTCAAAGCCAAGCCACCATCTTCTTCATCTCATTCTTCTTCTTTCCTTGTATTCGATAGCCACCATCTTGAAGCAGAAAAAAAAATTTCCAGCACATCTTCTAGATCCGCCCTCTCCCACGCAGCTGAACCGTCGTGCCACCTCGCCCCGCCACACTGTCGAGCGATCGAGCGCCACCACAGACTATCGCGCCTTCTCTAAATCTGTAGCCGCACGCCGCCGCCTCTGCCACGCCCGAACGCCGCTGCTGCAAGAGTACCTTGGGTCGTCGCCAGCCGCGAACCATGAACCACCGCACAGACCCGCTCCCCAAACCGTCCTTGTTGCTACAGATCTGTGTACCCTGTAGGATTTCTCTATTTTTGGGCTATTTTTTAGCGATTTTCGGCACTGTACAGTAGCGAAATGCCTTCATTCTTGCGTGGGTAAGTTTTTCGTATTGTATTCCTATGGTTTTCATATGGTAGTTTTAGTTTTAGGCACTGTTTTGTTTTTTGGAGGGTGGCCCATTGATTTTCGGGTTCTATTTTAGAATATCCATTGTATGTGGAGGTCGGTTCGGCGAAATCGAATTAAATCATCATCTAATCGACAAAATTTGGTTCTGTTTTGGGGAAGGAACGAAGGTAAAACTTTCATTCTAAATTCAAGCAAATCCTTGATTGTATGCTAGGCTTCAATTCTAAGTTTTGGAATATGTTGGAAAAAAAAGAGTGGTTGATAGTCCTTGTTCTTGCACTTTAGGGTTAGAATTTTTTGGCCTCTTCGCCTACACGTTTTTAGAGAGTTTTTAGACCCCTTTTCCCTTTTCTCCTTAGACAATTATTATATCAAATCGAACTATGTTGAACTTGAAGAATTTTATGGAGATGCTCGGCTAAACCTAGCATTTCCAATTCAAAGTTCGGTTGAAACCAATTGCAATATTGTGAGGCTTGGATTTTAATGTAGTTTTCTTATAATTACAAGTTGATAACTCTTAAAATAAGAGTTATAGGATATCATTTTTGGATTGAATTGTCATATTTTATCTCAAATTATCTTATAAATACCCTAGCTTTCATTTATTTTGCTCTAAGTTTAACTTTGATGTTGTAAATTTTTTATTAGAGCCAGATTAGCAAAATTAACGAGTTTTATGTGCTTGATTTAGGGTTTAATTTAAGAAGGACTTTTGAAGATTTTGAGCATCAGTTTTATAACAGTTTGCTAGAGCAAACCTTGCAATTCGAGCCAATACAACTTTCGCACGTGAGAAGATTAATTCATTAAATGAGTTGGCAAATGTCAGATAACTCAGCCTATTTTCAGCCAATGGGAGCTTGCCATTTCATGGGTCATGTCTAAATTGCCCTTATTTGCACAAACTATGAAATATTTAGGGTTGGGCAGCCATTTTTAGAGAGGGGGAGAAAAGAGGAGGCTGAAAATCCCGAAATAACATAGAAAGAGAGAAGGAGAAGCAGAGAGCTCCGATTTTGGAGGCCATGGACGGAAGTTTTCCATAAAAGGAAGGTTTCTCCAGGGGATAAACGCCGATGCTGAGTCAAATGTTTTGGGGCAGCTGATCCGCTAACACGCAAGTGCACGTGATCGAAGTAATAAAAAAAACTGGAAGTATTCCAGAGTATCGTACCCAAGAGAACGGGTTTTAACAAAATCTACTTAGACGACACAAAATATGTTTGCAAATTGCAAATTAAGGTAACCAATGGTGTGAAAAAGATTGAGTGGTTGTTTTTGCTAAAGAAACTAAATAAAAATGATAAAAGAGGGATTCAAACGAGTTTTTGCTCCATTGAAAGAAATTGCGGCCTAATTGCAATTGCATTCCTATGACTTCAACATTTAAGCTTTGTAAACCGAATTCAACACCTATTCGACCTTCTATGAAGTATCTTTAGGAGGCTAAGCGATTAAACCGATATTTCTATGGCTAATACGAACTTAGTTAATTTTGAAACACAATTCTTTTGGTTTTAAAGGTTTTGCCCTATGTCTAGGGTCAAAAACAAATTCCTATGTCTAGGCTATTTTCCTTTATTGCTTTTATGAAATCTAAATTTTTATCTAACCTTTTCAGAATTAGACTCAATTTTTGTATACTAATCTAGGTGATCAATCTAGACTAATAATAAGCATTAAAATCAATAAAAGCAAACAAGCTATGGATGAAGCAAGGTTGCTCTCACAATTAGGCCTTTCTTCCTATCTTTAGGGCATCCACATGCTTGAATCCCAAAGAAGAAATTAGCTCATCATAATTAAATTAACAAAAACAGTAAGCTAAAATTAAAGTAATTCATTGGTAGAAAAGAAAATTTAGAAAATAAACTAAAGAATTCTAGCAATGGAAATTTTATTATGCCAAAAGAAGCTTTCAAGCAAAATGGAAGAATTTATAATTTTATTAAAATGCAAAAAAAAGAAGATACAATTAGTAACTATATTTAAATTAAAACAAAACAGCAATTAAAAACAATAAAAACAAAACAGAAATTAAAAACAGAAATTAAAAACAGAAAATAAAGATGAAGAAAACAGTATCGTTCGTGAAAGAAACCCACAAAAAAAAATGAAGATCTTCCTCCCAAATCGAGCTCAATCGAATAAGGTTTTGCTTCTTACCAACATCAACTTCGTTGAGATCGAATTAAGGAAGAGATTCGAACTAAAATGACGAAGAATTGAATAGAAAAACAGAAACTACAAGCAAACTGAAAATTGCAGAAAATGGGCGAGCAGCAGAAAAACCCAGCCACCATTTGCTTCGTTTTCCACCATTTTTATAGGCATTGAGGGCTAGGGTTTCCATCTTGGAGCTCCTTAATTCGTGGGTAATTGATTAAGCACAAGATTTGGCCGTAAATTCTCCATAAATCAAGCAATTCCCGTGGGTTTTGGTGATTTTCCGAAAATTCTGCACTTTTTAAAGTCTAGAGAATGCAATTGCATTGCAATTGCATTCTTCTTCCTTGTTCTTCACCTTACATTGCAAATGGGAATGCAATTGCATTCCCTTTTGCAAAGTCTTCACTTCTTCAAATCTGCACAAAAACTCAACTTAAGCCAACTTTCTTGCATCTTTTCACTTAATTCCTTCTTTTATCATATTCCAACAAGCTTGCATGAATTTATTTAAAAATGTTATTTTTAGCTTGCTCGGTAATCAATAAAGCATGCAAAAATGGCAAGAACAACTTAGTTTTAGGGTTAAATAATCCTCATAAATGAGAATTATCAGCAGCTTTCAGTCTTCTTCTTCTGCAGTTTCTTCTTTCCTTTAGTTTTTTCTCTGCAATATTTATGTTATGTCTACATTTCTATTTCTTTTTTGTTTTTCTTGCATTATGAACTAATCACCTTTAAGGTGAGGATTAGGGGTTGGATGTTTTGATTTATTTTACAACTTAATACATTTCATTTAGCTCAATCTGGTTTTTAAGAGTTGTTTATTTCTTTAGCACAATTTCGTCTGGCCAACCATTTTGTTGCAGCGTTTCTCTGATTTTTGGGAAGAATAGGAGAAGCAGATAGCTTAAGAACCACATTAGCCCCGTGTTAGGGTTAGTAGCTAGCTAAGTAAGGGGATTAGGGATAATCACTTGCCTAATGCACACAAATACAACAGGTTAATTAACGCTGGAGTAATGGGAATGAAACAGCAGATTTCTGGTCATTCGGGAGAATACCACGTGAGCTGTAGTGGATTGAGAGATTTGATCATGTATCTAAGCTATATAATAGATTAAAACGGAAAATCACCCCTAATCCGAGCCTTCCATTTAACTCAAAGTACAAGTTTAGTCATTCTCTGTTTTCTGCATTTTTTACTCTGTTATCTCTGTTTTAGCATTTATTTTGTTCAAGCAAATTCCGAATTATTTTATTTGTTTCCGTGATGAATCTAAATGGTTACCAATTGAGTTTACTGAGAACTAATTTGTAGTAAATTAGAGAATTGCTAGTCTCTGTGGATACGATAATTTACTTACCACTTGCTACAAATGAATGTGTACACTTGCACATTGACATCCTAATATTGCCGACTCATTCATATTACTCTAGCAATCGTGTCACAAGTATTCTTTGATTCATGTGTTTATTTTATGAGCATGTATTTCTGATTGAATTAACACCTCGATCGCTTTATGTGTTTGATTGCTAGTCATTGTGCATGATCTGTAATTGTCATCTTGATTGAACCTTGTAGCACTAGGATTATTACATGTGTATGTTTTGTGGGTTTCCATAATTGCATAGCTTGCATGTTTAATTCTAGGAATTAAAGGAGCATATCTTGATTAGATTAAAGTTATTGTTATCTAATTGGTTGTCTTAGTCTTTCCAAAGTACTTAATTCTTTATCTAAATAATTTGGAACGGTTTCGTCAAAATTGTTTAGGTAATTATCATTAACTTTGACGTTTGTTAGAGTTAATGACTTTAGGGAGTTTGTTACTTTTTGGGGTTTCCTAATAAGTTGACTAAGTGCTTGCATAATTAAGTTAAAAAGTTTTGTGTGCCTATGATCAATTTTGCAATTGGATAAAACTGTGCCTTTGAATTGGAATTTGGTAAGATTTGATCTATTTTTATTTTTATTTTCTTATGTTTTATTTTATTTTAAAAAAAAACTCAAACCCCCCCCCCCCTTTTATTTGTTTTCTCCTTTGCAAATTTAACTTGAGAAATTAATATTCGGTACCTTGAGATCGACCCGGTCCCCTCAATGCTACAAGTAGCTTAGGATGGGTTTATAAATTGTAATTTGACGAGCCCTTGACAAACTCGAGTCAGTTTACTAGGTAAAGTTAGTTTATATAGTTGTTTTTGTTATATTTGGTGAATATACTTATAAAAATTTTTATTGTTTTAATTCGTTATAGTTCGATGGATTTATTATTTGGTTTGTTTGAGTTTATGTTCATGATAGTTGATTTTAGATGCTATGTCCAATGAGAAATTTTAGGGAAAACTAATATATTTTGTAACTTTTTTGATAAGTCTATGTTAAGTTTTAGGTAAACGTGTTTGTAATTTTGGTTTTGTAAAAGTTACTTATGTAGTTTTGTAACTTTGGTTTACTTAGTAAAGTTAGATTAATTTGGTTGTTCTTGTTAAATTTGGTGTTATGCTTATAAAGTTTTGATTCTTATAGTTTGTTATAATTCAATGGGTTGATTATTTGATTTCTCTGAGTTTATGCTCATGATCTTTGAGTTTAATTTAGATGCTATATATGTCCATTGAGAAGTTTTAGGCAAAACTATTATATGGTTTGTATTTTTCTTTGACAAGCCTAAGTTAAGTTTTAGGTAAATGTGTTTGTAATTTTGGTTTTGCAAAAGTTACTTGTGCAATTTTGTAACTTTGGTTTACTTAGTAAAGTTAGATTAATTTTCTTGTTAAATTTAGTATTTCGCTTATAAAGTTTTGATTCTTTTAGTTCATTATAATTCGATGGGTTGATTATTTGATTTCTTTGAGTTTATGTTCATGATCATTGAGTTCCATATGCTATATATGTCCATTAAATTTTTTTAGGTAAAACTATTATATGTTTTGTAACTTTTTTGACAAGTCTAAGTTAAGTTTTAGGTAAATGTATTTGTAATTTTGGTTTTGTAAAAGTTACTTGTGCAATTTTGTAACTTTGGTTTACTTAGTAAAGTTATTTTAATTTTCTTGTTAAATTTGGTGTTATGCTTATAAAGTTTTGATTCTTTTAGTTCATTATAATTCGATGGATTGATTATTTGGTTTCTTTAAGTTTATGTTCATAATCATTGAGTTTTAGATGCTATATATGTCCATTGAGAAACTTTAGGTAAAACTATTCTATGTTTTGTAACTTTTTTGACAAGTCTAAGTTAAGTTTTAGGTAAATGTGTTTGTAATTTTGGTTTTGGAAACGTTACTTGTGTAGTTTTACAACTTTGGTTTACTTGGTAAAGTAACATTAATTTGGTGTTATACTTCTAAAGTTTTGATTATATTAGTTCGTTGGGAAAAGTTACTTATTATGTTATGTCCATGGGTTTTGTAACATTGGAAGTTAGTTTAAAGTTTTGATCGTTTTTGTTAAGTTTGGATGGGTTTAGGTGTGAATATGATAACTTTTAAGTTTAAGGTTGGATTGTTTTAATTCGTTATGATTCGTTATAAGTTAGATGATTTCTTTGGTATATATAGTTCATTAGTTCAATATTAGATGTTTATAAGTTTTGAAAAGTTTTAAGTAATTTTAGTTGTTATGTGTGTTGTAAATTTGTTAACTTAATTAGTTAAATTTTGATATTATTGTTCATTACTTTTGAAATGTTAGTTTAATTCGATTGTTACATGTTTATAGTTTTGATCGTTCATTATTGCCTTTTTTTTTCTAAGGTGGGTTGAGTCGATATTATTCTGAACGCAAGCTGAAGATTACATGAAGATGATGGGAACTTCAAAAGATTTTGTTTCTAGATTAGGTTTATTTGTGTTGAAATTATAATTTT
Organism: Trichosanthes truncata; assembly: GCA_033996785.1. NCBI lineage: Eukaryota > Viridiplantae > Streptophyta > Magnoliopsida > Cucurbitales > Cucurbitaceae > Trichosanthes > Trichosanthes truncata. Next base: position 9,123,775 of record JAWPNB010000007.1, read on the forward strand.
ATCTTGTATGAATTTATGAGAACAAAATGTAATCAAATTTGGTTTAATACAAAGTTTTATTTGATTTATTTTGTGAACAATTTATTTTAGGTACAACAAATTTTAAATTATAGTGAAATTCTAGATAAAAAAAATATTAAAATTAATAAAATGGCCAACAAAAAGTTTTACCGATGCTTTAAAAGATTTGGTCGGCCTTTGCAAGAAAGGCCGACGAAACGGGGTACCGTCAGCTTTTCCAGGAAAGGCCGATGCAGCAATATTAAGCATCGATAAAAGCTGGCCCGACGAGGATCTGTCGATGACACATTTCCAACACCATCTTTTACATCAAGAAAAGTTTTTTCCAACGCTTTTTTGGCTTTTTCCGATGATTTTTTGCGTAGAAAAAACTTGAAATTCTTGTAATGAATTTTAAAAGCATTAAAGTTAAAAGTGAGAATTTTAGAATAGTAGGTTCTAAACTGAGAATCACCTTAAAGATTAGAGACTATTTGATATATCAGTTCTTAACTTTTTACAATATTTTATTTGTTTCTTTTCCAATAACATAGGCACCATTTGATAACCATTTAGTTTTTTTTTTTTTAAGTTAGGATTTCCTTATTTTGTTATCTACTTTTTACCTATATTTTCAAAAACTAAGCCATGTTTTAAAAATTAAAAAAAGTAGGTCTCATTTGATAACTATTTGGTTTTGGGTTTTTGAATATTGTGCTTGTTTTCTCACAATTTTTCTACCATAGTCTTTATCTTTCTTAAGAAAACATATGAATTTTTAGCCAAATTCCAAAAACAAAAATAAGTTTTTAAAAACTATTTTTTTAGTTTTCAAAACTTGGCTCGGATTTTGAAAACATATATAAAAAGAAGACAACAAAACAAAGAAACCCATAGGTAAAAGTAGTATTTATAAGTTTAATTTTTCAAAACAAAATGGTTATCAAACCAGGCCATAGTTTTCAAAAACTTGTTTTTGTTTTTGAAATTTGACTAAAAATTCAAACGTTTTGTTAAGAAAGATGAAATCTATTGTAGAGAATTAATAAGACAACAAGTACAATTTTCAAAAACCAACAACTAAAAATCAAATAGTTATCAAATGTGACTTTAATCTTTACGTTGGTCAATTTAGAGGGCACTTTCTCATTTGAAAAGAAGCTTCTACTATGATGCATCTTATGAGATGTAAAAGATGAAGAATGTTGGTTCTTTTCCTTAAGCAATTTTTTTTCTTTTTAATAACGTACCATGACTTAGGAATGTGAAAAATCATAGTGGTAAAAGAAATGAAAATGAAAAAAAAATTGAAAGATGAAGTCAAGAGGAGGAAGAAGAAGAAAAAAAAAATAGAGGGGCGGCGGCAGTTGGCAGCAACTGGTAGATGACGGTGGAAAAGAAGATGAAGAGAGAAGAAGGAGAACATGAAAAAAATAAAAGAAATTAAAAAAATATATTTTTATTAATTTAATATATCTTTATTTTTTTAAAAAAATTAATAAAAAAAGTCTTGCCAGGCCAACACTCTCAACTACAGAAAAATGGATGGAGGAACCATAACGAAACTAAATTCAAAATTCAAGAGTAAAATTGTTGTGTTTAAAAATTTAGATACCCAAATGCAACTAAATTTAAACTTTATGAACTAAAAGTGTATTTTTTTCCTAATTTAAATAACTTCTATAAATTTTCTGTTTTACAAAAATTTTCATAGAATACTATAAAGTTGAAGTCCCAATATCGATATTTTAATCTTAGATCTATAGAATATTTTGGACATTTTTTTCTTCTTTTAGTAGTTAAAAAATGTAAAAGAGCACAACTTGGATGTAGCCTAAGCTGCACCCAAGTCTGTTGCTACTCACTTTACAATCACAGAAAAAAAAAAAAAAAAAACTTTTGTTTTGTTTTTTTTTTTTTTAATTCTATGGCTATAAATTCGACCGCACAAGACTTGGGTGCAGCTCCCAGCTTAGCTGCACCCAAGTTTTTTCCAATGCAAAATGATTATATTGAAATGAGCATGGGAAGACGAGAAAGAAAATGGTTTTATATGGATAAGGACATCCACGTGAAAACTGACGTAAAATAGTAAAGTCCAAGCTGCACCCAAGTTTTTTCCAATGTAAAATGATTATATTGAAATGAGCATGGGAAGACGAGAAAGAAAATGGTTTTATATGGATAAGGACATCCACGTCAAAACTGACGTAAAATAGTCAAGCTAATAATGATCAACTATGCTCATAAAAAGTAAAATAGAAATAATGGTCTATTATGTAGCAACGAAAAAGACAGCCAACCGATGTGGGCTAACAAGAAAAGAATAAAAAATTGAAAATGTAGACAAAAGAATTGACAAAAGAGTACAATCGTTGAGATTATTTAATTTCATATGCTTTGGAAATGAATTTTAAATTTCTCTATGCAAATCCAATCAATTATTTGACCTCACGTTCTCTGTAATCTTTTTTAGTTGCCTGTAGTTGTACAGTTAATTACATGATTAAAACTTCGAACAATATACAAAAGTCAAAGTGTAAATTTCATATTTAAATTTCGTAACTATTTAGTTACTAAACCATTCAAATTTTTAATTATATATATTTTAGATTAAATTGTAATTTTATATAGTTTTTATCTTTAGCACTGTTAAATACAAGGTTCGAAATATCGATGTCGATAGAAATGTCGAAGTCCAAAATTTATGAAAATGTCGATGTCGATAGAAATGTCGAGGTCTAAAATTTATGGAAATGTCGTGAAAATTTCAGAAAAATTTATGGAAATCGTGGAAATTGATGGAAATTGTTTAAATTAGCCAATGAAACTTTGATTTTGACTTAATTAGACTATAATGGACTATTTTTAAGCATCACATCTAAAAATTAAGACAATATTTAGATATAAATGTCAATTGAAAATTTGAAATGTCGATGCAAGTAGGAATTTGCAAAAAAGTTTTTTTTGAAAGTTGATTAAAATTATTTGAATTATTTCTTGAAACCTTAATTGTGACTTAATTATATTATAATTAATTACTCTTCTTAACATCATATATCTAAAATATATGTAATTTTTTATATTCAATGAGACAATTATGAAGGAAAATTGAGAGAATTAAAATGAATTTAAGAGAATTAGAGGGAAATTGAGAGAACTGGAGGGAAATTAAGAGAATTAGAATTGGAGGGTAGAAATGTCTTGAACCTGTTATCTAGCGCTTCGAATGACCAAGTACGGGCCTATTCTATATTAGGGTTCAAGAGAGTGTCATATATACACATTCTAAACTTTTATCTAATTGTTCTCTGTATTTTGTACTTAGTTTATCCTCAAAATAGTAAAATTCTCTCTCTCTCTGCCCATGGACGTAGGCTATTAGTTATTATTTATTAATAAAGAAAAGATTAAATTTGAATATGTGTGTGTGTGAGAGAGAGAGAGACCGACATGTCGTCGACGTGGTATGACATGTCGTCGACACCTCGAAATGTCGACGTGTCAACGACATGTCGTCGAAATGGGGAGAAAAACGAAATTCTCCTCCACAACATGTCAAGCCCCTCGACATGCCGAAATGTCGCTCGACATTTCGACATGTTGAGCGGCATTTAATACCTGGTTAAATAAGTAATGACATGATTTATTTATTAGACAAATATTTAGCAAATATAGTATGATACGATAGACAAACAGTAAAAGAAAAAGTTTCGATGTTGTTGAACTTTAAGTTTTGATTTGTCCTTATTGTTAAATTTTGATTCTAAAAAGTCAACATCACATCATGATTTCGAAAAAAATGTTACATGGCTACATGTGACATCATCATGAGATCAACTTGATAAAATAAAGGTAAGTAGGTAAATAAAATTTAATTAGTTTTAAAATGTATTGTGTTTTCCCTGCCATGAAATTTTCTAGCCCCCCATCCTATTTTATGTGGTTGAGTTATTCATTTCTCTAATTACTTCAATTAGCATATTATATTAACTTTTAAGCAATAGTCTTAACAACACAAATTTTTCTTTTATTAGTTCACCAAATATAGGGTGGCATATCGAACCTTTAACTATATAGGAAGTTAATAGTTGCTTATGTACTGAATTATGTTTGGATTGAAAATAATAAAAATTTAATAGGATAGGAATCAAAAGTGAAGATAAAACATTAAAAATTTTTAAAGTTTAGAAATGAAACAAACATAACAATCAAAGTTCTCAAGAATTAATCTATATAGAATGTAAAATTATAAGTTTAGTACTTTAACTTTCAAAGTTATGTCTATGTAGTCCTAACAAATTTATAATAGGTCTTGAACTTTTAGACTTGTGTCTATTTAGAGACATTTGATAAGCCTTAGAATTAAGGCTTATTTAACTCCTAATTACTTAAACTATTCTTGTTTTGTCTTAAGATCATTTGAAAATAGTTGAAAGTTGCTTGAAAATAAGAAAGAAATCTAAAAAAGTTAAGTTTGTTTATAGGGAATGTGGAAATTGCAAAATCAAATTGCAAATTCGTGATTCTGCAATTGTTTCTAGAGCAGGGAATGTAAAAATTGCAAAATTAAATTGCAAAATCGGATTCTGCAATCTAGAGCAGTAGAAAAGTTCAAAAAAAGAAAAAAAAATTTGCATTTAACCCATTCCGAAAATCTTCAATTACAGCATGATTTAAGGGAATTTGAGCACGAAATTTGGGCATTCTTCAACCCTAATAAAGGCCTATAAAAGGGGAAGAAGAGGAGAAGCAACACAATTCGTTTTTGGAGACGTTTTGGAGTTAATTTTCGTGGTTTGCTTCCTCTATTTTCTGCAGATTTTTTCTACTATGTTTCTGCAGTTTCTACTTTTACTTTTCAGCATTTTCTTCTTATATTACCGAGAGCTGCTAGTAGTCCAATCTTGTAGCTCATTCGAATTCTATTTTGCACTTAGTTTTTGTTTAATTTCAGCATTTGTTTTGAGTTTCTGTAGGTTTCTTCTTGTTTAATCTCACAACTCTGCTGTAGGTTATTTAATTTCTGTTTTTACTCAAGTTTACCCAATCCAATTCAAGTGGTACTTGGAATGATAAAACTAATCATCTCCTAGCAATAACGAGAAGATTTAATTGATTGGAATAGAGGGAGGAGTCATCGAACAATTATCATCTTTGCTTCTGTTTTTAATTAAATTTGGCTTCTGTTTTTATAAAAGTTCAGTGATTATTTTGTTATTATCTCTAGCAGAATTGAAGGGACAAGGCAGTAAAACTCACTGCTGCCCTTGGTTTAATTCCAATTGAAAATTTTTCTCAAGGTCTTATGATTATTGCCCAGAATTGTGTTACAATTTATTGTCTCAAATTGTTCAATTAAGCAAGATTGTTCAGGCTAGGATTTGCATTACATAATTAGCCTCAAGTACCATTAGCAAGTTACTTAATTTTTTTTAATATGAATTTTTCTTCAAAAATTAGTTCTAAGATTTTTACTTTCAATTTGAGCTAAACTTCTTAGGGGGTTCAAGGATGTGAATTCCCTAAGAAGTAATTGTAGCCAAAATTTCAATAAATAACAACCCTACTTCTCAATTGTTTGCTTGTGTTGAATAAATTTCCGTTTAGTCCTAGTTTGATCAACTAGGGTAGCAACTCAAGCTTAGATCTAATACCGACGGGGTTAGTGATAAGCGGATTTCGCACAAGTAATGGAGAAAAGAGCTTAGACATAAGCCAATTCCTTACCCTAGACATAGGGATTAAAGACTCCAAAACCCATAAAATTGTTGAGCCGAATGATCTAAGATAGAAGGACGATAGACATATAAGTCACTCACTTAGCCTCCTAAAAATCTAAATTCAAGGTGAACAGGAGATGCAATTTTGATTTACAATTGAGTGTGGAGTAGGTTGGAATTGTAATTTTGGCTTGCAATTGCAACTTAGGGCAATGACACTCTTGTGCCCCATTTTTATCTAAATTCTCTTTGAATTTTCATTTACTAAGTCTAGTTAGTTTGCCATTTCTAGATTCTGCAATTCAATTCTGCAATTTTTTTTTCTTATTTCGATTTTTGTCATATCTAGATTCTGCAATTAGATTCTGCAATTCTTATTTTGTTTTACCAACAAACCATCCCAACATTATTTTTGCAATTTAGTTTTCAAAGTTGCAATTTTCTTACATTTTGCTTAGCAATATTTTTGTTACACCATTCCCTTGGGATTCGATACTTGGTAGTCACATACCATTTTATATTACTTCGATCGCGTGCGCTTGCGTGTAACATCGATCAAGTTTTTGGCGGTGAGTTTTGTAATACTACCGTTGTAATATTATGTCGTTGTACTAGTATGTTGTTGTAACAATATGTCGTTGTAACAACTGCTAGGACTTCAAAAGAAAAAAAAAATAGGATACTCCTCATTCAAGAGTTAACTGAGTAACTAGAGGCAGTCATGATACCCATGATTTCCTCTGCATGAAAGGTTAACTTAGGAAGTGAGTATGTGTAAATGTTCTTAACAGTGATTTGTGCTCGTAGTCAACTACTTTCACCACAAAGTGTTAGTAAGTTAGAACGAAGGTACAAGTGACAGTAAGACTCTCATAAAAAAAAGTTCAAAAGAAAAAGAAAATGAGGCGTAGCAGCAGCTTTACATAAGTTTGGGGGAGAAAGAAAAATGCTTGTAATGTGAGTGAACTTAGCTTGTTGAACAAAGAAGACCTCCCTAGACTCTATGACTATGACTTAGGTAGGATAAACATAATATGTGGGTTTGCATAAGAATGTTTTATCTTGAAAAAGAAAAGTAAAAGTTTTATGTGAGAAAATCTTGGAATTGTGTAAAGTGTTAAAAGTTTGAGACCTCTCCTGAACAACATATTCCTTTTTTCAAGATACCATTTGAAATCACTTTGTGAACTGTTTCCTTGTGTATGTGCTATTTGTTTTCTAATTGCTTGAGGACAAGTAATATCTTAAGTTTGGGGGTGTGATAAGCCTTAGAATTAAGGCTTATTTAACTCCTAATTACTTAAAATATTCTTTTTTTTTTGTCTTAAGATCATTTGAAAATAGTTGAAAGTTGCTTGAAAATAAGAAAAAAATAAGAATGAATTCTAAAAAAGTTAAGTTTGCTTGCAGGGAATGTGGAAATTGCAAAATCAAATTGCAAATTCGTGATTCTGCAATTGTTTCTAAAGCATGGAATGTAGAAATTGCAAAATCAAATTGCAAAATCGGATTTTGCAATTTGGAGCAGTAGAAAAGTTCAAAAAAGGAAAAAAAATCTGCATTTAACCCATTCCGAAAATCTTCAATTACAGCATGATTTAAGGGAATTTGAGCACGAAATTTGGGCATTCTTCAACCCTAATGAAGGCCTATAAAAGGGGACGAAGAGGAGAAGCAACACAATTCGGATTTGGAGACTTTTTGGAGTCAATTTTCGTGGTTTTTTTCCTCTTTTTTTTACTATGTTTTCTACAGTTTCTGTCTTTATTTTTCTGCAATTTCTTCTTATTTTATCAAGAGTCATTGGCTGCACAATCTCTACTCTCCATTCGACTCCCTCTTGTATTAAGTTAAGTTTTGATTTAGTTTTTGATTCGTGGGTTTATTCACGATTAATACTCTGTTTTTCTAGAATTTTCTGCATTGTTTTTTGCCTATAATTCAGCTAGTTTTCTGCATGTTCTTCTCGATTTTCTAATCCAATTCAAGGCAATCTTGGAGTGTTAAGACTAATCAATTCCTAGAAATAGAGAAAGGATGAAGTCGATTGGAATAGAGGAGGAACTCGGTTATGTTTTAAAAATAATTTTTGCTAAATTAATTTCTGTTTTTCGTAAGAAGATTTCAATTATGTACTTTTGCTTCTTAATTTGTTAATTGCAAAGGATTTGGTCATATGGGTGCTGTTGTTCATAATTTGTTCTCTTCAATAAGTTAATTAGGATTTGATATCAATGTGTCTTTTATTTTCCATTCATAATGAAAGGTTTTGGAGGCTTTAATTAGCTACTGTCTAGCAATATGTTGACTGTTTTTGCCAAGTATTTCTTCAACTTATTCAATTTTAATTATCAGTAGCAATTTACTCAAATTTTCTTTAAAATGATGTTTCCTTCAAAAATTAGTTTTAAGATTTTCATTTTTACTATGAGCAAAAATTTCTTAGGGGGTTCAAGGATGTGAATTCCCTAAGAAGTAATTATAGCCAAAATTTCAACAAAAACCAAGCCTACATCTCAATTGTTTGCTTGTGTTGAATAAATTTCCGTTGAGATCCTAGTTTGATCAACTAGGGTAGCAACTGATCAAACTAGGATCTCAACTCAAGCTTAGATCTAATACCGAAGGGGTTAGTGATAACCGGATTTCGCACAAGTAATGGAGAAAAGAGCTTAGACATAAGTCATTCCTTACCCTAGACATAGGGATTAAGGACTCCAAAACCCATAAAATTGTTGAACCAAAGAATCTAAGATAAAGGGACTATAGACATATAAGTCACTCACTTAGCCTCCTAAAATCCTAAATTCAGGGTAAATAGGAGAAGCAATTTTGGTTTACAATTGAGTGTGGAGTAGGTTGGAATTGCAATTTTGGCTTACAATTACGACTTAGGGCAATGACATTCTTGAGCCCCATATTTATCCAAGTTCCTTTTAAATTTTCATTCACTAAGTCTATCTAATTTGTTCTCAATTATTGCCAATTAGATTCTGCAAATTCAATTATGCAATTTTTGTTATTTCAATTATTGTCATTTTTAGATTCTGCAATTAGATTCTGTAATTTTTCTTTTTCCAACACACCGTCCCAACATTATTTTTGTATTTTAGTTTTCTAGTTGCAATTTTGCCTTACACTTTGCCTTACAATATTTTTGTTACACCGTTCCTTGTGGGATTCGATACTTGGCACTCACATACCATTTTATATTACTTCGATCGCGTGCGCTTGCGTGTACAATCCGATCAACCTTATAGCCACATACTTCAAAAAATAATTGGTTTTTTCAATGTTGAACTTGTATAATAGTTTCCTATTGTTAATTCTCTCAATTTACACTTATATTACAAAAACGCTTGAATATGCCCAACTTTCCACATGATCCTTAAATAATACAGTAAGTGAATCATATAATTGTAACGAATGGAGTTAATGGGAAAATTAAACACAAATTTAAAGTTTAGAGACTGATTAGCAGTTTTTTAAAGTTAGTGATCATAGAAGCATAGTCTTAAAGCTTAAAAATTGAGAAATTTATTAAAATACTTGTTTAAGCTAGATAAACTAAGTCGTCCACATAAGCTTGCTAGGTTAAGCAACGTGGATAAGGTGTGGCTAGGGTTACCCGACCTGAGAGCTAGGGAGATTAGCCTAGTCATAGGGACCTACCGAGTTGTCGAGGAGGGAGAGTCAAGCTCTACCTCTCAATTTAGAGATGGAGGGGCCTACCCTCACTACAACAAACTTGACTTTTTCGACCGTAAATTCTATCACGATTCATGAAAAACGTTGACAATTCCTATTCTTAACGAAAAAGTTTTGTTGGTAAAGATAGGCCCGTTAGGAGGGCCTACCCTTGACGGGAAAAAAATTCGTTGAAAAAAGTTTCTTTATTCTATGAAATGCAAAACTGTCAATAGAAGTGCCTTTTTCCTGACAAAATTCAAAATTGTTGACAAAAGTGTCTTTTCTCAACAAAATGCAAAATTGTCGTCAGAAGTGCCTTTTCTTGATGGTTTTTCTATTTTGTCAAGAAAAAGGTTTTTTATTAAAATAGATAAAATTATACAAATTTTCATTAAAACCTAAAAATTTCTTTGAAACCTAAAGGCAATTGTTTATCCATACATCTAAAATTATCATAGAATTAAATATTTATGTTAGACAAAAAATTATTCTAACATCTTTTGAGTTCAAACTAAGAGAAAAGTACAACCTACAACATACAACAACAAATCTAAAATATGTTGGGGAAATATACTGTATATACAAATTGTGTAACATAACGAATTAAACAAATTACAAATAACTGGCTACAAAAAATTGCAGAGTAAATATGACTACAGATTTTGTATTTAATGAAAATTACAAAAGATCATAAATGGACCAGATGAGAAGACCAGGAGCTCCAATGGTCATAGATGATCAGATCGATAACAACAACAATATCAAATGTATAGAACTGATAGCGCTCAAAAGTGTGCTATTTCTAGGCTTAGATTTGTGTTAATTTGTATGTTTAGATTGAACTTTCATGCATTTATTTATTTATTTTGTAGGATTTGAGCAAACATGGCGAGATAGAGCTTGTGAGGATGATATGGATGTTTTTGGAGCTTAAAGGCATGATTTTGAGGCTTGGAAATGAAAAGAGAACAAGATAAAGCTTCATAACCCGAGAGGATAACGTCTCAACGCTATGGGTGCAGCTATCCAAATTTGTTTTCCCGTAGAAGTGGCGTCGAGACGCTATAAACATCGAGATGCCAGAAACGCGCCGCCAGAAGATTTCCGTCCTTAGCGTTGGGACGTTGTGTACAGCATCTCAACGCTACCCCGATTTTCCATCTTTAATCTGCGAATTAGGTCACAGCGTCTCGACGCTGACACTGTCCCAAGAATTATAAATATAACATTATGGCTTCGATTTTAAGGGGACCATTTTGGAGAGGGACCAGTCTAGAGTCGAATTCTACCTCATATTTGGGACCAAGGAAGCACTCTTGAGAGTCGAGGAAGACATTCAAGGCTCGAGATTGCAGTGTTTAATGCTGGAACGAGTTTGGCACTCGTCAGAGAGGTTTTTCTCTTCTCCTATTTAATTTGTAGTTTTGATTTTCAGACTTTCGTATGAGTTTAACATTGTAATTATGGATTTTTAAGGATTAGACCATGTGTTTTAACATTGATTGTGATAGATAGTTAATTTTTGTTTGAGATTTATAAATTTCAATTCTTACTTATGCACGTTCGTCGTTTGATTAATTCTTTGGCCAGGAGTTAATTGTGTATGATTTGAATTATAGCTTGGGAGAGTAAAATTTGAATCTAGATTAGCATGCATAACTATTAGTAATCGTGAGCATGGGAATGAATTGTTTGCTAATAGAAGTTGTCAAAGAAATTTTGCAATGCCATGTTTAATTATGAAATTTAGACTGGAGAGTTAATTTAATAATTAAGCATGAAATTTAGTTGGGCTTGAGAAATCCAATTGAATGTATCTGCAATTTCTTGGCTTATAAGAGTTGAGTGGTTGACTAATCTTGTAATTGAGTTAACTTGGATTTAATTGGTAAAAATCTATGTTTAAAAAAGAGTTCCCTCTAAGTGTCTCCAACACTGTAAATACATAGATTAGTTTATTTTTTTATCTATCTCTTAAATTTGGGGTCTCTAGATAAAATTGAGCATTGGTAATTGTAGTACTTAATTAAGCTAAGAAATTCAATCCCTGAGATCGACCCTGGCCATTACTACTGCAAATTGTAAAGGTATGGTTAACAATTTTATTTGATAGAGCTTTCAACAAGCTTTTTATCAAGAATCTAAAACAACAAAGGAATGAGATGATGGTAGTCGAGACATGCTTACAAAGCACTGTCATGAAGACAATTATTCGCTCCACACAGGTTGCAAGCAGACTACAACAATCGTCTCAGTAGGATACAATGACTAATTCTAGTAGAATAGCAACCTCGAACTACTTGAATATGGAAGAACTCTTGGATACTTGTTTTCAACTCAACTCAAGACCAAAAGTAAGAAAGAAAGGAGAAGAGAACTCTTCAAATGGAATAAGATACTCCAAATGAAGAAACAAGTTGTTATTTATAGGCTAGCAACTTAGTAATCCCTAAAATAAAATAAATGTAAACATTTTAACATATGCAAAAGTAACTCAATTGAGTAGTTACTTGAAAAATTCAAACATAACTCAACAAATTTAACTTTCACATGTTAAAATTTGTAAAAAAAACATCAATCCATTTTTTTATGTTTCAAACCATTTTGAAACTTTTGAGATTAAAATCAAGTAACAACAAATTTAACTTTCATATGTTAAATTTGTAAATGAAACATCAATTCATTTTGGTGTTTCAAATCACAAATTTACTATAAAATCTAACAATCCCCCACATGAAAGAAAGTTTGAAAATCAAAATAAAACTGTTGAGAGCAAACAAACAAGCTATGCATCAAGATAAGTGTCTTCTGGACTTGAACCTTCTTTAGTGAATATCGATCGAACTTACCGAAGAAATAGTTAGATCAACTCTAGAACTATTCTTCTATTGGTATATTAAAACAATAGACATCACACATAACACATCTTGTATCTTTGAGTTCTAGATGTTTGTGTCCATTTTGGTCCTAGACAAAATCTCGAATTCATGAGAGCTTTAGAGAACATAAGCAATTTTAAAAGTCCTCATAGCGACCTCACTTCTACTCTCACATAGGTGATATTGATTAAGAGTATTGTGTCATTACCCCTCTTGTAAACAAGATATCAACATGACCTTAACATCAACAAATCACATGCTTTACAACATCATATAAATGGGAAGTAACTATAAGTTTCTTAGTGTGTCAACTATAAATTATCCAACCAGTTTGTCTATTGAACTTAGATCTTGGGATCTCCAGTCAACTAGATTAGATTACCATCAGATAATTTATTTCATAGGCCTTAGCTCCATTTTCCTCGATGTATATGTCACTTGCCCTCTTGAAAATCCTTTCGTCAAAGAATCTACAATATTCTGTTTCGATTTCACATAATCAATGAAAATTATTCCATTAGAGAGCAATTCTCTTATCAATTTATGCCTACATCTTATATGTTGTGACTTCCCATTATAGACATTATTCTTGGCCCTCATACAGACCGCTAACACAGTCACAAAAAATACATATTGCACTTACAAGTTCGACCATAATGGAATATCTTCAAGAAAATTTCTAAGTCATTCATCTTCGTCTCTAGCTTTATCAAGAGATATAAATTTTGATTCTATGATAGATCGTGCTATACACGTCTATTTAAAAATTTCCATAATACAGCTGCTTCACCTAACAAACAAATTACACATAACTTGCTACAAAAAATTACAGAGTAAATATGACTACATATTTTGTATATAATAAAAATTATAGAAAACAAGAAATGAACTAGATGAGAAGATTAGAAGCTCTAATAGTCGTAGATGATCATATTGATAACATCAACAACATCAAATGTATAGAACCTGAAACAACAAAGGAATGAAATGATGGTAGTTGACTCACGCTTACAAAGCGTTGTCCAGAAGACAGTTATTCACTCTATACGGGTTGCAAGCAGACTACAATGATCATCTTAGTAGGATACAACGACTAATTCTAATAGAACAGAAACCTCTGACTACTCGGATTTGGCAGAACTCTTGGATACTTGCTCTCAACTCAACTCGAGATCAAAAGAAGGAAAGAAAGGAGAAGAAAACTCTTCAAATGGAATAGGATACTTGATAATTCTCATTTTTTAGAATTATTTAGCCTTTAATTGTAATGATTGATGTACACGCAACCGCACACAATGGAAGTAATATAAAGTATGTGAGTACCAAGTATTGAATCCCAAGGGAACGATGTAACAAAAATATTGCTAATCAAAGTGTAAGGAAATTGCAACTTAAAACTAAAATTTGCAAAAACAATGTTGGGATGGTGTGTTCGTAAAACAAGAATATTGCAGAATCTAATTGCAAGTGAAGTGATAAAAATTCCAGAACTAAATTGCAGAATCGCAAATTTGCAATATTGAAATGATAAAGATTGCATAATTGAATTGCATAATCGAAAAATTGCAATATTGAAAAGCAAACTAAATGAAATCGCAAAAGAAATATTAGATAAAGGAGGGGCTCAAGAATGTCATTGCACTAAGTTATAATTGCAAACCAAAATTACAATTCCAACCTATTCTACACTCAATTGTAAACCAAAATTGCTACTCCTATTTACCATGAAATTAGGTTTAGGAGACTAAGTGAGTGACTTATATGTCTATAGTCCCTCTATCTTAGATAATTCGGCTCAACAATTTTATGGGTTTTGGATTCTTTAATCCCTATGTTTAGGGTAAAGAATTGGCTTATGTCTAAGCTCTTTTTGTTGGGTTTTATGTCCTAAAACTCGTGGTTTTGTAAACTGAATGTATATTCTATTTTACAATAAAGATGTTATTGAGGTTTATTCAGTAAATGTGTTATTGAATAAAGTGAATTGTGTATTCTATAACCCAAATCCAATGAATTAAGAACCCTTGACTATAAGATGTATACTTGAACTTTATGTGTGACATAAAAGTGGATCAAGTTCGAGTAATAGCCAAAACGGTCTATAGTATAGGGATAAGGCTGGGTACCTTATTCTGGGGACACTATGGATGCGGCCCACTTAGTATAGTACTAACGATGTGATCCTGAATCGTTCATGTGGAGACATGCGAGTGGGGGCGTCCTATGCAATGAGTTTGCATAAGACTGGACCGCGAAATAGTCACTTAGACTTTTTAACTCCGTTTACTGTTTTAACTGACTATATTCATACGATGACCTAGGTAACTCGATTTTAATCCTGAGCGTGCTATGAACTCCTGTTTATTCGAGATTATCCTTAGATTTGCATGGGTGAGAGTGGCCCGAGATCGCCGACTCAATAAGCCTCCCATTTTGGGGATAAGACCGGATAGATAGTTGAGAACATAGTCATGCGAGATGGAATTCACTCCTACCCGCTTTAGGGTTTAGTAGAGAGGTTGTTCCCTTAAGTACTGACTCCAGGTCTTGAACAATGGGCCCACCCTCTCGTTGGCCCGAGAGGGATACGGTTTGTTGGTTGGACCATAAACCAAATTGTTCATTAGAGGATCAGTGGGACTTAAAGAACAAGAAGTAATTACAGGGGTAAAACGGTTTATTTGACCCAGCTGTAATTACGAACAACCTGTGAAGGATCGACTTACTAATCATGGTTATATCGAGTGGACAGAAATATATCTACAGTGAGGAGAGTGCAGCCACTGGGCTTTAGTGGAGTGTCCCGATGGTTAACGAATGTTGATTAGCTAGGCTAAAGAGTTTGGCCGATTAATCTCGTATCGTTGGAGCTCATGATCTGTAGGTCCATTAGGTCCCCTTACTAGCTCAGACTAAGCCTTGGAATAATTTGAGAGAAAAGAATTTGAATTGTTCAAATTCGAATTTGGGAGAAAAAGTTAATTATATGCGATATACTTAACGTATCATAGCTTAATTATGAATTAAACTATGATAAAGAATAGGTGGAAATATTTAAATATGAATTAAATATTCGTTCGGTTTAAAACATGAATAGGGATTCATGTTCGGACGTTCGTTTTGAGAAATTAGGATTGGTCCAATTATTTAATTTGATATTTGATATTAAATTAAATATTTATTTAAAATTAATTAAATTGTTTAATTAATTAAAAATTGATTTTAATTTAAAATTAATTTTATATTAATTTTGAATTAAAATTAAAAAAGAATTCAAATTCATTTGGAAATGAAATATGGACCAAGTTCATAACTTCTTCACCAAGCTTATTGTTTGAAGTTTATCTTCATTCAATTGGCTTCTTCACTAAGCTTGTGGCTTTCTATAAATAGAGAAGAAACACAATAGGTGAAAAGTTTAGAAAAACAAGAGATTTTTGTAGAAAACTCTCTAGCTTTTTTATTTAGATCTTTACTCATTCTTCTCCCAATTTCTCTCAATCAAAGATCCCACAATCCATTCCAAGGGCTGAGAATAGTAGGGAAGACTCTAGTGTTGGTGATCCAAGATTTGCAAAGGATTAAGAGAATATTGAGCTACAAATGTTTGTGTTCTTATTCTCTGTTTTTCCAGTTTTGAGCATGTTTTTTGTTTGATAAAATTGATCAAATTAGAGTGCTCAAGATCCAAAATTGCTTCCGCATTCTTAATATTAACCCCTTCACTTTTCTCCATCACTTGTGCGAAATCTGCTTATCACTAACTTCGTCAGTATTAGATCTAAGCTTGAGTTGCTACCTTAGTTGATCAATCTAGGATCTCAACGAAAATTTTTTCACACAAACATAAACAATTGAGATGTAGGCTTCGTTTTTGTTGGAATTTTGGCTACAATTATTTCTTAGGAAATTCACATTCTTAAACCCCCTAAGAAGTTTAACTCATAATAAACCTATAAGAAACTATACTAGAAATCAAAACAAACTCCATGTAAATTTTAAGTTGACTACTATATTACTCTAGAAATAACACTTAAGGGAAATGAAATTGTTATACTAAATTTAAGGGAAGTGAAAATTATTTGTTGCAATACAGTAAAAAGAACACCATTTTACAAAGCCAAAAACACGCTAATTAAACTTCATAATGAGGATATTACATACTGGACACAAAAACAACCATTAACAAGATAAGGAAAAATTGATTTTCAACAGCAATATTCAACCTAAGCAATAAAACAATGCTCCACGGAATTATATTCGAATAAAAACATAAGATAACTCATGAAGCAAAAACTTCAAGAGGAGAATAATTCAACTCTTATTCCTCTACTTTCGAATCCAACAGTACCATAACGTGTATGAAGCAAAGATTGAACCACTACAAAAAGAAAACATAATTGAATTGAAATAGAGACTGCACTTGATAGAAATTCTCGATAATACAAAGGGAAGAAAACTGGAAAATAGAGGAAGAAAAACAATAGGAAAACAGAGAATAAAAATTGAAAAAACAGAGGATCTTTTGGAAGAAAAAAACCCATGAAAATTCTACAAGAAAACTCCTCCAAAACCGATATTTTTCTTCAATCATCTTCTCTCTTTTTATAGGCCTTCATTAGGGTTGAATAATGCCCAAATTTCGTGCTCAAAATCTCCCAAATCGTGCAATAATTGAGGATTTTCGAAATGGGTTAAATGCATATTTTTTCCTTTTTTGAACTTTTTTGCTGCTCAGAAAAAATTGCAGAATCCCGAAATTGCAAATTTGGTTTTGCAATTTCCACATTCCCTGCAAACAAGCTTAACTTTTTTAGAATCTTATCATAATTGTCTTCATTCTTATTTTCAAACAACTTTCAACTATTTCCAAATGATCTTAAGACAAACAATAATATTTTAAGTAATTGAGAGTTAAATAAGCCTTAATTCTAAGACTTATCACACCTCCAAACTTAAGATATTGTTTGTCCTCAAGCAATTAGAAAACAAATAGCAATATACACAAACAAACACTTCACAAAATGATTTCAAATGGTGTTTTTGGAAAAAAAAAATGTTGTTTAGGAGAGGTCTCGAGCTTTTAACATTTTACACAATTTCAAGATTTTCTCACATAAAACTTTTACTTTTTTTTTTCAAGATAAAACATTCTTATACAAACTCACCTATTATGTTCATCCTATCTAAGTTATAGTCATAGAGTCTAGAGTGATCTTTTTTGTTCAACAAGCTAAGCTCACTCACATTACAAACATTTTTCTTTATCTCCCAAACTTATGTAAAGCTACTGCTAGGCTTCATTTTCTTTTTACTTTGAAATGTTTTTTTTAGAGTCATACTGTCACTTGTACCTTCGTTCAAATTACTAACACTTTGTGGTGAAGTACAAATCACTGCTAAGACCGTTTTCACATACTCACTTCCTAAGTTAACCTTTTATGCAAAGGAAATCATGGGTGTCATGACTGCCTCTAGTTACTTAATTAACTCTAGGAGGAGTACCTTTTCTTTTCTTTTCTTTTCTTTTCTTTTTATTTTTGAATCTTAACAACTGTTACAACAACAACATAATATTATAACAACACACTGTTACAATAACGTATTATTACATAATCGATTTTTAAAGATCAAGTGTCACATCAATTGGCATGAATGATACCACATATGTGTTTCAATTTTTACCTATTAATTGTCACGCCAATTTCCATCCTATTTTAACGAAGAAAAAAAAACTCTCTAATGGTATTTTTTGGGACAAATTTTAACGTCTAAAGATAAAATGAAACTTATGAAATAGCATAATTGAAACCTACTCCAAAGTTTGGAGGTATTTGTATAATTTGACTTATAATTTAATTTCAAAACAGTAACCTCCACAATTGCGTAGATGATCACTATAGCACATGATACAAATGTTCCTTACATAAAACGTCACTTAAACAGTTAATCTAGTTGGCCGTCGACGTTGACTACACTACCCCCATACCACTGGTCCACGTTACAATGATTTCAATTCGAATTCCCCTTCTCAAAAACCCCAAGCGACAACTTTCTATTTAAACTGACGACACAAAAACAAAGCACAAAACAAATCCGTTCCCATGGAGACCATCGAGCACACCACCGTTAAAACCAACGGCATAAAACTGCACGTCGCCGCCGCCGGAACCGGGCCGACGGTGCTCCTCCTCCACGGCTTCCCGGAGTTCTGGTACTCGTGGCGCCACCAGCTCGTTTACCTCTCCTCCGCCGGCTACCGAGCCATCGCCCCGGACCTCCGAGGGTACGGTGACTCGGACGCGCCGCCGTCCGCCGACGCCTACACAGCCCTGCACATCGTCGGCGACCTGGTGGGGCTGCTGGACGAGCTGGGGATCGAGAAAGTGCTTTTGGTGGGCCATGATTGGGGGGCCTTAATCGCTTGGTATTTTTGCCTGTTTAGACCCGATCGGATCAAGGCGTCGGTGATTTTGAGCGTCCAGTTATTTCCCAGAAACCCAACTACGCCCTTTATTGAAGGCTTCAAGGCTGTTCTTGGGGACCAGTTCTATATGGTTAGATTTCAGGTAAATTAACACAATTTTTTACCCCCTCGTTATTAGTCCAATTTAATTATATATCGTGGATATGTTAAGATATCATTTTGGTCCCTTTAATACGGTTTCATTTCATTTCAATATTATAGTTTTAAATGTCTAAATTTACTTCATGTACTTTCAATAAATCTTGAAATTAGTTCATACGGTCAGTTTGAAGTTAATTTTTATCATTTTTATATTAGAAAATATACAATGTGAACATATTTTAAAATTTCTAAAACAAAAACTAATATAGACTAATATTTTTAAAAAAAGTTCATAATTAAATGAAGACCAATTTTAAGATTTGTTAAAAGTACAAATACTAAATTTGAACATTTGAAAGTACAGAGACTAAAATAGGATGTGACTTAAAGTATCAAGACTAAAATGATATCTAACATATAAAAGCTTTTAGTTTTAAGTTTGAATGGATGTTACCATTTAAACGAGAAATTATTTTACGAGATTGCTACCATGTGATGGATAATTTTGCATTATTGAAGATAAAAATCACAAAATTTGTATTCAAATTTTTGGATTCACATCTTATAATTATTAAGAGCTGCCACAAAATAATTTTTCATTTAAACACAGTACAGTCTAATTAACACCTCAATTATAATTTGTACGTCAATTAGTTAAGTTTCTTATTTTTTATTCGATAGTTTGGTAACTAGTCCTAGATGAGACTACTTTTTAGGTGAACAATACTGTCCCCTACTTTCTTTCGGCTTAAAATCTTTTTAGTGATGAGAGATGAGAGAATATGAGGAGAGAGAAGAGAGTTTATTTTCTTAAGAAAAGAATAATTCGTATCGCTCGTCAACTCATCAACGTTTATTATAAACTTTCTATTTCATCTAATTACATCTCAAAATTAGATACGTGTTGTAATTAGTAAAAAAAAAATGTTACAATTTTAACTATATGATAAATTTCATTTGAATGATTATTAAAAAAAAGTATTCTTATTTGCATTTAATGAACTGTAAAACATATATGATACAAAATTGATAAGATTTCAAAGGAAAATGATATTAGAGCTAAATTTTTGATGAAACTTGTGAACTCTAACAAAGTTATTCAATGGTTAATTTATGCATTGCTCAAACTTAGTTTTGTGCAAAACTCGGTATATTTTAATGAAATTAGTGAGTTTATGCATTGCTTTTTGTTAAAATTAGTGGGTGAATTAGCGAAAATTGAACAAAGGGTAAATATTGTAATACTTGTCTAAGTTTAGAGTCCAATTTGATGACATTAAAAGTTTATGGTGAAAATTGATAAAACTTGACAAGTTAAAGTATAAATTTTCATTTTCATTTCTTTCTTTTGTCTTCTTTTTGAAAAAATAAGCACGTGAAAATTTTAGCAATTGGCCAATTAGAAGGAAGAATAGCAGTGGCCTTCGTCAGCCGATGGACCACGTATTAGATGTTAAATTGATAAGAAAGATACTACACTTGATCTTAGCCATAAGATTGAAAAAAGTATGGGTCTTTGTAGATATTGATTCTTCCAAATTTTTACATTTGGGCTTGTTGCTAAGGTTTTGGTCATAAATTTGACGATGTATTAAATTACAACTCTATTGCATTTTGTTGATAAGTTTTAACCTTATTTTTATCCTATATGATTTTGTGGTTAAGTTTTAGTACTTTCATGATCGAATTTGAAGATTTCAATGAAATAATTTTAGGTACTTTGTTCATTGAATTTTTGTATAATTTATTAATTGGAGCTCAAGTTCAAAAGTATCTATTTCATTGAAAGATTAAGGTTAAAATTGATGAACTTAGGTAAAAGTAAAAATTGAAGCTGTTTGGTGTGAATAGGAACCAGGGAAGGCAGAGGAAGAGTTTGCAACGGTGGACATAAGAGAGTTTTTCAAGAACGTAATGTCAAATCGGGATCCACGAGCTCCATATTTGCCCGGCGAAGTCAAATTCAAAGGGGTTCCACCGCCGCCGCTAGCACCGTGGCTTACGCCAAAAGATATTGACGTTTACGCCAACAAGTTCGCCAACACTGGTTTCACCGGCGGCCTCAATTACTATCGAGCTTTTGACCGGTAACTACTCTTTTACATCACATTTTCACCTTTTTCATTTTTTATTTTTTAAAAAAGTTTACTTTTTTTTATACCATGATGGATCACTCTTTTTTGGGGGTTTTTAAGTTTGTTCAAAGGTTTGTGCGAAGAAGGAAAGAAAGAATTGCACTCGTCTTAGGGTAAAAAATTATATAAAAAAAAGTTTTAAGATTTTCAGATTTTCTCTCTAATTTTTTCTTCCTAAATTTTCAAAATTCAAAGATTATACATATAAAAAGTTCGAAAGTAAAACTTTGACATTGGACTTGGTAGATAAATTTCTTGCTCCACCCTTGAATTTTCTATAATGGTTCCATGTTTCAAATTCATCTTGCTTTTGAGAGGAAACGAAAATAAAGGCTAGAGAAAATGTGTGACATTTACCTCACAAGAGTGAAGCCATGACAGTTCATTAAATAGAGAAATAGTGTGCGAAGTGTTACAATACTAGTAAAAGACAAGAGATAGAAAGTTAAGAAATTAAGAGAAAAATAACCACAATTAATAAACACAATAGAATACAAAATATAGATTAAGACAAATAAATTATATAGTCTAACATTTCCCTGCAAGAGAACGTGGCTTTTGCGACAGTGAGCTTGATAGACAAACTGGTGAATGAGAAAATGTGTCCACGGTTTGGATGCAGGAGAATAAAGAGGAGAAAATTGGGAGAGAATAAAGACAAGATATCATCGAGAACGATAGAGATAAAGGAGAGATAACAAAGGAAAAAGGATTAACAGGTGAAGAGTTAAAGAAGTTTGGGAGGGAAGTCTGCCGAGAGAGGGCATTGAGGAAAAGGGTGTCAGACTTAATGGGTAAAGGTTGTGGCATTGGGGAGAGGAGCAAAAAAAGGGTGTTAGACTTAATGGAAGAGGGAGAAATTTCAATAAAATTAATTGAAAAGAAAGAGAGGTAGTGGTGGGACATGTGTATTGCGTTAGGAAGAGTAATGAGGAAATTAAAAATTAAAATTAAATAAATAAAAAGGATTTGTAGAGGAGATGGAGAAGAAGGAATGTTATTGCCGAGAGAGAGAGAGGAAGAGGATTTGTAGGGAAAAGATAATGTAGAGAAAAAGGATGGGAAATAATGATGGATGGGTCAAATGATGGGACAATTGATGTAGAAATAAAGTTGGAGGGGACAAAGTTTGAAGCAATTAGGATATTGAGAAGTGGAGGGAGCTGGTTTATGGGGAAGTGGAAAGAGGGATAAGATAAAAAATAATTGAAGTGAAAGGTTTGTTTTTGTTTTATTTTTTCTTGAAAACACGAAATATGGATTTAAGATTTGAAAGGAGAGGATTGTTAAAGTTCTTTTTCATTTGAGCATTTTGATAGCCCGAGGGTTTGAGAAGAAGAGTTTTGGGACTTTTAAGAAGAGTAAATGAGATGGAGGGAGATTTTAAAGAAGACTTTTAAGAAAAAGAGTTGATTTGAAGATTTGAAGAGACGAGTTGAAGAATAAGAAAGTGAGAGAGAGAGCTTATAGCTTTTGAAATTTTTGAGAGATTTAAGTTTGAAGAGAGAAATCTAGGTTTGATAATGATGTCTCGCCTCCTGTTCGTGGGTGAGTCGCACGTCGTCACCCAATGATTTTGGCATGGGCGTGTTCGCATGGTCACCGCCTGTCACTGCCTAGTTCGCCGGAGTCAAAAGTTGTTCGTGGTCGCCGGTGAACTTCCGTCAACGTTGGATCATCAGAGACTCCATGACCTCCAAGTTCGGAAATGGGCAAAGTTTCGATCATCTTGGAGCAGTTGGAAAATGGGTGTAAAGGGAGATGGTGGAAGGTGGAGAAGATTGTGTAAATATTCTTGTAAGGTGGCCATTTGAAGAGCTTCAACTTTGTGTTGTAATGAAGGAAGGTAAAAAGAAAACAGAAGGTTTTGGAGATATGAGAGAGGAAGAAGACGAGGGGATATGTTTGAAGAAGACACATGTTAAGAACAAAGAAAAAGGCCCAGGCTGGGCTCTGATATCACGAGAGAAAACGAGAATAAAGGCCGGAGAGAATGTGTGACATTCACCTCACAAGATTGAGGCCATGACATTTTATTAAATATAGAAATAGTGTGTCAAGTGTTACAATGCTAGTGGAAGACAAAAGACAAAAAGCTAAGAAATTAAGAGAAATATAACAACAATTAATAAACACAAATACAATACAAAATATAGATTAAGACAAATAAATCATATAGTCTAACAACTTTCTTTAATCGAGTATAGGGTGTTTGTGCGTTGGGTGGGTTAAGTTATTTTGTTTGGGATATAAATTTACTAACTCAAGTGATTTTTAGATTTAAAGAATAATCATTTTATCGTTGTTTTCTTAGCATATTGATGTAGGAATGTAACGCCAAAAACAAATATTTTAGGTGGAAGAACAATACTAAGTAACCAAAATAATAATAATATATAATAATAATTATTATTATTTTGATGTTTAGAGATTAAAATAGACAATTTGATAGGTTATAGACAATAATTATTTTGATAGTTTATAGACCACAATTTGATAGTGTTTGAATCTTGACGAAACTAATGATCCCTAATCTTGAAGAAACTAATGAACTAATCCCAATTCACAAAATTTCACTTAGGATAGGTTGGTTATAGCATGCATACTAGTTTAAACACTTTTTAAAATAAATGTTTTTTTTCTTAAAACTCTTTTCACTAAAGTGATTTTAATTTAAAGACTGATGTGTTTGGTTAATGGTTACATCTTCTTAAAAGTAATTTTAATCACAGCTTTGTTTGGTTGAACAAAATAATTCACAAATGTCAAATTATACAATTAAAAAAAAAAGAGAAAAAAAGAGATAAGGAGAAGCTTTAAATTTGAGGGCAATTTTATAAATTCAACATTCTTTGGGTTTTTTCATGTGAATTTTGGAACTTTTTTCAATAAGAAGAGTGCTTTTTTTAAGTGATTCTAAAGTGATTGATGGAGAATCACCTTTAAACTGATTGTCGAGAAAATTATTATTAACAAATTTAATTATTTCAAAAGTGATTATTTTTCATCGTCAAACACTTTTTTTAAAAAACGTTTTCGTCTTTCATAATCACTTAGAGGTGGTTTGGAATCTTGAGTGAATTATAATAGTTTGTGGAGTTATATGATCTGTGTTTAAGATGCAGAGTTATTTAGTCTGAATTATAATAATCTATGTTTGGAGTGCAGATTACTCCATAGACTGTTATAACCTAGACTATTATAACCCATGCCCCAAATAACTCCTTACAAAATTAAATTGATCCAAACATATCTTTTATTTAAACTCAAGCCAACCCAATCCAACCCGTATGATTCTGGAGAACTCTAACGTACCATACCAATTTGACTATCGTAAATGGTATTGGAATGAATGAAATGGAAGTGAATCAAATATTGATATGCAGAACTTGGGAGCTGACAGCGCCATGGACAGCGGCACAAATCAAGGTGCCAGTGAAGTTCATAGTGGGGGATTTGGATCTGACCTACTACTTTCCAGGAGCTCAAAAATACATCCATGGTGAAGCCTTCAAAAGGGACGTGCCTGGTTTGGAAGAAGTGATTGTAATGAAAGACGCTTCTCATTTCATCAACCAAGAGAGGCCTGATGAAATCAACTGCCATATTCATGATTTCTTCAAGAAATTCTGTTGATCCATCTCTCTTTATTTCTCTTTCAATTTGAAGGTTGGAAGCTCCAATCTGGTTTGTTTGTTTTTGTTGTATCTTGGGATTGATTGTGTTTCTCTCCAATCTTTTTCCTTTTTCGTGTGTTTCAAAGAATAAGGATTTGAATAAGGAGAAATAAATACCGCTTTATTGCTCTTTTGGATAATTTGTTAGGCTTTTGTTTGATGAATTGCTAAAACAATATTTATTCACATGAGTTTGATAAATTACTAACAAAGGTTCGATACGAAGTTAAGGAAACTTTTCCTAAAGACAACATTTTGAATGAGTTTTTGTTGAAATTAGTGAGATTTGGAAGATTTGATCAATGATAAACATGGGTCATTGAATTGTTAAGATTTGATTTTTATTGAAATTAGTGAATTTTAAGAGATTTATAACCTTTTTCCTTTTTTTTGTTGAAATTAGTGGATGACCATAGCAGAAGTTTAATAGAAGGTACTTTGATGATGAAATTGAAAGTGTACATCGAAGGTTTAATTCACATTACCAAATAGCGGGGATAAAAATTGAATTTCCTCTTATATAACTGTGAGTATAAAATCCAGTTTTTAGTAATCAATGATTAAACTCTTAATTTTGGCTAATATATTAAATGGTCCATAATATTTTAGGTAATTCTCAATTTGGTAAATATTCTTCTAAATTTCTCAATTAAGTCATTCCATAAAAAAATCAATTAACATTTGTTAATATAGAGTTGATTTGTCATCATATTATTGTTTTATTAACATATTGGGATAAATAAACATGTCACTCAAATGTTACGTGACATAAAATTCGGTCTGAACATTTACAAAATTCATCTCATGCATCGGAAAAATTCTTTCATTTAAGTGGCATGTCTATATAGCATGCTCTGTGTCCAAATATGTTGATAAATAATGATTTAATGACAAATAAGCCTTGATATTGTCACCAAAAAAAAGAGCCTTTATATCAACAAATCTTAATAGTTTTTGTTATGGAAGAACATAATTGAGAATTTTAAAAACATTAAAGTTAAAATTGAGAATTTTAGAATAGTAGGTTCTAAACTGAGAAATACCTTAAAGATTAGAAATGGTCGGAAAAAAAGGGTAATGTCGACGATTTGATATATTAATTCACTACAAGAATTTTTCCATTTGCCGACGTTATTTATCCTGACGCTTTAAAAATGGTCGGAAAAAAAGGTAATGTCGACGATTTAGTAAATGGTCGGCAAAACTGAAGAGAAATGTTGATGGTTTTATAATTGGTCAGCAAAAGGGAGGAGAAAGGCCGATCAATTTATATTCTGTTGGCAAAAAGAGGATTAATGGTAACGGTTTTATAATTGGTCGGCAAAAAGAAGGAGAAAGGCCTACCATTTTTTATTCGATTGGCAAAAAAGAGGATAAATGTCGACGGTTTTATAATTGGTCGAAAAAAAGAAGGAGAAAAACCGACCACTTTTTATTCGGTCGGCAAACGGGAAGAGAAAGGCCGACCATTTATTAAATGGTCGGCAAAATGTAGGAGAAATGCCGATCTTTTTGTAAAATAGTCGGCATTTGTTGGCTGAACTACCGACCGTTTTGTAAAACGATTGGATTTGTTGGTCGAACAGCTAATTATTTGCAAAATGATCGACATTTGTTGGTCGAACTGTCGACCGTTTGCAAAAAAAATCGGCATTTGTTGGCCGAACCACCAACTGTTTGCAAAACGTTTGGCATTTGTTGGCCGAATCACCGAACCTTTGCAAAACGATCGACATTTGTTGGCCGAACCGCTTTAAACCGTCAGCAGTTCCTTAATATAGGGGGCTCGAAATTGAGCCTCCTCATTTCCCTCTCAAAATTTCCTCTCTGTATTTTTCCCCCATTTTCTCTCCTCCCTTCCCTCCCACCATCTCCATACCACCACCAAGACCCATCTCTTGCCTCCAACCGGCCACCCCCGTAGCTGCACACTGCCCGCCAGCAACCGCTCAGCCGCTAGCGTTGCCACCACCGCTCATTCCTTCTCTTTTCTTTTATCTTTTTCATTTTTTCTTCCCTTCTACACTCATCCACTCTCTCTAGCACAGCCCACCCTACCGCCGACTACCCCACACACTCCGGTGCCGCCGTCCTGCACATCGCTTCCATTGCCGGACCTTACAACCTTGCCACCGCTCTTGGATTTTGGTCATTTTGTAAAGTTTTTTTTAGTAGTCAATATACTTACATTAAAGATTATTTTGTAAATCTATTTAAGTTTATTGTGTTTGTATTTTTGTAAACTTAGATCTGCAAGTTTAAACATTTTTGAACCAACTCCAACAAAGTTTCTAGCTTCTTTGATTACGATAAGTATGTAGAAACCCGCTTTTAAATATTTTTGAACTCAATAAAATATGTTAGATCATTCAATAAATTATTTTTTTGTAGTTTCGAACACTTTTCGAACTCATTCGAACATTTTTCATCGAGTATAAGTATATTTTGGTGAATTTTAGGCAATAAATCTATGTTTAGGCTTTTGTCGAACTGAGTTAAAATAGTTTAGATTGGTATCTAACCTTTGAATTATTTTGTTTTATGATTTGGTTTCATTTTAGAGTAGTTTCGAATACTTTCGAACCCACTTGAACACTTTTCATCAAGTATTAAGTATGTTTTGGTGAATTTTAGGCGATAAATCTATGTTTAGGCTTTTGTCGAACTGAGTTAAAATAGTTTAGATTGGTATCTAACCTTTGAATTATCTTGTTTTATGATTTGGTTTCGTTTCGGAGTAGTTTCAAATACTTTCGAACCCATTCGAACACTTTTCATCAAGTATTAAGTATGTTTTGGTGAATTTTAGGTGATCAATCTATGTTTAGGCTTTTGTCGAACTCAGTTAAAATAGTTTAGATTGGTATCTAACCTTTGAATTATTCGTTTTTAATATTTAGTTTTGTCCCAGAGTAGTTTCGAACATTTTTTGAACTAATTCAAACACTTTTCATCAAGTATTAAGTATGTTTTGGGGAATTTTAGGTGATAAATCTATGTTTAAGCTTTTGTCGAACTGAGTTAAATAGTTTAGATTGGTATCTAAACTTTGAATTATTTTATTTTATGATTTGGTTTCATTTCGGAGTAGTTTCGAATACTTTCGAACTCATTCAAACACTTTTTATCAAGAATTAAGTATGTTTCGGTGAATTTTATTTGATAAATCTATGTTTAGGTTTTTGTCAAACACGGTTAAAATAGTTTAGATTGGTATCGAATTATTGTTGGAAGACCCTTAAATTAAATGGGTGGAGAAAAGATAACAAAAGAAGAAGGAAACTCACACTTAATGTTTTGGTGCATAATTTTTGCGGAATCAATAGCATTTCAATTGTTATGCAATTGCAATTTTGACAGATCTGGAAACTAAGGAAAAAACGCAAATTAAGGGATTTCAGGAAGAAAATTGCCCACGATTTTAGCTAGATTATGAGCTATAATTGTCCATCAACCAAGAGAAAAACCCTAGCATGAAGTCCCTATATATTTTGGAGACGAAGGCCTTGAGGAAAGAGCTCATTTTTTGGGAAAGATTTTTTGTTTTTGTTTTTGGGTATTCTTCACCAACTGTGAGTTTTATTTTCAAGTTAATTGCTGCTGTAATTTCTTTTATATTCCAATCTCGAACCTCTTCCTCAATCCCATCTCAACGAGAGTTGGGGGTGGTTATGAACAAATTTCTTTTATGATTGAGTCGAGAGGAACGAGTTTTTAGTATAGTTGAGTTCTTATTCGATTTTTGCAAGCATTATATTTTTGTTTATGTTATTTGATTTAAAGATAGCTACTGGTTTGTATGTTTTCCTTAGCATTTTAATGAAGTTAAAGATTCTTCTAATTTTGATTCCAGAGCATTCTATTGGCAAAGTAAGTTTTTCATACAAGTTTGTTTTCAAGAGTTCTTTAGATTATTTTCAGTTCTCTTTCATACCAATGAATTTCTTTAGTTCAAGCTTACTGTTTTTTGTTAGTTTTATTATGATGAACTAAATTTCCTTAGGGATTCCAGTTGTGAATGCCCTAGAGGAAAGATGTAAGGCTCGATAGCAAAAATAATTTAGCTAACACTTGAACTATTGTTTGCTTTTGGTGAGTTCAATGTTGGGTAAACCCTAGTTGGCTATCTAGTGTTGCTTGTCAAGCTATAACTTAATATCGAAAGTCGCAAAAGCAATGGAGGAAAAATGTAACGACCGACACTTTCAGGTATGAATTAAAATTTCAATTTTGAAATTTAGTTTATCTATGGGACCAATTTCATGTTTGTGTGGTGTATTGAAGTTAAATTTGGAGATTTCCATATTTGTAAATTAGAAAATTTGAAGGAGAAAGGAATTAATTTGGTTGGGGACATTTTTGTTATTTAAGAGAGTTTAAGCCAAGCCAAGTCCAAGAGAAGCCAAGCCCTAATTTTCCCTTTCTTCTATTTAATTGCACGCAGCCTTAGGTTGGAGTCAAGCCTTCAAGCCAACTCTCAAAGCCAAGCCACCATCTTCTTCATCTCATTCTTCTTCTTTCCTTGTATTCGACAACCACCGTCTTGAAGCAGAAAAAAAAATTTCCAGCACATCTTCTAGATTCGCCCTCTCCCACGCAGCTGAACCGCCGTGCCACCTCGCCCCGCCACACCGCCGAGCGATCGAGCGCCGCCACGGACTATAGCGCCTTCTCTGGATTTGTAACCGCACGCCGCCGCCTCTGTCACACCCGAACGCCGCTGCTGCAAGAGTACCTTGGGTCGATGCCAGCCGCGAACCATGAACAAACGCACAGACCCGCTCCCCAAACCGTCCTCGCTGCTACAGATCTGTGTACCCGGCATGATTTCTCTATTTTTGGGCTATTTTTCAGTGATTTTCGGCACTGTACAGCCTCGAAATGCCTTCGTTCTTGCGTGGGTAAGTTTTTCGTATTTTATTCCTATGGTTTTCATAAGGTAGTTTTAGTTTTAGGCACTGTTTTGTTGTTTTAGAGGGTGACCCATTGATTTTCGGGCTCTATTTTAGAATATCCATTGTATATGGAGGTCGGTTCTGTTGGGTTTTATGTCCTAAAACTCGTGGTTTTGTAAACTGAATGCATATTCTATTTTACTATAAAGATGTTATTGAGGTTTATTCAGTAAATGTGTTATTGAATAAAGTGAATTGTGTATTCAATAACTCAAATCCAATAAACTAAGTACCCTTGGCTATAGTATGTATACTTGAACTTTATGTATGACATAAAAGTGGATCAAGTTCGAGTTATAACCAGAACGGTCTATAGTATAGGGATAGGGCTGGGTACCTTATCCTGGGGACACTATGGACGCGGCCCACTTTGTATAGTACTAACGATGTGATCCTAAATCGTTCATGTGGAGACATGCGAGTGGGGGCGTCCTATGCAATGAGTTTGCATAAGACTGGACCGCGAAATAGTCACTTAGACTTTTTAACTCCGTTTACTGTTTTAACTGACTATATTCATACGATGACCTAGGTAACTCGATCTTAATCCTGAGCTTGCTATGAACTCCTGTTTATTCGAGATTATCCTTAGATTTGCATGGGTGAGAGTGGCCCGAGATCGCCGACTCAATAAGCCTCCCATTTTAGGGATAAGACCGGATAGATAGTTGGGAACATAGTCATGCGAGATGGAATTCACTCCTACCCGCTTTAAGGTTTAGTAGAGAGGTTGTTCCCTTAAGTACTGACTCCAGGTCTTGAACAATGGGCCCACCCTCTCGTTGGCCTGAGAGGGATACGGTTTGTTGGTTGGACCACAAACCAAATTGTTCATTAGAGGATCAGTGGGACTTAAGGAACAAGAAGTAATTACAGGGGTAAAACGGTTTATTTGACCCAGCTGTAATTACGAACAACCTGTGAATGATCGACTTACTAATCATGGTTATATCGAGTGGACAGAAATATATCTACAGTGAGGAGAGTGCAGCCACTAGGCTTTAGTGGAGTGTCCCGATGGTTAACGAATGTTGATTAGCTAGGCTAAAGAGTTTGGCCGGTTAATCTCATATCGTTGGAGCTCATGATCTGTAGGTCCATTAGGTCCCCTTACTAGCTCAGACTAAGCCTTGGAATAATTTGAGAGAAAAGAATTTGAATTGTTCAAATTCGAATTTGGGAGAAAAAGTTAATTATATGCGATATACTTAACGTATCATAGCTTAATTATGAATTAAACTATGATAAAGAAGATGTGGAAATATTTAAATATGATTTAAATATTCGTTCGGTTTAAAACATGAATAGGGATTCATGTTCGAACGTTCGTTTTGAGAAATTAGGATTGGTCCAATTATTTAATTTGATATTTGATATTAAATTAAATATTTATTTAAAATTAATTAAATTGTTTAATTAATTAAAAATTGATTTTAATTTAAAATTAATTTTATATTAATTTTGAATTAAAATTAAAAAAAGAATTCAAATTCATTTGGAAATGAAATATGGACCAAGTTCATAACTTCTTCACCAAGCTTATTGTTTGAAGCATATCTTCTTTCAATTGGCTTCTTCACAAAGCTTCTTGTTTGAAGTTTATCTTCATTCAATTGGCTTCTTCACTAAGCTTGTGGCTTTCTATAAATAGAGAAGAAACACAATGGAGATAGAAGATTAGAAAAACAAGAGATTTTTGTAGAAAACTCTCTAGCTTTTTTATTTAGATCTTTACTCATTCTTCTCCCAATTTCTCTCAATCAAAGATCCCACAATCCATTCCAAGGGCTGAGAATAGTAGGGAAGACTCTAGTGGTGATCCAAGATTTACAAAGAATTTGGAGATTTTGAGCTACAAAGGTATGTGTTCATACTTTCCAGTTTTTTCCAGTTTTGAGCATGTTTTTGTACGATAAAATTGATCAAATTAGAGTGCTCAAGATCCAAAATTGCTTCCGCATTCTTAATATTCACCCCTTCAGGTTCGGCGAAATCGAATCAAATCATCATCTAATCGACAAAATTTGGTTCTGTTTTGGGGAAGGAACGAAGGTAAAACTTTCATTCTAAATTCAAGAAAATCCTTGATTGTATGCTATGCTTCAATTCTAAGTTTTGGAATATGTTGGAAAAAAAAGAGTGGTTGATAGTCCTTGTTCTTGAGGCTCTATAACCTTGTAAGTAGCCAATTGGAACAATTCCTCTAAGTCTTGAATATGAAGTATGAACTTTGGAACATGTAACGACCCTAACTCATACAATTCTCTAAACGCAGAAGTGAAACTGAGTTATCTCGCTCATGCCCAAAATTTCGACAGCACGACGGCGTAACTCGGAGAAAAACTAAATTATCAAGAACCTGTAAAGACCATAGACACTTCTAAGTTTTCAAAGAAACACTCAGCCCCCATGTCTTGTATAATTCATTGAAAACATATGAAAAGACTTTTTTTAACGAATTTTCAAAAGAAAACTTATTGGATGATAAAATTAATTAATTTTATTAGAATAAATAAATATATTAATTTTATTAGAATAAATAAATATATTAATTTTATTAGAATAAATAAATATATTTAAAAGAAAGATGAATATTAACAAAAATAAGAGAGAGAAAGAGAAGAGCATGAAGAAAACCCATGCTTTTGCAAGTGTATCAAATGCCCTTACACATGGATATACAAAACCCATGGGAATAGCTTATTCCCATGGTCAATCCTCAAAACCTTGTAACAAACATGGAATTTTGTATCCCTTGCTGATTCCCACCCTTATTCCCATCCCTATACCCCCAATCCAAACGGCCCCTTAGTATCCCCATAGACTCGTCAGGACGTCGTCTCGTCATCCACCACGCTG
Organism: Trichosanthes truncata; assembly: GCA_033996785.1. Classification (NCBI taxonomy): domain Eukaryota; kingdom Viridiplantae; phylum Streptophyta; class Magnoliopsida; order Cucurbitales; family Cucurbitaceae; genus Trichosanthes; species Trichosanthes truncata. The sequence continues at coordinate 9,156,261 of JAWPNB010000007.1, forward strand.
ATGAACGTCACCTGAAAAGAGGTAAACAAAGTAGCACGAGTGAGTATAAATATACTCAGTAAGTAGCCCACTTAAGAATCCAAAGTTTAAAGAAAACATACCATTAAAGAAACTGCATTTACTCACACTTGTGCTCAAAATCGAGTACTTACACCATTTAACTAAGAACCCAATTACCCTATGACACACCCCACCCCAAATTACCCTAACCAACCTAGGATGTGGCGTGCCGACATTAGATCCCTACTAAACTATGGAATCCAATGTCAAACTTTACAAAATAAATCTTAGTTTTGAAAATCACAAGTGGCTAGCCAAAACTTTGTTAACACCAAATTGTATAAAAATTTCGGCAGAGTTTCCCCTGAAAACTGAGTAAAACACACCTGAAAGAAATATATACACTCCAAAATTAACATGTTCAAACTCCAACCACCATTTCAGAAATTCAACACAATCCCACAAACTTAAAAGTAGATAGACATGTGGGTTTCAAATTACAAACCAATGGAAATCCCAAAATTGTACTAAGTCATTCAAAACGTACTAGCCACATTAGTTACAAAAGAAGTATTTGTATTTATGTACATACAAAATGGTATGCAAAATATCAGGTCTGGTGGCAGATATCAACTTCTGTAGGCTTGTTAGAAACTCAATCGCTACCTGGAGGAAAAATTTAGGAAGAAAGAATGAGCTAATAGAGCCCAGTGAGTGGTAAGTTAATAGGAAAAATAATCTCTCGACAAAAACCTTTTATATTAAAAAGGAATTCAAAGTTCAATAAAACTTTATATACTAAGCACAATATAAATACACAAGATAAATAAAACATCATAGAGATTTGCAGCAATAACTCTTTAAAGAAAGCACAAAATAATAGGCCAACAAAAACTCATCACCAACCTTGTACCCAATCTTTGCCATACTATGCATCGAGTAATCTCTAGATACATAACAGAGCAAGTTTATGTCATACGTGCACGTGAAACAAACTCTAACATCTGTAATGCCTCAGGTCCAGGATTTGGACCAGGATTCGGAATCCGGATTTGGCACCTAATGGCCCCGGCATTCCCCTGCATCCCCCGCGGCCTTGGCACACTAGCATACTATAGAAACACATTCTTATAGCATACGGGTAATAACCATGGGTACAAGTTCTAGTGGTTTGAAAACAATTTCTATATAATAATCATCGTAAGTCCTCAAACCCCACACATTCTCAAATTGTGGTTCCATAACTTTAAGCCATAAGTCAAAGATCAAATAAAATCATGATTCAAAAATCAAGTTATTTCTAAAACTCACAAATACTTGATTTCACCTCAAATAATTGAACTTTTTGCCAATTGGCTACAATCAAGAGATTTTCATAAATTCACCTTTCATAAGCTTAATTAATTCAAATAATTAAGTCATTGTAGCTAAAATTTCAATAAACATAAATCTCTTCAAATTCAAATATGCTAAAAAAAATGAATTCAATTTAGTGATCATATGTCACTTTCTCATCAATTTAGTAAATCATCAATCTCAATAATAATCAATTTGTGAAATACAAGTAATTTCCTCCAAATTTTCAAATAACTAAATCATTTGCAATTGATTTCAAATCTCACAAGAATATCATCAATTACTAAATAATTGAAATACTTTATAAAATAACCACTCACAACTACTATGAACGAGGTTTGTTTGGGTCGTAAATGGTTCCAATCTCCGCTTGTCCTGAAATCATAATTTGTCAACATATTACTAACCTTTTAATGCCAAAATTAAGTGTAACAACACTAAATTATCCAAGCCTTTAAATTTCTCACTAACCCAAGAATTTACCATTCTTTTCCTCATCTTACTCTTCTAATTACCAAGAAATTGAGACAATAATCCAAAATAAAGTTTCCAATAACTTCATTGTAATCCCTCTCCATAAGAAATCTCATTCTTCTTATTTCTTCTTCTCCATGAATAAATTCATTGGTTTTCTTTCCCTAAAAAGTTTGCAATTTCTACATACAACTAATCCCCTTCAATCCATACTTTGATAAAACTCATGACTTTCATCAAATTTCCTTCTTTTACTCAATCATCACCATCACCTTAGTTTTCAAGCTAGTTTATGGAGTTTCCAACTAAAGGAATAAAACCCATAAGGAAACCCACCAAATTAGGTTCTAAAACTCATGAGAAACCTTAATCAAAAGTTAGAAAACTTACCAAAAGCTTTAATCCAAGGTTGTGAGATCCCCTTCTTGATTTTCACACTCCAAAATAGTCCAAAATCAAGAAATCTTCTCCTCACTTTCTTCCTCTTCCTCTCTTTACGTAATATGATGTCCAACAAAAGCCCTCATTTTTGTTTTATTAAATATTATTTATTTAATTTCTAGACAAAGAATCATTTCTCTTTGTGTGGCTTCACTTAAACCACATGTTTTTATTTAATAAATATATATATAAATATATTTATCCCACTTTCTCTTCTTTTCTTTTTTTTTTTATTAATTTCCATTATTTAATTAATAAAAAGAAACCAATCCTTATCTTCCAACCAAAACCATAAATATCCAAATATTTAATTTCTCAATTTTCATACTTTCCAATTATATACATATTTTCCAAAATGTAGAAATAGGTGTAACACCCTACCCCCACTTTCTTCATTCCCTAACCCTAGCTTCGTGTCGTACCTGCGAGCCCTGTATCCTAGAATCAAACCAGTGAAGGTAAATAACCCTCATACTCATCACAATGGGGAATCACCCATAAGCTAGCACACAGGCAATAGGGAAACGCATCCCCTACGCCAACATAATGGGGAATCACCCCTAAGCTAGCACTTAGGCAATAGGAAAATGCATCCCCTACGCTCAACATAATGAGGAATCACCCCTAAGCTAGCACTCAGGCAATAGAGAAACGCATCCCCTACGCTCAACACAATAGGGAATCACCCCTAAGCTAGCATTCAGGCAATAGGGAAACGCATCCCCTATGCTCATCACATCATATAACTTTCTAGGTTTACAAGCTCACATAAAACAACCGAAACAGGGTAGGTAGCACCATTTCAATGGTTCTTGATCAAATTTGGTACCTTGAAACCCCCCCTGGGGTAGAATACCACTCTCAGGGCCACGCCCACTATCTGAACCGGAATTCACATTCACAACCAACATCCCAAAGTCAACCTCAAAGACACTTAAGTAGCTATGGCTCAAGTTTAGATTTAGTTTAATCTCACTTAGCCAACATCTCATTCATATACAAGCAATTCTCAATTACTAGCAATCTAGCAATTTCACCATATTGATAAAATAAGCACATCATATTCATTCATTAAAACACAAGGGCTTTTCAAATAAATCCAATGGCTACTTACTTCTCAATCGACTCAAGGTCGAAAAAACTTCTCTTCCTAGGACGGCGTTAATTTTTATCCAAGCAAAAAGGGAGAGCGCCAAGTACCACAACCTCCAATGTTGACTTCTAACATATACCAAAGTTCCAATTACACAATATTAACTCAAATAAATCACAATCAACTTCCTAAAACTTACTTGGCCCCAAATGACCATTTACAAGAATTCCAAACTTTAAAACTTACCAACCACTGTAATTAAAAGCTGCTGGAACAATGCTCGGTACAACCCGATTGAAAATTTTAGCCTCCAACCATGATGGTTAATCCTAAAGTGAGTTCCATAACCAAAAGTTAACCCAAACTACTCAAATAGTGCTTAAATAAGCATTTAACTAACTAAATTTCTAGATTCCAAAGCCAAAACGCTTACCCACTATTAAACGAGCCAAGACCACACCGAATTGAACTCTAAAATGCCCAAAGACAACTTCAAAGCCACTGTCCACTCCAAATATTTTGCAAGAAAAATGATTCAAACACCAACCAACATATGAGAGAGAGCAAGAGAGAGATATGGAACGGAAGAGAGGGGAATACGGGGAGAGGGAAGATGGGAATGATAGAGGGAGACAGAAAAGGGAGACGGGAGGGGGATCGGGAGACGAAAAAAAGGGACGGAAGGGGGAGACGGGAAAGTAGACGAAAAACAGAAAGGGGGAGATGGGAGGGGGTATCAGGAAGACATGAGGGAGACGGGAAAGGAGGGGGAGAGATAAGGATGAAAAGTTTTTTTTTTAATAAAATAATACTAATAATATTAATTTAATTTAATTAATATATATATATATATATATATATATATATTTAAAAAAAAACAAAGTGTTACAGAACACATGACTATGACTATGAGTTCCTCCTAATTATGAGTTCTTTGGGATAAGTTGAATTATTAAACCAACATCTTAGGGTGATTTTTTTAGAATTGGAGTTTAAAGGCTATGAATGTTAAGCATGATCTTTTGAAAAAAAAATTGTTGTAGGTGTGCCAAGGGATTTCTGAAATAGGAGTTCGAGGATCCTTTCTCGAGCTTAGCCGAGGTAAGGGGCTTTATGCCGGTATGCTTAAATGCAAGTTAGGAACTGAATTGAAAAACTACATTTGAAATGAAACAATAAATGTTTTATATATGATTTTTGATGAATTTTAAGATGCTTTTATTTATATGAAAATGGATTTTCACATGTATGATTGCCAAATATTCTTATGAATGTGATGCATGATTTAGGATTTATGATTTATGATGAATGATATGAGAATGTTGCTTTGTGTTGCATCATGGAATGAAAATTTAAAATGTTTTACCTCATGCATACATGTGTATTTTCATAATAGAATGATTTCGAAGGCTGTGGCAATTACCCCCTAAAATTTTAGATGTACATCTAAATAAAAAGGATCCTTAAAAGGATAAATGAAAAGGAGCCTGAAAAGGCTAAATGAAAAGGAACCTGAAAATGTTAAATGAAAATGAACCTTAAAATGTTAAATGTAAAGGAACCTGAAAAGGTTAGATGAAAAGGAAATGTTAGGTTGGGTTAATTGTCTACATTAAGTCGAAGAGAAGAGTTAAAAGGGAAACATTTCCACTATGAAAGTGTTTTAGGTCCCACTATAGGAAAAGGTTTTAAAAATCACTTTGTATGTGTTTGCATATCCTGACCCCGATAGTGAGGTCACTTACTGATTATTTTAAATACTTACCATTTTCAAAAATGTTTTTCTTTTCAGGTAAAGGCAAAGGTATCCTAGGCGATTGATGGGATAGTTTACTATAAGAGGCCATGGGTGACCTATAGAAGCTTTATTTCCGCAATTTCTTTATTGTTAGTATTTTTTTTGGAATGTCTTTTTAGTTGATGTGTCATGGAAATTATTTCAGTTGTTAAATGTTTTAGTTTATTCTCATGCTTTGAAACAAATTTAAAAGGGATCTCGAGATAAAAGCTTTTGATTGTTTAACAAAAGTTTAATTCTTTTTGTAGTAACGTCCCTAGAAAGTCTAATAGGAAAAATAGGGTCGTTACGTCTCGATATTGTCCTTAGCTTCTAGACTCTGCCCTACCTTATTTAATCAACTTTTCACTTTAGGGTTAGAATCTTTTGGCATCTTGGCCTACACGTTTTTAGAGAGTTTTTAGACCTCTTTTCCCTTTTCTCCTTAGACAATTATTATATCAAATCGAACTATGTTGAACTTGAAGAATTTTATAGAAATGCTCGGCTAAACCTTGCGTTTCCAATTCAGAGGTCGGTTGAAACCAATTGCAATATTGTGAGGCTTGGATTTTAATGTAGTTTTCTTATAATTGCAAGTATTCTTTAATTCCTGTGTTTATTTTATGAGCATGTATTTCTGATTGAATTGACACCTTGATCGCTTTATGTGTTTGATTGCCAGTCATGGTGCATGATCTGTAATTGTCATGTTGATTGTAGCACTAGGATTATTACATGTGTGTGTTTTATGGGTTTCCATAATTGTATTTGTAATTTTGGTTTTGCAAAAGTTACTTGTGCAATTTTGTAACTTTGGTTTACTTAGTAAAGTTATTTTAATTTTCTTGTTAAATTTGGTGTTATGCTTATAAAGTTTTGATTCTTTTAGTTCGTTATAATTCAATGGATTGATCATTTGGTTTCTTTAAGTTTATGTTCATAATCATTGAGTTTTAGATGCTATATATGTCCATTGAGAAACTTTAGGTAAAACTATTCTATGTTTTGTAACTTTTTTGACAAGTCTAAGTTAAGTTTTAGGTAAATGTGTTTGTAATTTTGTTTTTGGAAAAGTTACTTGTGTAGTTTTACAACTTTGGTTTACTTGGTAAAGTAACATTAATTTGGTGTTATACTTCTAAAGTTTTGATTCTATTAGTTCGTTGGGAAAAGTTACTTATTATGTTATGTCCATGGGTTTTGTAACATTGGAAGTTAGTTTAAAGTTTTGATTGTTTTTGTTAAGTTTGGATGGGTTTAGGTGTGAATATGATAACTTTTAAGTTTAAAGTTTGGATTGTTTTAATTTGTTATCATTTGTTATAAGTTAGATGATTTCTTTGGTATATATAGTTCATTAGTTCAATATGAGATGTTTATAAGTTATGAAAAGTTTTAAGTAATTTTAGTTGTTATGTGTGTTGTAAATTTGGTAACTTAATTAGTTAAAATTTGATATTATTGTTCATTACTTTCGAAATGTTAGTTTAATTCGATTGTTACATGTTTATAGTTTTGATTGTTCATTATTGTCTTTGTTTTTTTAAGGTGGGTTGAGTCGATATTATTTTGAACGCAAGCTGAAGATTACATGAAGATGATGGAAACTTCAGAAGATTTTGTTTCTAGATTAGGTTTATTTGCATTGAAGTTATAATTTTATCTTGTATGAATTTATGAGAACAAAATGTAATCAAATTTGGTTTAATACAAAGTTTTATTTGATTTATTTTGTGAACAATTTATTTTAGGTACAACAATTTTTAAATTATAGTGAAATTCTAGATAAAAAAAATATTGAAATTAATAAAATGGCCAACAAAAAGTTTTACTGATGCTTTAAAAGTTTTGGTCAGCCTTTGCAAGAAAGGCCGACGAAATGGGGTACCGTCAGCTTTTCCAAGAAAGGCTGATGCCGCAACATTAAGCATCAGTAAAAGCTGGCCCGACGAGGATTTGCCGATGACACATTTCCAACACCATTTTTTACATCAAGAAAAGTTTTTTCCAACGCTTTTTTGGCTTTTTCCGATCATTTTTTGCGTCGAAAAAACTTGAAATTCTTGTAATGAAGTTTAAAAGCATTAAAGTTAAAAGTGAGAATTTTAGAATAGTAGATTCTAAACTAAGAATTTCCTTAAAGATTAGAGACTATTTGATATATCAGTTCTTAACTTTTTACAATATTTTATTTGTTTCTTTTCCAATAACATAGGCAACATTTGATAACCATTTAGTTTTTTTTTTTAGTTAGGATTTCCTTATTTTGTCATCTACTTTTTACCTATATTTTCAAAAACTAAGCCATGTTTTGAAAATTAAAAAAATAGGCCTCATTTGATAACTATTTGGTTTTTGGTTTTTGATAATTATGCTTGTTTTCTCACAATTTTTCTACCATAGTCTTTATCTTTCTTAAGAAAACATATGAATTTTTGGCCAAATTCCAAATTCCAAAAATAAGTTTTTAAAAACTACTTTTTTAGTTTTCAAAACTTGGCTTTGATTTTGAAAACATATATAAAAAGAAGACAACAAAACAAAGAAACCCATAGGTAGAAGTAGTATTTATAAGCTTAATTTTTCAAAACAAAATGGTTATCAAACCAGGCCATAGTTTTCAAAAACTTGTTTTTGTTTTTGAAATTTGACTAAAAATTCAAACATTTTGTTAAGAAAGATGAAATTTATTGTAGAAAATTGATAAGAAAACAAGCTCAATTTCCAAAAACCAACAACTAAAAATCAAATAGTTATCAAATGTGACCTTAATCTTTACGTTGGTCAATTTAGAGGGCACTTTCTCATTTGAAAAGAAGCTTCTACTATGATGCATCTTATGAGATGTAAAAGATGAAGAATGTTGGTTCTTTTCCTTAAGCAATTTTTTTTCTTTTTAATAACGTACCATGACTTAGGAATGTGAAAAATCATAGTGGTAAAAGAAATGAAAATGAAAAAAAAAAATGAAAGATGAAGTCAAGAGGAGGAAGAAGAAGAAAAAAAAAATAGAGGGGCGGCGGCAGTTGGCAGCAACTGGTAGATGACGGTGGATTGTGGTGGGGGAAGAAAAGAAAAGAAGATGAAGAGAGAAGAAGGAGAAGATGAAAAAAATAAAAGAAATTAAAAAAATATATTTTTATTAATTTAATATATCTTTATTTTTTAAAAAAAATTAATAAAAAAAGTCTTGCCAGGCCAACACCCTCAACTACAGAAAAATGGATGGAGGAACCATAACGAAACTAAATTCAAAATTCAAGAGTAAAATTGTTGTGTTTAAAAACTTAGATACCCAAATGCAACTAAATTTAAACTTTATGAACTAAAAGTGTATTTTTTTCCTAATTTAAATAACTTCTATAAATTTTCTGTTTTACAAAAATTTTCATAGAATACTATAAAGTTGAAGTCCCAATATCGATATTTTAATCTTAGATCTGTAGAATATTTTGGACATTTTTTTCCTCTTTTAGTAGTTAAAAAATGTAAAAGAGCACAACTTGGATGTAGCCTAAGCTGCACCCAAGTCTGTTGCTACTCATTTACAATCACATAAAAAAAAAAAAAAAACTTTTGTTTTTTTTTTTTTTTTAATTCTATGGCTATAAATTGGACAGCACAAGACTTGGGTGCAGCTAAGTTTTTTCTAATGCAAAATGATTATATTGAAATGAGCATGGGAAGACGAGAAAGAAAATGGTTTTATATGGATAAGGACATCCACATGAAAACTGACGTAAAATAGTAAAGTCCAAGCTACACCCAAGTTTTTTCTAATATAAAATGATTATATTGAAATAAGCATGGTAAGACGAGAAAAAAAATGATTTTATATGGATAAGGACATCCACGTCAATACTGACATAAAGTAGTCAAGCTCAAGTTGCACCCAAATTTTTCCTAATGTAAAATGATTATATTGAAATGAGCATGGGAAGACGAGAAAGAAAATGGTTTTATATGGATAAGGACATCCACGTCAAAACTGACGTAAAATAGTCAAGCTAATAATGATCAACTATGCTCATAAAAAGTAAAATAGAAATAATGGTCTATTATGTAGCAACGAAAATGACAGCCAACCGATGTGGGCTAACAAGAAAAGAAACAATAATTGAAAATGTAGACAAAAGAATTGACAAAAGAGTACAATCGTTGAGATTATTTAATTTCATATGCTTTGGAAATGAATTTTAAATTTCTCTATGCAAATCCATTCAATTATTTGACCATCACGTTCTTTGTAATCTTTTTTAGTTGCTTGTAGTTGTACAGTTAATTACATGATTAAAATTTTGAACAATATACAAAAGTCAAAGTGTAAATTTCATATTTAAATTTCGTAACTATTTAGTTACTAAACCACTGAAATTTTTAATTATATTTTAAATTAAATTGTAATTTTATATAGTTTTTATCTTTAGGACTGTTAAATACAAGGTTTGAAATGTCGATGTCGATAGAAATGTCGAGGTCCAAAATTTATGGAAATGTCGAAGGAAATTTCGAAAAAATTTACGAAAATTGTGAAAATTGATGGAAATTGTTTAAATTAGTCAATGAAACTTTGATTTTGACTTAATTGACTATAATTGACTATTTTTAAGCATCACATCTAAAAATTAAGACAATATTTAGATATAAATGTCAATTGAAAATTTGAAATGCCGATGCAAGTAGGAATTTGCAAAAAAAGTTTTTTTTTTAAAGTTGATTAAAATTATTTGAATTATTTCGTGAAACTTTAATTGTGACTTAATTATAGTATAATTGATTACTCTTCTTAACATCATATATCTAAAATATATGTAATTTTTTATATTCAATGAGACAATTATGAAGGAAAATTGAGAGAATTAAAATGAATTTAAGAGAATTAGAGGGAAATTGAGAGAATTGGAGGGAAATTAAGAGAATTGGAATTGGAGTGTAGAAATGTCTTGAACCTGTTATCTAGGGCTTCGAATGACCAAGTACGAGCCTATTCTATATTAGGGTTTAAGAGAGTGTCATATATACACATTCTAAACTCTTATCTAATTGCTCTCTGTATTTTGTACTTAGTTTATCCTCAAAATAGTAAAATTCTCTCTCCCTCTGCCCATGGACATAGGCTATTAGTTATTATTTATTAACAAAGAAAATATTAAATTTGAATATGTGTATGTGTGTGAGAGAGAGAGAGACTGAACTAAAAAAAAAAAAATTAGATATGGTACGACATGTCGTCGAAAGGGGGAGAAAAACAAAATTCTCCCCCACGACATGTCGAGCCCCTCAACATGCCAAAATGTTGCTCGACATTTCGACATGTTGAGCGACATTTAATACCTGGTTAAATAAGCAATGAACGTGATTTATTTATTAGACAAATATTTAGCAAATATAGTATGATACGATAGACAAACAGTAAAAGAAAAAGTTTCGATGATGTTGAACTTTAAGTTTTGATTTGTCCTTATTGTTAAATTTTGTTTCCAAAAAGTCAACATCACATCATGATTTCGAAAAAAATGTAACATGGCTACATGTGACATCATCATGAGATCAACTTAATAAAATAAAGGTAGGTAGGAAAATAAAATTTAATTAGTTTTAAAATGTATTGTGTTTTCCCTACCATGAAATTTTCTAGCCCCCTATCTTATTTTATGTGGTTGAGTTATTCATTTCTCTAATTACTTCAATTAGCATATTATATTAACTTTTAAGCGATAGTTTTAACAACACAAATTTTTCTTTTATTAGTTCACCAAATATAGGGTGGCATATCGAACCTTTAACTATATAGGAAGTTAATAGTTGCTTATGTACTGAATTATGTTTGGATTGAAAATAATAAAAAATTAATAGGATAGGAATCAAAAAGTGAAGATAAAACATTAAAATTTTTTAAAGTTTAGAAATGAAACAAACATAACAATCAAAGTTCTCAAGAATTAATCTATATAGAATGTAAAATTATAAGTTTAGTATTTGAACTTTCAAAGTTATGACTATGTAGTCCTAACAAATTTATAATAGGTCTTGAACTTTTAGACTTGTGTCTATTTAGAGACATTTGATAAGCCTTAGAATTAAGGCTTATTCAACTCCTAATTACTTAACATATTCTTGTTTTGTCTTAAGATCATTTGAAAATAGTTGAAAGTTGCTTGAAAATAAGAAGAAATAAGAATGAATTCTAAAAAAGTTAAGTTTGTCTGCAGGGAATGTGGAAATTGCAAAATCAAATTGCAAATTCGTGATTATGCAATTGTTTCTAGAGCAGGGAATGTAGAAATTGCAAAATCGGATTCTACAATCTGGAGCAATAGAAAAGTTCAAAAAAGGAAAAAAAAATCTGCATTTAACCCATTCCGAAAATCTTCAATTACAGAATGATTTAAGGGAATTTGAGCACGAAATTTGGGCATTCTTCAACCCTAATGAAGGCCTATAAAAGGGGAAGAAGAGGAGAAGCAACACAATTCGGATTTGGAGACTTTTTGGAGTCAATTTTCGTGGTTTTTTTCCTCTGTTTTCCTCATTTTTTTTACTCTGTTTCTGCAGTTTCTGTCTTTATTTTTCTGCAATTTCTTCTTATTTTATCAAGAGTCGTTGGTTGCACAATCTCTACTTTCCATTCGACTCCCTCTTGTATTAAGTTAAGTTTTGATTCAGCTTTTGATTCGTGGGTTTTATTCACGATTAATACTCTGTTTTTCTGGAATTTTCTGCACTGTTTTATGCCCAGAATTCAGCTAGTTTTCTGCATGTTCTTCTCGATTTTCTAATCCAATTCAACGCAATCTTGGAGTATTAAGACTAATCAATTCCTAGAAATAGAGAAATGATGAAGTCGATTGGAATAGAGGAGGAACTCGGTTATGTTTTAAAAATAATTTTTGCTCAATTAATTTCTGTTTTTCGTAAGAAGATTTCAATTCTATACTTTTGCTCCTTAATTTGTTAATTGCAAGGGATTTGGTCATATGGGTGCTGTTGTTCATAATTTGTTCTCTTTAATAAGTTAATTAGGATTTGATATCAATCTGTCTTTTATTTTCCATTCATAGTGAAAGGTTTTGGAGGCTTTAATTATCTACTGTCTAGCAATATGTTGACTGTTTTTGCCAAGTATTTCTTCAACTTATTCAATTTTAATTATCAGTAGCAATTTACTCAAATTTTCTTTAAAATGATGTTTCCTTCAAAAATTAGTTTTAAGATTTTCATTTTTACTATGAGCTAAAACTTCTTAGGGGGTTCAAGGATGTGAATTCCCTAAGAAGTAATTGTAGCCAAAATTTCAATAAAAACCAAGCCTACATCTCAATTGTTTGCTTGTGTTGAATAAATTTCCGTTGAGATCCTAGTTTGATCAACTAGGGTAGCAACTCAAGCTTAGATCTAATACCGATGGAGTTAGTGATAAGCGGATTTCGCACAAGTGATGGAGAAAAGAGCTTAGACATAAGTCATTCCTTACCCTAGACATAGGGATTAAGGACTCCAAAACCCATAAAATTGTTGAACCAAATAATCTAAGATAGATGGATTATAGACATATAAGTCACTCACTTAGCCTCCTAAAATCCTAAATTCATAAAAAATAGGAGAAGTAATTTTGGTTTATAATTGAGTGTGGAGTAGGTTGGAATTGCAATTTAGGGTTGCAATTACGACTTAGGGCAATGACATTCTTGAGCCCTGAAGTGAGCTTGTCGAGGGCTCATCAAATTAAAATTTATAAACCGATCCTAAGCTACTTGTAGCATTGAGTGGACCGGGTCGATCTCAGGGAACCAAATATTAATTTTTCAAGTTAAATTTGCAAAAGAAAAAGCAATTAAAAAGGGGGGGGGGGGGGTTGTGTTTTTATAAACAATAAAGATAGATATAGATCAAATCTTACCAAAATCCAATTCACATATACGGTTTTATCCAATTGCAAAATTGATCATAGGCACACAAAATGTGTAACTTAATTATGCAAGCAATTAGTCAACTTTTTAGGAAACCCCAAAAGTAACAAATTCCCTAAAGTCATTAACTCTAACAAACGTCAAGGTTAACGCTAATTACCTAAACAAATTTTTACGAAACCGCTTCAAATTATTTAGATAAAGGCATTACGAACTTTGGAACGACCAAGACAACCAATCAGGTAAAACAACTTTCACCTAATTAAGAAAATTAAGAAGCTTCTTTAATTCCTAGAATTAAACATGCAAGCCATGTAATATGGAAACCCACAAAACATACACATGTGATAATCCTAATGCTATCGGTTCATTCAACATAACAATTACGGATCATGATCATGATTAGCAATAAAACATGCAGAGTGATTAAGGCATCAATTTAATCAAAATACATACTTATAAAATTGACACGGGAATCAAAGAATACTTGCAATTGAAAGAAAACTACATTAAAATACAAGCCTCACAACATTGCAATTGGCTACTCCAACCTATGAATTGGAACACTTACCTTAGCCGCTCATCGTGATGATGTAGCCCGACACCGATGTTTGATGAAAAAAAAATCCTAATCTATCCTAAACTACTGAAAAACAGAGAGGAGAAAACTTGAAATGGTCTCATGACGGCTGAAAATCGGAGACAAATGACCTAGAGGACGAAAAAATCTATATATAGGAATCGATGGAGCGTCTAGACGCTCCCAGAGTCATAGGGGCTCTCCGCAGCGTCGAGGAAGGCTTCAGGGAGTTGCCGATAGCGTCTAACACTCTGGACAGCGTCTAGACGTTACCCAGCGCGCAACACTGCTTATTTTTGCTCTAACTTTTCGCTCAGGTGTCCGAATGACCTCCGGTTTGATGCGTTGGAATCGTGATTCAACGTAGAATCTCTCGGAATGTGCCTTATGCTCAAATCCCTACAAAATGATCAATTAATTACATTAAAACCTCCAAACTAACATGATTTAAGTATGAAAATATAGAACTATGTTGGTATTATCAAATAACCCCCAACCTAAATCTTGCTAGTCCTCGAGCAAGACCCAAAAAAAAAAAAATATATGAATGAATGATTACATACACGAGACTATAATTTCAATACTTAGGAATATTGCAATAACTACAAAAGAGAAGCAGATATACACTATCCATGTTTTGAGACACTTTTAAAAAACTCTTTCTATTCTGTCCCACGTGTGTGTGGCCTCGTAAAGTAGTCTCTACAAGCCCGGAGAAGGTCTATAAAGCTCTCAATCCATCTTCCCTCTACACTGGCACTAGGACTAGCTACCAAGCTTCCAAACCATCAAACAAGTAATAGGTTACTAGGTGCCTGAACTCAAACCCGCGGGATAAACTTGTATCACTTTAAAAACCAAAGGGTACTAGCTTTCACACACCTGTCGCAGGGACCCGTATCCAGAGCACTCGCTCAATGGATGGCCTAACTGATCACAACAGGGGTAGCTCTTTTTACTCCTTGATTAACTAAATCCATTACAAGCTTATTTTATTTTCTTCTTTTTCTTTTTCAAGAATGGTCTTCTTTTCAAGCACACTTTCTTTCTTTCTTTCTTTCTTTTTCTAGGCAAATCACATTTTTACTTCTCCTAAGCAACGCATTAGAAGCTATCAATCTTTCCACTCAACAACTAGCCCTACACCTATCGGAGTGACAACAGACATACAAGCTCTATAATCCCACCCTAAGCCTTCAAGACTACTAAAGGAAAGGCTAACGTGTTCAGATCATGTAGGAAAGACTAGAAAATTTTGAAAGTTAGGTACAAAAAGACTCAAAGTAGGATAGCATTCATATACTTCAGCTAATGCAATTAAAGCAACATACCATGCATGTCATCAATTGTCCTCATCAAGCAACAAACAAACACGTCATCAAGCATTCAAGCTCATAATTCATACAAATTTTTAAAAAAAAAATTCACACAAGAATCATGTTTAACATAATCGATCAACAGTCTAAGCTTAGGTGCTCAAGGACAACATATAAGCGCAACTATCAATCCTAAAAATAGGTCCGAGCTCAGATGCTCAAGGACTCAACCAATCATGCTAAACACATCATCAAAGCACAATAATAACCTCCACCCCAACCTAAATTCTACATTGTCCTCAATGTACAGAAATCAATGAAAATTAAAGGACAAAAAGAAAGGGGAATAGAAAACCTCCCATGAAAACTCAGCACGTAGGTGGGTGGTGACGCGGTGGAAACCTCCAAGAATGATAATTCTGCTACTCAAAGGTCAATTTGTTACCTACAAAACAAAGAAAAACAAGCTAAGCTAAGAAAAACAAAAACAGAAAGCAATAAAGGAAAGCAACTAAAATTTCAAGCCTGGCTGCCTTTAGGAAGCGCAAATTTTTATAGTCGATTGCTCGACTTGCCGTGTGGCACGTGTCAAGGTACGTAAAATTCTTCTACTTTCTTCGGCCCCTTCTTGCTTGAATCAATGTAACCTTCCAAGTTTAGAAGGCTTTCCTGTTTCTCAATGGTACCAGACAGATCATTATTTTTTCTATTTTTTATATAAGGAATGAAAAGCAAAAAGTAAGACTCAACTGGCTAAACTGACTCAAAAGAAATAAAGGACTCTACAAACTCGTGAGAATAAAGAAAAGGCAATTCAAAATCAAGAGAGATGCAAGGGAATAGAACAGGTGAAGGCTTTTCAGCCTCCAACTCTATCACCTGAATCTCCTCGTCGGGTGTAAGCTCTGACTCCTCCTTAACCTCACAAATTACCTGTTCTTGGCATGGCTCGAAATTCAAAACTTCCTCGTCATTGTCAATGTCGATTTCCGCACAAAATCTTTCCTCAATGGTGTCAAAAGAGTGTTGCTTCTGTACACTCTCCAGTCTCCTCACTGAATCAGCTAGCTGAGTAATTTGATCACCAAGGCTTCACATCCCAGCTCGCGTTTCCTCTTGAAACTTAATATTTTCCAACTGAAATTGGAGATTGCTCTGCTGAAACTGGAGAGTGGCATTAGCAAGTTCATGCACTAAAGTCTCTAAAGACATACCTGAGTCTGAAGTTTGATAATACTGGTTCAGCTGCTCCTCCTGGTATCCATAGCCAAAACTAGATTGATCCCATTCAAGATAGGGATTGTAATGCTCGTAGTTCATTTGATGACCAGGAAATCCTCCTATAGTGTAGGCATTATGCATGAAATCCCACTGCCTGAGGACATGCTTCAATGGTGTGTCCTTGGAACGAACTAATTTTACATGTCTCCACTTCTTGTAGTCTCCCTACTGCCACTTGAAGAACTAAGGATGTTAAATCAGAAATTTGAGATTTAAGCTCACTAACCTCATCAGCGTATGACGCAACTCTATCAAATGTCCAATAATGTTGAGGGTTTGTTGCCATGTAAGAACAGGAATAGACAAAAATAAAAATAGAAAGAAATTTTTTTTTTTTAGATCAAATTTAACAAAGAGAAACTAATAGTGGTTCCCCGGCAACGGCGCCAAATTTGAAGCGAGCTTGTCGAGGGCTCGTCAAATTAAAATTTATAAACCGATCCTAAGCTACTTGTAGCATTGAGTGGACCAGGTCGATCTTAGGGAACCGAATATTAATTTCTCAAGTTAAATTTGCAAAAGAAAAAGCAATTAAAAAGAGGGGTTTTGTGTTTTTATAAATAAAATGAAACATAAACAATAAAGATAGAGATGGATCAAATCTTACCAAAATCCAATTCACATGTACGGTTTTATCCAATTGCAAAATTGATCATAGGCACACAAAATGTGTAACTTAATTATGCAAGCAATTAGTCAACTTTTTAGGAAACCCCAAAAGTAACAAATTCCCTAAAGTCATTAACTCTAACAAACGTCAAGGTTAACGCTAATTACCTAAATAAATTTTTATGAAACCGCTTCAAATTATTTAGATAAAGGCATTACGAACTTTGGAACGACAAAGACAACCAATCAGGTAAAACAACTTTCACCTAATTATGAAGCTTCTTTAATTCCTAGAATTAAACATGCAAGCCATGTAATATGGAAACCCACAAAACATACACATGTGATAATCCTAATGCTACCAGTTCATTCAACATGACAATTACGGATCATGATCGTGATTAACAATAAAACATGCAGAGTGATTAAGGCGTCAATTTAATCAAAATACATACTTATAAAATTGACACGGGAATCAAAGAATACTTGCAATTGAAAGAAAACTACATTAAAATACAAGCCTCACAACATTGCAATTGGCTACTCCAACCTATGAATTGGAACACTTACCTTAGCCGCTCATCGTGATGATGTAGCCCGACACCGAGGTTTGATGAAAAAAAAAACTCCTAATCTATCCTAAACTACTAAAAAATAGAGAGGAGAAAACTTAAAATGGTCTCATGACGGCTGAAAATAGGAGACAAATGACCTAAAGGACGAAAAAATCTATATATAGGAATCGACTGAGCGTTTAGACACTCCCAGCGTCACAGGGGCTCTCCGCAGCGCCGAGGGAGGCTTTAGGGAACTGCCGATAGCGTCTAGACACTCTGAACAGCGTCTAGACGCTACCCAGCGCGCAACACTGCTTATTTTTGTTCTAACTTTTCGTTCAGGTGTCCGAATGACCTCTGGTTTGATGCGTTGGAATCGTGATTCAACGTAGAATCTCTCGGAACGTGCCTTATGCTCAAATCCCTACAAAATGAGCAATTAATTACATTAAAACCTCCAAACTAACATGATTTAAGTATGAAAATATAGAACTATGTTGGTCCTATCAAGCCCCATATTTATCCAAATTCCTTTTAAATTTTCATTCACTAAGTCTATCTAGTTTGTTCTCAATTATTGCCAATTAGATTCTGCAATTCAATTCTCCAATTTTTGTTATTTCAATTATTGTCATTTTTAGATTCTGCAATTAGATTCTGCAATTTTTCTTTTTCCAACACACCATCCCAACATTATTTTTGTATTTTAGTTTTCTAGTTGCAAGTTTCCTTACACTTTGCTTTACAATATTTTTGTTACACCGTTCCTTGTGGGATTCGATACTTGGTATTCACATGCCATTTTATATTACTTCGATCGCGTGCGCTTGCGTGTACAATCCGATCAACCTTATAGCCACATACTTCAAAAAACAATTGGTTTTTTCAATGTTGAACTTGTATAATAGTTTCCTATTGTTAATTCCTCAATTTACACTTATATTACAAAAACGCTTGAATATGCCCAACTTTCCACATGATCCTTAAATAATACAGTAAGTGAATCATATAATTGTAATGAATGGAGTTAATGGGAAAATTAAACACAAATTTAAAGTTTAGAGACTGATTATCAGTTTTTTAAAGTTAGTGATCATAGAAACATAGTCTTAAAGCTTAAAAACTGAGAAATTTATTAAAATACTTGTTTACGCTAGATAAACTAAGTCGTCCACATAAGCTTGCTAGGTTAAGCAACGTGGATAAGGTGTGGCTAGGGTTACCCGACTTGAGAGCTAAGGAGATTAGCCTAGTCATAGGGACATACCGAGTTGTCGAGGAGGGAAAGTCAAGCTCTACCTCTCAATTTAGAGATGGAGGGGCCTACCCTCACTACAACAAACTTGACTTTTTCGACAGTAAATTCTATCACGATTCATGAAAAACGTTGACAATTCCTATTCTTAACGAGAAAGTTTCATTGGTAAAGATAGGCCTGTTAGGAGGGCCTACTCTTGACGGGAAAAAAAATCGTTGAAAAAAGTTTCTTTATTCTATGAAATGAAAAACTGTCAATAGAAGTGCCTTTTTCCTGACAAAATTCAAAATTGTTGACAAAAGTGTCTTTTCTCAACAAAATGCAAAATTGTCGTCAGAAGTGCCTTTTCTTGATGGTTTTGATATTTTGTCAAGAAAAAGGTTTTTTAATAAAATAGATAAAATTATACAAATTTTCATTAAAACCTAAAAATTTCTTTGAAACCTAAAGGCAATTGTTTATCCATACATCTAAAATTATCATAGAATTAAATATTTATGTTAGACAAAGATTATTCTAACATCTTTTGAGTTCAAACTAAGAGAAAAGTACAGCATACAACAACAAATCTAAAATATGTTGGGGAAATATACTGTATATACAAATTGTGTAACATAACGAATTAAACAAATTACAAATAACTGGCTACAAAAAATTGCAGAGTAAATATGACTACAGATTTTGTATATAATGAAAATTACAAAAGATCATAAATGGACCAGATGAGAAGACCAGGAGCTCCAATGGTCATAGATGATCAGATCGATAACAACAACAATATCAAATGTATAGAACTGATAGCGCTCAAAAGTGCGCTATTTCTAGGCTTAGATTTGTGTTAGTTTGTATGTTTAGATTGAGCTTTCATGCATTTATTTATTTATTTTGTAGGATTTGAGCAAACATGGCGAGATAGAGCTTGTGAGGACGATATGGGTGTTTTTGGAGCTTAAAAGCATGATTTTGAGGCTTGGAATTGAAAAGAGAACAAGATAAAGCTTCATGACCCAAGAGGATAGCGTCTCAACGTTATGGGTGTAGCTATCCAAATTCGTTTTCCCGTAGAAGTGGCGTCGAGACGCTATAAACGTTGAGACGCCAGAAACGCGTCGCCAGAAAATTTCCGTCCGTAGCGTTGGGACGATGTGTACAGCATCTCAATGCTACCCCGATTTTCCATCTTTAATCTGCGAATTAGGTCATAGCGTCGAGACGCCGTCCCTAGCGTCTCGACGCTGTCCCAAGAATTATAAATATAACATTATGGCTTCGATTTTAAAGGGACCATTTTGGAGAGGGACCAGTCTAGAGTTGAATTCTACCTCATATTTGGGACCAAGGAAGCACTCTTGAGGGCCAAGGAAAACATTCAAGGCTCGAGATCGCGGTGTTTAACATGGGAACGAGTTTGGCACTCGTCAGAGAGTTTTTTCTCTTCTCCTATTTAATTTGTAGTTTTGATTTTCAGACTTTCGTATGAGTTTAACATTGTAATTATGGATTTTTAAGGATTAGACCATGTGTTTTAACATTGATTGTGATAGATAGTTAATTTTAGTTTGAGATTTATAAATTTCAATTCTTACTTATGCATGTTCGTCGTTTGATTAATTCTTTGTCCAGGAGTTAATTGTGTATGATTTGAATTATAGCTTGGGAGAGTAAAATTTGAATCTAGATTAGCATGCATAACTATTAGTAATCGTGAGCATGGGAATGAATTGTTTGCTAATAGAAGTTGTCAAAGAAATCTTGCAATGTCATGTTTAATTATGAAATTTAGACTGGAAAGTTAATTTAATAATTAAGCATAAAATTTAGTTGGGCTTGAGAAATCCAATTGAATGTATCTGCAATTTCTTGGCTTATAAGAGTTGAGCGGTTGACTAATCTTGTAATTGAGTTAACTTGGATTTAATTGGTAAAAATCTATGTTTAAAAAAGAGTTCCCTCTAAGTGTCTTCAACACTGTAAATACATAGATTAGTTTATTTTGTTATCTATCTCTTAAATTTGGGGTCTCTAGATAAAATTGAGCATTGGTAATTGTAGTACTTAATTAAGTTAAGAAATCCAATCCCTGAGATCGACCCTGGCCATTACTACTGCAAATTGTAAAGGTCTGGATAACAATTTTATTTGATAGAGCCTTCAACAAGCTTTTTATCAAGAACTTGAAACAACAAAGGAATGAGATGATGGTAGTCGAGACATGCTTACAAAGCACTGTCATGAAGACAATTATTCGCTCCACACAGGTTGCAAGCAGACTACAACAATCGTCTCAGTAGGATACAATGACTAATTCTAGTAGAATAGCAACCTCAAACTACTTGAATATGGAAGAACTCTTGGATACTTGCTTTCAACTCAACTCAAGACCAAAAGTAAGAAAGAGAGGAGAAGAGAACTCTTCAAATGGAATAAGATACTCCAAATGAAGAAATAAGTTGTTATTTATAGGCTAGCAACTTAGTAATCCCAAAAATAAAATAAAATAAAATAAATGTAAACATTTTAACACATGCAAAAGTAACTCAATTGAGTAGTTACTTGCGAAATTCAAACATAACTCAACAAATTTAACTTTCACATGTTAAAATTTGTAAAAAAAATATCAATCCATTTTTTATGTTTCAAACCATTTTGAAACTTTTGAGATTAAAATCAAGTAACAACAAATTTAACTTTCATATGTTAAATTTGTAAAATGAAACATCAATTCATTTAATCACAAATTTACTATAAAATCTAACAATCCCCCACATGAAAGAAAGTTTGAAAATCAAAATAAAACTGTTGACAGCAAACAAACAAGCTATGCATCAAGATAAATGTCTTCTGGACTTGAACCTTCTTTAGTGAATATCGATCGAACTTACCGAAGAAATAGTTAGATCAACTCTAGAACTATTCTTCTATTGGTATATTAAAACAATAGACATCACACATAACTCATCTTGTATCTTTGAGTTCTATATGTTTGTGTCCATTTTGGTCCTGGACAAAATCTCGAATTCATGAGAGCTTTAGAGAACATAAGCAATTTTAAAAGTCCTCAAAGCGACCTCACTTCTACTCTCACATATGTGATATTGATTAAGAGTATTGTGTCATTACCCCTCTTGTAAACAAGATATCAACATGACCTTAACATCAACAGATCACATGCTTTACAACATCATATAAATGGGAAGAAACTATAAGTTTCTTAGTGTGTCAACTATAAATTATCCAACCAGTTTGTCTATTGAACTTAGATCTTGGGATCTCCAGTCAACTAGATTAGATTACCATCAGATAATTTATTTCATAGGCCTTAGCTCCATTTTCCTCGATGTATATGTCACTTGCTCTCTTGAAAATCCTTTCGTCAAAGAATCTACAATATTCTGTTTCGATTTCACATAATCAATGGAAATTATTCCATTATAGAGCAATTCTCTTATCAATTTATGCCTACATCTTATATGTTGTGACTTCCCATTATAGACATTATTCTTGGCCCTCATAGAGGCCGCTAAACAATCACAAAAAATACATATTGCACTTAGAAGCTTCGACCATAATGGAATATCTTCAACAAAATTTCTAAGTCATTCATCTTCATCTCTAGCTTTATCAAGAGATATAAATTTTGATTCTATGATAGATCGTGCTATACATGTCTGTTTTAAAAATTTCCATGATACAGCTGCTTCACCTAACAAACAAATTACACATAACTTGCTACAAAAAATTACAGAGTAAATATGACTACATATTTTGTATATAATAAAAATTATAGAAAACAAGAAATGAACCAGATGAGAATATTAGAAGCTCTAATAGTCGTAGATGATCAGATTGATAACATCAACAACATCAAATGTATAGAACCTGAAACAACAAAGGAATGAAATGATGGTAGTTGACTCACGCTTACAAAGCGTTGTCTAGAAGACAGTTATTCGCTCTATACGGGTTGCAAGCAGACTACAATGATCATCTTAGTAGGATACAACGACTAATTCTAATAAAACATAAACCTCATACTACTCGGATTTAGCAGAACTCTTGGATACTTGCTCTCAACTCAACTCGAGATCAAAAGAAAGAAAGAAAGGAGAATAAAACTCTTCAAATGGAATAGGATACTTGATAATTCTCATTTTTTAGAATTATTTAGCCTTTAATTGTAATGATCGGTGTTCACGCAACCGCATACGATGGAAGTAATATAAAATGGTATGTGAGTACCAAGTATTGAATCCCAAGGGAACGGTGTAACAAAAATATTGCTAAGCAAAGTGTAAGGAAATTGCAACTTAAAACTAAAATTTGCAAAAACAATGTTGGGATGGTGTGTTGGTAAAACAAGAATAATTGCATAATCTAATTGCAAGTTAAAGTGATAAAAATTGCAGAATCGCAAATTTGCAATATTGAAATGATAAAGATTGCAGAATTGAATTGCATAATCGAAAAATTGCAATATTGAAAAGCAAACTAAATGAAATCGCAAAAGAAATTTTAGATAAATGAGGGGCTCAAGAATGTCATTGCACTAAGTTGTAATTGCAAACTAAAATTACAATTCCAACCTATTCTACACTCAATTGTAAACCAAAATTACTACTCCTGTTTACCATGAAATTAGGTTTAGGAGACTAAGTGAGTGACTTATATGTCTATAGTCCCTCTATCTTATATAATTCTGCTCAACAATTTTATGGGTTTTGGAGTCTTTAATCCCTATGTTTAGGGTAAAGAATTGGCTTATGTCTAAGCTCTTTTCTCCATCACTTGTGCGAAATCTGCTTATCACTAACTCCATCAGTATTAGATCTAAGCTTGAGTTGCTACCTTAGTTGATCAATCTAGGATCTCAACGGAAATTTATTCAACACAAGCATAAACAATTGAGATGTAGGCTTGGTTTTTGTTGGAATTTTGGCTACAACTACTTCTTAGGAAATTCACATTCTTGAACCCCCTAAGAAGTTTAGCTCATAATAAACCTATAAGAAACTATACTAGAAATCAAAACAAACTCCATGTAAATTTTAAGTTGACTACTATATTACTCTAGAAATAACACTTAAGGGAAATGAAATTGTTATACTAAATTTAAGTGAAGTGAAAATTGCTTGTTGCAATACAGTAAAAAGAACACCATTTTACAAAGCCAAAAACACACTAATTAAACTTCATAATGAGGATATTACATATTGGACACAAAAACAACCATTAACAAGATAAGGAAAAATTGATTTTCAACAACAATATTCAACCTAAGCAATAAAACAATGCTCCATGGAATTTTATTCGAATAAAAACATAAGATAACTCATGAAGCAGAAACTTCAAGAGGAGAATAATTCAAGAGGAGAATAATTCAACTCTTATTCCTTTACTTTCGAATCCATCAGTACCATAACGTGTATGAAGCAAAGATTGAACCACTACACATAATTGAATTGAAATAGAGACTGCACTTGACAGAAATTCTCGGTAATACAAAGGGAAGAAAACTGGAAAATAGAGGAAGAAAAACAACAGGAAAACAGAGAATACAAATTGAAAAAACAGAGGATCTTTTGGAAGAAAAAAACCCATGAAAATTCTACAAGAAAACGCCTCCAAAATCGATATTTTTCTTCAATAATCTTCTCTCCTTTTATAGGCCTTCATTAGGGTTGAATAATGCCCAAATTTCGTGCTCAAAATCTCCCAAATCGTGCAATAATTGAGGATTTTCGAAATGGGTTAAATGCATATTTTTTCCTTTTTTGAACTTTTCTGCTGCTCCAGAAAAAATTGCAGAATCCCGAAATTGCAATTTTGGTTTTGCAATTTCCACATTCCCTGCAAACAAGCTTAACTTTTTTAGAATCTTATCATAATTGCCTTCATTCTTATTTTCAAATAACTTTCAACTATTTCTAAATGATCTTAAGACAAAACAAGAATATTTTAAGTAATTGAGAGTTAAATAAGCCTTAATTCTAAGACTTATCACACCTCCAAACTTAAGATATTGTTTGTCCTCAAGCAATTAGAAAACAAATAACAACATACACAAACAAACACTTCACAAAATGATTTCAAATGGTGTTTTTGAAAAAAAATGTTGTTTAGGAGAGGTCTCGAACTTTTAACACTTTACACAATTTCAAGATTTTCTCACATAAAACTTTTACTTTTTTTTTTTCAAGATAAAAATTCTTATACAAACCCACCTATTATGTTCATCCTATTTAAGTTATAGTCATAGAGTCTAGGGTGATATTTTTTGTTCAACAAGCTAAGCTCACTCACATTACAAACATTTTTCTTTCTCTCCCAAACTTATGTAAAGCTACTGCTAGACTTCATTTTCTTTTTACTTTGAAATGTTTTTTTTAGAGTCATACTGTCACTTGTACCTTCGTTCAAACTTACTAACACTTTGTGGTGAAGTACAAATCACTGCTAAGATCGTTTTCACATACTCACTTCCTAAGTTAATCTTTCATGCAAAGAAAATCATGGGTGTCATGACTGCCTCTGGTTACTTAGTTAACTCTAGAATGAGGAGTATCTTTTCTTTTCTTTTCTTTTTCTTTTTTTTTTTTTTTTTGTTTTTGAATCTTAACAGCTGTTACAACAACAACATAATATTACAACAACACACCGTTACAACAACGTATTATTACATAATCGATTTTTAACGATCAAGTGTCACATCAATTGGCATGAATGATACCACATATGTGTTTCAATTTTTACCTATTAAGAAAAAAAAAACTCTCCAATGGTATTTTTTGGAACAAATTTTAAAGCCTAAAGATAAAATGAAACTTTTAAAATAGCATAATTGAAACATACTCTAAAGTTTGGAGGTATTTATATAATTTAATTTAATTTCAAAACAGTAACCTCCACAATTGCGTAGATGATTCACTAAAGCATGATACAAATGTTCCGTACATAAAAGTCACTTAAACAGTTAAAGACGCTTGATTAATCTAGTTGGCCGTCGACGTTGACTACACTACCCCCATACCACTGGTCCACGTTACAATGATTTCAATTTCGAATTCCCGTTCTCATAAATCCCAAGCGACAACTTTCTATTTAAACTGACGACACAAAAACGAAGCACAAAACAAATCCATTCCCATGGAGACCATCGAGCACACCACCGTTAAAACCAACGGCATAAAACTGCACGTCGCCGCCGCCGGAACCGGGCCGACGGTGCTCCTCCTCCACGGCTTCCCGGAGTTCTGGTACTCGTGGCGCCACCAGCTCGTTTACCTCTCCTCCGCCGGCTACCGAGCCATCGCCCCGGACCTCCGAGGGTACGGTGACTCGGACGCGCCGCCGTCCGCCGACGCCTACACGGCCCTGCACATCGTCGGCGACCTGGTGGGGCTGCTGGACGAGCTGGGGATCGAGAAAGTGCTTTTGGTGGGCCATGATTGGGGTGCCTTAATCGCTTGGTATTTTTGCTTGTTTAGACCCGATCGGATCAAGGCATCGGTGATTTTGAGCGTCCAGTTTTTTCCCAGAAACCCAACGACGCCCTTTATTGAAGGCTTCAAGGCTGTTCTTGGGGACCAGTTCTATATGGTTAGATTTCAGGTAAATTAACACAATTTTTTTATTAGTCCATTTTAATTATATATATCGTGGATCTATTAAGATATCATTTTGGTCCCTTTAATATGGGTTTCATTTCATTTCAATATCTTAGTTTCAAATGTCTAAATTTACTTCACGTACTTTCAATAAATCTTGAAATTAGTTTCTACGGTCAGTTTGAAGTTAATTTTTATCATTTTCATGCCAGAAAAGATACAAAATGAACATATTTCAAAATTTCTAAAAGAAAAGCTAATATAGACTAATATTTTTTTAGAAAAGTTAATAATTAACTGACGACCAATTTTAAGATTTGTTGAAAGTACAAATACTAAATTTGAACATTTGAAAGTACAAAGACTAAAATAGAATGAGATTTAAAATATCAAGATTAAAATAATATCTCACATTTAAATGCTTTTAATTTTAAGTTTGAATGGATGTTCCCATTTTAACGAGAAATTATTTGACGAGACCGCTACTATGTGATGGACAATTTTGCATCGTTGGAGTTAAAAATTACAAAATTTGTATTAAAATTTTCGGATTCACATCTTATAATTATTAAGAAGCTGCCACAAAATAATTTTTAATTTAAACACAGTACAGTCTAATTAATACCTCAATTATAATTTGTACGTCAATTGGTTAAGTTTCTTATTTTTTATTCAGTTTGGTAACTAGTCCTAGATGAGCCTACTTTTTAGGTGAACAATACTTTCCCTTACTTTCTTTCTGCTTAAAATCTTTTTTAGTGATGAGAGATGAGAGAATATGAGGCGAGAGAAGAGAGTTTATTTTCTTAAGAAAAGAATAATTTTTTTATCGTTGGTCAACTCATCAATATTTATTATAAACTTTCTATTTCATTTAATTGCATCTCAAACTTAAATACGTGTTGTAATTTTACCCTTTTTTTTAAAGTAAAAAAAAATGTTGTAATTTTAACCATATGATAAATTTCATTTGAATGATTATTAAAAAAAAAATTCTTATATACATTCAATGAACTGTAAAACATATATATGATACATAATTGATAAGATTTCAAAGAAAATGATATTAGACCTAAACTTTTGATGAAATTTGTGAACTCTAACAAAGTTATTTAATGGTTAATTTATTCATTGATCAAACTTAATTTTTGTGCACAATTCGGTATATTTCGGACATTTCCCTGTTTTGCCTTATCTCTTTGGAATCTCAAATTCTCAATAAAACAAAAAACTTTACAAAAGTAAAAACAACTTTATTAAAGCTGCTTTTGAAAAGTAAATAAAAGACAAAATTACAAAAGCTGGAAATGAAAGCTGATAACATATGTCTGCACTTCATCGCCGTTCGTCTTCATCTTCTTTTGTTGAGGTGATGATGTCACCCAGTGTTTCTCCTGAATGGCCTGGACTGATTGCTTTATGATTAATATTTTTCCTTCTAAATATCTCGAGAGTCTGGCGATAACCTCTGAGGGTGTGATCCCAGGACGTACTTCGGCTTCCCCGCCATTGCTGCCTTACACACCTTACCATCTTCTCTTGATATTTAGTTGATTAAATTAATCATAGCAATTTTATCCGGTTCAAGGATTTGTCCTTCGCTCTCTGCGCGGCCTGTGAATTGGTTAATTCCACTTTCGGAGTGTCACTATCTCCATCATCCTCCCCTTTCAATCGGAGACTAGCATAGTCGACAATGAAACTGTTGTTGCAGACTGGTTCTAAAAATACTTAATTTACAAATTATTATTATTAATTTACAATTTTAATCATACCCTTCAACTCGGTTGAGAATTCAGGTATGGGTCTAAAATATCAAAATTTAAATACGGATCGTATTCAAAATTGATATCATTGACAGAAGACTGTGATATGAGGTCGTCAATATCAGTGTCTTCCTTTTGAATTGGAACGTTCTCAGTAGGATTCTGAGAAGCGTCTTGAATTACAGTCTTTAGCTCTGAAGCAGAAGATGCTCCAGCTAAAGATGCGATAGTTGAACTTTGTTGTAGAAGGAATTGTTCTTCTTCTACACGAGAGTGGTGAGGATTAGCCTTTAAGACATGGGCTATCCTTTCTTCTGTAAGATGAGAAATATCGAATTTTTCCCACCATTTGATCTTTAAAACCTTGTTAAGGGTTTTAAATTTTCCCTTTGGAGCTAGCTGGTAATTCCAGCAAAAGATCTAAGGTAATTGAAAATTCAAAGAGAATCTAAACGTCATCGCAAGTGGTGACGAATGGACACTAGATGAAAATAGATGAAAGGACTTTTGTATTTCTACAGGAAAAATTTCTTGCGAAATACCAAAGTGATTCCACCATCTTTGAAACCAATTAGGAAAGTTAAATTTGTAAGATTTCTTACAAAAAATAACAAACCATGAATGGTTATAAGGTTCATACCAAAATATATTGTACCAAGCCATGATATAGTCATGGTAACAATATGTTTGTGGTCTGAAACTTCTTGAGAATCGTTTAGGAACCGACATCCCTTGAGACCAGTGAGATGGCGTAAGAACCCTAAGAATTCTCAATTTTGAGAAAATTATTCGTGACGGATCATTTCTGTCCGGCACATGAGTTATTTCAATTGATTTAGTATCAACTAAAATAAATTCATAGAATAATCTTGTTTTTGAAGTATCCTCAGGCATAAAGAGAAAGTCAGAAGGATATATTTGAGCACATACTTCGTTAGGAGAAGGACCATCGAATTCGGGTTCGATGATAATTTCTTCTAAGGAAGTCTTAGTATGATAACCTGTTATCTGAGGTCTTGCCTGAAAGATAGCAGGTCGTAGAGTCCTAGCATAGGATTGATTTCGAGAAATCGGTCCTGATGCTGGCCTGATTGTATTTAGAGAAGAGGGAGCCTGAATAGGTCTTTCTCCTTCTCTAATCGATAAATTCCTCTATGAGGAACCTTGACGTCGCCTGGAAATCGTTGTATATTCGAGATCCATTGCGTAGTGGTCTGCATTCGTTGGTGCGAGTGCAGCCGTTTGAGAAATGGGGTGTTTTCCCCTTTTAGAACTAGTTCCAGAGGAACTAGCAATTGATTGTGTCACTCCTTGATTGGAGTTATTTGAGAGGGCTGGCCCTGGAGGCCTTCCCGTGGAGGGCGGTCTTGGACGACCGTGATGCATTGAGGAGAGAGCTTAGAATTTTCTTGAGAGAGATGTTCTCTCGAGAGGTAATCAGCTAAGCTGTTCTCGCTGCCTTTTATAGGCACAATTGAGAAATCAAAGCAAGATAGGATTGCCTGCCATCTTGCGAAGATTTGCTTTGAGACAAGATTTTTTATATCTTTTTCAAAGATATATTTACTTGCTTTTGAATCAGTTCTGACAAGAAAATCCTTGTTGATAAGATCTCCCTGGAACTTTTGAACACAAAGTACTATTGCTAGCACTTCTTTTTTGATAGTGGAATAGTTCTTTTGAGCACTATTCCATATTCCAGAATAGTAACGGACAAGTGATTCTTTTCCGTTAATTTCCTGTTTGAGAATACCGCCGTAACCGAGATCCGAAGCATCAATTTCGACAATAATTTTTGCTGACTCATCCACTAGCGATAAGCATGGGATGGCTTTTGATAAAGCCTTGATGGATTTGGCAGCACTGGTGTGCTCGTCTTTCCATGGCTTTGGATTTTTCTTTAGTTTGTCGTATAATGGCAGACAAATGATACGAAGATCTTTAATAAAGTCTCCGATATAATTGACACAGCCAAGAAATCTCTGTAGCTGAGTTTTATCTTGAATAACATCGGGAAACTTATCCACGAAGTCTAATGACCGTTGGATAGGTTTGATGATTCCTTGATTGATTTCGTATCCTAAGAAACGAATCTTTGTTTGAAACAATGTTATCTTGGGTAGAGATACCACAAGACCATTTTTCTTGATTACATAGATAAAACATTTTAGATGTTTAAAATGTTCTTCTATCGTTTGAGAATATACAAGAACGTCATCAATATAAACTATTGTGAAGTCTTGATATTGATTGAAAATGTCATTCATGACCTTTTGAAACTCCGAAGGAGCATTCTTTAGGCCAAATGGCATTACATTCCATTCATATTGACCGAATGGTACATTGAAAGCGGTTTTGTACCGATCTTTGATATTGATTTGAATCTGCCAGAAGCCAGACTTCATATCAAACTTTGAGAAGACTTTTGCAGAAGCTATACGCTTAATCAAATCTTGGCGATTAGGTATTAGATACCTAATCCATTTGAGAACCTTATTCAAAGGTTTATAGTTAATAACCAATCTAGGAATGCCACGTTCCTTTTCAGCTTGATTATTAACGTAGAAAGCCGCACAAGACCATGGGCTCTTTGATGGGCTTATTAAACCCTTTTTGAGAAGATCGTCAATCTCGTTTTTACAAGTTTTGACGAGCTCTTTTGACATTTGAATGGGCCTTGCCCTAGTTGGGATTTGGGCCTCATCAAAATTATCCACATAGGGAAGATCCACTATGCGATGTTTTCTGTCCCAAAAGGCATTTGGGATATTTTAACATATTTCAGACTGAATTCTTTTTAGAATTAGCTGAATATTATTTTGAACAGAAGGTTTAATGATTTCTTCAGAAATCCTTCTGCATTTGACATCATCTTGAAGGAATTCTATTTGTTTTTCCTTCCTGGAGATTTTATTGAGGCATTCCTCAATATTTGAAATATATTTAGGAGTAATGCTATCGCAGAACTCAAAAATAATTGTTTTTCCCAGTTTATGAGAAGTAATGCCTTCCTCAGAAACTTCGAATGGATAGAGTTGAGTGAGGAAAGAAGTTCCAAGAACACTTCCTCATTCAAATCCTTCATACAAAGAAATGTATTTAAAAAACACACATCTTTGTTGCATATGTGGACTCCGGATAGTTTCTAGTTAACTATCAGTTCCTGATTGTTCGCTCCCCTTAGAGTCTGGTGAGATATTTCAAAATACCTAGAAGGCATAATTCCTTCATTTAGGACATTTTGATCAGCTCCCGAATCTATGAGGGCTATTACCGTAATTTTATAATCACGGATTTTTAAAGTGATTTTTGAATACCACTTTTGATTGAAAACTTTGTTAATGTAATTAATATTATCATCAACAAATATTTGAGAAGATGTTCCTGTTTCAACAGGGATCATCCGGTTTGATCTTTCTTGAATAACAAGCATTTTGCTTTCAAGACTAGTAAGACGTTGCTTTGTTTCAGCAACTTCCCTTTTGAGGGTTTTGATTTCCAATTGCAAGTCTTGAATTCTGACTGGCATTGGATTTTCTTCCTTTTTCAACCTATCAATTACTTCCTGAAAGTTGAAGTAGATAGGATTTCTTTCTTCAGCAGATGTCCCTTTAAGTTCTTCTTTGAGCTTAATGAGCATTTGCTTTTGAAGATTTTGATCAGGTATTGCTTCGATAGATTCGAAGAGTGCTTCCTGAACTTTTGAAAGAACGTTGATGCATCCTCCACAAGGAATAACATCATCGTCTGATTCATTTGAAGAAGAAGGGTCAAAGTAATCAGTACCTTCTTCTATTTGATTAATCATATCATTATCAGAGGACTCTGAAGAAGAATCTCCTTTGATAGATAGATCTTCAAAGATACTAAGTAGAGATTGTTTGACATCGTCATCGATCTCTAACTTGTTTATCTTTTTCTTGAGATCTGGACATCTATTAGCATAATGCCCAGTTTTTTGACAATTGTAGCACTTAACAGTGCTCCTGTCAACGGCGGCTTGTTTTTTCTTAGCCTTCCGTTTATTGTAGTATTTCCTTTTTCGAGGAATATACTCATTTGAAGATCGTTTGCTTTTAGAAAAAAGTTTTTTATTCGATCTTTTCTTTGAAGGAGGTTTATTTTCTACCCCATATTGCTTGCAAAAAGACCCCAGTTCCTTTCGGTAATCTGCGTCTGTTGCAACTCTTTTGTTATGCTGCTGTTCTTGGCAGAGTTCTAAGCAAACTGCCTGAATAGCGCTATTGATATCCCCATATGTTAGGGATGCCCAATTGATTTCTACTCCTCCATGTTTTGTTGTCATGGTAGAATAGAATTTTTGACTTACATATTTGGGTAATCCGGAAACAAACTTTCGTTTCCAAACATCATCCCCACATGTAGTTAAATTATAAAGACGTGCCATATAGGTGTCTTTATACCATTTGAAATCACTCATCTTGTGGCATTTCATCCCCAAGAGAGCCTCCATTGATTGGTCACTGTATAGGTCTGTGCGTCCTATAAAGTGTTTCATGCAAGTGTAAACAAAGGTGTCTACACAATTGGGTTCCGTGGTCGTATAACGTTCTTCTAGACCATCGGCATTGACTCTAGTCTTAGTGGTATTTAAGACTGATTCTTTGATTGAATTCCTGTTTTCTTCAGTTAATTGATTATACCACCAACTTCTTAGATTACCTGTTAATCCGTAAAGTAGGCAGTTTAAGATATCGGGCTGAGTAAGCTTCTTGGAAAAAGCCGTACTAGCCACGAACATTTCTTGGAATATTGTGACCATTTGCCCCTCAGAGCAACCATCAATGTTCCAAGTAATTAAAGAATTCTCGTCATAATTACGAGATTCTGGTTTGATATCATCCCATCCGAGATCGGGTGGTGATGGTCTTTTGTAATGATTCTTCAAATCAGTAGTAGTTCTGATAGGGAGAATCTTTGTAATTGATTCAGGGGAATCAATACTTTTGATCATATTCAAGTTTTCGTCTTTCTTAGAAAGTCCGAAAGCCTGACCTTTTCTTTTAGAACTTTCTGCTTCATTGCTTGCAGAAGGTTCTTCATTTGATAACTTCTTATTGATTTTTTCAAGAAGTTCTTCAATTCCGGTTTCTCCAAACTTTAAGCCAGGTTGCCTTGGGTTTGGTTGAACCGTTGGTCAGAGAGGGTCGATTTTTGGAAAACCGACATGCTCCTTTGAAGCCATCTTGACCGTTTGGTCAGAGGTTTTTATTTCTTCAACTGACTTTGATAGAGTCGTAAGGACTTTATTAGAGTAGTTGAGTTGTTGTTGGATGTTTTTGATTTCTCTAACACCAACAGCTTTTGTTTTCTCTTCGTCGATCGTTTTATAAGGAGAAGAGATAATTTTTGAGGATGAGACTAAAGGATGAGGGAAATTAGCTTCTTCTTCCAGGGGATAGTCAGAAGCTATTTCTTTTCCAGTAGTTGTTAGCCAGATGGTTGGCTTTTTGATAACATTAATGGCGGGGAAGCCGAAGTAAGTCCTGGGATCACACCCTCAGAGGTTATCGCCAGACTCTCGAGATATTTAGAAGGAAAAATACTAATCATAAAGCAATCAGTCCAGGCCATTCAGGAGAAACACTGGGTGACATCATCACCTCAACAAAAGAAGATGAAGACGGACGGCGATGAAGTGCAGACATATGTTATCAGCTTTCATTTCCAGCTTTTGTAATTTTGTCTTTTATTTACTTTTCAAAAGCAGCTTTAATAAAGTTGTTTTTACTTTTGTAAAGTTTTTTGTTTTATTGAGAATTTGAGATTCCAAAGAGACAAGGCAAAACAGGGAAATGTCCTGTCGGCCACTCTTGGATTTCCTGTACAATTGTTGAAAGTTTTGGGTTCTATAAAATCCCATGCTCTCAACTCTGAAATGGTATCAGAGCCATGAGCTCAAACATTCTCTCTTACTTCTCTCTCTCTATGGAGTAAACATCTCAAGAGCTTAAGATAAGTAATAACTTCTCTCTATAACTCTTTCTTTGGTTTTTATCAATGTTCTTAATTACTTCTTCTATTTTATTAGTCAGTTGTCTCTCTAATTTAGGAGTTTTAAAGGAATGAATTATTCTTTTCAAAATAACTTGATAAAGGCGTGGTTAACCTTCAAGTTTGAAAAGGAATCATTCTAACCTTATAAACTTTCTAATTTAGATCGATTGATATAAACTAATAAAAACTATGAGTAATTAAGCCAAAGCTAAAAATCAATTAAAATTTATAGATTATTGTTATTATGCATCTTAAGTTCGTTTTCTCCATCCCTCTTCTATGCTCTCAAAGTTAAAGAAAAAAATATTTTTCTCTCCCGTCGTAGTAGACACTACTACGTCTTCAAAAGATCCTGCAAAGGATATTGAAAAGGCTCTGGCGAAATTAACGCATACAGAGAATCAAATAGGCCAAATTGAAGAAAGACTTCATAATTGGTCCGTACCAAAACTCGAAGTTGGAACTATTTACAGAGTTCCATTATTCGGATACAAAGAACGAGATGTTATACACATTTCGGAATCAAATATTTCAATAGAGAACGATGTTTCCGAATTTCGTCTCTTTGAAAATGAAGAACTGGACACATACCGACAGTATTTTAAGTACTTACACATCGGCTGTGTTCAAGTTGCGATCAAACCTCTCTATAGGACCGGCTTAGATTCTCCAATCTATGTCACCTTAAGAGACAAACGATTCTTGAACTTCACAGATTCTATTCTGGGAATAGTTCAATCAAATCTTGAGAATGGTCCAGTTTACTTCTCTTGTAAACCTGGATTCAACGTCTCTCTTCAAGATCGTAACATCCTAGATGTACTCAGTCTGGATGTTAGAGGTCAAGGATTACGCATGAAAGATGGTTCATATCCATATGCAATCATCTTCAGGCTGTATTATAAGGTGATGGAAACTAATCTATCACCAAGGGCTTTGGCAGTTTCTCCTAGAAACTACACCATGCTAATGGAAGTCAACATAGAGAAAACCTCTGTGACTGTCCCTAAGCTTCTCAATTGGCGAGATCTAACGCCTAATCCAATATGGAGAATAGAAAATGCCACTATTCCCCAGGATAGGCAAAGTTCTGATGCTCAAATATCTGAATTTTCTGACGGTCATGTGGAAGTCCAATTCCGTTTTCCGGACAACCCTAAACCGCCACTAATTCAAGAATATTTAAGTAGCCGGCCTAGTACCAGTTCGACTGTACGCCCCGCTACTAATCAAAAATCTGTCGAAAGATCTAGATCCCTTAGAGTGGATTATGACTTTCCAATTCCAGATATTCAACAAGAAAAGTCTGATGGGTCTATTTCTCCCACTCATACTGATATGGAAAGAAAATCTGGACATATTTATGACCAGATTAATACTCTCACTACTGAGAAAAGATCAATTGACGAAAGATATGATGAATACCTCACCATAGCTTTCGAAGATCTCAAAAGGGGTAAGAGGACTGACTTTTCAGATCTTCTTACTAAACAAAAATTCATTGACTTGAAAAATCGTCAGGTTAATGTTATCAAAAAGCCAACCATCTGGCTAACAACTACTGGAAAAGAAATGAACTGTAAAACATATATATGATACATAATTGATAAGATTTCAAAGAAAATGATATTAGAGCTAAACTTTTGATGAAATTTGTGAACTCTAACAAAGTTATTTAATGGTTAATTTATTCATTGATCAAACTTAATTTTTGTGCACAATTCGGTATATTTTAATGAAATTAGTGAGTTTATTGGGTGAATTAGCGAAAATTGAACAAAGGGTAAATATTGCAACACTTGTCTAAGTTTAGAGTCAAATTTGATGAAATTGAAAGTTTATGGTGAAAATTGATACAACTTGACAAGTTAAGGTGTAAATTTTGATTTTTATTTCTTTCTTTTGTCTTCTTTTTGAAAAAATAAGCACGTGAAAATTTTAGCAATTGGCCCATTAGAAGGAACTATTGTTGCAGTGGCCCTCCTCAGTCGAGGGACCACGTATTAGATGTTAAATTGATAAGAAAGATGCTACATTTGATCTTAGCCATAAGATTGAGAAAGGTATGGGCCTTTGTAGTTATTGATTCTTCAAAATTTTTACATTTGGGCTTGTTGCTAAGGTTTTGGGCATAAATTTGATGATGTATTAAATTACATCTCTATTGCATTTTGTTGATAAGTTTTAACCTTATTTTTATCCTATATGATTTTGTGGTTAAGTTTTAGTACTTTCATGATCGAATTTGAAGATTTCAATGAAATGATTTTAGGTACTTTGTTCATTGAATCTTTGTATAATTTATTAATTAGAGCTCAAGTTCAAAAGTATCTATTTTATTGAAAAGATTAAGGTTAAAATTGATTAACTTCGGTAAAAGTAAAAATTGAAGCTTGATGGAGTGTTTGGTGTGAATAGGAACCAGGGAAGGCAGAGGAAGAGTTTGCAACGGTGGACATAAGAGAGTTTTTCAAGAACATAATGTCAAATCGGGATCCACGAGCTCCATATTTGCCCGGCGAAGTCAAATTCGAAGGGGTCCCACCGCCGCCGCTAGCACCGTGGCTTACGCCAAAAGATATCGACGTTTACGCCAACAAGTTCGCCCACACTGGTTTCACCGGCGGCCTCAATTACTATCGAGCTTTTGACCGGTAACTACTCTTTTACATCACGTTTTTACCTTTTTCATTTTTTATTTTTTAAAAAAGTTTAAAATTTTTTTTATACCATGATGGATCACTCTTTTTTGGGGGGTTTTTAAGTTTGTTCAAAGGTTTGTGCGAAGAAGGAAAGAAAGAATTGCACTGTGTCTTAGGGTAAAAAATTATATAAAAAAAAGTTTAAGATTTTCAGATTCTCTCTAATTTTTCCTTCCTAAATTTTCAAAATTCAAAGATTATACATATAAAAAAGTTCAAAAGTAAAACTTTGGCACTGGACTTGGTAGATAAATTTCTTGCTCCACCCTTGAATTTTCTATAATGGTTCCATGTTTCAAATTCATAACTTGCTTTTGAGAGGAAATGAGAATAAAGGCTAGAGAGAATGTGTGACATTCACCTCACAAGATTGAGTCTATGACATTTCATTAAATAGAGAAATAGTGTGTCAAGTGTTACAATGTTAGTGGAAGACAAAAGATAGAAAGCTAAGAAATTAAGAGAAAAATAACCACAATTAATAAACACAATACAAAACCAAATATAGATTAAGACAAATAAATTATATAGTCTAACATCTCCCCGCATGCGAACGTGGCTTTTGCGACAGTGAGCTTGATAGACAAACTGGTGAATGAGAAAATGTGTCCACGGTTTGGATGCAGGAGAATAAAAAGGAGAGAAAATTGGGAGAGAATAAAGACAAGATATCATCAAGAACAAGGAGAGATAAGATAACAAAGGAAAAAAGATTAAGAGGTTTTTTTATTTTATTTTATTTTATTTTTAAGAATGATGAAGAGTTAAAGAAGTTTGGGAGGGAAGTCTGCCGAGAGAGGACATTAAGGAAAAGGGTGTCAGATGTAATGGGTAAGGTAGTGGCATTGGGGAGAGGAACAAGAAAAGGGTGCTAGACTTGATGGAAGAGGGAGAAATTTCAATAAAATTAATGAGGGGATGTATTAGGAGGGAGTGAGAATTAATTAAAACGAAAGAGAGGTAGTGGTGGGACATGTGTTTGCGTTCGGAAGAGTAATGAGGAAATTAAAAATTAAAAATAAAAATAAATAAAAAGCATTTGTAGAGGAGATGGAGAAGAAGGAATGTTATTGCCGAGAGAGAGAAGAAGAGAGAGGAAGAGAATTTGTAGGGAAAAGAGACTGTAGAGAAAAAGGATGGGAAATAATGATGGGTGGGCCAAATGATGGGACAATTGGTGTAGAAATAAAGTTGGAGGGGACAAGGTCTGAAGCAATTAGAGTATTAGGAAGTGGAGGGAGCTGGTTTATGGGGAAGTGGAAGGAGGGAAAAGATAAAAAAATAATTGAAGTGAAAGGTTTTTTTTTGTTTTTTTGTTTTTTTTTTTGAAAACACGAAAAATGGGTTTAGGGTTTGAAAGGGGAGGATTTTTAAAGTTCTTTTCCATTTGAGCATTTTGATAGCCCGAGGGTTTGAGAAGAAGAGTTTTAGGACTTTTAAGAAGATTTTTAAGAAGAGTAAATGGAATGGAGGGAGATTTTAAAGAAGACTTTTAAGAAGAAGAGTTTCAAGAAGAATTGATTTAAAGTTTTGAAGATTTAAAGAAGAAGAGTTGAAGAATAAGAAAGAGAGAGAGAGAGTTTATAGCTTTTGAAATTTTGGAGAGATTTAAGTTTGAAGAAAGAAATCTAGATTTGATAATGATGTCTTGCCTCCTATTCGTGGGTGAGTCGCACGTCGTCACCCAATGATTTCGGCTTGGGCGTGTTCGCGTGGTCACCGCCTGTCACTGTCTAGTTTGTCGGAGTCAAAAGTTGTTCATGGTCGCCGGTGAACTTCCGTCAACGTTGGATCATCAGAGACTCCATGACCTCCAAGTCCGGAAATGGGCAAAGTTCCTATCATCTTGGAGCAGTTGGAAAATAGGTGTAAAGGGAGAAGGTGGAAGTTGGAGAAGATGGTGTAAATATTCTTGTAAGGTGACCATTTGAAGAGCTTCAACTTTGTGTCCTAATGAAGGAAGTGTTACAATGCAAGTGGAAGACAAAAGACATAAAGCTAAGAAATTAAGAGAAAAATAACCACAATTAATAAACACAAATACAGTACAAAATATAGATTAAGACAAATAAATCATATAGTCTAACAACTTTCTTTAATCGAGTATAGGGTGTTTGTGCGTTGGGTGGTTTAAGTAATTTTGTTTGGGATGTAAATTTATCTAACTCAAGTGATTTTTAGATTTAAAGAATAATCATTTTATTGTTGTGTTCTTAGCATATTGATGTAGGAATGTATCAAAGCCAAAAGCAAATATTTTAGGTGGAAAAACAATACTAAGTAACCAAAATAATAATAATATATAATAATAATTATTATTATTTTGATGTTTAGAGATTAAAATAGACAATTTGATGGGTTATAGACAATAATTATTTTGATAGTTTATAGACCACAATTGTTACTTTTTAAACGTTTTAAAGTTAAAATAGATCTTTTAAAAATTTTGGAACTAAAATAGAACGAATCTAAAATTTCAAGCATCATGGACCAATATACAGTTTAAAGCGTGATTTTATATAGATGGTAGATGATAGATCAACAAAACTTATTTGATAAAATATATAGATGGTAGATCCAACCTAATTCAAACTATAAAGTATTATTAGATAAAATACACTTTTGGTCCCTAAATTTGAACTTAGTTCTATTTGGTCCTTGAGTTTTTAAAACTAACTCTTTTGGTCATTGAGATTTAAATTTTGTTTTCATTTAGTCCTTGAGGTTTCAAAAGTGACATGTTAGGTTTCCAAAGTTTGAATTTGATTTCTAATTAGTCCATGATGTTTGAAATTGGTTTCTAAATGGTCCCTAGTAAAGTTGATGTTAATTGACCTAATGGAATAATGATGTGGGTGTTAACGTATGCTATCTAGACTATGATGATATGTATTTTTTAAATGAGTTAAAAATTTTTTATACTTAGGGACCAAGTAGAAATAAATTTCAAACTTTAGGAATCAATTAGAAATCAAATTCAAATCTTGAGGACCAAACATGTCACTTTTGAAATCTCAAGGACCAAAATTGCTAATTTTAAAACTTTATTGACCAAATAGAAACTATGTCCAATCCCAGGGACCAAAAGTGTATGAATCTTGACGAAACTAATGATCCCTAATCTTGACGAAACTAATGAACTAATCCCAATTCACACAATTTCACTTAGGATAAGTTATAGCATGCATACTAGTTTAAACACTTTTTTAAAAAAAATGTTTTTTTTTCTTAAAAATCTTTTCACTAAAGTGATTTTAATTTAAAGACTGATGTGTTTGGTTAATGGTTACATCTTCTTAAAAGTGATTTTAATCACAGCTTTGTTTGGTTGCACAAAATAATTCACAAATGTCAAATTATACAATTAAAAAAAAGAGAAAAAAAGAGATAAGGAGAAGCTTTAAATTTGAGGGCAATTTTATAAATTCAACATTCTTTGGGTTTTTTCATGTGAATTTTGGAATTTTTTTCAATAAGAAGAGTGCTTTTTTTAAGTGATTCTAAAATGATTGATGGAGAATCACCTTTAAACTGATTGTCGAGAAAATTATTATTAACAAATCTAATTATTTCAAAAGTGATTATTTTTCATCGTCAAACACTTTTTTTAAAAAACGTTTTCGTCTTTCATAATCACTTAGAGGCGGTTTGGAATCTTGAGTGAATTATAATAGTTTGTGGAGTTATATGATCTGTGTTTAGGATGCAGAGTTATTTAGTCTGAATTATAATAATTTATGTTTGGAGTGCAGATTACTCCATAGACTGTTATAACCTAGACTATTATAACTCATGCCCCAAATAACTCCTTACAAAATTAAATTGATCCAAACATATCTTTTATTTAAACTCAAGCCAACCCAATCCAACCCGTATGATTATGGAGAACTCTAGCGTACCATACCTATTTGACTATCGTAAATGGTATTGGAATGAATGAAATGGAACTGAATCAAATATTGATATACAGAACTTGGGAGCTGACAGCGCCATGGACAGCGGCACAAATCAAGGTACCAGTGAAGTTCATAGTGGGGGATTTGGATCTGACCTACTACTTTCCAGGAGCTCAAAAGTACATCCATGGCGAAGCCTTCAAAAGGGACGTGCCTGGTTTGGAAGAAGTGATTGTAATGAAAGACGCTTCTCATTTCATCAACCAAGAGAGGCCTGATGAAATCAACTGCCATATTCATGATTTCTTCAAGAAATTCTGTTGATCCATCTTTCTTTATTTCTCTTTCAATTTGAAGGTTGGAAGCTCCAATCTGTTTGTTTGTTTTTGTTGTATCTTGGGATTGATTGTGTTTCTCTCCAATCTTTTTCCTTTTTCGTGTGTTTCAAAGAATAAGGATTTGAATAAGGAGAAATAAATAATGCTTTATTGCTCTTTTGGATAATTTGTTAGGCTTTTGTTTGATGAATTGCTAAAACAATATTTGTTCACACGAGTTTGATAAATTACTAACGAAGGTTCAATACGAAGTTAAGGAGACTTTTCCTAAAGACAACATTTTGAATGAGGTTTTGTTGAAATTAGTGAGATTTGGAAGATTTGATCAATGATAAACATGGGTCATTGAATTGTTAAGATTTGATTTTTATTGAAATGAGTGAATTTTAGGAGATTTATAACCTTTTTTCTTTTTTTTGTTGAAATTGGTGGATGACCATAGCAGAAGTTTAATAGAAGGTACTTTGATGATGAAATCGAAAGTTTACATTGAAGGTTTGACTCACATTACCAAATAGAGGGGATACAAATTGAATTTTCCTCTTATATAACTGTGAGTATAAAATCCAATTTTTAGTAATCAATGATTAAACTCTTAATTTTGGCTAATATATTAAATGGTCTATAATATTTTAGGTAATTTTCAATTTGGTAAATATTCTTCTAAATTTCTCAATTAAGTCATTCCGTAAAAAAAAAAATCAATTAAGATTTGTTAATATAGAGTTTATTTGTCATCATATTATTGTTTTATTAACATATTGAGATAAATAAACATGTCACTCAAATGTTACGTGACATAAAATTCGGTCTGAACATTTACAAAATTCATCTCATGCATGGGAAAAATTCTTTCATTTAAGTGGCATGTCTATATAGCATGCTCGTGTGTCCAAATATGTTGATAAATAATGATTTAATGACATAAATAAGCCTTTATATCAACAAATTTTAATAGTTTTTGTTATGGAAGAACATAATTGAGAATTTTAAAAACATTAAAGTTAAAATTGAGAATTTTTGAATAGTAGGTTCTAAACTGAGAAATACCTTAAAGATTAGAGACATATATTAATTCACTACAAGAATTTTTCCATTTGCCAACATTATTTATCCTTACGCTTTAAAAATGGTCGGAAAAAAAGGTAATGTCAACAATTTAGTAAATGGTCTGCAAAAGTGAAGAGAAATGTTGATGGTTTTATAATTGGTCGGCAAAAGGGAGGAGAAAGGCCGACCAATTTATATTCGGTTGGCAAAAAGAGGATTAATGCTGACGGTTTTATAATTGGTCGGCAAAAAGAAGGAGAAAGGCCAACCATTTTTTATTCAATCGGCAAAAAAGAGGATAAATGTCGAGGATTTTATAATTGGTTAGAAAAAAGAAGGAGAAAGACAAACCATTTTTTATTCGGTTGGCAAACGGGAAGAGAAAGGCTGACCATTTATTAAATGGTCGGTAAAAGGTAGGAGAAATGCCGATCTTTTTGTAAAACAGTCGGCATTTGTTGGCTGAACCACCGACCCTTTGTAAAACGATTGGATTTGTTTGCCGAACCGCCGATCGTTTGCAAAACTATTGACATTTGTTGGTCAAACTTGTAACGACCAACATTTTCAGGAATTAATTAAAGTTTTAATTTTGAGATTTGAATTAATTGTAAGGCCAATTTCATGTTTAAAGTTGTGTTGAAAATTAATTTTAGAGGTTTGCATAATTGAAATTTGAGAAATTGGAGAGTGAATAGGGAAGAAAGAAGGGAAAAAGTGAATTAAATGGTTTGGGGGCAATTTTGTTAATTAGGTGACTTTGAGCAAAGTCCAAGCCCAAGGAGAAGCCAAGCCCAAATATCCATCTCTATTATTTTTATACTGCACGCAGCCCTAGGTCAAGCCAAGCCGTCATCTTCTCCAACCTTCTCCCCTTCCTCCATGAAAAAACAGCATCCACCGTCAATCTCTCTCTCTCTATCCCTTTCACTACCAAGAGACTCATCCATTCGAAAGCTTTTTCTTCTTCAACAAACATTCATCGCGCCACTGTTCACGGGGGGGACTGTTACTGTTCATCGCGGTACTGTTCATTGGGGGGGGGGGGGGGGGTACTGTTCATCGCGGTACTGTTTTCACGACGCGCGACTGTTCACGCAATACTGTTTCACGACGCGCACTGTTCATACCGCGCACACTGTTCATACCGCGATACTGTTCACACCACGATTACTGTTCATGCCACCGTCACTATTCACGCCGCCGCCGTTCCGATCAGCCCTTCCAGTCCGGCGAGCCTTCAATTGTGGGTAAGCAATTGGTTGGGTAAGATTTAATTCATGAATCTTGACTTTGTTTCAAGGATACCCATTCCATTCCGGCATCAAAATCACGAGCGTGTCGCGGTCTAGTAGGATTTAGACTGTTGGAGCAAAATTCGATAAGTCACGAAGATCCTTGAGTTTTGGGTTGTATGGTAGATCAATTGAAAATAAGATTAATCCATGGATCTTATGACTTAAATTCATTTTTACCCACCAATTTGTGATTAAGTTAAATGCTATAGAATTAATTCTAATTTTGGGAATTTAGTTGGTGGAAGAAACTTTGGGCTCAATTATGGATTTTAGGGATCTTTACTAACCTTAAGGATGACTTTGATTAGGCCCCAAATCGTTTGACCGAGGTTCAAGGCAGTAGAATTTTTGGTGAGCATTTGGGTGAATTGGATTCTTGAGCTTAGTCAAGGTAAGAGATCTTACGCCGGTATGCTTAAATGCAAGTTAGGAACTGAATTGAAAAAAAAAAATTTAATTATTTCAAATGAAAAGTTTTATAAATGTTTTTAGTTGTGATTTCTGATGAATTTTAAAATACTTTATTTTATATGAAAATGGAGTTGCACATGTATGATTGCCATATGTTCTTATGAATGTGATGCATGTTATATGATTTATGATATGAGGAATGACATGAGAACTTTGTTTTATGTTGCATCATGAAATGAAAATTTTAAAATGCTTTGGGACCTCATGCATACATTATGTTTTCATGATAAAAATGATTTCGAAGGCTGTGGCAATTATCTCCTAAAATTATTGATGTACATCTATATGAAAAGGAGCCTTACGAGGCTATATGAAAAGGAACCTGAAAATGTTAGATGAAAATGAACCTGAAAAGGTTAAATGAAAAGGAAATGTTAGGTTGGGTTAATTGTCCACATTAAGCCGAAGAGAAAAGTTGAAAGAGAAACGTTTCCGCTATGAAAGGAATTTAGGTCCCACCAAAGGAAAGAAAGAAAGTGTTTTCGAAAACTCATTATGTATGTGTATGCATATCCTGACCCGGTAGTGAGGTCACTTACTGAGTATTTTAAATACTCATCCTTTTTCAAAATGTTTTTCTTTTCAGGTAAATGCAAGAACATATTTTAGGCGAGTGGCAAGGTGGTTTGCTGAAAGGGTCATGGGTGTCATGAGGAGTATAGCTTCCGCATCTAGGTTATGTTTTAACTCAAATTATTTTGTTAAATAAACTTAATTGAAGTGAACTATTTCATTTGATTTAACGTTTTGATTCACATTATGTTTTGCAATGGTTTTTAAATGGATCCCGAACTAAAAGATTTTTGATTGTTTAGCAAAAAAGTTTAATTCTTTTTGTCTTTTACCAAAGATTTCTAAATTCTACTAGCATGCATGTAGTAACGTCCCTAGAAAGTCTAACAAGAAAAGTCAGGTCGTTACAGAACTGCCGACCATTTGCAAAACAATCTGCATTTGTTGGTCGAACCAGCAACCGTTTGTAAAACGTTTGGCATTTGTTGGCCGAATCACCTACCATTTGCAAAATTATCAACATTTGTTGGCCGAACCGCTGACGGTTATGTTGAACCGTCAACGGTTCCTTAATATAGGGGGCTCGAAATTGATCCCCCT
Source organism: Trichosanthes truncata (assembly GCA_033996785.1). Classification (NCBI taxonomy): domain Eukaryota; kingdom Viridiplantae; phylum Streptophyta; class Magnoliopsida; order Cucurbitales; family Cucurbitaceae; genus Trichosanthes; species Trichosanthes truncata. Next base: position 9,201,172 of record JAWPNB010000007.1, read on the forward strand.
CATTTCCCTCTCAAAATGTAATCAAATTTAGTTGTTATGTGTGTTGTAAATTTGGTAACTTAATTAGTTAAAATTTGATATTATTGTTCATTACTTTTGAAATGTTAGTTTAATTCGATTGTTACATGTTTATAGTTTTGATCGTTCATTATTGCCTTTGTTTTTCTAAGGTGGGTTGAGTCGATATTATTCTGAACGCAAGCTGAAGATTACATGAAGATGATGGAAACTTCAAAAGATTTTGTTTCTAGATTAGGTTTATTTGTGTTGAAGTTATAATTTTATCTTGTATGAATTTATGAGAACAATATGTAATCAAATTTGGTTTAATACAAAGTTTTATTTGATTTATTTTGTGAACAATTTATTTTAGGTACAACAATTTTTAAATTATAGTGAAATTCTAGATAAAAAAATATTGAAATTAATAAAATGGATAACAAAAAGTTTTACCGATGCTTTGGTTGGCCTTTGCAAGAAAGGCCGACGAAACGGGGTACTGTCAGCTTTTCCAAGAAAGGCCGATGCCACAACATTAAGCATCGGTAAAAGCTGGCCCGACGAGGATCTGCCGATGACACATTTCCAACACCATCTTTTACATCAAGAAAAGTTTTTTCCAACGCTTTTTTGACTTTTTCCGATGATTTTTTGCGTCGAAAAAACTTGAAATTCTTGTAATGAATTTTAAAAGCATTAAATTTAAAAGTGAGAATTTTAGAATAGTAGGTTCTAAACTGAAAATTACCTTAAAGATTATAGACTATTTGATAATCAGTTCTTAACTTTTTACAATATTTTATTTGTTTCTTTTCCAATAACATAGGCACCATTTGATAATCATTTAGTTTTTTTTTTTAGTTAGGATTTTCTTGTTTTTTTTATCTACTTTTTACCTATATTTTCAAAAACTAAGCCTGTTTTGAAAATTAAAAAAAAAAAAAGTAGGCCCCATTTGATAACTATTTTGTTTAGTTTTTTAAAATTGTGCTTGTTTTCTCACAATTTTTCTACCATAGTCTTTATATTTCTTAAGAAAACATATGAATGTTTAGCCAAATTCCAAAAAAAAAAATAAGTTTTTAAAAACTACTTTTTTAGTTTTCAAAACTTGGCTTGGATTTTGAAAACATATATAAAAAGAAGACAACAAAACAAAGAAACTCATAGGTAGAAGTAGTATTTATAAGCTTAATTTTTCAAAACAAAATGGTTATCAAACCAGACCATAGTTTTCAAAAACTTGTTTTTGTTTTTGAAATTTGACTAAAAATTCAAATGTTTTGTCAAGAAAGATGAAATCTATTGTAGAGAATTGATAAGAAAACAAGCACAATTTTCAAAAACCAACAACTAAAAATCAAATAGTTATCAAACATGACCTTAATCTTTACGTTGGTCAATTTAAAGGACACGTTCTCATTTGAAAAGAAGCTTCTACTATGATGCATCTTATGAGATGTAAAAGATGAAGAATGTTGGTTCTTTTCCTTAAATCAATTTTTTTTTTTAATAACGCACCATGACTTAGGAATGTGAAAAATCATAGTGGTAAAAGAAATGAAAATGAAAAAAAAAAATTGGAAGATGAAGTCAGGAGGAGGAAGAAGAAGAAAAGAAAACGAAAAGAAAAAAAAAATAGAGGGGTGGCGACAGTTGGCAGCAACTGGTAGAAGACGGTGGATTGTTGGGGGGGGGGGGGGGGGAAGAGAAAAAAAGATGAAGGGAGAAGAAGGAGAAGGTGAAAAAAATAAAATATATTAAAAATATATATTTTTATTAATTTAATATATCTTTATTTTTTAAAAAAATTAATAAAAAAGAGTCTTGCCACGCCAACACCCTCAACTACAGAAAAATGGATGGAGGGACCGTAATGAAATTAAATTCAAAATTCAAGAGTAAAATTTTTGAGTTTAAAAATTTAGAAACCCAAATGCAACCAAATTTAAACTTCATGAATTAAAAGTGTATCTTTTTCCTAATTTAAAGAACTTCTATAAATTTTCTGTTTTACAAAAATTTTCATAGAATACTATAAAGTTGAAGTCCCAATATCGATATTTTAATCTTAGATCTGTAGAATATTTTGGACATTTTTTTTCCTCTTTTAGCAGTTAAAAAATGTAAAAGAGAATAATTTAGATGTAGCCTAAGCTGCAACCAAGTCTGTTGCTACCCACTTTACAATCACATAAAAAAAACTTTTTTTTTTAATTCTATGATTATAAATTAGACAGTATAAGATTTGGGTGCAGTCCAAGCTGCACCAAGTTTTTTCTAATGTAAAATGATTATATTGAAATGAGCATGGGAAGACGAGAAAGAAAATGGTTTTATATGGATAAGGACATTCACATGAAAACTGACGTAAAATAGTCCAAACTGCACCTAAATTTTTTTCAATATAAAATGATTATATTGAAATGAGCATGGGAAGGCGAGAAAGAAAATATGTATAAGGACATCCACGTAAAAACTGACCCACGTGAAAACTGACGTAAAAGAGTCAAGCTAATAATGATCAACTATGCTCATAAAAAGTAAAATAGAAATAATGGTCTATTATGTAGCAACGAAAAAGACAGCCAACCGATGTGGGCTAACAAGAAAAGAATAAAAAATTGAAAATGTAGACAAAAGAATTGACAAAAGAGTACAATCGTTGAGATTATTTAATTTCATATGCTTTGGAAATGAATTTTAAATTTCTCTATGCAAATCCAATCAATTATTTGACCATCAAGTTCTTTGTAATCTTTTTAGTTGCTTGTAGTCAGTGGCGGATCTAGGATTTTACGTTAGGGGGGGCATAATTCATATAACTGTAAATTTGATGCAATATTCAAATTATGTAATATTGATTATCAAACTATAATAAACTATTGTATATTATATAGGTCTGTTTAATATAGAGACTAAAAATATGACTTTATATATATATATAATTTTAAATTTAAAAAAAAAACAATCGAATTATCTAAATGAATATACTAGAAAAAAAAACTAAAACTTGGAATAGATAGTAAAATTTTTCTAAAATTGAGTTAAATATCTATATATGAAATTAGTTTTCTAAAAAAAAATTACGAAAAATTTTAAAAATGTTGAAACTATTTCTATCAAGTTTATATAAATATATATATAGAGAGAGAGAAAAAAAAATAGATAATATATATATAAACCAAGGTTTAAAATGTCGATGTCGACGAAAATGTCGAAATCTCAAATTTAATACCATGATATAAACTCATTTCATATTCTTTATAGTTTAAAAGATCATTTTGGTCACTGTATTTTGGAAACTTATTCTATTTTAGTCTCTGTACTTTCAAATATTCAAATACAATCATTGTACTTTTAATCATCTTAAAATCAGTCTCTATTGTTAATCTAACTTTTGAAAAATAAATTTAGCCTCTATTAGTTTTTACTTTATAAATTTTCAAAACATATTAATGTGATGTCTTTTGTTCAGTGAAAATGATTATTATTATTTTACCAAGTTTTATAAAAAGTAACTTCAAATTAATAAAGATGACCAATCTGAAGCTTTATTGAAAATGCATAGACTAAATTTGAATATTTAAAAGTACATGAACTAAAATAGAATGTGTGTTGAAGTCTAGAGGCCAAAATAGTATTTTAACCTTCTTTTTATCTCATAGATTAATTTGAATTTATTATAGAAATAAAAATTTTATTTATTTATTTATTTTGAGAATTGAAAATCTTATTTATTAGGTAAGCTAATCGATAATAAAAAGTTTAAATAAAAACACAACAATATTTTCTTATTATAAAAAGTCTAAATTGTTTAGTTTGAAAGCAAATGTATATTTCTTTATTTTTAAAATGAAAAGCCTATTTAAATCTGCAGAGCAAAAGCACATGGAATTCCAAAATTTTACTTCCTTAAATTAAATATGCAAATGGTGGGACCTGCAGCACGAAATTTTCATCAAAATAAAAATATGCAAGCTAATGGGATTCGAACTCAAGATCACGCAGGGGGCACAAAATGTGAAGAGTGCAAGAAGCCAATTAAATCAAAGGTATTACTTGTTTATGGGAAGGTAATATATATATATATATATATATATATATATATATATATATATATATATATATATATATATATATATATACAACACATGTTTCAAGTTGAGGGGGGGCACGTGCCCCTCCTGGCCCCTTCTTGGATTCGCCTCTGCTTGTAGTTGTACAGTTAATTACATGATTAAAATTTTGAACAATATACAAAAGTCAAAGTGCAAATTTCATATTTAAATTTCGTAACTATTTAGTTACTAAACCATTGAAATTTTTAATTATATTTTAGATTAAATTGTAATTTTATATAGTTTTTATCTTTAGCATTGTTAAATACAAGATTCGAAATGTCGATGTCGATAGAAATGTCGAGGTCCAAAATTTATGGAAATATCTATGGAAATGGAAATGTCGATGGAAATTTCGGAAAAATTTACGGAAATCATGAAAATTGATGGAAATTGTTTGAATTAGCCAATGAAACTTTGATTTTCACTTAATTAGACTATAATGGATTATTTTTAAGCATCACATCTAAAAATTAAGACAATATTTAGTTATAAATGTCAATGTGAGTAGGAATTTGCAAAAAAAAAAAAAGAATTGAAAGTTGATTAAAATTATTTGAATTATTTCATGAAACCTTAATTGTGACTTAATTATAGGATAAGAATCAAAAGTGAAGATAAAATTTCCTGATGGATTTGTGTCAAATATATCACTATGTGTAAGTGTCAATGATGGAAAACTATGGGGGTTGAAAACTCACGACTTTCATGTTCTGCTTAAGCGACTTCTCCCTATTGGTGTTCGAGGGTATTTACCTAAAAATATGTGGTGAGGTTGTCGAGGCCTACCAAAATTAAACTGGCTTCCTACTCTAGCTTATAGAAATAGTGGACCAGGTCGATTTCCCAAAGGAGCCAGAAATTTTATTTTCTCAATATTAAATTCCAGTAACAAAAAAAACGAAATGGGGGGGTTTTGAAAATTTCTTACTTAATGAAATAAAAATAACAAAACGAGACAATTACTAAAAAGGAAAAATTCAACTCTTACCAAGTTCCAATTTAGAGGTACGGTTCTACTCAATTGCAAACATGATCATAGGCATTCAAAATATTTAAACTTAACAATGCAAGTACTTGGTCAACTTATTAGGAAACCCCAAAAAGTGCAAATTCCCTAAAGTCATTAACTCTAACGAATGTCAAGTTAACGCTAATTACCTAAACAATTTTTTTATGAAACCGCTTCAAATTATTTAGATAAAGGCATTACGAACTTTGGAACGACCAAGACAACTAATCAGGTAAAACAACTTTCACCTAATTAAGAAGCTTCTTTAATTCCTAGGATTAAACATGCAAGCCATGTAATATGGAAACCCACAAAACATACACATGTGATAATCCTAATGCTACCGGTTCATTCAACATGACAATTACGGATCATGATCATGATTAGCAATAAAACATGTAGAGTGATTAAGGCGTCAATTTAATCAAAATACATACTTATAAAATTAACATGGGAATCAAAGAATACCTGCAATTGAAAGAAAACTAAGTTAAGGTTCAAGCCTCACAATATTACAACTGATTACAACCGACCTCTGAAATAGAATCGCAGAATTTAGCCGAGCATCTCCATAGAAAACCTCGAGTTCAAACAAGCTCAATTTGACCCCATAAACTCTCTAAAAGTCAAATAAAAGGTCTAAAAAAACTCTCTCAAAATCGTGTGTACAAAGAGGCAAAAGGTCCCTAACCCTAAAGAGAAAAGTTGATTAAATATGGCAGATAAGCGTCTAGACGCTTAGGACAACGTCTAGACGCTGCATCCACGAATAAGGGAAAAAATCTGGCAGGATCAGGGTAGCGTCTCGACGCTACCAGCGTTTTGTGCAGCCTCTCCACAGTGTCGAGCGAGCCTTGCTTCTTCAAGTTCCCGGCGTCTAGACGCTTGGAATAGCGTCTAGACGCTATTCTTGCGGATCTCCAAGCTTGACATGATTGTGCAGCGGCGTCTTGACGCCCAAAACAACGTCTAGAAGCTTTGCACTCGGCTCCCTTGACTTGAATGGTCTCTCTTCTCCATTATAATGCTCAAAATAGGTTCGATTGGTTTCCTTTTAACCCCGATTCATCAAAAGTCTTCTGATTGGCTCTGAATTGCTCAATTCCCTACAAAATAGACAAATAAACACGTGAGGGCAACTAAACTAGCATGAAATAAGCTGATAAAAGAGCACTATTACCGTGCTATCAATATGTCCACTACTATTGTTGAGCTATGTAGATTTTTTCGTGATTTATGTGCGAAAACAACATGTTTTGTAACTTTTTGACATGTCTAAGTCTTAAGTAACTGTGTTTGAAATTTTTGTTTTAAAAAATAGCTTCTTGTGTAATTTTTAAACTTTGGTTTGCTTGGAAAGCTTAGATTTGGTTGTGTTTTGTTAAATTTTGTGTTATGCTTATAAAGTTTTGAAGTTTTTAGTTTGTTGTAAATATAAATTTGATGGGTCGACTATTTGGCCTTTTGAGTTTATGTCTATATAGTCGTTTAGTTTTAGATGCTAGGTATGTATATTGAGAAGTTTTAGGCAAAACTCATTTATGCTGTGTAACTTTTTGACATGTCTAAGTCAAGTCTTAAGTAAATGTGTTTGAAATTTTTGTTTTAAAAACTAATTTCTTGTGTAATTTTTAAACTTTGGTTTGCTTGGAAAGCTTAGATTTGGTTGTGTTTTGTTAAATTTTGTGTTATGCTTATAAAGTTTTGAAGCTTTTAGTTTGTTGTAAATATAAATTTGATGGGTTGACTATATGGCATCTTTGAGTTTATGTCTATATAGTTGTTTAGTTTTAGATGCTAGGGTATGTATATTGAGAACTTTTAGGCAAAACTCATTTATGTTTTGTAACTTTTTGACATGTCTAAGTCAAGTCTTAAGTAAATGTGTTTGAAATTTTTGTTTTGAAAACTAGTTTCTTGTGTAATTTTTAAACTTTGGTTTGCTTGGAAAGCTTAGATTTGGTTGTGTTTTGTTAAGTTTTGTGTTATGCTTATAAAGTTTTGAAGCTTTTAGTTTGTTGTAAATATAAATTTGACGGGTTGACTATTTGGCTTCTTTGAGTTTATGTCTATATAGTCATTGAGTTTTAGATGCTATATATGTATATTGAAAAGTTTTAGGCAAAACTCATTTATGTTTTGTAACTTTTTTGACATGTCTAAGTCAAGTCTTAGGTAAATGTATTTGTAATTTTTGTTTTGAAATAGTTGCTTGTGTAATTTTGCAACTTTGATTTGCTTGAAAAACTTAGATTAATTTGTAAAGTTTTGATCGTGTTAGTTGTTGGAAATAGTTACTTATTATGATAGACACATAGGTTTAACCTTTGCAAGTTGGTTTAAGTTTTTGATTATTTTTCCTAAGTTTGAAAGGGTTTAGGTGTGAATATGATAATTTTTAAGTTTAAGGTTGGATTGTTTTAGTTCCTTATAATTGGTTATAAGTTAGATGATTTCGTTGGTATATATATATAGTTCATTAATTTCAATATTTGATGCTTTTAAGTTTTGAATAGTTTTATGTAATTTTAGTTGTTATGTGTGTTTTGAATTTGGTGACTTAATTAATAATTTTGATATTATTGTTTATTACTTTTGAAATGTTAGTTGAATTCGGTTGTTACTTGATCATTCATATTATTGTCTTTGTTTTTCTTAGGTGGGTTGAGTAAATAATATTATTATGAAAGCAGGTCGACGATTACATGAAGATAATGGAAGTTATACTTCTATCATGTACGAATTTATGAGAACAAAGTGTAATTGAACTTGGTTTGTTTAATATAAAGGTTTTATTTACGTTATTTTGTGTACTTTTTGTTTTCGGTACAATAAATTTGAAATTAATAAAAATAAATATTGAAAATAGAAACATGGCCAACACAAAATTTTGTTGACACTTTAAGGTGTTTTGGTCGGCATTTCTCGAAAACATCGACCTAAAATGTACCGCCGACTTTTCCTGGAAATGTCGACCAAAAATCATTTGGTCAGCCTTTCAAAGCAATGTCGGCGATACTTTTTAGTCGGCATTTCCTAGAAACGTCGACCAAAAATCATTTGGTTGGCCTTTCAAAGAAATCACGGCAGTACATCTTGATCGGCGTTTCTAGGAAACGCCGACCAAAATTCGTTTGGTCGACATTCTTGGAAATCATGACCAAACGTTTTTGGCGGCATTTCCGGCTTTTGCCAGCCAAAATTAGTTTGGTCGGCATTGCTTGGAAATGCCGACCAAACAGTTTTGGTCGGCATTTCGGATTTTTGCCAACCAAAATTCGTTTAGTCAGCATTGCTTGGAAATGTCGACCAAACATTTTTGGTCGGCATTTTCGGCTTTTGCCGACCCTAAACAAAAAAACGTTAGCAAAAGTTACACCAACAAGGATTTGCCGACAAATGTGCCGACAACATTTTTTCCGTCGGCAAAGTCTATGCCGACGCTTTTGTGGCTTTTCTCGACCAATTTTGACGTCGGCAAAACTTGAAATTCTTGTAGTGATTCTTAGTTTTTTACAATATTTTATTTGTTTCTTTTCTAGTAATTTAACACCGTTTGATAACCATTTGGTTTTTGAAAATTAGGAGTATGTTTTGGAGTGATTTTGAAATAGTTAAAATCACTTTTGTCGTATTCAAAATTACTTAGAAATATGCTTTTAATTATTCAAAATCAATTTTTTATAGTATGAAAATCATGTTTAAAAGTGTAAAACCAAATATTAAGTTGATTTTGAATGATTAAAGGCATGTTTCGTTGTAATTTTGAACATGACAAGAGTGATTTTAATCATTTCAAAATCACTCTCAAACATGTCATCAGCCTATAAATACTTGTTTCACCTATGAGTTTCCTTAGTTTGTTATCTACTTTTTACCTATATTTTCGAAAACCAAGCAAAGTTTTGAAAACTATAAAAATGTAGGCCTTGTTTGATAACCTTATGGTTTTTAGTTTTTAGTTTTTGAAATGTGTTTGTTTTCTCAAAATTTCTCTACAATGACCTTCATCTTTCTTAAGAAAACATATGAATTCTTAGCAAAATTCCAAAAATAAAAAATACTTTTTTTACTTTTTAAAACTTGGCTTGGATTTTGAATATATATATATATATATAACAGACAACAAAAAAAAGTAGTGTTTATAAGATTAATTTTCAAAAACTAAAAACTAAAAACCAAAATGGTTATCAAAAGGGGCCGTAGTTTTTAAAATTTTGTTTTGTTTTTGGAATTTTGTTAAGAATTCAAATGTTTTGTTAAGAAATATGAAGTCTATTGTAGATAATTGATAAGAAAACAAGTACAATTTTTAAAAACTAAAAGCCTAAAAATCTAATGATTATCAAACGAGACTTTAATATTTACGTTGGTCGATTTAGGGGACACTTTTTCATTTGAAAAGAAGCTACTACTATGATGCATCTTATGAGATGTAAAAGATGAAGAAAGCTGGTTCTTTTTCTAAGCAATTTTTTTTTTTCAATAACGTACCATTTTGTTTTAATAACCTAGGAATTTGTAAATCATAGTGGTAAAAAAAATGAATTCATTTGATTTTTCTTCTAAAGAATTATTTTAACTGAAAAAAAAAAAAAACAACAACCAAACAAAAAAAAAAAAAAACAAAAAATGCAAAAAGAATTGGGCTAATATTATTTTGGAGTTACTTGCATACATACAACCTGGCAAGTTCAAATTTGTTTTTGTTTCTTGGATGGCCCGTTTTCTTTTTCATGTGTACGAAAGAAAAGGAATAAATATTTTACTTTTGGATTATTGCATTCTAGAGGTTCCATTTCCCTTCCAAGATGGCTGTGTTTTAATTCTCACAACTTTTTTTTTCATAGGAAGGAAAACTTTTTTTTTAGTAGTGTTAGGTGTGTTCTATAATTTATTTTAAGATATAAAGATAATTTAATATACGAACTACGATTAAAAAAATACTTGTAATTTTAAATAGTTCAATTATGTCTTCGGCCCACATTTCTTTAACTTTAGTTTCAAATTGGGTTGTGTGCTAAAAGAAGTTAAAAATGAAGAAATGTGGAGAACTAAAGTTTTTCGGATGTGATACTATTAAATTTCTGCAATTTATTTTCTATTGTTACTACAAATGATCGTACTTATTTTTAAATCTCTCCTTTTTCTTTGCCAGATCAATTCATAAAAGGAGTATCACACAACATAAAAATAATATTTTATCAATATACCTTACTACCTTAGTATATGATCGAAAAGTTAGGCACATTACCTAAGTTCATCATTTATGACGTAATCTCTATCATTCTTCTTGCACTTCATAGATTTTTTTTTTTAATCACCCACATTTAGATGGACTTGTTTTTTAATATTGTACTTTTTTTAAAACTTATTATTAAAATATTTTTATTTTCAAACTATTTATTAAAATATTGTTGTTTTAAATAGGTGGATGAAGTTCGTCTTTTCAAGAGACGATCTACACTACATGGCAAAATGTGGCAAAATGTCATCTTTCTAGAAGAGATGAGTTATTTGGACAAGTTTGTCTCTTCAAGAGACGAACAAGATAGAAAGAGTAATAAATACCCTGAGTTGAACATGGTGGCATGCATGCCCTCTTAGGATTTTTTTTTCTTTAATATTATATTATTTTAAACTTATTATTAAAATATATTTATTTTCAAACTATTTATTAAAATATTGTAGTTTTAAATAGATAGATGAACTTCGTCTTTCAAGAGACTAACTCTGCACGAAGTGTAATAAATATACTTAACTGGTATGATAGTTGCATGAATGCCCCCTCAATCCCATGTGTATGGCTTTGAATCTAAAGGGGTACATTTTCCTTTATCTTTTTAAATAAATAGAAATTTAAATATTGTCACTTTCTTATAAAATAAAGTAATTACAATTATATAAATCTATAATAAAAAAAGTGGAATTTTCTTCCTTATAAAATAAAATAATTACAATTATATAAAACTATAATAAAAGAATTGGTGGTATTAACTTCCTTATAAAATAAAATAATTACAATTATATAAAACTATAATTAAAAAAAATTATTGGTATTCACTTCTTTATAAAATAAAATAATTGCAATTATATAAAACTATAATTAATTATAGTTTTTCTCTTATAAAAAAAATTTTAATTTCAAATTTTAAAGATATTTTAATTATTTTATTTTATAATGGAAGAAAAAAAAATATTTAGATTTCAATTTTTAAAAGAAATTGTAATTATTTTTTTAATTTAAAAAAAGTAAAAGAAAAAAAAGCACATGGGAATGAGGGACGTGCATGTAGCGATCTTGCTAACAAAGTACATTTATTATACTTTTGCAGAGTTCGTCTAACTTGTCCAAATAATTTACACTTGATATTTTGCCAAGTGGTATAAATCAGCCCAACTTCATCAAATTATTTAAACTACAATATTTTAATAAATACTTTGAAAATAAATATATTTTAATAATAAATTTAAAAATTACAATATTAAAAAAAAAAATCATGCCCTCTTATTTTCGGTAACTGGGTTCGATTTCTAGTGGCGCATATTGCTATGTTTTTTTTTCTTTTACTTTTTACTTTTTTATATTTTAAAATTAAAAAATAATTACATTTTTTTTTTAAAAACTTAAAATTTAAGTATATTTCCCTCTCTTATAAAAGAAAAACTATAATTACTTATAATTTTATATAATTATAATTATTTTATGTTATAAAGAAGTGAATTTATTTATTCTAGTTTTATATAATTGTAAAACTATAATAAAAGAATTGGTGGTATTAACTTCCTTATAAAATAAAATAATTACAATTATATAAAACTATAATTAAAAAAAATTATTGGTATTCACTTCTTTATAAAATAAAATAATTGCAATTATATAAAACAATAATTAATTATAGTTTTTCTCTTATAAAAAAAATTTTAATTTCAAATTTTAAAGATATTTTAATTATTTTATTTTATAATGGAAGAAAAAAAATATTTAGATTTTAATTTTTAAAAGAAATTGTAATTATTTTTTTAATTTAAAAAAAGTAAACGAAAAAAAAAGCACATGGGAATGAGGGACGTGCATGTAGCGATCTTGCTAACAAAGTACATTTATTACACTTTTGCAGAGTTCGTCTAACTTGTCCAAATAATTTACACTTCGTCTATTCAAGAGACGACATTTTGCCAAGTGATGTAAATCAGACGAACTTCATCAAATTATTTAAACTACAATATTTTAATAAATACTTTGAAAATAAATATATTTTAATAATAAGTTTAAAAATTACAATATTAAAAAAAAAATCCTGCCCTCTTATTTCCGGTGACTGGGTTCGATTTCTAGTGGCGCATATTGCTATGTTTTTTTTCCTTTTACTTTTTACTTTTTTATTTTTTAAAATTAAAAAATAATTACAATTTTTTTAAAAAACTTAAAATTTAAGTATATTTCCCTCTCTTATAAAAGAAAAACTATAATTACTTATAATTTTATATAATTGTAATTTTTTTATGTTATAAAGAAGTGAATTTATTTATTCTAGTTTTATATAATTGTAATTATTTTATGTTATAAAGAAGTGAATTTATTTATTCTAGTTTTATATAATTGTAATTATTTTATTTTATAAGGATGTTAATACCAACGATTTATTATTATTATTATTATTATTATAGTTTTATATAATTGTAATTATTTTATTTTATAAAAAAGTAAATAACATCCGTTTTTTTATTATATATTTATATAATTGTAATTATTTTTTTTATAAAAAAGTGAAAATATTTAAATTTCTATTTGTAATCAAAATTGGAATTATTTTATTATCATGAAAATATTTAATTTTTAATTTTTAAAAAAATGTAATTATTTTATTTTAGATCATAAGAAAAAATATTTAGATTTCAATTTTTAAAAGAAATTATAATTATTTTTTAATTAAAAATAAAAGATAAAAGGAAAAGGAAAAAAAAAAAAACAAGCAATATGCACCACCTCAAAATCAACCAGACACAAAGATGAGGGGCGCGCATGTTGCCACCTTGCCAACTCAAGGTATTCTTTTACTCTTTCTGCAGCGACCAACTTGTACAAATAATTCACACTTCGTCTCTTCAAGAAACGACATTTTATCACATTTTGTCACATGGTGTAGGTCGTTTGTTGTTAGGGACGAACTTCATCTACTTCTTTAAAACTACAATATTTTAATAAATAGTTTGAAAATAAATATATTTTAATAATAAGTTAAAATATATACAATATTAAAAAAAATCCACATTTAAATTGTTTGGGCGCATATATATATATATATATATATATATATATATATATATATATATATTTATTTATTTATTTATTTATTGGTGCAAAATCATTGATAGTTAGATTATCCAATGTACATGCATCTTTTTTTTTTTTTTTTTTGACAAACAATGTACATGCATCTTTAATGGTTAGATTATCCAACCTAATTTTCTCAGACATGATGATTTTTGAACTTCTCACCAAAAAAAAAAATCATGATTTTATTATGACTTAGACATATACAATAACGTAACTGAAATTTTGTGGTGTATATAATGTGAAATGGGGATGTTTTTAATCATTCAAATACATTTGATGTAATGATCATAGTCAATAATGTTATCAAAGTTTTGTTAATTTCTAAATTTTGGGCTTTTCTAATAATTAACTTACTTATAGATGCTGGCAAAGTTTTGTTAATTTCTAAACTTTGGGCTTTTCTAATAATTAGCTTATGTATAGCTATATCCACCCGATGATGCTCACTAATGTTTTCTAAATTTGAATATTTTTAATTTATTAGACAATTTTTTACTATACATATTGATAATGTTCAAGGTATAATTGCGATAAATTAGGTTGAGTTTGAACATTTTAGTAGTTGTGAATCCGGATTTCAAGATAAAAACAAAAAATGTTATAATATGATAATGGGTTTAAAGATACCAAAAAAGAATATGCCTTCGAATAATGATTTTTCATGTGGAACATAAGATAAGAGATTAACATTCATAGGCATTCTATCACATTTTTTTAATATAATATTACAAAATGTGAAAATGAGATTTTAAACATTTGACTTCTAAAAAAATGTTACACCATCAAATTTCTAGTGTTGTTTTATGTAATATATTCAATTTTTTTTATTGATTTAATATTAACTAATTGAATTTTAAAACTACTAATTTTTAAAAATAAAATATAAGAAAGTAGTGTTTTATTTTGTCATACAAATAATGCTTGTTATACCTTTTTTAATTTTTTATTTCTAAGAAAGAGTGGATGATTTGAACTTTTAACCTTTAGGTTAAGTCAAATTTTGACTCGTTAAACTATGTTCATGTTGATAGTGATTGATTGCAACTAATGCAATAGAATTAAGAAAAAAAGAGATGAACAAGGAGTCTAGAACCATTGAACATGAAAACCTAGAAAAATTATAAAATTGAAAATGATGGTAAAAAGAGAAAGAGACAGAAAAGAGAGAGACCTAATAGGTTAACGTTGTTATTCGTGCATGTCGATTTTTTTATGCTCCAAGTTTTGTTGCTACCTAGCTATTATTTGTTTGTAACCTTTAACCTTCGTGTTTGGTATGAATTGTGTGGAAAAAGATAAATTGTATTCTCATAAAATTTAAAAATTATATATATATTTATAACTAAAAGCCACTTTGGTTGAAAAGATAAATAGATTGAATTGCAAAGTATTATTTTGATTAAAGAGTTAGAAAAGAGGTTTTTGTTTTGGGGTGTAAGAGTGCATACACAAATAACTTGGTAGGTTGAATGTATGGTACCTTTTTAGTTTATATGGAGACCTGTGATAAGCTTTACTAAAAGGTCATGATAATAATAAAATTTTCGAAATATTCAACTTTTGCTCATGAATTTGACAATTATACCCAATTTTTACCCTAAATGAAATTGAAGTTGAGATAAATGTTGGAACTTTTAATTTTTGTGACTTACGTTACATTCACCTACTAATTTTGAAAAAAAAATGTAAAAATATCTCAATTTTTTTTTTTTTTTTTTGATAATATGTGGAGTGGGAGATTCGAACCTCTGAACTCCTGATCGAGAATACATATTTTATTTTAGATGAGTTATGCTCATGTTGGCGGAATATCTCAAAGCTCACCAACTTGAACAAAAATCAATCCCCAATAAACTAGTAAAAGAAATTAATCCACGATAAAGATGCACCACTTAATTAATTTCCTTAAATTCACCCATTTTTGGAAGAAAAAAAAAACTAGCCCTAATATCGCTTTTCTCTTTGTACCAAGTCTCTATTTTCTCCCCCACCCAAATTCTAATGAGGTCGGTCTTGCCACTCCATTACAAATGCAAGGAGTTAGAAGAAATCATTTCACCCATCTCTTTTGTTTCTTGATAACTAGATTATTCTTCTATATATACTTAATCAAGTCTAAAGTTGAATTTGATAAAAATGAAAGTTGGCATAAAAAGTTGAAGGTTAAAATACGGTTTTTATACTTTAGGACTTATTTTATTTTAGCCTTTGTACTTTAATTTTAGTCTTTATATTTTCAATATATCTTAAAATTAGTCTCTATAGTTGGTTTATAACTAACTTTTGCTAAAAAAAAATGAGTTTAAAATTTTGATAAACATATTCACATTATGCCTTTTCTTAAATGAAAATTATTGTTATTATAATGCTTAGTTATATAAAAATAAACTTGAAGCGCTTGAGCATGGCTCACCAGTAATTTGCATGTACCTTGACTAGCAAAAAAAAAAAAAAATCAAACTAACGATAAGAACTAACTTTAAGATATATTAAAAATATAAGAACCAAATTTAAAATTTTAAAGTACACACTAAAATATATGGAACCAAGTTCAAAATATAAGACAACAATGATATTTTAATCAAAATTGAATTTACCTTGCAAAATTAAATATAAATAAAAAAATTTTAACACAAAAACAAAATTGAGGTTATAAAAATAAGCTACCAAGAAGAATGACCAAAATTAAATGGTCATTTTGAAAAAATGTCTTTATTTTTACTTGAAAAATGTCCAAACAGTTAAAATAAATTAATAAATACCCAAAATGCCCCCAATCGAAAATCTAAATATAAAATAATATAATTATCTTATAATCAATCAAATTCTAAATTTCAAAATCACAACAACCATATCTACCTTAAAATATCTTAAATCAATAACTAAATAGATATCCTACAATAAAAAATACATGCGAATTAAAATCTAAGAAAAATAATAAATTAATTTAGAAAAGATAATTTGAACCAAACAAAAATAAAGCGAATTAAATTCTAAGAAAAATAATAAATTAATTTAGAAAAGATAATTTGAACCAAACAAAAATAAAGCAATGTTACGGAAACATAAATAACATAAATACAAATACTCAGTATTCACATATACTCAAAACCAATCCTTAACTAAAATTAGGATAGAAATCCAAACCACTAAAAATAAAATATACACTGCAAAAATACATATAAAGGTAAAATCAACACTCTGCATGCAAGATATAGAAACAAAAATAAAAGCTCAAAATGCAATAAATTATAAAAACTTCCCACAAAAAAAAATAATTTATTCAAAACTATCCACCCAAAACACTCAACACGATTACTCTCCCCCCTCCCTAGGATTTCAATGTTTTTTTAGAGGAAGAAGAAAAAAGACGAAACAGAACCAGGCGAAACTACCCACCACAATCCATCAAAGGGTAATAAAATACGCCCTACTTACCTTCCTCCTTAACGCGTATTGCAACCCACACCTTTTAGTTTCTGTTTCTTCTTCTAATCAAGCATACAGACGAATCCGTGAAGTTCACGGATCAAAATGTTGAAGCAGTAAACCACAATGAAGTAAGGAAAGACTAAAGAATTTGAATCACAACTGTACAAGTAAGATATGTTAGATACTTGCAAATATTGACCGAATATTTAGGAATTTCAAATTTTCTTAATATTCAAATGAGATCCTGATTCCCCCGTATTTAGACTCTCTCTTTCATTTTATTTTAATCGAAAACATTTACACTTACAAAAACCTAACTAATTCCTGCAAATCAGACCAAAAAATTGCTTACTATTTGTAACCTAGCCATTTAAGGTAACTAAAGTTGAAAATTACTATTGTGAGAATCATTTATATATTAACACTCTCTGTGATATACTGAAGATATGGTAAAATTAGCCACTAGATCAAAGACAAGATCAAGCAATCGATTGAAGGCTAGAGGAATAATGTCTTTGAAAAAAAACAAAGGAAGCCGGAACCATTACATTGAATAGCAACGAAGAGGTAAAGTACAATTACTTGTCCCATCTAATTTGAACAAAATAACGTCCCTAAACCTTTCTAAAGGAAAAAACACAAACAATGACAGAAGACTCTGAATCTATAAAAGAAGAGTCAACAAAAAGAGAAATAGAGACAGAAGGAGGAAAAAAAGAAGAAAGAAGGGGCCATATCAGACACTAGGGCCACAAAGAAGAAGAATAACTAAACCACTCACAAAGGTACACCAATTGCGCTAATCCTTATCCATAGTATACAAATTAAATATTTGGAATTTTCATATATTAATACCACGCTATTGGTACATGTATTAGAGAAACATGAGGTTCCACCTCAAAGCTTTCTGATATGGTATCAGAGCCCCATGTTTTTAGATGGAACATGGGCTCATGGGCTACTCCTCTCATTGTCAATTGGTTTTGAGATGGAACCTCATGTTTCTGTAATATGGTATCAGAGCCCATGAAACCCAAATAGGTATTCGGTCCAAAAATTGGGATCCGACCCAAGAATGGTGAACCCAAAGAAACACCATCTTGAGGGCATTTTGAGAATCCCACATTGGAAAAATGAGGAGACCTCACAATCTTTATAAGATACATATACTACTCCTCCCTTTGCCAATTGGTTTTGAGATGGAATCTCATGTTTATCTAATATATACTATCATAGCCCATGAATCCCAAACGAGTATCCGGTCTAAAAATTGGAATCTGGCCCAAGAATGGTGAACCCAAAGAGGCACCATCTTTAGGGGGCACGTTGAGGATCCCACATCTGAAAGATGAAGAGAGAACATCTGAAATATGAAGAAATACCTCATAATTTATAAGATACATGAGCTACTCCTCTCATTGCCAATTGGTTTTGAGAATGAACTCTATGTTTATCTAATAGTTAGTGCACTTCGAGATTGAATTGAGTTTAGAAGGGTGGGTTAGGACATACTTATACGTAGTGAGACAAGTTGTGTATGGTTATCCCTGCAGTTATGATAGCCAATGATTTGAGTTTGTATGAGTTTCTGTTCATGATAGTGTTGAGCTTTAGATGCTATGATGCATGTTCGTAAATTTTGAGTTTATATGTTCTTAAGCTTTGAGTTTATGTTCATGATAGTTTGTTTTGTCAAAGTTACTTATTATGTTTGTTGTTGTAACATTTTAATATTTATTATTTATTATGAGTTTTTTACTTTTTAAATGAGAGAGTTTCATATAATAAAGAGAAGAAAGTTTTTGGTTCTTTATTTGAAGAGAGGTTAAAAGTTTTACAATTCAATTACTTGTTTTTGTATTAAATTCTTAGATCTAAAATTCTCCTACACATACCTCTCTCACAAACACTTTCTACACACAACATTTTTCAATATTCTCTTCTTTCTACTATCTCATATTTCTCTATTTTGCTCTTTTAAGAGCAATTGACCAAAAGAGGGGTGTTCTTTGTTGTGGAGCTTTGAGTCTAGCCTCATAGTGCATAGTGGTTTGAGCTACACAACGTTTCAGTTGTGTTGTTGTATCCTAGAGGTGACAGGGCAGAGAAGAACTGCTACACCAATGTTTGATGAATAAATATACACCGCAAAGAGCTTGAATCTCCTTAAAGAGAGTAAGATACCCCCGCCTCAACCTAATTGTTTACGTGTTTGTTTCTCAATATTTACTCCATTTTCCTTTGTTATTTGTAATTCCCCCAACAATTTTAAGGAGATTTCAACATGGAGTCTACAATTGAGAAGTCTAATAAGAATATTGGAGATCTCAACAAGCCTTTTCGATTTAAAGGAGCACACTTTAAGAGAGTGAAGGGAAAAATGTTGTTCTACCTTAATCTTCTCAAAGTGACTTATGTCCTCACAAAAAAAAAAAACCCAAAGAAGATTGATACTGAAAACATGTGGGCATTGAAGAGTTCATGGAACACCAAGAGAAAATTGATAAGTATGAGAAAGATGAGTACAAATGTCAGTACTATATTTTAAATTGTCTTGCTGATCATTTTTATGATTATTATGATACTACTTTCACATCAGTCAAGAAAATATGGAAAGCTTTGTAGAATAAATATGATACTGAAGAAGCAGGCGCGAAAAAATATGCTGCAAGTCGCTTCTTTCGCTTCCAAATGATAGATGAAAAATCTGTAGTAGAGCAAGCACAAGAATTTCAGATGATAGTAGCTGAAGTAGCATATAAAGGAATTAAGATTGGAGACAATCTTATTGTTGCTGACATAATTGACAAGTTTCCACCATCATGGAGAGAATTTCAGAAAAATATGCGTCATAAGCCAAAAGAAATTTCTCTAGAAGTGCTAATTACTCGCATTCGTGTGGAGGAAGAGGCAAGAGGGCAAGATGCATTGATTCAAGAAGGCAATGAAAATTCCATCAAGGTAAATCTAATATCTTCTAATGATAGTTTACCTAAGGGTCAGATTCTTAAAACTAGTCATTTAAAGCCAAAGAAGAGCTATATGAAAAAGAGTAAACCTCATAAGAAAAATCCAAGCCAAGTGAATAAGAATCAAGTATATCCTCAACACACAATAGCAGTTTGCTTTGTTTGTGGCAAAAGTGGGCATATTGCTCAATTTTACAAATTTCGGAAACATGAACCTATACCTCAGGCTAATGTTACCGAAGAACCATTTGTGGCTATGATAACTGATATTTATATGGTTCAAAGTGTTGAAGGATGGTGGGCTAATTCTGGAGCCAATAGACATGTTTGTTATGACAAAGATTAGTTCAAAGTTTATACTCCTTTTAAGGAGCCTAAAACAATAATGCTTGGTGATTCTCATACTACCCAAATTATGAGAACTGGTGAGGTTGAATTAAAATTCACCTCTGGAAGGGTTCTAATTTTGAAAGATGTGCTTTATACACCCTCTATGAGGAAGAATTTAATGTCGAGTTATGTTCTTAATAAGGCTGGCTTTAAACAAACTATGAAATCTGATCAATATGTGATAACAAAAAAATGAATTTTTGTTGGAAAAGGTTATGCTTGTGATGGAATGTTCAAATTGAACATTGAGAATATTAATAAAGCATCTATCAGTTCTGTTTATATGTTATCTTCTTAAAATTTTTGGCATGCTCGTTTGTGTCACATAAATAGTAAATATGTGGGGATGATGAGTAGTCTTGGATTAATTCCTAGTTTAAAAAATGATTTTGAGAAATGTGACATATGCAGTAAAGCTAAAATTACAAAAGGATCTAATAAAAGTGTTGAAAGAAATACCGAATTATTAGAGTTAATTCATACAGACTTGTGTGAATTTGAAGGAATTTTAACTAGAGGAGTAAATATATATTTTATCACTTTTATTGATGATTTTTCTAAATATACTCATGTTTATTTATTGAAAAATAAAAGTGATACTTTTGAGAATTTTAAAAAATTTCTCCTCGAAGTTGAAAATCAATTCGGTAGAAAGATTAAAAGAACTAGAAGTGATAGAGGTTGAGAATATGAATCATTTGAATTCAATTCATATGTTGAATCATTGAGAATAATTTATGAGACTACTCCACCATATTCACCTGCTTCTAATGGAGTAGCTGAGAGAAAAATAGAACCTTAATTGGTTTGACTAATGTTATGCTATTAGAATCAGGTGCATCTTTGAATCTTTGGGGTGAAGAAGTTTTGACTGCTTGTCATGTGTTAAATAGAGTGCCACATAAAAAGATAAAAATTACACCTTTTCAATTGTGGAAAGGGTATAAGACAAATTTGGAATATTTAAGAATTTGGGGATGTTTAACTTTTGTGAGGCTAACATATCCAAAAAGACCTAAATTAGGGTCTAAAGCTACCACTTGTGTTTTCTTCTTGGATATGCAATTCATAGTACAACCTATAGATTTCTTGACATTGAACATAATGTGATTTTTGAATCAAGTGATGCAATTTTTCATGAAGAAAAATTTCCTTTCAATTCAAGAAATAGTGGGGGTCAAAGTTGTGAACAAGCTTCCTATAAATTTGGCTCTTCTACTCCTAGTGATAATAATGAAAACAACTCTCCAGTTGAATAAAGGAGGACTAAAAGAGCTAGAACTGTAAAAGATTTTGGTCCTGATTTTTATGTTTATAACATTCAAGAAATACCAATTTCTTTGCAAGAAGCTTTATCATCTCCAGATGCAATTTTCTAGAAAGAGGATGTGAATGATGAAATTGAATCACTAATTTCTAATAAAACTTGGAAATTAGTTGACTTTCCACCAGCTTGTAAAACTATAGGGTGTAAATGGGTCCTAAGAAAAAAGCTGAAACCGGATGGTAGTATAGACAAGTATAAAGCTAGACTTGTCCCAAAAGGTTTTAAACAAAAAGAAGACTTAGACTTCTTTGATACATTTTCTCCAGTTACGAGAATCACATCCATTAGATTGCTAATTGCAATTGTTGCAATTTTTGATATGAGTATTCATCAAATGGATGTGTAAATAGCTTTTCTAAATGGTGGTTTAGAAGAAGAAATTTATAGGGACCAACCTGAAGGTTTTTCAGAACCTGGGCAAGAAAACAAAGTGTGTCAGCTTACTAAATCTCTATATGGCTTAAGACAAGCCCTAAAGCAGTGGCATGAGAAATTTGATTCTTGCATGCTATATAATGGTTATAAACCAAATGAATGTGATAAATGCATCTATTATAAATCATGAGAAGATTCACATGTTATTATTTGCCTATATGTTGATGATTTCTTGATCTTTGGCTAAAATATTTTTGTTATAAATGAAACAAAAAATTTATTGAGAAGCCATTTTGACATGAAAGATCTTGGTGAGGCTAATCTTATTATGGGTATGAAAATAACAAAAACCTCATATGGATTTTTCTTTGACCAATTACATTATATTGAGAAAATACAATTATTTTGATTGTAAACATGTGTCTACTCCATTTGATTCAAGTGTTTACTTGTTTCCCGTTGAAAATGAAAGTGATGTAATTAATCAAAAGGAGTATGCTTGCGTGATTGGTAGCCTACGATATGCAACTGATTGCACTAGACTTGACATTGCATATGCAGTAAGAGTTCTTAGCAGGTTTACGAGTAAGCCAAGTAAAAAACATTGGCATACCATAGATCGTGTCATGAAATATTTATTGGGAACAAAAGACTATGACTTAATTTATAAAAAATACCCCGTTGTTGTTGAAGGATTTTCTGATGCTGACTGGAATACATTGTCAGATGATTCTTTATCTACTACAGGGTATATTTTTACCTTGGGAGGGTGTGTTATTTGTTGGAAATCTAAAAAACAAACAATTATTGTCAACTCTACTATGGAAGCAGAGCTTATTGCTTTAGCTTCAGCTAACGATGAAGCAAGTTGGCTAAGAGATTTATTATATGAAATTCCAATCTGGGAGAAACCAATACCTCCTATTTTGATAAATTGTGGTAGCACTACCACAATTGGTAGAATAAAAAATCGTTTTTACAACAGTAAATCCAGACCTATAAGAAGAAAACACATTATTGTGAGATCCTATTTGAGTAATGAGATTATTAATGTGAATTACATTAAATCTTGTGATAATCTTGCAGATCCATTAACAAAGGCCTTGAATAGAGAAAGGGTCTGGAATACATTGAGGGGGATGGGGTTGAAGCCCTTATAATTGTCATGAGCCATATATAAGGATACCTACCTAGTGATCAGAGATCCTGAGAACTAGATTCAAAGGGAAAAACGAATTATAAGGTGGCTGTAAATATGCACTATCTTTATATATTGATCCATTCCTATGATGTGAATGCATTTATCCTATAACGTAGTGAAGGGTTGAGTTTTTCAATAAACACTTAATAAAATCTATAGCTCTTATGAGTGGGGTGTCGTTGTTATAGGAGCAACCCTTGACAGATTTTACCTATATGAGTGTGAGAGTGCGGCCGCTCTCTATGAGGATATGAGGCTTATTCTCAAATACACTCATGAAATTATGGGATCAGCACAGGGCCATAATGTGCTAACCAATAAAGCTCATGTCAACACCTGGATAATTATGTGTGGATAATAGTTCTCTATTTCCCTTTAAGTGTTAGAGTTCAAGTCAGAGGCCACTACTAACGCTGGAGTAGAGATTATTCTTTCACTAGTAAAGGTTCAATGCAGAGTCACACCTTTATGATGCATAATTATCTTTATTTTCGTCAATTGATTTTGATTATTTTAAATATTAAAATGAGTGGGAGAATGTTGTAACATTTTAGTATTTATTATTTATTATGAGTTTTTTACTTTTAAATGAGAGAGTTTCATATAATAAAGAGAAGAAAGTTTTTGGTTCTTTATTTGAAGAGAGGTTAAAAGTTTTACAATTCAATTACTTATTTTTGTATTAAATTCCTAGATCTAAAATTTTCCTAAAAATACCTCTCTCACAAAAACTTTTTGCACACAACATTTTCCAATCTTCTCTTCTTTTTACTGTCTCATATTTCTCTACTTTGCTCTTTTAAAAGCAATTGACCAAAAGAGGGGTATTCTTTGTTGTGGAGCTTTGAGCTCAGCCTCATAGTGCAGAGTGGTTTGAACTACACAACGTTTCAATTGGGTATTTGTGAGAGTTTAAGTATTAATTTCAGTTTATTAGAGTGAGTATTATGGCTTATTGACTCTTGTGTTTATTCCTAGCTTGCTCTTCTTTAATTGACCTAACAACTCAATCAATTTAGAGTTTACTTTGCTATGCTAGAAGTACTCGTAGGTGTCCTCTATTTATAGCTTAATTAGAGTAGTAAAGGGGTCGGTGGCCACGTCGGTCAGTTCAATAAAATTCCTTAATTGCGTGCACATGGTAGGTCTTAAAATCAATTTGCATGTAATAGTTTATTACGAAAGGCCCGCCGTCTTAGCCTTTTGCATTCTGACCTATCCCGAGTCTTAAAACTTTGGTTCTTTGGAAAGGCTCCTACGATGTCCCGAGGAGGCCGGTCGGTCTTCAAATTCTTGTAATATCGTATGTTTATAATAATTTGATTATCAAAGTTGCAAAACAAATCTCGATTTACTTTGAATTAGCACTATAATTAATTTATGAGTTCCTAATTTGTTTCCCCTGCTTTTAATTCCCTTGCATGTTTCTAAATTCAATTTGTTCTAATTCTTGCATGATTTATTTTTCTGCAATTTTAAATTCTTTGCATGAAAACCCCTCATTAGTCTGTTGTTTTAGTAGTCCAAGGATAGAAAATTAAATAACCATAGTTTTGCCTCCCTGTGTTAGACCCGACCACTTTTTACTGCAAATTGTAGTTGGTTTATAAATTTATTGGACTGTGTGACGAGCACTATCAAATTGGCACTGTTGTTAGGGATGCAACTGTTTGATTATTTCTTTTTCTGTCTTTGGATTTTGTTTTTGATTGACTGCTTTCCTTTGCTTGTGCATGAATACTTGATCTTCGTGAGAAGTTGGACTTTATTTATTTTTTTTGAAATCGCGAGAGAAGAGAGTTGCATAAAGAAACAAACATTGGAAGGTGACAGTGAGCTGAACGCATAATTTATCTCAAACTTGGTGAGACATCTGGAGTCAACACGATGGCCGAACACACGATTAAAGAGTTGACAATCCTTGATTTAGATCGGCAGCTGCTCTGCCTTTTTTACCCTTACTTGACACATAAAATTTTATATGAACATTTACAAAATTCAACTGTCATGCATCAGAAAAATTCTTTCTTCTAAGTGGTATGTCTGTATAGCATGCTCGTGACAAATAAGCCTTTATATCAACAAATTTTAATAGTTTTTGTTACGAAGGACATAATTATTGGGAATTTTAAAAACATTAAAAGTTAAAATTGAGAATTTTAGAATGGTATGTTCTAAATTGAGAATTACTTTAAAGATTAGAGACTATTTGATATATTAATTCTTAATTTTTTGCAATATTTTATTTGTTTCTTTTCTAATAACTTAGGTACCATTTGATAACCATTTGATTTTTGAAAATTAAACCTATAAATATTTGTTTCACATATGGATTTCATTATTTTGTATCTACTTTTTACTTATATTTTCAAAAACCAAGGTAAGTTTTGAAAACTAAAAAAAGTAAGTCTCGTTTGATGACTATTGTTTTTTATTTTTAAAAATTGTGTTTATTTTCTCACAATTTCTCTACAATGATATTAATCATTCTTAAGAAAACATGTGCATATATAAAAATTAGACAACAAAACATAGAAACCCATAGGTAGAAAGAGTGTTTATAAGCTTAATTTTAAAAAATAAAAAAACTAAATAGTTATCAAACGGGATCGTAGTTTTCAAAAACTTGTTTTTTAGAATTTGGAATTTGGCTAAGAATTCAAATATTTTGTTAAGAAAGATGAAACTCATTGTATAGAATTGATAAAAAAAAAAAACAAGCATAATTTCTAAAAACTAAAAATAAAAAATTAAATGGCTATCAAACGTGGTCTTAATATTTACTTGGTCAATTTAGATGGTACTTTCTCATTTGAAAAGAAGCTTCTACTATGATGCATCTTATGAGATGTAAAAGATGAAGGAAGCTGGTTCTTTTTCTTAAGCAATTTTTTTTGTTTAAATAACGTATACCATTTTGTTTTAATAACTTAGGAATGTGATAAACAATAGTGGTAAAAAAAATGAATTCCTAACTGAAAAGCAAAAGCAAAAACAAAAACAAAAAACGCAACAAAACAAAAAGAAAAAGAAAAAAAGCAAAAATAGTTGGACTAATATTATTTTGGAGTTACTTAAATACTTACAACATGGCAAGTTCAAAGTTGTTTTTGTTTCTTGGATGGTCCCTTTTCTTTTTCATGTGTGCACCAAAGACAGGGACTAAATATTTTACTTTTGGATTATTGCGTTCTAGAGGTTCCATTTCCATTCCAAGATGGCTGCGTTTTAATTCTCACTACTTTTTCCTTTTTTTTTTCATTCTACTACTTTTGGGAAGGAAAACTTTTTTTTTTTTGGGTAGAGTAAGGTGTGTTCTATAATTTATTTTAAGATATAAAGATAATTTAGGGCATGTTTGGATTCACTTTAAATTTAAGTGTTTTTTAAAAATAATTTTTTTTAAAACATTTTTTAGAAAATTCGTTTAAAATTAAAACACTCACATGTTTGGTTACATTTCCTCAAAAGTGTTTTTATACACAAATTTGTTTGGTTTGTTCTACACTTAAATACTTCTACAATGTCAAATTACTATAAAGAATGCCTATTAAATACTATGAACAAGTTCAAATTTGTATTTAAAACACTATGATCGGTCGACTACTATCGGCCACCGACGGAGGAGATCGTCGGTGGTGGTTGCCTGCGTGATGTCCCAAGTGGTGGTGGCGGAGTGGCTGGCGGAGTTGTCACCTGCGATGGTCGTCGGAGAGGGTCACTGGAGTTGTTGCTGGCAGTGGTCATCGAAGAGGGTCCTTGTGGTTGCCAACGGAGATACCGGAGAGGGTTGTTGTGGTTTTCGACAGTGGTCGCCGAAAAGGATCGCCAAAGTGGTTGCCAAGGTGGGTGGTCGTCACCGGCAAGGGCAAGTGGAGTAGTGTGAATGTATTTTTTCATTTTAATATACCATAAAAATTTCGGAGGGATTTGAAGTTAAACACTTAAAAACACTTTTTTCTAAAATTTAATTTCAAGTTTTTCTCTTAAGATTACTTTATTTCTCAAACTCATTTTTAAAAAGTCATTTTTGAGTGGTTGCTAAACACTACAAATTCTATTTAAATAGTTTTTTTCAAAATTAAACAATTGAACAGTTAATCCAAACACACCCTTAATATACGAACTACGATTAAAAAAATACTAGTAATTTAAGGGCTGGTTTAGATTACCTTTTAATTTAAGTGTTTTTCAAAAATGTATTTTCTTTCGAGCATTTTTTTTTAAAAATCATTTAGAATTAAAACACTCATATGTTTGGTTATATTTTCTTAAAAGTGTTTTTGATACACAAGTTTTGTTTGGTTTGTTCTGCACCCAAAATGCTTCAACTAATGTCAAATTACTATAAAAGACGATTATTATACACTATGAATTAATAAGTTCAAATTTATATTTAAAACATTATGACCGATCAACTAACACCGCCCACCGCCGAAGTGGTCGCTGGCGGTGTGAGAGATAGTGTGAAGGTATTTTAGTCATTTTAATATATCATGAAAATTTGAGAGGAATTCCAAGTTAAATATCTTAAAAACCTTTTTTTTTCTAAAATTTAGTTTCAAGTGTTTCACCCAAAATGATTTATTTCTCAAACTCATTTTTATAAAAAGTCATTTTGAGTGGGTGGCAAATACTTCACATGCGGTTAAAATGACTTTTTTTAAAAAATAAACATTTGAAAAGGCAATCTGAACGGGCCTAAAAGACTTCAATCATGCTTCGGCTCACATTTCTAACTTTAGTTTCAAATTGGGCTGTGTGCTATCAAGATGTTTAATTTTTCCATACTTTTTTTTTAATTTAAATTTAAAAAATTCCTCTATTCCACCCGATGATGCTCAATAATGTTGGCAATATTTTTAATTTATTAGCCAATTTTTTACTATACATATTGATAATATTTATAGTATAATTGTGATCAATTAGGTTGAGTTTGTACTTTTTAGTATTTGTGAATTCGGATTTCAGGATTAAAAACAAATGTTAGAATATCATAATGGGTTTAAAGATACCAAAAAAGAATCTGCCTTCCGAACTATGATTTTTCATGTGGAACGTAAGATAAGAGTACATTCATAGCTATTCAATTACATTTTTTTAATATAATATACAAAATGTAAAAATTAGATTTTAAACATTTGACTTATAAAAGAGATTACCATTAAATTTCTAATGTCGTTTAATGTAATATATTCAAAATTTTTATTGATTTAATATTAAGTAATTGAATTTTAAAACTACTAATTTTTAAAATAAAATATAAAAAAGTAATATTAATTTATTTTGTCATACGAATGATGGGTTGTTATATTTTTTTTTATATAAAGAGTGGATGATTTAAATCTTTGATCTTTAAGTAAATAAGTTTTGAAATAAATCAAGTTTTAACTGATTGAGTTATTAATTGATTACAACTAATGTAATAGAAAAGAAAAAAAAAAGGGATGAACTAGGAGTCTAGGACCTTTGAACATGAAAACCTAGAAAAATTATAAAATTGAAAATGATGGTAAAAAGAGAAAGAGAGAGACAAATAGGTCAGCGTTGTTATTCGTGCCTGTCGATTTTTTGATGCTCAAGTTTTGTTGCTACCTAGCTATCATTTGTTTGTCACCTTTCACCTTCGTGTACACGTGCTTGGTATGAATTGTGTGGAAAAAGATAAATTGTATTTGACTCATAAAATTTAAAAATTATATATAATATTTACAACTAAAAGCCACTTTGGTTGAAAAGATAAATAGATTTAATTTCAAAGTATTATTTTGATTAAAGAGTTAGAAAAGAGGTTTTTGTTTTGGAGTGTAAGAGTGCATACACAAATAACTTGGTCGGTTGAATGTATGGTACTTTTTTAGTTTATATGGAGACCTGTGATAAGCTTTACTAAAAGGTCATGATGATGATAAAATTTTCGAAAAATTTAACTTTTGCTCATGACTTTAACAATTATAATCAATTTTTACCTTAAGGGGATGTTTAGGTCGGGGGAACGGGGGGAGTTGGGTTGGTAAAAAATACCAACTCAGCGTATGGCCCACTGATAGAGAAAATTGCCCTGTATGGAGTTTGGAACTCGGTGAGTTCCTTTCCCAACTCCACGCGTCTCTTCGTTCCTCACGCCCCTCTCTCCCTCATTCTTGCACGCCTTTCACGATGCTTCCAAATTCTTCCTTTCTTCAGTTCTCTCTCCCTCTCGTTCCTTAGATTACCTCATTTCTTCAATGGAGATGGGGTTGGATCTGAGTTCAGATGGGCGATTTTGGAGTTTCAATTTATCAAGGTACGTTCACCAGCTCCTTTTTTCATCTTCTCCCACCCATCTTCTTCCCCATCTTCTGGTTTTCTTTTTTGTTCGAAATTGAAACTCTAACCTCTCTGTCCAGATCTGTAACCCTAGCTCTCTGTCCTTCATGGAATCGTTCGATTCATTATTTTTTTTGTTTAATATATCGTAGCCCTAAGGTCATGCCTTGTTGATTTATACTCTCCATGCACCACTATCTCACTTATTCTTGCTAGATCTGTAACTCCACACAACCTGCTTCCCCTTCTTCTCTGTCAAATCGATCGTTTTTTTTTACTAATATTTTTCCAGAACCATAAACCCTAAACACCCCTCGCATGTCGATTTTCTTGCTCTCCCCCACTCCCCTCGCCGCTCTAAACCCTAAGTCAATCTTGTCCCTTACCGCAGTCCTTGTTTTTCCTGTATTGGACCATCCCCTCATCCACTGCTAACCCATCAACCGATTGGGTTGGTTCGACTGAATGCATGTTCTATTTGAGGGATGAGTGAGGAATTTCGTGGTAGGTGACTTGATTTGGGATTCAGAGCTTGTTGGGGGCCTGAACGACATGTATATTTTCTATCCTTTCGGCCGACGATGAAATTTTTTTTCTACATAACATGCATTTTGATCCATGATTTTGCATACTGATTTGTTATTAAATTTTTATGATTTTGGTTGAGCATGTTGTGTCAATGCATACTGATTCCTTATTTTTTGAATGTTTCATGATTTTTGTTGAGCTCTATTTTGTACTTGGCTACTGATTTGCCCAAATGTGTCAAGGTTCATTATTTTTTGATTAACATATGTCCATGTTTTGTCCTATATCCTTCTCTGTGGATTGTCAATATGTGCACTCTTTGCCGTGGAAATGAATGGGTTCAACGTATTCATGAGGCTAGTTTTCTTATTCTTGCTATACATGTTGGTCTAATGAATTTGAACCCTTTGTTAGATTAGTTAATCTCAAATTTTTTCTCCTCTGTTTGCATTCTAATCAGCAATCACCTATCATCAAAATTAATCTCATTTCTGTATTACATTGATGAATTTCCTTTGACTATAATGAGTCAAAGCTATTCCTGAGGCCGGTTTTCCTATTTACTATACTTGTCATCCGAATGAATTCTACTGGTATGCCTTTCCTTGATTTGGACTGTCTTCTCCATTATAGTGTTGTTAGGCATATATTGATTTTTTTTTATGTTGAATGAATTGTATCTACCTCATTTATTATGGGTTTTTGAATTTTCAAACACCACCTACCTTTCATTGGTTACTTGGAATACATTATGGTCATTAATGAGTGACATTACTTCATTAGAGGTAGGTGGGAATAACCCACCCCCTCTTCCTATATATTGTATATGCCCCATGTTTTTCCTTTGAGAATCCTCCATTGCCTTCCATATTTTCCTAGTTTGGTGTGTGCCTCCTAAATACTCCTTCATTTCAATTCCGTGCACTATTTTCATAATACCTAATTCATTGTATTTTAATTTCAGCTTCACCCCATCCTCGTGTGCACTTCAAGGACCGAACAACTCCTCCCGACACATTCCGATCCACCTAAGGTACACCATTCATCTTTAAGGGTAGCATTCTTTAGTATCATAGTTATATTCTTTATTTTCTTTCTATCTAACTATGTATTTGTAATATGTGCAAGCCCAAACTAATACTATCCAACAAATTAGTATGAGGTTCGAAATGCCTACTTTTAACCTTATACACCTTTTTTTTGTATGACGTTGTCTTAACTTCATAGTTTATGTTTATACACATTTTTTTCTTTATAATCTTGGTCATTAGTTATGTGTAACTTTGTTTGAAATTTTTTAGTTACTGCTCCAAGTATTTTCATTTGTTCAAACTTTGATAATTTTGCCTATTATAATTTATGTGTGTTCGTTAGTATTTTCTTTTGTCGAACTTTGTGTACATGGAACACAAATGTTTGAATCTTTATATATGATTTTAATATATATTCTCGTGGCATTATGAAATCCCGAATGCTAAGTTCATAGTTTTAAAAATAATACAGTGAATAATTTTAGATTGATAAAAAGTTCCATTAAGTATTTTTTTTTAAATAATTTGTCCTAATATAGAATCGAGTTTATAATTGAAGATTTAAAAATGGGATTGTCTTAATAACCTAATTCTTACTTTGAAGAAAAAAAATAGTGCACTTGTTCATTTAAAAAATGAATTGAATCTTCAAAGAATTTGGATTTCTTTAAAAACTTGGAAAACAAATTTTCTTAATTGTAAACATCATTGCATTTGAAAAGAAATTTGAATTTGCGGAAGAAGTTAAAGATTGAATTTGTAATTTTTGAACAAGTAGAATATGTTTATAAATGTAAGTATTGAATTTTTCATTTTGAATTAGGTTGGAAACAACATGATTTTGAATTACTGCTTTTTATACATTTTTTAAAATATTTTTTAATATTTAATGTGTGTTTTTTGAAGAAAATAAGGTACACCGCATATTATATCATAAATTGAAAGTGAAGAGGATGAGTATAATTTTTTTCTAGAAAAGATCAAGAAAGTGGGGTGGCTACTTTCCTTTGAAGTTCAATTTTTTTTCTTTATTCTAAAAGGAAAGTATGTTGGCTAAAATTTCAAATCCTAGGAAAATCCCTATTTGTGTTCATTGATAATGTTTTCTAGCCAACCATTTCATACATAATAGACCCAAATCAACAACTTGATTTCAACATAGCCCATAAAACCCTAAACCCCAAACCCTAAACACTAAACCCTGAAACCACTAAAACCTTAAACCCTGAAATCACTAAAACCTTAAACCCCAAAACCCTAAACCCCTAAAACTGTAAAACCCTAAAAGCCAAAACCCCTAAACTCTAAAACCTTAAAACCATATAACTCTAAAACCCTAAACCCTCAACCCCAAAATCCTAAAACCCTAAAACCTTAACCTCCAAAACTCCTAAAACCCTATAACCCCAAACCCACTAAAACCCTATAACCTCAAACCTTGAAACCCTATAACCCTAAAACCCTAAAACCCAAAAAATCTAAACCCTTAGCTCGTAACTTTAGAAAAATTTGTACGTCTGCTCATTCTATGATATCATGGTTAACTGTGTACACTGTGTTTCAGGAACAACCCTCGAGCCCTCTTTGTTCTTCCTTTAAGATGGAAACTCTTGAATAACTATTTAATACCCTGACAATCATAACCAACTCCCAAAGACAGATGTTTATAAACTTAGCCTTCCTTTTCAACGATTATCGAATAATAGAGTACCAATCGTCATACGATAGACATTGC
This sequence comes from Trichosanthes truncata, assembly GCA_033996785.1. NCBI lineage: Eukaryota > Viridiplantae > Streptophyta > Magnoliopsida > Cucurbitales > Cucurbitaceae > Trichosanthes > Trichosanthes truncata. The sequence goes on from JAWPNB010000007.1 coordinate 9,233,943, forward strand.
ATTAGGCAATTGTCTGCCTCATTTACGAGAATGACTTGTGTTGTCGTGTGATAATTCTCATTTATGAGGATTATTTGACCCTAAACTAGGTTGTTCTTGTCATTTTTGTGTGTTTTGTTGAATAACGGGCAAGCTAAAAATAGTGTTTATGAGATAAATCCCTTAAAGCTTGTCAAAGGAGAAAAGAAATGGAAAAGAGAATGGAATTCAAGCTAATTTGTTGTTTTTGTGTAGATTTGGAGCATGAACGAAATTGCAATTGCATTCCACTTTTGAAATGCAATTGCATTTCTGTGGGAAAACAAGATGGTGACCAAAGGAAAAAATGAAATTGCATTCCACTTTTGAAATGCAATTGCATTTTCTGCAAATCTCAAATGTCGCGGGAATCACGGAAAACACCAAAATTTATGGAGATTAATCAATTTCTAGGAGATTTTTCAGCCCAATCTCATACCCTAAAGTTGACCCAAGATTGAAGGAGCACGAAGATGGAAACCCAAGCCTTCAATGCCTATAAAAACGGGGAGAACGAAGCAGCAGGAGATTTGGGTTTTTCTTCTTTGGACAGCAGCTTTAGTTTATCGTATTCTGTCTTATCCAGTGTCTTTATTCTTGTATTTTGCTCTGTAATTTCCGAGTTTGATCCCTCCTCAACGAACGTTCGAGGAGGTGAAGATCCAATTACCTTTGAGGGCGTATATGGTTCGATCTAAACAAGGAAACAATCGTCCAACAGTGTTCCTTTGCTCTATTTTTCTTCATTTTTAATTACATAGCTAGGTTCTATTTTAATCTTACTTTTTTGTTGCTAACTATTGAGTCATTTGATTTTAGTTATTCTCATATTTTAAAAAAAAATGTCAGTTGATTAATCAGGATTGCATGTCCACAAGATTCTGAGTTTTCCCATTAGTGTTATTATTGAAATTCTGATTTTTAAGTTAGTGAAATTATTATCATTGAATTTCAGTTTTTTTTTATTCCCTTTGTGAATGTTTTGATTTATTGGATTGGGTTCACATCAAGATATTCTTAGTAAATTTCAGTTTGATTGTTCCATTATTCTGGAATTTAAATCCCTTATCTTGGTTATTAAATATTAGTTTTATAGCTATTAAATTGTGGTTTTTAATTTCTTCCATAATGAGTTAATCCTCCTTTAGGGATTCAAGTTAGTGCATGCCCTAGAGAAGAGATGTAAAGCTTAAAAGCATATTCAATCTAGTTAACACCCGAGACTTTGTTTTTGTTGAAATAATGTGGGTAAACCTAGCCAACCAACTAGTGATTGTTTGTCAAGCTTGAACTTAATACCGAAAGGGTTAAGGGGAAGCGAATGTCACAAAAGCAATGGAGGAAAAGGTTTAGAAATAAGTCCTAAACATCGACCCTAGACATAGGGCGAGACTCCAAAACCATTAGAATTGTGCACGAAATTATTGAAGTTAGATTATCTATAGAAATATAGGTTTAATCACTTAGCCTCATAAATATTTTGAAGAAAAATTGAATAAGAGTCAAATTCGGTTTACTTAGTTATCTTGTGTTGACTACGATTGCAATTGCATTTTAGTGGCATTTCTTTCCAAATGGGCATAAGCAACTTAGATCCCATTTTTCTTAATTATTGACTTTCGTTTATTTCCTTTAGCAAAATCAACCTCTCAAGGATTTTTTACACCCTTGGTTACCGCAATTATATTTTGTAAACAAATTTGTGTCATCTTCATAGATTTTGTTAAAATTCATTCCCTTGGGTACGATACTCTAGAGTACTTCCAGTTTCTTATTACTTCGATTACGTGCAGTTGCGTGTAGCTCCGATCATCGTGAAAGCACGAGGATGGATATAAGGACTTTTGCAATCCTATGTAGTATGCTTAGGACGACCGACGGTTTGCAACCGATCCAATATGTTGATATCGAGGAAATGGTAGCCATGTTCCTACACATATTAGCACACAACGTTAAGAGCAAAGTAATTCGCAGGCAATTTTCAAGGTCTGGGGAGATGGTGTCCAGACATCTCAACTCCGTTCTGACATTGGTCTTGTAAGTTCACGAGGTGTTGCTAAAAACCCCAGAGCCAATCATCAACGCATGTACTAATGAGCAATGGAAATGGTTTGAGGTATAGAAAACGTTTCTATCCATTAATTGTCATGGATAAAATGCACACAATTTAACGTCATTACCATGTCTTCAATGGATACAGGATTGTTTGGGGGGCGTTAGATGGCACATACGTCAATGTTAATGTCCGTACCACTAATCAACCTCAATATAGGAAGAGGAAAGGTGAAGTGGCGACCAACGTACTTAGAGTTGTTTTCCAGAATGGAGAGTTCATATTCGTCATGCTAGGGTGGGAAGGGTCTGCAGCCGATTCTAGGGTCCTTAGAGAATCACTCTCTCGACCTAACGGTTTGAAGGTTCCTAGGGGTATACTGTAAATATAAACGTTTTTAACTATTCATAGGTAAAAAAAGCAGTAAGCTTATCAATTAACCATTAGTACCTTCTAGAGGATACTACTACCTGTGTGATGTTGAGTACCCGAATGCAGAAGGATTCCTTACACGTATATAGGAGAACGATACCATATTTCAGAATGGCATGGAGTAGGGAATGCACCAACTACTTAAAGGAAAATTTTCAACATGAAAGATTCTTCTGCAAAGAATGTCATCGAGAGAGCTTTTGGTGTGTTGAAAGGGAGGTGGGTCATTCCTAGAGGAAAGTCATTCTACCCAGTTCAAGTACAATGCCGAACAATAACAACATGTTACCTCATTCACAACCTCATCACTAGGGAAATGAGGCTAACTACAATGTTGGATGAGGTCGAGGAAGTCGACTCTGCGCCCAGTGGTATCGCCAATATACAATTCATTGAAGATGAATGGATCGATTTCAGGGATGACTTGGCTGAGCGAATGTTTGATGCTTAGGAACAATCGTGATGACTTTTCTACTTTTGTAATTCTTTTATCTTTAATCAAATAGAAATGTAGATGTTAGGATTTATGCTCTAAAGCCTCGTAATTAATAATTTATTTAATAATTAATAATAATTTTGATTATTTTATTTACAATATAATATTATTCATTATATGAAAAATTCAAGGTTATTAGTGTAATCTTGAACAGTATGTGGTTGACATACGAGAGGATATGTTCAAGAAATAACCTAAAGGGTCATAGTATATGGATAAGATTGGGTGCCTTATCCTGGCAACACTATTGATACGGCCCACTTTGTAATAGTTACAAATGATTTGATCCAAATCGTTCATGTGGAGACGTGTGAGTGGGGTATCCTATACAATGAGTTTGTATAAGACTGGACCACGAAATATTTAATCTCTCTTTATAAATCCGTTAATTGAGAAGATTAATATTTCATCAAGATGATCATATGCGACTTGATCTTAATCTTGAGTGAGCTATGAACTCCTTCAAGTGAGGGTTTGTCCTTTGATTTGCATGGGTGAGAGTGACTTTTGTAGCCGATTTAATATGCCTACCATTTTGAGGACTTGACCAAATAAGGAGTTGGGAACATAATCTCACAATATGAAATTCACTCATTCCCATATAGGGTAAATAGATGAGTAGTTTCCTTAAGTGCTGATTTCGGGACTTGATGGGGCCCCACCTTCTCACATTCCCGAGAGGGACTTAGTTTATGGTTGGATAATAAATAAATTGTTCATTAGAGGATCAGTGGTACTTAAGGTGCAAGATGTAATTATAGGGGTAAAATGGACTTTTGACCCAGCTGTAATTACGAACAACTCGTGAAGGATCGACTTGCATGTAGTGGTTATATCCATGGACATAACTTATCCTACAATGCATAAGAATGCAACTTTAGGTCTATAGTGGAGAGACCCTAGAGTTAATGAATGAAAATTGATTAATTAAATAGTTTAATTAATTGATTTTGTATCATTAGAGCTTATAATCAGTAGGTCCATAAGGTCCCTTTGCTAGCTCACACTAAAAGATCAATTTAGTTGAAAAAAAACATTTGAAATGTTCAAATTAATATGTAATTTGAAGTATTCAAATTAATATTTAATATATTAGATATATTAAATATAAAAGAGGAAAATATATTTATTGTATTTGATACATTAAATATTAAAATAATTAATGTATATTAGATACATTAAAGAAAAGATATTTATAAAATTTGAATAAGATTCAAATAAATAAATATCATAGGAGATTTGAATAAGATTCAAATAAGTATAACATATATTTTAATATATTAGACATTAAAATATAATATTTTAATTATGGCAAAGATTTGCCCTTGATCTCTATAAATAGGACCCTTGGGTTGAGCCATTAGACATAACACACATTTCAACAATAGAGAATTAGATAATTCTCTCTAGACCTCTTCATCTTCAATCCCTTGTGGATTTTCGTTCAAGAGGCTCCCACAAGCCTTGGTCCTGTGTTCGAGTCATAGCCAGGAAGACTTTGTGGAGGAGATAAAGATCGGCTAGAAATATCTCCATATTTACTCCAAGTAAGTTTGTTTAATCTTATTTTTTTTTAGTTTAATTTTAAATAAAATCAAAGATAATCCAATGCTTCCGCTGCGGAGTGAAACGTTCATTCATTTAAGATGGCACATACATCAAAGTTAATGTCATTACTTGGATTTGTTTCCCCAAATGGAGAGTTCATATCCATCCTGCTAGGGTGGGAAGGCTTTGCAGCCGATTCTAGGGTTTTTAGAGACGCACTCTCTCGACCTAACGATTTGAAGGTTTCTAGGGGTACACCGAAAGTATAAACGTTTTTAACTATTCATAGGTAAAAAAAAAGCAGTAAGCTTTTCAATTAACCATTAGTACCTTCTAGAGGATACTATTACATGTGTGATGTTGGGTACCATAATGCAGAAGGATTCCTTACACGTATAAAGGAGAACGGTACCATATTTTAGAATGGTGTGGAGTAGGGAATACACTAACTACTCCAAGAAAATGTTTCAACATGAAACATTCTTCTGTAAGGATCATCGAGAGAGAGCTTTTGGTGTGTTGAAGGGGAGGTGGGCCATTCTTCGAGGAAAGTCATTCTACCCGATTCAAGTACAATTCCAGACAATAACAACATGTTGCCTCATTCACAACCTCATCACTAGGAAAATAGGGCCAACTACAATGTTGGATGAGGTCAAGGAAGTTGACTCTGCGCCCAGTGGTATCGACAATATACAATTCATTGAAGACGAATGGATCGGTTTTAGGGATGACTTGGCTGAGCGAATGTTTGATGCTTGGGAACAATCGTGATGACTTTTCTACTTTTGTAATTCTTTTGTCTTCAATCGAACAGAAACGTAGATGTACTTTTTTTAGGTGTTTTATGATGTAAGTCAGTCATGGACAACTTTCTCATTTTTTTTCCTTCTGATAAGCCTTAGAATTAAGGCTTATTTAACTCCTAATTACTTAAAATATTCTTGTTTTGTCTTAAGATCATTTGAAAATAGTTGAAAGTTGCTTGAAAATAAGAAAGGAATAAGAATAAAGGCAATTAGATAAGATTCTAAAAAAGTTAAGTTTGTTTGCAGAGAATGTGGAAATTGCAAATTCGTGATTCTGCAATTGTTTATGGAGCAGGGAATATAGAAATTGCAAAATTGTGATTCTGCAATCTGGAGAACTAGAAAAGTTCAAAAAAAGAAAAAAAAAATCTGCATTTAACCCATTTCGAAAATCTTCAATTACAGCTTGATTTGGGGGATTTTGAGCACGAAATTTGCGCATTCTTCAACCCTAATGAAGGCCTATAAAGGGGGAAGAAGAGGAGGAGCTAAGCATAGGATTGGGAGACGTTTTTGGAGTTATTTTTCATGGGTTTTTCCAATCTTTCATCTCTGTTTTTTTTTTTGCAGTTTTTTTTCACCTCTGTTTTATCGAAAGTACTACAAGTTATGTTCTATTTGTCCTTCAATTTAGTTTTGGAGGCTTCTTCTTGAATAATTTCGTGGGTTTCTATCCAAATTTTCTTCCTCTGTTACTGTTTTTCGAGTTTTGCTTTTCTTCTCTGTTTTAACCAAGAGGTATTGCAAGTCAGTTTTTTTTTTTTTTTTTTTTTTTTTTTTTTTTAAATTTCTTCTTTGTATTTTGGAATACTTATGTCAAGCTTGGTCTTTGTTTTAGTTTTCTTCAATTTCTTCTTTGTATTACCGAGAATTGCTATCAACGTTTTCATCTATTTTTCCAGTTTTTTTTTTGTTCTTCTCTGTTTTTCGAAAATTGCTGCAGCGTATTTTCTGGTTTTGTCTCTTTATTTGTACCCCCATATCATTTTGTCTGATTCGAAGGTAGAAGGAAGTAGACTAATTTCCCATTTATGCTTTTAACTTTCTATTTTTAAATTAAATTGAGTATTCTTCGAAGTCTTTGTGGTTGCTTGCCCAAATTTGCACTAAAAAGAATATTGTCTTAATTGTTCCAATAAGCAATGTTGTTTAAGATAAAATTGTGTATTGATTCATTTAGTTATCATTAGCAATTTACTCAATTTTCTAATGAACTTTTCTTCAAAATTTAGTTGTAGAATTTTTATTTTCAATTTGAGCTAAAACTTCTTAGGGGGTTCAAGAATGTGAATTCCCTAAGAAGTAAATATAGCCAAAATTTCAATAAAAACCAAGCCTACATCTCAATTATTTGCTTATGTTGAATAAATTTCCGTTGAAATCCTAGATTGATCAACTAGGGTAGCAACTCAAGCTTAGATCTAATACCGACGGGGTTAGTGATAAGTGGATTTCACACAAGTGATGGAGAAAAAAAGCTTAGACATAAGCCAATCCTTACCCTAGACATAGGGATTAAGGACTCCAAAATCCATAAAATTGTTGAGCTGAATGATCTAAGATAGAGGAACTATAGACATATAAGTCACTCACTTAGCGTCCTAAAACCCTAAATTCAAGGTGAATAGGAGAAGCAATTTTGGTTTACAATTGAGTGTGGAGTAGGTTGGAATTGTAATTTTTGTTTGCAATTACAACTTAGGGCAATGACATACTTGAGCCCCATCTTTATCCAAATTCCTTTTGAATTCTCAATCACTAAGTCTATCTAGTTTGCTATCAAATATTGTCATTTTTAGATTCTGCAATTTTTCTTAACACACCAACCCAACCTTATTTTTGCTATTTTAGTTTTCAAGTTGCAATTGTCCTTACACTTGCTTTACGATATTTTTGTTACACCGTTCCCTTGGGATTCGATACTTGGTACTCACATACCATTTTATATTACTTCGATCGCGTGCGCTTGCGTGTACACCCAATCAGTATTCCCGAACGTATTATTTTTTTCTGTATTCAATGTAACATTACTTGGGTGTACGTACACATGCAACAGCATGGTAAGTACATCAAAAAGCTTCGAAACAAACCTGGACGAAGGTAGAGGATGCAAAGTTGGTGGAGTCACTGGTAGCATTGGTAGAGAGTGGTTGGCGGTCTAACAACGGGACCTTCAGACCAAGGTATCTATAGCATCTCCACCGGATGCTAGCAGAGAAATTACCTAATCCTTCACTAAGCCAAAATACGATAGAGTGCAAGATTAGATCTCTGAAAAAGCAGTATGGGGCAATTTCGGAGATGCTGAGTAGTGCCTGCAACGGATTTAGCTGGAACAAATAGTTGAAAGGTGTTGATTTGGAGAAAGATATTTTCGATGCTTGGGTTAGGGTAAGATCGTACCATTATAGCATATTCTCCTCGTTATTCTAAGCATATTAATATCTTATTCGTTCTCATGCAGGGCCATCCTGCTGCCAAGGGGTTGTGGAACAAGTCATTCCCGCACTATGATGGGTTGACAATCGTGTTTGGCAAGGACCAAGCCACGGGGTTCGCTGCAGAGACACCCATGGAGATGGCCTCCAATGCTGCCGAAGAGATGGAAGAGGAGATCCGATTGGGATCACAAGACTTTTTTCGTCCAGAGCAACGACATGTAGAGAACCCAAGCACAGGGGATGTAGGGGAGAACGAGTTGTCAGAAACCCCTACTAGTAGGCATACTCCATCTGACATGTCTACTAGAGGGAGCGGAAGCAAGAGGAAGAGATCGTCCTTCCAATATGAGGTGCTTGACATTATGCGGACCGCCATGGATATGCACGTATGTCACATGCATACACTTCTATCCTAGCAAAAGGAAAAATATGAATTGGAATCCGCATGGCAAAAGGAAGTGGTCAACCAGTTGTATGCAATAGAAGGGTTAACAAAGGATGATCAAATCATCCTTATAGACCTACTTGTCGTTGACCCACCCTAATCGAGGAAGAAATACTACTTGCGCCTCCTGGGTATGTCTGTCTGACTCCCTACTCCAACCATTTTTCGTTGGACATAGGAACACGACCCATTGTCGGCCATTACTTGATATTTTGTGAGCCATTATTTATTTTGTGAACTTTTTTTTTTCATAATGTAAATAGGCAATTGATGGCCTACCAATATTTTTGTGAATATTCCACTCATACATGACAGTAATGTTGTCTTCTCTTCATTAATCAATTGTCATTCGTGGCTATAAAGAATGCACCATTTGATTTCTATAAATTAAAAGAAGTTCAATGTGTAATGGGACATTTGATTTCTATTAATTGCATATCATTTCGAAGAAGTCAATTTGTAAATAGAAAAAAAAAAAGAAATAAAGAAAGATAAGGAATAAAGTTTAAAAAAAACGGTCAATATCAATGCATGGAAACATTACTTTTGTGAATATTCCACTCACAAATTCGACTCATTTTGAAATATATTGTCATTTAGAAGTTGACATGTGAATTCAGTATTGGAAAATTGGGAAAATATGTTTTTAGATGAAGGATTGGAAAAAAAAATAAAGGAAAAAAAAACAGTCAGCTAAAAATCAGTCTACTTCACGTCACAAAAAACTGCACCAGATACTCTTAACAACTCAACTTAACTCTGCACCCCAAACACAAACTTCCTGACTCAACTCAACTCTGCACCCCAAATACAGACTTCTGGACTCACTGACACACCAACTCTGCCCAACTCAACTTTGCGTGTCAAACGCCCCCTAAATGAAATTGAAGTTGAGATAAATGTTGGAACTTTTAATTTCTGTTTGACTTACGTTACATTTACCTACTAATTTTGAAAAAAAAAAAAGTAAAAATATCTCAAAGCTTTTTTTCGACAATATGTAGGATGGAGGATTCGAACCTCTGACTTCCATGTAGAAAATACATATTTTATGTCAGTTGAACTATATTCGTGTTGGCAAAATATCGCAAAGTCCACCAACTTAAACAAAATCAATCTCCAATAAACTAGTAAAATAAATTAAGCTACAATAAAGATGGACCACATAATTAATTTCCTTAAATTCACTCATTTTTGGTTTAAAAAAAAAAACTAGCCCTAATATCATTTTTCTCTCTGTACCAAGTTTCTGTTCTCTCTCCCACTCAAATTTCAGTGAGGTCGGTCCTGCTGCTCCGTTACAAATGCAAGGAGTTAGAAAGAAATCATTCGACCCATCTCTTTTGTTTCTTGATATCTAGATTATTCTTCTATATATACTTATTCAAGTCCAAAGTTCAATTTGATAAAAATGAAAGTTAGCATAAAAAGTTGAAGGTTAAAATATGATCCCTATACTTTGGGACTTATTCCATTTTAGCTTCTATACTTTAATTTTAGTCTTTGTATTTTTAATATATCTTAAAATTAGTCCCTATAGTTGGCTTATAGTTAACTTTTGCAAAAAAAAAATTGAGTTTAAAATTTTGATAAATATATTCACACAGTGCCTTTTATTAAATGAAAATTATTATTATTATTCTGTCTAGTCTTATAAAAATAAACTTCAAACTAAAGTGAGCATGACTCAACAGTAATTTCCATGTACATTGACTAGCAAAAAAAAAAAAAATCAAACTAACGATAAGAACTAATTTAGGATATATTAAAAATATAAGGACCAAAATTGAAAATTTTAAAGTCACAATAAAATGGAACCAAGTTCAAAATACAAGACTAAAATAATATTTTAATCAAAATTGGATTTACCTTGCAAAAGTAAATAATTAAAAAAAAAAACTTTAACACGAAAACAAAATTGAGGTTATAAAAATCTACTTAAAGAAAGGGTATATTGGATGAAAATTGTAGTTAAAAAAAGAAATTGGCAAAAGCATGTGAATTTGAAAATATTTAGGAAAAGATGGCTGCTTTTTTGTCCTTATTAGACTTCGTTTGTACAAAAAATGCATACCAATTAAAATTATTAAAATTTTTTTTTTATTTCGTCTTTTTGTGGAATGTGTTTTTTCTAGTGATGCATTCCACTTTATTTATTTTTTTTAACCTATTAAATGATTAATTTTTTTCTTTTTTATATGGTTTTTTTTAAAAATAATGTATTAAATATTTTTTTTGTAAAAATTGATTTAGATAATTCTATAATCTTGCAAATGATATACCTACTATTTTTGTGTTTAAGCCATTAAATGTTCTTTATGAAATTTGATTTAAAGAATACTATAATTTTACAAATACTATATTATACATATTCTAAAAATGCATCAAATTTAAAAAAAAAATACATAATTAAATGCATAAGCACATCATTATTTTTTTCTTCCATAATTTTACAAGTTGTAGCTATATATATTTTTTTATTTTTTAATTGTGAATTTTGAGACTTAATTTATACTCAATATTTATGCTTGATTATTTTGATTTTATTTTATTTAATTTTGAGCCTAACAATTTTACAAGTTGTTGTTTTTTCTTTTAAATAATTTTTTTTTGTTGTTGCTTTTTTAAACTCATTAAATGACTAAAGTTTTTTATTTTTTTCATGTTAAGCTCAAAATTAAATAAAATAAAATAAGTAAAAAGTTAAATTACAAGTTTAGTCATTGAACTTTGAAGTTTCTGTCTATTTGGTTTCTGAACATTTAAAAGTGTCTAATAAGTCCTTAAACTTTCAATTTTGTGTCTAATAAGTCTTTGAAAAATTCAAAATTTTGAAAAATTAATTGATCTATTAGATATAATTTTGAATTTAATGTCTAATGGAACCTTAAAATTTTAATTTTGTTTAGTAGATCAGTTAATTTTAAAAAATTCGAGAGTTCATGGACTAAATTTGTAATTTTGAAAGTTCATGGACCACATAGACACAAACTTCAAAGTTTAGGGATTAATTTTATAATTTAACTTAAGTAAAATCAAAATAATCAAACAAAAATATTGAGTATAAATTACGTCTCAAATTTTGTAATTAAAAAATAAAGAAAAAATATATAGTTACAACTTGTAAAATTATGGAAGTTTCAAGATCACTTTTTTTAAAAAACATTTACTAGCTTCAAAAAAAAGAAGAAAAAAAATGTTTTTCTTATGCATTTAATTATGTAATTTTTAAAATTTCATGCATTTTTAGAAGTTGTATAGTATAGTATTCATATAATTATAATATTCTTTAAATCAAATTTTGTAAAGAATATTTAATGATTTAAACAAAAAAAAAAAATAGGCTTGTAAAATTATAGAATTATCTAAATCAACTTTTGTAAAAAAAAATTTTAATATTTTTTTAAAAAAAAAATCTTATAAAAAACAAACAAAAATTAATCATTTAATAGGTTAAAAAATAAATATAAATAAATAATAAAATAAAAAAGTGGAAGGCATCTCTAGAAGAAACACATTCCACAAAAGACAAATAAAAAAAATAATTTTTTTAATAATTTCAATTGGTACGCGTTTTTCTGTACAACTGGAATCCAATAAGGACAAAAAAAGATTCATTTTTTCTTAAATAGTTTTATCTACCTGTTTTTGACAATTTCTTTTTTTAGCTACAATTTTCATCCAATTTATCCTAAAGAAAACGTGAAGATTAGAAGAGAATTAGAGAGAGCAATGGAGAAGATAGAGCACACAACAATTCCCACCAATGGTATCAACATCCACGTTGCTTCGATCGGCTCCGGCCCGGCGGTGCTCTTCCTCCACGGCTTCCCGGAGCTCTGGTACTCATGGCGCCACCAGCTCCTCTTCCTCGCCTCCAATGGCTTCCGAGCCCTAGCCCCCGACCTCCGCGGCTTCGGCGACTCCGACGCGCCGCCGTCTCCCTCCTCCTACACCGCCCACCACATCGTTGGCGACCTCGTCGGCGTCCTCGACCATCTCGGAGTCGATCAAGTTTTCTTAGTAGGCCACGATTGGGGTGCGATGATAGCCTGGTACTTCTGCTTGTTCAGGCCCGACAGAGTTAGGGCTTTAGTCAATTTAAGCGTCCATTTCCTTAATCGCCATCCAACGATCAACTTCGTCGACGGATTTAGGGCTTTGCTCGGCGATGATTTCTACTTCTGTCAATTTCAGGTCAGATTTTACAAACTAGGGGATGATTTGGCTGAATAAACTAAAGATTGATTCGAAGAATGTTCTGTGATTAACCGATTATTTGTTTGGAATTTCGAGTTAGGAACCTGGAGTTGCGGAAGCGGATTTTGGCTCTGTTGATACAGCGACGATGCTGAAGAAATTTCTCACGATGAGAGATCCTCGGCCGCCGATTGTTCCGAAAGAGAAGGGATTCAGAGCGCTGGAAACTCCAGATCCTTTGCCGTCTTGGTTAACAGAGGAGGATATTGATTATTTCGCCGGCAAATTCGCCAAAACAGGCTTCACCGGAGGATTCAACTATTATCGAGCTTTTAACCTGTATGAATATGATCTCCCTCCCATAACATTTTCCCTTTTCAAAATCAGTATTCACTAGCTTAGGCCCGTTTCAAATGCCATTACATCCCATTCATAGCTATTTGGTTTCAAAATTGCTTCTTTAAATATTTGAGTTCTTAGTCTAATTTTAAAAATAAAAACAAATTTTTGAAAACTATAAAACTTGTCTTGGTTTTTTAAAACATATCTAAAAAAGAAGATAACAATTTCAGAAGTAGTAAGTGAAGTAATATTTATAGACTTAGTTCAAAGACCAAAAATTAAATGGATATCAAACGGGATCTTCATTTTTAGTTTTATGTTTTTAAATTTTATGTTGGTATCCTTGTAGTTTTATTACTATAATTTGTACATTTTTATAAAATATTTGAATTCTTAATCAAAATTTCAAAAATAAAAATAAGCTTTTAAAAATTACTTTTTTTTTCCCTCAAAATTTTGATTTAGATTTGAAAAGGTTAAATTATAAATGTAGCCCATGAACTTGACGTTTGTGTCGATTTGGTCCATAAATTTTCAAAATTAAAAATTTAGTTCTTGGACTTTCGAATCTTTTAAAATTCACAAAATTGAAATTTTAGAGTTTTATTAAACATATATAAAATTCAAATTTATATCTAAATGGATCATTTCATTTTTAAAAATTTCAAATTTATCATAGATCTGTTAGATATAAAATTGAAAGTTCAGCGACCTAATACAAACAAAATCGAAAGTTTAGAGACTTATTAGACACTTTTGAATGTTCATAGACTAAATAGACACAAACATCAAAATTCATGGACTAGACTTGTAATTTCACCTTTTGAAAACAATTTTAGAGAGTAGATAAAAAGAAAAACTCAAAGATATAACTAGTGTTGATAACCTTTATTTTCTAAAACTAAATACTTAAGATCTCATTTGATAATCATTTGGCTTGTAGTTTTTTATTTTTGAAAATCGTGTTTGTTTTCTCATCATTCCAAAATCAAAAATAAAAAATAAGTTTTTGAAAACTATTTTTTTAATTTTCAAAACATGGCTTGATTTTTAAAAATATAGGTAAAAAGTAGATAACAAAATAATAAAACAAGTATTTATAGGTTTAATTTTTAAAAATAAAAAACTAAATGGTTATCAAGAGGCCTAAATAGTTATCAAAAAGAGCTTTAGAATTTGGTTTGAATTTTGGGGTTCTTTTGTCTATTTGAATCAGCTCGTACAAAATCTATATTTGCTTTTTTTTTTTCAAAGGTAATCTATTTTGGCCTTTCAACTTTTATCTATTTTGATCTCACACTTTACAACAATACATCCTTGTCTTTTTTACTTTTTACTTTTAAATAGGGACCACTTTGGCCGATTTATTTCTTTGAAGTGTTTTCTAGTACAAATTCATACCACACATTTTTTTTTTGAAATATAATGATAGGTTTGTATTAGTTTTTTTTTTTTTGAAGCATGTATGTCAAATAATTCCTGAACTTTAAAATGTCTATTTTGAACTTTTAATTTTGTGTATAATAAGTCTCTAATTTTTTTTAAAAAATATTTAATAGATTTTAAATTTTAAATTTTGCATTTAATAATTTTCTAACTTTTGAATTTAACGTCTCACTAGTCTTTAACTTATTTGACATTTAAAAAAACTTTAGGTCTAAAATTTAAAGTTCCTCCATAAAAAATTAAAAAAAAAAAACACATATTGGACCGTTTTAAAAGTTCCATCTCTTTTCTCTGTTGCTGCAGATCATGGGAACTGACGGCGCCATGGACAGGATCACAGATCAAAGTTCCAGTGAAATTCATAGTGGGCGATCTGGATTTGGTGTACCATTTACCAGGCGCGCAGGAGTATATTCACGGCGGCGGGTTCAAGAAAGACGTGCCGCTTCTGGAAGAAGTGGTAGTGATAAAAGGAGCGGCTCATTTCATCAACCAAGAAAAAGCAGATGAAATAAACTCCCTCATTTATGACTTCATCAACAAGTTCTGAATCTTCCTGCAAACTCCTTTATCTTTTCATGGCTGCTGCAATAAGAGCAATATCTGTTTTCAATATGTCACTTGTCAATTCTACAATAATGGAGGGGGACCAAGGCTTTTATAAAAATGCAAAATAGGTGCTCCCTGGGCACCCAAGTATGGTAATGCCTACTTTTTTACCATTAGATTTGAAATTTTTTTGTTTTTTGTTTGTTTTTTTTTTAAGGAAAGTGTGTGGCTTAGATGTGAGTTGCACACAGCACCCAAGTCTTGCCCATAAAAATATTGATAAAATGTTGATGTCGATGTTGATGGATATTCTTGAAAAATGATAAAAAAAATAAAAATAAAAATTAATGGATAAAGCTTAAAATAAGTTAAAAGACTTATTATTTAGAATATATTCAAATTAGTGATATTTTTTTGTTATTTTTTTTAATGTTTCATTAATTGTTTAATGATATAATCAAAATATCGATTCACTCCTATGTCGATGTCGAACTCATAGATATGTAGAAATATCGATGGAAATGTCGATATGTTGATGAAAATTTAATATCATGGTCACCACCATAGGTCCTAGTCTAAGTTGAGTTGAATAAGGGATTTGATGAGAACTTGAACCTTTTGACCTACTATTTTGAGCTAGTTTGGGTTTGTAAGTATGACCAGTGGTTAGAGTTTATTAGTATATTGTTAATCTGTTTGTAAAAGTAGTTTAATATGAAGATTGCAGCTATCAATAATAATATCTCCATGACTTTAGCTATGACATTTTTTTAGATTGAGCATACTTGTCAAAGCAATTGAAAAAATTAATAAACCAGCAAATTAGGTAAGCTTATAACTTTACCTATAGTTAATTAATAAATCGTGTGTTTAATGGGTTGGCTTGCGTGTGAGAATTATTCCAATGCACATATTTTAAAATTTTGAGAGAAATATGATATATGTATCAAGTACAATGGAATCTCCGACACCACATGTTTTTTAACTCAAAAGAAAAAACACAACATCAATGCTATCAATGGCTGGTTCAAAAATATCTAAAGAAGCATTAATAAACTTCTCTAAATGAATGCAAGTAGTACAATTGAAAAAAAAAAAAATTCAGTCTCTTAATTTTTATAGTGCATCTAATAGGCTTTTAAATTTTAAAAATTATCTAAGGCTATGTTAGTTTCACTGGTTTTGAAATGGATTTTGACAATGACATAAAAAATTCATGTTTGTTTCATGGGTATTTACTTTTTAAAATCCAAGTAATTACTATTCAAGAATAAATATATCCCATGAACTATGGAACTTTATTAACTTTCTTTAAGATGAGAGTTTTTTACTTGGATTTTTTTTTTTTTTTTGAAAAATAAAGAGAAGAGAGAAAAGTACTTATTAATTGATGTATAAATTAATTTTAATTATTTTAAATTATTAATTATCTGATATCAATATTTTAATTAATCAAAATATTTTTTAATTAAATCTAATAATTTAATTATTTTTTGATAAACAAAACCTATATAATAATTTAATATATATTATTTTATTATGAGAAAGATAAAAAGTGGGCATGGAATATTTGATAGCTTTCATATGTTTATTACCTATTTAAATTTTAAAAAATATTAAGATTTATATGTTTGTTTTATCACCATTCCAAAAAGATAACTGCAAATTTTCATTGATGATTAAACAGAAAAATATATGTTGATTTTAAATTGTTTTAATATAAGTTTAATGTTTATTGATAAAAGCCAAAAAGTAAAGGTAAAAGTGGAAGCAAAATTTAAATAGATAGTTGAAACTTTTGTTTTTAAACATAATTGAATTTTAATACTTTTATTTGTTACCATGCATGTAATAATTGTATAATTTTTATTTTATTTGGTTATAAGATGAAAAAAAAAAAAAAAACTTCCACTCAAATAAAATTTTTGACAATTTTTTCTAGTTTTTTTTTTAAAAAAAATTGATTAGTTCATAAACATATTATTCAAATCCCAAGAAAAAAAATTGCAAAATAAACACGCACATGTATTTTCCAGACATTAATTATCTTGCATATTCAAACACAGATATTCAACTCTCATAAATTAATTATCTTACATATTTAAACACAAACATTTATTATCCGTGATATTTAATATCCATATCCAAGAAATAATATTGGCAATCCAAATGGGTCGTAATAAATCTTTAAACTTTTAATTTTTTTTATTTAATATATCTTTGAATTTTAAAAGTGTCTATTGAATCCTTAAATTTTCAATTTTGTTTTTAATACATTTGTAAAAAAAAAAAAAAAAAAAAAAAGAAAAATTACTTTTTTGTCATCAAGTAATTTTTTAATTGGACTTTTTGTTCCCAAAATTTCAAAATCTTACGCGTCCTAAACTTTGGATCAAATAGTCTAATCTTTTGAAGTTAAATTTCCGTTAACTTAAAAAATGATGTGACATTTTTTTATTATTAAAGTGGCTGATGTGATAGCTTTTCAAACTAAAAAAACAATTAAAACAATAAAAAAAATAAAAAATAAAAAAAACTCTCTACTCTGTATCAAGAGAAGAGGACAAGGAGGAAGAGAAATGCCGACGAGGGCATTGGGTGGTGGAGAGAGAAGAGAGAGAGTTTTTTTATAATTATTTTTTTAATTTTAAAACATGTCAAATTAACTTCTTTAAAAATAAAAAGTCAAGTTTATGTTAAAGTTGACATATTAACCTAACTTCAAGGATCAAAATAAAATATTTTTTAAACTTTAAATGAAAGGCATAAGTTTTTGAAACTTAAGTACCAAACAGACTTATTATCTGAACTTACGAAAAAAAAGGGTCATTTTTCTTTTTTTAATTTTTAAATATTGAATAAGTCAAGAACTTACTAGACACAAAATTGAAAGGTCATCATCATCATTTTTATGTCTAATGTATCCAAGAATTTAAAAAAGGTTAAATTATAATAAAAAAAAATACCCTGAACTTCGTCATTTGTTTCAAAAATATCTCTATTCTTTCAAAAGTTTTAATCTTATCTTTGAACTTTCATAAATGTTTCAAAACCACCCTTAAAGTAGAATTTCATTAGAATTTTGGACGAAAAGTTAACGTGGCAGTGACCTAGAATAGTGTAGCAGTGATTAGGACGTTTGTCTGGATTAAGTTTGAAAGAACGACATTCCATCACGTTCACTTTTCGTCCAACATTCGAACAAAATTTCTACTTCAAAGGGTAGTTTTGAAACATTTATGAAAGGTCGAGTAGTAATATTGCAACTTTTAGAAGAATAAATGTATTTTTGAAATAGATGACAAAGTTTAGAGGTATTTTTTTTTTTTTTATAATTTAACATTTAAAAAATGAAAAATTGGCTAGAAATTTATTAGACCAAAAAAGAAAAAAAAAAGGAAAAAAAGTGCAAGAACATCTATTAGACACAAAATTAAGTTCAAGAACACTTATAATGTTCAAAGACTTATTAAAAATAAAATTAAAAGTTTAGAGATCTATTAAATACTTTTAACATAACCAACACATGCCACAACAAACAATATCTCACATTAAAAGTGAAATAGAGGGACCATCCTTTCCATAACCAATCAAAAATGAAATTGAATCCTCCATTTAAACCAAAATTCCTCAAACCAAAAAATTATATTCACACCCTCTAGTCACAAAAATGTCACTTTTTTTCTCCGAAGACAAAAGTATCACTCTCACTGGCTATTTAATGTGTCATTAATTATTTTGAAGCAAAATTGATTAAATGTTCACTATTCATCGTTTTTTAGTTTTGGAATCTATATATGAGAAGCAAAATTGTTATTACTATTTAATTAATTTTAATATTTTTTGTATTTATTTCAATAAATTGTAAATTAAAATTTAGAGACATGTAAATGTTTTTAAGAATGGCCATCAAGTCCAAAATTTTAAATATCGATGTTAATAGAAATATTAAGATCTAAATTTTATGAAAATGGTAATAAAAATATCGATAAATAGTCAATATTGATGAATATTAATGGAAAATTCATAAAAAAAAAAAGTTAAATTAACAAATAACCCTTTTATGCTTTTTAAATATGTGAAAGTTTCTTATTATTAATATAATATTTACATTATATTAATGGAAAATTCAATATCTTTTCTTTTTCTTTTTTTTTTTTATTTAGGTCAGAATTTATTCGAGAAAACATCAGCTTTGTTTTATTTCTAGATTTAAAATATTCCATTTATAATTATATATTTTTAGTACTCACTTATAATTAGATAGAGGCAAGCAAGAAGACCAACTTAAATATAGCTCAACTGACTAATGCATGTACCTTCGTCTAAGAGGTATGATGAAACATTCTATTTTGTTCTCATTTTTAAATTTTTTATTCATTTTATTTTAGTCCTTACATTTCATATTATGTTTTAGTCCTTCCACTTTTAAATTTTAAATTTTAAACTCTAAACTTTTTATAAAATATTATTTTAATTTTTACTGTTAATTTCTCATTACTCATCTAATAAGAACTTAGACATGTTTAAAAATTTGATACCCAACCTAGGCCAATAGTACAAGGTAAATGATAAAAAGACATGCTTAAATTAGGTTTCTAATATATAATTCATTAAAAAGAGAGAGAAAAAAACTAAATTAATAGATTTTTTATGCAAAATTCAAACGTTGGAATGCAGCTTAAATTCATAAATATTTTTCTTTTTGTTCAACAATATGTGGGGTGGAACTAAAATAAGTGGGGTGAAAATTTGAACTTTATGACCTAGTCAAGGTTATAATGCCTTAACTCAGCTTGGCAATTTACTATCTAAACCTAGCGTGCGTACACACATATATCTTGAGTTTTACAATAATAATGAGGGGTGGCAGGAGATCTGAATCTCTAAGGGGCCGTTTGGGCCCTCGTTTTGGACGGGTATGAGTGGGCTATAATAGCCCACTCTGTGTTTGGGGCTATGGTTTACATAACACGGGGGAAGGGTTATTATAACCCATGGTTTTGCTACAAGGGTTATTATAGCCCACTCTCTCTCTCCCTCTTTCGTGCGACTCCCTCCCCTTCCTGTTTGCTTTTTTTTTTCTTCCTCCTCGTCGACATGAACCAAAGTAAACACAAACTATAAACTAAAATGAAAGAAGTCAGATCGCGAGGCTCCCGGCAGCGGGTGGTTCGGGCTTCCGGTGGGGTCTGCTCGGCGTGAAATCGACCGATCCGACGAGCTGGAGACTTCCGGCGTTCGCGTGCTGGTCGAGGAAGAAGTTGAACGAGAAAAAGAAAGCCAATGGATGTGTTCGACAGTGGCTGTGTTTGCAGGTTACGGCGGAAGACGAATGAGAAGAAAAAAAAACAGTAAGATGGATGGGTGTTCGGTGAGGGAGAGAGAGAGAGTGTGTGTGTCTGTGTGTGAAAGATGGGTTTTCGGGAAGGTGAGTGTAACGACCCGAATTCCTATGACTCTCTAAAGCGGAAGCACAACTTAGTTACCCCGCTCATGACCGAAATTTCGGCAGCATGACGGCGTAACTATAAGAAACCCAAAAATTTACAACAACCTGATAAAAATGAAAAACACTTCTATGCTTCAGATAATGGACTCAGCATCCACCAAACTACGATAAATGATGCTGAGCTCAATCAACAGACAAAAGAACCTAAGAACTTCTAACTAAATACACGGAAGCGAAAGAATTTAAACTTTACAGACCAACAAACAACAGGGAACAAGTAATACATCTAAAAGCTAAAACAGGGACAAGGAATTTGGTGGAGTCTCCATAGTCTCGTCAAGTCGTCGCCTGCGTCATCCACCCCGAGAATGTGCACAATCTGCAAAACATACAAAGTAGCAAGGATGAGTATAAACATACTCAGTAAGTAGCCCACTTAAGGGTCCAACGTTTAAAGAAACCATACCAAGAAGAAAACTGCTCTTACTCACTTTCATGCTCAAATTTCGATACTTACCCTAGTGACTAAAACTCAAATATCCCTCCTCAACCTTCACCACTTTTAACCCTAACTTCTTGTCGTGTTTGCGAGTCCTGTAACCTAGAACCAAACTTGTGAAGGTATACGCCCTTCACACTCATCACAATAGCCACACAGGCAACCAGAGAACAAATCCCCTCAACTAGCATACAGGCAATAGGGAAACGCATCCTCTATGCTCAACACGGTGGGGAATCACCCCTAAGCTAGCTCCCAGGCAATAGGGAAACGCATCCCCTATGCTCAACACATCACAATAGCCACACAGGCAACCAGGGAACAAATCCCCTCCGCTAGCATACAGGCAATAGGGAAACGTATCCCCTATGCTCAACACATCACAATAGCCACACAGGCAACCAGGGAACCAATCCCCTCAGCTAGCATACAGGCAATAGGGAAACGCATCTCCTATGCTCAACACAGTGGGAAATCACCCCTAAGCTAGCTCCCAAGCAATAGGGAAACGCATCCCCTATGCTCATCACATCACATACGTTCTAGGCTTACAAACTCGCACAAAACAACAGAATTAGAGTAGGTAGCACGAATCTAACTGGCCTTTGTACTTTCACAACAGTTTTGGAACCTTTCGGGTCAATCCATCTTACCACATTCATCCATCGGGCCCAAATCACAAACACAAGCTGGCCCGAAGGTTTCAAACACCTCTAATGGGGAACCACCCCCTAATTCACATAAACAAAGGGGAAAAGCATCCCTCAAGCCTTTCCAACTTCTATAACGTCTTACGCCTCATACATATTTATAGGTGAGACACAAATTCTAACGGACCAATCCGAAAGGCTACTTACTTCTTAGGTCAACACTAAACAACCCACTTCTCTTTCTTTTAAAGAAGTTATTCGTGACCTATGATCCAGGTCCACCTTCCATAAACAACCACAATCGCATCGTTGTGACCTAGCACCATGGATCACAAACACGAATGTAACAACCCGATACCACATTCCTAAATCAGAACTTTGCATAACTAAAACCCATACGTATGCCAGCAGCATATTACCCTCCAATTATTTACTCTAGAATCACATCTCCTAAACATACCAGAAGTCATGGCGACCCTTATCCTTCCACTCACTTTCAGACCCATCTTGAACCTATTAAAAACAACTCGTCGTCCGAACTACTTTAAACACAACTTCATAGGCAAAGATCCTGAATTTGATATGCCCTTAAGGTGCCCTAGACTGTTAGCCGTCCAACCTAACAATCGAGTTTTTCGTACGTGATCAACCAGTCGAGTATTTCAAGCATACTGAACTCAGACTTGGACCGCATTCATCTATTCAGTTTAGGTCAACTTCCTCTTACAGTCATGCTTATAGAGGAACTATATTCAAGGTCACTCATGCATTCCAAGGCTCATCACAACAATCATCAAGTTAATCCTTAAACATATAAACATGACTAAGACCCCTCGAATACTATAGTAGCAACATGACTATAGCAACCTTAAGCTCAACACGATAGTTCTCATATTAATTTAACCAACCACGACATCTTTCACATATTCATATTTAGGCAAACATTATTGTTCACAATTCACCACAAACGTGTTCGATCTCATCCAAACATAACCTTGGGCAATTCCTTAGGTATTTCATATTTTAACATGATAAAATCACAACTTTAAGCCCCAATTTCCATTATAACCTCAACTTAGGCCGCTTTAGCCCAAGACTACTTCTAAACATATCCACTAATCATTTCATATCTCATAACATCGCTTTCAAGCATGCTTTCAAAATTGATACACTATCAGACATACATTTCCATTAAAAAGGAATTTAAAGGGGCTTAAATCCAAATAACTACTTACCAATTTAAGTAATAATAATTTGCACTTCTAAAGCATTCCAAATCACCAAATGAAGTCCCGAACAACTCCTTTGCTTGCTGAAATGATGTCGAATTGATTTGAACTCGACAACCCGGCCTCCTAACATAATTGGTAACCTTGAATAAGGTCTCACGCGTTATGGGTAAATTATAAAACACTAAAACAGTCCCAAACTTCCACAAAAAGCCCTTAAAATTCAGCTTAACACCCTTAAATCAATTTGAATCATTGTTGGAACACTTACCCATGAACCAAAAGCTTGTTGATTTACTTCCAAAGGGTCTAAATTCATATATTTAAAATCCAAAGGCCATGGGTATTCTAAAATAAATTCCAAACTTTATGGATAACTCAAATTCACAAGCATAACCAATCAATAGATTAAATTCAAACTCGAAATACTTACCCATTCCAATTCGAACCTATACACGGCTTGATCGAACACTAAGCTCGCTGGAAAATGACCTCGAAACAGCTTTTTCATTGCTGTCTGTGCAGAAAACCGAGAGAGAGAGACGGAAAACCGGCGGCGGAGCTGGCGTCGGCTTGCAGCTGCAGACGTGAGGCGAACACGAGCTGCACTAGCGCTCAAATGTGCGACACGGCGGTGGAACGACGGCGAGCAGTTGCGGCGTGCCGTCTGTGATGGAGGGTCGAGCTGGACGTGCGGCTGGTCGGTGAAGAGCACAGCGGAGAGAGGGAGAGGCAGACCGACGAGAGGGAGAGAGATCGGACGGTGAGAGAGAGAGAGAGAGAGATCGGTAGGGAGAGAGTTATCGGGAAAGGGAGGGAGAAGAAAGAGAGGAAAAAGGTGAGGAAGAAGAAGAAGTTGGAGAAGAAGATAAGGATAAAAAAAATATTTGTTTATTTTATTATTATTATTTATTTATTTTTTTCAAAAATGCCCCCAACTAACTTATTCATTTCCAAATATGCCCTTTTTCTCATTCCAAATTTCAAATTAACCTTAAAATTTAAATTACCCAATGAAAATCATTCCAACTTAATTTCCATAATTTGAAATTAATGCCTGTAAATAAGCCGGGCGTTACAGTGAGGGAGAGTGAGATTTGGTTGAGAGAATAAGGAAGTGGTGGGGAAAATTAAATAAAAAACAAAAGGGAAAGAAGACAAAAAACAAAAAGAGTAAGATGAGGAGGGAATAATGGAAAGTGGGATGGTTTTTGTCTCCCAATATGGTTTATTACTTAAAAAAATGGAAAGTGTTGTGCGCCTTTGAATCGTGGAGAAGAAGAAGAACTCACATAAAAATGGTTGAGTAGAAAAACATAAAATAATTTTTTTTAAAAAAAAAGAAAAATAAAAAATAAACAAAAATAAAAAATCAAATCAGAAACAAATAAAATAAAATAAATCAAATCAAAATCAAATCAAATCAAATCTAAAGTGATAAAATCAAAATAAATAAAATAAAAATAAATACAAAAGTTTTAAACAAAGCTTAGAGAAAAAAAAAAGAAAGTAAACAAAAAAAATGAACCAAAGCAAACACAAACTATAAACTAAAATGAAATTGAATCGAAGTATAAAAATAATCGGATCAAATACGGTAACTACAAAATAGGTCCCTCTTTTTTTTTCTTTATTAAAATACGTATGTCATACCATTTCACCATAAATGCATTTTTACTATATGAACACATCACATTTAATAGTTTTTTTTTTTTGTACCTAGGGAGATAGATATCATGTTGCAGTTGTACAACTCCAAACATGGAGATTATGTAAGGAATGGTAACAATTCTTTTGTGCAACTCAAACTCCAAACTAGTCAAAGTATGGAACAAATTTTGTATTTAAATTTTGAAAAATTGAAATTTTAATATAACATTACTTGGGCAATCCAGAAAATGTTGAAAGAAAAACTGCCAGCTTAAATCCAGCATTCAGAACTCCATGTTATAATAATCTGCACCCCAAACACACACTATTATAACCCAGACTAAAATAATCTGCACCCCAAACACAGACTATTATAACCCACTGACTATTATAACACACAGACTATAATAACCCACAGACTATTATAACCAACTCTGTGCCCCAAACAGCCCCTAACATTTTAGAGAAGGTAATAGTATCTTGACGAGTTGATTGATACTCAGATTGACAACTTAGTTCAAGTAATCAAGCATGTATGTATATACCTCCTCATTATATCAATCATTGCATTTATTTTTGTTTGAATTTTATTTTAATATTAAAAGGAAAAAAATTACAAATTTTGGTGCGTATGATTTGGGCATAGTTTCGATTTAGTTTCTATAGTTTTTCAAGTTGGTCTCTACGATTAAGTCAAATCTCACAAATTATATACTTATTCTAGTAATATTAAATTCATCATACGTTTTTTTTAGTGCGACTATTAGTTAGATTATTTACATTTTGCTAAGTGTGTTAGACTCAATAACAATTTAGGTCCCGTTTGATAACCATTTAGTTTTTTGTTTTTTGTTTTTAAAAATTTAGCCTATAAATACTACTTCCACCTATGGGTTTCCTTGTTTTGTTATCTATTTTTTACATATGTTTTAAAAAATTGAGCCAAAAGTTTTGAAAACTACAAAAAATAGTTTTCAAAAACTTGTTTTTGTTTTTGGAATTTGGCTAAGAATTCAAATATTCTCTTAAAAAAGATTAAACTCATTGTAGAGAAATGATTAGAAAATAAAAACTCCCACTACGACGAGGGAATTTTCCATTAGTCTCACTTTGAGGGCAATAAGCCTTTCTACTTTGTCATCTAACATGACAACTTGGGCTTCAATTAAGTCATTGTAAATGTTGAGTCATCTCATAACTCTTCCACTACGATGAGGCTTATCCAATTGATGACTAGGATCAATTTGACTTTCAAATGTAATTAAATTATTAACAACTTTTGTTAACTATTTAGTGGCTGCACTTGAGACTAATTTATTAACACTATCTCATCTTATTAAAGGTTTGTGGTCTTTTATTTGGCATTCCTTATAGAAAAATTATATTTGTCATACAAATACCTTATTCTTTTTAGGACTAGATAAAAGACTATTTTGTTACTCCTTAGGGGTAGCCTACAATTTTGAACATATACAGTTTTTTTGAGCTTGTTTCAGCATGTAAGCTTAACATTTCCAAATTGTGAAGTGTTGTAAACTAGCTTTACTACTCTTATATAATCTCAAAATTGTCTCGTAGACACTTTTGGGGGGAATAATGTTCACTATGCAATCTCTATTGTATATCATAACCAGAGTCTTATAATGACATGTAACTCACTATTGATGTGACCAAGTGGTCGGTGTACAAGCAAGCGCACGCGATCGAAGTAATATAAAATAGTATGTGAGTACCAAATATCGAATCCCAAGGGAACGGTGTAACAAAAATATTGCTAGCAAAATGTAAGGAGAATTGCAACTTTGAAAACTAAAATTGCAAAAATAAGGTTGGGATGGTGTGTTGGTAAAAAGAAAATAATTGCAGAATCTAATTGCAAGAATTACAAAATTACAATATTGAAATGATAAAGATTGCATAATTGAATTGCAGAATTGACAATTTGCAAAATGAGTAGCAAACTGAATAAACTTGGTAAATGAAAATTGCAAAAGAAATTTTAGAGAAAAGAGGGGCTCAAGAATGTCATTGCCCTAAGTTGTAATTGCAGACCAAAATTGCAATTTCCAACCTACTCTACACACAATTGTAAACTAAAATTGCTACTCCTATTCACCTTAAAATTAGGTTTTAGGAGACTAATTGAGTGACTTATATGTCTATAGTCTCTCTATCTTAGATAATTCGGCTTAACAATTTTATGGCTTTTGGAATCCTTAATCCCTATGTCTAGGGTAAGAATTGACTTATGTCTAAGCACTTTTCTCCATTACTTGTGCGAAATCCACTTATCACTAACCCCGTTGGTATTAGATCTAAGCTTGAGTTGCTACCCTAGTTGATCAATCTAGGATCTCAACGGAAATTTGTTCAACACAAGCAAACAATTGAGATGTAGGCTTAGTTTTTATTGAAATTTAGGCTGTAATTACTTCTTAGGGAATTCACATCCTTGAACCCCCTAAGAAGTTTTAGCTCATATTTAAGATAAAAATCTTACGACTCATTTTTTAAGAAAAATTCATATTAGAGAATTAAATAAATTGCTAATGATAACTTAATGAGTTAATACCAAATTTCTCCCTAAACAGTATTGCTTATTGGAACAATTAGAACAATAATTTTTTAATGCAATCCCGGGCAATTAATCAACAAGACTTCCAAGGATTTTCAACTTAAATTAAAAAATAGAGGACAACTCAAACAGGAAAAAAAAACAGAATTAAACTAAAATAGAAGTAATTCAATAATTGTTAAATTAATCCTTACTCTGTTTCCAATCGACTCAATATTTTCACTATTTCTAGGAGACGATTAGTCTTAACAATCCAAGTACCACTTGAATCGGATTGGGCAAACTGGAGTAAAGACAGAATTTACACAGCTTACAGCAGAAATATAAGGACTGAACAAAGAAAAACAAAAACTACAGAAACCACGAGGCAGAGACTGAACTAAACAGAAACTTAATACCAAGAAGAAATTGAATGAAAAATAGAGGCTTGAATTGCTAGCAACTCTCAGTAATACAAGCAGAAATTTGAAGAAAAATAAAACAGAAACTTGAATTGGGCAGAAGTTCTCGGCAAGAGCAGAGAGAATCTTTTGCAGAAAAAAAAATAGAGCTTCTAAATTGAAAACCTATGAGCCAACAATCTCCGGGAAAACAAACGCCGCTTGCCGACTCTCTTTTTCTGCCCTTTATAGATCCTTCCTAGGGTTGAGTCATCCAGAATTTATGCTCCAATTCCCCTAATTCATGCAGTAATTTAGGTTTTCCATAAATGGGTTTTGCGCAAGATTTTTTTTTCCATCTTTGAATTCTTCTGCTGCTCAAAATTGCAGAATCATGAAATTGTAATTTTGGTTTTGCAATTTCCACATTTCTTGCAAACAAGCTTAATTTATTTAGAATCTTATCCCAAATGCCATCATTCTTATTTCTTTCTTATTTTGAAACAATCTTTCAACTATTTTCAAATGATCTTAAGACAAAACAAGAATATTTTAAGTAATTGGGAGTTAAATAAGCCTTAATTTTAAGGCTTATCACACCCCCAAACTTAAGATATTGTTTGTCCTCAAGCAATTAGAAAACAATAACAACATACACAAGCAAACACTTCACAAAATGATTTCTAATGGTATTTTTTTTTTTAAATGTTGTCTTTCAGGAGAGGTCTCAAACTCTTAGTACTTCACACAATTCCAAGATTTTCTCACATAAAACTTTTACTTTTCTTTTTCAAGATAAAACATTTTTATGCAAACCTACCTATTATGTTTATCTTACCTAAATCATAGTTAGAGTCTAGGATGATCTTCTTTGTTCAACAAGCTAAGCTCACTCACATTACAAGCATTTTTCCTTCTCCCCCAAACTTATGTAAAGCTGCTGCTAGGCCTCATTTTCTTTTTCCTTTGAAATGCTTCTTTTTTTTTTTTTAATGAGAGTCTTACTATCCCTTGTACCTTCGTTCCAACTTACTAACACTTTGTGGTGAAAGGAGTCGATTACGAGCACAAATCACTGCTAAGATTGTTTTCACATACTCACTTCCTAACACCTTTCGTGCAAAGGAAATCATGGGTGTCATGACTGCCTCTGGTACTTAGTTATCTCTAGAAGGAGGAGTATCTTCCTTTTTTTTTTCCTTTTTTTTAGTCCTAGCAGCCGTTACAACGACAACATAATATTACAACAACATACTGTTACAACAACATTCTAGTACAATGACATTCTATTACAACAACATACTATTACAATAACATAATATTACAACAATAGTATTACAAAACTCACCCCCCCCCCCCCCCCCCAAACTTAAATGGGTCAATGTCCCCATTAACTAAGAACTAGAAGAACGGGGGTTGGGGTACATAGTTGGGTCACTTAACATGATAAGCATCGAAGCCAAACTCTCCTAAGTCCATTAGATGGGATAAACACAAGGGAAGTTTGGATTTGAATGTTTTATGGAGAAAAGAATTTATCAAGTTTTATGATCTTGAAAACTTGAAGTTGTGTGTAAAAGCACTTGAAAGTTGAGAAATCTCTAGATATCATCATCAAGGGTTTTTCAATAAAACACCAAAGAAAACAATTTGCAAGCTTGTTTTTGGAACATGATTTTAATGGCATGCTTGTGCGAGTTGTAGATTTTTTTTTCATTCAGAGTTCATGAAAGCAAATAAACTAATTAAGCGTGAAAGAACTTAACTAAACCTTAAAGAAAAAAACATAACAATTAACAAAGCCAGAAAGATAGGTTAAAGAGAGACTCCCCTATACAAAGAAAAATGTGTGTTGTTGCAATTGCTGTCCTCAGGGTTGTTGGAACTCTTAACAAAGAATTCTCTTGAAGCTGCAATTGCAATTTGATTTCGCAATTGCGATTGCAATTTCTTCCTCCCGCTCTTTCTTCTTATATTTTCCTTAAACTCAAAAGTAGAGCATCAAAAAATTCACACAGTTTTTCTCAATGTAAAGTTAACTTTTTGGAAATTCCAATTTTTTGAACTCAACGTTGATTCAATAAACTCCCAGTTGAATCTCCAGGTAGAGGTGTTCCCTTAGCAGTTAACTTAAGTACCTCAACCTCGACAGAATTCTCCTTAGACAGAGCTTTTCTAGATCAAATTCCTTCATTCAGTTTAGAATTTCAAAAGCTGAAAGTCTCTCAAAAGTTTATATATATATATATCAATCCTTCCTTCTTCCTTTGATTTGCTCTCTCATAAGGCTTGACTTTTTAACCATTGGCCATGATATTGCTGCCTTGTCCATCTTGTAAATCTACAACTCCATGTCGAATCATCACAGGTCCTGACCTCTACTTCAGTTTTGTATTGAAGAGCTTCCATTGGTAGTTGAACAATAGCGCTTGTTGCACTTCCATCAAGATTTAGATTTCCTGATAGTGCCAATTCATCTTCTCTTTTGAAGTATTCTTCCTCTTTTGATTGCTCTTGAAACTCATACAATTGCGAATATTCTTCAATCTCGACGCTTGAACATTCTTCTATTTCCTTTGAATATCTTAATGCATTGAGTACGTTGAACTTGATTTCCTGGTCATTTACTCGCATCATGAGTTCTCATTTCTCGACATCAATCAGAGTTCTGCCGGTTACTAAAAAAGGTCGCCCTAGGATTATTGGGACGTCTCGGTCTGCTTCACAATCCAAGATTATGAAGTTAGCTAGGAATACAAACTTGTCGACCTTTACCAGCACGTCTTCTATTTTTCAATGGGGCGTGCAATTACCTATCTGCCAATTGTAGGGTCAATGTGGTGGGACGAGCCTCGCCTATTCCTAATCGTCTGAAAACTGATAAAGGCATCAAGTTGATGTTGGACCCTAGATCACATAAGGCTTGCCCGACGTTTATCTCTCTGATCATGCATGGTATTGTGAAACTCCTAGGGTCCTTCAACATGGGTGGTACCTTGCTTTTCAGCAATGCACTACAATTCTCTGTCAGCGCCACTGTTTCAAATTCCCCTATCCTCCTTTTCTTTGTTAAGATGTCCTTGAGAAATTTAACATAATTTGGCATTTGCTCAAGTGCATCCACTAATGGAATGTTAATGTGGAGTTGCTTGAGAATATCCAAAAATTTGTTAAAGTGGGTATCTTGGTTTCTCTTTTTGAGTCTTTGAGGAAACGGTGGTGGTGGTCTATAAATTGGTTCAGGGTCCTTTGCTTTAGAAGCCTTGGTTGTGACCTTAGCTTGTTTACTGTTTGATTCTTCTTCCTTGATCTTCTATTTTTCTTGATTTTCCTTTTCTGCAATTTCTTTCTCCTCTTCTACAATTTTATTGGGAATTACTTTTTCCTCTTCTTGTGGCATCTTTGGTCCTTCATAGTTGAGCCCGCTGTGTAAAATGATTGCTTTTCAGTGTTCTTTCCCTTCTTTTTGAGGGTTCTCCGTTGTGCTCGGTAATGTCCCTTGAGGTCGATATTTTAACTCATTCGCCAACTGCCCCACCTGCATTTCTAAACTTCGTAGTGAAGCTGCCTGACTTTGGATAATGACGTCATTCTTAGCCATGTTTGCTTTATTTTTGGCCATGTATTTTCTCATCAAGGATTCTAATGATGAATTGTGTATTGTAGGTTGAGCTTGCGGTTGTGCCACATTCTTCGGCACATAAGATTGCTATTGGGAATTACTGAATCCTGGTGGTTGAGACGCTTGCTAGAGTAATATGAATGAGTTGGCAATTTTAGGATGTCAATGCGCAAGTGTACACATTCATTTTGTAGCAAGTTGTAAGTAAAATTATCGTATCCACAGAGACTAGTAATTCTCTAATTTACCACAATTTAATCTCAACAAACTCAATTTGTAACCTTTAAACTCATCATGGAACACAATAAAATAATTCAAAAATGCTGGAACAAAATAAATGCTAAAGCAGAGTTAATAAAGTAAATTGCAAAAACAGAGAACAACTAAACTTGGACTTTGAATGAATTGGAAGGCTTGGATTAGGGATAATTATCCGTTTTAATCTATTCTACAGCTTAAACATCTGATCAACTACCTCAGTCCACTACAGCTCACATGGTATTCTCCCGAATGACCAGAATTTTGCTATTTCATTTCCATTACTTCAGCATTATCTATCCTGCTGTACTTATGTGCATTAGGCAAGAGATTATTCCTAATCCTCTACTTAGTTAGCTACTAACCCTAACAATGGGGCTAATGTGGTTATCAAGCAATCAGTTCCTTCTATTCTTTCCAGAAATCGAAAAAACACTACACAACCTGGTTGGCCAAACGAAGTTGTGATACAAAATAAAAGCACTTAACAACCAAACTGAGTTAGAGACAATGTATTAAGCTGTAAGAATGATCAAAACGTACACTCCCTAATCCTCACCTTGTAGGTGATCAAGTCATAATGTGAAAAGCACAGAAAATAATTCGGAAATAAAGCATCATCCTAACAATGTAGTTAAACTAAGAAAAGAAGAAATGAAAAGAAGAGGAAGAGGATGAGATGTTGCCACAGAAAGGTTGAACCAGCATTCAGCAATAGCTTCAACAGCGGTTCCTTTTTCTTTTGGGAATGCTCCGGCAGCCTCATTCTCGTCGGAATGAGATGGGTAGCTCCTCTGTTCTTTTCCGATAACCAGCCTCTTCTGCTTTCTGTTTTTCTTCCCTTTTTCTCCCATTCTATCCTCTCTGTAAAACGGCTACCAACAGGAACTTAAATACCACAGGTATTTCGCCCAAAACGAGGGCTGACTGGGCATAGTTGACGACGTGGCGAGCTCCCATTGCTTACAACAGGCTGAGTCATCTAACAATTGCCAACTCATTTAATGAATTGGTCTTCTCACGTGCGAAATTGATATTAGCCTGAATTTCCTGGTTTGCTCCAGCAAACTGTTATAAAACTGCTGTTCCAACTCTCCACAAGTCCTTCTTTGAATTAACCCTAAATAAATCACATAAACTCGTTAATTCAAATAACAATGCTCTAATAAAAATTTTACTTCTTCAAAATTAATCATAGAGCAAAAATGATTCAAAGTTAGGGAATTCCTAAGGTATAATTAAATAAAATATGACAATTCAATCCTAAAATGATACTCTATAACTCTTATTTTAAGAGTTATCAGTGGTCCTCCTGGCTTTCCATATGAATTGGCATTAGATGTGTTTGCGCCTAGTCCTCCCCATGAGAAATTAGGATGTTGCCTCCATGAAGGTTTGTATGTATTAGAAAAAGGGTTTGCCCTGGGTTATCCTACATGACAGACAGAAGTCGGATTGTAAGGGAAATTTTCAGCAATATGATTTTCATTGCAATAAATACAAGGTGGAGTAGCAATTTGATTAATAGTAGCTATTGGGGCTTGGTTCCCCAAAGTAAATGATTTTAAGGTGTTGTTCATCACCGAGATTTGTGCACTCAAACCTGCAATTGCATCGACTTCGTGAATTCCTGCAACATTTCGGGTGTTATTTGGCTCTTCTTCTCCCCATTGGCTATTGTTGGACACACTAGCATCCAAGATTTCATTTGCCTCGTTCACTGTTTTCTTGAGTAGAGATCCGTTGGCGGATGTGTTGACTAGAGTTTTCAAAGATTGTGTCAGCCCGTTGTAGCAGTACTCGATCAACAGGAAAGCTGGCAATTCGTGGTGTGGACATTTCCTCACTAGCTTCTTAAAACGCTCCCATGCAGCATCTACTCCTTCATTTATTCCTTGTCTGAAGGTTATGATTTCTCCTCTAATCTGTGCATTTTTTTGTCCGTTGGAAATACTTCATAATGAAATTTTCTGCAAGCTCGTCCCAAGTTGTGATCGAGTCTGGGGGAAATGAGTCAAGTCATGCCTCTGCGTTTCCCTGTAAAGAAAAAAGGAACAATTTCAGCCTCAACGTGTCATTAGAAACTCCCGTCAACTTGAAAGAATTGCAGATTCTCATAAAAGTCTTTACGTGCTTGTGTGGATATTCATTCGACAATCCAGCAAGTTGTCCTATCGTGTTTAACATCTGGAACATCACGAGCTTTAGCTCGAAATGATTTGCTTCTATGATTGGTTCTGCAATCTCGGTGTTCAGATTTTGGAATGTAGCAGCTGCATAATCTCTAATGGCCATGTTCCTCTCTTCTGGAATAAATATAGGATTTTGCATAAAATTTGCTTGCTGCTGAGCATTGTTGTTCATTCCATTATTTTGGCCCTCATTGCCAAGCGGATTAATTCGAGGTCCACCTTCCGATCAATCCATGAGTGGTTCCTGCAAACAAGTTTCCACAAATTTCTCCCGGATATTCAACTCGCGTTGTTCCTGTTTGTTCCTCCTTTGCTGCCTACGACGCCAATGGAATGTTCTCTCTATCTCAAGATCTAGCTCAAAGAGATGAGGGTCTTTTCGCATACACTAGATCTACCTTGCAATTTTTGCAAGTGAAATTTTGCCCTCCTGCAATAGAAAGAGAAATTGCAACTCTGTCGTACAATTTTTTGCTAAAAACAAAATTTTTGTTAAAAACTACCGTTCTCAAGCAACGGCACCAAAAACTTGGTCGGTGTACATGCAAGCACATGCGATCGAAGTAATATAAAATGGTATTTGAGTACCAAGTATCGAATCCCAAGGGGACGGTGTAACAAAAATATTGCTAGCAAAATGTAAGGAGAATTGCAACTTTGAAAACTAAAATTGAAAAAATAAGGTTGGCATGGTGTGTTGATAAAAAGAAACTAATTGCATATCTAATTGCAATATTGAAATGATAAAGATTGCATAATTGAATTGTAGAATTGACAATTTGCAAAATTGAGTAGCAAATTGAATAGACTTGGTAAATGAAAATTGCAAAATAAATTTTAGAGAAAGGAGGGGCTCAAAAATGTCATTGTCCTAAGTTGTAATTACAAATCAAAATTGTAATTTCCAACCTACTCTACACACAATTGTAAACTAAAATTGCTACTCCTATTCACCTTGAAATTAGGTTTTAGGAGACTGAGTGAGTGACTTATATGTCTATAGTCCCTCTATCTTAGATAATTCGGCTCAACAATTTTATGGGTTTTGGAGTCTTTAATCGCTATGTCTGGGGTAAGTATTGGTTTATGTCTAAGCGCTTTTCTCCATTACTTGTGCGAAATCCACTTATCACTAACCCCGTTGGTATTAGATCTAAGCTTGAGTTGCTACTCTAGTTGATCAATCTAGGATCTCAATGGAGGTTTGTTCAACACAAGCAAATAATTGAGATGTAGGCTTGGTTTTTATTGAAATTTAGGCTATAATTACTTCTTAGGGAATTCACATCCTTGAACACCTTAAGAAGTTTTAGCTCATATTTAAGATAAAAATTTTATGACTAATTTTTGAAGAAAAGTTCATATTAGAGAATTAAATAAATTGCTAATGATAACTTAATGAGTTAATACCAAATTTCTCCCTAAACAGTATTGCTTATTGGAACAATTAGAACAATAATTTTTTAATGCAATTCTGGGCAATTAATCAACAAGACTTCCAAGGATTTTCAACTTGAATTAAAAAACAGAGGACAACTCAAACAGGAAAAAAAAACAGAATTAAACTAAAATAGAAGTAATTCAATAATTGTTCAATGAATCCTTACTCCGTTTCCAATTGACTCAATCTTTTCACTATTTATAGGAGATGATTAGTCTTAACAATCCAAGTACCACTTGAATCGGATTGGGCAAACTGGAGCAAAGACATAATTTACACAGCTTACTGCAGAAATATAAGGACTGAACAAAGAAAAACAAAAACTACATAAACCACGAGACAGAAACTGAACTAAATAGAAACTTAATACCAAGAAGAAATTGAATGAAAAACAGAGGCTTGAACTGCTAGCAACTCTCGATAATACAAGTAGAAATTTGAAGCAAAATAAAACAGAAACTTCAATTGGGTAGAAGTTCTCGGCAAGAGCAGAGAGAAATCTCTTTTGAAGGAAAAAAAAAAGAGCAGAGCTTCTAAATTGAAAACCCACAAGCCAACAATCTCTGGGAAAACGAAGCCGCTTGCCAACTCTCTTCTTCCTCCCTTTGTAGATCCTTCCTAGGGTTGAATCATCAAGAATTTGTGCTATAATTCCCCTAATTCATACGGTAATTTAGGCTTTCCATAAATGAGTTTTGCGCAAGATTTTGTTTTTCCATCTTTGAATTCTTTTGCTGCTCAAAATTTCAGAATCACAAAATTGCAATTTTGGTTTTGCAATTCCCACATTTCCTGCAAACAAGCTTAATTTATTTAGAATCTTATCCCAAATGCCATCATTCTTATTTTTTTCTTATTTTGAAGCAATCTTTCAACTATTTTCAAATGATCTTAAGACAAAATAAGAATAATTTAAGTCATTGGGAGTTAAATAAGCCTTAATTCTAAGGCTTATCACCTTGTCCAATGTTTCTCATCTTACAGTACAATTTCACATAAAATGTACTTGGTATTTAAAATAATTGGGATAAAAACTCATTTTCTATTAATTAGTCTTACTACGTAAGATTCCTGTACTTTCTATTATGATCTGATCATTATGTCTTTCTATTCTGGATTCTATAATCTTGAATATCTCAGTATTTTGTAGTATAGTACATGTTAACATTTTAACATATACAAATTGTTCTTATTTTAAGCTGAATATATTTTCAAACAATTTTGCAAATATAAATTTTAATACTTCAAAATAGTTCATACTATATGAACTTTTTAGTAATAAAGTTATAGAAATTGAATTTCTCTTGTGGTAATAAAACACCACATTCAACATTAAGTAACAATTATCCTTTAATTACATCTTAATGCCTCCAACTACACTAACTGAGATGGGCTTCCTGATGCCAACTTGTAGAAATTATTCTACATGTTAAGTATTTTCTAAGAATTACATATTAAATGTAATAAATAATAAATCTTGATAGTGGATCTTATATCAACTATCCAAGTAGTATTATTTATTCTCCACCAAAAATCTAGTAAATCAAATTTACTTTCATCTATATTTTTTCTCATATAGAGGTATTTCAAAAATTCATCTCACTATGATTGTCCTGGCTAATTTAGGAACTATTTCCTTTTATGTAGCTCCAGTCATTTGGTTTCTTTTCTGAGATTTTTGTAATACTTAATTCGAGATCATTTAGACAATTTTCTAAATTTAGCTTCTGTTGATTTCACTATCTCATATATCGTTATCATCTACTTTATCTTCTAAGCTTGACATCTAACATGTCAACTAGGAGATACGTACAAGCTATCTTGTTTGCTTTTGATTCATTAATTATGTGCTTCACGAACAGTTCGATTAGCATTGACAATAGGTTTTGAGAACATTTCTTAATAAAGACAAATTCAAAATTTTACACTACCATTATAGTGTTAACGTTACTTTTCCAAGTAATAAAACTTTATTAATTTTGACTCATTAGTAATAAAATTAAAGATGAGAGAAATAGTCATAATATTGAAATATATAAAAAAATATATTATTTAACATCATGCAATCGATTATCCATTCAGTTTTAGCATAAAAATCAAACAATTTGAAAAATGAAACCTATAAATCATTTCTAATGTTATGGTACTTTAATGGGTTAGAATAAGTGCCGTCATAGGGTAGGTCAAGTGTTCTTTCACTAAACTGAGACAATCTCAACCAAGTATTATACCAGAATAACTTTTATTCCTATAATATTTAGTTATCATTAGTTTAGTCAATGACATCATTAACAACCTTAATAAGCTCTTTGTAAGTGTGACCCATAATTTTAGATCCCGTAGGTTTATCACAACAAGTGTCGTCGTAGGGTAGGTCAAGTATTGGAAATAAAACTACAATCCTATCATTTTAAGGAGTTCACTTTGATATTGACCCATGCAAACACCTTCCGTAGGGGGCACTACAAGAATTTTTGCATTTTTTTACGGTTATTTTTCCCGATGCAACCAAATGCGTCGATAAAACTCAATTACCCCGATGCAATAATTGGCATGGTTTAAATTTTTCTGATGCAACGTGCGTCGAGATATATATTAAAAAAAGGCGTGCCCTTTGTATCGTTGGGATAGATAGGTAAAAAAACCCTACTCGAAGCACGTGCATCGAGATATGTATTTACAAATCCAAAAGATTGGAATTTTCTATGCAATAGATAGGCGACTCCTGAATGGCAGGTACATTTTTCTTGGTCACTATACTTATATACATAACTTAGTTATACTAATCAGAAACTATTATAGAAAATAGCGGAGACAAATAAGAATAGTTGAGCAAGTCTCCCTTATCTTCATTGAACCGGGTCGAAGTCGTTTGCCCAAGTGCAAAGTGAAATGGTAAGGTGCAAACTCATTATCATTTACATGATTTCATTGTTATGACTCATAATATGTGTATGTCATTTACAGAAAGAGAAAGAGAGTCATGACATTAACCAATTGGAGTTGTTCCATCAAAGTCACTTCAGTGTAAAAGATGGTTGGGTGAACGACAATGTAAGAGATGCTTATGTAAGTTCTTTTGTATCATACCTACTTAAATTTATGTCTTTCTCCATATGTTTAACCTAATTCCAACATGAATGTAGATGGAAATGCAAAAACTTATAGAAGTATCATCTCGAGAATGGTCTACACCGATGACTAGTGCAGAGGTTTGTAAATAGGTTTTGGGTCATCAATCATGCCATATTAAAGGCCTTGGTTGGGACCCAAATCCTAGCTCATCATCCAGTATCATGTCTCTTCACAGCATGAAAAAGAATGGGAAAAACAAGTGGAGTAGATGAAAGGTGAAATGGTACAGATGAAGGCAAATTACGAATAGATGAAGGAACCAAATGTGGCGTTAATTACTCAAGTATCAACGTGGGAAGATAAATGGGCCAACATCCACAAAATTTTGGGTTGAGGGCAGCAAGAGGATGGACCTTCAAACACCTAGGTATGTTTTATCTTTTAGCTTGTTTAGGGTTCTTTACAAGTTTATTTTGGTTGTCATGCAACTACGGTAGCCAATTCAAGCATGTAGTGAATTTATAAAAGTAATTTTGTTGTCATATGTGATTATCTTGTAGTTATGGTAGTCACTTCATGAATTATCTTCGGGACCATGGGCTAAATGTGAATAGGGTCACTTAAGGTACTTTGGAAGTTCTTTTTGGCTATCCTACAGCTATGGTAGCCAATTCATGCATGTAGTGAATTATGTTTTTTCTTCTCAGGGAACTTTTGCACTATTAGGACACTTGGGTAAGTTCTAGAGGAGCGAGAAAGTGCATTGGGATTCTCGAGCAAGCGTTTAAGTTCATTTTTTGCCTCCACTAGACACTTAGGCACTTTTTGGGCACTTTTAAGCTATTTAGACACTTTTTAGACACTTTTAACCAACTTTAGAAGTTTTGGGGGGTGGGTAGACTCTTTAACCTCGTTTTGAGTTAGGTTTTTGCTTCCTAAGGCGATTTTACACCTTTAGGATACTTGCATAGGTTTGGGAGGGGCGGGAAAGTGCATTAGGCTCGCTCGGGGTGCGTTGAAGTCTATTTTTCCATCTAAAATACACGTGCACTTTTTAGCCACTTTTGGGATACTTTATAGGTTCGGGGTAGGGGTGGGGTAGACTCTTTAAGCAAGTTTTGAGTTAGGTTTTTTCTTCTTAGGTCACTTTTGCACTGTTAGGACACTTGGGTAAGTTCAGGAGGAGCGGGCAAGTGCATTAAGATTCTCAAGGAAACATTTAAGTTTATTTTTCACCTTCATTGGACACTTAGGCACTTTTTGGGCACTTTTAGGCACTTTAGACACTTTTTAAACACTTTTAGGCAACTTTAGAAGTTTTGGGGGGCGAGGTAGACTCTTTAAGCTCGTTTCGAGTTAGGTTTTGTTTCCCTGGGCACTTTTGTACCTTCGGCATACTTGCATAGGTTCAGGAGGGGCAGAAAAGTGCATTAGGCTCGCTCGGGGTGCGCTAAAGTCCATTTTGGTCTTCAAAATAAACTTGTGCACTTTTTGACCATTTTTGGGATACTTTGTAGGTTTGGGGGCAGGGTATACTCTTTAAGCAAGTTTCGAGTTAGGTTTTTTCTTCTTAGGTCATTTTTGCACCGTTAAGACACTTGGGTAGGTTCAGGAGGAGTGGGCAAGCGCATTAAGATTCTCAAGGAAATGTTTAAGTTCATTTTTCACCTCCATTGGACAGTTTGGCACTTTTTGGGCATTTTTAGCCACTTTAGACACTTTTTAGACACTTTTAGGAAAATTTAGAAGCTTTGGAGGGTGGGGTACACTCTTTAAGCTCGTTTCGAGTTAGGTTTTGGTTCCTAGGGCACTTTTGCACCTTTGGCACACTTGCATAGGTTCGGGAGGGGCAAAAAAGAGCATTAGGCTTGCTCGGGGTGCGTTGAAGTCCTTTGGAAAACTTTTGTGCATCCTTTATTTCATTTTTTGGTTTATGTTTAAAATTTTTCATATTATTTTTTTTTTTGTCTTTTCAGGTCCATATATATGTTGAAGTCTACTATTAGAGACATGGATGAAGGCAACAAGTTTCTTTTCTTTTGGAAGACATTAGACTTTTATTTTGGAAAATATTAAACATGGATTAGAGAGGGAGGTGAGAAAGTTGAAGAAATCACAGAGGAGAGAGTTGAAGAAATCATAGAGGAAAGAGGAAGAAGAAAAAGTAAATCTTGGTTGGCGAAATCAAAGTGGAGCTTGGAGAAATTGAAGAATCGTTAGATTTATGAATTTCACCAACTCCGACGCAATACCCAACGACTTCCAGCGACACCCACGACGTGTACACGAGCTTGACAAATCCGACGCCCTCCGGTGTGCATTTCCGGCGAGAAAATTGAACACCCACATAAAAGAAGAAGAAGGTAAGAGAAGGAGAGGGTGTTGGTGAAGGGAGAGAAGCTTTTTCTCTTTAACTATCATTTTGACCCTCTCTTTTTGGTGCTAAATCCTCAATTTACCCCTAACTTGTGAGTGAATTTCAATTGGACCATTATTGATTTCACTTTAATATTTCCATTGTTAGTTTGATTTTCAATTAATCTTAATTGTTATTTGAATTTCAATTAACCATAATTGTTGTTTAAATTTCAATTAGTCTTAAATTGCTATTTAAGATTTCAATTAACACCTTGATTTGTTGGTGTCGTTTCAATTAGCCATTGAATTGTTGTGTATTTTCAATTAATCATAATTATTTGATGGATTATCTTTGAATTGACCAATAGCATGTTGTTCAATTGCAATTTAACCCATGACTTGTTGGTTAAATTCCAATTGACTAATTAGCATGTTGTTTAATTTGTAAATTGACCAATCTACTTGGGAGCTGCCCAATTAGTCAATTTTATTTAATCTCATTGAAGTTTTCTCAAAATTGCATTTTGGCAACAAAAGTTTGAAGTAAAACAAGTTTGCCCCATTTAAAATTGGATTTATGAAATAAGAACCTTCCAATTTCTCAAAATTACATTTTGGCAACAAAAGTTTGAAATAAAAGAAATTGTCCCCTTTTAAAATTGGATTTCTGAAATAAGAACCCTCCGTTTTTAAAATTCTTTTAATAAATAATTTGTTTTTTTTTTTATTATAAAATAAGGAATTTGTTTTGAAATATCAAAATAAATTCCAAGTCTTTCTAATGGCCTTGAGCCACTCATAGTTATTAGTTCATGTTTTATTTTAAAAATGTGAATTAATAAATTTTGGGACATTCAAAATAAAGCATAAAAATATTTTTCTTCTTTGGACTAATAAATAAAAGGATAATTTTGAAAAAAAATTTGGTAACCGTTTTTCTAAAACGGGTGTTGTAGGGGTGCTAACACATTCCCTACACTCAATCAACTCCCGGGCCTAATTTCTGGTTTCATAGACTACCATTTTCCTCTAAAATGGGTGACCAATCACACCCTATGATGATTGGTGGCGACTCCAAATCTTTTATCTCGAAAGAGACGCCTAGTTAGGATGTCAGCCACTCCGCGTCGCGATGACGTTGCGACAGTGGGTA
This sequence comes from Trichosanthes truncata, assembly GCA_033996785.1. NCBI lineage: Eukaryota > Viridiplantae > Streptophyta > Magnoliopsida > Cucurbitales > Cucurbitaceae > Trichosanthes > Trichosanthes truncata. Next base: position 9,275,256 of record JAWPNB010000007.1, read on the forward strand.
TTTTAATTTATCATATATGTGTTATATGTTGGTTTACAAAATCGACTGTTTAGGCTATTTGGCATTAGATTTATTGTTTTGATTAGATCTTTGTAAAACCCATAAGGGTTAGGGTTTTGTGTATTTATCTTATATCTACTACAAACGCATGAGCGATAATTCTTTAAGCTACTGGAAAATTAAGTATATCTTCAACCTTCAACAAATAATTTCAGTTTTCGGTTAAAAACACACCTGTCGAATGCATCATATGCTTTTCTTGAAGGACTAATCACGAATAATTTAAAAAAAAAAAAAAGAAAAAAGAAAAAAGAAAAAAGGAGGGCCCAAACATGATTTTTCATGTGAGAAACAAGCTGGCTGGAGTCCATGGTCAATTCTATTTAACTCTTAAGTCAAATTTTGTGACTGGAAAATTTATTCAAAACTTGTGAAGCTTTCTGGTTAATGTGATTTTGTCATCATGTGATAATCAAAGGTCAAAGATTTCTGCTGAGAGTGATCAAGATTCTTGTGACTTCGACTAGAATTGATTTTCACAGTAAATACTTGACATTCTTCTGCTTTTGACTTCAATGATTTAAGGCTGAAGATGGACTTGTGAGCTGATAGTGTAATTTGCCAAAGGAGATGAATTTATGAATGGCACAAGATAGGAAAAGATATTGAAGACCAAGATATGTCTTGGATTTAAATTATTGTAATTTAAATTGTTTTCAATTTCTTAGGATATGCCAAATATGCCGGTCAATTTTGCTAGTTTAATTTAATTATGCATGAGATGTATGTTTTAAATTATTTAATTGTTGCATAAAGTATGCCATTTAGATTAAAATCCCACCATAGGTTAAGCATGATCATGCATCTTATCTTATTTTTTAATATAATTGTTATATTTAAAAATTTTGAAGTTGTTTTCCTAATTAGTTTATATTTTACATATCTTTGACTATAATTGTTATATTTTAAATTTTATTGGAAAATTAAAATTATGATATTTGCTTTCTTAATTAGAATGCATGTTTTCCTAATGAGATTACGGTTTCTTTTTATTCTTGATAATTGTTTTAAATAATTTTCTTTATTTTTTTATTTAGGATAATCTTTTAATTTTTCTTTTAAAAAGGTTTAAAATGGTTGTTATTTAAGATTATCCAAGTGAGTTCGTTTTTAATAGGATTAAACATTTATTAATGTCCTCAAGAACTTCGCTGCTAATGTTGCATGAAATGTTCATGAAGCGTATGATCGTTGGATCAAGGCCAATGAAAAGGCAAGAGTTTATATTTTGGCTAGTATAATTGATGTTTTGGCCAAAAAGCTGGAGAGAACGACGACAACATATGAGATGATGGAACCATTGCATGGAATGTTTGGGCAATCTTCCAATCAAATTAAGCATGATGCTCTCAAGTTCATTCATAACGCGCGCATGAAACAAAGGGTTATCCGTGCGGGAACATGTTCTCGACATGATGGTCCACTTTAATGCTGGTGAAATGAATGGAGCTATTATTGATGAATCCAGCTAGGTCAGTTTTCTCTGGAAACTCTTCCCAAGAGTTTTCTTCAATTCCAAAGTAATGTTGTTATGAACAAAATTACTTTCAATCTCACAACTCTTCTAAATGAATTGCAAACTTTTGAGTCCTTAATGAAAGACAAAGGAAAAAGTGGAGAGGCAAATGTTGCCACTTCTAGCAAGTTCAAATTTAGAGGTTCGACCTCTGGAACTAAGTCCGAAAGTTCAATTTCTAGAACTAAGAATTGGAAGAGAAAACCTAGTGAGAAGATGAATAAAACAAAAGCTGCCTCAAAAGGAAAAAGAGTCAAGGTAAACAAACCTGCGAAAGGAAAATGTTTCCACTGCAATGAAGATGGGCACTGGAAGAGAAACTGCCCTAAATACCTAGACGAAAAGAAGAAGTCAAAAGAAGGTAATTATGTTTACTTGTCCTCCTGCTTAGTGGAGGGTGCTAAATCTACCTGGATAATTGATTCATGAGCCACTAATTATGTTTGTTCTTCTTTTCAGGAAAGTGACTCGTGGGAGCAGTTAGAGGATGGAGAAATGATCATGAGAGTAGGCACCGGAGAGGTCGTGTCAGCAATAGCTGTTGGAAGCGTTAAATTATTTTTTAATAGTTTTTATTTACTTTTAGAAAATGTGTATTTGGTTCCTAAGATAAAGAGGAATCTCATTTCAGTTTCTTGTCTTGTTGAATAATTTCATTCTTTAAATTTTTGTAATAACAAAGTTTTTATTTCGAAAAATGGGCTTGAAATTTGTTCTGCTTTTATTGAAAATAACTTATATGTGCTAAGACCGTTAGCATGTAAAACTCTTCTAAACACTGAATTATTTAAGACGGCTAAATCCAGAACGAAAAGACAAAAAGTTTCTCCCAAAGATGATACCTATCTTGGGCATCTAAGATTGGGTCACATCAATTTAGATAGAATTAAAAGATTAGTAAAGAGTGGTCCTCTAAGCAAGATAGAGTTAGACACTTTGTCAGTTTGTGAATCCTTCTTAGAAGGAAAAATGACTAAAAGACTCTTTACTGGAATAGGATATAGAGCCAATGAACCATTAGAACTTATACATTCAGATCTATGTTGTTCGACGAATGTTAAAGCTAGAGGAGGGTATGAATACTTCATCTCATTTGTAGATGATTATTCTAGATATGGGTATCTTTACCTAATGCTATATAAGTCTGAAGCCTTTGAAAAGTTTAAGGAATACAAGGCTGAAGTTGAAAAGTTATTAGGTAAATCTATCAAAACACTTCGATTAGATTGTAGTGGAGAGTACATGCATTTAACATTTCAAGACTATTTGATAGAAAATGGAATAACATCCCCAACTCTCAGCTCCTGGAACACCTCAACAAAATGGTGTTTCAGAAAGGAGAAACAGAACCTTGTTAGACATGGTTCGATCTATGATGAGCTATGCTCCACTACCAGACTTTTTTTGGGGATATGCAGTAGAGACTACATTATACATACTGAATGTAATTCCATTCAAAAGTGTCTCCAAGACATCATAAGAACTGTGGAAGGGTCGTAAAGGTAGTTTACAACACTTCAGGATTTGGGGATGTCCAACACATGTACTAAAAACAAATCCAAAGAAATTGGAATCTCGTTCTAAAGTATGCTTATTTCTAGGTTATCCCAGAGAGACTAAAGGTGGTTACTTCTATAGTCCCAAAGAGAATAAAGTATTTGTATCGACAAATGCTATTTTTTTAGAAGAAAACCATATGAGAGATCATAAATCTCGCAGTTAAATAATGTTAAATGAATTAATTTCCAATGAAGCTACTAACACATCAACAAGAATTGTTGATAATTCCATTACATTTGAAAGTCAGATTCATCAATGTCAAAAATTGGGAACACCTCGTCATAGTGGGAGGGTTATAAAACAACCTAACCGTTACATGGGCTTAACTGAAGCTCAAAAGGTCATAACTAATGATAACATCGAGGATCCATTAACTTTTAAAGGAGCAGTGAATGATGTTGACAAGGATGAATGGATTAAAGCCATGAACCTCGTAATAGAGTCAGTGTACTCAAATTCAATATAGGAACTTATAGATCCTCCTGATTGGGTAAAACCTATAGGTTGCAAATGGATCTACAAGAGGAAACGAGGAGTAGATGGAAAAGTACAGACCTTTAAAGCAAGAATAGTGGCAAAAGGTTATACTCAAAGGGAGGGAGTGGACTATGAGGATACTTTCTCTCTTGTTGCCATGCTGAAGTCTATTCGCATTCTCTTATCTATTGCCACATATTTTGACTTTGAGATATGGCAAATGGATGTTATGACTGCTTTTCTGAAGGGCAATCTTGAAGAGAGCCTCTACATGAATCAACCAGAGGGGTTTGTAAACCAAGGTCAAGAGTAAAAGGTTTGCAAGCCTAAAATATCCATTTATGGATTAAAATAAGCATCAAGATCGTCGAATATTAGATTTGACAATGCAATCAAATCATATGAATTTGAGCAAAATGTTGATGAACCTTGTGTATACAAGAAAATCATCAAGAAAATAGTAGCTTTTCTAGTCCTATATGTGGATGATATTCTACTCATTGGGAATGAAGTAGGCTTTCTTACTGACATTAAAAGTTGGTTAGCTAACCAATTCCAAATGAAATATTTGGGAGAAGCACAGTTTATTCTAGGAATCCAAATTATAAGGGATCGTAAGAACAAAATGCTAGCCTTGTCTAAAGCATCTTATATTGACAAGATTCTTGTCAACTATTCGATGCAAAATTACAAGAAAGGCAATTTGCCTTTTCAGGCATGGAATTACATTGCCTAAGGAACAATGTCCTAAGACACCTCAAGAAGTTGAGGATATGAGACGGATTCCCTATGCCTCAACTGTAGGCAGTATGATGTATGTCATATTGTGTACAAGACCTGATATATGTTATGCAGTAGGGATTGTCAGTACATATCAGTCAAATCCAGGGCACAATCACTGGATTACAGTTAAAACAATCCTCAAGTATCTACAAAGAACGAGGAATTATATGCTTGTGCATGGAGCTAAGGATTGATCCTTACAGGATACACTAACTCGGATTTCCAAATTGATAAGGATTTGAGGAAATTCACATCAGGATCAGTGTTCACCCTATGTGAAGGAGCAATAGTATGGATAAACATCAAACAAGGATGTGTTGCAGTCTCCACTATGGAAGCTGAGTACGTAGCTGCTTGTGAAGCAGCAAAAGAAGCTGTATGGCTAAGAAAGTTCTTAGCTAATTTGGAAGTAGTTCAGAGCATGGATAAGCCCATCACACTTAATTGTGATAATAGTGGTGCTATGGCAAATTCCAAAGAATCCAAAAGCCACAAAAGAGGGAAGCATATAGAGAGAAAATATCATCGTATTAGAGAGATTGTGCAAAGAGGAGATGTGATTGTCACGAAGATAGCTTCTGCAGGCAATTATGCTGATTCGTTTACAAAGGCTCTCCAGGCTAAAGTGTTTGAGGGTCATCGAAAGAGTCTAGGTTTACGAGATAAGTTTCACCTTCTCTAGGGCAAGTGGGAGAAAATGTTAGGTATATGGTATGCCTTAGATCACATATTGTAAGTCTCAGTAGCTTTAGTGCAAGTGGAAGATTGTTAGGATTTGTGCCATACAGCTCGTTTTTTATAATTAAACATTTTCTCATTTATTAATAAAATAATTTATTATTTTACATTGTGTATAACATTATCCAATATTGTGTAAAATCCAAGGTTATTATTGTAATCTTGAACAGTATGTAGTTGACATACAAGAGGATCGTGTTCAAGAAATAACCTAAAGAGTCTATAGTATATGGATAAGATTGGATGTCTTATCATGGTAACATTATTAATACGGCCTACTTTGTAATTGTTACATATGATTTGATCCAAATCATTCATGTGGGGACATGTGAGTGGGGGTATCTTATACAATGAGTTTGTATAAGACTGGACCACAAAATATTTAATCTCTCTTTATAAATCCGTTAATTGAGAAGATTAATATTTCACAGGATGATCATATGCGACTCGATCTTAATCTTGAGTGAGTTATGAACTCCTGCCTATGAGGGCTCATCCTTTGATTTGTATAGGTGAGAATGGCTTTTGTAGCCGATTCAATAAGCCTACCATTTTGGAGACTTGACCAAATAGGGAGTTGAGAATATAATTTCACGAGATGGAATTCATTCATTCTCATATAGGGAAAGTAGATGAGTAGTTCCCTCAAGTGTTGATTTCGGGACTTGAACAATGGGGCCCCACCCTCTCACTGGCCCGAGAGAGACTTAGTTTATGGTTGGATCATAAATAAATTGTTCATTAGATAATCAGTGGTACTTAAGGTATAAGATGTAATTATAGGGGTAAAACAAACTTTTAACAAAGCTATAATTACGAACAACTTGTGAATGATCAACATGCATGTAATGATTAGATCGATGGACACAACTTGTCCTACAGTGCATAAGAGTGCAACTCTAGGTCTATTGTGGAGTGACCTATAGTTAATGAATGAAAATTAATTGATTAAAGAGTTTAATTAATTGATTTTATATCATTGGAGTTTATAATCTGTAGGTTCATAAGGTCCCATTGTTAACTCATATGAACAAATAGGGATCAATTTCGTTAAAAAAAATTTTGAAATGTTCAAATTAAAATTTAATATATGTGATATATTAAATGAGGGAAAATATATTTATTGTATATGATACATTAAATATCAAATAAATTATTAATGTATTAAGATACATTAAAGAAAAGATATTTATTAAATTTGAATTAGATTCGAATAAGGAAGTATATGTCGTAGGAGAATTTGGAAAGGTTTGAATTTGATTCAAATCGGTTAGATAAATGTATTTTAATATATTAGATATTAAAATATATTATTTAATTATTTACCCTAGGCCACTCTAAATAGGACCTTAGGGGTGAGCCATTGTGAATATCACAAATAAGAGAAAAGAACTCTTGAAATTCTTCTCTCACTCTCTCTCTCTATTTTCAAGAAGGTTCACAAATATCACAAACCTCTTTGGTCTTTTGTTCGAGCCATAGGTAGGAAGATTTTGTGGAAGAAATCAACAACACCAGAAGAATCTCCATATTCAAAAGGTATGTTATGCTTAACCCTAATATTATTATTTTGTTCTAAATAAACTCAAACCAATTCCTACGCTTCCGCTAGGGTTTAATTAGATTATTCTCTTAAGTACTAATAGGCTTCTAAATTTTAAAAAGCGTTTAATAAATTTTGAAACTTTCAATTTTTAGTCTAGTAAGTTCCTAAATTTTAAAATTATCTAACAAGTCTCTGAACTTATAATTTTATATCTAATAGATTCGTGAATTTTTTTTAGGAAAATTTAGCTTTTTGGTTTATGAAATTTAGGTAATAGGTCATTTGGTCCCAACATTTCAAAATTTTACACTTTTGTTCCCAAGTTTTAGAAAATACTCCCATTTTAATCGTTGAATTTATGTTTCCATCCAACCATAACTAAAACGAAAAATGACTTGACATTTTTTTTATTATTAAAGTGTGGCTGATGTGACAACTTTCAAAATTAATAAAAAATAAAAATAAAAGAACCTCTCTCTCTTCTCTTTCTCCACCGACCTCCTCCCCTTCCTAACTCTGGTGTCGGCTCTAGCACCCCCTCTTCCCTATCGGAAAAGAAGAAGAAGAGGATGACAATGAAGAGGAGAAGGCAGAGGAAGAAGAAGAGAACAAAGAAGAAAAGAAAGAAGAAGGGGACGAAGAAAGGAGGGACGTTTACAATGGGAAGGGGGCACGGGGTGAGTGGAGAGGGAAGAGAGAGGGTTTTCTTTTATAATTATTTTTTTTTTAATTTGAAGTCTACCCACATCAAACTACTTTAATAATACAAAATGGCAATCATTTTTCTATTAAGCTGAGTAACATAAACATAACCTCGAGGACCAAAATCGAGATTTTCTAAACTTTAGAGACGAAAGTGTAATATTTTGAAACTTGGGACTAAGCAAACCTATGACTCAAACCTCTCAAGACCAAAAAGGTAATTTTTTCTATTTTTGTAATGTCAAAAATAAGTCAAGGACTTATTAGTTACAAAATTAAAAAGTCATGATAATCAATTTTATATCTAATATATCCAAGATTTTTTTTTTGTAAATGTCAAATTAAAAATTTGAGAACCTATTAGATACTTTTTAAATTTTAGGAACATATCTAACCCAAGCTAAAAAGCTAGTTTAACAAAAAATTAATAATAATTGTCTTAATGAATCTAGGTATTCGGCATTTAAAAGAGTACTAGAATACAAGGATTGGGCCAAAATTAGCATAACTTAACAATAATTGGCATGTACTACTTCTCTTAAGGTTAGAAGTTCGATCTCCATTTCTTCAAATTTGTTGTACTAAAAAAAATAATAATAAATAATACAAGGACTGGAGTGATACAGCCTAGCTGAGATTCCATGAACTATCAGGCCATAAGAACAAGCTTTCACATTGAGGGGGTGTTTGGAGTAATGGGTTGGGTTGGGTTGTTTTGGAATCCAAACCCAAACCCTTGTTTGGGCCACTGTATTCAAAACCCAATGGTTTTGAAACACAACCCCATGGTTTTGCATAGTGAAAAGGGGGGGGTTGATTTCCTACACACCGGTTTGCTCTTCATTTAGCACATGTTTTCATTATCAAGTTTTCTTATCTCTCTCCCGTCTCTTCCATTGTTTTTTTTAATTGGTATCTCACTTTTTTTTTTTGGTAACAAACAATAAATTATTACAAATGTTTGTTTTATACATGTCATAACTTAACCAAATTTCGTATTTGACAAAGTAATTATTTTTCATTGGAAACTCATTTTTTTAAAAAACAATAAATTATTAAAACAATATCAGCAACTGCTATGTCCATTCACAATATAAACTGTTTCCTGATTCCCAGGGTTCAGAATACTGCACCCCAAACACTGTTTTCTGATTCCCAGGCTTTTAAACCCCCCAGAACAAACCCCCCAGGGTTCCGATTCCAAGGGTTCTGATTCCGAAACAGTGCTCCAAACGCCCCCTAAAAGTGAAATAGAGGGACCATCCTTTTCGTAACCAATCAAAAATAATATTGAATGCACCATAAACCAAAAATACCTATAAGTACAAAATTACATTCATACTCTCTGGTTATAAAAATGTCACTTTGCCTTTTTCTTTAAGTTCAACAACGTGTAAGGTGGAGAGATTCAGTTTGTTCTCTTGGTCGAGGGTATATCCTTTAACTAGTTAAGCTATGCTCAAGTTGGCACAGTAATATCACTTTGATCACTAGTTACAATTATCCCATAAATAACTAAGGTCTCGTTTGATAACCATTTGGTTTTTAGTTTTTGGTTTTTGAACATTGTGTTTGTTTTCTCATTAATTCTCTACAATGAGTTTCATCATTCCTAAAAAAACATTTGAATTCTTAGCCAAATTTCAAAAAGCAAAAACAAATTTTTGAAAATTACTTTTTTTAGGTTCCGTTTGATAACCATTTGGTAATTGATTTTTGGTTTTTGAAAATTAAGCCTATAAATAATATTTTCACCTATAAGTTTCCTTGTTTTGTTATCTTCTTTTTACATATATTTTAAAAAACCAAGCCAAGTTTTGGAAACTAAAAAAAGTAGTTTTCGAAAACTTATTTTTGTTTTTGAAATTTGGCTAAGAACTCAAATGTTTCTTTAAGAAAAATGAAAACCATTATAGAGAAGATGAAAATCATTGTAGAGAAATTATGAGAAAAGAAGCACAATTTTCAAAAATAAAAAACAAAAAATTAAGGCCCCGTTTGATAACCATTTGGTTTTTAGTTTTTAGTTTTTGAAAATTAAGTTTGTTTCCTCCCAATTTCTCTACAATGGTTTTCATCTCCCTTAAGGAAGTATTTGAATTCTTAGCCAAATTCTAAAAACAAAAATTGTTTTTTGAAAACTACTTTTTTTAGTTTTCAAAATATGGCTTGGTTTTTGAAAACATAGACAAAAAGTATATGATAAAACAAGTAAAACCATATGTGAGAGTAGTATTTGTAGGCTTAATTTTCAAAAACCAAAAACCAAAAACCAAAAACCAAATGGTTATCAAACGAGGCCTAAATGATTATCAAACGAGATCTTAGTTTTCAAAACTTGAATTGATTTTTTAAAACATAAGTAAAAAATAGACAACGAAACAAAAAAAAACTCAAAGGTAAAAAGTAGTATTTATAGAATTAATTTTCAAAAATCAAATGATTATGAAACGAGACCTAAACTATTTAGTGGGTCCTATTTACCGTTTTGAGTTATGGAACCCATGTGTGAAGCAAATTTGTTTATACTGTTTAATTAATTTTAGAAATTTATTGTATTTATTTCAATAAATTATAAATTAAAATACGGAGACATGTTGATTTGTAAAACAATTTAGTATTTTATTAGTCTTTATTTCTATAAATTTTGAAAATATATTTACATGATGTTTTTTTAAAAATAAAAATTATTATTATTAATTTGTCAATAAAAATTAATTTTATATTAACAAGACTAAATTTACATGATGTTTTTTTAAATAAAAATTATTATGATTAGTTTGTCGATAAAAATTAATTTTATATTAATAATAAAAATTAATTTTAAGATTTATTAAAAGATTAAAAATTAAATTTTGAAAATACGAAAACTAAAATGATGTAGTCACGCCAGAACCTTCCTATTTAACTGAAAGGAGAATGCAGAGACAGAGAGAAAACAAAGTCAACAATGGAGAAAATCGAGCACTCAACCATCGCCACCAATGGCATCAACATCCACGTCGCTTCCATCGGCTCCGGTCCGCCGGTGCTATTCCTCCACGGCTTCCCGGAGCTCTGGTACTCATGGCGCCACCAGCTCCTCTTCCTCGCCTCCAAGGGCTTCCGAGCCATTGCCCCCGACCTCCGCGGCTTCGGCGACTCCGACGCGCCTCCGTCTCCCTCCTCCTACACGCCTCACCACATCGTCGGCGACCTCATCGGCCTCCTCGATCATCTCGGAATCGATCAAGTTTTCTTGGTAGGCCACGATTGGGGCGCGATGATGGCTTGGTACTTTTGCCTTTTCAGGCCCGATCGAGTCAAGGCTTTGATCAATTTGAGTGTCCATTTTACTCCTCGGAATCCGGCAATCTCGCCTCTCGCCGGTCTTCGGCTGTTCCTCGGCAACAATTTCTACATTTGTAAATTTCAGGTGAAGGCGATTGAATCTTCTCAGTCTTTTGTAATCTAATCGGAATGAGTCAGTCTCATTAGGTCAACTGATGAATCGCGAATTGTGGATTTTGGCTAATCTCTGAAATTGAATGAGTTCGATCGAGTTAGGTCAACTGATGAACCGCTAATTGTGGATTTTGGCGCAGGAACCTGGAATAGCCGAATCCGATTTTGGATCTGTCGATATGGCTACGATGTTGAAGAAATTCCTAACGATGAGAGATCCAAGCCCTCCGATTATACCGAACGGATTCAAAACACTGGCGACTCCAGAAACCTTACCTTCGTGGTTAACGGAGGAGGATATTGATTATTTCGCCTCAAAGTTCGCCAAAACTGGATTCACCGGCGGATTCAACTACTATCGCGCCATTGACCTGTGTGGATTCAGAATTTTTTTTGCTTGTTGAAATCGACTTTCTCTGTTCTTGTTATTTGAGGTCAAGAAACCGATCTTGTGTGTTTGATTGCAGAACCTGGGAGCTGACAGGGCCATGGAGTGGATCACAGATCAAAGTTCCTACAAAATTCATAGTGGGCGATCTGGATTTGGTGTACCATTTTCCAGGTGCGAAGGAGTACATTCACGGCGGCGGATTCAAGAAAGATGTACCGCTTCTGGAAGAAGTGGTGGTGATAGAAGGAGCTGCTCATTTCATCAACCAAGAAAAAGCAGATGAAATAAGCTCCCATATCTATGATTTCATCAAGAAATTCTGATTTCCGAATATTCCTCTGCTTCTCTGCAAAACTCTGCTTGTCCTTTCCATGGCTTGCAGCGGCAGTGCAATAAACGTCTGTTTGGATTTTTATGAGGTTGTTCTTTCTTAATAAGCTAAAAGTACTTTTTCAACATCATATCATAGCTTTATTTCATTTTCCTTTTCTCACTTATGAGACCAAATCTGTATGGACTTTGAAATGAACGTTTTTCCCGTCTCAAATCTGTATGGACTAGTTAAGAAACAAGCAAGATGTGCACAATCATATTCTTTTGCAATGGGACAAACGATTGTGTGACACTTGCTCTAATCAGATGAGTAAGTCAGTCATACAAAAATCAGAAAGTGTAGACAACTTTGATATAAGGTCTAGCATCTGCTCACGTTTCGAGAGAAAATGATTTTATTAAAGCATGAGAGAGAGAAAGTATTTGAAAACATTTGAGAAAAAAAGTGTTATATGCTAGCAAGCAATAAGGGACAACAACGACACTGATAGCATATAACTCAAGTAGGAAGAATTGACAACTAGTCGCATCTCTCTATAGTACATTTTGGGGCAAAATGCCTATGACAAGCATGAACATGAAAATGGTGAGGAGTCATACGCCAACAAAATTACAAGGAAATTAAACAACAATGCTAAACGAAAGACATGACATGAAAACATAATACAAAGGGGATGAAATGGGCATGTGGCCACGGCTAATACGCCCTAGACAAGCATGACTGTGAGATTCTCCCTCGACTTTACTCGAACTCAGCGATCTGGAGCAGCTGTCTACAGGTTTTCAACACGATCCCAACGGACTTCTGTGTCCAGAACTCCATCCACTTCTCTAGGAACTTTTGCACATCCTTACTCTGACTGTCTACTTGCTGCATCCTCTCAGCCAGGACTTCAAAGGTGTTCTTCAGCGGGATCGGTGGACTTGACACTTTGCACTTCTTCGTATGGTGTCGGCCTTGCTTATTCCAAGATCCAGGTTGTTCTGGCCTTGACTTTATAGGTGCTCCAACTACTACCTTGACTTTAGGAGGGGTCCATTTTTGCTCGACCCCCTCTTTCATGTGCCTTGGTGCCTAATTTGGGTATTCTCGCACTATTTCAGCCTTCTGCCTCCACTCTTTAGTGGAGTTATGCGCTCGACCATTCTTTTCTCCACAACGATGGTTAATCACTTGGGGCATAACGTCATGACACTTGTCTGGATCCATATTTAGTTGTAGAGTCGATATCACTTTCACCCCATTCGACTGCTTCAGCTTTGTATGGACTACGGTAGGACTGATTCCAGTGATGACTAAACACTTTGCTAGTGGTATCGGGATGACTTTGTGTTCGAGGAGAAACTCCATCCCCAATACAACGTTGAAGTCGTCCATCTTGACAACCACAAAATCTTCTTGTCCACTCCAATCCCCTAATCTCACTGTGACCCCTCTTTGCTATTTCAGAAATGGGCAGGGCTGTCGATCAAATTGACAGCTTTCATTCTTCATGTATCTCTATTCCAAGATAAGTTCAGTCGCTTCGATTTCTGACACAAAGTTGTGGGTGGCTCCCAAGTCGACCACAGTGCTCTTGGTCGATTTGTGGTTGACCCATGCATCAACGTACATGAGGCATTTGCCTGACGACTTTCTCGATTCCCCCACATTCTTCTGGAAGGCAGATACGAACTTCAGGGCACCTATGCGAGGGTTTTCATTTCCTTTATCTCGCAGAGTTTCGACCTCCATAGTTTCGATTTCAGTTCTTGTCCTTGTCTCTAGTGTGGCCTGAAAAGCTTGGAGGGTTGCTCGATTCAGACATTCATACACCTGATGGGCCCCTTTACATATGAAGCATGATGGGGGTCCTCGATTGTAATTGTTCTGATGATGCAGCTCTAGCCATGAATTCCCATTCCTCTGTTGGGGTGGTCTACGATCTCTCCCTTCACTTCTAGGTTGGTCTCCTCCCCCACTCTTGGGAGAGTTAGGCCGATAGTTTCTACTATCTATACTTGGGGAGGTTTTATTTTACCTCACATCTTGAGATTCCTCATCACTAGGACCATTGCCCAAATTGAACAGTCATTCTGTGGTAGCATAAGCTTCTGACAAACTCGCTACCCTCTGTTCATAAAGCTTGGGCTTGGCCCACGGTTTCAACCCTTCTATGAAACAAAAGATATTTTCTTTCTCTGACATGTCTCGGATATCTAACATCAGCCCAACAAACTGTTTGACATATTTTCGAATTGTCCCAACGTGGGTTAACTCCCTTAACTTACGTCTTCCTAAGATTTTGACATTCTCTAGAAAAAATTGAGAACGTAGTTCTTGTTTCAACATTTCCCACGTATCTGAAGGAATGAACGTTTCACTCCGCAGCGGAAGCATTAGTTCATTTTTTATTTTATTTAAAATTAAACTAAAAAATATGATTAAGCAAACTTACTTGGAGTAAATATGAAGATATTTATGGCGGGTCTTTATCTCATCCACAAAGTCTTCTTGGCTATGACTCGAACACAGGACCAAAACTTATGGGAGCCTTTTGAAAGAAAATCCACAAGAGATTGGAGAGGAAGAGGTTTAGAGAGAATTATCTAATTCTTTATTGAGGAGATGTGTGTTATCTCTAATGACTCAACCCAAAGGTCATATTTATAGAGACCAAGGACAAATCTTTGCTATAATTAAAATATTATATTTTAATATCTAAAATATTAAAATATATCTTATATGTATTTGAATCTTATTCAAATCTCCTGCGATATTTATTTATTTGAATCTCATTCAAATTTTATAAATATCTTGTATTTAATGTATCTAATATACATTAATTATTTTAATATTTAATGTATCAAATACAATAAATATATTTTTCTCTTTTATATTTAATATATCTAATATATTAAATATTAATTTGAACACTTCAAATTAAATATTAATTGAACATTTCAAAATTTTCTTCAACTAAATTGATATTTTATTGTTACTATAAGCTAGCAATGAGACCTTATGGACCTATAGATTATAAGCTCCAATGATACAAAATTAATTAATTAAACTCTATAATTAATTAATTTTCATTCATTAACTCTAGGGTCACTCTACTATAGACCTAGAGTTGCACTCTGATGCACTGTAGGACAAGTTGTGTCCATGGATATAATCACTACATGCAAGTCGATCATTCACGAGTTGTTCGTAATTATAGCTGGGTCAAAAGTTCCTTTTAACCCTATAATTATATCTTGCACCTTAAGTACCACTGATCCTCTAATGAATAATTTGTTTATGATTCAACCATAAACTAAGTCCCTCTCGAGCCAATGAGAGGGTGGGGCCACATTGTTTAAGTCCCAAAATCAGCTCTCAAGGGAACTACTCATCTACTTACCCTATATAGGAAGGAGTGAATACCATCATGTGAGATTATGTTCCCAGCTCCTTATTCGATCAAGTCTCCAAAATGGTAGGCTTATTGAATCGGCTACAAAAGTCACTCTTACCTTTGCAAATCAAAGGACAAACCCTCACAGACAGGAGTTCATAACTTACTCAGGATTATTGAGTCGCATATGATCATCCTAATGAAATATTAATTTTCTCAATTAACGGATTTATAAAGAAAGATTAAATATTTCGTGGTCCAGTCTTATACAAACTCATTGTATAGGATTCCCTCACTCACATGTCTCCACATGAACGATTTGGATAAAATCATTAGTAACTATTACAAAGTGGGTCGTATCAATAGTATTACCAAGATAAGGCATCCAACCTTATCCATATAGTATGATCATTTAGGTTATTCCTTGAACATGATCCTCCAGTATGTCGACCACATACTATTCAAGATTACACTAATAACCTTGGAGTTTTCATATAATGGATAATATTATATTAGAAATAAAATAATCAAATTTATTATTAATTATTAAATAAATCATTAATTACAGGCTTTAGGGCATAAATTCCAACAGTATCTATGGTACATCGCCCTTTTTGGATGTCCATATATCGAGATCTCAACCACAACTTGGTATCATCTGTCAAGTGTATTGTCGCTAGGGTAACTTTTGATTCTTCAAACACTGTACTTGTGGCCCTAAAGTATTGTTCCTTATCGAATATAAAATTCTTCAGGGCTTTTGAATCAAGTGCCCAGCATAAGGGCCTAGGTTAAGGCACTTTCACTTTATTGAATTGGGCCACGCCCTGAGCTGGGGCTTGATTTCCCACCCCTCTCATGGTGAGATTCACTCGGGCGCTCAAATCCGCCACCTCTCCCCTAACAACATTGATGGCAACTCTCACATCTTCGGAAAGGTCAGAAACCATCTGAGCTATTACTTTTTGGGTGCTGTCTAGATTCTCGACACGCTCCTCTATATGGGCAACAAAGCCCCACGAACTATATTCACGCTCGAAGCCACCAGGTGGTGTGGCTTTGTCCTCCAAGGTGTTAACCCTCATCATCAATTCTTGGACGGACATCCATTCTAGGCGGTCAGTGTTGCTCGATTTCGCAAGTGCACAAATCGTTACAAGTAATATAGTAGTTGAATACCAAAATCATTCTCCATAGGGAATGAATGCTATCAATTACCAAATTCATTAGCCTTAATTTTCTCTGAGTACCAATTAATCAAAGATGAGTGAAATTTGAAACTAACTGCAAAAGAATGAAATAAAGCTCTAAAATTAACAACGTGAAACATATGATTAACTTTAATTTCAAAAGGTTATAAAGCTATGACCTCACCGTTATCTCCTCCTACTCTTCATTCATTGATAGTTGAAACAATTTCTATTTCTAGATTGTTGACAAGCTCTACCCTATAGATTCGATATTCTCTCTCAAGCAATAACAATATTCATTGAAAAGTAAATTGCCTATATCTTTATGACAATTCCAATAATTCAATTATAACAACGTAAAACCTAAATTGCCACAAAACCCACAAGGATATCTCTATCTCAAGTGTAAATTAGGGAAAACCATTCAAGTTCATCAATAATTCTCATCTCTCAACCTCAAATTATTGACACAAAAACAATGTAAAGATTGGCCTATTCTAAACTTTCATTAAGCCCATAATAGTTTTCACAATCACAATGAAATAGAATCATCAACTATTAACTACGAAAAAGTAGGATTCGAAATGATTACATCAAACTATAGAAAGAGTAAATTAGTTCATACTAAAAATCTCAATAAAAGTCCTAACTAAGATTATTGAAGTCATTACAACCAATAAAAGAGAAGGGAAAGGGAAAAGAAACTAATTCTGGTGATTCCACGAGTTTCTAATCGTCGCTTTCGCTCCGTTTGGTTGCTCGGATCCTTCAAAATACTGTCCAGTGGTCTTCCTTTCGTTCTGCCCCTTCAATCCAGTTCAAATTTCACAAAAAGATGTATTTATAAGCTAAAAAATCATGGACGCGTGTCTTGGATTCACGCTTCAAAGTTCGTAGTGCCTAAGCACTAGCATTCTGTTCTCCTACATTGTCTGTGGCACCTAGGCGCCAGTTTGGGAGCCTAGGAGTTGAATTTTTATTTTTTTTTAGCCTTCAGCTTGAAAATCTTTGATCTTTGACCTTCAAAATTGATAAAGAGCTTGTCGAAGGCTCTATCAAATATATTTATAAACCTAAACCTCTAAATTTTGTAATAATAGTGGCCAGAGTCAATCATAGGGATTGGATTTCTTAATTCATTTATGTATTGTAATTACTCTTATTTAACTTTATTTAGATAAAGAAATCAAATGAAAACAAACTAAACAAAAGAGTTAATCTATAAAGAAAAAGATAAATGGAGACACAATAGGAGAGAGATATCCTAGGGAATCAATTTCACCAATTAGACTTACGACGAAAACTACCAAGATTTGTCATGCAAATATTTCATAAGCCAAGAAGTGAGGGTGTTAACTGACTCTTTCAAGCACAATTAACTCTCATCCAATGTTATAAACCTAATATCTCTATCTAGATTTTAATAACATGCAAGGCTTTAAGCAACTTCTTTTAAGGGTTTCTAAGAGAATTCTTCACTTTCATGCAAGAATTTACAAATAGTCATGCAATTAAGTTCTAGCCTAAACCATACTTTTTCAAGCATAAATTCAAACCAATAGAGCAAATAATCTTTGATCAAGAGATTATAAGCATTAAATACATAAAAGCATGAATGAAACAAAAAGCATTTAATCAAGGAATTTAATTAAATAAAAAAAAATAAAGTCTAATGGCTACATCAAAACTCCAAGTATTAGGAACAAATATACTAATAATATTCATACAATTAAACCTCTAAGTTCTAATTTACAGCCACAAAACAGAAACTAAAACTAAAGAAAAAGGAAGAAATTAGCAAACAATAGTCGATCCCACGTTCCCGTCGTGATCTCCACGTCCCTCGAGCTTTGGATCTTAAAAAATGCTCAGCAAATGCTCCCAATTGCTCTCTAAACTTTCAATTTTAGCTTGGAATCGAGATTAGGGCTCCAACTCTCAGATTGGCCTCCCAAAACAGGGCAAAACATGATGTTTTTATAGAAAATCTCGAGGCAGCGTCGAGACACTGCTTACAGCGTCTCAACGCTACAAGAAAATTCATTTTCGCACTTGTTTTAGCAAAAAACAACGTTTTTACATTTTTCGTAGCGTCGAGACGCTGCGACGCTACCCTGCAGACATCACTAACTATTTTTGCTATATCTTTTTGCTCGAGTGTCCAAATGACCTCCAGTTTGATGCGTTGGAACCGTGATTCGATGTAGAATCTTCTGGAATATTCCTTATGCTCAAATAACATCTTTAATCTTCTTGAATTTTCAATTAAGCTTCAAAAGACTCCAATATCCACCAAAATACTCTCAAACACTTGATTTTTCTCCTCAAGCTCGGTTTCTACAAAATTGAGAGAAATAGGCATAAAAGCTCATAAAATCATCACAAAACTAGCATAAATAATAGGAAATAAGATAGCATAATTACATGTTATAAAAAATGAAATATTTGATCAACTATAAAAATAAAAGAAATGCATGAATTAAAATTCAAAAACTATAGGAAAACTAACTAAAAACAACCTAAACAAGGTATAATAAATAAATATAAAATGACCTTATCAGCCAGCTACTGCATCAATCTTGTCAATGGCGGCAATCTCATTTATGCAAGATTCCAAAAACCGAACACTATTAAGGACTTCTATCAAGAAGAGCATCTGCCCTTCGATCTCAACCAATTGGTCAACATGGGACTTGCCCAACTTCTTAGTCGTTGACATGATTTTGAGGAGCCAAATTGGCTCTGATACCACTTGTCACAATCATACTATTTCTCAACGGGACAAACGATTATGCAGCACTTGCTCTAACCTGACGAGTAAGCCAGTTGTATGAAAATCAGAAATTGCAGACAACTTCGATATAGGCTAAAGCCTTCGCTCATGTTTCGAGAGAAAATGGTTTTCTTAAAACATGAGAAAGACGCTAGCAAGCAATAAGGGACAACAACGACATTAATAGCATATAACCCAGGTAGGAAGAATTGACGACTAGTCGCATCCCCCTATAGTACATTTTGGGGCAAAATGCCTATGACAAGCATGAACATGAAAATGGTGAGGAGTCATAAGCCAACAAAATTACAAGGAAATTAAACAATCAATGTTAAACGAAAGACATGACATGAAAGCATGATAAAAAGGGGTTGAAATGGGCATGCGGTCACGGGTAACATGCCTTAGACAAGCATGACCGTGACACAATGCACGTGAAATCTTGTAGTTTGAATTTGATATAAAAAAGTTACCTATTTTTCAAAAGAAAATAAAAAAATACAATTTATTTAAAGGGCAGCAATTTTATATGTATAATTGTATATTGTGTTAGTTTTTTTTTTTAAAGTAGTATATTTGGTTAGTTTGATTTATTATGAATATGAATTTGACAAAGCCACAAATGTGTAATTGATTGAAAGTGTATTAAATTGAAAGTAAAAAAGTTTGTGTACAATGAACAAACAACTAAACACATATTAAAATAATATTATTATATCTTAATAACATACCATTTCTTACTTTTAATTTTATGAAATTAATTTTAATTGAAAACTTGTAATGATATTTAAAGAAAATTACTTTTAATCTGTAAAGAATAATAGCTATTATCCAATAGCATTCTAATAATGGTATTTTTTTAAAAAAAATAAATGATCACATTTTTTTAAAATCAAGGTATTTGTTAGCAAAATCTAACTCTCCACCTACCTACCTCTTTTTTTAAAAAAGAAAAAAAAAAGAAAAAGAAAATCATGCATATGGAAAGATTCGGTGTATTTGGAAAATTTTGTTCATTTCATTGAAATTTGTAGGGTTTTTCTTCAATGGTGTACCTCATTCATGTAATTTATGTTTTCATGGATTGATTGGAAATTGAGTTAAAAATAAAATTACAAAAATGGAGGAATGAAGATCTATAAGAGTTGAAGAGTCTGTCCAGAAAGGATTTATGGAACTTGAATTTTTGGAAATTGAAAATTAATAAATTAGAGGACGAAATAGGTATACATAAAAGAGTTGAGGGCAAAATGGAAAGCTAAAATTTCTCCCCTAATAGTACCTTTTATATATAGATAGATAGATATAGATATATTAGAATGGTAAATTAGAGAGAAAAAATTAAGATAAATTTAATGAATTCAAATTTTTTTAGTACTATTTAATGAATTCAATTATAGGCTATTGTATTCAGGGCCCAAATTTTTTTTAAAAATATTCTCAATTTCGTCTTTAATCCTTTAAAATTGTACCAGAAAGTGGAATATCATTTAGTTGTTGTTATTATTAATCTAATATATGGACATAACTCATCTCCTACATTAATAAAACTCGATTTTCCAACAATAAAATTTATTTTTTTGCATTTGTCTTTAACAAAACAATAATTTAAGTATATGATACATTCGTTTTATATTAATAAATTTTAACAAATTTTTATATGCCAAGACTGCACACAAAAATTTAAGAAAAAAAATTAATTTATATTCCTAAATTTGTTAAGTGATATCAATTTTCACCCTAAATTTTCATTTTCATCAAATTGGACTCTAATCTTAGATAAATAATGCAAGTTTTACCCTATGTTTAATTTTCATTAATTCACCCTGAATTGTAACAAAAAACAATATAATTTTTTTTTGTAAATTCACTAATTTTAATAAAATCAAGTTTTGCAAAAAATTAAGTTTGATCAATACACAAATTAAACATTGAATATAATTGCCAAAAACTCACAAATTTCAACAAAAATTTAGCTTTAATATCGACTTTGTTTGAAATTCTATAAATTGTCCATACATATGTCTTATATTTCACTGAACACATATAAAATTTTCTTTTAATAACCTTTCGAATGAAAACTTATTAAAGTGTAAAAATTAAACATATCTTTTCAAGTTTAAGGTTAAGATTGCAACACTTATCTAAGTTTGAGATATAATTTTATAAAATTGAAAGTTTATGGTAAAAATTGATAGAACTTCACAAGTTTAGAGGTTTAAAACACTACAAGAATTTTTAGCTATGCCAACATCACCTTTCTTGATGCAACCATTTGTGTCGGTATTAAAGAAATTGAGTCAAGGGACTGGAAAGTATAATTGTATTCAAACTTGATGATTTACATAACTCAATTTCACATTCTTATAGGGATGTACACAAAAGAAAGGTAAAAAAAGAAATTGGCTGCTATGACTACATCTACTGCTATGACAGCGTGAGGAAGAGCCATATATGACAAGTTCTAAAATACTTTTAAGGCCACCAAATATATAGAAAATATTTTTCCTTGTTGATTGTTTATTTCCTTTGAAATAAACAATCACTAAGATATGGCTTGCCAAGATGGAGGAAATTAAATGACCGTTGGAGAATATTTCCATGACAGTACAGGCAACTAGCCAGCTAAGTTGGAGAATATTCCTGTGATTTTTCGTCATTTAATTTCCTTATAGCTTTAGCTCTAACATCTTCACTTTGATTTTTAATATCCTTCCTCAAACTTAAATGAGGGAAACAAATTCCAAGTTTGCCCCGTAATACCTTGAAACTTGATTTTGCTAACGGTTTTGTGAAGATGTCAGCTAATTGGAGATGTGAGGGAACATAACGCGTGATGAGAGAGCCTTATGCAACCTTTTCTCACACAAAATGGTTATCCATCTCAATGTGCTTCATTCGTGCATGGAAGACGAGCTTGATGGACATGTGCAAGGCACTCATGTTGTCACAAAGGAGTTGAGGTGGATTGAGAATTTGAACACCAATATCTCTAAGGAGAAAAGTAATCCATGTTAACTCAGCTGCAGTGGTAGCCATCGCTCGGTATTCAGCTTCTGAACTGGATCTAGCCACGTGGATTGTTTCTTTGAAGTCCATGAGATACAATTGGATCCAAGAAAGACACAAAGGCCAGTAGTGCTCCTTCGAGTATCTGGACAACCTCCCCAATCTGCATCACAAAATGCATATAAGTTAAGAGAGCTATGGCTGTAAAAGGAGATACCATATTCTGATGTTCCATTCAAATATCTAAGGATGCGTTTCACAGCTTTCAGATCTTTCGCCTTTGGTTGCTGTAGTTGTTGGCACACTTTGTTGACAGCATAAGTGATGTCTGGTCTAGTGAGTGTGAGGTATTGTAGGGATCTGATACCTTGCTAGAGTGATGTGAATAATTTGGCAATATTATGATGTCTATGCGCGAGTGTACACATACTTTTGTAGCAAGCAATAAGTAAATTATCGTTTCCACAGAGACTATTAATTCTTCTATTTACTGCAAATTAACCCTCAGTAACTCCAATTGTAACCATTCAAATTCATCAAGGAATGAAATAAAAGAAATCACAATTGCTAGAACAAAATACTTGCTGGAACAGGAAAGACAGAGGAATCGTAACTGAACAAATAACAACTAGTTTAAATACTTTTAGCTAAACAAGGCTCGGATTAGAGGTAAATCATGCTTTAATTAAGTTACAACTCGAGTACATATCCATTTCATTTGACCCACTACAGAATTCATGGCATTCTCCCGAACCACCTAAATATACTGTTTCATTTCCATTACTTTAGCACAAGTTAACCCACTGTATTTAGTGTGCGTTAGGTGAGTGATTATCCCTAACCTACTCACTTAGATAGCTACTAACCCTAACAATGAGCTAACGTGGTTTTTAAGCTCTCAGCCCCTCCTATTCTTCCCAGAAATCAAAGGGACACTGCTCACATCGGCTGGCCAAACGGACATGAACTAATGATAAAACCTCTTAAAAACCAAATCGAAGGAATTAAAATATACTCAACTATAACATTAATCAAAAGCATTCATCCTCTAATCCTCACCTTATAGTGATTAGTTCATATTACAGGAAAACCAGAAAAGAAATCGAAATGTAGACATAACGGACATAATGCAGACAAACTAAATGGAATAAGGAAAGGTAGCAGAAGAAGAAGAAAAGTTGCCCCGAAAAAGTTGGTTCAGCATCGACGTCAAATCCTCTGGAGTAAACCTTCCATATTTGGAAAACTTCCGTCCATGGCCTCCAAAATCGGAGCTCTTCTCCTCTTTCTCTCTTTCTACGAATTTTTTAGGATCTCTACTCCTCTTTTCCAAAAAGCCGTTGCCTAACACATATATTCCCTTCTTTATGAAAATCAGGGCTGATTAGACAGGTCTCGTGACGTGGCAGGCTCCTAATGGCTGAAACACGCTGATTATACTGACATTTTCCAGCTCATTTAATGAGCAACAATTCTCACGTGCGAAATTCGCGCTCGCTGAAATTACTCAAATTGCTCCAGCAAAATGTTGTAAAACTGCTGCTCTTGACTTCAGTCGTCTTCCTTAATGAAGCCCTAAATTAATCACATAAAGCTCCTTAATTAGGTTAATATTGCTCTAATAATAATGTTACTATATCAAAATTAATCATAGAGCAAAATGACTCAAAGTTAGGAGTTTTCCACAACATAATGAGATAAAAATCGACAATTTAGTCCAGAAATGCTAGCATATAACTCTTAATTTAAGAGTTATCAGGAGCCCACTATACTTCTATATTCAGTTGCATCTACCAAGTCATTGTCATGTGGAGACGTGGAAGAAGAAGTAGTTGCAGGTGTGTTGTATTTTGAGGCCTCTAGCATTTTCGTTTTACTGAGTATGTCTCTAGCGTATTTTCCTTGGCTGAGCATAAGGCCATTGGTTGTTTGGTGGACTTCGATGCCTAGAAAATAGTGGAGGGCCCTTAGAACTTTCAAGGCAAACTCTAAGCTGAGTGTTTTAATAAGTTTCTCCATGTGACTAGTATTGTTTCCTGTAAGAATAATATCATCCACATAAATAAGCATAATTAAGAGAATGGAATTATGTTTTAAAATGAACAAGGATGGATCAGATTTGGAACAAGTAAAGCCTGTATGTAAGAGAAAGGTGGATAGTCTTTCAAACCAGGCCCTCGGGGCTTGTTTCAGCCCATATAGGGATTTGTTGAGTTTGCACACATGGTGTGGTAGTTGAGGGTGGACGAAGCCTGGAGGTTGAGCCATAAACACTTGTTTTTTGAGTTGACCATGGAGGAAGGCATTCTTCACATCCAATTGCTTAAGTGTCCAGCCAAATGTGACAACTAAAGCAAGTGTCAGACGGATTGTAGTAGGTTTGACTACAGGACTAAAAGTTTCCTTGTAATCCAACCCTTCTACTTGTGAGTAGCCTTGAGCTACTAATCGTGCTTTGAATCTTTCAATTGAACCATCTTCCTTTAGCTTTGTTTTAAATATCCACTTCGACCCCACAATGTTGGTGTTTGGAAGCCTAGGAACTAAATCCCAAGTGTGATTTTCATTGAGGGCCTTCATTTCCTCTTCCATTGCATTTTTCCAATGTGGTATTTTCACTGCTGATTTGTAGCTCTTTGGTTCATCTTTTTGAGTTATAGCAATGAGAAAATGATTTTGCTTTGTGACTTGAGAGTCAATATGTTTGTTGGCTTTGAGTTTCTAAACTTCTTAATGTAAGCAAGGATCTAGATGAGGATTGTAATGTAGCTTCTGTCTTGTGAGCATGGGATGATTGTTCTGTCCATTCTGTGTTGTGTTGTCTTGAGATCCTGCATCATAAAATGGTAATTCAACAACCAATTCATTACTGATATTAGGTAGCAAAGATACCTGAGTGGGAGATAACAATCGTGGTCCATGAGTTGGAGAGTTTGAGGCATCTAGTTGACTGGTTTGCTTAATTGATGTTGTTGATGTTCCTTCCTCCAATTGATGTTGTTGTTGTAAAAAAGTTGTTGGATTTCGAGTTTGAGGAGTAAGTTCTCCTTCCTCAATTTGATATTCTTGTTGTATGGAATTGGTTGGAGAAGTCAGCCCAACAACACATTCCCCTTCAGTTGCTTGTGATGAATCAGTTTCTTCAAGCTCATCCTCAAGGAGTATGGTTTTTATATTTTTCATGACATTTGCTCCATTAGGCTTGTTGTTTTCTTCAACTGTACATTTATAAAATTCTTCTATATCTGAAAAAACAGAGACTACAAGAGGTTTGTTCTCCTCTTGGTTTGTTAGAGTAGACTTATCAAAAGGAAAAACGTTTTCATCAAAAACAACATGCCTAGATATATAAATTCTATTACTCTTTTGGTCCAAGCACCTATATCCTTTGTGAATAGGACTATAGCCTAGGAATGTACAAGGATAGATTCTTTTATCAAACTTATTTTTGTTGTAAGGTCTCAAATATGGGAAACATTGACAACCAAAGATCTTTATGCTATTATAGTTTGGTTCCTTTTGGAAAAGTCTTGTGAAGGGTGTGTTCATGTCTAGGACCCTAGATGGCATTCTATTTATAAGAAAAACTGCTGTGAGAAATGCATCCACCCAATATCTTGAGGGAACTTTGGATTGAAAGAGTAAAGTAAGAGCAGATTCCACTATGTGTCTATGCTTCCCCTCTATTACTCCATTTTGTTGTGGTGTATGAGGACATGAAAATTGATGTTGAATTCCATAGTTCTCTAAATGTTTTTTGAAAGCTAAAGACATGAACTCTCCACCTCCATCACTCTGAAATTTTTTTATTTTATTATCAAAGCGGTTTTCAACTAATTTTTGAAATTTGAGAAAGCATTGTAGAAAATCTGATTTATGTTTTAGAGGATAAAGCCAAGTGAACCTATAGAAATCATCTACAAAGCTTACATAGTACCTAAAATTTTGACAATAGGGTAAAGGAGCTGGGCCCAAAAGATCACAATATATCTTTTGAAGAGGAACAATACTTCTATCATTATTAATTTGAAAAGGTAGCTTACAACTTTTGCTCATTTGGCAAATGCTACAAATAGATTCATTTTTCTTCCAACTAGAAATATCTAAAAGATGTGAATCACATAAGAGTTTGAGAGCTTTATCATTCAAATGCCCCAAACGTTTATGCCATATTGTATAAGGAGCTTTAGAACTGGCCGTATAGGCTTGCATAACTTCATGTTTCTGTTCGTCTAGTGCATATAAACCGGCTGTTTTATGTCCTTTGCCTAGGATCTCTCCCTGCTTACTCTTAATGATAAAATTATCAGCATCAAAAGTGATGGTGCAGTCATTATCTTGAGTTAGTTTGCTTATGGATAATAGGTTCTTTTACATGCTTGGGACTACTAAAACATTCTTAAGAAGCAATTTGTTGTGATTAGTGGAAACATCATGTGTGCCAATATGTGTAATGTTTAAGCCTTTCCCATTTCCCACATATATTTTTTCTTTACCTCTATAAGAATGGAGTTGAGAAAGCTTACCAGGATCATTGACCACATGTGTTGTAGCCCCTGAATCAGCATATAGATTGGAGTCTGTCATCTCATCTAAGGTTAGTGCCGCCAAAGCTTGAGGGATTCCTTCTGATTGATAAGCATGATTGAACCGATTCCAACACTCAATGGCTGAATGATTTAGCTTCCCACAGATTTGACAGGATACTCCCTTATTTGACTTGACTGAATTGTTCTTCGAAGATGCAAAGGTAGGCTTAGTTTCTTTTTGTGGTGATGAGTGATTTATGTGTTGTTGAGGTCCTCTGCCTTGGTGAAAGCCTCTACCATGAGATGTAACATTCTTGTATTTTCCCTTTGACCTCCCACGTTCACTGTAGAATGCGTGATTATGGTCAATTTGAATGAATTTTTCTTCTTCAGCTTCCAAACTCAATTGTTGTTCATGATTTCTTAATGACAAAACAAAATGATGGTAAGATGGATATGGGAGTTTTGACAGCATTGCTGTCCTAAACTCTTTATATTTTATTCCCAAACCTCTTGCTAGATGGAAGACTTTGGTGGTGTCATCGATTGGTTTCTTCATTGCAGCGAGTTTATCACATACCGCTTTGAAGTTCTTGATGTAATCAACCACCGATTGAGTTCCTTTCTTCATGCTTACCAACATCTCATTAAGATATATTTCATTTTCCTTGGTGAGAGTGAGAAGTTGCTTTTCAAGAGATCTCCAC
The DNA here is from genome assembly GCA_033996785.1 of Trichosanthes truncata. NCBI lineage: Eukaryota > Viridiplantae > Streptophyta > Magnoliopsida > Cucurbitales > Cucurbitaceae > Trichosanthes > Trichosanthes truncata. The sequence goes on from JAWPNB010000007.1 coordinate 9,302,394, forward strand.
ACTTGTTGAGCATAGTCAGTCCCTTCAATCATAGTCAAGACCACTTCTGTGATTGTTCCCAACAGCCATGACGTGAGGAGGCCATCATTGTTCTGCCATGTATTGTATTGAGGATTGGGAGTGCTTTTGCCATCCTTATCTTCAATCTCTTTTTCTGGTGGCATGTCATGAAGGTGATGCTCAATTCCCAAGTTTTTTATGAGAGGGAGAGTTTGTGATTTCCATAGTAAGTAGTTTGAGTGTTTTAACTTGATAGATATCAAGCTAAAACACTGATGAAAGGTTTGTATGGACAGTGGACTCTCGGTTTTGGCCATAGCAGAATATTGACTAATTTCTTTTGTGTATAGCTCTGATACCATAAAGAAATTGAGTCAAGGGACTGGAAAATATAATTGTATTCAAACTTGATGATTTACATAACTCAATTTCACATTCTTATAGGGATGTACACAAAAGAAAGGTAAAAAAAGAAATTGGCTGCTATGACTACATCTATTGCTATGACAGCGTGAGGAAGAGCCATATATGACAAGTTCTAAAATACTTTTAAGGCCACCAAATATATAGAAAATATTTTTCCTTATTGATTGTTTATTTCCTTTGAAATAAACAATCACTGAGATATGGCTTGCCAAGATGGAGGAAATTAAATGACCGTTGGAGAATATTTCCATGATAGTACATGCAACTAGCCAGCTAAGTTGGAGAATATTCCTGTGATTTTTCGTCATTTAATTTCCTTATAGCTTTAGCTCTAACATCTTCATTTTGATTTTTAATAGGTATATTTTGGTTATGCCGATGCAATGGCCATGCGTCAGAAATTATGGTGATGATAAACAACAAAATTGAAAAAATTATGTTGGCAAGCATAACTAGGATATGCAGAAGCAAATGGTTCCGTCGAGAAAAGTGAGTGCGCACCATCGCCCACCACGCATGTGGTGGGAGAGAAAAAACCAACGAAGTATTGAGTCTCGTCAAACGTTGGTGATCGTTGGAAGAAGTGAAATAAGTGAAACGTGCATTTCAACCTCTCCTAATGCGTGGCGTGCATCGGAAAAGTCATGATAAAAACCCTACGATTCTTTCTTCTTCCTCTTTTTTTCTTTTCTTCTTCATGTGTGTAACAACTCCATTAGACACAAAATTGAATTTTAGACTTCCAATATTAGACATAAAATTCAAATTTATATCTAATAAGTTAATTAATTTCAAAAAATTTTGAATTTTTCAAGGACCTATTAGACACAATGTAAAATCCATGAATCTATTAGATACAAAATTGAAAGTTTAAGAATCTATTAGACACTTTTGAAAGTTCAAAGACTAAATAGACACAAACCTCAAAATTCACGACTAAACTTGTAATTTAATCTTCTACAAAATTTGCTTCGAGTTGAGTGCAACTATTTTTCACTCCAGCCATGTGGTTGAAATAGACGCTGATCTAAGAAAACAAAAAAAAAAATTGAAACCAACCAAATTAGGATTCGTGTGGAATACCTTCTAATTTAAACACACTTGAAAAGAAATATTTACAATAAAAATGCATTTTTTTTAAAAAGTATTTTAAATAACAAATCTGTTTATTTTCACTATATTCAAAAGTGATTCTATTAATTATAAAGTTTTTTTTTATTACATATTTTGAGCCTTTTCGATTAATCAATTTAAAATCATTTTTGGATAATTCATCTATTTAATGTTTATTAAAAAAAAATAATAATTAATCCAAATTTTTTTGAAGTACTCTTTATTTATTAAGATTTTTTAAAAATCACTCTTGATCACGTAAAATTACTCAACAAGTTATATTTAAAACACTTTAAATTATTAATTTTATCAAAGGTGTTTATAGAAAAAACGTTTTTATTAAAAAAAACATTTTTTTGCAAGTTATTCCAAACCCACCATAACTTATTAAAAACGAGCCTTCTTCCAAAATCCAAACATAGCCACTCAAAGAGAGAGCAGAGTTTGCAAGTAAAACAGATCATAAACATTCAGAAATCAGAACCTTTTAATGAAGCCATAATGAAGTCTTAGCAAACTTCTTATACATTTGGAACAGAAATTATAAAGTTTTCTTTGTTAAAAGTGGCTCAGTTTAAATTTCTGTCCACTCACTAAACTTCATATCAGGTCAACTTATTATTAGCTACTTTCAACCTGTACCAATATAAATAATATAATTGAAAAATATTAAAATATAAGAGACTAAATTTAAACTTTTTACCTAAAGTGAGCATAGTTCAATGGTAATTGACATGTTCTTATGAAGTTCAAATCTCCATGTCTCATGGCACTCATATTTGTTGTACTTGTACTAAAAAAAGATTAAACTTTTTAAATAATGACTACTATATCAAATTATTTAATGAAGTCGTCACAATGTGGCTACCTCATAATAATCGTTGGATGTAGATTCAATAATTTTCATGTTCCCTAATAACCAATTGATAAAAATTCGAGAAACTTCTCTCTCCATCCAACGGTGAAAAATTCCCAGCCACATTGTGGTGGCCTCACTGAATAATTTTTCTGTGTCTTGGGGCTAGTCACTCGTCTATAGTTTGTAATGATTTAGTCCTGCACTTTTAAATTTGTAAACATTTATTTTTTGAATTTTAATATGTAATAATTTAGTTTTTGTACTTTAAAATTTGTTACTATTTAGTACCTGTTGTAAAAAATACTATTAAGATTTAATAAATTTTTTGCACATAAAAATTGATAAACTTATTAGGAACCAATTTTTTTTATAAACTTATAAAGACGAAGTCGCTATGTAATAAAAATTGACACTTAATTTTGATGAGATTTTTCATTGTAGCGATAAATTGTTACATGTTAAAGTTCAAGAACTAAATTGTTACAAATCTGAAAGTATAGGAAATAAATCGTTACAAACTAAAACTCAAGAATTAAATTGTTACTTATATGAAAGTTCAGGGACTAAAAGTGTTTAACATAAATTTTCAAAAGTACTTTAGATAACAAACTCTTTTTTTTTGTTGTTGCACCATATTCCAAAGTGATTTTATTAATTACAAATATGTTTTTTTTTTCATACTACGTATTCTAAACATTTTTAATTAATCACTTAAAGTCACTAGAATAAAAGTTTAAGCGACTATTTAGGATGCTGAGTGAGTTATAATAGACTATGGAATTAAATAACTCTACACCCCAAATACAGATTATTATAACTCAAACTAAACAACTTTGCACCCTAAAAACAGATTATATAACTCCACGGACTATTATAACTGTCATAGACTATTATAACCCAGACTATTATAACCCACTTAGCGTCCCAAACAGCCCCTAAGAGTTTATGAACTAATTAAAATAAAATACTTAAAAGTTTAAGGACTAAAATAAAAATAATTATAAAAGTTTATGAACCAAAGTGTGGGAGTGAAAATTAGGACCTACAAAGAGACGACCTTTACTGCATTTTTTTAAAAAAAACAATACGTGTATACCGTCTTCCGTATCTTCAAGAGAAGACCTATACCCGATTTTTTTTTAAAAAAAGTAACACATGTACAAGTCGTCTCTTCAAGAGACAACATGCACTTGTTTTAAAAAAAAATAAAATTAGTAAGTCGTCTCTATCTGCACTAGTTTAAAAAAAATTAAAATTAGTAGGTCGTCTCAACTTACACTGGTTTAAAAAAAATTAAAATTAGTAGATCGTCTCTTGAAGAGATGACCTACACAAAATTATTATATTGTTTGCGGTTGGCACAAATGGTTGCACGCGTGCCTAAGCATCCTTGAGTGTATGGGTTCAACTCCTACCTAATGCAAAATTTTTAATTTTTTCGTTTTATTTTTAAATTCTCAATAAAAATGACTTATTTAGATTTCAATTTTATAAAGAAAATTGAAAAGGAACAAAAAAACGAAAAAAAATAGATTATTGAAGTCATTTTTAATTGAGAATTAAAACTTGAGCGCATGTGTTCAACTCCTACATAACGCAAAACTGTTAATTTTTTTGTTTTATTTTTAAATTTTCAATTAAAAATGACTTATTTAACTTTCAATTTTATAAAGAAAGTTGGAAAGGGAAAAAAAGGTAAAAATAGATTTAAATAAGTCATTTTTAATTGAGAATTTAAAAGTAAAACAAAAAAATTAACAGCTTTGAGTTATGTAGGAATCGAACCCATGTACTCAAGGATACAAACATATGTCAACTACAAACATATGTCAAAATAAGGTTTAAATGATAAAAGAGAAAATAGTTTCATTTCACTATTCTTATATATACGTAAGCATAACCTAATTTCTATACAAAAAAAAACGAAAAAAAAATAATTTATGTGAAACTATTGAATTTCAGTTGTTCTATTTAAATGATATACATGGACTTTATTACTTTAGTAAATAAATGAACAAACCCCACTTGAGTGCTTTTTTTTAACTCACAATTACTCAAGATCAAGAAATCAACCCATCCAACAATTAATATTAATGTGTGTGTGTTTTTTTATTGGTGATAGGGATCTAGTCAGCTCCCTCCGACATAGCCTCCCAGGCGGCTTTGAACGGTTTAGGATCTCTAGTACTCGTATTAGGTTTTGATTCATCCCTCGAACCTCTTCTTCCAAAGACGTGAACTCATCTTTTGGTCGTCCCTTTTGAGTAGGCTCTACTGTTGAAGGTTGGGCTCTAGGGTTTTGTTGTCCCTTGGGTCTCACTTCCTACTGGTGTAGATCTTCCATGGACCTTTGTCGCTTGGATCTGGTTTGCTCGTTCCTACCTAGGTTATGTCTTTGACAAATAGGAATATGTGATTTGCCATCATTCTCATGCATTGAGGCTTCTCCTTTGGCCACATCGCGAATGTGATTCACCTTGGCATGGTTGCCTCCTTTGTCAATGCCTCTTCTACTGGATTTCGGCAGTTGAAAAACTCCAGAATTAGGGTCAGATTTTGGTCCATTTCTTGAACCTTTACTTTCAAGGCAACATCTTTGTCCTTCAGTCGACCTCTCTTTGGAGGAAGTCAGGACGGATCTACGGCAGAGGGCTGATCCAAGACACTTGAGGCGTTTGTCCTCTAGACGGTACCCTACGATGATGCCTATCCTGGTCGGACTCTTCCTCTTCCACAACTTAGTTTATGTTGGTTTTAATAAATAAATATACATACATACATATATATGTATGTATATGTATGTATGTATGTATATATATATATATATATATATATATATATATATATAACTTTTATTCAACCTGCTCTCGAATTGATTTGTGTGTGTGTTTCAAAGTTACCAGCAGCAATGGGTGGCGACGAATGCAAAGAACGGAGTTAATTTTAGGGTTTCTAAACTCTAATCTTGGAGGATCCAAAAAGGAAAAGATATTGAAAACCAAGATATGTCTTGGATTTAAATTATTTTTTCAATTTCTTAGGATATGCCAAATATGTCGGTCAATTTTGCTATTTTAATTTAATTATGCATGAGATGTATATTTTTTAAGTTGTTTGATTGTTTCATAAAGTATGTCATTTAGATTTAAAATCCCACCCTAGGTTAAATATGATCATGCATCTTAATTATTTTTTAATATAATTGTTATATTTAGAAAATTAAAATTAGGGTATTTGCTTTCTTAATTAGAATGCATATTTTCCTAATGAGATTAGGATTTCCTTTTATTAGAAATATTCTTGATAATTGTTTAAAATTGTTTAAATTTAGTTTATCTTTTTTTCTAATAAGATTAGAATTTAGAATAATCTTTTAATTTTTGTTTTAAAATGGTTTAAAATGGTAGTTATTTAAGATTATCCAAGTGAGTTAAGTTTTTTAATAGGATTAAAACATTTATTAATTCAGTTAATTAAGTTCATTAATCTAGTTATTAATAGTTAATTAAAGATTAATGAATTTGAAATAAAAATTGACTATAAGAGAACTCTTACTATGGAAGGATCTATCCAGACTGAGGTATTTAAGTTGACCGAAAGGGAACACCTTTACATGGAACTGAGACCTGGGAGTTGAATTAGTCAAATTTTATTTAAATATGTTCATAATGTGATTAGTTTCTTTTAAAGTTTAATAAACTTGGTAATTCACATTAAAATCAATCCAACCAACAGGGTTATGGAGAATAGATTGGGAATTTAGATAAATGAGATTAGCCTAATTTTTCTAAGTAAGAGAAAATCCTATTTCCAAATAGTAAGTGGGAGAAGGATATGTGACAACACACATCCTACAGTCTTCATCATTGATTTACAACGTGAGATCCATGTGGGGCCTTGTGGTAGCTTTTGGACCGTCCCCCTACGGAAGGTGTTTGCATGGGTCAATATCAGCGTAAATCTCCTAAGAAGGATAGAAATGTAATTTTGTACCAATATTTCATCTACCCTACGGTGACACTTGTCGGGATAAAATTATAGGATTTGAAATGATGAGTCACACTTACAAAGGACTAATTAAGGTTGTTAATAGTGTCCTTGACCAAATTAATGGTAACTAAATCTTATAAGAATAAGAATTATTTTGGTATAATGTTTGGTTGAGATTGTCTCAATTTAGTGAAGGAATACTTGACCTACCCTACGGCAGCACTTGCTCTAAATCACTAAATTACTATAGCATTAGAAATATTTTAAGGGAAAATGTTTGATTTCTATGCTAAAATTGATTGGATAATGTTTGCATGTTTCATGATTTTTTTTTTTTTTTTTTGAGCAAAATGTCTAGCTCTTTAATCTCTATTCTAGCTGTTGAAAAATTGACTAATGAAAATTATACAACTTGGAAAAATAATATCAACGCTATACTAATTGTGGATGATATGAAATTCATTCTGACAGAGGAATGTCCTCAAGAACCCGCTGCTAATGTTGCATGAAATGTTTTAAAGCATATGATCGCTAGATCAAGGCCAATGAAAAGGAAAGAGTTTATATTTTGGCTAGCATAACTGATGTTTTGGCCAAAAAGATGGAGAGCATGACGAAAACATATGAGATGATGGAGTCATTACATGAAATGTTTGGACAACCTTCCAATCAAATTAAGCATGATGCTCTCAAGTTCATTCATAACGTGCGCATGAAAGAAGGGTCGTCCGTGCGAGAACATGTTCTTGACATGATGGTCAACTTTAATGTTGTTGAAATGAATGGAGCTATTATTGATGAATCCTGCCAGGTCAGTTTTATTCTGGAAACTCTTTCCAAGAGTTTTCTTCAATTCCAAAGTAATTTTGTTATGAACAAAATTACTTACAATCTCACAACTCTTCTAAATGAATTGCAAACTTTTGAGTCCTTAATGAAAAACAAAGGAAAAAGTGGAGAGGCAATGTTGCCACTTCTAGCAAGTTCAAATTTAGAGGTTCGACCTCTGGAACTAAGTCCGAAGCTTCAACTTTTGGAACTAAGAATTGGAAGAGAAAATCCTGTGAGAAGATGAATAAAGCAAAAGTTGCTTCAAAAGGAAAAAGAGTCAAGGTAAACAAACTTGCGAAAGAAAAATGTTTCCACTGCAGTGAAGATGGGCACTGGAAGAGAAACTGCCCTAAATACCTAGACGAAAAGAATAAGTCAAAAGAAGGTAAATATGATTTACTTGTCCCTGAATCCTGCTTAGTGGAAGATGCTAAATCTACTAGGATAATTGATTCGAGAGCCACTAATCATGTTTGTTCTTCTTTTCAGGAAAGTGGCTCATGGGAGCAGTTAGAGGATGGAGAAATGATCATGAGAGTAGGCATCGGGGAGGTCGTGTCAACAATAGTCATTGGAAGCGTTAAATTATTTTTTAATAGTTTTTATTTACTTTTAGAAAATGTGTATTTTGTTCCTAAGATAAAGAGGAATCTCCTTTCAGTTTCTTGTCTTGTTGAACAATTTCATTCTTTAAATTTTTACAATAACAAAGTTTCTATTTCGAAAAATGGGCTTGAAATTTGTTATGCTTTTATTGAAAATAACTTATATGTACTAAGACCCTTAGCGTGTAAAACTCTTCTAAACACAAAATTATTTAAGACGGCTAAATCCAGAACGAAAAGACAAAAGTTTCTCCAAAAGATGATACCTATCTTTGGCATCTAAGATTGGGTCACATCAATTTAGATAGAATTGAAAGATTAGTAAAAAGTGGTCCTCTAAGTAAGTTAGAGTTAGATACTTTACCAGTATATAAATCCTGCTTACAAAGAAAAATGACTAAAATACCTTTTACTGGAAAAGGATATAGAGCCAATGAATAGAACTTATACATTCAAACCTATGTGGTTCGATGAATGTTAAAGCTAGAGGAGGGTATGAATACTTCATCTCATTTGTAGATGATTATTCTAGATATGGGTATCTTTACCTAATGCAATATAAGTCTTAAGCCCTTGAAAAGTTTAAGGAATACAAGACTGAAGTTGAAAAGTTATTAGATAAATCTATCAAAGCACTTCGATCAGATCGTTGTGGAGAGTACATGGATTTAACATTTCAAGACTATTTGATAGAAAATGGAATAACATCTCAAATCTCAGCTCCTAGAACACCTAAACAAAATGGTATTTCAGAAAGGAGAAACAGAACTTTGTTAGACATGGTTCGATCTATGATGAGCTATGCTCCACTACCAGATTCTTTTTGGGGATATACAGTAGAGACTGCGTTATACATACTGAATGTAGTTCCATCCAAAAGTGTCTCCAAGACACCATGAAAACTGTGGAAGGGACGTAAAGCTAGTTTACAACACTTCAGAATTTGGGGATGTCCAACACATGTACTGAAAACAAATCCAAAGAAATTGGAATCTCGTTCTAAAGTATGCCTATTTGTAGCTTATCCCAGAGAGACTAGAGGTGGTTACTTCTACAGTCCCGAAGAGAATAAAGTATTTGTATCAACAAATGCTATTTTTTTAGAAGAAAATCATATGAGAGATCATAAACCTCGTAGTAAAATAGTGTTAAACGAATTAATTTCTAATGAAGCTACTAACACATCAACAAGAGTTGTTGATAATTCCATTACATCTGAAAGTTAGATACATCCATGTCAAGAATTGGGAATGCCTCATCGTAGTGGGAGGGTTTTAAAACAACCTAACCGTTACATGGGCTTAACTAAAGCTCAAAAGGTCATAACTAATGATAACATTGAGGATCCATTGACTTTTAAAGGAGCAATGAATGATGTTGACAAGGATGAATGGATTAAAGCTATTGATAAGCCTTAGAATTAAGGCTTATTTAACTCCCAATTACTTAAAATATTCTTGTTTTGTCTTAAGATCATTTGGAAATAGTTGAAAGTTGCTTAAAAATAAGAAAGAAAGAAGAATGAAGGCAATTAAAGTGAGATTCTAAAAAAATTAAGCTTGTTTACAGGGAATGTAGAAATTGCAAAACCAAAATTACAATTTTATGAAACTGCAATTCTGGAAGCAGCAGAAAAATTCAAAAAAGGAAAAAACATATGCATTTACCCATATCCAAAAATCATCAATTCTTGCACGATTTAGGGAATTTTGAGCATGAAGTTTGGGCATTGTTCAACCCTAATGAAGGCCTATAAAAGGAGAGAAGCTGAGTGAAGAAACAGATCGATTTTCGGAGGCATTTCTTGTAGAAATTTCGTGGGTTTTCCTTTGTTTTTCTGTCGTTTCTTCCTATGTTTTTCCAGTTCTTTTTTCTTCTATGTTTTACCGTAAGCTTACTACTAGTTGGTTCGTTTTTCTTCAAAAATTTCAGTCTGATTCAAGTAAAAACTTGGATCGTTAAGACTCATTCTCTTCCTAGAAATAGTTGAAGGAGTTGAATCGATTGAAATATAAAAGAAGAAAAATGGGTTTTTGTTCAAGTTTTCTATATTCCTGTTGGTTCTTAGTTTAGATGAATTTAATTTCTGTTTTAGTTCATTGGGGTTGTAATTTTTCATGCTTTTCGTTCCTTACCTACTGTATTAAACTTTTAAATTGAGTTTAGATTGATGAAACAATTGATGAGTATTTTTATGGAATTTTTATTCAAGAATTTTGTCTCAAATTTTTGCTTGAATATTTATCTCCTCTGAAGTTTTTTTTTTTTTTTTTTTTTTTGGTTTGTTCCAGGAGTTTTATTTTGAAAAAAGGATGTGTAATTGTTATTTCTAATTAGTCTTCATCTTCACATTCCAGTAATGCAATAAGCAAAGTTCCATATTAGTTAACTTTTCTTGGCATGGAATTTAATTCAAGGTTTTGTTTTTGAATTTTGTGAGCTAAATATAAGCTAAACTTCGTAGGGGGTTTCAAGATGTGAATTCTCTAAAAAGTAATTGTAGCCAAAATTCCAACAAAAACCAAGCCTACATCTCAATTGTTTGCTTGTGTTGAACAAAATTCCGTTGAGATCCTAGATTGATCAGCTAGGGTAACAACTCAAGCTTAGATCCAATACCCACGGGGTTAGTGATAAGCTTATTTCGCACAAGTGATGGAGAAAAGAGCTTAGACATAAGCCAATTCTTTGCCCTAGACATAGGGATTAAAAACTCCAAAACCCATAAAATTGTTGCATCAAATTATCTAAGATAGAGGGACTATAGACATATAAGTCACTCACTTAGTCTCCTAAAACCTAATTTCAAGGTGAATAGGAGTAGCAATTTTGGTTTACAATTGAATGTAGAATAGGTTGGAATTGTAATTTTGGTTTGCAATTACAACTTAGGGCAATGACATTCTTGAGCCTCTCCTTTCTCTAAAATTTATTTTGCAATTTTTATTTACCAAGTCTATTTTAGTTTGCTATTAAATATTGCAAATTTTCAATTATACAATTCAATTATGCAATATTTATCACTTTATTTTGTAATTTTTTAATCTGCAATTCAGTTTTGCAATTTTTGCCACTTTAACTTGCAATTAGATTCTACAATTATTCTCTTTTTACCAACACACCATCCCAACCTTGTTTTTGCAAATTTTAATTTCCAAGTTGTAATTCTTCTTACATTTTGCTTAGCAATAATTTTTGTTACACCGTTCTTGAGGGATCGATACTCAAGAATACTCATGTTTTAATACTTGCATCAACATTGTGCACTTGCACTGGGGTTGAACGTATTTACTTACTTTTATTCACTCAAAGTTCACCCGATCAGTCATGAACCTCGAAATGGAGTCCATGTACTCAAATTCAGTTTGGGAACTTGTAGATCCTCCTGATGGGGTAAAACCTATAGGTTGCAAATGGATCTACAAGAGGAAACAAGGAGTAGATGGAAAGGTACATACCTTTAAAGCAAGACTGGTGGCAAAAGGTTATACTCAAAGGGAGGGAGTAGACTATGAGGACACTTTCTCTCATGTTTCCATGTTAAAGTCTATTCTCATTCTCTTATCTATTGCCACATATTTTGACTATGAGATATGACAAATGGATATTAAAACTGCTTTTCTGAATAGCAATCTTGAAGAAAACATCTACATGAATCAACCAGAGGGGTTTGTAAACCAAGGTCAGGAGCAAAAGGTTTGCAAGCTTAAAAGATCCATTTATGGATTAAAACAAGCATCAAGATCTTGGAATATTAGATTTGACAATGCAATCAAATCATATGGCTTTGAGCAAAATGTTGATGAACCTTGTGTATATAAGAAAATCATTAAGAAAACAGTAGCTTTTCTCGTCCTATATGTGGATGATATCCTACTCATTGGGAATGACGTAGGCTTTCTTACTGACATTAAAAGTTGGTTAGCTAACCAATTCCAAATGAAAATTTTGGGAGAAGCACAATTTGTTCTAGGAATCAAAATTATAAGGGATCGCAAGAACAAAACGCTAGCCTTGTCTCATGCATCTTATATTGACAAGATTCTTGTCAAGTATTCAATGCAAAATTTCAAGAAGGGCAATTTACCATTCAGGCATGGAATTACATTGTCTAAGGAACAATATCCTAAGATAGCTCAAGAAGTTGAGGATATGAGACAGATTCCCTATGCCTCAGCTGTAGGCAGCCCGATGTATGTCATGTTGTGTATAGACCTGATATATATTATGCAGTAGGGATTGTCAATAGATATCAGTCAAATCTAGAAAATGATCACTGGATTGCAGTCAAAACAATCCTTAAGTATCTACGAAGAACGATGAATTATATGCTTGTGTATGGAGCTAAGGATTTGATTCTTACAGGATACACTTACTCTAATTTCCAAACTGATAAGGATTCAAGGAAATCCACATCAGGACTAGTGTTCACCTTATGTGGAGGAGCAATAGTGTGGAGAAGCATCAAACAAGGATGTGTTGCAGACTCTACCATGGAAGTTGAGTACATAGCTGCTTGTGAAGCAGTAAAAAAAGCTATATGGCTAAGAAAGTTCTTAACTTATCTGGAAGTAGTTCCAAGCATGGATAAACCCATCACACTTTATTCTGATAATAGTGGTGTTGTGGCAAACTCCAAAGAACCCACAGGCCACAAAAGAGGGAAGCATATAGAGAGAAAATATCATCTTATTATAGAGATAGTGCAAAGAGGAGATGTGATTGTCAGAAAGATAGCTTCTGCAGACAACTGTGCTGATCCATTTACGAAGGCTCTCCAGGCTAAAGTGTTTGAGGGTCATCTAGAGAGTCTAGGTCTACGAGATATGTTTAACATTTTCTAGGGCAAGTGGAAGAAAATATTGGCTATATGGTATGCCCTAGATCACATATTATAAGTCCCACTAGCTTTAGTGTAAGTGGGAGATTGTTAGGATTAGTGCCCTAAAGCTCTTTTTTTTTTTTAATTAAACAATTTCTCATTTGTAATTAAACAGTATGTATAGTTGACATACAGGAGGATCGTGTTCAAGTAATAACCTAAAGAGTCTATAGTATATGGATACGATTGGGTGTCTTATCCTGGTAACACTATTGATACGGCCCACTTTGTAATTGTTACAAATGATTTTATCCAAATTATTCATGTGGAGACATGTTGGGGGGGGGGGGGGGGGGGTATCCTATACAATGAGTTTGTATAAGACTAGACCACGAAATATTTAATATCTCTTTATAAATCCGTTAATTGAGAAGATTAATATGTCACAAGATGATCATATGCGACCCGATCTTAATCCTGAGTAAGTTATGAACTCCTACCTGTGAGGGCTCGTCATTTGATCTGCATAGGTGAGAATGATTTTTTTTTAACCAATTCAATACGTTTACCATTTTGGGGACTTGACCAAATAGAGAGCTAGAAACATAATTTCACGAGATGGAATTCACTCCTTCCCATATAAGGTAAGTAGATGAGTAGTTCCCTTAAGTGCTGATTTTGGGACTTAAACAATGGGGCTCTACCCTCTCACTCGTCCGAGAGGGACTTAGTTTATGGTTTGATCATAAATAAATTGTTCATTAGAGAATCAGTGGTACTTAAGGTATAAGATGTAATTATGGGGGTAAAACAGACTTTGACCTAGCTGTAATTACAAATAACTTGTGAAGGATCGACTTGCATGCAGTAATTATATCCATGGACACAACTTGTCCTATAGTGCATAAGAGTTCAACTCTAGATCTATAGTGGAGTGACCTATAGTTAATGAATGAAAATTAATTAATTAAATAGTTTAATTGATTGATTTTGTATCATTGGAGCTTATAATCTATAGGTTCATAAGGTCCCCTTGTTAGCTTATATGACCAAATAGGAATCAATTTCGTTGAGAGAAATTTTTGAAATGTTCAAATTAAAATTTAAAATATGTGATATATTAAATGAGGTAAAATATATTTATTGTATATGATACATTAAATATCAAAGAAATTATTAATGTATTGAGATACATTAAAGAAAATATATTTATTAAATTTGAATTAGATTCAAATAAAGAAATAGACGTCGTAAGAGAATTTGAAAAGGTTTGAATTTGATTCAAATCGGTTAGATAAATATATTTTAATATATTAGATATTAAAATATATTATTTAATTATTTGCCCTAGGCCACTATAAATAAGACCCTAGGATTGAGCCATTGTGTGCATTCAAAAATAAGAGAAAGAAACTCTAGAAGAATTTTCCCCTCATTCTCTCATTCTATTTTCAAGAAGGTTCCCACAAACTCTTTTGATCTTTTGTTCGAGACATAGCAAAGAAGGCTTTTGTGGAAGAGACCAAGTATACAACAAGGACTTCTTTTATTCAAGGTATATTTATGTTTAACCCTAATATTATTATTTAATTCTAAATAAACTAAAACCAATTCCTACGCTTCCGTTTGGGTTTAATTGATTATTCCTTATAGTTTATTGATAATTCTCATTTATGAGGATTATTTGCCTTTATTTGTTATTTTATGTGTGTTATTAGATAAAAGGCTAGCAAAAACTTGGTTTGAATTGAATTATTGTTGGAAGCTTTTTAAATTAAGTGGAGAAAAGAAAGCAAAAGAAGATGAAAACCACACTTACTTGATATTTTTGTGCAGAAAATTGAAGAATGCAACATAATTGCAATTGCAATTCCATCAAATCTGGAATTTAAAGCAAAATCCGCAAATCTCCAAAAATCTAAGAATTTCGTGGGATATTGTCTCCACCATTTCAGTTGGAATTTTGGTCATAACTGTTCATCGTTCAAGAAGGTCCAAATCCTCTATAAATATTGGAGAAGAAGCCGCAAGAAGAATCATATTTTTCCAGTCGTTTTTATCCTCGTTTTGCTGCTGTTTTTTTTTTCTTCTGTTTTCCAGCCCCTTTGAACTTCAAAATTGAATCCTTTCTCAACGAAAGTTGAAGGCATTGAAGGTTCAATTCCCTTTGAAAAAAATTGAAGTTGAGTCGATTGAGTAAGAAGAGGAAAAAAAGTCGTTGTATTACGTTTTTAGAATTTAATTCCTGCTTTGTTAAAGTTTATTTTGTTCCAGTGTTATGAGTTTTTAGCTATTGTATTTTTCTTATTTCAGTAGCATTTTGAGATTCAAAATAGTTGTTAAAGTTTCATTGTAGTTCGGCTTTGAGTTCTTATTACTTAATACAATTTCCAACTTGTTTCGAGTTCACATTCCTTTTCAAGTTAAGTTTATTCAAGTTTTTATTCCAGTTAAGTTTTTCTAAGTTTTGTTTAAACTCTTTGTGACTTAATTTTGGAATTTTCTAATCTTTTTCTTTTACTTTCGGTTATGAAACTTTACTTCGTTGATGTTTTGTTTCTTATTTTTGCAATAATGAGCTAAGTTTTCCTTAGGGATTCAAGTTTGTGAATGCCCTAGAGGAAAAATGTAAGGCTTAATAGCAAATGTAATCTAGCTTAACACTTGACTTTGTTTGTTTGTTTTTTGTTTTTTTTTTTTGAGTTTAGTGTTGGGTAAACCTAATTGGTCGTTGCTTCTCAAGCTTAAACTTGATACCGAAAGGGTTAAAGGAAAGCAAATGTCACAAAATCAATGGAGAAAAATGCTTAGAAATAAGTCATGAACATCGACCCTAGACATAGGGCGAGACTCCAAAACCACTAGGCTTAGAAATTTCTCTTCCAATGCCCTTCTTCCATGCAGTGAAACATTTTCCTTTCGCAGATTTGTTTACCTTGACTATTTTCCCTTTTGAAACAGTTTTTGTCTTATTCATTTTCTCACAAGGTTTTCTCTTCCAATTCTTAGTTCAAGAAGTTGACGCTTCGGACTTAGTTCCAGAGGTCGAACCTCTAAATTTGAATTTGCTAGAAGTGGCAACATTTTCCTCTCCATTTTTTCCTTTGTTTTTCATTAAGGACTCAAAAGTTTTCAATTCATTTAGAAGAGTTGTGAGATTGTAAGTGATTTTGTTCATAACAACATTACTTTGGAATTGAAGAAAACTCTTGGGAAGAGTTTCCAAAATAAAACTTACTTGGCTGGATTCATCAATAGTAGCTCCATTCATTCAGTAACATTAAAGTGAACCATCATGTCGCCAACATGTTCTCGCACGGACGACCCTTCTTTCATGCGTGCGTTATAAATGAACTTGAGAGAATCATCCTTAATTTGATTAGAAGGTTGTCCAAACATTCCATGCAATGACTCCATCATCTCATATGTTGTCATCATGCTCTCTAGCTTTTTGGCCAAAACATTAGTTATGCTAGCCAAAATATAGACTCTTGCCTTTTCATTGGCCTTGATCCAGCAATCATATGCTTCACGAACATTTCGTGCAGCATTAGCAACGGGTTCTTGAGGACATTCCTCAGTCAAATCGAATTTCATATCATCCACAACCAGTATAGTGTTGATATTATTTTTCCAAGTTGTATAATTTTTCACTAGTCAATTTTTCGACAGCCAGAATAGAGATTAAAGAGCTAGACATTTTTCTGGAAAAATAAAAAAAATAATAATCATGAAACATGCAAACGTTATCCAATCAATTTTAGCATAGAAATCAAACATTTTGCTAAACCCTAAAATTACTTCTAATGTTATGGTAATTTAGTGATTTAGAACAAGTGTCACCGTAGAGTAGGTCAAGTATTTATTCACTAAATTAAGACAATCTCAACCAAATGTTATACCAGAATAATTCTTATTCCTATAAGATTCAGTTACCATTAATTTGGTCAAGGACATTATTAACAACCTTAATTAGTCATTTGTAAGTGTGACCCATCATTTCAAATCCTATAATTTTATCCCAACAAGTGTCGTCGTAGGGTAGGTCAAGTATTGGTACAAAATTACAATCTTATCATTCTCAGGAGATTTACCCAAATATTGACCAATGCAGACACCTTTCGTAGGGGGCGGTCCAAAAGCCGCCACGAGGTCCCACATGGATCTCACAATGTAAATCAATGATGGAGGCCGTAGGATGTGTTGTCACATATCATTCTCCCACTTACTATTTTGAAATAGGGTTTTCTCTTACTTAGACAAATTAGGCTAATCTCATTTATCTAAGTTCCCAATCTATCCTCCATAACCCTTATGTTGGTTCGATTGATTTTATTGTGAACTATCAAGTTTATGAACATACTTAAATAAAATGTGACTAATTCAACTCCCAAGCCAGTGCCCAATTAGAGTTGTTCCATTTCGGTCAACTTAAATATCCTAGTCTAGACAGAACCTTCCATAGTCAGAGTTCTCTTATAGTCAATTTTTATTTCAAATTCATTAATCTTTAATTAACTATTAATAACTAGATTAATGAACTTAAATGAATTACTAAATGTTTAATCCTATTAAAAACGAACTAACTTGGATAATCTTAAATAACTACGACTTTAAACCCTTTTAAAACAAAAATTAAAAAATTATCCTAAATTTTAATCTTATTACAAAAAAAAAAAAAAGATAAACGAAATTGAAATTATTTTAAACAATTATCAAGAATATTTTTAATAAAATGAAACTCTAATCTCATTACGAAAACATGCATTCTAATTAAGAAAGCAAATATTCTAATTTTAATTTTTCAATCAAATTTTAAATATAACAATTATAGTCAAAGATATGGAAAATATAAAGTAATTAGGAAAACAACCTAATCAGAATTTTCAAATATAACAATTATATTTAAAAAATAAGATAAGATGCATGATCATGCTTAACCTATGGTTGGATTTTAAATCTAAGTGACATACTTTATGCAAAAATCAAACAATTTAAAATATACATCTCATGCATAATTAAATTAAAAATAGAAAAATTGACCAGCATATTTGGCATATCTTAAGAAATTGAAAACAATTTAAATTACAATAATTTAAATCTAAGACATACCTTATTGAATCGGCTACAAAAGTCACTCTCACCCATGCAAATCAAAGGACAAACCCTCATAGGCAGGAGTTCTTAACTCACTTAGGATTAACATCGAGTCGCATATGATCATCCTGTGAAATATTAATCTTCTCAATCAACGGATTTATAAAAAGAAATAAAATATTTCGTGGTCCAGTCTTATACAAACTCATTGTATAGGATACCTTCACTCACATGTCTCCACATGAATAATTTGGATCAAATCATTTGTAACAATTATAAAGTGGGTCGTATCAATAGTGTTACCAAGATAAGACACCCAATCTTATCCATATACTATAGACTCTTTAGGTTATTTCTTGAACATGAACCTCCTATATGTCAACTACATACTGTTCAAGATTACAATAATAACCTTGAATTTTACACAATAATGGATACAATACACAATATAAAATAATAAATTATTTTATTTAATAAATGAGAAAGTGTTTAATTAAAAAACTACGGAGCTTTAGGGCACAAAACCTAACAATGTTGCTCGTCAAACTTAAACTTGATACCGAAAGGGTTAAGGGAAAGCAGATGTCACAAAAGCAATGGAAGAAAAGGCTTAGAAATAGGGCGAGACTCCAAAACTACTAGAATTGTGTGCTAAACTATCTAAGTTAGATTTGTCATAGAAATATAGGTTTAATCACGTAGTCTCCTAAATATTTTGAATCAAAATTGAATAGGAGGTGAATTCGGTTTACAATATTTTCTTGTGTTAAGCTACGATTGCAATTGCATTTCAGTCGCATTTCTGACCAAATGGGCATGATCAACTTGAATCCCTTATTCATTCTTCTCGATCTTTCAATTACTTTCTTAACAAAACACCTCTCCACATTTTTATAACCTTGGTTACCGCAATTGCATTTTGTAAAAAAATTTGTGCCATCTGCGTATATTTTACTAAAATCTGTTCCCTTGGGACATGATACTCTAGACTACTTCCAGTTTATTACTTGCAATCGACAATGTGCACTTGCACTGGACTGAAGCTTCATTTTAAAACCAAAAATCTTTTCTTAAAGCCCCCACGTTTCAGTTCGATCATTTACGTTGCTCACGCTCTTGCTCATTCTCATCAATAAAGCACTCTCCCCACAGACGAGGCCAAACTATTGATGCACGAATCTGGCTCAGCTAGATCTGCACAAACTCAACTTAGGAAAGGGATGAGGCTACCTGCAAAACAGAGAACTAAGTACTGATATGATGTAATTCTTGGCCACACACACTCTGATGCCTAAATCAACTAGGTTTTTGAATGGTGTAGTAAGAGCTAGGGCTTTGTGAGCATATACATTGGAGGTGTATCCTTCTTCTTTATTTATAAAAAGGAGTTACGATTTTGGGGTGCACTTTATGGGGTATACCGAACCTAGGCTTACTCGACCTAGGCCTAGGCCCACGCCCATGTCGATGCTGATTCAAATGCATGTCAATGTCGACGCAAATTCAAAATATTGATATTAGTGCCGATGCAATTTCCAACTAGTGATGGCATGTCGATGCCGAATTCCAATTGTTGGTGTCGATGTTGATGTTGAATTCCAACTGCCGATGTTGATGATGATGCCGATGCCAGTTTCAAATGCCAATTTAGATATTGACGCAAATTCAGTACAAATTCTATGGTCTTGACAACGATATTCATCATCTTCCTTCTCATCCTCCTACATCTTCTAAAAAAATCACCAAAATCAAACAACTCACCACAGAAGCCTAACACACCACCAAAATTCCACCAAACGAACACTCAAACGCCAACGTCCAACACCAAATAGTCTTAGATCTCTAATACCATTTTAAACTTAGGATAGAAAAAAAATGCAAAACAAAGAGGCTAGGTATTCAATATATGATTGTATAAATGAAATTCGAACTAAAGCGTAGTTATACTCACAGGTCAACAAACTATATATCTCAAAAGATAATTCAAATAAGAAATCTAAACCAATTTAAATATCTTGATCTAAAACAAATCTAAGAAATATCCTAATCTAAAACAAATTTAAAAACATCTAATATAATTTAACAACCACTACGTCTAATCTATTAAAATTAGTGATAAATTTGCTACTTGGATGAAATTACAGATTTTTAAACCTATTATAATTTAGGTTAAATTACTAGTTTGATTCTAGAATGAAATTATAAGTTTTAATTTTGTATCCAAAAGACATTTGATTTATGCAAGGGGATGCTAAAATAATAATGAAAAAAAATAAACTTACCTAACCCATCAATATTTTTTTCGAGTTCAACCATTGCTAGAGTAGAAATCAAAACGTCGACTTTAAGAATTGTAATATGTTTCTTGTCCACTTGTCATATCAATTCAATTATATTCAAATTGACCCTAGTCCATCAACTTAAACTTAAGGTATTGGATTCAAAAGTGATTTAATAATTTCGCCTACCAAAAAAAACGCATATGAAAATTTTAAAAATATGTAAACTAAGGCCGCATTTGATAATTGTATTTGATTTTTTGTTTTTGGTTTTTGAAAATCAATTAAGCCTATAATACTTCATTCACTTTGTTTCATTTTGTTATAGTATGTTCTAAAAAACCAAGCCAAGAATTTAGAAAAACTTATTTTTGTTTTTGAAGTTTGGCTAAAAATTTAAATATTTTATTAAGAAAGTTGAAAACTATTGGAGAGAAATATAGAGAAAACAAGCCCAAACAGAACATGAAAATTCAAAAACTAGAAATAAAAATACGGAGGAGAATCAGAAATAATCGAGAGAAAATCGTGACTGTGAGTCCTCTCTTTCCTAATTTTTTTTCTTCGAATTACAAACAAGAAAGACATCGAAGTTGAAGAAGGTAATTAATTTAGTTTGTTTTATGTTTAATACCTGATGAGAGCGTTACAAAATCCATCAGAAACGAGAGTGGACATGATCTTCAAGCTGGGGAAACAACGAGCCATCGTATACAGATAATATTTCAATCCCTTTTGCAGACAAACTTTCTGTTTGTTTCTCGGGAAAATTTTCCAGTTCAGGAAAAAAGAAAGTGTTTGTTTCTTCTGAGCCCTTCCCTCTCAGATTATTGAGAATTTATACAGCGGAAGAAACCAGAAGGAATTAGGAAATAGGAAGTGAGGCGGAAACTGGAAAAAACAAACTTACAGAATATTTCCAAATATATGATTCATAAGTGTTTTGAATTATACACGGTTTTATCCTATCTTTTTTCATATTCTTTTTGTTTTTTTTTTCCTAAATGGAATTTGATTTGCCGATTGAATTTTATCGTTTTAATTTTTTTTCTAATTTATTTCTTTATGTAGTTATCTGCATGGTATTAAATTTATGTCGGCATGCCTATATTTCTATTGACATTTTCACATGTCCATGGATTCGACATCAGCATAAGAGCTAAATCAACATTTCCAAATATTTGTTTTGAATTTTTTGTTTTTAAAATTTTTCAAAAAATATCCATCGACGACATTTTCATAAAATTGAGACATCGACATTTTAAACTTTGGTCGTTATCTGAATATATCACAATCTTTTTATCGTATTTTTATTTTTTATTTTTTTTAATTTAACAGCATGTGGGGTGGGGGATTCGAACCGTTGAATCTTGGTCGATGGTACATGTTGGTCGATGGTACATGTCAATTACTAATGAACTATGCTCACTTTGACTTTTATTCTTCGTTTTTAAATAATGCTTATTATTCTTCCTTTTAAATAATGTTTATGTGTGTTAAATTATGTTTTTAAAAAGGTCAACTTTTAACATGTGTTAAATTATTTAAATGGGTAACTTTACTTCTTTTTTTTTTTTGTGTATTCTCTCAAAACTAATTACAAATATATCTTTTCTAAAAAATATTTACTTTTTTCATTTATAAATAATTGTTTAATTTAAATTATAGTAATTGATATAATTTTATTATAGGATAGTTATGAACATACATATTATCGATTAATTTAGATATTGATTAACTATAATCATAAGAATCACTAATTAAGTTATATATATTGGTTAACTATAATCAATAAGATTTCACCGACTAAATTATATATTGATTATTTTGATGTAACATTTTGTTCTAACGTATGTATTCTAATTTATATTGGATTTGTAATTTTTTAGACTATTATTTTTTGTAAATATTTTTTGTGGTTAAAATACACACTTTTGTTCTCTGGGATTTAAACTTATTTTCTATTTGGTTTCAAGATTTTAGAAACTAATATTTTTTGTTCTTGGTATTTGAATTTAATTTCTATTTAGTACTTGAAGTTTCAAAAGTGACATATTTGGTCAACATGGTTTGAATTTGATTTTTATTGGTCCATGAAGTTTGAAAATATGGTTTATAAAAGGCCCTCAAGTAGAGTTGTCTATTAGTTGATATAACAAAATAATGACATTGGCTCCCAAAATATTATCAAAATTTAGCCCTCAACCTATATTATCGGGATCTGCCCCCTGATGTTAGATTGATTGATATATTTATTTGTTTCGATACAGGGTTCTCCATTTTTAATTCTTCACCTTATGGCATTATAAGGTAAGTTTAGGTTTTGTTCCAAAGTAAGATTTAGGGTTTTTTTTTAGTTCAACAATATGGTGGAATGGGGTATTCAAACTCTAACCTTTTGGCCGAGAATATAACATCTTAACCAATTGAGCTACACTTAAGTTGGCAAGATTTTAAATTCAATTTTTAGGATTAATTAATTCTTGTATGTGAGTTAAGCTTAGATTTTGTTTAGGGTTTAGAGATAAGTCTAGGGTTTTTATTTGTGTGGTATAAGTTAAGTTTAAATTTTATTTAGAATTTAGGGATTGGGATTCGAGTTTTTCTTTTCTTTTCATTTCTTTCTTTTTTTTTTCTTTTTTCTTTTTTTTTTTTTTTTTTGAGATTATAGTGATTGGTAAAATTAGTTGTCATATTTGCAAATTGTACAATTTTTAACCTCATATATCTAATATACCATTTTTGTATCATTGACAAAAGTATACCACTAATATACCTAATATAAATTATATCACTAATATATTATTTATATAATAAAATATATCACAAATATATCTGCTATAAAATATATCACTAATATATCATTTTTGTATCATTGACTTCATCTTCATTATTTCACTTTGATCAATGCAAACTTTGTTTTGAGAGAAGCAATTGTGTATTCAAGCAAGATCTTCCTACGGCAATTTCCTCCTTGAATGGAGGGCTAGATAAGGGATATGCATCCCTTTTTAAACAAAAAGCTAGGTTAACTAAAAAACTTAAGCAAAAGGTAACTTAGTCCACCACCATTGACTAAACTAATTTGGTCTCAATGGGACTTCCAAAAAGATGTTTTGGCAAAAAATCGAGGGCTGGCCAAAGTGCCCTTGCCGAGGTCGATCAGGGCAATAAACCCTTGTAAAGCCTAAAACTATTTGAATAAGAAGCGGGTAAAACTTTCCTTTTGCAGCATACGGATCCAGATTCCTTGACTCAGGAAAACATACGACTAAAATGGAAAAATCAGGTCGAGGCCGAGGTAAAATTCCCTTTAAATTAAACAACATGAAATATTGAAGTATTGATAAGTTCATTTTATATTTATTTATTATATCTTGTTTAGATTATTTTTTTTTTTGTTAGTTTTCCTATTGTTTTTGGATTTTAATTTATGCATTTCTTTTATTTTTGTAGGTGATCAAAGATTTCATTTTGAATGTCAAAGTTCAAAGATTTTCAAGTTGAAGGCGAAAAAAAAAATTATAGTGTCTAGGCACCACAGACAGTGCGGGAGGATAGAATGTGCCTAGGCGCTATTTTCGAAGCTTAGGTGCTACGAACTTTGAAGCGTGAATCCGAGACGCGCACCCAAGATTTTTTGGCAAATAAATGTTGGGATTTATGACCTAAAGCCTCGTAATTAATGATTTACTTAATAATTAATAATTATTTTAATTATTTTATTTGTAATATAATATTATACATTATATGAAAAAATCAAGATTATTGGTGTTGTAACGCCTCAGGCCCAGGATTCGGATCAGGATTTGGAATCCGGATTCAGCACATAACGGCCCCGGCATTCCCCTGCGACTTGGTTGCGTCACCTTACTTGTCTTGAATTGCTTCTAAGAGTGAAGACTGTCCCCACAAACCAACACGGATCCTTTCAACATGCTTTGTCCTCACTCACATGCTTCCTAGGAAAATTCCAAGCAGGTCACCCAACATAGGATTGCTCCAAGCCAGCACGCTTAACTTTGGAGTTCCTATGATTGAGCCACCGAAAAGGAAGGTGCACATTGTTGGTATAGGTAGTAACTATCAATTCTTTTAAGCCTTTTCTTAACCATGTATTGCATAGCCTCAGGATCCCTCTCATTCGGATGTGGTATTGGTTCATTCATGTACCCCTCCTAACCCCGGGCGTTACATGAATGAACCGAGACCACATCCGAATGAAATGGATCCTGAGGCTATGCAATACATGGTTAAGAAAAGGCTTCAAAGAATTGATAGTTACTACCTATACCAACAAGGTGCACCTTCCTTTTCGGTGGCTCAATCATAGGAACTCCAAAGTTAAGCGTGCTTGGCTTGGAGCAATCCTATGTTGGGTGACCTCCTGGGAATTTTCCTAGGAAGCATGTGAGTGAGGACAAAGCATGCTGAAAGGATCCGTGTTGGTTGTGGGGACAGACTTCACTCTCGCAAGCAGCTCAAGATAGCGTGGTCAGGCCGCAGGCGATGCAGGGGAATGCCGGGGCCGTTAGGTGCCGAATCCGGATTCCAAATCCTGATCCGAATCCTGGGCCTAGGGCGTTACAGGTGTAATCTTGATCAGTATATGGTTGACAAACGAGAGGATCATGTTCAAGAAATAACCTAAAAGGTCATAGTATATGATAAGGTTGGGTGTCTTATCTTGGTAACACTATTTATACAGCCCACTTTGTAATAGTTACAAATAATTTGATCCAAATCGTTCATGTTGAGACATGTGAGTGGGGATATTTTATACAATGAGTTTGTATAAGACTGGACCACGAAATATTTAATATCTCTTTATAAATATGTTAATTGAGAAGATTAATATTTCATCAGGATGATCATATGCGACTCGATCTTAATCCTGAGTGAGTTATGAACTCCTGCCTGTGAGGGCTTGTCCTTTGATTTTCATAGGTGAGAGTGGCTTTTGTAGCCGATTCAATAAGCCTACCATTTTGGAGACTTGACCAAATAGGAAGCTGGGAACATAATCTTACATGATGGAATTCACTCCTTCCCATATAGGGTAAGTAGATGAGTAGTTCCCTAAGTGCTGATTTCAGGACTTGAACAATGGGGCCTTATCCTCTCACTGACCCAAAAGGGACTTAGTTTATGGTTAGATCATAAACAAATTGTTCATTAGATGATCAATGGTACTTAAGGTGCAAGATGTAATTACAGGGGTAAAACGGACTTTTGACCCAGTTGTAATTACGAACAACTCGTGAAGGATCAACTTGCATATAGTGATTATATCTATGGACACAACTTGTCCTACAATGAGTGACCTATGGTTAATGAATGAAAATTAATTAATTAAAGAGTTTACTTAATTGATTTTGTATTATTGGAGCTTATAATCTGTAAGTTCATAAGGTTCCTTTGCTAGCTCATATGAACAAATAGGGATCAATTTCGTTGAGAGAAAATTTTAAAATGTATAAATTAAAATTTAATATATTTTGATATATTAAATAAGGGAAAACATATTTATTGTATATGATACATTAAATATCAAAGAAATTATTAATGTATTAAGATACATTAAAGAAAAAATATTTATTAAATTTAAATTAGATTCAAATAAGGAAATAGATGTCGTAGGAGAATTTGGAAAGATTTGAATTAGATTCAAACTTGTTAGATAAATACATTTTAACATATTAGATATTAAAATACGTTATTTAATTATTTGTCCTAGACTACTATAAATAGGACCCTAGGAGTGAGCCATTATGTACATTATTCTTCATAAGAGAAAAGAACTCTTGAAATTCTCCTCTCATTCCCTTTCTCTATTTTCAAAAAGGTTCCCACAAACCTCTTTGGTCATTTGTTCGAATCATAGCAGGGAAGACTTTGTGGAAGTCTTGGAGTTCAATCTCATTGGAGTTGGAGTACAAGGAGAAAAAGACCCATCAAAATATTCTTCATATTATCTCAAAGGTATGTTTCGCTTAACTTAAAATTGCATTTTAGTTTAATTCTAAATAAATCAAATGTGATCCAATGCTTCCGTTGTGGGTTTAATTTGATTATTCCCTTCAATAAATACATATTTTTGTGAAATTTGAAGAGGATTGGAGAGGGAGAACGAGTGGAAGATGGTTGAACACTATTTTGGAGGATTCGAGCAACCGAACAGAGCGAGAGCGACGATTGAAAACTCATGGAATCGCCGGGATTTGTTTCTTTTCCCTTTCCCTTCTCTTTTATTGGTTGTAATGACTTTAATAGTTTTAGTTAGGACATTTATTGAGATTTTTAGTATGAACTAATTTACACTTTCTAGAGCTTGATGTAATTGTTTTCGAATCCTACTCTTTTGTAGTTAATAGTTGATGATTCTATTTCATTGTGATTGTGAAAATTATTCTGGGCTTAATGCATGTTTAGAATTGGCCAATCTTTACATTGATTTTGTGTCATAATTTGAGGTTGAGAGAGACAAGAATTATTGATGAACTTGAATGGTTTTCCCTAATTTACACTTGAGATAAAGATATCCTTGTGGGTTTTGTGGCAATTTAGGTTCTACGTTTATCATAATTGAATTGTTGGAATTGTCATAGAGATATAGGCAGTTTGCTCTTCAATGAATATCGTTATTGCTTGAGAGAGAATATCGAATCTATAGGGTAGAACTTGCCAACATTCTAGAAATAGAATTTCTTCAACTATTAATGAATGAAGAGTAGGAAGAACTATTTGCAATTAAATTTAATCATCTGTTTCACGTTGTTAATTTTAGAGCTTTATTTCATTCTTTTGCAGTTAGTTTCAGATTTCACCCATCTTTGATTAATCAGTACTCAGATAAAATTAAGGCTAACGAATTTAGTAATTGATAGTATTCATTCCCTGTGGAGAACGATTTTGGTATTCAACTACTATATTACTTGCAACGATTCGTGCATTTGCAAAATTTCGTCAACAAGTATAATATTGAAATAGATGTAGCAAATACTTCATCTCATATGGAGCAAAGAGTTTTACACTTTTTAGAATCAAATAAAAGCAAAGACATGATAGTAAAAGCATAAAAGAAGAAAATCACTCCTCGCCTTGGTCACAAGCAATTTCCATGTTGTCTCAATCCTCAACGTTTGAGCCATCGAAACCCTCTATAAAGGTGAAGTGATCATTGCACAAGGTAGCCAAGTCAGCATTCAAGAACCAAAATCAATCTCAGGATGATGATGAGAAGCTCGTTGGATTGATCAGGTGAATCCATACTTCATTACATCGTTTTGCATGTTTGTATACTCCACAATTTTCTTGAACGATTCCGTCAAGTACTCAGCGTCAGCAAGATGAGATTTAGCCTCATTTAGCTGAGTTCAGAGTGTGTTAACCTCGACCCTTAAAGAATCAAGTTCAACCTTAGCATCGGCTAGGAGAAGGTTGGCTCGAGCTACGTTGGCTTGAGCTTGAGTTAATTCAGTTTTAGGCACGCTATTCTATTTGAAGAAAGTTAATCCTATTAGACATGCATGCTCACCGCCGCATGGATATTTAACTGAAAGCCTGAAAAAGGAAGAAAGAGTAGTCAATATTAGGGAGAAGTTGGAAAAGAATGGAAATGAGATGATTAGAAGGATCATTGTACCCAGTCTCCCCTTTAGATTGGTCTTGGTCAATTCTTTGCCAAAACCCAAAGCTTTGCCTAAGTAGCTCAACCACACCTCCAATTCCAAAATAGTCTTTTAGAAAAATGAAAGCCTAAACTTTGGCCGATGGATCACCTCCTTGTGAATAGGATCCACCATGTAGTTTAGATGACATGTGACAGCCTGAGGTAGTAGAACGAGGAGGAATATGAGGGATACGAGCAGCTGGCTTTTCATCTTCTGTAAAGTCAGTAACATTGGCCTTGGAGACCCCTCTCGACGTTCCTGCCACATCGTTTGAACTTATCTTCACCTTCTTGCCTCAAAGCTCAAACATAGGTGAAAGGCGTAATGCCATATTTGAAACAAGAATTCAGAGATAAGCAAGAAGGAAAAATGAAAAGTAGGACCCGACCCCAGCCTCTAATAGGCCAAGCCCAACCCTAGGGGTGGGTTAAGAATCGAGTGAATTTCTTACCTTGGGGTGAAATAGGCAAAGAGAAAGCCAAAAATCAGTATGCCTAAGCTTGTCGCAGAAGACGGGCATGGTGTAATGCATATATAACTCCGCTTAAGTGCAGTGAACATAAGCCTAGATGCTGGTTGAGCCCAAAAATGGTTTACCTAGTTATTCCCAATAGAGCCCAAGATTCAAGGCCAACCTTGCATAAAAAAGGCAAGATCCAATATGCCTAAACTCGTTGCAAAAGACGAGTACGACATCATTTGAGCAAAACACTACTCAAGTGCGAGGGATGCGCACCTGGAAGTTGGTTGGGCCCCATAAGGGTTTGGCTAGTTATTCCTGACATAGCTCATAATTTGAGGCCCACCTTAGATCAAAAGGGCAACATTCGATATGCTTTAGCTTGTCATAGAAGATGGGCACAACATCATCCATGCATAACTCCGCTTAAGGGCAGAGAACGTGCCCCTTGAGTCTAGTTAGACTCCAAAAGGGTTTGGGTAATTATTCCCGATGGACCCAAAAATTCGAGATAAAACTCGCGATGGGCTATAAATGTGCAGAAATTGGTTCTTTAAAACAAAGCACATACATGAAAAATTCTATAACTAGGAGAAAATACACCCAAGTTAAGCTCCCTACGTCTAACTCATAACGATCAAAAGCTAAACCACAAATCCTAACTAAATATCTCATATGAGTGATGTTATTGGTAAAATTGGACCTAACTAAATATCTCGAGAATAAGAGAAAGTCGGAATAAAAAAGCCTAAAATTAAAACGAACTCGGATCCAAATGGACTGAGGCCAACCGAGGCCTGGCCTAGATTATTACACCCTGGGCCCAAATGGGCCTAGGGGAAGATATGCCATGGGCCAAAAGGCCAAAGCATAGGGTCAGCTTGTGACTAACCAGGTCGAGGTCGACCTTAGCTCCACATGCCTCTTTTATTTGGGAGTGGCCCAAATGGTATGGTTCAAACTAGTATAAATACAATAACATTAAGACTCAAAGAAGGTAAGTCCAATCTGAGTCCTTAAACCCTAAGCTTGCTACACCTTTCTTCTTCGTTCTCTGACTTAGGTATCGGAGTATGTGTATGTGTGTAGTTCTTGTCCTTGTGTAGGTCACCTCATTCCCCAAAAATCTACAAATTTATCGTTGAAGCACGTGCAAGTCACATGTCATCCATTTGTCCGGATTTGTCCATCAACAATTATTATTATTATTATATTAATAATACTATCATGATTCGATTTCTAGATGGCTGAAAATCAACTTCGAATTTTATTTTTATTATTATTACTTCTAATACTATCATATTCAATTTCCTACTCGCTCGAAGATCGACTCAAATGAATGAAAAGTCTACATGCGTAACTAAGGCCTCGTTTGATAACCAATTCGTTTTTAGTTTTTGGTTTGGGTTTTCTGTTTTAAAAAAATAGGTTTGTTTGGTAACCAATTGGGTTTTCTATTTTTAAGCTTTTGAAAACGTTTTTAGAATTACAAAGAAATTTCAAAAACAAAAAAAAAAATGTTTTCAAAAATGCATTTTCGTTTTTTTTTCAAAAAGCACGCGATTGTCAAAGCCCTAACCCTCACGCAAACGATAAATTATTCGGTGAAGCTGCTACAATGTGACTGACAATTTTTTATCGTTTGATGAAGAGAGAGAATTACCTCAAATTTATATCCAATAGTTATTAGAGGACATGAAAATTATTGAACCCTCATCCAACGATTATTATAAGGCAGCCATATTGTGGTGACCTCAGTGAATGATTTATCTACGCAAACTCTCCTCACCCCAAACGGTCATTTTCTTCTCTGCTTCTCTAGTTTTGCTCTTTTTGTTTCTTCATCTCACTCCTCTCGTTTTTGCAGTACGTGGTTTCTTCTTCTCTGAATCTCCAGCATTTCTATGTCTCCATTTCTTGGTTTGCTCTCTTGGTCAAATTTTGTTTTTAAAGTTCGAATGTTCAGTTCTTTTGTTTGCTTTGTTTCTCCCTAACCTAATAATGTTCAGTTGTCATCTAATTTCTTTCATTACTCTTCTTAATGATATTGGTTTGACCTTTTGATGTGATCTACAAACAGTCCATGACTGTAAATTTTGATTTCCACTTTAGGGTCTACCGATGGAATTATTCACCGAAGAATGTGATTTTGACTAATACGGATGTATAGTTTTTTATTTGTACAACCATTCTTTGGTTATGTGCATTGGGATCATTAGTGATGATAATTTTCATCAAATAAGTATTAGTATTGACTTGTTCTATTGTTCATCATTGTCTAATTTCTTGTGTGTCCTTTGCATGTACTTCCAATTTCTTGCTGAAAATGTCCCTTCTTTTCATGACCTTAATGTTTTTCCAAGTCGGTT
Source organism: Trichosanthes truncata (assembly GCA_033996785.1). Lineage (NCBI taxonomy): Eukaryota > Viridiplantae > Streptophyta > Magnoliopsida > Cucurbitales > Cucurbitaceae > Trichosanthes > Trichosanthes truncata. Next base: position 9,332,918 of record JAWPNB010000007.1, read on the forward strand.
ATTTTTATGTTTCCAAGATCTCTTTAACATCTGAAAATGATAACAAAGACATGACAAATAATTTTCAATATTTGAATGAAAATATTGCACAAAATTTCATCAGTGTTATCTCGTAGACCAAAAGAGATCAAGAGCCAAGCCAACACTAGGGTGGTTGGAGTTGGGGGCAGCACAGTCCCAAATAAACTCAGTTTGGTTCAACTAATCCCACATAATAAATCCACATTTAAGTACTTAACAGGGTTGCTTTTGGTCAAGTTGGTGCATTAGGAATTTGGTTGTGACCCATCTGCTTCATTACCAAAACAAAAACCCATGTAGAAAGTTATTCTGCTTTTTCCAGACTGCATCATTTCCACCAATTTGGTGAACCGTTTTCATTTCTTTAAACCAAATTCCAGCTCCCATTTCCTCATAAAGTGAAATTTGCAGCGTACTTATTGTTGATCTTAGAATACAATTGTAATTAATGGAATCATGATATGGCCTCAACTTCATTATCCAATTTCTAAACAATGAGTATGTTATCTTGTAATTATATAGGGACAACACAGCCGTGTGCCCAATTTAAATGAGAAAAAATGATTGCATTGTGAATTGTGTTACATGTATTCTACTCGTTATTGGGTACCAAATACTTTTAAATTGACTGTATCTATTATTAATTAACTAAGATCATAACCCATCATTTATTCAATTTTAAGAAAATTAGAGGTGATTTTGAGTAGTTTTTCTGAGAATAACAGTGTTGGACATAATCTAAAATTGCAGAAAAAATAGTAAAAGAAAGAGAAAACACAAGAATTTATAGTGGTTCGGTCAATAGATCTACTCCACTTTGCAAAGGGTCTTAAAAGTCTATGCGAGTCAATATTATTAGAGATTCAAGCAAAATTATACATAAACATTGAAGCAATAAAGTAGATCTAAGGAGATTTATCAAAGAAAGCAATAAGTTAAAGAAAAAAATAGAAAGAGATCAAGAAAGAGCAATACAACCTTGTTGACCGCAAAGATTTTATTCCAAGAAGAAGAAATCGTCTTAGCCCAACCGATTTCCTTCTTCTCTTCACGAATCTTCTTCCACCCGTAGCATCAACCGAACAGTGACTACAACTTCTTGTGAACGATGACTGCAATCCTCGCTAACGGCGACTACAACTCCTCGCTAACGGCAATTGCAAGGACGGCCGAGAAGGCTTGTCAACAGCGGAAAAACGGTGGCAACCTCACGATCACTTCTCTCCCTCTCATTCAACTTTAACCTCGCAAAAGAAGAATACCCCAATCGACTTTTCTCTCTCTCTCTTCAAGTGGCCAAATGGCCTTTTAATCTTCTCTTTCTCTCTTTTTGCTTTCTAAACTCTAAATCTCTTTAAATGAATGGTATATCACATATATCCATCATAATCCCCTTCTCACATGTCCCATACATCATCTATATATGGGTAAAAATGGGCTACACAAAAAATGAATATAGAACTTATCAAGAAGTGGTTAAACTAATTTGGGCTCCTCCATTTTGGGCCCAATGAATATTTGAGTCCATCAAATTTGGGAACAAGTTAATTGGTCCAACATTTATTTTAATTTAGCTTTATCATTTTTAATTAAGCCCAATTTGAACTTAATTAAAAAACAATTATGTTAAATTAAATCCATGATAAATTAGAAACCAGATTTATAACAATATCATTTAACATGAAATGTATTGTGCAACCTATTGTAACAGATTTCATGTAGAGATGATAGAAAACTTGACTGTATTTTGGTTTCTTAGAGTATTTTCTTCCATCTTTATGGGTCTCATTGACTAAAGAGGTTCAAGATTGCTCTTTGTTTTTCATTGTGCAAAATTGGGCATCCTGTTGTGCTATATAATCTTTTTGTCCACGGACTTATTAGTCATATGCTTTTTATGTCCATTTTTTATGATTCACAAAATTGAACCCTATTTCTAGTCTGATAATGCTTTTTTCTTAGAAAAGAAATATGGAAAATTACATAATTGTATTGTATTTACATTGAGGTTGGCCTACCAAGGACATCAATCAAAATTTGCTAAACTTGGAAAAGATTATATAATAACTTGTAACAGAGGCAATATTAAAGTAAAAACTAGAGATGTTCATTTTTTCCACAGAGACCTGTCCTTAATGGAGTGAGGAATCCCCGTTTAGGTGGGGAATGAGGGAGGGAGTGGGGAGAAATTTTTCTCCGTTAGCAAAATAGGGACGGGGATGGAGAATACACTCCCCGTCCCCGTTCCCGCCTCAATTTCTTTAATTTTTTAATATATAATAAACCATAAATTCAAACTTTTATGAAATATTATTTTATTTTTTTATAGAAATTATAAATTTTTCTCTTTAACTAAAAATTTCTCATTAGAAATTAACAATTTAAATAGAAGTTTTCAAAAAAAATATTTTATTTAATCAAAACTAAAAAAATAAAAATCATAAACGGAGAATAATTCTCTGCGGGAAAACCAATCCCCAAGAATTTCCCGCTGAGAATCCCTGCTCCGTTCCCCGAAAAATTAAATGAAAAATTTCGCATAGAGGAGGAATGAATGGGGGGCAGGGACAGAGACGAGGAAGTCATTCTTCGACCCTGCCCTGCCCCGCTCCGTGGACATCTCTAGTGAAAACTAGAGCTTGGCCACAACTAAGGATTTGAACAAGCTTTATTATTGGTGTAGAAATGCCTTAAATTTGTTATCTGGCTCCAAATGACCAAGTAAGAGGGGTGTTATATATAAGCTCTCTAACTCTTATCTGCAAATATCTTTGTATTATGTACTCTATTGCTTCTCAAGATAATAAAATTGTTTCTCTCTCTACCTTTGGATGTAGCTAACATACCGTTAGTGAACTACGTAAATCTATTTGTCGTTTTTCTTGTTTAATTCTTTGCTTGTCGTTTGTTTCTATCATAACAATGGGATCCAACCTTCTAAAACAATGCCCTGCCATAGCTACAAGGCTTGAGATTGAGGATTCAATACATCTTTTGTGTCTCTGTTTCCTACTAGGTTCTTTATAACTCACCTAATACCCCACTACTTATTTTGTGTTTATGTTTCATTATCTTTGTATTTTCTTTTTCATTTGAATGTGAAGTTGAAGAGAGTCAACTATATCAACCGCAATTTCTTGCAATTCGTTATTATGTTTTTTTTTACTAACTTGTGTCGTAGATTGTTAGTATTAATTTTGCAAAATTATATGAATATATTAAAATAAGGTTATTATATTCAGGGACAAGTTGAATTAATGATCGTTGAAGAAGAATATATGCAACATGGAAGCGACCTTTCACAAACTCTTGTTAGGTAAATGTGAGTCAAAATCAACTGAAACATATGGCTCAAGTGAGAGATTAAATTGCTGATCAACTTTGGATGGCAACTCAAGCACAACGTTGATGGTTTTGCTAATTTTGTTCTATCACTTTTATGAATTAATTAGTCATTATTAAACATTATGAACATTTTTGTTGTTTATTGATAAGCCGTGAAATTAAGGCTTATTTAAATCCTAAATTGCTCGAATGAACGCATGTTTGTCCTAATATTAATGGAAAAATGGTGAAAAATTGTTGAAAGAAGGAAATAATGAAATATGGTAGCAATTGGAAAAGATTTCTAAAAATTGTGATTATTTTGCAGGAATTGCCAAACTAATTGCCCATTCGCCGGTTTAGCAATCTGACTGGCAATCTGTTTTCTGGGCAGAAATGTTAAGCGCGAACGAAGCAAAGATTTTGCACGAATCAAGGGAATTGAAGCACGATTTTTGGGCAATCTTCAACCCTAATGAATGCCTACAAATAAGGAAGAAGAAGAGGAGCCATTAATTGGATTTTGAGGGCGATTTGAAGGACCAATTTTCGTGGATTTTTGAGTTTTAAAAAAGGAAAGAATTTTGCATTAAACCCATTTTGAGATTCTTCAATTAAAGCCCGATTTGGAGGAAATTAAGCACGATTTTTGGGCACTCTTCAACCCTAATGAAGTCCTATAAATAGGGAAGAAGAGGAGGAGCAAAAGGAAGCCAATTTCGGAGGCGTTTTTGGGAGTTTTTGCTCGTGGGTTTTTTCACGTTTTTGGCCTCTGTTTTATGCGTTTTTCTGCTGTTTTTTTTACCAAAATTCTGATGCAATGTAGTTCCATTTGTCCTTCAATCTTTCTAGTCCAATTCAAGTGAAAAGAAGTCGATTAGAGGGAGATTTGGAGGCGAATTTAGAAGCAAACGTCATGGGTTTTATGGTTTTTTCGTAGCCTCTGTTTTTCATACTTTTCTGCTGTCTTTGGTCAATTTAATTCAATTCTCATCTCGATTTCTTTCAGTTGTATTACAGGAGTTAGCTTGCATTTTTTCTAATCTCATTTGATGTAATTTTGAGTTTAATTCCAAGTCAAATTCATGGGTTTTTCATAATTTTTCCAATGCTCTGTTTTTTTTCCTCTTCTTCGTTTTTTTTTGCTTCTGTAAACACTTGTAATTTTAAGTTGGTAGAAAGAAGGGAGAAGACAAAGAAATTTACCTAATTACCCTTGCCACTTTAATTTAATTTCAATTATGCATTTTTGCTTGAAATTCTAGGAAAACCCAAATTACAATTCATAAGTTGTTTTTTTTTTTAATTGAATTTCATTATGAAATCTTTCTTTAAATTTAGTTTTATGTTTTTCATTAAAAATATGAGCTAAAACTTCTTAGGGGGTTCAAGTATGTGAATTCCCTAAGAAGTAATTGTAGCCAAAATTTCAATGAAAACCAAGCCTACATCTCAATTGTTTGCTTGTGTTGATTTAATTTCCGTTGAGATCCTAGATTGATCAACTAGGGTTTCAACTCAAGCTTAGATCTAATACCGACAGGGTTAGTGACAAGCGGATTTCACACAAGTAATGGAGTAAAAGAGCTTAGACATAAGTCATTCCTTACCCTAGACATAGGGATTAAGGACTCCAAGACCCATAAAATTGTGAGCCAAATCATCTATGATGGAGGGACTATAGACATATAGAGCCCCCACTTAGCCTCCTAAAAAACCCAATTTTGAGGTAATAGGAGATGCAATTTTGGTCTACAATTGAATGTAGAGTAGGTTGGAATTGCAATTTTGGTTTGCAATTACGACTTAGGGCAATGACATTCTTGAGCCCCATCCTTTATCATTTCATTCTTAAGTTCATTCAAATTGCCATTTCATATTGCCAATTTAGATTAGCAATTTAATTCTGCAATTTTAGTTTTTCCGCACATTGCCATTCCGGATTAGCAATTGGATTAGCAATTGGATTAGCAATTTCTGTTATTTCCAACATTGTCATTCTGGATTAGCAATTGAATTAGCAATTTCGATTTTCCACCAACAACTTGATTTTTGCATTTTTACTTTTCAAACTTGCAATTTGCCTTACACTTTTGCAAAACAAAATCTTTGTTACTCCGTTCCCTGTGGGATTCGATACTTGGTACTCAGATACCATTTTATATTACTTCGATCGCGTGCGCTTGCGTGAACACCGATCATTTATAAAAATGTTAATATGGTGATTGTTACTTGTACTTTTTTATATGTTTATTTTTGTGATTTTTTTCTGATTTGATTAGTGACTAATCAATACATTTAAAACATTAATAGTGTATTTTCAATATGAAATTTTTAAAAAAATTAAAAATAAAAATAAAATTTTATAATTATGTATATTAGATGGAAAAATATTGTAAAATTAGTTCGGTTATATTTTTATAAAAAATATAAAATTAAAAGCAGTCATCAAATTTTCTTTTGATTTTAAAAACAAAAACAAAAACACAATTATCAAACATGTTTTTTGTTTTCAATTTTTAAAAAACAAAAAACCGAAAATAGTGACCAAACACGTTTTTGGTTTTCTGTTTTTAAAATACAAAAAATTTAAATCAATTACCAACACATGTATGGTTTTTGTTTTTTAAAAATTGAGAACCGAAAACCAAATGGTTATCGGGGCCTAAAAACAATTACCAAAATATATGGTTTTGTTTTTTAATAAACTCCCGTTTGATAACCATTTAATTTTTGAAAATTGTGCTTATTTTCACACAATTTCTCTACAATTGTTTTCATCTTCTCTACAACGATTTTCATCTTTCTTAAGAAAACATTTGAATTTCTAGCCAAATTCCAAAAACGAAAACAAGTTTTTGAAAACTACGGGCCCGTTTCATAACCATGATTTTTTGTTTTTGATTTTTGAAAACTGTACATGTTTTCTCATCATTTCTCTACAATGAGTTTCATCTTTCTTAAGAAAACATTTAAATTCTTAGGCAAATTCTAAAAACAAAAATAAGTTTTTGAAAACTACTTTTTTTAGTTTTCAAAAGTTAGCTTGGTTTTTGAAAACATATGTAAAAAGTAGATTAAAAAAGGATGAAACCTATAAGTGGAAGTAGTATTTATAAGCTTAATTTTCAAAAATCAAATGATTATCAAACGGTGCCTATTTTTTTTAGTTTTCAAAACTTGGCTTGGTTTTTGAAAATATATAGAAAAAGTAGACAAACAAACAAGAAAACCATAGGTGAGAATAGTATTTATAGGCTTAATTTTAAAAAATCAAAAACTAAAAATCAAATAGTTATCAAAAGGAGCGTAAATGGTTATCAAACGAGGTCTAATAGATATTATGGGATATAAATACTCGGTTAATTTGTATGTTGTCTTTATCCATGGCAATTTAAATTTAGAACCATGTTTAAAGCCTTAGAACTAAACTATCAAATTTTAAACTAGGACCAAATAGAATTCTAATTCAAATCTCATTTTTTAATATTTGTTGAAATAAATTTTAACAAAGGTATGATTTTATTAAGTATTTGTTTTTCTTTTCACAAAGTTAAATAAACTATTCTAATGTTTAGTTGACTATCGTTTTATATCTTAAAAATATAGTTATAAATATAATTACATTAAACAAGCAATATTGAAAATACATACTATAAAAAAATATATAGAAGATGAGCCCTCCAAGCAAAGTTTAAAATGTCAATGTCGACGGAAATGTCAAAGTCTCAATTTTATAGAAATGTCGATAGAAATATTGATAAAATGTCGATGGATATTCCTGAAAAAATTATGAAAATAAAAAATTTTAAAAGTATTTAAATTAATATATAAACATTCTACACTTTTTTAAATAAGTTAAAATGCTTATTTTATATACTATATTTACATTAGTGACATTTTGTTACTATTTATTTTATGTTTCATCAATTTTTTAACTATATAATGGAAATGTCAGTTCACTCTCTACGTCGATGTCAAACTTATAGACATGTAGAAATGTTGAAGGTAAGCTTTAAGTTTTTTGAGTTCAACAATATATAGGGTGAGAAATTCTTTTTATGATAGTTGAGTTATACTCATGTTGACATTTAGCTATTGAAAGAATATTTTGACTTCGAATTTTTTTTTTTATTATTCCATTTGTATTTTATTATTATTATTTTTTAGATAGGCCGAAAATCGAATCAAACTAATGAAAAATCGAAAAGCGTAGCTAAATAAATAGAGAAATCAATTTTTTTAAGAAAATCATAATTTTTATTAAAGTATTAAATAAAAATTAATAACAGTTGATACAGTATTAAATCATCAAGAGTATTTTCAAAAAAAAAAAAAAAAAAAAAATCAAGAGCACCAGCAGCCATAGCCAAAAAAAAAGTTCAGTTAATCATCTCATGCTAGGGCTCTCTTCATCAATGGCGCATCGGAACTTTTTCCTTTTCTTCAATTGATTATTTTTCTTCTCGGCTTCAACAGCATAGCACGAAGATCGACGGCATCGATCTCGTCGATGTAGTTCTCCGGCCGGTAGTAGCCGGTGACCGGGTCTGGGACCCACGCCGCCTTCTCTGTACTTCTTTGTTCTTCTTCCTTCTTCATCATTCCGATGCTTTGTGCCGGAACTTCTTCTGCTGCCGCGCCGGACGCCACTCTTTGTCCCGCCGTGGCCGCCCCCGCCATATACCCACGCCTGTCCAACACACATCACGTTAAAATACTAAGCATCCACAAAATTCCCTAAATTTTAGGTTGCACTTGCAGCTATAAATTTATGTATTTATTTAGATTCTCCTTGATAACTATTTTGTAGTTTATTTCTTAAAATTAAGCTTATATATATTTCTCCCACATCTATGAGTTTCTATGCTGTGTTATCCACTTTTTTTTAAGTGTTTGCAAAATTCAAGCTTTGTTATCCACTTTTTGTTAAGTGTTTTCAACATTCAAGCCAAAATTTTGAAAATTAAAAAGACTATTTTTTATTTTTTATTTTTCATTGGACAAAAAATTTAAATATTTTTTTAAGAAAGATGAAAACTAAAGAAATTATGACGAAATAAACACAATTTTAAAAAATAGAAAGTCTTAATAATTTAAAATTTTTAAGCGCCATTTAATAACCTCTAGTTTTTTTTTTTTTTTTTTTTGAAATTTATGCTTGTTTGTCAAGCATTTCTCATCGTTTTCACTAAATTTCAAAAACAAAAATAAGTATAGTTCTCAAAACTTGGGTTAGTTTTTAAAAACATAGGTAGAAAGTAGATAACAAAACAAAAGTTAGTGTTTATAAGCTTAATTTTCAAAAATCAAAAATAAAAACAAAAAATCAAATAGTTATCAAACACACCTTAACTTTGTTAAATGCTCAACTCAACTAGTTGGTTAAGGCATCATGCCTTGGTTTGGGTTAGAATTATATTTGTTCATTGGATTCAAGTCCGAAAGTTTAGACCTAACCTTTTAAAATGATTTTAAATGACCAAAATATAGAATCCAAATATTTAATTTAAATTTAATTTAAAAAAAAAAAACTAAGAAGGCCTTGAAGAAAATGTTAGAGAATAGGGGAATGTTACTATGGTTGGTTCGAGAAAAGCAGATGAAAAGAAAAAAATGAAATAAAAGTAATCGATGGATAATTAGAATCTATAATCGATAATTAGAATCAATAATCAATACATATAAGTACCTGATGAGAGAGTTAAAAAATCCATCAGAAACGAGACCGGACATGATTTTGACACCAGAGAAAGAGCGAGCCATCATGAATCGAGAAAATTATCTGTTTGTTTCTCGGGAAAATCTCAGGGGAAAAAAAAAAAGAGTGAAAAGAAAGCCTTATTCTACGTCTCTCGGTTTCACAGTATTTGAGTATGAGATTTGGGAAAGAGCCAACGAGGATTTATATAGAGGGGAAAAAAAGAACAGAAGGAATTAGGAAATAGGAAGTGACGTGGAAAATGGAATTAAAAGCAAACTTAGAAAATATTTCCAAATATATGATTCATACTAAAATAATTTTAATATATTCCTTTTCCTATTCGGTTCTAGTTTCCTTTGGATTTTGTCGTTTTAATTTATTTCTTTATGTAGTTATTTGAATAAATCACAATTTTTTCCTTGTGTGTTTAAAATATTTTACGTTTTCCATTTTTAATTCTTCAAGTTATGGGCGTTTAAATTCTCCATTGTTCTTTGCATTTCAGCCTATGCGTATGCTCTTTTCTCTCTCTGTTATTGTCTTCTTCTCTTTTCTTTATCCTATTTTACTTTTATTTTTTATAACTTTCTATGTAAGGTTCAAAATTTAGGTGTCTAGAGTTTAGAGATTAGTTCTAGGGTTTTCAATTGTGTGGTATAATTTAAGTTCAAATTTTGTTTGGCGTTTAGACTCTAGACTTTAGGGTTTGGTAGCTTTTTTTTTTTGGATAAACAATAAATTTGTACCCTTCAACTTCGTGGTGTATCAATTAAAACTAAAAACTAATAATGGTATCAATTTAAACCTTAAATTTTTATAAGAGAATCAATTTAGATCATCGTTCATTAATGATTTATAACTATTTTTATTTGATTCTATTTAAAATCAATTCAAGATTACCTCAATAAGTTTATTCTTCTCTAAAACTCGTATCAAAGTAGCAAGAAAAAATATTATTAATTCTTCCTAAATAAATAGAGAAAAATAGAGTAACACGAGAAGATGAAAAATCACTCATATTAATTATGAAAATCCACTACTATCCATTTGATTCAATCATTATCTCTAATATTATATTAACTCCGCATTTAAAAAAGTCTTATACACGTTAAAATTATGGTTTAAAACAAAATCCTAACACATGGTCTAAATTGATTCAAAGTTTAGGGTTTTAATTGATGTGAACAAGGTTTGAGTGATATAATTAATCCCAAAGTTTATGGGTAGAAATTGATTTTATTCTTTTTTAAAAAATATAATATGCAATATTTTTAGATTCAACACATAGAAATATAATTTGCAAATACGGTAATTCTTTTCCCTGAGATATTATGATATTTATCACAATTTTGTCGTATCTTTGATAAAGTATACCATTAAAATATCTAATATATAAAGTATATGATATTGATATATCTAATTATATTAAGCAGATCAATGATATACAGATTTTTACATTTATGCTATTTTTGCAAAATATTTTAACGTGTGCTATTATCGTAAAAGTCTCATTTGTTTAGATAATAGCGTTTGATGTTTTCATTTAGGAAGTAAATTTAAATTTTTTGTGAAGTTTAGAAATGAAGGTTTAGGGTTTTCTTTTGTTCCTAATATAAGTTTGGATTTCGTTTTAATAAAAATCTGTTTAAATTTCATTTTCTTTATCAATTTTTTTCAATCTTGAAAGAAATTGGTTAAAATATCATTTTGTTCTCTTGTACTTCCAAATATCTAATTTTTAGTCTCTATACTTTCAATAAATCTTAAAATCAGTCTTTATTATTAGTGTATTGCTAACTTTCATTAAAAATAAAAATAGTCTCTATTAGCATTCTTTCTATAAATTTTAAAAATGTGTTCACATGATGTCTTTTCTACATGAAAATTATTATTATTATTTAACTAATTTCGATAAAAAAAAATTAACTTCAAATGGACTAATTTTAAGATTTATTAAAAGTATAGTGACTAAAATTGAATATTTAAAAATACAAGAATTAAAATGGAATAAAATTCAAAGTACACGGATCAAAATGATATTTTAACAAAAGAAAATCGTTTCAAGCCCCAATATAATCAAATAAAAGTGAGAGAAATTAGTATATCGAGGGAATTTAATTTGTTGGGAGACTAGAGAGATGAATGCTTTTAATTTTTGGAAGTAATATCTTTAAGAAGTTAGTTGATAAGAGTACTTATGATCAGTTTAATATTTTTAAAAAAGGATTTCTAGGTATGCATTTAAAAATTTTCAGTCATGTGAGAAAAGAAACTTTTTGTGTCCGCCCATTTTGTCCCCTTCTTCATTCATATACTATAATTTTTTTTTCTTAAACCTTCTATACTCATTTAGTTTTTTGGTTCATTTATATTGTTTTTGTTTGTTTAAATTAAATAATTATCATTTTTTTATTAAAAAAATAAATAAATAAAAAAAGGACAATTAGTGGTGGTGCTATGATGTTAGGTTTTTTTTGTAGTGGAACCAAAATAAGTACGAGACATATGACGGAAACTCTTTCGACCATTGGATGAACGCAAAATTAGTGAAGCTGGCCCATTTGTTGCTTTAGGCCCAATATTGTGAATTAGGTTTTTTCAGATTATAACATATACATATAAAGCAAGTCAGAATGTGGAATTTGACTTTGGTCAAAATCGATTACAATCTGCAGCCAAAGCATTTTTGGGTGTGGCCTTTTGTGTGGAGCAAGTGGAGTGCCTTTACCGAGAGAAAAAAAATACATAAGTGATTTGAGGTGGGTACGTTACAGTGAGTATTTGAGAGAAAAAGGAGAGCTTTTTTCTTGGGAGTTTGAGGGTATTTCATTTGTTATTGGTAGTTTTTAGGGCTCCTTGTAATCTCCAGATTTTAGTAGAACTTACAGTTATAGAAGACTGAAAGTAATCTCTAGTTTGGAGCGAACCAGTATAACTTCTAGTGTCGTTCTTTTTTTTCCTATTGATGAAAGTTGGGAGACTTACAGACAAATATGAGAAACTCTGCACTAATAATGAGATCTATCTGCTTAGGAAATTTTTTAATTCGCAAATGGCTAAGGATGCTTCGGTCAATTCCTATATTAATGAGGTTACCACTTTGATCAATCAATTGAAGTCTCTTAAGATTGAATTTACTAATGAGATTAATGTTATTTTGTTATTAACATCTTTAACTGATAGTTGGAAAATGATGAAGATAGCAGTGTCTAATTTGACAGGGAAGGGTAGTAGTAAAGAGTCTACCATAGGGAGATTATAGGAATAAAGAGATAAAGTGTTATTACTGTCACACTAAGAGTCAGTCTAGGAAATTAAAAGATGATCCAGAAAGGAAGGAAAATGAGGAGGCAAATGCAGTGCATGATGCCTTAGTCTGTGTTGGTAGTGACACAGAGAGTTGTAAAAACTCATTTGATTGGATTTTAGACAGTGCAGTTACTGTTCACATAGCTTTAGAGAGAAGTTTGTTCACATCCTTCACTAGTGGATATCAAGGTCTAGTGAGGATGAGGAATGGTAGAACCTCCAAGACTAGTGGAGTTCGAGATGTTAGCCTGAAGACAGAGTGTAGAGATAAATTAGTGTTGCATAATATTAGGTTTGTGTCAAGTATCAAGATGAATCTCATCTCTATTGGAAAGTTGGCAGATGACAGCTACCTCCAAGACTAAAGGAGTTGGATGTTGCCAGAGATTTGAAGAGACAGTGGATGCTAGTTAAAGCTGAAGATAGTTATAGTAGAGGTACAGTGAGCCAGCAGCAGTGATAGCCAAATCTGATCAGATCACCTAGGCGAGTGGATTTCATCAAAGTGGAAGACGAGAGCAGTTGCCTCAAATATAAGGTCTCTAGTTTGAATCGAAACAGTGATTCAGGATTGAAGTATAATTCTTTATGTACGTAGTATCCAACTAGTCTATCAAAATTTACTTTCTACAAGGAAAAATTAATTTTAATAATATTCACACTAATTGTAGTTAAGTTAATATATACTTATAATAATAAGATGGAAACAAAATTATATTTTTTTGGTTTGTAATTATTTAATCATCCTAAAAAATTAAGTAACAACAAATTCAATTTTAATAAGGTATATATTTATATTTATATATATATATATATTTATTTATTTATTTATTTCAAGGCAGCAAATTCAGAATTATATTAGGTTGACCGTTTTTTAATCATCTGTCAATGCGTATCACTATTTGGATAATCATTCATTTGCCTACCAAACAGGCTATAAAGTCTAAGTGGTTTTTGGTTTTTGAAAATTAAGCTTGTTTTCCCCCAATTTCTCTACAATGGTTCTCATCTCCCTAATGGAAGTATTTAAATTCTTACCCAAATTCTAAAAACAAAAACAAATCATAGGTGGAAGTAGTATTTATAGATTTAATTTTTAAAAACCAAATGATTATCAAACGGGGCCGAAACTTTTGATTGTTGGTTTTTTTTTTCTTTCTTTTATTTGACAGATTGATTTTTAGTTTTTATTGTGAGATTTTGGCCAAAGACTCACAAACTAAAGAAAATTCGAAAATTCAAGTGGCTAAATAACTGGAAATCAAAATTAAAAAAATATATAATCTTTATTATAATATAAAATAAAATTTTAAAAATCATAACAATTCCAAATACAGTATACTGTATATTAAATCACCAACAGCCCCAGCAGCCATAGTCAAAATTCCGTAAATCCTCTCATGCTACGGCTCTCCTCGACATCACTCAAGCATTTTTATTTCATCAACGGCGCATCGAAACTTCTTTTTTTTTCTTTTCTTCAACTGATTACTTTCCTGTCGGCTTCAGAAGCATAGCCCGGAGATCGGCAGCGTCGATCTCGGCGGGGCTGTTCTCCGGCCGGTAGTAGCCGGTGACCGGGTCTGGGACCCACGAGTCCTTGTCTGTACTTCTTACTGATTCTTCCTTCTTCATCATGGCTCCAATCCTTGCAGCACCGCTGGTCGCGGCTCCTTGTGGCGCAGCAGCCGCCGCGTATCCTCGCCTGTTCGACATAGCACGTTAAAATACAATACGACCAATTAAATCTTCAAAAATTATTAGTGTGTTTTGAATAATGATTTTTTTTTTTTTTAAAAAAACTCAGATTTTTCCATAAGCAAGTGTTTATTATTGCTTATGGAATAATTTTGGATCGTCAAAAGTAGTTTTTAAAACAATAAAATTAATTTAAAAATAACAAAATGATGCATTTAACCAAAAATATGCCATAAAAAATTTTAAAAAATTATAATCAATAGGATTACTTTTGAAATAGAGCAACAAAACATATTTGTGATTTAAAATAAATCATAGTTTTGAAAAATGTGAGATGTAATAACATTTTTATTCAAAATAGGTTAAACTACAAATTTTGTTTGTCCTAAAGATTATTTATGAGAATTTTACTAAACTACAAGACTCACTAAATTCTCACTTTCTTAAATGGATCAAATTTGTAATTTAACCATAAAAATAAAAGTTGTTTAAAAATATTAAAACTAAAAGGTATTCCAAATCAACAAAGTGTATATTTCAGAATATTAAAATCCTCAATCTTAAAATATTTTTAACTCAAATATATATATATATATCGGCACTGCATGGGTTTAAAGTATATTTTGATAAAACTTAATATTAAAAGAAATATATGAAAATCACTTCACATAAATCACTTATAAACAAATCATTTTCAGAATAAGCGGAGAAGAAGCATTGTTTTATATTAATACCGGAAGAGAGCGTTAGAGAATCCATCGGAGACGAGAGCGTACACAATCTTGACGGCGGAGAAAGAGCGAGCCATAGAGAGATTTTCCGTTTGTTTCTCGGGAAAATTCTCAAGAGCGACAAAAGAAAGGAAAAGGTTGATCTGAGTGAGTTTCTCGGTCTCAGAGAATTTGAGTTTGTGAGATATGGAAAAAGAGATCGCGAAGGTTATTTATTTATACAGTCGAGGAAAAGTAAGAATTACGAAAATAGGAAGTGACGTGGAAAGTGGAAATAGTCAAAGCGGGTCGGGTTTTATAAGGACCCGTCAAAAGAGGACTAAAAGTGGGTACACGTGTTTATTTCTGTTTTCCCGATTACATATGAAGATTTGAAAATCGCGGTAATTTCTCCTCTATTTATTTTTGTAAATTTCATTTTTAAGAGGAACTTTTAAAAAAAAAAAAAATCTTCAAAGAAAAAACTTTTTTTAAAGATGATTTCTGCGTGAAGTGTTTTAATACTTTTCCAATTTTTATAATATTCGATTAAGTGATTCCGAAATTTCTAATTGAAAACTCTTAAGTTATGTTTTAATCCGTTTCTGAATTATAATAAATATATAGCGAGTTTAGGACCTGTTTGGTATGCATTTGGCATATTTATTGAAGGTGAAAATTCTAAAAACAAAATTTTTATGTTTTTATTGTATCTAACTTTTGAATTTAAAATTTTAAAATGCAGAATTACATTAAAAAAAGATAAAAACTTTGATAAATGTAGTATTTAATATTATACACTCATTATAATTTTGTTTAAATTAAAATATATAATATATTATATTATAAATTATATGATATTGTAAAATAATAATTATACAAAATTTGTAACATAAAATATATTCATAAATCAATCAATAATAGTTTGTGTCAAAGAAAAAATCAATTAATAATTAGTTGAGATTCAACCTAATATTTTGTTAGTAACTACAATTATTAGTTTTATTGAATCTCTCATGTTCAAATTTCTACTTTTATATCACTAACCAAATTCACTCTAAATTTTTAATTTTATATCTAGTAAGATTTCTAAACTTTAAAATGTCTAATAAGATTCTGAATTATAAATTTGAATGTTGGGACTAACATTGTTCTTTAACCTTTATGAGAATATCTCAAAACTTACTATAATAAGTCCTACGAGTTTTCTTGGCAACAAAATGTAATAGTGTAACCGATTGTCCAGTGAGATCGTTCGAGGTGCACACAAATTGGCTAACACACTCACGAATTAAAAAAAAAAAAAAAAGTTTAGATTTTTGAAACAGAGGTGTAATCCAAAGCGAGAAAAATTCTAGTCCTACATGAAAATTTTCCTACCTCTCCCAATTGAATGGTTGCCACATGGCTAGTCTTTTAAACTAAATTTTGATGTAGTCAACCATTTCTCCCGTTTTATTTTATCTCTCTCGTTTCTCTCTCTCAAGCAACTATATATAGATAAATAAATAAACAAATTGCTCTGAAATCAATTAATCACATTCAAGTTCTCATGAAAAAAAAACTTGATTCGGCCATGGCGAAAGAGAAGAATGAGTTTAGAGAAAAATAAAGAGAGGGAAAGAAATTATTGCTATTTAAATTGGTGGGCCACATCAAAATTTAGTTTAAAAGAATAGTCATGTGCTAGTCATTCGAGGTAGGAAAAATCTCCCTAAAAGGGGCGTTTGGGCCCTTGAGTTGAGTTGAGTTGAGTGGAGTTTTAAACTCAACTCACTGTTTGGTTTATGGATAAATTAACCCCCCATAAAAAAAAACTCAACTCTACCGACTTGCTACAGTGTTAGGATATCAACTTCACTGACTTGTACAGTAACCCTATAACATATTTTATCACCACTTCTCCAACGACCGGTGGCCCCTTCTGGCGACCAGCGACCGACAGCCACCTCCGGCAATCTTCTCCAACAACCGGCGACCACCGTCGGCTACCTTTTCCAACGACCAACAGCCATTGTCTACTACCTTCTTTGATGATCGATGACAATCGTTGGTGACCATATCCGGCAACCGGCGGTACCGTCTCCAGTGACTATCACTGGCAACAATTTCCAGCGACTGACAACATTCTCATGGTTCAAAATAATATGAAATGCACATGTACTTAGTTGGTCTGACTTTATGTTCCAACAGTCTTTCTTCAGACTTACAAACTCGACTCATTGTTGGCCATTACTTATATTTTGTGAACCATAATTATGTTTTGTGAATCATGTAAATAAGCATTTGATGACCTACTAATATTTTGTGAATATTTCACTCCTACATGACACTAATGTTGAAAAATATTATCGTTTTCTTGTCATCTTGAAAAAGTAAAATATTGGCATGCTCTTTTCCAAAGATGTTTAATTTAGTACATGTGTTTAAACAAATGTAAATAAACAATGTTCCTTTACAAAAACTAAAAAAAAAAACAAACAAACAAACAAACAAACAACAAACAAAATACATAATGGTCAATGTGTTTTTTTTTTTTAAAAAAAAAAAACTCTCTCATAATGAAGATCCTATTAGTAATTGAAAAATGTCATAACAAGGTCCTCATTTGTAAGTTTCAAAGAAGTTCTATGTGTGTTTAGAGAATGAATTGGTTTCGATATTTTGATAGAAGTTCAATTTGTGCTTAAAGAAGAAAAAAAATACAGGTTCATTGCATTTTTTCCATTCATCAATTGCTATTTGTTATTATAAAGAATGCAACATTTGATTTCTATAAATTGAAAGAAGTTCAATGTGTAATGCAAATATTTGATTTCTATAAATTGAAAGAAGTTCAATGTATAGCAAAAAGAGAAAACAATGTTACATTACCTATAGTTTGGAAGAAGTCAATTTCTAAAAAAAAAAAAAGATAAAGAATGATGTTTTTTAAAAAAAGATCAATGTTGAATTTTTTTTTTTTTTTTTTTTTTGGAAGTGGGCATTTGAATTCAGTGTTGTAAAGTTCGGAAAATATGTTTAATGATTGAAAAAAAATAAAAATAAAAGAAACAAAAACAGTCAGCTAAAAAATAATCTATTAGATTACATGGGATTCCATCTCAAAACCAATTGACAATGGTTGGAGTAACTCATATATCTTCTAAATTGTGAGGTCACTTTTCATCTTTCAGATGTGGGATCCTCAATATGCCCCATCAAGATGGTGCATCTTTTGAGTTTCACCATTCTTGAATCGAATCCCAATTTTATTTTTTTTTTCGACTGAATACCCGTTTGGGTTTTATTGGACCAAATACCTGTTTGGGTTAAGATGATGCTTCTTTGGGTTCACCATTCTTCGGATCCCAATTTTAATTTTTTTTTAACCGAATACCCGTTTTGGGGTTTTTTATTTTTTATTGGACTGAATACCCGTTTGGGTTTTATGGGCTCTGATACCATATTAGATTACATGAGGTTTCATCTTGAGTTACAAAAAATTGCATCAGATCTCTTGACAACTCAACTTAACTTTACACCTCAAACATAGACTTTTTGACTCAACTCAACCCAACTCTATATTCTAAACACAGACTTTTGAATTCACTGATAAACTAACTTTGTCCAACTTCAACTTAACTTTGCTAAATTCAATATTATTCTACGCGTCAAATGACTCCTAATAGGACTGAAAAATTTCCCAATCCAAAGCCGTCCACGTGTTGAAGAAAATTGGCAGCGAGTGGGTCGTCGGTGGCGCAAGAAAGTGCAGAACAGTCAAACGGGTCAAACTTTTCTTTAGGCTAAGTCACTGCTCCCTTTGGGACTTTTAATTCCGAGAAATTTGGTAGCATTCGACTATTCAAATGCGAACACCCACTCTCATTCCTTCGCTTTCGTCCAGCACCCTCCTCGAAGATCAAAAAACCAAAGAAAAATCGCCCCATCTCTACAGAAATATATTCTTCTAGAAAAAAAAATAAATTATTGGTTAAAAAACATTTTTCTTCCTAAACATTCTTGAAAATAATTCTTAAATTTTAGTGGGTAATATTTACTTTCAAATTTATAATAATTTAGTTATGAACTAGTATGTAACAAGTTAGCCACTGTACTTTACGATTTGTAACACTTTAATTCTTATTGTGAAAATTTTCATCAAAATTAACTGTAAATTTTTATTATCTAACGGCTTATTCTTCGTAGTTTATAACCACATTTAGTCAATTATTTCCTTATTAGTTTTTCGGCCTACATATGTAAGAAATCTCATTAAATCTTAACAATATTTTCATGATAGAAACTAAATTGTTACAAGTTTTAAAGTATAGAGACTAAGACCCCGTTTGATAACTTTTTGGTTTTTGGTTTTTGAAAATTGTGTTTTTTTTTCCTTACAATTTCTTTACAATGATTTTTATTTTTCTTAAGAAAATATTTGAATTCTTAACCAAATTTCAAAAACAAAAACAATTTTTTAAAACTACTTTTTTTAGTTTTTAAAACTTGACTTGGATTTTGAAAACACATTTTAGTAGATAATAAAACAAAGAAACTCATAAGTGGAAGCAATGTTTATAAGCTTCATTTTCAAAAACAAAAAATCAAAAATCAAATGGTTATAAAAAAGAGTCTAAATTATTACATACCAAAGTTTAGTAACTAAATTGGAAGTATTCTCAAATGCTTTTAATAATTACAAATAAAGACCTGGCATGAAATTAATCGTGTTTTAGAGAAGAAGATATTTGAGTTAGAATTTTGTTGAAATTAATGAGTTTTAGGAGTTTTTTTTTTTAGTTCAACAACATTTGGAATTTTGTGGGATTCGAACCTCTAATATCTTGATCGATGGTACATGCCAATTACTGCTGATCAACTATGCTCATTTTGGCAAGTTTTGGAGATTTATTCAACAATCGATCTTGTGCATTAATTTACAAGTTTGGTCCTAGAAAATTAAGGTTGTGTCTATTCAGTAATTATACTTTAAAAATTATGTAATAGGTACCAAAGTTTTCATTGTTATATGCCTAGCTATATTTAGTCTTTATAATTTTTAAAAGTTCCTAATAGGTCTCCAAACTCTTAATTTGTATCTAATAGATTTCTATAATTAATTTATTCAATGTTTACCTTACATGTTAACAATACATTATTTAAGGATCTAGCATAAGTGAATGGCAAAGACTTGTTAGACAAGAAATTGAGAACATAGAGACTTATTAGAATTTTTTTTAAGTACTAAAATTGAGTAGATGCAACAATGAAAGTTTAGGAACCTTTTAAAAACATTTTAAAATAAGGAATTGAATAGACACAAACTTGAACTAAAAAAATGAAAGAAAGAAAGAAATAATGAATACGCACAACACCTTAAAAATTCATGGACCAAACTTATAATTTAACTAAAGTTTTTTTTTGTTAAATTACAAATTTAGTCCATGAACTTTCAAGTTTGTGTCTAATAAGCCTTTGAGCTTTCAATCTTGTGTTTAATAAGTTTTTGAACTTTAAAAGTGTCTAATAAGTTTTTAAACTTTCAATTTTGGTATTCATAGGTTCCTAACATATTTAAAAAATTTTAAGAATTAATAGATCTATTATACATAAAATTGAATTTTTTGTCTAGTAAAACTCTAAAACTTTAAATTTTATGTCCAACAGATCAGTAAACTTTTAAAAATTGTCGAATAGGTTAAGGTACTAGACAAAAAATTACATTGTTTCAATTTTACACTTTTTAACAATAAATTTTTTCGTTATTTCATTAATGGTCACACTTTGCCCTTTTGCAATTTGCATTTGTAGACTAACGAACAATAAATCAAATTAATAGTTTTTGTTTATGAAAGAAGTATGATAATTTTAGGTTTAAATACTATTTTGGCTTTTAAGGCCCCATTTGATAACGTTCTCGTTTCTTGTTTCTTGTTTTCTGTTTCTATTTCTTGTTTCTTATTTTCTGTTTCTATTTCTTGTTTCTTGTTTCTATTTCTTAAAAGCTAAAAAAAGAAACATGTTTGATAACTATTTCTGTTTCTTATTTTTTGGTAAAAATAAAATTTAGTACATATACTATAATAAAACATATAACATACATTAAAATAAATATAAAACAATTATAAAGAGGTTATAGTATTTTATTAAGGCCCAACACCTAATTAATAATAATAATAATAATAATAATACTAATAATAATAATAATAAATTTTATCCTTCAAATGTTGTTCAAATTTGATTTGCAATGTTATTTCTCACTTCAATCAATTCACCTTGAACAATTTTGACTTACAAGAGTTAGTTCAATTAAACGAATTTATAAATTGTCTAAGGTCAAACAATCGTACATACCTACATTTCTTTAATTTAATAATAAACTTTATTTTTATTTTTTTTTTAAATGCATTAGTCCATCATACACGCAAGTAAAATCAGAAAAGAAGAGAGAATGTATATATTTTTTTACATTTAATGGTAAACATGAAATACATTATTAGTTTATTTATTTAATAAAAAAATAAAATCGTACCAAAAGAAAAAATAATAGAAAATTAAATAGAAAATAATAACTATAAGCTTGTTAATGTAAAGTAAAAGAAAAATAAGAAAATAACAGAGAAGAGAAAAATATAAACGAAAAGAGAAAAGAAAAAAGCAAAAAGAAAAAAAAATAATGAACTATTAAAAGAAAAAAAGATTATGATGAAAGAGAAAGAACAGATAGAAAAAAATAAATCAAAAAACAAAAATAAAAAAGAAGAAAAAAAACAAAAAGATTAAAAAGTATTAAAAGAAAAAAAATAGAATGAAAGAGAGAGAAAGAAAAGAGAGGGGAGAGATAGAAAAAAAGAAAAATAGAAATACATACATGAAACCTGAAAAAAAAAAACAGAAACAGAATTTCAAAAACTCATTTTTGAAGTTTATCAAAATTTGTCATTTTTTTAGAAACAAGAAACATGATGGTTTATCAAACATGTCTATTTCTTGAAAAATGAAAAACATGAATAAAAAATAGGAAACAAAAATGTTATCAAATGAACCCTAAAATTTTTAAATTTATTCAATTTTTGTGTCTATACTTTCAAAACGTTAATTATTGTCCGTGGAAGAACGAATGCCAATGCCCGGCAACATGCGGGCAGTTCGGCTATGTGAGGAGAATCAACGCATGGCCTACCCGATGCCAATGTTTTCTTATGCGAGGCAAACAATGTGAGGGGCCTGTGGTTGTAATTCGAAGCGTTTCCATTACTATATTTTCAACAATTATGCTTGTTTTAATCGGATTTGCTGTGGGCCCAAAAATGAAGCCCAAGAAGGGAACGCCCGAACAGTTTAAGCCCACAATCACTAGCAGGCCACTGCTTCTTCTTCTTCTTCTTCCGTAGTTAGGGCTTTCATTTTCAGTCTCTGCCGGACCGACCAGACCTCTGCGAGCGGAGTGGCAGTGCATGTATCGGACCGAGCGACCGTCGTTGCTTTCTTTCAACCTTCATCGCTTTACCACTTGAGCACTTCTATTCGGCGGACGGAGGTGAGAGAAATGGCGGAGGTCAACAGCACTGGCAACGAAATTCCTCAGAACATGACCATCTACATTAACAATCTCAACGAGAAAATCAAGCTGGAAGGTATTTTTGAAGCTTCTTTAATGGTCTGAAATCTGTTGTGGTTTTTCATTGTTTACTCCTTGGTGGAGCAGAATTGAAGAAGTCGTTGAACGCGGTGTTCTCGCAGTTCGGGAAGATTCTCGAAGTATTGGCTTTCAAGACCTTGAAGCACAAAGGACAGGCTTGGGTTGTCTTCGAAGAAGTATCTTCCGCCACTAATGCGCTTAGACAAATGCAGGGCTTTCCTTTCTATGATAAGCCTATGGTAATGTGCTTACTAGCCTTTCCAATTGCGAGAATTCTAACTTTGTTTGTTAAATTTGAGGTTAAGATGAAGATTAGACTTATTAGGTCTTTCTGAAAAAGATGGTTGTCGTTCGTAGGAGCTCTTTTATAGTAATGAGTCTTAGTGACGATTAAGAAACTGCTGATAGATTCTTCTGAGCGACCAAATGGGAATTTTATTTGGATTATAAATCGTCTTATCTTAGGAAGTTGAGATTTACTCACACATGGGTGGTGAATAATGTGATTGCTTGCAGATAATTGCCGTACTGCTGGTGTGCTCTACTATGAATATTCATAGCTGATTTCATTTTGGCAAGGTTAAAGAACAATTATTGTTTGAATGATCAAGCATGAAACAGAATATGCCCTGAGCTGTGATCTTGAAGTGATTACTTCTTAAATATATCACATTGCAGACGTTTGAATTTACTCGACCTTAGCTTTATTACATTGGTTCTTAATAGTTTGACACACATCAAATGGTTGTCAAACGTGGCTTTTGCAAATCTTATGAAAGTTCTATATCTGTTGAGCATTTCTGGCTTATAGATCTGGTGGCTAATATCTACATTCTCTATGCATTTTCAAAACTGTGTCGTAGGCTTTAATCTTTTGTCATAGTATAAGGTGCAAGCAATTTTATATATGATTTGTTGCTCTGTTCTATTATTCGTCTTTTTTTAGCTGCCAAAGTTTTTTTTGGGGTATGGTGTAATACGAAGCTAAGTGCTGTTGCTTTCCAATCATGTAGAGGATACAATATGCAAAGACAAAATCAGATGTTATCGCAAAGTCTGACGGTTCATTTGTTCCCCGGGAGAAACGAAAGAGACACGAGGAGAAGGGTATAATTTGTCTCTATTTTCTATTTGACAATTCAAATTCAAATGTCTTTGAGTAGCTTGGTACATGAAGATTTTGCTTCGGCATTTGATACGATATTTGAGTGTTATACTTATAGATTTTTACTCTATATCGTTTTATGTGTTATTGGTGTCAATGTGAAAATGATGCTTTACAAGCTTTTACTTTATTTCTTTTACATACTGGATAAGAGTAATGTTCAATTACTGCAAAATAAAATATGAAAAACCAGCGTTCTTGCCGAAGAAATCTACAATTTATGTGGAATCGTTAGTAGTTGTATTATAGCATGTATTTTATTCAAAGCTATTAGAGGAGGATCCACATCTTAGGGAAGTAACTTTTCAGAAAGTGGAGGAAAAATGTTGTCCTACTGTTTAGGTAGCAGCGTTTTGATCAATATCTTTCCATTCTCTTGATGTGGTAGGGAGGAAGAAGAAAGAGCAGCATGATGCTAATCAAGCTGGGATGGGTCTGAATCCTGCTTTTGCTGGAGCATATGGCGCAACAGCTGTAAGTATCTCTATTTAATTACTAAACCTTAGTCTTTGATAAATTCTATAAATTTGTATTTCCATTGCATGGGGGTTTTCCATAATACATCCATTTCTAACTTCAGATTTGAGCCTTATATACCATAGTTTGATTCTCCAACGAAGTCAGTTAAGATAATAGGTTCATCTGTTGTTAAAAAATGTATTCTAAGTGCTTCACGGACATGATTGTAAACTATAAGATCATAAAGAATAAGAGGATTAGAATGTAATTAGAGGTAGAACTTTCATTCTTGAGGCTAATTTTGCTTATGCAAAATGATGCTCTCTCATCCTTTCTAATTTCTCACTCTCCTCACCATATTAAGAACGATTCTTAATTTGTATGTTATTCTATGAAATAGGAAGCACTTCATTCTTCTAACTCCCTCCCGGGTAGTGAGTCCATTCTCATTTTTAGTTCTTTTGGATGTTATCCCCCTTTTTATTTCCTTACTCAGAGAGAGAGAGATATATAAAAAATGAAGAAACATATATTG
This sequence comes from Trichosanthes truncata, assembly GCA_033996785.1. Classification (NCBI taxonomy): domain Eukaryota; kingdom Viridiplantae; phylum Streptophyta; class Magnoliopsida; order Cucurbitales; family Cucurbitaceae; genus Trichosanthes; species Trichosanthes truncata. Next base: position 9,357,470 of record JAWPNB010000007.1, read on the forward strand.
GGGGTTATTTGAATTTATTGCTTTGGTCATTTCATATATCATGATTGTTAAAGAACCCTTTGCCAATCGATTCATCGCTCTAATTTCTGGGGCTTAGTGGGGGGTGTCTGTATGAGTGGGTGTATTGTGGCCAAATCTATTGACTGGAGCATTCTTAGGCGGTAAAACTTGGTTTACTTTCATCATATTAATAATTTTGGTATGGAAATTATATGTTGCTAACACACAGTCTCTCTTTCCTTTCCCCCTTCTGAAAATGGTGCAGCACTCTCAAGTTCCTTATCCAGGCGGAGTTATGGTGCCAGAAGCACCAGCCCCACCCAATAGCATTTTGTTTGTACAAAATCTTCCCCACGAGACGACTCCAATGATGCTACAAATGCTTTTCTGTCAGTATTCTGGTTTTAAGGAGGTTCGTATGGTCGAAGCAAAGCCAGGTATTGCATTTGTAGAGTATGGTGATGAGGTACAATCGACAGTTGCCATGCAAGCACTGCAAGGTTTCAAGATGAACCCGCAAAATTCGATGTTGATAACCTATGCGAAGAAATAGTATAACAAATGTCGGTCTTCACTGTATGGAAAGCCACCTGCTATAATTCGATGCTCAGTACAGGAGATTGTTTGTAAAATACTGTCATCTCATACTTGCTGGCAATTTTAATCAGATCAGTTCTCTTAACCAGGAATAGAACAGATCTCAGATCCCATGAATGCAGCGGTTGCCATGATTATCCTTGAACTCGTAGTAAAGTTTGATTTTCATCATCACATTTTGTTTTCATTTTCATAGTAGTATTTCCTTCTAGTTGTACTATGAAATAGACTAAAAGCTATTATAACTAGGAGATTGAAGAGCTGATGATGTTGAAATCTAATTTGCTAGAGACTTTATTTTACTGAGCAGCAAGTTCTACAGGATACAACAATTCCACAGTGCAGGCAAAAGGAAGCTGCAGCTGAAGTGCTGTTGAGGGAGATAGATATCCAGTAAGTACAGCTTAATTCTTGAACTAAATTTTGTCGAACATGTCGATTACTCCCTGTTAGGTGTAGCAGAATTTTACTTGTACGACATAGCGAATTTGAGTCTGGTTGACATTGTAGACTATATATTCGTTATATCCGAGACCGAGAGTTGGCTGGAAGAAAAAAATTTATTCACATTAGTTAGTTCTTCATGCCATAAGGGAAACAAAAGTTAAAAACATGTACCGGAGGCTGCATTTGGGGCTTCCCTAGAGGAACAACTACACCATCGTCAAGAACCTGAGCTTCAAGGGGATTGGGTGCCATTCTACCAACAACTTTATAACTGTGTTTAAAACAAACATTTGGACATTGAGCTCTGAAATAAGTATTCAGTCAAATAAACGGTCAAGTCAAAGCTTTAAACTATACGATAGTAATGTTGGGGAAAAGCATTTGTTTTTAATCCTATATTTGGTTTAATGAGTTATTTCTTATCTTAGAATTTTAATTTCAGAATATATAGTCAATTTGATATCTTCTGGTAAATTACCCAAAGTTAAACTTATAAGTTAGGTTTGAACTTAATCCTAAAATCAAACATTTAAATTTAAAAACTTGGCAACAAAATGTTTTAATCAAACTAAAGAAATATTTAACATAATAAAAAGAACCCAGACCAAAAAAATACTCGTCTGGACACAAAAATGCTTATATCCAAGCACAAATCAGGAACGAAAAGAATTAATTAATTAAGAGTATTAATTATAGCAAGGGTTTAGGTTTAAGATTCAATTTAGTAAATTTGAAAGTTTAATACTAAAATTTACTGTGTGACATGTCTTTTAAAATATTTATTTATTTATGTATGATTAAAAGTGATTTAAGAAAATGGTAGGTGGTTGGTTAAAATTTTAAATGGTAAAGTTAGTTTTTTTTAAAAAAAAAATTCAATAATCAAGGTGGTTGGAGAAATTATGAAAGTAGATAAAAAAAAATGTATTTAAATTGCTTTTGGAGGAAGTATTTAACTAATTTTCTTTAACAAATGTCTATACAGTGAGTACTTCATTGTAAACATAAACATAGCTCAACAATTAAGATATCTACTCTTTTTCTTTAAAATTAGAGGCTCAAATCTTTAAACGCACATTTATTTTATCAAAGGAAAAAAGTACTTTATTTAAAAGTATCTTTTTTTTTTTTTTAAAAAGCATGACATATACTTCGCTCATGTTTAAAATAAGTTTTCAACAGCTTAAAAAAGTGTTTTTAAGTGTTAGAAAGGAGTTTTTAAACCCTTCGAAAGTCATTTCAAATATGCCCATAGAAACCAAGTACAAAGATATTAGAAAAAAAGTTTTCAAGTTAGTTTATCACCTTAATTTTCCATTTGGCAACTTATTAGTAGTGCGATTCCAATAAATATTGTCGTATATCTCTCCCAGTGCAACCTACAATTAGTTGTGGCCATGTCAAAGAAGTGAAAAACTAGAATCCTCTTTAGCCGTATCAAAGTGAATTTAGAAAGGTTAAATCGCAAATTTAGTCATTGAACATTGAAATTTGTATCTATTTGGTTCTTAAACTTTCAAAAGTATTTAATAAGTTTCTAAAATTTCAATTTTATGTCTAATAAATCCCTAAACTTTCAAATTTATGTCTAATAGGTCCTTGAAAATTTTGAAATTTTAAAAAAGTAATTGATCTATTAGATATAGATTTAAATTTTATGCCTAATAAAACTCTAAAATTTCAATTTTGTGTCTAATAGCTTTGTAAATTTTAAAAAATTTGAAACTTGAAAGTACAAGGACTAAATTTGTAATTTTGAAAGTTTGGGGATCAAATAGATACAGACATCAAAGTTTAGGACTAAATTTATAATTTAACCATTTAGGAATTGACAGAGAAAACAAAAACAAACTTCACATAGAACTAGTACACCATCTGTTGCTTCACGATTTGGCCTACAGTATAAAGCACTTTTGGCAAACATGTCTGCAAAATAAAGACTTGTCCCAAAGTTGTAGGCATAAGCAGGTGCTTCTGGAGGTACAATTCTCAAACCTGCTCAAATAAGATTCAGAAAAACTGAGAAAGCTTAGAGGAAAATACCAAAACCAACCATTTTTTGGGTGTGAGTTCAAACCTTGGGACAGTATTCCAGCCCAGTTTGTCAATGGAGATCCATGCCACAATAGCATTCTGTTCTTTGTTTGAGCAAACTGCACATGAAATCCATTTTTAGCATAAAGTGGAATGTTGAAGCCAATAGTTATAGTGAATTTGAGATGTGTTTGAGAAATATGCTTTCGAATGAACTGCTTCTAAGGGTGCTTTTAGAAGAAGCACTAAAATGTGTGTTTGTGAGCTCTTTAAAATAAGTAATTTTGTTAAAAGTAAATCACTTTGATGTTTGGTTCTTTACTCTTAGAAGTGCTTTCTTAAGGATCACTTAGGTTAAAAGCAATCTACAAGTTCTTTCTCATAAAATACTTCAACTACTTTTTGTGTTTTTTTTTCAAAAGTACTCATAAATCACTTCCTAACTTGATGATTTTGAGGGGAAAAAAAGTATTGTTGGTCGAAACAAAAGTAATTTTGATCGTGACAAAAGCACCTTATGCATATCTTAATTTAATATTTCACCTAAAAGTGCTTTCAAAATTTTAAAGTCCCTTTTGATTATCTAACCAATTACCATGAAAATTTTTAAAAGAACATTTTAACTTAACTAAAACACTTTTACCATGTCAACTGAGCATAGTTTAACTAATTAAGACATACATCATTGACCAAAAGGTTAAAAGTTCGCATTCTCACCTTCACATGTTGTTGAACTAGAAAAAGAAAACATTTTTTTACCCCTTCAAAATTCATTCTAAACTTGGGAAGAAAACAGAACAAACTTCACCCCTTTGAAGCGCTCACTTTCACCTTCCCTAGAAGCCTTAAATATCTGGATGATGTCCACTTTGTGAGCTGTTGCTGTGTTTTGTATATATTGCTTAATCTGGTGGACATTAACAAAGTTCATTAAAAACTGAGGTACGGTTAACGTATTGATATAAGATTAAATTTACTGTAACCCATCAACTTAAGCTTTCGAGTTCAGGGGTGGTTTAACACATACAAAGTTCAAAAGTTGTGGGATTTAATTTAGTCTATGATGTTGGAGAATAATACCAGAGCAAAGTGTGCAGAATCAACCTCAAGAGGTGTCAATTCACATTGAAGGCATTCATATTTAGAGAGAAGTGGATCATCCTACAAAATCATGTGAAGAAAAATATTTCAGAGCTGCACAAACCAAAAGTATATAGAAGCTTTTTTTTCCCTCTCAAGTTTCTAATATAAAACCAGGTGGTGATTTGTTTTTACAACCATGCAAAGCAAAATCTTGTTAGCTCCAGTGAATTTGTCATGTTCTGTTGTAGTGAGTGTTGGAATTTTGGCTTGGGATAATCAAAAGAATTGAAAACACCCACCCATGAAGTTGATCATTGAAGAGAAATATAAAACTTTTGAATAGCATGAAAAGTTTGTCTTTCTATTTCTAGAAACTTATGCAAAAATTCAAAGTTTTTAGGTCAAGTTAGAATTAATTGTGAAAGTTTCAAAAGTTTTGGAATCCTAAAAGTTTTGCAACTGTGTCATTCAAAAAATTAAGAAAGGGACTCCTATATCCACTCTACTTTTGCTAAAGTTATAGAGTTACTATGTCTTGTAGCTGAAGATTAGCATATCTTAGAAAGTATGTTGATAGGTATCCATGTTGTATTATTTATGTGAAAGCATAGACAATAGGTGTAAGATCACCATACACAACTATCAACCAATTCGAGAGGGTTGTATCTCTCCCAAGATAACAGATACCTCACTCCCTCTGTCCCCAAGCCACTAAAAAGGCAAAATACATCCCACTTTTACTAACTAACTTTCACTCAATTTCCTTTTTTACCGTTTCTAGAGTAAACATTTACAACAGGAGGCCTAACATATGCATTAATATCTCAAACACCAATGAGAGATAAGCTTTTTTTTTAGTTCAACAACATGTGGGGTGAGGGAATTCGGACCTTTGGCCTCTTGATTGAGGATATATGGCTTAACCAATTGAGCTATGCTTAGGTGATAAGCTTGTTTCAAAGAAATTTCGTGATAATACAAACTTCTATTACCCATCGCTACATATGTGACAAAGATATATAATGTCGAAAGACTCAAATAATACTAAATTTTGCAGTCAATTGAGGGGAACTTTTGAAGAATGACAATCAAAAACAAGTTCCTATTACCTTCCCATAGATGCCATCCTTGAAAAGTGAAGCTGCTATCTCTATTTCACCTAGAGCTTCAACCTGTTTAAATACACAAAAGCAAACTGAACTAGATTTCCTCAATAGATCAAAGTAAAATCATATGCATACAAATGGAAAAGAAGAGGCAAGGTAGAAGAGAACAGCGAAAATCGGATTACCATTTCGAGTTTGTTCCTTAACTCGTACGAATTGTCGATAATGCAATCACCTGTCATTGTTTGAAGAAGTATATGTTTATTTTCTCAACCATAGCTGTATTGTTTCACATTTCCATCAAAAACATTCTTGAGAGATAAAAGGGAACTTACACATCCTTTTAAAGCCAAAGTCATGAGGAATAATGGTGTAAAATTCTCTGGATTTGATGGAGGGAGATCCATAAAACCATTTGAAATATGCCAAAATCACAATCTTCATAAATTGCAAATGCAAAATCAATCAATGTAAATGGCAAGAAATTTTTTTAACTAAAAGATGATCCATGGCTACTTTCTTTAGGAACATTTGGACATGTTACCTAGGAATAGGAGGCTTGTGAATGAAGGATGTAGTATTTGGTACCGTAGGAGAAATTAAAGATATTAGTATATTTTGCATTGGAATAGAAAGCATGAGAATTAGATTGTTGTGAGTAAGAAGTGTGTCTTCGGACACGTGTTACATGTATAGGGTTTTTGACAAAATATTAAAAGAGCAAAAATTCTACATCAGAAAGGTACAAGAAAGTGATGGGCTCCAAGTGCTACAAAATGGACCTATGGCTTTGTTTTCTAATCGTCTCAGTTAGAACCATTTTAAGCTTTGGTGCATTAACTCTAGTTAAATTATCTCTTTGTATTCTCTTGTTTGAGAGTGGTGAAAAGGGTGTGAGTGGTACAAAGCTTTGAGAGAGTGTTTTTTGTAATTAAGGTCATTGAGAGAATTCTGTGTAATTGTAATATTTTTCACATAGTAGGGTTTATTTCTGGTGAATCGTGGTTTTTCTCCTTATGTTTCTTGTTTTTGTTATTTCATTTTAATTTCTCTGTTATTTTTCTATTTATTCTGGCAAAGAAGTGAGGTTTTTCCCAACAACAAACCTCCTTTACAACTCACAAAGTGACACAAGGAAGACTCGAGTTGAAGCAAAGAAAGAGGAGCGTGTACCCGGTTAGTTGCTCTAGCATTTTCTTATCAGCTTGGTCAATTGCATCAGCAATCCTCCTCAACACATCATACCCCTAAATATGTTATGAATTTGATTCAGTCTAAAAGCAAGTACTTATATCAGACTTGACAAGATAAATAGGCATGAGAATTGGAGAACTGACCTTGGTAATTGTGGATTTACTGAGCTTGTCAAGAGGCAACTTCTTAGCATTATAACCTGAGAGCAACATGAGCATTTTTGAGATGACAATGCTTAAAAATATGCCACAACTTCATCAAGACTGAATCAGTAATGTCCTTCTTGAGCTCAATTGAAAATTTTCCTTAGTCATTATGTAGATCAATCTCTTTACGTTGGGTTGATAACGATTTTGTTTATCGCTCTCTATTCTTAAAAATGAATTTTATGTATTCTCAGTTTCTTTACTTTGTAGTCTACTTTTAGAAACTGTTATGAGTAGGATACAGGGCCAAAGGCTTTAGAAACTTTTATGAGTAGGATAAAGGGCCAAAGGGCCCACCACCCATGCAGCCCCTCTGATGCCACGTGAATCAACTGTACAGGCCGAGCCGAGGAGGTACGATCGGATGGAAGCCAGCAACCTACCGAGCTCAATGAGGGCCGAGCCGAGGTGTCTTGTCTTCCTCTCCCTAATTCCTACTACATGCCAAGTACAACTCTGACAATAGGATAGTGAAAAAAAGTACAAATAGAAAGGACCTATTCTACTAACGAGTTATGGAACACTACCCTAGTTCAGCTCGACACCACTTCAATCTAAGCATTGACTTAAGCATCGTAACATTGACCATAGCACCACACCGGTGCAAGTATCTTCCTTTGCAGATTTGCTTGGCTACAAGACCAGCCACCTCGGCACGTAGCTTACGTGAACTTGTGACCAGATTCTCGCATCAACAGAAACGTTTTCAAAACAGAGAATGCAGAACTCAAGACACAGTAAAGAAGAAAACAAACCTAAGGCGATCATTTTCTTTTCCATCATCTGGGTATTGCAAATGAGCGATATAAACTTGGCGATTCGAGGATCGAGTTTCGTCTGCTTTAATTGATCTTCCATAGCAGAACAAGGCCATTCTTGAACCTGAAAACAACCACACATAAGGTAAAATCCTGTGCATTAGAAAGCCATGATTGTAAAAAAGAAACTTACTGATTTGGAGTCTTTGGCCGTGCTGTAATCCATTTCCAACCAAGTATAGAACTTTGGATGAGTGACAAACTGTTTGCGATTGGTCCAATGGTTCTTGGTCTTTGTAAAAAATTTTGTGGTGAACTCTTTGATAGCACTCTCTTTAGATCTATAAGGACCTTGTAATTTGTCTTGGCCTTTGATTCCAACTCTTCCCCATCTACTGTAAACCATGAATTTCCCTCCATCTCTTGATTCTATCACACACAGAGAGAGATGTGTTCCATACAATGAAGTTAGAAGCTAAGAAAGTTGCTAATGAGAGCCACAAGTTAGTGCCAAGGACTTGAATTATGTAGAATTTGTTGTTGTTGTCCCCAACATTGGTTTGATTCAACATGGCATCATAAAACTCGCAGTCCTGCATCGAAAAATCAAATCCATCCGACTTTAAATTGTTGGATAAACAATGAAAATGAAGAACTTAAAGGTATAGGATGCATATTAGTATTTTAATTAAACATAATATGCGAGATGAGGATGAGAATCCTGCCTTGACCCCAATTACTCAAATTGGGGAATTGGGCAGAGATGATGATTAAAAATCTTGGTGGGAACGGAGATGGGAATACATCTCTGTTTTTGTCCGATTACAATTAGTTATAGCTCAATAATATAATTGTATCAATATGTGCCCAAACTTTAGTATTAAAATAAAGACTAAAGTATAAAAAAATACCTATGAACTTTGTCATTTGTTTCAAAAATATCTTTATTCTTATAAAAGTTTCAATATTATCTTTGACCTTTTATAGGCATTTCAAAACTACCATTGGAGTAGAAATTCGTTAGAATGTTGGATGGAAAATCGACATGACGGTGACTGAGACGTTTGTCTAGATTACGTTTGAAAAAATGACATTCTGCTACTTCAACTTTTCGTCCAACGTTTTAACGGATTTACTAGTTCAATGGTAGTTTTGAAACGTTTATAAAAGGTTGAAGGTAATATTATTGTAACTTTTAAAAGAATATGGGTATTTTTTAAACAAATGGAAGAGGTATTTTTTTTTATAATTTAGCATAAATAATCTTCTGACATAAACTTATCGAGGTGCCTAGGCTACCAATGAACAAGAAAATAAATCTAATAATTTTAGCCAAAAAATGACTGATTAAAATCATACTTGTTCAAAGACATGGTACTGTGACTTGATATCATCAGACAAATACTCATCCAACTCAGCAGTGCCCTTCTCTCTTGAAACTTTTCCATCTTCCTTAACTTTCTCCTGCTGCCCATTGGGTAATTTCTCTTCAACTTCTGATTCAGCTGAAAGCTTTTGGGAAGCACTTACAGAAACGCCTGGAAGAAGTGCTTCTTCTCGCAACTCTCCAATACCCATCTCCCCAATTGCCTTCATTTTCTTAGCAGAATCAGACCCACCAACCGTGGATTCCTTCCCGCAGCGCTTTCGTGTGACCAATGTGTTCGTCGCCTTCCTCATTGATTCTCCTTCTCCTTTAATTTGAACGGTTAAGAATATAAATAAAAGAACAAATTTACTGTGATAATTTGAATTCAATGATAATTTATATGGTATCAGAAGTCTTGTGTTCGAACCCAATTGTCAATTTTTGTTGAATTAATATTGAAAATCACAATTAAGGAGACTGTCAAGAATAATATAAATGAAAGATTAAATTTACCGTATCCTATCAACTTAAGAATTTGTAGCTCGGACTCGGTCGGGAACTTAAGCTCGGCGGTGGAGTTCGTCTACTCTTGAGTTTTGTTTGAGATTGAAAATGGAGAAAAAGAGTGGTTTTTAAGGTTTTGGGAATAGAAGAAAAGGATGGAAGGGAATTGAATTGGCGGGAAATGGTCTGTGGCTTCTGGAGCAAGAGATTGAAAAAGCTGTTTGTTTCGTTACAGTCGGAAATGGAGAAATTATCCTCTGTTGAACAGACTTCAAAATCCTCCAATCATAGTGTGCCACGTGCCATCGTCTGAATTTGCGCAAATGTTTATGCTGTTTAACTTTGTTGGATTACTACCAAGATTGTGGCATACGATTTGACTACGCCAAAAGTCAAAGCACGTGGCCATGTCTAAGTCGAGAGTCAAGATCATGACTTGTTTAATTAAGTTGATAAGATCATGTTCATTTCTATTTACACTTCAAGACAAGCAACTTAGAATATGATCTAATCATAACATCAATCAGATTTGACCGAGATATGTCTATTTTCTACTCGCTTATTTCTAATGTGAGAATGATACATATTTGACAAATGCTACGTTAATATGAACATATTAGTATATATCTAAATCAGTTGAACTATGCTCAGATTGAGAGAATATGTAATCAATAGATATAACTATGACATGTTAAGAGTGATATCAAAGTCTCACATTAGCTAGTAAAAGAAGAGGTCAATGGTATACAAGTGAAAACAATTATCTTCATTGGTATGAAGCATTTTGAGTAAAACCAAACACAAAACAATGAAACTTTTATGTCCAAAGTGGACGATATTCAATAGCATTGTATCTAATAGACTTTTTATTCAATCAATGTTAGTTAGCTAATATCTTTAGAGTTACCTTTAATAGACCTTGTTTTTCATGTTAGTTAATTGGTGTCTTCGTGACTACCCCTTGACCAATAGGTAGAGGTTGCATTTGAGGTTTGATTCTATGAGTGTTAAAAATAATTACAAAATAATAAAATTGATTGTTAATGGATCCGTTAAAATCACTTTTTTAAACTCACGTTCATTCACACATGTTTTCCACTTGCTTTTAAAAGTAGATTCTCATGGAATTAGATGACACTTCTTTAACAGATTTTAAAATTTCAATTTTATCATTCAAGAAATTAAGAGGGATTCTATATATCCAAAATCTTTCTCACAAGACCAAATTCTATCTCCTAATTTTTCAAATGAATTAGTTGAATGTAACCATTTTTTTTAAAATAATACCATATATATATATATATATATATATATATTTAATTAGACTAGTATCCAAAAGGAAAAGTGCCAACAGGCATTGTAAGAATGAAACTGTTCAACTATCCAAACAAGGATTATGCTTTCCCAGAGCTTCATTCAAAGTCTCTCTAAACAAAAAAGAACAATCTTATAAAGTGCAAGAAATTCAAAGTCCCAACAGAATGTAACAGCAATGGAGAATGGATGAAGTTCAGAATTTCTTGATGAAGTCATGGATGTGAATACTAACTTCATGTGGCCTTTCTTGGTTGATGAAGTGGGCAGTATCTTCCATGACAACTACTTCCTCCAGAAACGGCACGTTCTTTTTGAATCCGCCATTATGGATATATTCCTTGGCTCCTGGAAAATGGTAGGTCAGATCCAAGTCTCCGACGATGAACTTCACCGGCACCCAAACCTCCGCTCTCGTCCACAATGCAGTCAGCTCCCAAGTTCTGCAACAAACATCAGTACGTACAGTTCACCAATCATACATCCAAATAACCATTTACAACAGTACAATGAGGTTTCACCTGAATCTCAACAACAAAATCATGTTTTGAATTTGAAAATATGGAACCATGTTCAATCAGATGTGACTATGACTCACAGGTCCATAGCTCGATAGTAGTTCAATCCTCCAGTGAAGCCTGTCTGATTAAATTTGGTAGCAAAATAGTTGATATCTTCTTCTGTCAGCCAAGATGGAAGGTTTTCCGGCGATGGGATCGAACGAATTCCGACCTCTTTAGGCAGTTTTGGAGGATTTGGACTTCTACCACACAAAAATTTCTTGAACAACAGAGCTGTGTCAATGGAGGCAAAATCTTTCTCTGCCTCCCCTGGAACCTGTTAGAAATTAATCAACATTTAGGGACCGTTTGATTTAAGGTTTTATTGGATGCCCATGGGTAATAGATATCTAGGAATACTATGTCTGAAAATAAGATGACTGTGTTTGGTTTTATGTGGAAATGTTATCAAATTTTTATATAAACAAATGATATTTATATTTGTTCGATAAAATTAATAAATAAATCTTATGCAATTGTGATACATTAAATAATAAATCAATATTCTAATAAATAAATACAATTCAATTAATGTACTGACAATATATTTTAATTGACATGTACTTCTTCTTTTGCAGGGGTCAATAGTTCAAATCTTTATACTCTCATTTGCGTTGTACTAAAAAGCAATATAATTTAATTAATTATAAGTAATAAATGAAGTAGACAATAAACATGTTAGGTCAATATTTTGCAAGTTTGTTCCATGAGAGGTAAGCATCTTTCAACTACAAAAAATATTCAAATAGACAATTATGTTATGTAATTAATGTGCAAATTTATTTTATGAGATTGATCTTATAAATCTTATATAATTTAATAAAACAATAAAAATGAATTTCAAAAAATAATATAATTTTTTTTAAAAAGTAATAATTAATTGTTAGTTGATCACAAATAACTCATTAATAATTAATTATAATGATTATCTTTACCATAAATTAATAGTATTTGTAATTAATTGATTAAATATAATATTAATTAGTGACTTAATATTTTTACAATAGATTTTATAATGCATGTTTATGCTTGTTTTATGAAATTAATCTTAAAAATATTATTTTGGTACATTATTTTATGAACTAATCAAAATTAATTAATTTCAACCAATAGAAATAAATAAATAAATTATAATTATTGAAAATGAATATATATACCTTCAACTTTCTTAAGAGTATATATACCTTCTCAGAAATTGCCAAAATGCCTTCAGTTTTGTTAATTTCAAACACATTATTGCTTGATTGAAAATGAATGTGTTTGGACGAGCTTGGGATTGAGAACAGCACAATATATACCTTCAGTTTGGCAATTTGATTTTACTATGTATCTCATCGGTTTGAAGTTTCAATTTCAGAGTATATATAATAGATCCCTTCATCCATTATTGCTTTATGCTTACCAATTAGGTTATTGAGTTATTCAAAGACTACATGATTGCCGATCCGAGCACAGTTCAGTGAGATAAAGCATAAAAAATTATCGTCTAAAGGTCAGATGATTCGATCTCACCAAACAATTTGTTGAGCGAAAAAAAACAAAGCAAATTCAAACAAAATTCACAATTCTAGTCACCTGAAAACCTGCAAATGTAGAAGTCATCACCAAACGCAGCTCTGAAACCCTCAACGAAAGAAATTGCAGGGTTCCTGGGTAAGAAATGGACGCTCAGATTCACCAACGCCTTGATTCGATCAGGTCTAAACAAGCAAAAGTACCACGCAATGATCGCCCCCCAATCATGCCCTACCAGAAACACCTTCTCAATCCCAAGCTCGTCCAAAGCCCCAACCAAATCGCCGACAATATGCAACCCCGTGTAGGAAGTATGCGATTCAGGCGAGTCGGTGTCGCCATAGCCGCGGAGATCCGGCGCGATGGCTCGATATCCGACGGAAGAAAGGTAGAGAAGCTGGTGGCGCCATGAGTACCAGAGCTCGGGGAAGCCGTGGAGAAGAAGAACGACGGGGCCTGTGCCTATGGAGGCGATGTGCATTTTGATGCCATTGGTGTTGATGGTGGTGTGTTCAATCGCGTCCATGGCAGCTCTGTGTCTCTCTTTCTCCTTGCAATTCCGGGAGAGAAGATCCGAGGATGGAAATTAGGAATGTGAAAAAATTGGTAAAGATCAGTGGCCGGCATTATGAACCTCGAAATTGTCTTCCATCTTTCGTCGTCTACTGTGTAAAGCATATGGCTGAATATCGCCATAATGGGATATGGAATCTGTAGAGAGATGAGAGTGACAGAGTGACCCTACCATTTACAGAACCTGTGTCATTGAAAGCTACGGAATGGGGATGACAAGACAGCAGAACAAAAAGGCTAAATTATAAAAAAGTACTTCTGAAGTTCACCTTTTGTTCTAAAAATAGGGTGGGCAGAACGATGGAGGAATTGGTCTTTTAAAATAATGATGGATAATAAAAGCAAGAATACTATAAAATCCAACGAGAGTGAGAGTTATTTTCAATATTCTTGACCGAGAGCGATAAAATTCAATGAGAGCAAGAGTCATCTTCAACCGACAAATAACCTTAAAAATAATCATATTCTTTCAAAAGTTACACTCTATTACCCTTAACATTTCATAAACGTTTCAAAACTACTATTGGAGTCGAAAAATTGTTAGAATGTTGGATGAAAAATTGACGTGTCTGAATGTCGTTCTTTCAAGCTTAATTCAAATAAGTGTCCAAGTTAACGTCATGTTTTCCACGTTACCGTCATGTCGATTTTCCTTCTAACATCCTAAAAGATTTCTATTTCTAGAGTAGGTTTGAAACAGTGATGAAAGAAAAGAATAATATTACAACTTTTGAAATAATAGATATACTTTTGAAACAAATGAAGAGTTCAATGATATTTTTTATAATTATTATTTTTTTTGTCAAATCCTCAATATTGATTGTACGTATTTAAAAAAAAGCACTATTAAACAGGGTCCCGCGAAAATCGCTGTACTACAAGAGTCTTTTTTTTTAAAACACAAAAATAATGAGAAAAACTTTCAACTGACTAAAACCCTCCACTCCATTCTGAAATTTCAATTCGTTCAGAAGCTCACTGAAAGAAAAAATTCCAATAAACTTGCTCCATCCCTGCAAAACCCACCTCGCAAAACACCCCAATTTCAAATTCCATTGCCCATTAAAAAATTTCCTCACCTCTGCGTGTTCCTCTCTGTGACACTCTCTTCATTCCCTTTTGCTAGTTCAGTGATTATCTCACAGAATTTCGTAATTCCAAAGAGAAATAGCAAAAATGTTACACGAAGTTCTACTTGCTCTCCTGGGGTACACCGGCGATCTTATAATCGACGAAAGAGAGCATTACAATTCCCTAGGGTTAAATCACTTACCTTCCGATGCCCCCATTTCTGGCGAGCCCACGTTCAAGCTCGCCCCTGATATCTCCTTTCTCGAACCGAGCGAAAGGTACGGCCACAACCCACTTCAAATTGATTCTTTTATGTATATTGTCGATGATGGTTTTCTATTTTCGGATTCAGGGATCTAATTCAGAGGATCATTGTGTTAGGATTTTACTATCGAGAGCTCGACCGCTTTGCTACTAAGTCTAGGAATTTGAGTTGGATTCGTTCTGGTAATGGGGTTTCTTTAGCCAATTCTGCGGAGTTTTCTAAAGATAATACGGAAAACCCAAGTGTGTATAGGAGGGCCATAGCTAATGGCATTGTAGAGATACTTTCTGTTTATAGATCTGCTGTTCTTCATGTGGAGCAGAAACTGTTGTCTGAAACGGTGCCAATTTTGGCAATAGTAACGCAGGGCCTCGATAAGGTTGGTTTTAAGATGATGCCCTTTGCTCTGTAGGTAATTTTGTTGTCCTAGCTTTTTACTGTATTGGTCAATGGGTTTAGTTGCAAGATTATGCCATGAATTTGACTTGTATATTGATTGTATTTTCTAGTTCTTTGTTCTTTTTCCACCTCTGCATCAACTCATTCTTGAGATTGAGCGTGATGATATTCGAGGTGGCCAACTACTCAATCTTCTACACAAACGTTGTCACTGTGGTGTGCCTGAATTGCAGACTTGCATTCAAAGGTATTCAAGTCCCTTCCTGTTTCTTGCATGGGAAAAAAAAGAAGAAAAGATCACACAAGAAAAATGTGATACCAGTGATCTCCCTTAAGGGCTTAATTAAGATGATACTTGTATACACTCCTAGAAAGAATGAGCTTTCTATTAGCAACACATACTATAGTAGAAGACATTTGAATCTAAGATCAACAGAGTTCTTTACATATTGAATGAGAATAAAAGTAAAATGAGAAGACGAATAGGGTAATTGAAAAGGAGTGGTATGGGGAAGAAGGAATTTCAGTCTCCAGGGCATTGCTATCTGTACCCTATATTCATTGTTGTATTTAATAGTGAAGTTTCTAGAATTTGGTCCATGTTCTAATATTTCAATTCAATTGGAAGATGTGCACTGGTGCATTCATTTCTGGTTTGAAAGAAATTGTATGTGCCGAATGTCCATCAATCCATATAGCACCTCTCAAATGAACATTTAAATTGTTCATTCTTCATTGTAGATCATGTGGCAAAATTACTTTGCCAGTCTACTTGTTTTTGGAAGTTCACGCTTAATTCATTAAATTATTATTTTGTGTCTTTTTTTTTCTCTCCCTATTTTTCCCTCTGCCAAAAGAATAGGCTCCTTTGGCATGGTCATCAGGTAATGTACAATCAACTAGCATCATGGATGGTTTATGGGATCCTTCAAGATAAGCATGGAGAATTTTTCATCAGAAGGTAACACTAAAAATTGTTATATCTTATTATAGAAAACATGGTTTAGATTGTTAATATATTGTCTTAGACTCTTAGTTGATTACAGTTTACCACAGTTTGTATTTGAGAGATCGCTTAAGGTCTCAATCATGCAGAAATGGTCTTTGGTGGAGTGCTGTCATAATTTCTTTATAAATATAGTGAGCGTTTGTTGTAAACTATCTTATTATGGAATCTAAGAATTGATGGCTTTATAGATGCATTTTGAGTCGGTCCTTTAAAGGATTTTGCTTGGTGAATACTATGGTATTCACCAGTAATAGAAATCTCGTTCAGTGAAAAAGCTGTGAAGTTGATATGGAGGAATTTTCGTATTCAAGAATTACAATAAATACGATCTTCTTATCTATATTCCATGTGGTAAAGAAGTTATCTAATCAGGAACCAAATGGGGTTATTATTTGCTATTGTTTCCATAGGTCATCATGCAAGATCTGGGATCTTGTCCTCTCTCATGAATGCCACTTAATGCAGAATTAGATACTTGGAATTTTATTATTAAAAAACATGTTAATTTTAGGGATCAGCTCACTTACAAAATTTTGGAATGTATTGTCATGACAGTTGACCCAGTCAGATCGGATGAACTGGCAACCTGCTAATAGACCAACAGACAAACAAACTATTAACTAACTACTAGTCACTTTTAAAACTCTCTCAGCTACATGGTAATGGTATTTAGTCGTTGTGCATGTATTGGCTGGTTTCTTATGTTGTACTATTTTTCACTTCATCACAGGAAAAATGTGTCTTTTTCTGACACACATTATGTCTTTTGCCTTGCTGGCGATAGCTGTTATAATTTTTTTTTTATTGAGTCCATGTAGAGTATAAAAAGTTCCACAAAGATAAAAATAAAATCTAACAAGCAAGTTTAATAGAGAGAGCTTAGAAGGAAGAAAGGGAACAAAGAAACAGTTGTGTAGAGAGAATAAAAGATAAATGGTCAATCTTGAAGTAACTCTTTAGGATTTAATTTTTCTTGTTCATATCCTTTTGTATGCATTGGATAATTCATACTACCTAGAAATGCACGAGTCATTTTATGATCATCAAACTGCTCAGGCAGGATGACAGGGAGACTGAACAAGGCTCATCTGTACAAGACATGTCAGAGAAGTTAGGACGCTTATCAACTGATGAATCTTTGACTGATTGGCACTTGGGATTTCACATTTACCTGGTATATTCATTGCCACGTCTTCTACCTATATTACACTTCTATTTTTTCTTAATGATCCATGCTTTTAGTTCTTGTGTGGTTACTTAAATTTGACATGAATTTTGATGATGCCACGTCTTCTACCAATACTACAGTTCTATTTTCTTTTTCTTTTTCTTTTTCTCTCTCTTTTATTTTTAATAATGATCACTGCTTTTAATTCTTGTGTGGTAACTTAAATTTGACATGAATTTTGATGGCATTTTCAACGACTTCGTAATTTTTAATGGGCCCATCTTGAACTGGTTTTTTCATCTCCATTTTTCTTGTGATAGCTATTTGGTTGTTACTTCTTTTTCACCCTTTTGAGAAATGACAATACTCCTCTTGAGGTAATCTTTTGGTTTATTTGAGGCTTTGGTCTCAACTCTCAAGAGATCCGTTCACTTGTTATGAATTTCCCCCTCAGTCTATACGATACTTTAACCATATTCTGGTGTATTTCTTCAATGCTTCTTTTTGGCCCTTTCGTTTTGTTTTGTTTTGTTAATAATATCCTTGAGTATTAAATTCTGTTGAATTGCACTATTGATAGTTGACACGCATTGATTTCTCATGCACGAACTTTTCCATACAGCTTTGCAAATTTTCCTCATAAATTGGTTTCAGATTTTTAGACTGCAGAAATTATTTGTGTTTGCCCCTTCGAGGTAAACCCAAATAATTTTTTATGTTTGCTCCTTAGAGGTAAACCCAAAAAATTTAAAGGTCACACCCCTTTTACACATGAAAATGAACTACTATGCTATCCATATCTTCTTCCTTAACGTTGACATTAGCCAGGATCAACTTAGAGATATTGACTTTTAACTCAATGACAATTCAAAGTCCATTAGGAACCAGTTTTGCATTTTTCTTGTATTAGCTGAAAATGATCTTGTCAACGATGAATTGGAAGCGAGATGGATGGATGGATATCATCCCTCCCAATGTTGAGACATGCAATAATGTTAGCCTCAACACTCTTTCCCCAAGGCCACTAAAAGAATGAGTAATGTGAATAAAAGAAAACAATAAACTTGAATAATCTTATAAATTTCGAAGTAGAATGATGAGCATATGATAGCAAGGTCTATAAATTGAAGGTAAAAGGAAGGGGGCAAGACTAAGGGCATGTTTGGTAGTGATTTTGGAATGGCCAAAATCACTTTTGTCATGCCCAAAAGTGATTTTGATCATTCCAAGATCACTCCAAAACATGCCCTAAGAGCTTACCTACTTTAAGTAACCTTCCTTGGTTTTGTATCCACCCCTAGCAGTGTTGAATCTGGAAGGGATATGTGTTGGCTTTAATGTTAGAGAAGGCCTCTCTGTCTGAGCTGGAGGTGGGTTTGATTCTGAACTTAATTGCTAACTAATCTTTTCTTTTTTCACTTTGTTTTCAGGATATGCTTCCTGATTATATCCACATGCGTGTTGCAGAATCAATTCTTTTTGCTGGTAAAGCCATTAGAGTTCTTCGGAACCCAAGCAATGCCTTTTGGTGTCAGGGTACTGGAAATCAATCACATTCACAGATACCTAGATTACCTCTGAATATTAAAGGAAATACAAGGAACTTTCCCCTTCAAAAGGAACCTTTTGTTGCCACAAAGCTGACTGGAGAAGAATTGCTTCTGCAATCTGAAGCAGATAAGATAGAAGCCATGCTTTTAGATCTCAAGGTTTATACAGTAGCATCGATTAAATTACCACTGGAACATGGCTTAACTTTAACTTGTTCGCTGCTTCTGCCTATGATAAAATCTGTACTTAAAAATGGCTCATTTTCTTCTTCTCTAACACTACCCAATGACTTCTTTGTGACAACGGGCTTTCATTATGTGCAGGAATCATCTGAGTTTCACAAGAGATCATTTGAGTCTGCTGTTGATTCAATTAGGGCTATAGCGGCTAGTCATCTTTGGCAGGTTCTGATTGTAGAACATTTAGTTCTACCTTTTATTTCATCCATTTATTATTATCTAATACATTTCTCTGCAGCTTGTAGTTGTACGTGCTGACCTCAATGGACATCTCAAGGCCCTAAAAGACTACTTCCTTTTAGCAAAAGGTGATTTCTTCCAGGTAAAAGATGGACTAATCTGAATTTAATTTCTTCTTTTGTTTATACTTCAACTAAGAATCTTTTATATGCGATATAAAAATATAATTGTTCATCTGTATGTTGAGGAGATTGGTTCCCAGTTTCTGTGGTCCTTAAGAAAACTTCAACTAAAGATGTCAAGCTTCACATTTGTTCCCAAGGCTTGGTTATCTTTATGCCTTTATATTCAATATCCATGTTCAACTTGTGAAGCTGTCGGAATCTTTCAATGGTACTCCCTAGAAGAGGAATCTTTGTAGTCTTAAGTGGAAATTTGAAGTAAAGTTCTTCAAGATATTAAGTTGATGCTTTGTACTTTAAGAGTTATTCATTTTCTGCTATCATTTCTATGGAATTTGATTAAGTTCACTTTTGAGAATTTAAAGTTTTTCCAGCACATGATATGCCAAATTTTCCATATCAACTTCTACAATTTGTTTGAGCTCTGTGAATCCAATTTTTTTCATGGGAATTCTGTTCTGGGTATTAGAATTTGGTTACTTTGAAGCTTTCTTACATTTTCAAATTTTTGCTTTGAAATGGGAGTCTGGGATGCTATTATCTTTGCTTAATTTTAGCGTTATAGAATATTCTAGAAGTCCAAATTTTTTTGTTGCTATGATCTAACTGGTGTTAGATCATTCCTTATTGTTACTTCATATTATGCTAATACCTGATTTGTTATGCTAGTGTTTTCTTGAGGAAAGTCGCCATTTGATGCGTCTACCCCCTCGCCAATCGACTGCTGAAGCCGATCTTATGATACCATTTCAGTTGGTAATTTCTTTTGTTCAAGATGATTTGTTCTCAACTATTCTAATTCTTCATCATGTATTTGAAATGCAAATTTATTATTTAATTTATGTGATTGCATAAACTTTGTCAACATAATTTACATACCATGCAGGCTGCGACAAAGACTACAAGTGAAGAAGACAAATACTTTTCAAGAGTATCACTGCGGTTAGTTGTTTTCAAATTAACTCTGATACTAATTTGATATATATATATATAAATGGGGGACCAGCTTTCATCTCATATGACGTTTGACTGGAATGTTGGTTTCATAGTGCTTATTATGTCATTCATTTGAAGTTCTTAAACATGTCTTTGGCAATCCTTTTCACTTCTACTAGGATACCTTCATTCGGAGTCAAAGTCAAGGAAAAATCTTACCCCGATGGAAGCCTCGGTGGTGCTCT
Source organism: Trichosanthes truncata (assembly GCA_033996785.1). Lineage (NCBI taxonomy): Eukaryota > Viridiplantae > Streptophyta > Magnoliopsida > Cucurbitales > Cucurbitaceae > Trichosanthes > Trichosanthes truncata. The sequence goes on from JAWPNB010000007.1 coordinate 9,377,975, forward strand.
ATCAAATTTATCTTCAGATATGTCTCTTGATGGCTGGGATGGTGTTGCTCTTGAATACTATATTGATTGGCCTCTGCAGTTATTCTTTAATCAAGAAGTGCTCTCTAAGTAAGCATTGGCTGTTACTATTTTTTTTTTTTTTTTTGAATAATCCGAATGTCGAGGGTTCACTACTTGCATTATGTACATGACCTCACTAATCTTCAAATGCTTTGCCTACATCAAGGGCAGCTCCAAGAGACAACAAGGGCTTAAGTTGCTAACTATGAATCTTTTAGTTGTCCCATTTTCTTTTAAACATAACCATAGGTTGAATACATTCTTATTACCAGATTTGCGTCACCTTTCAACTATTAACGAGATGAATGGTCCAGGTATTGCAGGGTCTTCCAATATTTATTGCGGCTGAAACGAACACAGATGGAATTGGAGAAATCATGGGCATCCCTCATGCACCAAGATCACGCTGATTTTGCCAAAAATCGCAATGCTCGATTTGATGGTTCAATATCTCCACAGCAAAGGCAGCGTTTTAGACGGATGTGGCGTGTAAGAGAACACATGGCATTCTTGATCAGAAATCTTCAGTTTTATATCCAGGTCAGAGTCAGTACCTTCTATGGACTTCAATACCATGTACTTAAAATAACACTCATCATTTGTGCTTAAATTAAGTTTGTTATTCGTCCTCTAGGTTGATGTGATTGAATCTCAATGGAATATTTTGCAAGACCATATCCAAGATTCTCAGGACTTTACCGAGCTCGTAGGGTTTCATCAAGAGTACGTATATCGACTAATTTCATATGGGTTTTGCTTAAATCACATAGATTTTCTCAATAAGTCTTCTCTAACAACTCGTCTTCGCTATCATTTCAAGCATGCATCATCAGTGATTAGTCTAGCATACATATTTCTTTTCTTTTCTTTTTTTTTTTCCTTTTGCTCAGTTGGGTTTTAGAGACAATCTGTTGTAATAATTGAAAATTTGTGCTAATGCATTTAAGCACCCGGTGCAGGTACTTATCCGCTTTAATTTCACAGTCATTCTTGGATATTGGTTCCGTTTCGAGGATACTGGATGGCATAATGAAGCTTTGCCTGCAGTTTTGCTGGGGTATAGAAAATCAAGACAGTAGCTCAGACCCTTCTGAACTGGAGCACCTAACTGAGGTAGCATATATGGTTTGCATATCTTTCGTAGATTTACAGAAAAAGATATAGTTCATAGCTCTAGATCAATTCCTAAAATGGTACAGAGCCCTCATTATGTGACATCATTGCACTTGATTTTAGGAATTCAACAAGAAATCCAACTCCTTATACACAATTTTGCGAAGTAGCAGGCTGGTCGGGAGTCAAAGGGCTCCGTTCTTGAGACGTTTCTTAATGCGTTTGAATTTCAATTCCTTCTTTGAGGTAAAAATCTTGTCTATGTTTCACTCTTCTTTTCTTAGGACTCCAAGATCAAGATGTTTAAAAATACATCCCGTTGAAAACTTAATAACTTATAACCTTAGTTTTCTTCTCAAGTAGCCTTGGAGTGGGTGAAGCCTCCTCGGAATTAATAGGATAGACTGTGAGTACAATGTAAGGAGTAGAGCCCTCGATACCCTGGACCTTAAAGAAGTGTTTTTCCTTTTAGATTTTTAGTTTTATGAAGCATCACCTTTGTTTTGTTGAATATTTATTATGTTACTTTTACAACAGGCCACTGCAAGAGGGGTGCTAAACGTTGTTAGACCACGCCCAGCAGCACTTCCAGTACTAAATCAACAATAGCACCAATTTCATGTTAGTGGTTCTCATTTGTTTTAATTTATAGAGTAAAATGAATATATATATATATATATATATGTAAGTTTTTGGACAAAGGTTAGATAGTAGCAAAGAGCTTTCAACTTTGTATGGAAAGTTTGATTAATTAGATGTTGCTGGTTGAGTTTGGGATGACTTTTTGTCTTTGTTTTACTGAAAATTTTAACTTAAAATTTTTATTAGATTATAACTCAATGCAATTGGATATATTTTTCTATACTTTCTTAAATATGAAAAATATACGTGTTCATAAACATAAGTTATTAGTTATTGTATGAATAAAAATACTAATAATTTGATCAAACAAAATAAAAATAAAAATACTAATAATTACATAATATTATTTGCTTGTTAATATAATATTGGAGGTTTGGGGCAAAATTAGGATCGGGACGAGGATGAAGATTGATTTTTTTTGTTACAAAGGTTCCTAAAATTTGTATGGAAATGCAACCAGGGAATACATTTATCTGTTACATTATATATTTAATTAACTTAAAAAAATTTATTGCTCCCGTACGGAAAAAATCTAGGTTAAATTAAAATTTTTATTCTTTAAATTTTTCGAGCATGTTTGGTAGACAATCTAAAAACATAATTTTGAAAACAAGAATTTCAATGAAAACAAAGTCGTATTTTATGTTTTTAGATATATGTTTGGTAGCAGATTTATAAATTGAATTCCAATTTAAACAATTGTTCAAAATGTGTTTTATAATATATTTATAGACCATAAAATTAGTTGTATTAGATTGAATATAAACCATTATTAATTAATTTATGAACATGTTTTTTTTTATAAATTTTGTATAATTATTATTTTACAATATCATATAATTTATAATATATTATATTCTACATGTTTTAAATATATTATATTATACATGTTTTAATGAACAACACTTGGCTACATACTGGTATGCAGGAATCTTCCTGTCTCTCACCATTTAATTGTTAACAATAAGAGATTCATGCATACTGATATGCAGCCAAGTATTGTTCTATTTTAATTTAATAAGAATAAAATGAGTTTATAACATGAAATATTATATTTATTAAGGTTTTTATCTTTTTTAATATAATTTTGCATTTTAAAACTTCAAATTCAAAATCAAAATCTGGATACAATGAAAATATAAAAATATTGTTTTCAGAATTTCCATTATTTGGATCACATAATCTATAAGCATTTTTCGAAAACAAATCTGCCAAACGTACATTCATTGAACTTAGTGAATTAAAAAACATAAAACATAATTTGTCTACCAAACAGGTCCTTAAGTTTTTGTCCAATGAATTTTGACTTTTAAAATGTCTAATCTAACAAGTCTCTAAATTTTCAATTTTGTGTTTTATAAATTTCTAAACTATAAAAAGTAGGGCAAAACTCAATTTATACCTCCAAACTTTGGGGGTCATATCAATAAAAATCCTAAACTAATAATTGTATATAAAAAAATTAATATCATAATTGTATCAATTTAAACCCTAAACTTTCATAAATGTATCGATTTACTCCATTTTGTCGGATTCCGTTTGAAAAACGTTAGTTTGCATGTGTGCAAATTTATAATTCTATCAATTAAACTCCTAAACTATCATAAGTGAATCAATTTAGGCCCTTAATTTGAAAATCATTCATGCACAATTCTCACACGTGTAGACTTCTTAAAAAATTTAGACCATCCATTTGAAAATAGTCAATTATTTGAAACAGATAGTCTAAATTGATTCATTTTATGAAAATTCGGGAGTTTAATTGATATAATTATAAGTTTGCAAACTAACGTTTTTTCAAACGAAATCTAAGAGAGAGTGTAAATTGATACAATGAAAGTTCTGAGTTTAAATTGATACAATTATTAATATAAGGTTTTTATTGATACAACCCCAAAATTTAGGAGTATAAATTGATTTTTACTCCAAAAAGTTTGTCCAAACTTTTAATTTTTTGTTTAATAGATAACTAATCTATTAAACATTTTTTAAAATTCATACATCTAATGCACACAAATTTGATATTTCACAAACTAATGACAAAAAAAATTTAAGTAATATTTTTTTATTAACAAGAAAAAAAAATAATGTAGCTTTAACAATGTAGTTTTAATCTATTACACTTTAAAAAAAGTAATGTTTGTTGATAATACCAATGACAACACAGCAATGTAATTTTAACCAATGAATAAGTTGGCAATATGAGCAAAATTCAATGGTAAAGCACAATATATATATTCTAAAAAAAGGGCAGAACTAAATATATATATAAAAATTAGAAATAATAATGAATAACGTAAAACTATTGTTGCATTGAATTGAGTTGATTCTATATTTCTATATTCGAAAATGGGAAAGGCATTGGAAATTGGAATAGAGAAATTATTAGGTTTTTCAGATGATATCAGAAACCTTGAGGGAAGAGAGCACAACAAAGATGACCCAAAGAAACATGAAAAAGAAGCACGTAATCCAAGCCCAAAGCCTTGGCCCTCCAAGCTCTGCCCCTAATGTTAGACGCCTAAACAGAAGAACAGCAATGCAACCCACAGAAGTACAAAAAAACACAAGCAAAGAGAAGCTCAGACCTGCTGCTTCCTCTATCCTCAGAGCCTCTCTATACGCTATGTAATTGTATGCACTGCTTATCAGCCATGGAACTCCAATTCCCACGTATATGTTCACTGAATTGCTGCAAATTCACCCCACTAATACAATTTAACTTTAATCCCAACCATGGAATAAGCCCTTGAATTTTCAACTTTTTATCTAATACATCTCTACTGTTAAATAACACAACCAGTGGACACCTAACGAGTAAACCACTCATAAAGTTGGCAGCAGAGACTTATTAAATTTTTTTTAAAAGGGCAGATCCAAATAGCCACGACCTATGAAACTCAAAGGTTTGGAAACTTTTTAAAGTCTAATTTGTAATTTAACCTACTATTTAGATATATATAAAAAAGAATACCCGGTATCATAATGGAGTTCGGAGAGAACCTACCTGCAAGTAATGTTTGCAATGGCAGAATCTGCAGTTGTCTGACGCTCAGCAGCAATCTTACTAGCCACCAAATCTGGCCAAGAAGTTCCACTAGCCAATGCTGTAAATGCTATGACATAAGGATTTATTCCTGCGTAACACACAGAAAACAAAATGAAAAATCAGATTAAAACACCTGTGAGAAAAATACAATGACATAAAGAAGATGGTATTATTTCCTACACTATTGAGGACATAGTAGCCTTCACCGAAAACAGAGGAAAATTGATATATTTTTTTTATATTGGGAAGTAAGGAGAACCTGAGACACAGCTTATAAGATCTGTGAGCTTAGTGACGACGTAAGCTATCCCACTGATGAAGATAAGAGAGCAAATAAAGGCAGGCCATCCATGAGCAATGTGATAAGGAGGCACAAAAGCAAACAAAAGTCTCCACGGAGCAAGAAGCAGCTGCCAGAATAATCTTGCAAGTCGTACATAGATGTTGTTCAGCTTTCTTGATTCCAAAATTTCCAACTGTTTAAAGGAATCAGCCAAATAGAAAATTAAAATTGGTTAACAGTAAGCTCACGTAGGGCGGAGAACAATGCCCATTTGCATATAACATGGACAAGTTAAGAATAAATAAGTTTGAAGAACATTCGACAATTTTCTACTAATTAACAATTAAGTTTGGATTGATTACACATAGTTTGACTTATCTCCAGGGATAATTGGCACCCTACAAAACTTGGTATAAGAAAAACTCATAGAATATGTTACTATTTTATGTAGATGGCAACTGAAATTTAAACTCATGGCTTTAGAGGCAGATAGATTCACCACTTGCTTCTTTGACTATCAGGCCAACCACAGTGATTATCCAGCAATCAATTATGAAATGTGCATAATTTACTTTAGTTCAGCTTATAAGAACCAATAAGGATGTCAAACAAAAGTCCTTTTTTTATTCACTATTATTATTTTACTTGATTTTGAGGCTAACTAATTTCTAAACCGTGGAAATTCTAATTACAATATTTTTATGTTTTTAGTGTTTTCAAATTTAAATTTTAAATCTAAAAATGCAAAATTATACCAAAAAAAATTATTATTTTATGTCATAAATTCATTTAATTCATGTTAAAATTAAAATGTGAATAACATAATTTATTATAAATTATATAGTAGTGTAAAATAATAATTAAAAAAAATATTAAAAAAATTTGTTAATAAATTAATTAATAATATTTGAGATTCAACTAAATATTAAGTTGATAACTACCACTATTTTTTTTTGTTTTGTTTATAAATATATAAACAACTCAATTTCTAAATCAACTACCAAACATATATTCGAAAACGCTAAAACATGGAATACAACTTTGTTTTCCATGGAATCCTTTATTTTCAAATTTTTGTTTTCATATCACTGACCAAACAAACTCTAAGGCCCCGTTTGATAATCATTTGGTTTTTGAAAATTAAACCTATAAATACTACTTCCACCTATGATTTTACTTGTTTTGTCATCTACTTTTTACCTATGTTTTCAAAAACCAAGTCATGTTTTGAAAACTAAAAAAAGTAGTTTCCAAAAACTTGTTTTTGTTTTTAGAATTTGGCTAAGAATTCAAATGTTTCCTTAATGGAGATGAAAGTCATTGTAGAGAATTTGAGAGAAAACAAGCGAATTTTCAAAAACCAAAAACCAAAAACCAAATGGTTATCAAACGGGACCTAAATTTTATAATTCCTCAGTAGGCAAGGGATAATGATGGATTCTCATAAAAGAATAAAGGACATTACCGAAAGTGCATCCACAAATTGTTGTTTCCAAATTGTAAGCACATGAGGGTGGTCTACATTTTCATCCATCTCTGGAAAATTACTATAGGAGGATTCAGCAGCATCATGTCCAGGGACTTCATGATACACTAGAGATGAGATATCAATATGCAAGTTTAAATTTGAATAGTACAATTTGTTTTCATAAGAAACTATGCTTCATAAAGGAAATAAAAAGTTTTTCTATCAAATAAAAGGGAAAAAAATGGATTGGTATGGTACAAGATGCCTATGAACATCTATAAGAAAATTGGCATGAAGTATCAAAACTTGAAACCTTAACTTTGCATAACAAAAGAGTATCATAACCAGTGTTTTTAAAGGCTCAAGGCGCACTAAGGCGCAAGGAGCAAAAAAAGGCGCGGGCTTTTTTTTGTAAGGCGCACTATATATAACAAGTCATAATATATATATATATACACTCACACACACACACATGTAGTAATGCCTTGAATTTGTTATCAAACACTTCGAAATGACCAAGTATGGGGGTCTCGCTGCCCAATCAGTGAGTCGGGGTCCAGGGGCGAAGTGCCCTGGTGGGGGGTTAGGGGGCAACGCCCCCGAAACCTAAGAGAAGCCCTTGCGTTTAGAGGTCTTACAATTTTTTTTACATAATAACTAACCTATACCCACAATTTGGACTTAAAACATTAAAAAAAATGAAATTCAATAATCCCTAGAGGCGCGTGGAGCGCACGCCTCAGGGACTTCTTAGAAGGCATGCGCCTAGGCCGCGCCTTCTTACCAGCGCCTCGCTTCTTAGAGGTGAGGCACTTCACATGCGTCTAGCACCTGGATGCACCTTTTAAAACACTGACATAACTTCCCAAAATATGCAAATGAGAAAACAGAGAAACATTCATTGAACTGAAAGTTTTATCATCTTCCTGATTCCTAATATGAATAAATTAATCTCCCATTAATTCCACTCATGAGCATTTTGCAATTGGTAGAACAAAGAAAATAATCTGTATAAATTTAAGTGGAGCACAAATACGTACGTGCTCATATCTTAATGTCAACGTCATACTATTTCGTGAGAGGAGGTTCTCCTAAAACATCCTTGGCTTCCATCCTTTATTTTTCTCTTGCAAAAAGCAACCAACTAAGCATAATTTAGGGCTTAGTATATTTTCACTCTCTCACGTTTTGGTTATTATATAAATCTGTACCAACAGAACTTCAATAAAGCTCATGTCCACATCCTTGCAAAGTCTGTACGGATAGAGTTAGAAATTTCTGGTCTCTAGAAACTAATAAATATTGCATTCTCCCATCATGAGCTTTCCCTAGGACAAGATAAAAAATAGTTGCACTTCAGCCTATTTTTTAAAACAACATTTTGACAATGAATCAATTTAAACTATCACCTCTCTCATTTTTATCATGGACAGAGAGAATATCAACAATGCTTCTCTTCCCATTCTCATGGGCTTCAAATCTCTCTCCATAGGCATCATCCTGTCTGCATGTAGCAGTCTCAGGTGGCACCCATTCCTCTGGCCTCTCAGTTCTTTCCCTAGAAAGTCAGAATGGACATTAGAAACATATTTCCAAAATTCTATTGGGAGTCAAGAAGCAAGTTCATTTTCTGCTCATCCATCCAAAAGAACATGTCTTGTTTCCTCCATAGCAAGGAAAGAAAAAAGAAAGAGAGCAAGCATACAAAGGAAGGGACAAGTAGGGCCATCGCTTGTCTTGAGCATAAGCATGTGTCAGCAGTAATCCATATTGCAGCACAGTCAACAAAGCTTCCCAGAGAGTGATTACATTTGGAGTCCACACCTAAGAGTTCAATATATGTCAGCTATGATACTATGGTATATAATGCAGTTACAGTTGTTTCAACAGTAAAAATTGAAATTAAAGAGAATACATGTGATGACATCCAAAATGACAAGAAAGGAAATAGAACATTCTACCAAAGAGAAAATGCAAAGTATTACCTCCAAAATAATGTATAGCCAAATATAAGCCCAGAAAGACCAAACCAGCTCAACTAGCCAAACTCCTATATCAGATATTTTTTTCAACTCCCCTGCCTTAGGCACCACAACGCAAACAGCATGAATGGGGAAAAGGTCGAAAGCAGCAGAACCAACCAGTGTTCCAGGTCCCAGACCTAAATTACATGATGTCAAACAAATAAACACAATTATTGTATGGCAATAGTGTACCATCCCACACAATCAGTCTTCTAGAAGGGGAAAAAAGTTGAATAGTTTTTAGTCATAATCAAAAGCACTTTGCCCTTCCTGGGAAAACCAACTGACGAATTGTACTACAAAGTTAATTTCATGTGTCAGCCAGAAGACATGCATATGCTTACGGGCCTGAACTGGCTAAGCAGATATCATCAATGAATGAAGTAAATTTTAGATTTCAAAAGAAGTTCATTTAAAAAAATAAAAGAAAACAGAGTTCAGCAAGTTCATTCACTTGAAAGACCTATTTCAGAACTTATGCGAGGAAAGGAAGAAAGTGAATAAACCTCCAGCATACAGGTTGCCAATATTTCGAATAGCATCAATAGTAGCTAATGATATTTGAGGAAAGCTAGTGCCAAATGCCAGTAAGCTGATATCTGCAATCGTAAAATTCCAGACCTTCTCATATCGAATCCTTTCTGTATTGGTGTATGGATCTATCTCTACCACCTTCCTCGAGTGCTTCACAACATTCTCCATGGACCGGAAAAATCGTGCAGTAATAGCAGACAATCCAATGAAACAATAAGCAAGGCCCATAAAATATAGGAATATCCGAAATGCACCCCCAAGGGAAGTTTCACCACTAAAAATTAAGTAGCTTTCACATTTACCAGTACCAATAATACTAGAAATTCGTTGTCTGCTTTCTACACTTTCTTTAGCTAACAATGCCATTTTTATCAACTGCCAATCTCAAGTACAATCAAGGGAGATCAATTTGTCTTGCAAAACATCAATGGGCCTGATAAGAAAAGAGCAGCATCCTTTGATGTAAAATGACTACAAATTAAACCAAGAGAATAGATAGAAACTGCAAGTCAAGACTAGAGTTTGATCAACATAGATTAATTTTCTTGCAAGACATCAATTAGGACGTAAGTTACTATAAAGACCTTTTCCTGTAATGTGACCATAATTCAATACTCCTTTTATACATTAAACAAGAATACAACATTATTAATCAAAAACCATTTACTAAAGTCTAGGACAAACTCATGAATGTTCTCTTTTAATCAGGTGTTAGTATCATGCCATCCAAAACCTTCAAAACCCTCATTCTGTCTAAAACTATGTACCCACAATCTCTCAAATTTTATTACTTTACTTGGAAAAAAACCCATGCTTGAACTATTATGAATTATTGCTAAACCACCATCAGATATCCAAGCCCTAAATTCAAATGTGTGCTGAGCTCCCAGCCCACTCAAGCTCACTTATAACATCGTGCCCTGTGTCAAGCAAGCTCATCTGCTCCAATTTGTCCTTCTGTGATAGGGGATATATCTCGAAACACTGTTTCACTTGAAAAAGTCCATCCTTCTGGATCTCTCTCATCAAAGGCAGGTAGTTCAACCCTCTGCATGATAGCCTCACTCATCTTCACCCCCTTTCAAACCATTTCACTCATTTCCGCACTCTCACCCTCCTAAAACAGAGCACCAGCTGCTTCTCTTTCAGTTTCACTGAATTACCTTGCTTTGGAGGTCCCCTTTGCATGCTCAGCTTCTTGTTTCTTCAATAGCAGGTTAACTCCCTCCACTAACATTTTTTAAGAATCCTTCCAATCACCAGTATCCTAAGAAGCACGGACACGGACACGGGACACGGACACGGACACAACAGGACAATGCGATACATCAATTTCTAAAAAACTAGGACACGGACACGTTGGGGACACGTTTTTTTTTTTTTTTTTTAATTATTTTAACATATATGTAAATTTAACATAAAATACTAAATATACTCCACTAAAACGCATAAAATGTCAAGTTAATTAAGTTTAACTTACTCTAATTTAATTTAACTAATAGAAAGTTGAGGGAAAAAAACATACTTTTAAAAGGTGAACAATCGGTGGCGAAAAGAACTGACAATGTCAAAGAGAATTGACGGCTAGTGGTTAGGGGTTTTAGATTTCATGATTTTATGTCATTTTTGTTTTTATTTTTTTAAATTTAAATGATTTGAGCCTTTTTTTTTTTCAAAATTTTTCTGATCTGTGACCAAGCCGTGTCCAGCCGTGTCCAAGACGTGTCCGAGCCGTGACCGAAATTAAAAAAAATAAAAATAAAAAAGGACACGTAAAATAGCGTGTCGGACATGTGTCCGGACGTATCCGTGTCCGACACGTGTTTGACACGGACACTTGGCCTAAAATGAAGTATCCGTGCTTCCTAGCCAGTATCTTTTAAACTTCTTCTGCCATAGGCCCCAATCAATACTCCACTGATTCCATACGGTTGTCCATCTTCTTCCCTCTTAACATGCTCTAAAAAGTGCTCAGATACCAATTGATAAGAACACAATCATAATATGCCAATAGTATCTAAGTAGAGAGATGAGCCAAACAAGTTTTCAAGCTTTCGAGAGGCTTTAGTCTTTCCCCCACGATATCCATAACTTAGTTGTCTTTGCTTATATACCCATGTACTTTAATAATCACGGTATTACAAAATAGCGCCCCACCTGTCAGGCTAAAGCCCTTACTGAAAGGAACTCATCATGTGATTTATAGGCTCCTTAATTAACTCAGGTCTAATGTCAACTATTCGCATAACTTAGCTCACGCAACTTTCACCTAGCATAAAGGAATGGGATTTGGGACTTATCCTCCCTATCATATCCACAAGCCTAGAAAAATAAATTGAACACCTAGTTGGAAAAACGTTAGCTACTAGAATAATATTCCCAAGTAATAGCCCATTTTCCAATCAATGCAAAAAGTAGGCAATGAGCCTTTTTATGTAGATTACCATGAACTTAACAAATTCTAGGCAAGGTCACATACCAGCCATGGATGAATTGCTCGATGAGCTCCATGGATCAACCATTTTTTTCCAAGTTCGCTCTCAAATCTAAGTGCCCTGTGACCAAAATTTAATTCACTTTTCCAACTCAAGTTTCTGTCATATCGTCCAGGGTCACGCATGCTCTAGCTACATTCCAATTACTATTGAACCACAAATTGCTTCACTATCTTCATAAGTTTGTCCTAGTTCTCTTTGATGATTTTGTAATCAATAGCCAGAACACAAGACTGCTAGCGAGGGCATCATCTTTTCCTTCATCTTTGCCTTGAAGTAGTGAAAGGAACTTACAGGTCCGAAAAAACGCTCTCTTTAAAAATATATATATAAATAACTTTACTGATGTTCATAGGAGGAAAATTGATCAGAAGACCATACAAAGAGGATAATCACGAAAGTTCTTCTCCCCTTAAAAATAACGTGCTGGTCACTTTTCTTTTTCTTGAAGTCCAAAATATCTAATACTAACAAATAATTCCAAATTTATACATGAAGTCATTGTTATGCATAGAACTGCGGTATTTAAAATTGGAAAGTAGTACTTCTAATAATAGAACTAACCAGCAGTGATCAAGCAACATAACTCGTAACTAACCCCATCAGAATTCAAAACCGAGTCAATTATCTTTGGAAACTAAATGAAAAATCAAGTGGAGGAAGTAAACTAACATACATCAAAGAATCAACCATGTTACTGAAGCTAAAAACCTACAGAAACTCAGCACCAATACCAATCACAGTACGACTATTCAATAGAATAAGAATGAAACGCAATGACTTAAATTGAGGAAACAAGAAGAACAATAAATTGAAACAAATCTCCGTCCTACTGAAGGGGAATAGTAAATCAACGAAGCTACCTCCGGAAGACGTTGATAGCAGCCGAGAGTTGAAGAGTATTTAGACTAATGTGACCGCCGGAACATTACCGTCCCGGTGTTGTCTCCGGCACCGGCGTATCACCGTTCACTTTCCAAATTTATGTGGCTTGGAGGCATTTACCTGTGAAGCGGAGGGAAACTGGAGGGGATTCGTGCATCTGCACCTTCCATAGATTTTACATTTTTTAGAATCTATTTTTATTCTTTTTCCTACCCTCTTTCAAATCGTTGAATGAAAAAAGAGACAAAATTTTCTAAGATCAAAACTAGATTTCTTTAGTCGGTTTTTTTTTAACCGACAATTATTATTTAATCTGATTATTTATTTATTTATTTTGTAAGAATGTTTAGATTTAGTTTCACATTGTTAGCTTTTAAAATAGTAAATTAGTGTTTTGATAAATTTCAACTCAACTTGAAAAAACATGCTATAGTTTGATACATGAATACTAAGGCTCTATTTGAAAGTATATAACATTTTAAACAATTATATAAAATTTATAAATTATCAGAAAAGAGAAAAAGCAAATCTAATAGTATATTTATGTTAATCACAACTAAATAACAACAATTTAGATCATGTTTGATAACTATTTGGTCCCGTTTGATAATCATTTAGTTTTATATTCGTCTTTTTTTTTTCTTTTCTTTTTTTTTTTTTGGAAAAGCCTTCAATCGTTTTTTTTCCTTTAAACAAATTCTTCCTTTAAATACTTGCAACTTTCTTTTAATATTTCATTTTATTCAAATAAATTATATGTAATTAATATCTTATATTATAAATAAAAGTTTGAATCTTTTTTGTCCCTATACTTTCATTGAAATAACAATTTAGTTCATATGTAACAGTTCAGTTCATGTATTTTCAAATTTGTAATAATTTAGTCCATGTAGTTAAAATTTATAATAATTTCATTTTTATTGTAAAAAATCTAGTCAAAATGAAGTGTCGACAGTAATTTATAAACACATTTGATTCTTAATGATCATTTATTGATCTATTTATGTAGAAAAATCTCATTAAATTGTTTTATATTAAAGTTCAATGACTAAATTAGTTACAAAATTTAAAATATAGAGACTAAATTGTTATATACTAAATTTTAGAGACTAAATCGTTACTTCAATGAAAATACAAAGATTAAAAATGTTTTCTTTAACTTAATTTAACATTTTCTCTTCATTAATTATTTTCAAACCTAAATACTACCTTTTTTTTTTGTTAAAGACAATTTTAATTTTTTTTTTAATACTATCTAAATTTAATAAAATGCATCTTCTTCAATATATTTATATTGTTTATATAAACATTAACAGTGTTTGTTCTTTGTACCTTTACAACATATTTATTTGGTTATTTGTCTAGGATATTGTTGTTTAAAATTTAAAACATTTCTAATTATGATTTCTTTAGACACACAAAAAAATCAAAAATAAAAAAAATGAAAATGACTATCAAACAGGGGCAAAGATGTTTGGATTTCTGTTTTTTAAAAACTAAAAATAAAAAACAGTTATCAAACATGCATGATTTTTGTTTTTTAAAAACATAAAGCTAAAAACCAAAAATAGAAAACATGAAAACTAAAAACGAAAAACAAAAATGGTTATCAAACATGACCTTAGTTTTTAGTTTTTGGTTTTTGGTTTTTAAAAATTATGCTTGTTTTCTCATCATTTCTCTACAATGAGTTTTATCTTTTTAAGAAAATATTAGAATTCTTAACCAAATTCCAAAACACAAAAACAAGTTTTTGAAAACTACAACTCCGTTTGACAACAATTTGTTTTTAATTTTGGTTTCTGAAAATTAAGTCTCTAAATACTATTTTCACCTATGGGTTTCCTTATGTCGTTATCTACTTTTTCTATATGTTTTCAAAAACCAAGCTAAATTTTTTTTTTTTTAAATTCAACATTTGGGTCTCTAATTATCTCTATTAGGAGTTAATGATTCGAATTTTCACCTCTTATTTATAATGTGATGATATCAAAAAAAAATTAAACATGTTAATTTAAAATTTTAAAACTTATCAATTCGACATAGTTTAGTAGATAAGACATCAATTATCATTTCAAAGTTTTTTTTTAATCAACTACATTTGAGAATTGAGATATTCAAACCTCTGATCTCTTAATCAATGATGCATGCCAATTATCGCTGAGATATGCCCACTTTGACATTATCATTTCAAAGATTAATGGTTGATGTCCTATTTTGACGGTCGAACTTAAAAAACAATTGGAACTTATTTAAACATAATGTTGAAGAACTGCAACTTGTTTCTAAAAACAAAAAACGGTTTCCAGCAAAAAGAAAAACATTTATTTTTTTAATTTAAAAAGTAGAAAAAATTATTGCTTTAAGTTTCCAAAAAATGGCTAATATATAATTTTTTTTTTGAGCTGTTATCATTGTCAACGTGTCGAATTCAAAGACTAATATACAATAGAAACCAATAATATATATATATATATATATATATATCTTTCCCTACCATTTTTAATTTTAAAACAATAAAAAAAAATTAAAGCAGTTAAAATTCTTCCATAATCACTTTTAGTGTTCTCAGAATCATTAATGCAAAACTAAATATATATATTATACATCTAAGTTTTTATCATAGCAAATTTAAACTTATTGTTGCCAAAAAGAGAAAGAAATAGTGGGGATAATAGAGATAGTGGAGGGAGAGATTGTTAGAGGGAGAAAGAATCTTTGGTTTCTTGAAATATAGCTGTTGATAGAAATTTCGGTCAATCTCCAATTGTCACGTCATTATTCCAAATTAATGACGAAACTACAAATAATTAAATTTAGAACTAATTATAAATTGACATGTGTCCCAAATTTAATTTGAAGACAAATATTGGCAAATTCTAAAATCAAAATGCCACATTTCTTCATTTGGACCAAATAATTTAATTTAATTTGGTCAAATTGGATTATATGAAATTTTGGTCAAAGTTAAACAAAACTCAAATTCAAATGATTAGGCCCAAGTCCATGGTTGGGCCCAAAAGCCATTATGGCTCAAGTCCTCATGCTCATGGAAAGCTCTATAAATAGAAGAGCTCTCCTCCATTTGAAGGGTTCAGAAATTTTATAACCCACAAGTGTTGTAGTACAAGAGAGAGAATCAGAGGATTATATCTAGAGATTGTACACCCCGCAATATTAATACAATACAAATTTTATTTATACGTGTCTTATTTCTCTATTGAAATTACATGTGAACAGGGACATTTTCTTTTCTTTGTCATTTTTTTTTCTTTTTTCCTTTGAGAAAAGGGACATTTCCTTCTTAGTACATCAGGTAGGGACGTTAGCATTGAATATTTTTGTGTGTTTTCACTCCATTTTAATGAAGACAAAAAGGACTAATATAGTAATATTTGCTATAGATTTTTCTGTTTGATGTTGGGTGACCAATTTATAGACGTAATTGATCAATAATGTAGAGATTATTATATTATCCCTATTTTTTTTTAACAATATTTATTTTCAATTCAAATATGACTATGTTAGTTGGTGAGTATATTAATGTAGAGAATATACTTTTCAATGAAAAATAGAGTCGTGTTCCATGTTTCCAGAATTTTTGGATATGTGTTTGGTAGTACATTTAAAATCTGGATACTAATTTAAACAATTATTTAAAATGTGTGATAATATATTTATAAACCATAAAAATAATTGTAGTTACGGACTAAAATATTATGTTAAATCTCAACTATTATTAATTAATTTATGTGCATGCTTTGTGTTATAAGTTTTATATAATTATTATTTTACACTATCATATAATTTATAATATATTAAAATATGTTTGTATCTTTTTAATGTAATTTGCATTTTAAAATTTCAAATTTAAGATCTGGATACACTAAAAACATAAAAATGTGGTTTTCAGAATTTCTACCGAATGAAGAAAAATTGCTAAAATTAACCCAAATTATTTTTCGATTTTCAAGATTGACCCATTTTTTAAAAATATCTTTTTTGACCTTTTCAATTATTTTATTATTTTCTTTATTGAGGCCCACATGGTAAAATGTCTCTTTTGTCCTTCTTCATTAATGAGATTATTAACTCCCGTCAATTTTTTTTACTTCACTTTACCTAGGAGTGATAGTCTTAACCAAAAATCAATCAAACCGAACTGAACCAAACTGGTCCAGTGGTTTGGTTCGATTTTTTAGAATAAAATTGGATATCTTGGTTTCTGTTTTGGCAAAATCAAAAGATATTGGTTCAGTTTGATTTTCGTTTGAAAAAACCATTAAAAATTGAACCGAATCGAAGTATATATATATATACCTTACAAAAGCCCTAAATCGAATCCCAATCCATTCTTGCACTGTTTCATCCGTTTTCTTTCAATTAATTTTAAAGTAACAAAATAAGATTGTTAGCCCTATGAATTCTTATTGAGATGTTGAGAACTTTTGGGGCAAAAAACATTAAAATAGGGGTTGAAACCAGGAAGTAAAATAGCAAAAAAATTGTATAAAAAAAATGAGAACCAAACCGAACCAATGGGCAACCGAATCGATCGTTTTGTCCTTTATTAGACATTGGTTCGGTTCCTATCCTTCTAAATCGATTAGATCGGTTTGGTTCTCAGTTCGGCCTAAAATCGATGAAAATCGAACCGATATCACACCTAACTTTACCTAACACCCATTTGAAATAAACTTAAACAAACAACCCTACATTGTTGTTGTGTTCATCCAAAAAAGTCAAAATATGTTTTCTATTGACATATACACAGTTTGTGCGTAGACCCACTCCAAAAGTCCATATTTTTAATGTTTTGAACAAAGTATGTTATATTTCTACATATAGTCCTATGTGGAGGGCTTAATTAAGGTCTTTTTTGTTTTTTTTTTTATACACTTAATTAAGGTCCATTAGGGATAAATGTGTAAGACATGGCAAAATAAAATTTAACGATTTATGGAAAAGGATTCTTTTTGTAATATTTAGGTTAAATTACAAGTTTAGTCTCTAAATTTTCAAATCTATATATAACAAGTCGCTAAACTTTAGAAAGAGTCTAATAGATCTTTGAACTTTAAAAATGTCTAACACATCTTTAAACTTTCAATTTTGTGTCTAATAGATCCATGACATATTCAAAATATTTACAAATTAACTGATCTATTAAATATAAAATTAAATTTTATGTGTAATAGTTCCCTAAACTTTTAATTTTGTGTCTAGTAGATCTAGGAATTTTAATAAATGTCGAATAGGTCAATGACCTATTAGACACAAAATTAAAATTTCATGACTTGTTGTACATTTTTTAAAATTCAGATACTTATTTGACACAAAATTAAGAATTCGAGAACCAATCAATTAGGTAGTTTTTGAAGTTCAATGACCAAATAGACACAAATCTGAAAGTTCAAGGTCTAAATTTGTAATATAACCTAATATTTAATATTTTTAGACTTTTTCTAACGTCACCTATTTAATTTAGACATTTTAATTAATTTTTGAAGGATATCAAAGGAAGATGATTTGTTGTTTGATTTCCACTATCTTTTTTAGTTAAACAATATGTAGGGATGCAAATTCAATTGTCTGTGACACACCCCACCCCAAATTACCCTAACCAACCTGGGATGTGGCGTGCCGACATTAGATCCCTACTAAACTATGGAATCCAATGTCAAACTTTGCAAAATAAATCTTAGTTTTGAAAATCACAAGTGGCTAGCCAAAACTTTGTTAACCCCAAATTATATAAAAATTTCGGCAGAGTTTCCCCTGAAAACTGAGTAAAACACACCTGAAAGAAATATATACACTCCAAAATTAACACGTTCAAACTCCAACCACCATTTCAGAAATTCAACACAATCCCACGAACTTAAAAGTAGATAGTCATGTGAGTTTCAAATTACAAACCAATGAAAATCCCAAAATGGTGCTAAGTCATTCAAAACGTACTAGTCACATTAGTTACAAAAGAAGTATTTGTATTTATGTACATACAAAATGGTATGCAAAATATCAGGTCCGGTGGCAGATATCGACTTATGTAGGCTTGTTAGAAACTCAATCGCTACCTGGAGGAAAAATTTAGGAAGAAAGAATGAGCTAATAGAGCCCAGTGAGTGGTAAGTTAATAGGAAAAATAATCTCTCGACAAAAACCTTTTATATTAAAAAGGAATTCAAAATTCAATAAAACTTTATATACTAAGCACAATATAAATACACAAGATAAATAAAATATCATAGAGATTTGTAGCAATAACTCTTTAAAGAAAGCACAAAATAATAGGCCAACAAAACTCATCACCAATCTTGTACCCAATCCCTGCCATACTATGCATCGAGTAATCTCTAGATACATAACAGAGCAAATTTATGTCATACGTGCACGTAAAACAAACTCTAACATCTGTAATGCCTCAGGTCCAGGATTTGGACCAGGATTCGGAATCCGGATTTGGCACCTAATGGCCCCGGCATTCCCCTGCATCCCCTGCGGCCTTGGCACACTAGCATACTATAGAAACACATTCTTATAGCATACGGGTAATAACCATGGGTACAAGCTCTAGTGGTTTGAAAACAATTTCTATATAATAATCATCGTAAGTTCTCAAACTCCACACATTCTTAAATCGTGGTTTCATAACTTTAAGCCATAAGTCAAATATCAACTAAAATCATGATTCAAAAATCAAGTTATTTCTAAAACTCACAAATACTTGATTTCACCTCAAATAATTGAACTTTTTGCCAATTGGCTACAATCAAGAGATTTCCATAAATTCACCTTTCATAAGCTTAATTAATTCAAATAATTAAGTCATTGTAGCTAAATTTCAATAAACATAAATCTCTTCAAATTCAAATATGCTAAATCAATAATTCAATTTAGTGATCATATGTCACTTTCTTATCAAATTAGTAAATCATCAATCTTAATAATAAACAATTTGTGAAATACACGTAATTTCCTCCAATTTTTCAAATAACTAAATCATTTGCATTAATATTAATTGCAATTGATTTCAAATCTCATAAAGTCTCATCAATTACTAAAATAATTGAAATACTTTATAAAATAACCACTCACAACTACTACAAACGAGGCTTGTTTGGGTCGTAAATGGTTCCAATCTCCGCTTGCCCTGAAATCATAATTTGTCAACATATTACTAACCTCTTAATGCCAAATTAAAGTGTAACAACACTAAATTTCAAGCCTTTAAATTTCTCCCTAACCCAAGAATTAACAATTCTTTTCATCATTTATTTTCCTTGTTAATAGATGCTTCAACCAATCTCCCATTTCTCCATTCTAACCCTGCAACATAAATTCAATTTTCTCTCATAAACCATTCTTAAACCTTTTACACTTGTCAATCTCATCCTCAATTATCATGGTTGCATATTTGAAAAGCTCAATATACTTTCTTTGTTACATGACATGATATCATCGACTTTTACTCCAAACTCAGAAATTCCTTTCACTTCCCAACTCTATACAATGGTGGACAATATTCCTCATATAAAACTTTCTTGAATTCATTCCAACTAACCTCCTGACCATTTGATCGCCTACTTGTATTTGATTTCCACCAATTCTGAGCCACTTCTTCTAAAAGAAATATAGCAAGATCTTATCACCTTTTATTTTTAAACCATTCTATTACCTCTAAATATATTTACAACTTGCCTATCTTTTTTATTTTTTTTTTATTTTTATTTTTACATCAACTGGATTCGAGGCCCCAGTAAATGGCTTTGCTCCCAACTCTATCAATCATTTAATCGTATTGTTTTTCTTTTTTTTTTCTTCTCATCTCTTCAACTATACCATAAGTAATTTTGGTCCTTAACTGCCATTCTCCATCATCCACATCTTTTAAACTACACCAAGAACATTTTCTATCTTTTGTTTTTAATTTTCCACCAGGTTGCTCTTGAGTTTCAACCAGAGTTAGCTAATCAGAGTCTGCCACCAGTCTTGTCAAGTCATTGCATATCATTTATTGTAAGTAAAGAGAGAAATTCCAACGCGTTGTTTATGAGATATTCATAGTTAAAGATAGTTAATGAGAAAAGAGACAACGATTTGGCAATAGATTCCATTGCACTTTTGGGGTCTACTGTCATCACAGCTCATCCTAGGTTTGGTAGAGTTAATCTGGGGCGGGTTGTGACAGTCTGACCTTTTGGTCAAAACCTTGATGTCTTAATTAGTTGAGCTATGCCTAGATTTAGGTTTGATTTCAATTAGCGATGGTTTCTTATTTCCTATTTTTACAACATATGTATATGAATGCTACATGCTTTTTTTTTTTTTTTTTTTTTTTTTTTTTTTTTTTTTGTGTAACACTTCAAATATAGAAGAATAAGGATTCAAATCTTCAATCCCTTAAAATTGTAAGTTTAAATAAGCATATATGTGTGCAATGGAACATAACTCGACTAGTTAAGGCATATACCCCTTGTTCAAGAGGTCAGAGATGTTGCTACGGGTTTGCGATGCAGAGCTTCCGACTTTATTTCCAAAAGAATGAACATGAAGTCGCCACCAATCTTTATTTAGAGGGTGTGACTGGGTACCCAAAATTTGCTAAAATGGTCTGCAAATAAAAAGATTTAGGGTTCAAGGTCATTTGTGTATGGAAAAGGTATTAGCATCCCACAACACTCGTTCAATGAACGAAATTTTACTTTTCTTGTGTTGTTTTAAAAGAAAATGACCTTTGTAGAAAAAAATATTTTTTTTTTTAATTTTTAAATGTTCCATGTTTTATTGATCACTATTCTTAAATTAAATAATGATTAATAATTATGGGTGACATAAAGCCATTCAAAATTTATTTGAATTTGATTTGGCATCCAAAAATAAATTCATCACCTCAAGATTATTGGAGAATCAATATCTTGAATTTCCAATTTCCATCATAGGAAAGTTTTTTTTTAAAGGAAAAAGTTTGGTTTATTAATTTAAAAACATGTGTGAGAAAAAAAATTATTTTTAAGGAAATTCTTCATTATTTTCTATTTAAAAAAAAAAGTGAATTTTTTATGGAAAAATAATTTTTAAATTTTGATTTGATGCTTTAAAAAGGAAGTTGATAACTCTTATTCATGAGGATTATTTGGCCTTTAAACATAGTTATATTTGTGAATTTTATCCATATTATTAGATGAATATTAGGAAAATGGTTGGATTTAATGATATTATTGTTGGAAGACCTTTAAATTAAGTTAAGAAAAAAGAACAAAAGAAGAAAAAAAATTCATACTTACTTAATGCTTTGATGTAGGTTTTTGCGAAATGTAACAATAATGCAATTGCAATTTTGGCAGATATGAAGATTAAGGAAAAACGCAAATTAAGGGATTTCGGGAAGGAAAATGCCCACGAATTCAGCTAGATTCCGAGTTGTAATTGTCCATCAACCAAGAAGGAAACCCTAGCATGAATTCCCTATATATTTTGGAGAAGAAAGTAGTGAAGAAGAGCTCGATTTTGAAGAAGAATCTCATCTCTGTTTTTGGGTTTTTGAAATCGTCTGCAGTTCATATTTTTGTGAGTTGCTACTGTAATTTCTTTCTACATCTCAGCCCCTAAACTCTTCCTCAATCCCATCACAACAAGAGTTGGTGGTGGTTATGAACAATTCCTCGTTCGATTGAATTAAGATCAAAGGGTTTGGGTAGTTTTGTCTCTTTCGAATTTTGCAAGTTTTGTAATTTATTTTTGTTATTTGACTTTGGAATAGCTACTGTATTTCATTTTTTTCTTATAAGTTTCTTGAAGTTGTTAAGTTACCTTGGAATTTCTTTTACTAAATGAATACAACAATACTTTGGTAATTGAGTTTTTGACATCAAATTGTATTTGCGAGTTATTGCACGTCTTTCTTTGTTGTATCAATGAATTTTATCAATTCAAGCTAACTGTTTCTTATTAGTTTCAATACGACGAGCTAAATTTCCTTGGGGATTCACGTTTGTGAATGCCCTAGAGGAAAGATGTAAGGCTCGATAGCAAAAACAATCTAGCTAACACTTGAACTATTGTTTGCTTTTGGTGAGTTCAATGTTGGGTAACCCTAGTTGGCCATCTAGTGGTACTTGCCAAGCTATAACTTAATACTGAAAGGGTTAAGGAAAGCAGATGTTGCAAAAACAATGGACGAAAAGGCTTAGACATAAGTCATGAACATCAACTCTAGACATAGGGCGAGACTCCAAAACCACTAGAATTATGCGCTAAAATATCTAACTTAGATTAGCCATAGAAATAGAGGTTTAATCACTTAGCCTCCTAAAGATATTTCATAGAAGGTCGAATAGGAGTTGAATTCCGTTTACTTTGTTTCTTATGTTAGCTATGATTGCAATTGCTTTCTAATTGCATTTTCTTTCCAAAGAGGCATTAGCAATCTTGAATCCCTTCCTCATTTCCATTGTTTTTCAAACAATTTTTCCTTTAGCCAAAACACCTCACAATTTTTTTTATACCCATGGTTCTTTAAATTGCAATTTGTCAACAAGTTTGTACCATCTTAATAAATTTTATTAAAACTCGTTCCCTTTGGTACGATACTCTGGAATACTTCTAGTTTCTTATTACTTCGATCACGTGCACTTGCATGTAGCACCAATCAGAAGTCAATGAAATGATTTTAGAAAATTAAAGTTTTCTTTTAAAAGAAAATTCCTTTTATGAAAATGCACTTTATAAAAATCTTTTTTTTTTGTACTTTTTATGAAAAAAGAAATTTTTTTGGAAGGAAAATGTATTTTATGAAAATATATTTTATGAAAAAATATTTTTTTTACTACTTTTTACGGAAAAAAAAATTTACAAAGCAAATTTCCCTCTAAAGAAAAAATTAAAAAAAAGAAACATAAATTTTTTAATGTTTTTTATATGTTTTCCTTTTTTTTAAGCAACATATAAAAAATCAAATCTTGCCATCCCAAAATTTTGATTTTTCACCTCAAGAATCTTACAATATCGGCATTCCGAAAATTAAAAGTTCTATAATTGGAAAAGATTTTTTTTTTAGAGCTATTGAATCAAAGACTCTAGAATATCTCTAGTATATACACAATATACATATATATTGAAAATCTTAATTTAGGAAAAGATATTTTATCAAACTTTTTTTTTTGTTTATAAAAGGAAAGAATTTAATTAAATACGTTTGTTTAAAAGACACATTAAAATCAAATCTTGGCATCCCAAGAAATTGATTTCTCACCTTAAGAACCCAAAATATCAGCATCCTGAGTATTTTGAGTTCTGTCATTTGGAAGGTATTTAAAAGGTTTACTTAAAAATTCATAAAACAATTATTATAAATTACCAAGAATACCTTATTAACGAAATTTGAAATAATATACATAATCGTCTATTAAATTGAAATACAATTAGCGAAATCAATAAACCAAATAAAGATTTAAGCCATGATTCATGAAATTTCAACATTACAAATATACATAATGCATTTATGAAATTAATCTAGAATAAACCTTAATGATCATATGCAAATACATACATATAAAAGTCCTATTTGGGATAAGACAAACTCACCATTAAAGATGGTTGTGAATGTTTTGTTTTCCTTGCCGGCTTTTGTTGTAAATGAAGGAGAAAAAAAGAGAGAGAGAGAGAGAAATTGAGAGATGGGAGAGAGAAAAAGAAATTGTTGGAGTGAGGAGAAAAATGTAGCCGTTAAAGAGAAAGAAAAAAAAAAGATTTTGTGGGAGAGAAAAATAAGGGAATGTGTGAGAAAAAAAAAAGGAAAGTGTACGAGAGTTGGGGTAGAGAGAGAAAACGTGGGGAGAGAGAGAGAAAATGAAGAAAAAAAAATAAAAAAATCGCCTCCCCAAAGTTTGCCTTTGGCCTTCAATTTATAGAAATCCCAAATCATTCTCATTTAGGAAAAAATAAATCAAAGCAAATTTTAAAGGAACAAATGATTGAAAGTGATTGAAATTGATTAAATTGATTTTAAGAATATTTGGTCAAATTGGTTCCTTCCAAAAATTGGTTAAATCAAATAATTTTTCCATACAAGAAAGATTTGATCGTTAAGGGTTCATTTGATAACGTTCATGTTTCATGTTTCTTGTTTCCGTTTCTCATTTTTCAAGAAACAGACATGTTTGATAAACCATCTTGTTTCTTGTTTCTAAATTTTTAGAAACGTTTCTAAAAATTTGGCAAATTTTGAGAAACTACAAAAAGTAGTTTCTCAAATTCTATTTATGTTTTTTTTTTCCATATTTCATGCACGTATCCCTATTTTTCTTTTCCCTTTCTACACCCATCTCTCCCATCTCTCTTCTTTCTCTCTTTCATTCTAATTTTTTTCTTTTAATACTTTTTTATCTTTTCGTTTTTCTCTACTTTTTATTTTTTTCATTTATTCCTTTCTCTTCTCTCTTCCTTCTCTTTCTTCCATCATAATATTTTTTCTTTTAATAGTTCTTTATATATATTTTTCTTTTTTCTTTTCATTTATGTTTTTCTCTTCTCTCTCATTTTTTTTTTACTTTCCATTAACGAGCTTTTAGTTATTATTTTCTATTTAAATCTCTATTATTTTTCCTTTTGGTACGATTTTGATTTTTTTAATAAATAAAAAGACTAATATGTATTTCATGTTTATCATTAAATGTAAATATATATATTCTCTCTCTCTCTCTCTCTCTCTCTCTCTCTTTTTATTTTACTTGCGTGTATTATTGGCTAATGCATTTTTAAAGAAAAAAAAATAAAAATAAAGTTTATTATTAAATTAAAGAAATGTGAGTATGCTCGATTGTCTAACCTTAGACAATTTACAAATTAGTCTAATTGAACTAACTCGTGTAAGCCAAAATCGTTTAAGGTGAATTGATTAGAGTGAGAAATGACATTACAAATCAAATTTGAACAATATTTGAAGGATAAAATTTATTATTATTATTATTAATTTTGTGTTGGGTCTGAATAAAATACTATAAACTCTTTATAATTGTTTTATATTTATTTTAATGCATGTTATATATTTTATTATAGTATATGTACTAAATTTTATTTTTACTAAAAAACAAGAAATAAGAAACAGTTATTAAACACATGTCTGTTTCTGTTTATTTTTTTAAAGAAACAAGAAATAGAAATAGTTATCAAACATGTTTCTGTTTTTAGTTTTTAAACAATAAGAAACCGAAACAAGAAACAGGAAACGAGAAACGATAACGTTATCAAAGGGGCTCTAATCTTTTCAAAATTTCATTCTCTCTACAACGAAAAAGAGGAAAAAATATTTTATTTTATTTTTTATTAACTAAGAAAAGGAAAATGAAAATAATCAATCAAAATAGTTGATTTTTTTTTCATTTTTAAATAGACAACAATAATAATTCTAAATGATGGAAAAACACACAATTAACAAAAATAAAGATGATGAAAGGAAATATCAAACGAATTTAGGGGTCTACAAGAGAGGTTTGAACCTCTCCACCCCACATGTCGTTGAACTAAAAGAAAAGAGCACACGATTGGGGCCTAGTCAATTCAGGGAGATAGAAAATGAGATATAATGTCATATTAATCAGTGAATTGATTGCCAACATCAACATAATTCAATGACTAAAGTATCTACTTCTCTTGAGGTTGGAGGTTTAAATCATCCCCACATTTTTGTACTCAGACAAAAAGGAAAAAAAAAAGTGAATTGATTTACTGGATGTGAATCTAGAGAAACAACGATGTCTAAATGTATAGCAATTATGTGGTATTTCCATTTTGTTCTAAAATTATTCAATGTCGATATTGGCCATCAATTTTCAAATTTCCTTTACTATTTTTAGAGTTACACAAGCATGTGTTTTTTCTTCTATCATTGAAATGG
This sequence comes from Trichosanthes truncata, assembly GCA_033996785.1. Classification (NCBI taxonomy): domain Eukaryota; kingdom Viridiplantae; phylum Streptophyta; class Magnoliopsida; order Cucurbitales; family Cucurbitaceae; genus Trichosanthes; species Trichosanthes truncata. Next base: position 9,404,428 of record JAWPNB010000007.1, read on the forward strand.
CAATCTCTCCCTCAATAATTACAAATATATCAGACAACCCTATCCATTTAAATTTATTTGATAATAATTTTACTTCCAATCATTCACATTTGTTTATTAGTAACTATTAGAATGCTAACAAAGTCCTACATTGGCTAGGAAATGAAGAGATCCATGGTATATAAGTGAGGACAATTATCTCCATTGGTATGAGACCGTTTGGGGAACCTAAAACAAAGTCATGAGGGAGCAAGTTTAAAGGTCCAACTTGTTTAATTTAGTTTAATCCAATTTTTAATTAAGCCCAATTGAACTTAATTAAAAAGACAATTTTAACTAAATTAAACCTAGGATAAATTTGAAACCAAAAATTATAACAACCTCCACCTTGATTTCAAATTTATCAAAAAAGGACCAATGATCAATGGAGCTTGTTCCCAAGAGGACTCAAAAAAAAATTTATCACCCATTATCAAACTGCAACATTCTCACACAAAGGTTAAACTTATCACATGGTAATGCTTTAGTAAACATATCCACAACATTCAAATAAGTAGCAACCTTTTTAACATAAACTAAACCATCATTAATGACATCTCTAACAAACTGATATCTAACATCAATATGTTTAATTCTTTCATGGTGAGAATGATTTTTACATAAGTGTAGGGCACTTTAACCATCACATAATATAGTTACAGAGACATTATCACTACAACATAATTCAAATACAATTCCCTTAAGCCATAAAGATTCCTTAATAGCTTCAGTTAATGCAATATATTCATATTCAGTTGTAGATAATGCAACTATGGACTGTAAACTAGATTTACAACTAATTGTGCAATCAAACAATTTAAACACAAAACCAGTTAAAGATCTACACTTATCAATGTCAGCAGCATAATCAACATCAACATATCCAACTATTTCAATGTTCTTATCATCAACTATATTTGCTCCACCATAAAGAAGACATAAATTGGTATGACATGCAAGATATCTACAATCCACTTAATATCATTCCAATGTTGTTTACCAGGATTAACAAGAAATCTACTAACAACACTAAGTGGATGAACAATGTCAGGTCTAGTACAAACCATGACATACATAAGGCTCCCAACAGTACTTGCACATGGGATAATGCATTTCATCAACATCATTTGGAGTCTTAGGAGAATCATCAATGGAAAGTTTAAAATGCTTTCCAAATCACTTTGAGACAAATATAGTTTCTTTTCTTTTCGATCTCTAATAATATCCATTCCTAATATTCTTTTTGCATTGCCTAAATCTTTCATTTCAAATTCCTTCTTTAAAAAATCTTTTAATTTATTTATCTCATGCATGGACTTACAAGCAATCAACATATCATCAACATAAAGCACTAAGTAGATAATTTTCACATCAGAGATTTGTTTAAAATAAACACAACTATCATATTTACTCTTACAAAAGTCAATGGATAGCATATAAGAATAAAACCTTTTATACCATTAGCGTGGAGATTTCTTTAAACCATACAACGATCTTTTAAAAAGGCAAACTTTCTTTTCTTGTTTGGGAGCTTCAAATCTAGGAGGCTGATCCATATAAATGGCCTCTTCAAGCTCACCATGCAAGAAGGCAATTTTTACATCCATCTGCTTTAACTCAAGATTAAAGTGAGCAATAAAGGCAAGCAAAATTCTAATAGAGGTGTGTCTTACAATAGGGAAAAAAACTTCATCATAGTCTATACCCTCCCTTTGAGTAAACTCCTTTGCTACCAACCTAGCCTTGAACCTAGGCTTGTTGTTTTCTAAAGGGTTCTCCTTAACTTTGTAAATCCACTTGCAACCTACTGTTTTAGAGTCTAATGGTTTATTAACAAGAACCCAAGTTTGATTCTTTATCAAGGAATCATACTCTTTTTTCATTGCGGCCCACCACTTGTCTTTATTTTTATCATTTATGGCCTCATTGAAAGTTTGTGGTTCTTGGTTAATAAATTCATTAGCTATTACTAGGGCATAGGATATAAGGTCAACGTACCCAAATCTAGTGGGAGCTACAATGGTTCTTTTAACCCTATCCCTAATTAACTGGTAATCAGCCAAGTTTTGGTCACCCTCTACTTCCTCCTCATTAACTACTTCCTGTGTAGGTGTCTGTTCTAAGGTAGATGGTGTAGTATCATGTTCTAATATTCGTTCATCTACTTGATCTATTTGAGAAGTAGTTAAGGGAGGTGCTAAAACAATTTCAATAGTGCTAGTTGGATTTTCAGGGATAGACTTAGTTTTCTCTTCTACATACCCCATTCTATTTTCATCAAAGACAACATCTCTACTTATTAGGATTTTGGACGAATTTGGTTCTAGGCACCATAATGAGTACCCCTTAACACCCTCGGGATACCATAGAAAGACACATTTCTTAGCCCTTGGGTCTAGCTTTCCCTCTTTTGAATAAAAATAAGCTAAACACCCAAAGACTTTCATGTGCGATAGGTCGGGAGGAATACCTTACCAAAGTTCTTGTGGTGTTTTTAGATCTATGGCTATGGACGGGCTTCTATTAATTATGTAGCATGCCGTTGCAAAAACTTCGCCACAAAAACTCTAAGGGAGCTATGAATTGGACAACATGCACCTTACTCTCTCCATTAGGTTTCAGTTCATTATCTCAGCCGCCTCATTTTGTTGAGGTGTTCCTACAACGATCAAGTGTTTAGATATCCCCTTAGACTTACACTAGTTTTTAAACTCATGGTTAGCCACACAAACCAGAGTTAAAAAAAAAAATACAAGCACAACACAAGAGTTTCAACTATAAAGCCAGTCAAGAAATCACACATGCTGAAATCGCTTAGCTCACTACTTTAAGCCCCTAAACCCACATACCACATTCTCAGGCATAACCCAACTCAAGATAAATTTCATAACCATCCGCCCATTATTACGTGCTCCATAATCACATTTCAGGCATGCTATAGAAATGGTAGGTGTCACGTGCTCCATAATTACCCTGACCTTCGTGTGGATGTGGTTATGATGTTGTAAAGTCTTGAGGACATTGGTAGGGTTAGGGAATAACTTAGGACCTTTAGACTAGTGACACCTACCGCATGCTGCCTTGATGATTATGTGATATGATAGATGAGGGGTTGCGTACCCAGTTTTGTGATGGCATAAAGGGAATGTCCTTCATTGCAGGTGCTGGCGAGTGTGGCTCGAGGGTCGTGGACTCCCTTGCTGTATGCTAGCTGTGGGGATGAAGCCCATTGAGTGATAGGTGCTAGCCAACGTGGCTTGAGGGTCGTGTACTCTCCTGCTGTATGCTAGCAGTGGGGATGAAGCCCACGGATCGGAAGCATGGCTCTAGGGTTTAGTAGTGTGACTGTTCCGTAGGTGGAGGGGGTTAGGTGGTCACTTAGCTGAGAGAATGTAGAACTGAAGTAAGATCAGAAGTTGAGCGTCTACGAGGTGGACAGTGAACATTGGATTTTAAGTGGGCTACTTATTGAGTATTTAACTCATTCGATGCTACTTTGTTTTCCTTTCAGGTGGCCAGTAGACCCTGGAGACACGTGGTACGAGGCATTGGCTTGGCTAGGCTATGGAGGCCGTCTCCCTATTCTCTAGGATTGTAGAGCTGATCTATTTTTGGACTCCTTGTTTTATTTAAGTTTTTTTTTTATTCTGGTTTATTACTTATTATAGTACTCTGGTTTTGCATTTAATATTTTTGAAGATGTTTGTTCTAAGGTATTGTTTTGTTTTGTTTTTTTTTTTAATTTAAAACGGGATCCCAAGGTGAAACTTGTTTTCTGAGTATATTAGCATGATGTTTTTAAAACTTCTCTTTACTTGATTATGTAAGCTTCTAGTAGCGATTTGAAGTGGGTCGTTACTCTCCCTCTCGATTCTTAGCCATGAACGATAGGTGAACACTACTCTCCCTCTCGATATCTCATAACGAAGAAGAAAGGCTCCCAAAATTGATTCTCTCTTTACCCCAATCGAAAGAAAAAGTCTCTTTCTCTGTTTTTTAGACTCACGGCCAAGCACCCCAAAACTAGATCTCCCTTTTTCTCTCTCTCTCCTTTTTTCTTTCTAACAAAAAACCCTAATCTCTTTAATGAATGGTACCCTCACGTACATCCATCATGATCTATCATAATGCCCATACATACATCCTTTTTATACACAAAATGGGTTGCACGTTTTTTGTAATAGAAAGGGCTTCACCAAATCAAGAATGAGTTGAATGACTTTGGGCTCCTCCATTTTGGGCCCAAATAATGTTTAAGTCACTTAATCTTTTGGGAGCAAATTTAAAGGCCCAACTTGTTTAATTTAATTTAATCCAATTTTTAATTAAGCCCAATTGAACTTAATTAAAAAGACAATTTTAACTAAATTAAACTTAGGATAAATTTGAAATAAAAAATTATAACATATACTTTACCATAAATTGTATACAAATGTAGATAATGTGACTTTGAATGTGTGTATTAAAGGACATGTTGTGTACTAGAGCCTAGTGGGTGGACATCATGTGACAAAATAATAACAATAACTTTTTCAAAATTTAGAGACTAATTTTGGAAGTTTATAAACCAAAATAAAATGAACAAAAATATAGAGACTAAAATGATTTAAACCATTTTTAAAAATTATATTTTTCATTCGAAATCTCGCTAAAATTATAAAGATATTTCTAAAAGAGTAAAGATTTAAAAAAAAAAATTGCCAGAGAAAATGAGCATAAATTGTGTGATAGTTGGTCAAATTGAATAACGTACTGTAGATCTTAATTACCAAGCGTTGATAGTTTGTTAGATGAAACTATAATTATGATTATCAATTATCATAATCCACCTCATATTTAACAAGATTGATTTTGCAAGTTGCACAAAAAAACAGCGCACCGATCACCCTCAAATCAACTCAGCTAATTATTTCTACTTGAATATATTTCGGAGTGGTTTTAGAAATAGTGATTTTAATAAGTGATTTATTCATAATGATTTATTAAAGTTGATGTTAAAATAGTCATTTTAATGTTTGGTTCTATACTTTTAAAAGTGATTTTCACATATTTAAAACTGATTTCGAATAATTGAGGACATGTTTGGGGTGACTTTAGAATAAGTGTTTTAAGCTTAAATGATTTAATTATAATTATTTTTGTAAAATATTTTATTATAAATTGTTTTAATATTTGATTCCACACTTGTAAAAGATATTTTGATTTAAAAGTGATTTTTCAAGATTAATGTTTGTTTTCAAAATGATTTAATTACTAAAAATGACATTACTTTACATTTAAGAAAACAAAAAAAAAAAAAAAAGAGCAAAAGTTATATAGAGAGAAAAAAATTTGGAGGAAAATAAAAATTTAAGAGAGAAAAAATAGAACTAAAAGAAAAGTGTCAGAGAGAGGAAAAAAAAGGTTAGAGGGAGGGACAAAATTTTTTAGTGGGACAAAAAAATTAAAGATAGAAAATTTTAATAAAGAGAGCAAAAATTCAAAGATAGAAAAATAAATTAGAGATCAGATACACAAACATTTTAGGGAGAAAAAAGTTAGAGGAATCGACAAAAAAGTTAGCAAAAGAGGTAAGAATCAAATAGAAAAAAAGTAAGAGAGATAAAAAATTGTAGAGAGTATTCGACGAGATTTCCAAAGAAATTTAATTTGTGTAATTGAACTTTGAACTTGTATTGATTTTAAATTTAGTGGAGTACAATCTCTAATTTATTCCTTTGATTCTTTCTCTCAAATGTACATTTGTCTTGAGGGCTTTGTAGCTTGTTCTCGAACGTAAATTTGGCTTTAGGGTTTTGTAGCTTGTTCTCGAATGTGAATTTGCCTCGAGGGCCTTTGCAACTTATTCTCGAATGTGAATTTGCCTCGAGGGCTTTTGCAGCTTGTTCTCGAATGTGAATTTATCTCGAGAGCTTTTGCAGCTTGTTCTCGATCTTCAAAGTCTTTTGGTCTTGAAGGCTTTGGTTCAGATAATGTTAGATATTCAAGAGCTTAGGAGTCTTCTAATCTTTTTGTTTCTAAATTCTCTCTAAGTTATCTGGAGAGTTTAGTTTCTAAACCTTTCAAATGAAGATGAGCTCTCCTATTTATAGAGCTTTTCATGGACATGTGAGCTTGGACTTTAATAGCTTTTGGGCCCAACTATTGGACTTAGACTTTGTTGGCTTTGGGCCTAATCTTTTGGATTTGAGTTTTGTTTAACTTTGAAAAAAATTCTATATGACCCAATTTGACCAAATTGAGTTTAATTATTTGATCAAATGGTCATAATTAATGAAGACATGCGACCTTTAATTTTAGGATTTGCCAACTTTTGTCTTCAAATTAAATTTGGAATGCGTGTCAATTTATAAATTATCCCAAATTTAATTATTTATGATTTTATCATTAATTCTCAAATAATGACATGGCAATTTGTGATTGGCCAAAATTTCTCATTCAACCATAAACAAAAATTTTAGAGAGAAAAAAATAGAGAGAGATAAAAAAAAGTTAGAGAGATTTAAAAAATATTAGAGAGAGAAAAAAGTAAAAAAAAAAAAAAAAAGAGGGAAAATTTAGAAAGAATAAAGTTAGAAATAGAGATTATAAAAACTTTAGAGAGAAAGAATTAGAGATAAATAATGATAGAGAGGAAAATTTTAGAAGAGAAAAAAATTAACTTTTCACATCATTTTAGTACAAAATAAAATGAAATAGAAGGAGATTTTTTAATTTGAAATAATAGTAATTTTAAAAACAATATCTCTCACAATCACTTATCAAAAATCACTACGAAATCAACTCCTAAGTCTCCAGTAATTGATCGGGAATCACTTAAAGTGATTTTGGATTCTTTCAAAATCATTTTTCTTTCATTGACAAACATCACCATTTTAAAATAGAAGTGATTTTGAGATGACAAAAGTGATTTTAATCATTCCAAAATCACTTCCAAACATGCTCTTATAAAACTTAATTAACATAACTATAAGGTACAATTATCCAAATTCTAGTGACCGGTGAGTTTGAGATTACTTGAGTGAGTAGAAAAAACTTGGGAAATTTTACCTTTGATTTGTCAAGTTGTATCAATTTTTATCCTTACACTTTCAATTTCATCCAATTGTACTCCAAACTTAGATAAGTGTTGCAACTTAAAAAAAGTGTTGCAATTTTTATCATTTGATATGTTTTTGTTTGAAAATTCATTAAATAAAGTATTCTCATATGCTTTCAATAAATTATAAAACATATGAATCGTACAAAATTGATAAAATTTCAAAGAAGAACAACGTTAGAGCTAAATTTTTGTTAAAATTTATGACTGTTGGTAAAATTATTCAATGGTTAATTTGTGTATCAATCAAATTTAAATTTGTGCAAAACTTGATATTATTGAAATTAGTGAGTTTACAAAGATTTTTATATTGCTTTTTGTTAAAAAAAAATTGAGAACGAAATTGATTTTTGTTAAAATTAGTGAGTGAATTAGCAAAACTTGAATAATTAATGGTATAAATTACAATATTTAACTAAGTGTAGGGTCCAATTTGATAAAATTGAAAGTTTTATGGTCAAATTTAATATAACATGAGAAGTTTAAGGGTAAAAATTAAACTTTTTCCAAAATACTTTTAGCCAAAAAAATATATTATTCAAATTATTCATAGTATTTGATTAGATAATAAAAATGATTATTTTTAAAAAACACTTGAAAGATTTAAAGTGCTATAAACAGATTGCTATTGAAGTGTCAACTTGAGTAAACATATATACTCGATCAAGAGGTCAGACGTTAAAATAAAAATAAAAATAAATTAGAGATACACTTTTTTTCAACAAAGATAAATATTTAATTGATGTTTCAATTAAAAAGTAATTTTTAATCTAAAGTGCTTCGCTTAGAAAGCATTTTTTCTTTCCTTCTAAATTCATCCCAAATTTTCTATTATTATAGTTGTCATATGGAAGTGGAGAAGATTCATAAAAATATTTGTCTTAATCATTAAGCTACGATTGTGTTGACTATAATCAAGAGGAGGCTAGTGATAGATTTGATTAGTTATAATCCTAGTATTCCTAATCCAAAGAATTAGCAGTTATGGATTGATGTGATAACCATTTAAGTTTCATTTGATAACCATTTGGTTTTTGATTTTTGATTTTTGAAAATTAAGCTTCTAAATACTATTCTCACCTATGATTTTACTTGTTTTGTCATCTACTTTTTACCTATGTTTTCAAAAATCAAGCTTTGTTTTGAAAATTAAAAAATTTAGGCCTCGTTTGATAACCATTTGGTTTTTGAAAATTATGCTTGTTTTCTCATTATTTCTCTACAATGGTTTCCATATTCTCTATAATGGTTTCCATATTTCTTAAGAAAGCACTTGATTTCTTAAACAAATTCTAAAAACAAAAACAACTTTTTGAAAACAACTTTTTTTAGTTTTCAAAACTTGGCTTGATTTTTGAAAACACATATTAAAAATAGATAAGAAAACATGAAAAGCCATAGGTGGAAGTAGTATTTATAGGCTTAATTTTCAAAAACAAAAACTAAAAACCAAATGGTTACCAAACGGGGCCTTAGTTTTCAAAAACTTGTTTTTGTTTTTAGAATTTGGCTAAGAATTCAAATGGTTCTTTAATGGAGATGAAAACCATTGTAGAGAAACTGGGAGAAAATAAGTTTAATTTTCAAAAACCAAAAATCAAAAATCAAATGGTTATCAAACGGGGCCCTAATTTTTTGCTTTTAGTCTTTAGAAATTGTGTTTGCTTTCTCACTATTTTTCTACAATAATTTCCATCTTTTTTTAAGAAAACATTTGAATTCTTAATCAAATCCTAAATAATAATAATAATAATAATATTTTAAAAACTATTTTTTTTTGTAGTTTTCAAATCTTGACTTGAATTTTGAAAAACATTTGTAAAAAGTAGATAACAAAATAAAGAAAATCATAGGTGGAAATAATGTTTATAAATTTAACTTTCAAAACCCAAAAACAAAAAACCAAATAGTTAGGCCCCGTTTGATAACCATTTGGTTTTTGAAAATTGTGCTTGTTTTCTCATTATTTTTCTACAATGAGTTTCATTTTTTATTGAAAACATTTGAATTCTTAGCCAAATTTTAAAAACAAAAACAAGTTTTTGCAAACTATTTTTTTTTTGTTTTCAAAACTTGGCTTGGTTTTTAAAAACATATGTAAAAAGTAGATAACAAAACAAAGAAATTCATAGGTGGAGGTAGTATTTATAGCTTTAATTTTAAAAAACCAAAAACTAAATACTACTTCCATCATTTGGTTTTTGGCTTTTGAAAATTAAACTTATAAATATTAAGCACTTATGAATTTCTTTGTTTTGTTATCTACTTTTTACACGTGTTTCTAAAATCTAAGCTAAGTTTTGAAAAAAAAAGTAATTTTAAAAAATTTGTTTTTGTTATTAAAAGTTGGCTAAGAATCCAAATATTTCTTTAAAAGATCTGAAAATTATAGTAAAAAATTGGAAGAAAACAAGCACAGTTTTTTTTAAAAAAAAAAAACTAAAAATGAAGATGAGGCCTATGGAATTTGACATGCAACTTTAGATTATTTGACGAAAACAATCATATATTTTTTTTCTGAAATAATGTTAATTTAAAAACATGATTTTAAAATTCAATTATTTTGGTAGAAAGCCCATCAAAAGACTTCAATAAATATTTATATTTAGGTTAATTTACCATATTAGTTTATATGATTTGGACTTAGTTTTAATTTAGACCTAAAAAATTTTAAAGTTTTAATTTTGTCTCTACAATCTTGTTAAGTCTCTCAAAATGTTAGTAATATTACAAAAAGGTGATAGTTGCCTTAAGTGACATATTTTTCTTAGAGAGAGTAGTTTTCTTTAAAAATGTGCTGAGCTTGACTCCAAAAACAAATTTTATTATGTAAAGAAAGTGGTCAAATTTTTGGCAAGATCAAGAATATTTTGAGAGATTTAACCCAATTATAAAACTAAATTAAAGTTTTTAAACCATAAGAACCAAACACAAAATCAACCTAATATTATATTTTGTGATTTTTGTTAAAAAAATGTTAAATTATCAAATTGGTCCATTGGTTTTGACTTAATTTCAATTTGGCGTCTATGATTTTCAAAAGTTTGGATTTAATCTCTATATTTTGAATTTTAATTTCATTTTGATTCTCATAGTTTTAAAAGTTTGAATGGAGTCCTAATTTTGTTAAATCCCAAAAATTACTCATAATTATTTTTTTTACCCATTTAGAAACCCACTCATTTTCTCCCATGTTTTACTATGTCATATATTATAATCTTAATATATATAGTCAACTAACTATTTTTTTTTTTGGAAACTGTAAAAAAATCATTACCAAACCCAACTAATTACAACATCGAATCCTCTCAAGAATGAGGGAAAGCATATCCGCTGGAAAGTCATCATTTCATACCAAAGAGCACCCCGAAGAAGATGTCAAAGCTGTTAAAGCATGGACAACTTTGTTCTCCTTTCTAGGGATGTTACAAAAAAGAATAGAGCTAGCACTCCTAGCAAGAGCAAGAATGTCCTCAACAACAAAGTAAATTTCATACATATCATAATTAAGGCGATTAAGTAGATTAGTGACCTCTCTAGAGTCCGACTCAACTATGAAAGGAGGGAGATCACCCGACCCTCTAAATAAAACATCCTTCATTCCCTCAAAAATGGCTAGCGCCTCAAGCAACTTAACCGACAATGAGCATGACACGAACTTGCTACCTTCGAACAAAGGCACTCCTCTCCAATCTATGACAATCCAACCAATACCTCCAAGGTTATTCTTGGTAGACCAAGACGCATCGGTAAGCTTTCAGGCCCTTCCCAAGGTGGCTTCCATCCACCAGAGATAGAAATTGAAGGGGGTAATGTCTTGGCTCTAGCAACTCCAGGAAGGCCATGATATAGCAACAAGGATGAGTCAACTTCTCGGAGAAGGTCTTCTAGCAAAGGAGAAGCCTTGTTGAACTGGATATTATTCCTATACCTCCAAATGCTCCAAAGGATTGTGACAGCCTTGCCAAGCTCCTTTTTGGATAACGATCTCCTTAAGTAATCCCAATAATCCAAGGCACTCCAACGTCGCCTACCTAGAAAGAAAGAACAAGCATTAGAAGGATAAAACTGCTCCTGCACCTTTCTCGCAAGCTTACATTCCCATATGAGGTGAGACGTAGATTTTGGGAACTTCTTGGAAAAAGAACAAGAAACATTAGGAGATATCCCTTTTTTAACCAAATTTAGAGCAGTCGGAATAATATCATTAACAATTCTCCAACCTGAGATTTTGATATGGGGCATGACATCCACCCCCCAGAAATCCTTCCAAACATATTTGACTATCCCCGCATCAAATTGCAAGGCCAACATTGAGTAAGAAAGGGAAAAACCTAAATGATAAGCACTTTTAACAGAAAATTTTCCTTTCTTTGTCAGGATTCCATATGATTTCGTCCTCTTTGTGAATTCCACACAATGAGATATTTAGGACCTCAGCAGCATTAGAGGGAAGGAAGGCTTCTCTGACTCTAACCTCATCCCACCCTCCCTCGTGATTAAACAGCTCGGCCACACGATTATGTCTAAAGTGACTTGCAACTCCTATGGGCATACAATTCCCCTATATGAGGATTCAAGGGTCATCCCCAATATAAATGTGACGGTCGTTCCCAATCCTCCATTTGAAGCCCTTATTGAAAAGGTCCCAACCCCATAAGATGCTCCTCTAGGTGAGAAAGGGGTTAGTCTCAACTTCGCTTTGAGGAAATCATCATCTCTGAAGTACCTGCCTTTTAGAATGTTGGCCAAGAGGCTATTCGATTATTTTAGAAGTGCCCAGCTATGCTTTGCTAACATAGCTTGATTGAAAGTTTTGAAATACTTAAATCCAAGATCCCCTTCCTGCTTGTTGTAACAAAGGCGGCTTGATCGATGATTTTCTCTACACGCAAGTGCACGTGATCGAAGTAATAAAGAAACTGGAAGTATTCCAGAGTATCGTACCCAAGGGAACGAAGTTTAATAAAATGAATGTTAGTTGGCACAAAATCGTTGACAAATTGCAAGTTAAGGTAACCGATGATGAAAATGATTTGAGAGATGTTTTGACTAAAATAAAATTATTTGAAAATTCAATGGAAATGAAAAAAGGGATTCAGGTTGCTAATGCCCCTTTGGAAAGAAAATGCAATAAGAAAGCAATTGCAATCATAGCTACATCAAGAACTAAGTAAACCGAATTCAACTCCTATTCAACCTTCTATGAAGTATCTTTAGGAGACTAAGTGATTAAACCTATATTTCTATGGCTAATCTAACTTAGATATTTTTGCGCACAATTCTAGTGGTTTTGGAGTCTCGCCCTATGTCTAGGGTCGATGTTTCAGACTTATGTCTAAGCCTTTTCCTCCATTTCTTTTGCGACATCCTCTTCCCTTAACTCTTTCGGTATTAAGTTATAGCTTGGCAAGCAACACTAGATGGCCAACTAGGTTTACCCAACAATTAACTCACCAAAAGCAAACTAGAGTTCAAGAATTAGCTAGATTGTTTTTACTTTCGAGCTTTACATCTTTCCTCTAGGGCATTCACAAACTTGAATCCCAAAGGAAATTTAGCTCTCCATAATTAAATTAACAAAAACAGTAAGATTAAAAGTGATAAAATTCATTGTTACAACAAAGTAAACAATGCAATTAAATTGCAAATACAAAGCAAATCAGTAGCTTCAAGAAATAATTTCAAGAATTCAAGATACAAAATTAACTCAAAGAAAATTGTATATATGTATGTGAAATTCAAGTACAGTAGTTTTCCAAAAATTCAAATAGCAGAAAATAAATTACCAAAACTTAAATTGACAAGTTGTAATCAAACTCAATAACAGAAATCAACATTGCTGAAATTTAAAAGACAAATCAGTGGCTAATTTAACACCATTACAGAAATTCAAAAGTGCAGAATTCAAAACTTCACCCATCTTAAAACCCATTCTCCATAACTCAATCGAACAAAGAATTTGTCCATAACCATACCCAATTCTTAGGTAGATGGGATTGAGAGAAGGATTCTGGAAGTTTAAGAGGAAGAACACTAGAAAAATAAAATTCAAAAATGAAAACAAAGACTACTGCTGTCGGGAACAAAACCCAAAAACGAAACTAATTTTTCTCTCATGAATCCCTCTCTCCTTCGGCTTCTTCCTTAATCTTTTATATGGACTTCGAGCTAGGGCTTCTCTCTTAGTTGATGGTCGATCACAACTCATCATCTTGCTGAAATCATGGGTAATTTTCACTCCAAATTCCCGAAATTAGCGTTTTTTCCTTTACTTCCAGATTTGCCGAAAATGCAATTGCTTTGCAATTGCATTGTTGTTGCATTCCATCAAAAATCTGCATAAAGACATTAAGTAAGTGTGAAATTTTTTTTCTTTTGTTTTCTTTTCTCAACTTACTTAAATTAGAGGTATTTCCATCAATCATGTGATTAAATTCAAGCACGTATTTTTATTTTCATCAAATAATATGAATAAAATCATAAATATAATTAAGTTTAAGGGCCAAATAATCCTCATGAATGAGAATTATCACGGCTTCAACTTCTCTAATGAATTTTCTTTTTTGTATTAAAGGATCATCACCAAAATCTACCGCACATTGCACTAAGATCATTGCAGCTCCAGCAGTTGAAAGCAACACATGGTATACCCTAGGATGGCCTGCACAGTTGATTTGATAAGAACTTTTTTCCCCCCAACGGAAAAAAGCATTTCCTTCCACCCTTGTATGGTCTTCCATACTATGTTCCCAATCTCCTTGAAAATCTTAGAGTTATTGCGAGTATTTAGGGAGGGGAGATGAAGGTATAGGCCAAAAGAGTTTCCATGCTTCACCCCCAAACTGGCTTGTAGATTGTTGATTTTGTCTTGACTCCCATTTGTACTGACCATAAACATGGACTTCTATCTGTTGATAGACTGTCCTGACGCTTCCTCGTAATCTTGGAGCACTTTTTTAATGACCTAACTTTCCTGCACTGAATCGTTAAAAAAGAAAATGCTATCATCAGCAAAGAAAAGATGAGTTAAACGAGGATAATGTTTATTAATTTGGATACCAAAGATTCTAGAAAGAGAGACTTCCCTGTTTAGGCGAGTCAAAAGACCTTAAGCACATAGCAGAAAAAGGTAGGCAGAGAGGGGATCTCCTTGCCTCAACCCTCTTGAAGGAATAAAACATTCCCCAGGGATGCCATCCATATGAGCTACAAAGCTCACCGACTCCACACATCTCATAATTAGAGATATCCAATGATGATCAAAGCCCATCTCCAACATCACATCCCAAAGAAAGCCCCACTTAATTCGATCATAGGCTTTACTAATGTCAGTTTTCAGAGCCACCTAACCTTTCTTGCCTTTTCTTCTACTTTTAAGAGCGCGGAAGTACTCGAACTCGATAAGAGCATTATATGTTATGTGACTCCCTGGAAGGAACAAAGGACTGGGTTGGAAAGATCACGTCATCCAGCACTGTATACGTCAACTAACTAATTGAAAGCATTATCTTATTACCCAATATTAGTCTGTCATGTCAATAATGTTTTGTGATTTGTGATGTTTATCTGAACCATAAAAATTTAATCGAAACAAAGCCCAAAAATTTAAAACTTTTGAAACCATCAATTAAAAAAAAAAAAAAAAAACTCAAATGGTAAGATTGTTTATAATTTATCTATACTTATAATTAAATAGCAAGTTTAGTTTGGAGTTCATATTTGTATTTAATAGGTCTTTGACATTGACATTTTTTTAAAAAAATTGACAGACCAATTAAACATAAATTCAAAATTTTGAGTCTATTAAAAACCTAAATTTTCAATCATGAGTCCAATATAAAAATTAAAAGTTTAAGAATCTTTAACTTAAAAACTTACTAAACATTTCGTAAAATTCATTGACTTGTAATTTAATCTTTATAGGATATATATATATATATATATATATATATATATATATATATATATATATATATATATATATTAAGCTCCATTGGTTTAATTTATAATCCGATTAAGAAGAAGAAAAACAAATTTTCAACTGATGTACAATTTTAAAAGATTAACAACAAAAGAAAAGAATAAAAGTTAAATTACAAATTCAATTTCTGAACCTTAAAAATTGTCTAATAAGTTTCTAAATTTTTAATTTTGTGTCCTAATTGGTTCTTGAATTAGGTCTCTAAGGCCTCATTTGATAATTATTTGGGCCTAATTTGATAACCATTTAGTTTTTGAAAATTAAGCCTATAAATACTACTTCTAAGTTCCAACTATGGATTTGATTGTTTTGTTATCTACTTTTTACCTATGTTTTCAAAAATCAAGTCAAGTTTTGAGAACTAAAAAAAAAAAGTTTTCAAAAACTTGTTTTTGTTTTTGGAATTTGACTAAGAATTCAAATGTTTTGTTAAGAAAGATGAAACCTATTGCACAAAATTGATGAGAAAAAAGCACAATTTCTAAAAATCAAAAGTCATATACCAAATGGTTATCAAATGGGACCTTGGTTTTTGGTTTTTGAAAATTAAGCCTATAAATACTACTTCCACTTATGGGGTTCGGGTTATTGTTGGAAACAGCCCAAAATGCTTTGAGTCTTACATAAATCCTCCATAAAAAGAAAAAAAAAAAAAAACTAGTTGCTATAGTACATTGATTTATTTTATATTATATTTTAAATGTAGTTTTATCTTTTTGCCATTATTCATTAATTGTGGCAAATACTACTGTTGGAATAGAAATTTTGACCAATCAAAAATTGTCATATGATTACTTAAAATTAATGATGTAACGCCCCCAAATTTTAACCTAACTTAAGGGATATTACTAAACCAACAACTATTATGCCCCAAAAATTTCGGCAGCATAACAGCGTAACTACAACAATACCAAAAATTTTCTAGTACCTGTTAGACAACAAAATGCACTTCTATATTCAGAATCACCAAAGATCACTCCAAACTCCAATTTTCCAACCCAAGAACCATTAGGAATCAGAACCACCAACATTCTAAACATATGAAAAGCACAACATGTTTTTAAATTCAAGGTCAAGCTCAAGATGAAACTCCAACTAAGGTAAACAACTCAAAGTCCACTACAAATGTCCAACCCAAGGGACAAACAACTATTAAACCTAACAAAACTTCATCTATAATTTAAATACCAGAGTCACAAGCCAAATAAACCAAAATTTAACTCTTTGGACAGCAAAAAGGAGATAATGATATCCCGATTAACTAGGTCCAACTACTAACAAGATAAAACTAAACTAAGTCCAACAAATGCAACACTAATTAAGTAACATATGATTAGGGTATTCTCTTCTCAAGTCTCCTCCTCAACACCACCAGGCTCGTCATAATCATCATCACCTACAAAATCTGTGGTGGGTCAGTACACAACCGTACTGGTAAGTAGCTCACACCTAAGGAGCCACCAACCAATATACAAGGCAAAACTATTCGGACAACGGATCTCCACATATCTCCAAAATGGTATGATATTGTCCACTTTGGGCATAAGCCCTCATGGTTTTGCTTTTGGTTCCCCAAAAGACCTCATACCAATGGAGATAGTGTCTCTCAATTATAAACCCATGATCTTCCTCTTATCTAGCCGATGTGGGACTTTGGTCTCACACCCAACAATCCTCCCCTCGAACAAAGTACCAACCGAGCCTCCCCTCAAATAGTCATCTATCCGTCTAGCTCTTATCCTGGTCAACTCCTTTACTGGAGCACACCGTCAGTCCAGGCCAACTCCTTTACCGGAGCACACCGCCCATCCGATAGAGCTCTCTACCACGGATCTCCACCATGACTATGCCTTCGGGGCTCGCCTCCTTTGTTCGGCACCCGAGGATTCTACCGATCACGGCTCAGGGGCATGGCTCTGATACCAATTGTAGGGAATAATCGAATTAAACCCATAGCGGAAGCATAGGAATCGTCTTTGATTTATTTAGAATTAAACTAAAATACAAGGGTTAAGTAATAAATACCTTGAAAATAATATTATGGAGAATATTCTGGTGGATCTTATCTCTTCCACAAAGTTTTCCTGGCTATGACTCGAACACAGGACCAAGGCTTGTGGGAGCCTTTTGAAAGAAAATCCTCAAGGGATTGGAGGGAAGAGGTCTAGAGAGAATTCTCTAATTCTCTCTATTGAGGAGATGTGTATTGTGAAGAATGGCTCAACCCAAGGGTCCTATTTATAGTTACAAAGGAAAAATCTTTGCCATAATTAAAATATTATATTTTAATATCTAATATATTAAAATATATCTTGTATTTATTTGAATCTCATTCAAATCTCCTACGATATTTATTTATTTGAATCTTATTCAAATTCTATAAATATCTTTTATTTAATATATCAAATATACATTAATTATTTTAATATTTAATGTATCAAATACAATAAATATATTTTCCTCTTTTATATTTAATATATCTAATATATTAAATATTAATTTGAACACTTCAAATTAAATATTAAATTTGAACATTTCAAATTTTAATATTTAATGTATCAAATACAATAAATATATTTTCCTCTTTTATATTAAATATTAATTTTAACACTTCAAATTAATATTAATTTGAACATTTCAAAATTTTCTTTCAACTAAATTGATCTTTTAGTGTTACTATGAGTTAGCAAGGGGACCTTATGGACCTACAGATTATAAGCTCCAATGATACAAAATTAATTAATTAAACTCTTTAATTAATTAATTTTCATTCATTAACTATAGGTCACTCCACTATAGACCTAGAGTTGCACTCTTATGCACTGTAGGACAAGTTGTGTCCATAGATATAATCATTACATGCAAGTCGATCCTTCTTGTAATTACAGCTAGGTCAAAAGTTCGTTTTACCCCTGTAATTACATCTTGCACCTTAAGTACCACTGATCCTCTAATGAACAATTTGTTTATAATCTAATTATAAACTAAGTTCCTCTCGCGGCAGTGAGAGGGTGGGGCCCCATTGTTCAAGTCTCGAAATCAGCACTTAAGGAAACTACTCATCTACTTACCCTATATGGGAAGGAGTGAATTCCATCTTGTGAGATTATGTTCCCAGCTCCCTATTTGGTCAAGTCCCCAAAATTGTAGGCATATTGAATCGGCTACAAAAGCCACTCTCACCCATGCAAATCAAAGGACAAGCCCTCACAGGCAGGAGTTCATAACTCACTCAGGATTAAGATCAAGTCGCATATGATCATCCTGATGAAATATTAATCTTCTCAATTAATGGATTTATAAAGAGAGATTAAATATTTCGTGGTCCAGTCTTATACAAACTCATTGTATAAGATACCCCCACTCACATGTCTCCATATGAATGATTTGGGTCAAATCATTTGTAACTATTACAAAGTGGGCCGTATCAATAGTGTTACCAGGATAAGGCACCCAACCTTATCCATATACTATGACCCTTTAAGTTATTTCTTGAACATGATCTTCTTGTATGTCAACCACATACTGTTCAAGATTACACTAATAACCTTGGATTTTTCATATAATGGATAATATTATATTGCAAATAAAATAGTCAAAATTATTATTCATTATTAAATAAATTATTAATTACGAGGCTTTAGGGCATATATCCCATCAATCTCCCACTTACACTAAAGCCGACGAGACATGTATCCTAGAGCATACTCTATACCCAACATGTTATCTCACTTGTCCTAGCAAAGATGAGACATGTCTCGTAATCCTAGACATTCTAGGTGACCCTCAAACACTTTAGCATGGAAAGTCTCTTTATATAGATCCAAAGGACTGCCATTAAAAAGCCATCTTAGTCACTACCATGATGCTTTCTCTCTCTCGATATGATTCCCTATACATTGGTGTTTTGTAATTTCCTTAATATTAATCTTTGCACTGCTATTATCATAATAAAGATGATAGACTAAATCATATCTGAAACACCTTTCAGATCTTCAAGGAACTATTTGAGTCAGACAAGTCTTTTTGTTGCTTCACAAGCAAAATAATTTAATTTGTATATCATACTCCACCACTTAGGGTAAAATTTATCCTTATATAGATTTCCTAAATCTTTATAAGAACTAGTGTATCTTGTAAATATCAAATCTTTAACTCTATACACAAAAATTTCTCATCATCCATAGATAATTTGAGAAAGTTTTTAATTTTCTACTCAATGGTCATACCATTTGTGTAACTGATATATGCTAACCAATTGTATATTAAATGTTTAGTCTCATTTATGCATATCATATACTCTCAACATTTGAGGTGTCTTAAGATACACTTAGACATAAATATCAAATATTTGACAACTATTTTGTCAATATAAGATGTTTGAGACAAAGTTAATATTTTGTCCTTAAAATCTTCATTTTGGACATGTAAAATATACTGAGTCATTCAAATCACTTATTTGAAATTGGTTACTTAATCAACATTTTATGTTAGACATCTTACATCATTCATAATGGGTAAAAATATCACCAACATAAAACATGAGAAAAATCTACTAAACAATTAATGGTTTTCTTGTCTATACAAGCTTCATTAATATTTATCCAAAGTCATAGATTTTGATACTTTTATCAAACTTTATACTCACAGATCTAATGGTAAAATTTATTTGATAAATGAACCTTTCCTATTTTGCAAACATTTTGCTTTTGATCTGTAAAAATAAACATATCTGATTGATTTGTGTAGATGCATTATCTAAGATTTCTTTTCATAAAAGAATTCTAAACATTCTTTTTTTTTTTTTATATATATCACATATGCAACATTGAATTATATAATGCTTACAGACTTTAGTATGACAATAAAGTGAGAACACTTACTCGCAGTCTACTTTCTCCTATTAGGTTTAACCTTTTGCCATTAGTCTCACTTTGCAGGTAATAAACCTTCAACTTTGTCATCTAACATGACAATTTGGGCTTCAATTAAGTCCTTGTAAAATTTGAGTCATCTTATAACTCTCCCACTACGATGAGACTTATCCAATTCATGACTAGGATCCATTTGACTTTCAAATATAATTAAATTGTTAACAACTTTTGTTAACTATTTAGTGGCTTCACTTGGAACCAGTTTATTAACACTATCTTACCTTATTAAAGGTTTGTAGTCTTTTATTTGACATTTCTTATAAAATTGATATTTGTCATATAAATACCTTATTCGTTTTAGGACTACATAAAGGACCACTTTATACTCCTTAGAGGTGGCCTACACTTAGACTTATCTTTGAACATATACAAGCTTTTTAGGCTTGTGTTCAGCATGTGAGCTTAACATTCCCAAATGGTGAAGTTTTGTAAACTAGCTTTACTACTCTTCTATAATCTTTAAAATTGTCTTATAGACACTTTTAGAGGGAATCATGTTCACCATGCAATCTCTAATGCATTTCCTAACCGGAGTATGGTAATGGTGTGTAACTCATTACTGATGTGACCATGTCTAACAAGGTCATGTTTCTCCTCTTGCAGCACAATTTCACAAAATTGCACTCGGTATTAAGATAATTGGGATAAAAACCCATTTTCTATCAATTAGTTTTAGTATGTAAGGTTCCTGTACTTTCTATTATGATCTGATCATAATATCTTGATAGATTTAATTACCTAATCGATTTTTCTTTTTTCTTTTTTTTTTAACTTTAGTCTTAATTTTCTTGAACTTTTCAAAAATTTAGACTTATGTTGTATTAGATAAAGATACTTATACCTTAAATTATCATCAACTAGAGTGATGAAATATTCATGATTTTATTTGACTTTTACATTCACCAAACCACTTAGGTCGGAATATGTAAGCCCAAAATATTCTTTGGCGTTCTAGCCCTATCTAATAAAGGCCCAATGATTATCTTGCATGAAATGCAAGATCTACAGACAGGTAAAGTAATTAACTAACTTTTTAGAGAATTACCTCTTACTAGTCTTTTCATTCTATTCAAGTTGATGTTAATCAACTTTAACAGCCAAAGTCAAATATCATCTTTTAGGAGAAAACAATGTCTTTCTATTTTGGATTCTATAATCCTGAATATCTCAGTATTTTGTAGTATAGTATATGCCAACATTTTTAACATATACAAATTGTTCTTATTTTCAGCCGAATGTATTTTCAAACAATTTTGAAAATATAAACTTTCATACTTCAAAGTAATTCATACTATATGAACATTTTTGTAATAAAGTTCAAGACATTGAATTTCTCTTATGGTTACTAAAAACACCATATTCAGCATTATGTAACAATTTTTACTTCATGACATCTTAATGTCTCCCACTATACTAACTGAGATAGGCTTCCTGGTGCTAACTTGTAGAAACTATTCTACATGTTAAGTATTTTCCAAGAATTACATATTAAATGTAATGAAGAATAAATCTTGATAGTAGATCTTATATCGACTATCTAGGTGGCATTATTTATATTCCACCAAAAATCTAGTAAATCAAATTTACTTTCATTTATATTTTTCTTCCTAGAGGTATTTCAAAAATTCCTCTTATTATGACTGTCCTAGCTAATTTAGGAACTATTTCCTTTTATATAGCTTCAATCATTTAGTTTCTTTACTTGGATTTTTGTAATACTTAGTTTTGAGATCATTTAGACAACTTTCTAAATTTAGCTTATGTTGACTTCAACATCTCATATGTTGTTGTCATTTTCTTTAACTTCTAAATTTGACATCTACATGTCAACTAGGAGAATACGTACAAGCTATCTCATTTACTTTTGATTCATTAATCATGTGTTTCACGAACAATTCGAATAGCATTAGCAACAGGTTTTGAGAATATTTCTCAATAAAGACAAATTCAAAATTTTACACTACCATTATAGTGTTAATGTTACTTTTCCAAGTAATAAAATTTCTCAATTTTGACTTATCAGTAATAAAATTAAAATTATGAGAGAAACTGACATAATATTGAAATATATAAAATATATAATTTAACATCATCCAAACAATTATCCATTCAATTTTAGCATAGAAATCAAACAATTTGAAAAATAAACCCTATAAATCATTTCTAATGCTATGGTACTTTAGTGAGTTAGAACAAGTGCCGCTGTAAGGTAGGTCAAGTATTCCTTCACTAAACTAAGACAATCTCAACCAAGTATTATACCAGAATAACTCTTATTCCTATAATATTTAGTTACCATTAGTTTGGTCAATGACATCATTAACAACTTTAATGAGCCATTTGTAAGTGTGACCCATAATTTTAGATCCCGTAGTTTTATCCCAACAAGTGTCGTCGTAGGGTAGGTCAAGTATTGGAAACAAAACTACAATCATATCCTTCTCAGGAGTTCACCCTGATATTAACCCATGCAAACACCTTCCGTAGGGAGACAGTCCAAAAGCCGCCACGAGGCCCCGCATGAATCTCATGATGTGAACCAATGATGGAGACCGTAGGATATGTTGACACATTTCCTTCTTCCACTTACTATTTTGAAGTAGGATTTTTTCTTACTTAGACAAATTAGGCTAATCTCATTTATCTAAGTTCCTCAATCTACCTTTCATAACCCTTATGTTGTTAGATTGATTTTAATATGAATTACTAAGTTTTAAAAATAATCACATTATGAGCATGCTTAGTGAAAATAAATAAAATTTGACTAATTCAACTCCCAGGTCGGTTCCCAGTTAGAGGTGTTCCCTTTCGGTCAGTTTAAATACCCCAGTCTAGACAGAACATTCCATAGACAAAGTTCTCTTATAGTCAATTTTTATTTCAAATTCATTAATCTTTAATTAACTATTAATTATTAGATTAATGAACATAAGTGAATTTATAAATAAATGTTTTTAATCCTATTAAAAAAATTCACTTGGATAGTCTTAAAAAACTACCATTTTAAACCCTTTAAAAACAAAATTAAAAGATTACCCTAAATTCTAATCTTATTAGAAATAATAAAGATAAACTAAATTCAAAATTTAAACTATTTTAAACAAGAATCAAGAATATCTTTAATAAACAGAAACCCTAATCTCATTAGGATATATCCTAATTTTATTAGGAAAACATGAATTTCATTTATGAAAGAAAATATCCTAATTTAATTTTCCAAATATAACAATTATATTCAAAGATAATAAAAATATACACATATTAAGAAAATATCTCAATTCTATTAGGAATCATCCTAATCAAATTTTCCAATATAACAATTATATTAAAAAATTAATCTTAATTCTATTAGGAAACAACCTAATCAAAATTTTCAAATATAACAATTATATTAAAAAATAAGATAAGATGCATGATCATGCTTAACCTATGGTGAGATTTTAAATTTAAATGGCATACTTTATGCAACAATCAAACAATTTAAAACATGCATTTCATGCATAATTTAAAAATAGCAAAATTGACCGGCATATTTGGTATATTCTAAAAAATAAAGACTAAATTCAAAAATTCAAAATTTTGAATTTTCAAGACATATCTTGGTGCTTCAAATTTCTTTCCCTTTTTTTTTGAACAATTCCAAATTTAGGAGTTTCTATCCAAATCCCTAACTTTCAGCCGTTTTAATAGTCACCATGAAAGCTCCTCCAGCAATCGAACTCACCACCGTGAACACAAAATTATCTTCACAATGATCGACTGAAACTCATTTAATCACCAACATTTATGCAATTTAAATTATATATATATATATATATATATATATATATATATATATATATATATATATATATATATATATATTAACAACACGAAACCCAGCTAGAATATTGAACCGTTGAATGCTTATAGGTGTATGCTTTGTCATGAGTCAAGACACATGTCAACAATCAATATGTATGGGTCATCGGCTGAAAGGGATTTTAACTTGAAGTGCCTAATGGAGATAGTGTCCCTCACTTATAAACCCATGATCTTCCCCTTATCTAGCCGATGTGGGACTTTGGTCGCACTCCCAACAATCCTCCCCTCGAACAAAGTACCAACTGAGCCTCCCCTCAAATAGTCATCTATCCGTCTTAACTCTTATCCTGGCCAACTCCTTTATCGGAGGACACCGCCAGTCTAGGCCAACTCCTTTACTGGAGCACATCGCCTATCCGATAGAGCTCTCTACCACGGATCTCCACCATGACTACGCCTTCGGGGCTCGCCTCCTTTGTTCGGCACTCGAGGATTCTACCGATCACGGCTCAAGGGCATGGCTCTGATACCACTTGTTAGGGACAACGACCCTCGACAGATCTCCACATTAGTATGATATTGTCCACTTTGGGCATAAGCCCTCATGGCTTTGTTTTTGGTTTCACCCAAAAGGTCTCATACCAATGGAGATAGTGTCCCTCACTTATAAACCCATGATCTTCCCCTTATCTAGCTGATGTGGGATCAAAGTGGTCTTAAACCTAGCTGTGTGTCGGAGAAATCCTCAAAGTGGAACAAAGTAACGAAACCTCATGTTGACATTGTGGATGAATCCCATAGTCGAACAAAAAGTGCTTGGAGCGGCAAGCAAGTAGTAACTCTATCAAGCGCCACTAGTAGGGAGTAGTTCTTTGTTCGAGGGGGAGGAAGTGGATGGTGCGATAGGTGATCGACGCCATCAAAGAAATATATCCCACAATGTGAGTGATCCGTTGCGGAGTAGACGGACTTGTTAGAGGGGAGGCTCAACTGTGGTACTTTGTTTGAGGGGAGGATTGTTAGGAGTGCAAACAAATGTCCCACATTGGCTAGGGAAGGGAGTGATCATGGGTATATATGTGAGGACAATTATCTCCATTGGTATGAGGCCTTTTGGGGGAACCAAAAGCAAAACCATGAGGGTTTATGCCCAAAGTGGACAATATCATACCATTGTGGAGATATGTGGAGGTCTGTTGTTCTTAACAAGTGGTATTAGAGCCATGCCTTTAAGCCGTGATTGGTAGAATCCTCTGGTGCCGAACAAAGGAGGCGAGCCCCAAAGGCGTAGTCATGGTGGAGATCCGTGGTAGAGAGCTCTATCGGATAGGCGGTGTGCTCCAATAAAGGAGTTGGTCTGGACTGGCGGTGTCCTCCGGTAAAGGAGTTGGCCAGGATAAGAGTTAAGACGGATAGATGACTATTTGAGGCAAGGCTCGGTTGGTACTTTGTTAGAGGGGAGGATTGTTGGGAGTGGGACCAAAGTCCCACATCGGCTAGATAAGGGGAAGATCATGGGTTTATAAGTGAGAGACACTATCTCCATTGGTATGAGACCTTTTGGGTGAAGCCAAAAACAAATCCATGAGGGCTTATGCCCAAAGTGGACAATATCATATCAATGTGGAGATCTGTCGATGGTCGTTGTCCCTAACAAAAACATCATGTTATATATAATAATTATAAACTTAGGCATGCTCATCATACATGGAAAGTAAGTAGCGATCACAAGATACTAGACCCATAAATCAACATCTCAGGGAAAGTCAAGTCAACCTAATCTCAAACCTTGAGTTCACTCCATGCTCATACTATAACTCACATAAAGTTTTCTAAGGCAGACTGATCCGCTAACACGCAAATGCACGTGATCGAAGTAATAAAGAAACTGGAAGTATTCCAGAGTATCGTACCCAAGGGAACGGGTTTTAACAAAATCTACTAAGACGACACAAAATATGTTTTCAAATTGCAATTGTGGTAACCAATGGTGTGAAAAAGATTGAGTGGTTATTTTTGCTAAAGAAACTAAATAAAAATGATAAAAGAGGGATTCAAACAAGTTTTTGCTCCATTGAAAGAAATTGCGGCCTAATTGCAATTGCATTCCTTTGACTTCAACATTTAAGCTTTGTAAACCGAATTCAACACCTATTCAACCTTCTATGAAGTATCTTTAGGAGGCTAAGCGATTAAACCGATATTTCTATGGCTAATACGAACTTAGTTAATTTTGAAACACAATTCTTTTGGTTTTAAAGGTTTTGCCCTATGTCTAGGGTCAAAAACAAATTCCTATGTCTAGGCTATTTTCCTTTATTGCTTTTATGAAATCTAAATTTTTATCTAACCTTTTCAGAATTAGACTCAATTTTTGTATACTAATCTAGGTGATCAATCTAGACTAATAATAAGCATTAAAATCAATAAAAGCAAACAAGCTATGGATGAAGCAAGGTTGCTCTCACAATTAGGCCTTTATTCCTATCTTTAGGGCATCCACATGCTTGAATCCCAAAGAAGAAATTAGCTCATTATGGAGAAAATGAAAATCCAAAATTTATTTGTTAAAAATTTCATAATTAATAACCCAAATACCGAAATTAAATTCCTAATAATGGAGTAAATAGAGTTGAAATATACTAACGGAAAGTCCTTGTTTTGATCGACCAAAAGTCCTTTACGGGCAATTGGATCTTTACCTCCTCGAACCTTCGTTGAGGGGGGATCAAGCTCGGGATTTACAGAGCAAAATGAAGCATAAACTGCTGGAAGAAAGATGGAAAAACGAAAATACAGCTTGCTGTCCAAAACAGAAAAGAAACATAAAACAGAGTATAAATTTGCAAAAACATAGTATATCAACTCAAAATTTAATCGAGCGAACTACAAGAATGAAATGCTGAAAACAAGGAACAGAAATCATCAACTTGCTGCTACTGAAATAAAGAAAAACCAGAAGAAAAAGAACCCATAAAAACAGAATGTAAAAACCAAAAAAAACAAAGTACAAAAGCTAACGGAAATTCCTTGTTTGATCGATCCAAATACCCATTCAAAGGCAAATGGATCTTCACCTCCTCCAACTTTCGTTGAGGAGGGATCAACCTCGGAAATTACAGAGTAAAAATGAAGAGTAAGCTGCTATAAAATGAAAAAACGTGAAAGATGAACTGTGGGTGAGCAGCAGAAAAACCAGCAGCCATTTGCTTTGTTTTCCACCATTTTTATAGGCATTGAGGGCTAGGGTTTCCATCTTGGAGCTCCTTAATTCGTGGGTAATTGATTAAGCACAAGATTTGGCCGTAAATTCTCCATAAATCAAGCAATTCCCGTGGGTTTTGGTGATTTTCCGAAAATTCTGCACTTTTTAAAGTCTAGAGAATGCAATTGCATTCTTCTTCCTTGTTGTTCACCTTACATTGCAAATGGGAATGCAATTGCATTCCCTTTTGCAAAGTCTTCACTTCTTCAAATCTGCACAAAAACTCAACTTAAGCCAACTTTCTTGCATCTTTTCACTTAATTCCTTCTTTTATCATATTCCAACAAGCGTGCATGAATTTATTTAAAAATGTTATTTTTAGCTTGCTTGGTAATCAATAAAGCATGCAAAAATGGCAAGAACAACTTAGTTTTAGGGTTAAATAATCCTCATAAATGAGAATTATCACCGACTCCTTCAAGACACAAGTTGATCCTCGTTGATTTTATTCAGGGGCACCGACATTCTCTGCCAGCCCCAACTATTTACATCCAAGGCCACCGACGCGCTCCGCCTGCCCCAACTGATGCTATCCAGGGCCACCGACGTTCTCCTTCGGCCCCAACTGATTTGTCATCAAAGGCCATCAATGTTTTCGGGGATCTCACATACTTACCTTTCTAGATTTAGCTCACCGACCTTAACTATCTTAAAACAAGGCCATCGATGCTACTCTAACTCCTATTGTGACATACCACCCCTCAACCATTATTACCCGAGGCACCTGGTACTCACCCAACTTTTCCTTTTCATACACAAGGTTATCCGACCTTTAAGAACTCATCAAAATGTATGAATCCTACATTATGCTTCCTAAACCATGCCAAAACTATAGACACACCCATAACATGCTTTGGAAACCCAAGCCAACAACTCATCATACATACATATCACAAGATAAAACAAATCTCTACAAGACAACATGCTCATCACAAAAGGTCATTACAACATACTAAACATCACAAACATCCCAAGTATCAACTAAGCACAACAAAATCTTAGAACATATGGAGGTTTAAGTGAAATAATCATATAAATAATAATATAACGAAATTTGGCACACAACATGCTAGCACACAAGCAAACATACCCCACAGGTAGAATTCTACTTACCACGTTCCTAGGATATTCCAAGGTATTCCTAAAGACTCCAAATTAAGCCCAATTGAACTAATCCAAATGAGCTCGAATTACTGTTGGTTGGTGTTCGAGAGTGTTCGAATCAACCTAAAACCAACAATGCCAAACCGACTGAAACTCTACTGTAAATCCCATTTTTTGACAGTAAATGGCTTCGAATGTGGATTATTTGGAGTCCAAACAAGATTGGTCTGCTGTAATTCCCATTTTTTGCAGAAAACTGCTTCGAATGTGGGCTCGTCAAACAAGAAGGGGTTCGCGTTGGTCTGCTGTAAATCCAGTTTTTTTTTTTTTACAGAAAACTGCTTCGAATGTGGGCTCATCGAATTGAAGGAGAACGCGTGGGTTTCGTGCTGCTGCTGCAAAACGGATATGCTTGAGCCGCCGCCGTCGCGTGGAAGATCGTTGGAGAGGGAGTGTTGGTCGAAGAAGGAGAAACGAAAAGGAGAGGTGGCCAGCAGCTTCAACGTGAGGGATAGGGGAGGAAGAGAGAAGAAGAAGATGAAGGTCTTAGGGCTTTTTTTTTTTTTGATTTTTAATTCCTTATCTCTTTTAATTCCCCAAAAGTAAAAAGATAATAAGTAAAATGAAACATTCTAGAATTTAGGAATTCCTAATTTTAAACTCTTAAGGATTTGAAAAAAAATCCTAAATGATTGAGGATTTGGGTTTCTCTTGAATTTTATAGATATAATCTAAAACTAAACTTCCAAACTTTAGGAATTAAAGATTTAACTAAAAATCTCTTTTCCCTAAAACTATTAGAAATTTTAATTTACCAACTTAAAGGATAAACTAATAAAATTCTAATTTTTAAAATTAGAACTGTAATGAATAACTGAGTCTAAATATTCTAAAATAACCTAATTTTATAACGCGAAGAGTTACAAATGACAAATCATTTATTTAATTAGGGATCAATTACAAATTTACATGGATCTCCAAATTAAATTATGACAAATCCAAATATGCACATGTCTCATTTGATCAAATAAATTAAGTTTAGGTTTTGATTAGATTGAGTTATATGTAATTTGGGTCGATTTTAGACAAAACTCAAATGAGAGGCCCTAATCCAACAAAGTCCCTGCCCAAAGTTAACCAAGTCAAGTCCAATGGTTGGGCCCAAAAGCAATAAGGCCTAAGCCCACATAGAGCCTTAAGAAACTCTATAAATAGAGGGTTATCCTTCCATTTCAAGGGGTTCAAAAGTTAAATACCTTAGAAGAAGAATTTAGAGAGAATTCAAAAACAAAGATCAAAAGACTCCCTAAGCTCTTGAAGATCAAACATTGTCTGAACATAGAACACTCTTTGAAGATCAAGAACACTTCAAGACTCCAAAGATCACTTGAAGCTTCAATCTCGAGAACAAGCTGCAAATCCAACAAGACAACTTCACATTCGAGAACAAGCTGCAAAACCTTTGAGACAAATTCACATTCGAGAACAAGCTGCAAAACCCTCGAGACAAATTCACGTTCGAGAAAAACTACAAAGCCCTTGAGATAAATTCACGATCGAGATCAAGTTGCAAAGCTCTCAAGACAAATATACATTTGAGAGAAAGAATCAGAGGATCAAAACATGAGAGATTGTACTCCACTAAACAAATCAATACGAATTAAGTTCATTTACACGAATCAAATTTCTTTGTTGAAATCTCGTGTGAACAACTACCGAATTAATGGTCTATAAATGTTTTACCAACCATTTAACTACCATAACATTTCATTAACACGATTTTATCCATTACGAGATAACTAAAACTGAGAGTACGAATCCAAAAATTAAATATTCTAAAACCCAAAAAATTTCGATCAAAACACAACAATTTTCCAAAAAATAATCCAAGTACTACCCAGATTGACTTGAATATAGTTAGAAACATTATTTTTTAACTGAAAAAACTTAAATTCCGACTAAAAAAACCTTAAATTTTGGTTGGAAAAACATAAATTTTTGGTCAAATACCTAAATTTCGACCGAAAATTGATGTTTTATGTCAGAAATTAACATTCCTGACTAGAAATGAAAAATTCTAGTTGGGAACATACCCTGGAGAAATGTTACACTTTTTTTATATAGAATTTCCAGAAAAAAGTTTAGAATTTTTTTTTTAAATCTTTCTTTTTTACAATTATTTAGGCATATGTTTATGCACTCTTATAAAATATTTTTTTTCTTTCACATTTTTCCCGATTTATTTTTTAATTTTAGTTTTAAAGAGGCATAAACATGCACAAAAACATAAAGTATTTTTAGAGTACCGAAACATATGCCTATATATCTATACTAAAATTTTTAGAGTATAGAAACATAAAGTATTTTTTTTCTTTTGCAAAAAATGGTGAAAATGTGTTTATAAATATTTTGGTTTTTTTTTAATTGAATAACATTTGAGGTTGGAAGATTAGAACCTCTGACCTCTTGGTTGATGATACATGCCAATACCGTTGAGCTATGCTCACTTTGGCAAACGTTTTGGTAGTTAAGTGGTTGGTAAAATATTTATAGACCATTAATTTAGTAGTATTTGTCACAATTAATGAATAAGAATTATGTGGTGAGGAAAATGATATAATCATAGAGTACAATAATCCAAGGTAGATTTATTTGGTGAGGAAAATGATAGCAAATACCAAAACATAAATGAATATAAAATGGAAGATTCTAAACAAAACTTTCTTGAAAATCAAATAAACTTGACCTCATTTCAATCTTAGATGTTGTAGATTGAAACACTTTAGACTACAACTTTGTTGACAAAAAAAAAAATCATATAGGGTTACAAAGAACTCTCCAATGACAAACAACTCATACATGTACAACCCTAAAAGTATAACGCCATTGTCTTTCTCTATCTTATGTGGCCACTTATAAAAAGAACTAAGAATATGTTGCAATTAGGATTTAGGGTGAAATGTGTTTGATACGGAAATTTTACAAATTTAGTATTCCTTAACTACTATATATTTTAATTATGTGAGCCAGTAGATTTTTTGAAAACTTGGCTCCTTAGATATGGTAACAAAATTAAATATAGCTTTAAAAAAATTATTTTCCAATTTTGAAAGAATAAATTAGCCCTTTTAAGGTAAATTTATAAGAAATTTTATATTAAAAATTATAAGTTTTCCAAAAATAAGTAAATAAGATATTTTATATTGATAATTGATAATGTATTAATTTAATGCTAACATTCAACATGTTTTGTTTTGTTTTCTTTTGAAATCAACACTTCTTTTGAACTCTATAAAATGGACAAATCTACCTGTACATCTCCACCTTAAGTTGTTTTTTTTTAATTAACATTTACGTAGATTCCATATTTGGAAGACTTTGAAATGGAAATTTTACAAAATCAATTTTCCTTTATTGCCTTAAATAGTGTTCTTTCCTATCATATGCTTATTAATAATGTGAGCAATTATTTTACTCATTATTAATATATATATTTTTTACTTTTTTGATATGCCAACAAATTTAATTTACTTTAATATGACAATACACATTTTATTTTGGATTTTTAATTTTTAATTTTTTGGTACGGCAACACAAATTTTAATTTGGATTTTGACTTTTAAAATATAGCAACAAAATATATGATAGGTCTAAAAACATTTCTTCTCCGAATTTAAAAGAATTTTGTATTTAGTTTTATTTTTTGAACAATTTCATATTTAGTATACTATACTATGAATTTTCACAATTAGTAGATTATGAAATAACACTAATATCTCGAATTATTTTTTTGTGATTAACCATCTACGTGATTAGGTAATCTTTTACTTAACATTTTTCTGAATATTTTTATGTTAGATTCTCATATTTATGCCATACCTTTTTTATTAAGAACCCCGTGGATACTTTCCTTTCAAATGATATATATTATTTTTTTGTGATTAACCATCGACGTGATTAGGTAATCTTTTACTTAACATTTTTCTGAATATTTTTATGTTAGATTCTCATATTTATGCCATACCTTTTTTATTAAGAACCCCGTGGATACTTTCCTTTCAAATGATATATATATATATATATATATATATATATAAAGAAATATTTATAAATATTTTATGCCATACCATAAATATTGTTTATAAAGAAATTCTTTGATATGTGTCAATCTTACAATTTTATTCTTTTTCTATCTAAATATTTTTAATTCTTTCAATACACATCTAATCCATTATAATTTCTCAAATTCATTTTCTCTCAAAATTAACTTAACACAATATAGATAGATATATGCAATATTTAATATAAATTAAAACTACAAAACAAACAAACTTATGAACCAAAATGGTTTAGGGACCAATATAAGATGTGAACAGTTTTTTAATATCCCATCTTTTTTTTTTCCATCTTAATAATTAGTATTTGGTAATAAAGATAAAAATATAAAACAATTTCAACATTAGAGATGAAAATAGTACAAGCAAAAAAAACTATGGATTTTGAATTTAGTCCCTAAACTTTTATTATGAAACTAGAGAGTATTGTTTTAATAATAAATTTAATACATTTGTTCACTCAATTTTTTTCTAATAATTATTTTACATAATAAATATTCGATTGTTCATAAAATTAACCATAAAGAAAGTGTTATCAATTATTTATTTAATTATTCATAACTTGCTATGCTAAGTGTCAACTAAATTTACTTACAACTTATTGTCAAAATTAATATTGAACTTAACTATTTAAATATCTAGAACTTTTTTTTTATTGATATTGCAGTTTTTAAAACTTATTATAAAAATATTGTAATTTTCAAACTATTTATAACAATATTGTAGTTTTAATTCGCTAGCAGATGGCCGTCTCTTCAAGAGACGACAGTGTACGTGGCAGAGATCGTCTCTTCAAGAGACGACCATGCCTCGTGTTTTTATATTTTAAAAAAAAAAAAACAGCTAGATGGAGACAACCATCTCCATGTTTTTTTTTTTTTTTTAGTTTTTTTCTTCATTCTTGTTGATATATATTTTTTTTCTAATTTTCTTAATTCATTTTTTCTTTTTCATAATACTATTTTAATTCCTTTTTCATAATATGAATTTCTTCTTTTTTAATTTAAACACAAATATTTAAATTGATAAGTAATGAAATAGTAGATAAAATATTAAACCAAAGTGAATGTTCATTTTTTTTTTTAGTGTTTTGTTCATTCTTTTTAAAATAATAATGATTTTTTCTTTTCTAATTGTCTTAATTCCTTTTTCAGAATATGAATTTCTTCGTTTTTAATTTAAACAAAAATAATTTAATTGCTAAGTAATGAAATAGTAGATAAAATATTAAACCAAAGTGAATGTTCATTTTTTTTTTAGTGTTTTGTTCATTCTTTTTAAAATAATAATGATTTTTTCTTTTCTAATTGTCTTAATTCCTTTTGCAAAATATGAATTTCTTCGTTTTTAATTTAAACAAAAATAATTTAATTGCTAAGTAATGGAATAGTAGATAAAATATTAACCAAAGTGAATGTAATCAAAGTGAATGTTCACTTTACATATAAGAATAAAAAAAAGTATAGTGCGTGTCACATGGTGGAGGTCGTTAATTACGAGGTGGTTGTCGACAACAACCCCTCAGTGCCTGATCCTAATCCTCTTGGGCTTCCAATTAATCTGATTCTTCTTGTGCTCTAGTAGGGTACAAATAGTGATCATGTTCTCCACGTCCACGTCTGCGTCCCTGAGCTTGTGATGATGATGATGATGATGGACCAGCCTCAGAAGCATAATGTGGTGGTGTATGACGGTACCGTGAACCAGGAGTCGATATCATCATCATCGGAGTGGAAGAACCAGCACCATCTTGTGTCTGAGTGATGAGAGGCATGTCGTCCGTATCATGGTGAACCTCATCATGACGAACCTCCTCTACAGCAACATCTTGTTGCTGAGCATTGTTCTGTTGTCAAGCACACCTTCTTTGTCTAGGACCAGGTTGAGGAGCAATAGGAATGCTATACAAATAATGTAACTGGTCCATATTTAGGTCCCCACTGTCGCACAAATTCAGAATCTCTAAATTTTGTTAAAGTTCTCAAATTTGTCTGAAGCACGACCTCTTCGAATGATAAGAAAAATTAGACAATATTGATAAATGAATTTATAATTAAAGTAAATATAACTTTAGAATTTAATTGAAACTTGTACCGCTTGACCATAGGACGCTCCCTCGCGAGTGATGTAGCGTAGAGTAATATTCATATACTAATCAATATAATCTGGAGTCGTATGTCCATATGCATCAACTGGAGGAGCATCGGCTACAAACTCTCGATGTGAATGCCATCTCTCTACATATGGTGTTAGCGCGATCGACCAATCTTATTGTTGAAGGTCTATGTCATGCAGCTTTGGCTCCGTTTGACACACTTCTGGAATAGCTTGTTTCATCCCAAATTGTCTCATCACTTTGTTCGGCAAATGCCACTCAATAATATGAAAACATATGAGTGGACTCATTGTACGCCAAATATCATAACCATTTCTACAATAGTCAGGCAATGTGGCCATGACATTTTTGTACGACTCCCAAATCATCTAAAATTCTAAAATATAGACGATTAGTGCTTGTAAAACAAATCAAAAGTATATAAGTTCTTTTAGTAAGCACATACCAAGTCGGGTTTAAAGATGTCAAACATATATCTGTACTGGACAAGTACATGAGTAGCTGACTTAGTGACACAAAATTGGTCTCCCCACCTATATTAATATTAAATTTTAAATTTCAACAAAAATCATTTACAAAAAAAATATAATAAATTAAATTAGAAATTTGTTGACATACCGAGAACCAAGTGGACGCTCAACTAATGCAGCATCGTTGATTTGGCGACGCTGAGGTGCCATCATTGGGAATCGTTCCTAACCCCAAAGCTGTAGAAGAATCATAGGGCCAGCAATCTCGCGAGCATCTGATCAACTCGCCTTACAAAGCTGCCTATATAACTAAGCTAGGCAAGCTCCACCCCAAACATATCTTCCTGCAACGTCAAAATCCGACATAAGTGGTAGGAACATTAGGTGCACTTTGTCCCCATATTTATCGCACAATAAGCTCCTACCAAATAGCTGTAAAATGTATGCTTGGGCATACCTCGCTATGGTCACCTCATCTGTATCATCATTTAGCCTTGGAAATTGAGATGCTAACCAAAGCAAGCTTAATCTAGAACCCTTGATCTAGTTAGGGCATGGAGTCACCCCAAGCAATCGTTCACAAGTCTGCCTCTAATCGTAGGTCATCGTTCCAGTGACAGGCTCGCTGTTCACTGGTAATCCAAGTAAAACTGCTACATCCTGTAGAGTAATAGTGCACTTCCCCCATGCACATGAAATATGTGTTTTCGGCCTCCACCTCTCTACGAGTGCAGTGATAAAGTGTCAGTCTAACTGAAAAAATCCTAATTTGGCCACCCCATCAAACCCTACTACACGAATATGAGGCAATATATGGCTGTGCAGTGGGATGTTGCAAGAGAAAACTACTTCTTGGCTTCTACAGTGTAGCTCTTCTAAATTTCGATCCTGCCAAACAAGCTCTGATCTATGAGACTATTGAACATATAAAACTGATGGATAAATTGGCCCTGGGTTGATATTCATAATTTAAAAAATCAACAAATTGAAATTCAATTCATATTGAATATAAATAACAAAATTTAACATAAACTTATAAATTAAAGAAATAAAAAACATGAAATTGAATTTAAACGATGTCATTAAGTACCAAATGACAATAAAAGTCAACAAAGAAATATAATTTATGTCATTAAGAACCAAAATTACAACAAAAGACAATAGAAGACAACAAAAAAAATACTACAAAGGTGCTTTTCTTTGTCTCGAATGACAACTCCTTCGATTGTGACCCAATTGATTGCACAGCCCACAACGTTGTTGAGTATTTGGCTCTCTCCAATCCATTTCATTGTGGTAGGGTGAACTCTTTGGTCTACCAGGTTCTCTCAATAACTTTGGGTCAGCATATAGAACAGACATGTTAGAAGGTGTGATCCAATATTCTTCATGAGGGATCGGTTGAAATTGAGGAGAATAGCATGCAGTGTATGTTGAAAGCTTATAAGTGTCCTCAATGAAATCTTCAAAGTTCAACTTCAAGTGAAAGCAAACAGCCATGAAATGTGAGCATGGAATGCCATAGGATTGCCACTTATTGCAAGAATAATAATGGATTGAACCATTTTCTCCTCTAATTAACCTCAAAGATTGAATATTCCCTCATTTAGCATTGAAGTAATGGAGTCCAGTTTTTACGTGAAATACACTAGTTTCTCGATCATAGGATACCACTTCATGCTTACTAGATTGTGATGCTCACTTCACAATCTTATCAAAAGCATACATGATATATATTTCATTTAGTATGATTATATTGAAATAAAGTAATTTGACTAATATGAAAATACGTAACGTAATTACCTGATATATTTCTCTCATTGCTCTAAAGTTGTTCTTATTTCTACTTTTCTATTCTCAAAATACGCTACACACTTATAGAATGTAAGTTGAGCAAGTGCAGTGATTGGCAGCATCCGACCTCCTTTGAGAACTCCATTTACGCTCTCTACCAAGTTAGTTGTCATCCACCATATCTAAACCCTCCATCGTGCGATTGCGTCTATTTCTCAATACTAATATTGTTGAAAAAGCTCATACAAGAGTTGTTCATTAATTTAATCTTTTCAACAACTTTGTTGTACTTACGGACTTGGTGTTGATAACCAGCATGATAAACCAAGTTTCTCAACTTTTGACACTTATATTTTGAATTAAAGTTGTTGGCAATGTCTCGTAAGCAAAACTTGTGATGAGAGTTACCATCCGTCCAACCATTTTGTGAAGTGTTAACAACAGAAATTATACCACCATGTCAGTCTGAAATCAAACATACATCTTTCTGCGTAATAATTTGTCTGAGGTGTTTCAAAAATCAGCTCCAAGTTTCGCGACACTCCTCTTCCACAATGGAAAATGCAAGTGGAAGCAATTTGCCATTAGAGTCAACTGCTGTTGCAATTAATACATTCCCTCTATATTTTCCATACAGGTGAGTACCATCAATTTGAATTATGGATCGACATTTTTTGAAAGTCTCGATGCAAGGACCAAAAGCCCAAAACACCGAAGTAAGGATGGCATGGCCTGCACTTTCACCATAATATTTTACTTTCCACTCTACACGTGTGCCAGGATTGATATGCTTCACCATGTACATTCACTTGGGAAAAAGCTTATATGAATCATCCCACTCACCAAACACTCTGATCAAAGCTTTCTTTTTTCCTTCCCACACCCTCTGATAGAGAACGTGGTACCCATATTTTTCTATTATGTCAGTTTGTAATTTTGATACACTAACAGAAGGCTTATTTTTCATAGTTTCACATACTTCAATGGCAATCATCGTAGAATCCAACTGCACATGACTCTGATTTAATTCTGAATAAAAATAGATATGTTGCTCACCATACTGAGTTATCTCGAAAAAGTCATGTGATTTTTTTTATGGCATGAAGCCGCCATCTACAACCATCTTTCCATTTTTGACACCGTACTGCACATATCGCAGGTGTTGACTCCATAACCTTATATAGTGTGTGACACCTAACAACAAAACATTTTATCTAATGTTGAAGAATCTCTTTGTTGTTACAAATTAACCCCTTATATAATAGGTTCCCATCAACAACCATTGGATCTTGGATGAGATCATGTTCCATAGTGCTATTTATTACATTGTTATCCAACTCACTGAATGTATTTAAAGGGATAACATGTTCATTACCACAAAAGTCTAGTTCTTCAAACTCATCATCTATTTCAGTTCTAAAATCCTTATATGTATTATCTACCACCATATCTTCACCATCACATGGTGGGGCAAATGATTCAAACTCGAGGTCAATACATTGGCTAGAGGTTTCTCCCAAGTTTGTACATTCATGTCGACCCTTCTCACACCGATGTATAAATGCACTAAAGTCGGAACTGACATCGTAATTGAAAACATTAAGTTCATTGCTTGTTGGTTAGGAATTGGTATTGGTGTATATCTTACTGTTCCAGATAGTGTTAACTCTGGGTGTCTATATACTATCTCTAACTGATTTGTCCTCACATCTACACCAAGTGATAATCCTACAATTTTAACAAATTGTTCAAAGATGATCCCACTATTCATATTAATAGAAAAACCTCCACAGGCTGGTTGGTCATAATCAACTTCATCTACCCCATCAATCATAGAACCATTTGTATACAAAACAAATCCCAAACATTTGTCTCCCATCTTCTATAAGGAAGTAAACAAGATATAAATTAGAACTAATCTAACTAATATATGCTTCAATAGTTTCCTAATTCTAAAAGTTAAGTTTAAGGAATGAAACAATTTGCATAACTCCTAATCAAATCTAGAGATAAACATTCAAACATTTTCTAATCAATTACAAAAAAAAAAAAAAAAAAATCCAACTCAATTTATAGTTTTTTTTTTAAAAAAAAAAACTATTTTCTTCCTATATTAAACTCAATTTCTAAAAATTTAATCAAAATCTAGAACATTTTCTAATAATCAATTACAAATAAATTATCTAACACAATTTATAATTTAAAAAGAAAAAGAAAACTAATTTCTTCTTATATTAAATTCAATTTCTAATAATCAAAATCTAGAACATTTTCTAATCAAACAAAAAATTATCTAACTCAATTTCTAGTTTAAAAAAAAAACTAATTTCTTTCTATATTAAACTCAATTTCTAAAATTTATTAAATCTAGAACATTTTTTAATCAAATAAAAAATTATCTAACTTAATTTCTAGTTTAGAAAAAAAACTAATTTCTTTTTATATTAAACTCAATTTCTAAAATTTAGGCCCCGTTTGATAACCATTTGGTTTTTGGTTTTTGGTTTTTAAAAATTAAGCTTATAAATACTATTCCCACCTATGGTTTTACTTATTTTGTCATATACTTTTTGCCTATGTTTTCAAAAATCAAACCATGTTTTGAAAACTAAAAAAAGTAGTTTTCAAAAACTAGTTTTTGTTTTTAGAATTTGGCTAAGAATTCAAATACTTCCTTAAGGGAAATGAAAACCATTGTAGAGAATTTGGGAGAAAACAAGCTTAATTTTCAAAAACCAAAAACTAAAAACCAAATGGTTATCAAACGGGGCCTTAACTATCCAATTAACCTAAATCGGTTAATCTTATAAAAATAACATAAGTCCAACAAATCTTTGAAAAAAATTAAATCCAACAAATTATTAAAAAAAAAAAATCAATCCTACCATTTTAAAAAACTTAAATCCAACATATTTTAAAAAAATATGTAAAACTAACAAATCTTAAAATATATATATATATATATATATATATATATATATATATATATATATATATATATATATCCAACAATGATCAAATTCAATCATTCTAACAAAAGTCATATTCATTCAACACATCCACAATAAAAATAAGTCAAATCATAACAAAATAGTGAGAAAGATTTAATAAAACTAACGAATTCGACAAATTTTGTGCTCCTTGGATATGGTGGACGTTTTTGATGTTTAGATCTTCCAATACCCACAATACCCACAAAATGTTCCTCTTTACTCCAATGCCGACAAAGATCAACTTTGTTTACTGAGATGGCAACAAAAATTTCAAGTGGGGTCGAGAACGAGTAGAAAACGATAGAGGCAAGTGGGGTTGTGGAGGTGTGGGGCTGATTTTTCGATTTCAAAAGTCGAATGTGGGGCTTTGTGTTTATTTTGAAGAAGATGGGAGGGATTTTGTTCTTTGTTATGGTCGTCTTTTAAAGAGACGACCATCTTTAAACGTGATGTCGACGATTCAGTGATGGTCGTCTCTTCAAGAGACAATCATTTCTCGAGTCCGCGCAACATGAAAAAAATGCAAATGATGGTCATCTCTTCAAGAGACGACTATCTATCTTTTTTATAAAAAAAAAAAAAAACACAAGGCATAGAGACAACCATCCATTGCGTATGCTTGGTCGTCTCTTGAAGAGAAGACCATGACATGTGCACATAGTCAAGAGACGACCATCTGCTAGCAAATTAAGACTATAATATCATTATAAATAGTTTGAAAATTACAATATTTTTATAATAAATTTTAAAAACTACAATATTAATAAATAAATATTAAAAAAAAAAGTCCAAATATCTATATTTAACTAGTATTCTAGAAGCAGCCAGTTCTCTATTCGATGTGGGACTCTCCCATTCCACCTCAACATCAATTTTAAGATCGTTTCGTTTACCAAAACGAATCCCAATCTTTTTCCCCTTTCACGAGATAATATTATTCAAAAACAACCCCCCACCTCTCTCTCTCTATCTTCTTTCTCTCACTTATCTGTTACAAAGTTTGCGGTTCCTCTGCCGTCTGTATTGGAAAGTTTCGAACTCTGCGAGCGAACTGCACGTTAATTCTCTGCAGCCGTATCGGAAGAATCATCTTGAATGAAACGCCGCCGATCCTGATTCCTCTCTTTACATTCTCTCTCAATTGGCGTGCAAAAATGGAGGTCGAATATCAAGAGGTAACTGAACGAATTCTCTCTCTCTCTCTCTCGTCTTCTTCGACTTGCGAAATCGAAATGTTCTTCGATCGTCTTCTCCTTTCTCGAGAGATTCTTCTGTTCTGTTCTGTTCTGTTCTGTAGCAGTATTGATCTGAAATGGACGGCTTATTTGGAAGGAATACATAAGGAATTCCAGAGGAGTCCAGATTTTCACTTGCCAATGGCTTCCGAGGCTTTCTTCTCCGAAGGCGCTGGTCTTCCTCTGCCATGGTTGTTCTTTCTCTCTCTCTTCTCGATCGATTTTCTCTCTCTAAAGAGTGAGATGCGGTAATTAATTTCAGAGTTATTGTTTTTGGTTGCGCAGGATACGGCATGGAATGCAGTCGATTCATGAGAGGTGATAATTACTTCTCTCTCTCTCTCTTTAATTATTGTTTCAGTTTTCAGTTGTTTGAATTGTGATTTCAATGCTCTGTTATCTCGTTTCCTTTTTTTTATTATTATTATTATTTTATTTTCACATAATAATCTATTCAAAAATGTTTCTCGTTTCTTTTTTTTTTCTCCTTGAAAAACGGAAATGAGGATAACTCTGAGTCTCTGACGTATGAACTTGCTATTGAGATGAATGCTTCCACTATTAGGGGAAAAAAATATTAAGCTTAAATTAGGAACTTTTCAAAAACTGTTTTCAAATTCTTTGATTCAAATTATAGAAATTGTAAAAATAATATTTTTATATTTTCATTTCATTTAAATTTTAAAATTAAAAATTTTAAATATAGAATTATATTAAAAAATAAAAACTTTAATAAATATAGTATTTATGTTATAAATTTAATTTATTTTTAAAATTAAAAAATATATTATATATTATATATTATATGATATTGTAAAATAATAATTTATATTTAACTTAATATTTAATTTTGTAACTACAATTAATTTTCTATCTATCAATATATTATAAAACACATTTTGAATAATTGTTTAAATTGAAATTTAATTTCTCAATCTACTATTAAACACATATTTAAAAACATGAAATACAACTTTGTGTTTTATTTAATCTCTTATTTTCAAAATTTTGTTTTCAGATTACCTACCAAATAGGTTAATATATATCGTGTTTTTTTTTTAAAATTCATTTCGTGTTTTCACTCGTAAATATTGTTTTTAAAATGTTTTCTTTTTAGGTTTCAAAATCAATTTAAATATTGTTTTAAGAAATGAAACAAAAAAATAGAAACTCAATGTATTAAAAAAAAAAAAAGGTGAATTTGATAAAATTATTAAATTCTATTTTAGTCTCTAAACTTTTAAATTTATTCTATTTTAGTTTTGAATTTTTGAAATTTCTATTTTTTATTCTCTAATTTTTTTAAAAATAATTATTTTGATCCTTACCTTTATTTTAATTTTAACAAGTTAACAATGTAGCTTTGAGTATGTGTATATGTTATTATGAACATGATTTCAAGACTAGGAGATGAATATTGGACTGAAATATAACATTACAATGATCAAAGTGGTAATTTTTTTAAAAGTTTAGAAACCGAAATAGACATTTTGAAAGTTCATAGATCAAAGTAGAACAAATTTAAAAGTTTTAAGAACTAAAATAGGCATTTTAAAAATTTAGAACCTAAAATGGAATAGACTTGAAAGTTAAGAACTCAATTTTTTTTAATATAAATACTAAAATAAGATTTAAATCATATATATATATATCACCATCCCAGAGGCATTACAACTTAGGTTATGATTTATGAAGAGAGTATGTTTTTTTTTTTTACTTTCTTTTTCGAGTAGCCAAACTTGCTTATTAAAAATGTGATTCTTTTTTTTTATTTTGACAATAAAAATGTGATTCTTTGTATTTATTTTTGTACAAAGATTAAATTATTTTTTTAAAAAGAAATAGGAACCAACCACAAAAAAAACGCATATTAGACTCAAAGCATAGGTGCCAAAAGTGGGGTTTTATTTAATATTTGCATGGTTGTTAGGTAATATTTATATTTCTCGTTTTATGAATCCGCCTTTATTTCTTTTGAGAAATATATGCATTTAATGATGATTTATTTGTTTCTCATTTTAATGAATTGTTTTTTTTTTCAAACTTTTTTTGTTTGCTTTCTTGTTCTTGATTTTTCAAAGACATTAATTAAAAAATATATATATTTTTGACTTGTAAATCTTTTTTCTTTGATAAAAAAAAAGAAAAATATAAAATAATTATCAAACACATTTTATATTTACTTAAAAAACAAATTAGAAATTAAGATAAAAATAGTAGACCCTATTATT
This sequence comes from Trichosanthes truncata, assembly GCA_033996785.1. NCBI lineage: Eukaryota > Viridiplantae > Streptophyta > Magnoliopsida > Cucurbitales > Cucurbitaceae > Trichosanthes > Trichosanthes truncata. The sequence goes on from JAWPNB010000007.1 coordinate 9,447,590, forward strand.
TTGATGAGTTTCTCAGAACATATATATAATTAAGAAAATATCAAAAAGGGAAAAGGGCAAATTAATTTTTTTTTTACGATATATTGGTAGGTGACGAGCATTTGAGAATTGAAAAGGCTTGGATTGTGTTCACGTTGGCATTTAATTGCCAGCTGCTCATTTGAAAATTATTGATTAAAAATTACTTTTGGTTCCTAAACTTTCATCAAAGTAACAATTTAGTCCATGAACCTTGATTTATAATGATTTAGTTTCTATACTTTTAATTTTGTAACAATTTAATCCATGAACTTTAGCATGTAACATTTTAGTTCCTATACTTTAAAATTTGTAACGATTTAGTCCATGCCGTAAATTTTTTTATTAAAATTAAATGTTGATTTTTATTATTTAATTATTTATACTCTGTAGTTTATAAACACATTGGATTTCTAATTAGTTTATTAATCTACTTATGTAAGAAATTTTATTAAATCTTAACAATAATTTTACAATATGGACTAAATCGTTACAAATTTTAAAGTATAGGGACCAAATTGTTACATACGTTCATAGACTAAATTATTATAAAATTGAAAGTTCATGGGCTAAATTATTACTTTCATGAAAGTTCAATGACCAAAAAGTGATTTTTAACCAAAATTATTTTCATTGCATCAAAAATCATTAACGATTTATATTGAAAAGCATAAACATTTTTTTAACATTTACAATTTAGCTAAAATTTAAAAATTAACAACGGTTTCATTTCAATTTCCTCTTACTAAAAAAGAAGTGTATTTCAATCCTTTCTATTGTTTAAATATTTTTTTAAAAGCATGATTGAAACTTTGTTCCTATCTTGAAAATATATATTAAAAAAAAAAGAAAATTATTACCAAATAAACATATATTAAAAAAAAGGGTTATTTACAGGATTGATTGGTAATGCTTTTGTTTTTTTTAGAAACATCAGCATTATTTTATCATTTTTTCCATGTAAATAAAATTTGAGAAAACAAAAAAAAATAATTATCAAACATATTTTTATTTTTATTTTAATAATAATAAAAAAAAAAAGAAACAAGAAGAAATTACTAAATATATTTTTTACAAATTCTCAAAGGAACATGTTGGGGTTTTTTTTCCTCCCAGAATTTAATCAAAAATTTAAAGCTATTTGGTCCTTAAAAAATAATATATAGAAAGAACTTAGGTGGGATGAACGTGAAGGGTCAAAGGGGGTTAGTTTGGGAAGGCTAACAAACAAAGACACGTGTCCAATATCGCACCATTTTTCTTTTCTTTTCTTTTTTTCTTTTTCTTTTTTTAAATTAACATCTCACCAATTTTTTTCCTAACTTAGAAAGTCGATTCACATGCGGGCTCAAATGTTGACATTACCTTTAACCAAAAAGTTGATCAAACACACCCAACTTTTCCTTTCATAATAATTGGTGTTCTTGGAATCAATTTCATTTTCAAATCTTCCTGTCGAAAAAAAAAAAGTATCATTTTCAAATCTACTTTCTTCCTTGAGCCATGTAATGTTGGAAAAGTCGAATTAAACTAAATCTCATGGTTCTAGAACCTACTAAGTTAAAAAAACATTTTTTAAATCTTATCCCAACTTTAAAAATTACAAAAATAAGTCCCCCATTTTTTTTAATTTGACTAATGTACTGTTATATTTGGGAGTTCTAAGTAATTCTATTATGTCCGGAATTACTTTTTCTCAATCATCATGTTTAGGAATGATGGTAGAAATGATTTTAGAAAAGTCCAAGACTCCGAAGATACTTTGTGAGAATTTACGTATAGAGGAGTGCTTTGGAAAAAGCATTTCAAATGTTCTTTTTCGGTTAAAATATCATTTTTGTCCTTGTACTTTGAATTTTATTCAATTTTAGTTTTTGTACTTTTAAATGTCCAAATTTAGTTTCAATATTTTCAATAGATCTTAAAAAAATTTCCTATTGTTGGTTTGAAGTTAATTGGTTAAAATACCATTTTGGTTCCCGTACTTTAAGCTTTATTCCATTTTGGTCCATATACTTTCAAATGTCAAAATTTAGTCCATGTACTTTCAATAAAGTTTAAAATTGGTCCCTACTATTATTTTGAAGTTAATTTTTTTTTATTAAAATTAGTTAAATAATAATAATAATTTTCATCATGCAAGAAAAGATCCAATGTGAACATATTTCAAAAATTATAGAGGAAAGGCTAATAGAGACTGATTTCAAAAATCAACTATAATTTAATTGTGTTACCCATTGAACATTTGAAAGTTGTTTTAGGATGTGGACATCGGCTGGCAACTTCGGGGTACGCAGTGTTTGGGATGGACTATGAAGGACATGGACGATCCAGTGGAGCTCGTTGCTACATCAAGAAATTTGAAAACATAGTTTCCGACTGTTACGCCTTCTTCACTTCCATTTCTGGTATGCCCTCATTTCTCACACATCTGAACCACAGTAAAAATCTCACTCATGTTCATAACTTCAATGATGTATGAATCTTCAAAAATTTGCTCCCCTCTTCAAAAGACATCTTCCCCATTTGTTTTGCAGAAAAGTTCTAAAGAAACTGTTGTTGAATAAGTTGTAAAGATTGAGATTAGCATTCAGAAGAGCACCCTCAACTTTTTTAAGAAAACAGACCACACCAATGAAGCCAAACAGATAACTTTTAAAAATAGTTACTCAATTTTCATATAACTTTTTATTTAAAAGAATGAAACATAGTTTTTAACCTCAACTCCCAAATGTCCTTTGAGATTTTAAACTTGTATGTAATTGTGTACCAGTTCAGGAAGAGTACAGAGACAAGTGCAGGTTCTTGTATGGAGAGTCAATGGGTGGGGCTGTGGCCCTTCTTTTGCACAAGAAAAATCCCAGATTTTGGAATGGTGCTGTTCTCGTAGCCCCAATGTGCAAGGTGCATAAATGAATGAACAGTTTTAGTTGATATATTCTCATCAGTTTGTGTTATTGAACTGTATTAACTCTGGAAGTGCTTCTTACTCGAGTGCTTTGTGAAACATTAGATATCCGAGAAGGTAAAGCCGCACCCAGTGGTTGTGAATCTGTTGACAAGAGTAGAAGAAATTATACCCAAATGGAAAATAGTCCCAACAAAGGATGTCATAAATTCAGCCTTCAAGGACCCCATAAAGCGAGAAGAGGTATATCGAATGCACTTCCATTATATTCATGATCAAACTAGAGTTTTTAATTTCTCTCTCATGCATTTTATATAAAACCACTAGCCCTGTTGTTCCAGCTCCTTTAATAAATTATCGTTGAACAGCGGAAATGCTTTACATCTTTCTATTTAACCCTTTTTTTTTTCCGATAACGGGAGTGTTAGGAACTCCTCACCCCAAGAGTAGCAGACCACATAAACATTTGAATTCTTAGTCAAATTACAAACGAAAGAATGGTTTTCATGGCTGAAAGGAATGTTTACAAAAGAAAGAAACTCATAGCTGAAATGAGTGTTTACAAGCTTGATTTTCAAAAACAAAAAACTAAAGCCTCGTGAGATAATCATTTGATTTTTGGTTTTTATTTTTTAAAAATTATGTTGATTTCTCACTTCTTTACAATGTTTTCATATTTCTTCAAGAAACATTTGAATTTTTAACCAAATTACAAAAACAAAAACAAAGACAAGTTGTTAAAAACCAAATCTTTGGATTTTGAAAACGTTCCTAAACAATAGATAACTAAACAAAGAAACTCAGATGAAATAGTCTTTATAAATTTATTTTTCAAAAATCAAAAACCAAAAACTAAGGCCCCGTTTGATAACCATTTGATTTTTAGTTTTTAGTTTTTAAAAATTAAGCTTGTTTTCTCTCAATTTCTCTATAATGGTTTTCATCTCCCTTAAGGAAGCATTTGAATTCTTAGCTAAATTCTAAAAACAAAAACAAGTTTTTGAAAACTACTTTTTTTAGTTTTCAAAACATGGCTTGGTTTTTGAAAACATAGGTAAAAAGTAGATAACAAAACAAATAAATCCAAGGGTGGGAGTAGTATTTATAGGCTTAATTTTCAAAAACCAAATGGTTATCAAACGGGGCTTAAATAGTTATCAAATAGACAGTTCTTTCTATTGATTTCTAACTAATAACCAATGCAGATAAGGAGCAACGAGTTAATATACCAAGACAAGCCGAGGCTCAAAACAGCCCTGGAGATGCTAAGAGCCAGCATGAACCTAGAAGACACCTTACACGAGGTTGTCGCCACACACTCAAACTCAACTTCAACTTCAAGAGACTTTACTCAAACACCTTAACTACATTACAATCTCTAAAGAAGAAATATAACACAATCTTATCATTATCGTTTATCAGGTTATACTCCCATTCTTCGTATTACATGGAGAAGCCGACATAGTCACAGACCCAGAAGTAAGCATAGCATTATACGAGAAAGCAAGCAGCAAAGACAAGACAATCAAATTGTACTCAGGAATGTGGCATGGCTTGACATCAGGTGAACCGGATGAGAACGTCGAAATTGTCTTCTCCGACATCATTGATTGGCTCGACAACCACGCCGCCGCCGCCGCCGGTGGCAACTTGGTGGGCTTTCAACTTCAATCGTCTCGCTCAATTGGAAATGGCGGTGAGAGATTCAATGGCCAAAGGAAATTTAGCAATCGGAAAGAGGGTCGGAGAAGTCAGAATCGTGGGAGTTATCTCTGTGGTTTGAAGGGGCGGTTGCAATCGGCGATGTAGTGTTTTAGAGTTGCAGTGGACGGCGAGGCGCCATTATTGCGCTCTGGTTTACATAACTCTGTTTGTTGACTGAATAAAGCCTGAGATCAGAGGTAGGTACTTGACTCTTGACAAGCCCCCTTGTAAGTGGTTATGGATTTTTAAGTGCTAAGTTGCTAACATGTTTAAAAATAGATTACTTTATTAGTTTAAATCCCATTTTGTCCATGAATCTGGTTCTATTTTGATTTTTTTTTTTTAATGTCTATTTTGGTGAATTTGAAAAACGTAATCATTTCTTTACTATTGGAGTAAGTATAGTGTAGACAAACTCTTCAATGATGGCTACTAACAAGTTACGATTGAAATTTGTCTATGTACACGTAAATGATCTAGTTTTCGAAACTCACTCAATGCGAAAAGCTATTGAATATGCCTTATGTGGCTGCCTTCTAATTACTGTTAGATGTGGATTTGAAATATGTTTTATGATTTCTTTCTTATATATAAAACTATTAGCTATGTTGTGGTAGTCTTGTCCAATATTTTTTCCTCAATATGCTATGACTCTATTTTATGGTGGGTAATTGCTAAATATATCTTTTCAAACTAGCAACATTCAATCAAATGTACAATTTCATAAGGGCATTTTGCCTAATTACCTGCTTATGACTTTTTTCCAATTTTCGATATCAAATAGAGAACTGAAAAGAACAAACTACCAAGTCAAAGAATGTAATTTGTTGATCAATCTATTTGTTAGGAGTGCAAATAATGTTTCGCATTGCTTAAAAAGAAGATCCTATTATGTAAGGAAAAATGCAACATTTTTATCGAGACATTTTGAGTGAAATCAAAAGCAAGGTCGAAAGAGTATGAGATCTTTTATAAATTTTACCATGAATGTCCAAACATGCTATTTATTGTTGTTTTATCAAGAAAAAAGTTCAATTTTATTTCACTAAATTTTGCAAGGTAAACTAATTTTCTTACCTTAAACTTCTCATCGTCACAATCTTTTAGAAAGTTATATATATTAAGAAAAGTTCAATTCTTTTCCTTTAAATTTAGTATGACCGACTTAATTTTTTTCCTTGAACTTCCAAATTTTTTTCTTCTAAGTTTTATAATGTGATTTTGTTTTTCTCCTGAGAGTAATATTTAATAAACAAAACCATTTTACAAAAATAGCACAATTGAAAAGATTTGATAGATCACAAATGACACCTACATGTTTGTAAAGTCCAAAAATCAATCCTTTTCAGGCATTGTCATTTTTCTTGGTGTTCCTCAAAATTCAAAAGTAACAGGTAGAGTTAGGCAGCCACTAATAATAACAACTTTGGCTCAATAATTTTCATCCTTTTTATTTTTGTTGTTAAGAAAGAAATCTGTAATTGATGTGAATGGGATGGATCATGATTTCCTCAACCACAAACAAATTAACCCACCCCACTTTCTCTAATCAAACTTACAACACAACCATTTTTTCAAAATCAAAAAAACAAATTGTTCTAAACATCATGCCACCCAAAATCTAACCTACTAAATTTCCATACACAGAAGCTTCACTTTCACTCCCTCCTTTTGCTTCTGCACCTCCACCTTGTGCTATTAATTTTAACCATTATACTTTTAACAGTACAAGAAAACCCCGAGACGACTACGCTGCTGTGTCGGCTCTGCTGCTGCTGTCCTTGTGGTCTCCGAAGATACGTTGTCGAAAGTCAGAGACCATGAGCGGGAGACCCTTGCGGAGAGAAACTTTTGGTTCCCACCCAAGAAGATCCTTAGCCTTGGTGATGTTTGGCTTCCTCTTGTGAGGGTCGTCTTCTGTGTTCGGCCTGTACTCTATCTTTGCATCCGGGTCGATCGTTTCCTGCACGACCTGCTCGCACAACATACATACGACCATTTTCAACCACATATCGTTACCATCGTTGTTGAAAACGATATTTTGCACCAGTTGATTTTTTTTTCCCTTAGTTGTAAAAGTCTAAAAGAGAGTTTTTGAGAATTTGCAAGAAAAGGGTACCTTGGCAAGTTCAAGCATGGTGAATTCACCAGGGTTTCCAAGATTGAAGGGTCCAATGTGCTCTCCCTCCATAAGTCTGATCAATCCCTCCACCTATCAAACCAAGTTAAACAAACTCATGGTCTTAGTAACGATAAACCTCTATAACTAAAAAGTTGAGTTTTAAATCATCATTGGATCCAAAAGTTTCAGAGTTAACACGATACAAATCCAAACTTAAATATCTCTTATTCATTAGACCTAAAAATTTAAACAAACGACATCATCTTCGAGCAATTGGCCGGGCTAATAATCATATCATATAGATTTCAAGTGAACATAGAATCATTGAGAATAAATTTCATGGCTATGGTCTAATTTAGATATGACAAAAAAATGGGCAGATGATCACATACATAAAGAAACAAAGGGGAAAGTGCTTACAAGATCAGAAACATATTGGAAACTCCTGGTTTGCTTCCCATCACCATAGACAGTTAGAGGCTCCTTCCTCAAAGCCTGCATTATCCAAAAAAAAATTATAATAAAATCCTCTCATTTTTTTAAGAAAAAGAAAATTAATCAGTGTCCATTTTTTCTAACACTACAGAAATACCATACTCCCTTTGTTTACACTATGTTTTAATACTAGTAGACCTTACATAATTTTTTATGGACCCCACATAATTTTCAAAAGGATGCTGACGTGGCAAGCAATAAATGGAGGTAGTATGGGAGTACTAGAATTTTTCCCCTCATTAGTCTATCCAATGGTTAGCCAAATCATACCAAACCCAACAAGTTAAGTCAAAATTTGCCACATTCTTCAGTATTCCATACTATAACCTTCATTGTTTGTCATAACAATAACATTTAAGCAATACAAAAAAAACAAAAACAATGTTAAGGATTGTGCAGAGCCGATGAAATAAAATAGTTGGGTCAAGTTGGGAATGGAAGAAATATTTGCTACCGTAGTAATAGAAATCTCCTGTCAAATTATATCTAATAAACATGCTACGTAATACGTATGATGGAACTAAATATAAGTATAACTCAAAGTCTAAAGGTCAATCTGAACATAAGTCAGTAGATAAGACACTAAATACTATCTCAAAAGTCGACGGTTCAATCCCTCACTCTCAAAATGGTTGAACTGAAAAAAAAAAAAAAAATTAAAGTCTAAAGATGTTATTTGATAATAATGGGGGGACTTACCTGGGCAACAAAATTACTAACAACACGCCCATCATCAATGCACATTCTTGGGCCATAAGTGTTGAAAATTCTAGCAATCCTAACCTGAAAAGGAAAAATAATTAATTAATTACTTTCAAAATCAATCAAAATTTTCATATAAAAAAAGGGTAGAATTAATTAATTAAACTAATTAACCAACTAATTAATATTATAATTAATGGTTACCTGAACTTCAGCTCCTCTGTGATAGTCCATGGTCAACGTCTCGGCCGTGCGTTTTCCCTCGTCGTAACAGCTTCGGACACCTGTCACACATTCCGACAATAACCAACCCAATCAAATTTACCCAATTGCCCTTGCTCTTCAGATCTAGATTCAAACATGGCGGTTCCAAACAAATAACAAACACACAGTTCCTGTGAAAAGACCGAAGTGACCCCATCGGTTCATCATTTTACTAACTCTACCCTTCCCCGGATTTAATCCCCTGCGTCTCAGGTGGGCATAACAAAGGACGCGTGTGCTTGGTGAGGGCCCGCAAAAAAAACTGACATAATATAAATGCTTTCTAATAATCGTTAGATATAAATTAGAAAATCTACCAACTCATACTAACCATCAAATGTAATTCAAAATATTTTTGTAATTTCTCCCTCAAGTTTAGTAAAACTATGATTAAATTACAAATTTAATCCTTATAATTTTAAAAATTAAAATTAGTCTTGTAGATATTTATGAAAATTTCATCAAACTGTAGGATAATTTATGAATAATTTATGAAGTTGATCACGAAGAAATTCTACCTTTAAAATAAAGTGGACTAAATTCTAACTTTCTTCAAATCAGAAGGGATCAAATTTACAATTTAACCTAAAATTACCAACCATATTGTCATACAACATGAGCTTAGCTCAACTACTATGAAGTACTCTTGAGATTCGAATCTCCAATCTCATATATTGTCAAAAAAACTATCAACTATATTGTGACGGCTAGATATATATAATATAATACAAATATGATAAGACCAATATATATAATACAAATATGATAAGACCGGACGGGCCGCCGGAAACGACGGCGCAAGTTAAGCCATGCGCACGTTAGAATCCAGCTAAACATTCTTGCTAACGTACGCCGAAGTGGATTTTTATGAATTTTTTAACATTGGAGCTGAAAAATTAAGGAAGGCGATGAAGAAGAAGAAGAAAAATGAAACTGACCTATGGGATTAACGTTGCCCCAGTAAGTTTCAGATTGTGGGTGTTCAAGAGGATCTCCATAAACTTCACTGGTACTGGTCAGCAGAAATCTAGCTCCAACTCTCTTGGCCAAACCCAACATGTTCAAAGTCCCCACCACATTGGTCTTGTAAATTCCTCTAAAACCCACAGTCAAAGAAAAAACAGGAAACCCAAATTCGAAACAGAGAAAGAAAAATGAACTGTAAAATCAAATCAAGAGGATATGATGGTCTTGACGGGGTTGAATTTGTAATGAACAGGAGAAGCAGGGCAAGCGAGATGGTAGATCTGATCGACTTCAAGAAGCAGCGGCTCAACGACGTCGTGTCGAATCAGCTCGAATCTCGGATTCCCAAAATGGTGCATCACGTTCTCCTTCCGTCCGGTGAAGAAATTGTCGACGACGATGACGCTGTCGCCTCTGTCGATCAGCCGGTCCACAAGGTGCGACCCGACGAACCCGGCTCCGCCGGTGACGACGATCCGGAGCCCTTTTCGCTTCAGCCCGAGCGGGATCTTGCCTCCGGAGTTCATGACGCGGTGGACGTGGAACCCGGGGCGGTGGTCGTACGACGGCGTGTTGGACCACCTGGCCAGCTCGGTCGGGATCGGGTCGTAGTTGTAGCCGGCCCGGGAAGGGGAATTGGAAGAGGGGAAGAGGGTGAAGGCGAGAGTGGCGATGGCAATGCCGAAGAGGACAAAGAGGAGGCGCTGCTCGCGGAGCATGTAGCGGATCGGGCGGGTCACGGACAGCCATGGCTTTGGGGGTTTTGGGGAATATGCGTCCGCCGGTGGTTGGGTCTCGTCGTGCCCTCTGAAAATTAGCTCCGATCCCATTTTTTTTTATCGAAATTCGATCGGAAAACTGATGGGGTTTCAGGGGGTTTTGGTTTTCACGGCGGCGGAGGGTGGGTGGCCGGGAAATGGGGACCCCGGGCGGCGTCGTTAAGAAGAGGGGATTCTTTTTTTTTATTTTTTTTCTGATGTGGAAGGAGGTGATTTTAGGGGGTTTTTAAAGGGAGAGAGTGTGGAGAAAAAGGGCTGGAGTTGGGATATATTACGGAAATGCCATTGAAGTTTCTTTGTGAGTTCGTAGTGTGTTGTTATGTTAGTAGGTAACGTTCTTGTTCGGTTCTTTGGCGGATTTAGTGTTCCGTGGCATTTGGGGAAATTATTTTAAATGTTTTATGGTACCAGTTTTAATTTCAATCAAGGTTCAAAATTTCAATGCTTAGATTTTACGAAAATATCGATGGAAATGGAAATGTCGATGAAAATTTAGAGAAAATTTATGAAAATTATGGAAATTGATGGAAAATATTTGAATCAATCAATTAAACTTTGATTGTAGCTTAATTAGACTATAATTGACCATTTTTAAGCATCATATCTAAAAACGAAAACAATATTTAGATATAAATGTCGATTGAAATATCAATGCAAGCAGAAATTTTGAAAAAAAATATGAAAATTGATAATAATTTTGAATTATTTCATGAAACTTTAACTGTAACATAATTATAATATAATTGATTATTTTTAAATATCATATCTAAAATATATATAATATTTATGTTAAAATGTTAATAGAAATGTCGATGTTAGCAAAAAAAAAAGGAAAAATTATGAAAATTGATGAAAATTGTTTGAATTATTAAATTATACTTTAATTATGATAACTTAATTAAACTGTAATTAATCATTCTAAATTGACTATACAAAATAATATCAAATATTGATAATTAGTACAAAATATTTGCATATAATAAAATCATTGTGAATTGTTTAATATAAAAAAGCTCTTAATTTAAGAAAAAAAAATTGAGAGAATTGAAGAGAATTTGAGTGTAATAGAGATAATTGAGAATTTGAGATTGAGGTGTAAATAAAGTGAAAATGATAATGGTAAAAACTAAGAAAAATTTAATAAAAATATTTTTTATGATTTAAAAGGTGTTTGAGAAATGTAAAAAATTTAATGTGAAGTTGATGTGACTTGTGAGAAGTGAAAAGTAATTAAATAAAAAAGTAATATATATATATATATATATATATATATATATATATATATATATATATATATATATATATATATATATATATATATAAGGAAAAAACTTGGGTGCTGCCTGGGCAGCACCCAAGTATGGTAATGCCCACTTCATAGCCATTGGATTTGTGATTTTTGCTTTTTTTTTCTTTTTTTAGAAAAACGTGTGGCTTAGATGTGGGCTGCACATGATTTGGGTGCTGCCCAGGCAGCACCCAAGTCTTGCCCTATATATAATAAAGTAATTAATAATATATATATGCTATTAAGTTATTAACCAATATATAAAGTTAAAACCCAACAAATAAACTTATTTATGTTTATAAAAAAAAAGGAAGAAAAGAAAGGATGAGCGGCACGTCAGTCATGAGATAATAGGACTGACGCAATTTTTAAAAAAAACGAAGAACGCAAAATTTCAACAACATTGTAGTGAAAACCTCGAAATTTCGAGGTTTCCTCGACATTTCGTCAAAATGGGGAGAAAAACGACTTTCTCCTCACTCGACATGTCGACCCCATCGAAATTTCGAACGACATTTCGACATGTTTGAAATTTTATACCATAGTTTTCGTCTTATAATTTTAAAAATTTTAATTTGGTACCTTTGTTTTAGTTCAACATTTCAGGGTATAAATTTGAACCTTCAACCTCTTTGCCGATCATATATGGTTTAACCAGTTTAGCTATGTTCAGGTTGGCTTCAATTTGATTCTTATGAATTAGAGGTTTGTGAAACGCTACCGATTGTTTCTTTTTTTTGTTAGAAATACAAATACAATTTCACATTAGCTAGATGAGGGGAAGATCATGGACATATGGGTGATGAGAACTTTCTTTACTGGTATGAAGCCTTTTGGGTGAAACCAAAAGTAAAGCCACGAAGACTTGTCTCTAAAGTGTACAATATCAACCAAAATGAAGATATGTGGAGGGTGTGGTTAGTGAGATTAATATCTCATTGAGTTAAAATACTTCTTCTTTGTATGTAGTTAAGAGCATTGTTGTAGCAATGTGTGTGTGTGTGTGTGTGTTTTTTTTTGGTATATTGGTTTATTTGATTGGAGCAATTTTATACTTGATTTTGTGGTTAGATATTTTATTGTTGAGTTTTGAGCAATTTTAAACTTGATTTTGTGGTTAGATTTTTGTATTTTTATGATTGAGTTTAGATATTTAGGGCCCCGTTTGATAACCATTTGAGTTTTTGTTTTTAGTTTTTGAAAATCAAGCTTGTTTTCTCTCAATTTCTCTATAATGGTTTTCATCTCCCTTAAGGAAGCATTTGAATTCTTAGCCAAATTCTAAAAACAAAAACAAATTTTTGGAAACTACTTTTTTTAGTTTTCAAAACATGGCTTGATTTTTGAAAATATAAGTAAAAAGAGATAACAAAACAAGTAAATTCATAGGTGGGAGTAGCATTTATAGACTTGATTTTCAAAAACCAAATGGTTATCAAACGGGGCCTAGGTGACTTGATTCTAATCATTTTGTTGGTTAAACATTTATTCGTTATTGGTGGAGTATTTTTCTTATTTACTTATAAGAAATTATTAATTCTACCACTTATTTAAGTTTCGATAAATTGATGAAACTATGTAAAAGATTGGAATTAGTCACAAAGAAATTGGATACAAAATATATAATTTTTAACTTCAAAGAAATCAAGGGCGATTTGGTAATTTTGTTTAATAACAATTAGCACAAACACTAGAACCTCCTTTAATAGATTGTAGGTTGGAATTTCATCTAATCTAAAAGAGTACATCATCCCTAATATAATTTCACTTTCTATATGGTATTTCACTTTCTATATGGTATGGTTTTGATTAGAAGGTGACAAAATTTTTAGTGCACAAATAAAGAAGAAAAATTCAAATTACATTTTTAATTTCCTTATTGGACTATTTTTACTGTTTTAGTATTTATAATTTCATTTGTTTTGATTTAGTGTCTATGTACACTTCTAAATAATCTTTAATATTAATTATTCATTTAAATAGTTTTAAAAAAAGATATATTACCAAATACCACATAAAAATTTGGCATGATACCTTAAAGTATTGTACAATTATATATATAGTTACTGATAATTCTCATTCATAAGGATTATTTGGCCTTTAAACTTAGTTATATTTGTGATTTTTATTCATATTATTTGATGAAAAATAAAAAAAAAAATGCTTGAATTTAATCACATGATTGATGGAGAACCTTTAAATTAAGTAAGTTGAGAAAAGAAAACAAAAGAAGAAAAAAATTCACACTTACTTAATGTTTTGATGCAGGATTTTCGTGGAATGCAACTACAGTGCAATTGCTATGCAATTGCAATCTGGCAGAATCTGGAATTTAAGTAAAAAACGAGAATTTTGGGATTTTGAAGGAAATTTGACCCACGAATTCAGCAAGATGATTAACCATGATTGTCCATCAACCAAGAGGGAAACCCTAGCATGAGATCCCTATAAATATTGAACAAAGAAGCCGAACAAAGGGAGCTCGATTGGAGAAGATTTTAGTTTATGTTTTTTTTTGGGTTTTCTTACTTTCTGCAATTTTTCATTTTTAGTTTTTAGTTACTGTTTTGTTTTAATTTCTTGTAGATCTCAGTCCGAATCTCTTCCTCAATCCCATCACAACAAGAGTTGGCATTGGTTATAAACAAATTCTTGTTGATTGAGCACGATTTTTGGAGGAAAGTTTGTTTCGTTTTGGGTTTTGTCCCGGACAGTAGCAATTTTGTTATTCATTTTCTGGATTGTATTTTTTTCATTGTTCTTCCTCTTAACCTCCAGAATCCTTTTCTCAATCCCATTCACCTAAGAATTGGGGATGGCTATGGACAACGACTTGGTTCGATTGAGATATGGAGAATGGGTTTTTAGGATGGTTGAAGTTTTGATTTCTGCACTTTGAATTTCTGTAATTGGGTTAGAATAGCTACTGTTTTATCTTATAATTTCAGCAACCTTACTTTCTGTTATGGAACTTTGATTACAACTTTGATTACAGCTTCTCAATTTAAGTATTTGGTAATTTTATTCTCTGCTATTTGAACACTTGGGAGCCTACTGGAATTCGGTTTTTGCCTATATATATTTGCAAGTTTCTTCAAATTTTGAGCTACTGGTTCTTATTTTCAATTTTCCGTGAGTTAATTTGTATTTTAATTTCTTAGAATTGTTTCTTAAAACTACTTACTTGCATTGCATTTGCAACTTGATTGCATTATTTACTTTGATTTTTCCAATGAATTCCTACAATTCTAATTTACTGTTTTCAACTTATTCCATCATGAAGAGCTAAATTTCCTTTGGGATTCAAGTTTGTGAATGCCTTAGAGGAAAGATGTAAAGCTCAAAAGTAAAAACAATCTAGCTAATTCTTGAACTCTAGTTTGCTTTTGGTGAGTTAATTGTTGGGTAAACCTAGTTGGCCATCTAGTGTTGTTTGCCAAGCTATAACTTAATACTGAAGGGGTTAAGGGAAGTGGATGTCGCAAAAGCAATGGAGGAAAAAGCTTAGACATAAGTCTGAAACATCGACCCTAGACATAGGGCGAGACTCCAAAACCACTAGAATTGTGCGCAAAAATATCTAACTTAGATTAGCCATAGAAATATAGGTTTAATCACTTAGTCTCCTAAAGATACTTCATAGAAGGTCGAATAGGAGTTGAATTCGGTTTACTTAGTCCTTGAGTTAGCTACGATTGCAATTGCTTTCTTGTTGCATTTTCTTTTCAAAGGGGCATTAGCAACTTGAATCCCTTTTCATTTCCATTGATTTTTCAAACAAATTTTCTTTTAGTCAAAACACCCCTAAAATCATTTTCACCTTCGGTTACTTTAAAATTGCAATTTGTCAACTATTTGTGCAAACTAAAATTCGTTTTATTAAACCCCATTCCCTTGGGTACGATACTCTGGAATACTTCCAGTTTCTTTATTACTTCGATCACGTGCACTTGTGTGTAGCGATAAGCACCGATCAGTTACTACAATTAAAATGATACCACATCAAATTTTACGTGCTATATTAATTTTTCGTCACTCTTTAATTAATTAAAAACTAAATTGAAACATTAAGAGACTGTTTGAGGCGTGAGTTATAATAATCTATTGAGTATTTTGCACCATAAACACAGACTATTATAACACATACTAAATAACTCTGCATCCTAAATATAAATTATATAACTTCATAGATTATTATAATCTACAGTCTATTATAACCCACTCAGAGCCCCAAACATCCTATATATATATATATAAAAGAAAAATATGTCTAAATTTCATTTTGATTCTTAAACTTTTGATAATTATTTCACAATTTTAAAATTTTTATTTTAGTTTTTCAACTTTCAAATATTTTGTTTTAGTCATTAATTTGTCTCAAAATTTTACACCTACCTATATCTTATCAAATAGTTTTTCACATAAATAACTATATATTCATGAAGTAAATGAACAAAAGATGTGATTTTGACAAATTTTGTTTAAAATTTTATAAAAAATTAACAATGTCTAAAATAGTTTTTAGACAAAGTTCAAAGATTATAACTAAATGCTTGAAATGTAACAAATCAACTTAGAGGTAGAAAAAACACGAAGTTCATAGACTAAAATATATAAACATGAAAACTTATGAACCAATATAAAATATATATAAATAAGAGCCCAACTTGCCTCCTGCTTTTATAAATAAGAGCCCAACTTGCCTCCTGCCCAGGCAGGAGGTATCAATGGTGCTGCCCACTTGGGCACCATTGGATTAAAAAACTTTGTTCTTTAAAAAAAAAAAAAAAAAAATCAGTATCAATGGTACCCAAGTAGGCTGCTCCATAGATGCCTCCTGCCCAGGCAGGAGGCAAGTTTTTTCCTATAAATAATGAAGAGGACCAAAATGTTTGAGAGGATAGAATATTGGGCTGTAATTATAAAGTAACAAAAAAATAAGTCTTTTTTTAGTTTTTATTAGTTAAATAATGGGATTGAGAGAGGGGTCCAAGTTGGCAAATTTGAATTTTCCAATTGTCATTGGCCAACTAATAGTAAACAAATCCCACCAAAACCAATTGTAAACAAATAGATCAATGGATACCACTACCAAAGAAAAAAGCAACCTTGGCAACTATTTTCATTTTCTTTTTTCCTTTTAAAATAAATAATTAAAAATAACAAAAACAATAATAAACCATGGCAGCCAGTCATGGGTTTGTCTCCATCCACCCAACCCAACTTGGTGATGTAAATTTTGGGTCCATATTTTAGAAAGAAAAAGAAAAACCTTTGCCTTGAAACTGAAGTGAAATTACCTCTTTTCTCATGCCAAAAATATTGACTTGTCAATCATAAAATCTCTGTCACTTAGATTAACATTTCAAGTTTTTTTGTCTATCTAAATATAGTTTAATTGGTCAAGATGTTAATACTCTCTTTAATAGATCATATATTCCATTCTTATCCCACATTTTCAGTCTTATATTCTAAGAAGATAAAACATTGTAGATATGTTTTGGACTACTTTAATTAAACTATGGAAAAGTGTTTTAAAATTGTTATAAATCAATTTTTATTGTGAAATTTATGTTTGGTTTACGACAACTTAGAAGCACTTTTTAGAATGGTAAAAAACACTTATGCTCTATTTGGCAGATGGATTTGGTAAGAAACGATTTCAAATTCCATGATTTAAAAAGATGGAAATAATTTCAAATTCCTATTTGCGTTTTGGAACCAAATTGATTTGAAATCACCGAAATTAAAATTTCTTGTTTGGATGCTCATGAAAAATGAAAAGAAAGTATAACATTTTACTGTTATGCCCTTATGGATTTTGTAGGAGATTATTTTAATTAATAACAAAATATTTTAATATCAAATAACATTATCAATACATTTCATCATGAAAGCATACCAATAATCAAAACAAATCAACTTATTAAATTAAAATTTACAAATGTTATCATTATTGTTAAAAATAAAAATAAAAATAATTACAAATGTCTTAATTTAGATGGAAAAAAAAAGAGATTGAACCCAGTCGAATCTAAACAAAATTCATCAAAAGAGATTTGACTTGTTTTGTCTAGTCATGAAGAAAAGAAAAATACCAAAAGAATCATTTTTTTGTGTTGATTTCTTCTTCAACCCAATGTATGAAAACACAAAACTAAAAAATATATATAGCAAAAAAAATCGAGTGAATCAATATATATAAAAAGGGACAAAAAACATATTATTCTTATCAAATCAATAAATTAAAAAAAAAAAGTGTTTAAGAAGATGAACAAAGCAAAAAAAAAAAAAAATCACTTCTTGTTTGCTTGTCTAAAAAAAAAAAACTTGTTGAAAATGTAAAAGTTGCATTGAAAATATTGAAATTATTGTTATCAATTTTTAAAAAATAGAAAAATACAATGGAGAAACAAAATAGAAACCTAACATTGAGTTTGCTTTAATGGCATTGAGGTTGAATATAAAAGAAATATCGATAGTATGAAGTTGAATAGAGAAAAACTATCATGAAGAAACTATCGTATGGGGTGGGGTAAAATTGCAAACAGATTTTTTGAAACTTAAAATCCTACCAAATCTGACCTATTTGGAATGAAATTTTTTTTTCAAAAAAACAAGATTTGAAATCCTTCACTTTTTTTTAGCATCCAAACGCATAAAATGATTTCAAATCATAATTGTTTTGAAATCATCTCAAATCAAGGGGTTCCAAACAGGGGGTTAATGATGTTGTTTAAAGAAATAATTGTTAGGTACTTTATTAAGTATTTTTTAGCTTAAATAGTTTATTTTTGGGAAAAAAATTAATTTTGACCCCTAAACATGTCAAGATGTATCAATTTTAACCTTAAACTTTCAATTTCATCAAATTGCACCTCAAACTTAGATAAGTGTTACAATCTTAACTTCAAACTTTAAAAAGTGTTGCAATTTTAACCATCTAATAAGTTTTCACTCCAAATATCGTTAAAATAAGTTTTCTCTGATGAGTTCAATAAATTATAAAACATATGTACGATATGAAATTGATAAAATTTTAGAGAAAAACGACATTAGAGCTTTTTTTTTGTTGAAATTTTTAAATTTTGGCAAAGTTATTTAATGGTTAATTTTTGCATTTGTCAAACTTATTTTTGTGCAAAACTTTTATTTATTGAAATTAATAAATGTACGAAAATTTTTACACTATTTTTTTGTTAAAATTAGTGGGCAAATTAGTGAAAAATGAACTGATGGTAAAAATTGCAACACTTATTTAAGTTTAGGGTTTAATTTGATGAAATTAAAAGTTTGGCCTGTTTAGCAGGCAATTTGAAATAGAAATTTGAAACTAAGGGATTTAATAAAAACAAAATTGTATTTCATGTTTTCAATTATGTATTTGGTAGCATGTTTAGAAATAAGATTCCAATTTAAACAATTTTTCAAAAAGTGTTTTATAATATATTTATAGACTATGAAACTAGTTATAATTACAAAACTATATATTAGGTTGACTATAAATCATTATTAATTAATTTATGAACATGTTTTTTGTTAGTAATTTTGTAAATTATTATTTTACAATATCATATAACTTATAATATATTATATGATACATATTTTAATTTAACAAAAATAAATTGAGTTTATAACAAGAAATACTATATTTGTTAAAGTTTTTTATTTTTTTAATATAATTCTGTATTTTAAAATTTTAAATTCAAAATCTGGATACAATTAAAACATAAAAATGTTGTTTTCAGATTTTTCACTATTTGGATCACAGAATTTGAAAACAGTATTCAAAAACACATATGTCAAATGCATATTCACTGAACTAGTAAATCTGAAAACATAAAACAAAATTCAGATTGCCTACCAAACATACCTAGAGTCCAAATTGATACGACATGACAAGTTTAAGGTCAAATTTGATTTTTTTTTCCATTTATTTTTTATCTCTCATGAAACATAATTTCTTCCTTTTTTTTTTTTATATATATTTCTTTCTAGGCACAATCTCACTAATTTATCTTCTTTATGTACGTACATAAGACTTTTCTTACTATTCTCTCTCTTTTACCTACATATTCTCTTACGAGTTTTGCTCCACATGTATACTTTTTTCTCACTATTAAACTCTCTTTATTCACTTTTTCTTCCCCCACACGAATCCTATCATGTATTTGAATAATAGTAACCAAAAATACTAATTCAAAATCAGGTTTTTAAATCTTAGATTGACCCTGAACTTTTACGTTTGTTCCATGTTGGTCTCTTAACTTTCAGCATGTCCATTTTAGTTCATGAATTTTTTAAAAATAACAATTTTAGTTATTACTAAATTATTTTCCCATCTAGTATTTGTTAGCCCAAAGCTTGCCTCTAACCTATCTGGCTTAAAATATCATGCTCATATTAACATGTTAATACACATACTTGATGTTATGTCATTAGTTTGTAAGATCAAAATAAATGTAAGGACCAAATTTTTTTTTTTTTTTAAGTTTAGATTCTAAAATAGATGTTTTAAAAGTTCAAGGATCAAAATGAAACAAATTTAAAAATAGGGATCAAAATGTTCTTAGACTAAAATTGAACAAACTTTAAAATGTAGAACTAAAATGAGATTTAAACCTTAAAATAATAAACTTCATTGACAAATAAATTAGATATTTACAATAATAATTTTGCTTTAAACGTTTTTTTCTTTAATTTCTAATTTTGGTTATTTGTTTCCATTTTCTTTTGAGAAATACTTGCAACTGTGTACTATATAAGAAATAATATAATATCCAAATAAAACTATAGCATAAAAATAATAATATTTGATTGATAAATGTAGTGGTCAATTTGCCAAATAGCTTATTCCAAGTAGAGAATTGAAACGTGTAGAATGTCACCACGTGTCACAAACTTGTTATTTAATCACCTTTTTTTAAATAATTTTGATAAGTAATTCTTGTCTTTTTATAATTGACAAAATATTCCATCGAGATTTAAGAATTCAAATTTACAATAATGCCATGAAAAATAGTTGACTTTTAGATTAATCTACAAAATCTGCTCTATTTAAATAATCCTTTAATTACTTGGTTTGAAATTCACTTTCGATTAGTTGGACGAACTATAATGTAAAAAACAAGTTTAATTAAGAGTTTAAAATATTGATATGGTGTCCATCAAAAGATTTGCAACGATTTCGTTAGAAATTTATTAACAACTAAAAATAATAATTACTATTGAATATTTAGGCTGCAAAAAATTACTTATAATAAGTTTGGAAGTGATGTCATATTTAATAAAGTTGTTGGGTCAATGGTAACTACAATTAGAGATTTTGAAAAATGAGGATAAACGAAAAATTGAATTTAAGAGTAAAAGTTGAATCAATTACTTAAAATCTATGTTAAATTGAATGTGGGTTAAGAAAAAGTGTGCGTACGATAGGTACTCTAAGTCCAAACAAAAAATAAAGAAAAAATTTATATTGTCCAATGATTTTTTAGAAGCCAAAAAGACTTTGGTTTTTTTTTTTTTTTTTAACTTTTATAAACTATTTTCAAACAAGTCTATATCATTTTAAAAGTTCCTCGACATTTTCATTGGAATCTTAATGAGTTTAAGAACAATTTATGTAAATAATGCATTTGCACTAGAATCCAAAAGCATATAATAAAATATTAATGGGTTGGTCATATAAATAACCTTATTAACATAATTCTTTTATTAAAAAAAATTGTAGACTCAACAAAAAAATTATTAAAAAAAAAAGAAGCATAAAACGAGTTAAGTAGTAACTTAAATATAATTAAGCCAACACGAGCCTTACCCAACGATCTAGACATCTCTACTTACTTTAGAGGCTATAGGTTTGAACCCCTACTCCGCATATGATGTAATGTTCTAAAAAGAAAAAAGTCAAATATAATCAATACAATTATATTGTTTGACTTATACATCAACAAAAATCAACAATTATATTAAGTCATCGTAAAAATGACTAATTATCATATAATCAAGGTTTAAAATGTCGATGTTGACGGAAATGTCGAAGTTTCAATTTTATGGAAATATTGATAAAATATCGATGTCGATGGATATTTTTGAAAAAAATTTAAAAACAAAAAATTCAAAAAAAATATTTAAATTAATAAATGAACATTTTACACTTTTTAAATGAGTTAAAATACTTGTTACAATATTATATTCATATTAAATTACATTTTCTTGCTTTTTTTTTTAATATTTCATCAATTTTATACGGTATAGTGGAAATGTCGATTCCCCCCTTATGTCGATGTCAAACCCATGGACATGTGGAAATATCAATGGAAATGTCAACATGTCGACAGAAATTTAATATGATGGGTATAATAACATTTCAATCAAAATCAACCATGGTTTAAAAGTCTCACCAAAAAAAAAAAGATTACTCATCGTACCTCTCAATATAAATATAACGTAATATCATTTAAAAGAACAATTCAATCGATAAATATCTATTGACTGGCTTGAATATAGCTTAACTGATCAGAATATTAGTAATATATTAAAATTTCCACCCCAAATTTAAATCTTAAAACTTTTAACAAATATACTCATCTAGATTTTTTTTTTTTTTTTTTATGTTTGAGGGAATATTTTGAATCCTAGAAAAAAGTGATGCAATGTCCCTATTCTAAAATGTTAGCTCAAAATTCCAAAGGTTATGGGGGAATGTTAATGTAAGGCCCCAATCATTGCCCCAATATGCTCCACGTGTTCAACATGACATTTAACTTTACAGCCACGCAAACTCAAACTCATGGCCTTTTTTGCTATTATCTTTTTTCCAAAATCAAGCCATTATAATTATATTTGTTCTTACAAGTTAACTCCAACTCCTACCATTTGACATCTCAAATTTTCTTTATTATAATTTATAATAAGGACCTCTTTTTCAATTGGATAAAGTTTTCACATTAAATAGACTTTAAGAAGGGAAAAAAAAAGTATTCCTTTTTATTTACTTTTTAAGTTATACATATGTAATTAGGTGGGAGAAACTTACTGACACAAAACGTTAAAATTTATTGATAAAATGATGATGTGAAGTCAAATATATTTTATTAAGTTGAAAACCTACAATACGTTTTACTTTCATGAAATAAACGTCTCCACTAATAAAATCGAAAACCTCCTCAACTTTATATGACTTGACTTGTAATAACTTACTCAATTCAAATTACTACGACAAAAAACATATCTTTCTATATATATATATATATATATATATTATCAGTCAAGGTATTAGTAAGAGTAACCACCATTGAAAGTAGTAAAATTCACCTTCTCCACCCATTTGTTTGAATTGTAATAATCTAAACAAAATCTCCATAAAAGTATACTATTTTCAAATTCACATATAATTATTCTTTTAACATTTAGTGACAACAAAGACTTAATTGAAGAATATTTAATATACATCAAACATATAAAAATCATGAGATTAAAACATATATCATTATATATACACACACATATGAACACAACACAAAAATTCATAAGTCTAACTAAAAAGCATCAAATACGACTAGAAGAATCTGTACTCACATATATATAAAAGATGCTTGAACACAACAAAAAAATTCATAAGTCAAACTAAAAAGCATTCAATATGACTAGAAGAATATGTACTCGAAAAAAGCAAGTGACTAGAAGTTTTTTTAGATGAGATTGATTTAAATTTTATGAAATAAAACAAATTGGGTGGAAAAGAAGAAAAGATGTGTACTTGGGAAAGGCCAATTAGGTGGAAATGAGTGTTTTGGACGCTTCATATTATAATGTCTTGACCAAACCTAAACTCTATATTAACCTATTTTTCTCTCTATGAATCAATTCCCCCTTTTATGTAGAGATTATTGAATCTAGACTCTTTGAGTAAATTATTTAATGTAATTAAAGTGCTGTAATTAAGGAGAATAATATGAGGGAGAGATCTTAATTAGTCATGTGCAACAGCATGTGCCTGCAACAAAATTCAGGTTATTAGTATTTTAAGCAAAGTTACCTTCACTAAGCATGAACATGTCCAAATACATATTCAAACTAGAATATTAATTTATGTCTAACTCAATTATTATGTATCTAATTGTTTTTTTCCCTTTGTCCCACATCTTTTTGTCTAATTTGTAAACCAACCCCATAAAAATGTTAACTATTGCATTTATTCGTTTAATTTATTAGGTCGAGTGAAATTTCTTGACATGTATTTCTATCCTTGAGATCGGAGGTTCAAATTCTCAAATCCCACATTTGTTGTACTCCAATATATATATATATATATATAGCCTTTACCTAATTGAGTGTCTCTTAATTGGTGGGATTGAAGGTGTTTTCAATAATCTTTGAGAAGAGATCTTTGCTGACCTAAGTATAATTTAACTAGTTAAAACATTAGTAACTTATTTTACAAGTCACAAGTTCAAATTTTTACTTCCTTCTACATTTGTAATGTTATATTCTTATAACATTTTTCCTTATTGGGTATGGTTCAATTGCTCATTTTTAGGATGATTGTTTGTTGGGAAATATTTTCTTGCTACCTTTTATACTCTTGTCCCTTCTACCACAACGA
The DNA here is from genome assembly GCA_033996785.1 of Trichosanthes truncata. Lineage (NCBI taxonomy): Eukaryota > Viridiplantae > Streptophyta > Magnoliopsida > Cucurbitales > Cucurbitaceae > Trichosanthes > Trichosanthes truncata. Next base: position 9,471,443 of record JAWPNB010000007.1, read on the forward strand.
CAGGACAAAACTGGTGTCTTAACTATTGAGTTATGTTCATCTTAGCTCTTTTAAAAACTATCTATATGGCTTTATTATCCTTTGTTGAAGTGAATGCACCTAATTCATTTAACTTTGGATTTAATATGTTCCTATGCTCTCTCTAGTTAGCTCAACCTCAATTCATTTAAAATTTTTATTTTCTAACTGCATTTCATATGTCAACATTTCATGTCAAAAAATTAACTAATGCAAAAATGAGTTGAAAGCAATGTCTTTTCACTTTCAAATAATCTTCGTGAAAAGAAAATAAATTTGTTGCAATTATTTTATATATATATATAAGCTGATAAAATTTGTTAAAATCAAGGTTTTAAATATTATGTCAACCAAAATGTCAATGTTTCAATTTATGCAAATGTTGATGTAGATGAATATTTATACTAAAAACTCATATTAATTAAATTTTGTAAAAAAAAAATATTTAAATTAATAAATATACATTTCACTGTTTTTAAATATGTTAAAAAAAAATTATATTTTGTTAACTTTTATATAACGTAATAAAAATGTCAATTTATTTCTTATATGGATGTCAAATCTACATGCATTCGAAGATGTCCATGGAAATGGGACGAAAATGTAATGTCGGTTAAAATATGTGATATTTTTATATACTAAAAAAAATCCTAAGGTTTATTAGGCGTGGGACCCAGTGTGGAAAGGCGAGGCTTTTTCTGCAGAGAATTAGTTATGAAGCAAAGTTGACCAAACTTGATCCACGTGGCACTTGTTTATTGCTCACGTTTCTACCACACAGCCCATTTTTGCATTTTGCATTTTCTAATCAAACCTTCTCTCACTTCATTCTAAATTTTTAATACTCGATTGCATAACTATTTATTTTTTATTTTTTTTTATTTTTCAAAATCATACTTATTTTTCGTTATTTTTTTAGAAAATATTTGAATTCTTAATCAAATTTTAAAAACAAAATCAAAATAAATTTTTGAAAACTACTATTTTTTAGTTTTCAAAACTTAGTTTGATTTTTGAAAACATATATAAAAGTTAGATAACAAAACAATGAAATTTATGGATGGAAATAATATTTTTCGTTTTTTCTACATATTATATTATTTTATTTTATTTTTGTTCTAAAAAAAGATATATATTTATTTGATAACGTAGGAAAAATCTCAACCTTTTCTTCGTCGTGACCTTTCATGATTGAAGTTGAACCGACGCCTGCGCTAACCTATACCCATGTGCTCATTCTTATACATACAAAATTCAAATATATGAAAAATAAAATGGTTAAATTACAATTTTACTCAAATAATTTAGATTTAATTTTAATTTGATCATTACGATTTTAAAATTTTCAAAAATTTGATTCCGGCCCAATGATTTTAATAGCTGCCAGTTGGCCAGCCTTCGTGGTTTGATCAAATTTCATAATTACGGACCATTTTTTTTATCTACTAAAAAATTAACTTATTTTTCAATATTTTAAAAAATACAAGGTAATAACCATGTTAATAGAAAACTTGCCTCTATATTATATATATATATATATGATAACAATAGAGACCACTTATGAAACTTGACCAAACCATAGGAGACCAAATTGAAACTTCTAAAATCATAGTAAATAAATTAAAAATCAGACCGCAGCATAAGGTTCAAATCTGTAATTTAACCAAATAAAATTGTAGTAAAAAGAGAGATCCAAACTCAAAAAAATTGTAGTCTTTTTTAAGAGAGATTTATTCCCAATCTGGGTTTAAAGAGCAATAGTTTCTCATCATGGGTCAAATTCACCCTTGTGAGCCTACCAACAAGCTTGCATAATCAAGTCAACCAAGTCAACCTGAACATAACCTAACTAATTAACACATATGTCATCAACCAAGAGATTCGAAGTTCGAATCCCCACCCCAATTCTTGTTGAACCTCTTTCCTAGATCTCGAATGAAATCAAACACCATTTACAATACAACTATATAAAGAATGAATTCAATTATCAGGAAGTGCCTATAACTCGAGCTTGATCTCAAATGAACTTGAGATACCCAAAAACTAAAAGAACAAATCAAAATTCACCCTACCACAATATATAATATGATTAAGATAAAATGATGCTGAAACACCATGAAAAGATGGCCAAATGGTGAGACAAATTTTGCATTCACCAGAATATGATTCTAATTTTCAGCTAGATTTCAAATATAAAATTGTTCATAGATAAATTAATCAAAAGATCATTACAGATGGAATCGATTTATACATACAGTAGATGAATGAAATCCTGCATGTGGCTAAGTATAACCACCATAGCCACCATATATAGATAGGCATCAGTAATTTCTGAAATTTTCTTCCCAAATAAGAACCTAAGCGTTTGTTAAAACTACGTCTCTCCCCACCCTCTCTCAAAAGATCAAAGTAAAAGGAAAAGCAAAATTGGCTATGTTCTCGCAACCCCAACAATTTATGCACATCCATTAACCCGAAACAGATGATACAGTAGTAGTTAAGGAAGCTTACTCAGTCCCACTTAATTTGATGTCAAGAGTGTTGCTATCCCCCCTTTGCTGAATTCGGCTATCAGTTCCCACTTCGCCAAACAAAATGAATTACCATGAATTCTGATCTGAACAAAGCTGCAAGCTAATCTTCTTCATCAACTTCCTGGCCTTCGCTATCATCTTCACCCATATCCTCATCTTCATCTACATTTTCATGATCACTGCCAGGGTCTTCCTGCTCTTGTTTCTGGTCATTCTTGTTATCCGGCTTTTTCTCACCACCTACATTTCCAGAAAAGAAACAGGGTAATTGAAAATACACTTCCTCCATGGAGGTTTTTGAGAGTAAGTCCTAACAGAGTGAGGAACAAAAACAGATCAATGCCACGAGGGAAAAAAAATGAATGAAGATGAGAAGGATGCTCTAGCTAGGAGTAAGAGCTACAGGTTTGTGCACCAAGGATTGAAGAGCAGATTGATCACAGTGAGATAGCTCAATTCGCAAACACTAAAAGCAACAAGAAATTTTCAAGATCACATACCATATTCACTGAAGATGACCCCACCAGAACACAGCCCCTCCTCAACTTTAATGAGCTGAAGAGTCAGCCTTGGTCCAATCTCTTGAAGCTTGACAGCACTCTTGGTAGAAGCTTGGTTGACTCTACCCAGATCACTGGCCAAAGTGACTGTCGCTGCTTCATCATCAGCTTCACTTTCTGACCCATAACCAGCTCTTTCAAACAACAGACGAGAAAACAATTAGAGGCAAAGATGAGAAACATGAGATGAAAATAGAAGTTATATTTATGGATGCCTTTTCTTTCCTTTCTATAGTTGGATATCACATAGGGTATATGGCAACAAAAGACTCATTTAAGCTCCTTATCAAACGAACCATAAGAAAATCACTTAAAATTTCCTTTTTTTTGTATTGCCCTGTATGAGAAAAAAATTTCTTAATGAAAGGTTGCTTTTTATTAAGACAAAATGAAATATTTATACGGATTGACATTAATCTTTAACTTTAAGACACTTGGGAAATTCAATTGTAAACACGAATAGATACAGACAGCAAAGTGGACTTAATTAAAACAATGAAACAATAAACCTTATGAAGGATACAAAGTGTCTAATAAGTAATATTATAGGATCTAAATCTCCAACCAGAAGTGGAATAACAAAAAGTGAATAACATAGCACAAAGCTTACTTTGTGATAAAGTCGCTCACGTCTTGAAGATTCCTAAGATCAGGAACTTGATGATTCTGGACAAACTTTCTAAGCCTACGGGTTACACCAACAGGTTGTAACCTGATTGAATAATGTCGGAAATCAATGAGCTTTGTGTCTTTGTTATAATTAAGCAACACAATTCTCTGGCATGATGAAAGCTTAACCTGATACATAGAAATTAAATTGATGTTGAGAGTGAAAAAGAAATCTCGTCAGTCTGAACTTTCAATTGAATTAAAAAGAAAACCCACTGTATTTATATCAATAGCTGGGAAGATGTTCTGGAACATTATAGTAGTGAGCTTCAGATGCTGATCTCCAGTCCCAAAACCAGAAAGCACAATCTGTCAATAACAAAGTTAGTTGAATCATTCACCTAGTTAATTGTATGAGCGCAATGAATCAAATATGCCATCATGTTTTCTTCAAAAATGCTCTTTTAGCTTTTGTACTTTGGAAAACATAGTATATTGAGATTGCTTATGAAACAAAACCAAGGGTGACATGAGAGAAAGAAGCTAATCATAATTGTCAAAACTTTTCCCTGGAAATAGCTCATCAATCAGCGCACTGTAAAACCTAGAACCTCATGCAGAAAACTCTGCTTTACCCTTAGAGAAGTGAGAACATGAACTCTTTGGGCATTTTCGAGTAAAGGTACCAAAACAAATACCAAAAGTAACAAGTGCATACAGAGGCAAGAGAGACAATTACCAAAGGGGGATTCTTGAAAAGGTCTTTCGGACATCTCGGGCGCAATTGCGATTGAGCAATGTCCACTGCAAGCGAATACTCATGTATTTTGAAGTTAAGAGTTGGCCCCTGAGGGGTCCTAGCAACTCGCAAATATGGTGCACTTTCAGTTTTGGAGAGTATAAGAAAATGTGTAACACCCATAGGCCCAGCAACATTCAAATAGTCTTTAAGATTATTCCGTCTCTTCTCCTGCAAAAGCAATACACACAAATAAGAAAAATACTTTTCCCATGGTATGTGAAAAGTTCCAGATATCTCATAAATTTATTTCAGCAATCAGCACAGAGATATCTAAAGGAAGTTTCAGTCACCACAAAGAAGAAATAACAATAAAAGTTTACCTTAAGATTGAGAGCAGTGTAAGGAAGCATCAATTTTCTCAAATCCATTTGCAGTTGCCTAAGCGGACCAGGCAACTTTCCTCTAGAAAAAACAAAACTCTTCGGGATTTTCTCCCCAGTAACATGATCCACATTAGACTGTTTCTTCACCGTAATCGGCTTCACAAACCTCTTCTTCTTCTGTTTCAATCAATTAACAACAACAATGAAACTAAAGGAAGAAAACAAAAAACAAAACCCAGATGGTCGTTCAGTCTATTCTCGACAAAACTAGCAAAAGAATGTGAAGTTGTTCTTACGTTTCCAATACGAGCCATTGCTTGCCAGAAGAATTGTGAAAGCTAAAGTTTCAGAAGCTTGCTGGTGAAGAACTCCCGCACCCACCAAAATCAAATACACATATTGGCAATGGCAACCCTAAGGACAAAATTAGGGGCGGAAATCGGTTCGAACACAGAACCAAATGGTGGAGGAGGACCGAACCGGTTTGGATTCAAATCGGTCCAGCAACGGATAATAGACAGGGAGAGAGAGAGAGAGACGAACGGCAAGCAGCGGAGCGCGGCGACGGCAGCGACGAGAAGAGAGGACGGAACGGTGTCGGCGAAAGTCTCGAGGGCGAGTGGCGAGGCGAAGGTTTAGAATTAGGGTTTTGTGAAGATTATAAGAACACAAAAATAAAGAGATTTTTATTTAAAAAATTGCTGACAGAGGCCTTGGTGAGTTATTAATATTATTAGGTTAAAATTTAAATTATACCACTACACTCAACTTTGGGTGGATTTCAATTATGGTCCTAGATTTTAAAAATTTTTATTTTTACATTTTTTTTAGTTCAACGACATTTAGAGGTAGAAGAATTTCAACCTATGACCTCTGGATCATAAATTCATATTTTATGTCAGTTGGGTGCAATCATAACCAGATTGATTGGGATAAAACGGTATGTAATTTTTATATTTATAATTAATTAAAATGTAGTAACTATGCTAACAAAATTAAGATACTCTTCCTTAATTTTATTTACTTATTCAAATTTTCTAAAATGGTTTTTAAAATTTTCTAAATTGATTTTTTTTAACCGATCAAACCAAAAATAACATATAAAAAAAATGATCCAAAAATCATAGTTCTGCAAATATTTGTATATCGATCAAAATATATGGCCTGTCCAAAAACTCACGCTATAAAAAATATGTATTATCGAGATCTCATCTAAATATCGATCAAAATATGGTATAGTCAAAATTCACACAAAAAAATATCGATTATCAATTTCGATGTCGATATCGATCTGGCCAAAACTCACACATAAAAAAAATTAAAATATAGTCAGACCAAAATCACGCATAAAAAAATATCTAAAGTCTGGCACCTTGGCAAAAACTCACACATAAAAAAAATATTTAACGATCTAAAAAAATCTCATTTCGATTCAAATAAGGCAAAAAAATCACAGATCTTCTTGCATTTTATCCAACTAAAAATGTTAGACCATGGACAAAACGATGTCCAGAAAACCAATAAGAAATCTTTTAATAAAACCATAAAAACAATTACGCCCTTAAGTGTAGTTCACTTCGATTTGGTTAAGTATACTTGGTTCCTTAATTCTAGGTCGATTCTTTTTCATCCCTATAATTAAACACCCGCCAAACTTGTGATGGGAAAATAACCAAACAAACAAAACAGGAAATGAATTAGGGGAAAAAACTAATATGAGAGGTTGTTTGTTTGTTTGTTTGTTTTTTTTTTTTTTTTTTTTTTTTTTTTTTTTTTTTTTTTTTATTATTATTTAATTCAACAACATGTAAGGGTGGGAATTTGAATCTTTGAACTTTTAGTTAAAGATATAATATCTTAACTAGTTGAATTTGTCAATCTGAGCATAACTCAATGGATAATACACCAATTACCCGCCATAAGGTCTATGGTTTGATCCCCCACCTCCAGAATTGTTAAAAAAACAATTAATTGAATCTATGTTCAAGTTAGCTAAATAAAAGAGAGTGTGTGTGTTTGACATGTTGTCCGCACGTAAATTTCAGTGAAGAAATAAGAACACGTGCGAATGAAACTTTTGTATTTGTATAACTTTGAATGTAGTGGAATACAATCTCTAGTACAAAATCCTCTGATTCTCTCTCTTGCTTTGTTTCACTCGAGGACTGTAGAGCTTATTCTCGAGATTGAAGCTTCAATGGATTCTTGGAGTCTCGAAGAAGTGTTCTTGATTTTCGAGATTTTCGAGGAAGTATTCTTTATTCAGGAAGTGTTTGATCTTCAAGAGCTCAAGGAGTTTTCTAGCTTTTGTTTCTGAATTCTCTCTGAGATCTCAAATTTCTGAACCCTCAAAATGGAGAAGGGGACTCTCTATTTATAGAGTTCCCCAGGGCCCCTAGATGGGCTTAGGCTTGACTGTTGGACTGGGGCACGTGGACTTTGGGTCAAAACTCCTCTAGACTGAGCCTTATTGACCTTGGGCCTAGACTTTACCAGATTAGGGCCTCCATTTGGGCTTTGTCTAAAATCGGCCTAAATTTCATATAGCCCAATTGCATATTTGGATTTGCCTTAATTTAATTTAGGGATACTTGCAAACTTAAATAATCTCTAATTAAATAGATAATTTTGTCAGTAATTTTAATTAATGACATGACAATTTGTGATTGGACAAAATTTCTATTCCAACACATGCATTTTCGAAAAAAATATCTTCGAGTGAATTATTTATTATATAAGCTTTTTTTTTTAAAGAAAAAGTTACTTATGTCATTTTAAAAGCACTTTTAAGTGCTTGCATTTAATCTAATTTCAAAATTTCTCAAACTACTTTTCATTGTCGAAAATTTTAAGAATGTTTTTAATCGGTAAAATCATTCTCTAAAATTTTAATCAAATACTATAAATTTTGAAAATAAATATTTTTAGGCTTGGTTTGAGATTGCTGTAGCTTTTAAAATAATTGCTAACAATTGTGTTTTTAGGAAATTCAGCTGTGAAATGAAGTAAAATAGTGTTTGGTAAATTTCAATTTTAAATTAGAAAAAACTAGTTACGGTGTTTGGTAAATTAATACTAAACTGTTGTGATTTAGTTATAATGACCAAAGTAGGCTTACTATTTCAATTTTTTTCATATTGATATTTAATTTATAATTTATTATAAGATAATTATTTAAAAATGTATAGGTTTAAATTGCATCTAATTTTGTTTTATCTAAATTATTTGATAAAATTTTAACAAAAAAATAATTGTTATAAAAAGTTAAACCAATCACAATTTCATCGATATAAGAGAATAGATGTGAAAAAAAAAATAAGTATGGAAGGGTAAATGTGAGATTTGTAAACAGTTAGAGAAGAGGGGGTAGATTTTTAGGAAAGCTAAATCTAAAAGTTATTATCTATCAGCTTTTGCAAGTACGTGTAAATTGAAAAGTGATTTTTGACAGATTAATAAATAATTTTTTATACCAAATAGCCTAGGCAGTTAAGATTCTCCCAGAATTATTTTTTACGATTGCAAATGCAATCCCAAATGGGGCCTTAGTCCTCCATAAGTAAGGAATACCAAGCATACCTATAGGAGTTTTTGTTTTTTTTTAGTTCGACAACTGCGGAGGTGGGATCGAACCATTGATCTTTGGGATGGTAATTGGTACCATATTCACTAAGTTATGCTTGGATTGGCAACATACATATAGAAGTTGAAACAAATCAAATGAGATGAGGAAGAAGAAAAAGAAGAGGAGAGGAGGAGGAGGAGGAGAAGAAGAAAGTAAAATGCTCAATCTTGGCGATGGTTGTGAACAAGTTGGGTCGTCAAGATGGTTGAGTTGTTTGGGTGGTCAGGTCGTCAAAGGTAGTCATCAATGATGGTCGGTTTGCCGGCAGTGGTTGTCAAGTGATCCTCGGAGTTGTCACAAGAGTTGTTGTTGAAATAGTCACCAGATATGAAAGATGGCAAATAGAAGAAGAAAATGTAACCCATGGAATTGTGTTTCAAAACTAAGGATTTTGAACACATTAGACCAAAAATGGTTTTGGGTTCATTCAAACTCAAAACAATGGCCTTATTGATAAACTTCATAAATATAGGATTATTCATGGAAAATGTTCGTTCTCTTCAAGGATTTTAAGCTAAAATTTGAATTTTGCATTCAACTTCCTATTGTCATCAAGTGGCGAAAAAGGTAAAAAGTTGGGACTTTCTATAGCTCCAACACAAGAGTCATAGCAACCACAAAACAATTAACCAACATATCAAGATTAAAATAGAACAAGTCTTAAATACAAACCCAATATATTTAACCCAATAATAACTACTTGTAGTAGTATTATATAATGAATAAATAATTAAAAATAATAATAAGCAATGATATTGATTTAGTTAACGTAGATTTAATTCAATGTATTATGTCTGGTTTATCGATTTGGCTTCTCTTTCTTTTTTCACACCTACAATCAAAGAGCACTTAGTAACTTAGAACGGAAAAAGAAATAGAATAAAACCAAACAAACAGAAGAAGAAACAAAGAGCAAAAAACAAAAAAAGAAATGAAAAAGAGGAATAATATCTCAAAGCAAAGTAAATTTTGCATTGGACTGTAAATTTTGTAAAGGACTCTCTCATTGGTAGGAAGAAGTGGGAGTGTAAGTGGGTTGCGACGGGTCGATTTTCTGCCTGACTCGAACTTATTCAGTTTTCACAGAGAAAAAACCTAATTTGAACCAGTACGATTTACTCCCCCCCCAAATTACTAATAATATAAGTATCTAAGTTAATACAAATACAATATTCAACCTCTCTCTTGAACCTACTTTATAAAACAACAAACTCATCCTTAATCCTCCCAAGCAAAGGAGCAAGGGACAAGGGCCACTATTGTTGTTTAAAAATAATTCATGTGTTGCTTGTAAATGTCGTCTAAGCATTACCAATTTAGTGATGAAGACATGAAAGTAAAGCCTAAAATTTAGTTACTTGGTAGTCTAACTAAAATTAAAACAAGATGTCACTTAAGTTAGTGAGTTACCTAACTAGGTGAGACCAGAAGTCACTCTATCTTAATATATCTAATTAGTTAAGACCACTCACTCAAGTAGTCCAACTAAGTGTCAATTCAGTTAGGCAAAATTGAACAAGTGAATTACAACTCGACTTAGGTAAGACAAAAAAAAACCACTTAGCTCGAGTGGTATGTATCCCAACACTTGAAATGAGCCCAATGAGCATATGATACTTAAAAAAGGTCACAGTAGACATCATTCAACCTTGTGGTAACTAGTCAAACTTAACCCGAGATAATATAAAGGAAAGGCATAATTGATAGCGTGTCATCGTGCTCAATACCTGACCACGCCACTCGTGATGTCCTACAAAATCACAGAACATAACTGCATTTCATTTATTTATTTTTTTAATTATTAACCTTTTTGGCTATCTATTTTAACTTCGCTTTCTTTTCTTAAATGTAAATGTAAAAAAATGATACGTAGAGGAGAAGATTATTCTACAATGCATTTTTCAAAACAAACACAGAAAACACTTCTAAAGTCTTTAGTGTTCTTGATAAAATTTATAAATCTTAAGAGTATTCCTGGAAAATTTTCATTCACTCAAAGAGTTTTAAGCCAAAATTTGAATCTTGGGTCCAACTTCCTCAATTCATCAATTGGCTAAAAAGGTCAAAAGTTGGGACTTTCAATAGCCCCAACACAAGATCCATAGCAACCACGTAAATTTAACCAAGCATGAATAAATATAGACCTGCAATGAACCAACAAAAGGAAACAGACAAAAGGTTCCAAATTCTTCAAAGAGCAAGATCAAAATGCTGATTAGTGAAGCAAATTAGCTGAAATTTAAAGCAATTATTGCAGAGAAATTCAGCATCCATCGACACATCTCCTCATTTAGATTTGCGCAGAAGCTCTTCAGAAGGAACTTCTAGTGTTGCACCAGCATGTTCTTTACTCGGCTTCATTTCTGCAGCAATACCCATAAATCATATTTGGCTCTCAGACTTTGTTTATAAGGAAAAACCATTACATTTTTAGGAAGTTTGACATGTTAGAAGCTTGAAGGGTATTTGATTCATGGGTTTGGTTAGTATATAATTCAAGGTTTAGAAACTAATACTAATTTGATATATGAGTTTGTTGATAACATGCTATCCATATTATGTAAACAAACATCCAGATTACACAAATTTAAGTTTCTATAATCTATTCATTCATTTCATACAAACACACATTACAAAACCTCAATTCCAACCCAAGGCTTCATAAACTCTGGCATATTTATTTGTTTGATCAGTTGTTGGTTTCAAATTCACAGACTTCGTTTATAAGGAAAAACAATGCATTTTTAGGAAACATGTTAGTTAGCACCTTATAAGGTATTTGATTCATGGGTTAGATCTCTATAATTTAACCCACATTTGATATACGAGTTTGTTATCCCAATTTATGAGGCCCGTTTGATAACCATTTGTTTTTGGTTTTTGGTTTTTGAAAATTAAATATATAAACACTACTACCATCTATGGGTTTCTTTGTTTTCGAAATCTAAGCCAAGTTTTAAAAACTAAAAAAAGTAGTTTTTGAAAACTTGATTTTATTTTTGGAATTTGTCTAAGAATTCAAATGTTTTCTTGAGGGGATGAAAATCATTGTAAAGAAATTGTGAGAAAACAAGTATAATTTTCAAAAATTAAATGATTATCAAATAGGGCTGAGTTTGTTAATAACATGTCATCCAAGTTGTTAACTTGAGTATGCCTCAATTGGTTAAGGCATTGATAATCTCCTCGAAAGGTTTGAAGTGTAAACCTTCCACTCTTTGTTGAACTAAAGAACACTACTATCCAAATTATGTCAACAAACATCCAGATTACACAAACTTATGTTTCTGTAGCCTATTCATTCGTATGATACAAACACAGGTTACACATTCTCAATTCCCAACCCAATGCTTCTCAATTTCCAACCCAAGGCTTCATAAACCCCACCGGCCTATCAAAATTATGAAATGAACATCCCTAGAAGAAGCAACAGCAGTTTCTAGTGTTTTTCCATTAACCCACAATCTTTCAGTAAATAAAAAGCGGAAGAAATTGGCTGAAGCATTTTATCGAACATGTGGGCTGCAATGCGTTCATTTCAAACTCACTATTTAGTTAGCCAAGTGTTTGATTAGTTGTTGGTTTTATTCGTTCAAGTAATCAAAGAGGAACACCGTAAATGAACGAGGTAGAATACCATAGCCACCGCGAGAAGTAAGCTTGGCCTGAACGATCATATTGGAGATGAAATGGGAGGCCTCCCGAGCTTCTTCGAGCAATTTGCGAATCTCGACCTCGGAGGTCACATGGCGGCTCTCTTCGAAATTCCGGCGGACCTCGGCGGCGGACTCCGTCAGCATCAAGGTGTCGCCGGCGAAGGATTTCTTGGTTGCCCTGAGCAACGCTCTGTAGGCGCTTAGAACTTCCCCTTTCATCACCCCTCTTGAAATTAGTTTCTGTGCTTCCCCAACAACAAACAGGCGCCCAAAAAGGCGACGGCGTCGTTTCTATCAAATGTCACCTTTTTGTTTTTTATTTAAAAAATAATCTGAAAAGTTAAACTTTGCATTTATTTTACGATGTTTATCCTATTTTGATATTTTAAAATGTTTTATTTTGGTTCTTAAACTTTTAGGTTAGTTTAATTTTAGACATTGGATTTTTTAAAATGTTAATTTTAGTTTCTGAATTTTCAAACAATAACCACTTTAGTCTTTTTTTTTTTTTTTTATAAGAAGAACCACTTTAGTCTTTTTACTATAATTTTGAAATTTAATATATGTTCACCTAATATTTGTCTAACCAACCTATGTGAAATCGATGCTTGACACCAATGTTCCTATTATCACATTAATATAAGTACTCAAAGCGTATCAAAGAAAAAAGCTTGTCATACTTGCAATTTTTTTTATGTGACAAATTTACGAATCAATACTGCATTTTACACTCTCCCACTTCATCTCATTGTTGATATACTTACTTTCTTTTTTTTTGTGTGGGATGATAATTCAAACCTTTAATTTTTTGACTAAGAATATGCACCTTAACCAGTTAAGCTATGTTCGAGTGGTTGATATTCACTCATTGAACAACTCCAATGACTTTTTTTTTAACCACATTGCAAACACTCACCACTCTGTACTCTCATATTTATTTGATGATTTCATTTGGATATTCATTAAACTTAAAAGCTTCTCTTGTTCATGTTCTAAAAACTAGTTTTAAAAGATGTATTTGAATTACCTAGTTTAAAAAATGTAACGAACTCAGCCATACAATCTAATCAACTAGTTAAGTTATACAATCTAATCAACTAGTTAAGTTTAGAAGGAAAAAAAATCAACTTTTATCCCTAAACTTAATAAAGTGTATCAATTTTTATCATGAATGTTTAATTTCATCAAATTACACGTTAAACTTTTGTTGCAATTTTTAGTTTTTAATAGACTTTCATTTAAAAAATTGTCAAACAAATATATTCCTCTATGCATTTAGGGGTCGTTTGGTTCGCAAGTTTGAGTGGTTTGTTAAGCCTGAGTTTATTAAGCCTGAGGTTGTTAAGTCTGTGTTTGTTAAGTCTGTGTTTGGATGGTACAGAAAATAGGTTTGTTAAGTCTGAGTTTGTTAAACCAGTGTTTGGATGGTGCAAGTTTGTTAAGTCTGTGTTTGAATTCTAATTTGTTAAACCTGAGTTTATTAAAAGTGTATTTGGTTGGTACATTTAAAATTTGTATAAATAATAGAAATTATTTAATTAAAGTATTAAAAACTATATATTAAATTATATATAAAATATAACTTTTATGATGAAATTAGAGAGTATTATTTTAATAATAAATAAAATATTTTTAATACATTTGTCCACTAAATTTTCTTCCAATAATTATTTTATAGAATAAATATTTAATTGTTCATGAAAACATTTCAGACTATTTACCAAAGTGTAAACAAATATAAACAAAATTTTTTATGCAAATATATCCAACATAAAATTAACCATAAGAAAATGTTATCAATTGTTTATTTAATGATTTATAACTTGTTGTGCTAAGAAAAATTATTTCCTACTTATCATCAAAATTACTATTGAACTTGACTTTCTATATTAACTAATACATAAGGTTATAAAGTTAAAGTATTTTAAATAATATTATTTTAAAAGCTATTAACTTCAAGATACACTAATCAAAATAGTTTAATTAGTTAATTTTACAAATATTATGTCTTTAATTGACTATGATAACATGATTTTTACATTTTCCCAAGAAAAGGAGTTTAGGAAAGTTGTGGATTTAAATAAATGGATTTTTTTTTATCAAATGAAAATTGACGTATTAAATTTAGGTTTATATAACGTGTCTAGTTTGGAATTTATAATAAAATAATTTTTATTATAATTTATATGTTAATAAAAATTTTAAAATATAACAATAAGTTTCTTATAAATTATGAACACTTTTTAATTTATTTTTTAATATTATTGTTAATCTAAACAGTTTTTGAATAATTATTTTGTAAAACAAATATTTAGTTAGTTTTGTAATTGTTTTTTTCTATCAATGTAGGAACAAAATACAAAGAAATTCCTTCTTATAAATTTATCATTATAATTGCTCTAAAACATGAAGTATAACAAAGCCGACATATCGGTTTATGAATTAACTATTACTATTTGAAATTTGAACTAAATTTATTTATTTATTTATTATAAAATTATCATTAATTAACTATTTTTATTTAATTAATACATTTTTATTAAAAATCTAATGCATTTTAAAAACATAATTAAAGACAAAATATGTACTGTAGCAAACTTGGGGAGTATGAATAAAATACTGTAGCAAACATGGTGAGTAAGGTAAAGTACTGTAGCAAACCTGGGAGGTAGAATAGTATGTACTGTAGCAAACCTGGATTAACAAAACTGTCAACCAAACATGGGTTTGTTCTCCCCACTTCCAAAACATGAAACCAAACACCCCCTTGATGAGTTATAAAACATATACAAGAGTTTTCATAGAAGAATAATATGAAAGCTAGATTTTTGCTTAAATTTATAAGTTTTGAAAGATTTGGTCAATGGTCAATCTTAATTAAAGATTATTATTCAATGTTTAATTTTTGTTCATATATGTGAGTTTTAAAATTTTTTTCTTTTTTCTTTTTATAATTAAAATTAATAAGTGAATTTAACAAAAATTAAACAAAAGGTAAAAATTGAAACATTTGTTTAAATCTAGGATTCAAGTTGAAAATTTAGGGTGTAAATTGAGTCTTTTCCCTTAAATTTGTCTAAGGGTAGGGACCATTATAAAACTTATTAAAAATATAGGGGCCAAGGTCAAAAAAAACATGAAAGCACAAAGATCAAAAGAGAAGCAGCGGTCAAAAGTTGTATTTACTAAGTTGACTTAAGAAGCATTAAAACCTTTTTTCACAGTTCTGTCTAAACAGATACAAAAAAAGTTCAGCTGAGAGTGAAACTTCTTAAGCTGAGAGAATTTTAAGATAATTTGACAATGGGATTATGTTTTCTTCCCTGTCAATGCACCCGTCGACGTGCTCGGCGTTCTAGAGTTCGTACCAGCAGTCGATCTATCCACAAAATGTCAAAGGGAAATCTAGATACTGTAAGCTGCAATTTAAGCACAATCTCAGAACCGGGGAACCTTTGCAGTTGAAAATTCCAGGTCTCAGAGCCAGAGGCATACCAACAGGTAGAGACCAATCAGCATCGGGAGCTTTCACAGTGTTCGTCGCCTCGTTTTGATGTTTGCTTCACCTCAGGGCGTCAACCATTCTACATTCGTGCTTCTTACGACGACATCTATGGTGCGATTTCTGATCTGAAAACGTGTTCTCTCCTACAATTTCCATTCTAGAATCTGCACAGGATGTAATCATATCAATTATCCCTAACTTAGAAGTTAGAACAAGAACCAGAAAAAGGGAACTATATGTGCATACCAGAAATTCAGAATCAAACGATGCCACAAGGGAGATGATCAAATAAAAACAGATTAAGTAGAAGACAGTTAAATGAACTTGGACGTTCTAACAACAGCCAAGAGGCATTTATTGAGCGGACAGCTGCATATGCCATGTTAGATTATGTTCTCGGCTTTCAATGGATTCTAGTCTAGGACATAAATTGCAGCTCCTTAAGAGAGTCAAAATCGAAAGCATAGCTGAAAAAATAACAGTGATATAAACACCTAGATAAAGTTAAATGCATGTCCGAAAACAGGTATTATGAATAATGAATCAAGAATGTAACAAAAATACAATGTTCATAAATCATCTTAGCTCTAACACCTTAATTCTACTGTGGAGCTGGTCCCAATACAGTCAGTTTTCGAAGTTCTTCAATCTTAAGTATAAAGGACACAGCACGATTTTTTGTCACACAGTATCCTTTTTGCCCACGAAACCAGGGTAAGAACACATTTTGATATCATCAGAAATGAAGCATTTGTTCACTTGAATATAGTTTACAGACCATAGAATGCTAAATGTAATTCAGAAGTTCATAGAGCTATTGAATTCAGATGTAGATTATGCTCCACAAAATAAATGGATAAGTTTCACAAACTAGTTACAATTCTAAAAGCTAGGTGCCATGCAAAGTGCTCTATTTCCCTCAACCATAAGTTTTCCCAACAAAATAAAATGTTTTTAAATAACCCCTCAAGTATTGTTCGGTTAAAATAGTTTACGATTATATCTATTTAATCCTTTTTAAATACATCTCTAAACTTGAATAGTGCATGGTTTTTGCTGTAAACATCCTTAACTAAATATTTGATGTGACACTTTAAACAAATATTGGCTACAATTAGACAATGGCATGTGCAATATTTCTACTTTTTAGTAGTGTATCAAACTCCTAATATATTTCTACAGAAAACCATCCATTATTTAGTTTAAAAGATAGAAAGCATAGAAGCCTAATTCAAAGTTCATCATTGAAATTTTTTAAGGGTTAGTAACTAAATAAACCCCAACATCTCATAAGATACGGATGGCACTTCATTTTTTCTTATCCAAGAAGAAAATCAAGTTAACAAATTTATGCATTTACATGATTAGAGAAATGAGTTTAGTGTATTTAGCTTTCAAAATTTATTATCTTTGTTCTATATTAGTATTTATCTATTTATTATGAGTATTAACTTTGTACAGCTAATGTCTACGTATTACTAAAGTGTCCGATACGTGTCTAACAAATGCTCCAAGAAATGTTCTGACATTTTACCCAAACTGTCTGTGCTTCTAAGCCCCAATTAAAAGTCAGAGACTCCATTTATACTTCAACCGTTTTTTTTGGGGGCTAAATTATAAAAAATACCCCTGAAACTTTGGCTTATGTTTCAAAAATATCCTTATTCTTTCAAAAGTTACAATATTACCCTTGATAAACCTTTCAAAAATACTTGGAGTGGAAAACCGTTAGAATATTAGACAATAATATATTATGTCTAAATGTCATTCTTTCAAACTCAATCCAGACAAACATCTTAATCACTGCCACGTCATGCTAGGTCAGTATCACGTCCATTTTTCTTCCAACAATCTAATCGATCTCTACTTCAAAGGTAGTTAAAGGTAATATTGCAACCTTTGAAAAAAATTGAGGTATTTTTTATTATTTAGCTTTGTTATATCCCAGAGCAGACTAGTGCTCACCCACTATTCTCCAGACAACCATCTAACCTATTACATTTGTTTGTCATACTTCTACAGTTATGATTACCATTGTGAACTCTTAAGATGAGAAGAAGAAGAAGAAGAACACGAACCTGCCAGTCGTTCACCCCACAGCAACAATCTGGCATCTTCATCCTCCTCATCGATCTCATCACCATATCCAAATTCACCATCTCCACGATAACCAGGTTCACTACCATACCCAGACTCATTCCCCTGAGCATCAAAACCCCCATTAGAACCAAACCCACCTCCCAAATGATCCTTCTCCTCTCTCTCCCTCCTTGAATTCTTCGCTTCACTCACATCCGACGACCAATTCGCATCCCCATTCACAAACAACTCCCCACTCGAATCAGTCCCAACCGCCACAGGGAAATCCGAGCAAGTCCCATGAGCCGCCGAAGCCCCAACAGAGCAGCACCGCCTCGTGCCACTCCGATCGCTACTCCGCCCCGAAACCGACCTGGATCCACGCCGCCGCCGCTTCCTAGCGACCAATCCGAAGCTCCGTCGCGTGTAACACCCTGGCGCAATAGAAGGCTTTTCGTCGTCAATCAAGCTCAGCCTCGACATGTCGATGGCGTCGACATTGAAAGAGGTAGTTCGATCGGAGAGACAAGGGCGCTTGGTGTGAAGGCCGCTGGATGAGTAGTAGGGTTTAGCGGTTGTGGGAGCTGAGGTATGGGCATCGGAATCTAGGGTTTTGGGAGCAGAGTGGAGCTGGAAGGGTCTCCAACTATGGAGGTTGAGAGTGCAGGAGTCAATCGATTGGCGGGAATCTAGGGCTCTGCGAGACATGGGGAAGAATTGAAAGATGCAAAAGAAGGGTTTAGAGATTGAAAGCCATGATTGAATTGGAGTTGTAGAAAGGATCGATGTGAAGAAGGAAAGGGGATTTGAGGAGGAGAATTGTTGAGTTTTTTCAAGGAGCAGAGGGAGAGGAAGATGGCACCGTCAGACCAATTCCCTCGAATCTCGAAGATCCGTGAGAGTGGTTGTATTTATAGTTAAGTTCATGTAAAGGAGGAATTGTTGGCTGCCATAACGTCGTTTGACGTAGTGATAAGTATCTCAATGATTATTAGAAAGCATGAAAATTATTGGATCTACATTCAACGATTATTATGAAATAGTCATATTATGATAGTCTCATTGAATAATATGTCCATGTAAGGAAGGAGAATCTATGACTTTTCCTCTTCATATAATAAAGTTATAATTTGCATTATAACTCTACCAATTAAAATATACATATTGTTTTAAATAAATATGTAGCTTTAAATAATCAATGTACTTTCAAAAGAACAGTACTCAACTGTATACTTGCATGCCTCCACTATTCAATTGTTGACAAGAAAGAAAGAGAAATACAGACATAGAGATTCATGCATATCGGTTTACAGCTAAGTACTATCTATTTCAAGATGTCTATTTTGATCCTTGTACTTCTAAAAAGTGACCATTTTAGTTCCTTCATTTTTATTTTTATTTTATTTCTTTCAATGATAATTTTAGCATGATACTTTACCTACTAGAATTCTTGGAATGTAGCCATAAATTTGTATTAAAGGATTTCAATTATGTATAAATTTATATTTAAAATTTGTGAACATGGACCAAAATGAACATTTTGAAAGTACAAGAACCAAAATGATCATTTTGAAAGTACATGACCAAAATGAACCAAAACTAAAAGTACAATGATCAAAATAGTATTTAAATCATATATCTTTAATCAAGAGTTCGTGTTCGAATGTCTACCCTTACTTATCGTTGAATTCATATATATATATATATATATATATATATATATATTATGTACTCACAAAAGAGTTGAGTTATACATAATGCTTTTGAGGTTGTAGATTATGTTTCTATTGTTTCAAAAGCTTTATTTCTATTGTGAAACTCTAAAATTATTTGAAAACATTTATTAACTTTTCTATCAAAGAAACAAAAATATGATGTGGTACAGTAGTGAGTTGTAAAAACAAATTTACATGTGGGCATGGGTGGTTTCAATTATTATCTAAATTTTGGGATAAATTTTAATTATGTCTATGTTTTTTCAAAAGAGACATTTTAACCCTTAACCCTTAAAATTGTTTCAAGACAATAACTCTATTAACTTTTCCATTAAAATGAGACAAAAATGTGACTTGGTGGTGAGTTGTTAAAATGGAGGTTACACATGGGTATAAATGGTAGACAGATTTGAGATGTAGAGTCTTAGTCGAGATTGTATGGGGGAAACCACATACTTAGAAAAGTCACATAATGGTAAAAATCAAAATCCACGCATTAGTAAAGTTGAAGGAGATTGGGGTTAGAGAGAAGGCATCGCAAAAGGAATACGAACGTGAGAGAATTTTTGAAAGAGTGGGGGTCCTTAAAATGTATGGGTATGTGGAAGCTAGGAGAAACAAATGAAGATGGTTTTAAAGGAAAAAACTTGGGTGCAGCCTAGGCTGCACCCAAGTATGATGCTGCCCACCTTACAACTAGCACCACACTTGGGTGCAGCCTAGATTGCACCAAAGTTGTGCCCGGTTTTAAATGAAAGAAACAGAACAAGCAATCCTAGTACCTAGGTTTAATTGTCATGAGTCTATTTCCTCTTTTAGCTCATGTCTTATCTCATAAACCGATCTAAGAGAGGTAGACCCCAAATTTCATCTATGGTTTGTGGTTTGCTTACTTTCTAAAAAAAATTGTTTTCTCCCAAATCTTTTATTTGTGAGATGAGTAACAATATTTTATTCTAACCTCCAAAATTGTTCCCCCCCAAATGATATAAATTCGAATGAGATTAAGACCTTTCATTTTCTTTTATAGCTCACATCAAATTTCCATATTTATTTTAATGTGAATTTAATTAGAGTATTTTGAAAATAAAGTTAGATTATAGATTTAGTTCATAAAACTTTGGATTTCCTCTAATGAAACACATAAAACATTTATTTTTGTATCTATTTCATTTTTTAGTTTTAATTATGCTTTTGACATTTGTGTACTAATTTTATGTAGTTTTTGTCACTAACATTTTATTTGACAGTACATGACAAACAAAAGGCAAATTGAGGTAGACTTGAATAAAATAAAGTAATATGGTCTTTCAAAATGAGCTAATATATTGACAAAGTAAACATAACTTAGTAGTAATTAAAATTAACAATAAACTAGTAGTATGAATTAATTTTAATATTTGTTGAAAGTATAAAGACTAAATTTGTACATTTGAAAGTAAAAGACTAAAATAAAACAAGTTTCAAAATAGTGAGACCATAATGACATTTTACCCTTTTTTTTTTATAAATATAAATATATAAAAAAATGAAACTTGAAATAATAATTAAATTTTTTTGTTTTATAATTATTATAGTTTATTACAAAATTAAATATCAAAAAGTAATTTACTAACCTTTAAAAATAATATTTGTAATTATATCTATTTATTTTTAACATATAAAAGAGACATATTTAAAGAATAAATTAAAACAAAACCTATAATATAATATATTTATTATTATTGTGTATTTTTAACTTATAAATATTTTGTAGATAGAATTCTAAAATTAAAATAGGAAAAAAAAAAAAAAAAAGAGAAGCCCACAGAACTCGAACACAAGAATGCACACAAACATTCAATACCACTCAAACCGAGTGTCTTTTGCTAATTAAAGTGAATTATATAATACTAATAGCATACATCCTATAGTATTACTTATACCAACTATAAAAAATTTCAAAAATTTTGGAATGCCATGCTATTTACCACTGTTAAATAAATGATTACATTATATTTTCATTATATGACAGTGGGATAATTTGGACAACCTAATAAATAAAGGTTAAATTATCAAAAATATCCCTAAACTATGGGGTTGATTTCAATTATATCCTTGAACTTTCAAAATTTTCATTTTAACCTTTGAACTTTATTTCAAAACAACCTTTGAAGGCTTTTATTTGGTTAAATTCATGGACGAAAAATAATTTTTTTTACATTTATATTATTGTTTATGTGAACATATACGTTGAAACAAAATCAAGACATATGCAAATAAGTCATTTTTCGTCCATAAATTTAACGAAAAAAACCTTCAAATGTTGTTTTGAAACAAATTTCAAAGTTCAAAGATTAAAATGAAACTTTTGAAAGTTCAAGAGTATAATTGAAACCAACTCCATATTTCAGGAGTATTTTTGACAATTTAACCAATAAATAAATGATAGGAAAAAAAACAATTGAACAAAGTAAAAATATGCATGAAACATAGTGCATTAACTTTTGCCAAAGTTCTTTGTCAGTAATTGACATATACTCAACTTTTCTATCCATACTATTCCTTGAACTCACATATGAGTTTAATTCTACCCGCACTTTTTGAAAGGAAACTAATTAAGTACATCATTTAAAAACCTCTTCGAAATATACACACACTAACAAAGAAAAACTAATTTCAACCCACTCACTTTTACAAGGATATTTTTATCTCAATATAAAAGAACATAATAATACTTTCTTTTCTCCAATCCCAATTCCCAAAACTATTCACATTGCCATACTGATCATAAGCGTCCTACTTCCAGTCGATTTTCCTAACAACAAAGTTCCATTTACTTCACTTGGTCTTTTATAATTTAAGTGGCCTTTCTTATGTACGTAGAATGAAGGCACGATGCTATGAACAAAAATAAATTTCCTAACTCAACAATGAGACTGAGGACGAACCAGTGAGATCTCCTTATTACTTCTCTCTATATCGTGTAAGCATTCATGGAGTGTCGCTCGAAAATTACCAAACTGAGCGTTACTAGGTGGTCGCAAATCGAAAACATAGGAAATTGGCCGAGACACCAACATCGCCTTTTTAGTTGTAACTTTGTCTGGCAACTCCCCAAAGCTTGCTTCGTCGTATGGAAACGACTCTGTTAGAAAGAAAAAGCTATCTCTGCCCAACTTCTCAACCTATAACAATAGGTACCAACAAAGTACTTTCAAAATCACCACAAAATGTATGGCAATTGGCAACTCAGAGAATAGAATATTCGTTCAGATGTCTAATATCTCACCTAGTTTCAATCATGAACACAATTTTTCATAATCCGAAAGAAGGAACAATTACCTGCAGTTGTGAAAATCTAATGTTATTCATGGTGACAACAACTCGAACCCCATGAAGGGCATCGGCCAACATCCGGACAGCCAGAAGATCAAAGAAGTTCTGCAACAGGATCTTCTCTATGTCCAGATTTTCCTTCGAACTCGCGAAACGTGGAAACCACAATATACATTTAACATCATACCAGGGAATTTGATTTTTCCCACTGGAAATGATGGTTTCGTCAGGGTGGGAAAGTTCCCAGAATTTTCTTGCGTCATTTAATGATGCATCATAGATATCTGAATGTGAAAGGTTAGTTGTACAAATTATTTTGGATGGATCGCAGTGGCGAGCCAAGTTCAATGAGAAATGAAACCCAGCGTCATCCATAACAAGAATGCAGCCACCTGATTTAGGAAAATATTTTTCAAGCGTGGAAGCATAAGCATTTTCATCTTCTGGCAGGCATAAAGTTGATTTAAATGAAAGAGAATTTGATGGACTCTGATCATGAGAAAACAAACAAGAATCTCCATTTCGACAACCCTGTCATAGAAAAAGGTCATATTATTAGCTTTTTATGGGATTAGGGAAAAAAAGACGTAAAATCCCAACGATTCCTCGTGAAGCATATACTTCAGAAGAGGAAAAGCAACGTCATATTCTCCACATTTCTTTTTATTTCTCATTTTTCTTGACCCGTACAAACCAAGTCCTAAAATTTATTTGATAGGATTCACAAAAACTAACAATTACTAATCACCGTTCAAGCATTTCATTGGTCAGAAATAAGATTGGTATAATTGGCTCAATTTTCAAGCCACCAGATAGATACCTGGAGAGAGAAGAAAAATTTGCAAGGGGCTCTCCTTGATTGAAGTGAATGAGAAAACGAGCACTGATAGCCTCGATTGCAGGATCCATTGACAAAGTAAACACAAAGAGCGGTCCCATTATGGACATTAAAACCATCGTTCATAGAACTTAAGGACTGATTGTTTGGTTCTTTTCCATACATAACTTTCATCTGTTCAAAATGGAAAGTTAGTGAACGATCAACTTTCATAGGAAAGACAAAAATATGAGTACCTGTTTGATCACATCTGCCAACTTCCCAGCTACTTGATTAGTCCGGGCATAGCTGGAAGCAACGTATGGTTGAGACACACAGGTTCTTGATTCACTTGATTGGTCAACTCCATTTTCGAGACTTTTGAGAACGCAAGAATGCTGAAGCTGAGGAGTGTAGGATGATCTTAGAATGTCACACATACCCAGAAATCTGGGTCGAAACTGGTGCAACGTATGTATGATATCTTCATCTGAAAAGGCAGACAAAGAAAAGCTTAGGATAAGCTCTAAAGAAATATAAAGATGCAGAAGGAAGCAAGAACTGCTAAAATAAAATAAAGAATAATTGAAGCACGGTGAGAATGATAAAGTCCATACACATTTCAGAGACGTGATTTAGAGATGAATGCACAAGACTGTGAAAAGAACACCATTCTTCTTCATTCTTGGAAGGTGGAGATGTGGTAGCTTGCATTTGTTCAGGATTTACAAGTTTGTTCAAATATTCAACACGAATCTTATCCTATTATGGGAAAAAGGGACTAGATTATATGCCCATCATGGGAAACAAAATCATAACTCTTCAAACAAAGAATAATACCTTATAAACTCTTTCCCAGAAGTGGAAAGCATGCAAGTTTCCCAACAATGCCATTTCTTTAAAGCCAAGTGGAATTGTATCAATGCTCTCTCCATCAAAGTAGCTTTTTATGTACTCTGCATACTGTATCAAATACCGTTCAAAGTTGATTAAATTGCATGCAGATACTGAACAGGGGAATCCAAATAACAATAATCAACAAATACCAAATTATTCTCTCCGAAAGGACGAAGTACAGGCAAGGGCTGTGTATCCATTAATATGCCAAGCAAAATTCCCTCATGGAGCATTCCGATGTCTCCAAACTTGAGTATCAGCACAGAAGAATCAAATGACAGTGAGAAACTGGCAAGTAGACTTCCATAATATGTAGGTTCATATCTGCCTCTTGGAGATTTTTTAAGTGCTTGCATGTGAACAAGCAGATTCAAGGAATCTTGCACGACATCACCATCAGGCGGATCGAGAGTTTTCTGCAGCAAAACTACGATCGGTGTTCCATAAATCAATGTCCATCCAGTTTAGATTATAGCAATACCATACATAATCTATTATCTACACGCACAAAATGTTTAAAAAGCACAACACCATGAGGATCAATAGCAATCATACTAATTGCCACAACTTAAATCAGCAAGTGTAAGCCTGCTACACATTCAACAGACACATTGACTATTATTAGTATTTTTTATTAAATCCAGGTGGGGTTAACAAAAAACTATAAGTAAATAAAGTGAAACAAGAATATTAATCAATTAGACTGCTGAATGTGTCTTTGCTAGATTTTGAGGCAGCAACTTGAAAATTTACGTCTGATGATTACTGTAAAAAGAAAAAACAGCAAAGGATTTTATCCATGGATATGATAGCATCCTATGTGCAATAAAGCTAATTTAATAAAGATCACATACCAAAGCTCATTCATATGAGAAGGCAAAATATTTGGGGGCGGGAGAGGGGAACTTTCTTTTTTCTTCTCCTTTTTTCTTGTTCTAAAGTTCTAATTACATCAAATTCAATTTTAAACTTCAATAAAAAAAATGAATTTTAAACTTAATGTCGTAAAGTATTGCTCTCCATTAGTTCAGTTGCTTTTTTTACTTATGGCTAAGCAGACTACTTTGTCGCTGCCAGTTTTTGGGGCAATATTGGCTTTTTAGCTGTGTTTGAATGTTTTGGTTGTGCTATATTAGGGTTCTTAATTTTAGGGCTGAATTTGGCTATTTCGTGGCTGGATTGTAGGTATTTTAGTTAGATGATTTGTTGACTTTTTTTTTTTTTGATAAGAAACAATTTGTTGACTTTTTTTTGTTATCAACTTTTTAATTTAGTTTTGAGAGGAGTAATAATTTCACAACTTATTTGAGTTAGTCTAAATTCAAGATTAAAAGAAACTCACCCAACTAATTACAGGGATAAAATATAAATCCCCCTATGAAAAAAAGGTAAAAAAAACATAATGACCTTGCCACACCATTGAAACTGAACATAAGGAACAAACGGAATCCTTTGTCAACAATATAATTAAGAAAATAAAAGATTTCTCATCCCATTTTCTAAAATTAATACAAATTTAAAGTATTTAAACATTTCTATGGTTCCTTCTGGTTTTGTGATTAAATTAAAAAGAAAAAGAAAGAAAAAAGGAAGAGAATTTAACATAACCTCCTTAAACTAGATGATGAAAATTATGAAAAAGCTTCCCAGTTTAACAAAAAAAAGAACTTTCACCAAGAGAAAACTACCATACCAGCTGGATCATTAATCGCTTTGGATTCTGTCGAGCAAATTAGAAGCACTTGCTGCCTCAATGATAACCTCAGTATAGCTGGTCGTTCAAAATCTTCAAAGTTGTGGTAAAATGATCTTGGTACCAATCGATAAACTTGGCCATCACAGGTTCGACCAGTCCTTCCTCTACGCTGCTCAGCCTGAGGCATATTGCAGTATAAAGAGATGAAACTTGTCCAATAACTTAACTATTAATTTTTTGGAAAATCTGCAGTTATATGGAAGTCCTCAATCTGACTTCTCATCCTCATTGTGTTAGGTATCTAACTATTATAAACCTGCAAGAAACACACATATAACAGAAAACCCAAAGATATCTAGAAGAACCAACTCCCCTCTATTGAGAGTTCTTCAATAGGAAGAGGGTTATTAGCCAGTTGTATTGAAAAAAGAACATAAACAAACAAGAACAAGACCCTCCAGCTATTCGAGAGAGCTGGTCCTCTCCTCACAGACATAATGTCTACAAAATTCCACACCCGTCACAGAGAGACAGAGTCCCCTACAAAATATCCGCCCCACGATCCCCAAACTGTACAATCACTCGAATGCTCAGGTGGTCCCCTCCCTAACCGAATTCCCTTTCTCTATTCCCTTTTTCCCCTTCTTGAATAAGTGTTAACTACTGGAGGCCTTACACATTGGCACCATTGCAAGTTTTTAAGTTTATTTATTGAAACGGGTGGGTGGGGGCTATCAAAGGTGATAATCACAAAAAAGGAAGTCTGAGTAATGGATGGAGAGATATGTATTTGAGATTGAGAGGGTTGACAGTGGCGAAAGAATCTTAAACTCAATACATAGAAAAGGGGAAAGCATAAAGCTTTAAAGGTCCATTTAATATGCAGTAATATGAATGGAAAGCTGGGAGTAGGATGGTTGGAAATTGGATAGTTAAGAATAGATTGCTTGTGTTTTATTTGTAGGATTAGGAATGAGAATTGTAGAATGTAATTTAGATTTTATTTATATATTATCTATAATCCAATTATATTTTAACTAATTAATTGTACTAAGTCAAATTAAATTTATGGCCAAATTATAAGAAATACCCCTAAACTTTGCCATTTGTTTCAAAAATACCCCTATTCTTTTAAAAGTTGCAATATTACTCTTGACCTTTCATAAACATTTCAAAACTACCATTGGAGGAAAAGTGGACGAAAAACCGACGTGGTAGTGACTAAGATGCTTACCTGAATTAAGTTTAAAAAAACAACATTCAGACACGTCGATTTTTTGTCCGACATTTTAACGGTTTTTTTTACTCCAATGATAGTTTTGAAACATTTATAAAAGATCAAGGGTAATATTGCAACTTTTAAAAGAATAGGAGTATTTTTTAAACAAAGGACAAAATTTAAGGGTATAATTCACACTAAACCCTAAACCCAATGCAGGAATGAGTTCTGAAACCCGTCTCTCAATCATTACCATTTACCACAAACCAAACACCCTCTAAGAGACAGAAGGGATATAGCACTAAAAGTTAGGTCCTTTAGTGGTTCTGCATGTGCAATCATATATTTTATCTTCTGAATTATATATGATGTATAATAATGAAATGCATATTTAAAATAAAGGGAGGAGGCTTAATGATTTTATAAAATCCTTTTTCTGACCATACATATATGTCTAGACCCAAATCAATTAATTTTCTTTTTTTTTAATTATTCCTCTAAGTAAATTAAAGAATAGAGAATCTCATTAAAAAAAATAATTGTTAAAAAGAAGCCAAGAAGTTAAAAGTAGAACTTGGGTGAACAAGATTTGAGGCAGTACATGGGCTCATTTACCTGAGATTTAGAAATCCAGACAACCTGTGCAGAGTCCTTTTTCTGATTATTATCCCAAAACACTTGTAAAGACCTGCATGAATCGATTACATATGCTACTTTTGGTATTGTGACGGATGATTCAGCAATATTTGTTGCTAATATTACCTGCGGCAAAAATCTCAATGCATAATTTTTGAATAACAGTGTCAACTATAAGAAAAGGGAGGTGGCTAAGTTGCCAAACATTAGTAAAAAATTGAAAAGGTCGCCCAAGCTTATCAAGAACCATCTGGGCATCAAATTCCAAACCAATGTGGAAGTATCTAACGATCAAATATGGAGAATAAAACAGCAATCAACTTATCAGAAGTACTGTCAGGAACACACTAAAATTAGTTTTGCCTGCTTTACATCAAAATTAAAAAACTACAGGTTTTCTATCTCCTTTATTTCAGGATTAGTGATTATATTGTTTTAAAAGGGTAGACATACCTTACGATGTGATTTCCAAATCCTCATAGCTGTCAGGGCTTGCTCAATGTCAATACTGCTATGTAAAATATAAACCTTAAAAGAATTTAGTGACTTCAGAAGATGCCACTGTTGCTCCAGGGAATAATATGTCGGAAGAAAAATCAAGATACTCTTCTCAATGTCAGACTCATTCTTATGAATATGCAACAACAGATTGTGAATGAGTTTGTGTTCTTCAGGCTTAATTTCCACAGAAGATGTAGAAGGGCTGAAACCATTAAAAGATTGTAAATCTGACTCAATCCCAAGTAATTTAGTAACCTGTCAATGGAAAAATAAATCATAATTAAAGCAAAATAACTCAGAGACTATCACTTCTGTTCTATCAGCACAATTTCATTCTACGATCACTGCTCGTCCAGTACAGCCATTGTTACATACATTCTAATCTTGCAGACATAGTTCTAAACTCTTTTTTTTTTTTTTGATCTTTTTAAAAAAAAAAAACGAACAAAGTTCTAAACTCTGTTAATCAAATTGATTCCTAGCACATTATAAGGAACAGGGACTTTCTGTCTATTTACTTTATCTACCTACTTCACACTTTGCTGTGGGAACTGCATCTTTTTATATAACTTAATCATATAAACATAGTATGAACTACATATTAATTGATCCATGGCATATTATAAGAAACAAGAACTTTCTCTCTATATGCATTATTTACCTACTTTACCCTTCACTGCCACTGAATTGGAAACAACATCCTTTACTAACTTGATCAGAAGGAGGGAAAAGAGCTCAAAATGATACTCCATTATCTGCTTCTCTAATTTCTTGCTTGTTTCCCACACATCCACACAGCACACACCATTGCAATAAAGCATCCACACACAATAATAATAAATATAAGTTCAAAAAATTCTCAGCAGCAACACAAACAAGAACATTCCATCCACATCCACGTTTATATTAAAATAAAATGTTTTGATCCAATATGCAGTGTCAACGAAGAGAAGTTGGGTATTTTTGAAGATGTATATGATTAATTTCAATATATTTATGTATATTTATTTATTTATTTATGATTCTGAATCCAAAACATATTCCAGATTTGTACCTATAAGTCCTTCTCTCAAATGACTAGATATTTCCAACATAATTGTTAGGTCTGTTAACTACATTCTTATTTATCTGAAAAACGTTTCAAGTTCATCATCCAATGCAACAAGTCAAAACAGAGCATTTCACTCTCCATGTTAAATATGCTTCAATTAATCATATAGATAGAGGTTTTCAGATCACTAATCATAGAGATATAGATGATAAGATGCGTTACATCACAGTTTGAGCTTGTCTATTATTGGTTAGGGGCAGTAATGATTATTACATATGTTTTAGCCCAAGACAACTTCTAAGCAATTGATTATGATTGTTTCTGACATATATTAGTATAGTTAACAATTAATTATAAACCCTATCAAAACAATCAGCACCACAGTAGTTTGAAAAATGTTAGCGCATTGAACCAACTACCAAACAAGGAGCAAACATACCCAATGATACAACGGTTAAGCACAGAACCAGTAAAATATACAAGATCAATTACAAATACTAACATGAGCTCACCTCTTCAAGATATGAAACTTTTCGTTCAAAGTAAGTTTTCTGGCTTGAGCTAGGAATTGCAAGCACTTCAACACGTTCACCTCTACCAAGTTCCTTGAAATAATCCCTATACCTTCCAATATCAGCGGTTGCCGACATCAATACAACCCTAAAAAGACTCAAAAAAATCAGCTCCCACAACAAGTATGACCCCAGTGTTGTTTGCCAACAAATCAGAAAAAATAGTTAAATATCTAACAAGGACTGATAAAGCGCAAAGTGCTGACCTCAGATCATGGTTCTTCGACAGAAACTGCTTCACGCACACAAGAACAAGATCAGACTCCACAGATCTTTCATGCACTTCATCAAGTACAATCACCTTGTAATTGAGTGCGTTTAACCCCCTGTCTCGCATTTCTTCCAACAAAACCCCAGCCGTTTTGAAAACAATCTTCGATCTGGAATCGTGAAGTTTTGGTAAAATTTTAAAAGAATATACATTTTAAAATACATTAAGCAAAAATGACTTATAATGTGAAAAATATTGACGATCACATATCAACAGTCTTATATGCACCTTTCCGATGAGTGCTTCGAATGACCTATATGATATCCAACCTCTTCTCCCACGTTACAGTTACGAGCTCTAGCAACCATATTCGCAATGGCAACAACAGCAAAACGCCTAGGCTGCGTACAAAGAATGGGCCCCATGTCTTCGTCCAAAAGAAACTGAGGAATTTGAGAGCTCTTCCCTGAAAACACAAGGCAATAGAACCTAACATACAGAGATAGACCCTAACTACTTCAATCGAGCAAAAAATTAGCAAGCATGCAGCTTAAACCGATAGACAAGCAAATAGCAAGCATTGCCTTCCCTTAAACCAACAATGCCATCCTCTATTTTCCATCTCTTCCCCATTTTTCTTCAAAATTTCAAGTCATCAAGCACAATAACGGGAGTTACAGTAAACACCGATGAAAAAAAATATATATGTATATGTATACATATCCATCAGAAACAACGATCATTACTGTAAGTTCATGCTTCCTCCAACCAAAAGACAAAAAACCACTAGGAATTAACAGTACGAAGGTAGCGTACCACAGCCAGTTTCGCCGACGATAAGCGTGACGCGATTCTTGAGGATTTTCTCGACGATTCTTTCCTTGAGCGACATGACCGGTAAAGCGGAGAAATCGAACGGCGACGACGATAACGACGAAGAAGAAGCCATTGAAGCGAAGCTTTTCGTCTTTCTTCTCTCTCAGAATGATTCCTCCGGTATCCGTAGCTTCGTTCTGCTCCCGCCTTTGAGTTTACTGGAGTGATTGTGCAGGAAGAGGAACGGGGATTTTATATGTTGAGTCGTTGACACGACGGTCAGATGTCGTCTTCGGTAATTTGACGAAAAGGAAAGGGTAAAATTGGAAATTTGTTGGAAGTTTTGAAGGGCGGAAAATGCTCAGGAAATTGGCTTTTGTGTACGGTAAACTTCGTGCGCAAGGATTTGGCACAGCACGTGGGTCCCGCATTCCGTTTTGCTTTTGAGTTTTCTTTGACCTTTTTTATTAAAAGAAATATAAAATTAGATTTTTGTGCGATGTTTATTGGTTGGTTGGTACGGGTAACAAACAATGTATGGGAATAATTTTATTTTCGAGTGGAAACTTAAAGCAAAGACTCATGTTTATGAGTCGTCGGCTCATTGCTTGAATGATAGGTGTTATTTGGACCAATTAAATATCTTGAGACTGATGGGGAGACTCGAGCAGGAAGAACTGAAGTGAAAATAGACCCAGGTCCAAGGTCGAGGCCGACCTGACCTCTAGTCTAATCAAACCACACACAAGGTTCTTTTAGGCCCTAGGTGAAAGAAAATTTGGGGCGAGAGCCCAAATTGGGCTCAAGTCAAGGTGGGCTTTGCTTAGCCTGGGCAAGCTTCCAATCTAATAAGGTCCTTCGAGTCAAGTTCGGTTCAATTCTCTTCTGATCTAATTCTTAAAGGGATTCAAAAACCCTAGATCAATCCTCCTATAAATACCTTATTATAATTTCATGAAAGGTAACTTCATACTCATTTTCTAAACTCTAACTTGTTACACTTTTCTTCCTCTCTAACTTAAGCATCGGAGTGTATGTGGCGAGTACTACACCGGTGTACAGTTTTTTCTTTTGTAGACTACCTCCTTTTCTTACTAAAAAAATTCAGCAGTGAAGCACGTGCAAGTCAGGTGTGTACACATTGCCCATATTTGCGCATCAACAATAGAAATGTTAAATTGGAATGTTAGAGGTGCAAATTTAGCTTAAGAGAATCGCATAATACGTGTGATCCAAACGATGAAAAGGGACAAATAATGCCTGCAAACACAGTAAACTGCAAGCTATGGAAGTGTCCTAAGAAAATCTTAAGTGGGTGTTTGGCTCGCAAAGTTGAGTTGAGTTGGGCAGTCAGTGAGTTCAAAAATCTGTGTTTGGAGTACAAAGTTAAATTGAGTTGTCAATGGTATCTAGTGTAGTTTTTTGTAACCCAGTAGACTGGTTTTTAGTTGACCTTTTTTCCCTATAGTTTTATTTTTTTCAATCATTCATCTAGAAACATATTTTTCCAATTTTCCAACACTAAATTCAAATGTGCACTTCAAAAAAAAAATTCAAGATAGATCTTTTTTTTTAAAAAAACATCATTATTTATCTTTCTTTTTTCAGAAATTGACTTCTTCCAAACTATAGGCAATATAGCCTTGTTTTCTCTTTCTACTACACATTGAACTTCCTTCAATATATAGAAATCAAATGTTGCATTCTTTATAACAACAAATATTAATTAATGAATGAAAAAAAAAAAGCAATGTACCTGTATTTTTTTTTCTTTGAACACAAATTGAACTTCTATAAAAATATAGAAATCTAAGGTTTTATTTTCTAAACACACATTAAACTTCTTTGAAACTTACAAATGAGGACCTTATTATGACCTTTTTCAATTACTAATAAGGTCTTCATTATAAGGGAGTTTTTTTTTTTTTTTTTAAACACAACACATTGACCATTACGTATTCTTTTTTTTTTTTTTTCAAAAAAACATTGTTTGTTTACATTTGTTTAAACACATGTACTAAATTGAACATCTTTGGAAAGGAGAATGCCAGTATTTTACTTTTTTAAGATGACAGGAAAAACGACAATATATTTCAACATTAATGTCATGTAGGAGTGGAATATTCACAAAAATATTAATAAGTCATCAAGGATATATTTACATGATTCACAAAACATAATTATGGTTAACAAAATATAAGTAATGGCCAACAATGGGTCGAGTATGTAAGTTCGAAGAAAGATTATTGGAACAGAGAGTCAGATCAATTAAGTACATATGCATTTCATATTATTTTGAACCATGGGAGTTCCGTCGGTCACTGGGAATTGTTGTTGGCGATAATTGCTGAAGACAATACCGTTGATTGTCGAATATGATCGCCAATGATTGTCGTCGTTGTAGAAAAAGGTAGTCGACAGTGGTTGTCAGTTGCCGCATATGGTCGTCGGTCACAGGAAGTGGTCACTGGTCATTAGAGAAGCGGAGATAAAATATGTTAATATGGTTCCTATACAAGTCAGTAGAGTTAATATTCTAACACTGTAGCAAGTCGATAGAGTTAAGTCTTTTTATAGAGAGTTAATTTCTCCATGGGCCAAACGGTGAGTTGGGTTTAAAATCCAACTCAACTTATGGGAGGCCAAACGCCCCCTAAGTGTCTTTTGAGCTCAAAAGCAACCTACAAATGGGGCTAAACCTGATCCATGTAATCCACCAAAGCTAGAAAGTGACCTTTGAGTCTTGGTTTTCGAAGTTTGATTTGGATTGTGTTTGAACTTTTGGCGTTGTCTTCTAGTTTGATCCATTAAATTTTATTTAAAAAGCCTCCTTCATTTTAGGGGAAATGAAACATTATTATTTTGTCACCCATCAACAGTTGAAATATATGGTATGTGACTCTTTTATAAGTTGCGTTCTTTTACATCCAAGGGTCGTATTCTTTTACTCAATAGTTTTTTCACTTTGGTTAAATTACAAATTTGCTCCTTAAACTTTGAGATTTGTGTCTATTTGGTCATTGAACTTTGAAAATTACAAATTTAGTCCCTGAACTTTTGAATTTTTTAAAATTCACAAATCTACTAGACACAAAATTTAAATTTTATGGTTCCATTAGACATAAAATTCAAATTTATATATAATAAATCAATTAATTTTTAAAATTTTGTGAATTTGTCAGGGACCTATTAGACACAAAATTAAAAGTCCAGACTTATTAGACACAAAATTGAAAGTTTAGAGATCTATTAGACACTTTTGAAAGTTTAGGGACTAAATAGACACAAACCTCAACTTGTAATTTAACATTTCACTTTTTAAACTTGATAATCAATTTTGTAGAAGAGTCATGACTATTCAAGTGATTAGGGATGAGCCTATAAATATGTCTCTTCTCCAAATTGGAAGACACACTTTTCTCCCATCAAACTTTTGTTGAAGTTCAGTTTGTTTCACAACGTAATGTTCATTGGATCTTGTGGAATGAGTTGCAGCATCCATAAGGTAATCTAATATATTTGGAGAGATAATTACTCATTAAACTTAGGCACTAGAGATGATAAAATTATTTTAAGGAGACAACATGAATTCGTTGAATTCAAATTTTCTCTTGTTTATAAACTATCAATTGCAATGCTATTTTTTGTTTTGTGTGATATTCATAGGCATTACACCACTAGTCTCACTTGTTCTAAATGTGATTTATTGACCATGTGGCTAGGAAGGTTATGGCAGTTTAATTTTAATACTTTGTAGCACATGATTTATAGTGAGCAAATATGAGTGTGTTATATTGGGTGGGGTTGAACTTATGTGTGCTAAAAGGCATTTTTAAGAATTCTTGAAAAGCTATTGCATAGAATGTTTCTTATTATATTTTCCCTAACTCTTGTGATTTTTCTATTGAAAATGGGTTGTCAATTCGATTTTGGGAAAGATCATTGAGTTGGTGATATATCTTTTTTTTTTTAGTGGTTCACCACATTTGCTTTGGTAGCTTTTATATCCTTCCTTTTCTCACAGAGGTTCACTTTTATACAATCTCACATTGGCATCTTTGTTACATTAATTTTGTACCCACTATTCAAGAGGTTATTAGGTCGGGGCCATTGATCCCCACACTACAAGAATTTTTATTTTTTTCGACGGTTATTTTTTCCGACGCAACAAAATGCGTCGAAAAAACTTATTTATCACGAAGCAATGACTGGTGTCGAGAGTTTTAAATTATTCCCGATGCAACTTGCGTCAGGGATGGCTGAAGAAAAAATAAATAATAAATAAAAAGACGTGTTTTGGCCCTTTCCATTTAATCTAACGCCCTTCCTCTTAAATCCTATTTTCCTTCCTTATTCGCGAATGCCCATCCCCTTTCTTTTCTACATCTTCATGAAAGTTTCTTTTTGAAGGGAATAATCAAATTAATTCTATAGCGGAAGCGTTGGAATCGACTTTGATTTTATTTTAGAATTAAATTAAAATAATTTAGGCTAAGCAAAACATACGTTGAAAATAATATGGAGCATATTCTGGCGGGTCTTTTTCTCCTTGTGCTTAAACTACAATGAGGTTGAATTCCAAGACTTCCACAAAGTCTTTCTTGCTATGACCCAAAGAAAATAGAATGAGAGAATGAAAGGAGAATTCTCTAGAGTTTATTTCTCTTATTTGGAATGCAGACAAATGGCTCACTCCTAGGGCCCTATTTATAGTGGCATGGGGAAAATATATTTTTTAATATATAATATATTAAATATATTTATCTAACCAATTTGAATCATATTCAAACATTTTCAAATTCTCCTACGATATCTATTTTCTTATTTGAATCTAATTCAAATTTAATAAATATCTATTTTTTAATGTATCTTAATACATTAATAATTTCTTTAATATTTAATGTATCATATACAATAAATATGTTTTTCCTCATTTAATATATCAAATATATTAAATTTTAATTCGAACATTTCAAAATTTCTCTCAACGAAATTGATCCATATTTGTTCATATGAGCTAGTGAGAGGACCTTATGGACCTACAGATTATAAGCTCCAATGATATAAAATAAATTAATTAAACTATTTAATTAATTAATTTTCATTCATTAACTATAGGTCACTCTACTATAGACTTAGAGTTGCACTCTTATGTACTGTAGGACAAGTTGTGTCCATGGATATAATCACTACATGCAAGTCGATATTTCACGAGTTGTTCGTAATTACAGCTGGGTCAAAAGTTCGTTTTACCCCTATAATTACATCTTACACCATAAGTACGACTAATCCTCTAATGAACAATTTGTTTATGATCCAACCATAAATAAAGTCTCTCTCGAGCCAGTGAAAGGGTGGAGCCCCATTGTTCAAGTCTCAAAATTAGCACTTAAGGGAACTACTCATCTACTTACCTTTAAAAGGGAATGAGTGAATTCGATTATGTTCCCGCTCTCTATTTGGTCAAGTCTCCAAAATGGTAGGCATATTGAATCGGCTACCAAAGTCACTCTCGCCCATGCAAATTAAAGTACAAGCCCTCACGAGCAGGTAGGGGTGTGCACGGTTTGGTTTGGTCTGATTTTGACCGGGACCGATGGCCCGAACACATCGGTTTTGAGATATCATAAACCGAGGAAACCGATGTTATCCTTTATTTCGATTAAAAACCGAACCAATCTATTTCGGTTTCAACTGGTTTGGTTCGGTTTTTAACCGACTTTTGCTTACACGTCCGACCAGAGATGAGGGCAAGGGAAAGATGAGGTTAACTGTAACGACCTTACTTATCCTATTAGACTTCCTAGGAACGTTACTACATGCATTCTAATAGAATTTAGAAATATTTAATAAAAACATAAAAAGATTTAAACATTTGTTAAAACATTCAAAAACTTTTAGCTTGGGATCCCTTTATTTCAAAGTATAAAGATGAACTAGAACATTTAAAATCTGAAATAATTTGTAGAACTCGACAGTTAAAAGGTCATAAAAAAAATAAATAAAATGCTAGCCTATAAGAGATTTGCGGAAATAAGACTTCTCTACATCACCCATGGCCTCATGCAGCAACTATCCTGTCATTCGCCTAGGATGCCTTTGCCTTTACCTGAAAAGAAAAACATTTTAAAAAAATGGTGAATATTTAAAATACTCAGTAAGTGACCTCACTACCGGGGTCAGGACATGCCAACACATACAACGTGATTTTTAAAACTTTTTTTTTTCTAGTGGGACCTAAAACATTTCATAGTGGAATATTCCTTTAACCTTTCTCTTCGGCTTAATGTGGACAATTAACCCAACCTAACCTTTCCTTTCCATTTAACCTTTTCAGGTTCCTTTTCATTTAACCTTTTCAGGTTCTTTTTCATTTAGATGTACATCCATAGTTTTAGGGGGTAATTGCCACAGCCTTCGAAATCATTTTTACCATGAAAACATACATGTATGCATGAGGTCCCAAAGCATTTTAAATTTTCATTCCATGATGCATCACAAAGCCATATTCTCATGTCATTCTTCATATCATAAATCATACATCATGCATCACATTCATAAGAACATTTGGCAACCATACATGTGCAAATCCATTCTCATGTAAAATAAAGCATTTTAAAGTTTATCAAAGAAAAAATCACAACTAGAACATTTATAAAAGTTTTCATTTGAAATGTAATTTTAATAATTTTTTCTTTTCAATTCAGTTCCTAACTTGCATTTAAGCATACCGGCGTAAAGTCTTTTACCTGGCTAAGCTCAAGAATCCCAATCACCTAAAAGGCTCACCAAGATTCCACTGCCTTGAACCTCAGTCAAAACGATTTGAAGCCTAATCAAAGCCATCTCTAAGGTTAGAAAAAGATTCCTAAAATCCAAGATTGAACTCAAAGTTTTCTCCACCAAAATAAATTCCAAAAATTAGAATTAATTCCTTGCATTTAACTTAGTCTCAAATGGATGGGGTAAAAACTGAATTCAAGTCATAAGATCCATGGATTAATCTTTTTTTAATTTGATCTACCATACAGCCCAAAACTCAAGGATCTTCGTGACTTACAGAAAATTTCGCTCCAACAGTCCTAAATTCTACTAGACAGCGACACGCTTGTGATTTTGATGCTGGAACGGAGTGGGTATCCTTGAAACAAAAATCAAGATTTATGAATTAAATCTTACCCAACTAAGATCATCAAAGAACTATGTGGAAACCAATTGCTTACCCACAATTGAAGGCTCGCCAGACTGGAAGATGACTGATCGAATTGAGTACACGAACCTGCAGGTGATGGCGGCGACGTGTGAAACAGGGGCGATGGTCGCGGGGTCCTGCAACGGCTGTGAGAACGGCAGATCTGCGCAAGTTGCAGCGGCGGTTCGGGGGTGTTCGTCGATCTACAGCGGTTCGGGTCAAGGGCGGGAATTTAGCGGGTCGAGCTGCGTGGTGTGCGGCGGTCTATGCGGCAGCGAGGTCCGAGGAGCTCGGTTAGGTTTGCAGATCTGCGAGAGCAGCGGTTCACGGGCAGAGCGGCGACTTAGGGCTGTGCGATGGCAAGATGGCGGAATGGTTGCTGCTGGAAAAATTCCTTCTTGCTTCAATGGCTGTCGATACACAAGGGGAAGAAGAAGAGATTTGGAGAAGATGAAGGCTCGGCTTGGCTTGGCTTGGCTTAAAACTTACCTAGGGCTATGTGCAGATTAAATATTAGAGATGGATATTGGGGCTTGGCTTAAACATGGGCTTGGGCTTGGCTTAATGACTCTTAAATTACAAGAATGCCCCAAACATCAATTAATTCTCTTTTTCTCTTCTTTCTTCCCATTATACCCTTAAATTCTCCAATTCCAAAAATACAAAACTTCAAAATTAAACATCTATACACACCTTGAACATAAAATTGACCTTTCAATCAATTTAAATAAAAAAATTAAAGCCTCAATTAATATCTGAAAGTGTCGGTCGTTACATTAACGGCAGTGAGAAACAAAGAAAATAAGTAGCATAGCCGGCGGTTGTAGGTGGTTGCGGGAGTGAGACATTGGCGGTGGTAGGGGCAAAGATGGAGAGGAAAAAACAGAAGATGAGATTAAGTTGGAGAGAAAAAAATGAAAGGAAAAGAAGAAGATGAGATTAAGTTGGAGAGAAAAAAAATGAAAGGAAAAGAAGAAGAATAGATTAAGTTGTAAGAGAAAAAAATGAAAGGAAAAGAAGAAGAAGAGATTAAGTTGTAAGAGAAAAAAATGATAGGAAAAGAAGAAAAAGAGATTAAGTTGTAAGAGAAAAAAAATGATAGGAAAAGAAGAAGAATAATAGATTAAGTTGTAAGAGAAAAAATGAGAGGAAAAGAAGAAGATGAGAAAGTGAGAAAGGAAGAGTTCGTATATGGGAAAGAGAAGAGAGGGAAAGAGAAGAAGTGAGGGAGATTGATGGTTGATTGAAAGGAATAGTGTAATTAATATTTGAAAGTGACATATTGGACTTTGGGCTTTGGATATGAACCATTGGATGGTGAGTTGGACTAAAGGATTTTTAAGTTAATTATAAAGTTTGGTTCGGTTAGGTTTTTTTCAAGTTTTTTAAAAGGATGAACCGAAGACCGAACCAAAAATTTTGATTTTTTAAAAGTTTAAACCGAGAAAATTAAACATTTTATAGAAACAGGACCGAACCAGTCGGTTCGGATCGGTTCGACTCGGTTCGTCGATTTGGGTTGGTTTTTGCACACCCCTACGAGCAGGAGTTCATAACTCACTTAGGATTAAGATCGAGTCGCATATGATCATCCTGAGGAAATATTAATATTCTCAATTAACGAATTTATAAAGAGAGCTTAAATATTTCGTGGTCCAGTCTTATACAAATTTATTGTATAAGATACCCCACTCACATGTCTCCACATGAACGATTTGGATTAAATCATTTGAAACTATTACAAAGTGGGTCGTATCAATAGTGTTACCAGGATAAAGACCTAAACTTATTCATATATTATGATCCTTTAGGTTGTTTATTGAATATGATCCTCTTGTATGTCAATCAAATACTGTTCAAGATTACATTAATAATCTTAGACTTTTTATATAATAGATAATATTATATTTTGAATAAAATAATCAAAATTATTATTAATTATTAAATAAATCATTAATTAGGATGTTATTTTTTACGCAAATGATTGGGTTTTCTTCCCCTTGCAGTGCTGATCAGAGCTCTGGCCTTCAGATACCTAAGCCTATAGCACGTATTCAAGCCCTACCTTGAGAAAGCTCAAAGCTCTCTTCAACATCCCAATTCTGAGCCCTCTACAGTTCCCAAAGACACCATTTCAAAGCTTGGTGATTAAGCTCCATCTTCGTTAATTTGCCTCGGTATGTATAAATTTAGCTTAGTGAGGACGGATTAGAGATTTGTGAGAAATTTCTCAGAGTTTCAAGAGATTTTGAGAGACGGAAGAAGGATCTATTGCTACTCGTTGATTGAAGAAGATAACATATCCTAATAAACTCTTGCAATTTTTCCTCTCTTTGATTAACGGGGAATCCTTTCAGTTCTCGTGGCATGTGCTCACTGAAATATGAAAATTGTCTTTCTTTTTTTGTAGTTTGATATTGTTTAAGTTATAAATTTCAATGATATGCATACAAGAACTTTGTTATCTTATAAACCACGTGTTGCTTGATCTTTGCCATGATGAACAGTGAAAATTATAGTTTGGGCTATGTTATTTCACTATTCTTTGATGTTGTTTAAGCCATGTTGTGCAATAGAGAAAGGACTGGCAGCATGTTATTTCACTATTTAACTATTTTTTTCATCTATGATTAGTTTATTTTATATGGTTTGATCGGACTCCTTTCACTGTGGACAACGTTGTTGACGTGATTGAATTATACTGTGATTTAGATCTTTCAAATAGGTGGTTGCTTTCTGGTACACCATTTTTGGTTTTGAGGACCTATCGAGATAGCTTGTCTATGTGGTTTCTATTTGATGAAAATAGTTATGTGAACTAATTGCTTGCTACATATTCAGGCATAAGGAAAGATGGGGCAGGAAGTGGAAGAACAGAGAGAGAATGAGAGAGATTTTTGGCTAAGAGACATTTTATTGGAAAAGAAGTAGAGTTTGGTGGAGATATATGGAGTATGTGTTATGTAGGGCATGCGCAAAAAAGTTGTCTACTTACTGTGTGTGACAGCAATAATACTCTTTAGAAGGTTCAAATTATGCAAAGGATATATCTGGTTGGCCTTCTGTTTACAGTTTACAGTTTGGCGTCCCTTTCGATGTGAGGCCCAAATTCAATTTGTGTTTAGTTTATTCTGCTGCAGTTACCTTAGACACTTGAACCATAAACTTTTCTCTTTGTCATTCAATCAGTGAAAGTTTTCCAAGCAGGCTGCTTGAGGGGCTGTAGATGTTCTTTATAAGATGGGGTAAATATGTTTGTGGAAGAAATTATTCATTATTTACCTTGAAAATTTATTCTCTGTTCTTTTTTGCTTCACCCAAGACTTTTCTTTTTTCTATATCGTTTCTTTGCATAGAAACTATTATTATTGATATTAGGTAAGTTCTATTTTGCTTTTGCCTGTGGAAGGCAAATAGTGTCTGAGCATGTTCAGTTTGATCATTATATATTTTAATAAGTTGGTTTCATGACTCTATCTTTGGTATTGTTTGCAGTTTTTTCTACTCAACATTAGGGTACCTTATAAGGTCTCAGACTCCAAGTCAAGTGTTGGTAGTTTGTCATTTTATGTTTATAAGTATAATTTCACCTAATGAAAGGAGTTGGTTTTTGTGATGAGTTTGGATAGATCATATGTTTAGTTAAAGAAGGATTGCACAAAGAGTCTAAAGTTTCATAGTCTATAATACGACTTAAACTTTCTACTAGTTTTACATGTTCAAGATACACTTGTCATGATCCTTTTTAAGTAATCTGGTACATGAGAAAGGGAGGGTATTTATTTTCATGGGAATCATGAATACATAAATCTAATAGTCGAAAAGTACTACAGCTTAACCATGAATTTTGCATCTTCCATTAACAATTATATTTCTTATAATCTTGGTGATCACTAGAGTAGCTAGCTCTACTTACGAATGTATTTGGGTGTTACATTCAAGAATTTAATTCTCTAAATAGAA
The DNA here is from genome assembly GCA_033996785.1 of Trichosanthes truncata. Lineage (NCBI taxonomy): Eukaryota > Viridiplantae > Streptophyta > Magnoliopsida > Cucurbitales > Cucurbitaceae > Trichosanthes > Trichosanthes truncata. Next base: position 9,513,758 of record JAWPNB010000007.1, read on the forward strand.
GTATTGATGGTTAATGGTCAACTGCACTTGGCATGCATAAACATTCATTATTTTGTTTGATGATTAATGGTTAATTTGGGCACTTTTTAGAACTTCATTTGAGCTTTTAAAGTTATCAAAGCTCAAACCGAATTGAATGGCCTATTGAATGATGTATGTGAAGATTGCCATTAATGGGTGAGGGCTTTTTCCTGTTTTTCAAGTAAATTTGACTTGCTTTTATTGTATTTAGGTGGTACATTTTGGAAAAGGTATATCTTTTCAATATTTTTTCTAAAATTCTTCAAAGATTCCCTTCTTCTTTTAAAGCGTGCCCCTCTATGACTTATCCATCCTTTACTTGATTTGGTTTTCTTTTCTATTTTTGTAGAAGTTCGTTGACGGTCATCTAAGCTTTCGGTTTATCTCCAGCTATTTCTGAATTCAAGTTTCAAGAGAATTTTCTTTTTCTCTCAAGTAAGGAGCTTCTCTCGATTTCTTTCTTTTATTCAATTTTAATTTGTAAGATTATCTCGTCTGAGCTTGTGGAATGGTTGATTGTTGATAATTTGCAAGGTGAAAGGAGAAAACAAATTTTGTTGTAGGCATGGTTTTTACCTTTTTCTTTTTCTTTTTAATCGTTTCGTCTGTTTGAATACTCTGTTATTGTTGTGTGTATGAATGAGCTTGTTCATCTTAGTGTTTTAGCAATGAAACAAAGGGTACCTTTGAACTTTGGAGATTAGTTGAACTTCAAGTAATATGAGATATTGCTATCTAAGGAAATAAATTTTTGCAAAGGCTTCTTTTTAAAATTGTATTGAAGTATAAACTAAAAAGGTGTGTCAAAAAAAAGATAATCATTTTCTACTCTTTTTTTTTGTTAAGTATAATCTTAGACCCTAAATTCCATTGTTTTTTTTACTTGTTTGGAAATATCAATTTCACTTTTTAGGCCGAATGTTGATTGCATTGTTGTTCCATACTATCTATTGAAATGAATGAGAACTTCTTTAGGAGCTCTTTCTAAGAATATGAACTAGGGTAGTAAGGAAACATTTAAGTTCATTTTGGTCTCCATTGGACACTTAAACACTTTTTGGGCACTTTTGAAGTTCTTGAACCACTTAATAGATTATATTATAGTTGAACCATTGTTTGGAAGTTGTTGGATGATAGAATTTCTTGGATGTTGTTCTTGAGCCATTTCTCGATATTTAGTAGATTAGATTATATTTGAACTACTTCTTTGGAAGCATTGCTCAATCTTTTGAAGTTTTGAAAGTTATTCAACTATTCTAGGATCTTTGTTAGGTTCAATCATGGTTGAACCACTTGTTGGGAAATTGTTGGATCTTTAGAACTTCTTGGAGATTGTTCTTGAGCCATTTCTCGAATTCTTGGTAGGTTAGATCATATTTGAACCTTTGGAAGCGTTGCTTGATCTTTAGAATTCTTGAAAGTTATTTAACTATTTTAGGATCTTCATTAGATTCGATCGTAATTGAACCACTTGTTTGGAAGTTCTTGGATTTTTAGAGCTTCCTAGAAGTTGCTCTTCGATCTTTACAAGTTCATAGATGTTGTTGTACTATTTTTCGATATTTCGTAGGTTATATCATATTTGAACCACTTGTGAAGAACACATGACCTTAAGATGCCTTCTAAGGCTGTTTTTGTTTTTTGAAAAGCATCCTTAGGTTTTTGGATAGAGTTAATCTAACTTTTTGTCCTTATTCTTGTAGGATTGAACTTTGTTTGTTCGTACCAATTCACAAAATTTGTTGTAAAGTATATTTAAGGATGAATAAGGATTGAATTAAGCTTAAAGATAGATTCTCAAGAGAATATATTGAAAGAGTAGTAGAATTTATAGAAGTGGCAAAGTGTCATCTAAATGAGGTGGGAAAAACGAGATGCCCATGTAAGAATTGTCAGAATTCAATGTCGGAATCATTGGATGTGATAGAACGACATCTATTTACGTATGGAATATCTCCCTCGTACACAAAATGGGTATATCATGGAGAACCAGCAAACTTAGCTTGATTTCAAAGAGACATGAGTTCTTCAGTAGATGATGGATTAAGTAGAGAGTGTATTGCTCACAACGATGACAAGAAATGTTTGAGCTTCTAAATGATTTGCAAGGGGAGATGATAGAAAGGGAAGGGGATGTAGATGATGAAGAAGACTTTGTAGATGAAATGTCTGTTAACACTGAAGAAAGTGATACTTCAAAGAATTTTGAGGAGTTGATGGCTGAAGCACATAACCAATTGTACCCTAGTTGTACTAAATTTTCTTCGTTGAACTTTTTAGTGAGATTGATGCATATCAAGGTGCTCAATGGTTGGAGTAACAAGTCTTTTGATATGTTACTAGAGTTGGGTAGGTTAAGAAGGGGTGGTAAAACACATTAAGGAGGCTCACTTGGGGTGCGTTGAAGTCTATTTTGGCATTCAAAATAAACTTGTATACTTTTTGGCCACTTTTGGGATACCTTATAGGTTCGAGGGGCGGGGTAGGGCTCTTTAAGCAAGTTTTGAGTTAGGTTTTTGCTTCCCAGGGCAAATTTTCACCTTTAGGATGCTTATGTAGGTTTGAGAGGGGTAAGAAAGGGCATTAGACTCGCTTGGGGTGTGTTGAAGTCCATTTTGGCATCCAAAATGCACTTGTGCACTTTTTAGCAACTTTTAGGATACTTTGTAGGTTCGGAGGGCGAGGTAGGCTCTTTAAGCAAGTTTCGAGTTAGGTTTTTGCTTCCTAGGGCAATTTTTCACCTTTATGACACTTGCTAGGTTCGAAAGGGGTATGAAAGTGCATTAGGCTCGCTCGGGGTGCGTTGAAGTTCATTTTGGCATCCAAAATACACTTGTGCACTTTTTAACTACTTTTGGGATACTTTATAGGTTTTGGAGGACATGGTAGACACTTGAAGTTCATTTGGAGTTAGCTTTTTGCTTCATAGGGCACTTTTGCACCTTTAGCTCACTTGGGTAGGTTCATGAGATGTGAAAAAGCGCAATAGACTCGCTTGGGGTGTGTTGAAGTCCATTTTGGCCTTCAAAATAAACCCGTGCACTTTCTGGCCACTTTTGGGATACTGTATAGGTTTGGGGGGCGGGGTAGGTTTTTTAAGCAAGTTTCGAGCTAGATTTTTTCTTCCTAGGGCACTTTTGCACCCTTAGGACATTCTGGTAGGTTCAGGAGGAGCGGGGAAGCACATGAGAATTCTCAAGGAAACATTTAAGTTCATTTAGCCTCCATTGGACACTTGGGCACTTTTAGGGACTTTTAGGCCATTTGGACACTTTTTAGATACTTTTAGGCAACTTTAGAAGTTTCGAGGAGTGGGGAAGACTCTTTAAGGTTGTTTTGAGTTAGGTTTTTGCTTCCTAGGGCACTTTTGCACTTTTGACGCACTTGCGTAGGTTCAGGAAGGACGGAAAAGCGCATTAGACTCTCTCAGGATGTGTTGAAGTCCATTTCTTTTGAAAAACTTTTGTGCATTTTTCTTTCCCTTATTTCATTTTTTAGTTTATGTTTAAAATTTTTCATACTATTTTTTTTTTCTTTTCAGGTCTATAGCTATGTTGAAGTCTACTATTGGAAACATGGATGAAGACAGAAGTGCAGAAGACTTTTCTTTTCTTTTTGAAGACATTAGGCTTTTCTTTTGGAAGATATTAAACATGGATAGTTATTTTTGTACTTTTTTCTATAATTAGACAGTACTTTGGATGATACTTTTCTATGAACAATTTTATGTTTCAATATATTATCTTTTATTATGTTGCATTAATGTTAAAAATAAAATGATACCATTGTTTTCGATCGACATAAACTTTTAGGTAATTACAAAAACTAAAAAAAAAAATAAAAATCGATAATTTGAGGCTATATCGACACAAATTTGTGTCAGGATAGATATTGAAAAAAAGTTAAAAAATGAAAATAATTAAAAATAAATAACTAAAAAACTATAATCTGAATCCCTCCCAATGCAAATATGTGTCGGAAAAACTAGAAAGCGTTGGGAAAACCTTGGTCATGCCGACACAATATGCGTTGGGAAAACCAAGGTTCACCTGATGTGTCATACAACGTTGGGAGAAGTGAATTTTTATCGATGCAATAGTGTGGTACCCATTTTGCGTCCGGATAGCGCATTACCGACGTGTCTATGTCGACGATTTTGGTCGACGCATGGATGTGTCGACAATGAGTTCTCTCGATGAAAATAGGGTTTTTTCTGACGCATTTCTGCATCGAAAAAAATGGAAACTTTTGTAGTGCCAAAAGTATGTTTTCTTCTTAATCATGTTTGTCTCGATTGGTTGTCCCACGCTATCATACTTCAATCTATATCTTCTCACTTTTGAAGGTTAAAGTCCCCAAATTTTTTTGGCCTTGGGAGGATAAGCGCTACCAAATTTATCTTAAGGTCATTCTTATCTCGTTGTTGATGCGAGAATCGATCATAAGTCCACATGGCAAGTTGTCAAGGTAACAGGGTGATGAGTCAAGCTAAACTACAATAAGAAAACTCACATTAGTGCGGTGTTGTGCTCTGATGCTTAAGTCAATGCTAAGATCGAAATAGTGTCTTCAGAGCTATGATAATTGTGTAACTTGACAGAGAATGTGAGTTCCACCGTTTATAGAGTTCCCTATGGTCGCTTGGCAAATCTGTACCTACATGGCAATGGGGATTTTGCTGATAGGCGAGCTGGCACCTCAACTCAGCTAAAGTCGAACTCAGTAGGTTATGCAATTCATTAGCTTTTGATCTTCTACAGTTGACTCAGAGGTCATTTCGCCGTATTTTGATATGTGGCGCAAACATGAGCCCTTTATAGGAGTCCACATAGATAACGAAAAGGTTTCTTTTGCATGTTGCATTTTTTTAGCTATTTTCTAGAATAATCGTCTAAAAAAAGGAGAGGAACATTTTTCGAGTGGTGAGGGACTTTTGAGAGAGAGGTGGTTTATTAACAATTGATTTTAAGGTGTCATTTGACTTGTGTCCCTAATGAATGTCTTTTACCAATCAATCTTTTTAATCCACCTACTTTTCTAATACTTAGGCCCCGTTTGATAACCATTTGGTTTTTGGTTTTTTGTTTTTGAAAATTAAGCCTATAAATACTACTCTCACCTATGCATATACTTGTTTTATTATCTACTTTTTACCTATGTTTTCAAAAACCAAGCCATGTTTTGAAAACTAAAAAAAGCAGTTTTCAAAAACTTGTTTTTGTTTTTAGTATTTGGCTAAGAATTGAAATGTTTCCTTAAGGGAGATGAAAACCATTGTAGAGAAATTTGGAGAAAACAAGCTTAATTTTCAAAAACCAAAAACCAAAAACTAAGGTCCCGTTTGATAACCATTTAGTTTTTGGTTTTTGGTTTTTTAAAATTAAGTCTATAAATACTACTCTCACTTACGTATATACTTATTTTGTTATCTACTTTTTACCTATATTTTCAAAAACCAAGCAATGTTTTGAAAACTAAAAAAGATAGTTTTCAAAAACTTGTTTTGTTTTTAGAATTTAGCTAAGAATTCAAATGCTTCCTTAAAGGAAATGAAAATCATTGTAGAGAAATTGGGAGAAAACAAGCTTAATTTTCAAAAACCAAAACCCAAAAACCAAATGGTTATCAAACGGGGCCTAAATGGTTATCAAACAGGGCCTTAACAATTAGAATTTAGACCAACTTTATAATAATTTTTGTTTCTTTTATGTGTTTTTGATTCGCTCATTGTTTGTTGCATTTTTTTTTTTGTATTGTTCACTTAGTTATTTTATGGTGTAAATTCAATTTTTGTTCATACATTTTTAAAATGTTTATTTTAAGCTATGAAATTTTAAAATGATAACCATCTTAATATTTGTTTTTACTTATCATTAATTATTTGACCATAATAAAACTTTGAATATATGTAATAGCAAATCAACTCGACTGAGTAGACATTAATATATACATACCTCTGCAATTGTTGAACTAAAAAAAAAAAAAATTTAAAGAGATAGTTTCATATTTGTCACACCTTTTTGTATTTTTCTTAAAAAAAATATTTTCATATTTCTAATAATTCAAATAGCTAATATAATTGTCGAGATTTATTAGATAAAACTATTAAAATGTAACCTAAACAAATTAGAAAAAGGCTGAAGAAAAAAATTTAAGCCCAATAACTCAACTGATTTTATCAAATAAAATAAAACTACAAAAAAAGAAGAGAAGAAAGAAACCCTAATCTAATACATAAAAGAAAGAGGAAACCCTTTCATCTTCTCACGGTAATCCGCCATCTCCCTCTTCACGCCGATGCCAATTATCTTTTAGCAACTCTCGCATACCGCCATCTCTCTCCCAGCTCGTGCCTATATCGTCATCGACTTCTTTCTCTTAGCAGTTTGCAAGCCATTTCTCCTAGCAGTTTTATGCTACTACCAGTATGAATTGATCCGATTCACTTAGCAAATTACTAAGGCCCGTTTGATAACTATTTGATTTTTAGTTTTTGGTTTTTAAAAATTAAGCCTATAAATACTACTTTCACCTATGGTTTTACTTGTTTTGTCATATACTTTTTGCCTATGTTTTCAAAAACCAAGCCATATTTTGAAAACTAAAAAAAAGTAGTTTTCAAAAACTTGTTTTTGTTTTTAGAATTTGGCTAAGAATTCAAATACTTCCTTAAGGAGATGAAAACCATTGTAGAGAAATTGGGAGAAAACAAGCTTAATTTTCAAAAACCAAATGGTTATCAAACGGGGCCTAAAGAAAATAAGATTAAGAATTAAAATATATCTTGAATCAATCCAATTTGGCACAACTAAAAAATCATTATTCTTTGTTTCGCAATTAGTCTAAATACACATGCATGCAACTATATGTAGGGAATACATAATGTCTATTACAAAGGATCATTTATTTTTTGGTTATTAAATTTGAAAGGATTGATATTTATTGTAATTATTTTCTCATGCTTTAACCGTGAATGGACATAAAACACTTCAACTTATTCACCTTAAAATCATACTACATCTTCTCTCACCCTAACAAACACAATTTATCTTCCATGCATTTATTAAAAAAAGAAGAAGAAAGAAATAAAATCAATGGCCAAGAGAGAAGAACGCAATTAACTTTAATAAGTAATTATTAAATATGATTTAGGAGTTTGAAATTGAAACCAAAACTGAAAAGAAAAAATTTTTTCCTACAGATGTCCACGTTCAACCCCTATTATTATTTATTTAATTGAAAAAAAAGGGTTTTTCAAGATAAAATAAAATTGAAAAAAATAATTAGACAGAAATGAGTAAATAAATTAGAGGGACACATTTGGAATTATAAAATGAGAGTTGGGATAAAATAGTCTAAAAAAGATTCTCTATCTAAATTAGAGAGACACAGTTGGAATTATAAAATGAGAGCTGGGATAAAATAGTCTAAAAAAGATTCTCAATCTTAGTCACTTTTAATATAGTAAAGATAAAGATAAAGATTATAAATCATAGATATAGAGTGAGTTATTACTTGACACTTTTAAGTTCTCGGCTTAATGTTTGTATGTTGATCATGAGTAGGAGTGTCAATGAAGTGGCGATCAAGATGGAGATGTGGAATGCTTCTTCATCTCCATTCTCACTCCCTAAATCATGACCCCATCACTTGCAAAATATTTGTTAGATTGGTTTCATTGAGATACGAATTCATTGCAGGAAATTTTTTCTAATAAAAATAAAAAAGAAGTGTAATTAAAATAAAAATTTCAAAAATCAACCAAGAATTAGAAATAGATGATGATAACATCCCAAAACTAGGATATGGGAAAATCATTTTTCCCTATATCCTTGTTTAAAATCGGGAATCTCGCCTTATTCAAGGCAAGTCCTTGCAGGGCAAAAATTGACACCCTTAGTCATGAGGATGCTTCGATAGTTGGGCAAAAATTGACACCCTTAGTCATGAGGATGCTTCGATAGTTGTTCTTGAATCACGAGTGAGACAAAAAAGTAAGAAAAATAAGGGATTGTTTGAGACGTGGATTATAATAGTTAATAAAATATTCTACATCTAAAATACAGACTATTATAACACAGACTAAATAATTCTGCATCTTAAACACATATTATATAACTCTACATATTATTATAACCCACAAACTATTATTATCTAGACTATTATAATCCACTTAGCATTCCAAACAACCCTTAATAATCCGTTTTTTCCTTTAAAACCCTATAAACAATATAAAACTCTAGCTAAGTCATTTTAGATCATTTAAAATTTTAAGGGTTAAAATGAAAATTTTGAAATGATATAGATATAATTGAAATCAACTACTTCTAAAAAAAAAAAAAATTTAATTTATACTCTTAAACTAATAATTAAATCAATTAAAATCCTAAGCTTTTATATGTGAATCAATTTAGACCCTCCATTAATTTTTCCATTTGACAAGTGTTAATGCATAATTTTCAAACACGTGTAGACTATAATTGTATCAATTAAACCTCTAAGCTTTCATAAATGAATCAATTTAGACAATTTGTTAGTTTTCTATTTGAAAACTATTAAAACACAAGTCTCACATATGTGTAGACTTCTTTAAATGCAAGACTAAGAAATATTAGAGGAAAGTTTTGGAATCAAGTGTGTGGTAACGACTTTCATCAATATGAGCGTTTTTTTTTCTTTCTATTTTTCTTTACTTATAGTTATGTGATAATATTTCTTACTACTTTGGCAGTATATTCGAGTTTGAAGATTTTTCAATCTATTCATGTTGGTTTGATTTGAAAGTGAAAACAATAGAAAAAATGGTAATATAAAACACCCAACTTAGAAATTTATACAAAACACCAACTCATCAAATCTCCATAAATATTTCTAGTTACCAAAGTAGCAAGAAAATTGTCACATAATTCTCCCAAAATAAGTGGAGAAAGTGTAGAAAGAAGAGAAGATAAAAAACTGCCTACATTGGTGAAAGCCGCTACCACCCACACTATTCCAACATTTCCCCCCTAATATTTCGTTAATCATTCATTTAAAGAAGTTTACGCGTGTGTTGGAAATGATATACTAACCGGTTTTAAATAGAAAACTAATGGTTGTTGAACTTAAATTGAAAAAAAGAAAAAAGAAAACTAAGGGAGGGGTTTAAATTGATTTATTTTTAGTTCAATAACAAGTAGGGATAGGAGATTTAAATCTCTGATCACTTGGTCGAAGGTGCCTTAACAGTTGAACTATGCTCATATTAGCGGGTTTAAATTAATTCACTTATGAAACTTTAGACATTTAATTGATATAATATAATTATTAATTTAGATTTTAGTTGATATGCAAAGTTAGAGTTATAAATTGATCGCTAATCCGAGCTTCACTCAATAGATAGATAAGACAATAATTATCATTCTAAAGATTGATGGTACGATCTCCTACTCTACTCTGCTGGGTATAAATTGATTTTTTTATAAAAAAAGAGAGAAGAAAGAAAGAAATCAACTATATAGTTGATGGGCATATTATATAATTAAATTAAAAAACTAAATTCCATTTTTGCCCCAGTTCCCCTCAAAACCCGAACCAGAATCCATTACATTTTAGTAATTTTACTCACGAACTTCCACTCTGACTCAGCGGCTCGAGTCACCACACCAAACACAACTCACAAACCAGAGACTCCGAGTCAGTGGTAACCTCGAGAGATTCAGAACATGGCGTCAGGCTGGGGAATCACCGGGAACAAGGGCCGATGCTACGATTTCTGGATTGATTTCAGCGATTGTATGTCCCGCTGCCGAGAACCAAAGGACTGTGCTCTGCTCCGTGAAGATTACCTCGAGTGCCTCCACCATTCCAAGGAGGTGAGTCCTTCCATTCCCCCTTGCTTTCTCGTTTCTGTTTTGTTTTTCCTTCAATTGTTCATGATTAATTTCCTGAATAGGGATTAGATGTGTGGTTCCTTGATCCTTTGAGCTTTTAATGTCTAATTCGACCTTGGCTCGTGTTTTCAACGTCGCATACGGAGGCGGTTGCCTGAGATTTGGTTTAGATCTGTTTTTCTATGTAACTTGTTGATTGACAAACTTTCTGGAGAAACTTGAATTTGCAACTACTTGGACTTTTGTGGCTTTAGGTGCAAGTGATCGATTAGGGAAAGGTTGAGTCCTATCGATGTAAAGAAGAAGGTTTTGCAGTGCCAGTTTCACATTGTTTTTCAATCTTGTGATGAATGTTTTAGAGTTCTCATCAATAAGAATGAATATTTTAGAAACGCACGGTGAAGCTCTCAGACGAAGCCTCTTACATTTTCTGTTACTCGCGTAATTATGGACGGGTTATCTCTTTTTGCTTCAAGTGAACGGCTTGCCACGTATTGCGTGTTATTGATTATCACGACTGCCTCTTTGGTACTAGATTTGGATTAGTTAAAATTATAGTCTGTTTAGGCATTTCTGTTAAATCACATTATTTAGCATGATTTTATGTTTCTGAAGATGCATCTTTTTTTTTTAAAGATATGAAACTATGCACACTCGCTCTAGAGAAATTATTCTAGGAGGCTAGAATAATGTAATTGGCAGTCTTATATCTTTGGATGTGAGAGTGAAACAAAAAATTATGATTTAACCATGCATCTTAGGGTTTAGAGGGGACAACCACAATGTGGTAGCTACATTGAATATTTCTTTACCACTCTAAAAAGGTCGAGATTTTCTTCCCAAGTTTAATACGATTTTTTTTAATTAAAAAAAAAAGAGGGGAAGTGGGATAAGTTTTGGTAAATTGAATATAGTGTATTTATGCTTGATTTTTTTATTCTGCCAGCAGTCTCTCCTCAATGGATTTCAGCACATCTTTAGGTTGTTGAAGATACAACTTATCTATGAAGATTTGAATATGTGAAAAGCCGCTTAAACAACATCAAGCAACACTTTTTCTAAGTTTAACAGAAAACTAGATAAATAAAGTCGATTTTTGGATAATGTGGTGGCTTTATGCATGGTTGTTAAAATGAATGTATAAGAATGTCTTTATATATCAAAGAAAGAAAACTTTAATGATGAACAATGAGGAAATACAAAAGTAATCTTTATGTTGTTGGGGGCATACTATCTCCATGAGCATTTTAATATGTAAAGTGGTACTCTTGGCAGCATCAAGCTTTGCAAATAGAGTCTTTCAATACCATTCACCTTGGTGCTGAAATCCTCCACCTTCATCTCATTTTCAAATGTTATTTTCTGATATTCTGTCTATTTTCCTCTGGTATTTCTTAGCTTTTGGGGGGTACTCGGATCTCTTACCACTTCCTAATTTTCAATTTTTTTTTTTTTTTTTATGTTATATCCTTGATAGATCCTTCTTTTAATTTTCATGCTGGCATATTTGAAAATTTAATAAACCTCTAGCCAACTTTTGTAGGTTTTTACAGCTTGGAAAATTACTCCTCTTGTGCACATGAGCAGCCTTTTCCCCCACTTATGGTTTAGGCGTTGACCCTTGCTACTTGTTTAAATTTGTCATCATTGTTAGTTCTGAATGATTATGCTTTGTGCTGTGATTTCTGGAAAGTACATTCAAATATGAATAATTTTGATCTGCAAGAATAGCATTCACATATCATCCCTTTTTCAGTACAATAAATGTAGAGGTGAGGATTTGAACCTTTGACCTCAATAGAAAGAGTAGATCCCTTAATTGATGAGCTATGCTCATGTTGGCACTTATCTTCTCTTGTTGGTCATGACATTTCCTATAAATTTGGTACGGATGATTTGAATTTGTAAACTCCTGTTGCAATCTATGACTACAAGAGCTTGTTATCAACCTCTTCACTGGTTAATTTTTTCCCCTTCTCAAGTGGTTCTTCTCTCTCTTGATTTTACTCTCATTTATCGTGGAGGTCAGTGGATTCTGATAAAAATTGACTTTATTTTTTCCCCCAAGTCTAGCACTAGGTAACAAAAATCTCCACAATAGGGTTATTTTATTTTAGCACGGTCATAGATTCAGCATGCATTCAGATGATCATTTCTGATATCTAGTGGGATACATAGCTTATCATTTCTGATATCTAGTGGGATACATAGCTTTCTTGAGATAGAAATGAACCTCAATCCTATTACTATTTTTGGTGCCACCTTATATTGGAATGTTGTATTCTTCCTGTGCATGTCGTTGAGTGGTGTGGTGTCTGCAACTGCTATCACGTAATATGGATAAGTTTGTTATTATCACTTGTAAGTACAGTTTGAGTGTTCATGTGGAAATAGGTAGATAGGTGGTTTTTTTCAAAAAAATATTTTTGCTTCTCTAAGACCGTCATGGGTTGGTACACTAGTCAAAAGTGCAAGCAAGGCCTCAATCATGGTTCAAAAATTAAGTTATAGCCACCACCTACCTAAGATATTAAAAACATTCAACCCAGACACAATATATTGTAGGATCTCATGACGTTGTTCCATACAATTAGTCGGGTTGCATGTAGGAAAAAAAATCATTGACTCTGTAAAGAACAAAAATTTAAAAAGTTAACTGCAATGGAGAGTGAGTTGATCTGTACTTGATTCTGTCAATTACTAATTTGACCTTGATGACACAGCTACACGTAGATTGCTTAGACTATGTTCGTTGTATTATTCTTGCAGTTGTTTATTTAACATAAAAATTAGTTAAATGAAGTTATGGAACAAGATAAAAACAGTTTAGCTTGTTATGATTGTGAAATTTTCTAAAAAATAGTTGAATTCTAATATTGACTAAGAAATCTATAGAGTGAGGTATTCAATCACGATGATTCTAGAGGCTATATTTAAAATCTTAGTTTGCATAAATCAAACTTTGAAGCTTATTTGCATTTTGTTTACGTCATTTTTTTTTAGCAAAATTGTTGTACATCATTCACTTAGACAATTTCTCCATTTTTGCATAATGAGGTAAATATATGGAAGGGAACTCAGATTTCTAAGTTGTACCTACCTTATCTGTTAACGTCTAAAATGCTAGGAGTACGATCTTCTTTTATTACAAATGGTTCTGCCTGCTTTGTACTAATCTGTGCTAATTTAATTTTGCATGTTTGAACCATACCTTACAGTTCCAAAGAAGAAACCGTATTTATAAGGAGGAGCAGCGTAAACTAAGAGCAGCCAAACGGGAGGCCAAAGAGGGTAAACACGTTGATGCTGCTCATGCATAGTCATAATCGAGATTGAATAATGAAGAATGCATAGACATACGATGTTATTTGAACAGTTTTTGACTTGTTAATGACATTCTATTCTGTCTTTTCTGAATCCGGTATGAAATTCACAAGTCATACAACATGGCCAATTCATTTCTTTTTTCCTTGCTCCATCAGACGGGGGCAACATTATACTGCTTGAAGATGATGTGACTGTGTTAATGGCACTTAAATCTTATTTCCAAGTTCTAGTTTAATCAATAAGCTCTTAGCACACTGCCATTTCTATTGATATAGGACGGCCCCCCTCCCCTACCCAAATATGTCTGGCAGAGAAAGGAGGGGCCTCGATGGATGTCAGAGACATTTCGAAGGGCCTCTAACTGGTATTACTCACTTACCTCTATTCCCAACCCCGAATATGTTGACGTTGAATGCAGGATGAAATTACTAAATGGCAGGGGTAAAACATTGTGAATATTGTGCATCAAATGCCAGATGTGTCAAAATTTTAACTTTGATGATTACTAAATGGCAGGGGTAAAACATTTATCTCTTTTTTCTTGTATTGTAGTTTACCCCACCCAAGTCTGAACTTCAAACCATTTGTAATTTTCAAATTATAATTCAGCTTACCTTAAAATCTTCAACCATAAGTTTTGAGAATTCCTATTTAGGTATAAATCTCATTTTGGTATCTAATCTTGAACTTTTAGGTTCAAGCCATTTGAGTTCCTAAATTTTCAAAATGTATATTTTAGTTCCTAATTTAAAAAAAAAAAAAATTTTTTTGGACTAACTCTATTTTTCTATTTTACTTTTAATAAATGGATATTATGACTTTGAGTATTTGTATTAATGTGTTAATGTAGTCATGTATTGAAGCCACATATGTTAGTTGAAGCGAGTATTAGAAAAGTAGATAGACATTTTGAAAGTTTAAAGACTAATATGATAATTTTTTGGAAGTTTAGATATTAGAATAGAAATCTTGAAAGTTCAAATGCTAAAATGGAACAAGGCTAAAAGTTTACGAACTAAAATGAGATTTAAACCTAAATCCATATGACTATGATATAACAAATATAGACCTATCACATCAGAACATGTATGGTTCATTCATTTTTATGAGTTGGAAGTGATAGAAAAGGGTGAGAAATGGAGGGATAAGATTGGAGGAATTTTGAAGAGTGAGTGATGGGGAGGAGCATTATCTTGAAAATGTGAAAGATGAAAGGTATTTGTCATATTACCAAAGATAAAACTCAGATTGAAAACACAAAAACTGTAGTGATTGGGAGAGTTGTGAAGTGAAAGGTTGCACCATTTTAGATTCCTTTCTTATCAATGGGGCTAAGTGTTTGTCCTTTGAATGTCCTCAGCCAATGGTTTTCACCTCTCCTTGATAGATATTATTCAATCTAAACATGGATTGCAACACCCACCACCACATCTTTATGTTGCTTCATTCATATTCTTTTTTCTCTCTCTCTCTCTTTTTCAATCCTTTTCTACCCTCTTTTCTTTTTTCATCTATTTTTTTTCTGCAACAAAACTACAAAAGTTGAGTGAAGATTTAAGCCTCTGATCTTGATAAAAGGAGTAGATATTTTAACCGTTGAGTATCCTCTTGTTAGCTTTCAATTTGTTTATACTATAAATTTCGTTTTCGTCTATGTATTTTCAATATTATGTTTTTTTTTTTTAATACATTTTAGGGGGAATACAATTAACATTGCTTTTATAATTTTACATGGTGTTTAGTTACCTAAAAATTCTTAAAAAGTACATTAATTATTTGGAAGGAAAATACTTGCTTAGTTATTCATTCACAAAGTGTTTATAGAATATGTTTGTTTCATTTAAAAACAATCTTCTTTTCAAAAGTCATCTCAAACTTGCTATTAGTTTAAAATGGTCTTATAAAAGTTCCAATACATTTTTTTTTTAAAACTTTGAACTATATTTGATCTCTCCATGAGCATTGTGTCTATTTGTTTGTTTGTTTTCTTTTTCTATCAATCACATTTTTGGACTAAAGTGATTCATTCTCCTTGTCTTGTTTGTTTAGCTATTTATTTGGTCTTGTCATTTCTATTCCATCAATTGTAAGAATAAAATAGAAATACAATTCAAAATTTGAAGATGTAATTAAAGTTTTTTGAAGTTTATGACTATAACCATTCAAATTACGAACTAATATTTATTAAAACAAAGCATATATTAAACAAATCCTATAATTAGCCTTTTACATCCAGGCATATGAATCTAAAAGACATAATTCCAAGTTGTAGAACTTGGCATTTCTTGGTCGTAGTGTATGTTATACCGGGCTAATTTATGATTTAGTCTTAAATGTTTTTTTTTTCTTAATTTAGTTTTCATTCTTTAAACAGTTTTAATTTAGTTTCTTACCTTTCAACATTTTTAAATATATTTTTTTTATATTCTATTAAGTGGTCTAATTCCTCCTTTAAAATTTTAAGTATTGCACCATGTAACATCATCATCAACCAATTTTAACATTTAGCAATGAAAAATGTATAATTAAAAAAGTTAAAATGCAAGAGACTAACTTTAAACTTTTTAAATAATAAGGCTAAGTTGAAAAAATGCCCCGAACATTAGGAACTAACACATATATTTAGTCTATATTTATGTTAGAAAGAAAAAAAAAGTTAGATTACAAGTTTATTCCCAAAACTTTCAAGGTTGTGTCAAATAAGTCTTTAATATATATATATATATCTAATAGGTCTCTAAACTTTCAATTTTTGGCCTAATAAGTTGTTTCTAGAATTCCAATTTTGTGTCTAATAGATCTTTGAACTCTTTTTTTTTTTTTTTTTTTTGAAAAGAAGTCTTTGAACTTTAAAAACTATCTAACAAGTCTTTGAAATTTCAAGTTTTTCTAACTTTTCAGCATTTAAAAAAAAATTCACAAATCTAATTATGTCAAACAATTAATTTTTAATTTTTAATAGACCCATAAAGTTTAAAAAATATCTAATAAATAAACTCAAAATCAACCCAACACAAAATTGAACGTTCAAAGTGAAGACATAAAATTGATAAAGTGAGCATAAATCGACGATAATTGATATGTATTTCTTCTTTTGAGTCAAAGTTGAAATCTCTACATAAAATTATAGTTTAAAATTTTCTTAGAAAAAAAAAACTTATTAGATACTCTTTAGAATGGAACGTATCCATCGGTGAACAGTAGGGAAAGAAACGTATTCGAGAATGGCTGCTGTTTTTATGATGCAAACTCGGTTCATTTGTGTGGACGCAAAACCAGAGGACGGTGTGTGGATGCAAATGGTGAGAAGAAGCCTTGAGAGGACAGTGTTCCACTTCCACCACCAACCGCTTACACTTTTCGAATCTCTCTCTCATCTCTATGCGCCATTAGAAACCCTCGATTTCCCTTCCCCTTCCCCTTAATCCCATTTCCCACTTTCAGAAATGGCGGAATCCCTCTTCTCTACCCTCCCCGACGACATTCTTCTCAACATTTTCTTCAAGCTCGAAGACGATCCCCGTAACTGGGCTCGATTGGCCTGTGTTTCCACCAAATTCTCCTCTACAATCCGCAATATCTGCTGGAAGACCAAGTGTTCCAAGGCCATCCCTTCTCTTGTTGCCGATCTTGTCGTCGGCGACTCTATTCCCGGTGGTGGATGGGCGTCGCTTCATAAGCTCGCTGTGTGTTGTCCTGGTCTCGTTCATTCCGGGGTTCTTCTCGAGAATTCTGATTTTGGGCTCGAGCGCGAGCTGGGTCCGGATGAAAATTACCTGAAATTGGGCTCGTCTCATGAGTCGAAAGAGGAATCGGAGCCCTCTACTGCTCAAATTGAGGTTAATCCTGATCTCTCTGCTTCTTCTTCTGATTGTGCTTGGTCGCTTTACGATGATCTGTATCTCGATACTGTGTATAACGATTCTGAAGCCCCGGATGTTCTTGACCCTCAAATCGGCGGTACGAAAGTGGAGAAGGGGGTTTTTGTTTCGGATAGGGAATTTTGTGTTTCGAAGAGGAGGAAGATCTGTAGGTCTATGAGGTCGCATTTGGCATCTGGGGTTTGGAATTTGAGCAGGGAACAAGGAAATAAGCTGCTTAGGAGTCGATTTCGAGGTGATTGTTTGTACATTTGTGATTGGCCTGGATGTGTTCACATTGAAGAGAAGCGGAATTACATGCTTTTCAGAGGAATTTTCAAGAACTTCAAAGGGTCTCATGTCTGGAGAACGATTAAGGATGGGAATAGGAACAAAATTGATCTGAATTGTGCGTTTTGCTCCTGCAAGGAGACTTGGGATTTGCATTCTGCCTTCTGTTTGAGGCGGGTTTTCGGGTACCATGATGATGGAGAGCCAGTTGTTCGAGCTTATGTCTGTGAGAATGGCCATGTCTCTGGAGCTTGGACGGATCTGCCATTGTACACTTAATCTCACTTCTGATTTTGCTCTCATTCCTCATTCAAATCCATAAGAACTAGAGAAAGGAATGGAGGGAACATTTTGGGAGTTCTTATGTCTATAATTTATATCATTTTATAGCTTAACTTTTATTATTGTTATTATTTTTGCCTGTTTTCATGAATTGGATATGAGCTTCCATTGAAAGGATTACTGTTGGTTTCATCTCTGTGCTCTTATATTACTTTTAAGAGGTTTATACATTTGAATTGTACACGTTTCATTTACCAGTAGCTGCTAAGGAAAGATAGTAGCTGAGTTGTCCTGCAGATAAGATTTAACGAGGAAAAAAAATGCAGTTAAAGATGGGACATAGCATAGCTTCAACCTTGGAGGATGATGGAGAGAAAGCAGTGTTAAATGAAGAAACATGAGAAGTTGGAAGTTCAAAGGGAGCAATACTTAAAAGATAAGTAGACAAAAAAAACCTTGGTATTTTGTGCCTATAATCTTCTGTTTGTATATGATGTATTTATTTGATATGGTGGCAGTATGTTTAGAGACTTGTAGGGCCAATCCAACTAGGTTTGGATAATCTTAGTACTCCTAGGGCGAGTTTAGGATGGAAAAGTGCTTTGAGTCCAAGCAATTCTTCTAGAAGCACTTTTGATAGGCATTTGGAAGAAGCACTAATTAGTATTTTAGAATGGTCAAAATCACTTTCAATGGTTGAAAATTATTTTTAATGGACTAAATCTACTTTTAATCCTTTCAAAAGTCATTCTAAACTCATCCTTATCCTCCGATCCATCTTGTTGCATTAAAAAAAAAAAAAAAGGTTAGAGCCTAAAACAAGATCTTTTGCAAGCACAAAAGATTAAAAGAAATCACCACCCATGAGATCAGCAAAAAGGGGATGTGATTACTTTCGTTTAAAAAAATTTGAGTGGTTCTGAATTTTTATTTAAGTAAACAAATATAAGTGTTTGTTTTGAATTGAGTGCTAAAGTCAAGGAACTTGATAAGACCATAAGCGGAGGTTAGGCATGGTACATTTTGAACCACTCTTTAACTTTTGTGTTAACTTTAAGCCAACTTAATAGAGATAGATGCCAAATAACCTCTAAATCATTGAACTCAATTTGTAGAGAGTCATCCCTTAAACAAAGTATCAAATCAAGGAGAGTGTCTCATCCAATTCTTTTTTAGATATTCGTGAGTGTCTCGATCAGTTTGTGCGTACTTCGACTATTTTCACGACACAATCGGTTTTTGACTCTACTATATTTAGTTGTCAAGGTAACTTGTAGGATATTAAATCTTAGGTAGGTGTCTCATTCAATTCAAACCTTTTGCCACCATCAATAATCTAATTTTGGTTAAACTAAACTATTCTAGAGATAGATATGATAGAATCTCGTTGAAGGGTATTACATTGCATGCCAAATGGAGGCCTATTCCACAATCCATGTGCAAAAATCCAATTGAGAAAGGGATGACATTTATATTCTTCAACCTCACAACTTTGAAATCTTGTTGTATAAATACCAAATAAGTATGATGAACAAAATCTAAACGACACCCAAATCTACTTACCCTATTTGATTCAAAGACTAGCCTCTCATCGAAGAAGTATGCACCTTTACTAGTAACAATTCCATTATTTTCAGTTCTAGAGAATGGGGTCCAAACCCAGAATATTCCAAAGTGAAGACCACTATTCCTTCCATAGGATAAAGAGAACAAAGATTTGGGGAGATTCTACCATTGGTGTATTTGAGTAGAGATCTTTGATGATGCTTCTAGGTAGCTGCGAGAACGTGCAATCAAAAACTAAATCAATTAAAGAAAACCCAAATCAATTATCTATTAAAAAAATGAACATTGGAATGCCCCCTTAAGCTATAGACCAAACAAAAGATTTGATATGCTATATTTGATCATGACCTATGAATCTAGGGTGAAGTGTTACCACACCAATCCCCAACCAATTATCTACCAAAAGAACAATTTATTTATACAATGATCTCGAGAAGCTCCTTACTTTCTAAATTTCTAGTGTGACGTATTTAAGAAATTTTAGTGGGATCCACTTATCTATTAAATACAATAGAAATAGACCAATAAAAATACGTCATATTAGAAAGTAAGTAGAAGCTCCCTACCTACTTGTGTGTAAGCAAATATTGTTCCTATCAATAATAAACTTTGTTGTGTTGACCAACCAATCAACTACACTTCCAATCCACCTGTAGGCTGTCTTTTTATGATTGATACCAAAAAAAGAAAAAAAATAGTGATAATTTCTCAGCTTCAAATCTATTAGTGAAAATTTTCAGCATATGTTTGACTAGTCTCAATCCTATTATTTATGTACCTTTTATTACTATTTTTAAATGTTACCTATTGATTCGTCCCGGTCCCATGTCTAGTCTGAGATTCATACTAGAGGAAAAATGAAAACTTACACTATCAAGTATACGTTCCATAATATATGATACAAATATTTAAGACATAAATAGATCCAATATGTTGTAGATGTAGTTTAATATATAAGTGAAATACCCATATTCACCCATATTTGTGATGTCTAATGCATCGCCACAAGCCAACTTAAAAATAGTTCAAATGGTGAAGACATATGTATATTTCTATACCGGTTTGATATTCGAATTTCTATCTCAACATTACAAATATTATGTTCTTTTAAAAAATGCATTAGTGGTAGGGATTGAACCATAAGTGAGGGAGAAAATAAAAAGAATGTTTTAATTCTAATTTTCATTCATGAAGTTTCAAACTTATTCTATTTTGGTTCACGATCTTTCAAAATATTTATTTTAGTTCTTAAACTTTTGAAGTCAACATATTAGTACATATATTTGAAGTCATGTCATCTATTGTTTAACAATGGGTGGCAGAATAATGTGAAGACAAAAATATGAATTTTGTTTGAAGTAGGAATTTTAATAAATATTTTAGAAAAACACAAAAATAAAATATGAAAACTTCTAGTGTTGTATGATACCCATTTCTTTTCCATTTTTGGTTTTTAGTTTTTCATTTTTTGAATATAGAGTTTATTTGAGGATTATTTACGTTTTTGATTTTCGAAAATTAAGCTTATAAACATACTTCCACTCATGAGTTTCTTTGTTTTGTCGTCTACTTTTTGCAAATGTTTTCAATATCCAAATCAAGCTTTGAAAAATGAAAAAAGTAGTTTTTAAGAACTTTTTTTTGTTTTTGAAGTTTGGCTAAGAATTCAAAAGTTTGCTTAAGAAATTTGATAACCATTGTAAAGAAATTGTAAGAAAGTAAGTATAATTTTCAAAAACCAAAAAATAAAAAACCAAATGGTTATCAGATGAGGCCTTAGTTTTTAGTTTTTGGATTTTAAAAAACTTTGTTGAAATTGTAAATAAATTTTGAAAAAGAGAAGTTTCTAAAAATAGATTTAAAAATTTCAAAGCATCTCTCTTTTTTTTCAAATGCTATTTTCTTTTCCAACTTTGACATGTTTCTCTCTAACACATCTCTTCCTCTCCAAACAGAGTGTTAATCTTTTTATTCTAACATATTCCCCTTTTCCCTTTTTCTTTCTATTTTTTTAATATTTCTACCGAACTGTCCTCTCTTGAAAATCTCTGTTGACTGAGAAATTTCGACTAATCTCCAATTGTCACGTCATTATTTAATAACGAGACTACAAATAATTAAATTTGGGACAATTTATAAATTGACATGAGTCCCAAATTTAATTTGAAGACAAAAATTAGCAAATTCTAAATTAAAATGCCACATGTCTTTATTTGATCCAATAATTAAAGTTAATTTGGTCAAATTGGGTCCTATGAAATTTGGATCAAGGTAAACAAAACCCAAATTCAAATGGTCAGACCCAAAACCAACAAAGTCCAAGTCCAATGGTTGGGCCCAAAAAGCTATTATGGCCCAAGCCCACATGCCCATGGAAAGCTCTATAAATAGATGAATTTTCATTCATTTCAAGGGTTTAGAAATTAAACTCTCCAGAGAATTCAGAGAGAATCATTGAGGTCCTTAGGTGCTAAACACTCCTTAAAGTCTTTAGGTGCCAAATACTCCTTGAAGTTCTTAGGTGCTAAACACTTATTGAAGTTCTTAGGTGCTGAACACTCCTTAAATACTAAAGACTCTTCAAAATTCTAAAGATTGATTGAAGCTTCAACCTCGAGAATAAGCTGCAAAGCCCTCAAGACAAATCTACATTTGAGAACAAGCCGCAAAGCCCTCGAAATAAATCCACATTTGAGAATAAGCTACGAAGCCCTCGAATCAAATCTACATCCAAGAACAAGCTGTAAATATCTAAGAAAAATTACATTTGAGAGAGAGAAAGAATCAGAGGATAAATATTAGAGATTGTACTCCACTAAACTAAAATTAATACAAATGAAATTCATTTACATGTGTCGTCTTTCTCTTTTGAAATTACGTGTGAACAAATTGACACGCCCAATGGGACCATCTCTACCTCTCATCTCTTTACCTTATCTCAAAGTACAAGTGAAGTGATGACGTTCAAGAAGACACTCTTCGATGATCTCTCTCATGAGAAACTCATACATGGGTTCTGTTACCCATAGTTGCTCCAATGAAGTGAGGCTGCAAGAAGGTGAAGCTCCAATTATAGCAAGCGAAGTAATGACACTGATGGGGGCATCTACTTATGACAGATTCCTGGTTAAGTGTAACCCTTTGCTTGATTTCGATTCTGACGTAGTGTTCATCATGATGACTGAAACCAGCAATATGGAAGAAAGAATGACAAAGATGCAGGAGAAAATCAACACCTTGATAAAGGTGATTGCAGAAAGAGATTCTCAAATTGCATACTTAAAGAGCTAGATTGAGAATCAAAATGTCGTTGAATCAAGTCAAACTCCTGTTGTCAAAGATTGCAACAAGGAAGAGATCGTTGTGCAGGAAGATCAACCACGACACTATACTTTGATCACTTCACTATATATCCAGCAACTTCTGGACATGCTAACAAACTCCATTAGAGCTCAATATGGTGGGGCTTCTCAAAGTTCTCTCTTGTATTCTAAACCATATACTAAGATAATTTGAGAATGCCAACTGGATATCAACCACCAAAGTTCCAGCAATTTGATGGAAAAAGCAACCCTAAGCAACACGTTGCTCATTTCATCTAGACATGCGAAAATGCTGGTACACAAGAAGATCTACTAGTTAAGCAGTTTGTCGAACACTTAAAGGGTTTCTAAATCGCTTCTAGAGCACAAGACAAGCTGTTAGCATATTCGAGCTCACCAACACTAGACAACAAAAAAGTGAACTCGTTGTCGACTACATAAATCGTTGAAGAGTCATGAGTCTCAATTGCAAAAATCGTCTCATTGAACTGCTAGCTGTGGAGATGTGCATTCAAGGCATGCATTGAGGACTTTTGTACATCCTCCAAGGTATAAAGCCTTGCACCTTTGAAGAACTAGCAACTCGTGCCCACGCCATGGAGCTAAGTATTGTTAGTCGAGGAGACAAATACCTTCTACTCTCTAACATGAAGAAAGAATTGGAGAGTATCGAAGCGACTTCTGAAGAATCTATAGTTGTAAATACAACCCTTTTCAAGTTGTCTTCGAAAGATAAGAGGATTGAAAAGCAACAAGGAAATGAAAGACGTCGCTTAACTTTAAAGGAAAGACAGAAAAAAGTCTATCATTTTCCTGATTTTGACATTTCTGACATGTTGGAACAACTACTGGACACACGACTGATCAAACTTCCCAAGTGTAAGCGATCAGAGGAGATGGAAAAAGTCGATGATCCTAACTACTGTAAGTATCATCGAGTTGTCAGTCATTTGATGGAGAAATGCTTCATCCTAAAAGAGCTAATTCTAAGATTAGCTAAAGAAAGAAAAATTGAGCTAGACCTCGATGAATTAGCTCAAACAAATCATGCTGTAGTGACAACAAACACATGCAGTCAAATACACTCTAGTCCGCTCCATGATCAAGGAGTGCGCCTATGTACCTTTGCCAAACACCCTCACACTTTCAACATTTTATATGAAGGTAATTTTCTATTCCACAATCCATAAGGCAACTTATTAGTCTTCTTATGTGAAATTCTGTTTAGAATAAAATTTCCTGTAAGCAAAGCCCCCCCCCCCCCCCCCCCCCCCCCCCCCCAAAAAAAAAAAAAAAAAACAAATTATGAGATAAACCTAAACTATATAACATGCAATTAACCATGTTCGATTCTTTTTTTCAGCTACACCATTTTTCTGTAGTGTATAAGGTGCTGTTGTTTGATGGATTATACCATTAACTTCACAGAATTCATAAAGTGATGAAGATTCATATTCACCACCTCTATCTGATTTAAGCACATTTACTTTCTTCTCAAGTTGATTTTCAACTTCTGCCTTATATGCTTTAAAAACATATAAGGTTTCATCTTTACTATGTAATAAATATACATAACAATATTTACTACAGTCATCAATGAATGTGACAAAATACTTCTTACCGCCTCTTGTAGGGGTACTCTCATATCACATACATCACTGTGGATTAAATCAAGAACCTCATTACTTCTTTCCATAGATGAAAATGACTTTCTAGCAAACTTTGATTTAACAAAAACTTCGCACTTGTGTATATTATTAATGTTGAAATTAGGCAACAGTCTTAAATTTACCATTCTATGTAAAGAATGATAATTGACATGCCCCAGCCTAGAATGTCATACATCACACAACTCAACAATATAAGTAGAAGAGTTGTTATTATTATTCTTGGGCATTTGTGCCAATACATTCAGTTTAAACAAGTCATCATTCAGATAGCCTTTTCCCACATACATACCCCCCTTTGTCCGAATAAATTTATCTGAATCAAATACAAGCTTGAACCCATTCTTATTAAGTAGAGTTCCTGACACTAGATTCTTTCGAATCTTTGGTACATGCCACACATCATTGAGGGTAAGTATCTTTCCAGAAGCCCATTTCAGCAGGATCTTCCATTTGCCTTCCACAGAGGAAGTTGAACCATTTCCCATGTATGGCTTATCGCTACCATCTAGCTTCTCATATGAGGTGAATAATGATTTTTCCTTACAAATGTGCCTAGTACGCCCGATATCAATCCACCAACCTTTGGTGTCAGAAGCCATATTTACCTCAGAAATTACAGCAACTAGATCGTCATTTTCCATAATATTGGCCTGATGGTTTGAGCTTTGTCCCTTTTTGTGTTGACAAGTTGCAGCCGTATGACCACTCTTACTACAAACCCAATTGTTTCCATGAATGCGCTTGTTGACGTCATTCCTTGGTCCAAGATTCACATTTTTCTTCTTGGATTGTTGCTTCTTGGGACGCCTTGAAGCTTCAACAACATGAACTTTGGCTTCAACTTCTAGTGGAGTTTTGTCTCCTTTTCTATTATCCTCTTCTATGGGGAGTTTAACAACAAGATTCTCCATGGACAATTCCTTTCGCTTGTGTTTGAGATAGCATTTGAAGTCTTTCCAGGAAGGAGGCAACTTCTCAATCACAACAACAACTTGGAATGGTTCACTGATGTTCAATCCTTCACTTTGCAAATCACTAATGATAATTTGCAATTCTTCCATTTGATTGATTACCAATTTGGCATCAATCATCTTATAATCTAAGAATTTTCCTACAAAGAATTTCTTAGTACTAGCATCTTCCAACTTATACTTCTTGTCTAATGTCTCCCACAATTGCCTTGAAGTATTGTAGGCATTGCAATAGACATTATACAAGGTGTATTCAAGACCACTAAGTATATAATTGTGGCATAAGAAGTCTAAATGCATCCATGCTTGCTTGGCAGCTTCAGTTTCAGGAGTGACAGCTTCTGGTGGGGTAATTGGGCATTCTTCCTTCAAGATGTGAGCAAGGTTCAGCGTAGTGAGATAAAAGATCATCTTCTGTTGCCATCTTTTGAAGTTTTCTCCCTTGAATTTCTTTGGTTTTTCAGCATGAGTTTTGAGGATGGTTGATCCCATCATGGTAGAAACAGTACCATTAGTGGATGAGTTTGCAACCATTAGTTCAACTAATTGTCTTCAGATTGTTGGAAATAATAATTCGATGTGTATAAGAACTGAGTAACACTAACAAATTTGATTACAACTTAACTGACAACAAATAATTACAGTGTAAACAATAGTATAAACACTGTATGTAACAACAATTTTAAAACTCAAGAACAAAAGATAATAAGTAGTCGAGGCACGCTTACCAAGCATTGTCCTGAATACAATTATTTGCTCTGCACGGGTTGCTAGCAGGCTACAGTGATCGTCTCAGCAGGATACAACGACTAACTCCGATAGAACAACAATCTTGAACTACTCGGATTTGGCAGAACTCTTGGATACATGCTCTCAACTTGACTCAAGATTAAAGAGAAGAAAGAGATGAGAGAAGAACTCTTCAATTGGAATGGGATACTCCAAAATGTAATGAGATGTTTCAAATGAAGAAACAAGTTGTTATTTATAGGCTAGCAACTTAGTAACTCTCTAAAAATAAAATTAATATAAACAATATGAAATATACATAAAAAGTAATTCAATTGTGTAGTTACTTGTAAAAATTCAAACATAACTCACAAATTTAACTTTTAAGTTAAATTTGTAAAAGAAACATCAACACATTTTGTTGTTTCAAATCATTTTGAAACCTTTGAATTTCAAGTCAAGTAATAACAACATGACATAAATGAAACATCATTTCATTTTTGATATTTCAAACCAACACTTTCTTTCACAATTTTTTACTATAAAATCCAACATGAAGAAGTGGGTGAAGAAGGTGAAGAAGAAAAAGAAGTTAATTTGGTTTTGCAGGAAGAGGAAGAAGAAGACAGAAGAGAAGAAACCATATATAGCCACAGAAAATGAAATCAGTTATCTCTAATCTCACATAATCATCTCTGCGCGAGCAATCTTAGCCGTTCATCTCCAATCTTACAGAACTTCCCTCAACCAGTCCGGCACCTTCACAGCGGCGTTTCCAAGCTCCGACAGCGGCCCCTTATCCTTGGATATCGAATTGGTCGAATCCTTCGACTGAACTTCATCCAAAACTCGGACCATGCTTGGTACTTGTAGTGATTCATCA
The DNA here is from genome assembly GCA_033996785.1 of Trichosanthes truncata. Lineage (NCBI taxonomy): Eukaryota > Viridiplantae > Streptophyta > Magnoliopsida > Cucurbitales > Cucurbitaceae > Trichosanthes > Trichosanthes truncata. Next base: position 9,540,553 of record JAWPNB010000007.1, read on the forward strand.
CCACCTCATCTGCCTCGACCAAAACTCCTTCCTCAATCGAAAATGGTGAAGCACATTCAACAGAAGATAATAGAGAAGGCAATGGATGGTGGCAGAAGCAGAAATTTTTACACAATTATGTTAGTTTAGTCCCCGATTGATAACCATTTGGGTTTTAAAAATTAAGCTTATAAATACTTCTTCTTCCTATAGATTTTCATGTTTTCTTATCTACTTTTTATCTATATTTTCAAAAATCAAGTCAAGTTTTGAAAGCTAAAAAAAGTAGTTTTCAAAAACTTATTTTTGCTTTTGGAATTTAACTTGAAACTCAAATGTTTCCTTAAAGAAGGATAAAAACCATTTTAGACAAGATGAAAAATCATTGTAGAGAAATGATGAAAAACAAATACAATTTTCAAAAACCAAAATCCCAAAATCAAATGGATATCAAACGGACTTTAGTGTTTAATTTTTAAAACTACAAGTTCGAGGGCGACTTTTTATCGTTATAGTGTAAGTTAAGGGGTTTAATTTTTACAATTAAAGGGTTGAGGGTCCAATTTTAACAATTATGTAAGTTTAAGGGTTTAAAATTTTGAGGGTGCAACTGCAACAACCAGGGGTGATTTTTGCAATTTACCTAAGAAAATTAAATAAACAGAAAATTATATTCAGTTTTCAGAAAATAACTAAAATAAATTGATAAAAGAAAGAAAAAAAGAATTAAAAAGACAAAAAACAAAAAAAATAATTAAAAAAGGACTGCGACCACGCCAAAAACAAAAGTTTTTAAAAAGAAGGATGGGTGGCTAATCAGCCTGCCCATCCAAAATACACATAAAAAAAAAGTTAAAACTAACATTTTTTTTTTGGAGAAAATATCAAATTTGGTGTTAAACTCGTGAGATTGTATCAATTTGGACCATAAACTTTCAATTTCATCAAATTGAACCCCAAATTTAAATAAGTGTTGCAATTTTTACAATTTTTACCCTTGGTTCAAATTTCGTTAATTCACCCACTAATTTTAACAAAAGAAAAAAAAACAATGTAAAGATATTCACAAACCCATTAATGCATGTCAATACAATAAAGTTTTGAACAAAAATAAGTTTGACCAATGCACAAATTAACTATTAAATATAACTTTGCCAAAATTCATAAATTTCAACAAAAAAAATTTAGCTCTAATGTCGTTTTTCTCTAAAATTTTATCAATTTCATATCGTACATATGTTTTATAATTCATTGAACATATAAGAGAAAACTTTTAACAATATTTAGAGCGATAATTTATTAGAGGGTTAAAATTGCAACATTTTTTAAAGTTTGAGGTTAAGATTGCAACACCCATCTAAGTTTGAGGTACAATTTGATGAAATTGAAAGTTTAGGGTTAAAATTGAAACAACTTAATAAGTTTAGGAGTCAAAATGGATCTTTTCTCTCTCTCTCTCTACTTCATTTTTTCTTAAAAAAAAAAAGATTTATTTTCTATTCTCTCTCTCCACTTCAATTTTTTTCTTCTTTCTCTCTAAAAACTCACTTTTTTTTTTTTTTTCTCTTCCTCTTTAGCTATTCTCTCCCTCAATAATGGTGTGTTTTTAGATGATACAAAAGCCTATTTTGTAATTTAAATCATATTGAGCCTAATATGAAAATGTGATTAAAATGTTACTTTTTAAATTTTGATATTGTTCACTTAGTTGGAGTTTATGATTAAAAGAAATCTATTGCACTTATTGAACATTGTTATGCTTGTGCATTTAGTTTTATTGAGCCTATATTGAACATTGTTATGTACCCAAAATATTATCACAAATTTTGATATTTTTCTCTTAGTTTTATTTGTTGGTATGCATTTTTTAGTTCCATTTCTTGTTATAACGGTTGAGGATTGGGGGAAGGGTGTTTATATTTATTGTTGTGATAGTAATGGTGTTGTGATTGTCAGGTATATTATGATTTCCTTTAGTAAATGTGATTTCCTTTTATGTTTCCTAGGATAAGATATGGATAAAAGTTGGATAAAACTTCGAAATAGATTGTGCAAAGAATATTTACTAATGGAATAAGATCATTTATTAGTGTGGCAAAGCATCATGTCGATAAGAGAGACTTTACATGTTGCCCATGCAAAAAGTGTCAAAATATCCTAATAAAACGACCTTGTGATGTCGAAGGAGATTTATACAAATATGGAATGTCTTTCACCTATGATAGATGGGTATATCATGGAGAAACTTTATATTTGTCTTTTATTTGAAACCTAAGGAACTTGCATATACTTCTCAAAATATGGACAAGGAAAGTGAAATGCTTGGATTATTGAATGATTTGACAGGAGTCACTGAACATATTGGTGAAGAGAACTCAATTAGGGTCGAAACAAGTGATAGTGTTGGAGGTAGGAATAATAAGTTTTAATTAATGTTTGATGAAGTTAATACAGAATTATACCCTAGGATGTACTAAGATTTCAAGTTTAACCTTTTTGGTGAAATTAATGCATATTATACTTCTGATGTTCTTTGTGAATGTGGTTGAGGTTTGGATGGGAGAGGGGGGGGGGGGGGGGAGGGAGAGGAGTGTTTGTTCTTGTTGTTTGTGGTAGTAGGTTGGTTTTTTTTAATTATTAGGCATGTTGTGATTTTCTTTATAAAATTCTGTGATTTGGGGGAAAGAATTGCAAGCATGTGATTGAGTATGATTTGGAGAGAAAGAGGGGGGGGGGGGGGGGAGTGTGTGTTTATTTAAGAATGATTTGTAACTTATGTGTGTTGAAAGGAATGTGACTTTTTAGCTTAAAGTTGTTATAGGTCATTGGTTTGTGATCATTATGCATGTGTTTTTTAGGAGGGGAGAGAGGGAAGGGGAAGGGGGAGGGGGAGAGTGTTTATGTTGTTTGTGGTAGTAGGTTGTTTTTTACTTAGGTTTAAGAATGACTTGTAACTTATGTTTTTAAAAAGGAATTTAGCCTTTTTAGCTTCAAGTTGCGATGGTAGTTGTTTTAATTTGTGATTTGTTATGCATGTGCTTTTTTTAGTGAATGTGGTGGAGGGTGTTTATTCTTGTTATTTGTGATTATTAGGCATATTGTAGTTTTCTATGTGGTTTGTGTGAGAGAAAACCAAAGGATATGAATGAAGAAGATTTGGAGAGAGAGAAGGAGGGGAAGGGTTAATATTATTTGTGATTGAGAGGATAATTTGTTGTTCATCCTTAGTTACGTATATTTGTTGTTTATGTGCAGGATTAAAACTGGCCTTTGTTGATGATACAATAGATGAATGATCATCGTCTTCGCTCATTTTGGGATGGTGTAGTGGTAATGAATTAAATCAACTTAAAAACTTGTCTATGTTTTGTAATAGTTTAGATTCGTTGTTTTGTGATAGTAATGAGTTATTATAACAGTTGTTCTCACTTATTTTGGAACTTTGCAACTTTATAATCTACCACAAACCTCAGTAAATGTTATTGTCACTTATATTGGTTACTATATTTGTTCTATCTTATTTTATTTGATTATTTGTATATACTTTTTATTAGAGTATGTCTAATTTAGTTTAGATATAAAATATATAAATGAACGATGAGAAAAAAGATTGATACATATTTGAATTTTTAGATTTGATACAGTTTAAAAAAAAAACGTATTGAGAGAGAAAGTAATTTTTTTATAAACTAAAAAATTTTGCGATGAAGCTAACTATTGTTGCAAATATAAGTGACAAAAATCAAATATCAATGCAAACATATGCGACTGAATATACGTTTTCATCGCACGGTCCTTTGCGACGAAATGAAGTGTTTGTCACATATATACTTGCGACGAATCCGCTGTCTCGTCGCATATCCCTGTGACGAGTATGCTATATCGTTGCAAGATGTGACGTATGCATATATTCGTCGCACGTCTGCGACATTTCTTCCCAAAATGTCGCTAAATAGTTTTTGAGACTATGTTTCAGCGACGTTTGTTGCGATGTATTTAATTTCGTCCCTAAAAAGTTTTTGTGTCAAATTTATGGTTTTAGCGATGTTTTTTTTTTTTCGTCGCTAAAGGCTGTATTTCTTGTAGTGCACTATACTCTCTTTTCTTTTGATTTTACACTATTTTTTTCATTACACACTTCTTTTTTCTTTTTTCCTTTTTTAGTAAAAAAAAACTACTAGAGCAAAAAGAAAAAAACTAAAGAGAGGTGGAAGAGATAAACAAGAAAAAAAAACTAAAGAGAGGTGGAAGAGATAAATGGTTGGGAAAATGGAAAGAAAAAGAAGGAAAAAAAAAGAAAAAGAAAACACACAACCTAAAATAGAGGCCTAGAGCAAAATACAAAAACTCACATTGTAATATAAAAAAAAAAAAACAAAACAAAAGTAACAAGAGAAGTAAGAAACAACAATAACAAGTAGCAAGCTTCTAATACCTTACTCTATTTTGTTTTTCAAGGAATCTGAGACATAAATAAGATGATCTAATGACTAGAAACAAGAACACTAAACCCACTTATTGTTTGAGGTGAGGATCCTTGGGATAAAATTCCTACCAAATGCAACATCCAACTTAGCTATGGTTTTTCCATGTGTTCTGGAATTTGGAAGAGGGTTTTCTTTTGGCTATCTTTTCTGTACAAAGATTTTTTTTTCTTTCTGTGTATGTGTCTCTATCAAACTCATTAGACTATTTTTTTGGCTTTCCAATATTTGTAACATAAATATTTTAGGATTTTCTCCAAATTTAATTTTGGAATGACCTATTAAGCCCATTGGGCTGATTTTTTGGCTTTCCAATATTGGTAACATAAAGATTTTGAGGTTGGCCTCAAATTTAATGTTGGAATGACCTATCAAGTCCATTGGGCTGATTTTTTTGGCTTTCCAATATTTGTAACATAAAGATTTTGGGATTTGCCCCAAATTTAATTTTGGAATGACCTATCATGCCCATTGGGCTGATTTTTTTGGCTTTCCAATATTTACAACATAAGACGTTCTAGGGTTGACCTCATATTTAATTATGACCCATCATAAGCTTTATCTTTGATTTTAAGTCATGTTTGGGCCAATTAACTAAACCTCTTTTTAAGACCCAATTAACCACCTCTAAGTTTTGCGTCCTCTGCATTTAAGGGGAGTTTTGCACAATCAGGACCCATTGTGAGGCATACCTCAGATTTTTAGGCTGCCAAGAGTAGTTAACCAAACCCTTTTGGGATCAATCAACTCTCAGGGCCGCTTCCTCTGCACCTTAGTATTCAAGAGTTTTGTGTATTTCATGCTTTAATTGCACTGCATAATTGGCCATATCTTAGAGTTAACTTTTGGATTTTGGCTCACAATTGACTTTATCTAGAATTAATTCCAGATTTTGGTATTTAGTAGTTAATTAACTATTCAAAGTTTAATCAAAAGGTGGATTAGAGAGAGGAAATTACTCCAAAATATCTTGAAAAAAGAAGTTAAAAACTTTTTTCAAGACACGTGACAGGTCAGGATTGGGTTGCGAAGTATGCCGGCATGTGCTAGTCAACTGGACACGTGGCAGTCGACCAGGGGTCGGCCTCGGTGAACATGGCAGGGCTGCCATTGCAACCTTCCGTCTACCATCCTTCAGCCACTAACACTACCGATTCAAAAGTTTTTTTTTTTTAAATTCAAACTTTGAATTTCAAAATTTAAATTTTTGGCTCTTCCCTCCCATTTTGCCTATAAATAAAAAGCTTGGGTTGGAGTCTTTTTCACACTTCATTCTTCTCATTTTTCAAATTTCTTATAGGTAAGATTGTGCTAGTTTTCTTCTTCTTTTTCTTGTCTAATGTATAGTGAAGAAGATGGTAGGTCTTATAGAACTTCATTTGAGGAAGAGGAATTTTCTTCAAATGAAGAGGGTTCTTCCACCTCTTTCTATGAGCCACATTCTTCTCCACATAATTCTAAAGACGAGCCTAGTGTTTCCAGTAGGGACTTGCCATCCTCGGTGACCATAGCTCAACTTAATAAGCTTTGGTACAAGTATGGCATCCCTGAGAGTATTCACATGAGGGTTCATGGTCCTGATGATAGAATTGACAATTCTCCTCCTGGCAAAGTTTCTTTCTATTTAAGCATGTTCCATTTTGGTGCTCGTCTTCCCCTTCCTCTATTTCTTCAATTTTTTTTTAAACTTTAGTTCAACTTACTATGGCTCAAATTATTCCAAACGGATGGAGTCATCTCATTGGCTGTTATTCCCTTTAGAGAGAAAACGAGGATGGGTCACCTATGGACATTTAAACTTTTTTTTATCTCTTCATCAAATAACTCATAGTCCCTCATATGGTGATTACTTTTATTACATTATGGCTAAAGATTGAACACTTATTGGTGGTCATTCTTCAGTCAAAAAATGGAAAAAGCAATGATTTTTTGTTAGTGGAGATTGGTTGTATCTTAATTCTATTAGTCATTCTTATGCGGTTCCATCGAGTTTCAGGGAATATGGTTAGCATTCTTTTTCTTTTTTTCTCGTTTGGGATTGCTCTTGGCTTATGTGCTTGCTAATGTCTTCTTATACTTGCCTACTTTAGTTCCTCTCCATTTCGAACGCAGTAGGGCTGCTGATAGGTTTGCAAAGGCCGTTGGGAGATTGGATCCTAAACTTCGCTTTGGCTTGAATTTTGTCACTCAAGACAATCTTATTTCCCTTGGTCTTGCATCTCCTATTTCTACTTCAAGTAAGGGGACTCATGGCGCACAGCTCAAAATTTCTAAACCATCTCCAATCAACTTGGGTTGGGTCGGCTCTTTTTTTTTTTTTTTTTTTTTTTTTTTAAACTTCTTTCCTTTGTGTTTTTAAAGATGGCTGGACGTGCTCCCAGCTTATAGGTGAGTCCTCCAGAGCCGCCAATGCTGATTCTGACCTGACTGAGGATGAGGCGATTCCTATGAGACCTCCAAGGGTGCCTTGAGGCAACCGTTGGGCAACACGGTTCCAAAATGAACCATCCCCAGGTTGAGGTAGAGATTGTGGGTCCTCAAGCACATCTACCCGAATCCGTGCCTTTGTTCTCCCTGAGGATTATCCTGAGTCAACTAATGAAATTGAACTGCTGAGCCGGAACTTTCACCTATGGTAGGGCATTGGGGATGGCTTTGTTTGAGGCGAGTCTGGTGCTTCTGACCCTTCAGAGGGTATTACACAGGTTCTCTATCATCTTCATGAGGTAATAATTTCCTTTTTTGGAATTATATAATGAGATGAGATAAAACTAAAAATAGTTCCTCACTTTTCTTTTTAGGCTTTCAAGAAAATTTCTGTTTCTTCTCTTAGCATGGCCAACTATATCACTCATCTTTAGAAAATTTTTGTCCCTCGAGCTGAGTTGACATAGGCTCAACTTAGTTTAAACCACGCTAATCATCTCTTGGCTGGGGTTCGAGCTAAGCTAGCAACTATCAAATCTAGTACTGAGGTTCAGATTTCTGAGTTGCAGGGCTGATTATTACTGCTGAAGGACATTTAAGTGATGCTAGATATTTGGCCAAGGCGTTCAAGCAGACACAAGAGTATTATGATATGCAAAATGAGATAATGGAAGATGAAGTTGCATGGTCATCTGGGGAAGCATCTACACAGTATCCTGACCACAATTACAATTTCCTACAAATTCATTTTGCATTCGTTTGAGATAATCCAAATTCATTTCCAAGAAGTTCTAATGTTGGTCCTTCAGGCATTGGAGATATGGAGACTTATCAAACTCAAAATGATGAATGATCTGCTTTCTTTATTTCCTATGTTCTTTTCTTCTTTTCTTATGTCTCTATGTCTACTTTAAGTATTCGAATGAAGGACTTCATGTATTTTGTATCAGCATTTAACAATTAATGAAGTTAAGTATGTTCATGGAATACCTGGCTTGTATGATCAATATACCTTTGCATTGGTTCGAATGGGAAAAAGCTCACCTTTGTTCGACCATGCTAGCCTCAGGTCGGCCAGTCTTTCCTCGGCTCGGTCTGGCTTGCTTCGACTCGACTTGGTTCAGCCAACTTTCATTTCTCATCCTGCTTGCCATCTTTTGAACTCTTGCTTTTGTTTGATAGGGAGACATATCCTTTTTGTTTGCTTTTTATTTAATAGGGAGGCATATCCCCTTTGTTTGCTTTTTGTTTTATAGAGAGGCATATCCCCTTTATTTTCTTTTTGTTTAATAGGGAGGCATATCCCCTTTGTTTGTTTTTTGTTTAATAGGGAGACATTGCTTTTTGTTTGATAGGGAGGCATATCCCCTTTGTTTGCTTTTTGTTTAATAGGGAGACATATCCCCTGTTAAGCCCCCTACTCAAGAAAAAATGTTGCTCTGGAAGAGATTTTGCTTGAGTACAAATTGATGTACCAAAAAAAAAGCTATACTTTATTATTTTAATGAGATACTTGGCAAACCTCCAAGGAAAAACCAATCTATTGTTGGGATTTATGCCCTAAAGCCTCGTAATTAATAATTTATTTAATAATGAATAATAATTTTGATTATTTTATTTGCAATATAATATTATCCATTATATGAAAAATCCAAGGTTATTAGTGTAATCTTGAACAGTATGTGGTTGACATACGAGAGGATCATGTTCAAGAAATAACCTAAATCATAGTATATGGATAAGGTTGGGTGCCTTATCCTGGTAATACTATTGATACGGCCCACTTTGTAATAGTTACAAATGATTTGATCCAAATCATTCATGTGGAGACATGTGAGTGGGGGTATCTTATACAATGAGTTTGTATATGACTGGACCACGAAATATTTAATCTCTCTTTATAAATTCGTTAATTGAGAAGATTAATATTTCATCAGGATGATCATATGCGACTTGATCTTAATCCTGAGTGAGTTATGAACTCCTACTTGTGAGGGCTTGTCATTTGATTTGCATGGGTGAGAGTGGCTTTTGTAGCCAATTCAATATGCCTATCATTTTGGGGACTTGACCAAATAGGGAGCTGGGAACATAATCTCACAAGATGAAATTCACTCCTTCCCATATAGGGTAAGTAGATGAGTAGTTCCCTTAAGTGATGATTTCGGGACTTGAACAATGAGGCCCCACCCTCTCATTGGCCCGAGAGGGACTTAGTTTATAATTAGCTTATAAACATATTGTTTATTAGAGGATCAGTGGTACTTAAGGTGCAAGATGTAATTATAGGGGTAAAACGGACTTTTGACCCAGCATATAATGATTATATCTATGGACACAACTTGTCCTACAGTGCATAAGAGTGCAACTCTAGGTCTATAGTGGAGTGACCTATAGTTAATGAATGAAAATTAATTAATTAAAGAGTTTAATTAATTAATTTTGTATCATTGGAGCTTATAATCTGTAGGTCCATAAGGTCCCCTTGCTAGCTCATAGTAACACTAAAAGATCAATTTAGTTGAAAGAAAAATTTGAAATGTTCAAATTAATATTTAATTTGAAGTGTTCAAATTAATATTTAATATATTAGATATATTAAATATAAAAGAGGAAAATATATCTATTGTATTTGGTACATTAAATATTAAAATTTGAAATGTTCAAATTAATATTTAATTTGAAGTGTTCAAATTAATATTTAATATATTAGATATATTAAATAAAAGAGGAAAATATATTTATTGCATTTGATACATTAAATATTAAAATAATTAATGTATATTAGATACATTAAACAAAAGATATTTATTAAATTTGAATATGATTCAAATTAGGAAATAAATGTCGTAGGAGAATTTTAAACGGTTTGAATAAGATTCAAATTGGTTAGATAAATATATTTTAATATACTAGATATTAAAATATATTATTTAATTATTTTCCCTAGACCACTATAAATAGGACCCTAGGAGTGAGCTATTGTGGATTCTACACAACACACTCCTCAATAGAGAGAATTAGATAATTATCTCTAGACCTCTTCCTCTCCAATCCCTTGTGGATTTTCTTTCAAGAGGCTCCCACAAGCCTTGGTCTTGTGTTCGAGTCATAGCCAGGAAGACTTTGTGGAAGAGATAAAGATCCGCCAGAAGAATCTCCATATTTGGAAGATATTTACTGCTTAACCCTTGTATTTTAGTTTAATTTTAAATAAATCAAAGATGATTCCTATGCTTCCGCTGTGGGTTTAATTTGATTATTCCCTTCATCTATCTTATCAAATAAAAATTTTCTAACCTATTCAGCAAACTTTCATTGATTTTTGTAAGGCTGAATTACAAAAAAGAAAAAGGCAACATTAAAAATTGAACAATAAAAAAACTCAAATAGAAGGTGGGCTTGGCTCAGGCTCGGCCATAATTTTATTACAGTTTGTAATTTTCAGTCAACTCTTGCCCAGAAAATCTTGTCCCAGTTTGCCTTTTTTCAAAGTTGTGCAGTAGCATTCCCTTGACGTTTTTTGCTCTCTTTTAACCATTCCAATTCCAACTAGTGCTGGAAATTTCATAACTTGATGATAAGTTGATGGTACTGTTTTCAACTCATGTAACGTCGGTCTTCCGATGGTGGCATTATTTGCAGAAGAGCAATTCACAATTACGAAGTTTATAATCTTTGTTACTGAGTTAGGATTTTCTCCAAAGGTCACAGGCAATTCAATGCTTCCCTCAAGGTTAACCCTTTCTCGATCAAATCCCACTAAAGGTATTGAACTACTCCTTAATTGTTCTCTGCCTAGTTTCATGGCATTGAAGGCGGCTAAAGATAGAACATCTACTGAATTACTTCCATCAATCGAAGTACGATATGCCTTGGCATTTGCAATAGTTAATGCAAGCACTAAGGCATTGTTATGTGGTTGATGGAGATTATGTGCCTCGATTTCTATGAATTCTAAATTTGGAACTAAGTTACTTACTTGGACAAAGTACATTTCATAGTCTTCTGGAGAATGCCATGCTTCACGGGCTCTTGCTTTTCTCTTTCGTTTCGATTCTCCTCTGGCCGATCCCCCACATATTATTCTAATTTCATGAGGTGGTGGAGAAGCTTTGTCTTCTTTATCGTCATTGCCTCGAGTCGGTCTCAGCCTCCTCTCGATATCTCCGTCTTTGTACTCTTTCAAGAAACCATTCCGTATAAGGGCTTCGATGTCATCTTTCAGTTGATAACAATCTTTGGTCAGGTGTCCCTCCTGGTATCTCCATCTTTGTACTCTTTCAAGAAACCATTCCGTATAAGGGCTTCGATGTCATCTTTCAGTTGATAACTATCTTTGGTCTGGTGTCCACGGTTTTCATGATAAATACAATACTTTTGCTTATTGATAATTCTCATTCATGAGGATTATTTGGCCTTTAAACTTAGTTATGCTTGCGATTTTATTCATATTATTGGATGAAAAGTAGGAAAAGTGTTGAAATTAATTAAATTATTGTTGAAAGAAGTAAGTTAAGAAAGAGAACAAAAGAATAAGAAAAGCCAAAACTTAATGCTTTGGTGCAGGTCTTTGAAAAATGCAATAGAATTGCAATTGCATGGCAATTTCAAATTCAACAGATCCGAAAATTAAGGAAAATCGCAAATCAAAGGATTCCGAGAAGGAAAAGACCCATGAATTCAGCTGGATTCTTAGCTGTATTTGTCCATCAACCAAGAAGGAAACCCCAGAACGAAATCCCTATAAATTTTGGAGAAGAAGCCGTGAGGAGAGAGCTCGCTTTTGGAAGAGAATTTTGGGTTTTATTTTCCTCATCATTTGTGGGTTTTTATTTTCAAGTTCAATTGTTGTTGTACGTTCTTCCTACATTGAAGACCTTAAAAACATTTTTTCAATCCCGTCTCAACGTGAGTTTGAGGTGGTTAAGAACAATACTTTGTTCGATTGAGTTAGGAGCAACGAGTTTAATGTAGTTTTGTTTTTTTCAATTTCCTAGACTGTTGTAAATTTTCACTTTGTTATTCTACTTTCAGAATTTTAGCTAATGTGTTTTTCTTCTTTCCTTGTAATTTCTTATTGGAGATTGGTTGATTTATGAATTTCCTTGGTTTTTGAATCTAGAATTAGTCCTTTTGGCAAATTGGTTGTTTTTCACCTTCATTCTCTTTTGTTTCAATGAATTTTTATAATTTCAAAGCACTATTTTTTTAATTTCATTATGAAGAGCTAAATTTCCTTAGGGATTCAAGTTTGTGAATACCTTAGAGGAAAAATGTAAGGCTCGATAGTAAAAGTAGTCTAGCTAGCACTTGAACTTTTTTTGCTTTTGGTGAGTTCAATATAATGTTGGGTAAACCTAGTCGGCCAACTAGTGTTGCTTGTCAAGCTGAACTTAATTCCGAAAGGGTTAAGGGAAGGCTGATGTAGTAAAAGCTATGGAGGAAAAGGCCTAGACATAAGTCCTGAATATCGACCCTAAACATAGGGCGAGACTCCAAAACCACTAGAGTTGTTCACAGAAATATCTAAGTTAGATTAGCCATAGAAATATAAGTTTAATCACTTAGCCTCCTAAACATACTTCATAGAAGGTCAAATAGGAGTTGAATTCGGTTTACTTAGTTTCTTGTGTTAGCTATGATTGCAATTGCTTTCTAGTTGCATTTTCTTTCCAAAGGGGCATTAGCAATCTTGAATCCCTTCCTCATTTCCATTGTTTTTCAAACAATTTTTCTTTTAGCCAAAACACCTCGCAAACCTTTTTATACCCACAGTAACTTTAGTTGAAATTTATCAACAATCTTGTGCCATCTTAATAAATTTTATTACCCGTTCCCTTGGGTACGATACTCTGGAGTACTTCCAATTTATTATTACTTCGATCACGTGTGCTTGCGTGTAGCATGGATCACTTATCCCTCTTGCCTGGTAATGTCTGTTGGGATTTATGCCCTAAAGCCTCGTAATTAATGATTTATTTAATAATTAATAATAATTTTGATTATTTTATTTGCAATATAATATTATCCATTATATAAAAAATCCAAGGTTATTAGTGTAATCTTGAACAATATGTGGTTGACATACGCGATGATCATGTTCAAGAAATAACCTATAGTATATGGATAAGGTTGGGTGCCTTATCTTGGTAACACTATTGATACGACCTACTTTGTAATAGTTACAAATGATTTGATCCAAATCGTTCATGTGGAGACATGTGAGTGAGGGTATCTTATACAATGAATTTGTATAAGACTGGACCACAAAATATTTAATTTCTCTTTATAAATTCGTTAATTGAGAATATTAATATTTCATAAGGATGATCATATGCGACTCGATCTTAATCCTGAGTGAGTTATGAACTCCTGCCTGTGAGGGCTTGTCCTTTGTTTTGCATGGGTGAGAGTGGCTTTTGTAGCCAATTCAATATGTCTACCATTTTGGGGACTTAACGAACTAGGGAGCTGGAAACAAAATCTCACAAGATGGAATTCACTCCTTCCCATATAGGGTAAGCAGATGAATAGTTCCCTTAATTGCTGATTTCGGGACTTGAACAATGGGGCCCCACCTTCTCACTGGCCCGAGAGGGACTTAGTTTATAATTAGATTATAAACAGATTGTTCATTAGAGTATTAGTGGTACTTAATGTGCAAGATGTAATTACATGGGTAAAACAGACTTTTGACCTAGCTGTAATTATGAACAACTCGTGAAGGATCGACTTGCATGTAGTGATTATATCCATGGACACAACTTATCATACAGTGCATAAGAGTGCAACTCTAGGTCTATAGTGGAGTGACCTATAGTTAATGAATAAAAATTAATTAATTAAAGAGTTTAATTAATTAATTTTGTATCATTGGAGCTTATAATCTGTAGGTCCATAAGGTCCTCTTGCTAGCTCATAGTAACACTAAAAGATCAATTTAATTGAAATAAAATTTTGAAATGTTCAAATTAATATTAATTTGAAGTGTTCAAATTAATATTTAATATATTAGATATATTAAATATAAAAGAAGAAAATATATTTATTGTATTTGATACATTAAATATTAAAATAATTAATGTATATTTGACAAATTAAATAAACGATATTTATAAAATTTGAATAAGATTCAAATAAATAAATATCGTAGGAGATTTGAATGAGATTCAAATAAGTATAAGATATATATTAATATATTAGATGTTAAAATATAATATTAATTTTGGCAAAGATTTACCATTGGTCTCTATAAATAGGACTCTTGAGTTGAGTCATTAGATATAACACATATCTCCTCAATAGAGAATTATATAATTCTCTCTAGACCTTTTCCTCTCAAATCCCTTATGGATTTTCTTTCAAGAGGCTCCCACAAGCCTTGGTCCTATGTTCGAGTCATAGTCAGGAAGATTTTATGGAGGAGATAAAGATCCTCCAGAAATATCTCCATATTTACTCCAAGTAAGTTTGCTTAACTCTAATTTTTATTTTAATTTTAAATAAAATCAAAGACGATTCAATGCTTCCGCTGTGGAGTAAAACATTCATTCCTTCAATGTCTTCATCTTATTAGGCCATTTTAGCAAATTTAGATGACATAACTCCATTAGAATTTTCTCAGGTGAGATAGTAGTCGGAGTATACTTCTGAAATCTGCCAATTAGATGACTTGGCCGAGGTGACCTCGGGTCATCCCTCTTTTGTCTTTTAGGATCCTGATCCAATTTATCTTTGGTTCTTCCTTTGTAAGGTTGATCAACTTCATTCTTGATTTCATCTGCTACTTTTTTTTTAACCAAGGAACTCTTCTGCACTCATGTACTTTTGTGCTCGAGTAATGAGTTCAACATATGACGTTGGCTCTTTCTTTCCCAAAGACCGTATAAATCCTCGATCTCGGAGTCCATTAACCACTGCCATTAATGCAGCTCTATCAGTATAGCCCTTGACTTGTAGAGCTTCACTATTAAAACGAGTTATGTATTCGCGTAAGGTTTCTCTCGACCCTTGTTTAATAGTTAGCAAGTGAGTTGTAGGCTTCTTTTGGTTTCTTCCTCTTAGGAATTGTGTCAAGAACGCTCGAGCCAATTATTTTAAGGAACCTATTGACTTTCTTTTAATCTTCAGGCACCAATCCATTGCTACTCCTATTAAGGTAAAATAGAAAGCCTTGCATGTGATGACATCCTGTACTCCATAGAGTTCCATCCATGATTGATATGTGTTCAAATGTTCTATGGGATTTCTCTTACAGTCATAGGACTTGATTGATGGAACCTTGAATTTTGGAGGTAGTTGTACTTCCATTATGTTGTCAGTGGAGGGAGAATCCACCTGTTCCAACAAAGCATCAAGATCAAAGTCAGTATCATTTACCTTTTGCATGTTTCGGCCTATCTCGCTTTGTAATTTCAGCAAATAAGCTTTCCATGGTGAACTTTCTGCCTCGACTTCGACTAAGGCTTTCTTCTGTCTTTTCTTCTCAATCACGCTTCGTAGATCTGAGCCCCCACTGTGTTGGTTTATTCCTAAGGTTTTTTCATCTCCTCGGCCATAGTGGGGTCGGCCTTAGCCTCGGCCTTAGTTCTGACTCCCACGGCAGTGGCTCTAGCCACTGTGTGGGCTGTGGATTTTGATTTGATGGTTTGGCTGATTATGCTCTGCATATTATGTCGATTCTTTCGTTCATTCCTGCCTAGGTTCAACCTTTCAGTTGCTTTCGGATCCTAAGTTTGGGTCTATGTATCATCCATCTCCTCATCCATCTGTGCTTTTCTTTGGCAAGATCGTGAATAAAGCCTAACTGCTCCATCTCTTTCTGTTTACATGGAGCTTCTGGGTTAGGTTGATCCAGAAGTGTCAGGTTCTAATCCATTCCATTGATCTTCTTCTTCAGCGCTTCAAATTTCTTAGGTTGGCTTCCATCTAATTGAGGCCGATGTGGGCTATTCCCAAGCCGAGGCCGAGGCGGGCTCTTCCTCGGTAGCTGTGTTGCTATTGTTTGGAAAGCTCCTTCTCTTGTCCTTCTTGGGTGACGTTCTTGATCGAAGTTTTGTTCCTCCATGGTACGGTTAGGATCTATGGTCTTTTTGTTCATCCTCTATGTGGGTATGCAAGTTTCTTTGATAAAAACCTTCTCGTTCCCCACAGATGGCGCCAACGGTTAATGCACAAATCAGGGAAAAGGGAACACACCTGATTTGGCTGTGAAGCCAACAGTGAATTTCTAATTGTGAGGGGAAAGAGGTGGCCTGCAAAACAAAGAAAACATGCACACCGGTGTGGTGCTTGCCACAACCACTCCGATGCTTAAGTTAGAGAGGAAGATAGTATAGAAAGCTATTAGAAAGTGGAGACTGAGAATGAGTTACCTCTATTGGAGTTATAACAGGGTATTTTTACAAGGGGCATTTTCCTAAACCTAATTAGATTAGGTTTAAGGAGGGAGATGAACTCACGGAAGGAGTTTAACACGTGGAACGTGTGGGAGTAAGTGGAGAGGAAATCGGTTCGGCTCAGCTTGGTTGGCTCGGCTCGGCATTTGGGCCCTTCTCTTCATTTTCTTCAGTCTGGCTCTCCTCCAGATCTCGAATCTGACCCGTATTTGGTCCAATAGTCTTCTGTTTTTTGAGTTTAACCCGGCTGTCCAAATTTACCCATAACATATTCTATTAAAACCTATTAACAATTAGGTCATTAAATATAATATAAAGATGTGAATATGCTTAAGTTGTATAATTTTTTTTTTAAAAAAAAACGTGGGGCTAACGAAATTAAAATTAAAAAAAGAAAAGAGATACCTGATGAAAATTGGAGGAGATGGGTTTTAGACCCGAACAAAAGGGAGGAGATGTGCAATTTATGGAAGGGATCATTTAGATTCAAATTCAAATTTGATTTGATTTTGAATCAAATTACTTATCAAATTAAGCATTTTGATTCAAATTCATTTTGAACAAAATTATCTCATTCTTGTTGTTTGAATTCAAAATTAAATCAGATATTCATTTTGAGTCAAATTATCAGATCGGATTATGATGATTTGATTGATGTAATTAACTAAACTTTAAAGGGGTATTTTGCTCTAAAAATGTTTTAAATATATTCTTGCTTTTTAATATAGTATAGAAGTATATATATAGATATAGATATAGATATATACATTTCAAAAACGTTTTTAAATTCTAGCTAAAATTTTAAAATAAAAAATAACATTTTAAAATTCAAACATAAAACTTGATTAAATGATTATATTAATTTCTTTCCATAATTAAATAGAACAATTTCATAAAATATAAACCATAATAAATAGTCAATAAATACATATCAAAATATAAATAATTTTTTTAAGTTTATAAATAAATAAATTGAATCATAGAGTAATTGAATAAGTAATTAAATACTAATTAATTTTAGTTATAAATAAATTAAAATGATGAGAAAAATAGTGTATAAAATAATAACGTTCAACCAACTAAACCCTAAATTTCATTAAAAAAACATATGAATATATTAAATTTCCGACTTTAAAATGATGAGAAAAAGAAAAAAAAACGTGAAAGAAAAAAAGGTGGCTAACAAAATTTTTAAATAAAAAAAAGAAAAGAGAGGGAGTGTTCACACGTGATTTCAACAAAGAAAGATAAATGAGAAACATGTAAATAAATTTATATTTGTATTAATTTTGTGGGTGTGGTACAATCTCTAATTTGTTCCTTTGATTCTTTCTCTCTCATATACAAATGTTATGAGGGCTAAAAGCTTGTTCTCGAGAGCATTTGTTGGTCCTTTCTGATTGGCCTTAGGCTTGTTGACCTTGTTTGATTTGCCTTGGGCTTGTTGACCTTGTTGGATTAGCCTTTGGCTTGTTGATCGTTGGATCGACCTTTGGCTTGTTGATCCTCTTGAAGATACGATCGAAGTCTTGGAGCCTTGTATGCTTCAAATGTCTTCGACTTGTCTTCGAAGATATTTTGGTCTTTAAAGTCTTCAAGTCTTTTGGTCTTCAAAGCATCTTTGGTCTTTGAAGAGTCTTCATTCTTCAAGGAACATTTAGCACCTAAAGACTTGTCTTGAAGGGTCTTTGGTCTTCCAAGAGTGTTCAACACCTAGGGACTTGTCTTGAAAGGTCTTTGGTCTTCCAAGAGTGTTCAACACTTCAAGGAGTGTTCAACACCTAAGGACTGATCTTGAAGAGTCTTTGGCCTTCAAAGAAGGTTTAACACCTAAGGACTAATCTTGAAGCGTTTAGTACCTAAGGACTTTAGGGAGCATTCGGCACCTAAGGACTTTGGCCTTCTTTGCTCTCAATTCTCTCTGAGTTCCTTGGAGAATAAAATTTATGAACCCCCCAAATGAAGGAGAACTCTTCTATTTATAGAGCTTTCGATGGGCATGTGGGCTTGGGCTTTAATGGCCTTCAGGCCAACCATGAACTTGGGCTTTGGTTGGCTTTGGGCTTAACCATTTGGATTTGAGTTTTATTTAACTTTGACCCAAATTCCATATAATCTAATTTGACCAAATTAAATTTAATTGTTTAGTCAAATAGTAATAATGAAGACATGTGGTCTTTTAATTTTAGAATTCGCCAATTTTTGTTTTCAAATTAAATTTGGGACACATGTCAATTTATAATTGGTCTCAAATTTAATTATTTGTAGCTTCATCATTAATTTGGAATAATGACGTAGCAATTGGGGATTGGCCGAAATTTCTCTGTCAACAGGTAGATACTTGAGGAGATGACTATTTTAGATCTAGAAAAAAAGAAGTACCAACAACAACAAAACATTGTGAAATTAATTATTGAAATTGAGTGGTATCAACTAAGATGTGAAAGAAAAAGAAAAAACGATGGCTAACAAAATTTCTATAAAAAAAAAAAAAAAGAAAGGAAAAAGTGATACTTGAGGAGATGACTATTTTAAATCTGAAAAAAAAAAAAAAGAAGCATCACCAATAACACAACATTGTGGAATTAATTATTGAAATTGAGTGGTATCAACTAAGATGCTTAGTGTGAAAAAAATGTAAAAGAAAAATAATATGGTTAGGTGTTAAAAAAAATGTAAAAGAACAAGAAAAAACACAGGCTTACAAAATTTCTAGAATTCCAAAAAAAAAAAAAAAAAAAAAGAAAAATACCTAAGGAGATGACTATTTTAGATCTGAACAAAAAAAAAAAAAAAAAAAAAGAGGACGTGTGAAATTTATAGAGGGAATTTGGATTGAAATTCTAATTTGATTAAAATGAGAGGACATGTGAAATTTATAGAGGGAGTTTGGATTGAAATTATAATTTGATTTGATTTTGAATCAAATTGAATCTATTATCAAATTAAGAATAAGAATTAATTCAAATTCTTGGAATTAAATTATCTTGTTGTCGTTATTTGAATTTGAAAATACATACGTACATACATACATATATGAATATTAAAAAAATTAGTTATTATTTTTCTTTGTTTCTGGTATAATTAAAATGTAGAAAAAAAAAAGAAAAAACTTGGGGCTATCAAAATTAAAAAAGATAATACTGGAGAATTGCATATATAAGAACTAAATGTATGATAATTGGATGTAATTTATAGAAGCAATTTGATTCAAATTCAAATTTGATTTGATTTTGAATCAAATTGCTTATCAAATTAAGATTATTGATCCAAATTATCAAATCAGATTAGGATGATTTGATTAATGTAATTAACTAAAATTTAAAATGACATTTTAGTCTAAAAATATTTTTCAGAAAATCTTGCCTTTTAATATATTAAATTCAAATTTGATTTGATTTTAAATCAAATTACTTATCAAATTAAAATTATTGATTCAAATTATCAAATCGAATTAGGATGATTTGATTAATGTAATTAACTAAAATTTAAAAGAGTGTTTTAGTCTAAAAATGTTTTTCAGAAACTCTTGATTTTTAATAGATTATAGATTATAGGTTAAATTATAAAAAATACCCATGAACTATGAGGTTGGTTTCAATTATACTCCTAAAATTTGAAAAGTTTCATTTTAACCTTTGAACTTTGATATTTGTTTCAAAAATACCCTTGAAGACTTTTTTTCATTAAATTCATGGTCGGAAAATAATATTTTTGCATTTGTATTGTTGCTTATGTGAACATATTTGAACATATACGTTGAAAAAAAATCAAAACATATGCAAATACGTCATTTTTCGTCTATAAATTTAGCGGAAAAAACTTTCAAAGATTGTTTTGAAACAAATTTCAAAGTTCAAGAGTTAAAATAAAACTTTTCAAAGTTTAGGGGTATAATTGAAACCAACTCCATATTTCATAAGTATTTTTGATAATTTAACCTAGATTATATATTATAGATTTGTAACTATTTTTAATGTATTCTAGTCGTTTTTTTTTCAGTAATATATTTGTCGTATTTATTAAATATATTTCAAACCCAAACAATCAAATATAATATATTAATATTAACCACATGTCCTGTCAATGATGTTTTTTTCCTAATTAATTGAAAATCAATATTTATATTTAAAGCCGGCTGTTTGCATGAATCGGACGGAAGCTCTGTCGTTTTACTTTTAAAGAAATGAATTGATGGTCCCCGACGGTCTCTTTGGATGAATCCAAGAGGTATCAAAATCAAACTCAAACAGCATATCGGTAGAAAAATTCACCTTTTGTATTTTTTAAACTAAATATATGATTTAGCCCTTAATATAGTATTTTACAACCGGGTTAGTGGACCCTATCCAAGATTGACAGATCCAAAACTTTATTTCGTGGACATACGTTCATATTAGGTTAAATTACAGATTTAGTCATTCAACTTTAAAATTTTGTTTATATAGTCCTTAACTTTAAAGTATTTAATATGTCTTTGAATTTTCAATTTTGTGTCTAATAGATCATTGAAGTTTTAATTTTGTATTCAATAGGTTTATGACATATTCAAAATTTTTAAAATTAAATGAAATTAGAGATAAAATTTAATTGTGTCTAATATGTCCTCAACTTATTCAATTTTTTTAATTAATATATTTAATTAGTTATAAAATTGAAAGTTTAAGGTTCAATTAAAAGAAAAATTAAATTTTATGTCTAATAGAACATTTAATTTTTATTTTTATTAATATATCTA
Organism: Trichosanthes truncata; assembly: GCA_033996785.1. Classification (NCBI taxonomy): domain Eukaryota; kingdom Viridiplantae; phylum Streptophyta; class Magnoliopsida; order Cucurbitales; family Cucurbitaceae; genus Trichosanthes; species Trichosanthes truncata. The sequence goes on from JAWPNB010000007.1 coordinate 9,561,582, forward strand.
AGACCTATTAGATACAAAATTTAAAGTTTATGGATAGATATATTAGACATTTTTAAAGTTCAATGATTTACTAAACACAAAATTGAAATTTTAAAAATCTATTAGAGACACAAATTTTAAAATTCAAGAACTAAACTTATAATTGAACTTTCATATAAATATAATTTTAAATGCATTGATATATAATATTTAGATTAAGTAATATTAATTACAAAATTATAATAAACCATTATAGAATATCTACGTAAATAATGAAATTTTAAATATTAAAAATTTTTAAAAATAGTTCCTCAACCTAAAAAGATTTTTTAAAATTGAATTAAGTTTTTTTATGCAATTAATTTTCTAAAATATCTATTAAAGATTTATTTTTTTTGTGCGTATATTTGTATAGGTGTATGTAAATTTAAAAATTGGAATATAAAATCTCAGGGGAGGGACGTGCAAAATGAAAAAATGACATTAAAGTAAAAAAAAGGTGAGCACCAGGCTGGTTTCAAACCTGGGACTTTCCACACAAATGGGCATTTGACCCATTGTTTCGAAATCAGAATCTTTAGATTAAAATTTTAGAGGATTTGTTATGGGGGGTTTGAAAGTTTGAAAATCAGAAAACAATGTTTGGGTGCAGTGTTTGAAAGCTTGAGAATCAACAAGTTGTGTTTGTAGTGCAGTGTTCTGAACCCGGAGTTGTGCAGTTTTTGTTTTTCTTTTTCCCTTTGCTACTTTGTTCGTTTTTTTCCTTTCCTTATTTTCTAGTGGATCTCTTGTTAGTTATAGGACCTCTTGTGTAAGTTGAGTCATTTTATAAGGACTTTTGAATAGATCTTTCAATTAGTATAAGAATGAGAAAAGGGAAATTGATTTGATTTGAGTCATTTGTTGCTTGAGGCTTCGAGCATTGTATATTACAGTCTTTTAACTTTCATTATGATTCATTAATTCTTTTCGAATTTGGGAATCAAAGTGATAATTCTTCTAAATCAATATGATAGTTTTGTTATAATTTGTGAGATAGCAAAAATTATAGTAATGAAATTGGAGTTGGGTTTTTGCTCATCGTTTAGGTTTGATTTAGAAAGCATCAAGACCTTAGAAAAGAATTGCGGCTTCATCTTAAGCAATTATGGCTTCCTCAAGAGAATTGGAGGTTTCGAGCCATATTCTTCCAAATCCATCGTATTTCCAATATTATGTATGTTTTTTTCGATAATTTTTTATATTATTCACAACAAATCTCTTTATTAATTTATTCATCTTAATTTATTCTCAGCATCTTCGATTGACTTCCTTATCTTTAATCTGGTGTTTGCTTTTACTTTGTGTTTATGTATTATAAGTTTCTATGAATTCATTTAGAACTTTGTAGGGTGAAATTTCGTATTTAAATAATTTGGTATTTACGAAATTTAAGAATATGTATCAAATTATCCTTCAATTAGATAAAATTTTAATTGTTATGTTTTTTTAATTTTTGTTGGCATTTCTTTATTGAAGGTATCTGAGAGAATTTGATTTGTTTTGATTTGAATTTTATATTGGATATAATGTATTTTGATTAGATATTTTATTAGCAGCATTTTTTAGATCTTTTAAGATAAATATTATGTGATTTTCAACTTAGATAGATTTTTAATTATTATGTTTATGGAGAATGTGTTTTGTTTTGATTTTTATTTTAGATTGGATATAAAGTATTTTGGTTAGAAATTTTGTTATGGGCATTTTTTTTTTAATCTTTTGAGGTAAATGTGATGTGATTTTCAATTTAGATTGATTTTTAATTATTATGTAATTTTAATTTTGGTGTTGACCAACAATTTTTTGATTTAAGGGTTTTGTGGAGAATCTTTTTGTTTTGATTTGAATTTTAGATTGAATGTAATTATAGAATAATTTTAGTTTATAGGATATACATATTTTGTTAAGGGGTATTTGTATCATTTAAAAATTCGAAAAAATCGCTTGGCCATTTTTTCAAAAAAAATATTCTATGGTCTTTTTTAAAAACACACATTTAAATATGACCATTTTTGCCTATCATGTAAACTTATTATTATCAAAAAATTTAGAAGAAGAGAAAAGTTCCAAACTTTGCCTCCAAATTTCTAGGAAGTTAGCAAAAATTTTAACTTTTCTTCTAAGTTGATCTAATTTTTCTTCTAAATTTTTGTCAACTCACTAAATATCATGTCATGTGTCAATTTCAACATCTATTGATAGGAAAGATATAATTAAAAACAATTTAAAATATACAATACAAAATTAAACTTTTTAAAACAAGAGGAACTAAACATGTTTCTTCCCAACAAGAGGGACTAAACATCTTCTTTTATTATTATTATTATTATTTTATATGTACCATCGACCAAGAGGTCAGGTGTTCGAATCTCTCACCCCACAAATTATAAAAAAAAAAAAACAAGAGTTAATGGAAATAAACAAGATAGTTTTCAATATGTCTCTGGATAGGGGCATATTCACGCTGGGGCCATAGGGGCATGTGCCCCCCCCCCCCCCCCCCCCCCCCCCCCAAATTATAGTTTTTCTATATGGAGTCATTTGGTTTAATGTTTCATAGATGCCTGGAAATAAATGATGCCTGAGAATAAGATTACTGTGTTTGGTTGAGCATGAAAATGTTCTCAGGATTTAATGGAAATAAATTATGTTTGTATTTATTTTATGAAACTAATCTTGATAAGTTTTAATAGATTAATTAATTAAACAATCAAACTTAATTAGTTAATAATAAAAGAATAATTTTAATTGGATAATTAATTATAAGTACTATTAGAAAATGAATATTTATACTAAGTTAATTTAACTAATATTAAAATTAATTAATTAATATTTTTAATAAATATCTTTAATTACATTAATTTAATATATTTTTATCAATAAAAATGAATTACATAAATATATGATTATTTATTTATTACAATAGAATATTTAATGCCAAAGTTAGCTTAGCTCAACAGTATTTGGCATGTACCATCGACCAAGAGATCGCAGGTTCAAATCCCCCAACCCCAAATGTTGTTGAACTAAAAAAAAAAGAATATTTAATTAATTTTAATTAATTATAGTTATGTATTATTAACTATAAATTCAATTTGAATCAATTAATTTTAATTAAATAATATTAAGAAATATATTTTAATAAACAATATACAAAAGGAAGGTAAGAAAAGGAGAATAAAATATGATAAGTTAATAATGAATGTTAATAAGAAATATTAAAAAAATGTTTTAAAATTATGATATGTTAATAATGAATGAAATCAATCCCAATAAATAATTAATTGATTATAAATAATCAATAAGTACTTAGTTATAATTAGTGAAAAATTAATTTTTGTACTAACTTAATTTAACTAATCTTAATTAACTGATTAAATATATTTAAGATATTGTTAGCTAATTAATTAATAATTTCAGTAAATAAGTAGTTGCTCGCGACCGCAACAAAACTCGAGGCCCCACCTTTGATCCTTAACTTAATACTATTAGGGAGAATAGAAAAATCCTAGGTCAACATGATATATATACATCATGATAACTCATTGGAGGTAACTTCTTTTGAGTCCTCAAACTATTAGCTTACTACACTTTCTTTACTCTCTATCAGAGTGTGTGTAGCAAACATCACACTTGGTGTGCAGATTTTCTTTGTTTTGCAGGCCACCTTTTTCCTTCACAAAATATAAATTCGCTGTTGGATTCACGTGCAAATCAATGGGGTGTAGATAAATGTTTTTAATACATATACTAACGGTAAGAGCATTTTTTAACCTTTTTTTTTAAGGTTAAGGGTATTAGTACAACTTTTGAAAGTTTAGAGGTATTTTAAAATGAGAACCTAATGATATCTACATATACTAACGGTAAAAGTATTTTTGAACTTTTTTTTTGAAAGTTTAAGGGTATTAATGAAACTTTTGAAAGTTCAGGGGTAGTTTTGAAATAAAGTACTTAGGGGTTGTTTGGCGCGCTGGTTTGGTTTCAAGAACCTTTGGAATCCTTGGCTGGAATTAGAAACCCTGGAATTCCTAATTACTGTGTTTGGGATGCATGGTTGGGTTTGACAATTGGCTGGCTTGTTGAAACCTGTGTTGGGGTGCATGGTTGGGTTTGTCTAGGCCTTTTTTTTTTAAACAATTTCTTTAAGCTATTTTTTTAGGCTATTTTTTTACTTGATAATTGTTTGATGATATCAATATTTTAACCAATTTTTTGGATCAATTGTTCAAAGTATAGTTAAATATGAAATGTCCTATGTGTAGTTTGTACAAGTATATTGATATCTCATTCACTCAATTCATGATGATGTAAAATTAAATAACATTAGTAAGAACATTATTGAGTAAAATGCAATACCGCAAGTGTACGAGCCAAGTTTTAATATAGTGCTTTCGAGTATCGAGTATCATCTCCACAAGAATTGGTTTTAATTCATTTAAGTATCGCAATTAATCTCATTAACTTTATTTAGAGAAAGAAATCAAATGCAAACAAGCTAAACTAAAGAGCTAACCTAGAAAGCAAAAGATAAATGAAGACTCAATAGGAGAGAAATATCCTAGGGAATCAATTTCACCAATTAGATTTACAGCCAAAACTACCAAGATTTGTCACGCAAATATTCTATAAGCCAAGAAGTGAGGATATTAACTGACTCTTTCAAGCACAATTAACTCTCATGTAATGTTATAAACCTAATATCTCTATCTAGATTTTAATAGCATGCAAGACACTAAACAACTTCTTTTAAGGGCTTCTAAGAGAATTCTCAACATTCATGCATGAATTTACAAATAGTCATGCAATTAAGTTATAGCCTAAACCAGACTTTTTCAAGCACAAATTCAGACCAATAAAATAAATAATATGTGATCAAATGATTATAATCATTAAATACATAAAAGCATGAATGAAACAAAAACATTCAATCAAGGTACTTAATCAATTAAAATCTCAAGTCTAATGGCTACATCTGAACCCTAAGGTGAAAAGAGTCTAGTTACTCATTGTTCACTATTACCACATCTAAACTTTAGCATAACATTAAACCAAAGACTACAATGTAAAAGTGAAAGAAAGATAAAACTAATGTGATGTGTCGATCCACGTTTCCGTTGTAATCTCCATACTCTTGAGCTTGAAAATTCCTCTTCTATGCTCCAAAAACTCCATCTAACTCCCCAAAATATGCAGAAATTGAGTTTAGGGTTGTGGCTCTCCAAATTGCCTCTCTAAAACGGCACCCCAAAATGATGTTTATGTAGAAAATCATGAGGCAACATTGAGACACTGTAAGTAGCGTCTCAACGCTACAAGAAAAGTGGCACGCAAGTGTTTCTGAGCGAAAGACGGCATTTTTGACTTGTTTGTAGCATTGAGACGTCTCGACGCTACCATGCAGACAACACTGGTCATTTTTTGCTATATCTCTTCGCTTGGGTGTCTGAATGACCTCCGATTTGATGCGTTGGAACCATAATTCGATGTAAAATCTCCTGGAATGTGCCTTATGCTCAAATAACATCTTTAATCTTCTTGAATCTTCAATTAAGCTTCAAAAGGCTCCAATATCCACCAAAATACTCTCGAACACTTTTTTTTACTCCTCAAGCTCGATTTCTACGAAATTAAGAGAAATAGGCATAAAAGCTCACAAAATCATCACAAAACTAGCATAAATAATAGGAAATAAGAAAGCATAATTGTTGGGATTTATGCCCTAAAGCCTCGTAATTAATAATTTATTTAATAATAATAATAATTTTGATTATTTTATTTGCAATATAATATTATCCATTATATGAAAAATCCAAGGTTGTTAGTGTAATCTTGAACAGTATGTGGTTGACATACGAGAGGATCATGTTCAAGAAATAACCTAAAGGGTCATAGTATATGAATAAGGTTGGGTGTCTTATCCTGGTAACACTATTGATACGGCCCATTTTCTAACAATTACAAATGATTTGATCCAAATCATTCATGTGGAGACATGTGAGTGGGGGTATCTTATACAATGAGTTTGTATAAGACTGGACCACGAAATATTTAATCTCTCTTTATAAATCCGTTAATTGAGAAGATTAATATTTCATCAGGATGATCATATGCGACTCGATCTTAATCCTGAGTGAGTTATGAACTTCTGCATGTGAGGGCTTGTCCTTTGATTTGCATGGGTGAGAGTGACTTTTGTAGCCGATTCAATATGCCTACCATTTTGGGGACTTGACCAAATAGGGAGCTGGGAACATAATCTCACAAGATGGAATTCACTCATTCCCATATAGGGTAAGTAGATGAGTAGTTCCCTTAAGTGCTGATTTCGGGACTTGAACAATGGGGCCCCACCCTCTCACTAGCCCGAGAGGGACTTAGTTTATAATTAGATTATAAACAGATTGTTCATTAGAGGATCAGTGGTACTTAAGGTGCAAGATGTAATTATAGGGGTAAAACGGACTTTTGACCCAGCTGTAATTACGAACAACTCGTGAAGGATCGACTTGCATGTAATGATTATATCAATGAACACAACTTATCCTACAGTGCATAAGAGTGCAACTCTAGGTCTATAGTGGAGTGACCTATAGTTAATGAATGAAAATTAATTAATTAAAGAGTTTAATTAATTAATTTTGTATCATTGGAGCTTATAACCTGTAGGTCCATAAGGTCCCCTTGCTAGCTCATAATAACACTAAAAAGATCAATTTAGTTGAAAGAAAAATTTGAAATGTTCAAATTAATATTAAATATATTATATATATTAAATATAAAAGAGGAAAATATATTTATTGTAGTTGATACATTGAATATTAAAAATAATTAATGTATATTAGATACATTAAAGAAAAGATATTTATTAAATTTGAATTGGATTCAAATTAGGAAATAGATGTCGTAGGAGAATTTTAAAGGTTTGAATAAGATTCAAATTGGTTAGATAAATATATTTTAATATATTAGATATTAAAATATATTATTTAATTATCTTCCCTAGACCACTATAAATAGGACCTTAGGGGTGAGCCATTGGGCATTCTACACAACACACATCTCCTCAATAGAGAGAATTAGAGAATTCTCTCTAGACCTCTTCTTCTCCAATCCCTTGTGGATTTTCTTTCAAGAGGCTCCCACAAGCCTTGGTCCTGTGTTCTAGTCATAGCCAGGAAGACTTTGTGGAAAAGATAAAGATCCGCCAGAATATTCTCCATAATATTATTTTCAAGGTATTTATTGCTTAACCTTTTTATTTTAGTTTAATTCTAAATAAATCAAAGACGATTCTTATGCTTCCGCTGTGGGTTTAATTCGATTATTCCCTTCAATTGGTATCAGAGACTCTTTGAGTTTTATTTAGAATTAAATTTTTGTGATGGTGGGTATTTTAATTTATCATATATTTGATATATTTGTGGTTTGCAAATTGGTTGTTTAGGCTATTTGGCATTAGATTTATTGTTTTGATTAGATCATTGTAAAACCCATAAGGGTTATGATTTCATGTATTTTACTTGAAAGATTACCATTGCTGCAATTTTCGATCACCTGTGATGAAGAAGCCGATGACGAAGAGGTGCAAAAAAAAAAAAAAAAAAAAAGGAAAAATCGAAGTCAATCATATTCGGCTGAAGCTTTATATTATTATTAAACATTCCAATATCAGAAAACAGTGTTTGGTTTAGTGGTGGATGAGGTTTTTTGTTATACTCAAGGTCTTGGGTTCAACACTTGGGTAATGCAGTTTTTCCTTTTTATTTTTGTGACTACTGGTACTATAATTGGAAGACAAGATTTAGGTTTTTAAACTCTAAATTTGGATGGCCGAACAAGGAAGATATTGAAGACCAATATATGTCTTGGATTTAAATTATTTTCAATTTCTTAGGATATGCCAAATATGCCGATCAATTTTGCTATTTTTAATTTAATTATGCATGAGATGTATGTTTTAAATTGTTTGATTGTTGCATAAAGTATGCCATTTAAATTTAAAATCCCATCATAGGTTAAGCATGATCATGCATCTTATCTTATTTTTGAATATAATTGTTATATTGGAAAATTTGATTAGGATGATTCCTAATAGAATTGAGATATTTTCTTAATATGCTTATATTTTCCATATCTTTGAATATAATTGTTATATTTGAAAATTAAATTAGGATATTTTCTTTCATAAATGAAATCCATGTTTTCCTAATAGGATTAGGATATATCCTAATGAGATTAGGATTTTCTTAAAATAAAGATATTTCGAATTCATGTTTTAAATAGTTTAAAATTTGAATTTAATATATCTTTATTTGTTAGAATTTATGATAATCTTTTAATTTAGTTTTAAATGGTTTAAAATGGTAGAATTTCAAGATTATCTATAGTTTATCTTCTATTTTTCTAATAGAATTAGAATAAAATATCCAGGATTATATTTTAATTTGTTTTAAAGGGTTTAAAACGATGGATTTTTAAGACTATCCAAGTGAATTATTTTTTTAATAAGATTAAAAATATTTATGTTCTTTAATCTAATAATTAATAGTTAATTAAAGATTAATGAATTTGATAATAAAAATTGACTATAAGGGAACTCTGTCTATGGAAGATTCTGTCTAGACTGGGGTGTTTAAGCTGACCGAAAGGGAACACCTCTAACTGGGAACCGACCTGGGAGTTGAATTAGTCAAATTTTATTTATTTTCACTAAGCATGCTCATAATGTTATTATTATTTTTTAAATAGTTTAAAAACTTAGTAATTCACATTAAAATCAATCTAACAACATAAGGGTTATGAAAGGTAGATTGAGAAACTTAGATAAATGAGATTAGCCTAATTTTTCTAAGTAATAGAAAACCCTATTTCAAAATACTTAGTGGGAGAAGGACACATGTCAAAAATCCAACGGTCTCTATTATTGATTCACAACGTGAGATTCATGTGGGGCCTCGTGGCGGCTTTTGGACCGTCCTCCCTATGGAAGGTGTTTGCATGGATTAATATCAGGGTGAATCTTTTGAGAAAGTATTATAGTAAGTGGGAGAAGGAAATGTGTCAACATATCCTACGGTCTCCATCATTAGTTTATATCGTGAGATTCATGTGGGGCATCGTGGCGGCTTTTGGACCGTTGTGTTTGCATGAGTCAATATCAGGGTGAACTCTTGAGAAGGATAGGATTGTAGTTTTGTTTCCAATACTTGACCTACCCTACGGCGGCACTTGTTGGGGATAAAACTACGGGATCTAAAATTATGGGTCACACTTACAAAGGGCTCATTAAAGTTGTTAATGATGTCTTTGACCAAACTAATGGTAACTAAATATTATAGGAATAAGAGTTATTCTGGTATAATACTTGGTTGAGATTGTCTCAGTTTAGTGAAGGAATATTTGACTTACCCTACGGCGGCACTTGTTCTAACTCACTAAAGTACCATAGCATTAGAAATGATTTATAAGGTTCATTTTTACAAAATGTTTGATTTCTATGCTAAAATTGAATGGATAATTGTTTGCATGATGTTAAATTATATATATATTTCAATATTATGTCAGTTTCTCTCATAATTTTTAATTTTATTACTGATAAGTCAAATTGAGAAAATTTTATTACTTGGAAAAAGTAACATTAACACTATAATGGTAGTGTAAAATTTTGAATTTGTCTTTATTGAGAAATGTTCTCAAAACCTGTTGCTAATGATATTCGAATTGTTCGTGGAGCACATGATTAATGAATCAAAAGTAAACGAGATAGCTTATACATATTCTTCTAGTTGACATGTTAGATGTCAAGTTTAGAAGATAAAGAAAATGACAACAACATATTAGATGTTGAAGTCAACATAAGCTAAATTTAGAAAAATGTCTAAATGATCTCGAAGATTAAATATTACAAAATTTCAAGAAAAGAAACCAAATGATTGAAGCTATATAAAAGGAAATAGTTCCTAAATTAGCTGGGACAATCATAATAAGAGGAATTTTTGAAATACCTCTAAGAAGAAAAATATAAATGAAAGTAAATTTGATTTACTAGATTTTTGGTAGAATATAAATAATGCCACCTAGATAGTCGATAAAAGATCTACTATCAAGATTTATTCTTCATTACATTTAATATGTAATTCTTGGAAAATACTTAACATGTAGAATAGTTTCTACAAGTTAGCACTAGGAAGCCTATCTCAATTAGTGTAGTGGGAGATATTAAGATGTTATTAAGTAAAATTGTTACATAATGTTGAATATGGTGTTTTTAGTAACCATAAGAGAAATTCAATTTCTTGAACTTTATTACAAAAATGTTCATATAGTATGAATTACTTTAAAGTATGAAAGTTTATATTTTCAAAATTGTTTGAAAATACATTCAGCTGAAAATAAGAACAATTTGTATATGTTAAAAATGATGACATATACTATACTACAAAATACTGAGATATTCAGGATTATAGAATCCAAAATAAAAAGACATTGTTTTCTCCTAAAAGATGATACTTGATTTTGGTTGTTAAGGTTGATTAACATTAACTTGAATAGAATGAAAAGACTAGCAAGAAGTAATTCTCTAAAAATTAGTTAATTACTTTACCTGTCTGTAGATCTTGCCTTTCATGCAAGATAATCATTGAGCCTTTATTAGATAGGGCTAGAACGCCAAATAATACTTTGGGCTTACACATTCTGACCCAAGTGGTCTGGTGAATATAAAAGTCAAATAAAGTCATGAATATTTCATCACTCTAGTTGATGATCATTCAAGGTATAAGTATCTTTACCTAATACAACATAAATCTAAATTTTTGAAAAGTTCAAGAAAATTAAAACTAAAGTTATAAAAAAAAAAGAAGAAGAATCGATTAGGTAATTAAATCTATCAAGATATTATGATCAGATCATAATAGAAAGTACATGAACCTTACGTGCTAAAACTAATTGATAGAAAATGGATTTTTATCCCAATTATCTTAATACCAAGTACAATTTTGTGAAATTGTGCTACAAGAGGAGAAACAGGACCTTGTTAGACATGGTCACATCAGTAATGAGTTACACACCATTACCATACTCCAGTTAAGAAATGCAATAGAGATTGCATGGTGAACATGATTCCCTCTAAAAGTGTCTACGAGACAATTTTAAAGATTATAGAAGAGTAGTAAAGCTGGTTTACAACACTTCACCATTTGGGAATGTTAAGCTCACGTGTTGAAACAAACCTAAAAAGCTTGTATATGTTCAAAGATAAACCTAAATGTAGGCCACCCCTAAGGAGTATAAAGTAGTCTTTTATGTAGTCCTAAAACGAATAAGGTATTTGTATGACAAATATCATTTGTATAAGAAATGTCAAATAAAAGACTACAAACCTTTAATAAGGTGAGATAGTGTTAATAAATTGAAGCCACTAAATAGTTAACACAAGTTGTTAACAATTTAATTACATTTGAAAGTCAAGTGGATCCTAGTCATGAATTGGATAAGCCTCATCGTAGTGGGAAAGTTATGAGATGACTCAACCTTTACAAGAACTTAATTGAAGCCCAAATTGTCATGTTAGATGACAAAATTGAAGGCTTATTGGCCTCAAAGTGAGACTAATGGCAAAGGGTTAGACCTAATAGGAGAAAGTAGACTGTGAGTAAACTTTCTCACTTGTTGCCATATTGAAGTCTGTAACCATTATTTAATTCATTTTTGCATATGAGATATGAAAAATGAATGTTTAGAATTCTTTTATGAAAAGAAATCTTAGATAATGAATCTACACAAATTAATCGGGGAGGTTTATTTTCAAAGATCAAAAGCAAAAGGTTTGCGAAATAGTAAAGGTTCATTTATGAAATGAATATTACCATTAGATCTATGAATATAAGGTTTGATAAAAGTATCAAAATCTATGACTTTGGATAAATATTAATGAAGCTTGTATAGACAAGAAAATCATTAATTGCTTAGTGAATTTTTCTCATGTTTTATGTTGGTGATATTTTTACCCATTATGAATGATGTAAGATGTCTAACATAAGACGTTGATAACCAATTTCAAATAAGTGATTTGAATGACTCAGTATATTTTACATGTCCAAAATGAAGATTTTAAGGACAAAATGTTAACTTTGTCTCAAACATCTTATATTGACAAAAATGTTTTCAAATATTTGATATTTATGTCTAAGGAAGTGTATCCTAAGACACCTCAAATGTTGAGAGTATATGATATGCATAAATGAGACTAAACATTTAATATACAATTGGTTAGCATATATCAGTTACACGAATGGTATGACTATTGAGTAGAAAATTAAAAACTTTCTCAAATTATCTATGGATGATGAGAAATTTTTGTGTATAGAGTTAAAGATTTGATCTTTACAAGATACACTGGTTCTTACAAAGATTTAGGAAATCTATATAAGGATAAATTTTACCCTAGGTGGTGGAGTATGATATACAAGTTAAATTGTTTGGCTTGTGAAGTAACAAAAAGACTTGTATGGCTCAAATAGTTTCTTTAAGATCTGAAAGGTGTTTCAGATATGATTTAGTCTATCCTTTTTATTATGATAATAGTGGTGCAAAGACTAATATTAAGCAAATTAAAAAATACCAATGCATAGGGAATCATATCGAGAGAATGAAAGCATTATGGCAGTGACTAAGATGGATTTTAATGGCAATCCTTTGGATCTATATAAAGAGACTCTCCAGGCTAAAGTGTTTGAGAGTCACATAGAATGTCTAGGATTACGAGACATGTCTCATCTTTGCTAGGGCAAGTGGGAGAACATGTTGGGTATAGAGTATGCCCTAGGATACATGTCTCGCCGGCTTTAGTGCAAGTGGGAGATTGTTGGGATTTATGCCCTAAAGCCTCGTAATTAATAATTTATTTAATAAAAATAATAATTTTGATTATTTTATTTGCAATATAATATTATCCATAATATGAAAAATCCAAGGTTGTTAGTGTAATCTTGAACAGTATGTGGTTGACATACGAGAGGATCATGTTCAAGAAATAACCTAAAGGGTCATAGTATATGGATAAGGTTGGGTGCCTTATCCTGGTAACACTATTGATACGGCCCACTTTGTAACAGTTACAAATGATTTGATCCAAATCATTCATGTGGAGACATGTGAGTGGGGGTATCTTATACAATGAGTTTGTATAAGACTGGACCACGAAATATTTAATCTCTCTTTATAAATCCGTTAATTGAGAAGATTAATATTTCATCAGGATGATCATATGCGACTCGATCTTAATCCTGAGTGAGTTATGAACTCCTGCCTGTGAGGGCTTGTCCTTTGATTTGCATGGGTGAGAGTGACTTTTGTAGCCGATTCAATATGCCTACCATTTTGGGGACTTGACCAAATAGGGAGCTGGGAACATAATCTCACAAGATGGAATTCACTCATTCCCATATAGGGTAAGTAGATGAGTAGTTCCCTTAAGTGCTGATTTCGGGACTTGAACAATGAGGCCCCACCCTCTCACTGGCCCGAGAGGGACTTAGTTTATAATTAGATTATAAACAGATTGTTCATTAGAGGATCAGTGGTACTTAAGGTACAAGATGTAATTATAGGGGTAAAACGGACTTTTGACCCAGCTGTAATTACGAACAACCCGTGAAGGATCGACTTGCATGTAATGATTATATCTATGGACACAACTTGTCTTACAGTGCATAAAAGTGCAACTCTAGGTCTATAGTGGAGTGACCTATAGTTAATGAATGAAAATTAATTAATTAAAGAGTTTAATTAATTAATTTTGTATCATTGGAGCTTATAACCTGTAGGTCCATAAGGTCCCCTTGCTAGCTCATAATAACACTAAAAAGATCAATTTAGTTGAAAGAAAAATTTGAAATGTTCAAATTAATATTTAATATATTAGATATATTAAATATAATAGAGGAAAATATATTTATTGTATTTGATACATTGAATATTAAAAATAATTAATGTATATTAGATACATTAAAGAAAAGATATTTATTAAATTTGAATTGGATTCAAATTAGGAAATAGACGTCGTAGGAGAATTTTAAAGGTTTGAATAAGATTCAAATTGGTTAGATAAATATATTTTAATATATTAGATATTAAAATATATTATTTAATTATCTTTCTTAGACCACTATAAATAGGACCCTAGGGGTGAGCCATTGGGCATTCTACACAACACACATCTCCTCAATAGAGAGAATTAGAGAATTCTCTCTAGACCTCTTCTTCTCCAATCCCTTGTGGATTTTCTTTCAAGAGGCTCCCACAAGCCTTGGTCCTGTGTTCGAGTCATAGTGTAACGACCCTATAGGCTCAACACGCTACCTAAGAGTCATTACTAAGTCACGTCGCTATATTACCGAAAATTTCGGCAGCATAACGACGTAACTACGCGAAAACCAAAAATTTGACCCTTACCTGATAAGACATAGTAAAACACACTTCTAAGATTTTCAAACAACCTCCTAGCATCCAACAAACTTCTCAATATGATGCTAGGATTCAAACAACAGAAAGCCCAATGCACGTGCACGATTTACAAAGAAAGGTTAAAAGACTTTGAAACATTCTCCTAAACATTTAAAAACTCGACATGAGTTCTATGTACATCCAGAAACATAAAAGAAGCGGAATAGCGATCGGTCGGCTCCCATGACTCGAGTAGCTGATCTCCGGTCACGCGCTAGGGCCGATCTTAGCTTTACCTGAAAACATTTTAAAAAGGAAAAGGGTGAGTATTAACGAATAATACTCAGTAAGTAACTCATAGTTTCAAAATAAGAGTTTCAATCGCATGCAACATGTCATTTTTAAATCATAAAACCATCGTAAACCATCGCTTTAGTAGGGGACCTAAAATTCGTTTTATAAACCATGTACTTTTTCTCGCGGCTCTCGTGAACGATTAAATTCTCCCGAGGGCCTCGTGAATAGTCCGAAGACATAGTTTTTCCATCGAATAGAGTCCTCCCCTAACTCTGAGAGTTGAGCTCGAAAGCTAACATACATCGTGGAGTCCGAAGACTCAGCCCGAAGGCTACCATCGTGGAGTCCGAAGACTCAAGCCCGTCGGCTACCATCGTGGAGCACTCTCGAACCCCGGGAGCATAGAGAGTCCGAAGACTCGGGTTCCCTCATAACCCACATAAAACTTTTGGGAGAATTATCGTCACGGCCTTACATAAATCTTTTCATGAGCACACAACACATGCATGAGGTCCCATTCGTTTTAGAACATAGTTATGAATGCATAAATCAAGACAATCGCATTTCAAAGACGTACATATCATTTCCATTCTTTTTAACATGAAAACTCAAATAGAACTCATGGAACTAGCGTATAAAGGAATATACATATAAAACACTTTCTTTCTTAAATACTTAACACGAAAAACATAAACTTTCAAAGTAAATATAGAGCTAGCTCTCGGTTTCGAAAACTTCTTTCGTTGTGAGATCCCTTACCTTAAATCTTTACTTACTAAAATACCCTTTCTTCACTAGTAATGAGCTTCTCGAGTCCCCACTCCAAGTACAATCCAAGGTCCTCGACAAATTACCTAAAAAGTTTCCTAAACGTGTCTTAAACCATCCGAATTACGCTAAAACACATTCTAACATTAATAACTCGACGAAACGGACCAAATGGCAATTTTTACCCAACTCCGACGAACGGCGGCGCGTGGGGCGGCGGACGGCGGCGCGTGGGCGCGCGTGAGGACTCCGATCAGCGCGTGGGAGCGCGTGAGGTCTCGTTTTCGTGCGAGGCTTGCGGATCTGGGTTTCAAACTTACCAAAACCGACGATTTTCTGAAATAAACGAACTCCGGCGAGACAGAAGCTGCAACACCGGCGCGTTCAAGGACTCCGGCGAAGCTGCGGCGGTTCGAGTGAGGTTCACGAGCTGCAGAACCGTCGAGGAGTCGTCCGGCGAAGTGTTGAACGCGACTTGGGAGCTTGTGCGGCGGTGTTCGGCAGCGAGTTGCACTGGGCTTCACCGGCGATAGACAACAGAGGTGCGGCTGAAGCTCTCGATCGGCGGCGAGGTTTCGAGCGGTCTGGTTCGTGGTGGCTGCCGGCAGAGGAAGAAAACGAAGAAGATACCGGCGATGAGTGGGTGTTCGGCGGGGAAGAAGAAAATCGATGGAGATAGGTGTTCGGTCGGAGAGAGAGAGAGAGAGAGAGAGAGAGAGAGAGAGCTGCCGACGAGAGACCTTCGGGAGAGAGTAAGAAAAATTTGAGGAAGAAGAAGAAGAGAAGATGATAAGGATGGTGAAAAAATATTATTATTATTATTATTATTATTATTATTATTAAATTACTAATATGCCCTTTTGACCATTATTTCTTTCCATTTTTGCCCTCCTAACCTTCCAAAATTTCAAATTCACTCTAAAATCAATATACTTAAGAAATTTTATCCAACTTGATTTCCATAATTCAAAATTAATGTTTCTAAATAAACCGGTCGTTACATTCTACCCACCTTAAAAGAACTTTCGTCCTCGAAAGTGGCTAGTCTTACAAAACTTTGAATACATGTTCGCCTCTCAAACGACCCAACCAAACATTAGCCATCTTTCTTTTTTGTTCTAACCTCAAAGCTCCTTTCATTGTGCCACCATCAGGGATACAAAACCGCCAACCACGAACTCCATGACCCTTTCCATCTTGTGGCAGCATAACTTGTCATCATAAACTCTTAATAACTTAAACAATCCAAGCTGACACATGCTCAACTCTTGAACGAAAAGTACTTTAGGCTCACCAGGGCTATAAAAATTTGAATTTTCTCCTCAAACCAATAGTACCTCGAAATCCTCCAAAGCAAAGTCCTTAACTACTCCTATCAAACCATAGGTCGAGTAGTTGCATTCGTAAACCTTCAACTAGCATGGAGCAAGATCACCTTACTAAGCTATACTAAGGCTCAACCAACCTCTTTTCTCGAGAACAATACCATAGATAACCACTTTCCAGCTCCACAACGAGCACTAATACTAAATATCCATCTTGCTTGAGCTCTTAAAAGCTCACTTCATAAGCCTCACTCAAAACGAACAACTACACCATTGAGTCCACTAAGTTCGAGGCGTTACTATACTGGAGAAGTTCTGACATAGAAAGCAATCTACAACCTTTAATAAACCACACATCTCACTAATTGAAACTAGTCAAGGCCACCTGGTTAATGATTCTGACCTTGCTGGAATCACCGAAACCGATCCCTTTGATACCACGTGTCTTAAGAATTTCATTTATCGAAACTAGGGCTCGTATTTGAACTGAGATATTACTATCAATCACTAACTCCAATTTGATAATAACTTCCCTCTATCTGCAGGGCTGGCTATACCCCAACCTGCAACGTTACTAGCACCTGCATTCGCATTCTTCTTTGTTGTTTGCTTCTCAGTTCCTCCATTCCAACCATAGGTTTGATTTACGCCTCAAGGGCGACTTAATACTTTTCAATTAGTGTGCTCATTTCTCTTGATGTCGCCTTCCAACCTGATTCCTGAACACTCAACTTATCACCACCATCATTGCTCGATTTCCAACTCCGTCGTTGGCTATTCCATTCACTTTCTCGGTTCTAGGACCTTGCACAACCACCACTACTCCAAACTCTATTCTCATCCAAACCTGAACTCCAGCTTGCAAGTTTATCCGCATTGTCACCATCATTTGAATCGCTTTCTGGGTTTCACCTCCCTCGGCCTCGGCCTTCAAATTCATCTCTATCTGATCCAGACTTCCACTATTGCCTTGCCAAATTCATCCACTGGAGTCACTAATATTCGAATCACTCTTTTGGTTCCATTTCCAGCTATTTAGCAACAGAGGCTAATAACCATTTTCAACTAGAAAGTTGCTCTCTTCGTTTCCCTTGCAAGCCTAAAACAAAATCTTAAAGAAGTTTTCTTTGAAGACTTGGGTTTCACAGGTTTAAACGCACCTCAGAAGAAAAATCTCATACACCAAACTAGGTTGTATAACCCAAAGTCTCACGTACTTACCTTTGGCCAAAACTCACGAGGTTCTGAGTTTCAATTTCTAACCAAATTTCTTTCACCACATTTAAGGATTTCTATCCTCAAAGCACACCATACTTGAGTATTAGGCACCTCAACATAACCGTTTCCTTTTTATTTCTTGAGACAAACATATCTTTTCTATATCACCTTTCTCTTCCTTTACTAAATCTATTAAGTCTCTTTTCCATCACCGAGTAACACCTTTCCTCAACGAGAGGAACATAAAGCACATCATGACTATAGAGAGAAAGGTGAACAAGTTAAACCACGAGTACGGGGCTAATCCTCCCCAAAGTCTCAAATAACCCCACTAATCATCAATCATATTCTCTTTTGTTCTTATTTTCCATTCCTTCATAGCTCCCTCATTTGGGGTTCCTCGTTCGTCACTAATCCACTCTTGGATTAATTCAGTTCTAGTCCCCTTAAACTTATAACTGGCCTGTTTTGGTGGCGTGAACACCACTTCTTTACGAAAACAATCAATATTAGCATGGTTCAAAGCCAGCCAATCCATGCCTAGAATAACATCGAACCCTTCCATCTCGAGGACTATCATATTCACATCCAGCTCGTGGTCGGAAACTATCATCTTACCATTCTTAATCCCCTCAGTAGCTAATAGACTCAACCCCATCGGAGTAGCAACAGACAAAGCAGAGGGTAATGGCTCAAGTTCTAACTCAGTTTGTCTCACAAAAGACGCAGAAATAAAGGAATGTGTAGAACCTGAATCAAATAACACAAACGCAAGATGTCCCAAAACGGGAAGCGTACCTGTAATTACAGCATCTGAGTTACCAGCCTCCCTGCTGGTACTAGCAAAAAAAAACTCTCCCTTGCTACAGTGCGGGCCTATTAAGTCCTACTCCACCTGAACCCGAAGACTGGCGTCTCCTGTCTGGGAAGGTAGGACAATTTTCAGCTCTGTGTCCCTCCTTTTTACACCGAAAGCACAACCCAGACCGCATCAGGCACTGACCCCAATGAAGCCTTCCACATTCATTACAACGAGGTTTCTCCCCAGTGTTAGGTCCCGGCCTATTCACTTGCTGCCTCTGGCTAAAAGCGGCCTGCGACCTCATGGACGACTGTGAAGACTGTTGAGAACGCTGGGGATTCGAGTTCGCCTGACTCCATCTCCTCTTGTGACCAGAGGATGACTGACTCGGGTTTTGGACCATAGGAATCTCACTCTGTTGGCCTGCAACAATAAACTCTGCTGTCCTTACCGCAGCAGCATAGTCGTGAAGTGCTACAGCCTACACCACACCTTTAACCTGAGGATCCAAACCCATTACAAAACGCTCCGTTTTCTTGGCCTCAGTATCTACCAGCTCGGGAGCAAAACGAGATAACCTTGTGAATTCCCTCTCGTAGACGTCCACTAGACGTCGATTCTGTTTAAGTTGTAGAAATTCTTCTTGTTTCTTGTATCGTGCAGTCGCAGAATAATATTTGTTCCAGAAAGCTTCTCTGAACATCGGCCACGTCACTACTCCCCCTCCTGTACCTATGGTCCTCTGAGCAGATTCCCACCATAGGTACGCATCATCCCTCAGCATAAATGTGGCGCAAGAAACTTTATATTCATCCGGGCAACTCATCAACTGGAAAATGTTCTCCATAGAGGACAACCATAACTCCGCCACTGTAGGATCCCCAAAGGATCCGTCAAACGCCCTTGGATCATACTTTCTAAAGTCTTTCAAGTGACGGGCTTGTAATGAAGCTGGCGTAGAAACTTGACCCATCTGCGCTAACTGGGTCGTCACGGTCGCTTGTACTAAGTTCTGCATCGCCTCTAACATCAACGACGCAACCGTAGGATTTGCAGGCTCCATAACTGGATCAGGTTGATCCTGAGCAACAGGGGAATTTGCCCTAGAATTTACTTCCTGTTCCACTGGCATCTCAGGAGGTAAGTCATGTGTTCTACCAGCACCACGTCCTCTACCCCGTCCTCTGCCTCTCCTTCTAGGCGGCATACTTGACAAACAAACACAAACAAGTTTAACCTTCACATCAAAAGGGATCACACTTTTCAACTTTTCTTAAACTTTCCTTAACTTAAAAATACATTTCACATATGAATCATTTCATAAAAAAAATAACGTGCTTTTCAACAAACGAATTAAAAGTTTACTTCAGAGGCGTACCTGCGCGATGACTGGAAATCACTACTTAGTCATGGGATACCTGATGCTTACGAAGTAAGCTAGTCTACAGAACCTATAACCTAGTGCTCTGATACCAACTGTAACGACCCTATAGGCTCAACACGCTACCTAAGAGTCATTACTAAGTCACGTCGCTATATTACCGAAAATTTCGGCAGCATAACGACGTAACTACGCGAAAACCAAAAATTTGACCCTTACCTGATAAGACATAGTAAAACACACTTCTAAGATTTTCAAACAACCTCCTAGCATCCAACAAACTTCTCAATATGATGCTAGGGTTCAAACAACAGAAAGCCCAATGCACGTGCACGATTTACAAAGAAAGGTTAAAAGACTTTGAAACATTCTCCTAAACATTGAAAAACTCGACATGAGTTCTATGTACATCCAGAAACATAAAAGAAGCAGAATAGCGATCGGTCGGCTCCCATGACTCGAGTAGCTGATCTCCGGTCACGCGCTAGGGCCGATCTTAGAGTTACCTGAAAACATTTTAAAAAGGAAAAGGGTGAGTATTAACGAATAATACTCAGTAAGTAACTCATAGTTTCAAAATAAGAGTGTCAATCGCATGCAACATGTCATTTTTAAATCATAAAACCATCATAAACCATCGCTTTAGTAGGGGACCTAAAATTCGTTTTATAAACCATGTACTTTTCCTCGCGGCTCTCGTGAACGATTAAATTCTCCCGAGGGCCTCGTGAATAGTCCGAAGACATAATTTTTCCATCGAATAGAGTCCTCCCCTAACTCTGAGAGTTGAGCTCGAAAGCTAACATACATCGTGGAGTCCAAAGACTCAGCCCGAAGGCTACCATCGTGGAGTCCGAAGACTCAGCCCTAAGGCTACCATCGTGGAGTCCGAAGACTCAAGCCCGTCGGCTACCATCGTGGAGCACTCTCGAACCCCGGGAGCATAGAGAGTCCGAAGACTCGGGTTCCCTCATAACCCACATAAAACTTTTGGGAGAATTATCGTCACGGCCTTACATAAATCTTTTCATGAGCACACAACACATGCATGAGGTCCCATTCGTTTTAGAACATAGTTATGAATGCATAAATCAAGACAATCGCATTTCAAAGACGTACATATCATTTCCATTCTTTTTAACATGAAAACTCAAATAGAACTCATGGAACTAGCGTATAAAGGAATATACATATAAAACACTTTCTTTCTTAAATACTTAACACGAAAAACATAAACTTTCAAAGTAAATATAGAGCTAGCTCTCGGTTTCGAAAACTTCTTTCGTTGTGAGATCCCTTACCTTAAATCTTTACTTACTAAAATACCCTTTCTTCACTAGTAATGAGCTTCTCGAGTCCCCACTCCAAGCACAATCCAAGGTCCTCGACAAATTACCTAAAAAGTTTCCTAAACGTGTCTTAAACCATCCGAATTACGCTAAAACACATTCTAACATTAATAACTCGACGAAACGGACCAAATGGCAATTTTTACCCAACTCCGGCGAACGGCGGCGGACGGCGTGAGGTCTCGTTTTCGTGCGTGGCTCGCGGATCTGGGTTTCAAACTTACCGAAACCGACGATTTTCTGAAATAAACGAACTCCGGCGAGACAGAAGCTGCAACACCGGCGCGTTCAAGGACTCCGGCGAAGCTGCGGCAGTTCGAGTGAGGTTCACGAGCTGCAGAACCGTCGAGGAGTCGTCCGGCGAAGTGTTGAACGCGACTTGGGAGCTTGTGCGGCGGTGTTCGGCAGCAAGTTGCACTGGGCTTCACCGGCGATAGACAACAGAGGTGCGGCTGAAGCTCTCGATCGGCGGCGAGGTTTCGAGCGGTCTGGTTCGTGGTGGCTGCCGGCAGAGGAAGAAGACGAAGAAGATACCGGCGATGAGTGGGTGTTCGGCGGGGAAGAAGAAAATCGATGGAGATAGGTGTTCGGTCGGAGAGAGAGAGAGAGAGAGAGAGAGAGAGAGAGAGAGAGAGAGCTGCCGGCGAGAGACCTTCGGGAGAGAGTAAGAAAAATTTGAGGAAGAAGAAGAAGAGAAGATGATAAGGATGGTGAAAAAATATTATTATTATTATTATTATTATTATTATTAAATTACTAATATGCCCTTTTGACCATTATTTCTTTCCATTTTTGCCCTCCTAACCTTCCAAAATTTCAAATTCACTCTAAAATCAATATACTTAAGAAATTTTATCCAACTTGATTTCCATAATTCAAAATTAATGTTTCTAAATAAACCGGTCGTTAAACATAGCCAGGAAGACTTTGTGGAAAAGATAAAGATCCGCCAGAATATTCTCCATATACATAACAACACAAAAGTGTTTGACAACAAGAGTCCATGTTAATGAATAGTCAACTGGCATTCCAGTCTGACCACATTTGATTCGTGAGATTATCTCTCCACTCAATCCAGGCATCCGTTGTAAAATTCGAATTCTATTTTAGAAATTAAAATATTAGAAACTCTATTTTGCACAATATTTTGAAACCTATTTCAAACATATAAAAAACGTGTTTACTAGCCATTTTTAGTTTTATTTTTAACATTTTAAACAATTGGCTAAGTGGTCGGATTGCTAGAGTGATTGTTGGAGTGGTCGTTGGGGGGTTGGGTTGGGTTGGGTCGTCGGGGTGATCACCAGTGGTGGTGCAATGTGGTTGGGTCGTCAGAGTGGTTGCTGGGTGGTTGTTGACAGTGATTGTCTGGTGGTCAGGTAGCTGGAGTGGTCATCAAGGTGATTGGGTTGCTGGGTGGTCGTCAACGATGGTTGCTCGGTGGTTGGGGTGATCGTCGGAGTAGTCTTAGGGTGGTTGGGCCATCGGAGTGGTCACCAGGTGGCCATCAGCGGTGGTTGCCAGGTGGTCAAGTTTTCGGGGTGGTTGTCAACTGTAGTTGTCGGGTTGTTGGGTGATAATTCTCATTTATGAGGATTATATGACCCTAAACTAGGTTGTTCTTGTCATTTTTGTGTGTTTTTTTGTATGACGAGCAAGTTAAAAATGGTGCTAATTAGTTAAATTCATAAAAAATCATTGGAGTAATGAAAAAAAGGAAAGAAGTTGAAAAGAGATTGGAAATTACACTAATTTGTTATTTTGTGTAGGTTTGGAGCAAGTACAAAAATGAAATTGCATTCCATTTTGGAAATGCAATTTCATTTCTTCGAGAAAACAAGTTTGTTGTTGTAGGTTTGGAGCAAGTACGAAAATGCAATTGCATTCCATTTTTGAAATACAATTGCATTTTCTGGAAATCTGGAAAACGAGAGAATGACGAAAATTGCGAGATTTCTGGAGATTTTTGTGTGATTTGGGAGATTCTTCAGCCCAAATTCATGCCTATAAGTATACCCAAGGTTGTAGAAGAGAAAATATGGAAACCCTAGCCCCCGACACATATAAAAGAAGGAAGAATGAACCAAAAATGTGGTTGGGTTTTCTTCTCGCCCACAGTTCTTAGCTCTTCGTTTTCTGTTATTTTCCAGCAATTAGTTCTTCATTTTTGCTATGTAATCTCTTAATTTGATCCCTCCTCAACGAAAGTTAGGGGAGGTGAAGATCCATTCGCCTTTGAAGGTGCAATTAGTTTGATCGAAGGAAGGAATATGCGAGCCCGTCGTTGTTCTTACATTTTGTTTTTTCTTGTTTCTAGCTACTGTTTTCTTATTTCTTTCTTACAAGCTGGTTGGATTTTAGTTAAGTGCTATGTTCTTTTGATTTTTGTTCTCTTCTTTAATAAAAAGTCAATTTGTTCTTTGGAATTATATTTCCACAAGGTTTGAATTTCAGTAAGTGTTGCTACTGTCCTTTGTGAGTGTTTTTGAACTTGTTGGATTTATTTTATTCAAAGAGTTTTCTTAGTAAATTTTCAGTTTGGGTTGCCTTTTTATTTTGGGTTTTTATTTCCTTTATTTTGGCTATTTAATTATGAGTTTTGTATCAATTAAATTGTTGTTTTTCATTCCCTCCATGACAAGCTAATTTTTCTTTAGGGGTTCAAGTTGGTGAATGCCCTAGAGGAAATATGTAAAGCTTAAAAGCATAATCAATCTAGTTAACATTTGAAACTTTGTTTGTTTTTGTTGAATTAACGTTGGGTAAACCTAGTCGGCCAACTAGTGTAGCTTGTCAAGCTTGAACTTAATACCGAAGGGGTTAAGGGAAAGAAGATGTCACAAAAGCAATGGAGGAAAATGCTTAGAAATAAGTTTTGAATATCGACCCTAGACATAGGGTGAGACTCCAAAACTATTAGAATTGTGCACGAAATTTTCTAAGTTAGATTAGCCATAGAAATATAGGTTTAATCACTTAGCCTCCTAAAGATTTTGAAGCAAAATTGAATAGGAGTCGAATTCAGTTTACTTAGTTTTCTTGTGTTAGCTACGATTGCAATTGTATTTTAGTAACATTTCTTTCCAAAGGGGCATGAGTAACATGAATTTCCTTTTTCATACTTATTGTTTTTTATTATTATTTTCTTTTGCCAAAAACACCTCCCAACATTTTTATAACCTTGGTTACTGAAATTGCATTTTGAAAACAAATTTTGTTTTCTTTTGAATTTTGTTGTATATGTTCCCCGTGGAATCGATACTCTAGAATACTTCCAGTTTTATATTACTTGCATCGACACTGGATTGGATCTTTGTTTTGAAACGAAAAATCTTTTCTTAAAGCCCCCACGTTTCAGTTCGATCACTGAGGTGGTCAAATCTTTGGAGTGGTTGTCGGATGATTGTTGGCGGTGGTTGTGGGCACGTCAGGTGTGGCCAGGGTGGTTGGGTCATCAGGGTGGTCGGGTCACAGTGGTGATCGTCAGACTGGTCTGTAGAGTTGTCATCGGAATGGTCACCAGAGTTGTCACTAAAGTTGTTGTTGAAGTGGTCGCCAAAAATGGAAGATGACAAATGGAAGAGGAAAATGTGGCACAAACCCCATGGGGTTGCACTGTTGTAACCCATGGGGTTGTGTTTCAAAATCAAGGATTTTGAACACCTTGGGCCAAACATGGTTTTGGGTTTGGAACCCAAAACCATCTAAACCCAAAACCATTGGCCAAAAACCCCCTAAAGGTTTCCATCCAAAAGTAACTGTAAGAGTCTTTTTTGAACTTTTTTTTTTCAAAGTTTAAGGGTATTAATGAAACTTTTGAAAGTTTATGGGTATTTTTGAAACAAAGTACAAACTTTATGGGTATTTTCTATAATTTAGCCAATTAAAAACATCCCAATATTATGGACTCAAATCCATTATCATCAAAATGGGCCCATTATTTTTAAAACAATGCTTCCAAATTCAAAAGATAAGTTTTTAGCCAATTGAAAACATCCCAATATTTGAAGGGAAATTGTAAGTAATGGCTAGAAAAAAAATAGTCATAATGAAAAATATCTAAAAACTAGTGATATTTAGAATAATGGCTACCATGATTTTAGGAGGAGAAAGTGAATACTTTTTGTTCCATATATATCCTGGTATATTCTCATATTCACAGTCAACTCTCACAAAATAGATTTCCTTTTTTAAAAAAAAAAAAAATCCTCAATATTCTCTCATCTCTCACCATAACTAACTTGCCTCTTAAATTTATGCATTTTTAAATTCTCTTATTTTTGAAATTTCTCCATTTTCAAACACTTCATCTAATTTTTCAACGTTCTTTGTGGTTTCTTCAAATTTTCAAGATGCAACGTTCAGAAACAAAATTATGCTTGAGTAAATGGAAGGAAAAAAATGCAGAAGGAGTTGTAGGATCATTTGATTTTTGGAGGCGGAAACGACGGTAGATAGAAATATATATACCTCGAGAATGTGATTGGTTCAACAAATCCTGCACTACTAGTTTCTATCGCTAGAGGCCAAAGAGAGATGAAACAAAGTTGAAGATTGAAGAAAATTGAATTGGAGAGTTTCAAATGAAATGGGTTGTCGGGGGAGATGAAGAACATTTTTTGTCGTTTCTTTAATTTTCCAAGGAAATGTCCACAAACGAAAATTGTGCTTGGGTAAATGGAAAGAAAAGAAACCCAGAGAAGAAGCTACAGGAATGAAGAAATCGATTGAACACATTTGTTTTTCGAAAGCAAAAATGACAGTAGATAGAAATATATACCTCAAGATTGACATTTGCATTGTAGATACTAATATACACAGGGACAGGACAAGCCTAAAGGAACCAGTAAGCAAGAAGAAATACCAGCAAGAGAGGTCCCTGTATACCATGGTTCGTTAAGAGGAACCAGTAAATAAGAGGAAATACCTAATTGAACTTAATCGGGTCCAACAAGCATTTGTACATGCCTTAATGCAGGGTCGATCTTCATTTGCTAGTGACAAGGGACGAGGAGCAAGAGTTTGCTTTATTGTTGGGTTTGGGAAAAAGTAGTGGTATAAACAATGGGGAGGCGAGGGGGTTTCAAGTGGAGTATTAATTATGACAAGTGGTTCATGATGACATTTTTACCTCTGTTAATGACATGTGTGAGGTATTAATTTTTATTTTCAGTTTAATTTTTGCACGCTTAATGGGTAATTACACATATTTTCATTTCATTAAATTAGTACAAATGCATGGTTCGGTATATATTATAAGTTAGATGCAAATTCAATAGCTCGTCATTTAAATCGTTGTGTTCATCTATGTAACCTATGCGTTGTTCTACAAAATTAAAAAATTTAGTTCTTTTCTTTAAACTATGTTAACTTAATAGTTTAGATTTGATTGTTATATTTTGTAAGCTTAGAATCATCTCCCCTTAAAATCTTGCTTTTTTGTAGGCTTTAATTTAGTAAGGGAGTAGAAAATATAGGTAGGGGTATTTTAGTCACAATATAATTATAAAATCGTAATATAAATAATGTAAAAAAAGATTTAGACATTTTTTCAAATATAAACAATTTAAGTTATTTTTTAGTAGAGGATATCAATATTTTGCTATTCTTATGTTCCTCCTATTATGAACTACCCATTATCATCAAAATGGGCCCATTATTTTTAAAACAATGCTTCCAAATTCAAAGGATAAGGTTTTAAAAATTCAAAGGTGTAGATTGTAGATGACCAAAAAGACGTTAATCCCAATAACCAGCTCACATCTCCATGGACTTTTTTTTTTAATTGTAAAACTGGAACTTTTCTGACTCGCCTTAAAAGAGGAAGGATTAAAAAAACAAAAGAGTGAAGAAAGTGAGACATTGATGTAAACAAACAAACAGAGAGAGAGCTTTTCTTCTCCTATTGAAGTCATCGCCAAAGCCATCGTTCTTAGAAGCTTCACTGTGTGTTCTCTTATGGCGGATCACTTTGTATTTTTGAATTAACTTTTCATTTTGTTATGAATGAAATTAGTCTCTGAAGAACTCTTTTTCTTGATCCTGAGGGCTCAAAAAGGAGGGGAAAAAGATGTCAAACTTGGATCTGGTTTTGCTGTTGGTGGTGCTGTTAAATTCAAGTTTAGGAGCTGTTAGTGTTGCTGGTGATTATAGCAGAAGTGATTTTCCACCTGGTTTTGTTTTTGGATCTGGTACCACTGCTTATCAGGTCAGTTGTTGTTTTTTTTTTTTTTTTTAATCTTTTTTGGATGATAAAATAGGCAAGTTTGTGATGACTCTTTCAAAAAGTGAATTTTTTTAAATCAATTTTTATGGTATGAAAATTACTTTTAAAAGCGTAAAATCATTAAGTTGTTTTGAAGTAATTTTAAACTAGATAGAGAAAGTTTCTTTTAAAAGTGCTGGCAGAAAAAATTTCACATGCTGGAAGAATGATTTATAGCATTGCAATAGTTAGTCCTATTGCAATATTTACTTCTCATAATGAAACAATTTTTAGGATCGCTGCTGCCAAATGTGCAACACTATTTTTCTTCTTAGTAAATCTAGTACTGTTTATAAGCCTAATTTACAAAAATAAAAAAAGGAAAACAAAATAGTTATCGAAAGAGATTTTAGTTATTTAGTTTTGGATTGATAGAGACATGATTTGTTTATAGAATATTAGAAATTGAATCAAACAAAATGTAAAGGTAGAGGGAGCTGCCAAGGAAGATGGCAGGACACCAAGTATTTGGGATACTTATGCTCATTCTGGTATGTCTATCAATTTATCATTTCAACTTTATATAACAAAAGAAGTCATATATGACTTTTTTTTTTTGTTTTTTTTGGAGAATGAAGTCATATGGGGCTTCCTCATTATAAACAAAATTTTGGTTTAAATATGGTAGGAGATGGACCTGGAGGAAACGGCGATGTAGCATGTGATGAATATCACAAATATAAGGTATGTATTTGATTTTTGGCTAAATTATAAAAAGTACTTCTGAACTGTCTTCTATTTCAAAAATACTTTTATTCTTTCAAAAGTTGAAATATTACTTTTGACCTTCCATAAATGTTTCAAAACTGCCTTCATAGTAGAAAATTCGTTAGAATGTTGGACAAAAAGTTGACGAGATAGATCGTCGTTTTTTCAAACTTAATCAAGACAACTGTCCCAGTCACAGTCACGTCATTTCAGGTCACCGCTATGTTGATTTTTCGTCTAACATTCTAACGGATTTCTATTATAAGGGTAGTTTTGAACGTTTATGAAAAGTCAATGGTACTATTGCAAGTATTTTTTGAAAGAAATAGAGGTATTTTTTAAACAAAGGACAAAGTTCAAAGGTATCTTTTTATGATTTAGCCTTTGATTTTTTTTTTTTTAGTTAGAGTTGGAGATTGCATTCTTGTTTATCTTAGCCCAAGCTTGGTTCATATACTTGATTAGCTTTAGGTTCATGTTTGTTAATGTAGGAAGATGTGAAATTGATGGTTGATGTAGGACTCGATGCTTATAGATTTTCCATCTCATGGTCAAGACTTATTCCAAGTAAATTATAACATTAGTACTTTTGCATTAAAAGATGTGCGTATGAAAAAGAAAAGAATAAAATCCATTGAGTTCTTTACATTTTTGTTTTCAGATGGCAGACGACCCATAAATCCAAAGGGCCTAGAATACTACAACAATCTCATCAATGAACTAATCAGTCATGGTTGTTTGGCAATTTTGTCATCATAAATTAACATAATTTTGAATAAACTACTTCTTCTTATGAAGATTTAATTATTTTCTCTTCTTATTGAATAGGCATCCAACCCCATGTAACATTGCACAACTTTGATCTCCCACAAGCACTTGAAGATGAATATGGAGGATGGGTCAGTCCAAAGATTATGTAAGAACAGTTATTCTCCTACATCTCTATTTATTGTAGCATTTTGTTTTTAGGTTAAAGTACCATTTTAGTCTTTGTACTTTGGGTTTCATTCATTTTTCGTTCCTGTACATTTAGATGTCGAAATTTATGTTGGATCGGTATGGCAACCCTAGAGGGGGGGTGAATAGGGTTTAATAAAAAAAAATTTCCTAAGTATGCACAAATAATATTATAATTATCAAACTTTTTATAAACAAATAAAAAGGATAATTAATACAATATGTAAAGTATGAAAATTAATTCAATCTAACACAATAAATAATTAAGAACAAATTAAAGCATGCAATAAATTGCTACAATTAATTTGCAAAAGTAAATGAGAAAGAGTTAGAGGGGATGACACCGTAATTTTATAGTGGTTCGGTCAAACTTGACCTACTCCACTCTTCAAGTGCCTCTTGGGAATTTAAATAAAAACTTTATCGACTCTTTCCACGGATTAGAGCCCAACCGCTACAACGCTCTTTTTACGAGTTCAAGAGCAAACTCGATCCTTTCTACGGGTTAGGATCAAACCGTTACAAAGTTTGAAGAAAATAAAGAACACACTTAAGAACTCTCTTAATAGAGTAAATTTACAAATTTAACTCTCACAAATCAATCCTCACAACACAATAATTCTCTCTCAAGAATAAGATGAAAAGAAAAAATTTAGAGCTTGGAGAGAGTAACAATGGGGGTTTTTTGAGATTTTTGGGGGATTAAAAATTGTAAAACTTGTGTAATTTTTGGAGAAGAAGATGGTATAAAAAGAGAGGGAAAAGAGGTAAAAATCAAAATTTAATTTGGACCATTAGATTGTGGTAAAAGTAAAATGAATGGTGGAGATTTAAAAAAAAAAAAATAATAATAATATAATATAATATAATAATATATATATGTTTAAAAAGTGACCAACGGTCACAATGAATTTTTTTTTAATTAAAAGAGCAGGCTGCTGGTAGCATTAAATGCTGTCAGAATTTTTTTTTTAATTTAAAAACCGTTAGACACATAACAAATAATATATAATAATATAATTTTTCCTTTTTCTTTTTAAACAAACAAACAAGCCACCATGTGTCACTTCCCCATAGTTCCACATGTCACTCTCTAGATGGTCACATTGCTGACTCGGCTGCCACGTCATCGCGTCGGGAATTTTCCGTTCAAATTTGATTTGGCCATAACTTCTTCGTTTTAGCTAGCTCCGATTTGAGTGATTCAAAAGGCGTTGGAATCGTTATTCTGAGCCCTATACTATGGACACTTCAAAACTCTAAAATTTTTAGTAATTAATAGCAGGTTTGTTATCATCAAAACATTAATTAATTAATTAATTAAAATTAAATTAATTTGAGATTAAGGGCCAAAAAGCCAACAATTTAGTCTCTGTACTCCTAATAAATCTTAAAATTAGTTCCTACTATTAGTTTAAAGTTAATTTTTATTGAAATTAGATTAAATAATAATAATAATTTCCATGAAGAAAAAACATATTCACAAAATTTATAGAAGGAAGATTAATAGAGATTATTTCTAAAAAAAAAGGCTAACAATAAACTAATAGTATCAACTCATTTTAAGCTCTATTGAAAGTACAAAGATTAAATTTGGACATTTGAAATGCAAGAAAAGACATATTCACAAAATTTATAGAAGGAAGATTAATAGAGATTAATTTGTTCTTTTTAAAAAAGCTAACAATAAACTAACGGTATCAACTAATTTTAAGTTTTAAGTACAAAGATTAAATTTGGACATATGAAAGTACAAGGACTAAAAGAGAATGAGACATAAAGTACGGGGATTAAAATGGTATTTTAACCTCTTTTTTAATTCAACATGTGAGGTTGGAGATTCAAACCTCTCACATTTTGGTCGATGATATATGTTTTAACTAGTTGAGCTATACTTAAATTAGTCATTAAAAAAATTATGTAAATGTAGAGAAGATTTCACGGCGTATGCAGAAGTATGCTTTAGAGAATTGGGAGATAGGGTGTTGCATTGGGCAACCATAAATGAGCCTAATGTGTTCGCAATGGGAGGATATGACCATGGATTTCTGCCACCACAACGATGTTCGTCTCCCTTTGGAACAACGAATTGCTCCAAAGGAAACTCCTCAACTGAGCCATATTTGGTTGTGCATCATTGTCTATTGGCACATGCATCGGCTGCACGTTTGTATAAGAAAAATTATAAGGTAAGATCTGAAGTTTTCTTTAGCTTTCAAGTAATTTATTTTAGTCTTCAAATTTTATATAGAAAACTATTTTAGTCCGTAAACTTTATGTAAAAACCATTTTAGTCCTTACTTTTAATTTTTTTCATTAATTCTTTGACAAGAACCTAGATTGCATTTAGAAACCCGGTATCTAAGGCCCCGTTTGATAACGTTCTCGTTTCTCGTTTCCTGTTTCCGTTTCTCGTTTCTTGTTTCTGTTTCCTAAAAACTAAAAACAGAAACATGTTTGATAACTATTTCCGTTTCTTGTTTCTTGTTTTTTGGTAAAAATAAAGTTTAGTACATATACTGTAATAAAACATATAACATGCATTAAAATAAATATAAAACATATATAAAGAGGTTATAGTATTTTATTAAGGCCCAACACCTAATTAATAATAATAATAATAAATTTATCCTTCAAATGTTGTTCAAATTTGATTTGCAATGTTATTTCTCACTTCAATCAATTCACCTTGAACGATTTTGACTTACAAGAGTTAGTTCAATTAGACGAATTTGTAAATTGTCTAAGGTCAGACAATCGAACATACCCACATTTCTTTAATTTAATAATAAAATTTATTTTTATTTTTTCTTTAAAAATGCATTACCTAATAATACACGCAAGTAAAATCAGAAAAAGATAGATAATGTATATATTTTTTTACATTTAATGGTAAACATGAAATATATTATTAGTTTATTTATTTAATAAAAAAATAAAATCCTACCAAAAGAAAAAATAATAGAGAATTAAATAGAAAATAATAACTATAAGCTCATTAATGTAAAGTAAAAGAAAATAAGAAAATAAGAGAGAAGAAAAAATCATAAACGAAAAGAGAAAAGTAAAAAGGAAAAAAGAAAAAAAAATGAACTATTAAAAGAAAAAAGATTATGATGAAAGAGAAAGAACGAATAGAAAGAAAAAAATCAAAAAATAAAAATAAAAAAGAAGAAAAAAATAAAAAGATTAAAAAGTATTAAAAGAAAAAAAATAGAATGGAAGAGAGAGAAAGAAGAGAGAGGGGAGAGATGAGTAAAAAGAGAAATAGGAATACATGCATGAAACTTGAAAAAAAAAACAGAAATAGAATTTGAGAAACTACCTTTTGAAATTTCTCAAAATCTGCTATTTTTTTAGAAACGTTTCTAAAAAATTTAGAAACAAGAAACAAGATCGTTTATCAAACATGTCTGTTTCTTGAAAAATGAGAAACAGGAACAAGAAACAGGAAACATGAACGTTATCAAACGAGCCCTAAATTTCTATATAGGCTTTAAACATTTATCGTGTAAACAATATTAATTGGTCAAATAATTAAATATACAAAGATGTACTCTCTAATGTTAGGTTTATATTAAATAATTGATTAAAAATTAATAGGAAGGCCTAGGATGGTTTTTAATGCAAAACTCAATGACTAAATACGATATGTTTGAAAGATTATGGACCGAAATAGAATAAACATTGAATTAAAATAAAATCTAAACTAATTTTTTTAATGCCTTTTTATAAAGCTAACCTTTTTTGAAAAAAGTACAGGACAAACAACATGGTTTTGTAGGGATGAGCATTTATATGCATACGTTTGTTCCTTTTACTGAATCAAAAGAAGATGCAAAGGCTGTTGAAAGAGCCTATGAGTTTCTTGACAATTGGTAAGTTTTACATTCAATTGAAACTAAATTTGTTGTATCTTGAGTGTGGTTTTAAATGTCGATATTGATGGAAATGTTGAAACTTCAATCTTATAAAAATATTGATAAAATGTCGATGTTGATAGATATTTCTAAAAAAATAATAAATATAAAAAAATATTTAAATCAACATATAAGCATTTTCATCATTTTTATATCAGTTGAAATTTCTTATTATTGATTAGGTTTACATCATTGATTTTTAGTTGATATTTTTATTATATTTTGTCAAATTTTTAATGATATATTGAAAATGTCAATTCACCCCTCATGTCAACGTCAAATCCATAGAGATATAAAAATGTCGATGGAAATGTCGGACATGTCCAGGGACGGATGCACGTTGAGGCTAGTCCCCCCCCCCCCCCCCCCTCCGATATTATGCATTTAATAAATATTTAGAGGGGTTTTCATATAAAATAACAAATAGTCTATTGGCTTGTTTGTTTAGTAGGGCACCATGACCTTAGCTCTCCTAATAAGTGCGCATTTTGAGTTTATCTCCATTTTTTACTTTTGTATGTACAAATGCTGCAGTTTAACTTTTATTATTATTATTATTGTTATTTTGCATATATATTTTACCAAAAACGTGCGCATTTTGAGTTTATCTTCATTTAAATGAAGTTAACTGCAGTGTTTGTACCTACAAAAGCAAAAAAAATGAAGATAAACTCAAAATGCGCACTTTTTTGGTAATATATATATATATTTCAATTTTTAGTAAATTGGATTAGTTAATTTTTTTAATTCTACACAAATACATACAAAGCAAAATAATATTAATAAATATTTTAGAAAAAAATAATTGCATAAAAAAACTTAATTCTATTTTTAGAAAATCTTATATATTTCAAGTTCTATTCTTTTGCTTATATATTTTGATGGATAATTTTAAAATAGCTAGTTTATTATAATTTTTTAATTAATATTACTTATTCTAAATATTATATATTAATAAACTTAAAATTATATTTATATGAAGGTTAAATTACATGTTTAATCTCTTAATTTTAAAATTTGTATCTAATAGGTCTTAAAATTTTAATTTTGTGTCTAATAAATAGTTGAACTTTAAAATGTCTAATAGATCCACAAATTTTCAATTTCTTATGTAATAGATCTTAGATATATTAAAAAAAAATTATAATTAATTGTTATATTAAACATAAAATTTAACTTTGTATCTAATTGAACCTTAAACTTTCAATTTGTAACTAATAGATATAGTTTAAAAATGTTGAATAGATTGAAGACTTTCAATGTTGAATACAATTAAAATTTATGTCTAATAAAACATTTAATTTTTAAATTTTTTTTTGAATATGTCAAAGACCTATTAAATACAAAATTGAACCTTCAGAAGTCTATTAGACACAAAATTGAAACTCAAGTACCTTTTAGACACTTTAAATTTCAAAGACTATATAGACACAAATCTAAAAGTTAACGACTAAATTTGTAATTTAACTTAATATGAATTTGTGCCTCCCTGACATAAAGTTCTGGATCCGCCACTAGACATGTCGACAGAAATTTAAAACCTTGACATGTTAATTGATTATTTAGAATTTAGAATTTTCAAACAAACAAGTTTGATGATGTTTCTAACCCCGAAAGTGATATTTTCTATTCTAAAAGTCATGTCAAACTCGTCCTCTAACATATAATATATAATACATATGTTGAAGGAAATAAATTTGATTCTTTGATCGATACGCTTGTTCTTCATTTTAGGATCCTCCATCCATTAGTGTTTGGTGAGTATCCCAATTTGATGAAGAAAAATGTAGGTTCAAGACTGCCAGTTTTCACAAATGCTGAGAGCAGTCTAGTGAAAGGCTCTGCTGATTTCATAGGGATCATACATTACCAAAATTGGTATATCAAAGATGATCCTCATAGCTTAATGATGGAAACTAGAGACTTTGTAGCAGATATGGGAGCAAAGATAATTTGTATGTGTTTTTATAGTTTGATCTTTTTTTTTTCAATGACAAATCAAAATTTGAACATAAGCTAAATAATTCTCTATTAATATTGATACATTTAGATAATTAAGTACCTAGATGGTATTAACATAACCTAGAAAGAAAGGGAAAATTAACTTGAGTTACGTCTTGGCGCAGTATTGCAGGAAAATGTCACGACACCTGAGGTGAGTGCTACAAGTTTAAGAGTTGTTTGGCAATTTCTCATTTTCAATTTTTGTGGTACTTTTTACTATTTCTTGTTTCAATTTTTGTAAGGAACGACAAAGTTTTAAAATATCTTCAAAATCAAAGCGAAAGTTTAAAGCCTAAGAAAACAGAAAAGTAGTTTTCAAAGTAGTTTTTTGTTTCTTAGATTTGACAAAGATTTAAAATGAGTTTTAAAACCGTAAAGATATATAACAAAATAAAGACTTATATAGTAAACTAAGTTTAATTTTTAAATTATTAAAATAAAATAAAAAAACGTTATCAAACAAGATTTTAATTATTTTAATTGTTATTCGTATCAATTTTGACTTATAAAATGTATAATAAATAAATAATTAAAAAAGTTAAAATGATGAAATAGGACAACTAGAAGAAATTTTATTTTTGAAAGAAAACAAGAAAAGATAATGTACCAAACAAGTTGGATATATTGCTTTTCAAAGGAAGATCAACAGTTGTTTTTACCATGATGTTCATTGCATTAGAGCCTGCAAAGAGTGATAGAGTACTTGAAGCAAGTTTATGCCAACCCTCCTATTTTTGTCTATGAAAATGGTATCTCTCTCTCACTATAGCACTTTGTTTGGAATGTTCATTTTAATATTTATGTTAAATTATAAGTTTAGTTTCTAAATTTGTAAGTTTGTGTTAATGGGTTATCAAAAAAAAAAAAAAAATTGTGTTTAATAGATACCCAAGTTTTAAAAAAATGTCTAATACATTTCTGACCTTTCAATAATTCTGTACCTAGCTAATAGGTTTTAAACTTAACAAAGTGTTTTTATATGTTTTTAAACTTTCAATTTTGTGTGTGATGGGTTCAGAACTTATTTGACATTTTAAAAAATTCTCAGATCTATTAGCACGAAATTGAAAGTTCAAAAATTTATTAGACACTTGTAAAGTTTATGGATTTATTAGACATGAAATGGAAAATTTAAGGTCATATTCAACTTTATAAAGCTAAGAGATCTATTAGACATAAATGTAAAAGTTTAAGAAATATACTCGTAATTTACCTTTAATTTAATAGTATTTTGTTTGGAATGTATTTTAAGACCCATTTTAATTTAAGAGCTCTTTGTTTTGGAATGTCTTGTTAGGTCTTCCAATGAAGAGAAATTCATTATTAAAAGATGTGCCAAGAGTGGAATACATGCATGGCTACATTGGTGCAGTTCTTGATGCTTTGAGGTATATATATATATATATATATATATATATATATATATATATATATAAACATCTAATACAAACTTCTAACTGAAATGGCATATTTTATGCTCAATTTGATAACCATTTAATTTTTAATTTTTAGTTTTTTAAAAATTAAGCTTATAAACACTATTTCTACACACCTATAAATTTCTTTGTTTTATCATCTGCTTTTTATAAATGTTGTCAAAATTCGAAGTTAAGTTTTGAAAACTAAGAAAAGTAATTTTTTAAAACTTGTTTTTTTTTTATTTAGAATTTGGCTAAGTTTTCAAATGTTTCTTTAGGAAAGATGAAAACCATGGTAATACATAGTGAGAAAACATGCACAATTTTGAAAAATCAAATGATTATCAACTAGGCTTACCTTTTAACTTTTGTTTCACTAAGTTAGGCTTCATATTTTAACTAAATTGTATTTTTTAAACTTTTTTTATTTTTTACTGTAGAGATCAAATCTAATAATCATTTCTAATGTACAA
The DNA here is from genome assembly GCA_033996785.1 of Trichosanthes truncata. Lineage (NCBI taxonomy): Eukaryota > Viridiplantae > Streptophyta > Magnoliopsida > Cucurbitales > Cucurbitaceae > Trichosanthes > Trichosanthes truncata. The sequence goes on from JAWPNB010000007.1 coordinate 9,598,936, forward strand.
ATTAAAAAAATGTAAGTTTATTGAAAGTATTAGAATTAAGTTTATATTGAACGTTCTTAGAGCCCATAGATTAAAAAATAAGTGGTAAAATAATAATTAATGGAATTCTTTTAATCTTTTCTTTTCTGTTAGAGAATATAACATTACTAATATTGGGGTAGGGACCTTCAGTCCATTTAGAAAGATTATTCATGTTTTTAACTATTCATAAATAATGGACTGGTCCACTAGTTAAATAAGATTAGTCGAGGTACATATACGTGATAGATCAACTTGTTTAATTTACTCATATATAGAGAGGTACAAAGCTCTAATAGGAGAATTTGAGAACTCTCTGTCTCTTCTAAACACCAGTGATGACTTTACCTAAAAAGCATCTTCTCTTTGCAATCTATCCTCCCAAATACCATTTTAAAAACATACCCTTCCTAACAAGTCTAACAGACTAGTTACAACTTCTTTTTTTGGAAATATATATGTATTTTGAGCTTCACCTTTGAAATTGTTGTAGGAATGGATCAAACGTAAAAGGATATTTCACATGGTCGTTTCTTGACGTGTTTGAGTTATTAGATGGATATCATTCAAGTTATGGATTATTCTACGTAGACTTGAATGATCCAAAGTTAAAACGATATCCCAAACTCTCCGCTCAATGGTTCTCCAACTTTTTGAAAGGGAAAGTTGCCATTTTAAAAGAAGTTTTGGAGCTCAAAAACAATTCAACCATCCTTCCTTCTTAATCATATTGTAAGTGAATCACGCACCTTTAGAATATATATATATATACAAATGTTCAAAAGTGCCTACATAAAATGTGAGCATTAGGTAGCTTAATGCCACAAAATTATATTACTGCACTTTTACTTGTGTGATTGAATAAATGGCTTATGTTAAAACTAAAAATCAATTATGGCTCAAATCTGTTGTATTCTTTTATTTGTCGTACTTCTATAATGTAAGATGAATACTATTGTTGTCAAAAGTGAGTATGACTTAGTGATAATTAATATGTACTCTCGACCAAGAGGTCAAAAATTCAAATCCCCGGCCCCTACTCCAAATGTTGTTAAAAAAAAAGATGAATAACTATTGTTATTATTTACTATAGAGAAATTTGTGGACAAGTCAATTTATTGTTTATTATTTTAAATTGTTTATAATATCTACGGATAGATTTAACTATAATATGATATAAATTTTTCATAAATTGTAATAATAAATAAAAGATTATTTTATTAAATTAAAAATAGAAAAAAAAAACTAAAATGTCAAGTATTTATATAATAATAATTTGAACAACGTGATTTTGTCACATGTAAATTATTAGTGTACTTGAATGAGTTAGTCAATTATTCAACCAATGTTTCAACTTCATACTTGAATAAGTACAATTAATATCTCCTTTTATGTCAAATCCTAACATAACTTAGTGGATTAGATTCCTATTTCTATTATAAATGATTCAATCTTTCAACTTGCAATGATTGAACTAATATATATAGGGATGATCATTGGTCAATCGACGTCAGTTTCAGGCCCAAACCGATATCGACCATGTCGATTTTTGTCAGTTAGTATACATTTTGGTCAGTTTTGAAGAGGTTGGTAATGGTGACCAACCAACAACATTGGTGGTCGGTCAAAGAGAAGAAAGAGAAGGAAATAAGAAAAAAGAAAGGGGGAAGAAAGAAGTAGAAAAAAAGAAAGGATGAGAGAAATAGAGAAAGGGATAGAGGAAAGAAAATGTCGCTTCCATATCGCGATGTAGAGTGGCCAATCTCCATCTAAAAGGGGGGTGTATTAGAAAAGAATTTGGAGTCGCCACCAATCATTATTAAGGTGTGATTGGTCACCGATTTAAAAAGAAAAGGTCTACGAAAATGGAGTTTAGGTTCGGGGGTCTTTTGTGCGTATGGAAGGTATTAGCACCCTACAACACCCGTAAAAATAGTTACCAAATCTTGGTTATCTCATGTTATCTTGATTAATTTTATTTAGAGAGAAAAGTCTTTTCAGAAAAATTATTTTGTTGATTTTATTTTTAAAGTGTCTCAATTTGTCATATAACTTCAAGAATGAACACTACAAGAAAGTTGACTATTTTCGGAGGTCACAACCTTCGAAAAAACACTTAATAGACCTTCAATAAATCTTTTTTCAAAGGTTAATTCAACATTTGAAAAGTGTCGAAATAGAACCCGTCGAAAAAGTTTTTTTCAAAGATTTGTTAACCTTCGAAAATTAATATTTTTCAAAGGTCACATTAACCTTCGAAAATTAATATTTTTCAAAGGTCACGTTAACCTTCGAAAATTATTATTTTTCAAAGGTCACATGTCTTCACAAATTGTCAAATTATTGATCGATAATTATTTATTGTCAATTATCTTTTTCGAAGGTTTTTATTATTTTTAAGGGCTTATAATACTATTTTCAAAGATTTTAAAGCCTTCAGAAATACTTCTTTACTGATAATTGTAAATCCTTCGAAAAGCATCTTATCAAAACAATTAGCACTTGAATACAATAGTAAATTTAAATTATATTAAACTAATAACCTTTTCAAGCCATAAATCTATAGCTCAAACACCAATTACCTAGTTGCAAAGTTCATAAACCTGAACTTAAGCTTTCCAACCCCACACTTCATAGATTCAAATATATAATAAAGTTCTCACGGTAAATGATGAGGTTATATGAAATTGAAACTCAATCAAATGATACAAGAAGTAAATCAGGCCAACAATCTTATACTCCACTGTACATTATACAGCCAAAATATTAAAACTATAAGAACTTTCTATCATAATTCCAAAAAAGTTAAACCATTGAGATCCAGAACAGTACAATATTTTGTACCAAGAGAACTTAATTTCGATGCTATATGTAAAACAAATCTGAAACACCATAATGCAGACCATCAAAGACAAAATGCCAGAGAAATCAAAGGTTGAGTGGCACTTACAAACTGTACAAGATTCAATGAAAGCATTGTGAGAGCCACATATATGAAAAAGTTCAACTTAGGGAGGAGCAAAACTTGACTCGCACACCAGTAAGTGAGAGCTCTACCTACTTTATGACGTTGTTGATATATTTACATTGCATTTAATAAATGAGTGGTTCTCACTAATTTTTTTCGAGCCAATTAGGAGCTCCTATCTACCACCGGTATCCACTACAGGTATAGTATAGACCAGTTTTGTTCAAAACGAAACTGCGTAACCTACCAGCACTCCGGTTCTAACAATTTCTAAAACATGAGGATCTTTGGTGAACAAAGGGGCCAAATGACAAAAAGATGCTCCAAGGATTGCAAATAATATGATACCTGCGAGCAATCCTACCTGTATGGTATAGATAAATCCTTATAAAACTCCATGTCCATTTGTAGAAACATCAAATATTGCCCAAAAGACTTCTAATTAAAGCGTAGAAACTCAAATGCACACATAAAATGCTACCTTTAAGGCTAAGCCAGTAACTTTCTTTGCAGTCTTGTAATCACTTTTTGATACAGCACTTGCAACCATAACCTATCAATGTAGGTAATTTCAAGGTCAGAGAGAAGAACAGAGGAAACCATGGTGACATGCCATACTATTTCTTTCATGCATTTGGAATAGATTTAACTATAAGAGTTATAAGAAAATTAGGAAATTAGCAACCAGTGTTTTAAAAGCCCACTAAGGCACGTGCCTAGGTGCAACCCCTATGCCTTGCTTCTCCCTTAATGAGAAGCGCGCGCCTCAAGCTCTACTTTCTACATCTTGAAGAAACTCATGAACATTCTTAAGAAAATATTCATTCTTTCCCTACGATCTTGAATAAAATCTCTATTTTCTTAAACTTTTCATCATCTTATTATTCATAATACTATTTTTCTTTGTATATAAGGATTTATTTACATTTTTCTATTGTGCATCTCATACATAAAACTCACACTTTTCTTTTTCCCTTCATGCTTAGTCTTGGAGGGCTATTGTGCTTTAATGTGCCTCAAGCTTTAAAAAATACTGTTGGCAACCATGGCTGATATTAATTTATCTCTATTTAAGGCTTAAAGGCTTTGTAAAATGTTATAATCTTGCATTTTATTCTCAATGTTTCATTGGGTTTGCATGCTATTATAAATTGAATGAATTGTCTTATATGATAACTTTTATGTAGACTAATAGTCAGTATAACAGAAAAAACAATGAAGGTTGAGATCTGAGGATGCGATTTTAGTAGTAAGAATACCATGATGCAGATAACAACGGAAAATACAAGGAAACAATATCAGTTTATGAGAGAAAGAGTACTCCAAGTATTAAAACTCCTCATAAAGAAAATGAGGTAAAAATAGGCAAACAATATGTACCTGACAAGAAGTAGCAAGAGCATCAATAAGAATAGATACTGCTAACCATACTTGCATACATATTTGATGTGCAGCCATAGGCGCACCTTGACGTGCAACCATCGACGTCACCACCATCATGGTCGTTAGAACAGAAAAAGTCCTTCCAAGGAGAAAACTACCTAATAGCAGACACCCATGGAATCAAACTATGGAAATATCAGTGGCTTTTGAGACTATAGGTTATAGATTTGATTCAAAACAAATTTCTCTAAAATGATTCCTATTGGTGTTGCTGATAGCAATCTTGTGTTAGACAACATTTTTTCTTCTTCTTTGATAAGATAGTATTGGACCTCACTTTCTAAATAGTGTTTTCATATGATAACCAAACTTCCATTGAAAAAAAATGAAAGAATACAAGGACGTCCAAAAAACCATGTTCACTGATGCCCAAAGAGAAAAATAGAACCTAACAAGGGACCAAACATCGCTCGAATGCCCCTATCAACTCCTCTAAAGGTCCTATTATTTCTCTCTCCCCACAAACCCCACAAGATTGCACATTCACCCGCTCGCCACAAAAACCTCCCCACAAGATTGCACATTCATCCTCTAAAGGTCCTATTATTTTTATGGAAAGTTCTATAAGATCTCTTAGATTCTAAGCCGGTGCTTCAAATATATAATGCACTAATTAAATGAAAAGAAAATTTGTTATCTTATATCAATTTCTAGCAAATTTTCAAAAATCACCTGGAAAGGAAGCAATCTCCTAGTCCTCTGCTTACAAACAAGTGTTGTTTTGAATGGTTTCTTCTTTGCACTAGAGAATCATAGTATTACTTTTTGAAAATCATGTATTGTTTTCCAGAGTTAAAAGAGTAAGCTGCAAAGTCAATCAAAAAACAAAAACAGGACAAAGTTCGTAAGTAGACATCCAAACATTCAGTAAGACCATATACATGTTTTTAGATACAACCATAAAAAAAATAATAATAATAAACAAACCTTGTAAATCTAGCAGGAAGCATCAAGGGACTCAACCTCAAAACAGGGGAGGCTTGAGAGAGATATCTAACTGGAACTCAATTTTCCATGGATTTTCCCTTCAAAATAAACAAACCTTACAAGGCATATCTTGATTCTCGAGTTCATTTTTTCAACATTTATTTGAAAAAACATCACAACTTAAACAAATTACAGAAAAATTGAAACTACACAATTCATGAATACAAGTGCAAGACATATCTTGATTCGCAAATGTGCATTATAAGCCTTCTTTCTGTAAAAGATGGAGGAAGAGGGAGGCTCTTGAAAAGCTACCAATTATAGAAAATTGAAACTAAAAATTAGATAAAGTAGAAAATTCATATTTAGGTAACCTTATCACGATGATCCAACTAACTACATTTAGTCTCACGAACATAGGGAATCGAGAGTGGAATCAAGACTGAGAAGAGATCGAGAGATATGGAAAAATTAGGGCAAAGTAATGCATTCTTAGGAAAGAAATTCTAACTACAAAATTCATGAATACAACAGTCCAAAGATGAAAGAGACGAGGAATCATACCTGGAGACGAAATTGCTAATTCCTAAATCAACAGCGATTATCACATAGAAGCAAAACGACGGCATTCCGAGACGAATTGCTTGATTCAGTCACTACAAATTGACTAGAGAGAATCAACTTTCAGAACCTTCAGAAACATTTAAGACTAGAGAGAGATCAAAACCTTCAGAAGCAAATGACGAGCGAATCAACTTTGGTGAAAGACAACTGTACGCGAACTTCATCGCGGGTGAATTTCGAGAAGGTGAAAGAAGTGAAGAGTTTGAATATAATATTGATTATAATACTTTTATAACTGCAGGGAAAAGACAATATAAGGAATTTATTTAAATATAATATTAGGGATAACAGATATATATATTTTTTAGATTAAAAAATTCTTTTTCAAAGGATTATAAGAACCTTCGATAAAAAGTATACATTTATCAAAGATTTTTTAAATACATTTGATAAAGGGTAATATAATTTTTAAAGGACTTTAATGTCCTTTGATAAATATAATATCTTTTTCAAAGGTTTTTAAGAACCTTTGATAAAAAGTAGATATTTATCAAAAGTTTTTTAAATACTTTCTGTAATATAATTTCAAAAAACTTTAATTTCTTTTGATAAATATAATATCTTTTTCAAAGGCTTTTAAGAACCTTCGATAAAAAGTAGATATTTATCAAAGGTTTTTTAAATACCTTCGATAAAAGTAATATAATTTTCAAAGGACTTGAATGTCCTTTGATAAATATAATATCTTTTTCAAAGATTTTTATGAACCTTCAATAAAAAGTAGATATTTATCAAAGGTTTTTTAAATGCCTTCGATAATGGGTAATATAATTTTTAAAGGAATTTAATGTCCTTTGATAAATATAATATTTTTTTCAAAGGTTATTAAAAACCTTCGATAAAAAGTAGATATTTATCAAAGATTTTTTACATACCTTCGATGAAGGGTAATATAATTTTCAAATGACTTGAATGTCCTTTGATAAATATAATATCTTTTTCAAAGGTTTTTAAGAACCTTCGATAAAAAGTAGATATTTTTCAAAGGCTTTTTAAATGCCTTCGATAAATGTATATATTTTTCGAAAGTCTTTTATAACCTCCGATAAAAAATGGTCGAAATAGGCCAACTTTCTTGTAGTGGAAGCAAGTACTTCGCCAACTTGAGTGGGATTATTAACCTTTAATTGTTGCAACAATATTGGAATTGTTCTCATAGCATTAAGAAAAACTCCTCACCTCAAGAACTTGCGAAGATTTCCTTTCTCAAATCCCTCGTAGGGGTTGCATTTAAAAAAAAATTTTTTTTTAGGGATTTTCATGTACCTCGAGGGTAATATGATTATCTCGAAATTAAACTACTCAAACCATTTTAAAAGGTCAATTTTACAACAAAAAAAAAATATGCGGCTCTTTATTTTTTTTATGAAAATAAAATTTTGAAAGATATTTATTTTTGTTGCTAAAACCTTAAGAAAGGTACTCTAGAAAAGTTTGTTGGATAAATATATAGTTTCTTTTAGAAAAAAAAAAATAGTTTTGGAACTTAAGAAGTTCAATTTATTTTAATAAAAAAAAAGTAATTATTTTAAGAGATGTTTTGGTGTTGTCATAGAAAGTAAATCAAAAAGTGAAAGTATATGTTTACAACTATATTTATTTATTTTTTTTGGAAAGAGAAAGATATATAGAATATTAAAAAAAAAAAAGTTTATTTAAGAACTTTTGATAAAATTGCATTTTCAATTTTTTTTTTTAATGAAAAAGTGTTTTTTTAGAAGATAAATTAGTTTTAATTTGGTATAATGTGGTTATTGAGTAAGCATTTTGATTTTTTTTACTTAATAAAAACTCAAGGATTTAAAAAAAAAATAGTTTTATTCTCAATATAAACTTTCTTGCTAATATTTTTTTGTGATAATTTTTCTTATACTTTAAGCTCTGTAAAATATAATTCTTTGATATCTTCTTTAGGTGAAAACTTTCAAGCATTTACGAAGCTCTACTCAATCACATAACGAATTTTAATCGAAGCACAATAAACTTGACTAAAAGAAAAACTTCTCACTCATTCAACAATTTCAAACAAAAAATAGAGCATACAAAGCATACAAAGAAAGCAAACAAATATCAATAAAAACTAGAAGAGAATAGTGACTATGCATTTCAAATTAGAGTACAATGGCACAAATAGACCATCAACACATTTAATAAAAATAAAGAAAAAAGATGAGAGAAAAAAATATTCTACACGAACTCTTTTCAAAATTTCCTACTCATTGATTTTGCAAGACGATGGTGGTCCGGATCGACTATGGTGTAATGCCACAAGAGAAAAATGGTGGAATCAAATGTAGCTATTTTTGTTATTGTTCTAACGTGAAGGGGAAGAAGATGTGAAAATGTTGTTTGGAAAAAAAAAAAAGAATGGTGGGAGAAGAAAAGAGGATCCCTCTCTTTAGAAAAATATGTGGGAGAAAAAAAAAGGAGATGAAGTTGTTGTAGGAAAAGAAAGTGGAAGAAGGATAAATAAAAAAAAAAAGATGGTGGAGATAAAGTTGTTAGAGAAAAAAAAATGGAGAAGAATGATCAAATTGTGGGGGGGAGGGGGGGGGGGAATCCAAGTTCTTTCTTGCTTTGCTTTGGAGGAAAAATAAAGAAGAAGAAGATTAGAGAGAGGAGGAAAATGTGGAAGAGAAGGAAGAAGAGAAAGTGAGAGATTTTTGGAGAAGGGAGATTTTTTTATGGCAAAGATAGAGGAGGTTTTGCATGAAAAAGAAGAGAGAGATTTTTTCATTGAAAAGAGAGAAGGATTTGCGTAGAAACATAAACGTACTTCATTGAGATGGAAATAATGTTTATAAGAGAAATGACAAAATCAAATCAACAATAGAGACAAAATTAATAAAAGCTTAAAGTAGAGAAAAAAAAACCATTGTTCATCTCAAAAAGGGAAGAAAAAATTCTCTAGAAAGCCTCTCAGTCAATTCTTCCTTTCTTAAGGGAATTGAGTTTTTACAAGCCTAAACTCTCAAATAGGTTGCTGGAATATAATTTGGGCAGTCAACAATGAGTTTTCACTTTTTGACAGATTTCTTGGGTTTCTTCCTCTCCTTCTAGAGTTTTACGATCTAACTCTCTCCAACTCCCCTTCAAAGTGATGAATTGAGTGCATTTTATAGTCTTCAAATGAGAGGGTTGTTTTCGAAAAAGGTGTGGTAGAGTTTGTCCATTGACTTTCGCAAGCAGTTGAGAGAGAAAGTTGCAAAAATAGTTCACGTCGTTTTGTCTATAGATTCCTCGCTGAAACAATCATCTAGTACTATGCAGCCTACCAATGTTTTGCTTTGCAGTCACAACTGTACATTTCCATATATTCTGCACAAAACATAAAAAATACTTAAATTGTACAAAAAATAATGATTCTTTTTGCACTAAAATTAGTTCATTTAGCACATCATGGATAATAACACATGCTTGAGTTATTTTTGCACAATTTTAGATATATTAAATATGAAAAGCATTAACATAAATTCAATCTCCTAAGAAATAAACTTGAGTTTGGAGCTAAATAACCCTTGTAAATAAGAGTTATCAAGAATGTTTTATAATTTTGGAAGAAAATTGTTGGGAATGACTACTTCCTCCTTTTAAATTATTCAAAGGCTTAACTTGTGGAGAAGTCTACTCCCTTTCTATTTTTAGTTTCGTATTTTTAAGTTTGTTATTTATTTATTATTTTGTTTTAATCCTCTAATAATAGAATATGATTTGTCTATAAATACTGGTTTTGTTTTGGTTTTACATAGACTTTTCCCCCCTCTATTCTACAAGATTCCTATGGGTTACTGTAGTGTCTGTTCTGGCTCCTAGACACGAGTGTCCATGTCGTGGAGTTGCTGTGTTAACCTTGGGAGGCAAACGAATGAATCTCGGCCGCACTACAGTCGAGATGAAATTTGGCTATCAGGGCAGTGGTTCTTCCACAACACAACCTTTTAAATCCTTTTAATTTGTTTTCTAACAAATAACACTAAAACTGTCATTAAAAAAATATTAAATTATACAAAATACTTATGAACTTTGGGGTAGTACATTTTACTTTTAAACTTTGAAATTTTTTTCAAAAATATTTTGAAATTGGTCCAAAAAATATCTTGTGTTAAATAAAGAATGGAAATTGACGTGGTAGCTAATGTGTAAAAATTAGAAGGCGTACATGCTATTATTTACAACTATATAGAAGATTAAGATCATTGTTACCATTTATTTTATCTCAAAAGATATTGTTAAAATTACTTAACCATTTTTTTCATATCATGGCCAACAATTGTTAATATTAACTAATATATATATTAAGGTTAACAATGTGAATTTTCTGATGAATGTTATTTTGCGTAACTGTCACAATTAAATGACAGACAAAATAACAAGTGCATCTCTCCCATATTTTCCAACCACTGATATGAGAAGAATCAAGAGCTAGAATTTTGGAAAATAATTACATTGAATGGGCTCAATTACCGCTTTAATCATGCCAATTTTTACAACCCATTCTTTGATTTTGCAGCACATTTTTTGCAACCTCACAGCTCATTTTCCTCAGTATTAGCCTTTGGGTTTCCATATAAGAAATTATTCTTATCCTGTAATTATTTGTTTTTATTTTTCATTTCTTCTTTACTTCAACCCAACAAGGCAATAGCTGTTGGTCTCCCTCAAATGCTTCTTGCTCCTTTATAGAAGCTTTGTGTAAGTAATGTTTATAAGCACAGTGCTGTGCTCCACGAATTCAATCAGAAAAACATATAGTGAAAGTGCATTTTCAATTCATCACTGATCTAAATTCTTTTACAGTATCAGAGCGATAGAGCGATACTTACACACAGAGAACAACGATCAATTTGGTTTGAAAATTCATAATGGCCAAAACATAAAATTCTCTTACAATTGGACTCTTTCACCGATGTTCCAGCTTGATTTCTGTCAAGCTAAACTCACATAATTATCTTCTCGAAAATTTTGGGTCTTGCCCCTCATTAGAACAATGGGAATTGAAGGGTGTATCACTGGAAGAAAGCCACTGGAAGAACATATTGATGATAACAAGGAAGAGCAACAATTGAATTCACAATACATCACTTGGAGGAATAATGATGGACTTTTAGTGTCTCAGCTCCTAGGAACCATTATCGAAGAGGGAATATATATATATATATATATATATGTGTGTGTGTGTGTGTGTGTGTGTGTGTGTGTGTGTGTGTATTATTGCAGCTACATGTAATTCACCGAGATAGTGGCCTTTTCGATTGAAGCTTTTGCGGCTACAGTCTTTCTTCTATTGTTGATTAAATTCACAGCGGGTGATTTCTAGTGGTGGTAGTGAGCACTTGTGAGAGAAAAAGGAGTGTTTTCTCTTGGTTTGAGGTTTTTCTTTTGTTGTTAATTCCAAGCTATCGGATTGTGATACTTGGAAGTCAATAGTCATTGTTGGGCTATTGAGGAATAGTTTTGTGGCACGAGTTTGAGGCTTCTTGTAATCTCCCATTTAGTAGAACCTGCAGTTGCAGAAACTGGACGTAGTCCCGAGTTTGTGGCAAACCAATATAAACTTCGGTGTCGTTCTCTTTTCTCTATCTCTCTTTAAATTATTATTTGTGACTTTTGTTTGGTTGGCTTATCTTGTGGAAGGGGAGAATTTAATATTGTAGTAATTTTGTTATTATTATATTATTATTTTTTCTCCCAACAATTGGTATTAGAGCTTTTGGTTCAGGAGTCATAAGATACGTTGAGCCAACAAGTTTTGATGGAGTCATGAAGTTTGATGGAAAAAATTTTGGGTATTGGAAGACGATGGTCAAAGATTATTTGACTATTAAAAAATTGGGTAAGGCTTTGAAAAAGAGACTAGAAGGTACGAATAATGAAGATTGTGAGACTTTAGATGAAGCAGCAGTTGCCGTGATCAGAATGTGTCTATCAATGGACGTGGCTAGTCAGGTACTCGGTTAGACAACTGCAATTAAATTGATGGAAGCGCTCACAAACAAGTATGAAAAACCCCGCACAAATAATAAGATCTAATATGATTAGGAAGTTTTTCAATATGCATATGACTGATGATGCTTCTGTGATATATAAATGAGATAACCACTTTGATAAATCAGTTGAAATCAGTTAAAATAGAGTTTACTGATGAAGTGAATGCTATTCTGTTATTAACCTCTCTACCTGATAGTTGGGAAGCGATGAAGACAGCAGTGTCTAATTCGGTAGGAGAAAATATTCTGAAATTTTCAGATGTTTGTGATTTAGCCTTAGTTGAGGAAATTCGTAGAAAAGATAGTAGTAAAGAGTCTACTATAGGATTAGCTTTGGTTATGACTAAGGGTAAAGAGAAGATTAATGAGGAAAGTACGTCGAGTAGCAGTAGGAAGAAGTGGGATTATAAGAATAAAGAGATAGAATGCTTTTACTGTCACAAGAAAGGTCACTTTAAGAGTCGGTGTAGAAAGTTGAAAGAGGATCTAGAAAAGAAAGAAAAACGGGAGGCAAATGCAGTGCAAGATGCCTTAACCTGTGTTGGGAGTGACACAAAGAGTTGTAGTAATTCATCTGAGTGGAGTTTAGATAGCGCAACTACTGTTCACATAGCTTCATATAAAAGTTTGCTCACATCATTCATAGAAGGTTATCATGACCTAGTGAGGATGGGGAATGGTAGAACTTCCAAAATTAGTGGAATTGGAGATATTAATCTGAAGATAGAGTGTGGAGAAAAATTGGTGTTGCGTAATGTCAGGTTTGTGCCAAATATCAAGATGAATCTCATCTCCACTGGAAAGTTAGCAGATGATGGCTACATGTGTGAGTTTGGCAAACGCTAGTGTAAACTCCAGTTAAGATCCCAGGTAGTGGCAGTTGGCCACAGAAGATTTACACTGTACAGATGTCGGTTGGATGTTGCCAAAGGATTGAAGAGACAATGGATGCCAGTTAAAGTTGCAAATGGTTGTAGTAGAGGTACAGTTGAGCCAGCAGCACTGATAGCCAAGTTTGATCAGTTAGATCAGGTTCTTTCAGTTCAGAAACAATTGGGAAGTCTAAGAGAGAAAGTTGATGGCTATCATGAACCCCCAATTGTCAGATGATCATTGAATTGAAGAAGTCGCCTAGGCGAGTGGAGGCATCGAAGTGGAAGGCTAAAGCAATTGCTAAGGTCAAAGGTAAGGTCTCTAGTTTGGCAGTAGGTTTGAACAGAGGATTCAAGCCATTTTCAGAGTGTATCTTCTTCAGGAACAACGATTCAGGATTGAAGAAGATGTTAGTTGTTACCACTTAGCTGAAGTGGGAGTACGTGTTTGTCTTTTTCGTCTGGGAGACAGATCCACGTAGCGAGCCCATACCTCAGGGTGAGCACAGATGCACTACAATTATTTTCTGATGGTTGCCTGTTTTGTGACTTTGTTGTTTTTTAGGTATTTTTTAGACTTGGAGTTTACCAAGAAGTTTAGAAATAACAGTTGTAGTGGGAGTTGTGCCTTAGAGTTTGCTAAGGTGATCAAAGTTTTGTTGCAGTGGGAGGCAAAGATCGTTATTTGTCTCAAAGTAGGAGATTGTTAAGTCTGGAGCCAAATATATATATATTGAAGGCAAATGGGCCTTGGCCCATTTTTGGAGTTTAGGTTTCCAACATCATATATATATGCGTGTATTATTGCGGTTGTATGTAATTCACTGAGAGAGTGGCCTTTTCAATTGAAGCTTTTGAGGCAAGTGTGAGCAATTTTTCTTCTATTGTTGATTAAAATCATAGTGGGTGATTTCTAGTGGTGGCAGTGAGCACTTGTGAGACAAAAAAGAGTGTTTTCTCTTAGTTTTTTCTCTTGTTGTTAATTCCAAGCTATCGGATTGTGATACTTGTAAGTCAATAGTCATTGTTGGGCTATTGAGGGATAGTTTTGTGGTGCAAGTTTGAGGCTTCTTGTAAGACCATTTAGTAGAACCTGGAGTTGTAGAAACTGGACGTAGTCTTGAGTTTAGGGCAAACCAGTATAAACATCGGTCTCGTTCTTTTTTCCCTATCTCTCTTTAAATTATTATTTGTGACTTTATTTTGGTTGGCTTATCCTGTGGAAGAGGAAAATTTAATATTGTAGTAATTTTGTTATTATTATGTTATTATTTTTTCTCCCAACACTTAACGTGGTTGAAAGCACCAACTCAACCCACCAAGTGTGGATATTATTGGAGGAACAACTCCTCACAATGACCAAAGAAAACGAAGTTCATCTCAATGAAGTTTTAGTAAGCTTGAAGAAAGGCAATCTCACACTTGAAGAGTATCTAAAAAAATTCAAATGTATTTGTGACAGGTTAGCATCTATGAAGAAACTTCTTGATGAAACTACCAAAGTGTTCTTTTTAGTAAGAGGATTGGGCAAAAAATACAAGGATTTTCGGGTAGCTATGCTCTCTAAGGCACCATATTCGAGTTACACTTAATTTGTCTAATCCCTACGAAATCATGAAGTTCAACATTCAGTAGAGATTGAGGAAGAAAAATCCTCTCAAATTTATCAAAATCAGGCCTTTTACAGCCATAAAGGTGGATTCAGAGGTAGGAAACACAATTGTAATTCCAGAAGGAGAGGTGGAAATCAAGGAAGAAATTCAAACCCCTCACAACCGACTACTGTGAACCAAACAATGTCGCAACAGAATGCAAAACTGCACACTGCATCGCCACTTAAGAGTCCAACGTTCAATATCAAATTTGTAGAAAATACAATCACACCGCACTCCAATGTTGGAATAGGTTCGATCACTCATACCAAGCTAGAGATGTTCCTTAACCATTGGTTGCACTTTCTCTTAGTGACCATACAACAACCGATTCAACGTTATTTGCTGATTCTGGAGCGTCAGCTCATGTTGTAAAAAATCTAGGTAAACTACATCACATTAGACCTTATGATGGGTATGAAAAATTATACATAGGAGATGGAAAAAGTCTTGATATTACACACATTGGCAAATGCACTCTAAAAACTGGTTCTAAAGACTTAAATCTAAATAATGTATTAGTTGTACCTGAGATAACAAAAATCTATTAGTAAGTTGACAACGGAAAATAATTGTTCTATTTGTTTGAATGATGATGGTTTTTTGATGAAGGACAAACAAGGAACAATCTTAGGTAAGGAAAGTAAAAGAGAAGGATTCTATGCTTTGATTAAACAAAACCATGCACCATTCAATGTCTTCACTAGTATTTCAAGTACTAATAAGACTCCTTATACTATATGGCATAAGAGAATGGGTCATCCTCATGATCTAACTCTGAAATTTTTGAATAAATCTAACCTTTTAGATATAACTAATTGGAAAAAAAAAAAACTTGTATGTGCTATTTGTCAAATGAGCAGAAGATAGAAATTGCCTTTTAAGCCTAGTAATGATATTTCATTGTTTCCTTTACAGAAGATACATTGTGATTTATGGAGGCCTTCCCTGCCTATTCCTTCTTGTCAAGGTTTTAGATATTATGCTAGCTTTGTAGGTGACTTTTCTAGATATTGTTGGTTCTATCCACTAAAGAAAAAATATGAATTTATGTCTTACTTTATTAAATTTCAAAGGTTAGTTGAAAGTCATTTTGATAGAAGGATAAAAATTTTTCAAAGTGATGGAGGAGGAGAGTTTACTTCCAACAATCTCAAACATGATTTTGAAAGCCATGGGGTCTTTCACCAATTTTTTTGTCCACATACCCTACAACAAAATGGTATAGTGGAAAGAAAACATAGACACATAGTGGAAATAGGGCTAACCCTCTTATATCAGTCAAAAGTTCCTTTTACATATTGGGTGGATGCTTTTATAACTGCTGTTTATCTCATAAATAGAATGTCTAGTAAAACCCTTGAAATGAAAACCCCTTTCTCGAAACTCTTTGGAGAAGACCATGATTATAGTTCCTTAAAAGTCTTTGGTTGTAAATGTTTCCCTTATCTAAGAAACTATAACAAAGATAAAATTTCCAAAAGAATGTACCCTTGTGTCTTTATAGGCTATAGCCCAATTCATAAAGGGTATAGATGTTTGGATACTTCAACAAATGGAGTTTATATATCTAGACATGTGGTGTTTGATGAAATTGTTTTTCCTTTTGATAACAACACTAATAGTGTGTCGATTGTTGTAGAAATCTTGTAGCTTCTGAATTTTCAGGATATGAAGAATGGCTCAACAACAAGGAAAAACAAGTAAAAAGGCTAGATTCAAAAGACAATCTCCAAATTCCTCAATGTCAAATGAAACAATTAGATTAACAAGATTGATTGACCCATAGATCAACACAGAGAGGAGCACAATAATGTCATACATGATCAATTCCTTAAAGGACCATTTACTGCCATGAATCTTTTTCCACAGAACATGAAATAGTGGCTGAATTCAACCATGATTACATGGAAAAACAACAACCTACTCATGCATGTGAGAAAGCTACAGATTATCCAAGGGAGGAAGACATTGAAAAACAAACAGACGCTGAAGTGGTTGCACCCTCCTCTTCGAAGCCCACTGATGCACAAGTCAGATCTGACGCAATCATCACAATGGATGAACAACCAATTATAAATCACCAAAGGTACGAATTGATAATCAACGCTAACTCAACCACTAAACCTAATGTTGAGAGTTTCGTGGATCAATCATAGAATTTGGCACCAAACCAAGTAAGTGAATTACCAGACATTAGTGAGTTTATTGTTGTTGACTTGGATTCATCTCTTGCAGGTACAACCAACCAAAAAGCCACAAATTCAGGCACTATCGTGCATCACCAATCCGATAGTTAAATTCCTAGAGATCACAGCTCATCACATGATCAAGCAAACAATTCAAACATTCACCCAATGTTAACTGATAGATGACTTGTCGAAGGTCGTATCAAGATTAAATTTATAAAACCAGACCTCAAAGTATTTTGTAATAATAGTGGCTAGGGTCATCCACAGGGATTGTGTTTCTTAGATTTAATTAAGTACCGTAGTTACTTATGCCTAATTTTATTTAGAGAACACTAATATGGATTTGGTTTGGAAGCATAAAATCT
Organism: Trichosanthes truncata; assembly: GCA_033996785.1. Classification (NCBI taxonomy): domain Eukaryota; kingdom Viridiplantae; phylum Streptophyta; class Magnoliopsida; order Cucurbitales; family Cucurbitaceae; genus Trichosanthes; species Trichosanthes truncata. Next base: position 9,615,984 of record JAWPNB010000007.1, read on the forward strand.
ATCCTATTATATACAAAGTTGGAGTCTAATTTTAGAAAGACATTCGTTAATTGCTATTCGTGAGGCCCGACTATGAAATTGACTATCGAATTGTGAAACATGCAACAGTTTTAAGTCGAAAATTACTAAAATATTCAATTGACTCTCTCGAGCCCAATCGAACTCGTGCAAGTGGAAAATCAACCCTTCGGTCTATTTTTACAACTACGCATGACATTATGAAATTCTCTTAATAACTTCTAGTATTAACCTATTCATTCTCATGCAATAGATTAATCCTAGTTATGCATCTAAGTTCTTGGTTAAATTTACTTTCTCAAGCTAAATTTAACTCAGCATACAAAGCTATGGCCGGGAGCTTAGAATATTAAATAAGAATGCATAAAAAACGTTGCAATCACATTCAAACAATCAAACATGGTTCCATACAATCTTTCAATTAACCAAGAGACCAATATACTCAAATACATGCAATTACAATCCACTAAATCATAAAATTAAGAATGCAAAAGAAAGGGAAAAGAGAAAAATTGGACGATGCGTGCCAACACTCGTTTCCGACGTGATGTCCCACGATCCCCGAGCCTTAAGTGTCTTCCTTAGCTTTCCAAGCTGCTCTCTAAACCTCTCAAACAAAGCTTCTATCGAAATTAGGGTTTAGGTCTCTCCAAAACGGCTCCCTTTTGAGAATAGCAAAACTTCCTTTTTATAGAGTCGTGACAACGTTGCAACGCTAGGGGCAGAGTTGCAACACTGTCCCTTCGAATTTTATACAAAAGGAAAAAATCTGTTGAATAGCGTTGCAACGTTATGCTTGCTGGTCTCCAAGCCTGAAAGACTACTGAAGTGGCGTTGCAACGCTATACTCTCGAGTTCACAAGCTTGTTTTCTTCTCTTCAACACTTGAATCTTCAATTATATCTCCAATTTGCTCCATATTCATCCAACTATTTCTCCATTCTCTGGTTTTGCTCCAAATGCTCGATTTCTGAGAAATATACATAAAAACACATGAAAGCACACACGATCGTAGCAAAACTAGCATAAAATCAAGCCTATAAATAGCACACTTATGCATGCTATCATTAACCAGGCGAAAATTTCAAAAAAAATCCAGCACTCAATCCTCCCCTATATTGTGATATCCTACATAGAAAAAGTCGTCATCAAGCAATGATTGTCGAACCTAAAAACTACAAATCAGCCAAGAAAATTCTCCATTGGAAGGAGGCTATGGAAGAAAAAATGAAGGCACTTGAGGAAAATCACACTTGGGATCTTGTGTCTCCTCCACCTAACACTAACATAGTTGAATCCAAATTGGTTTTTAAAACCAAATTAAAAGAGGATGGAAGCATTGAAAGACACAAAGCTAAACTTGTGGCTCAAGGATACTGTTGGGATTGTTCGGAGTGCAACCAAAGTCCCACATTGATTAGATAAGGGGAAGATCATGAATTTATAAGTGAAGGACACTATCTCCATTGGTATGAGGCTTGTTGGGTGAAACAAAAAATAAAGCCATGAGGGCTTATGCCCAAAGTGGACAATATCATACCAATGTGGAGATCTGTCGAGAGTTGGTTGTCCCTAACAGATACTCACAAGTTGAAGAAGTTGACTATGAAGAAACATTCAGCCCAATCGTAAAACCTACCACCATTCGACTGATACTAGCCTTAGATGTTCACTTTGGATAGAGTTTACGACAACTAGATGTCAAAAATGTCTTCCTCCATGGCTACCTCAAGGAAGATGTGTACATGGCACAACCACCAAGCTTTCATGATGTGAATCCAACCTCTAATCCATTGCATGTACCTGAAGGAGCAATAACAAGGAGCAAGGTAAAGAAGATTCAAGAGGCTTTCACATTACATCTTCAAAAGCTAGCTAATGCACAAGAAGAGACAAAGATTTTTTAGCACAAATTTCTTTATAATGTTAGTTCAACAAGTCAAGATTAAAGTTGACCATGGAGTTCACTTAAGTAAGGCAACATATTTGAATAGAATTCCTTATAATTTTAAGTTTCATGAACTTTGACATTGTAATTTTAAGTTTCAAAGTTTAGACAATTAGTTGGGGAATTTAATAAGGTAGTTGGGAAGTTAATTAATGAGGTAGTTGGAAAGTTCATTAAATGAAGTGGTTGGGAAGTTCATTTAATGAAGTAGTTGGGGAAGTGTTCATTTGCATAGAATTCCTTGTCTATAAAAGGAATTTGTATTGCTAGTGAGAAGGAACAACATTGATTATCAAAACTTGTGTTTTTATTGAAACCCATTTGGTGTTACATTTCTTTCAAATCTTGCTTTAGGTTTGATATTAAACCGATTCATTGGATTAGTCTTGATCAAGCTAATTCTGGAGTAAGTCGTCTTAGGATCTAGGAGTGACCATCATAGATTCTAAGTTTGATATAAGAGTGATCCATCTTCTAACCATACTCTTGGTTGGAATCAATTCGTTAAGTTAGCCTTATTCTCGAATATTTGTAAAGATCCTAGAAGGACCTCTAGCTTTGTAAATTCAGCATCTTGGGCATTTATCATTTGGTATCAGAGAGCATTGGGTCGACATCCTTTGGCCGGCTCTAGAGGTGCAATATCTTCACTTTGTGTTATTATTATTTTTTTTTTCATTTTTTTTTCGTAAGCAATTACAAAGTGCAATACAAGGCATACTACAACTTTTTTAAAAAAATTCTTTGAGTCTTGTTCTTGAATTATAAAAAAAAAAAATTAGTAGCAAAAAAAAAATCAGTAAAAAAAAAAAACTTATTCAAAGATCCAAGGCACATGAAAAGTTATTGTCATTAAATTGTGTTTTGTTCGAAATTTTTGAGTTTTTTTTTTTATCCTAAGGTTGAGATACTCTATTTTTTAGCTTGTGAAAGTTGCTTATTGAATTGGTTATATATCAAGTTTAAAAGCAAGGTTGCACCAAATTTTTTTTTTTTAAACCAACTCTTACATCTTTGACCTAGTACCAAAAGTCTACCCTTGAGTGATAAACACGAGTGTCCTTGAGTGAAATCTTGGTGAGGAGTGTGGAAATGTCCTTATTACAAAATGTCACATGATGGAGAAGAAGCACCACAAGTGGCAGATCCGACTATGGCCATTCTTCAAGCAATTCAAGGTATGATGGAATTGATGATGGAAGATAGACAAGAAAGGAGGGCACAACAACAAAGAGAAGAACGAGTTTTACAAGGAGATGAAGGCATGTTTGACTTACCGATACAAGAAAGACACTTTGAAGGAAGAGGAAATGTGAGGGGAAGAGGAAGAAATAATCTTGCAAACATTATGCAACCTAGAAGATTGGAAAGAGTGAATGAAGATAGAAATGGTGGAGTGAAACTTAAAATTCCACCCTTTAGTGGAACGGCGGACTCTGAAGCATATTTACAATGGGAAAGAAAAATTGAACATGTGTTTGATTGCAATACATATAGCGATAATATGAAGGTGAAACTTGCCATTACAGAATTCACCAATCATGCAGGTGAATGGTATCAACATCTCAAATCTGAAAGAAGAAGGAAAGAGGAGAATCCAATAGAAACGTGGGAAGAACTTAAAGAAATCATGAGAAAGAGGTATGTTCCAAAACATTATGAAAGAGATTTAAAAACTAAATTGCAAGCTTTGAGGCAGGGAACAAAAAGTGTTGCTGAATATTATCAAGAGACGGAGTCCTTGATGGAAAGAGCAAAAATTCGAGAAGAAGAGGAAGACACCATGTCTAGATTCCTTGGAGGTTTGAATCGAGAAATTGCACATTTAGTTGATAGAAATCCACCGCCATACCTTGAAGATATGTATCATTATGCTATCAAAATTGAAGCTCAATTGAAAGAAGAAAATGAGAATTAAAAAAGGTATACACATAAAGCTAACCCCTTTCAAATTCTAATGCTTGGAACAATGATGGTTTTGTGAATAGGAATGAATCAATGCAACCAAGAGGAAAGTTTGAGGCTGCCAAAAGAGTGGAGGCCGAGAGTTCCAATACAAAAAAGAATGAAGCTTCGAAGGAGGTAAGAGAGAAGTCTAGTTCTATTCAATGTTGGAAGTGCAAAGGGTTTGGACACATGAGCAAAGAGTGTGTTAATAAAAGAGTTATGGTGATAAGAAATGGTGTACTTGATTCGGATGATGAATGTGAGGAACATAATGCACAACTTGAGGAAGAATCTGAAATACATGATGATGAGTATGTTGAAGAAGGTAACTCCATATCCTTGATTACAAGAAGGGTACTTAATGTACAAATCAAGGAAGACAAAGTTGAAGATCAAAGGGAAAACTTGTTCCACACAAGATGTCTAATTAATGGCAACCCATGCAGCTTGGTGATTGATAGTGGAAGTTGCACAAATGTGGTAAGTAGTTTTCTTGTAAAAAGACTTCAACTTACTACTCGTCCCATCCTAAACCATACAAACTTCAATGGTTGAAAAACAAAGGAGATCTTAAGGTAAACTCTCAAGTTCTTATTCCTTTTACTTTGGGAAGATATAAGGATGAAGTCCTTTGTGATGTCGTACCTATGCATGCGGGGGATATATTGTTAGGCCGACCTTGGCAATATGATAGAGAGGTCACATTTGATGGATTGAAGAACAAGTATACTTTTACTTTGAATGGGAAGAAATTTACTGTACTTCCATTGTCTTCATATGAATTACATTGTGATCACTTGAAATTAGAGAAGAAAAGAAAAGAATTCGAAGAAAAAGAGAGGAGAGAAGAAAGTAAGTTAAAAGAGAAGAGTGAAAAAAAAGAGAAAAGTGAGGGGCAAAAGGTGAGTGAAAACCAAGAAAGAAAAAAGAGTGATTTTGAGGAAAAAAGAGAGAATGTGAGTTTGGGAGAAGTGAGGAATGTGTTGTTAACACAAGAACCAAAATTTGTACTTATATGCAAAGGAATGTGTCTAGCAACTGAACCAAAAACTAATGATGTTTTACCAAGTGCTTTTAAGTCTCTTTTGCAGGAATTTAATGACATGTTTCCACATGAAGATGCACCTACGGGTTTACCTCCTTTATGAGGGATTGAACATCAAATCGACTTCATACCCAGGGCAACTCTTCCAAATATGGCTGCCTATAAGACCAATCCAACCGAGACTAAGGAGATTCAAAGGCAAGTGGAAGAACTCATGGATAAAGGGTATGTTAGAGAAAGCATGAGTCCTTGCTCGGTTCCGGTGATTTTGGTATCTAAGAAGGATGGCACACGGAGGATGTGTGTTGATTGTCGAGCCATTAACAAGATAACGGTAAAGTATCGACATCCCATTCTTAGATTAGATGACATGTTAGATGAATTACATGCTGCTAATATGTTTTAAAAAATAGATCTTAAAAGTGGTTATCATCAAATTCGAATGCATGTGAGAGATGAGTGGAAAACGGCTTTCAAAACTAAGTTTGGACTTTATGAATGGCTTGTTATGCCATTTGGCCTTACTAATGCACCAAGAACTTTTATGAGACTAATGAATCATGTTTTGAGAGAGTACATTGGAAAATTTGTAGTTGTATACTTTGATGATATCCTTGTTTACTCCAAAAGCTTGAATGATCATATTTGGCATGTTAAGACAATTTTACTTAAACTTAGAGAAGAGAAGCTTTATGCCAACTTCACAAAGTGTAGTTTTTGTCTAGACCAAGTTAATTTCCTAGGGTTCATTGTTGGAAAAAATGGAGTGCAAGTTGATGAAGAAAAGGTAAAGGCTATCCGAGAGTGGCCAACACCTACCAATGCAAACGAGGTTAGATCCTTTCATGGTTTGGCTAGTTTTTATAGGAGGTTTATTAAAAATTTATGTCGTATATTCTCACCATTGAATGAACTTGTTAAAAAGCATGCGACGTTTGAATGGAAGGAAAAACAAGAGAATGCATTCAATGAATTAAAAGATAAATTGACCAATGCACCTTGTCTTGCTTTATCGGACTTTGATAAATCTTTTAAGATCGAATGTGATGCAAGTGGGATAGGTATAGGAGCTATGTTGATGCAAGAAAGAAGGCCAATCATGTTCTTTAGTGAAAAGCTAAATGGAGCACAACTCAACTACCCAACTTATGACAAAGAACTACATGCACTTGTGAGGGCTTTGCAAGTTTGGCAACATTACTAGTGGCCAAAAGAGTTTGTTATCCATACTGATCATGAAAGTTTGAAGCATCTCAAAAGCCAAACAAAGCTAAATAGGAGGCATTCTAAATGGTTAGAATTCATCGAGACATTTCCTTATGTCATTCATTACAAAAAAGGTAAGGACAATGTGGTGGCCGATGCTTTGTCAAGAAGGTATGCATTATTTTCTTCTCTTAGTGCAAAGATTCTTGGTTTTGAACACATGATTGAATTGTACAAAGTTGAGAAGTCTGAATTTTATGACGTGTGTATGCAATGTTTAGGCGGAAAAAACATACATGATCATATTGTGTTTAATGACATGCTTTTTAGGAAGGGTAAACTTTGTATTCCTAAGTGTTCCATTCGAGAGTTACTTGTGAAGGAGGCTCATGGAGGAGGACTTATGGGGCATTTTGGAGAATTTAAAACATACAGCATGTTGTGTGAACACTTTTATTGGTTGAAAATGAGGAAGGATGTGAACAAAGTGTGCAAGCAATGTTTCAAATGTAAGGAGGCCAAGTCTAAAACACAACCACATGGTCTTTACACACCTTTAGATGTTCCTAGTGAACCATGAGTTGACATTAGCATGGATTTTGTTCTAGGATTACCAAATACTAGGAGACATCATGATAGCATTTTTGTGGTGGTTGATAGGTTTAGTAAAATGGCACATTTCATTCCATGTAATAAAACAGATGATGCCACTAACATAGCTAATCTATTCTTTAGGGAAGTAGTTAGATTGCATGGCATTCCAAAAACCATTGTAAGTGATAGAGATGTCAAATTTTTAAGTCATTTTTGGAAAGTTTTGTGGGAAAAATTGGGAACTAAGCTTTTGTTTTCTACAACTTGTCATCCCCAAACCGATGGGCAGACCGAGGTGGTCAATAGAACATTGGAGGCCTTGCTTAGATCGCTAATTTCTAAAAATCTTAAGTCGTGGGAAGAGACACTACCTTTTGTGGAGTTTGCATACAATAGAGCGATACATAGCACCACTCATCATTCACCATTTGAGGTTGTGTATGGATTTAATCCTTTAACTCCTTTAGATTTATTACATTTGTCACCTAATATGTTTACTAGTGATGCAGCTATTTCTAAGGCCGAATACATCAAAACTTTGCACAAAGAAATCAAGGAAATGATTGAAAAGAAGAATGAAAAGCTAGTGACTCAAAAGAACCAAGGGAGAAAGAAATTGATTCTTAAATCGGGTGATTGGGTTTGGGCTCATCTACGAAAGGAAAGATTTCCAGATCAGAGGAAGTCCAAACTTCCACCAAGGGGAGATGGTCCATTTCAAGTAGTAGAGTGAATTAATGACAATGCATACAAACTAGATCTCCGAGGTGAGTATAATGTAAGTTCTACTTTTAATGTGGCTGATTTGACTCCTTTTGATGTAGGAAATGAAGACCTTGATTTGAGGACAAATCCTTTTAAAGAAAGGGGGGATGATGTGAATCCAACCTCTAATCCATTGCATGTACCTGAAGAAGCAATAACAAGGAGCAAGGTAAAGAAGATTCAAGAGGCTTTCACATTACATCTTCAAAAGCTAGCTAATGCACAAGAAGAGACAAAGATTTTTTAGCACAAATTTCTTTATAATGTTAGTTCAACAAGTCAAGATGAAAGTTGACCATGAAGTTCACTTAAGTAGGGCAACATATTTGAATAGAATTCCTTGTAATTTTAAGTTTCATGAACTTTGACATTGTAATTTTAAGTTTCAAAGTTTAGACATTTAATTGGGGAATTTAATAAGCTAGTTGGGAAGTTAATTAATGATGTAGTTGGAAAGTTCATTAAATGAAGTGGTTGGGAAGTTCATTTAATGAAGTAGTTGGGGAAGTGTTCATTTGCATAGAATTCCTTGTCTATAAAAGGAATTTGTATTGCTAGTGAGAAGGAACAACATTGATTATCAAAACTTGTGTTTTTATTGAAACCCATTTGGTGTTACTTTTCTTTCAAATCTTGCTTTAGGTTTGATGTTAAACCGATTCATTGGATTAGTCTTGATCAAGCTAATTCTGGAGTGAGTCGTCTTAGGATCTAGGAGTGACCATCATAGATTCTAAGTTTGATCTAAGAGTGATCCATCTTCTAACCATACTCTTTGTTGGAATCAATTCGTTAAGTTAGCCTTATTCTCGAATATTTGCAAAGATCCTAGAAGGACCTCTAGCTTTGTAAATTCAGCATCTTGAGCGCTTATCATTTCAACATCCAGAGAAGCCTCATCTTGTTTGTAAATTGAATCAATCCCTGTATGGATTGAAACAAGCTCCAAGAGCATGGTTTGAAAGACTTTCACAATATCTCCTACATACAAGATTTTCAAACACTTACTCTGATCCCTCTCTGTTCATTCTAAAAAATAGTTCCTCACTTATTCTAATGATTATTTATGTTGATGATATAATCATGACATGAACAAACACAGAAGAAATGGAGGCACTCATTCATCAATTAGGATCTGAATTTGCTCTAAAAGATTTAGGAACCTTGCATTATTTCCTAAGCATAGAGATCCAACACACACCAACATGGATCACTATATCACAATCCAACTATGCTCAAGACATCCTTCTTAGAACTAGAATGATGGAAGCAACTCACCTCAGTACTCTAGCTGCAACCACATCCACTGAAGTTCCAAATGATAATGATCCAGTTGATCAAAGAGAATATAGAAGTATTGTTGAATTACTACAATACTTAACCCTCATAAGATCAGACTTAACCTATGTTGTAAACAAAGTGTGTTAAAGTCTACAAGAGCCAAAGCACAAAGACCTAAAAGCAGTCAAACGCATATTGAGATATATCAAGAGCACACTTAGGTATGGTTTGATATTCACAAAAAAGGTTCACTAAATCTTTATGTTTTTTCTGATGCAAATTGGGTAGGATGCCCCAACACCAGAAGAAGCACATATGGATGTTGCATATTCTAGGATCAAATTGTATATTAGGAGCTCTAAGAAACAAACCACAGTGGCATGATCAAGTTCCGAAGCTGAGTACAGAGCTATGGCATCAACTTCAGTTAACCTCATTTGGATTATGTTCCTACTAAGAGACATTAGAATTCAAATGCTAAAACTACCACAACTATTGTGTGATAACATTAGTGCCATCCATATGGCAAAGAATCCAGTCTTTCATGCCAAAACAAAATACATAGAAATTGATTATCATTTCGTCAGAGAAAAAGTCGCTCATGGCCATCTAATTACAAAATTTGTGTCGTCCACGGATCAAGTAGCTAATATATTCACTAAAGCACTTATTCTTAAAGTAAACTTTAAGGACCTAAGGAGCAAACTAGGAGTGTACGAGATACCCACTAGTTTGAGGAAGATGTGAATTTTCTGATGAATGTTATTTTGCATAACTGTCACAATTAAATGACAAACAAAATAACAAGTGCATCTCTCCCGTATTTTTCAACCACTGATATGAGAAGAATCAAGAGCTCGAATTTTGGAAAATAATTACATTGAATGGGCCCAATTACCGCTTTAATCATGCCAATTTTTGCAACCCATTCTTGATTTTGCAGCACATTTTTTGAAACCTCACAACTCATTTTCCTTACTATTGGCCTTTGGGTTACTAATAAGCCTTAGTATTGAGGCTTATTTAGCTCTAATAGACTTAAGTTATGCTTGAAATTTTATAAAAATTGTATGAAAAAAGTTAGCAAATCTTAGAAAACATCAGTAGTTCTGTGGAAAATGCATTTGTTAAGAAAATTGAATAAAAGAATGAAATAAAGACTAAAAATGGTGTTTGGATGCAAGACATTGGAGAATTGTAATTTCATATTGCAAAATTTGAATTTGCAGTCTGATTCAGCAATCGAGCAGTAGTAGATAAGGAAAGTGCTGAAGTCCACGACTAGTCCAATTGAGGAAAGCGCTTTGATTTCTGCACAGACGTTGGGACGAATTAAGGAAGCATTAGAGAATTGCAATTTCATATTGCAAAATCTGAATTTGCAATCTAATATTGCAATCCGGCAGTGACAGTTATGAAAAAAATCTGCTTTTAGAAAATGAAACCCACGATTTGTTGCTTAATTTTAGATCAATTTCTGTAGATTTTTTGTCCAATGGAAGGATAAATAAACACTAGCCACCATAGTCTATAAAAAGGAAGGAAAAATACACACAAAAAAGGAGAAGATCGGACGTTTGTTTCATGAGTTTTTCATGCGGACGTTTTCGTGGGTTTCTTTTTTGGTTTGGTTTTTCAACTGTTGTCCATTGATTCTAGACCTGTTTTCTTCCTTAGTTCTCAGTCCAATCCAAATGAAAGTTTGGATTGAGAAATATACGAAAAAAAGTGGGGCTTTTTTTTTTTTTTTTTTTTTTTTTTTTTTTTTTTTTTTTTTTTTTTTAATTTCAGCTTGTTCTTCATTTTAGTTTGAATTTTGGTTTTGTTTAAGTAGTTGGATACATTAATCTGGTTTCTGTTTCATTCCCTATTGTATTGAAGAACTAAATTTATTTTTCTCATTGAAGTATTATGTTATGAAAGTCGATTTTGAGTTCTTCAAGCAAGGTTTCTTCGTGGGTTTTGTTTTCAATGGGTTATTATTCACATATGGTTATTAAATAGTGTTCACCTCTTAAATTATTGTCCTACTATTTCTTGGTGTGCATACTTAAATTAAGGCCTTTCAATTCTTTTTTTTTTTAGCTACTGTTGGAATTAATTTTTTTTCTAGCATGAAATTTTTTTACAAGTTTTATTCAAGTTTTTTTTTTTTGAGTTAATAATGAGCTAAGTCCTCTTAGGGGTTCAAGGATGTGAATTCCCTAAGGAGTGAATTGAGCTTAAAGTGCAAAAACAACCAAGTCTATACTTCAATTGTTTGCTTTTGTTGAATTAATTGCTTTTGTAATTCTAGTTTCAACTAGGATTGCATACAAAGCTTGGAGCTAATACCGAAAGGATTAGTAAAAAATGGATTTCGCACAAACAATAGAGACAAGAGCTTAAACATAATCCATTCTTTACCCTATCCAATACAGCTAGAATTATGTTCTAAATCTATCTAAGTACAATTGACCATAAACATATAGCTCCAATCACTTAGCCTCCTAAAGATTTTGAAATCAAAATTGAAATAGGAATTGAATTTAGTTTACAATTACTTGTGTAGGTTAGGATTGCAATTACAATTTACAACGGCAATTCACAACTTAGGACAATGAACATTCTTGAGCCCCATTCTGTTTTCAATAAGTTAGTCCCTTGCATTTTGTTTTCTTTGTTGTTTCGCACCATTTTGCATTCTAATTTTGCAATCTTGCATTTCGTTTCCTTTACTGTTTCACACCAAATTACAATCTGATTTTGCAATTGAGTTACCCAAGTTGCAATTTTTAAACAACCTTTTCTATTTCCAATCTTTTTGTTAAAAATTTGCTTCCTGTGTATCGGTAGTGTGTGCACTTGCACTGGGGCTGAAATTATTTCTTTTATTTTTACCCACAAGTTTCATTCGATCAAATTTTTGGCGCCGTTGTCGAGGAACGATAGAACTAAAAAAAAATTGTTGTAGCAAATATTGCAAGAGAATTGTAACTACAATTTTTTTCTATTGCAGATTGTGAAAATATTGAGATTGCAATTTCTTCTATTGCAAAAAGAGCTAAATTTCACTTGCAATACTTGAAACACAGATTGCAATTCGATTGCAACTACAATTGTCCTCTTTCTAAGAGAAAGCCCAACTCATGTTACATTGTTTTGCAGGTTGAGGGATAGCAGTTTTGATAGGAGAAAGACATAACATAGGATTTGATTGCTTGAGATAATCCACAGGATGGAAGTAGACATCATTGCAGCATTAAGCGCACAAGCCTCATCATTAAGCTATATGATGGAAACATTAATGATGGAAAATCCCATAGCTCTTGTTAACCCTATCTCTTCTATTTCTTGTATTTATTGTAAAGAAAGTCATTTATTTGAAATTTATCCTATTAACCTTGATTCTTTTTGTTATGGATTTCTAACCAACTTTGCAAATCAACATTAGTACCAGTGCTTCCAGCAAGGGAAGATGATTCCAAAAGAGCCTAGCATCGAAGAACTCATGAGAGAATATAGGGCAAAGAATGATGTTGTGATGCAAAGTAAAGCCACATCTTTACGACATTTGGAGATCCAAGTGGAACAAATTGCAAATGAATTGGAGAATAGACCCCAAGGAATATTGCTCAACAACATAAAGACTTCAAAACAAGAAGAAAAAGAACAATGTGAGGTGGTGACACTTAGAAATGAATTGGAACATGAACACCTTGAACTCCCAATAGAAGTAAAAAGCGCACCAGCACTTGAAAACAATATGGAGCCAAAAGGGAGAGAAGAGATCAAAGAAGAACTACCTTAAGAAGAGAATGAGCCACTAAAGGAGGTTGCAGTGAGCTATGCAGTTGCAACTTCACAACAAATAATGTCCAAAGTGCTCTCGATACTAGAATGCCCTGCATTCGCTTATTGTAGTTTGTAGGAAATGCTAAATCAAGAAAAATGCAGAGAAGAGAGCATGAACTATGACAATTTGTAGTATGTGATACAAATTGCAACCACAATTTCTACTTTCGAAGGCAAATATAAATCTCTTGAGCAGGCAATGCTCGTTGTGATTAAAACACCTCAACTAAGACAAAAATCTCGTCCACCATCGAGACCTAGATGCAAAATGAAGGAACATGATTGTGGTCTCTATACTGGAATAGGATAAGTTTATCTTTTCTTTCATCTTCTTTTAAAAAAAAAAGATAAAAGAGATAATATATATATATATATATATATATTGGTGTAGTTGATGGGGGCATGAATTCAAATAAAGAGCTTTGATCAAGAATGAACTATGTCTAAGGCAGGTCCTATCTAGGTTGAGGTACTTAAGTTAGCCGTTAGGGAATACCTCTATCTGGAGACTCATCTAGGAGTTGAATTGATCAACTTTTTAATTTGCAATTCATTAAAAATATTTCTTATTTACTTAAAGTGCATGAACCTTTTTATGATCTACTTTTGAGTTTAGAAAAAAGAGAAAGTAAGAAAAGAAAAGAGGAAGTTGTAACCTAGTTTGTGGCTGCAACATTAAAGATAAAAGAAAATGCACCTGCATCTGGGACATAATCTGAATAATCCTCACTAACAAACCAACAGTTGAAGAAAGGCCAACTGAGGTCTCAAAGGGAATTGTAGGTGCATCTCCACCACAAATTGCATACATCTCATCTGCCTCCTCCTATGCATAATTCAAAGCTGTGATTGTCCACATAAAGCAGCATGACAGGTTTATTGGGCATCAATTCATATCTTTCAACATGATCCAAAGAAAAAGTGCTCAAATTTCTTAGTGAGGACAACGCTTCCGAGGCCTAGGAGAATTTCTTTCTTCAACCCTATCTTTACTTGCTTTTAATTAGATCAGATTTATTTGCTTTCTTTATTTTGTTTTGTTAGGTTAGAATTTATTATTTGCCTAGTCCTGTTTGTTTGTTTTTACTTTTGAGCACACTTTCTGGAAAAAAAAAACAAAAATCTACACATCGCACAACCATGCCATAAAAATAATATTTCAAAAACAAATATGCAAATTGTTTTCCTTGGTGTTTTGTTTAAAATCCCTTGATGATGATACCTAGAGCTTTCTCAACTTTCAAGTGCTTTTACACACAACTTTGAGCTTTCAAAATCATAAAACTTGATAATTTCTTTTTCTCCATAAAACATTCAAACCCAAACTCCCCTTGTGTTTATCCCATCTAATTTACTTAGGAGTGTTTAGCTTCGATACTTAGCATGTTAAGTAACCCAACTATATACCTCAACCCCTGTTTTTCTAGTTCTTAGTCAATGGGGACATTGACCCACTTAAGTTTGGGGGGGTGAGTTTTGTAATACTAATGTAGTAATAGTATGTTGTTGTAATAGTATGGTATTGTAATATTATGTTGTTGAAATAGCTGCTAGAACTCAAAAAAAAAAAAAAAACGATACTCCTCCTTCTAATTTAACTAAGTAATCAGGGGCAATCATGACACTCATGATTTCTTTTGCATAAAAAGTTAACTTAGGAAGTGAGTATGTGAAAACGGTCTTAATAGTGACTTATGCTCGTAGTCAACTACTTTCACCACAAAATGTTAGTAAGTTAGAACAAAGGTACAAGTGATAGTGAGACTTCATCTAAAAAAAAGAAAAAAAAATGAAGTCTAGCAGTAGCTTTGTATAAGTTTGGGGGGAAAGAAAAATGCATGTAATGTGAGTAAGCTTAGCTTGTTGAATAAAGAAGATCATCCTAGACTCTATGACTAAGACTTAGGTAGGATAAGCATAATAGGTGTGTTTGCATAAGAATGTTTTATCTTGAAAAAGAAAAGTCAAAGTTTGATGTGAGAAAATTTTGGAGTTGTGTAAAGTATTAAGAGTTTGAGACCTCTCCTGAAAGACAACATTTTTTTCAAAACACCATTTAAAAGCATCTTGTGAAGCGTTTGCTTATGTATGTTGCTGTTTGTTTTCTAATTGCTTGAGGACAAGCAATAACTTAAGTTTGGGGGTGTGATAAGCCTCATTATTGAGGTATATTTAGCTCTAATAGACTTAAGTTATGCTTGAAATTCCATAAAAATTATATGAAGAAGTTAGCAAATCTTAGAAAATATCAGTAGTTCGGTGAAAAATGCATTTGATAAGAAAATTGAATAAAAGAACGAAATAAAGACTAAAAATAGTGTTTGTATGCAAGGCATTGAAGAATTGCAATTTCATATTGCAAAATCTGAATTTGCAATCTGATTCAGCAATCGAGCAATAGCAGATAAGAAAGTGTTGAAGTCCACGAGTGGTCCAATTGAGAAAAGCGCCTTGATTTCTGCACAGATGTTGGGACGAATTAAGGGAGCATTGGAGAATTGCAATTTCAAATTGAAAAATATGAATTTGCAATCTAATATTGCAATCGGGCAGTGATAGTTATGGAAAAAATATGCTACGTTTTTAGAAAAGGACACCCACAATTTGTTGCTTAATTTCAACTCAATTTTTGAAGATTTTGGCCGATGGAAGGAGAAATAAACCCTAGCCACCATAGTCTATAAAAAGGGAAGAAAAACACACAAAAAAGGAGATCAGATGTTTGTTTCATGGGTTTTTCGTGCGAACATTTTCGTGGGTTTCTTTTCTACTTCGATTTTTCAGTTGTTGTCCATTGATTCCAAACCTATTTTCTTCCTTAGTTCTCAGTCCAATCGAAACGAAAGTTTGGATTGTGAAGATTTACTCCCTCTTGACAAAGAAATGATTGAATCGATTGAGATATATAGGAAAAAACAATGGATTTTATTCTTTTTTTTTTAATTTCATCTTGTTCTTCATTTTGGTTTTGTTTAAGTAGTTGGATACATTAATTCAGTTTCTGTTTCATTCCCTATTGTATCGAAGAACTGGAATTATTTTTCTCATTGAAGGATTATGTTATGAAATTCGATTTTGAGTTTTTCAAGCAAGGTTTCTTCGCTGGTTTTATTTCGAGTGGGTTATTATTCACTTTTGGTTATTAAATAGTGTTCACCTCTTAAATTCTTGTCCTACTCTTTCTTGGTGTGAAGACTTAAATTAAGGCCTTTCAATTCTTTTTTTAGCTACTGTTGGAATTAATTTTTTTTCTAGCATGAAAAATTTTTACGATTTTTATTTAAGTTTTTTTTTTATAGTTAACTGATAATTCTCATTCATGAGGATTATTTGGCCTTTAAACTTAGTTATATTTGTGATTTTTATTCATATTATTTGATGAAAAATAAAAAAAAATGCTTGAATTTAATCACATGATTGATGGAAGACCTTTAAATTAAGTAAGTTGAGAAAAGAAAACAAAAGAAGAAAAAAATTCACACTTACTTAATGTTTTGATGCAGGATTTTCGTGGAATGCAACTGCAGTGCAATTGCTATGCAATTGCAATCTGGCAGAATCTGGAATTTAAGTAAAAAACGAGAATTTCGGGATTTTGAAGGAAATTTGACCCACGAATTCAGCAAGATGATTAGCCATGATTGTCCATCAACCAAGAGGGAAACCCTAGCATGAGATCCCTATAAATATTGAACAAAGAAGCCAAACAAGGGGAGCTCGATTGGAGAAGATTTTAGTTTATGTTTTTTTTTTTTTGGGTTTTCTTACTTTCTGCAGTTTTTTATTTTTAGTTTTTTAGTTTTTTAGTTGCTGTTTTGTTTTAATTTCTTGTAGATCTCAGCCCGAATCTCTTCCTCAATCCCATCACAACAAGAGTTGGCATTGGCTATAAACAAGTTCTTGTTGATTGAGCTCGATTTGGAGAAGATTTTCTTTCACGTTTTTGGGTTCTTTACTTTCTGCAGCATAATTTTTTTTTAAGCTTTTAGTTGCTGTTTTTATTGTATTTTCTTCTACATCTCCATCTCTAAATTTTCTTCAATCCCACAACAACGAAAGTTGGTAGTGGTTAAGGGCAAATTTGTTCGATTGAGCCGAAGAAAGATGGATTTTTAGGATGGTTGAAATTCTTCAATTTCTGCATTTTTGTTCTTGAATTTCTGTATTTGTGTTAAAATAGCCACTGGGTTGTTGTTCAATTCAGCAAACTTTAATTTATGTTATTAAGTTTTTGATGACAGCTTGTTAACTCAAGTTTTGGTAATTTTACTCTTTACTATTTGAACATTTAGAATCCTACTGGAAGTTAGATTTACCATTTTATTTACAAGTTTCCGTGAGTTAATTTCTATCTTGCATTCTTAGAATTGTTTCTTAAACTTACTTACTTGCATTGCATTTACAACTGGATTGCATTATTTACTTTAATTTTTCCAATGAATTCCTACAATTCTAATTCACTGTTTTCAATTTATTCCATCATGAAGAGCTAAATTTCCTTTGGGATTCAAGTTTGTGAATGCCCTAGAGGAAAGATGTAAAGCTCGAAAGTAAAAACAATCTAGCTAATTCTTGAACTCTAGTTTGCTTTTGGTGAGTTAATTGTTGAGTAACCCTAGTTGGCCATCTAGTGTTGCTTGCCAAGCTATAACTTAATACCGAAAGGGTTAAGGGAAGTCGATGTCACAAAAGCAATGGAGGAAAAGGCTTAGACATAAGCCTGAAACATCGACCCTAGACATAGGGCGAGACTCCAAAACCACTAGAATTGTGCGCAAAAATATCTAAGTTAGATTAGCCATAGAAATATAGGTTTAATCACTTAGTCTCCTAAAGATACTTCATAGAAGGTCGAATAGGAGTTGAATTCGGTTTACTTAGTTCTTGAGTTAGCTACGATTGCAATTGCCTTCTGGTTGCATTTTCTTTCCAAAGGGGCATTAGCATTCTTGAATCCCTTTTCATTTCCATTGATTTTTCAACCAAATTTTCTTTTAGTCAAAACACCCCTCAAATCATTTTTCACCCACGGTTACTTTAAATTGCAATTTGCAAACATATTTGTGTCGTCTAAGTAGATTTTGTTAAAACCCGTTCCCTTGGGTACGATACTCTGGAATACTTCCAGTTCTTTATTACTTCGATCACGTGCACTTGCGTGTTAGCCGATCATTAACTATGAGCTAAGTTCTCTTAGGGGTTCAAGGATGTGAATTTCCTAAGTAGTGAATAGAGCTTAAAGTGCAAAAACAACCAAGCCTATACTTCAATATTTTGCTTGTGTTGAATTAATTGTTTTTGTTATTCTAGTTTGATCAACTAGGATTGCATACAAAGCTTGGAGCTAATACCAAAAGGGTTAGTAACAAGAGGATTTTGCACAAAAAATGGAGACACGAGCTTAGACATAAGTCATTCTTTACCCTAGATATAGGGAAAAAGACTCCAATACCACTAAAATTGTGTTCTAAATCTATCTAAGTACAATTGGCCATAGACATATAGGTCAATCACTTAGCCTCCTAAAGATTTTAAAATTAGAATTATTAATTAAAAGCAGTAATCTCCCTAATCCTCACCCTTGGGTGGTTTAGTTCATGATACAAGAAACGGAACTAATAAAACAGTAAATGGCATTCATAATGCTGTAATAAAACGAAATTAAATCACTAGACTAAGAGAAGAAAAAGAGAACATATGAGGGGACTCCGTGCTGACGTCGTTTCCATAGCTCCGACGAAATTTTTTCCTCTTTTGAAAACTTTGTCACAAAAACTCCAATTCCTTCAAGAGCTTCTTCCCTCGAATTCTCTCTGTTGTCCCCTTTCTCAAATGACAAACAACAGCTTATAAAGCTTTGTCTACTTGTGAAAATGAGGGCTGAGTGGACAATCTAGACACGTGGCACTCTTCTACAGGCATTCGCATCCGTTTTGAAACATTCCATTCCAGCTCATTTAATGAAGCATTTAACACATGCAAATTTCTCACGGACTCCAGATCCAAAATATGCTCCAGCGAACTAGTCAGCCTCAGCAACCTTCACTTCTCAATCTCTTGCATTGATACTTGACTTTGTTCCGTCAATCTTGGCATGTTTCACCTATTTTCGACAAGAAACTCAGTTATCCAATACCAATTTAATTGTAAATGTAAGAGCATTAAAGATGTAGAGATTCTGACACAATTAACATTAAATAGCTCCTAATTTCACCATTTTTTGTCCTAAATAAGTCTCCTTTGGAGAGTTATCAAACCCCCAAACTTAATTCATTACTCATCCCTAAGTAATGCTCTCACAACCTGATCACCACAGAGAACCTCACTCTTTCAACAATGAAATCTGGAAATATTGAATCACCAACGAATGCTCGATCATTAAATACCAAATATTAAGTATTGTTCTGTAGTTAAATTCGAACTTTTGATTCTTTTTCAAAAGTGTAAACTTTACTCCTTTTCACATGCCCAGAATTCAAACAAAATCTTCCATCACCAGAATGGTAACATTGTTGGGATTTATGCCCTAAAGCTTCGTAATTAATAATTTATTTAATAATTAATAATAATTTTGATTATTTTATTTGCAATATAATATTATCCATTATATGAAAAATTCAAGGTTATTATTGTAATATTGAACAGTATGTGGTTGACATACGAGAGGGTCATGTTCAAGAAATAACCTAAAGGGTCATAGTATATGGATAAGGTTTGGTGCCTTATCCTGGTAACACTATTGATACGACCCACTTTGTAATAGTTACAAATGATTTGATTCAAATAATTCATGTGGAGACATGTGAGTGGGGGTATCTTATACAATGAGTTTGTATAAGACTGGACTACGAAATATTTAATCTCTCTTTATAAATCCGTTAATTGAGAAGGTTAATAATTCATCAGGATGATCATATGCGACTCGATCTTAATCCTAAGTGAGTTATGAACTCCTGCCTGTAAGGGCCTGTCCTTTGATTTGCAAGGGTGAGAGTGGCTTTTGTAGCCTATTCAATATGCCTACCATTTTTGGGACTTGACCAAATAGGGAGCTGGGAACATAATCTCACAAGATGGAATTCACTCCTTCCCATATAGGGTTGATCAGTGTTACACGCAAGCACACGCGATCGAAGTAATATAAAATGGTATTTGAGTACCAAGTATCGAATCCCACAGGGAACGGAGTAACAAAAATGTTGTAAAGCAAAGTGTAAGGAAAATTGCAACTTGAAAACTAAAATTGCAAAAATAATGTTGGGTTGGTGTGTTAGTAAAAAGAAAAATTACAGAATCTAATTGTAAAATCTAGAAATGACAATAATCGAAATAAGAAAAATTGCAGAATTGAAAATGGAAATAATGGAAATAACGAAAAATTGCAGAATTTAGAATTGGCAAGATTGGATAGCAAATTAGATAAGCTTAGTAAATGAAATTGCAAAAGGAATTTGGATAAAGGATGGGGCTCAAGAATGTCATTGCCCTAAGTTGTAATTGCAAGCCAAAATTACAATTTCAAACTACTCCACACTCAATTGTAAACCAAAATTGCATTTCCTATTCACCTTAAATTTAGGTTTTAGGAGGCTAAGTGAGTGACTTATATGTCTATAGTCCCTCTATCTTAGATCATTCGGCTCAACAATTTTATGGATTTTGGAGTCCTTAATCCCTATGTCTAGGGTAAGGATTGGCTTATGTCTAAGCTCTTTTCTCCATTACTTGTGCGAAATCCGCTTATTACTAACCCCGTCGGTATTATATCTAAGCTTGAGTTGCTACCCTAGTTGATCAAACTAGGATCTCAACGGAAATTTATTCAACACAAGCAAATAATTGAGATGCAGGCTTGGTTTTTATTGAAATTTTGGCTACATTTACTTCTTAGGGAATTCACATCCTTGAACCCCCTAAGAAGTTTTAGCTCAAATTAAAGATAAAAATTTTACAACTAATTTTTGAAGGAAACATCATATTAGAAAAAATTTGAGTAAAATTGCTACTAATAATTAAAACTAAATAAATTGATAAAATACTTGGGCAAAAATATAATGCTAGACAATAGCTAAATAAGCCTCCAAAACCTCTCACTATGAATAGAAAATAAAAGGCAAATTGATATAAATTTCCAATCAAGACTTTAACTTTATGAAGAAATCAAATTGTGAATGACAGTACCCATAGAACAACAAAATCAATCTAAATAACAGCAACTTACTGCAAAACATAAAAGGAAAATTAAAAAAAAAACAGAGGAAGAAAAACGTGACAGAAACCACGATGAAAAACATCCAAAAACGTTTCCAAAACCCCGTCTTCTTCACTTGAATCGGACTGAAAAAATTAGAAGGGAAACAGAACTACATTGCAGCAGATTTTTGGTAAAAAAAAAAATAGAGGAAAAACGCAGAAAAACAAAGGCAGAAAAACGTGACAAAAACCCACGAAATAAGCTCCCAAAACGCCTCCAAAACCAATTTCTTCACTTGAATTGATTGGATAAATCAAAAGAAGAACATGAAATAAACTTACAATAGCTCTCGGTAATTCAGAATTGAAGAAATACAAGAACAAAGAACAAAAAAAAAATTGCAAAAAAAAAAACAAAGTATTGACGTAAAAATAAACCCACAAAATTGACTTCTAAATTCGCCTCCAAAATCCGATCCTTAGCTCCTCCTTTTCTTCCCCATTTATAGGCCTTCATTAGGGTTGAAGATTGCCAAAAAATCGTGCTCCAATTCCCACCAAATCAGGCGGTAATTTGGTTTTCCATAAATGAGTTTCGCACAGAAATTTTTCGTTTTTCCTTGAATTTTCTGCTGTCCAGAATTGCAAAATCCGATTTTGCAATTTGATTTTGCAATTTTTACATTCCATGCTCCATAAACAATTGCAAAATCACGAATTTGCAATTGGATTTTGCAATTTCCACAATTTCTGCAAATAAGATCAATTTTCTTAGAATTCTATTCCAAATGCCATCACATTCATTTCTTCCTTAAATTCAAGCAATCTTCCACTATTTTCAAATGATCTTAAGTCAAAACAAGAATGTTTTAAGCAATTGGGAGTTAAGTAAGCCTTAATACTAAGGCTTATCACACCCCCAAACTTAAGATATTGCTTGTCCTCAAGCAATTAGAAACCAAAGCAACATGCATAAGCAAACATTTCACAAAATGTTTTCAAATGGTATTTTTGAAAAAAGGAATATGTTGTTTAGGAGAGGTCTCAAACTTTTAACACTTTACACAATTCCAAGATTTTCTCACATAAAACTTTTACTTTTCTTTTTCAAGATAAAACATTATTATGCAAATTCACCTATTATGCTTATCCTACCTAAGTCATAGTCATAGAGTCTAGGATGATCTTCTTTGTTCAACAAGAGCTGCTGCTAGGCCTCATTTTCTTTTTTCCTTTGAAATGCTTTTTTTATGAGAGTCTTACTGTCACTTGTACCTTCGTTCCAACTTACTAACACTTTATGGTGAAAGTAGTTGACTACGAGTACAAATCACTACTAAGATCGTTTTCACATACTCACTTCCTAAGTTAACCTTTAATGCAGAGGTAATCATGGGTGTCATGACTGCCTCTAGTTACTCAATTAACTCTAGAAGGAGGAGTATCTTTTTTTTTTTTTTTGAAGTCCTAGCAGCTGTTACAATGACATACTGTTACAACAACATACTATTACAACAACATAATACTACAATGACATACTGTTACAACAACATAATATTACAACAACATACTAGTACAACGACATAATATTACAATGGCAGTATTACAAAACTCACCCCCCCAAACTTAAATGGGTCAATGTCCCCATTGACTACGAACTAGAAGAATAGGGGTTAGGGTACATAGTAGGGTTACTTAACATGCTAAGCATCGAAGCTAAACTCTCCTAAGTCCATTAGATGGTATAAACATAAAGGAAGTTTGGGTTTGAATGTTTTATGGAGAAAAATAATTTATTAAGTTTTATGATTTTGAAAACTTGAAGTTGTGTGTGAAAGCACTTGAAAGTTGAGAAAACTCTAGGTATCATCATTAAGAGCTTTTTAACAAAACACCAAAGAAAACAATTTGTAAACTTGATTTGAACATGATTTTTATGGCATGCTTGTGCGAGGAATATATATATATATTTTTTTTTGAAAGAAAATAAACTAAATAAGCATAAAAGAACTTAACTAAGCCTCAAACTAAAAACATAACAATTAAGAAAGCTAGAAAGATAGGTTAAAGAGAGACTCCCCTATGCAGAGAAAAATGTGTTGTTGTTGGCATTACTGTCCTCGAGGTTGTTGGAGTCTTTGACAAAGAATTCTCCTGAGATTGCAATTGCAATTTGCTTTCGCGATTGCGACTACAATTTCTTCCTCCCGCTCTTTCTTCTTATAGTTTCCTAAAACTCAAAAGTAGAGCATCAAAAAGTTCACACAGTTTTTCTCAATACAAAGTCAACTTTTTGGAAATTTCAATTTTTGAACTCAAAGTTGATTCATTAAACTCTCAGGTAAATCCCCAGGTAGAGGTGTTCCCTTAGCGGTCAACTTAAGTACCTCAACCTTGACAGGATTCTCCTTAGACAGAGCTTTTCTGAATTAACTTCTTCATTCATATTGGAATTTCAAAAGTTGAAAGTTTCTCTTTTTTTTTTTTTTTTTTTTGCTTTTTTGTTTTTTTTATATTAACGTAAAAGAAAGACAATGTAACTTATCCAATTCCAGTAAGGAGACCGCAACTATGTTCCTTCATTTTGCACCTAGGTCTCGATGTTGGACGAGATTTCAGTCGTAGTTGAGGTGCTTTGATGACAACGAGCTTTGATGACTCAAGAGATTTATATGTTTCTTTGGAAGTAAAAATTGTGGGTGCAATCCATGTCGCAAACTGCATGTTGCCATCCTTCATGCTCTCATTTCTGCATGCTTCTTCATTTAGTGAATCCTGCAAGCTGCAATAAGCAAAAGCAGGACATTCCAGTGTCGAGAGCACTTTGGATGTCAATTGCTGTGAAATTGCGATTCCATAGCTCACTGCAATTTCCTTTGGTGGTTCCTTCTCTTCTTGAGGTGGTTCCTCTTTGGTTTCTTCTCTCCCTTCTAGCTCTTTAATATTGTCAAGTGTTGGAGTGCTTTCTACTTCTATTGGGAGTTCAAGGTCTTCATGTTCCAATTCAGTTAGTGTCACCGCCTCACTTTTTTCTTCTTCTTGTTTTGAAGTCTCTATGTCCTCGAGCAAGATTCCTTGGGACCTGTTCTGCAATTCATCTGCAATTTGTTTCACATGGATTTCCAAACTCCGTAGAGATGTGGTTTGACTTTGCATTACAACATCGTTCTTTGCTTTATATTCCCTCACGAGTTCTTCGATGCTTGGCTCTTTTGGAATCATCTTCCCTTGCTGGAAGCACTGGTACTGATGTTGATTTGTAAACCTGGGTAGAAATCCATAACACAAAGAATCAGGATTATAAGGACAATTATCAAATGAATGACTTCCTTTACAATAAACACAAGAAATAGAAGAGATAGGGTTAAAAGGAGCTATAGGGTTTCTCATCATCAAAGTTTCCATCATGTAGCTTAATGATGAAGCTTGTACGCTCAATGCTGCAATGATGTCTTCTTCCATCTTATGGACTTTCTCAGGCAATTAACCCTATGTTGCGTCTTTTTGAAATTTCTCTCCCTCAACAAGTGAAATCGAGCTCCTCCTGCAAATAGGAGAAATTGTGGTTGCAATCTTCTCTTCCAATTTTTGCTAAAACAAAATTCTTGTTAAAACTGCCGTTCCCCGGCAACGGCGCCAAAAACTTGATCGATGTCTAGACGCAAGCACACGGGATCGAAGTAATATAAAATGGTATATGAGTACCAAGTATCGAATCCCACAGGGAACGGAGTAACAAAAATATTGTAAAGCAAAGTGTAAGGAAAATTGCAAATTGAAAACTAAAAATGCAAAAATAATGTTGGAATGGTGTGTTGGAAAAAGAAAAATTACAGAATTTAAAAATGACAATAATTGAAATAACAAAAATTGTAGAATTGAATTGCAGAATCTAATTGTAGAATTGAGAAATGGCAATATTGGATAGTAAACTAAAATTTCAAAAGGAATTTAGATAAAGATGGGGCTCAAGAATGTCATTGCCCTAAGTCGTAATTGCAAGCCAAAATTGCATTTCCAACCTACTCCACACTCAATTGTAAACCAAAATTGCAACTCCTATTCACCCTGAATTTAGGGTTTTAGGAGGCTAAGTGAGAGACCTATATGTCTATAGTTCCTCTATCTTAGATAATTCTGCTCAACAATTTTATGGGTTTTGGAGTCCTTAATCCCTATGTCTGGGGTAAGGATTGGCTTATGTCTAAGCTCTTTTCTCCATCACTTGTGTGAAATCCTCTTATCACTAACCCCGTCGGTATTAGATCTAAGCTTGAGTTGCTACCCTAGTTGATCAATCTAGGATCCTAACGAAAATTTATTCAACACAAGCAAACAATTGAGATGTAGGCTTGGTTTTCATTGAAATTTAGGCTACAATTACTTCTGAGGGAATTCACATCCTTGAATACCCTAAAAAGTTTAGCTCAAATTGAAAGTAAAAATCTTACCACTAATTTTTGAAGAAAAGTTCATCTTAGAGAGTGCAATAAATTGCTAATGAAATGTAGAATTGATGGAATTAATGCAAAATTTCTATCCTAAAAAGCTTGCTTATTGGAACAATTAAGACTATATTTTTTTTTTATTGCAAATCTAGGCAAATAATAAACAAGAACTTCAAGAATACTCAATTTAATTTAAAAAACAAAGAGTTAAAAGCATAAATGGAAAATTAGTCTACTTCCTTTTACCTTTGAATCAGACAAAATGATATGGGGGTAAGAATAAAGAAACAAAACCAGAAAACAAACTGCAGTAGCTCTTGGTTAAAACAGAAAAAAAAAAAAAAAAAAAAAACAGCAAAATAGAGCAGAAAAACTAAAAAAAAATAGAGGAAGAAAACTTGAAGAAAACCATGAAAAACAACTCTAAAACGTCTCCAAAACGAATTCGAATGATGAACAAAATGATACTACCAGCACTCTTGGTAATACAAGAAGAAAGTTCAAAAAAAAAATAAAGACAGAAGCTGAAATTCATGCAAAACAGAGAGCAAAAACTAAAAAAAAAACAGAGAAAAAAGTTGCAGAAAAACAGAGGAAAAACCCACGAAATAAGCTCCTAAAACGCCTCCAAAACCAATTTCTTCACTTGAATTGATTGGATAAATCGAAAGAAGAACATGAAATAAACTTACAATAGCTCTCGATAATTCAGAATTGAAGAAATACAAGAACAAAGAACAAAAAAAAATTGCAAAAAAAAAAACAGAGTATTGACGTAAAAATAAACCCACAAAATTGACTTCTAAATTCGCATCCAAAATCCGATCCTTAGCTCCTCCTTTTCTTCCCCATTTATAGGCTTTCATTAGGGTTGAAGATTGCCCAAAAATCGTGCTCCAATTCCACCAAATCAGGCGATAATTTGGTTTTCCATAAATGGGTTTCGCGCAGAAATTTTTCGTTTTTCCTTGAATTTTCTGCTGTCCAGAATTGCATAATCCGATTTTACAATTTGATTTTGTAATTTTTACATTCCCTACTCCAGAAACAATTGCAGAATCACGAATTTACAATTCGATTTTGCAATTTCCATAATTTCTGCAAACAAGATCAATTTTCTTAGAATTCTATTCCAAATGCCATCACATTCATTTCTTCCTTAAATTCAAGCAATCTTCCACTATTTTCAAATGATCTTAAGTCAAAACAAGAATATTTGAAGCAATTGTGAGTTAAGTAAGCCTTAATACTAAGGCTTATCAAGGGTAAGTAGATGAGTAGTTCCCTTAAGTGCTGATTTCGGGACTTGAATAATGGGGCCCCACCCTCTCATTGGCCCGAAAGGGACTTAGTTTATAATTAGATTATAAATATATTGTTCATTAGACAATCAGTGGTACTTAAGGTGCAAGATGTAATTATAGGGGTAAAACGAACTTTTGACCCAGCTGTAATTACGAACAACTCGTGAAGGATCGACTTGCATGTAATGATTATATCTATGGACACAACTTGTCCTACAGTGCATAAGAGTGCAACTCTAGGTCTATAGTGGAGTGACCTATAGTTAATGAATGAAAATTAATTAATTAAAGAGTTTAATTAATTAATTTTGTATCATTGGAGCTTATAATCTGTAGGTCCATAAGGTCCCATTGCTAGCTCATAACAACACTAAAAGATCAATTTAGTTGAAAGAAAAATTTGAAATGTTCAAATTAATATTTAATTTGAAGTGTTCAAATTAATATTTAATATATTATATATATTAAATATAAAAGAGAAAAATATATTTATTATATTTGATACATTAAATATTAAAATTTGAAGTCTTCAAATTAATATTTAATATATTAGATATATTAAATAAAAGAGGAAAATATATTTATTGTATTTGATACATTAAATATTAAAATAATTAATGTATATTAGATACATTAAATAAAAGATATTTATTAAATTTGAATTAGATTCAAATTAGGAAATAAATGTCGTAGGAGAATTTTAAACGGTTTGAATAAGATTCAAATTGGTTAGATAAATATATTTTAATATATTAGATATTAAAATATATTATTTAATTATTTTCCCTAGACCACTATAAATAGGACCCTAGGGGTGAGTCATTGTACATTCTTCACAATACACATCTTCTCAATAGAGAATTGAGAATTCTTTCTAGACCTCTTCCTCTCCAATCCCTTGGGGATTTTCTTTCAAGAGGCTCCCACAAGCCTTGGTCATGTGTTCGAGTCATAGCTAGGAAGACTTTGTGGAAGAGATAAAGATCCGCCAGAAGATTCTCCATATTTGGAAGGTATTTATTGCTTAACCTTTGTATTTTAATTTAATTCTAAATAAATCAAAGACGATTTCTATACTTCTGTTGTGGGTTTAATTCGATTATTCCCTTCAAACATTTTATGATGAAATGTACCTAAGCTCTTGAAGAGAAACAACAACTAGGGGAGCACCACACTTAGCCCCTTTTAGATTATTCTTACCAATTTTCTGTCATTTCACAACTTCAACTTCATTTGCACTTTCGCTTTAGCTTACTAACACTTGTGGTGAAAGTATCTAACTATGGGCACAAACTACCATTGAACTCCTCTTGCAACTTGACATCCTAAGTTGGTTTTTTCATGTAGGGGCAACTATGTGAAGGAAATAATCAAATTAAACCCACAACGGAAGCATATAAATCGTCTTTGATTTATTTAGAATTAAACTAAAATACAAGGGTTAAGCAATAAATACCTTGAAAATAATATTATGGAGAATATTCTGGCGGATCTTTATCTCTTCCACAAAGTCTTCCTAGCTATGACTCGAACACAGGACCAAGGCTTGTGGGAGCCTCTTGAAAGAAAATCCCCAAGGGATTATTGGAGAGGAAGAGGTCTAGAGAGAATTCACTAATTCTCTCTATTGAGGAGATGTTTTTTTGTGAAGAATGCCCAATGGCTCACCCCTAGGGTCCTATTTATAGTGGTATAGAGAAGATAATTAAATAATATATTTTAATATCTAATACATTAAAATATATTTATCTAACCAATTTGAATCTTATTCAAACCTTTAAAATTCTCCTTTGACATCTATATCCTAATTTGAATCCAATTCAAATTTAATAAATATCTTTTCTTTAATGTATCTAATATACATTAATTATTTTTAATATTCAATGTATCAAATACAATAAATATATTTTCCTCTTTTATATTTAATATATCTAATATATTAAATATTAATTTGAACACTTCAAATTAAATATTAATTTGAACATTTCAATTTTTTCTTTCAACTAAATTGATCTTATAGTGTTACTATGAGCTAGCAAGGGGACCTTATGGACCTACAAATTATAAGCTCCAATGATACAAAATTAATTAATTAAATTCTTTAATTAATCAATTTTCATTCATTAACTCTAGGGTCACTCCACTATAGACCTAAAGTTGCACTCTTATGCACAGTAGGACAAGTTGTGTCCATTGATATAATCACTACATGTAAGTCGATCCTTCACGAGTTGTTCGTAATTACAGCTGGGTCAAAAGTCCGTTTTACCCCTATAATTACATCTTGCACCTTAAGTACCACTGATTCTCTAATGAACAATATGTTTATGACCTAATTATAAACTAAGTCCCTCTCGGGCCAATGAGAGGGTGGGGCCCCATTGTTCAAGTCCCGAAATCAGCACTTAAGGGAACTACTCATCTACTTACCCTATATGAGGAGTGAATTCCATCTTGTGAGATTATGTTCTCAACTCCCTATTTGGTCAAGTCCCCAAAATGGTAGGCATATTGAATCGGCTACAAAAGCCACTCTCACCCATGCAAATCAAAGGACAAACCCTCACAGGCAGGAGTTCATAACTCACTCAGGATTAAGATCGATTCGCATATGATCATCCTGATGAAATATTAGTCTTCTCAATTAACGGATTTATAAGGAGAGATTAAATATTTCGTGGTCCAGTCTTATACAAACTCATTGTATAAGATACCCCCACTCACATGTCTCCACGTGAATGATTTGGATCAAATCATTTGTAACTATTACAAAGTGGGCCGTATCAATAGTGTTACCAGGATAAGGCACCCAACCTTATCCATATACTATGACTCTTTAGGTTATTTCTTGAACACGATCCTCTTGTATGTCAACCACATACTGTTCAAGATTACACTAATAACCTTGAATTTTTTATATAATGGATAATATTATATTGCAAATAAAATAATCAAAATTATTAAATACGAGGCTTTAGGGCATAAATCCCAACAATCTCCCACTTGCACTAAAGCCGGCGAGACATGTATCCTAGGGCATACTCTATACCCAACATGTTCTCCCACTTGCCCTAGAAAAGATGAGACATGTCTCGTAATCCTAGACATTCTAGGTGACCCTCAAACACTTTAGCCTGGAGAGTCTCTTTATATAAATCCAAAGAACTGCCGTTAAAAGCCATCTTGGTCACTACCATGATGCTTTCTCTCTCTCGATATGATTTCCTATACATTGGTGTTTTCTAATTTCCTTAATATTAGTCTTTGCACCAGTATTATCATAATAAAGAGGATAAACTAAATCATATCTGAAACACCTTTCAGATCTTTAAAGAACTATTTGAGTCATACAAGTTCTCTTCTTGCTTCACAAGCAAAACAATTTAACTTATATACCATACTCCACCAGCTAGGGTAAGATTTATTTTTACATAGATTTCCTAAATCTTTGCAAGAACCAGTGTATCTTGTAAAGATCAAATTTTTAACTCCATACACAAAAATTTCTCATCATCCATAGATAATTTGAGAAAGTTTTTAATTTTCTACTCAATGGTCATACAATTCGTTTAACTGATATATGCTAACCAATTGTATATTAAATGTTCAGTCTCATTTATGCATATCATATACTCTCAACATTTGAGGTGTCTTAAGATACACTTTCTTAGACATAAAAATCAACTATTTGACAACAATTTTGTCAATATAAGATGTTTGAGACAAAGTTAACATTTTGTCCTTAAAATCTTCATTTTGGACATTTAAAATATACTGAGTCATTCCAAATCACTTATTTGGAATTGGTTACTTAATCAATGTTTTATGTTAGACATCTTACATCATTCATAATGGGTAAAGATATCACCAACATAAAACATGAGAAAAATTCACTAAGCAATTAATGATTTTTTTGTCTATACAAGCTTCATTAATATTTATCCAAAGTCATAGATTTTGATACTTTTATCAAACCTTATATTCACAGATCTAATGGTAAAATTTATTTCATAAATAAACCTTTACTATTTCGCAAATCTTTTGCTTTTGATCTTTGAAAATAAACATATCTGATTGATTTGTGTAGATGCATTATCTAATATTTCTTTTCATAAAAGAATTCTAAACATTCATTTTTATATCCCATATGAAACAATGAATTAAATAATACTTACAGACTTTAGTATGACAACAAGTGAGAAAGTTTACTCTTAGTCTACTTTCTCCTATTAGGTCTAACCCTTTGCCATTAGTCTCACTTTAAGAGTAATAAACCTTCAACTTTGTCATCTAATATGACAATTTGGGCTTCAATTAAGTCCTTGTAAAGGTTGAGTCATCTCATAACTCTCCCACTACGATGAGGCTTATCCAATTCATGACTAGGATATATTTGACTTTCAAATATAATTAAATTGTTAACAACTTTTGTTAACTATTTAGTGGCTTCACTTGGAACCAATTTATTAACACTATCTCACCTTATTAAAGGTTTGTAGTATTTTATTTGACATTTCTTATAAAATTGATATTTGTTATACAAATACCTTATTCGTTTTAGAACTACATAAAAGACCACTTTATACTCCTTAAGGGTGACCTACACTTAGGCTTAGCTTTAATTTGAACATATACAAGCTTTTTAGGCTTGTGTTCAGCATATGAGCTTAACATTCCCAAATGGTGAAGTGTTGTAAACCAGCTTTACTACTCTTCTATAATTTTCAAAATTGTCTCGTACACACTTTTGGAGGGAATCATGTTCACCATACAATCTCTATTGCATTTCCTAATTGGAGTATGGTAATGGTGTGTAATTCATTACTGATGTGACCATGTCTAACAAGGTCATGTTTCTCCTATTGCAGCACAATTTCACAAAATTGCACTTGATATTAAGATAATTGGGATAAAAACTCATTTTCTATCAATTAGTTTTAGTACGTAAGGTTCCTGTACTTTTTATTATGATATGATCATAATATCTTGATAGATTTAATTACCTAATCGATTTTTTAACTTTAGTCTTAATTTTCTTGAACATTTCAAAAATTTAGACTTATGTTGTATTAGGTAAAGATACTTGTACCTTGAATGATCATCAACTAGAGTGACGAAATATTCATGACTTTATTTGACCTTTACATTCACCAGACCACTTGGGTCAGAATGTGTAAGCTCAAAGTATTATTTGGCGTTCTAGCCCTATCTAATAAAGGCCCAATGATTATCTTGCATGAAAGGTAAGATCTACAGACAGGTAAAGTAATTAACTAAGGCCCCGTTTGATAACCATTTGGTTTTTAGTTTTTGGTTTTTGAAAATTAAACTTGTTTTCTCTCAATTTCTCTACAATGATTTTCATCTCCATTAAGGAAGCATTTGAATTCTAAGCCAAATTCCAAAAACAAAAACAAGATTTTGAAAATTACTTTTTTTAGTTTTCAAAACAAGGCTTGGTTTTTAAAAACATAGGTAAAAAGTAGATGACAAAACAAGTAAAAACATAGGTAAAAAGTAGATGACAAAACAAGTAAAACCATAGGTGGGAATAGTATTTATAGGCTTAATTTTCAAAAATCAAAAACCAAAAACCAAATGGTTATCAAACGTGGCCTAACTTTTTAGAGAATTACCTCTTACTAGTCTTTTCATTCTATTCAAGTTGATGTTAATCAACCTTAACAGCCAAAGTCAAGTATCATCTTTTAGGAGAAAACAATGTCTTTCTATTTTGGATTCTATAATCCTGAATATCTCAGTATTTTGTAGTATAGTATATGCCAACATTTTGAACATATACAAATTGTTCTTATTTTCAGCTGAATGTATTTTCAAACAATTTTGAAAATATAAACTTTCTTACTTCAAAATAATTCATACTATATGAACATTTTTTTTAATAAAGTTCGAGAAATTGAATTTCTCTTATGGTTACTAAAAACACCATATTCAGCATTATGTAACAATTTTTACTTAATGACATCTTAATGTCTCCCACTACACTAATTGAGATAGGCTTCCTGGTGTTAACTTGTAGAAACTATTCTACATGTTAAGTATTTTCCAAGAATTACATATTAAATGTAATGAAGAATAAATCTTGATAGTAGATCTTATATCGACTATCTAGGTGACATTATTTATATTCCACCAAAAATCTAGTAAATCAAATTTACTTTCATTTATATTTTTCTTCCTAGAGGTATTTCAAAAATTCCTTTTAATATGACTGTCCTAGCTAATTTAGGAACTATTTCCTTTTATATAGCTTCAATCATTTGGTTTTTTTACTTGGATTTTTGTAATACTTAATTTTGAGATCATTTAGACAATTTTCTAAATTTAGCTTATGTTGACTTCAACATCTCATATGTTGTTGTCATTTTCTTTATCTTCTAAACATTACATCTAACATGTCAACTAAGAGAATACGTACATGCTATCTCGTTTACTTTTGATTCATTAATCATGTGCTTCACGAACAATTCGAATAGCATTAGCAACAGGTTTTGAGAACATTTCTCAATAAAGACAAATTCAAAATTTTACACTACCATTATAGTGTTAATGTTACTTTTCCAAGTAATAAAATTTCTCAATTTTAACTTATTAGTAATAAAATTAAAAATTATGAGAGAAACTGACATAATATTGAAATATATAAAATATATAATTTAACATCAAAGAGTATAATGGATTAACTAAGAGTGAAGAATAGTACGACGGTCCCCCCAAACTTAAACACCTTATTGTCCCTAATGAGTGTTAAGTTGAAGCAAACCCCCAAACTTATTGTGCACCAACAGATAGATTATTAACAAGCTAAGAGTTTGGTTGAGAATGAGCTTTCTTAATGCTCTAGCTTATATAAAGGTTGGATCTAAGAGATCTTACTCAAATTTTGGGACTTAAAGTACAAAGGGAGTACAACAAATTTCTTTTTCCAAAACAAACTGCATTCATCCAACATTTAATTTTCTGCATTACTAATCAGAGTAATCATATGATTCAGCCAGATTTCATAAAGGCAGAGAGAGTCTTCTTAAATTTAACCTTTTACTCTATCATATCAGGTTGTAGGAATAGATTCAATATTCAATAGGGGGGAAAATAATTAGCAACACATTCAGATCAAGAAACATAGACTTTCATTAATAACTCTGGCTATAGACTTAGGAAAAACAAAAATACAGAACTCCATTCTTTTCTTCTTCATCTAGCCAGCCAAACTAAACTAAACAGACAGAAATTAAAAACAGAGATTGACAATAACATAAATATCTAGGAAGTAGGGGGAAGAAAGGAACATCCCTCAATCATGGTCTTCAGGCATGTTTTCTTCATCCATCTCGTCTTCATCATCTTCGTTTGGGTCGAAGGTAGTTGGCGGGATCCATGGCATCAGAACTTTTGTGGGAAAAGTTCGAAATCCACCATAAGGCTTAGCAAAGTTAGAGCACAAAGCTCTCTTCAAAGCAGAATCTCTTCGCTGCACATACAACCAAAAGGTTTGCTGCTGTGTCTCCAAATACTCCAGCCTTTGGACCACTTGATCTTGCATTTCTAACAACCTATTTACTCCAACAAGCATCCCTCCAGCTGTGGATTTTCCTTCCCCTCATTGCAGCCTCGTCAAAGAAGTTAGATTAAAGATCCCTTTGTCGAAAAGGATATCATCGTCAGCATGAATAGAAATGATATTGGGGAAGAATAGTTTTCCTACCTTTTTGCTGTAACATCACCCAATTTGTTTCACGATGATTTACCCGATGTTTGTACTCAATCCTTTCATGACAGCAAAGGTTAGCAAAACTCTTTTCATTGAGATGGTAGAATAGTGGGTAATAGGATAACCTTAACTTGATGAAGGACAACCATACATTTGCCTCATTTTTCAGGTATGAAGCTTGGAAAGATTTGGTACCATTGTACTCCATCGATCCCCACTTCTTTGACAGCAGAATTGAGCTTCTCATTTGATGGGCCAACGAGCATTTCATTAAAAAGTGCGCGAGGAAAATCTTCTACCTGGTATAAATCATTGATTGCTTTAGCAGACCAGTCGACTGGTTGATCGAGAACTATCACCATATGCCCTTCCTTCGTATCCACGTTTACAAAAAACTCACGGACGATTTACACCATAACGGGCCCAGGTTATTGGCCAAAGTAATGCCATCCATGTGTTCGATACCTTCCTTCAAAAAGACTGGCAACTTACTCAAATCTCCTTTTTGCTAGGAGGTCTCGCTTTCTGACTTCTTCATATACACTTTTTGCATGTTCATTGACGAACCTCTTCTAGGGGTAATCGACTGGTTCTTCCACTTCAACTTCAATCTTTTCCTTTCCCTTTTTCTTTGTACTTTTCTGAACAGTTTTCTCCTCCTCATCAAAATACTCTGACACTTTTTTGGAGCCTCTTTATCTGCATGCCTTTTTCTCTTTTTGATTTTCTTCTTTTTCCATGATGAGGTCTCTGTCATCTCTTCCTCGCTCACTTTCTCAGTCAAATCCTCTTGTTCGCCTTTCTCTGTAGTCTTTTCCTCCTCAGTTCGCTTGAGCTTCTTTTTGGGAGTTCCCTCTTGCTTCTCTGGTTGCTCTGTTTCTTCCGTTTCATTCGACATTTCTTCTTAAACTTTCTTCAACGATAGTATGGTCCAAAACCTTGCTTGCTTCTGTTTCCTTGACTTTCTTCTTTTTGGTCTTCTTCGGGGACTTCTTCGGCGTTTCTTTGCTCGAAGATGTAGCTTCCTTTACTTCTTTCATCCTTCCCCATCTCGTCTTTGCAGGCATTACATTTTACTCACCGAAGAAGAAGATAAATAGCAGAAAGAGAGAGAGAGAGATTAGGGATTGCTCGAGGGTTTCGCAAAACTGTTGCGATTCTCCTTGCAAAATGGGATTCTCCATTTTAAAAATAATTGTTGGGTGATAAGCCTTGAAATTAAGGCTTATTTAAATCCTCAATTGCTCGAAAAAACTCTTGTTTGTCCTAATATTAATTGAACATGGTGGAAAATTGTTGAAAGAAGGAAATAATAAAATGTGATAGCAATTGGAAAAGAGTTCTAAGTAATGTGGTTCTTTTTGCAGGAATTGCCAAACCAAATTGCCAGACCATTGCCAAACCAGTTTGGCAATCCTCAGCAGCACAGATATGGAATTTTCTGGAAACACGCGATTGATGAAACCCATAAATGGCAGAGAAAATCTCGCACAAATCAAGGGATTTAGAGCGTTATTCTTGGCAAAATTGAACCCTAAATCGATCTACAAAAGGAGATTGAAGACGCCGGAAGAAAGGGAGACGGTTTTCGGGGCTTAATTCGAAGAATTAATTCTGGGTTTTCGGTTTTTTTTTACTGCCCCTGTTTTGGCTTTCTGCTGCTGTTCTTTATCATTTTACTCAATTTCCATATCAATTTTCTTTCAGTTTGTATCACAGAACACTGTCAAGTTACTTTGATTCTCGATTTATTGTATTTTCGTTCAAGTTTGAGTTGCTTTCAATTACATTCGTGGGTAGTTTTGTTAGCAAGTATTCCTCTGTTTTTTCTTCAGTTTTAGTTACTTTCCTTCACCAATTTTTATTCACAGTGTCTCAATTCTTCTTTATTACATGATGAATGGTCATGAGGATTATCCTTTTGTTCTTAAGTGAATGCAAGCAGGCATTATTTTGTAGGAAAGTCCAAATCCATTCGAAGTTCATCTTTTAGAATTTTTTTCTTCAATTCGGGTTGCTCAAGCAAATTCTGCATCTTCCTTCGGTTTTCAATTCGATTCAAGAGATTCTTGAATCGTTAAGATCAATTTCTCTCTAAAAGTGGAGGAGATTGAATCGATTCGATAGGAAGGAGCGGGGTAGGCATCAAATTGATTTATTGCTTTCTTGCTCTGTTTTTCTTGTATCCTTCATTTTAGCTTCTGGAATGAAAATAAAACAAGGTGCAGAAGGTAGGAGAAAGGAAAAATTTACTTAGCTACCCTTGCCACTTTGACTTAATTTCAATTATTTACTTTTGCTTGAATTTCTAGGAAAACCCAAATTGCATTTCATAAGTTAGTGTTTTATTCAATTAAATTGCACCATTTCATTATGAACTCTTTTGTTAAAATTAGTTTTAGAATTTTCATCGAAAATATGAGCTAAAACTTCTTAGGGGTTTCAAGGATGTGAATTCCCTAAGAAGTAAATGTAGCCAAAATTCCAATAAAAACCAAGCCTACATCTCAATTGTTTGCTTGTGTTGATTTAATTTCCGTTGAGATCTTAGATTGATCAACTAGGGTTTCTACTCAAGCTTAGATCTAATACCGACAGGGTTAGTGATAAGCGGATTTCACACAAGTAATGGAGTAAAAGAGCTTAGACATAAGTCATTCTTTACCCTAGACATAGGGATTAAGGACTCCAGGACCCATAAAATTGTGAGCCAAAAATTATCTAAGATGGAGGGACTATAGACATATAGATCCCCCACTTAGCCTCCTAACAAACCCAATTTCGAGGTAAATAGGAGATGCAATTTTGGTTTACAATTGAGTGTGGAGTAGGTTGGAATTGCAATTTTGGTTTGCAATTACGACTTAGGGCAATGACATTCTTGAGCCCCATCCTTTATCATTTCATTCTTTAAGTTCATCCAAATTGCCATTTCATATTGCCAATTTAGATTAGCAATTTAATTCTGAAATTTGTAGTCATTCCGCGCATTGCCAAAGTAGAATCTGCAATTTCAATTTAGCAATTTCTGTTATTTCCAACATTGCCATTCTGGATTAGCAATTGGATTTAGCAATTTCTGTTTTCTCACCAACAACTTATCCCAACTTTATTTTTGCATTTTTACTTTTCACACTTGCAATTTTCCTTACACTTTTGCAAAACAAAATCTTTGTTACTCTGTTCCCTGTGGGATTCGATACTTGGTACTCATATACCAATTTATATTACTTTGATCGCGTGTGCTTGCGTGACCACAGATCAAGGCAATTTGATCTTTTGCAGCCTTTTCGAATTCAAAAATATCTCCTTATCAAAATAATTTCCTTAAAAAGATGGACAAATTTTCAAAAACAAGAGAGATAAGAAAATTTTAATTTAATTTGCCCCATTTTTCACTTATTTTCCTAAAATAGATTTTCCATCTGTCCTGTTGCTTTCCACATCCCAACAGCAAAATGAATATTTTAGAATAAAATATTCTATTTCTCTCTCCCTTTTTAATTTTTCCCAACCACCTTTTATTCCATTAAAGACAAATGCAAGATTTTCTCCTTATCCTCTTCTTTTTTAAAAAAAAGCCCTAGAAAACCTATAGAAAAAAGAAACGAAAATTCAAAGAACTTCTCCTAACCCTAACAACCTCTGGAAGCATAAATAATACTTTGTGAAACCCATTTGCTTCCACACTTCCTCATGTTCTTTCATTTGTCCAGCAATTTCAGGGAAGCAAGGTTCCTCTGAAATTATTCTCCTCAGTAATGTTTAATTCTTTGCCCATTCACAGTAAATTCTCTTCCATCCTTCTCATCTCTTATTGTCACTACTCCATATGGAAATATCTCAACAACTAAGAAAGGACCAGACCACCTAGACTTCAATTTCCCTTTTTCAAATTGCTTTGGTATAATCATATTGTCATACCACATTTTTGTTTTCTCCTTATATACCCTAGCACTTTCTATGTTGAATGCCTCAGCTCATCCAACTCATTAAGTTGTAGCATTCACATTGCTCCATCTTTTTCTCGATCCAAATTCAAATGTTTTAAGGCCCAGAATGCTCTATGTGCTCTAACTCCATTAGAAGACGACAAGCCTTGCAAAAAACAAGTATGTAAGGTGACATACCCAACGGTATTTTGTAGGTTGTTCTATATGCCCATAACGCATCTTCTAACCTAGAAGACCAATCTTTTCTATTTGGGTGCATTACCTTCTCTAGTATGCTCTTAATCTCTTTATTTGACAGCTCAATTTGGCCATTCGCTTAAGGATATAAGGTGTAGACACTTTATGCTTAACATTATACTTAGCTAATAAATTACTAAGCATCCTATTGACGAAATGTGAACCCTCATCACTGATCAACACTCTAGGCGTGCCAAATCTCGTGAAAATATGTTTGTGCATAAATTTCAGAACAGTTTTAGCATCATTAAGTGGACAAGTAATTGCTTCAACCCATTTCGACACATAATCTACAACCATCAATAAATGAAGGTTACCAAAAGAATGAGGAAAGGGGCCCATTAAATCTATACCCCAGACATCGAATAATTCAACTTTTAGAATATAGTTTAGAGGCATCAACATTTAACACAGGTTCTGCTAAAGAAATATGCATCTTTAAGAATTGTAGGTCAGTAAAAACATGATACGAAGATTTTTACGGCTATTCTCTATCCTCCTAAATGTCCTCCGTAAGGAGAAGCATGACAATGTTCTAAAATTGATTTAATTTCATCACCAAAAACACATCTCCTATACATATTATCAACACAATGTCTAAACATATAAGGATCCTCTCAGAAGTAAAATTTTACCTCATGCATAAATCTTTTCAGTTGTTGTTTAGACAGATTAGCAGGTCAAATGTTTGCAGCCAAATAATTAGCAAAATCAGCGTACTAGGGGGTTTCATCATCCAACATTTTCAAAATTACTAGCAATTGCTCATCTGAAAATGCATCTCGTATCTCAGATTTCTGGATTGAATCCTTTTGCTACTCAATTCTGGAAAGATGATCTGCAACCTGATTCTCTGATCCCTTCTTATCTCGCATTTTCAAATCAAATTCCTGCAAGTAACACCCAACGAATTAGTCTAGGCTTTGCATCTTTTTTTGCTAATAAATATTTTAATGCAGTGTGATCAATATGGACCACCACTTTGGTCCCAACCAAATAAAGTCGAAATTTTTCCAATGCAAAAACTATGGCTAAGAGTTATTGCTCAGTAGTTGTATAGTTCAATTGCGCTTCATTCAGTATTCTACTCGCGTAATAAATTGGATGAATTATCTTTTCACTCTTCTGGCCCAACATAGCTCCAACGACATAATCGCTTGCATCGCACATTACTACGAATGGTGAGCTCCAAATTGGTGCAGTGATTATTGATGCAATCACTAATTCTATTTTCAAAGTGTTAAAACGCTATCACACATTCCTTAGAAAACTGGAATGTTTGGTTCACTTGAAGTAAATAGCAGAGCGACTTAGCTATCTTTAAAAATTCTTTTCTAAATCTTCTGTAAAATCCTATGTGACCCAAAAAGCTTCGTACTCCCTCGACTGATGATGGTGGCTCCAATTTCTCAATTATCTCCACTTTTGCTCAATCAACTTCTATTCTCGCCTTCAAATTTAATGCCCTAGGACTATTCCTTCCGTGACCTTGAAGTTACACTTTTCCCAATTTAACACCAGGTTTGTCCCTACACATCTCTGCAAGACTTTTCCCAAATTCTCCAAATATGCTTGAAAGGACTCTCCAAAGACTAAGAAGTCGTTCATAAATACCTCTATTATGGATTTCACTATATCTGAAAATATTGTCATCATACAGCGTTGAAATGTAGCAGGAGCATTGTAGAGCCTAAAAGGCATCCTTCTGAAAGCAAATGTTTCGTATGGGCATGTGAATGTTGTTTGTTTCCTGATCTTGAGGGGCTATTGTAATCCGATTATATCTCGAATACCCGTCAAGAAAACAATAATAAGCTTTCCCCAGCTACTCTATTTAACATTTAATCAATAAACGACAGTGAAAAATGGTATTTTCTGGTGGCTTTGTTCAATCTTCGATAATCCATACAAATTCGCCACCTTGTTACCTTTCTGGTCGGAATCAATTCATTTTATTGGTTGACTATTACAGTCATACCACCCTTCTTAGGAAGACACTGTACATGACTTACCCAATTACTATTAGCGATGGGATAAATGATTCTTGGATCCACCCACTTAATCACTTCTTTCTTTACCACATTTTTCATGTTGGGTTTAACATTCTTTGACTTTCAATAGTTCTGAAGTTTTCATCCTCCAAGCTAATTTTATGCATATAGAAAGAAGGACTAATACCTTGTATATCTACCAATGTCCACTAGCAAATTTATCAGCAGTAGCTCATCCTCATGTGAAAGACTTGTTGATATAATGATTGGCAACGTTCCTTCTTCACCCAAATAAGCATACTTTAAATGCATAGGCAACGACTTCAGTTCCAACTTAGGGGGCACTATGATTGACGGCTGAATTGGTGGTGATTCCCTATATGTCAACTCCAAAGACTAGAAAAATCTTCTATAACTTGGAAGTTCATTTACTATGTTTATTTCAAATTCTTTGTTGTAGCTTTCTAATTCCTCTTCCAAGAATTTTCCAAACATCTGGCAATGTTGCTCTAGCAATTCTAGCTCTAAGTTTTCTTCTATCAAACCATAGGGGATACTGATAGTTGAACATTGCTCTTGATCTGCGAGACATTTGATAACATCCAACACATTGAACTTTACCTCTTGGTCATCTACAGTCAATGTAATTGTCCCTTTTCCCACATCAACTACTGTATCACTAGTTGCCAAGAAAGGTCTCCCTAAAATTATTGGTACATCTTTATCTACTTCGTAGTCCAATATAATGAAATTAGTCGGAAAAATAAACTTGTCTACTTCTACCAGAATTATTTCCCTTTAGATGTGTGATGAATCGATTGGCTAATTGTAGTGTCACCGTAGTTGGTCGTGCCTCTCCTATGCCTAATTTTTGAAAAATAGACAATGACATAAGATTTATGCTCGAACCTAAATCGCAGAGGGCTTTCCCTAATTGGTTGCCTCCAATAGACACTGGAATTGTGAATGATCCAGGATCTTGAAGCTTGGGAGGAATGGGGTGGGCAACTATAGCACTGCACTCCCCTGATAATGGTACAACTTCAAATTCTGAAGGCCTCTTTCTCTTAGTTATGATATCCTTGAGAAACTTCACATAGTTAGGCATTTGTTCCAAAGCCTCAACTAATGGAATATTTATGTGAAGCTGCTTAAAAATATTGAAGAATTTCTTGAACTACTGGTCTTGATTCTTCTTCTTCAAACGTTGTGGAAAAGGTGGCGGGGGAGGTATAAATGTTAGATTAGCAGTCACTATTTTCTGTGTTGATGCTGAAGATTTTACTCTAGCTATTTCCTCCAATTCAACATCTTCTGTATCACTTGGTTTTTATGCCTTCTATGCTTCTTAGGAAATTAAAGCGTTTTGCTCAACTACTACTTCTTCCTCTATTTGCACAGCAGACTCTTTAACTTTATGTTTCTACTTA
Source organism: Trichosanthes truncata (assembly GCA_033996785.1). Classification (NCBI taxonomy): domain Eukaryota; kingdom Viridiplantae; phylum Streptophyta; class Magnoliopsida; order Cucurbitales; family Cucurbitaceae; genus Trichosanthes; species Trichosanthes truncata. The sequence goes on from JAWPNB010000007.1 coordinate 9,657,910, forward strand.
CTCACTTTCCCTGCTACAGCAAGAGGATTCACTTCTAATCTTAATAGCTTGAACTTGCTCTTTGGAAGCTCTGTATCCGAAGGAAGCTTACCCTGAGGTCTTGTTTTCAACTCATTTTCTAGTTGTCCAACTTCAATTCTAAATTTCTCATAGATGCTTGATGATTTTGGATTACTGCTTCATTTTTGGCCATATACTCTTTTATTAAACTTTCCAATGAGGTTCCTGGAATTTACTGATTCATTGGTTTCTATTTTGCATATTCTGTTGTTGACCAAATCCAGGTGGATAATTCATTCTGTTTGGCCCTTGATTTTCTTGTGCTACATTCTCTTGACCATTCCATGAGAAATTCAGATGGTTTCTTTATCCCGGATTATATGTATAGGAAAAAAGATTATTATTCTGTATGTTCTAATGTCCAACATAACAAATTGATGTAGGGTTGGCAGGACAAAATTCAAAAGTATGCTCTTCTCCACAATAGACAACGAGGCTGTTGTTACCTGATTGACTGCTGCTACATTTTGATTTACACTCCCTAATTGCAAATTCTTTAGAAGATTTTTCATAGATGTCATCTTAGCACTGAGAAAAGTTAACACATCAACTTCCAGTACACATTTATTCTTCTTCCTTGGATTACTTCTGACATCAGACCATTAAGAACTGTTCGTTGAAATTCTCTCCTGAATCTCATAGGCTTCATTAAAAGTCTTTCACGAAGAGCTCTATTTGCTAATGCATTCACCATATTTTGAGTCTCAAGATTCAAACCATTATAAAACGTTTTCATCTGAATACAGTGGGGTAGACCATGAAGAGGGCACTTCCTAAGTAGCTCCTTAAATCTTTCTCACGTCTCATTGAAGGTCTCGTCATCAAATTGTTTATACGCCACTATCTCTCCTCTAAGCTTTGAATTCTTCGATGGAGGAAAATACTTCATAAAAAATGTTTCTGCCAAATTATTCCATGAAGTTATAATCCTAGGTCCAAAGGAATTCAACCATGCTTTTGCTAAATCTCGCAAGGAGTACGAGAACAAAATCAATCTTCTAGCATCCTTTGACACTCCTTGTTTCTTGAAAGAATCACTCACACTTAAAAAATTCCTTAGGTTCAAATGAGGATCTTCTGTTGATAGTCCATGAAATTGCCCAATGGATTGCAACATTTAGAACATGATAGGTTTCAATTTAACCTCTGCTGCTTCGAAATCAGGTCCAATAATTCCTAGCGCGAATAACTCTTTCCGTATTATTCGCCACAAGGATAGGGTTATTAACATCATTCTGTTGACCAACTGCTTCATCTGCTCTAGCTCCAAGTGGATTTCCATAATGTTTCGGTTGATTTTCTACTAAGTCCTCTTGATTTGCAGGTCTCATTCAAGGATCAACACATTCCATTATATGTTTTCTCCTTCGCTGTTCCCTTCTATGCATGTGAAATGTCCTTTCAATCTCTAGATCGTAATATAAAGAATGAGGAAAGTTTGTTCATGTACCAACTATAACCACCTGAAATAGAACCAAACAAAACAACAATATCAGAATTCAATTAGCACCAATTCACTAAAATTTAATTCAAGCAAGGAGAAAATTAAACTGATCCCTGGCAACGACGCCAAAAACTTGATACCAGCTAAGAGTGTACTGATTTGAGAGATAAATCATGTGGTATTCTTGTGCAAGTGTACACAAATGTCATAGCAAGTAGCAAGTAAATTATCGATTCCTCAGGGATTAGCAATTTTCTCAATAGCATAAATTAACACTTTAGTGAATTCGATTAAAAACTAAACCAATTATCATTAGGAAAATGCTATGGTAACTAATCATGCAAATGTAAAACTAAATGCTTAAATAGAATTTAATGCAATTTAAAATAGAGTAATTAGCAAAAATAACAGAGTCTTGTAATTATGAACTTAAACGGGCTCAAATTAGGACACAATCATGCATTAATTAACTAAACGGATGAAGCAAACATCACACTCTCTCAATTCACAACAGATCACTAAGCACTCTCTTGTGTCACCTCATTGTAAAAGCTAACTCTCATGAGTCTTCTACATAAATACCCGTTGTTTTGTGTGTGCATTAAGTGAGCCATTATCCCTAATTGACCCACTTAGAAAGTTTCTAACCTAATTTGGCTAATGTGATTCACAAGTTTTTGGCTTCTTTAATTCTTCCAAATATCAGAAAAACGCTACTGCAACCCGGTTGGCTAGACGGTGTCGAGTACAAAGTTTAAGCATACTCAAAAATTAAATGAGAAAGCAAATGTACTTCAATAATATTACTAATTAAAAGCAGTCATCTCCCTAATCCTCACCCTTGGGTGGTTTAGTTCATGATACAAGAAAAGAAACTAATAAAACAGTAAATGGAGTTCATAATGCTGTAATAAAATGAAATTAAATTGCTAGACTAAGAGAAGAAAAAGAGAACGGATGAGGGGACTCTTTGTTGATGCCGTTTCCACAGCTCCGGTGAAAGTCTTTCCTCTTTTGAAAAACTCTATCACAGCAACTCCAATTCTTTCAAGAGTTCCTTCCCTCAAATTCTCTTTGTTGTCACCTTTCTCAAATAACAAACAACAGCTTATAAAGCTTTGTCTACTTGTGAAAATGAGGGCTAAGTGGACAATCTAGACACGTGGCACTCTTCGACAGGCTTCCGCATCCGCTTTGAAACATTCCATTCTAGCTCATTTAATGAAGCATTTAACATGTGCAAATTTCTCACGGACTCCAAATCTAAACTATGCTCCAACGAACTAGTCAACCTCAGCAACCTTCACTTCTCAATCTCTTGCATTGAAACTTGACTTTGTTCCGTCAATCTTGGCATGTTTCACCTATTTTCGACAAGGAACTCAATTATCCAATACCAATTTAATTGTAAATGTAAGAGCATTAAAGATGTAGAGATTCTAACACAATTAACATTAAATAGCTCCTAATTTCACCAATTTTTATCCTAAAGGAGAGTTATCATTTCGCACCATTTTACATTCTGATTTTTCAATCGAGCATTTTGTTTCCTTTACTGTTTCACACTAAATTACAATCTGATTTTGCAATTGAGTTTCTCAAGCTGCAATCTTTTAACGACCTTTTCTATTTCGTGTAAGTAATGTTTATAAGCACAGTGTCGTGCTGCACGAATTCAATCAAAAAAACATATAGCGAAAGTGCATTTTCAATTCATCACTGATCTTAATTCTTTTAAACAATGGCCGCTAGCGGAGGAAGAAGGTCGATAAAAAATGTTGATGGTTGTTGGTAAAAGAAGAAGGTCGATAAAAAATGTTGATGGTTGCTGGTAAAAGAAGAAGATCGACGTTGACCATCTCTAGCAAAAGAAGAATGTGTCAATATAAGAAGAAGATCACCTTCAGAGAAAAAAGAAGGTTGATGAAACCTTAACTAAATAACGAACAAACCTTCACTGAAGAAGAAGACAAACGGTTGTTGAAGGATATGGTTCACATGGGAGAGGAAAGAAATGAACTCTACGAGGAGAGACCGCCATAATGTGGCTGACAGTTTTGCATTGTTAGATACATGAGAGATAAACTATAAAAGTACTTCAAATTTGTATATGATGGATATTAAGAGGCATGCAAATTTTTTAATCTACATCTAATGACTATTAAGAGTCACCCACATTTGTAGCACCCTATTGTTTTTTTTATTTGTTTTTAATAATCCTTAATTTTCGGGTTTAGTTTGTTTGATTTTAATAAGGAATGGTATTTTAGTCTAATTTATTGTCTTAGATGCACTCCCTAATTTATCGTTTGACCATATTCATACAATAAAATAGTTGTTTGACCATTTATCAAAAGACGTATTTAAATTTGAACATCTATGATTGTTTTTAAATATGGTCAAATGACTTTTTTATTTGATAAATGGCCAAATGATAAATTGATAGATTAATTACGATAATTCAATTGACTAAAGTGTCCTTCCTATAAAATCGGATAAAATTGAATCTTAAAATTATGGAAAAATTAAAAACAACCAAATAATGAGAAGATTTAACCGATGAGATAATTAAACAACAAAATCCTAAAATTGAGATAATTAAAACATATTCAAAATGGAAGTACATTTTAAACCTGAAAATGAAAAGGGAACTTAAATTTGAATTTGTTTCAAAATAGAACTTTCAAATAATTAGAAGATTTAATCGATTTTAGAAACTTCTGGAATTTGAAACACATAAATACCTTGTAATTTGGATAAATTTAATCCCTAGTGTAAAGTGATCATGATACATCTCTCCTACGTATCACTCTTATCATATAATCTAAGATCTTTCTCCTACTGAGCAACGACACAAATACAACTTGTACTTAAGAAATATCTAAAATCTTCGTCAAACTGAGCTATGCAACCTTGTACTCAATTGATAGATATACTGATAATGTGACAGTAGTGTGACAGTGAGAGTGCTAATCTCCTCAAACATTGAAATTTATGTTTGCTCCCACCATCTTCTCATAAGCTTTTCTTCATAAACGTAAGAATACCATGTATTCAACATTGAGCCACACAAGTACCTTGTAGTCACAAAGCAAAAATCTTCGTGGTACGAGAGACAATAACCTCTAGCAAATACTGTGTATTTTTATATAAATAAACAGTATATGTATTTCCTCGTTAGGCATTTTGACTTTCATTTATGGAAGGCTTTTGTTCTTTTAACACTGACTTCCACCTCCGCCTATATCCAAAATCATAACAATCGTTGCATCATTGAATGCTTCAATCACAAAACACATGAAGCTTCTACCATGGAGCTGCAAATACGTATTGGCTCTGAAATCATTTTTTATGAGAATTAAATCATTCTCAGTCACACTAATTTCGTCATTGGCTTTAGAGATGTCCATGGGGCGGGGCCGAGGATGGGTTCCTTGTCCTAGTCCCTTGCCCCCATTTCATTTTTCGTCCCTGCAAAGTTATCTATTTAATTTCACGAGGGATTGGGGCGTGAATTCCCTATAGGGATCGGGTTCCCCACGAGAAATTATTCATTGTATATGATTTTTATTTTTATATTTTATTTTTGATTAAATAAAATAATTTTTATGATAAATTTCTATTTGAAGAGATTTTTTTTAAGTTTCTTTAAAAAAAATAAAATAATATATCATAAAAGTTTAAATTTAAGATATATATATTTTAAAAAATAAAGTAATCGACGAAGAAGCTTTCCCACTCCCATTTAGCTAAGAGAGAAAATTTTCCCCCACTCCCTCATTCTCTGCCTAAATGGGATTTCTAATGGGGTGGGTCCCCACAGAAAAAATGCACATCTCTAATTGGCTTTAGTTTCAAGAAGATTAATTAATCCTTTGATGCCCTCAAATTGGTCCAAACACCCACAAGTATTCTCTCTCACCATGTTGATTAGAACTCTCCAATCAACATTAAAAAATGCAATCTATCATCATCATTCGGCTATACATCAACAACAACATACAAAAGCAAGCACAAGAAGTTGGTGAACTTGCAGTCAACGACTTTTCTCGATAGAGAAATAAGAACTCTAGTGAAATAAAAGGTCCCAAAGGTCATCCTCTACTTTCGTTTGTAAATTTTCGCCATAGCCAAGCATTCTTCATGAACAACCTCAACTATCTCATCATTTTTCATACTTCTCAACGACATAGATACAATTAGAGAGGTTCACCGATGAAAACAATGGATAAAGAAAAGAAAACAAAAAAGATAAAACAAAATTGAAACATTTAAATCTATAAATGCATTTTAGGAGATTTGAAAAAATAGAAAAGAAAAACTATTGGCCAAATCAAAGAAAAAATAGATTTAGATTTATGAATTGGAAAGATAAAAATCTAAGCGTTTTGAAAAATATATAGATTAGGGTATAAGAATTAGAAATATAAAAAATTAATAGTTTTCAATTGGTATCCTAAAATTAAGGAACATAATCGAAAAAAATCTGAAAGTATTAAGGGATATATGAAATCTAACATAATTGGAAAGAAGTTTAGTTACACTTTTTGTGGATCAAGGAATTTTGTATTTATTCTATTGTAAGGGTAAAACGGAGAATCTTGAATTTGTATTGGTCATATTTCATTCATTATTTTTGTGGACATTTATGAGTACGAGGGTATATTTGTGGGTATTGATTTCAATTTCCTTAATTAGGCAAATGGGCTTGGACTAAGTTTAGAACTATGAAAGCCCATGTTATTTGTAGACAAGTTTTCTCTCGCATTGTCTTTCTCTTGTAACATGGCAATCATTGTCATTATCAAGTAGAACAGTTGATGACTTGGAACCAAGCACTTATCAACCACACACAGACATATCCATTTTGAGAGGGTTTTGTGGGATTTGTCAAAAGACACACCAAAGAACCTAAATATAGGGAAAAGGAAAATGTCGAATCTGGGTCTGGTTTTGTTAACGTTGTTGCTGTTTATTTTAAGTTCATTAGGAGCCATTGGTGCTGCTGATGATTATAGCAGATTTGATTTTCCAGCTGATTTTGTTTTTGGCTCTGGCACCTCGGCTTACCAGGTCAGTTATTAATTTTTCCTTTTTCCATCAAATAATTAAGATTTTTAGTTACCTTTCAGATATGGAAAGTTTTATAATTTAGACTGTTTTATAAATTAGTTGTTTGAGGTGTTTAATTAATTAATTGAAATAAACCAAAATGTAAAGGTGGAGGGAGCTGCCAATGAAGATGGTAGGACGCCAAGCATTTGGGATGTTTATGCTCATTCTGGTATGTGTATATCAGTTCCTCATTTCTATGAGACTTTTTTTTAAATACCATTTGGTCTTTTTACTTTGAGTTTCATCTCATTTCAGCTTTGGTACTTTTAAATTTACAAGTTTAGTTCCTATACTTTCAATCAATCTTAAAATTAGTTCTATGGCTATTTTAAAGTTAGATCTTGGTAAAATAATAGTAATGACTTTTATTCAAGAAAAGAAATTAAAAAATTTATAGAGAGAAAGCTAATAAAGACTAATTTTTTTTTTTTTTTTAAAAAGTTAACAATAAACTAAGAGTAAAGACTAATTAAGTACATAAATTAAATTTAGACATTTGAAAGCAGTGGTTTTAAAATAGAACAAGTCTCGACCAAAATAAGATTTTAAGTTTTTTTTTTCTTTTTGAGAATGAAGTCAGATGGGGTTTATTCATTATGGACAAAAACTTTGTTTGAATATTGTAGGAAATGGACCTGGAGGAAACGGCGACTTAGCATGTGATGAATATCACAAATATAAGGTTTGAATGTGATTTTTTTTTTGGTTAGAGTTGGAAATTGCATTCTATTTCTTGGCCCAAGCTTTGGTTCATATACTTGATTAGCTTTTAAGTTCATGTTTGTTAATGTAGGAAGATGTGAAATTGATGGTGGATATTGGACTTGAAGCTTATAGATTTTCCATCTCATGGTCGAGACTTATTCCAGGTAATAGCACAAAGTCTTTCTACTTTTAAAGATGAAGGAATAAAAAAGTTAAAATATCATTTTGGTTCCTGAGTCTCTTTTCATTTTAGTCTATGTACTTTCAAATGTCCAAATTTAGTCCATATACTTTCAATAAATTTTAAAATGAGCCCCTGTTATTAGTTTGAAGTTAATGTTTAAGTTAAAATATCATTTTAGTTCATGTACATTGGATTTCATTCTATTTTAGTTATTGTACTTTCAAATGTCCAATCTTAATTCTGTACTTTCAATTAATCTTAAAACTAGTCATTCAAAGTTAATTTTTAACCAAATTGGTTAAATAATAATAATATCTTCTATGCAATAAAAGATACCATGTCAATATGGTTTCTAAAATTTATAATGGGAAAAGTAATAGAGACTAAATATTTTTTTTTGAAACATTTAACAATAAACTTACTAGTGACTAAGTTTAAGATTTATTGAAAGTACATAGACTAAAGTTGGACATTTGAAAGTACATGGACCAAAATGATATTTTAACCTAATTTTTATCAAACTTGGTAAAATAATGATAATAATTTTCATTCAATAAAATTATATAGGGATCAAAATGATATTTATAAATGATGTTTGAAAGTACAGGGCTAAAATAAAATCGGCTCCAAAATAGAGGGACTAAAATAATATTTTTTAAAAAAAAAGAAAGAAAGGAAGACACACATTGACCAATTTTGTTTGTTTTTCAGATGGAAGAGGACATATAAATCCAAAGGGCTTAGAATACTACAACAATCTTATCAATGAACTAATCAGTCATGGTTAGTGGCAATTAATTTGTCAGTCGAAAGTTCACATTATTATTATTGATAATGTTCTTGTTTTGATTCATCTTCTTATGTGATTATAAATAGGCATCCAACCACATGTGACCATATACAACTATGATCTTCCACAATCACTTGAAGATGAATATGGGGGATGGGTTAGTCCAAAGATTGTGTAAGGAACAATTATACTCCTACATCTTTATATGTTGCACTTCTCAATGTCTGCTTCAGAAAACACTTTTGGTGTGCACCTCCATGCTTCAAGCCTGGCTTTCAATTACTTTAAAATGTTTTCCAACTTTTAAGAAGACACTCATTCATTTCTTTCCTACAATCTCGAATAAAAGCTCTTTCATCATCTTATTATTCATAATAATATTTTACTTTGTGTATATATATTTACATTTTTTTTATTGTGCACCGTACTTTCTTTTTACGCCTCGAGCTTTAAAAGCCACTGGGATTACACTAAAAACTCTTCCTTTGTATTCAATGTGAATGTAGAGAAGATTTTACAGCCTATGCAGAAGTGTGCTTTAGAGAATTTGGAGATCGGGTATTGTATTGGACAACAGTGAATGAGCCGAATGTGTTCGCCGAAGGAGGATATGACACAGGATTTGCGCCACCTCAGCGATGTTCAGCTCCATTTGGAATAAGAAATTGCTCTGCAGGCAACTCCACAATTGAGCCATACTTGGTTGTGCATCATAGTCTATTGGCACATGCATCAACTTCAAGTTTGTACAAGAAAAACTATCAAGTAACGTATAAGATTTCCTTGAATCAATACTTTAGTTGGAATGATTAATTTATAAGAGAAAATATATATATTTATGCAAGTGAACTCTTTGAAAACAAAACAGGACAAACAACATGGTTTTGTAGGGTTCAGCTTGTATACAGCTCGATATGTTCCTTTCACTGACTCAAAAGAAGATGCATATGCTGTTCAAAGGGTCAATGAATTTCTTATTAATTGGTAAGTCTTACAAAAACTCATTCTTACGTCTTGGACGAAATCAGTGTTGTTTTTACCAGCTTTACTTAGAGTATACGCACGAAATTTTTGTAGACATGTCGACATTTCTATCTGTATTTTCATATATCAATATAAGGGATGAATGGACATCTTCACCATATCTTAGAAAAATTGACAAAATATAACAACAATATCAACAAAACATCACTAATGTAGACTGCCATTAATAATAAGAAATTTTTAACTTATTTAAAAATGATGAAATGCTTATTCATTGACATTGACAGTTTATCAATATTTTCATCGTCATTTCTATAAAATTGAGACCTTGACATTTTCGTCGACGTCCACCCATTTAAAACCTTAAGTATAATCTATGCCTTTGAAGTAATTAAATGTGATTCTCTAATATATACACTTGTTGATGTTTCAATACCGCAGGGTCCTCCATCCATTAGTGTTTGGAGATTATCCCAATTTGATGAAGAAAATTGTTGGTTCAAGACTGCCAATTTTTACAAAGGCTGAGAAGGACTTAGTGAAGGGCTCTTCAGATTTCTTAGGAATAATATATTATTATAAATATTATGTCACAGATGACCCTCAGAGACGAATCCTTGAAACTAGAGACTTTCTTGCTGATGCAGCAGCACAACTAATGAGTGTGTTTCCGATCATAATCTAATATAAGCTAATAATTATTTGCTTTAACAATATTCATAAATATTTCTTTTGGCTGCCAGTTGAATTTGATAATAGGATAACATACTTTTTTTTCTCAAATTATTTTTAACTTTTGTAACTTTTTGATTTTGACACAGAAAAGGAAGATGCCAGTGCATCTGAGGTGAGGAAGTTGGATATTTAAACCATGAGTTGTTGTTTGCTTGTGTTTATGCACATGAACATGAAGTTTTTTTTTAGGTTAAATTATAAATTTGGTCTTTCGTCTTTCAAAGTTGTGTCTAATAGGTCTTAAAATCTAAAATGAGCCTAATAAAGTTTCTAAACTAATAGTTGCATCTAATAAGTTCTTGAACTTTAAAAAGAGTCTCATGAATGAGGAACTGTTAGACACAACATTAAAAGTTTAGAAATATATTAGACACAAACTCAAAGGTTCTGAGGCCTATTAGACATATAAAGACTTATTGACACAACATTAAATGTTTAGGGACTGATTAAAAAAATTAAAGTTCAAAGACCTATTAGATACAAACTCCGGAAGCTTAGAGACTAACTTGTAATTTAAAACCTTCGTTTACCATGTTATATCCATTACCATATATGCAGGGCCTTGAAGAAGTAATACAGTACTTGAATCAAGTTTATGGCAACATTCCTATGTATATCTATGAAAATGGTATCTCTCTCTCTCCACCATGATAAAGATAGAAACTTTTATTTTTAAGTTATGTCAAAAGAAAATATTCAGAGAAGGTACTTTTTCACTTCATTTTTAATTAATTACACTTTGGTTGGACTGTCGTATTAGGTATATCAATGAAGAGAAATTCATCCTTGGAAGATGTGCCGAGGGTGGAATACATGCAAAGCCACATTGCAGCAGTTCTTGATGTTTTGAGGTAAAAAACTTGAAACTCACATTGGATTTATACCCACTTAATTTATTTTTTGAAAAATGCACTTTTGATTTGAATTCTCCCTTGAAATTAACAGTTTTTTTTACATCTATGCATTTTGAGCTGTAGTTTGAAACTGTTGCAGGAATGGATCAAATGTAAAAGGGTATTTTACATGGTCGTTCCTTGATGTGTACGAGTTATTAAATGGCTATGATGTAGGCTATGGATTATTCTACGTAGATTTGGATGATCAAGATTTAAAAAGGTATCCCAAGTTATCTGCGAAGTGGTACTCCAATTTTTTAAAAGGAAAAAATACCACTTTAGATGGATTTATGCAACTTCAAAATAATCACGGTGTGCAGTGAATCACTAAATTTTAGGGATATGTATATAAAATATTTGTGGAGTTTGAGTGGGAAAACTTCGAGTGGAATGTTGGATGAAAAGTAGAGTGTTTGTGGTAGTTGTATGGTGTTTAATAGTTTGGTGGATGAAATTAAGTTGTACGAATATTTAATACAACGAATGGCACATAAGTAATTTTACATATAAGATTTTCTCTTTCTTACATCATATTCATCATTAAGAGTAAAAAAAAAAATGCAAAACTTACCTGCTGTCTGCACTGCACCCAACTCCTGCAGCCCGCCACGTGGCATATTCTTATGGTGCCACGTGCCACTTAAGTTTGTCTTTTTTTTTTATTATTACATTTGGCCACCTCTCTTTCTTTAAGTCTTTTTTTCTTTCTTTCTTTCATTCTTTTCTTTTAATTTGATAACATTTCTTTTTTTTTTTTACAAACTCTTTGACAATATCAAGTTTATTTTTAAAATTATATATTTTTTTTCTTTTTTTTTTCATCTATACAATATTATTTAATTTTCAATTAATCAATTAAAAATTGAGAGTTTATAATAATAATGCAAAAAATATGCTTCATGACCTAAAGCAAACGACAGTTTCATAATCAATTTTATTTTTTTCTTATATAATTTTTTTTATTTATCTTCTTATTTTCTTTTCTCATCTCCACAACATCATTTATTTTCAACTAATCACTTGACAATTGAGAGTTAAAAATAACAATGAGATAATACGTTTCATAACCTAAAATAACATTTTTTATATTAAAATCTTTAAAAGAGTTAAATTTTTTATTATTACTATATGCATATCACTGATATTTTGCTGCTTATTTTATGTTTCACGGATTCCTTTATAATATAATGAAAATATCAAATTTAGATGACTCAACTGAATACTTTGAAAAAAAAGAGAGAAGGAAACAAATGAAATTTTTATGAAAATAAATGGTATTATATAGTATTTTCAACTCATCAATTGAAAATTGAGAGTTTAAAATAAAAATAAAAGATATTATGAAATTTACATTGTCAAAAAATATATATGCATAAAAAAAATGTTATTTTAGGTTATGAAACATATTCTCTCTTTGCTATTTTTAAATCTCAATTTTCAATTGATTAGTAGAAAATAAACGATATTGTGGAAATGAGAAAAGAAAATAAGAAGATAAATAAAACAAAAAAAATAAAATTGATTATGAAACTGCCGTTAAAAGGAATGTTATTAAATTAAAAGAAAAGAATGAAAGAAAGAAAGGAAAAAGATTTAGAGAAAGAAAGTTGGCCAAATGTAAAAAAAAAATATATAATAAATAAACACTTTTAAGTGCCACGTAGCGGGCGGCAGGAGCTGGGTGTAGCCCATGCAGCAGGCAATTTTACTCAAAAAAAAAAAAAAAACAAGTTATGATGAATAAAAAAAAACAAGTTTTTAGCAAAGGGGTCCATTTCACAAAACTTAAACTAAAAGGTCCAAATTTTGCAATTTTTCGCAAAAGACACCCAAACATCTAATCTCATTAATTTTATATCGTCATACATGGAAAATATATAAACTTTAAGGGGCTGTTTGGGGCAAGGGTTATAATAACCTGTGTTATAATAACCCATGTAATACTCTGCACCCCAAACACAGACTATTATAACCTAAGACTAAACAACTCTGCATTTTAAACAATATTATATTATTTCACAGACTATTATAATCCATAGACTATTATAACCCCTGTTATTATAACTCACTCAGTGCCCCAAACAGCCTCTAAGAAAGTATTTTATGCTTTGACAAATATTACAAATATTAGATAAAGCCTGTTAAGGGTAAAAGCTTGTTTTTGTAATAGTTTTCCAATTTTTAGAATAAAAATTTAGTAAAATCATATTTAAATAATTATTTTTTAAAGAGTTAGTATTTCTTGTTTTGTAGTAATATTTTCATGAACATCGTGATTTTTTTTTAATAAGAATATCGTGATTTTTTTAAATAAATGAAGTTGTAGTTTCTTTTTAGCGGAATTAGAACTAAGGATACTTATTAAAAAGATGGGTAAGTATGAATGTACATTGAAACTTTTGCAATAGAACCCCATCAAAAACAAAAAGTAGTATATCTTCTGCACTAAAAATAAACCACATCAAAAGTAACTAACAATTTTTGCCTTTATGCAAAATTTCATTTTCTTCTTACAAATTTTGTTTTCTTCATCCTCATTTGAAAGAGATAGTTATTGAAATTAGGTTAAATATGGGTTAAAATACTATTTTTGGTCTTTGTACTTTAAAACTTGTTCCACTTTAGTTCATGTACTATCAAATGTCCAAATTTGATCTTTGCACTTTCAATATATCTTAAAATTAGTCTTTATTATTAGTTTGGAGTTAATTTTTATCTGACTCGACAAAATAATAATAATAATTTTCATTCAAGAAAAAACACAATGTGAATATGTTTACTAAATTTTTAGGAAAAAGTCTTAGAGAGACTAAATATTTTTAGCAAAATTTAATCTTAAATGAATTGTGGTGATTAATTTTGAAATATATTGAAAGTACAAAGACTAAATTTAGACATTTAAACATACAGGACTAAAATAAAACAAGTCTTAAAGTATATATACAGGGATGAATATGATATTTAACCTTAAATATTTGAGAGGGAAAAATACAGAACATATATCTCGGAGTTAATCCCAGTTCAAGAGAACAAAAGTTTTTTTTTTTTTTTTTTTTTTTTTAGAGATATAAGCGTATTAGAGAGAGAAAAAGAGACTCATTTTACAGAAAAATGTGGTACATTTTTTATAGAAACTTTTAAAAGTATAAGAAGGAAACAAATTGTCAATCCTAGCTTAGTTGGATATCTCATTCCTACCATTGTTGAATTCAAGAAAAAAAAATCATTTTTTTCTTTTTACTCATGCAAGTCGGAGGTCCTTTACTCTAAGTCACGATTGATTTGCACAATTTGCCCTATTTTTTTATTATTTTTTTTCTAAAATCCATTCCTTGTATTATTTGTGTAATTTCACTATATTTCTTTGAATGTATTTCTTGAGAATGTATAATACAGGGAATTGAGACTTATACACAAAATGATAGAAGATAAAAATGGAAAGGTATCCTAGTATGGAAAAGTATCCTAATCATGCCTAAAATACAACATAAAATACAGTAATTACATTAACACCCTCCTTCAAACTCAAGGTGGTAAAGTTGCAACCAACTTGAGTTTGTGAAGTAGCTGAGTGAAGTGACCGGGTGGCAATGCTTTGGTGAAGATGTCAGCAGGCTCATCTGTAGTGGAGATAGATCATAAAAGGACAGTGTTGCTCTGGAGATGGTGACGAACAAAGTGACAGTCATTCTTAATGTGTTTGGTACGTTCATGGAATACATCATTGTGAGCAATCTAGATGGCACTGCAATTGTCACAATGAAGTATCGTAGCAGATTGTTGAGGAATACTCATATCAGCAAGAAGCCAGCAAAGCCATAGTAACTCAGAAGTAGCATCAGCAAGGGCACGATATTCAAATTCTATGCTGGAACGTGAAACAACATATTGTTTCTTGCTTCGCCATGAAATGAGGGAATCGCCTAGATAGAAACAGTAACCTGTGGTGGAACATCAATCAGTAGGATCCCCGGCCCAATCAACATCAGAGTAGCCATATAACACCAAGGATGACTGAGAAGAGAACTGAAGCCCATGAAGAGTGCCTTTGATATAACTTAGAATGCGGAGAACAGCAATAAAATGTATAGTCCGAGGAGCAGCCATGAATTGACTAATAATGTGAACAGCATATGCAATATCAGGGCGGGTCACAGTCAGATATATAAGACTACCAACAAATTGTCGAAACAGAGTGGCATCTTCAAGAGGAACACCATCAAAAGGAGTCAAGCGAACATTCGGATCCAGAGGTGTTGATGACGTGGGAGAGTTAGTAAGACCAGATCGAGCCAAGAGATCAGAAGCATATTTTGCTTGAGATAAATAGTACCCATCATAGCAAGAGAAGACTTCAAGACCAAGGAAGTAGCTGAGTAGTCCCAAATCTTTCATCTCAAAGTGCTTCCCAAGGTAAGCTTGTAGATCAAAGATAGTCTGAGGATCATCACCTGTAATAATCATGTCATCAACATAAAGAAGGAGAAGAACCATACCCCGAGGAGTTTAAAGTGTAAAAAGTGTTGTATCATGGGGGCGAAAGTGAACCCAAGTTGGGTTATGGTGGAACTGAACGTGGCAAACAGAGCTCGTGGAGCTTGCTTTAGACCGTATAAGGTGCAACGAAGAAGACACTTTCTGGGGTGGAACAGAAGTACCAGGTGGTGGTTTCATATACACTTCCTCAAAGAGAGTGCCATTGAGAAACGCATTTTTAACCTCCATCTGAAGAATGGGCTACTGTTTAGCAGCTACAACAGCCAAAAGACTACGAACATATGACATTCTAGCAACTGGTGCAAATGTCTCTTAATAATCAATACCATATTCCTGAGAATAACCTTTTGCGACAAGACAGGCTTTATATCGTTTAATGGATCCATCAGAGTGTGTTTTGATCTTGTAAATCCACTTACAACCAATAGGTCGTTTGCCCGAGGGTAGATCTACGTAGTTGATCGTTGTACATGCAAGCGCACGTGATCGAAGTAATATAAAATGGTATGTGAGTACCAAGTATCGAATCCCAAGAGAACGGTGTAACAAAAATTTTGTAAAGCAAAGTGTAAGGAAATTGCAACTTGAAAACTAAAATTGCAGAATCACGATTATGTGTTGGAAAAAATTGCAGAATGTAATTGCAAAATCAAGAATTTGCAATATTGAAATGACAAGGATTGCATAATTGAATTGCATAATCTAATTGTAGAATCGAGAAATGACAATATTGGAATAACAAAGATTGCATAATCTAAATGGCAACTAAATAGACTTAGTAATTGAAATTTCAAAGAGAATTTAGATAAAGATGGAGCTCAATAATGTCATTGCCCTAAGTTGTAATTGCAAGCCAAAATTACAATTCCAACCTACTCCACACTCAATTGCAAACCAAAATTGCTTCTCCTATTTACCTTGAATTTAAGTTTTATGAGGTTAAGTGAGTGACTTATATGTCTATATTCTCTCTATCTTAGATCATTCGGCTCAACAATTTTATGGGTTTTGGAGTCCTTAACCTCTATGTCTAGGGTAAGGATTGGCTTATGTCTAAGCTCTTTTTCTCCATCACTTGTGTGAAATTCGCTTATCACTAACCCCGTCGGTATTAGATCTAAGCTTGAGTTGCTACCCTAGTTGATCAATCTAGGATCTCAACATAAATTTGTTCAACACAAGCAAACAATTGAGATGTAGGCTTGGTTTTTATTGAAATTTTGGCTACAGTTACTTCTTAGGGAATTCACATCCTTGAACCCCCTAAGAAGTTTTAGCTCAAATTAAGGATAAAAATCTTACAACTAATTGTTGAAGGAAAATTCATATGAGAAAGAGTATAAATTGCTAATGGTGAACAAGGTTAATTAAATTAATACAAATTCCTAGCTTGGACAGCCCTTGCTTTTTAACAATAAATTGTATGAAAAAACTGAACAATAGCCACAATGACTTTCGTAAATGCTCAATAAATAAATAAATAAATATCAAAGGCAACTATTAGGAAATTTGTCTCCTTCTGCCTTCAATTCGGATGACATATAATTATGAAAATAAACATTGAAACCTCTTTAAGGCAGAGACAGAATTAACTAAAAAACAGAAGTGAAATTGATGATTATTCAATGGATCCTCACTCTATTCCAATCGACTAATCTTTCACTATTCCTAGGAGTATATTAGTCTTAACAATCCAAATACTACTTGAATCGGATTGGAACACTGGAGTACGAATCAGAATTACAATAAACAACTTGCTACAGAGATACAAAGCTTGAACAAAGAGGAGACCGAATGAAACTCATAAAACAAGAACGGAAACAATCTGAAAATTAATATAAAAGCATAAATCGAATGAATATTCAAGATATACTTGCCAGCATCAGCCAGTAATACAAGAAGAGATTGAAAGGAATTAAAAATAGAAGCTGAAGTTCTTCGTAAAAACAGAGAAAAAAAGTTGCAGAAAAATAGAGGAAAAACCCACGAAATAAGCTCCCAAAACGCCTCCAAAAACGAATTTCTTAGCTCCTCCTCTTCTTTCCCCTTTATAGACCTTTATTAGGGTTGAAGAATGCCCAAATTTTGTGCTCAAAATCCCCCAAACCATGTTGTAATTGAAGATTTTCAGAATTGGTTAAATGCATATATTTTTTTTTTTTTTTTGAACTTTTCTACTGCTCCAGATTGCAGAATCACGATTTTGCAATTTGATTTGCAATTTCGACATTCCCAAGTCTGCTGCTCTAGATTGCATATCACAATTTTGCAAATTGATTTTGCAATTTCCATATTTCCTTCAAACAAGATTAATTTAATTAGAATTCTATCCCGAATGCCATCATTCTTATTTCCCTCTGATTTTGAACCAATATTTCAACTATTTTCAATTGGACTTAAGTCAAAAACAAGAATATTTTAAGCAATTGGGAGTTAAATAAGCTTTAATTATAAGGCTTATCAGTAGTCCCAAGTATGAGTCTTTTCTTTGATACCATGTAATCTCACTATATTTCTTTGAATGTATTTCTTCAGAATGTATAATACAGGGAATTGAGACTTATACACAAAATGATAGAAGATAAAAATGGAAAGGTGTCCTAGTATGGAAAAGTATCCAAATCATGCCTAAAATACAGCATAAAATACAGTATATATATTAACAATTTGTATGAAAAAGAATGTGTCTCCAAAAGGTCGTTATAAGCCCATCCATGCATTATTTATTAATAAGACATCAATTTACCATCTTAAAGATCTATGGTTCAATCTCCACTCTATAATTATTGAACTCAAAAAAACAAAAAAAAACAAAAAAAACAAAAACAAAAAGTCCTTATAAATATCAGTTTGATTTAAAAAGCATCTCCTTATTTATGAGGGCAGGTTGGTTTTCCATCTTTTTCAAAATAGTGGACCCTTTGTGCATAGATCTTGGATACTTATCACATCTTCAGCTATCCTGTGGACCTTTATCATTTTCACAAGGAAAGTATTGGATAGGAATTAAAGAAGCTAGCTGCTACACAGAGATCATATATTTATCCACTTAGAGATAAGGGTTTTGGTTTGTAAGAGAGGCACGAAAGAGGGGGAAAGATGTCAATCTTGAGTCTCAGTGTTCTAATGTTGATGCTGCTGAATTCAAGTTTAGGAGAAATTATTAGTGTTGTTGATGATTATAGCAGATATGATTTTCCACCTGATTTTGTTTTTGGCTCTGGCACCACAGCTTATCAGGTCAATCGCTTCTCGTCATCATACGTGTTTTGGCTCACAGTTTTATATGAATTTATTAAGTTTGAGTTTGTTAAGAACATTGTTAAACGTAAATTAGTAAAACTAGAATAGATTAAGGAAATATAAGTTCGTTTGATTCTACATTATGTGTAAATAAATGAATTTGTTTAGTTTGTTTGGTCGATTTTATTTTTAGTTCTAGGCAACCACACATTGCCAAGTTGGTTGTTTTTCTTTTTAAATCTTTGTATGAAATATTAATTAGGTAAAAAGCTTAGAAATTTGAAATTTTTATTTTGATCAAGTAAATAAGACTATATTAAGAAGCTATGTGAGTTTGAAGTGAAATAAACCAAAAATTTAAAGGTAGAGGGAGCAGCCAATGAGGATGGCAGGACCCCAAGCGTTTGGGATACTTTTGTTCATTCTGGTATGTTTATTGTATTCATCATTTAAAACAAAAGAAGCCATATGGAACTCATTCATTGTGAACAAAGTCTTGGTCTGAATATGGTAGGAAAAGGACCTGGAGGAAATGGTGACTTAGCATGTGATGGATATCACAAATACAAGGTATGCACATTTTAATTTAAAACATTCTCTATAATTGTTTGTTTCTTTGGAGGTGTGTTTTGGAATGCTTTTAAAATAAGTGTTTTTGACAAAAGTACTTTAATTATAATACTTTAGCAGAAAAGTGTTTGATGACAAATCACTTGAATGTTTGATTTTGCACTCTTAACAATGTAACTTTTAAAGTTTTGTAAAGCACTTGCACCAAAAACAGCCTACAGAAAGCACTTTAATTACTTTTGACCTGTTCTAGAAGCATTTTTATATTTGCTAAGCACTTGCACCAAAAACAGCCTACAGAAAGCACTTTAATTACCTTTGACCTGTTCCAGAAGCATTTTTATATTTGCCCCCAAACATGATCATATGCTTGATTGACTCAAGTTACATGTCTCTTAATGTAGGAAGATGTGAAATTGATGGTGGATATAGGACTTGAGGCTTATAGATTTTCCATCTCATGGTCAAGACTTATTCCAAGTAATAATAATACAAGTCTTTTTTTTTTTGCAAATAATATACAAAATAAAATATGTGTTATTGACTACACTTTTTTTTACAGATGGAAGAGGACCTCTAAATCCAAAAGCCTTAGAGTACTACAACAATCTCATTAATGAACTTATCAACCATGGTTAATGACAATTTTATCAAAAATAAATTCACATAACTATTAATAACATTATTATATATATGTTTATTCTCATTACGTTACTTACTAATAGGCATCCAACCACATGTGACATTATGCAACTATGATCATCCACAAGCACTTGAAGATGAATATGGCGGTTGGATTAGTCGAAAGATCGTGTAAGGAACGATTATGCAAACACATTTCGATATGTTACAATGCAATAAAAATTTATATGGTTGTATTTTTATTATGAATGTAGAGAAGATTTCACGGCATATGCAGAAGTTTGCTTTAGAGAATTTGGAGATAGAGTATTGCATTGGGTAACCATAAATGAGCCTAATGTGTTTGCCATCGGAGGATATGACTTAGGAACGGTACCACCTCAACGATGTTCGTCTCCATTTGGATTAAGGAATTGCTCTAAAGGAAATTCCTCAACTGAGCCATATTTGGTTGTGCATCATTGTCTATTGGCACATGCATCGGCTGCAAACTTGTACAAGAAAAACTATCAGGTCACAATTTCGTCCTTTGATATTTCAGTTGACGAGTTTGCAAAACGATATATGTATTTAGGTTAAAAAACACTTTTAGTCCCTGAACTTTCAATTTCGAAACAATTTAGTCTCTATCATGAAAATTATTATTAAGATTTCATGAGTTTCATGAGATTTCTTACATATGTAGACCGATAGATTGATTAGGGATCAAATGTGTTTATAAACTAGATGGGTTATGGTAAATTTATTAATGGTAACTTTAGTGTGTAAATTTGTGTAAAAGATTCAACAAGTGAAAAATATGACGTTATAGGGACTTGAACATAGGATCTCCCACTCTAATATCATGTTAAATCACCACTTAACCCAAGAGCTTAAGCTAATAAGTTACGGTAAGTTTAATTATATCAATACTATTCTAACAACTACAAAGATTTAGTTGTTATATAATAAAAACTAATACGTAATTTTGATGGAATTTTTCATTGTATGAATTAAATTGTTACAAATGTTAAACTACAAGGACTAAATTGTTGTAAATTTGAAAGTAGAGGGAATAAATTGTTACAAACTAGAGTTCATGGACTAAATTGTTACTATCATCAAAGTTTAAGGAGTAAAAGTGTTTTTTAACCATGTATATATGATGCTTTTGTCATTAGCCATTATATTTCTAAAAGGAAAAAAAAATACAGGATACACAACATGGTTTTATAGGGATCATCATATATACAGCTTGGTTTGTTCCTCTCACTGACTCAAAAGAAGATGCAAAGGCTGTTCAAAGAGCCAATGACTTTCATTTTCATTGGTAAGTTATACATAAACTAAAATTCTTTCATCTTGGACACATGGGCTTTACTTAAATTAGAGCTTTAATCTATATCTTTGAAATAACCAAATGTGATTTTTGTTTTTCATTGCAGGGTTCTTCATCCATTAGTATTTGGAGAGTATCCCAATTTGATGAAGAAAATTGTAGGTTCAAGAATGCCAACTTTCACAAAGGCTGAAAGTAGCCTAATAAAAGGATCTTCTGACTTCATAGGGATCACACTTTACAAGAAAGATTACATCAAAGATGATTCTCACAGTCAAAAAATAAAAAATAGAGACTTACTAGCTGATATGGGTGTTAAAATAATTGGTGTGTTTCATATAAAAATTTGATATAATCAAGCTATAATAATAAATGGTTCAATTCAATGTTGATAAACAATTCCTTTTGACCATTTTTTTTAACTTTGTGATCCTTTTTTTTTTTTACACAGAAAAGGAGGAAGATAATAGAACACCAGAGGTGAGAATTAGTAGATATATATATTTATAAAACTAATGGTTGTGGTTTTCTTGTTGAAGAATATTGTTTTGACCATCTTGTTCAATATAGAGCATGCAAAGAGTGATAGAGTACATCAAGAAACTTTATGGCAATCCACCCACTTATATCTATGAAAATGGTGCTAATTCTAACTTATGTTCTCTCTTTTAAGCTGTGTCTAAAGAATAATTTAGTTAAATGACACCTAAATATTTATTTTTTGAACCTTGTTTTTGAATGTCTTGTTAGGTCTTCCATTGAAGAGAAATTCATCATTAGAAGATGTGACAAGAGTATAATACATGTATGGATGCATTGGAGCAGTTCTTAATGCTTTGAGGTAATCATATCTTAGGAAATAAGACTCACATGGTTGCCCATTTAAATTTTTGGTTTAAATTACAAGTTTAGTTTGTGAACTTTCAAGTTTGTATCTATTTATAGTCCTTGAACTTTAAAAAGTGTTTAATAAGTTCCTAGACTTTCAATTTTGTGTCTAATAAATCTTTGAACTTTAAAAATGTCTAATAGATCCCTAAACTTTCAATTTTGTGTCTAATATGGTTTGAAAGTTTTAAAATTAACTAATCTATTAGATAGAAAATTGAATTTATATTTAATAGGACCCTAAACTTTCAATTTTGTGTCTAGAGAAAAGTCTACAAATTTTAAAAAAGTCGAATAGATCAAGGACCTATTAGACACAAAATTGAAAATTTAAAACTCCATTGGACACATTAAAGTTCAATGACCAAATAGACACAAGTACAAAAGTTCAAAGACCTAGTAAATGCTTTTTAAAGTTTAAGGACGAAATAAACAAAAACCTAAAAGTTCAAGGACTTAACTTGTAACCTAATTTTTATAATAAAAAAAGAAAGGTAGTCTTGATTTAAATTCTCTAATGAAATAGAGTTGCAATTTTGAACGTGTTGCAGGAATGGATCAGACGTGAAAGGATATTTCACATGGTCACTCCTTGATGTATATGAACTTCTAGATGGATACGATACAGGTTACGGATTAATTTATGTAGACTTGGATGATCCAGATTTAAGAAGATATCCTAAACTCTCTGCAAAGTGGTACTCTAACTTTTTGAAAGGAAAATCTACCACTTTAGATGGAGTGCCGAAGCTCCAAAGCAATCACCACGTGCAGTGAATCACTCACTTTTAGAATATTTTTGCAATATTTTAAAAAATGTCTACAAGTTTACGTTTCATGTATTGGCCAATGTGAACATTAGGTACCAATTAATATTGGTCTTGATGCTACTATGTGTCCTCTCTTTGAATTACTTTAGTTCTAAAGAAAAATCTTTGAATGTCCAATTTCAATGATAGAAAAACTTACTATTGTTATAGCCGGCATCTGTATTGTTAAAGCCAGCTGCCCATGAATGCACTTCACTCGCCATTTTTTTATCAAACTAACACTTCAACACGAACATAGCTTAGCAGTTAAGGCATCTACTTCTTCCCTTTATAAAGTCAGAGGTTTAAATCCCCAACTCTATATTTATGATACTAAAATAAAATATATTAAACCACCACATGTGGACCACTTGAACAATGAAGGGAGGAGATAAAAGAAAAAAAAAGTGTTAAGAACAAGATATCAACTCATCTTCTTTTTCCCATTGTGAAATTCAAATTCAAGCCTAGCATGACATTTATCAATTATATTAAATTTTCTTTAATTCTACTATTACTTTAAAATAAATACTAAATATATGTTTTAATTCTTAATGTTTGAGTTTTTTTTTTTTTTTTTTTTTGTTAATTTTGTCCTTGTTGTTAAATAGTTTCAATTTAGTTCCTTGCATTTTAATATTTTTTAGTTATACTCTTTCCAATGGTAAATTTTAAAATTGGCTAATAGTAAATTTACCTGACATAATATTTTGTGAGTTAGCTAAAATTTAGAGGAAAAATTAGGTCACATAAGAGAAGAAAAGTCACAATTTCCATCCAAGTTCTTACAAATTTGAAAGAAGAATTAGAAACTTTTCTCTTAGATAGCTTAATTCTTCTTCTAAATTTATGCATACTCATTAAGTTGCATGTTAGGTAAGTTTATCATTGACCAAGTTTAACATTCACTAACAGTGAGGATAGAATTGAAAAATATTAAAATGTAAAGGACTAAATTGAAACTTTTTAAACAATAAAAAACTAAATTGAAAAAACATTCAAACATTAAGAACTAAAATATATATTTAGCCTACATAATTAAATCGCATGCATATATTAAAAATTTAAGTTTGATTATTACAAACTTAGCAACTCAACATTCACCGTCATGTTTATTAAACATTTAAGTTCGATTAAGGACTAAAATATATATTGAGTCTGAGTTCCTTGTCCACGTCATCTTTCTTCACTTTGATCATCTCTAGCTCAGAAATGATGTCATTAAGAATGCTCAGTTGGTTTAAGATTTTTGTACCTTTCTCCATGCGAAGCATGTGAAGCTGATCTTCACAGGCATAGCCAATATGAGGTGTCATTTCCCTGATACAATGCTTCAAGCTTCTCTCAAAGCTCTTAAGCTACCAAATTTCATACACATTTGCAAAAACAATCCTAGCCAAACTTTGTTCTATTGCATTTACAACCTTCAAATTCATTTCTTTTCAACCTTCATCACTCTTGTTGGACTTCTTAGAACCTCTACTGGAACCACTTCTAGACTCTACTAAACCACAATCACTGCTTAATTCTTTGGAAGGCACTACCACTTAGTCTTCCCATCCTTGGACACTTGTACTTGCCACTAGCCAAAGTTGATCTCCGTTGAATTTATTCATGTCAAACTTCACTAGACTCATAAAGTTTGACATGTTTGCTTCACAATTCTAAAAATCTACAAATAGTGAACAATTCACACGACTCACAATACTAATAGCTCATTTTGAGAAATATTTTTTTTATGTGGAAGTTCAAACGATGTTTTGACTACAAAGCATACTCAAAGTTCAAGAAACTATGAACCTTCTGATGCCACTTGTTAGGAAAAACTTCTCACTTCTACTCCAAGAATAAGCAAAGAAACTGAATAATTAAACTAAAATGATCAAAATTAAAGAACAAAAGAATTTACATGGAAAACTCCCAAACTGAAGAAAAATCACGACCCATCAAAAAGAAACTCCACCATGTGAAAAATTATTACAATTACAGAATTCTCTCTTCGACCCAAATGACAAAACAAACTCTCTCAAAGTTTTCTACTCACACCCTTTTTCTCACTCCCAAATAAGAGAATACCAGAAGAGAACTTAACTAGAGTTAGTACACCAAAGCTTAAAGTGTTTCTAACTTGAACAAGTAAAAACAAAGTCATAAACCCCCTTTTATAGCACTTGGAGACCATCACTTTATATTAACTTTCATATGTGTAATTTTTCTCTTTCAATATTTGGCCAAAAAAACAACCAAAGGACTCTTCTTTAAAGAAAACAAAGGGCCTATTTTGATTGCTGGTGAAAAAAAGTGTTTTAAAAAAAATGTATTTTCTTTTAAACATTTTTTATGAAAACAGTTTAAAATTAAAACACACATATGTATGGTTACATTTTTTCAAAAGTGTTTATATACACAAGTTTGTTTGGTTTACTCTATACTCAAAATGCTTCTACAAATGTCAAATTACTATAAATGATGACTATTAAATGTTATTAACTAATAACTTCAAATTTGTATTTAAAAACCTATGACCGGTTGCAGTGGTCGACGGTAACGTGGCGGTGGACGACGGTAAAATTTGGTGGTAACCTGCGGCGGTCAAGTGATGGAATACGATGGTAGAATCCAGTGGTGGATGATGGCAGTCGCCATTGAACTGCAACAGAATCCAGCAACCTCTAGTGGTAATCTGCGAAATTCAGTGGTCGCCGGTATGTGTTGCCTGCAGTGACGGTTGCTAGTGGTGGATAATGGTGGTAACCGATGGTCGCTAGGGGTCGCTGGTGGTTGTCAGCGACGACAGTCACTAGAGGTGGACGATAGTGGAATCTAGTGGTTGCTAGCAACAGTCGCTAGTAGTAGGCGACAAAATTCGGTTATCACTAGTATGTGTTGCCAGCGTGGAGGTGGGGTGGATGGTGGTAGAATCTGGTGGTTACTGTCGGTGGCGGTGGATGACGGTGGTCGTCTGGGATCACTGGAAGTTGCCAGTGATGGTTTCCGGCAATGGTTGCTGGTAGTGGTTGTGATGGTTTCCGGCAGTGGTTGCTGGTAGTGGTTGCCAGTGGCGGCGGTCGATATCGAAATCCAACAGCAGTTGTGGGTGGTTGTCGTCAATGACTATCATCGACGGTGAGGTGGTAGTGGACGGCAACGAAATTCGGTGGTCACTGGCAGCGGTCGCCAGTGGTAAGCAGAGGGATTTGATTTTCACGATATGTGTTGCTAGCAACGGCAACCACTAATGGTGGTTGTTGATGGCCAACGGCAGTCGCTGGGGGTGGTTGCTAGCAGCTGCGACACTGAGGTGGCAGTGGACGACGACAAAATTCAATGATCGTCGGCCGCAGTCTCAAGTGGTAAATAGCAGAATTCAATGGTCACTGGTATGTGTTACCAGCAGCTGTATTCGACAACAGCCGTTGGGGGTGAGGTGGCGGTGGATTGCGACAGAATCTAGTGTTCGCCAACTGCGATTGCCAATGGTTAGGCAGTGAAATTCAATTGTCGCTGGTATGTGTTGCTGGCGGTGGTTGCCAACGGCGAAGGTCGCCGACGATGAGGTGGCGATGGACGACGACAAAATCTAGTGGTTGCATGTGGCAGTTGTCAGTGGTAGGCAATGAAATCTAGTGGTTGTCGATATGTGTGGCTAGTAATGGTGGTCGCCAGCAACAGTCGTCGAGGGTCGCTGGTGGTTGCCAGTGGTGGTTGTCGATGGCAGCGGTCATTAGGAGTCGTTGGTGGTTGTCAGTGGTGGTCGCCCATGGTAGGCAACGGAAGCCACGAGGAAGTGAAGGTAGTGTGAAGGTAATTTGGTCATTTTCATATATCATGAAAATTTAGAAGAAATTCCCAACTAAACACTCAAAAACATTTGAATTCAAGTGTTTCACTTAAAATAACTTATTTCCCAAATTCATTTAAAAAAAAAAAAAAATCATTTTGAGTGGTTGTCAAACACAACAAATCTTATAAAAATAATTTTTTTTTTTCAAAATTAAACACTTGAAAAGTGAATCCAAACACGCTAAAAACATTTTTAGAGAATGAAGTGTTGTAAAGAGAGAGGTTCAAATTTTTTGGAAATGACATTTTCATAGCAACACCCTCCTACCTACATAGGTATGAAAATGGTCTCTCTCCCCACACCCTTTTTAAGAAATAATTTATATTTAGTTTAAATCTTAGGTTGTTCTTGAATTTTGAGTCTCATTTTATTTAGGTTCCTAATTAAACTTTTAAAATATACATTTTAATTCTTAAAATTTTTTCAGAAAGATAACTATTTTGAAAATTTGAAAATGTCTATTGTTAGACTTTAGACACTCGAAAGAGATAATCATTTTATTCTTGCTATTGGTCTATCATCCAAACATCCAATTTTTAAACTCTTTTTTTTTTTTTATAAAATAACCAATTTTCATTTTGAAAATTTTAAAATGTCTACGTTAGACTTTAAACATTCAAAAGAAATAATTATTTAGGTTCTTGCTTTTATTCTATCATCTAAACATCTAATTCTCATCTCAATCAACTTATGTGACTTCAGTACATGCTTACTAATACATATATTTGAAGCCACATTGTCTACTTGTTAAGTAATTGAACGATATAATATAACAATAATAACCATGGATATTCAATAATTAAAACAAACATATTTTGAAAGTTCAAAGATGAAAATAGGAAATTTTTAAAAGTTCATACACCAAAATAAATATTTTAAAAGTTCATCAATCCAAAGTAGGATAATTTTAAAAAGTTTAATGAGAAAAATGGAATTTAAATCTTTACATTTTTAAGTTTTTGCCTTTAGAAGATGTTCGATGGAATTTATTAAAAACCCATTGTAATTAATTGCACTTTGGTTGGAATGTCTCAAAGGCACAATTTTACTAATCATCAAAAACCTACCAATTACACGACATGACTTTTGGCTTTATAGCCCAAAGTCCACAAGCATATAAAGTGATAAAGAGATCATCTAACCAAACCTTAAAAGCTATATCATCAGCCATTGCATAAAAATTTAAAGATATTTCTACCTAATACGTTTTAGAAAGGTAACATTAGAAAACAATCAAATTACATTAGAACTCTTAAATAAAATGAATGACCATAATTTAAAGTCTTTTGTTGGTTCATATAAATCAACGACAAAGCTACGGTAGATCCAAGGAGACTCAAACCTTAGAATATATAGATTAATACTAAATAATTCATGCAAGTTAAAAAAATTATAGTCTGTCCCAACGGCAAACACGCCTAAGCCTCCCTCACCCTCACGTGCGCGTGCTTGTGTTTGAGCCCTTGAGTTGAGATTTTGAGAGTTTCTTTTTTTCTTTTATGACGTGCCTCATATTTTTTTTTTTTCCTTTTTTTTTTTTTTTTGAAACTACACGTCTGAGATTTTCTATTCTGCGCTTATTCAGCTTGATTTTTTTGTCCAGAGTTAATTTTTCTTTCTGACGTGCTTTAGATTTTCTTGCCTTTTTTTTTTTTTTGACAATCCTTAAATTTTCTTTTTTAAAAAAAAAACACTTTATATTTTTAATTTGACGCTTTATATTTTTGTTTATAAATATGGGTATCTGTTGTAAATATAACCTTATTATTTATATTGATTAAAAATATATAAACATATGTACTTGTCTGGAAATAAAACATCAATTACATGGATTAAAACTATATATCAAAGTCTGTTTTCTTATTCTTTTTTAATATTTCTTTTATATATATGTTTATAAAATGTTGTTATTTATATTGATTTAAAAATATATAGAAAACTATTCTTGAAAATAATTTAGACTTTTATTTTTTTTTCTATATAGATTTGAATGGTAAGTCACATTTACTTCAAAGAATTTCATCTACAAATATAAAATAATAACAAATATATAATATTATAACTTTTAGTTTTAATTTCTTCTTTAAATTTTGACTTTTTTTCTTGATATTAAATATAAATATTGAAAATGAACAAAAATAGTTTTAAATGTTAGTAAATTATTTTTTTAATAATTAATTCTATAAGAAACTAAAATTATTATAAAACAAAGAATTATAATTATTATTTCAAGTTTCAATATTTTTAATATATTTATATTAAAAAAATTAAAATATCATTTTGGTCTTTGAACTTTAGGTCTTGTTTTATTTTAGTCTTGTAATTTTAAATGTCTAAATTTAATCTCATACTTTCAATAAGTCTTAAAATTAGTCTTGATTGTTAATTTATTGTTAACTTTTACCCCAAAAAAAAAGTCTTTGTTGACCTTTCTTCTATAAATTTTGACGATAAGGACTATTTTAAAATTTATTAAATATATGAACTAACTTTGAACATTTAAAAGTATAGGAATTAAAATAGAATTAAACCTAAAGTACAAAGACACCAAAATGATATTAGTGCAAGAACTAAAATGAAACTTTAACCTAAAATATAGTCATAACTAACATAAAAATATGTCAAGTCCCCCTGCTATCAAATTCTGGATCCACCACCGATATCAACATACATGTATGCATTAGATCAATTCTTGACGATGGTTTAAGTAATTATATCTTAGGAAATGAAACTGTTTGTTTGTTTGTTTAAAATGTACTTTCATCAAAATTTTCAAATGAAATAGACCTGCTTATATATACATTTTGAGTTGTAGTTTAAAACTACTCCCGAATGGACTAAATATACAAAGATATTTCAGGTAGTCATTCCTTACGTGCAGGGGCAGACCTAGATACTAATGTTTGGAGTGCCGACAAATTATATTAATAAATATAATAAAAAAAATTATCACCAAAAGGTCAATTTGAATCCCCACCCCCATATTATGTTAACCTAAAAAAAGTTATTGGTGATAAAAATAAGTAGATGTACCAAAGACTTTCTAACTAAGTTTGAATAGCTTTAATGTCTTATCAAATAGGAAAAAAAAAGTTGAATTACGAGTTTAGTCCATGAACTTTTAAGTTCTAGTCTATTAGATCCCTAAACTTTAAAAAGTATCTAATGGGTCTCTAAACCTTCAATCTAGTATCTAATTAATAAGTTCTTAAACTTTAAACGTATCCAATAAGTCTCTAAACTTTCAATTTTGTGTTTAATAGATCCTTAAATTTTAAAAAATATCGAATAGGTCAAGAATATAATATTATAGTTTCTTATAGAATTAAATATTAAAAACTAATTTACTAGCATTTAAAAATATTCGTGAATTTTAAATACTATGTAGATTGAATTTTTTAAAAAGAAAATGTGACTTATCATTTATATTTATAGAAAAAAATCTAGGTCTAAATTATTTCCAAGAATAGTTTTCTATATATTTTTTAATTAATAAAAATAGTAACCTTTTATACAATTATATATAAACAAAAAAAAAAAACTGCAAAGCAAAGAAATATATAAAGAGAGAAAAAAAAAAAAGAGGAAAAAATGCTACTAGGAGGTTTTGAGCTCAAGCACGCAAGGGTACCTATTAGTCGTAATACCGCTGAGACAAAAGATAACTTATTTTTATCAGAGTGTATTATATAATAATAAGAGTATATATTGTTGGTTATTAAATTCAAAAATTGTGGGGAAATCCGTCCCTTTTACGTGCATGAGTTATTAGAGGCTACAACATGCTATCTATGGATTATTCTTCTAATTAACTTATATCAAAATTAAAAAGTTAAGATTCCGTTTGGTAACTATTTAGATTTTAGTTTTTGAAAATTGTGTTTATTTTTTTTATCATTTCTCTATAATAGGTTTCATCATTCTTAAGAAAATATTTGAATTCTTAGCCAAATTTCAAAAACAAAAACAAGTTTTTGAAAACTCCGGCCCCGTTTGATAACTATTTGGTTTTTTGTTTTTAGTTTTTGAAAATTAAGCTTGTTTTCTCCCAATTTCTCTACAATTGTTTTCATCTCTCTTAAGTAAGCATTTGAATCTTAGACAAATTCCAAAAGCAAACACAAGTTTTTGAAAACTAATTTTTTTAGTTTCCAAAACATGGCTTGGTTTTTGAAAACATATGTAAGAAGTTGATAACAAAACATGGAAATTCATAGATGGAAATGATATTTATAGGCTTAACTTTCAAAAACCAAAAACTAAAAACTAAATGGTTATCAAACGGGGCCTACATTTTTAGTTTTCAAAACTTGCTTGGTTTTTGAAAAGTTTTTGAAAACATATATAAAAAGTAGATAACAAAACAAGAAAACTCATGATAGAAGTAATATTTACAGGCTTAATTTTCAAAAACTAAATAGTTATCAAACGAGCCTGAAAATGTCGATATTGATGAAAATATCGAAGTCTCAATTTTATGGAAATGTCGATGAAAATATCAATAAAATGTCGATGTTTATGGATATTTCTGAAAAAATTATAAAACAAAAAATTCAAAAGAAAATATTTAAATTAATAAATAAACATTTTACACTTTTTAAATAAATTAAAATACTTATTATTAATTTTTATTCATATTACTTTCATTTTATTGCTATTTTCTTGTATACTTTTTATTATTTTTTACGATATAATAGAAATATCAATTCACCTCTCAATGTCCTCATGTCGATGTTGAAGCATGGACATATAGAAATGTCGAGAAAAATGTGAGGCCTCTGATTATTAGTACATATTCGAGGAAGAGCAAGAAAGGAAAGAAAATTGTTAGTTTGTTATATTGTTAGTTGTTGTGTGGGCCTGGTTGGGGGGATGGTGCATGCAAGGCCTAAAGAGAGTATTTGTGGATTGCGGTTGGGAATTATCTTTTATCATTTTCTGTGTTTATGTCATCTTCTTATTGTAGTGAAGTTTCCTTTCAATGATATAACCACAGTCTATTGCTGAGTTATCAATAGAACAGTGTTTTCCAGACTCTATTTTTCTGTCTTCGCTGTTTTCTTGGTAAATTCTATCGACCGATACCAAACAGAAAATCATGTCAACATGTCAATGAAAATTTAATACATGGATGTATTCTGAATTAGAAGCAAATAGTCTAAATCAACAAAACATAGTGAACATAATATTTGCCAGAGTTAGAGAAAGTTTTCACCAGACAAATGCAAATATTTTTTTTTTTTCCTTTTCTTTTTTGTGAATCTCTTTTCCCACTAATTGATTGGGAACTAATAATTAGCTTACAAAACCTACTAAATTTGCTCTAAGAAAACTGAGCCAAATACTCCCAAGGGACTGATTGTAGATTGAGAATCCTAATAATTGCCAAAGCTAATATTGTGAAGGGTGGCTATATCTGACCATCTTGGGATGCAGAGGCTTGTTTTCTATCACATCTTTCAAATCAAAAACAAAACCCAAGCTCAAGTTCGCTACAGCATTGCATTGCTGCTCAAGACACGACGTCGAGAGGTCGAACAAATTGCAAAACAGTGCGCTTAAAGGTCTAAGGAGCGGTTGGCATACTCCTGAACCAATGCTCCAAAAAGTGTTGGCCTCTGAAGGAGCTGAGAAGGTCTTTCAAATTCTCTTGCTTTCCCTGTTCAAGATGAATAATCAGAGGTTATTTGTTATTTCGGGTGACTCGAGATGGTTTAGAAATCATGTCAGGTTAATAAAACTTGCCTGCATCGATCACCAATACTCGGTCACAATCCATGACTGTGGGAATTCTATGAGCTATGCTTATAATAGTGCACGTTCTGAAATCCTCTCGGATGATCTTTTGAATCAAAGCATCGGTTTTTGAGTCGACCGACGCAGTTGCTTCGTCCATGAATAAAAGCTTACTGTGCTTTAGCATGACCCTTCCTAAGCAGAGAAGCTGCCTTTGTCCCACACTCCAGTTTTCTCCATTATCAACAACTGTTAAGATTGGCAACAAATGATTATTTGATAGATTTCTAAAGAGAGAAGCCATCACTCATAAAATTTAGAGAAGCGAAGATGAGATTATGAGATAAACACCTGGAGAATCAAGCTTTTCGGGCTTTGAAGCCACGACCTCTTTAAGCTGACACCGATCCAAGCCCTGAAAGATTGATGATATACAGTATTGCTAATAAATATTGAATAGATCAAACTCGTCGTTACAAGCTTCAGAAGCTATCTTGTAAGATCAGATCACAGACAAATTGTGGCAAAACCAAAGAGATACTCAACATGTTGCAGCATCAGCACTTCAAATGTTTCAAATTTTTACTCTAATGTGACTTGCTTAAATCAATGGACAAAAGCATATAAAGAAAAAAATTTTACCTTCCATATCTCATCATCAGAATACTGGCCAATTGGATCGATATTGCTTCTCACTGTCCCCTCGAAAAGAACTGGTTCCTGAGGAATGATCCCAAGCCGAGACCTTAGATCATGAAGTCCCAATGTGGCTATGTCAATGCCATCAATAATTATTTTTCCTGCTGAAGGTTCAACCAGTCTGAACAACACTTGGACTAGAGTTGATTTGCCACTCCCCGTTCGACCAACAACACCAATCTTCTCTCCTCCATTGATACTTAAAGTAAGACCCTTAAGAACCAGAGGAGTATTTGGCCGATATCGAACCTGTCGCTCAAGAAAAATTTACTTAGTAAAACATATAGTAGAGATTAGATCAGGGTTGTGGTTAATAACATTACCACATCTAGAAACACTATTGTTGTAATATTAGGCTGCACAAAGAGTCAGCTTCCATATCATATAATATTATCTATACACCGAGTATCGACCCCACTCCTTATATTATATGCTCAAAGCCCACCTCACCACTCTCCCAGAAGACTTCACCCATCCTAAGATTCGATACCGAAGAAAATCAGATTTTAAGGTTCCATTTGATAACAATTTTGTTTTTAGTTTTCTATTTATGAAAATTATGCTTGTTTCCTCACAATTATTTATACTCTTTGCTATGGTTTTCACATTTCTTATGGAAATGTATGAATTCTTAGCCAAATTCCAAAAACAAAAACAACTTTTTTAGGCTCCATTTGATAACCATTTGGTTTTTCGTTTTTCGTTTTTGAAAATTAAGCTTATAAATACTACTTCCATTTATGGGTTTCCATGTTTTTTCATCTACTTTTTGTATATGTTTTCAAAAATCAAGTCAAGTTTTGAAAACTAAAAAAATAATTTTCAAAAACTTGTTTTTGTTTTTGGAATTTGGATAGAAACTCAAATGTTTCCTTAAGAAAGATGGAAACTATTGTAGAGAAGATGAAAACCATTGTAGAGAAATGTGAGAAAATAAGCATAATTTTCAAAAACTAAATGGTTATCAAATGAGGCTTTAGTTTTCAAAATTTGGCATGAATTTTGAAAATTCTTTTAAAAGTAGATAACAAAGAAAGAAACTCAGGTAAAAGTAGTGTTTATAACCTTAATATTCAAAAATCAAATGGTTATCAAATAGGACTTAATTATTTAGTTTTCAACCTAAGACTTTATGGAAGGAATCTCAAAACATCCCCAACCCTTTCTATCAAGGCATCTCGTAACAACAAGGGATCCCTTGGAGGTCATATAATATGTAACATTCGAGGGACGAAGACAAAAAAAACATGATCTTATGAAGAAAATGGTAGATAACTCAAGAGCTAACCTGCAAATCCTTGAGATCAACATTTCCATGGTAAGGCCAATTCGAGGGAGGAAGAGAGTCTTTAATTCTCCACGCAGCTTCTGGTGGTATAACAGAAAATTGCTTCACCCTCTCGACTGACACCATTTTGTTTTCAATGAAGCAGCTCATATATATGGCCCAGAACATGACAGCATTCAAAGACAATCCATACGACAAAGTCAAGCCAACATTTTCTGCAATAAGTAATGACAATTTAAGCAACAATCTGAGAGATGTTTGAGGAACATGACATGTTTTCCATGAGGAAGAACAATTCACACTTACCAGGCTTGATAATGGAGCTTGGTAGTATGATCAAGAACAGTGCTGAACAACAGAACACTATACTTCCAAGAAATTCCAATCGGAATCCCAACCACTCATTCGATCCATTATTGTGAAAATCCATTCGCAAATTATTGTTAACTCGTCTAATGTTTTCTTCACAAAACTGATCTTGTTTCCTAAAAGAGCGAATCGTCATAACTCCTTGTATGCTTTCTGAGAAGTGATGAATCACAGGTGCTTTTGTTATCGAGTCAAGGCGTGTCAATTCACGAGCAGTAGCAAGATAGTATCCCTGTAAAATCAAACAGTATAGGAAAATTAGAGCACAAAGTTGGTTTACATTCTATGAGCATTTCATGGCATTGGTTGAGCATATATATTCAAGGGTCATACTAAATTTGCCTCGAGATAAAAGAATATCCTTACCCGGTACCAAATGTTAAGAAATAGAAGTGGAATCACGAGGAAAATAGTAGGCCAAGCATATTGACATGTGACAATGAAGATACTGAGTACTGTAATGTACATTGCAGAAGCAATGGTAAAGAAGAAGGGGATGAACAAATCAATGTTCGTCTGATCATTTGAAGCCTAAATGAAAAGAGGAGAAGAGAAAGCTTAGGACATAACAAGTAGAATTTGAGGGTCGTTCCAATTAAAGGTAAGACAGAAACTAGTTCAAAAGAATGCTTCATGGTGGGAAAACTTACTCGACTTAGTATTCTTCCGGAGGGTGTGGTGTCGAAAAATGACATGGGGGCATGCAAGATACTAGTAAGAATTTGTGAAAAGAAAATCTGGGCTGTCTTAAGACCTATAAGTATAAAAGAAATTGATCTTGTTATCACCAACACAACTGAAATGAAAGCAATTGCGGCGTACACAGAAAGGAATGATGTAGGATTGAAGGTCGCAGCACGCTCCGCTGAAGTTTCATATGCCAACCAATAATCACCAGCCATCAAAGAAGCTTGCCACACAAGGGAGAGCAACAAGGCTGACACAGCTCCCCACCATCCATAAGCCTCGGTGCAATAAAGTTTATACACCTCCAAGCTAACACTCCCAGTTTCCCTCTCCTCATCTTTGATGAGTTTTGATGAACCCTTTTCAGCCTGTGGTTGATCAACATGGCTATTTTCGCCATTGGCTTCCCTGTGCTGGGATGGCGACTGCGGAGGTTTAGGAGAAGAAACTTCAAGCGTAGGATTGCAGCTATCCACAATTTCCATGGAGGTTTCATGTGCTGCAACTAGTGCCCCAAATTCCATTCCACCCTCTACTAGTTCATTGTATTTTCCAGATTGCACAATCGTCCCATCTTTCATGACCTAACATAAAAAGATTAAAAAAACCAAAGAAATGTCATCTAAAGCTATATTACTTTCATAGATGTAACTGAGAAACCAAAAAGAATAAATAAAGATGGTCTTCGAGCACGTACGAAGATTAGATCAACATTGTGCAAGAAATCAACTTGATGGGTAACAAGTATAACGGTCTTGCCTTTGAGGGCTCCTCTTACACATTCCTGAAGATACAAAGATTTAGATCAAAAGAAAAACGAGTATGAGATTGAACTTATAAGGAGGAAAAAAGGCAACATTTGTATGGATTTCTTAATCTTTAATAGCATTATTATACAATTATGACTTAAGAAAAAGCAATCTTTAAAATGAATAACATAAAAGGAAAAAGGAACATAGGATAAAAGTCATTTTTTTTTCACAAATTGTAGAACATTGCGGTTGTTGTGAAACAAAGTTGTATCCTTCTCTACATAGATAAGTTCTAAGCTGATGAAACCTCATACT
The DNA here is from genome assembly GCA_033996785.1 of Trichosanthes truncata. NCBI lineage: Eukaryota > Viridiplantae > Streptophyta > Magnoliopsida > Cucurbitales > Cucurbitaceae > Trichosanthes > Trichosanthes truncata. The sequence goes on from JAWPNB010000007.1 coordinate 9,694,480, forward strand.
ATCATAATCAGTTGTCATGGAAGAAGCCAATAAATATGTACCTTAAAAATTTCAGACCCTGTGTGAGCATCAACCGCACTAAACACATCGTCGAGAAGATAGATATCACAGTCCTGATATACAGCTCGGGCAAGTTGTATCCTCTGCTTCTGGCCGCCACTAAGGTTAATGCCACGCTCACCGATCTCAGTCTGGTCTCCAAACTCCATCATTTCCAAGTCTTTTTCTAAGCAACAAATCTTGACAACTTCCCTATATCTCTCTCTGTTCATAGGCAAACCAAATAAGATATTCTCTTCAATGGTGCCATTTTGAATCCATGATGTTTGAGCAACATAAGCAGTCGTTCCACAAACATGAACCTGTTGTTGAAGTTTGCAACATAAGATATTAAAAAGTAATCAAATTTATGTGTTTGCACATGTTTGTATGTAAATTGGATATACGATCCCAGTCATATACGGAGTAAAACATAAACTTGGACTACTAGCTTATCAAACAGTTTAGCTCACAAGCTTCAAAACTTTCTATAAAAAACTATACCTTTCCCGACAATTTATGCATCTCACCAAGAATCGAAGCCAAAATAGATGATTTTCCTGATCCCACGGTCCCTACAACAGCTGTAAGTTCTCCCTTTTTTATATTCAAATTTATATCATTCAAAACTACTTCTCCATTTGCATCGTCCTCCCAGCTAAATCGACCATTTTCAACTACCACAGCAATATTTCCATGACATCCCTGAGTTCTTTCAATTGAATCTTCAACCAACTCTTTGCTCAACATGAATTGATCCAACCTCCCCAGTGATACCATTGCTTGTGAAAGTGATATCATTGATTGAGGAAATGTTCGGATAGGCTCCTGCAACAACTTGAAGATAGTTGTCATTGTGAACACTGTCTCGGCATCAAGTTTGACGCCTAACAGTAGTGCAGCCCCAAAGGTGAGAGTTGATACAACTATAGGCGTACTCCACATGACTATAATGTTAGCAAACATTGAGTACATGAATTTGGTTAGCCATCCAAATTCTGATTCACGAAAAGCTTGAATTCTATCATTGAAGTGCTCCTCCCACGCTTGAAACTTGATCACCCGCATGTAATTCAGCATCTCATTTGTTGCCTTCATTCGCAAATCACGATTCGTCATTACATTGAATTGGAACCTATTATTCCGTCGAGATCCAAACACGACAAATATAAGAACGCCAATAAGTGCAATCAGTGTAACAACCGTAGCAAGGCCTAGGTAAGCAGCGAGAAGTGCCATACCAACACCGACTTGTAATGGCATCAACCATACAGCATGCAATTGTAGCATCATATCAGAAAGCTGTTGGGTATCAACAGCCATGTAATTTACGATCTGTCCAACCCCATGATCCTGTCTAGAAGATGATGATAGCCTTAAGCCCTTCTTGTACAGAGAAGTAATAAGTGTGCATCGAATCAGCATGCCAATCTTTTGAGAGTTAAAGTTAAAGTGATGAGTAGTGAGAACTTCACAAAATTTGGCAGCCAGAAGAATCAGTACAAGATAGTATCCTTCATTCGGGGAGCTTCCTTTTCCAGCCGTGAAACGTACAAAACGTTGAATAAGGACAGGCCCCACGTACATGACACAAGTACGCACAATAGCGAGGAAGGCGGTAAAGGCAACTTCCTTCCAAAAACAACGGAGCAATGTTGTTCGAACTGGGTGAGTGGACTTTTCATGAGGTTTTGGCCACATTGTTTCAAAGAGGACTGACATTTTCTCAGCTCTATGTTGAGGTGAAAGAGTTGGAACATCTCCTAATTGCAGAGGAGTTTTGTAACCTTTACATAACAAGGGATTCATCCACATCCAAAAGGCCTTCGATACAAAAGATGCAGAAGCGAATAAAGACACATTCAATTTACTTGGAACCGACTCAATTAAGTCACTTTGTTCATCAAATTCTGCATTGGCAGCTATAGTCACCATAACCCCCGTTGATCCTTTTATGGCAACAAAAAGAAGAACTACTGATGGTGGAAATGAGGCAATGGAAATTATATCATCCGAAGTCAAATCAAGTTCATCAGTTGCTCCGGTAGAGACCAAACGCATAATTGCAGATGCCATAAACAAGGAAATTATTATGAAATTTATAACCCAGTAAATTCGAAGTGTAAGTGGATGCTTGGCAGCTTCAAATCTTCTTTCATGAATTATTAAGATTGCAATAACTGCATGAGTCAATGCTTGAACTAACCAGAACGCCCCATTTGCAATCCTCCATGCCGATTGAACACTTGAGGAAAATGTCAAGATACTTAAGACAAGGTAGCAGATGGTTAACAGGCCAGAAACAACTAGAGGGAGTTTAAACAAGATGGTGGTTGTTACAAGAGGTCTATTGCTACCTATGAGAGGTTTGCTTATCTCGGAGTTTATCCGATCACCTGACTTGAATCGAGAAAATAGCTTTTGCACTGCAAAAGCTAAGAGTATGAGCAAGAACAGGATATCAATAGAGGATAATAAAACCCTTTGAGGGCAAGGTGAAAGAAAAATGAACCGTGACCATTGGAATATAGCTCCAACAGCCTTGTCCTCTGAGGATTGAATCATGGAGCAAGAAGGTGAGTTCAACCACGAGGTAGAAGCCATGACTGAAAATTCTAAGCACAAAACTATATGATCATCCTCTAGCTGGAAATCGTCCAGTTATTCCTCTATTACCCTGAAAAGTGAAAAGTATCAAAAGCAAGAGTCAGTTCATAATGCCCCAGCCCTTGCTTCCTTCAATATGAAACAAAGACTTCTAAAGCAATGAACAGAAAAATTCGATTATAAAGTCAAATTGCACCGGAAACAATAAATCATTGAAAAAAAAAAGTTGTCATACAAAACACAGAGGATATGGAGCTTGGAAGATCTAATCAAATGGATGGAATTAATAGAAACACAAACTGAGTTCAACCATGTGATGAGAAATTGGTAGAAGCAAGAGAAGAAAATTTAAGAGCAAAAAGATGATAAGTTCCCCGGCGAACACTGAGTATCAGAGTTTCTCTTCACAAAAGATACCATTTTTGTATATAGATGACAAAATCTTCCAACAATGAGAAAGATTAAAGCTGTTGATCCTTCTGCATTTAGTTGTTAAGTTAACTTGTAAGATATTAAATCTTAGATAAGTGACCACCATGACTTGAATTCATTATCTCTAAGCTCTCTATTATTTAGATGACTCTTATTGACTACTAAACAAACTTTTAGTTGCCATAGACTATTATTTAATAATATTCATAATCGAAACAATATTTAATAGTTGAGATACTGGGAGAACCTAGAGAGGCAAATTAAGTGGCAAAAGGCCAAAAAAAGATGGTAAATTCCTAGGTGAACAGTGAGCCCTTATACTGAGTTCATCTTTTCAGAAGATAACATATTTTATTAATAAAATCTTCCAGAAATAGATAAAGATCAAGGTTATTGTATATTAATATTCTTAAAAGGACACTATTTGAAGTTTGATATTGAATGTCTCCAGAAAGGACATAGTAGTTCCTTTTGAAAATATAACAAATATAAGCACAAAATCTTAGGAACAAAACATTAATCCAGAACATTCTCAGTTGGGTTGAACTTATTCCTTCATGGTATGCCCTTAAAGCTTTCAATGATAAAAATAAATAAATAAATAAATATATATATATATATATATATATATATATATATATATATATAAGTATACATTAAGTACTTTATCTGAAATTGATGAACCAAGTTAAATGGAAGATGTAAAGGAAGAAAAAGGGTGCGATAAAAACAAAGCAACGTGCAGCATAACCAAGGAAAGATTCACCAACACCATGTCAAAAAAAGACAAATAAAGAACATGGAAAGGCCGGTCCATTAACAAGGATAGAGAGAGAACGATGTAGCTTTTTGACATTAAAAAAATTATAATTAAAAAAAAAAAAAACGGGGGGGAGTGTAAAAAAGCAGAACCATAGAGGGGGAAAAGGCAGACAAAACTGCAAAAAGTTGTGGACACACCCGAATCATATTTATAACAGAACGAGAGTAGAAGACAAAAAAACAACTAGAAAAAACCGAACATGAATCCATTTAAGGAATGGTTCTTTTAACCATAGATTCCAAGCGCAAAACCGAATTGAAGAAAGGGTTTAGGGGAAAACCTGAACATGAAACCATGGAAAAAATGGTGATTTTTCTTCAAAACAGAGATTCTAAGCAAAACCCATGAACAAAAAGGAAATGCATCGTTAAAACTCGGTTGCAGCTCATTAATTGCACTCAAAAACAAAAATGGGCATCTATAAACCAAAGGTTCCAAGCAAAACCCAGATGAACAAAAAGGGAAATGCATCGTTAAAACTCGTCTACAGCTTCAAAAACAGAAATGGGTTTAGGGCAAAACCTGAACGAGAATCCATTGAAAGAAATGGGGGATATTCTTCAAAACCAAAGGTTCCATGCAAAACCCAGATGAAAAAGAAGCGAATACGTGGTTAAAGCTTGACCATACTCCATAGCCACTCTTTGAAGTCGATCGAAATGGGTATATAAGGAAGAGAGAGAGAGAGGAAGGGAAGGGGTCTGACATCCGTAGCAAGTCACAAATTTAACAGAGGTGGCTTCCTTTTGTAAAACTCCGACAGAGGAAAACCAAGTTGCTCATGAGTTGGCAAATCTGGCTTCTTCTTCTGAGTTTTCTTTGATTTGGAAAGAGGGTTTGCCAGCTAATGTTATTGGTTAACATTTCTTTTTTTTTTTTTTTGAAATTAATTGGTTAACATTTCTTAGTTGGTATTGGTTATGCTTTTCTCTGGTTTCCAAAAAAAAAAAAAAAAAAAAAGTCACAATTTTGACAGGGAATTGACTGGTTTGATTCTTGTGAAACTTGAAAGGCCAATAAGCTTCAAGCTCCAATTTATGGCCATTGGCGAAGGGAAATCATCCTCAACTTTAAATATACTAATTTATTTTAACTTTCAATTATTTTTGGAGTAAAAAAAAAGTTAAAATATGATTTTAGTCACTACTTTATAAACTGTTTTATTTTAATATTGTATTTTTAAATGTCTAAATGTAGTCTAATACTTTAAATAAATGGTTAGTTTATTGTTAAATTTTCTTTAAAAAAATAGTCGGTTAAAATATTATTTTGGTCTCTGTACTTTAGGCTTTGTTTCATTTTGGTCTTTGTACTTTCAAATATCTAATTTTAGTCTTTGTACTTTCAATAAAATTTAAAATTGGTCTCTATGATAAGTTTGAAGTTAATTTTTATCAATTGTACATAATAAAAATAATTTTAATACAATAAAAGACACAATGTGAACATATTTCTAAAATTTATAAAGAGAAAGCTGATAGAAAATAATTTTTTTATGAAAAATTAACAATGAACTAGTTGTGGGGACCAATTTTGAGCTTTATTGAAAGTACATGGACTAAAATTGGACATTTAAAAGTACATAGACCAAAATGAAACAAAGTCCAAAATACAGGGACCAAAATGGTATTTTAACTAAAATAGTCTCTATTAGACTTCTTTTTATAAATTTCGAAAACATATTCACAGTGTATTTTTTTTTTTATGAAAATTATTGTTATTATTTAATCAATTTTAATAAAATTAGCTTTAAAATACTAATTTTAAGATTTATTTAAATTATACATACTAAATTTGAACATTTGAAAGTATCGAGACTAAAATTGAATGAAATTCAAAATTCATGAACCAAAATGATATTTTAGCCAAAAAAAACCTTGCTTACACACCCATCCAATATCAAAAAAAATTCTAATAATGTGATAGTATGAGTATGAAACTTTCGTTTATTATTTGTCATTATGACAACATTTAAGAAGAGTTTGAAGCACATGAAATAAAAATATATATCATTTAAAGATGTGTCAAATGGTAAACATAAATTACGTAGAACTAGAAATTATCTTGTTGAATAATTGTGTCACGAAAGTATAAAATCAACGCGTAAGATACAAAATAGAAAATCTAATTACTTATTTAAAAATTTAAAACATATAAGCTAAGTAGACAGCCATAAAATTTTAAAGTTGTATTATAAAAAAAATAAATTAGGAGCTAAATTAAATATGACAAGTTCCAGGACGCATGAGTTAACAAAAGTATAAACTATTTTCAAAAATATTCATTTATAAAATTGAAAATTTGACATTTCCAATTCCAACAACATACTAGTTTTAATTAAACTTATCATAATCCATCATCTTAACTTTTTAAATTGGTTAGTGGTTTAATAATAACCTCAACATTTACCTCGGTTTGACAATATTCGTTAATACTAGTAGACAAAACATAGGAAAAATAAATTTGATATAATTTATTTTTTAAAAAAAGAAAAGAAATTTAATATATTATTTTATTAAAAATGCTTAACGACGTTTCTCGTTTTTAATTTTAGAAAGACAATTTTTACCGTGAATCCTTTTTACAGTGATTCACTGGTTTAGGGATCTGCCACAAAGTGTGTTATTTCTTTTTTTTTGCTATTAAAATATTATTAAATAATAAAAGAGTTAATATATGAATCAAAGTGAACATAATTTAACGTACATATACTCTCAACAATAGGTTAAAGGTTCGAATTTTCCAACGTCTAATATTATTATTAAATTAAAAAAATTTGAAGTTTAAGAAATATTAATTTTTCATTTGTTCAAGAAATTTTAAAATTATATGCAGTTTTAGTGATAATGTTACAATGTAATTATAATACTTTTATAACTATAAATAATTTTGCTATTTTGACTCATCAATTTATAGACTTCAACTATTATTTTTATAATACCCGTCTAAAAAGACTATACTATTAAAACATTCATAATAGCTACCAACGCACAAATAATCGAGGAATAATGGTTAATGTGCTCAATAATTTTGGAGTATATTTACTTACAGCTTTGACAATTACAATATTAAATAAAAGTTTAAATACTATTTTTGGTCCATGTAATTTTTACTTTAGTTTTTGTTTTTTGGTATTTTTATTTTTAAAATGTCAATTTTGGTCCTTCTATTATCAACTTTTGTTCTTTTATGTTCAAAAAGTTCATTTTAGTATCTATATTTTTAAGGACGGACCATTTTAATCTATCTTCACTAAATTCTAACAAAAATTATATACACATCAAAAACCTTTTAACATAAAAACATGGTTACATTTTTAAAAAATTATGAAATGTATTGTTGCACTAGAATTACGATTGTAAGAATGAGATGAAAATGAAAAACCAAAACTATCCTTTTAAAAACAAATACAAGTTCAAAATGACCGTTTGAATAATTACTAAAATTAATATTTTGAAAGTTCAACAACTGAAACTGAAGTTAGCAAAAATCAAAAGGCACAAAAGTCAAAATAATATTTAATCTTGAATAAGTATATTAAATTCTGATTAGGTTAGCTCAAGGACCAAAATTTTCAATTCATCCTAAGTTACTAATAGGAATTTGCATATATTTTGAAGTGTTTGATCAATGACTAATAGTGTGTTTTATGTAATGTTTGATTAAAATTTTAAGTAGTACTTTAAAGGCTAAATTATAAAAATTACCTCTAAACTATAGTTTTCGTTTCAAAAATACCGCTAAATTATAAAAAGTTTCAAAAATATCTTTGACCTTTTAAAAAGGTTAAAAAATACCCTCACGGTTAGTAAATCACATAGAAACCTGACGTAGACCATTAGATGTTAACACCAACATGGAAAAAATGAAAATGTGGATCTCTGAAGTGTAAAAATAGGGAATAGAGGGAATAGAGGGACCATGGGACAACATCGGTCGTGAATAGAACTAAAAGCACATCTTAAATCAATTTCAAATTGGACTTATTGAGAGCATAAGGATCCACCATTGAAGGGGTGAAGTAGAGGAAGGGAGAACTAGAGGATGAGCATGGAGGAAGGGGGGAAGCATGGTTAATGGAGGAAAAACGAGAAATCTAAGTGGAAATGGAGATAGATAGTGGAAAAATGAGTGAATTAGTTGAAGAATGATTTTAGATTAACAATGGGAGTTGAGATGAATAGGGATACACAACAAGAATACAAAGAGAAGGATGAAGAAGATCGAACAAGAAGAAGATAGAATTCAATTATTGGTGAGCCGAGAGAGAGAGAAAAGTGGGATATTTTTTAAACAATTCCAAAACCCTAAGTCACACCAACACAGGTAAGTTTCTTTTGGATTTCCAATTGTCCACATCAATTTCCCGTCTCTATGCTAAAGGTGGAGGCATTTTTAACATTTTTTTAAAGTTTAGAGATATTTTTGAAACTTCTTAAAGTTTATAAATATTTTTGTAAACACGACCTAGGAGCATTTGTTATAATTTAGCCTATTTAAACTAATTAAAAATCACTTCTCAATATTCTCGGTAATAAACAACAGTTTGAAAATTTATAAAAATAAATTAAAAATAATAAATGTATGTAGATTTTCTTTATCTATGAATTTCGAAACTCAAAAAAAAAAAGTGTATAGTATTATATTATCATTTATTTCTAAGGAGTACTTTCAAAATAAATATTTTTCAAAAAGCCATTCAAACCCCCCTGCCCCATCAACCCATTTCAAACTTGATATGCTGAAAAGGCATTCAAAAACGATGAATCTGAAAGAAATTGATTTAAAAATTTTAAACAGCATAAACTAAATTGAAAATTTAAAAAAATATATATATATATAAAAACTCAACTACCAGGATTAAATAAAAGTCAGGTTTCAAAAAAAAAAAATTAAATAAATGTCTTATGCTAAATTGAAAATTTAAATTATAAAAAAAAAAAAAAAAAAAAAAAAAACTCAACTACCAGGATTAAATAAAAGTCAGGTTTCAAAAAAAAAAAAAAAAAGATTAAATAAATGTCTTATCTACTCCTCAATTTTCGTAGGTTTCATCAACAGCTTCCTACCACTCTGAAAACTTCAAAATTTGTTACCAAAAAAAAAAATAACCTTAGCTTTTTCGTTACAATAACATGAAAATTGATGCCATGACCAAAAGTTAGACATTGATGATGTTAATGATTTTAGCAATATCTTTAATAACAACGATTTTAATCTTCTATATATCAGTAAAAATACCGTATGCATCTTCTAATTTGTACACATAAACTATAAAGTCAATATTCAAGATAAAAACAAAACTTTTCAAATTTAGGAGCATAATTAAAACCTACCTAGCGTTTAAGCAAAGTTCAAAGAGCGAGGATTTGAACATCTGATCTCCTAGTTGAGAGTATACATTTTAACCCGTTGAGCTATACTTAGTATATTCGAATTAAAAAACACATATCAACTAACCCCTTAAAAAATCTTATATCTAGTTATAGTAAGCTTCTCTGTTCTTCTTTCTTTCAAGAAGGAAGAAAAAAAATTAAAAAAGAAAATAAGAGAGAGAGAGAGAGCAAGTACCTGAAAGTCATAGGGGATACATTAATGGAGGAATCTGGTGCAGAAGAGAGAGAGAAAGAAGAAGAAGAGTTTTAAAAATGGAAGAGAGAAGAAAGAAGAGAAACTGAATGGGAATTTTCTTGCTTGGATTTGGAGAAGTTCGGTGAACATTTGGACTTTTATTCTTAATTTTTTAATTTTCCTTTTCCTTTTTTTTTATTTATTTTTTTGTTTGTTTGGGAGATAAGAAATGTTTTTGTCGATGAATTTGGCAGATGTGGTTGATAAGATGAGTGGCTCACAGCCGCCCACAAAACCTTTCACTAATTATTTTATTTTATTTTTTAAATAGCAATAGCATATATAGAGCCAAGGTTCGAAATGTCGATGTCGATGGAAATGTCGAGGTCCAAAATTTATGGAAATGTCGATGGAAATGGAAATGTCGATGGAAATTTCTGTGGAAATTTACGGAAATCGTGGAAATTGATGGAAATTGTTTGAATTGGCCAATAAAACTTAGATTTTGACTTAATTAAACTATAATGGACTATTTTTAAGCATCACATCTAAAAATTAAGATAATATTTAGATATAAATGTCAATTGAAAATTTGAAATGTCGATGCGAGTAGGAATTTGAAAAAAAATATATGGAAATTGATTTAAATTATTAAAATTATTTCATAAAACCTTAATTGTGAGTCGTGACTCAATTATAGTATAATTGATTACTCTTAAGTCTTAACATCATATATCTAAATATATATAATATTTATATTCAATTAGACAACTATGAAGGAAATTTGAGAGAATTGAAATGAATTTAAGAGAATTAGAGGGAAATTGAGAGAATTGGAGGGAAATTGAGAAAATTGGAATTGGAGTGTAGAAATGCTTTGAACCTATTATCTAGAGCTTCGAATGACCAAGTACGGTCAGCGAGTCGGGGTCCAGGGGCGAAGCGCCCTGGTGGGGGTTCGGGGGCAACGCCCCTGAAACCTAAGTGATATGTAAATCAATTTATTTATACACCATTTAAACTCTTATCTAATTGCTCTCTGTATTTTGCACTCAATTTCTCCTCAATATAATAAAATTCTCTCTCCCTCTACCTGTGGACGTAGGCTATTACTTATTATTTATTAACAAAGAAAATATTAAATTCGATATATATATATATATAATAATAATAATAATAATATAAAAACCCTGCTTTCATTTTTTATAAAAAAAAAAAAAAAACACTCGAAATATGGACGACATGTCGTCGAAATGGGGGGGGAAACGACATCCCCCGAACGACATGTCGACCTAAATTTTCCAGCATGTATAGAGCCATAAGATTGCAAATTTTTAATTGGCTTCTTGACCTTTCAATTTCCATTAGTTCTTTTTTTTTTTTTTTTTTTGAGTTTCTTTTTTATTTTGATTATACATATCAATATGGGATAAAAGTTACAAATTTTTTTCCCTCATAAAATGATTATGTATATTTTGGTCCAAGCTTTGATAATCTTATCAGAGTCTTTTATTTTGATTTTAGTAAGTATATTTATTGTTGATATTGTTGCTTAATTGGTAATGTGATGTGTTAATTGAATTAACGATTAATACTTTCAAGATGTGGCAGGGGAGAGTAAGTTTATTGGATGAAATAAGAGAAAATTTAGTTTCAAATATTATCTATCTGTCATTTTCCTATTAACTACCGTTCATTTCTAGCAAGAAATTATATCAATGTATCCTTATTAAAAAAAACACTATTATGTCTCAACACAGGTAAATTTGGCTTAGTCGCTATTTGACAATATTCTTTAAATGATAATGCAACATGTTGATTAGGTCACAGCCCACGAGTGATGACTTGGTATAATGTGTTGCACAAGAGAGTAGGTCATCATGATAAAATACAAGACAACTAATTGGAGAAAATTTTTGGTTTAAAATATATTTTTGAGAAAATCTAATTGTACTCCTAAACTTGTCAAGTTGTATCGATTTTCACCCTAAATTTTTAATTTTATCAAATTGGACCCTAATCTAAGACAAGTGTTGCAATTTTTACTCTCTATTCAATTTTCCCTAATTCACTCACTAAGTTTAACAAAAAGCAATATGAAAATCTCAATAAACTCATTAATTTCAATGAAATCAAGTTTTGAACAAAATTAAGTTTGATCAATGCACAAATTAAACATTAAATAACTTCGTCAAAATTCACTGATTTCAACAAAAATTTAGTTTTAATGTTGTTGTTGTTTTTTTTTAATCTTATCAATTTTGTACCATACATATGTTTTAGAATTCATTGAATGCATATGAGAATATTTTTTAAAACAATTTTTCAAATGGAAATTTATCATAGGGTTAAAATTGCAACACTTTTTAAAATTTAGAGTAAAGATTGCAACACTTATCTCTAAGTTCGAGGTGCTATATGATGAAATTGAAAGTTTAAGGTAAAAAATTGATATAAAAATTAATATTATTTTTCCTATAATTTCCCCACCTTCGAATTTTTATGGGCACATGATCTCAACATGATCAACAAACAAGATAAAATTGATATCTAACACATTCCAAAGTAGAGTTGGAAGCATTCATCTCACATCTATATATTGTTCTTTAGCTTCTAAATAATTTTTCTTGCTTTTGTAATTCACCAAAGAAAAAAAATAGTAAATTTCACCCCACTAGAATAGGTAATATTCAATTTCTTATTCACATACTCAATTTTTTAACTAGACCCATTCAAATATAATTATATGCAAACATAAAATTCAACCATATGTCACACACATGATTCCACATTAATTCTTAACTAAATTGGAAGAAAATTCAAACATATACGAACCAACAACTAATTTTTCAATTGTTTTAAAAATAATCCTTCAAATTAACATAGCCATCTAGAAATTAGGGGAAAAAAAAGAACGACTTATTCTATGACTTGACATTTCATATGTGTTATTATTTTATCAATTTGGTTGGTGGCACGTTACAATCAAGAGGAAATAAAGAAGAAGAAGAACAAGAGAAATGAGTCTCCAACCAAGTGGCAAAAGTTTCCTTTTTAATACAAATCATTTTCAAACTTTTTATTAGGTGTCCCTAAAATTACTAAGTATTTATGAAAGTAGTTTTTTTTTTTTTTTAAAAAAAGTTCAACAACATTTGGAGTGGAAGGATTCGAACCTCTGACATCCTTAATACATGTTAATTACTGCAGGGCTATACTCTCTTTGACATAAGTAATTTTTAAAAGTATATAAAACATGATCGGATATACTAACTTTTTCTTTTACAAACAAAGAAAGGTGATAAAATAGCTTTTTGTTTTGGGTGAAAGAGTTATATGAATGAAGTGTATTGTTAACCTTTTAATTTGGACCTTTAAATTATTCTGAATGAATTATGAATGACTTTTGAGAATTATGGTTTTGAAGGAAACGAATTTTTTTTTTAAACCGGAAATTCACTAAAAACCAAAGCAAACCAATAACCACCCTCAGCCCTTCTCGAGAATGAGGGGAAGAATATCAGTTGGAAAGAGATATTTTTAGACCAAAGAATTTCTAGAAGAATATGCCAAAGCTGTTAAATTCTGGGCGGCTTTGTTCTCATCTCTAAGAATCCTACAAAAATTACAAATATTCACAAAATGAGCTAGATGTAGAGCTTCTTCAACAAAGAGGTCCACTTCTATCAGATCCAAGTCCATTTTATTTAAAAGATTAATCACCTCAAGCGAATCAGATTCCACTTCTATTGGAGGATTACGCGCCCTTCCAATGATGCTCAATCTAGAAAAGCCCTTCCACGATCACTCTTGCTTCAAGCAACTTCAAAGATCATTTGTAAGGCACGAAACTGCTCCCTCCTAAAATAGGACGACTGGTCCAATCACGAACAATCCACCCGATGCCTCATTTTTTAAGCTTATGACCAGGTTGCGTCTACGTTAAGCTTTCATCTTTCAACAACTAGCTGTTTCCAGCAACTCTTGCATGCACTGCAAGGCTTTGCTCGCACGCCTAAGATCTTATTTCTCCCATCCAGGTGAATCTCCAAGAGTCTTTCTGTGGATATCATAAAGGAGTTTGTATTCACATACTCATTGTTGAAGCGGACTTGGTTTCTCTTTTGCCAAAGATTCCATAGCATGATTAGAATGCCGCCCAATTCTTCCTTTGAATTGTTTCTCCTAATGCAATCCCAATAGTTAAGAGTGTTAGGATTTATGCCCTAAAGCCTCGTAATTAATGATTTATGTAATGATTAATAATTATTTTAATTATTTTATTTGCAATATAATATTATCCATTATATGAAAAATCCAAGGTTATTAGTGTAATCTTGAACAGTATGTAGTTGACATACGGGAGGATCATGTTCAATAAATAACCTAAAAAGTCATAGTATATGGATAAGGTTTTGTGCCTTATCCTGGTAACACTATTGATACGGCCCACTTTGTAATAGTTACAAATGATTTGATCCAAATCGTTCATATAGAGACACGTGAGTGGGGGTATCTTATATAATAAGTTTGTATAAGACTGGACCACGAAATATTTAATCTCTCTTTATAAATCTGATAATTGAGAAGATTAATATTTCATCAGGATGATCATATGCGACTCAATCTTAATCCTGAGTGAGTTATGAACTTCTGCCTGTGAGGGCTTGTCCTTTGATTTGCATGGGTGAGAGTGGCTTTCGTAGCCGATTCAATAAGTCTACCATTTTGGAGACTTAACCAAATAGAGAGCTGGGAACATAATCTCACAAGATGGAATTCACTCATTCCCTTATAAGGTAAGTAGATGAGTAGTTCCCTTAAGTGTTGATTTCGGGACTTGAACAATGGGGCCCCTCCCTCTCACTAGCTCGAGAGGGACTTAGTTTATGGTTGGATCATAAACAAATTGTTCATTAGATGATCAGTGGTACTTAAGGTGTAAGATGTAATTACAGGGGTAAAACGGACTTTTGATCCAAATGTAATTACGAACAACTCGTGAAGGATCTACTTGCATGTAGTGGTTATATCAATGGACACAACTTGTCCTACAGTGCATAAGAGTGCAACTTTAGGTCTATAGTAGAATGACCCTAGAGTTAATGAATGAAAATTGATTAATTAAAGAGTTTAATTAATTAATTTTGTATCATTGGAGCTTATAATCTGTAGGTCCATAAGGTCCCATTGCTAGCTCATAGTAACACTAAAAGATCAATTTAGTTGAAAGAAAAATTTGAAATGTTCAAATTATTATTTAATTTGAAGTGTTCAAATTAATATTTAATATATTATATATATTAAATATAAAAGAGAAAAATATATTTATTGTAGTTAATACATTAAATACTAAAATTTGAAATGTTCAAATTAATATTTAATATATTAGATATATTAAATATAAAAGAGGAAAATATATATATTGTATTTGATACATTAAATATTAAAATTTGAAATGTTCAAATTTAATATTTAATTTGAAGTGTTCAAATTAATATTTAATATATTAGATATAAAAGAGGAAAATATGTTTATTGTATTTGATACATTAAATATTAAAATAATTAATGTATATTTGATATATGAAATAAAAGATATTTATAGAATTTAAATAAGATTCAAATAAATAAATATCGTAAGAGATTTGAATGAGATTCAAATAAATATAAGATATATTTTAATATATTAGATATTAAAATATAATATTTTAATTATGGCAAAGATTTTCCATTGGTCTCTATAAATAGGACCCTTGGGTTGAGCCATTAAACACAACACAAATCTTCTCAATAGAGAGAATTAGAGAATTCTCTCTAGACCTTTTCCTCTTTAATCCATTGTGGATTTTCTTTCAAGAAGCTCTCACAAGCTTTGGTCTTGTGTTCGAGTTATAGCTAGGAAGACTTTGTGGAATAGATAAAGATTCGCCAGAAGAATCTTCATATTTTCTAGGTATGTTATGCATAACCATAATATTATTATTTAATTCTAAATAAACTCAAATCGATTCCCACGCTTCCGCTTGGGTTTAATTAGATTATTCCCTTCAGAGAGGAGTCCATCTTCCCCTGCCATAGAAAAAAGATTAACATTAGAATGGAAGAAAAGTTCCACAGATGTTTAGCGTACATGCATTCCCACAACAAGTGACCGTCGTTTTCTCATAGCACCTACAAAAAGGACAAAAAGAGTTAATAACAGTTTCTTTCTTTGCATGATTGCTAGCAGTAGGGATGAGCTCATGAAGCATCCTCCAAACCGCAATTTTGATCTTGGGCATCACATCCACGCCCCATAATAATTATATCAATAAAAACCATGAACTATTAATTATATCAATTTAAACCATGAACTATTAGTTTAGAGGGTAAATTGATACACTTATAAAAGTTCAGGGTTTAAATTGATACAATTATTAGTTTAGAGTTTTTATTGATTCATCTGCCAAATTTTAGGGATATAAATTGATTTTTGCCCAAGTTTTAAAAATATGGAAGTGGGACAAATACAATACAACTAACAATACTATTCAATGGATTTATTATTGGTTAAATTATCAAAAATACCCTTCAACTATGAGGTTGGTTTCAATTATACCCCTGAACTTTAAAAAGTTTCATTTTAACCCTTGAACTTTGAAGTTTGTTTCAAAACAACCCTTGGAGGCTTTTTTTTCGTTAAATTCATAGACGGAAAATGTTGTGTTTGCATTTGTATTGTTACTTATGTGAACATATTTGAACATATACGTTGAAAAAAAAATCAAAACATATGCAAATACGTCATTTTTCATCCATAAATTTAATTGAAAAAACATTCAATGGTTGCTTTGAAACAAACTTTAAAGTTCAAGGATTAAAATGAAACTTTTCAAAGTTCAGGGTTATAATTGAAACCAACCTCATAGTTCATGAGTATTTTTTATAATTTAACCTTTATTATTTGTTAAAATACTATTTTAGTCAATGTACTTTAGATTTCATTCTATTTTAGTCTTTGTATTTTCACTAAAGTTTAAAATTAGTCATTACCATTAGTTTTAAGTTTTTTTTTTTTATTTTTTTTATCAAAATTGGTTAAATAATAATAAAAAAATTCATGCAACAAAAGACACAATGTAAATATGTTTATAAAATTTATAGAAGGGCTAATAGAGACTAATTTCTTTTTTTTAGAAAAGTTAATAATAAACCAACACTAGAGACCAATTTTAAATTTTATTGAAAGTACATAAATAATATTAAATATTTAAAATTATATAGACTAAAATTAGATAAAATTTAAAGTACAGGAGCTAAAATCCTATTTTAACTTTATTATTGCATAAAAAAGGGAAAATATCAGAAAATGGAAAACAATATATGAATTATTGTGGTGTGTATTCAAAGGGTGGCCCTCTCGAGTCTGGAGGACGTACTAAAAATATGACAATTTTCTCAAAAAGTAAGAACAAAACGACGTAGAAGAACGTTTTATGCAACGTAAGGCGTGACCTCAGCCAGCCCGACACTAATTATCATATACAAAAAAATTTTGACAAATCCCTTCCCAACAAGCTATAACGCTGCGTCTCAATCTCTTATAATACTTCCCCCACCTTCCCTCTTACATTAAAGTTACATAGATTTTTCCACATTAATTATTTTGGTCAAACTTTATTCGATTTTATTAATTATTTTGCCCCCACGTGTCTTTCTTCTTTTTGTGAAAATAGATTTCATTTAATAATTATGACCCACAATATAGTTCAATTGGTTAGGCAAATACCCTAGATTAAAAGGTCAAATGTTCGAATCACACCACGTAACCTACATATTATTAAACTAAAAAAGGCCTTGATTTAAAAATTAGAACATGATTGAAGCTTGAGTCATGGAACAAGAGATTTAAAGGTATAATGGGCATTCGAAGAACATCATACCAAGTGACCATTAAAATTTAGGTGTTACTAGCGTAATTATGAGAAGGTTTAAAATGTCGATGTCAACGAAAATGTTGAAGTCTTAATTTTATGGAAATGTCGATAAAATATCGATAAAATGTTGATGTTGATGGATATTTCTGAAATAATCTTAAAAACAAAAAATAAATAAAAATAAAAAAATAAATAAACACTTTACACTTTTTAAATGAGTTAAAATACTTGTTATAATATTATATTCATATTATGTTACATTTTGTGGCTATTTTTGTTAATATTTCATTGATTTTGTACAATATAATGAAAATGTCGATTCACCTCTTATTTGATGTTGAACCTATGGACAATATGTGGAAATGTCGACAGAAATTTAATACTATCACTTAGTGATTACGTAAAACTTGATCCTCTGATTGGTTTGTTCATGTGACCGAAAATATTAAGGGCGTGTTTGGGAGTGATTTTAAAATGGTTAAAATTACTTTTGTTAGGTTCAAAATCACTGTCGATGAGTTGTGGGCACATTGATTGGGTGAACTTTGGATGAAGAAAAGTAAGTAAATACGTTCAACCCTAGTGCAAGTGCATACTGTCGTTGCAAGTAATAAAACAGGAGTATCCCTGAGTATCGATCCCGTAGGGAACAGTGTAACAAAAATATTGCTAAGCAAAATGTAAGGAGAATTGCAACTTGGAAACTAAAATTGCAAAAAAACAAGGTTGGGATGGTGTGTTTGGTAAAAACAAAATAATTGCATAATCTAATTGCAAGTTAAAGTGACAAAGATTGCATAACTAAATTGCAATATTGAATAGCAAACTAAACAAATTTGATAAAAGAAATGAAAATTGCAAAAGAAATTCTTTAGAGAACGGAGGGGCTCAAGAATGTCATTTGGCGCTAAGTTGTAATTGCAAAACCAAAATTGCAAATCCAACCTACTCTACACACAATTGTAAACCAAAATTGCTACTCTTATTCACCTTGTAATTAGGTTTTAGGAGGCTAAGTGAGTGATTTATATGTCTATAGTCCCTCTATTTTAGATAATTTGGCACAACAATTTTATAGATTTTGGAGTCTTTAATCCCTATGTCTAGGGTAAGGAATTGACTTATGTCTAAGCTATTATCTCCATCACTTGTGCGAAATCCGCTTATCACTAACCCTATCAGTATTAGATTTAAGCTTAAGTTGCTACCCTAGTTGATCAATCTAGGACCTCAACGACATTTTATTCAACACAAGCGAACAATTGAAATGTACGCTCGATTTTTGTTAGAATTTTGGCTATAATTACTTTTTAGGGAATTCACATCCTTGAACCCCCTGATAAGCCTTAGAATTAAGGCTTATTTAACTCCTAATTACTTAAAATATTCTTGTTTTGTCTTAAGATCATTTGAAAATAGTTGAAAGTTGCTTGAAAATAAGAAAGAAATAAGAATGAAGGCAATTAGATAAGATTCTAAAAAAGTTAAGTTTGTTTGCAGGGAATGTGGAAATTGCAAAATCAAATTGCAAATTCGTGATTCTGCAATTGTTTCTGGAGTAGGGCGTGTAGAAATTGCAAAATCAAATTGCAAAATCGTGATTCCGCAATCTGGAGCAGTAAAAAAGTTCAAAAAAGAAAAAAAATCTGCATTTAACCCATTCCAAAAATCTTCAATTACAGCATGATTTGGGAGATTTTGAATGAAATTTGGGCATTCTTCAACCCTAATGAAGACCTATAAAGGGGGAAGAAGAGGAGGAGCTAAGGAATTCGTTTTGGAGGCGTTTTTAGAGTCAATTTCATGAGTTTTCCTCTATTTTTCTGCAGTTTCTTCCTCTGTTTTCCTCTGTTTTTTTACTAAAGTTGCTGCACTGTTAGCTCAGTTTTTCCTCAATTTTTTCAGTCCAATTCAAGCAACACTTGGGTGATTTAGTTTCTGTTTTAGTGAAGATTTGAGTTGTTTAATTTCTGTTTTAAGATTCAACCTTGTTTTAATATAGTTTCTATTTTAATATACTTTAGTTTCTGTTTTATAGTTGAATATTTGTTTTTGTCTCAATTTAAGTTTTTATTTCTGTTTTCAATTTCAGTTTTCTTAGCCTATTAATGGTTTCTTTTGGTCCAGTATGCAATATTCTCTTATGAAGCTTAATTAGTGGGTTTTGGCCTTGTCAAATGGTGTTATATTTACTGTAGTGTAACAAACAATTTTCAATTCCTTTCAATTTAGTAACACAATTTAATTTCCCTTAAGTGTTATTCCTAAAGTAATATAGTAATCAACTTTATATTTTTACTTGGAGTTTGTTTTAACTTCTTGCTTAGTTTCTTATAGATTTTAATATGAGCTAAACTTCTTAGGGGGTTCAAGGATGTGAATTCCCTAAAAAGTAATTGTAGCCTAAATTTCAATAAAAACCAAGCCTACATCTCAATTGTTTGCTTGTGTTGAACAAATTTTCGTTGAGATCCTAGATTGATCAACTGGGGTAGCAACTCAAGCTTAGATCAAATACCGACGGGGTTAGTGATAAGCGGATTTCACACAAGTAATGGAGAAAGAGCTTAGACATAAGTCAATCCTTACCCTAGACATAGGGATTAAGGACTCCAAAACCCATAAAATTGTTGAGTCGAATGATCTAAGATAGAAGGACTATAGAGATATAAGTCATTCACTTAGCCTCCTAAAACCTAAATTCAAGGTAAATAGGAGAAGCAATTTTGGTTTACAATTGAGTGTGGAGTAGGTTGGAGTTGCAATTTTGGCTTGCAATTACAACTTAGGGCAATGACATTCTTGAGCCCCATCCTTTATCCAAATTTCTTTTGCAATTTCATTTACTAAGCTTATCTAATTTGCTATCCAATCTTGCCAATTCTAGATTATGCAATTCAATTCTGCAATTTCTGGTTATTTCCATTATTGCCATTTTTCGTTTCTATAAATAGATTATGCAATTCAATTCTGCAATTTTTTTTATTCCAATATTGTCATTTCTAGATTATGCAATTCTTCTTTTTACCAACACATCATCCCAACAATATTTTTGCAATTTAGTTTTCAAGTTGCAATTTGCCTTACATTTTGCTTTACAATATTTTTATTACACCATTCCTTTGGGATTCGATACTTGGTACTCACATACCATTTTACATTACTTCGATCGCGTGCGCTTGTGTGCAACACCGATCACCCCCTAAGAAGTTTAGCTCATATTTAATTCACAAAATTCAAAATAATTTCTAGAAACAAAATCCATATTGGAAAAGAAATTACTTAAGGCTAAGTCTTAATTGCAACTAAAACCAAAGGAAATTGAAAGCAATTGGAACTTAGTTTTAAAAGCAGGTACTGTAATAGACAATGAAAATTCTCATTCCATCATACCCATGAGCAATGGAAGAGAATTTTCAAAGACATAAGCTCAAATTAACTTCTAGAAAAAAACCCATGAATATGAAAAGAAAAGAAAAAGCTCCTGGAAGGAATACCCATTAAGAAAAAAAATCCAGAAAATTGCTTTCAATTGTTTCAACAATCTCAACTTAATTCCAAAAGATTAATACAGTAGGTAAGGAATAAAAAACATGAAAAATTACAACCCAAATAAACTAAAACAGAAATTAAATTCACCTAAACTAAGAACCAACCGAAAAATAGAAAACTTGAACAAAAACCCATTTTTCTTCTTTAGATTTCAATCGATTCAACTCCCACTATTCTAGGAAGAGATCGAGTCTTAACAACCTAAGTTTTCACTTGTATCGGACTAGAAAACTCAACGAAAAACGTAACCAAACAATGCAGCAACATTTCTGTAAACAGAGAAGAAAATCTGGAAAAAACAGAGGAAGAAAAATTGGAAAAAAAAAACAGAGGAACTTTTGAATAAAACCCACGAGCAAACTCCAAAAAAAAGCCTCCAAAACCACCTTCTTTTCTCTCCTTTTGTAAGCCTTCATTAGAGTTGAATAATAGTCAGAATTCGTGCTCAAAATCCCCCAAATCGTGCAATAATTGAAGATTTTCGGATATGAGTTTAATGCATATTTTTTTCCTTTTTTGAATTTTTCTACTGTTCCAGAATTGTAACTTCATCTTGCAATTTCAGTTATGCAATTTTCACAATTCAGAATTTTTTTTTGCTGCTCCAGAATTGTAACTTCATCTTGCAATTTTGGTTCTACAATTTCTACAATTCTTGCACACAAGTTTAGTTTTTAAGATTCTCACCCTAATTGCCCTCATTCTTCTTTCTTCCTTAATTTTAAGAATCTTTGAACTATTTTCCAATGATTTTAAGACAAAATAAGAATATTTTAAGTAATTAAGAGTTAAATAAATCTTAATACTAAGGCTTATCACACATAAATGAGGTGTTTGGCCAACCAACTTGGAGCTAGGTGGGGTGGGTTAAAATACCTTACTCCCTGTTTGGCCCACATACTTCACAACATAGTGGTTAAATTACTCTACCCCACCAACTTCAACAGTGTTTACTATTGAAGTTTGCACATTTATCAAGAAACCCCATCCTGCTCTCTTTCCCTCCCTCTATCTTCTTTTCCCTCCATTCATTCCATGTTAATAACAAGTATTTAACATATTTAAAAAGTGTAAAATGCTTTTTTTTTATTAATTTAATTTTTTTTTTGAATTTTTTGTTTTATAATTTTTCTAGAATTATCCATCAACATCGACATTTTGTCGATATTTCCATAAATTGAGACTTCGATATCTTCGTCGACATCAACATTTTAAACATGGATGTTAAGTAACTTGCTTCGAAATTCTAAGAAATCTTGCAAAATATGACTATTTTGGTAAGAACCTTTTTTTACAGAAAAATTTAATTCAATTTCATATAATAATAAATAACAAAGTTTATTTAAAATTCATTAGAATTTGAAGTCACTCAAAATCCTACACACAAACAGACAAAAAAAGATGAAGCTATAATAGAGACAAAGTTTAACTATAAAGATGCTACGGGTGTGTTTCATTAGTGACTATTACAAGTATAAAATACTTGCACATCAAGTTGTCAAAATTTGTGTGTAAATGATAATTTTAAAATTATAGGAATACTAGCAAAATATGATTGTCTTGGTATAATTTTTCTTATATAAAAATATCATTTTAATTTCAAATGATAATAAACAACAAAATTTACTTAAAACTCGTTAGATTTTGAAATCATAAATAAACAAATCATTCATAAAAGATGGAGTTACAATAGATACTAAGTTTAACCATAAAATGCTAAATTTCTAGAAGCGCTATAAGCAATAGATATGCAATAGAGTTTTAGTTAAACTTAGAACAAATGTATGATGTTTAATATGACATATTTTCCTCAACAATCTTTTATATTAAACATCAGACATTGTTATGTAATATATTTTTGTTAAACTAGTATATATATGCCTATTAAGTCATTAGAACAAATAATATTTTTGAATTAATTAATTAGTTATATATATATATATATATATAAAGAGAGAATTAATTAAAAAAATGCCTCTAGCTATCTAAATTAGATAATAGGTAAAAATGGAAATGAAAAAAATATTTCCTTTATGGGAATAAATCTTTATTATTTAAATTTTGAAAAATTGATATCTAATATAGCTCTAATTGTATAATACAACAAAAAAAATATAGAAAAAAAGACAATCAACATAAACACAAACTTCATAACTCCATGTTAAACAACTCAACACTCCAAACACAGACTTTCAAAACCTAGACTAAACAACTATGCACCGCCCCAAACGCATACTTACTTAATCTAGAATAAACAATTCTGCACTCCAAACACAGATTATCTAACTTTACAGACTAAATAGCTCTAGACTATTTTAATCTATTCAGTGCCCCAAACAGCTTCTAAGAGTTAGGGTTGTTACACTTTAGTAAAAAATAGTGAGGAGGAATCCAAAGGTTTTTATTTTTATTTAAAAAAAAAAATTCTCGAAGGGGTATGCAAGATTTAGTTTTTATTGTTATTGTTTTATTTTATCATTGCTTAATGGAAACTTTAGAGTATGGACAACAGATCTAGTGTACTAGTGATCTATTCCTTTTACTTTTATTCTCTTGCTTGGACGATTATTATAATGCTTCTATTATAAGTGGAATTTAGTATCCCCAAAGCTTTTCAAATTTCCATAAATTAATACTTTAGTTAAAAAAAATAGTTTTGGTCCAACCATTTAGTCTCTAAACTACAGTTTGTAATAATTTAGTCCATATACTTTCAAATTTATAATAATTTCGTCTCTAAACTTTAGTTTGTGCTAATTTATTCCTTACACTTTGAAATTGTAACAATTTAATCCCTATTATTTAAGGAAATAATCGAATTAAACCCACAACGGAAGTGTTGGAATCAACTTTGATTTTATTTAGAATTAAACAATAAAAATTAAGGTTAAGCAAAACATACCTTGAAAATAATATTGGGATATTTTCTGGCGATTCTTTACTTCTCGTGTTCCAAGACTTCCACAAAAGTATTCCTTGCTATGACTCGAACACAGGACCAAGACTTGTGGGAGCTTCTTGAAAGAAAATCCATAAGGGATTGGAGAGTAAGAGGTCTAGAGAGAATTATCTAATTCTCTATTGAGGAGATGTGTGTTGTGTCTAATAGCTCAACCCAAGGGTTCTATTTATAGAGATCAATGGTAAATCTTTACCATAATTAAAATATTATATTTTAATATCTAATATATTAAAATATATCTTATACTTATTTGAATTTCCTTCAAATCTCCTACGATATTTATTTATTTGAATCTTATTCAAATTTTATAAATATCTTTTCTTTAATGTATCTAATATACATTAATTATTTTAATATTTAATATATCAAATACAATAAATATATTTTTCTCTTTTATATTTAATATATCTAATATATTAAATATTAATTTGAACATTTCAAAATTTTCTTTTAACTAAATTGAACTTTTAGTGTTACTATAAGCTAGCAAGGGGACCTATAGATTATAAGCTCCAATGATACAAAATCAATTAATTAAACTCTTTAATTAATAATTTTCATTCATTAACTATAAGTCACTCCACTATAGACCTAGAGTTGCACTCTTATGCACTGTAGGATATGTTATGTTCATAAATATAATTACTACATGAAAGTCGATCCTTCATGAGTTATTCGTAATTATAGCTGGGTCAAAAGTCCGTTTTACCCCTATAATTACATCTTACATCTTAAGTACCACTGATCCTCTAATGAACAATTTGTTTATGATCCAACCATAAACTAAGTTTCTCTTAAGCCAATGAGAGGGTGGACCCCATTGTTTATGTCCTGAAATTAGTACTTAAGGGAACGAGAATGAGTGAATTCCATATTGTGAGATTAATGTTCCCAGCTCCCTATTTGGTCAAGTCTCCAAAATGGTAGACATATTGAATTGGCTACAAAAGCCACTCTCACCCATGCAAATCAAAGGACAAGCCCTCACTGGCAGGAGTTCATAACTCACTTAGGATTAAGATCGAGTCGCATATACTAGGACAAAGTGGGTCGTGTGTTACTAGGGTAAGGCACCCAACCTTACCCATATATTATGACTCTTTAGGTTATTTCTTGAACCGAATCCTCCCGTATGTCAACCACATACTGTTCAAGATTACACTAATAACCTTGGATATTTCATATAATAGATAATATTATATTACAAATAAAATAATCAAAATTATTATTAATTATTAAATAAATCATTAATTACGAGGTTTTATGGCATAATTCCCAACAATTATGAGAAATTACATCGAAATTAAGTGTCAATTTTTATTATGTAACAATTAACAACTTAATATTTATAGTTTATATACACATTTAGTCTCTAATCAGTTTATTGCTCTACATTTGTAATAAATTTCATTAAATCTTAACAATTTTTTTTTTCCGACATTGATATAAGTCATTACAAATTTTAAAGTACAAGGGCTAAATTGTTACATATTAAAGTTTAAGGACTAAATTGTCTAAATTATTACAATTTAAAGTTATTGAACTAAATTGTTACTTTTTGGAAAATCTAGGGACCAAAAGTGTTTTAATACCTTTCTTTTTCCTTTTTCATCTCTATTTTTGTAAATGGGTCTCACGTTTAATTTAGATTAATAATCTCTCCAAGCGGTAGGAAATAAGATCAATCATAATATATTTAATTTTTTTTTTCTGATTAAAAAAAATAGTAAATACAATATTATAAATTTAAATTGAATTCTAGAAGTTTCAATGGATAGTGCATAGTAGTCTTTTCAGTAGACAATTTGACAATGATCTTATAATGCCAATTTAAGCACGGTTCAGTGAATTAGACATTAATTACCATCTCAAAGGTGATGGATTCATCCTCTACCCATAATTGTTGAAATTATAATTTTGAGTTTTAGACCCGTTTCAAAGTTTTATTA
Source organism: Trichosanthes truncata (assembly GCA_033996785.1). Lineage (NCBI taxonomy): Eukaryota > Viridiplantae > Streptophyta > Magnoliopsida > Cucurbitales > Cucurbitaceae > Trichosanthes > Trichosanthes truncata. The sequence continues at coordinate 9,720,333 of JAWPNB010000007.1, forward strand.
ATTTGAAAGAAATTTCATTACTATGATAATAATAGCTAAATAATTTGTCCACACCACTTTATTTCTCCCAATAATTCAGTAGTTGGGGCCTTCAAAAAGAAGAATAATAGGCTCCCACAGGCCACAAAAAAAATGTAAATTGGGCAAGAGAGTCACCAAACATTCAATTTAATTAGTAAATATGTGTAATGACCTTTAAGAAATAAAGTTTACAGTATTAATTACAGTTATCCTTTTTCTAGAAAAAGTACTATTTATAATAAAAAAGAATCTTTTCAAAAATAAATTTAAATTTACAAAACATTTTTAGTACATAATTTACAAAACATTACAACATTAATTATGAACATTTTGAAAGACAACTCTTATATTTAAATATGAAAAAAATGAAAATAAGACATCAAATAATTGATTGCAAATTGCAATGATATGAAAATTATTGACGTTTTACAATCGATGAACCTTTGCTTTTGTGTTTTGTCTTCTTATGTTTGTCAGTTTGTCATTGTCAGGAAAAAAAATAAAAATGAATGAACTAAAAAATAAAATGATATGAAAAAGGTGCTAAATTACAAATTTAGTTTATCAACCTTAAGAATTGTCAAAATAAATTCTTAAACTTCAAAAAATATCTTAAGAATTGTCAAAATAAATTCTTAAACTTCAAAAAATATCTTATAAGTTTTTAATCGTGGAATGCTGTAACTAATACTTTAAAAAGAGTATGTTTAGTAGATTTTAAACTTAAAAAAAAATCAAATAAATATTCTAAATTTTAATTTTATGTTTAATAAATCCTAAAAGGTAAAGAACATTAAAATTTAATAATTATTGAATTAAAATTTGACAATAAAATCAAATAATTGATGGAGATATATTGTGATACATGACCGATGTGTACTTGTTGATCACATAGTTTACGCAATATCTTATAGTTATTGATATATTCGTGATATATTGCCGAGATATGGTCGATATCTCACCGATTTCCTATAAAAATGAATTTATCCCTCTATATCAGTATCAATTTGATATATCAGCAATATATCGAATCGATACCTCCGACATTTTTATTGTTAATAATTTAGAGATTTATTTGACACAAAATTAAAAATTCAATGACATATTAGATACAAAAGAAAGTTTAGATACTTGCTAGACATTTTTTAAAAAAGTTTATGGACCTATTAAATATAATTTTGATAGTCTAGGAATCAAACTAATAATTTTAATTTTAATTTTTTTATATAAAAATAGCAATTCTATTATTTTTATATTCATGAAAATTGCTTAATTTTTTAAAATTAATATTAGATTTTGTGGGGATAGAAATCCACTGAGTCCTAATAATGGCCTACATCTGTTCCCATCCAATCACTTCCAAAAACAGGGGGTTAGGATCAGATCTTTTATAACTTACTATTGTATTACTTTTGTTTTTTGTTTTTTTTTGGTTTTGTTTTGTTTTAAAGTAAGTAAAATTTGAAATTTAAATGATTTAAGTCGATTTTTTTCTTCAAATTAGGTCGAATTTGTAACATACAAAAATTGAACATTCTTATAAAAGTAATTAATTAGTTGGTTACAAATAATTTGATTACTTATTTATTTAATAAAATATAAATTTTAACTTAAATTAAAATTAGAACCCGTGGCTTAAAATACAATTCTAGAATATTAAATTAAATTGAATATTTTAAATTTCAAAATTTTTAAAATGAAATGAGTCAACATTTTTTTTTAAGCTTATAAAAGATATTATCTCAATAGAAATAATATAAATGTTACATTTGTTAAAAATTATTAATTTATTTGATTTACTCAAGTACTTTATATTGAATAATAAATTTTAAGTCACTTCCAAAGTTAAAATTAAAATTGATATTGGAGTTGTATAATTGAAATTAATGTAAATGATGTCTAAATTTTATTAATTTGTTAAGAATAAAGGAGAAGATGGTTAAGATAAATGGTACATTTGTAATTCAAGAAAAATCACAGGGATAAGATAGTCTAAAAATATATATATTTTAAAATCTTTATTTTTTAATATATTATAGATTATTATTATAGATAAAAAGAGAAAATTAATATCGCAATTATCATCAAGCCGTAATTATTACTAAACTAACATAGATCATTTACAGGTCAACACCTAAGCTAATTATAATAAATTTCAAATTACGTTTCAAAAAGAAAAACCAATAAATTTCAAATTAAAAACAATAATAACAACTCCGTGTCAAAAAAAAAAAAACAATAACAACAACTAAAAACTAATGAATTTATAGCACCAACTAACGGTACATGTATAGTCTAGTATGATCTTTTAACCTATAAAAAGAAAAAATTAATATCACAATTCGTCAAGCCTTAATTATTACTAATTAACATAGGTCATTTAGAGGTTAAAGCCTAAGCTAATTATAATAAATTTTAAATTAAATACAATAATAATAACTAAAAACTAATGCATTCATAGCACCAATTAACAACACACATATATTCAATATGAGCATAACTAAATAGATAAAAACATGTGTTACATTCTCTAAATGTTAAACGTTTGATCTCTATCTCCATATTTGTTGAACTTAAAAAATAGAAAAGTAGTCCTAAGCATAGTTGTTAAGTAAGTAATCCCCTTTAAAATGCCATTATTACTTGAATATGACTTAGACCTAATTTTAAATTATGATTCCCTACCTAGTTTGAGGTAGGGCCTCACAAGGGAATTTTTTTTTTCCTTCTGTTTACATCATCATAATCCATCAAAGTCACATTCATCACATATATGTAGTAACGAAATTAAATGACTTGTTTGGATTTTAAATAATTACAAGATTGGAGGCCTTTGAAATATAGTAAATTACAAAGATAAAGTGAAATAAATATATAAAGGCGAACTTGAATACGTACATATTTAAAGTATATATAGAAGAGCCATTATAGGAAAGAAATGAGAAAATGTTCCCCCCGTTTTGTCTCTTTCTTATTTTAACTCTTTTGTAATTGTCTTTAGTTTTTCTTTTTCATCTATTATTTTTGTTTACCTCAAATTAAGTAAAAATAAAATGTTTTAATTTCAAAGACTAGAATGAAGCAATAGAAGATAAATTATATCGTTTCATTTCGCACATTAACTTTTGTAATGATCATATTTTATCCATTATTTTCCTAAAGTCAAAAAATATTTTTTTTTTATGATTACACAATATTATATTAATAGATTTAGTTAGCTAACCAAAGTGAATTTAATTCAACGGTAATTGATATGTACTCATTTTCTTAAAGTTGGAGGTTTAAATCCATATATCTCACATTTGTTGTCCTAAAAAAATAGATTCAGTTAGATATATAAGCCTTTAATTTTCAACAAGACCATGGAATGAATTGTATTGTATTTTTCCTTTATTTTTGCTTTTAAAAATGTAATATTATGTTCAATAACCCTTTAAAAATAAAATAAAATAAAATAATTATTATGATTTTTCAACCTTAAAAAATGGCTTTACTTTAAGGGGAGTAGATTTTTTCCCCTCTCTTTATAATTAAAATTCGATTTTAATTTTAGCTACTTAATAAATGTTTTGACTATTTGAATATTTTAATGACATATTTTAGTTTAAGTTATTCTATTTTGATGAATATAATAAATTTTAATTGTTTACACTTTAAAATCTATGAAATTAATTTGAATTAAAATTTGTAATGACTTTTTTTTTATTATTTAAAGTTCATTTCATATTCATACCCTTGCATTTTGCTTATTATATATTTCTATTTTTTTTACTTAAAATAATTATTGAACCCAACTCTAGCTCATGAAATTTATGGAGAAATCAATTTTTAACTATGAAATTTGATGAGATTGTTTGTAACGCCCGCCATTCAGGTACTAAATAAAATAAATTGGCAAAAGATGGCATAGAGTGGTTGGGTCTCAATTTCTTTTGAACTAAAAATATAAGTATGCTTGTTGTTTTAAGTTTTGGATTTGGAAATGGGTAAGGAGATTAGTTGAGGGCAAGTTGGTCTTGTTGCTTGAAGTATAGTGGAAAGAAAAAAAGAAACAAAAACAAATAAAAGAAAAGTAAAAAAATATATTAACCATTTCTTCTTTTTCTTCTTCGCGACACAACCAAGAGAGAAAAAGGGGGTTTTCAACTTCTTCTTCTCTCGACCACTGAACGGTGCGCTTGGGGGCCCAACGAATGACCAAGGCAACAACGTCATCCAGTGAGCAATCTTCTTATTGCCTTTCGAGAATACCCCTCTCTCTCTTTGTTCTTCTTCCTCTCTTCTGCGAACATCTCTCTCTTTCTCTCTTTAGTTCATTCGGTTGGCAGTGATGGGCGAGGTAGCTAAGTGGCGGCGACAACCGCGATCTAGTTCGACGAAGATTCGGGGGGCAGCATATGTGAATTGGGTGAGATTTTTCTCTCCCTCCCTCGCGATTCTTGACCACAACAGCCTTGGGGGGTTGATTCTATCGATTGACGTCTCCTCGGTTGCGACAGCGGGCTCTTACGACGTGGTTTGGCTTTCCGACGGCAGTTTAAGGTAAGCTCGTGTTTCAGTTTTGGTTGTGACTAGTTTGATTGTGTTTTAAGCTTTACCCATGAGGTTTTGGACCTTGTTTTAGAATACTCATAACAGTTGGGGCTTGAATTTTGTAAACTCAACTTGCTCAAAGTCAAACCAGCAAGCTTCCCCATTTGTCGTGGGTAAGCGTTTCGACAATGATTCAAGGTAGTTTGTGGGTTGTAAAATTGAATTGAATGGTTGATTTTGTGATTTGAAACTAACCCACAATGTCTTGGATTTTTTTTTTTCCAGAATACCCATTGCTCTTGGAGGCCGGGTTGTAAAATTCGAACCAATTTACTTAAAGTTCAGCAAGTGAGAGTTGTAACGCCCCCAAAATTTAGACTAAGTTAGGGAACATTACTAAACTTACAACCTTTATGCTGCAAAAAATTTCGACAGCATAACGACTTAACTACGAGTTACCCAAAATTTTCCTAGTACCTGTTAGACAAAAAAAAAATCACACTTCTATAACCAAATAATTAGATAACCATCCAAACTCCAACCACATAACTACTAAAGGTTCAGGATCTCTCGACAACCCAAAACAAAACAAAACTTCCTCAGTCTTCTTCTTCTTCAAAAAAAAAAAAAAGTTCAATCTTTAAAAAGGACAAGGCAACCTAACAAACCTATTACAAGCTCCATCTCAAAAATAAATTACCAGAAATACTCCAACTCCAGTAAGAGAAATATAACCTACCAATAACACTCAAACCTCATAAAACAAGCCTCACAAACCTATAATTCAAACTATCTTATAAGTTTATAAGTTTATTCTAGAGAGAAAAGGAGCAACAGTACTAAAACCATAAGCTCAAGACAACTATAAATATAAATCGATTACACTAAACTCAACGAGATGACTACTATATGAATAAATATCCAACTATGGCCTTTCTCCTCTCATGCCTCCTCTTCAACATCACCAGGGTCATAGTATTCGTCATCACCTGCAAAACCTGGTAGTGGATCAGTACATAACACGTACTAGTAAGTAGCTCACACTTGAAGAGCCACCAATCAGCATATAAGGAAAAACAACATGCTTACAAATATCATGCTTTCCATAACAAGCTAGACATACATCTCACACAAACATCACATACAACATGCTTAATTCATGAGTAATATTCACAAATGTACCATGCTTGTGTCATGCATATGGAACCACTACCCAAGCTCAACAAGCTCACTCAAACTCCACTAAGTCACTCAAACCACTCATGTTTTACCCTCACAAGCTACCTGAGACTGATTCCTTCGAGACACGGCGACCCCTGACCATTTTTAACCAGGACCTCAACAAATCTCTATGGCGCTTAGCGTTCGACCCTTGACCATTTTTACCCAAAGCCTCGAACTATGTATCGCCCCTTGACCATTTTTACCCAAGGTGCAACGATGACTTAACCACATCGACCCTTGACCATTTTTACTTAAGGCCTTGATGTTTCTCTGGATTCAACAGTGACATACTACCCCTCGACCATTTTTACTTGAGGCACACTAGTATTCACTCCACTTCCTTTTATCCAATACAAGGTTCACTAACCTCACTCATTCTTACTAGAATGCATGAATCCTACGCATCATGCTCCTAGCTCATGATTATGCCAAAGCTACACAAACAACCATAACATGCTTTCGCAACCAATTTTAATAACTCATGATGCATCGCTAGGTTAAATCGAACTGAACAAGGTAAGATGCTTATCACAAGAGAAACATCCCGACATGCTAAAGGTTACCAATTCATCATAGCATACTAAGCACGTTCAAAATCACATAACAATTCAATGCAATAAAGTATTAATAAGTAAGAAATTAGAGCACACACAACATGGTAACAAACAACAACCAAACCCCACAGGTTGTAACGCCCGAAATTTTTTGAATTTAATTAACCCTTGAATTTAAGTAATTTTGGAGATAGAATTTGGTTTATTTGGTTGATTGATTAAAATGGAAATTTGAAAAGTTTGAAGGGGTAATTTTAGAAAGAAATTTCAAGGGTAAAGTGGTTATTGAAAGAACTTGGAAGGGCATTTTTGGAAGAAATGGTTAGGTAAAGGTGCATTTTTGGTATTTTGTTAAAAAAAAACCCTTAATTGTTCTTCTCTCTCCCCGAACACGCATATTCTTCCTCCTCTTTCTTATTCTTCTTCTTCCCTCTACCGCCGTCTCTCTCTCTCTCTCTCTCTCTCTCTCTATCTCTCTCCCTCCCTCATTTCTTCCTCATTCTTCCGCCGGCAACACCCACACAAACTAGCCATCGCCAGAACCCCTGTAAACACTGCCGGAAGTATCACGATTGGGCTGCTCCGATCCACGCACGTCGCTGCAGGTTTGTTAGTTTCGTCGTTGGTCTGACCTTGCACAGAGATTGCCAGCGTTCTCCGTTCTGCAAATGCGTCGACCGTTCGCTGTTCCGCACGCCGCCTGTAATAACTCGAATAGGCCACCGATCGTCTAGCCTCAGATTTGCTGTCGATCTGAGATCTACCACCACACGCGCGCTAGATCCGTTTACAAACGCTGTTCGCCAGACGTCTCTTCACCAAATCTCTGCCTTCACGTGCATCACGTGCCGCCGCACTTCTGACCAGCGTTCCGCACCCTTTCAGCCATGCTCCTGTTGTGTTATGATTTGGGTAATTGCTTGACACTGATTCGATTGTTGGACTAAGACTTGGAGCCTTGTTTGATCGTTAATTAGTAAGCTAAATTTCAGGATATCGATTTAGGGAGCAAATTGTCGAATTTGAGTTAATTCGATAAAGATTTCAGCAAGGATTTAGTATGTCATAGCCACTTCCCGACCACTTTTCGATTTGGTGAGCCTTTGGTACTGAATTAAAATCTATTCACGAAATCAAACGAGCTGGTTCAGTTAATTAAAATGACCCTAAACCATCAGACTAATTTTACTGAACATCGTTGCGATTGGAGACAATTTCAGGACTTTCAAGATACTTTGGACTATCAAACAAGACTATGAAATTAAGGCTCAGTAAGATTAAAATAAAGTGCTGGTTTAGTAAAGACTAACCAAAATTGGATTAATTGAAGGCACAATTAAGAATTTACCAAGAATTGATTTAAAGTTATAACTCTTATTTTTTTCATATGGGTTTTTGAAGGATAAGCAAGAGGCCAGAGTTTGGAGAAGACTTTTAATGCCCGAAATAATAATAATTATTTTGTTCGAGGTAAGTTGCCATTTGGATTAAGCCCCTTTAAGTTATTTTATCACTCTGTTGATGTCTGAAAATTTATGAGAGTATGCATGAAATTTTAGTTATGAAACATGCTATGGTTATGAGAATTTTACTGGAGTTGTTTTTGAGATAAATATGGATTAAGTATATGACCATATTGGAACATGGGGCTTAAAGATTTGAGTTCATTATGGAAAGCATGTGAGGTACCTTAAGAACTTACCTAAGTTGTGGTTGGATGAATTTATCTTATCTTAGTGACTATTTGTGAATATACAATGTTGCCAAAACATATAATTATTCTTGTTGAATAATTTAATGTTGTAAACCCATGGTTGGTTCGTGTGATCAATATACAGAACCTTGAGTGAGTTTATGCCTAAGGTTCATGAATTGGGTTTGTCAAGTAATAAGTTCTTTTGAAATCATTATAGGCTGAGGCGAAAGATCTCTATAAAAGGAGAAAGCAACCTATTTTTTAGCCAAGGTAAGGGACTTTATGTTGGTTTGCTTAAATGCAAGTTGGGAACTGAATTGAAAAGCTACATTTGAAATGAAAAGTTTTTATAAATGTTTTATTTATAATTTTTGATGAATTTTAAAATACTATATATGAAAATGAATTTTTACATGTATGATTGCCAAATATTCTTATGAATGAGATGCATGATTTATGATTTATGATGAATAATGTGAGAATGTTGCTTTATGTTGCATCACTGAATGAAAATGAAAATGCTTTGGGACCTCATGCATACATGTGTATTTTCATGACAAAATGATTTCGAAGGCTGTGACAATTACCCTCCTAAAATTTTAGATGTACATCTAAATGAAAAGGAGCCTGAAAAGGCTAAATGAAAAGGAGCCTGAAAAGGCTAAATGAAAAGGAGTCTGATAAGGATAAATGAAAAGGAACCTGACAAGGTTAAATGAAAAGGAACCTGAAAAGGTTAAGTGAAAATGCATGGTTAGGTTGGGTTAATTGTCCACATTAAGTCGAATGAAAAGTTAAAGGGAAATGTTTCCACTATGAAAAGGTTTTAGTTCCCACTAGAGGAAAGATTTTAAAATCATTCTGTATGTGTTTGCGTATTCCGATTATGGTAGTGAGGTCACTTACTGAGTATTTTAAATATTCACCTTTTTTTTTTTCAAAATATTTTTCTTTTCAGGTAAAGGTAAAGACATATATTAGGCGATTGATAAGGAAACTTGCTGAAAGGGTCATGGGTGACTTTGAAGATCATGACTTCCGCATTTAGATAGTGTGTTAGTTAAAAATATTTTGTTAAGTAGACAATGTGTTATGAAACTATTTTAGCTGATTGAACGTTTTAATTCATATTATGTTTTGAAATGATTTTTTTAAAGGGATTCCGAACATAAAGATTTTGATTGTTTAGCAAAAAGTTTAATTCTTTTTGTCTGTTATTAAAGAATTTTAAATTTCTTCAGCATGCATGTAGTAACGTCCCTAGAAAGTCTAATAGGAAAAGTCTGGTCGTTACACAGGTAGAGTTCTACTGACCTATAATGTTCCTAAGACAGTCCAAGATATTCCTAAAAAGAGCTTTGAGCCTTACTTGAACACTCCAAGTTAAGTCCAATCTACAAATGCATGTTCATAAGAATTAGAAATTAATCTAAAACATCTTATTTTAGTTCGAAGGATTTAAAGGCTTGCTGAAACTTATTGAAACTTACAGAACTACTCCAAACAAGCTCGAATTATTGTTGGTTGGTGCTCGAAAGGAATCAAATTGGTCTGAAATTGCAAATAGAAGATTCCTACGCGTTAGACACTAAGCTACACTACTTAAATTGGTTTGCGAAAAGGGCAGAACGTGTTGGAACTCACTGAATCTTATCGAACAGACTCGAATGCAGCTAAAAAATGTTCGATGGAGTTCGAATACGTGCTGGACAGTGTTCAATAAAGCCTAAACATGAATGTTTGGAGTTATTAGAGAGTGGGTAACACAAAGCCAAGGTCGAATTAGCATGGGTCACGACCAGACCTCGACGAAAAGAAGAAAAAGTTGCTAGATGGCTCGTTACAATGCGAGGAGAAGAGGGAATCGATGTCTTCAACTCCTGGCTCGCAGAAAAACTCCTTACTCACACTGTTGTTCGAATACCCACGTCGAGGAAGGTCTAAAATTTTCAAGTCTCAAAGCCCACTCGTCGTTCTGCAAGGGAACCTCGTGGGTTTGCTAGCTGAAGAGGGAGATTCGCGCATGCGTGGGTTTGCCGGAGAGACGCGCTTGCTGAAGGTCGCTGGAGCTGTGGCCAGAGAAGGAGAAGAAGAAGAAGTTGAAGGAGATGATGGAGGGAAGGGCTGCGCCGACGTGAAGGAGAGGGAGAGAAAAAGAAATTGGAGATTAAGGTTTTTTTTTTTTTTTTTTTTAAATAATCCTTTTTTCTCACTTAAACAAAAAGCCCATTATTTAAAAAAAAAAAAAAAGACTTAGGGCTATTTGAATTTCTAACTTCCAATTATAGACCTAAATTCTCTACAGGATTTAGGGAAAATCTTTGGGTAAATTTGAGTTTCCAAACTTAAGAAATTTGGTCAAACTCGAAATCCTTCCACTAAAATTTTATAAACTTAATTACCTATATTGACCAACTAAATTCCAATATGAAGGGAATAATCGAATTAAACCCACAGCGGAAGCATAGGAATCGTCTTTGATTTATTTAGAATTAAACTAAAATACAAGGGTTAAGCATAACATACCTTGAAAATATGGAGAATCTTCTGGCAGATCTTTATCTCTTCCACAGAGTCTTCCTAGCTATGACTCAAACACAGGACCAAGGCTTGTGGGAGCCTCTTGAAAGAAAAATCCACGAGGGATTAAAGAGGAAGAGGTCTAGAGAGAATTCTCTAATTCTCTCAATTGAGTAGATGTGTGTGTCTAATGGCTCAACCCAAGGGTCCTATTTATAGTGACCAAGGGAAAATCTTTACCATAATTAAAATATTATATTTTAATATCTAATATATTAAAATATATATTGTATTTATTTGAATCTCATTCAAATCTTCTGCGATATTTATCTATTTGAATCTTATTCAAATTCTATAAATATCTTTTATTTAATATATCAAATATACATTAATTATTTTAATATTTAATTTATCAAATACAATAAATATATTTTCCTCTTTATATTTAATATATCTAATATATTAAATATTAATTTGAACACTTCAAATTAAATATTAAATTTGAACATTTCAAATTTTAATATTTAATGTATCAAATACAATAAATATATTTTTCTCTTTTATATTAAATATTAATTTGAACACTTCAAATTAATATTAATTTGAACATTTCAAAATTTTCTTTCAACTAAATTAATCTTTTAGGGTTACTATGAGCTAGCAAGGGGACCTTATGGACCTACAGATTATAAGCTCCAATGATACAAAATTAAATAACTAAACTCTTTAATTAATTAATTTTCATTCATTAACTATAGGTCACTCCACTATAGACCTAGAGTTGCACTCTTCTGCACTATAGGACAAGTTGTGTCCATAGATATAATCATTATATACAAGTCGATCCTTCACGAGTTGTTCGTAATTACAACTGGGTCAAAAAGTCCGTTTTACCCCTATAATTACATCTTGCACCTTAAGTACCACTGATTCTCTAATGAACAATATGTTTATAATCTAATTATAAACTAAGTCCCTCTCGGGCCAATGAGAGGGTGGGGCCCCATTGTTCAAGTCCCAAAATCAGCACTTAAGGGAACTACTTATCTACTTATCCTATATGGGAATGAGTGAATTCCATCTTATGAGATTATGTTCCCAGCTCCCTATTTGGTCAAGTCCCCAAAATGGTAGGCATATTGAATCGACTATAAAAGTCACTCTCACCCATGTAAATCAAAGGACAAGCCCTCATAGGCAGGAGTTCATAACTCACTCAGGATTACGATCAAGTCGTATATGATAATCCTGATGAAATATTAATCTTCTCAATTAACGGATTTATAAAGAGAGATTAAATATTTCGTGGTCCAGTCTTATACAAACTCATTGTATAAGATACCCCAACTCACATGTCTCCATATGAATGATTTGGATCAAATCATTTGTAACTATTACAAAGTGAGTCGTATCAATAGTGTTACTAAGATAAGGCACCCAACCTTATCCATATACTGTGACTCTTTAGGTTATTTCTTGAACACGATCCTCCTGTATGTCAACCACATACTATTCAAGATTACACTAATAACCTTGGATTTTTCATATAATGGATAATATTATATTGCAAATAAAATAATTAAAATAATTATTAATTATTAATTAATTAATTAATTACGAGGCTTTAGGGCATAAATCCCAACACAATTCTCCCCGAATAGACCTTAAACAATAAATTCAAGCATCCACAACAACACACAAAAAAAGGTGGAAATTAATTGTACCTGAAGATGCAGGGCGTCACAGAGTGCTGTTTTGGGTAAATTTTACTAGGTAATTTCCGTCTCCACATGATTGGATTTTAGAATGGCATGTTAATTATTTTTAGGACTTTTTTTGGCAATTCAGAACGAAGTATTCAAGTTTTGAGCTGCCTTGAAACTTGGAATTATTTGGGTGGTGCTAAGAACTTTTAAAGGGAATTCTTTTGGGATGCTTTGGAAGTGTCTCACCAGTGTTGCTTAGAAAGATAAGTAGCTTAATTGGATGACTCCTAAAGCTTTGGATATGAAGTTCATGGATTTTGTAGTGCATGTATGTTTGCGTGATTGTGGGTATGTTTTCTTTAAGTTTGTGCTTGAGCTTTTGGACTGGTTGATTGAGCAGTGCCTACTTAAGATGTTTGAATATTTTACTGAGTACAACATGCTTGAAATACTTGAGTGGTTGGTTGGGGTTTAGTTTCTTGAGATGTTGGATGAGTTGACTGTGTGCAAGATGCTTGACTCATTGGGTAGACAATTTAGATCACCTTAAAAGTATACAATGTTCAGGGCCATTACCCATGTTTCTTGTGTTTAGAATGGTTTAGGAAAACTGGTTGTGTTTAACACGTTTAGTTGGGCTTGGATGTAAATGAGAGAGTAATGAATGTTATGATTCCTAGCGTGTTTAGGGGATTAGCATTGGAAGGAACTGCTTAAGGTTATATGTCACTAGTAATTTCCTAAACGGAAGAGAAGTTGGTTGCCTTCATGCTGGCCTAGAGGGTAAATAGCCAATTAGACTAACTTGTTAAAGGTCGTGTTTGTAAAAAACTATAGGCGAGTCTTGCTTGGTTCAAATGTGAATGGAACGTGATTACTTGAACGCTTATGTAGCATGTTTGTTAGAGTACGTAAGAGGCATAGTTGATGAGTGGTTGTTCTGAGTTTGTACTTGAACCATGTCTACCTACGTGTGTTTGTTGTTGTGTTCATGTTTTCGGTTATGCTTGAGAACTATGGATCGGATTGTGAGTGAGAGACTCGTTGAGTGGCTACACGTGGTAATACATCCCTTGACATTCTAGGTATGTTGCGACTGAGGAAAATGCCGTTAGGCCAGTGTCACTTACTATTTCCCCATACGAGCACGCTTCCTAAGATTCTGAGAGATGTGTTGGCGAAAGGGTTGATTTCCTTTTTTCCATATGGTAGCTTAGGGGCGATTTCCCACTTTATTTAGAATAAGGGTTGTTTTCCTTCATTTTGTGTGCTAGCTTAGGGACAATTCCCCACTGTATTTAGAATGAGGGTTTCTTTCCTTCATTTTGTGTACTAGCTTCGGGGCGATTCCATACTGTACTTGGAATGAGAGTTATTTTCCTTCATTTTATGTGCTAGCTTATGGACGATTTCTCACTGTATTTAGAATGAGGGTTGCTTTCCTTCATTTTATATGCTAGCTTAGGGGCGATTCCCTATTGTATCTGACATGAGGGTTGCTTTCCTTCATTGCATTATGCTAGCTTAGGGGGAGCGATACCCTTGGATAGATGACGTGACTCGTAGGTATGACGTGAGGCAATACAAGACGGTGGTGAGCATGGGGTAAGGGGAGTGAGCACTTAGCTAGTTTTGAGGGCGTTTGTGAGAGAGCGGAAGCCTCTGACTTAGGGGGAATTATATGTGTATCATTGTGAATTTTGGTCCTTTAAGTGGGGCTACTTACTGAGTAATTTTATATTCACCCATTCTACTCTTTTGGTTCTTTTACAGATGGTGTCTAGATTTATGAGGCGGGTAGCATGGGCGTCAGCTTGATAAGGCTATGGAGATGGCACAAGGCGTTCCTAGGGTTTTAGCTTGAGTCATGATTTTAAGCTTTGTTCTTACGCGTTGTCGTTGTTGAACTATGGGTAGTCTTCTTGTTGAACTTTTATTTTTCTTTCCTACTGAGTTCCTTTGTTCTTGTGGGCGATGTTAGTCTGAACTTCAGCATATTTGTTGTTTGGAAAGTGCTGAAGTGATTTTGAGTTTTTGGAAGTTTGATTTTCCTGTTTTTCAAGTTCCTAATTTTTTTTTTTTTAATTTTCTTGTGTGATTACATCATTATACTCCTGAATTTTTCAGGCAAGAAGGGCAATAGTTGTGGCACTTCCTAGTTTAAGTTTTCTTTGTTTAGGGTCGTTATATTCTTGATCTCAAATTATCAATTTCATCCCATTGAACTTTAGGCTCGATAGAATTACAATTTTTTGCTTTCAATGGTTGCTATTCTCACTCACCCTTTTACAAAAAAAAAAATGTAAAAATCTTTAGAACCTCACTAATTAATTTCAATCGAAATCAAATCTTAACAAATCAATACACATAATTAAGTCTAGGAAAATTAAAGCACATAAGCAACTATTGAACCAATACCCATGAATTCAACAAAATTTTAGTTATAGTATCGTTCCATAAATGTTATATTAAGCATCAATTATGTAATTCAATAAATGCATGTGAGAGAATATGGATGAATCCATGTAGGGACTTGATAAGCCTTAGTATTGAGGCTTATTTAACTCTCAAAGGCTTAAGTTATGCTTGATTTTCTTTATAATCATATGAAGAAGTTAGCAAATTCTTGGAAAACATGAATAATTTTGTGGAAAATACTTTTAATAGGAAGATTGAGTAAAAGAAAAAAATATAGAATAAAAGTGATGTTTGGTTGTAGGACATTGGGACATTGCAGAATCAAAATTTGCAAAATCGAAATTGCAATCGAGCAGTGATAGTTATGAAAAAAAATCTACTGCGTTTTTGAAAAGGAAACCCATGATTTTTGCTTGATTTCATCTAATCCTTGGAGATTCTTTAGCCAAATGGAAGGAGAAATAAACCATAGCCGCCATTGTCTATAAAATGGAAGGAAAATGCACAAGGGAGGGCGGATTTCATCTCTGAAATACCATTTTTCTACGGTCTATTATTGCTGTTTTTTTTTCTCCAGTTTTTCTGCTCGTCTTTTATTCTTTTATTCCAGCAAGCTGCTCGACCTTAGCTCCCAATTTGATCCAACAAAAGTATGGGTTGTAAGGATTAAATCCCTCTTGACAAAGAAGGGTTAATCGATTGGAAAACATAAGGAAGGACAGTGGGTTATTCGATTGTATACGATTCAACTTGTTCTTAGTTGTTTAAATCTGAATTTGAATTCTGTTTAATTCAGTTGGGTTGTGTCAATTTTGTTCTGTTTCTTTACTTCTTATATCAAGCATTTTGGAGTTGAGATTTACCTGGAAGGAAGTGTTTTTATTAATCGAAGTTTAATTTTCTGAAAATTTTTCTTATAGGTTTGATGTCCAACAAGTGGGTTTTTAAGTTAATGAAGTTCTGAATATTGTATTACTCCCTTGCTTTGGTTCTTACATTATTACAGCAACAACTTTCTATTTCCCTTTTATTTTAGATTAGTACAGTAGACTAATCCTTTTGTCATGAAAATTATTTTCAAACTCTACTTAGAAGCTTTTGAGTTAGTTTTGAGCTAAAACTTCTCCTAAGTTCAAATATGTGAATTCCCTAAGGAGTAAGTTGAGCTTAAATTGCAAAAAACGACCGAGCTTATATTTCAATTGTTTGCTTGTGTTGAATTAAACGTCTTTGTGATCCTAGATTGATCGACTAGAATACCAAACTAAACTTGGAACTAATACCGAAAGGCTTAGTGAAAAGCAATTTTTGCATAAGCAATGGAGACAAGAGCTTAGATATAAGCCAATATTTACCCTAGACATAGGGCAAAAGACTCCAAAATCAAGTAAAATTATATCGGCCAATTGATCTAAGTTAGAGGGACTATAGACATATAAGTCACTCACTTAGTCTACTAAGAACCTAATTACAAGGTGAATAGGAGTAGCAGTTTTGGTTTACAATTGCGTGTAGGGTAGGTTTGATATTGCAATTTCGGTTTGACAATTTATCACTTAGGGCAATGAACATTCTTGAGCCCCATTCCTTTTCATTTAACATATTTCCTTGCACCTTTTGTTTCTTATTATTTCGCAGTTTTTGCAATTTTGATTTTGCAATCTATTTTTGCATTTTGACTTTTATTTCCATTATTGTTTCACACAAACCCAAAATTTGATCTTACTATTTAGTTACCAAGTTGCAGTTTTGAATACATTTATGCTATTTTCAATATTTTTGTTAAACCGTTTCCTGTGGGATCGATACTCATGAATACTCATGTTTTATTACTTGCATCGATAGTGTGCACTTGCACTTGGTTGAACATCTTTCTTTATTTTTAACCCACAAGTTCCAACTGATCAGGACTAGAGAGAGCATGTGCCCCCAACTTTATTTCTTGTATATATCTTGGTTATTTCTATTGAATTTACTTTTGGTTTGTTGGCTTTTGTGCACCTCCATAAACATCTACAACTTGCATGTACCAAATCTAAAACTTGTGGTTTTCAATAATTCTAATTAGGTAAAAATTGCTAACACTTTTTTAAATTTAAATTGAAGATAAAATTTGTAAATATTATCCCCGTCTAAGATTAAATTCCCACAATATGGCAATGCAAATTCCCACAATCATTACCAATGCAAATTTTAACAATCGTTGCCAATACAAATTTGTTCCACGAATGCGAATGTCAATTCTAATTCTAACGCTGATGCCAATGTCACAAAAGCCAAAACCAAATCCATTCATAATGGTAATTAGGGAGAGGAAAATTTGAGAATGAATGCAAAAAGGGCTAAAAAATTCTATTCATACAATTGCATTATAGATATGACCCTAATAGTCTATTTATAGATCTACCTAATAATTCTAATAGATTAATTTAAAGCAAATATAATGCAAATAACATAATCTAAACTATATCTAATTCAATGGCATAATCTAACAATTTCAAATTACAATGATTAAAATGAAATAAACTTATAAGAATAGGGACTAAAATATAAAATTTAAAAGTCTAACAACTAAAATGGAGTAATTTAACGTCTAAAAAAATGGAGTAATTCTAAAAGTTCTAAGATCAAAATAGTATTTAAATTAAAACTATTTTAGTCATTGTTTAGCTGACAAAGACAAATACTTTACATAAGATTTATATCGTTATTTAGGTCAACAAAGACAAATACTTTCCATAAGAATTATTTCAAATAAAAATAGAGAATAAGTACCGTTCTCATAAACAAAATAAATAATAGTGTGTTTGAAATAATTTTGAAAAAAAAAACTCTTTAAGAAAAATCAATTTTCAATAAACACCTTTAAAAGAATTAACAATATAAAGTGTATTTAGTATAGCTTATTGAGTGATTATATATGTATTTTGTTTTGTATTTTTATTGAATAATTTAATTTTGGTTTGTTGGTTTTTGTACACTCCCGTATAGACGTTTACAACTTACAAGTATCAAATTTGAAACTTGTGGTTCTCAATAGCTTGTTAGGTAAAAATTACAATTATCATAGTCTAAGGCCAAATTAAAAAATTTATGATAAAAGTTGACTGACTTTATCAAAATTCAAGACTAAACTTTTAAAATTTTCTCTAAATTTATTTTATTTTTATCAATTTAAGAGCTTAATTTTCTAAACCACCGGGTCTACTAACTTGAACATATTAATGCATCATATCTCTCTCTATTTCTATTGGTCGAAGTTCGATTCTCAATCTCACCTCGAGATTGTAACATCACATAACATTCTTAAAAAGAAAACAAAAAGGTGCTCTCAATTTCCATATCATGAAACCGACACGTGAAAATGAAACTTTAACACATTCTTTGGAAATTTGGACCATCATGTCCGACATTTATTTTGTTTTTTTATTCTTTGTATCGTCCCTCATTTTGTTTTTGCAATATATATATATATTTATATATTATTTTTATTTTAATATGATGAGGAGTGAGAACCTGCTAGAAACTTGGTGGGCACGTTTTTTTGTTTTATTCTATTTTGATATAAAGTAGGGGCGACTTTTGGAGGAGCCGGAGATAAATCACATTTTGATCTTTGTTCTATTAATCCCTAAACTCACAAACGATGTAGCTCCTTAAAAATAGTCATTTTGGTTTTGAACTTTTAAAATTTCTATCTTAAACTATCAACTTTTAAAAACTAGGGGAAAAAAAATCTATTTTCACCTCTAAATTTGTCAAGTTGTATCAATTTTTACCATAAACTTTCAGTTTCATCAAATATTGCACCTTCAAACTTAGGTATATAACTGTTATAATCTTAACCTTAAGCTTTAAAAAGTATTGCAACTTAAAACCTATTATACGTTTTCATCAAAAGGTCATTAAAGAAAGTATTCTCATGTGCGTTTAATGGATTATAAAGCATATATATGGTACAAAATTGATAAGATTTTAGGGAAAAACGACATTAGAGCAAGATTTTTGTTGAAATTTTTTAATTTTGGCAAGGTTATATTAAATGGTTAATTTGCACATCGGTCAAAATTACTTTTGTGCAAAACTTGATTTTATTGAAATTAGTGAGTTTATGAAAGTTTTTAGATTGCTTTTTGTTAAAATTAGTGGGTGAATTAGCGAAAATTGACTAGAGGGTAAAAATTAAAATAATTGGTCTAAGATTAGGGTCCAATTTGATGAAATTGAAAGTTTAGGGTGAAAGTTGAAACAACTTGGCAAGTTTCGGGATAAAAATTGATTTTTTTTTTCACTAAAAACTATGGATTTTTAAAAAGTTTAAGGAAAAAAAATAAACAATCTGAATATTCATGGACAAAAAAGGAATATAAGATTAAAATTTTAGAGACCAAAATAGATATTTGTAATGTTTATAGACTTAAATGAATAATCGGTCAGATTTTAAAGTAAAAGTAAGAGTTAAGATAAGAATGAAGTAAAAAAAGCTATTAAAAAAAAGTAAAAATAGATATGATATATTCCACCTACAAAATGCATGATCTTTTCTTCTTCTTTTTTTTTTTTTTTTTTGGGGGGGGGGGGGGGGGGGGGTGGGGGGAGGCATTGGTGTCACAATCACACGCTTCTGGACGGGACGACGATTGTGCGACACTTGCTCTAACCCGACGAGCAAGTCAGCCGTATGCAAATCAGAAGTCGCAGACAACTTCAGCGTAGGATCTAGCCTCCCCTCACGTTTCGAGAGAAAGCGGTTTTATTAAACGTGAGAGAGAAAGTATTTGAAAACATTCAAGAAAGAGTTTTGTTATACATTAGTAAGCAAGTAAGGGACAACAACAACGTAATTAGCATATAACTCCGGGTAGGAAGGATGGACAACTAGTCATACCCTCTATAGTACATTCTAGGATTTTACATTATGACATGCTTAAACATGAAAATAGCGAGGAGTCATACGCCCACAAAAATACAAGGAAAGCTAACTAGTAAGCAACATGACATATATACAATGAAAGCATGATAAAAAGGGGTTGAAATGGGCATGCGGCCATGGGAAACACGCCCTGAACAAGCATGATCGTGACATCCTCCCAAACTTAATTGGTTGATGGCCCGGTCAACTGACTATGTTCAAACTCAACAATTTGAAGAGCGACTGACTTCAGGACTTTAGCGTGCTCCCAACTTATCTTTGCATCGGGGAGTCCCTTCCACTTTACAAGGAACTCGTGTACATCTCTTCTTGGTTTGCTGGTTCGTCGCGTCCTCTTAGCTAAGATCTCTTCGACTTGTTTCT
The DNA here is from genome assembly GCA_033996785.1 of Trichosanthes truncata. Classification (NCBI taxonomy): domain Eukaryota; kingdom Viridiplantae; phylum Streptophyta; class Magnoliopsida; order Cucurbitales; family Cucurbitaceae; genus Trichosanthes; species Trichosanthes truncata. The sequence goes on from JAWPNB010000007.1 coordinate 9,740,301, forward strand.
CTTTGGTGTTCTTCATTGTAACAGGAGGCATGGATACCTCGTTACGAACAACATCATCAGGGTTTGGATGATAGGGTTTCAAATTACTTACATGGATCACAAGATAGATCCTCATCCATGAAGGAAGTTGAACCCTATAGGAGGTTTTGCCGACTTTCTGGATCACTTCCCTAAAGCCTCTAATTAATGATTTATTTAATAATTTATAATAATTTTGATTATTTTATTTGTAATATAATATTATCCATTATATGAAAAATCCAAGGTTAACTCTAACGAACGTCAAGTTAACGCTAATTACCTAAACAATTTTTGACGAAACCGCTCCAAATTATTTAGATAAAGGCATTACGTGCTTTGGAAGGACCAAGACAACTAATTAGATTAAATAACTTTAATCCAATTAAGATGCTCCTTTAATTCCTAGAATTAAACATGCAAGCCATGTAATATGGAAACCCACAAAACATACACATGTGATAATCCTAATGCTACCGGTTCATTCAACATGACAATTACGGATCATGATCATGACTAGCAATCAAACATGTAAAGTGATTAAGGCATCAATTCAATCAAAATACATGCTTATAAAATTAACACCGGAATCAAAGAATACTTGCAATTGAAAGAAAACTACGTTAAGGTTCAAACCTCACAATATTGCAATTGATTACAACCAACCTCTGAACTGGGAACACGAAGTTTAGCCGAGCATCGTGATAAAATTTGATACCATTGTTGTCTAAGGAGAAAAGAGAAAAGGAGTCAAAAAACTCTCTAAAAACGTCTAGGCCAAGAGGCCAAAAAAAGAGATCCCCCTTGCTATCCATAAGAAGGCTTAAATAGCCTTCAAGTAGACAACTTACACAAGTAAGAAACCCTAAATTCTAGAAAGATATTTTCCCAAAACAATTAGGAAATAATATTTAAAATAAAATAAAATAAAGTAAATAATGTTCTATCTTGTAAAATGCTGGAAAATACATCTAAAACTAGAAAATCCTTCCCTAAATTCTTAAAACAAACATAGAATGTTGCAAATAAGGAAAGTTTCTGGATTGTGCAGTCTTCATTATTTTGCCCATAACTTCTTCTCTAAACCTTGGATCAACGTGATATTTATATGGTTGGAAATATAATTCTGAGACCTTTAAAATGATATCTAATTTGGATATATTACAAAACGTGAACAGCAAGATAATGGGAACGGAAGTTGGCAAAAAATATTCTCTGGTACAACAATTTTCCAGCAGGAACAGTAATCACTCAAAATGCAATAACTTTCATAATACTTATTGGAATGCAATGAGTTTTATACCGTTGGAAAGATAATTCAATAATCTTCGATTTGATACCAAATTTGAATATATTTTTATCTCGAAATATCATGATATGATCGGTCAAATTTGGTATAGAAACTCAGTTGCTCGAATCACCTCCAATTTGGTCCGAATTAATTCCGCAATGGTGCAAACTCTTCAAAACATGTGAATTGCTTGAATCCCTAAAAAACAATAATAAAACACATAAAATCCTTATAATTAACAAGAAATAAGTGTAATTAAATAGGACTTTATAGGTCCTATCACCCTACACGGAGCCTCCGCAGATAGCGTTGTACAATGCCACGAAGAGCCCTACTTAATGCTGGCAACGTCGAAATGCTATCCACAGCGTCTCGACGCTGTCATGATAAATATAAATACTTCTTTTTTGATTTAGGGTTAAGCTCTCTTCGCTCCAAACCTGATCTTGCAATTTCTCGTCCCTCTTTTCACTGTTTTAGACTATTTTTAGCTATTTAGTTCATTTTGGGCTTGTATTATGGCCCTGAATTCGATTGGAACGATGCTAGGCTACAATTTTCGGTTAATTTGAGGTAATTAAGGATTAGCTTTGCAACTTTTGTGAGTCTTTTTTTATTAAATTTCAGTTTATTATAGTTTATTTTATGGTTTGTTGACTCTTGAGCTTAATCCTAGTTTTCTTTTCTTTAATTGACTTGACAACTCAATTGATTTAGAGATCGCTTAGTTAGGCGAGAAGTACTTGGAGGTGTCCTCGGTCTCTAGCTTAATTAGAGTAGTAAGGAGGCCAGTGGCCACGTCGGTTAGTTAAGTAGAATTACTTAGTTGCGTGTACATAGTAGGCCCTAGAGTCAATTCGCATGCAATAGCTTGATTTAAAGAGCCTGTTGTTTTAATCTGTTGTATTCTGACTTATCCCAAATCTTAGAATTTTGGTTATTAGGGGTGGGGGGGGGGGGGGGGGGGCTCCTATGGTGTCCCGAGGAGGAGTAATGCATGATTAAAATAATTCAATGATCAATGTTGCAAAGAAAATTCCGACCAACCTTGAATTAGCGTTTTAATTAATTTGTGAGTTTTCAATTGAATTCCTCTTTTTTTAATTTCCTCGCATGCCCCTTAAATTCAATATATTTCAATCACTTGCATGATTTAGTAGCTTAGGTATTTTAAATTCTTGCATGAAGCCTCCCCTTGTTCGGTCTTAAGTCCGAAGAAAGACAACTAAAATAACCAATCACCTGTCTCTCTGTCTGCCCACTTATACTGCAAATTATTCGTGGTCTGGTATTATAAATTTATTTGATTGTGTGTGAAGAACATTTTCAAATTGGCACCGTTGTTGGGGAGGCAATCTTTTAGTTATTTTTCTTTTATTTTCTTGGACTTTATTGTTTGACTAACCTTTCTCTTGCTTGTGCATGTTTACTCGCTCCTTGCAAGAAGTTGGGCTTCAATTTTTTTGCAGAAATTATGCAAGAAAAGCAGCAGATTAAGAAAACATCAAGAGAGAGTTGGCGTGAGGTGGACCACAATTTCTTCATTGTTATAGGAGAGCTTTCGAATTTGGAAGAATCATTTGAAGAAAAAGAGATGGTAGAACAAATGCTTAAACAGTTAGCTGCCCCAAACTTGGATCAACAGAGCATGTGTATCACGTATCTAGAGACTTAAGGTGAGTTCGAGCTCAAACTCGATTTTATACACTTACTCCCTATTTTTCATGGTAGTGCAGGTGAAGACCCGCACAAGCATCTTAAGGAGTGTTACATAGTGTGTTGGGGGATGAAGCCGCATAGAGTCATTGATGAGCAAATCAACCTAAGAGCGTTCCCTTTCGCCTTGAAAGATTAGGCGAAAGACTGACTCTACTTCCTCCCACCAGGCTCGATTACGACGTGGAACGAGTTGAAGAGACTTTTCTTGGAGAAGTTCTTTCCAGCATCCCGAGCCACCAATTTGAGAAACGAGATATATGGGATCACTCAAATGATTAGAGAAACGTTGCACGAGTATTGGGAGAGGTTTAAAAGGTTATGTGCTAGTCTTCCAAACCATCAAATTTCTAATCAATTGCTAATCATCTACTTTTATGAGGATTTGCTTCTTACAGATAGATCTATGATCGATGCTGCATTTGATGGAGCCTTGGTAAATAAGATGCCTAGAAAGGCCATGCAATTGATAGCGAACATGGCAGAGAATGACTAGCAGTTCAGGACCTGAGGCCTGCACCTACATCCCTTGCTCACAGACTATTATAACCAACTCTGCGCTCCAAACAACCCCTTAAATTTTAAAAGTGTCTAATAGGTTGCTTAACTTTTAATTTTGTATGTCTAATAGGTTCGTGAAATATTTAGCATTTATAAAAATTAATAGTTTTATTCGATATGAAATTAAATTTTGTGTCTAATAGAACCTTGAACTTTTAAGTTCTATGTCTAATAGATCCATGAATTTTAAAAAATGTCAAACAAGTCAATGATTTTTAGACACAAATTGGAAGTTTAGACTTCACTTGATAACCATTTGATTTTTCGTTTTTATTTTTTAGTTTTTGAAAATTAAGCCTATAAATATTACTTCCACCGATGGATTATTTATTTATTTATTTATATCTATTTTTTACATATGTTTTCAAAAATCAAACCAAGTTTTGAAAACTAAAAAAAATAGTTTTCAAAAAATTATTTTTGTTTTTGGAATTTGGCTAAGAATTCGTACATTTTCTCAAAAAAGATGAAACAATTGTAGAGAAATTGTAAGAAAACCAGCAAAATTTTCAAAAACCAAAAACCAAAACCAAATGATTATCAAACGGGGTCTTAGAGACCCGTTGACGCTTTTTAAAATTTATAGACTTATTAGAAATAAACACTTTTGGTCTCAGTTTAATATCTATTTGGTCATTGAGGTTTCAAAAGAAACACTTATTTTGAATATGATTCTAAATAGTCCCAAAATTATGAGGGGAAGGGAAACTAAAACAGAAAATTATAAATGTATGAGATTAATAAATTTTGATTTATGGGAATTTTACTAGTCGATCTCTCCATATACAACATCCCATTAATAACCATTTTTTTCCATTTTTTTCCCTTCTTTTTCACTCCGATGGTTGTTGGTGCAGTGCCCTTGGAAAAGAGCAGGAGGAAAAGGGTCGGAGAAAGGGAGAGAGAAAGGAGAAAACAAGAAAGATAACAAAGAAAAGGAAAAACTTTGCCACATTGAATAAAATAATATTTAAAAATTATAAAAATTTCCACATTAGTAATGCAAATGCTACATCATTTTCTATCTAACTTAGGAACTCTTTAGAATTATTTTTAAAACTTCAGGGACTAAAGTTTCTTTTGAAACATTAGAGACTAAATAGATATTAAACTCAAACCTCGACTAAAAGTGTATTTTGTCTTTTTTTCATTTATTTATACCGAAGATTAAAAATGAGATCCAAGAGGAAAAAAAAAGAAAAAGAAAACAAATGATACATATGGTAGATTTCGTCAATGAAGACAAAGATGAAGTTATTTACGAAGACTAGAAAAAACAAATGAATACTTTATTTGGGCCACGGCCCATATCACTTGGGCTGGATGCAGCCCAAGTGATGATGAGAGTAGTGGGCTTTGCATCCAAACCAAGGAACTTGTACCAACCAAACAATATTTTCATATATAGAAATATATTTTTGGATAACAGTATATAAAGGGCCAAATTTAAATACACGTTTTGAAATATAGCGACAACACTTTTTTTTAATAAATAGTCAAACAATTTTTTTGAATTTTTAAATATGATTTATCAAACGACAGAAATGCCCCCTAACAAAATATCTAACCGAAATAGACAAATCTAAAATTCAAATCAAAATAAACCAATCTCCCACAAATCTCCTAAATCAAAAACTCGTTGGCCAACAAAAAATAAAAATTACATAATAATTAAAATATATCTAATTGATTAATCAAAATGACAACAATAATTTGATAAATATTCTTAGATTGAAAAATACTAAATTATTTAAAAATAGGCTTTCACCTAACAAAGTTCTAAATGAATTTATAAAAACTTGAAATACATAAACTTAAATATCTAGTATTCACGAGCAATGGAAAAATGGCATAACATTGAACTCAAAAGATTATAAAAAATAATATCAAATTCCAACATGCAACAATCAAATCAAAATTAAAAACTCTAACATAGCATCCATACATTAAGTCGGCCAGTTGCAGCCTTTTGGTAAATGGTTTTCTTAACATAGCTCTTCAAACCCTGAAATGGGGTAACATATTTGCAAAGGATGCTAGCGTATTAAAGGTATCAACATTACAACAAGTGGATACGTTTTCAATTTAGAAAGTGGAAGAGTTAAGTAAATAGTAGCCCAAAACAATATTAGGTCCACATTCTTAATGCCCCATTTTCGTTTTAACTTCAAGAAGAAGAAAATTTGGCAGCCAGCGTGAGCTAATTATGGAAGAAAAAAAACAGAGGCTGTGGGTGTTGTTTACAGAAACGAAGAAGAAGAAAAAAACAGTGGTTGAGTGAGCTTTGTGAGTTTTTCCTCCTTGAGTGTTTTTTGCAAGAGTGTTTTTCTCCGTTGAAGAGTTTGAGAGTTATTATAGAGTGATTCGTGTGCCTTTTCAATACGAAAAAAGTTATAGAAATCATTCTTGAACGTTGTTCACTCTTGTACTTTCTTCCTGTAATTTTAGTGGAACTTGCATTGATAGCAAAGAATTGGACGTAGCTCACACTAGGTGAACCAGTATAAATTCGGTATCAATTTCTCTTCCCTTAAATTTGATCTATTTATCGTTTTTGTTGCTTAGAAGTTTAGGATAGTTTATCTATTCTTTTAAGCTTGTGAGTTCCAAATTGTTTATTCTACGGTATTTGGAACCATAACCTGATTTGGGATTGAGAAAAAATAGATATTGTATGAATCTAGTTAGTGAATTTAGATTAATTATATTTTATCTCTTCTAACAACCATCTCTTACAGCTTGAAGAGCCAAATTTTGATGCTATCGTGAGCAAACTTGGTTTGGACCAATTTGGGCAAAAAGCAATTTGGTTGGATTGCCATCAAACAAACCCAATCTCATTCTAACATAAAAGTGATTGTCGAGTGCTAAGTCTATATGAGAAACAAGTACTATCTTTTTCTCCACAGCAGATTTCGTACAGTTGATGTCCATTCCTATAATCAAGCTCCAAAGATAAAATCTTAGGGGGTGTTTGGAGCTTCAAAATTGGTGGGTTTGAGTGGACTATTTTAACCTACTCATTGTTTGGGCCGACTCTTAAAATAAGAGGAGGGGGGGTAATGGTTTTGCCTTGTTTAGCTATAGTAGTGCACGACGTGTTATGGTGTTTTGGATACCTGACATTTCCACTTCTCGAAGCTCTTCCCTCTCCCTCTCTCTCTTCCGTTCCTCTTCCTCTACTGCATTTTTATTTCTATGATTTCATCTTCTCCCTCATGTGTTTGTCTTCATCGTTTTTCTCTCTCCCTCATCCCTAACCTCTTCCATTGTATCGTTTCCCCAGTTTCGTATTCTTCCTCATGCTTTCCTCTTATCCGTTCTACTCTCTCCCTCTTCGTTGTTTCTTCATTTGCGTAGGTTGCTCAATGGTTTTTGTCCTCTCCCTTTTGCTTTCTAGATCTAGGGTTTTTAAAGTTTCCAGATCTGAATTTTTTAACAAATCTGGAGGTCTCTCCCCTCCCTATTTCCATCAAACGATCTCTAGATCTAGGGCTTTTAGGTTTCTAGATTTTGGTTTTTTACTAGCTCTAAAACCATTTGGACTCCCTTTTTTCCTCTCGTCGCTTCAAATAATAGTGTTCCCTCCTTTGCCGCTTCCTCGCCATTCCATGCATGTTTGATTCCACAGTTGAGGTTGGGAGAAAGCTACGTAGGGGACGAACAAAACACTGTTTTAGAGCTTGGTGGGGGGAGCCAACTTCGAAGGTATGTTTGTTAGGATTTGTGCCCTAAAACTCGTTTTTTTTAATTAAACATTTTCTCATTTATTAATAAAATAATTTATTATTTTACATTGTGTATAACATTATCCAATATTGTGTAAAATCCAAGGTTATTATTGTAATCTTGAACAGTGTGTAGTTGAAATATAGGAGGATCGTGTTCAAGAAATAACCTAAAGAGTCTATAGTATATGGATAAGATTTGGTGTCTTATCTTGGTAACACTATTGATACGACCCACTTTGCAATTGTTACAAATGATTTGATCCAAATCATTCATGTGGAAACATGTGAGTGGGGTATCCTATACAATGAGTTTGTATAAGACTGAATTACAAAATATTTAATCTTTCTTTATAAATCCGTTAATTGAGAAGATTAATATTTCACAGGATGATCATATGCGACTCGATCTAAATCCTAAGTGAGTTATGAACTCTTACCTATGGGTGAGAATGGCTTTTGTAGCCAATTCAATAAGCCTACCATTTTGGGGACTTGACCAAATAGGGAGCTGGGAACATAATTTCACGAGATGAAATTCACTCCTTCCCATATAGGGAAAGTAGATGAATAGTTCTCTCAACTGCTGATTTTGGAACTTGAAAAATGGGGCCCCACCCTCTCACAGGCCCAAGAGGGACTTAGTTTATGATTGGATCATAAACAATTTGTTCATTAGAGGATCAGTGGTACTTAAGGTATAAGATGTAATTATAAGGGTAAAACGGACTTTTGACCCAGCTATAATTACGAACAACTTGTGAAGGATCGACTTGCATGTAATGATTAGATCGATGGGCACAATTTGTGCTATAGTGCATAAGAGTGCAACTCTAGGTCTATAGTGGAGTGACCTATAGTTAATGAATGAAAATTAATTGATTAAAGAGTTTAATTAATTGATTTTATATCATTGGAGCTTATAATCTGTAGGTCCATAAGGTCCCATTGCTAGCTCATATGAACAAATAGGGATCAATTTCGTTGAGAGAAAATTTTGAAAGGTTCAAATTAAAATTTAATATATGTGATATATTAAATAAGAGAAAATATATTTATTATATATGATACATTAAATATCAAATAAATTATTAATGTGTTAAGATACATTAAAGAAAAGATATTTATTAAATTTGAATTATATTTGAATAAGGAAATAGATGACGTACGAGAATTTGGAAAGGTTTGAATTTGATTCAAATCGGTTAGATAAATGTATTAGATATTAAAATATATTATTTAATTATTTGCCCTAAGCCACTATAAATAGGATTCTAGGGGTGAGCTATTGTGGAGATCACAAAAATAAGAGAAAGAAACTCTTGAAATTCTCCTCTCACTTCCTCTCTCTCTCTATTTTCAAGAAGGTTCCCACAAATTTTTTTGATCATTTGTTCGAACCATAGTTAGGAAGGCTTTGTGGAAGAGATCAAGAACACCAGGAGAATCTTCATATTATCAAGACATGTTATGCTTAACCCTAATATTATAATTTAATTTTAAATAAACTCAAACTGATTCCTACGCTTCCGCTAGGGTTTAATTTGATTATTACCTTCAATTGATATCAGAGACAAGTTTTTGAGTTTTATTTTAGAATCAAAATTATTCATGGTGGGTATTTTAATTCATCATATATGTGATATATGTGGTGGTTTGCAAATTGACTATTTAGGCTATCTGGCATTAATTTTAATGCTTTTTATTAGATCAATTGTAAAACCCATAAGGGTTAGGTTTTTGTGTAATTTTATTTCAAGTACCAAAAGAACTTGTTTTGTGAACCCATGGAATTCACAAGTTTCATCCCTCGACATGAATGCTCTAGGAGAACATTAATTTTTGTGATGAAATAAGCTTCATATTGATGTGTTTAAGAGATAAGTGAATAAAGAGGTGAACAAACGAAGGAGGTTGATAGTTCATGTGTATATTATTATTATATATATGAAGTTGTTCACACCAAAAGTACATATAAGGGGGCGTTTGGAGCAATGGATTGGGTTGGGTTGTTTTGGAATCCAAACCCAAACCCTTGTTTGGGCCACTGTGTTCAAAACCATTTTTGAAACACAACCCCATGGTTTTGCATAGTAAAATAGGGGGGTTTTGATTTCCAACACATTGGTTTGCTCCTCATTTGGCACATGTTTTCATTATCACATTTTCTTATCTCTCTCGTCTCTTCCATTGTTTTTTTTTAATTGGTATCTCACATCTTTTTTGTAACAAACAATAAATTATTACAAATGTTTGTTTTATACATGTCATAACATAACCAAATTTCGTATTTGACAAAGTAATTATTTTTCATTGGAAACTCACATTTTTTTTTTGAAAAACAATAAATTATTACAAATGTTTTATTTTTTTTATACTTGTCATAAACCTAACCAAATTTGATACTTGACAAAGTAATTATTTTTCATTGGAAACTCACATTTTTTTTTGTAAAAAACAATAAATTATTACAAATATTTTTTTTATACTTGTCATAAACCTAACCAAATTTGATATTTGACAAAGTAATTATTTTTCATTGGAAACTCACTTTTTTTTTTGTAAAAAATAATAAACTATTATAAATATTTTTTTCTATACTTGTCATAAACCTAACCAAATTTGATATTTGACAAAGTATGTTGATTTTTCATTGGAAACTCACATTTTTTTTTTTGTAAAAAACAATAAATTATTACAAATATTTTTTTTATACTTGTCATAAACCTAATCAAATTTGATATTTGACAAAGTATGTTGATTTTTCATTGGAAACTCACATTTTTTTGGTAAAAAATTATAAAATATTACAAATATTTTTTTTAAATACTTGTCATAAACCTAACCAAATTTGATATTTGACAAAGTAATTATTGTTCATTGGAAACTCACATTTTTTTTTTGTAAAAAACAATAAATTATTACAACTGTTTTTTTTATACATGCCATAAACCTAACCAAATTTCGTATTTTACGAAGTAATTATTTGCATTTCCAGTAACAAATTTCTCATTCTTATACTAATTAAAAGGTCCGTGCAAAAGTACTAAAAAAAATTACCCAACTTACACAAAGGATTCTACAACGAACCAAAGATTGCCACTAGAATATAAGGAAATGAAAAAAAAAAAAGACCAAAGTAGCAAAGGAAAAAAGGAAAAACAAAAACTGCACAACCCTAGAGTTTAGAATACTGCACTCCAAACACTGTTTCCTGATTCCCAGGGTTCAGAACACTGCACCCCAAACACTGTTTTCTGATTCCCAGGGTTTAGAACACTGCACCCCAAACACTGTTTTTTGATTCCCAGGCTTTCAAACCTCCCAGAACAAACCCTCCAGGGTTCCGATTCCAAGGGTTCTGATTCCAAAACGGTGCTCCAAACGCCCCCTAAGTGTTTCTCGAAATCTACATTCCCCGGTCAACATATTTGCAGCAACTGAATACAAACGAAGCGGTGGATTTCAAAGGAATTTTGTATCACTTGGTGTTGTCGGCGAGGAACTCATCTATCGAAGTTGGTGAAAATTATGGCAGCGGCTGGTACATGATTACAGGAGGAAAGTATTATTCAAAATAAAATTGAATATAATCGTTATAACCCCAAATTTGGTGGATCCAAGAAAGAAAAGATTTTGAAGACCAAGATATATCTTGGATTTAAATTATTTTCAATTTTCTAGAATATGCCAAATATGTCGGTCAATTTTGCTATTTTTAATTTAATTATGCATGAGATGTCTATTTTTTAAATTGCTTATTATTGCATAAAGTATGCCATTTAGATTTAAAATCCCACCATAGGTTAAGCATGATCATGCATCTTATCTTATTTTTTAATATAATTGTTATATTTAAAAAAATTTGATTAAGTTGTTTTCCTAATTAGTTTATATTTTCCATATCTTTGACTATAATTGTTATATTTGAAATTGATTGGAAAATTAAAATTAGGATATTTGCTTTCTTAATTAGAATGCATGTTTTCCTAATGAGATTAGGTTTTCTTTTTATTAAAGATATTCTTGATAATTTTTTAAAATAATTTACTTTATCTTCTTTTTCTAATAAGATTAGAATTTAGGATCATATTTTAATTTTTGTTTTAAAAGGGTTTAAAATGGTAGTTATTTAAGATTGTCAAAGTGAGTTAGTTTTTAATAGGATTTAAAACATTTATTAATTCACTTTAGTTCATTAATCTAGTTATTAATAGTTAATTAAAGATTAATGAATTTGAAATAAAAATTGACTATAAGAGAACTCTGTCTATGGAAAGTTCTGTCTAGACTGGGGCATTTAAGTTGACCGAAAGGAAACACCTCTAACTGGAAACTGACCTGGGAGTTGAATTAGTCAAATTTTATTTAAATATGTTCATAACGTGATATAGTTTCTTTTAAAGTTTAATGCACTTGGTAATTCACATTAAAATCAATGCAACTAACATAAGAGTTATGAATGATAGATTGAGAACTTAGATAAATGAGATTAGCCTAATTTGTTTAAATAAGAGAAAACCATATTTCAAAATAGTAAGTGGAAGAAGGATATGTGACAACACATCCTACGGTCTCCATCATTGATTTACAATGCGAGATCCATGTGAGGCCTCCTGGCGGCTTTTGGACCGTCCCCCTACGGAAGGTGTTTGCATGGATCAATATCAGGGTAAATCTCCTGAGAAGGATATGATTGTAATTTTGTACCAATATTTGACCTATCCTACGACGGCACCTGTTGGGATAAAATTATAGGATTTGAAATGATTGGTCACACTTACAAAGGACTAATTAAAGTTGTTAATAATGTCCTTGACCAAATTAATGGTAACTGAATCTTATAGGAATAAGAGTTATTCTAGTATAATGTTTGGTTGAGATTGCCTTAATTTAGTGAAGGAATACTTGACCTACCATATGGCGGCACTTGTTCTAAATCACTAAATTACCATAGCATTAGAAACAATTTTAGGGTTTAACAAAATGCTTGATTTCCATGCTAAAATTGATTGGATAATGTTTGCATGTTTCCTGATTATTATTTTTATTTCAGCAAAATGTCTAGTTCTTTAATCTATATTCTAGCTGCCGAAAAATTGACTAGTGAAAATTATATAACTTGGAAAAATAATATCAACACTATGCTGGTTATGGATGATATGAAATTCGTTCTGACTAAGGAATGTCTTCAAGAACCCACTGCTAATGCTGTACAAAATGTTCGTGAAGCATATGATCGTTGGATCAAGGCCAATGAAAAGGCAAGAGTTTATATTTTGGCTAGCATAACTGATGTTTTGGCCAAAAAGTTGGAGAGCATGATGACAACATAAGAGATGATGGAGTCATTGCATGGAATGTTTGGACAACCTTCCAATCAAATTAAGCATGATGCTCTCAAGTTCATTCATAACGAGTGCATGAAAGAAGGGTCATCCGTGCGAGAACATGTTCTCGACATGATGGTCCACTTTAATGTTGATGAAATGAATGGAACTGTTATTGATGAATCCAGCCAGGTCATTTTTATTCTGGAAACTCTTCTTAAGAGTTTTCTTCAATTCCAAAGCAATGTTGTTATGAACAAAATTACTTACAATCTCACAACCCTTCTAAATGAATTGCAAACTTTTGAGTCCTTAATGAAAAACAAAGGAAAATCTGGAGAGGCAAATGTTGCCACTTCTATCAAGTTCAAATTTAGAGGTTCGATCTTTGGAACTAAGTCCGAAGCTTCAACTTTTGGAACTAAGAATTGGAAGAGAAAATCTAGTGAGAAGATGAATAAAACAAAAGTTGCTTCAAAAGGAAAAAGAGTCAAGGTAATCAAACCTGCGAAAGGAAAATGTTTCCATTGCAATGAAGATGGGCACTGGAAGAGAAATTGCCCTAAATACCTAGACAAAAAGAAGAAGTCAAAAGAAGGTAAATATGATTTACTTGTCCTTGAATCCTGCTTAGTGGAAGATGCTAAATCTACCTGGATAATTGATTCGAGAGCCACTAATCATGTTTGTTCTTCTTTTCAGGAAAGTGACTCATGGGAGCAGTTAGAGGATGGAGAAATGATCATGAGAGTAGTCACCGGGGAGGTCGTATCAGCAATAGCTATTGGAAGCGTTAAATTATTTTTTAATAGTTTTTATTTACTTTTAGAAAATGTGTATTTGGTTCCTAAGATAAAGAGGAATCTCATTTCAGTTTCTTGTCTTGTTGAACAATTTCATTCTTTAAATTTTTATAATAATAAAGTTTCTATTTCAAAAAATGGACTTGAAAATTGTTCTACTTTTATTGAAAATAACTTATATGTACTAAGACCGTTAGCATGTAAAATGCTTCTAAACACTAAATTATTTAAAACGGCTAAATCCAAAACGAAAAGACAAAAAGTTTCTCCAAAAGATGATACCTGTCTTTGGCATCTAAGATTGGGTCACATCAATTTAGATAGAATTGAAAGATTAGTAAACAGTGGTCCTCTAAGCAAGTTAGAGTTAGACACTTTATCAGTCTGTGAATCTTGCTTAGAAGGAAAAATGACTAAAAGACCTTTTACTAGAAAAGGATATAGAGCCAATGAACCCTTAGAACTTATACATTCAGACCTATGTGGTCTGATGAATGTTAAAGCTAGAGGAGGATATGAATACTTCATCTCATTTGTAGATGATTATTCTAGATATGAGTATCTTTACCTAATGCAATATAAGTCTGAAGCCCTCGAAAAGTTTAAGGAATACAAAACTGAAGTTGAAAAGTTATTAGGTAAATCTATCAAAACACTTTGATCGGATCATGGTGGAGAGTATATGGATTTAAGATTCCAAGACTATTTGATAGGAAATGGAATAACATCCCAACTCTCAGCTCCTGGAACACCTCAACAAAATGGTGTTTCAAAAAGGAGAAACAGTGCCCTGTTAGACATGGTTCGATTTATGATGAGCTATGCTCCACTACTAGATTCTTTATGGGGATGTGCAGTAGAAATTGCGTTATACATACTAAATGTAGTTCCATCTAAAAGTGTCTCCAAGACACCATTAGAACTATAGAAGGGTCGTAAAGCTAATTTACAACACTTTAGGATTTGGAGATGTCCAGCACATGTACTGAAAAAAAATCCAAAGAAATTGGAATCTCATTCTAAAGTATGCCTATTTGTAGGTTATCCTAAAGAAACTAGAGCTGGTTACTTCTACAGTCCTTAAGAGAATAAAGTATTTGTATCGACAAATGCAATTTTTTTAGAAGAAGACCATATGAGAGATCATAAACCTCGTAGTAAAATAGTGTTAAATGAATTAATTTCCAATGAAGCTGCTAACACATCAACAAGAGTTGTTGATAATTTCATTACATCTGAAAGTCATATGCATCCATGTCAAGAATTGGGAATGCCTCGTCGTAGTGGGAGGGTTTTAAAACAACCTAACCGGTACATGGGCTTAATTGAAGCTCAAAATGTCATAACTAATGATGACATCAAGGATCCATTGACTTTTAAAGGAGCAATGAATGATGTTGACAAGGATGAATGGATTAAAGCCATGAACCTCGAAATGGAGTCAATGTACTCAAATTCAGTCTGGGAACTTGTAGATTCCTCTGATGGGGTAAAATCTATAGGTTGCAAATAAATCTACAAGAGGAAACGAGGAGTAAATGGAAAGGTACAGACCTTTAAGCAAGACTGGTAGCAAAAAGTTATACTCAAAGGGAGGGGGTGGACTATGAGGACACTTTCTCTCCTGTTGTCATGTTGAAGTCTATTCGCATTCTCTTATCTATTGCCACATATTTTGACTACGAGACATGGAAAATGGATGTTAAGACTGCTTTTCTGAATGACAATCTTGAAGAGAGCATCTACATGAATCAACCATAAGGGGTTTGTAAACCAAGGTCAAGAGCAAAAGGTTTGCAAACTTAAAAGATCCATTTATGGATTAAAACAAGCATCAAGATCTTAGAATATTAGATTTGACAATGCAATCAAATCATATAGCTTTGTTTAAAATGTTGATGAACCTTGTGTATACAAGAAAATCATTAAGAAAACAATAACTTTTCTCGTCCTATATGTGGATGATATCCTACTCATTGGGAATGACGTAGGCTTTCTTACTGACATTAAAAGTTTGTTAGCTAACCAATTCCAAATGAAAGATTTGGGAGAAGCACAATTTGTTATAGGAATCAAAATTATAAGGGATCGCAAGAACAAAATGCTAGCCTTGTCTCAGGCATCTTATATTGACAAGATTCTTGTCAAGTACTCGATGCAAAATTCCAAGCAAAGAAATTTTCCTTTCAGGCATGGAATTACATTTGTCTAAGGAATAGTGTTCTAAGACACCTCAAGAAGTTGAGGATATGAGACGAATTCCCTATGCCTTATCTGTAGGCAGTTTGATGTATATCATGTTGTGTACAATACCTGATATATGTTATGTAGTAGGGGTTGTCAGTAGATATCAATCAAATCTAGGACATGATCACTAGATTGCAGTCAAAACAATCCTCAAGTATCTACGAAGAACGAGGAATTATATGTTTGTGTATGGAGCTAAGAATTTGATCTTTACAGGATACACTGACTCTGATTACCAAACTGATAAGGATTTGAGAAAATCCACATCAGGATCAGTGTTCACCCTATGTGGAGGAGCAATAGTATGGAGAAGCATCAAACATGGATGTGTTGCAGACTCCACCATGGAAGATGAGTACATAGTTGCTTGTGAAGCAGCAAAAGAAGTTGTATCTTAACTGATTTGGAAGTAGTTTCGAGCATGGATAAGCCCATCACACTTTATTGTGATAATAGTGGTGCTGTGGCAAATTCCAAATAACCGAGAAGCCATAAAAGAGGGAAGCATATAAAGAGAAAATATAATCTTATTAGAGAGATTGTCCAACGAGGAGATGTGATTGTCATTAAGATAGCTTCCACAGACAATTGTGCTAATCCATTTATAAAGGCTCTCCAGGCTAAAGTGTTTAAGTGTCATATAGAGAGTCTAGGTTTACGAGATATGTTTCACCTTCTCTAGGGTAAGTGGGAGAAAATGTTAGGTATATGGTATGCCCTAGATCACATATTGTAAGTCCCACTAGCTTTAGTGCAAGTGGGAGATTGTTAGGATTTGTGCCCTAAGGCTCGTTTTTTTCTTTAATTAAACATTTTCTCATTTATTAATAAAATAATTTATTATTTTACATTGTGTATAGCATTATACAATATTGAACAGTATGTAGTTGACATACAGGAGTATCGTGTTTAAGAAATGACCTAAAGAGTCTATAGTATATGGATAAGATTTTGTGTTTTATCTTGGTAACTCTATTGATACGGCCCACTTTGTAATTGCGACAAATGATTTTATCCAAATCATTCATGTGGATACATGTGAGTAGGGGTATCCTATACAATGAGTTTGTATAAGACTGGATCACAAAATATTTAATCACTCTTTATAAATCCGTTAATTGAGAAGATTAATATTTCACAAGATGATCATATGCGACTCGATCTTAATCTTGAGTGAGCTATGAACTCTTACCTATGAGGGCTCGTTCTTTGATTTACATGGGTGATAATGACTTTTGTAGTCGATTCAATAAGCCTACTATTTTGGGGACTTGACCAAATAGGGAGCTGGGAGCATAATTTCACGAGATGAAATTCACACTTTCCCATATAGGGAAAGTAGATGAGTAGTTCCCTCAAGTGCTGATTTCGGGACTTGAACAATGGGGCCCTACCCTCTCACTGGCTCGAAAGGGACTTAGTTTATGATTGTATCATAAACAAATTGTTTATTAGAGGATCAGTGATAGTTAAGGTATAAGATGTAATTATAGGGGTAAAACGGACTTTTGACCCAGCTATAATTACGAATAACTTGTGAAGGATCAACTTGCAATTAATGATAGGATCGATGGACACAACTTGTCCTACACTGCATAAGAGTGCAACTCTAGGTCTATAGTGGAGTGACCTATAGTTAATGAATGAAAATTAATTGATTAAAGAGTTTAATTAATTGATTTTATATCATTGGAGCTTATAATCTGTAGGTCCATAAGGTCCCCTTGCTAGCTCATATGAACAAATAGGGATCAATTTCGTTGAGAGAAGTTTTTGAAATGTTCAAATTAAAATTTAATATATGTGATATATTAAATAAGGGAGAATATATTTATTGTATATGATACATTAAATATCAAATAAATTATTAATGTGTTAAGATACATTAAAGAAAAGATATTTATTAAATTTGAATTAGATTCGAATAAGGAAATAGATGTCGTATGAGAATTTGGAAAGGTTTGAATTTGATTCAAATCGGTTAAATAAATGTATTTTAATATATTAGATATTAAAATATATTATTTAATTATTTGTCATAGGCCACTATAAATAGGACCCTAGGAGTGAGCCATTATGGAGATCACAAAAATAAGATAAAGAAACTCTTGAAATTCTCCTCTCACTCCCTCTCTCTCTATTTTCAAGAAGGTTCCCCCAAATTTTTTTGATCCTTTGTTCGAGCCATAGCTAGGAAGGCTTTGTGAAATAGATCAAGAACACTAGAAGAATCTTCATATTATCAAGATACGTTATGTTTAACCCTAATATTATAATTTAATTATAAATAAACTCAAACCGATTCCTACGCTTCCGCTAGGGTTTAATTTGATTACTACCTTCAATGTTTTCTTTCCTTTTTTTGGTCAGCCGATGATGAGTCCAACTTGAATGACATAGTTATGCTTTTTATCTCTTTCTCATCTATGATTTATTGTTGTTCAGCTCTTTAACTACTGCTTTTACTATGTTATTTTTGTGAGCAATTTGTTTATCAATCTGTGTTGCATTAAACATGGTCTCTGTTCCACAGATCATTTTTTGTATGACTTGGCTCAATTGGTTGTTTACTCTTAATTCACACTAAATCCTATCTCTGATTTAGTTCCTGTGGTGTTATACATTTTTGTATGTTTTATTATTCCTGCTCATGTGGTTATTAATTTCAGTTTCTGTTTTGTTATAACTTTGGTACTGCTTCTTTTTTGTTAGTATGAAAAAAATCAAAATTCCCCATGAATGAACTTCATATCTCAGTGGCATGCTTGCCTATGCTTTTTTTTTTTTTGTCTCAATACTCGGTTTGTTGGCATTAAATTTCACCATATTTTGTATGAGGGTTGAGTTTCTGCTTTTCTATTTTTTTTTATATTATGTTGTTGAGTTTCTATATCTATGTTTTTAATATGTTGAGTTTCTTGTTAGATCTGACCATGATTTATTTCAAATTGAGTATATTTTTCGAACAAAATATATTTTCTTGCTAGTTCTGTTGGGATTTATGTCATAAAACCTTGTAATTAATAATTTATTTAATTAATAATAATAATTTTTATTATTTTATTTGTAATATAATATTATCCATTATATGAAAAATTCAAGGTTATTAATGTAATCTTGAACAGTATGTGGTTGACATACAAGAGGATAACGTTCATGAAATAACCTTAAGGGGCTGTTTGGTTCAAGATTTCTTATATGCCTGGGAATAATGGATGCCTGGGAATAAGATAGCTGGGAATCATTGATTGCTGTGTTTGGTTGTACACCTGGGAATGCTAATTTTTATAATAATAAATGATATTTTTATCTTTTTTATGAGATTAATTTTATAAATTTTATATAATTATGATGCATTAATTAATGAACTCTTCAACAAATAGATGTAAATTTAATTGATTATAATAGATGTATAATTTTAATTGAATAAATAATTGTAAGAAGTTATCATTTTTATACTAAATTATTTCAATTAATTAAATATATTAAATTGATTACTAATTTATTAAAGGTTCAGTAAATACACAATTACATTAATTTAGTTTATTTTTATAAAGGAAACAAAATTCAATTTTACTTATAAACGTGTCACCGTGTATCAATTTTCATTCTAAACTTTTAATTTTTACCCGTAAACTAATGAATAATTTTACCAAAACTCACAAATTTTAACAAAATGTAGCTCTAACGTTGTTTTTCTTTGAAGTCTTATCAATTTTGTACCATACTTATGTCTTATATAATTTATTGAAAGCATATGAAAATACTTTGTTTAACAAATTTTCAAAAGAAAACTTATTGGAGGATAGAAATTGCATAACTTTTTTAAGTTTAAGGTTAAGATTGCAATACTTATCTAAGTTTGGGTACAATTTGATGAAATTAAAAGTTTATGGTAGAAATTGATACAACTGGACAAACTTAGGTGTAAAAATTGATTTTTTTTCTTTTTATAAATGAGAATTCGTTGGGTATATTTTTAATCAATTATAATTAATTTATTACAAGTTTTTATAATTTATTTATTAAAATTAAATAATTAATTAAGTTAATTCAATACATTATTATAAAATAATTTTAATATAATCAGGTTGACTATTAAAATTAATTTAAATTAATTAATTTTAATATAATAAATAAATATATTCAAAGAAAGATTAATCTTAGCAAAAATAAGAGAGAGAAAGATGAGGGTAATGAAGAAAACCCATGCTTTTGCAAGGGTATCAAATACCCTTACTCATGGGTATACAAAACCCATGGGAACAACCTATTCCCATGCCCAAGCCTCCAAACCTTGTACCAAACAAGGGTATCCAAAACCCTTACCCATTCCCATTCACAAAACCCTTGTACCAAACGGCCCCTAAGGTTCATAGTATATGGATAAGGTTGGGTGCCTTATCCTGACAACACTATTGATACGACCTACTTTGTAATAATTACAAATGATTTGATCCAAATCGTTCATGTAGAGACATGTGAGTGTGGGTATCTTATACAATGAGTTTCTATAAGACTGGACCACAAAATATTTAATCTCTCTTTATAAATCCGTTAATTTAGAAAATTAATATTTCATCAGGATGATTATATGCGACTCGATCTTAATCCTGAGTGAGTTATGAACTTCTGCCAGTGAGGGCCTGTCCTTTGATTTGCATGGGTGAGAGTGGCTTTTGTAGCCGATTCAATATGCCTATCATTTTGGAGACTTGACTAAATAGGGAGCTGAAAACATAATCTCACAAGGTGGAATTCACCCATTTCCATATAGGGTAAATAGATGAGTAGTTCCCTTAAGTGCTGATTTTAGGACTTGAACAATGGGGCCCCACCCTCTCACTGGCCCGAAAGGGACTTAATATCATAAACAAATTGTTCATTAAATGATCAGTGGTATTTAAGGTGCAAGATGTAATTACAGGGGTAAAATGGACTTTTGACGCAGCTGTAATTACGAACAACTCTTGAAGGATTGACTTGCATGTAGTGATTATATCCATGGACACAACTTGTCCTACATTGCATAAGAGTGCAACTCTAGGTCTATAGTGGAGTGACCTATAGTTAATGGATGAAAATTAATTAATTAAAGTAATTAATTAATTTTGTATTATTAGAGCTTATAATCTGTAGATCCATAAAGTTTCCTTGCTAGCTCATGTAACATTAAAAGATCAATTTAGTTGAAAGAAAATTTTGAAATGTTCAAATTAATATTTAATTTGAAGTGTTAAAATTAATATTTAATATATTATATATATTAAATATAAAAGAGAAAAATATATTTACTGTATTTGATACATTAAATATTAAAATGTGAAATGTTCAAATTAATATTTAATTTGAAGTGTTCAAATTACTATTTAATATATTAGATATATTAAATATAAAAGAGGAAAATATATTTATTGTATTTGATAAATTAAATATTAAAATAATTAATGTATATTAATTAAATAAAATATATTTATAAAATTTGAATAAGATTCAAATAAATATCGTAGGAGATTTGAATGAGATTCAAATCAGTATAAGATATATTTTAATATATTAGATATTTTGCATGTATTGATTATATCCATGGACACAACTTTTCCTACAGTGCATAAAAATGCAACTCTAGGTCTATAGTGGAGTGATCTATAGTTAATGAATGAAAATTAATTAATTAAAGAGTTTAATTAATTAATTTTGTATCATTGAAGCTTATAATCTGTAGGTTCATAAGGTCTTATTGTTAGCTTATAGTAACACTAAAAGATCAATTTAGTTGAAAGAAAAATTTGAAATGTTCAAATTAATATTTAATTTGAAGTGTTCAAATTAATATTTAATATATTAGATATATTAAATATAAAAGAGGAAAATATATTTATTGTTTTTGATACATTAAATATTAAAATAATTAATGTATATTAGATACATTAAATAAAATATATTTATAAAATTTTGATAAGATTCAAATAAATATCGTAGGAGATTTGAAGAGATTCAAATCAATATAAGATATATTTTAATATATTAGATATTAAAATATAATATTTTAATTATGACAAAGATTTGCAGTTGATGTCTATAAATAGGACCTTTGGTATGAGCTATTAGAGAGAACACACATCTCATCAATAAAGAATTAGATAATTCTCTCTAGACCTCTTCCTCTCCAATCCTTTGTGGATTTTCTTTCAAGAGGCTCCCACAAAGCCTTGATCTTGTATTCGAGTTATAGCTAGGAAGACTTTGTGGAGGAGATAAAAACATGCCAGAAATATTTCCATATTTACTCAAAGTAAGTTTACTTAATCTTATTTTTTAGTTTAATTTTAAATAAAATCAAAGATGATCCAATGCTTCTGCTGCGGAGTGAAACGTTCATTCCTTCAAGTTCTTGATTTATGTTTTTCATTTTACTCTGCTTTGTTTGTTGTTGTTTCTGATACAACAATATTTAGTGAAATTCAAAATTAAAATGATGAATTTCCTATCTCTAGGCCGATCAATCCTTTCCTTTTTTTTTTTTTTTTTTGTGTTCTTTGTTGCTACATCTGCCCATGAAAATTTCCTATCTTTGAGTTTTATGCTTTTTTGTGTTCTTTGTGAAATATACTTTGATTGTGTTGTTATAAATTGTGTTGATAGGGTTAGACGTGTTCATTTTTAATAAAAATTTGTATTAACATGTACTTGTCTCACCCTTGTAATAAATATAAGGTGCACTTATGATAATAAGTGCACCAATGTGTTTTTGCCAACCATCCTCCACCCCCTCTTTAAATAAGCTCTCATTTCATTGAAAATCTTGAGGACAACCCCACTCTCTACACTACTTCTATATAAAGCAATTGGTGAGTCTCCTTTCCTCATACCTTTCCTTCTTCCATTCTCTTTTTTCCTCTTACGAATGCATCATCTCTCATGATTATGGGGTTGGTCTCCTTTCAAATCCTTCAAGTTCTCGTCATTGTTGATTAACCATTACCCCTTCCAAGGTGACATATCTTCTTCTTGTATACATTCATTATAATCAAGTTAAGTACTGGTTTCCATTTTTTGTTTCTTCACAGGTTCGAACTGAGAACATTGGTCTACCTTAGTTCGAGGTTTGTTTATTTTAAAGCACAAAAATATTCTCTGGTATATTTTATTTGTTTACGAGACTAAGAACATTTGTATATGTATTTGTTTGTATGCAAACATTCTATTTATTTGTGCATGTATTTCTTTATGAGAAAAACTTACCTCATGCCTGGGCTACAGGTGCAGCCCAGGCTCGTGGCATGAGGTAAGTGTGCCACGTTATTTTATTTTATATTTTATTTTTAATTCAGATATTTTTTAATTCATCTTTGCCCCACGTTTTATGCAAAGAGTCAAATCTAAAACAATTCCATATTTTCAATAAATTTCACATCAGTCAAATCGCCAACTTGCCTTTTTATTTATTTATTTTTTAAAGTCGTAAATGCCAAAAACTTCTCCTTCAAACCTCACATAATTTGTAAATGCCTAAATGGAGAAAACATCTCCTTCAAGCTTCAAAATCATATTCTCCCTCATTTAGTAACCTTATCATTCACCATCCTCTAGCCATTGGTCGTTGTCCTCTACTACCTGTTGCCGTCATTTGCCGTTGGTTGTTGTCGTCGTTCGAGTTCCGGTATATATATCTCTCTCTCCCTATCCTAGTGTGTGCAACTTTTATTGTGGGTAGTTTGTTTCAAGTCAAATGTGATTTTAAGATCAAAACTAGATAGCTTAAATTGTTGTGCACTTATATTGTAAGTTTTTGTACTGATTTGCAATGATTTTATGTTTTGATTGTTGTGATTTAAGCATGATTTCTTGAAGCCATGGATAACACAAGAGATATAAACGTGCCTCCTATCAATTTGGAATGATCATCACTCCACCATTAGTACTCAATTTGATGAAGTTCATTTGGAAGATAATACAGAGCCTATTACTAGTACTCAATTTGATGAAGTTGAAGATCATAATATAGAGCCTAAAATCAATACTCCAAATGAAATTGTTGAGCCAATAGTTGGGATGGAGTTTAGTTCTATTGATGATGCATATAAATTTTATGTCAATTATGGAGGAAATTTTGCTTTTAATGTAAGGAAAAAATATCACAAAACGAACAAAAATGGAGATATTTCAAGAGTAGTTTTTTGTTGTTCAAAAGAAGGATTTCGTTGAGTAGACAAGTGAAAAGAAAGTGTTTCATACACTCGACCAATTTCAAAGACGGGATGTAAAGCTAATATGTTTGCTTGCTCGGAAAGAATGGTAAATACAAAGTAGTGTCTTTTAATGGGAACCACAATCACGACCTTGTTAGAACACCAATGAAGCATATTTTAAAAGTCAATAGGAAAATTTCCAATGTTCAAAAGGCTCTAGCTTATGATGCAGACAGATCGAGAATTTCAATTAAAGCAACTATGGAACTAATGAGTAGAGAAGTTGGTGGTAGAGAACATTTGGGATTCCTAGATAAGGATTATAGAAATTATATACAGAAAGAGTGAAAATCAAGAATGGAGAAGGGAGAAGCTAGAGTTTTGTTGCAGTATTTTCAAAAAAGACAAATGAGGAGTTCTTCATTTTTTTATGCATTGCAACTTGATAAAGATGACATGATCATTAATATTTTTTGGACATATGCACTTTCTATTTGTGATTATAGGCTCTTTGGAGATGTTATTTGTTTTGACACTACTTATCAAACAAATGAACTTGTCGGCCGTTTGCCCCATTCATTGGAGTGAATCATCATAGCCAATCAGTGGTGTTTGGTGCAGCTTTACTTTATGATGAAACTATAGAATCTTTTAAATGGTTGTTTGAAACATTTCTTGGTGCCATGTCTGAAAAACAACCAAAGAAAATTCTCACAGATCAATATGCAGCGATGGCTAAAGCAATAAGCGATGCCTTTCCTGAAACTCAACATTGACTATGTGTTTGGCATATTTTTGAAAATGCAGCTAAAAATTTAAGTCATGTGTTTGGCATATTTTTGAAAATGCAGCTAAAAATTTAAGTCATGTGTTTGGCATATTTTTGAAAATGCAGCTAAAAATTTAAGTCATGTGTTTCATAGATCAAACTAGTTCATCCATGACTTTATTCGTTGTGTGTATGATTATGAAGATGAAGATGATTGGTTGCTAGCATGGCAACAAATGTTGGACATTTATAATCTTAAAGATAATAAGTGGTTGACAAATTTGTTTGAATTGTGAGAAAAATGGGCAATGGTATATGGGCGACATACGTTTACGGCTGATATGAAAAGTACATAGCAGAGTAAAAGTATGAATAGTTTATTGAAAAAATATTTAAAGCCAAGTCACGACGTTTTGCGTTTCCTTAAACATTACGAAAGAGTTTTAGCAGATCGAAGATATGAAGAATTGATTGTAGATTTCAAGATGAATCAAACAACACTAGTCTTGTTAAGAAATACAGAGATGTAACAACATGCGGCTGAAGTATATACACTAGAGATATTTAAATTATTTCAAAAAGAGTATGCAGATATTCTCATGTGTAACCTCTATAAGATTGGTAAGTTGGATGCTACGTCAGAGTATAAAGTATCATTTTTGGAAGATCACATCACTAGTTGGTTAAATATGAGACTTCAACACAAACAGTCATTTGTAGTTGCATGAAATTCACTTTTATGGGTATTTTATGTAGCCACGCGCTTAAGGTGCTTGAGAAGAAGAATGCCATAATTCCTACTTCACATATTTTGAAAGGTGGACAAAAGAGGCTAAAGCTTCAAGTGGGTTTGAGAATCAAATACATGAGGTAATTGAAAATTTTAAAGAGTCAATTGGAAAGCGTTATGACCACTTATGTCGCAATGCTTGCCAAATTACATCACTAACAGCAGAATATGAAAAGTTCTTTGAGCATGCATCACAAAATTTTATTCAATTGCTCAAAGATTTGGAGAACATGAAGAAAAATATTTTGGTGGAAAATAATAAAGCAAGCAATGTAGAAGATTCAAGTTTGATTGGATATAATCTAGTAGAAGCACATGGAGTTAAAAGAAAGTCTACAGTTGGTCGTCCTCGTAATCAATTGAAAGATCCACTTGAAAAAAGGAGGTACAAACAAAATGTGAAGTCGAACAAAACTTCTTCCTTGTCAAATCACATCACAACCCTCACACAGGTATCACTACATCAACTATATTTATATTTATGAATTCCAAAGTAGATATATTTAGTAACTCTAATGATTATTTTTTCAATTAGGAAAATATTACGGAAAAAGATACACAAACAACATTTATGTTGCCAAATGTAGACCAACAAACAGTATCTATAGATAGACAAAACAATTACTTAATTACTTGAGGTAAACTTTCTATTAAAAAAAATTTAGTTTGAGATTATTTATTAATGATATATATATATATATATATATATATATATATATATATATATATATATATATATATTTATTTATTTATTTATTTATTATTGCAAGAGACATTAGCATTTGACAACAAAAATCCAACCAACTGATGATTGATAACTTAGAGTATTAGTGTATTTTGTTTAAGTTTATTTTGTAATATTTTATGTGAGATAATTAGATGTAATTGTCTTTTTGAGATAATTAAATATAATTATCTTTAAGAATAAGAAACATTCGGTTGAATGTTATATAAAGTTGTAACTAACGTTGAATATTTATTTATAATTTAGTTGCGATTTTTTTTTGTTACGTTATATTGTTATTTTAAACCTTCAATTTTCAATTGATTATTTATAAAATGTAATTCAGAGTGCGTAGATTTAAAACTTTAACATTTTATACAATTTTATGTTTTGTTTTAGAATGATATTTTTTTAATATAAAAACAAAACAGTGGCTTTCAATTTTTGTTTTTCAACATGGTTTGAATCCATCCACCACAATATTGAAAAAAAAAAGGTACAAGAACTAAAATGGACTTCTTGTGAGTACTTTGACCCAAATAAACAAAAATTGACAAGCACGAAAACAAACATTTTGAAACTACAAAATTAAATTGAACAAAAATGGAGAGTAAATGAATCAAAATATATGATTTAACACTCTAAATATTATTTAAATTTTAATAAACATAATAAATAAAACATATATAAAATATGGTTATTAAGGATAGATTTAAAATTTTAAATCTGTATAAAAGATAAATAAGTTAAAAAGTAATTATTGTTTATTTCACATTTTAATATATCAGTTTTCAATTAAAAAACTTTAGAACTTAGAAGTCGAAATTAATAAAGAAAAATTAAAAATTTTAAAATTTTGTATATAGAAGTGGATTTTGATAAGGAGGAAAACTTACGAATTAAAAATAAATAAATAAATAAAAAGGCAAATTGGCGATTGTCTGATGTGAAGTTTATTGAAAATATGAAATTGTTTTAGATTTGACTATTTGCATAAAATGTGGGGCAAGGTATGAATTAAAAAAAACAAAAAAAAGTACATAAAAATAGAAATGGAGCAAGGTCTGAATTAAAAAATAAATAATAAAATAAAGAAACGTGGCACACTTACCTCATGCCACGTGCCTGGGCTGCAGATACAAGGTGCAGCCCAGGCATGAGGTAAGTTTTTCTCTTTCTTTATATGCAAATATTCTATTTATTTATGTGAACATTATATTTATTGTGTAATTGTTGGACAATTTTGTTATTTGTGGAAGAATGTTTTTTGTTTTCTTTGTAAAAAAGCTTCTTGATGTACATTGTATTCCTTGGACATATTTATTTGTTTTTAAGTCGACTGTAATTTAATTGAATTCATTTGTTTTTATAATTAGACTGACAAAAAACACTTTCTTGAAATATAATTTTTAAGTTAACCAAGAATATGTTGTTTGAATAGATTGTTTTTATAGCATTACCATGATTAGTTAATCACTCTTCTTCACATAACATTTTAAGTAAACAACTTTGAAGCATATAATTTGATGCTTTCTTTCAATTAAGTGTATAATTTGGATACAAAATATGAAGACTTTTTAATAAAAAAAAAATTGAATATGTTTTGGATTTTAAATAAATGATGTTTGAATGAGAAATATCATGATCGAACATGATTGGTTAATCACTTCAACAAGATAATTTGAATGTCAAATGAAAGGAAACAAAGGTAATTTTTTTTAACACAAACAATATTCTGTTTTTTTAAGTAATGTCTTAGAGGACAAAAAAATATGGTTCATTGGTGAAATAAACTTTTTCTAAACAAAGCAATAGTAAGAAGAAAAAAAAATGGTTCATTGGTGCAATTAATTTTTCCTAAACAAAGCAACAATAACCAAAAAAATATGGCAATTAGTGCAATCAATTTTTCATAAGATAACCATGTTTTTTTTCTTCTTTGAAACTATGTTCTCAATTTGCATTTTTTTTTTATTGAGTATTCCATTTGTTCAAGTATGTTTTCCAAATATCAAAATCATTTTCAAGTGTGGAGTTGTTTATACTTTTTAAACAAGGGGGTTTTTTTTTCAAGTCTAGGGATGATTTGAAGTATGTTTTTTCAAGTACAAATCCTAGTAAGTTCTATTTCACTCACTTTTTGAATAATATTATATTTTTAATTTATTTTAAACCCAACCCATAAACCCCTAAACTAACCCATAAACCAACCCGACCCTCAAAGCCAAAACTTAACCCTAAACCCAAAACTTAAAAATCAATAACTTCAAACCTTTTACATAAAACTTAAAAACCCTAACCATAGATCATTTACATAAAATTTTTAGACCCTAATTCTATACCCTTTACATCTAACTTATAAACCATAAACATAAAACTTAAGACCCTAACATAATACTTAAGAACCATAAACATAAAACTTAAGACCCTAACATAATACTTAAGAACCATAACGCAAAACTAAAAAACCCTAACCATAGACTCGTACTAGAATGAAATTTGATTCACTAATTGTAACTTCAATCTTAGAGTTATGGGGAAATCAAGGTTCTATGTCGTTTTCATTGCACGTAATTAAGGGATTTAAACATCGTGGGGTGAATGCCACCGAGAGGTGAACGAATTTAGGGAGTGGTCTACAAGTCATATGTATGCTTTGTAGAAGCAGAGTACACATTTATTGTAACGACCCCAAAACTTAGACTAAGATAAGGGACATTACTAAACTTATAACCATTAAGCTGCAGAAATTTCGGCAGCATAACGGCGTAACTATGATTTACCCAAAAATTTCCTAGTACCTGTTAGACAAGAGTTCACACTTCTATAGCCAGATAACCAGATTATAATCCAAACTCCAACCACATAACTACTAAAAGTTCAAGATCTCCCGACAACTCACATCAAAACAAAACAAAACTTCCTTAGTCTTCTTTAAAACAAAAAGAAAAGAATGATTCAATTTAAAACAAAACAAGGCAACCTAACAAACTTATTATAACCTCCATCTCAAAAACACATTACCAGAAACTCCAACTCTAATGAGAGAAATATGACCTACCAATAATGCTCAAAGAACAACAGTACTAAAGCCATAAGCATCACGACAACTATAACTATAATTCGGATACACTAAACTCAACGAGACGACTACTTTATGAGTAAACATCCAACTATGGCCTTTCTTCTCTCATGCCTCCTCCTCAGCATCCCCAGGGTCGTAGCATACGTCATCACCTACAAAATCTGGTAGTGAGTCAGTACATAACACATACTGGTAAGTAGCTCACACCTGAAAGGCCACAATCAACATACAAAACAAGACAACATGCTTGCAAGTATCATGCTTTCCATAACAAGCTAGACATGCAACCCACACAAACATCACATACAACATGCTTAATTCACAAGTTACATTCACAAATGTACCATGCTCATTTCAGGCCTATGGATTCACTATCCAAGTTCAACATGCTCACTCAAACTCCACTGAGTCACTCAAACCACTCATATTTAGCCCTCACAAGCTACCTGAGACTGATTCCTTCGAGACACGCCGACCCCTGACCATTTTTACCCAGGGCCTCAACGACTCTCTACGGTGCTCAGCGTTCGACCCTTAACCATTTTTACCTAAGGCCTCGAACTGTGCATCGCTCCCTTGACCATTTTTACCCAAGGCAAACGATGACTTAACCACATCGACCCTTGACCATTTTTACCCAAGGCCTCGATGTTTCTCTGAACTCAACGGTGACATACTACCCCTCGACCATTTTTACTCGAGGCACACTAGTATTCACTCCAT
Source organism: Trichosanthes truncata (assembly GCA_033996785.1). NCBI lineage: Eukaryota > Viridiplantae > Streptophyta > Magnoliopsida > Cucurbitales > Cucurbitaceae > Trichosanthes > Trichosanthes truncata. Next base: position 9,770,278 of record JAWPNB010000007.1, read on the forward strand.
TTTCTTTTATCTCATACAAGGTTCCCTAACCTCACTCATTCTTACTAGAATGCATGAATTCTACGCATCATGCTTTTAGTTCATGATTATGCCAAACTACACAACAACCATAACATGCTTTCGCAACCAATGCCAAAGACTCATTATGCATCGCTAGATTAATCGAACTCAACATGGTAAGATGTTTATCACAAGGGGAACATCACGACATGAGGTTACCAACTCATCGTAGCATACTAAACATACTCAAAGTCACCAAACAATTTAATGCAATAAGATATTCATAAGTAAGCAATTAGAACACACAACATGCTAACAAACAACAATCAAAACCCAACCGGTAGAATTCTACTTACAACGTTCCTAGGATATTCCAAGGTATTCCTAAAGAGAACTTTGAGCCCAATCTACGAACGCAAGTTTACAAGAATTAGAAATTAATCTAACGCATCTTATTTTAGTTCGAAGGATTTAAAGACTTGCTGAAATTTATTGGAACTTACTGAACTACTCCAAACGAGCTCGAATTACTGTTGGTTGGTGTCGAGAGTGTTCGAATCAACCTAAAATTGCAACGCAAGGTTCCTACACGTTAGGACCTAAGCCATAACACTTAAAGTGATTAGCGAAAAGTCCAAAACATGTTAAAACTTACACAACCGTGCCGAACTGACTGAAACTCTACTGTAAATCCCGTTTTTTGACAGTAAATGGCTTCGAATGTGGACTATTCGGAGTCCGAACAAGCTAAAATCGCAAATAAGAGATGCTTAAGGCGTGGGTAATCCAAAACTAAAGTCGATTAAGCATGGGTGAGAGACAAACCTCGTCAAACAAGAAGGAATTCGAGTGAGTCTGCTGTAAATCTCATTTTTGACAGTAAACTGCTGCAATTGTGGGTTGTTTTGAGTCCAAACAAGATAAAATTACAATTCAAAGGTACTTAGGGTATGGGTAATCCAAAAATAACGTCGATTGGGCATGGATGAGAGACAAACCTCGTCAAACAGGAAGGAATTCGAGTGAGTCTGCTATAAATTCCGTTTTTGACAGTAAACTGCTGCAAAAGTGGGTTCTTTTGAGTCCAAACCAGATAAAATTACAAATCAAAGGTACTTAGGGTATGGGTAATCCAAAAATAACGTCGATTGGGCATGGATATGCAACATACCTCGTCAAAACGAAGGAGAACGCGTGGGTTTCGCGTTGCCGGCGTCTAGAGGCGGGCCTTTCGCACTGCCATCATCCGGGGTACTGGGCTGCTGTGCTTTGTCGTTGGAAGGGCTGTCGGAGAAGGGATTTCACGAGGGAGGAACGGCTGGTTGAGGTTTCACAAAAAAAAAAAAAGAGATGGGGGAGAGGTTGTCTACGTGAAGGAGGAGGAAGAAGAAGAAAAAAAATTGGGGATTAGGGCTATTTTCTTTTCTACTTTTATTTCCTTCTTTCATACTTAACAAAAGGCCCATTATCTAAAACAAATAAAATAAAAGATTTAGGATCAAATCTTTGGGTAAAAGCGAGTTTCCAAAGATTAAGAGATTTGATATAATTCGAAATTCTTTATCTAAAGTTATAAAAACTTAATTACTTAAATTTACCCACTAAATTTTGATACTCCTCGAGTCGACTTTAAACGAAGAATTTAAACGTTCACCACAAATACAAACATAAGATGGAAATTAATTGTACCTGAAGTTGCAAGGCGTCACATTTATGCAGTATAAGGTGGCAAAAGTTGCTAACTACTATACAATTGAGCCTAAAGAAGTTTCATGTCGTACACCACACCCGAGTACCGGTTGGGAACCAAGATCACATAGTAACGTGTTACTACTAGTAGGGTTTATTATTAGAATAGTCGTAATGTATAGTTTAGGAATTATATTCAATAGTAAGTGATTCTCATGTGACCTATAATTTTCGAGGGTAGTAAATAATATATTAGTTGTTTGTCTTTCAGGAGCGAAGTTAAATCTTTTCTTATATTATGGACCCACGTGAACTAGTTGTCATATTGGCAGCCTTCACCTTAACACAACATCAGTTACTTCTGATATTCGACATGTATATGAACGACCATAGAAGAATAGAACACCAATCACCCTTACTCAAACATCACATTAGGCAACTAGCATTCTTCTGACTCATCCACGAGTCTGACTTATGTTGTCATGAGAGTACAAGGATGGACATGAGAGGTTTCGCCATACTCTGTACCTTACTCAAGATTACAGGCGGTTTAGTCGATACAGAAATCGTAGATGTGGAGGAAGCGGTGGCCATGTTCTTGCACATCTTAGCCCACGACGTTAAGAATCAATAGTTTGTAGGAAATTTGCAAGGTCTGGTGAGACCGTTTCTAGGCATTTCAAATATGTCCTTAACGCAGTGTTGCAGCTACACGATGTGCTACTAAAGAAACCAAAACCAATCACTAACACCTGTACTGATGAGAAATAGAAATGGTTTGAGGTACATATCACTTTTTCATTCAACGATTGTAATCATGATGTGGGTTCCCTAGAGTTCTCCACATAAATGAATATTCCATTTCTTGTGTGAATGCAAAATTGTCTGAGTGCGTTAAATGGTACGTACATCAAGGTTAATGTCAGTGGCATTGATCGACCAAGGTATAGGACGAGGAAAGATGACATTGCAACCAATGTGCTTGATGTTTGCGATACTACTAGAGACTTCGTATTTGTCTTACCTGGGTGGGAAGGGTTCGCATTTGATTCTCAGGTGCTTAGGGATGCAATAGCATGATCGAACAGACTGAAAGTTTTGAAGGGTAAATGAGTACTTTCTTAGTTAAATTTATACTACTAGGACAATGGATTAAACGGTTACACGTTGTACAGAATATTATTATCTATGCGATGTTAGGTATCCTAATGCATAGGGTTTTTTGACACCGTATAAAAGTGAATGCTACCATATGTCCAAATAGCGTGGAGGAGGAAATGCACTGACTACTTCAAGAAATTTTTTTAACATGAAACATTCTTCTACAAGGAATGTGATTGAGAGGGCGTTCGAACTGCTAAAGGGTAGATAGGTGATAATCCCATGAAATTGTAGTAAATTATCAAAAATTTCAGTCTTAGACCTCACTAAAACTCGAGTTATTTGAATTCCATTGTTAGTTTTGGGCTTTTATGTGGTTGCTTTATTAAAGAATGGTGTGTTTTGAAAAATTATTCATTCTTCCTTTACTCTCGGTGATTTTTCTCTCATTTGGTCAGGTTTATCTCAGGTTTGTTGACTAATTTTATGGGCTAGAAGCTGAAATGTGGTTACCAATGCTACAACATTGCAACTCACATTTCTAATGTGGGCTGCAATGTTACAGCATCGTAAGCCACATCGGGACGCAGAATTTGACTAAAAATTTATAGCTTACATCAGCTTAGGAGTCATCATTTATAAAAAATAGACCAGTAATCAGCTGCCACATGGAAGGGGAGAGCCAAGTCAACCCTTTTAGGGAAAAGAAAAGAGGAAGCCTTCGAGTGAACAAGGAGGGGAGGCCGAAAAAAGGAAAGAAACCCAGAAAATAGAAGGAAGAAGAGGAAGAGCTGCGATTTTGAAGCTGATTTGCAGAAGAAGGAGAAGCTTCATCATTTTCTAGTCTTTCTTCCTCATTCTCTTTCTAGTTTTACCTTTTAGTTGTTGATTTTCGTATTGCCCTAAGTTTTTCTTAATCTTTTAGCTAGGTTAGCATACTTTTGTAGCCATTTTGGGTATAACTCTTAGTTTAATCCCATTATGTTGTTGATTTCTGAATTCTTAAGGTTTATTTTCAGTTTTAAAGTTATGGGTTAAGAGTTTTAGGGCTGGAATTTAAGGATGTATGTGGTTGTTTGAGCCTCATTGACTCAATGCACTTTTATGAAGTTATACTTTCATTTGTGGTGTTTATTGCAAGTCCTTATTTGAGTTTGATCACCTTGGGTAAGGCACAAACTAGTTCTTAATACTGAAAGGGTTAAGAATGGGTGAATTGACACAAATGGAGCAAGTGATTTCTCCTTAAAGGGTAGAAATTGTAGGGTGTAGAAATATATTCTAAACTTGTGAATTTGGGTCTTATTACTATTCTTTAGCATTAGGTTTTCATAGACATATGCTTAACTCAGTGTTAAAGGTAAGAAAATCGAGTTCGAGAGGTTTTCGGGTTAGTTTCTGGTGAAATTTCCCTTATGTGCAGTGTGGTGTCTAATGTTATAGCATTGCTGACCTCAACTGGGCAAAAACAGCTACTACCTTCCTAAATTCCAGCCCACTGTTTTTATCATTTTAGTACCTATTTAATCTCTAAATTATTTGTTTAAAGTTAGTTTCTGCCTTTTTAAGTCTCCCTTAGTTTAGTAGTCGCTTTTGTGCTCATATTCAGTCAATTTACAGGTTTAGTTGCATTCTTAGTTTAGTTTTTCATTGGTAAGTTTGTGCTTAATTTCAATAACTTTACTAACTTTAGTCTTCGTGGGATCGACCTTGTTTACCATTTACTACCTACGACTGCGTATGCTTATGTAGTGAGTTTTTGCACAACAATGGGCCATACTTAGAGAAAAATCATACTATCCGGCACAAATTCAATGTCGAACTATCACGGCGTGTTGCATCATTCACAACTTTATTTGTTGGGATTTATGCCCTAAAACCTCGTAATTAATAATTTATTTAATAATTAATAATAATTATGATTATTTTATTTGCAATATAATATTATCCATTATATGACGAATCCAAGATTATTATTGTAATCTTGAACAATATGTGGTTGACATACAAGAGGATCATGTTCAAGAAATAACTTAAATGGTCATAGTATATGGATAAGGTTGGGTGCCTTATCCTGGTAACACTATTGATACGGCCCACTTTGTAATAGTTACAAATGATTTGATCCAAATTATTCATGTGGAGACATGTGAGTGAGGGTATCTTATACAATGAGTTTGTATAAGACTAGACCACGAAATATTTAATCTTTCTTTATAAATCCGTTAATTGAGAAGATTAATATTTCATCAGGATGATCATATGCGACTCGATCTTAATTCTAAGTGAGTTATGAACTCCTGCCTGTGAGGGCTTGTACTTTGATTTGTTTGGGTGAGAGTGGCTTTTATAGCCGATTCAATATGTCTACCATTTTGGGGATTTGACCAAATAGGGAGCTGGGAACATAATCTCACAAGATGGAATTCACTCCTTCCCATATAGGGTAAGTAGATGAGTAGTTCCCTTAAGTACTGATTTCGGGACTTGAACAATGGGGCCCCACCCTCTCATTGGCCCGAGAGGGACTTAGTTTATAAGATTATAAACATATTGTTCATTAGAGAATCAGTGGTACTTAAGGTGTAAGATGTAATTATAGGGGAAAACGGACTTTTTGACCCAGCTGTAATTACGAACAACTCGTGAAGGATCGACTTGCATGTAGTGATTATATCAATGGACACAACTTGTTCTACAGTGCATAAGAGTGCAACTTTAGGTCTATAGTGGAGTGACCCTAGAGTTAATGAATGAAAATTTATTAATTAAATGTTTAATTAATTAATTTTGTATCATTGGAGCTTATAATCTGTAGGCCCATAAAGTCCCCTTACTAGCTTATAGTAACATTAAAAGATCAATTTAGTTGAAAGAAAAATTTGAAATGTTCAAATTAATATTTAATTTTAAGTGTTCAAATTAATATTTAATATATTAGATATATTCAATATAAAAGAGGAAAATATATTTATTGTATTTGATACATTAAATATTAAATTTTGAAATGTTCAAATTAATATTTAATTTGAAGTGTTCAAATTAATATTTAATATATTAGATATATTAAATAAAAGATGAAAATATATTTATCGTATTTGATACATTAAATAAAAGATATTTATTAAATTTGAATTGGATTCAAATTAGGAAATAAATGTCGTAGGAGAATTTTAAACGGTTTGAATAAGATTCAAATTGGTTAGATAAATATATTTTAATATATTAGATATTAAAATATATTATTTAATTATTTTCCCTAGACCACTATAAATAGGATCTTAGGGGTGAGCTATTGTGCATTGTTCACAACACACATCTCCTCAATAGAGAGAATTCTATCAGAGAATTCTCTCTAGACCTCTTCTTTTTAATCCATTGTGGATTTTTCTTTCAAGAGGCTCCCACAAACCTTGGTCTTATGTTCAAGTCATAGCTAAGAAGACTTTGTAGAAGAGATAAAGATTCGCTAGAAGATTCTCCATATTTTGAAGGTATTTTTACTTAACTTTAATTTTGTGTTTAATTCTAAATAAATCAAAGACGATCCAACGCTTCCGCTTTGGGTTTAATTTGATTATTCCCTTCATTATTAACCTTGAGATGGGAGAAAATGATATCAACGATGACTTGGATGAGGTTGACTTAGATTCAGCTACGATTGGGGGAGACCACATCAATTTTATTGAGACATCTAATGAATGGAACCAGTGGAGAGATGATTTGGGGCAAAAAAATATTTTTCGAATGGGAGTTACGTAATAATTGATGCGATATTGGTTGTTTTATTGTATTAGGACTTTTTCTTTTATGTTGTTGGATGTACTTGAATTAACTATTGCTTTGGAAACACAATGTTGGACTATAATTAAGTATGTTATGTATTGTATTTCAACAAGCAAACAAACCATTGTATTACGTTCCGATTAAACCCTATAATGATAAACGTATGCATTTAGTAGAATGTCAGGTGCAACGAGAGGCCTCAAGCACTCATGGACGAAGCACGATGAGGCAAAGTTGGTGGAGTGCCTTCTGTTCATGGTCCAATCCGGCAAGTGGAGATCAGACAATGGGACATTTCGACCTAGGTACTTGATGCAACTGCAACGTATGATGAGGGAGAGGATACAAGGCACTGAAATTCAATCAACCACCATGGATTGCAAGATTCGAACCCTAAAAAAATAATATCATGCAATTGCAGAGATACTAGGGGTAGGCTATAGTGGATTTGGTTGGAATGACGAATTTAAGTGCGTTGGGGTGGAGAATGAGACTTTCGACGGAGGGGTAAATGTAAGGTTGCATAGTCCCCTTATATATAACTGTTATGTGACATTTTATAACAGATACTTTTATCTTCATGCAGGGCCATCCAGCTCCCAAGGGGTTGTACAACAAGTTGTTCCCTCATTTTGATGATTTAGCCCTTGTCTTCGACAAAAACCAGACTACATGAGCAGTGACGAAGACCACTACGAACATGGCATCGAATGTGGGAGAGCATATAGACGAAGATATTCACTTGGACAGCTCCTAGGAATACTATGTCCCAATATCGCTAGTTTTAACCCAAAGAATGGGCATGTCTCAAGATGAGATGTATGAAACACCCACCAGTCGGAACAACGCAGTAGGTGCTTCAGCATCTACGGGTAGCAAGAGAAAACGATCTCCTTATCACTCTGAGATGGTTGATGTGGTACGAGATGCTATGGATGTGAATTCGTCCCACCTAAAGATGATTGTAGAGTGGCCCAAAGAGAAGCATGCAGTGGAGGTTGAAGTATGCTAAAAAATTGTGGCCCACCTATACAATATCCCAGAGTTAGATAACTGGGCCAAAGCGCAGGTAATAAATTTCCTCTTCCGTGATGTCCAAGCAACAGAGAGCTTCTTGTCTGTTCCTCCAGAGTTGCAACTGGAATGCTGCCAGACTCTCATCAAGAAAAATGCCTGTTAACCCTTCTATAGAAAAATTATCTTATTTTTGTTTGAAGTGTGTACGTAGTATCTTATTCTTTTATGTCATCCTAGTGGTGTCTCATGATTGACAATTCTCACTCGTAGAAAAACCTTTTTTTGTGTACCTAGGGAGTTAGATATAATGTTGCAGTTGTACAACTTCAAACATGAAGATTATATAAGGAATGATAGTCATTCTTTTGTGCATCTCAAACTCCAAAATGGTCAAAGTATGTAATAAATTTTTTTATTTAAAATTTGAAAATTTGAAATTTTAATATAACATTACTTGTGAAATCCAGAAAAGGTTGAAAAAAATTACTACCAGCTGATCGGACTAAAACGTGGGAGCTTTTAAGAAAAGATTTTTAATTCAAAACAAGCTCCAGTCTAGTGCAAGTGCACACTGTCGATGCAAGTAATATAAAACTGGAAGTATTCCAGAGTATCAATCCCACAGGAAACAGACACAACAAAATTCAAAAGATAGCAAGAATTGTTATCAAATTGCAATTTCGGTAACCAAGGTTATAAAAATGTTGGGAGGTGTGTTTGGCACAAGAGAATAATTATAAAAAAAAAAAGTATGAAAAAGGAAATTCAAGTTGCTCATGCCCCTTTGAAAGAAATGCTACTAAAAATGCAATTGCAAACGTAGTCAACACAAGAGAACTAAGTAAATCGAATTTGACTCCTATTCAATTTCGCTTCAAAATATTTAGGAGGCTAAGTGATTAAACCTATATTTCTACAGCTAATCTAACTTAGATAATTTTGTGCACAATTCTAGTGGTTTTGGAGTCTTGCCCTATGTCTAGGGTCGATGTTTAGAACTTATTTGTAAGCCTTTTCCTCCATTGCTTTTGTGACATCTACTTTCCCTTAACCCTCTCAGTATTAAGTTCAAGCCTTACAAGGAACACTAGTTGGTCGACTAGGTTTACCCAACATTAATTCAACAAAAACAAACAAAGTTTCAAATGTTAACTAGATTGATTATGCTTTTAAGCTTTACATCTTTCCTCTAGGGCATTCACAAACTTGAACCCCTAAAGAAAAATTAGCTTGCCATGGAGGGAATGAAAAACAACAATTTAATTGATACAAAACTCATAATTAAATAGCCAAAATAAAGGAAATAAAAACCTAGAATAAAAAAGCAATCCAAACTGAAAATTTATTAAGAAAACACCTTGAATAAAACCAATCCAACAAGTTCAAAAACACTCACAAAGGATAGTAGCAACACTTACTGAAATTCAAACCTTGTGGAAATATAATTCCAAAGAACAAACTGACTTTTTATTAAAGAAGACAACAAAAATCAAAGGAACATGAACTAAGCTTGTAAAGAAGAAATAAGAAAACAGTACCTAGAAACAAGAAAGAACAAAATGTAAGAACAACTATGGGCTAGTGTATTCCTTGCTTTGATCGAACCAATTGCACCTTCAAAGGCGAATGGATCTTCACCTCCCCTAACTTTCATTGAGGAGGGATCAAACTAAGAGATTACAGAGCAAAAATGAAGAACTAATTGCTGGAAAATGACAGAAAACAAAGAACTAAGAACTATGGACGAGAAGAAATACCAGCCACGTTTTTGGTTCATTCTTCTTTCTTTTATAGGTGTCAGGGGCTAGGGTTTCCATCTTTTCTCTTCTACAACCTTGGGTCAACTTGTTGGCATGAAATCGGCTGAAGAATCTCTTAAATCACACAAAAATCTCCAGAAATCTCTCAATTTCCGTCATTCTCGCGTTTTCCAAATTTTCCAGAAAATGCAATTGCATTTTCGTACTTGTTCCAAACCTACAACAACAAACTTATTTTCCCAAAAAATGCAATTGCATTTCCAAAATGGAATGCAATTGCATTTTTATATTTGCTCCAAACCTACACAAAAAAAAAAAAAGAAAAAGAAAAAGAAAAAAAAAGTGTAATTTTCAACTTCTTCCCTTTTTTTCATTACTCCAATGAGCTTTTATGAATTTAACTAATAAACACCATTTTTAGCCTGCTCGTCATACAACAAAACACACAAAAATGACAAGAACAACCTAGTTTAGGCTCGAATAATCCTCATAAATGAGAATTATCACCAGCCTGAACACAGCATTTAGAACTCCGTGTTATAATAATCTGCACCCCAAACACATATTATTATAACCCAGACTAAAATAATCTGCACACCAAACACGTACTATTATAACCCCACATACTATTATAACCTACAGACTATTATAACCAACTCTGCACCCCAAACAACCCCTAAATAGTTATCAAATAGCGTCTTAGTGATTAAAACATTTAGGATGCGTTTGGTTGCTGAAAACAAAATTTGAAAACAAGGGTTTCAATAAAAATTAGAGTTGTATTTCATGTTTTCAATGTTTTTGGATATATGTCTGGTAGTAGATTTAGAAATTGGATCTCAATTTAACAATAGTTCAAAATGTGTTTGATAATATATTTATAAGCCATAAGAATAATTCTAGTCACCAACTAAATATTAGTTTTATGTTATAAGTTTTGTAGAATTATTATTTTACAGTATATACCATATAATTTATAATATATTATATTATATATATTTTAATTTAACAAAAAAATGAAATGATTTTATAACTTGAAATGCTATATTTATCAAAGTTTTTACCTTTTAAATGTAATTTTGCATTTTAAAATCTAGATAAACTGAAAACATAAAAATGTTGTTTTCAAATTTTCATTACTTTGGAACATATAATCCAAAAATAATTTGTAAAAATAAATCTGCCAAATACATATTAGCTTAATTCATTGGATTCAGCGAATTTGTAAACATAAAATAGAATCTAGATTGCATACATGTCTTTATTTTTTCTAAGTCAAAAGTTTTAATTCTCACCTCATATTTGTTGTACTAACAAAAGTATAATACCTCATATTTATTGTACTGACAAAAGTATAATTAAAGAAAAAACATTATTTAATTGTATGTTAAATAATCATTATTTTTTAATATTTTACCAAATAATCTTGTACCCACGAATAAATGAATTTTTAAAGGGGACCTAATGAACCTTTGTTTTACTAAAAAAAATGAACCTATTTATTTGCGACCTTTAATTACTTCAAATTAATTAATTAAACTTCTTAATTCATTAGTTGTTATTATTAATATAAGGTTACTCTACAATAATTCTAAGGCTACATTTGATCATGCCTTGTATATGAGTTATGTTCACATATATAATTGTTTGCCTATAATTTGATTCTTCAAAAAACATTTCTTCGTTATAAGTTGGTGAAGTTAACCATTTTATCAACACCTACTGATCCTCTAATGGATAGTCTTCAATGATCACATGAGTTACATCCTTCTCATGGTAATAAAAAGGTGGGTATTTTTGTCATCTAAGATTTGAACTAGTACTTGAGTGAACCACATATAGACTTCACTGGTATGAAAGAGTGTCATGCTTGCACTTTGTACTATTTAGGGCATGTTTGGGAATGATTTTTGAAATAGTAATTTTAGCACAATTGATTTGTGTATAATTGATTTATGAAAAGTGATTTTCATATAATCATTTTAATGTTTGGTTCTACACTTTTAATAGTGATTTTTCATATAATTAAAAGTGACTTTTAATGATTAAGGGACTTTTTGGGAGTGACATTAAAATAAGTGTTTAGGTTTTGAGAATACATCTTTTTTTATGGAAATTAATGAACTTTTATAAAGGATGACGGTTTTTAATCGTCACATAAAGTAATATATTTCTTTTAAAATATGAAATAATAGTCATTTTAAAGACAAAATCACTTGGGAATCACCTCCCAAGTGATTGACCGAGAATCACTTAAAGTGATTTTGGATGTTTCCAAAATCACTTTCTTATTATTGCCAAACATCATAATTTTGAAGAAGCATTGATTTTGGGCATTCTAAAATCACTCCCAAACATGCCAATGTTTAAATTGAAATCACTAAACATATTCAAATTTTTAAACAGTTTAGATACACCATAATCAATTAAATAAAGCGTAGGCTCGAATTGTAGGCGGGGATACAATCGAAAAAAAATGGAAAAAATTGAGGCACGCGAAATGCACATATAATATTTTTTTTAAAATTTCCATACATATTTTTCAAGCTGAATATTTTCTTTTTGCTACCTACTCTAATTTCTCTATATTTTTAGCGAATAAATATATTTGATCCCTATACTTTCATAGAAGCAACAATTTAGTCTCTCAAATTTTATATGCAATGATTTGATCCCTTAGTTTATATTTCGTAATAGTTTAATGTTTAAATTTTAGTATCTAATTGTCAACCTAAGCATAATTTAATTGGTTAAAGCATTTATCATCAACCAATAGGTTAGAGGTTCGAATCTCCTCACTCTCACATGTTAGGTTGAATTAAAGAAAAACTTTAGTATCTAACTATTTAGCTTCTATAGTTTAAATTTAGTAATGATTTAGTGGTTGTGAAAATTTTCATTGAAGTGTAATGAGGTTTTTATATATGAGCAAATTTATTTGTAACCAACATGTATTAAATCATTACATATTAAAAGTCAATACTTCATGTTGATGAATTTTCTTCCACTCAAGACTAAATTATAACACATTTTAAATTATAGGGACTAAATTGTCGCATATAAAGTTCAAGGATTAAATTGTTACCAATTTTAAGCAATAAGAATTAAATCAAATTACATTTAAAAGTTCATGAACTAAATTATGATTTGTATACCAGTATAGAGATAAGATGTGTGTTTTAATTACCTACAATTGTGTTAATAATGTATAAAAACTATGTCCATAACACTACAAAAATAAGGATCTATGCAACGATTTTTTACTATTGTTTATGAAGACGAAGATCTTCCCTGTCTAAATGGAGATGAAGAATTAGAGACCAAATGGTGAAGAATGGATGATCTTCAATAATGGTGCTCAACATTTTTACTATTGTTTTTGAAGAATGAAAAAGATTGCGTGAGGAGAATGATAACAAAACTTTTAAGAGTATAAAGTTTAAATCAAAACTAATACGAAAAGCATAGAGACTGGAAAATAATTTAACCTTTAACTAATGTGACTTACCACATCTCTAAGTTTATATACATAATGCCATAATATCGAGTTGATTTTAAATATCTATACTATTGATTTTTGTTATGCTTTACTAATAGTATAAATGTAATATTATATAAATTTTAATCCACAGATAGAAATGACAAAGAAAAATATAATTTTTAAAAAACAGAGACAAAATTAAAACTAAAGTGAGAATCTATAAACTAAAAAGGATTAATTTAATCAAATGATATTAACAAATGAATGTAATTTTTAAAAAACTAGAAACTTAAGGGTGGTTTGGTAATTGGGAATTGTTCTATATTTCTCATTTCTTATTTTAAAGAAATTTTCTCTGAATTGTATACAACTTTTGGAAACAATGTTGTTATAGGTGAAACTTGACCCAACTAAAAACTCTAAGATTGAAGGAAAATTAGTACGAAGGAGCCCAAAGTGAAAATTGACTCGAGCCCAATTGGATTAAGGTTAATCAGAGCTCAAGCCCAATAACCACACTTAAGGCCCAAATAGGCCTTAGGGGGCCATATCTTGGGCCAAAAGGGGCGAACTCGACCTTCACACATCTCATCGATTTGAGACATACCTTAACAGATCTGGTTCAATCTCTTTTGGTCTCAATTTGAAGAGGAAAAGAAAACTCTAGGTCAATCCTCATATAAATACATCACTAAGACTCTAATGGAGATACATCCAAATTGAATTCTCGTACTCTAAAGCTTGCTACACTCTTCTCCAACCAAACAAATTGTTAAAGTATGTGCAAGTCAGGTGCGTACTCTCCGCTCACATTTACGCATCAACAAATGCTTTCATTTCTTATTCTAGTTTTTCAATAGCATGAATAAACTATTATTTTATATTTTTTACGATGCATGATAAATATTTTTTTAAAAAAATAAACATATGATTATTATTTTATTATTTTATTTTAAAATTTCAATTTCCATGTAGAACTTTGATTTTTTTTTTTTAATTTCAAAGTTGAGAGTACAAAAAATAAGTAATAGTCACCAAAAGTTTTTTTTTTTCAATAAAAAAACCAAAAAGAATTACAAAATATAATTTTCCATTTTTAGAGGAAACAAAAATAGAAAACACGAAAAGAAAATGAAAAACAAAAAACGAAAGTAGAAATGTTATCAAATGGATTCTTAAAAATGGTAAATACACAAATTCAAGTAATTTAAACATAACTCAACCATTAAGACATTAATAATAAATGTTTTAAGGCCTTTTTTATTTTATTTTATTATTATTATTATTATTTTTAGTTCAACCACATCTGATAGTGAAGATTTGAACTCTCACCTTTTGGTTGAGAAAATGATGACTTAAATAGTTTAGCTTTTTTTTTTTAGCTCAATATGTAGGTTGGAGATTCGAATCTCCAAAATAACAAAGCAATCCACCTATTGGGAGTGTTCTTCAACCCAAATATGTGTTGTTTTTGTTGTATGTGCATGGCAGGCTAGTTGGTGGGCAGCCTGATTACACTTTCGGTTGGTAAGGTATAAAGGCTAGAGATGTCCACGGGGCGGGGCAGGGCCGGGGAATGGATTCCCCGTCCCCGCGAAATTCCTCAATTAATTTTGTGGGGATCGAGGCGGGGATTCCCCGCGGGGATCGGGTTCCCTACGGGGAATTTTTCCCCGTTCTTTTTTTTTTTAATCTTTTTTATTTTTTTAAATTTATTCTCAACCATAATAGAAATTATTTCTAAATGAATAATTTTCAATATAATTCTATTTAAACAAAATGTTATAAAATTTCCTAATAAAAACAATAATATACCATAAGTAAAAATATTATAATGTCGAAACAACTTAATTTCTAAAAATTCAAATTTCAATATTACAACATAGTCTTTAATTTTTTTTTTTATAATGAAATACTCTTAAACTAATTCCTACTATAGTTTTTTTTTTAAATATATATATATTTATAGGTAATAATTAATATATATATATTACTAATCGGAGTGGAGTGGGGAATCGGGGCGGGGTCGGGGTCAGGGACGGGGACAAGGAATATATTCCCCGTCCCCGTCCCCATTTAGCTAACGAGGAGAAAAATCTCCTCACTCCCTCCCCCATTCCCCGTGTAATGGGGGATTCCCCGCCCCGTTCGGGGTGGGTTAAATGGACATCTCTAATAAAGGCTTCTACTATTCCCCAGGTGTTGTTTGTCACAAAGAACATCAACAAAACCCTGTAGTTCATTAGCATAGGTATCTTTTCCTGTAACGCCCAAGGTTAGGAGGGGTACATGAATGAACCGAGACCACATCTGAATGAGAGGGATCCTGAGACTATGCAATGCATGGTTAAGAAAGGCTTAAAAAAATTGATAGCTACTACCTATACCAACAAGGTGCTTCTTCCTTTTCGGTGGCTCAATCATAGGAACTCCAAAGTTAAGCGTGCTTGACTTGAAGCAATCTTATGTTAGGTGACCTCCTATGAATTTTCCTAGGAAGCATGTGAGTGAGGACAAAGCATGCTGAAAGGATTCGTGTTGGTTTGTGGGGACAGTCTTCAAAGGCGAATGGTCAGGTCGCGGGGGATGCAAGGGAATGCCGGGGCCGTTAGGTGTCAAATCCGAATTCCAAATCTTGGTCTGAATCTTGGGCCTGAGGCGTTACATTTCCTGTGAGGAGACTCCAAAGAATTAGAGAATCCACCTCTATACATAAATGATAAATGCTAGCATCATGGGCTTTGGATACACCTTCATTCAAAGCTAAAGCTTCTGCTAATTCCATTGTTCTTGTCATAAGTTGGAAAGTTTCCATAACAAGCATCTACCGTGAGCATCTCGAACTATATCCCCCAGGTCGACCTCATTGCCAATCACTGCTACATCTGATCAATTGCATTTATAAAAGGGCATTGGGGAAGTTGGTTTCCATCAGTCATTCAAAGCAAGAATAACATTTGACTGTGATGATGGCTATTGTGGACCAGTTTGGATATGGGCTTCTATGTGTCTTATGTGTTCCCCCTAATAACATTTCTCATAGCATCGTCAGCTATCAAAGCCCATTACACCGGATCTGAGTAGTAAGCTTTCTGGTTCCCAAAGAGAGAGACATTTTGTCTATGCCACAATGTTGGTGAAATGAGAACAACATCAGAGTAGCTTATATCTCTTTTTTTTTTTTTTTTTGTCTTGGAGGCCAAGTTAACCAATGTTTTTAACTTCCCTTGCAATGCCATATAGTATGGATGATCGTCTTTGTCCCCTAATGACAAGTTGGACAGGCTTGATCCGCTATAATCCCTCAGTGGGAGAGGTTATCATGAGAGGGCAATGCATTCAAACAAGCTCTCCACAAAAAGATCTTTGTCTTAGTAGGGATCTTCAAACCCCAAAGAACCTTCCATATCCCTAACCTCTCTTAGCTAGAAGAAGATATATGCTCATGTTGACAATGACTTTATTATTATTATTATTATTATTATATATAACTCAATAATTGAGAAGTGAAAAATTGAACCATCGACTTTTGAGATGATAATTGATGTTTTATCTAATAAGTTATGTTCGAATTAGGCAATGACTTAGGCCCCGTTTGATAACCATTTGATTTTTGGTTTTTAGTTTTTGAAAATTAAGCTTGTTTTCTCTTAATTTTTCTACAATAGTTTTCATCTCCCTTAAGGAAGCATTTGAATTCTCAACCAAATTCTAAAAACAGAAACTACTTTTTGGAAACTACTTTTTTTAGTTTTCAAAACATAGCTTGGTTTTTGAAAACATAGGTAAAAATGAGATAACAAAATAAGTAAATCCATATGTGGGAGTAGCATTTATAGGCTTAATTTTTAAAAATCAAAAATCAAAAATCAAATGGTTATCAAACGGGGCCTTAATTAGTTGAATTATAGTTAGATTTTTCTTTTTTGTGAGTATGAACTATGGTTAGGTTTGCTCCAATAACTTCACTCACATTCGAAATAATGCATTCCAATATATATCCACACACATGGTGCATGAGAAGTTCTCATTGAGAACTTTGAAGGTTTAAAACGGTGTCGGTTTTGGAGTTATCAACCCTAACAGTTTATCAATTGGAGCGAACTGGTTGGACGTTTCACTGGCGCGCCTCCAACGGTTTGTTCAATACCCCATCGATTTCCATCTAAACCCTAAAACCCTTATTCACCCCACAATTTATACTTAAATTGAGAAACTTGTTTCTAATCTTGCTCTGTTTCATCACTTGGAAATCAGATTTTTTTTAAAAATGGAATCCATTGACATGGACGTCGAGGAGCACGCCAATGGCGATACGAGTACAAATTCCAGCTCCTCCAAGCGCTTCGGCCTCAAAAATTCCATTCAAACCAACTTCGGTGACGATTACATCTTTCACATCGCTCCCAAGTAAGAAATTTCCAACTGGGTCTGTGTCGTTTCAATTTGTTTTTATTTTTGTCTCGGTAATAAAGGGTTCTGTTCTTGATTACTTCTTTTTGAAGTGGGGATTGGACGTCAATGGCGGTGTCGTTATCGTCGAATGTTGTGAAGCTGTACTCGCCAGTGACTGGTCAGTACTATGGAGAGTGCAGAGGTCACACCGGAACAATCAATCAAATTTCCTTTTCAGTGCCATCAACCCCACATGTATTGCATTCTTGTTCTTCTGATGGAACTGTCAGATCTTGGGATGTGCGGAATTTCCAGCAGGTTTGGTTTGTTTTGTGTAGTTTTTACTTTTTATTCATTGTTTGGATTGGTCTGGGAGTTTGGGTTATGCTCTTGTCTGCTACAATTGCAGGTTTCATCTATCAGTGCTGGCCCTTCTCAAGAGATCTTCAGCTTTGCCTATGGAGGATCAAGTATGAATCTTCTTGCTGCAGGTTGTAAATCTCAGGTGGGTTTGATTTAGTAGAGACGTTAATTTCATTATAGTTATGTCGTTTTTCTTCAATGTCAGAGTAGAAATAATATTTCATGTTTTGCAGGGAGTGCTGGAAATCTTTTGTGAATTCATTTAGGTTAAATTATAGGATTGGGGCCTGGAATTTCAGAGTTGTGCTTAGTCTCTAAACTTTTAAAAGTTGACCACCATAAGATTTCAATGTTATGTCTAATAAGTCTCTTTTAACTAGTGGCTAATAGGTCCTTAAACTTTCAATTTGTGTCTTATAGGTCTTTGATCTATTAGACCATTTTTAAAGTTTGAGGATCTATTAGATGCAAAATTAAAAATTCAACTTATTAGACATTCATGAACCTATTAGATGTAAAATTGAAGGCTTAAAGTCTTATTAACAAAGTTTAAGGACCAAACTTGTAATTTTTAATAGGGAAATTAAAAGTACGAGATGTTACGATCGATGAGTTTAGAGACGTTAGTGAAGAAAACTCTTTAAGGAATAATTGTACTTATTTGGTTATGTTACTCAGATACTCTTCTGGGATTGGAGGAACAGAAAGCAAGTCGCATGCTTGGAGGACTCTCATGTGGAAGATGTCACTCAGGTTCTTCCTGATGCTTGTGCAATGTGCCTTGTATATGGTGATTATAATTTTGATTATACTTAGCAATTGCTTCAATTTAAAAGAGGAATTATGTACCTGTTCAACTTAAGATAATATGAGGTTGCAATGGAAATGGTTTAGACAAGAGTATTTTTGTTAGATTTAGGATTTTGTGCGAATGATGTTTCCTCAAAATTGAAAATCATTTCCCCTCTTCTTAAAAAGCAAGATGCATTTCTAACAAACCACTAGTTTGCAATAATCTATATGTAAACAAGTTTACCCCCACGGGCATTATAAAACATGACTCTAGAATCAGATTCTTGCTAGGAAATAGTTTGATTGTTAAATTTGCATAGCAATGATGTGCAAATCACTTTGCTTGTATAGCAATGATATTCAAATTATTGACTACTGAAATAACGACCAAGGGTAGAGCTCTTAGGGGCTGTTTGGGGCATTGAGTGGATTCTAATAATCTGGGTTATAATAATCTATGAGTTATAATAATCGGTGGTGTAATATAATATGTGTTTAAGATGCAAAGTTATTTAGTCTAGGTTATAATAGTATGTGTTTAGAGTGCAGAGTACTCCACAGACTATTATAACGCACGTCCTAAATAGCTCCTTAGAGGTTGCTATGGTGAGCATTCTCTATTAGATAAAATTGGACGGCAGATTCTCAAATATATAATAATTAGAGATGTAACAGATGCTTTTAATTGTCTTTAGAAAAAATGTTGGAAAATTAAAATTTGTGGACAAATGCTACAGTGGTTATAGAAAAGAATTGAATTCTGCATTTTATGGCAGTTGGGGCTATGTCTTATTTCTGTTAATTTTGCACTCCTTTTATCATGTTAATTTCGTCCCGACTCAATTATACTTCTGGGTTCTTATGATATTATATCTTTATGTTAGGATTTCCCTAACAAGAAAACACACAATAGAACTATATTGCAATATCAAGAGAAATTACAATTTCAATAGCCTTTTGAGAGGGCTATGTCTCTCCCAAAGTCCCACATTGGACAATACCCAAAATCATCCCTCCTCTAAGATCCCTAACTCCCCTATTTATAACCAAGTCACCTCTAACTAATTATTACTTTTCCTTTACTAATATCCTAGTAATATTCCCAATATTTCTCTTACTAGCATTCTCACATTTTACGACTAGATATAATTACAAAAAAATTGTGGTCATTCTACTTGGTTTAAATTTATCGCACTTTTGAGTACTCCTTCTCCTGGGGATCCCTTTTTTTGGTTGAATTTTGTTAGTGGTAGTACAACTCATGTTATCTAATTTTGCTCTTGTTAACAGGTTCATTTTATTCCTGGCCATCAAGGCAAGCTTGCTTCTGCTTCCGTGGATGGGTTGGTTTGTATATTTGACACTAATGGGAATATTGATGACGACGATCATATGGATTCTGTAAGGAGCGAGCCATAGATACTTTCCTGATTGAGCTGATTTTCTTTGAATAAATGCCTCTTATTTTAGGTGCTCATGCTTGCTTGCAAATCTAGAATGCTATAGCATTATGGAATTCTTCATGGTGACTAATCCATAGGCCCATTTAATGCCTCTTTTTAATGGGAAGAGTCAGCATAATTTTATTCATTGTGCCTCCTTTATATATATCTAGGATACGATTTTAAGAATCGAAAAATTTGTTCAATGTTCTGTTTGACTATTCCACTACTCTCCCACAAATCCTGTGTTTTTGCTCTTGCAGTTTGGTTGGTTATATTATTTGATTTTAACTTGAATTCTTAGTAACAGATTTTTTTTAATGGGTTCTCAAGCTCAATTTTATAGATATTTGATTAGAATTACCATCATGATCATGTAGGTGATTAATGTGGGAACTTCAGTTGGTAAGATTGGATTCTTTGGAGAGAATTATAGAAAGTTGTGGTGCATGACTCACATTGAAACCTTGAGGTAGCAATCATTTTTTCTAATCACCACCAGTTCAACTAAGAAAATGAATTGTAGCTATTTTCTCCCTCTGTCTGAGGATTTGCAAAACTTTTAGCCACTGTGATACTTGTGTGTTCTTGTTTGGATTTATCTTTTGAGTTGCTTTTCTAGTCATCTAATGGTGAAGTTTTACATAAATGGCCAATGGTAGCTTATGCGACTGGACAGATGGGAGCAATGAAGCAGATATCACAGATGCTCGTACACTAGCTTCCAACAGTTGGACAATGGGTCATGTGAGTTTTCCTATCACATCTCTCTTTTTCATTAATCAGTGAACTTATGTCACCCTATGTTGGTAGTCAATGACGATTTGTGATGATTATAATTTATTTCTTGGTTAAATTATACGTTTAGTCCTTAAACTTTTAAACTTTTAGGTTTGTGTTTATTTGGTCCCTGAATTTTAAACAGTGTCTAATAGGTTCTTAAATTTTCAGGTTTGTGTCTATTTGGTCCCTGAATTTTAAAAAGAATCTAATAAGTCCTTAAACTTTTAATTTTGCGTCCAATAGATCTCTGAATTTTCAAGTTTGTGTCTAATTGGTCCTTGACTTATTTGGTGTGTTTTTTAAATTCACGGATCTACTAGACACAAAGTTGAAAGTTTAGGGGTCCTAAATTATATCTAATAAATCAGTTAACTCTTTAAAATTTTGAATATATTAGGAACCTATTAGACACAAAATTGAAAGTTCGGGGACCTATAAGATACAAAATTGAAACTTCAAGGAGTTGTTAGACACTTTTTAAGGTTTTGAGACCTTTTAGACACAAACGTGAAAGTTCAAGTACTAAATTTGTAATGTAACCTTATTTATTTATTTATTTGGATAGAAAATAATCTCATTGATAGAATGAAACTTTTGAGAAAAGAAAATCTCATCTAATGGAGAAGTTCCAATTAGATATAAGAGTGATGATTATAATTTAGTGTTCTTTTTTATCGAATTTTGTCAATATTGATAACAAGCACGGGGGCTCCCCGTAAGATACTTCTATTTTGATATTTTATTTGAAGTAGTTAACAGAACAAAATTGAACCATGTTTATTAAATTTTATGGCCTTTTGTTTTTGACATAGTTGTGTTGTGTGTTGTGTGCTTGAGATTTGTTGATGTCATTATCATTACCTTACCGGGGGGTCATTTAAACAAAGGGAAACAAAAAACTATTTCTAATGTCTTGAGATAAATACATCGGCTAGATTTAACCAGCCCCATCAATTCAAATAATTCGATAATTGCGAGTTGGAGTGAATGGTTCATGCAGTTTTCAAAAAATTTATGATCGAAAATGCATACATAGTATACTAATTTGCTTCCTTCTCTGGCAGGTTGATTATTTAGTTGATTGTCACTACTCGAATGAAGGCAATAGATTGTGGGTTCTTGGAGGTACTAACGATGGCACCGTAGGCTACTTCCCGGTCGACCACCATAAGGGGAAGAATGCAATTGAATCACCTGACGTTGTCCTTGAGGGTGGCCATGTTGGCATCGTTAGAAGTGTCTTACCCATGACTAGCGTATTAGGTGGGTTTTCACAGAGCCAAGGTGTGTTTGGATGGACAGGTGGAGAAGATGGACGTTTATGTTGTTGGTCTTCGGACGATTCTCGCGAAGCTAATCGATCCTGGATTTCGAGCACTCTAATTATTAAGTCCCCCCATGCTCGAAGGAAACATAGGCACCATCCTTACTAAAGATTAACATAGGTTTTCTCTGTCTTTCATCATTTAATCTTCCAATATTTCTGTAGCTGTATTTATCATTTTGCCTCCCAACCCCTTGATTTGATGTTTTTTGACTTGCCTCTTTATGGGAGTCTTATAAAAGATGGGTTAAAATTATATGTTTAGTCCTATACTAAACATTGTTTCATTTTTTTTAGTATTTAATACTTAGATGATATCTTAGAATGTTAATTCAAGTAACAATAAATGAAGTGCTGCCGTTGGTGCATTGACATTTGGAGATGCACTTGTTTGGAATTGAAAAAAAAAGGTGTTTCTAAACACTTGAAGGTCATTCCAAACAAATCCTTAAATAACTGAAAAAATTTAATATTTGATAAATTGTGTCGATGATATCATCATAAAACTAACGTACAAGAACTTTTTGTAAATTTTGTTGAAAGATGATCTTTGGAGAAATATTTAGGATATAGAAATCAATTTAAAAGTATATTTTAACCTCTTATATACATATATATTTCAATGAAGAAGATAGAAATTGCAATGTGTGTTTTTTTTAAGAATATTATTACAAAACAAAGGTGGAGTTGGAACCTCCAACTTTTAAGACAAACATGAATTGCCTCATTTAACCTAATTTCTAATTTACATAAAACATAATAAATACAATTTTTTTTTTAAATTTAAAAATGATATTTATAAATATAGCAAACACAAGTGAATGTGCAAGTACATTAGTGATTGATACAATTAAAAAAAAATGTACTAAAATTATTTTTTAGGTTCAAATTTTATTTTGTCATGAATTTTTTTTTTTTTTTGATTAAGTTTGTTTCATTTTGGTCCATATATTTTCAAAATATCTATTTTGGTTCATGAGCTTTTATATTTATTCTATTTTGATCATTGAACTTTCAAAATGTCTATTTTAATCCTTGAACTTTCAAAATGTCTAATTTAATCCTTAAACATCATAAAGACTCATTTCTACACCCCTAAAGATATATTACTATTCCCCCCCCCCCCCCCCCCCCAAGATCCCAAAGAACCGCACACACACACCAACCTGCCACAAAAACTTTCCTCTCCTGAAATAGCAGATGGAGAAGGAACTCTTCAATCATCTCCCTGTAATCTTTGTGTCTAGCAAGTTGAACACCAAACACCTCAAAGAAGAAGCCCCAAACAAATCAAGCATAATTGCAGCTCCAAAAGATATGATCAAGGTCTTCCTCTACTCTTTCGACAAAGGATGTAACAAAACGGCCCAACCAAAGAAGGCATCTTACTCAAAAGCCTATCAAAGGTATTAACTCTACTATGAATAACTTGCCAAATAGAGAATTTAATCTTCTTTGGGACTTTCACCTTCCATAGACAAGAAAAAATGGACTCAGTCGAGGGAGAATGGTTCAACAACCAACGAAAGAGAGTTACACGAAAAGCCCTCGGTAGGACTAGGGCTCCAGCAAAGAACATCCCTCCTCTCAGATCTAGGCTCAAACTCCCCAATCAAAGATAAGAGGGCCAAAACATTCGTCGTCTCTCTATTAGACAAAGGATGATGAAAACCAAACGAAAAAGAATGAGAGCTCCTAGAAAGAACTTAAACGTGAGCAATCGAACGATTACTCATGGAAGACAAATGATAAAGACAAGAAAACGTAAAGCAGATGGGTCTATCCCCCACCCACTTATCCTCCCAAAAATGTGTTTCCTCCCCATCCCCCACCACATAATGAACCAAGTCAGAAAGGGAAAGGAGCTTGATGACAATGTCTTTCTCCAGGGATTTCTGAAAGTGCCTTTAACCCCACCCGACAACCACTCAAGGGGATGAGGACCGAACTTACTCACAATGATCCTATGCCACAAGGAAGTAGACTCAAAGGGGAACAACCAAAGCCATTTAGCTAAAAAAGCTCTGTTACGAACCCTTAAATTCCCAATT
Organism: Trichosanthes truncata; assembly: GCA_033996785.1. Lineage (NCBI taxonomy): Eukaryota > Viridiplantae > Streptophyta > Magnoliopsida > Cucurbitales > Cucurbitaceae > Trichosanthes > Trichosanthes truncata. The sequence continues at coordinate 9,794,262 of JAWPNB010000007.1, forward strand.
TCTAACCCCCAAAGCAAACTGGCTTCCCCACGACATCCCAACTCACAAAATGTGCATCTCTCCCCTCATTAATCCCTTCCCACAAAAAGTCTCTCATCAACTTCTTGATGCTCTTACGCACCGCACAAGGAGCTCTAAACAGAGAGAAGAAATAAACCAGAATTCCACTAAGCACCGACTAAATAAAGGTCAACTTACCACCTTTAAAGAAAAAAAAAACTTCTCTTCCAAGAAGTGAATCTCTTCCTCACCTTGTCAACAACAGGGTTCCAAAAAGAGGGAGCTTTAGGATTATGACCCAAAGGAAGGCCTAAGTAGGAAGAAGGGAAAGAGTCAATGTCACAACCCACCATAGCAACCCAGTTACCCACCTTCACTGGGTCACAATTCAAACCCAAAAACTAACATTTACCTCTATTGATATCGACATAGCTTCGAAGAAAGCTAAAATGCGATTCAAGATAAGAAACGACTCCTCCTTTCCTAAACAGAAAAAGATAGTGACATCGAAAAACTGAAGATGGGGCATAGACCTTCTCCTTTCCAACCTCAAAAGCCTCAAGAATACCACCCTCCACTCCTTTTAAAACCATCCTACTCAGAATATCCACAACAAGCAGAAATAGGAAAGGGGACAGAGGGTCGCCCTGCCTGAGGCCTCTCAAAGCTATGATACAACCCTTGGGACAACCATAAATGAGGAAGGAATACTTGACCGATCTAACACAACTCCATATCCATGAACGCCACTAATACCCAAAACCTTTCTCCACAAGGACCTTGTTTTCTATTAGCCAAAATGATAAGTAGGCCAACTCACCAACTCATAGTAGTTACAACTCTCGAAACTTATGGAGTATATGCATGCATTTGAACTTGAAACCTAACTTGTGACCGGTGAAACTTCATTTATTTACTAATGGACCAATAAACTCTATTTTTTTTATGTAAATGATACTATACCTCACATAAGCATCTTCCTAGCTGCATTTTAGCGAATACTCCATAAACCAAAGCCAGTTTCTAACTGTGGCAATAGAGTTTTTTTCCCTCTGATGCTCCATGTCATGCAAAATCTAGGTAGTATTAGGGTCATAGCCTCTTCTCATTTCTATGCATCTAGCTCCATCAGATGTAAAAATCTCATCCATAATAGGAATCCTTCAACTTATGTGCCTTTCTTTTTTCTTCTCTCTTCTATATCCGCGATTGTTCGGACAACTTGCGCACACTTCGTGTATTCTCACAAAACAACTGTCTGACCCTACTATATTTGTTTGCTAAGGTAACTCGTTGATATCAAATCCTAGATAGGTGGCTAACATGACTTGAACTTATTCCCTTTAAATGCTATTTCGGGTCGGTGGTCGAAAGGAAAGGCAAAAGTCCTTTAAAAGAAGGCCTCAAAAGCTGTTTTATGGATGATTTAGCTAGAAAGGAACACCAAAATATTCAAGAATATGCAAAGAAATTATATGGAAAGATGGGAAAATGTACAACAATAACGCTTCTTTCTAGTATAAGTTACACTTACATGTTTTGAAAATTTCTCTACTTTTGTTATCAATATGGATTGGTAATGGTAACTCCCCTTCCTCCCCCCTTCTAATACATTGGAAGGAGATGCCTTATCTTCCTTATAAAAAACACACACACAAAAATACAGAAAGGTGCTTTTAAAAACTTCACTTCATACCTTTTTGGTCAAAGAATTTTCGTGATATGTAGGTAGAAGAGGATCCCACAAAATTACCCACCGAGTCACCAGAAATCATTGCAAGAACATTTGCCTTCTTTGAAATGATGATATCTCGTGGCATCACGGACGACAATTTCTCTTTTCACTATATCACTAGTGAATTTCAAAACATTATGACAATCTCCACAAATACGAAGATTTTTCACAATTCGAATAATCGTCCCCGGAACAGCCTTGAGAAGTCCATAAGCCATAGCCAACCTCTCACTATGCCAAAAGAGCTGCTTTTCCTTTTCTTGCTGCTCCATGTCATGCAAAACAAAGCTAGTGTTAGGAACATAGCCTCTTCTTCTTATTTCAGCCTCTAAACCCTTCAGTAGAAGGAAAATCTCATCCTTCATAGGATGACAAGTCTCCCCAGCATGAAATACTTGGCTCTCCTTTCCAAAGTCAATGCTACTATAACCTGGTTCCTTTCTTACTTCCATAGAACTCATCAACTTTCTCACCTTTGAAACACTTTCCCACATTTCAGCTCCAGCATAAACATTAGATAAGAGTATGTATGTCGAAGGATCTTCGGGTTTTAAATCCAACACATGATCAGCAATTCTAACTCCCATTTTCATATTATTATGTCGCTTGCACGCGCTCAATAGGGAAGCCCAAGTAGGCTCATCTGGTTTAAATGGCATTTCATTAAGTAGAATCTCTGCCTCGTCAAGGTGTCCGGAGCGACTCAGGAGATCTAATAAACAAGTGTAGTGCTGGAGAGAAGGATTGATCCTATAATCAGCTGTCATAGACCTAAATAATTCGCGACCTCTGCTAACTAGCCCAACGTGACTGCAAGCATAAAGTAATCCAACGAAAGTAACTTCATTCGGCTTTATTCCGGCCAAAACCATCTCATCATATAAAGTTAATGCCTCCTCTGCTTTCCCATGTTGAGCAGTCCCAACTATGATTGAAGTCCAAGAAATCACATCTTTTCGTGGCATTCTGTAAAAAATATCCTTAGCTGCTAAAACGTCACTACATTTAGCATACATATCCACAAGTGCATTGCTTATAAATAAACAAGACTCAAAGCCAAGAGCTATAACCAATCTATGAATTTGCTTTCCAAGCTCCAGAAGAGCCAAATTTGCACAAGCTCCAACAACACTCGAAAGAACTAAAGGGTCAACAATATCAATTCCTTCTCTCCTCATCTCGTTAAACAAAGAAAACGAGTAAATTCCATTCCCACTTTGAATCAACCCGGAAATCAAAGCAGTCCAAGAGAACAAGTTTCTCACAGGAACTCGCTGAAAAAGCTCAATAGCATCAGATTTCCTCCCACTTTTAGCATACCCAGAAATCATAGCAGTCCAAGAAACTGAATTCTTAAACAAGATGGAATCAAAAACAGCACGAGCATCATCGGGTTGTCCACATTTAGCATACATATCAATCAAAGACGACTTAACAACCTCATCACCACAAAAAGAAGACAACATAAACCGGGCATGAACTTGCGTACCTAGCCGCAAATACCCCAAACTGGCGCAGGCCCTGACAATGCAGGCGAATACAAAGTGGTCGGGCTGCAACCCATCAAGCGTAAACATGGTGCTAAGCATTGAAAGGGTCCGTCGGGGAAGAATGGCTTGGTTATGGGCGGTAAGAATTGAGGCCCACGAGACATGGTCTCTGTGGGGCATTTCGTCGAACAGTTGGAGGGCTTGTGGAATGAGACCGCATTTGCCGTATACATCCAAAAGGGTATTTGGGAGAGGGCCGGATTTGTCGAAACCGGATTTGATGATCTGAGAATGGAGTTTTCCGGCGGCTGATGCGGATTGGCGTCTGGCGCAGAGTTGGAGTTCGTGAAGAAAATGAGAAATATTCATTCATCACTGTTGTGCTCTGAAGTTTGAGCCTTAATCTCAAGATTTCTTCATAAAAGGAATGGACAGTGAAAGAAATGATCTTTTTTTGTGAAGATTGAATGGGTTTTTGAGCCTAAGTAGCCCAAAGATTATGAGAAAGAGGGAAATTGACATACCCTTGGTTCCTTTGAAGACATTTTGAACTTTTATTTGACTTGGGACTGAGAAGGAAGTTTTTGGAGTACTCTATTTAAAAACAATGCTAAATAGTAAATACATAATTAGTTAAAAGGCTAAATTATATATTAAAAAAAAGGTTAAATTATAAAAAAAAATACCCCTAGGGTTAGTTTTAATTATATCATTGAACTTTGAAAAGTTTCATCTTAACCCTTGAACTTTAAAGTTTGTTTCAAAACAACCCTTGAAGGTTTTTTCCGTTAAATTTATGGACGAAAAATAATGTATTTGCATATATTTTGATTTTTTTTCAACGTATATATTCAAATATGTTCACATAAGTAACAATATAAATGCAAAAACATCATTTTTCATCCATGAATTTAACGAAAAAAAGCCTTCAATGGCTGTTTTGAAACAAACTTCAAAGTTCAAGGGTTAAAATGAAACTTTTCAAAGTTCAGAGGTATAATTGAAACCAACGTCATAGTTCAGGGGTATTTTTGATAATTTAACCTAAAAAAAATACCCTCAACTTTGCCATTCATTTCAAAAATACATTTATTCTTTCAAAAGTTGCAATATTATCTTTGACCTTTCATAAACGTTTCAAAACTACTCTTATAGTAGAAAATTATTAGAATATTGGATAGAAAGTCAATATGGTGATGACCTAAATGGTGTGGTGGTGATTGGGACGCTTGCCTCAATTAAGTCTGAAACAATGATGTTCCACTATGTCAAATTTTCGTCCAAAATTCTAACGGATTTATGACTTCAAGGGTAGTTTTGAAACATTTATGAAAGGTCAAGGGTAATATTGAAACTTTTGAAAGAATATGAGTATTTCTTAAACAAATGGCAAAGTGGTATTTTTTTTATAATTTAGCCTTAGTTAAATTACAAGTTCAGTACTCACACTTTTAGGTTTGTGTCTATTTATTTCTTAAAATTTAAAAACTGTCTAATAGGTGCCTGAACTTTCAATTTTGTCTCTAATAGGTTTCTGAACTTTAAAAATGTCTAATAGGTCCCGAACATTCAATTATGTGTCTAATAGATCTCTGACATATTTGAAAATTTAAAAAATTAACTGATTTATTAGATTTAAAATTGAATTTTATGTCTAATGAGATTCTAAACTTTCAATTTTGTGTCATATAAGTCTGTAAATTATCCAAAATGTCTGTAAATTAGACACTTTACAAAATGTCAAATAAGTCTGTAAACTTTCAATTTTGTGTCATGTAAGTCTGTAAATTTTCCAAAATGTCAAATAAATCAATGATCTATTAGACACAAAATTAAAACTTTAGAGATCTATTGGACACAAAATTGAAAGTTTAAAGACCTATTAGACACTTTTTAAAGTTTAGGAATCTATTTGACACAAAATTGAAGGTTCAAGAACCTATTAGACACTTTTTAAATTTTAGGGACCAAATATACACAAACCTACAAGTTCATGACTAAACTTGTAATTTAACCTATATAATTCAAAGGGCATCTCTAAACTCTACTTTCTATCATATTTCTTTGTTTTGTCTTATCTACTTCTTAAAATTGTTTTCAAAATCTAAGCCAGATTTTGAAAATTTTAAAGTAATTTTAATTTTTTTTTTTTAAATTCTGCTAAGAATTCAAGTGTGTTTTTAAGGAAGGCAAATAACATATCAAAGAGATGGTGAAGAACAAGCCTAATTTTTTAAACAAAAAAATAAAAAATAAAATGGTCATCAAATTGGAGCCTTAATTTTTATATGTAATGTCTGGACTATTTTATCCAATCAATTTCTTATCCGCATGGCTAGCCAAGCAAAGTTGGCGTATTTCTCAGAATCCTAGCAGTCTTATGGTTCAAACTCTAAGGATAAGATACTTTAAAAATGGTGACTTCCTAAAGGCTTCTTTGGGCAACAACCCCTCATTTACTCGACGTAGTATTCTTTGGAGAAGGGATTTATTTAAAAAAAAGTTATAGATGGAAGTTGGGGATGGAAGCTACATTAGGATTGCAGAAGACCCTTGGATATGGATAGGCAAGGGAGCATTGTTCAAGTGTATGTCAAAGCCCCCTTCTTAGGGTAGAGTGAAAGATTTGATCGTTATAAGAGAAACTTTCACTGCAACTGATGCTAAGGCCATTCTCAATATCCCCTTAGGGCGGGGGTCAATCTAATGATGAGATAATTTGGAACTTTGATTTGAAAGGCATGTTTTAGGTCAAAAACGTTGTTCATCTAGCTACTAGTTGTGCAATAGGTGATAAAGCTTACCTTTCTGATAGCGCTTACCAAAAAGCTAGTGGAAAGGTTTTTGGAAGGTAAAAGCTATGCCTAAAGCCAAACTTTGCGCTTGGAAGATTATTCAAAACACCATCCCTACTCATTTAAATATTAGCAAAAAAGGGATAGATACTAATCTGCTCTGTCTTTTTTGTAGGAAGAAGCTCGAATCAACGGCTCACGTTATGTGGGGTTGTAAGTTTTCAAAAGCATTGTGGCTTTATTACTTCCCCTATTTATTTGAGTTGTTTGCTATTTGCAAGAACTCTTGGAGCCCGAGCAATTTTTCTGGGATTGAATGGCTAATCAATTGAGTGGTTCTGAGCTGAGGAAGACGATTGTTATTTTTGTGGAGTCTATGGAATCATAGAAAACAAAGTGCTCAACATTGGTGAATCTCATGATTTGCAATCAAGGTTTAGGCAAATTGACATCTATAGTGATTCCGAGACCATGGAAGATGGTGGTTTTCCTCTTACCTCTAGGCTGAAGACCCTTCTGAGTCAAGCTCGCTGGAGTCCTTCCTCTCCAAACTGCTGGAAGCTTAACTATGATGCTTCCTGGAGTGATTCAAAGAATTTGGGCTAGATTGGATGGATCATGCGTGACTCCGAAGATTCTTTGATCTGCGTGGGAGTTCAAAAAATCAAGAGGAAATGGAGTATCAAAGCATTGGAAATAAAAGCCATCCTCAAAGGTCTTAAATTCTTACGGTTCCAGGTCTTCGAACCCTATCTTATTTGTTCATCGATTTGGATGCTAGAGAAGTCGTAGATTTACCGAACAAGTCTCCTATGATCTTTCAGAAGTGTCGAATTTAGCGGCTAAAGTGGAGTTGGTTGCGCAGTCTATCCTCGACAACGACGCAAAATCTTGGTATGTGCTAATGTGTTAATATTATCCACTAATAAATTATATAACCAGATGTGCAAATGGACACATAAGTTGTAGTAATGGTAAGTAAATTATCATTTTTCCACAGGGGTTAGCAAATTTAACAACTCAACAAGAATTAATCACTTAGCAACTCAAAAGGTAACCAAAATAAGGAGTTATTTTTTTAAAATTAAAATAAACATGTTAAAACAAGAATAAATGCTATAACAGAGTAGGAAAGGCAGAGCAAAATAGAGTAAAAGCAAGATAACAAAACTCATATTAGATTAATCAGGCTCAGATTAGGGGTTCTGTATGCGTTTAACTACACTGAAAGATGGAGCATTCTTAACCTACTCGATTCACAACAGGAATAAGGTATTCTCCCAAATCACCTAGAATAGCGATCTAATTCCAATTAAACCTTTGCATTTTAACCTATTGTTTATACGTGCATTAGGTGAGCTATTATCCATAATAAACCCACTTAGAAAGCCTCTAACCTATTTAAGGCTAATGTGATTTTTGAGTTATCGGTTTCTCCTAATCCTCCCAAATATTTAAAAAAAAAAACATTGTTGCAACTCGGTTAGCCAAACGAAGTTGACCTCAAACATTAATAACTCTTGAAAATCAAATGAGCAAGCAAATAATACTTCACTTAACATAATAGTCAAAACATATACATTCCCTAACCCTTACCTTTAGGTGATTAGTTCATAATAGAAGATAAAGAGAAAATAAAACTAATAAATGTATACATACTACTATAAGATAAGGAAAATAATAACTACTAGACTAAATAAGAAGAAGAAACAGAGAAGACTCCACGATGGTACTGTTCCCACAGCCTTCAATGGAATCTTTCCTCCTTGAGAAGCTTTCTGTCATTGCTCCCTCGTTCTCCATTGCTCACTTTTTGCAATTTGCCTCCTTGAAAACAGTTGTTGTTGCATTTTAAAGCTCTCCCCAAATGTAAAACGAGGTCTAATTAGACGTTTTCAGGTACGTGGCGATCTGCCAATGGCTCTCGCGTCCGATTTGGCATATCCCATTCCTGCTCAGTTAATGAAACATGTCTCACGTGCAAATTTCGCACAAATTCCAGATCCAAAATATGTTCCAGCTTACTAGCAAGTCTCAGCATTTGATAAAGAGTTTGTCGAAGGTTCTATCAAATAAAATTAATTATCGGACCTCTACAATTTGCAATAATAGCAGTCAGGGTTGATCTCAGGGATTGGATTTCTTAGATTTAATTAAATATCATAATTACTCACACCGAATTTTATCTAGAGAACCCAAATTTAAGAGGTAGATAAAAATAAACTACGCTATGTATTTACAACGTTGGAGACACTTAGAGGGAACCCTTTTTTAAACATTGCTTTTTTTTTTTCAAATAAATCCAAGTTAACCCAATTACGAGATTATTCAAATGTTCAACTATTATAAGCTAAGAAATCACAAATACATTCAATTGGCTTTCTCAAGCCCAACTAAAATTCATGCTTAATTATTATATTAACTCTCCAGTCTAAATTTCATAATTAAACATGGCATTGTAAGACTTCTTTAACAGCTCCTATTAGCAAACAATTCATTCTCATGCTCAAGCTTACTAATAGTTATGCATGCTAATTTAGATTCAAATTTTACTCTCTCAAGCTATAATTCAAATCATACATAATTAACTCTTGGCCAAAGAATTAATCGAAATAACAAGCATGCATAAATAAGAATTGAAATTTATAAATCTCGAAATAAAACTAACTATCTATCACAATCAAGTTTAAACACATGATTTCAATCCTTAAAATCCACAATTACAATGCTAAACTCATACGAAAATCTAAAAACTGAAACTACAAATTAAATAGGAAGAAGAGAAAGAACTCTCTGATACGTGCCAAACTCATTCCCATCATGAAACGCTGTGATCTCAAGCCTTGAATGTCTTCCTCAACTCTCAAGAGTGCTTCCTTGGTCCCAAATATGAGGTAGAATTCGACTTTAGACTGGTCCCTCTCCAAATGGTCTCCCCCAAAAATCACAGTAAAAATGTTACATTTATAATCCTCGGGACAGCGTCGAGACGCTGTGACCTAATTCGTTTGAAAAACACAGAAAGTCAGGGTAGTGTTGAGATGTTATACGCAGTGTCTCAACGCTACGGACAGAAATAGTCTGGCACGTGTTTCTGGCGTCAAAACGCTCTCAAAGCTACTTCTGTAGGAAATTGAGTTTGGATAGCTGCACCTATAGCGTTGAGATGCTATGGACAGAGTCTCAACGCTATCCTCTCAGGTCATGAAGCTTTAACTTGTTATTTTTTCAATTCCAAGCCTCCAACTCATGCCTTGAAGCTCCAAATGAAGCTCCAAAAATACCAATATCTTCGTCTCAAGCTTAATTTCACCATGTTTGCTCGAATCCTACAAAATTAATAGATTAAGTAGATGAAAGTATACTTTAACATCTCAAACTAGCAAGAATATAGGCCTAGGGATAGTACATTATTGTCTACTATCAGCATTCTCCAATTCATTAATCTATTGCTTTGCACATTGACTTTATTCCTTCAACCTTTGCACTTTTTACTTACATTCATTAAGGAACTCGGTCATCTAACAATTAATAAACACAAACAATAATGATCAAAAAGAGGAAGATTCTAAATATAGAATACACTCAATTTCTCCTAAAATCACCAATTATAAAGCCTCAAAACTCTTCTTTGAAGAGTTATCAATTTGTGCAATCTATGGGCGTGATTTCATTCTCCAACTGCCCTTGTTCAAGCAACTTCGTTGCTTATAACTTAGCTAGACTTGTGTTCTCTTTAGATTGCAGTATTTTTTGACAGAGTTCTTCTCCCAATTCGAGAGATGATAGTATTTTTTGGAGCTCTGACTTTCCATCTACTTTGGTCTCTATTTCAAATGAGGCAAATGGTTGTATTTAGTTTGGTGGTTGAATGCAGTTCCTTGTTCTAAAAAAAAGAATAATAAAAATAAAAATAATATAATATAATATGTGAATTTTAAATTGATTTTTGAGAGGCTACTATATAGATATAGATATAGATATAGATATTAGTACAAGCTATTGGTTGTTGGTATAATAACATGTTTGGATCTCTTTTTTATATCATTTAATCATTTTGGGTTAAGTAAGTTCTTTTAGATTAGACCATTTGAAGTGGGTAGGCTTAGGATTTTATGGATGAGTATGTCTATTTAATCAAATAATAATAAAGTACATAATTTCCAACTTAGTTAATAAAAATGTAATTTGATGTCATGTTATAATTTCTTTAGAAATTTTAATGTTTTGTGATGGAAAAACTTCATTGAAAAAAATCAATACAATAAGAATGATAATAAGACTTTAAAAAATTAGATGAAATCAAAAGATGACCAAATTATTAAGAAGTAAATTATATATTTAACTTAGAAACGCATTTTTTTAGAATAGAATAATTCAAATAAGGGAGTTAGGATCCTTGAACTTATTATATTAAGAGAACATAGTAATATCTTATCTATGCTCAGATTGACAATCTAAGTGGCTAGAAAATATCATATCTATAGTCATTTGCGTTGCAAATGTACATTTAATTGTAAACTTGATTTATTATACAAAATTAGAAATTTAATCCTAATACTTCTTCACATAGTCAATTGGAAAATTGTTTTTTCTAATACCATAAAGAAAATAACTTATTAATTAATTATTAATTACGTGAAAAAGAAAGTAATATGGAAGTAAATTTTAAATAATAAATATATTTTTTTACTTGAAATTATGTCTACATAGCCTAAACATGCACAAATTAAAAGCTAAACAAGTTTTAGGGCATCTATGTTAAGAAACTACAAAATTACTGTAACACTAAAAAATGTGAATTTCTTATCTATCTAGTAACCTTAAGCTCCATCTCTTTTAGGTTCTAAGTTTATTAGAATTAACAATAACACCACTTTTACTATAACTTTTTTTTTATCCAGCTTTAAGAAGAGTTATCAAGTCTTACAACTTTTTTTTATAACTTTATGAGTAGTGACTTATTCAACCTCTACGGTAGAGTCAATGATACAACTTCTTTTATACTCTCTTAAACTATGACTCAATTAATTATATGGTGTGAAAATGGATCTACTATGTAATTTCTATAATTCTTGTCTATCTAAAATTAAGAACCAATATACTTTGAAGGATCATGTCCTTAATCCATATATAAATATATAACGTTTTGTTTACTAAATATACTTCAACATATTCATGATCATTTGATGAATAGTTATATGATGCCCACTAACCTATTCAAGTATGCAAAACAAGCACGAGGTTGGACAAAGCCACATTAGGAGTCGTCAGCTTGTTAGACAATGTGACAAATAGCATATTGTTGTACTCTATGCCTATCTATCACATCTAGTGTAGCTTATACAATACACCAACCTATCTTCTAAGTTATTGATATCACCACAAAAATTAATCATAGTGCATGCACACAACTCGCTAGAGACATCTTAACAAGTTAAAGTTGAAGCCATAACGAAGACCATCGAAGGTAAGCTATGATTGGTAAGCATATCTAACCAACAAGATCAAACAAATAGCATACAACAACTAGAGGTAATAATGATAGCAAACTTTCTCTCTTGTATATATATGAGGATAGAGAAATAAATGAACATACCTTAATTATCATGCTAAAGCTTTGCCAAACTCAAGTACAAATTGCCTCAAGTACTGAAGGGTGTTTGGCAGACATCAAAAACTGGGAGACTTAAGAGGGACCATGGCCCCTCCAAAATTTTGGGTTTAAATACTTCTCTTATTTTTAATGAATAACTAATTGTAAAATATAATTTTTTAAAATAAAAATACATATAAATAATTTTTTTAAAATAAAAATACATATAAAATATACTGTCTTTTTTAAATACCTATTGATTTTTATTAAAAAAAAATTACTCTCTTATATAAATTAATTATGTCAAGTTATTTTAATATTTAATTATTTAATTCAGTTATTTGTTTAATTTTTCTAGTTTGATTTCAGTTTTTAGTATAACTATTTAGTCCAAACTTTGCCTAGTTTTATTTTTTTTAATATATATTTAATTTTAATAATATTTATATTATTGTAATTAAGTTTATACAATCAATTGCGTAGGTACTATTTTCAACCTTTTGACAATTTGTATACGAATTTATAAATACTCACAATAAAATGTTTTTTTTTTTAAACTATTCGACCATCTTATTTTGAATAATTAATTTGTTTTTAAATTATAATATAGCCATTAACAATATTTCTTTCGAAAAAAAACAATTTTAATAGAAAGTTATAATTTTTCTCTTTTTGAATATTGAATACTCATTTTTAAAAGAAAATTTATGGCCCCTACATTTTTTTTTCTAGATCCGACCCTAGCAAACACCACAACACACTGGTGTTGAACATCTTTTCGGAATCAGAACCTTTGGAATCGAAACTCTAGGAAGTTTGTTCTGAGAAGTTTGAAACCCTGAGAATTAGAAAATAGTATTTGAGGTGCAGTGTTCTAAAGCCTGGGAATCAAAAAACAGTGTTTGGAGTGTATTGTTCAAAACTATGGAGCTGTGTTTCAAACCCATTGGGTTTTGAACACAGTGGCCCAAACAACGCTTTGGGTTTGGATTCCAAAACCATTTCAAACTCAACACAATGCTCCAAACGCTTCCTTTTTGTTTATGCAGGTAACCTATATCACTACCTCTAATCGCATTTTCATCATTTTCATCTCACCTTTCAACCATGCTTACAAGCACATGATCAACCTAGCTAACTTTTCAACCAAAATCACACAACAACACACACTAGTAATCGTTGATTAACTTGCCTCCTTTGGTTTGTTGTAGTTACAATTATTATAAGTAAAATAAAGTCCAAAGTACATAAAGATTGTGAAGTCCACCGTGGATGAGTTAGGCGAAGGCCCAGCATCCGCATTGGGCCCTGACCGACCAGGTCTAGTTTGGCATGGAACCCAATCCAAGGCTGGTAAGACTACCTTAGGCTAATTTGAACTGAACATACCAGATCGATCTCATTCTGGTTCGACCTTTACCACGCCTCCTCAAAACCCCAATTCGCTTTCTATAAGTAGGAAGGGGACGCACCTTTAGGGTATGCTTACAAAACTCTAGTTCTTATTACACCTCTCAAAAATCTCTAGTTGTGACGACTTAATCATCAGAGTGTGTGACAAAACATTGCTCATTTCTCTGTTTTGCAGGTAGCTTCATCTCATTTCTAAGTTGAGATCATGCGGATTCATCTGTGACAAATTCGTGCATAAACAACAATATTATTGTTTTCTAATATTTTATCTCAATTATGTAAATTTACAATGATCCCTAATTGTTATCCATTTGAGAGACGAATTGAGAAAGTGATGACCACACGTCTTTAGATGAGGGTTGAAGCAAAGGAGGCCTTACAAAACAATCTCTCATTTGGAATAAAACAAATCCAAAGGAAGGGACCATTGGGAAAACGTTATCTCCAAAAATGCAACAATGAAAGAAAACAACAAAACAATTCCACCAATGAGACAAAAATCCAACTGCAATCTCATCATCTTCCTACTGCTCCATTCTCAGCCCTACGATCTTTGCCTTGTCACTATTACCTTTTTTTTTTTTTTTTTACTTTCTAATACAATATTGTTTTCTATTGTTCCTTATTTTTAAATTTGTGTTGGCAAGAGTATTTAGAAAAAAAGTGTTTTTTTTTAATTTATTTACGTTTAATTTTACAATATAAAGTATTTCAATTGAGTTTTAATTTAACAATAAATGATATATAGTTTTGAATATGTGCACTAACATAGATTCACATGAACAACTAAAACTACATATAGCTTATCTAAGTAATAATGGGTAGATGTTAGATGGCAGAATAATAGTAAAAATCAAAATGATTAATTTTTTTAAATTTTAAAGGCTATAACAAATATTTTGAAAGTCGAAAAGTCTAAAAAGATATATATATTTTACGTTTAGAGACTAAAATAGATATTTTGAAAGTTCATAAACAAAAATAAGATAAACCTAAAAGTTTAGAGAGTCAGAGACATAAATAAGATTTAAAATTTAAAAAACACATTTTTCTATATATTTTTTTTTCTCTTAAAAGAAACATGATTCAGTTTTCTCAAACCTACATTTATGAAAGTCGTGCTATAAGATAAAATCCATTAAACATTAAAGTATTAGTATAATACGACACAATATTAACTTGAACAAAAACATGACAGTGATTTTAGTTTTTTCTCTTTAATTGAGTGTCGTATAAGTTTCTTTTGCATTTGGTTCTCTACGAAGAACTCTCTTATCCATTCGTCAAAAAAAAAAAAAAAAACAAAAGGAAAGAAAAATCCATTTTTTTGAATGCTTCCATCTTTAGTTGGGTACAAGCTTTTCTTTATGTTGGGGTCTTCATAAGAATTCCCTTAACCTTGAAGCATCAAATACTTTAAAATTGTTAGAATCTCACATTTAATACTTTTATAAATTATATATAACACAAAATTAATAGAAGACTTGGAACAAAAAAAAAAAAGAGTTATAAGTATTATGGAGCTTAGATGACTTGAAATGGCAAATAAACTTTATTTAATATGCAAAAGATAATTTCAATTGATTTGATATGGGCTTTATTTTTTAAGAAATATTATATAATAAACAAGGTAGAAAATTTGAATCTACACCTTGAAAAATAAATAAGTTAGGTTAAAATATCATTTTGGTCTCTGTACTTTAAACTTTGTTCCATTTTGGTTTCTGTACTTTCAAATATCCAATTTTAGTCCTTGTACTTTCAATAAAGCTTAAAATTGGTCCCTGTGACAAGTTTGAAGTTAATTTTTTTTACCAAAATTGGTTAAATAATAATAATAATTTTAATACAAGAAAAGACACCATATGAACATATTTTCAAAATTTATAGAGGAAAAGCTAATAAAGACTAACTTTTTTTAAGAAAAATTAACCATAAACTAATAGTAAAGACCAATAAGTTATGTTTAAGTCCATCAGCTATTTGTATTTGGCCGGATTGTATTTAGAAGATAAAACCCTAAGTATGACATATTGTTATCAAAATGTTAAATTACAAATTTAGTCATTCAACTTTCAGGTTTGTGAATATTTGGTCCTTAAACTTTAAAAAATATTCAATAGGTCATTTGAACTTTCATATTTGTGTCTATTTAGTTCTTGAACTTTAACAAATATCTAATAGATCTTTAAATTATTTTCAATTATGTGTCTAATAGGTCCTTAAATTTTTAATTTTAATCAAGGATACATGTCAATTATTGTTGAGCTACGCTTACTTTGACAACTATGACTTAATTATTTATTCTTAACTAAAAAAGGAATCATTGCAAAAAGAAGACAGGTCTTATGTAGAGTGAATAACACATTGGTGACTAATTAATGGAAATTTGCTTTAAAACGGGAAAAGGAAAACTAAAGAAGGAATAAAATCTGATAAAAGTTTTTCATCAATTACTTTTTTATTTTGGGTATCTAAACCATATCTCTAATTGATCAAGAAAAAAAAGTAAATAGTTTGAAATAATAATAAATATAAAAAAAGCTCAACCTCACACAAAAATCTACATTCACATAATAAATAAATATCTTGTAGGATGTATATAAAGAAATTGAACATGACTTTTAGGAATATTGCAGAGTCGCATTTCTCTTCCCTTTTTTTTAATAAAATATTTTTATATCTTAAAAAACTAAATATTCATAAATTAATAAAATATACACTTTGAAGTTCTTACAAAATTTGAATACATTAGTGTCAATTATATATATATATATATATATTCTAAAAATTAATTTTATATAAATAAATTTGATTTTTATAAAATAATTCGAAAGGTAATTTTATATGTATTATAATTTTTTAAAGAATCTTACTTTACCTATTTGAGAATGGATGGAAAGAGTGATTTCTGTAGCTTATAAGAGTAGTAAAAGTTTTGAAATTCCAAAATTTCATTTTAAATTCGTCAAGATATTTTTAAATTTTTATAAATAAATGCAAAATTGTTCATATTCCACTCTTTTACATTTCTTTCATTTGTCAACCATTATAGGTGCATTTAAAATTTTATTAACTCAATATAATTATCAATCAATTATAATTTGTTTATGGTTGATTTAATAAATTGTTAACTTAATTTTGAATTATTTTCAACCTCTAAAAAATGAGGTGGAAAAAGAGCCATTTTTTTAGTTGGGGGAAAGTGAAGAGCTAGAGTTTCAACCCCTTTTGAAATTCCAAAACTTTATTTTAAATTCTCTAAAGTTATCTTTAGATTTTTATAAAATAAATCTAAAACTATTTAGATTCTATCTAAAAATTTTCATGTTCCACCTCTTTACATTCCTTCATCTATTAACAATTATGAGTGTATTTAAATTTTCATTAATCTAATCTAAATTTGTATGAACTATAATTTTCGTAGTGTGAGATTTAAGAAATCATTCGGTTAATTTTTATTATTTTCAACATCTATTTTTTTTAATAGGTATTATCATATATGCATTTTTTAAAAAGATAGTTAATTAATCAAAATATTGTGTTGTTTTTTTAGTTCATCTAAATATTGTGTTATAGTAATGTGTATTTAAATATACATTTTTATAAAATATAATTAATAGACAATGATAATTTATTCCAAGCTAAATTGATCAAATAAAATATTATAATGTATAAAATAATAACCTTATATCATATTAATTTTTATTATTTTTACTTTTAGTTCAATTTTGTTAAAAAATATCACTCATGAAGACTAATTTTCTGAAACTAAAATTTTTAAACAAAATATTATATTATTAAGAAATAATAACATCAAATTACATGTTAATCTTTATTATTTTCATTTTTTTGTGTTAATTTCATTTTTAGTTTAATTTTTACATTCAATACTTAAGTAAACAATATAATTTTTCTAAAAAAAAAACTTCCTGGAATGTTTGCTTAATTTTATTTTTTTATAATTAAATTTAAGTAATTCATTTATGATTGATAATTAATTATTTTCTTATTACAATTGATAATTAATTGTTAATGACACAATTTATAAATTTAGGAATTAAATAAGGGCAACAAAAAATAGTCCAAACATGAATTAAGGGATATATTTAGAATTAGGAAATTAGTATTTTGACATAATAGTCTAAAAATGATTCTTTGAATAAGCCATTTTTTAAGATGGTATGATTTTTTAGTTAAAATTTAATCATTATTATGACTTTATTTTGATTATTTTATTGATTGAATTGTGAGATTTATTAGTTAGTTTATACTAAAATTTTAAATTTGAATTTGAAGATAGAATTAAAATTGACTCATGAAATGTGAATATTTTTCTCTAAAAAGTTAATGGCAAACGTGTTTGAAGTGAGAAAATCGTTTTGGTCGTGTTTGGTTGGTGATCTACAAATAAAAATTTGAAAATAAAAAATTTATTATATGTGTTTCACTATTTGTGGGTTGCAATTTACAAATTTGAAAATATTAAAAATTTGCAAATGCAATCATATACCTTATGGTTCACAGAATCTAAAACCCACCGAATAGAAATTCACAATAATCATTTTTTTTTTAAATTAAGCTTAAAAATACTACTTTTCTCTATAGTTTTCATGTTTCGTTATTTACTTTTTATACATATTTTTAAAAACCAAGCAAAATTTTAAAAATTAAAAATTAAAATTTTATTTTTGGAATTTGGAATTTGGTTAAGAATTCAAATATTTTTTTAAGAAAGATGAAACACAAATGAAACACATTGCAGAAAAAGTAGTGAGAAAACAAGCACAATTTTCAAAACCCAAATTGTTATCAAACGGAGCCTAAGTTATTCGAAAAAAAATTGTTAAAATTTGCTAGCAAAAAGTTGATGTATTAAATTATTGCTTTATTAACATATTTGAGTCTATGAATATAGCCTTCAATACTATTTGACATATGAAACCTAATTTATCCATTCATAAAATGTGGTATGCCATCAATAAAATTCATTTCGTTTGAGTGATATGTTAGATGGCATGTTCACGTATGCAAATATGTAAATATGTTAATAAAATAATAATTTAATGACACATGTTCTTTAAAGTATTTTTAGGAAAGGACTCATTTGAAAATTTTTTTAATACATTAAGATAAAATTGAAAGTTTTAAAAGATTATGAATAAAATTGAGAATCACCTTACAAAAAATTATGGAGCATTTGATATATTTAGTTAAAATAATAATAAAAAAAAGATTACATATCAAACTTGCACTGCCTAATTTAATAAATCCTTGAGAATTTGAGACAATAGGGCACGTTTACCTACCTGTAATCATAATGAATCAAATACAATTTGATATTGTAGGTTCATGTGATTACGATGGAGGGTGTTTACCTGCAATAGTAATCAATTGTGGGCTCCATGTTATTCTATCTTGTAATCTGATTACATCTTGATTACTAGAAAGTCTAAAATAAGTATGTTATCCGATTACCATGAAATATTACGTGGGAGTTACCCATCTTTTTGTTTTACTTCCCACCCTTTGTCATTTTTCTTTCTTCTAACCTCGATTACTCTCTTTCCTCATCTCTCTTTCTTCTTTCTTCTTTCTTCTTTCTCTTTCTGGAATTTCTCCTCTTTCCTTCTTCTCCATTATTCTTTCTTTTTCTGTAATTTCTTCAAGTTGATAAAGAGCATTAAAATTCATAATTATTTTTATGGCTTTATTAAAAAATTTCTTATTCGTTTTCTAGACCATAGTTTTGTCCATGGTCTCACATTAGAAGAAGGGATTCGTTCTTGAGGTCATTGTTGTGATTTTTGGTCATATTTGAATTGAGATTTTTTAGATCGATAAAATATTTTCTTTATGCATAAGTTTTTGGCCAAGCTAAGAGACTTTACATTTTACCATTTTTTTTTATGGGTGAGTTTTGGCTAGACATATTGATATCAATATCGATATTTATATGAGATTGGTAATAGGTTTTTTTTATGCGTGATCCATATCGATATCGATACTTTTTTATGCCTGCATTTTGACCAGACCATATTTTGATGATGTCCATATTTTGATTGATATCGATTTTTTTATGCATCAGTTTTGCCCAAGTCATATTTTGATCGATATTGATATTTAAATGAGATCGACATTTTTTTATGCATGATTTTTGCCCCTGCCCTATTTTGATAGGTATTGATTTTCGATATCGATTTTTTTATGTGTCAGTTTTGGCCATGACATATTTTGATTGATATTTTTTATGATGTGAGTTTTGGCCAGACATCGATATCGATATAATCTGTTATGATCTTTGGATCTTTTTTTATACGTTATTCTCTTGTTTGATCTGTTACAAAAAAATCATTTTAGAAAATTTAAAAAATCATTTTAGAAAATAATAAATAAAATTGAAGAAAGGTATTTTAATTATATAGCATGATTACTGCATTTTAATTAATTATACATATAAAAGGGCATAACGGTAATCATATTTATTTTATTCCAATTTTAAAGATAGGTAAAATAAACACAATTGTAATTTTCATTACGTTAGCCCTTATTTCATTTTGAGATTTCTTAAAGGAGGCCTCACCCAAAATAAATATTAAATATTTAAAAAAGGTAAAAATGTTAAGATCTTGGCGGCTTTAATATTTTCTTCGTCATATGGAATGAGAAAAAGAAAAGAAAAAAATATATTTTAAAAGCTATTTTGGTAACTGCCTTCTTTAATTCATTTTTTTCCCTTCATTTTTAGTACTTTACTATCAACTTTTATTCATCTTAGATTTTGTATGTTTAAAAAGTCCATTTTAGTCTTCATTTGATAATCATTTAAATTTTAAAAATTAAACTTATAAACTTTACTTTTTCGAATATTTTCAAAATTCAACCTAAGTTTTGAAAATTAAAAAAATTAATTTTTAAAAATATTTTTTTCTTCTAAAATTTGACTAAGAATTCAAATGTTTTCTTAGAAATGATAAAAATCATAGTAAAGAAATTATAGAAAACAAGCATAATTTTTAAAAACGAAAAATATGATCTTAATTTTTGTATTTTTAAAAAATGACCATTTAGTTTGTATTTACAAAATTCTAACATAATTCTATACACCACAAAAATTCTTTAATAACAAGTTAAGGCTACATTTCAATAAATTTATTAAGCGTGGTATTATGCTAAAATTGTAATTGAAAAATTGAGATTAAAAAAAATAATAATAAAAGGACCAAAACAATCACCTCTTAAAAGTACATGAACTTCCTAAGATAGATGTTTTGAAACAACAGAGATTAAAATTGACAAAATCTAAAAGTACCATAACCAAAATGAATATTTTAAAAAGTATAGAGCAAGGTATTAAATCTTTGCCAAAATATCGACATTTTCCATAAGTTTGACAACGACACAAAGAGTGAATCAACATTTCCACTGTATCGTAAAAAAACAACGAAATATGAAAAAACATCAACAAAATATCACCAATAAATTTTAATTTATTAAAAGAAAGCGAAATGCTTATTTGTTAATTTAAATATTTTATATAAATTATATATATATCATGGACATCCACATTTTATTACTATGTATATTAAAAAAATTTAATATTTTCATATTTCAAATCTTGGTATATAATCAACTTTTTTTTGATATAGTTCAACAATAATTGGTAACAACTCCCTTTTTAAATTGGAGAAAAAAGAAAAGAAAAAAAAAATCTTCTTCGTCGACTCAAAAACCCCTGTAGAAGCGCTGTGAGCGAGAGAGAGAGAGTTCTTCCCGTCACAATAAAACCTTATCTTTCTCCATTGTTCTATCTCTCTTTCGGAGCTCTCTCCAACTCTCAGCCGCTACCCACAATTTCCTGTCAAACGCAGGACCTTGTGGATAAATTTTCCGTTTTCAATTCTTTCATTCTCCATTTTCAATTCCCCCGGGACACACAGCTCTTGTCGATGGAGCCGAAGGAGTTCGCTCAAGAATTGTCGTTGCAGCACTCAGCCTCCTCAGGTTCTTCTTCGACTTCCTCCTCGTCGTTTTCTTCTTCTTCTTCCGTTGATTCCCATGTCGATACGCCCTCCGACAATAACCGAGACATGGAGGTTAGTGAAATTAAAACTAGTGTAGGTGGCGATGGGGGAGGTAGTGATGGTGGTGGGTCGGAAACTGAAGGGTTTTTGAGTGGGGAGGAGGAATTCGAATCTGCTTTAGATAGACCGATTGTGGGGTATCCTGAGGAAGAAACCCTCGGGAAATCCGTCCAAGGGGGTGATAGTGGTAGTTCTTTTGTGAGTTATTCGGCTCCGGTTAGTGTTAGGCCAATTGCGAAGGTTTCTGTTGATAGTGACGTTGAGGAGGAGGATGATGACATTCAGGTGTATGAAAGCTTCGGGAGGAAGGAGGAAATTGATGATAAAGTGGATGGAGAAGATGATTTTGTTGAGAGTAAGAAGGGAAATGAAGTTGAGATTCCTGTGGAAAAGGAGGAGATTCTTGAATCGGGTGGAAATGAGAAATCGGGTGATGTGGTGAATGAAAGGGATGATGTTAGTCAAGTGCAAGAAAGAACAATTGAGTTGTCTGGAAACTCAAAAGAGGGTAATGTGCCTGAAAGTTCAGTAGCTGAGGATGTTGGCTCTGTGCCTGAGAAAGTTGTTAATGGTGGGAAGCAGGTGTCAGAGGGGGATGAGTTGAATTATGTGACAGTCAAACAGCAGCAAAATGAGGCTTCAGATGGTGGACAAGAAGCAGAGTTGAATAAAGAAAGTCTGACGGTTGAGAAGCAGGCTGATGAAGGGATAGAATTGAATGAGAAGGTGGTTGCTGAAGATGTAGAACAATTAATCGAACAGGAAACTGGTTCTTCTTCTGAATACAAAGCTGATTTGGGTGACCAAGCAAGCTCTGAGGTTTTAGAACTAGCGGATGGAAAACAAGAAGCGGAAATGGAAAAAGGAAGTCTCATGGCTGAGAAGCAGGCAGATGGGGCGGTTGAATTGAATGACAAGGTGGCTGCTGAAGACGGAGAGCACTTAAAAGTTTCGGAAACTAGTTCTCCTGTGGAGGACAAAGCTGTTCTGGGTGATGACGAAAACTCTAGGGTTTTAGAACCAGCAGAGGGAGGACAAGAAGCAGAAATGGATAAAGGAAGTCTCGTGGCTGGGAAGCAAGCTGATGGGGAGATTAAATTGAATGACAAGGTGGATGCTGAAGATGGAGAACGGTTAACCAAATTGGCTACTGATTCTTCTGTTGACAACAAAGCTGACCAGGATGATCAAGCAAACTCCAAGGTTTCAGAACTAGCGGATGAATTTACTGGTGCCTTTGGAGATGACAAAACCTTGGATGAAAGTCCACTGTTATCAGGGACAAATGCTGTTGGTAATCCGGAGGAAATAAAGGATGTGGAAAATAGGGAGACTGCAGATTTGGTACATGGAGCTGCCAAATTGGATATTGGGTTTGATAATGATGGGCATGAGGCGGATGAGTCTGTTGACCATAATTCTGTGGTTTCAAGCTCTGAGATTGACAATAAATTGCCGGAAGTCAGTATTGCAGTTGCAATAGAAGAAGCAGCCCCTCATAGAGACAGAGCAATTTCTGCGGATGATATTGCGAAAAATGAAAATCTTGTGGCTACGGATGTGGAAGATCAACAGCCTGATGGACTTGTGGCTTCAACAGTTAATGAAGAAAGAGAAACTGTGAGTCTTGTTGATTCTCCAGCTGAGGCAGGGAATGTGAAAGACTCCAAAGATGATTCTAAAATAAGAGAGGTTGTGGATGGTGAAGTCGAATCTGAACCGTCTCAGGAGGCCAGGTCTTTGGTCAAAGAAAGCATCCCAGATAATGCTTCTGTGGATACTAGCGGAATTTCTGATGCTCCCAAGACACTTGAACCAGCTTTGAATGAAGTGGATGGGAAGAAGCATCCTTTAGATGAAGAGGGTGATATTGAGGGTTCCGTTACAGATGGAGAGACTGAAGGTGAGATCTTTGGTAGTTCTGAAGCTGCTAGAGAATTTTTGCAGGAATTGGAAAGAGCCTCAGGAGCTGGTTCCCATTCTGGTGCAGAGAGTTCTATTGATCATTCACAGAGAATAGATGGTCAGATTGTCACGGACTCAGATGAAGCAGACACGGATGATGAAGGTGATGGAAAGGAGTTATTTGATTCTGCTGCTTTGGCAGCGCTTCTGAAAGCAGCTAGAGATGCTGGCTCAGATGGTGGTCCTATCACAGTGACGTCTCAGGATGGCTCCCGGCTTTTCTCCATTGAACGTCCTGCTGGTCTTGGCTCCTCACTTACATCTGGAAAAAATGCTTCCCGCCCAAGCCGTCCTCTCTCTTTTGCCCCATCAAATCCTAGAGTGGGGGATGATTCTGAAAATAAATTGAGCGAAGAGGAGAAAAATAAACTAAAGAATTTACAGCAGATAAGGGTGAACTTTTTGAGGCTTGTTCAGAGACTAGGTGTTTCTCCGGATGATTCATTAGTAGCACAGGTTCTATATCGTTTTGGGCTTGTTGCTGGTAGGTCTACTGGCCAGCTATTTAGCTTCGATAATGCAAAGAATACTGCTATTCAGCTTGAAGCGGAAGGAAAGGAAGATTTAGACTTCTCATTGAACATACTTGTTCTTGGGAAATCAGGTGTAGGAAAGAGTGCTACTATAAATTCAATTTTTGGGGAAGATAAAACTCCAATCAATGCATTTGGGCCTGGTACAACTACGGTGAAAGAAATTGTTGGGACAGTAGAAGGTGTTAAGATCAGGATTTTTGATTCACCTGGTCTTAGATCATCTTCATCTGAACGTAGTATCAACCACAAAATTTTATCCTCAATTAAGAATGTAATGAAAAAATTCCCTCCTGATATTGTTCTTTATGTCGACCGGTTGGATAACCAAACCAGAGATCTTAATGATCTGCTGTTGTTAAGATCAGTATCCAGCTCCCTTGGTTCTTCCATCTGGAAAAATGCCATCATCACTCTGACTCATGCTGCCTCTGCTCCACCTGATGGGCCATCTGGTTCCCCTCTAGGTTATGAGGTGTTTGTTGCTCAACGGTCTCATGTTCTTCAGCAAACAGTTGCTCAGGCTGTTGGTGATCTGCGTATGCTGAATCCAACTTTAATGAACCCAGTTTCGCTTGTTGAAAACCATCCTTCTTGTAGAAAGAATAGAGATGGCCAGAAGGTGCTTCCGAATGGTCAAAGTTGGAGGCCCCAGTTATTACTTTTATGTTTCTCTATTAAAATCCTGGCTGAAGTGGGAAATCTTTCAAAAGCTCCAGAGACATTTGACCACAGGAAGCTTATTGGTCTCCGTGCCCGCTCACCTCCTCTTCCATATTTATTGTCCAGTTTGTTGCAATCCCGCACACACCCGAAGCTTTCATCAGATCAAACTGGTGAGAATGGTGATTCAGATATTGATTTGGCCGACTTGTCTGATTCTGATCAAGAAGAGGAGGAAGATGAGTATGACCAGCTCCCTCCGTTCAAGCCCCTCAGAAAATCGCAGATTGCTAAGCTTAGCAAAGAGCAAAGAAAGGCATATTTTGAGGAATATGATTATCGGGTGAAGCTGCTCCAGAAAAAGCAGTGGAAAGAGGAATTAAAGAGGATAAGAGATATCAAGAAGAAGGGTCAACCTACTATAGATGATTATGGTTACATGGGGGAGGATGATCAGGAAAATGGTAGTCCAGCTGCTGTGCAGGTTCCTCTACCTGACATGGCCCTTCCTCCTTCCTTTGATGGTGATAATCCAGCTTACAGATTTCGATTCTTGGAGCCAACGTCTCAGTTCCTGGCGAGGCCAGTCTTGGACACCCATGGTTGGGACCATGACTGTGGGTATGATGGTGTGAATCTTGAACACAGTATGGCCATTGTTAGTCGGTTTCCTGCTGCTGTTGCTGTTCAAATTACCAAGGACAAAAAAGAATTCAATATTCACTTAGATTCCTCGGTCTCTGCCAAGCATGGAGAAAATGGTTCTACTATGGCAGGTTTTGACATCCAAAATATTGGAAGGCAACTTGCCTACATCCTCAGAGGAGAGACGAAATTCAAAAATTTCAGAAGGAACAAAACAGCTGCTGGGATATCAGTGACATTCTTGGGAGAGAATGTGTGCCCAGGATTTAAAGTTGAGGATCAGATTACACTTGGAAAGCGTGTTGTATTGGTTGGTAGCACTGGCACTGTTCGATCTCAGGGCGATTCTGCATTCGGGGCCAATCTGGAAATGCGGCTAAGGGAGGCCGACTTTCCAATCGGACAAGATCAATCATCACTTGGTCTATCTCTTGTAAAATGGAGAGGAGACATGGCTTTGGGGGCGAACTTTCAGTCACAGTTTTCTGTTGGACGAAGTTACAAAATGGCGGTACGCGCAGGAATCAACAACAAACTTAGTGGACAGATTTCTGTCAGAACAAGCAGTTCTGACCAACTTCATATTGCTTTTCTGGCCATCCTTCCAGTTGCCAGGGCTATTTACAACAGCCTACGTCCTGGAGTTGCTGAAAATTACTCAACCTATTAGGTTATGTTTCATCTTTATATTTCTTTCTGTTCATTCTGTCGGCATTGCACTGTAGGTTATAAATTGAGTACTTTCTGTTTTATTATTTTTCCTGAATAAGGCAGATTCTATTGATCGATAAATTTGAATCTTTGCTTTCATGTTGTTCTATTCAATTTCGTATTATCTAAAAATTGAGAAGTAAGCTAGAAGGTGTATTGTCCCATCCTTTAATAGCTTGTAGTGATAATCTGTTTCTGACTAAATCCAAATTTAGATTCTTTACATAATTGAGACTTATTATTGCTTACTTGTCAATGGCATGTAGGTTCATACCCCTTTGAGATATCTTTGTAGGTATATCTTTTGACTGTGAAATGATGGGGGAATTTAAATTTTAACATGTTTTAGATATCCTGGAATATTGAAAAATGAAAAACTAGGGCTCACTTTTAGTAATTCTTGAAGTTCAAAAGAAGCTTGCACGGTCTTATTTTCTGACATGGATTGAAGTCAAAACTCTATGAATTGTAAATTTAAGCTTTGGCCCAGTCAGTTACATAAAACTTAATGAACTGTTATTTGTGAATTGTAGCTTGTGCAAACCCTTTTACTTATTCCTTTTTTTTTTTTTTTTTTTGAAGATTGGTATTAGAAGACCCAAACTTTGCATTATGCTCATGAGTCATGGCTTATCCCACTAATCCCTAGAGAGGCTTCACCCATCTCAGAGCCTGCTCTTGAAGACAACAAAGTTTCAAACATCTCAAACCTTTACCACCGAGTTAGAGTGAAACTAAAAATATTGCCAAACCAACCAGAACCGACTAAAGTAACGAGGTTCGTCGTGGGAAGGTATATACTCCTGCCTCCGACTGACGCTCTAGTTGTTCCCTCCTTTAGTGTTTTTACCTCCCATTTTAATTGTCTCTCTAACCTGCATCCACTCAAATTTAAATAGCTCTCCTTTTACATGCAAGAAGACCTATTTATTCTCTCTTTCTTGCATCCAAAGACACCCATTTTCATTACCCCTCTCTTATTTTCTCTCTCTTACATGCAAACCCACCCATTGGCTTTCATTTCCCTTCTCTCAACCCAAACCCTCACTCCCACTCACTCAGTAACTTGCTGCCACCTAAATTTAGAACTACGAGAATATGGATACTCCTTCCCTTTACTACTTGACACGTCACTATCATTTTAGAGATGATGTGGGGTCCATCAACATTAAAAAAATTATTTATAAAAACAAAATCATTGTGTGAACAAAGAGAATAGGTACTCTTTTAGTGCTGACAATTTTCTTTCCCAATCACTCTTGGATGGTCTCTGATAGATCGGTTGGTTCATCGGCTCCTTGACTAAAAAAAAACCAATATCTTAGAAATATATCTTTGATTGATAGTTGGTGTCAAGGCCGGTCTAACATGTACTCCAACGATCCTTGTCGACTTTCACCCCTACTAACAAGGCCTGACAGTCTTCGGCAATGTATTTAGACTTATTTTTAGATGGACAGAAGGAAGAAGGGAAAATAAGATCAAAGAAGATTTGAACCTATTAGCCTAAATGCAAGAGCATGATAATAAGATAAGAATGATTATGTGGTGGTGAGTGAGAGCTTTAGAACAATGCTGAGTTTGGACTACAAACTATGAAAGGTTGCATCACTGATTCACAGCATGTACAAGAAAGTGTATTTTATATTAACTAAGAAAAAGGGTAAAAACATGCCTACGCTTCCATCCTCTCTTACTAATAGGCACTTTCAGGTTGTTTGTTTTTGTGTTTGTGTTTGTTTTTGTAAGAATTTAAATGGCCATGGTTCTGATATTGAATTAATTGTGTCTGTTTTGCAGGAATGGTAGAACAATAGGAGTATTCCATGAGCAGCTTTTAATATTCCTTCATCAATTCATGAGTTTTTAAGTTTTCTATAATGAGGCCTCTTATTCTGAATGACATTTTTGTCCTTTATTTTGTCCTTGATTTACTTCCATCAATCTATTCTCTTTATCTCAATTTTAATCTATTCTCTTTATATCAATTTTAATTTTATATTGACTGATGATTAGCATGAAATTAGCGTGTTAGTTAAATTAGCCCATAAAGAACTATACTCTTTTGTTACATATATATAAAACAAAAATCAATTCAATTGTATACTTTTTCGTTGAATGGCCTATTAAATTATGGTGGGTTTAAAATAACTTTTTAAGTGCTTAAAAACATTTATTCTTTTTGCATTAGAAGAAGATACTTGCCACTTGTTCAGTCAATTCTTTAGATTTTAAGATTACTTTCAAAGTAAATAGCACGAAGTTAATAAGATTTTGGTTAACTATCAATTTTCTGAATGAATTATTTATTTAGCTCTTGAACTTATTAAAAAGTAAATTATGTTTTTGAAATTTAGATTATATTTTGATTTAGTGTACATACTAATATCATTAGTGAAAAATTTACTTGTAATACATCTATATCTGTTCGAATGTATCATATCTTGGAGTGCACACAAAATCTCGAAAGATTGACTTGACTGATCGAAATTGACTGAATTGGTGTCGGTCGGTGAAGTTAATGGTTTGGTTGGCATTGGTTGGTCGATATGGCTAGAAAAGTATTTTTTGATCGATTGAGGATTGGTTGTCTTCTTCTTTTTTCTTTTTAAAAGATTGACGTCTACAATTATTACTGTAATTACAGGGACTAAATTGAAAAATTTTAAATTATAAAGATCAAATTAAAATTAAGTCAAAGATTAATGAAGATTAAATTGAAAGCGATAAAAACAAACTTCTAAATTAGCCAAAAGAAAAAGAAAAGGAATTTGCTAACTGAAGACCCAAAGAGGCAAAGACGAGCTTCGAGGCAGGAAGAGGGAAATGGGGCAAAAAGTGGACGATGAAGACGAAATCTTGAAGCAAGTTTTTGGCGATTCTTCTGAAGACGAAGACTTCGAAGATCAAACTGTAATGGAAGATTCAGCATATGAAGTGGGTCGCATTCATAGGTGGGAGCAGGTCAAGGAAATCAAAGGGTTATGGCTGTGCAGAAGCTTCCTCTCGCCCCAACAAGAATCATCGCTGCTCTCCACAATCCGAAACGGTTCGTCCCATCGGAATTTCTCTGTTAATTTCCTGCAATTTCTTATCTCAAGTTGCTTTGAAAGAGGAATTCGAAAGAAAATTGAAAATTCTCTTCGTTCTGATCCTTGTTCTTCTTCTTCTTCTTCATCTTCATTGATTGTTAAAAGAGGTTCTGTTTTCGAATTCGATCTCTGAACTAAGATTCAACTGAAGGAATGACAGGTTCGCGTTTTAAAATTTAAACATGATGAAGTTCTTTACCCTGTTTATGAGATTGTAGATATTTGAACAAGTTTGGAAATGTTTATGAAACTAGTTCAGTAAAGTCATGGAAATCTTACATGATTAGAGACTAAAGTACTGTTATGGTTTCAGAAGGGTGGTTCATGGAAGCCTCTCAAAATCAGGTAACTTCAGTTTTAATCTTGATGAGCTTATTGGTGATCTATTATATATTTCTTGTTATTCCTAGAAATTAACACTTCTAGGAGTACCTCACTATGCTGCATTGTTGTTGGATTTTGTTCTTAAAATGTAGACTTAATAATATCCATAGCTACTGTTACCAAAAACTCTTCAGGCTATGAGGTTTGGAAACCTTCCAACATGGGCTGTTGGACTTTCAGATTCCATTCATGAGGTAGTGCTTTCAAGTAATCACATGAAAGATCCTTTGATTGTGGACCGCTATAATGGAGATATGATTGATTGTCCTCTTCCATCAGATATTTTGTGGAGACAACCACTCTTTGATCAAATGATAGCCAATGTGTATCAACCAGGTGAGGTGCGATGTTGCCCATTTCTATTCTATTGATTAGACATTTGTTAATCACCATGAGTTGGTCTAACGGTCAATAAGGACCGTGTTATGAAGAGCTTAGAGAGAATGAATTTAAGCCATAGTGGCCACCTACCTAGAATTGAATATCCTACGAATTTTCTTGGCAGCTAAATGTTGTAGGGTTAGATGGCTATCTTGTGAGAATAGTTGAGGTGCACACAAGCTGGCTCAGATACTCATTGATATAAAAAAAGAAAAAGAAAAAGAAGACTAGACATCTGTTTGAACTAACCTCTAGGATGATAGCTTCATGGGCACTATGGGGCTGTTTCGAAACAGTTTTTTTGATGTAGAACTAGATAACTTGTTTGGTAGGATAACTAAGAACACCATTTGTTTTAATAGAATGCAGTGTTAGAGTTAGTTTGCAAAACAGTTTCTGAAAACAAAATTTAGAGAATTAACATTATAGCCACCAAGATTGTGATGTTTGGCCTGTCAAGATGATGGGTGTACTCTTAACAACTGAAAGGAACGGTTTCTTGTAGTGTAGTATCTTGATTAAGTCATTTCATATCTCTTTTATGAATTCTGTTTTTAATAGTTCACTTAGATGATTTGACCAAATTGTGCACACTTCAATTGCTGCTAATCTGATGAAAATGATTTATGAATGGCATGTTTAAAACATCTTGGGTTATGTTGTTCAAGAAAAATTTTATCTGACATTGCTTGTCCTTTGTTTATCTTCATTGGCAGCACTGCATTTATTTCATTCACTGACATTGTTACAACTCCCTTCTAATATTCTTCATAAAGGGGATCTGTGCACATGTTGACCTCATGCGCTTCGAAGATGGAATTGCCATTGTCTCCCTCGAGTCACCGTGCGTGATGCATTTTACCCGAGTTGATGAAACTTCCTGTGATCCTACTAGCAAGGGAGAAGTCGATGTATTGACGTCAAAAGTGCCTGTATATCTAAACCCAGGGTCGATTGTTTTATTGTGGGGTGAAGCTCGCTACTTCTGGAAGCACGAGATAAATCGTAAGCCTGGGTTTCAAATGTGGGAAGGCCAGGAACTAACACAGGGGAGGCGCACTTCCATTACACTGAGAAAGCTGTGTCAAGTTGATTAGGAAATTCACAGTTGGGAGCCGCATTTTGTTCCATGTTCGTTCTTTGTTGTGTTTAACTGAACTCGAGTTAGCAGAATGTGGCTCGAACAAACGATTCACTGTTATTACTCGACCAGGATATCTTCAGTTCACTGTTATAGATCTTGAAATAGAGAAAACGTTGACAAGGATGCAAATATTTCTATATATGGAGTAGTTCCATGATCGACAAAAGAATATAAAGGTCAAACCAGTTGAATAAAAATCTGAAATAAACACAAATGCAGTATTAGGTGGTTGTCTCGTGAGAATAGTGGGTTGCACGCAAGCTGGTTTAGACACTCGCAGATATAGAAAAAAAATTAAAATCAACATAAGCAACTTGCTTCCATCTTTGAGGGGGAAACGGGCAAGGAATAATGATGAGGAATTTTTTGATGATGAGGAATTTTTTGAAAATATTATTTATTATCATCCTTATTATTATTCATAATTCAAACAAGTTGGTAAGGTGGAAGTTTGAATATCTAACTTTTAGGCGAGATTTATAATGTCTTAACCAATGGAGCTATGGTCATGTTAGAAGCTTTATGTTCTACTACCGAGCAAAATATGAAACCTGATTGTGTGTTTTTTTCCTATTTCAGCCACACTATTAGGTTTTACATTGTGTAGTTGTTTGGTTTATTATTTATTGGATCAGTTTGTGGTATTCTGGGATAAACTTGAAAGATTGTGTGATTAATGAATAATGGTTATAAGTAGATCACAAAAATTAAAAAAAAAAAAGGTTCCTCATCTTGTCAAAGTAAAAAAATGGAGAGATATGTTACTAATTTCTGTGATTTAGGATAAAAAATATTTCATTCTCATCCCTTGCCTTCCAAACATCTGAAACCTCCTTTGCCTCGGAAAGTTGATTAAGGATTACCCTTGTCTCTTTCTTCATTGTCTCTCTTTTATTACATTTTTATATAGGAATGATATACTAGTATGTTTATGGAAATCATCTATTTATCTGCTAAAATATTAAATTAAGTTTTATAAACTTAATTAATCAATATTTAAACTATTTATCAAATGTAAAGGTGAATTAAAAAAGTAAAACAATTCAACAGAGACGACACAAGACGTTTTTAACGTGGTTTGGTTTCCCAACCTACTCCATGAGACCATGCCTATAGAATAAGATTAATCAATCAAAGGTTAGTATAATTTACAATTAATATTGACTTATGCATAAAAGAACTCCCTTCTTAAATCCTGCAACAATAGTTGATCGATTCCTCCTTAGATTGAATCTGTTCAAACACAAGCTCCCCTTGTGTTGTAGACCACCGTTTGAACTTTCTTTAATGGTAGAAACGTCTTCTCCTAAGACTTGAAAATATTTCTCACAAATATAAAAAGATTCGCACTTTTACAATTTCACATAAAAACACTCTCTCAACTAGATGTTACAACTTTAGAACAATTGAGATTGAATAAACAAATTTACTCCCCCAATCTACTTGACTTGCAATGCTCCAATGTCTCATACATATAGAAAAGGAAGAGATAAAAGAAGGAATGTTAAATCCAATTAAACCACAATCACCTCAAATGAAATTAAAGAATCAATTAGGAAGAAATGCAAAAATGAGAATATAGGCGTTAAACACTTACACAAGGCAAATTGAAATATAAATTCAAATTCAAATTCAAATTCAAACATGCTATAATTAAAGAAAAATTAATAAATAAACCTTAAGAGTTTTGCCAAAAATGCCAATAAATAAAATTCCTTTCAATCTCCTCCTTTGGCATTGATTTGGCAACAATGTATTTAAAACGATTAAGCCAATCAAAATACTTTCTCTCCCTAATTTTGTCAAAATATGCCAAAGAATTTTTTTTTTAAACACTCCGCCTCAACAAAGCAATTAACAATTCAAAAGGCAATTGAAAATAAAATGCATAATAAATGTTTAAAAGTAATAAGAACCAAGTGATAAAATAATTCAAGTCATTTTTTCTCACCCAAGCTTTCTTTGAATTTATTTCAAATTTAGGAACATTGAAAGCATAAGAGCACATACCATTTTTCACTAAGGCCGCGACGCAATAAATCAAACGTAATTCGAGAATGTGGGTGATATGAACCACATGGGACATCAAATTATTATTTTATAATTTTTATGTAATTTTATTAATTTTCAATTTTATCATTTTTATGACATTTTAAGTAGGGGTATTTTTGTCATTTTGCTATGATCAATTGTGTGGCATTTAGGGTTTGGGAAGCCATCTAAAGCTCGGCCATTAGATTGTATAGGACAATTTTTTGATGAATGAAATTTGAAGCATTTAAGCTTTTTCTGTCAAGTTTAGTGAGGAGCCTCTTGATTCCTTTGCAATTCATGTCTTGAGTTGCATGCCAAGAACATTCAAGTAGGATTGATCATCCTATCTTGTGGAGTGTTCGACTCTTAGGCAAGGAACTTGTTCTTTGTCTTAAGAGCTTTGATCTACAGGTAATTCAGTGTCTAACCTCATCCTTAGGGTTGAAATTGAATTGATTTGGGAGTTTTAGTGTTTGTGAATTAGGGGTTTGGATAACTGAAGGGTTCCTATTTTTTCAAATTCTAGAGTTTTCACATCATTTGGTATCAGAGCTTTGGCTCTAGATTGGACCTATCATTCTTTTGTTTTTTTTTCTCTCATCTATATTCTGAATTTATTTGCTTCCTTAATTCTTGTCTCTTTTATTAAAACAGAAAAATTGCTTGCAATTAGTTTGATTTGTGTGCTTAAATTCTATGCTTACATTATTGTTGCAATTTTACTGATATTGATCACATTGATAAGAGCTTTCTAACAAGTTTGAGTTCATCTAATTTGGAGTCTTGTAGCCTAAGATACATTATTCCTTTGAATTTTTCATATCCAAAAATTTTGGGTGCATAACTCAGAAATTGCGGTTTTTTTAGTAATTTTTTCTCTATGATCCGAACACAAAATTGTACCAAACTTGAGCCTAAATTGTCAAATTGAATTAATTTGTGGGAATAATTTTTTCGTTCTGAAATATCATATATTCCAGGAGATATCATTATTTGAATACAAGGTGCTCAATCTGAAATTTTTTTAAAATTCTGCTAACACTTTAAATGATTGTGCAGAAACCATCCGATGTCTTTTTGAACCCAAATTTTGACCATAGGTTGGAATACCTCTTAAAAATAAAACTATAAAATATTGCTTACAGAACCACTCGTTTACGTATGACTGTCTGAGAGTCAATTTTTTGCAGCAGTTTTCTCTTTCTATAATTTTTCTTTACTTAATCTTTTTCGATTTAAAGTTTAATTTCATAGTAGTGTTCTACACTTTTTCATCTTTGATTTGACACTATTTTCACCCAGTTTCGAGACTATTAATTGCCAAAATTACTAAATTGACAAAATTACTAAATTGCCCTTGTCAATTCCCTGTTCTTAGATTTGTGATCAAGGTAGGTAATTTGCTGCAAATTGTTTGTGTGAAATTGTGCATGATTTTTTTTTCTTATTGATCTTCCATTTGAAACAATTGCAAGTAGTTAGTTTGCTAGTATTTATTATTTTTGTTTATTTCTTTGTTTCTATTGACTTATCTTTCTACATCTTTTTTCTTTGTTTCCTTGCTTTTCTTTGAATCTTGTCTAGTAGTCTTTCCTTTTTCTCTGTTCATCTTGCATAATTCGTTGAATTTTGAATATTAGATTCTTAATTCTAGATATCTTATTCTTGTTGTTTCTTATCCAGCTAGTTTGTTGGATCTTGAATATTAGGTTCTTGATTCTTAGTTTTCTTATTTTTGTTGGTTCTACTTGTTTCTTTGCTTGAGTATCAATACTTCACGTCAATCTCGCTTTTGTGTTCAAGGCTTGCCTCTTAAGTACTTGATATTGCAAACTCTTGGCTACTTGTTTCCTATTTTGAGAGAGTTTACATTTTTGTGAGAGTGCTACATCTTTGAGCGTAAACACTAGTGACCATTCATATCTTGAGTGAAACGTGTGAGGGAGTGATTGTGAGGTCCAATTTTCTTTGTGCTAACATCTCTTTTCCATCCATGTATACTAAAAGAAGAGCTCCAAGAAATGACCATCATGTTGACCGAAACATACCTCCATTGTTCTTTGGGAGTATTTCAAATCCAGAGGAGTACCTTCTTTGGGAGGAGGAAATTGATAGCATATTTGATCACCACCACTATAGAGAAAAGGAAAAATCAAGTTTCTAATCAGGAAGCGTTTTTTTCCTAAGTCTTTCCACAACTTGCGAACTTTAAGACAAGGGAGCAAAAGCGTGAAAAAAATACCACGAAGAGATGCTCGCATTGCTTGAGGAGATTAATTTATATGAGGATGAGGAAGCTACCATGGACAGATTCTGCCAAGGACTTAATGAAGAGATTGTTGAGATGATTGCTGATCGAGAAGACATTTGACCTTGTGAGGATTTGGAAGAGATGGTGCACATTGCCATCAAGATAGAAAGGAAACTCCAACGAAGATCTTCAAGGTACACTAAATTTAAGTCTAGCTCCTATACCAATACATTTGTGAAAAAGGTTAGTTTTCCTACCATGTATGAGCATTTTGATAAGGTAGAAAGTAGAAAAGAGAAGCTTGTCAATGATGTATGATAAGCCTTAGAATTAAGACTTATTTAACTCCCAATTACTTAAAATATTCTTGTTTTGTCTTAAGAATATTTGGAAATAGTTGAAAGTTGCTTGAAAATAAGAAAGAAATAAGAATGAAGGCAATGGGGATAAGATTCTAAAAAATTTAAGCTTGTTTGCAGGGAATGTGGAAATTGCAAAACCAAAATTGCAATTTCGTGATTCTGCAATTTTTTCTGGAGCAGGGAACATGGAAATTGCAAAACCAAAATTGCAATTTTAGCAGAAAAATTCAAAAAAGGAAAGAAATCTGCTTATGGAAATCTTCAATTGAGCACGAAATTTGGGCATTATTCAACCCTAATAAAGACCTATAAAAGGAGAGAAGATGATTGAAGAATGAGATCGGATTTGGAGGCATTTTTGGAGTCAATTTCGTGGGGTTTCTCTTTGTTTTTCTGCATCTTTTCTTTCTCTATTTTTTTTTCCTCTGTTTTACCGTAAGTTTGTTGCTGTTTGGGTCCGTTTTTCTTCAAAAATTCAGTCTGATTTAAGTGAAAACTTAGATTGTTAAGATTCATTCTTTCCTAGAAATAGTGGGAGTTGAATCGATTGAAATCTAAAGAAGAAAAACGGGTTTTTGTTCAAGTTTTCTATATTCCGGTTGGTTCTTAGTTTAGATGAATTTAATTTCTATTTTAGTTCATTGGGGTTGTAGTTTTTCATGCTTTTCGTTCTTTACCCATTGTATTAAACTTTTGAATTGAGTTTAGATTGATAAAATAATTGATGGGTATTTTTATGGAATTTTTTTTCTAAGTTTAGTTTCAGTTTTTAACTTGAATAATTGTCTCATCTAAATTCATTATTTCGTGGGTATATTTCTCTGAAGTTCGTGTTTCAGTTTTTAGCTTTATTGGATTCAATTTTGGATGGCAAAATGTCTTTAATTCCTTTAAATTTTTGTTGTAATTAACATTGTAATATATTCTTCTAGTATGGACTTTTCTTCAAAAATTAGTTGTAGGATTTTTATTTTCAACATGAGCTAAACTTCTTAGGGGGTTCAAGGATGTGAATTTCCTAAAAAGTAATTGTAGCCAAAATTTCAACAAAAATCAAGCCTACATCTCAATTATTTGCTTGTGTTGAATAAATTTATGTTGAGATCATAGATTGATCAACTAGGATAGCAACTCAAGCTTAGATCTAATACCGACGGGGTTAGTGATAAGTGGATTTTGCACAAGTGATGGAGAAAAGAGCTTAGACATAAGCCAATTATTTACTCTAGACATAGGGATTAAAGACTCTAAAACCCATAAAATTGTTGAGCTGAATTATCTAGGATAGAGGGACTATAGACATATAAGTCACTCACTTAGTCTCCTAAAACCTAATTTCAAGGTGAATAGGAGTAGCAATTTTGGTTTACAATTGAGTGTAGAATAGGTTGAAATTGTAATTTTGGTTTGCAATTAAAACTTAGGGCAATGACATTCTCGAGCCCTTCCTTTATCTAAAATTTCTTTTGCGATTTCATTTACCAAGTCTATCTAGTTTGCTATTCAATATTACAATTTCTCGATTTTTCAATTCAATTATGCAATCTTTATCATTTCAATATTGCAAATTTGCGATTCTGCAATTTAGTTATGCAATTTTTGTCACTTCAACTTGCAATTAGATTCTGTAATTATTTTGCTTTACCAACACACCATCCCAACATTGTTTTTTTGCAATTTTTAGTTTTCAAGTTGTAATTTTTCTTACACTTTGCTTAGCAATATTTTTGTTACATCGTTTCCTGTGGGATCGATACTCAGGAATACTCATGTTTTAATACTTGCATCGACAATGTGCACTTGCACTGGGGTTGAACGTATTTGCTTATTTTTTTTTCACCCAAAGTTCACCCAATCACTGTACCTATGCATGATAATGATATTTTGCCTAGTAGGTTATTACGTAGCAAGGAATCATATGATTGTAATCCTACTACTACTGTTATGCCACTTATTTCTGGAGAAGCATTTTGTGTTGATAGTAGTGGAGTAGAGAAAGTAGATGGTGGTGTGCTTGAAACTAGACTACTTTTTGATGACATTGTTAGTACATTCAGTCACAAAGTAACATGTGATCCTACTCTTGTATCATTGCTTCCAAGAGAAGTAAAACTTGATGTGTGTAAGTTGGAAAACAAAAGGCATGCGACCGAGGAAAAAGCAATATTAGAAATCTATAAAGAAGAAAAATGTGAAAACACCAATGAGAGAGAAAAGCAAGTGAGTAATACTCGGTTTAGAGATCAAAATGAGAAAAAAGCCAACAATGTGCCTTTAAAAACTTGTGAGGACAAATTTTTCTTGATTTTAAAACAAAACATTCTAGAACTTTTTGATAAAAATGTTTGTTTTCTGACAAGTGAGCCTCAACCAAGTTTCCCTAGGTTTTCTTTTGAGTTTGTGCATGGTGTTAAAACATTGATCATGAAGCAAAACTCAAAGATTAGTCCAAATTCTTTCTATGGTTGCAAGCTACATGTGAATTGGAAGAACCATCATTCTTTCCAAAATGGATGGAATCCAAGAAGAGGTGAGCCTTTGACATCTCATGTTTATGAAGTTGCTTTACAAGGGAGATCATCCAAGAGAAACCCAAGAAGAGTCACACCATTTTCTTCTCATGACTTTAAAACTGCTTTACAAGGTATATTCATTTAGATTCAAGGACGAATCCTTCAAACGAAGGAGAGGATGATATGAACCACATGGGACATCAAATTGTTATTTTATATTTTTTAATGTAATTTTATTGTTTTTCAAATTTATCCTTTTTATGACATTTTAAGTAGGGGTATTTTTTTAATTTTTCTATGATCAATGATGTGGCATTTAGGGTTTGGGAAGCTATCTAAAGCTTGACCATTAGGTTGTATATGACATTTTTTTTATGAATGAAATTTGAAGCGTTTGAGCTTTTTTTGTCAAGTTTAACTAGGAGCTTCTTGATCCCTTTGCAATTCATGTCTTGAGTTGCATGCCAAGAACATTCAAGTAGGATTGATCATCCTATCTTCTGGAGTGTTCGACTCTTAGGCAAGAAACTTGTTCTTTGTCTTAAGAGCTTTGATCTTAAGGTAATCTGGTGTTTAACATCATCCCTAGGGTTGAAATTGAATTGATTTGGGGGGTTTTAGTGTTTGTGAATTAGGGGTTCGGATAACCAAAGGGTTCCTAATTTTTCAAAGTCTAGGGTTTTCACATAAGTGGGACCCACTCGATTACATTATTTTTTTTTGTGTTTAACGTGTCTTGCAATAGAAATGAGGTGTGGGACCTACCCTTCCTGTAATCGAATTACACTCAATATTGTCCTCAATCCGCTTACAGAAATTTATTACGTGGGATCCACTGCACTTGTTGAGCGCACTTTATATGAATTGTCCTTTCTCTCTCGTCCACGTGGTGATTTTCCTCAATGTTCTCATACCGATTGCTGAAACTCTTATCGATATTGCTGGGCATTTTTAATGTGAGTTTATTGGTATAGGTATGCAGTAAGCGGCAGCGATAACGCGATTTTAATATATATTTTTTATTTGTGAGTTTTAGCCTGACCATATTTTGATCGAGATGATGAGATCAATATCAAGATCGATAATATATCTTTTTTATATTTTGATTGAGATGTGATCGATAATATATATTTTTTATATTTTGATTGAGATGGGATCGATAATATATATTTTTTATGCGTGAGTTTTGGTCATGCTATGTTTTGATTGAGATGATGAAATCAATATCGATATTATATATTTTTTATGTGTGAGTTTTGGCGGCCATATTTTGATTGAGATGAGAAGATAATATATATTTTTTATTTGTGATTTTTGACCAGACTATATTTTGATTGAGATGAGACGATAATATATATTTTTTATGCGTGAGTTTTGACCAGGCTATATTTTGATTGAGATGATTGTTAAATCACCAATCAACCCAAAAGCTTAAGCTGATGGGTTAGAGTAAATGATTGTTGGGGCTTTAAGAAAATATTTTTAGTTTAAAAACAAAGCTCTAATCCAGTGCAAGTGCACACTGTCGATGCAAGTAATATAAAACTGGAAGTATTCCAAAGTATCGATCCCATAGGGAACAAATACAACAAAATTCAAAAGATAGCAAAAATTGTTTTCAAATTTCAATTTCGGTAACCAAGGTTATAAAAATGTTGGGAGGTATTTTTGGCAAAAGAAAATAATTAAAAAAAACAATAAGTATGAAAAAGAGAATTCAAGTTGCTCATGCCCCTTTGGAAAGAAATACAACTAAAATGCAATTGCAATCGTAGCTAACAAGAAAACTAAGTAAACCGAATTCGACTCCTATTCAATTTTGCTTCAAAATCTTTAGGAGGCTAAGTGATTAAACCTATATGTCTATGGCTAATCTAACTTAGATAATTTCGTGCACAATTCTAGTGATTTTGGAGTCTTACTCTATGTCTAGGGTCGATGTTCAGGACTTATTTCTAAGCCTTTTCATCCATTACTTTTGTGACATCCGCTTCCCTTAACCCTTTCGGTATTAAGTTTAAGCTTGACAAACAACACTAGATGGGCGACTGGGTTTACCCAATATTAAACTCAACAAAAGCAAACAAAGTTTCAAGTGCTAGCTAGGTTGGTTGTGCTTTCAAGCTTTACATCGTTCCTCTAGGGCATTCACCAACTTGAATATCTAAGGAAAACTTAGCTCATCATGAAAAGAGTGAAAAAAAAGTAAGTTGAAGGGTTGGTACTTCATGAATAAAACAACAAAAGTAAAATAAAATTCCATAATACAATTCAATGATAACTTGATTTTATTAAAAGGTACTGAATTTAACAAAAGTGCAGCAACTACCTAATTTAAGAAGAGATTACAATGGAAAAACAAACAACAACTGCAAACTCTTAAGGCTGAATAAACTTAGACGACAAAACAGAATTTAACTTAAAAAAAAAACAATTAAAGAACCCGTTTCACTCCTTGCTTTGATCGACACAACCACAATTTCTTCAAAGACAATTGAGTCTTTACCACCTCTAACTTTTGTTGAGGAGGGATTAAGCATTTGAGCTTCGCAGGTCTAGAAAAGAATAGAATTATAGCAGCAAAAATAAAATAATAGAAAGAAAATGACTTGATGTAGGAGAAAATCCACACGTTTTTTGCATTGTTTCTTCCCTCTTTTATAAGCTTCGTGTGCTAGGGTTTCCTTAATTTCTCCTTTACAACCTTGAGTCAACTTGTAGGGCT
Source organism: Trichosanthes truncata (assembly GCA_033996785.1). Taxonomy (NCBI): domain Eukaryota; kingdom Viridiplantae; phylum Streptophyta; class Magnoliopsida; order Cucurbitales; family Cucurbitaceae; genus Trichosanthes; species Trichosanthes truncata. The sequence continues at coordinate 9,834,778 of JAWPNB010000007.1, forward strand.
GAAATCGTGTTGAGGAATCTCCCAAATATCCCAAAATCTCGCCAATTCTCATGATTTATACCTGCTCCAGAATTTTCCAGAAATGCAATTGCATTTCTAAATTGGAATACAATTGCATTTTTGTGCTTGTTTTCTAGATCTTCCAGAATTGCAATTGCATTTATGTTATATTCTTCAAATTTCTGCACAAAAACATCAAGTAAGTGTGATTTTCATTTTTTTTTGCTTTCTTTTCTCCACTTACTTAATTTAAAAGTCTTCCAACAATAATTCAATTTAAACCAACTTTTTGTTAGCCATTTTATCTAATAAAACATATAAAATAACAAGAATAACTAAGTATAAAGGCCAGATAATCTTCATAATATGAGAATTATCAGTAAATTTAAGGGCTTTGTACATGAATAGCCTACTAAATACGCTCAATTTACATAGTTGACCTAAACCCACTATTTTTTACAAGTTTAGCCAATGGGCCTTAATTTTTTACATCAAAGTTAATATCCAATTACTATTAAGCCCTCTTCCCTTATATGACAGTTATTAAAAAAAAGAAAAAAAAATTGAAAATACAGATATGGAATATCACGATTTTTTTTTTTCATTTATCTCTTTTGTTCTCACAATTTCGTTCTATGATTTTAGCATTTGACTCACACAAAAAAGTAACTGCCATCCATTTCCCTCATTTCACAGAAAAGTGTCTTCCATTTATTATTTTTATTTTTTATTTTTTTTGGAATTTGTCTATTAAAGTAAATTATTTTAATATATTTACTTCCATTTTAAAAATCATATATAACTCCAACATACCTCATATATACTATGTACACCAATTTTTGGTTTGCTCGTTGTATATACTAGTTTTTTTTTGTTATATATATAGTCGCAAACACAACAATAAGAATGATAATATTAAATTTATATATTCCAACATATATACTATGTTTATATCCACAATTTCATCTTTATTGAGATAAGTATCCCATTTATAACGAATTCCATCATATACACTCGGTATATTTAGTTATTTCCAAATATATACTCAGTATATTTGTTCGTCACCGCCATCATATATTCCACCTATTATGAATTGTTTCATATACGCTCGGTAGACATATGTTGGGTATATATATATATTTTTTTCAAAAAAGAAAAACAAAATTGTATACAAAATATATAACTCATATTATTAAATATTCTCAAACATTTAGAAAATATATACATTGTATATTACAACTATACAACCATAAAGAACTCTATTGTCTTCTAAGAGATTTTGTTTCTCTGTATATTTCATATACATATCACTATTACATTGAATACTGATAATCCTCGGTTATGAGGATTATTTAACTCTAAAACTAAGTTGTTCTTGCCAGTTTTGCGTATTTTGTTGAATAACGAGCAAACTAAAAATGACACTTTTAAATAAATTCATGCAAGCTTGTTGGAGTAGGATAAAAAAAAGAATTAAGTTGAAAAGATGCAAAAAAGTTGGCTTAAATTGAGTTTTTGTGCAGATTTGAAGAAGTGAAGAAAATGCAAATGAAATGCAATTGCATTTCCTTGGGAAGGCAAGGTGATGAACAAAGAGGGAAAAGGCAATTGCAATGCAATTGCATTTTCTGGACTTATAAATCAATTACGGAATTCTCAGAAATTCACCAAAATTCACGTGATTCGCTCGATTTATGGGAGAAATTCTAGCCTGAATCTCACGCCCAAAGTCTACCCAAGAATTAAGGAGCCCAAGATGGAAAGAAAAGGCCTCGGAATATCTTTAAAAGGAGAGGAAGATCGAAGAAAAAAAAAGGAGAGGCTTTTTTAGGGAGAACTCTGTTTTCTGGGTTTATTTTTCTGTTTTATTCGAACAGTACCTAGCGAGTTGACTATTTCTATTGTTTTCAGTATGTCATTCTTGTAGTTTTGCTCAATTAAGTTCTGAGTTTGATCCATCTTCAACAAGGAAATCGATTTTCTGCACTTTATTTTTGGTGGGTTCCTCTGTTTTCTTAGTCTCAAACAACAGCAGTTTCAATTTCATTATCTGTTTTTCTTTTTATTAGTTTATGATTCGGTTTGCTCCTAAAATCCTGAATTAGATCTATCCTCAACGAAAGTTTGAAGAGGTTAAGATTCAAGTGTTTGAAAAAGAATTCTGAATCGATCTCAGTATGGGGTTTCGGTAGCTTTGTTCTGTTGTTGGGTTAAATGCCATTTTGTTTTGATGTTACAAGTTTTGATTAATTTCTGGATTTTGATTTGGTCTAGGTTAAATTCTATTTCCTGTAGGTGGCGAGATGGAAATGAAAAGTTGAATTCCATATTCAAAATTCTTCATCTCCATATATAAAGCTTATTCATTCATGGGTTTCTTTTTGTTTACAAAAATTGAAAATTCCAGTATCATGCTTTATGACATTCTGATTTAAATTTAGTAACTTCAACATTGTTATTTCTTAGTGGGCATTCTTAATTGGTAATTCAAATAGGTTTTCCTTAAGATTAATTACCTTTTTCTTTTGTTAATTATGAATTTTTTAAAAAGTAAATTTTGGTTTTCTATTTCTTCCATAATGAGCTAAATTTTCTTTAGGGGTTCAAGTTGGTGAAGGCCCTAAGGAAAAATGCAAAAGCTCTAAAGTATAATCAATCTAGCTAGCATGTGAACTTTGTTTGCTTTTGTTGAAATTAGATTTGGGTGAACCTAGCCGGCCAACTAGTGTTTGCTTGTCAAGCTTGAACTTAATATCGAAAGAGTTAAGGGCTAGCCGATGTCACAAAAGCAATGGAGGAAAAGGCTTAGAAATAAGTTCTGAACATCGACCCTAGACATAGGGCGAGACTCCAAAACCACTAGAGTTGTGTGCGAAAGTATCTAAGTTAGATTAGCCATAGACATATAGGTTTAATCACTTAGCCTCCTAAATATTTTGAATCAAAATTGAATAGGAGTTGAACTCGGTTTACTTAGTTTTAACATGTTTAGTCAAGATTGCAATTTCATTTGAATAACATTTTTCCAAGGGTGCTTGAATAACTTGAATCCCTATTTTAACTCATTGATTTTTCACTCACTCTTGTTAACAAACCAATTCCTTATATTTTTACATCTTTGGTTACCACAATTGCATTTTGTGAACAATTTTGTGCCTTGGTAAGTTTTGTTAAAATCCGTTCCCTTGGGTACGATACTCTGGAATACTCCAGTTTTATTACTTCGATCACGTGCACTTGCGTGTAGCAAAAGCCAACGATCAAATACCGTATATGTTTAATAGAGTAAAAAGTGTTTATTATCACTAATTTAGTTGTGAATGTTCGATATGTACTGAAGTATGTTTGACAATATGTTATGAAATATGTTGTATAGTCACACTTGTATATCAATATGTATATATGATATATGATGGTTTTGGGTAAAGTTAATAAAAAATCTACATTGACTGATGACCCTTGGTATATTAAATAGAATAAGGGGTATTTATATACATTCTCCTACAGGGCTAAATGTTCGTAACATGAAATTTACTGGCTGGACGTTCACAGAAGATAACCGACGACAAGATTGAAATCCAATGGGCGTCGAAAATAATGGAGCCAAAAGGAAAAAGGGAAAATGGTTTCAGAAAATGGGTGAACAAAATGGTTGGATGATGACAGAGATGAGAAAATAAAACACAAAAATCGTGGTAAATTTCGTGTCAGTAATTGCTAAAATCATGGTATTTGATGAAAAATATTATATAAAAAATAATTTTGTGTCATTAATTGCTAAAATCATGGGAGTTGATGGAAAATATTATATAAAAAATAATAATCTTTATTATTAATATACACATTAATTAAAGAAAGTGAAACAAGAAATAAAGGTATAATGGACTGAATTTGCACATTAAATATAGATTTGAAAATTTTTAAATCTTTGTATATTTATGAAAATACGTATATTTAAACTAATTATTTATGTAAAAATTCCTAAATTTAATTATATCAATACTCTCCCTCACTTGTGGGCTTGAAAATTTGAAGGTCCAACAACTTTACAGAGGTTTGAACACAGGATCTCATGCTCTAATATCATGCTCTAATATATAAATTTAATTATATTAACAGTCCAACAATGACGAGATCGATATTGAGATCGTTAATATCTATTTTTTATATTTTGATCAAGATGAAGTCGATAATATATATTTTTTTATGCGTGAGTTTTGGCCTAGCCATATTTTGATCGAGATGATGAAATCGATATCGATAATATATATTTGAAATCAATATCGATAATATATATTTTTTGTGCGGGAGTTTTGGTAGCTATATTTTGATTGAGATGAGACGATAATATATATTTTTTATGCGTGAGTTTTGGCTAGGAGATATTTTGATTGAGATGATGAGATCAATATCGAGATCGATAATATATATTTTTTAGGCATGAGTTTTGGCGGCCATATTTTAATCGAGATGATAAAATCGATATCGGTATTGGTAACACGATTAATTTGTTTATTATTAAGAGGGAATAATGGTAATCATGCATATTGGAAAATTTTTGATTGCCATTACCAATTACGATTGGTAAACAATGTCAAACGTAATCCCCCTTTCATTATGGGCCATTACGTTTACCCCACAATCCTATTACGTTCACCTCACAATCTTATTACTTTTACGCCCAAATCCATTATGGATTGATAAACACGCTCTAAGTTCATTAATTTAAAACATTTAGGTCTAACATGTCCATGAATTCTACAAAAATGATATATAGGAATAAATTTCTGAATTTTAGCTTGACCTTTTACTTTTTGTTGAATTTTACCTTGTAGAGTTGAAGGATCATTTGATGTTACACTCATATTTTGTGCCTTCACAAAAATAGTTGGCCTTTTAGTTTCTCCTATATATCCCAAACTTTTTTTGTTACGTGGGGATTTTCCTGTACTCAAGAGATCGATAATGATCTAATTTGGAAGTACCAAGCTCAACCTTAATTTTTTCAATTTCTTTTTCTTTTTCAATGATCAAATTATTCAAACTCTCAAATTTAACTTCTAAATCATTTTTATTTTTTAATAATTGATTATTTTGACTTACCAAACCTTTGTTAGTTTTACAAACCTTTAACCACTCAGTGTACATACTTTGGTAAGCTTATTCGAGAGAGTCTTCATCAAATTCTGATTCTTCACCATCATAATCATCCTCCTCAATATCAATATTTTCTTCGTGAAGAAGTTCACCATCTTGTAAACTCTACACACTCATAGAATTATTAGTAACAAAAGATGAAGTAAAAGCTACATTTCTTATTAATGTTTCTTCTTGATTTAAATTTTCATCGCTCCAAGTACTTGTTATCAAGTTGACTTTTTTCCTCAGAACATTTGCACATTTAGATTGGATATGACCATAACCATCACATTCTCTACGTTGAATACCCTTTTTCTTTTCATTTTGTTTAATAGAAAGATTATTACCTTTTAAAAAGTTTTGAGAAGTCTTAGAACTTTTTGTCATTCTTTTCATAAATTTACCAAAATTCTTTGACAAAAAGGTAAGTTGATCATCATCAATTTCTTCTCTATTATCACTATGAGTACAATTAATGGCAATTGATTTTTCTTTATTTCTTTCTTTCCAATTGAGTTCAAAAATTCTAAGAGAACCCATCAATTCATCTACATTCATATCATCCAAATTATTGCTTTCTTCAATAGCCGTTATTTTAGGAGAAAACCTTTTAGGTAAAGATCTAACAATTTTTCTAACCAATTTGAAATTTGACATTTTCTATCCTAATGCAAATGATTCATTAGAAATATCACATAATTTAGTAAAAAAATCATTCAAACACTCGTCTTCTAACATTCTAAGATTTTTAAACTTAGCAGTAAGCATAATTAATTTAGTGCGCTTAACATCACCGTTTCCTTCATAGGTTTTTATAGGATGTCCCATGCCTCTTTTGCTGACTCACAAGTTGAGATAAGTTTGATTTGATCAGCATCGACTCCATTAAATATGACATTGAGAGTTTTACTATTGCAATTTGACAGTTTGTCTTCCTCAGCTGACCATTATATCTCAGGCTTGGTGGAAGATGTCCATTCGATCAACACCGATTTCCACACTTTTTCATCCATAGCTTTGATAAAAGCTTTCATCAGAATCTTCCAATAAGGATAGTTATTTGATGTCAACAAAGGTAGTCTGGCAATGAAAAATCCTTCTAACATAGATATTTTAGCACACACAATTAGATCAATAAAAATCTCAAAATCTCACTAAAAAACTTAGTGCATTGCTCTGATACCAATTGAAAGGATCTATTATCTGCTAAAATGTTAAATTAAGTTTTATAAACTTAATTAATTAATATTTAAATTATTTATCGAATGTAACGGTGAATTAATTAAGTAAAACAATTCAAGAGAGACGACACAAGACGTTTTTAATGTGATTTGGTTTTCCAACCTACTCCATGAGGCCACACCCAAAGAATAAGATTAATCAATCAAAGGTTAGTACAATTTACAATCAATATTGACTTATGCATAAAAAGAACTCACTTCTTAAATCATGCCGCAATAGTTGATTGACTCCTCCTTGGATTGAATCTTTTCAAACACAAGCTCCACTTGTTTTGTGGACCACCGTTTGAACTCCTTTTAATGGTGAATACGTCTTGTCGTAAGACTTGAAAATCTTTCTCACAAATATAAAAAGATTAGCACTTTTACAATTTTACATAAAAATACTCTCTCAACTAGATGTTACAACTTTAGAACAATTGAGAGTGAATAAACAAATTTGCTCTCCCAATCTACTTTCCACGCAATGCTCCAATGTCCCATATATATAGAAAAGGAAGAGACAATAGAAGGAAGGTTAAATCTAATTAAACCACAGTCACCTCAAAATGAAATTAAATAATCAATTAGGAAGAAATGAGAATATAGCCATTAGACACTTACACAAGGCAAATTGAAATACAAATTCAAATTCAAACACGCTATAATTAAAGAAAAATTAATAAATAAACTTTACAAGTTTTTACCAAAAATGCCAATAAATAAAAATCATTTCATTTATTATGTGCAAAAGTACCAGAAAAAAAAAGGAAATGGATAGATCAAATGTATATTATGCGAGGAGATACTGTGAAAGTAGGCGCATAAGATTTAACATAGAAAATTCGAGGTAACAAAATCCATAGGATCTCATGTGGTTCTGAAACTAGGACTTGTATGGGTGTGCTTGAAGGTGCTTAAGGATCGTCTTTTTCATAATAATCTTGTAATTTGTAAGCAAGGATGAAACTTGAAAATATCTGTCGATATGTCAATATATCAATCGATATAAGAGGATTCAACATCGATATTGAGGATTAATCGATATCTCTGATAACTTTTATATATACTCATAAAACATAAAAAAATATATTTTATTAATATTCTATAACTTAATTTGGAAGTAAAAACAAAATCTTTATTGAGTAGAGCCTAAATTAGTTCCCTCCAATTGTGTTTTAATTAATACATCTCTACCTCGAGAGTTTGAATCCTAACCTCATATTTGTGAAAATGAAATAATAAAAAAAGAGGTGGGGACTACAAGGAAAATTCCATAAGAGCTCCCATTTGGGCTGTCATGGATTTAGTTCTTCTCAAACTCCATATAAAAACTTTTGACCCACGTTAATGGGAGGACGACTAAAATAAATAGTATATTTTGTTAAATGGCTATTAATATTGCAATAATAATTAAAGGGCTATTTGAGGCATTGAGTAGGTTATAATAGTCTGCGAAGTTATATAATATTGTTTAAAATGTAGAGTTGTTTAGTCTGGATTATAATAGTTTGTGTTTGGGTGCAAAGTATTCAACAGACTATTATAACATATGTTATTATAACTCACGCCCCAAACAACCCCTAAGGGGCTGTTTGGAACGCAGGGTTGGAATGTTAAACCTGGGAATGTTAAACCTGAGGGGTTAAGCTGTGGGTTTAAGATGCCTGGGTTTAAGAATGCTGTGTTTGGAATGCAGGTTAAAGAAGTCTGGGTTTAAGAAGTCTGTGTTTGGAGTGCAGGTTTAAGAAACCTTGGTTTAGAATGCAGATTTTAAAATATTAAATTTATGAAATGTTTGATTGTATTTAATTAATGCTTAAATTTTAAATTATTTTAAATTTTCATTCTAATTATTTATTTGTTTTTATTTTAATATAGTTAAATTAAAAATTAATTAATTTTGTATGGTTCAAATATAACTAAATTCAAAATTAAAATTATTTCTTATATTTTTGTTATTTTAAATTGACTAATTTAATTATATAAAAATGACTAAACTAAAAAAAATAACATTGGATAGATTTTTTTAATTGACTATGTAAAAAATATATGACTAAGTTGAAATTAAATATCATACATTTTTTTTTTTACTTTGATATTTTTTAATATGGATAATTTAAAATTAAATATTATTTATTTTACTAATTTAATTTAATAAGTTTGTAATTCGAATTCAACTCAATTTTAATTACTTTTCCAATAAAATTTAAACCAATATTTGTTTCCATCAATTTTGAAATTGAGATTGGACTAAAATTATATATATATATATATATATATATATATATATATATATATTGCATAATTTGAGATTTTAATTTTACTAACTAATAAGAAAATGAACTATCTAATTTGTTATTCATTTTGTTTTTAGATTACTAAATTAAAAAATAAAATTTTATTTAGAGGTACAGTTATAATGTAAATGAGTTTATTTTTTATTATTTGTCTCGTAGAGTTCAACTCAACAAATGAAAAAAAAAGTTTGAACATATGGGATAAACTTTCTTTCACCATTTTGCCCATTTTTATTATATGTCTAATTTGTTTTTTCTAAAAAAAAAGATAATTAATTTAAGAAAACCATAATAAGAAATGAAAGAGAAAAATAATCACAAATTATTTTAAGAAAGATGGGCAAAATTGTGAAAGAAAGCTTATCCCATACAATTTGATTTAATCTCGTAGACTTATTATTTTACTAAGTTTTGAGCAAAATATCATATACTTTTGTTATTTTAACTAATTTAAAATTAAATTCTATTTTTGTATTTTAATATTAGCAAGTTCAAAATAAAATAATGTTTTTATCTTAAACTCAATTATTAAAAATTATATATTTTTGGCCAAATTACACTTTTAATCCTAAAGTTTTATTTTAATTTTTATTTGGCGTCTGAGATTTCGAAAACAAGATTTTAGTTCTTAAGTTAAAAAAAAATGATTATAATAAGTTTTTAAGTTAAATTGACTAACGGAAAAAATTCGAAAGTTACATACAACACATTTGAAGTTATCAAAAAAGTTGTTGATATTGATGAGATGAAAATCAAGATAAGAAATGGATGAAGGAAGAAGAAAGAAAATATTTTAAAAGATAAAATAATAATAATAATGATAGAGAAGGAATAAGAAGAAGATTTAAATAAATAAATTTAAAAAAAAAAAAAAGAAAAAAAAAAAAGAAAACCAACAATCCATGGGGTTGAATAGTATTTACTATTCAACCCCATGGGTTTGGATTTAGGAAACCATAGTTTCCTAAACCCTTGTCCCAAACAAGGGTTGGGCTTAGGAATGCTAACCCACCCAAGCCCAACCCCCAAAACAAACACCCCCTAAAAGTTTAAATAGAAATATTTAATAACTTTAAAATAACTAACTTGCCATCTTAACAACTTTTAGATTTCCTAATTCAAAATTCAAACTGATTTACCCTCCTAACCAATTTTAGATCTATTAAATCAAAATTCAAACTGATGTGTCCTAACAAATTTTAAATTTGTTAATTTAAATTAAAAAATCATTGATTTAAAATTTAAAAATATGTTAATATTATTTAATTATTTAAAATTCAAAAAGGTGTAGCAACAAAAATCAATGGATAAATATAAAATGCTTTTAAACATTTTAAAATAAATACACTAAATACAAGCCAACTAAAAATTTAAAAGATAAACATAAATGACTAATAATTAGTGTTTCATCCGCGTGTAATGCTACCAAACATATAAAAGAATGTTTAAGCACTTTCTCACTATCTTGGCAAAGTAAATTAATCATAAATAAAAATAAGGGAAAAAATCAATTTTGACCCTAAACTTGGCAGGTTGTATCAATTTTAACCCTAAACTTTCAATTTCATCAATTTAGACCTCAAACTTGGCAGATTGTATCAATTTTAACCATGAACTTTCAATTTCATCAATTTAAACCTCAAACTTGAATAAGTGTATCAATTTACACCTCGATTAAATTTTTGTTTCAATCACCATTAGAAAGGTTTCTCACATATGCCCAAAGCCACTTATTGCTATATGATATGTACTTGTTTATTATTTTTTTAAAAAATTTACCAAAAAATAATTAAATCATTCCAAATCGGGTCGCCACCATCATGAAAACTACAAACTTGACTCTCGAAAGTAGGACCCATACGAAAACAAATGGACTCTTGTGTTACCCCTCGCTTTTGGTGTTGATACCAACAACGACGAGTATAACAAAGATCCAAGCCATGGTGGTTTCGTCGACTTTGGTGGTGAGGAGTTTAAGCTCGACTAAAATGCAGGAGAGAATAGGAAAGACAGTGATGGACAAAGTGGCGCCATGAACATAATGAACTGGTCATAGCCGAGTTTATCAGCCTCATCGACAATCTTACGTAGGATTAAAGTGACATCGACGTTAGAGAGGAAGGGGACAAAGATTTCGACGAAGCGCCAAATGGAGGACAAATCAAGCTCAAGACTGATGAAAAATTAAAAAAAAAAAAAAAAAACCAATATTGGAAACCGATTCAAGAATGAGAGTACTCCATTGAGGAAAAATATGATACAAATAAGCTTTGTTTCTACTAAAAGCCGATGGATCGAGTAGAATCCTACCTTAAAATTGGAAAATTTTTGATTGATGAAATGAAAAAAAAAATCAGCAAAATCAGAGAAAATAAGAAGTGAAGAAAAAGTCATACTCTAAAATTGAAAAACATTATGGCGAGTCTACTCCAATTTTCTTCAGCAAATTTTTTTTTTTAAAAAATAACAAATATGTATTTGTTATAGAGCAACACATGGTTTTGGACATGTGTGGGAAACATTTTTAATGAAGATTGAAATGAAAATTTAACCAATGGTGTAAATTGATACATTTCGTGAAGTTTGAGGTTTAAATTGATGAAATTGAAAGTTTGGGGTTAAAATTGACACAACCTGCTAAGTTCGAGGTTTAGATTGATGAAATTGAAAGTTTAGGGTTAAAATTGATACAACATGCAAAGTTTAGGGTTAAAAATGATTTTTTCCCTAAAAATAATGATAGAGTAAATATAGTTATTTTCTTTCTAATATGTGTGTAATATTGTATTAAAAAATAATTATTATATTTCCAACAAAAATAAAAGGTTAAATTACAAAATTGGGTTTTTTGTATGGATGACCTAAATTTTTGGGCCCAAATGATATATGACCTACTTTTTTAAAAGAACGATGAATAATCTTGTGCTTACATCATAACGAGAGCGAAAGGATGAAAAAACTGAGAGCGAGAGTGACACGAGAGGGACGAGAGTGAGAGGATGATTTTTTTTTTTTGTAGGAGACGACTATGATGATGAAGAAGAGGACCCAAAAGACTTCGTTGAAAAAAATGTGATAGCTTATCATTTTAGATGTTGGGGTGTAGACACAAAAAAAAAAAAAAAAAAAAACTCACGAATTGGGTTTGATCGTGCCTCTCCTGAAGATAACCATAAACAATGATGAAGAAGAAAACCCAAAAGGCTCCATTGAAAAAATCGTGATAGCTTTTCGTTTTAAATGCTGGGGTGTAGACATAAAAAAAAACCCACAGATTGAGTTTGATCGTGCCCCACCGGAGATACCTAGAAAGTAAAAACGGGGCAGCCTTCGCCATTTTCGTTCTCTTGCTCTCATTGAGTTTTCTCGTACTCTTGCTCTCAGTGTGACGTAAGTGATAATTCTCATAATTGAGAATTAACTAGCTCATAAATTTAGGTTATGCCTGGTTTTATTAGCATTTTCTTCATAAATTCATATAAGTTCCAAGAAAAGTAGCATGAATTTACCAAAGTGAATTAAAACAATAAAATGGAAGGAAAATAAGATAATTGCTATAATAAAGTGTTTTTGGCTGCAGTTTTGACAAAAAGGCACGATTGCCACACGATTGCGATCGATTGCTACTAAAATTGGACAAGAAAAGAGTAGATTCGAATATTAGGAGATTTCGCAAAAAGGGAGATTTGTTCATCAAATCAAGCGAAAATCTAGGGCTCACGAGTCAAAAGGAACATAGAAAAAGAAACCCTAGATGCTTGAAGGTTATAAAAAGAAGATAAACATAAGGAAGAAGGAGGAATTCCTCCTTGGAAGAAAACCCATTTTCTGCACTACTTTTTCTTCTTCTTCACTTGCTGTCCAATTTCTTTCTTCCTCTCTTTTTCTCCATACTTAGTCCAATATGGGCAAAAACCTAAGATTGTTAAGACACAACTCATCTTGAAAAAGATTGAATTGAGTTCGATTAAAGGGAAGGAAAAGAAAAGTTGACGGGAATTCTATTTTTATTGTAATTCTAGTTTTGTTCCAGCTCTTTTATTCATGTTTAAACGTTGTTTTAGTTTTTGTTCTTCAGTTGTTTAGATCTCATTTATCTATTCGATCAGTAACCATTATGTTTTACATTTAAGTCAATTTTGTACTTCTCTCATGGAAGGACCTTTTAGCCTTAATGTTTTTCTTAAATAAAATCATTAATTTGTAGCAACTAAGTTCTTGATTATTTTTCAGATTTGGCATTCTGTTTTAAGTTTTATTTTGGCCTCTCAATTATTCACTTTATTTCCTTAAGTTATGAATTCTCTTTTATGTAAAGTTTGTTCATTTTCTTATTTTACAATGAGCTAAATCTCTCTTGGAATTCAAGTATATGAATGCCCTAGAGGTGAGAATCTAAAGCTTATATGCGAAAACAATCCAACTTAACACAATGGTTGTTTGCTTTTGTTGAAGTACGTGTTTTGGGTAAACCTTGTTTAATTAACTAGGGTTGCTTTTCAAGCTTAAATCTAATACTGAAAGAGCTAGATGAAGGCAGATCTCGCAAAAGCAATGAGATAAAAAACTTAAACATAAGCAAAGCTTCATCCTAGACATAGGACGAGCCCCCAAAACCACTAGAATGCGATTTAAAATTATCTAAGTATGATTGGTCATAGACATATAAGTCCAATCACTTAGCCTCCTAAGGATTTTGAAAATTGAATAGGAGTTGATTCGGTTTACAATTACTTTATGTTAAGGTGCGACTGCAATTGAAATTGAGTTGTAATCCTCACCAAAGGGCATGATTATACTTGAATTCATCTTTTCATTATCTTTGTTATTTCAAATTTTACTTTTAGTAAACAAACCATCCCAAATTATTGTTTTACTTTGGTTACCCTAGTTGCAATTTTTTTCACATCTTTGTGCTATCCTTAATTTTTGTTAAAATCTGTTTTCCGTGGGATCGATACCTTGGAGTACTTCCAATTTTATTACTTGCATCGATAGTTTGCACTTACACTGGGCTGAAATTCTTTCTTTTATTTTTAACCCACAAGTTTCACCCGGTCAGTAAGAAAAAGGTCATCCATCGTTATTCTGAAAGACCAGGTTATATTTCGTTTTGGCTGAAAAAAAAGATCATTTGATGTGAGCTTGTCGAGGGCTTGTCAAACTACAATTTATAAACCAATCCTAAGCTACTTGTAGCATTGAGTGGACTGGGTTGATCTCAGAAAACCAAATATCAATTTCTCAAATTAAATTTGCAAAAGAAAATAAAAAGGGAGTTGTGTGTTTTTTGTAAATAAAACCAAGATAGATCAAATCTTACCAATATCCAATCCATAGGTGCGGTTCATTCAATTGCAATATCGATCATAGAATTACACAAATAAATTAATCCTTTTAATCCAAGTACGTAATAAACCTAATTGGAAAAGCCAAATTAGATTTTATTTCCCTGAGTCTATTAATTTCAACAAAGCATTGCAATTAAACTTATTACTTAATTTACTGGGTACGATAGCATTTCATAGAAATCAAGCAATAACATTAAGAATGATGGGAGGACTAAAATTGATTGACCAATTGAGATAGCACAAACCAATTAATCTGTAACGACCCGACTTATCCTATTAGACTTTCTAGGAACGTTACTACATGCATGTTAATGGAATTTAGAAATCTTTGGTAAAAGACAGAAAGAATTAAACTTTTTTTTTTTTGCTAAACAATCATAATCTTTTAGTCCGGGATCCCTTTAAAAATCATTGCAAAACATAATGTGAATCAAAACGTTAAATCAAATGAAATAGTTTCACTTCAATTAAGTTTACTTAACAAAATATTTTTAAATAAAACATAAACTAGATGCGGAAGCTATACTCCTCATGACACCCATGACCCTTTCAGCAAACCACCTTGTCACTCGCCTAAAATATGTTCTTGCCTTTACTTGAAAAGAAAAACATTTTGAAAAAGGATGAGTATTTAAAATACTCAGTAAGTGACCTCACTACCGGGTCAGGATATGCATACACATACATAATGAGTTTTCGAAAACATTTTCTTCCTTTCCTTTGGTGGGACCTAAATTCCTTTCATAGCAGAAACGTTTCTCTTTCAACTTTTCTCTTCGGCTTAATGTGGACAATTAACCCAACCTAACCTTTCCTTTTCATTTAACCTTTTCAGGTTCCTTTTCATCTAACCTTTTCAGGTTCCTTTTCATATAGCCTCGTAAGGCTCCTTTTCATATAGATGTACATCAATAATTTTAGAGGGTAATTGCCACAGCCTTCGAAATCATTTTTATCATGAAAACATAATGTATGCATGAGGTCCCAAAGCATTTTAAATTTTTCATTTCATGATGCAACATAAAACAAAGTTCTCATGTCATTCCTCATATCATAAATCATATAATATGCATCACATTCATAAGAACATATGGCAATCATACATGTGCAACTCCATTTTCATATAAAATAAAGTATTTTAAAATTCATCAGAAATCACAACTAAAAACATTTATAAAACTTTTCATTTGAAATAATTTTTTTTTTTCAATTCAGTTCCTAACTTGCATTTAAGCATACCGGCGTAAGATCTCTTACCTTGACTAAGCTCAAGAATCCAATTCACCTAAATGCTCACCAAAAATTCTACTACCTTGAACCTCGGTCAAACGATTTGGGGCCTAATCAAAGTCATCCTTAAGGTTAGTAAAGTTCCCTAAAATCCATAATTGAGCCCAAAGTTTCTTCCACCAACTAAATTCCCAAAATTAGAATTAATTCTATAGCATTTAACTTAATCGTAAATTGGTGGGTAAAACTGAATTTAAGTCATAAGATCCATGGATTAATATTATTTTCAATTGATCTACTATACAGCCCAAAACTCAAGGATCTTCGTGACTTACCGAAAATTTTGCTCTAACAGTCCAAATCCTACTGGACAACGACACGCTCGTGATTTTGATGCCGGAACGAAATGGGTATCCTTGAAACAAAGTCAAGATTCATGAATTAAATCTTACCCAACCAAGATCATCAAAAAACTATGTATAAACCAATTGCTTACCAACAATTGAAGGCTCGCCGAACTGGAAGAGGCTGATCGGAACAGCGGCGCCGTGAACAGTAATCACGGTATGAACAGTACCCCCCCCCCCCCCGCGGTATGAACAGTCCCCTCCCCCCCGCGTGAACAGTGAACGTCGTGAACAGTAATCACGCGCGTGAACAGTATCTCGGTATGAACAGTATCGCGGTATGAACAGTATCGCGGTATGAACAATACCCCAGCGTGAACAGGCACGTCGTGAACAGTACCTCGACGTGAAGGACAAATACGGCGATGGATGTTTGTTGAAGAAGAAGAAGCTTTCGAATGGATGGGTCTCTTGGGAGTGAAAGGGAGAGAGAGAGAGAGAGATTGACGGTGGAGGTTGTTTTTCATGGAGGAAGATGAGAAGGTTGGAGAAGATGACGACTTGGCTTGACTTAGGGCTGCGTGCAGTATAAAAATAATAGAGATGGATATTTGGGCTTGGCTTCTCCTTGGGCTTGGGCTGTGCTCAAAGTCACCTAATTAACAAAATTGCCCCCAAACCAATTAATTCATTTTTCCCTTCTTTCTTCCCTATTCACTCTCCAATTTCTCAAATTTCAATTATGCAAATCTCTAAAATTAATTTTTAACACAACTTTAAACATGAAATTGGCCTTACAATTAATTCAAATCTTAAAATTAAAACTTTAATTAATTCCTGAAAATGTTGGTCGTTACGTAATCAATCTTTCTTGTTTCCTAGGATCTATCATACAAGCTATGTAATTTAGGAAAAGCGTTAGATACACACACATGAGCCAATCCTATTGCTACTTTAATTAAGCAATCAATCACAACAATTATGGATTGTAATTTTCATGCATAGCAAACTTGTAAATAAACACATGCAATCAAGTCGTCAATTCGATAAATGCATACATACAAGGATTAAAACAAGAAACAATAATACTTAGACTAAGAGAATAAAATTCAATACAACTGAAAGTCTCACAATATTGCAATTGAACTACACCGACCTATGAATTGGAACACTTACCTTAGTCTCTCATCTTGATGATATAGCCAAGGTTCGTCATTAGTTCGATATAGTGCCAAAAGAAAAGTAAAGGAAAAGAGAGAAAAACTCTAAAAACTAATGTCTAGAAAGATTACACTAAGAGACTCCCCTTGCAGCTGTCCAAAAGAAGGTTTAAATAGCCTTGAAGTAGACAACTTACACAAGTATTACCCTAAATTCTAGAAGGATATTTTTCTAAAACAATTAGGGAATAGTATTCAAAATAAAATAAAATAAAGTAAAAAATTTCCTATCTTGCATCATGCTGGAAAATACATCCAAAAATCGAAAATCCTTTCATAAATTCTCAAAACAAACATAGAAGGTTGCAAATAAGGAAAGTTTTTGGATTGCACAGTCTTCTTCAAGATTTGGATCGACGTGATCTTTATATGGTTGGAAAGCTATTTCAGAGAGATTTAAAATTGTATCTAATTTGACTATATTCCTAAACGTGATCAGTAAGATAATGAGAACGGAAATCAACATAAAGCATTCTCGGGCACAACACAGTTTTCTAGCAGGAGCAGTGATCACTCAAAACATCATAACTTTCATAATAATTGGCAGAACACAAAGAATCTTATACCATAGGAAAAATAATTCAATAAGCTTCGATTTGACACTAAATTTGAATATATTTGCATCTCAAAATGTCATGATATGATTGGTCAAGCTTGGTATAGAAATTCAATTGCTCGGATCACCTTCGATTTGGTTCAAATTAACCCCGAAATGTTGCAAACTCTCCAAAACACGTGAATTTCTCGAATCCCTACAAAATAATAATTAAACACATAAAATCATTCTAACTAACAAGAAATAAGTGTGATTAAATAGGATGTTATAAGTCCTATTTGAAGGAATGAACGTTTCACTCCGTGCAGAAGCATTAGATCGTCTTTGATTTAATTTAAAATTAAACTAAAAATTAAGGTTAAGCAAACTTACTTAGAGTAAATATAGAGATATTTCTGGCGAATCTTTATCTCCTCCATAAAATCTTCCTGGCTATGACTCGAACATAGGACCAAGGCTTGTGAGAGTCTTTTGAAATAAAATCCACAAGGGATTGGAGAGGAAGAGGTCTAGAGAGAATTTTATAATTCTCTATTGAGGAGATGTGTGTTATGTCTAATGGCTCAACCCAAGGGTCCTATTAATAGAAACTAGGGGTAAAATCTTTACTAGAATTAAAATATTATATTTTAATATCTAATATATTAAAATATATATTATACTTATTTGAATCTCATGCAAATCTCCTACAATATTTATTTATTTGAATCTTATTCAAATTTTATAAATATCTTTTATTTAATGTATCTAATATACATTAATTATTTTAATATTTACTATATCAAATACAATAAATATATTTTTCTCTTTTATATTTAATATATTAAATATTAATTTGAACACTTCAGATTAAATATTAATTTGAACATTTCAAATTTTAATATTTAATGTATCAAATACAATAAATATATTTACCTCTTTTATATTTAATATATCTAATATATTGAATATTAATTTGAACATTTCAAATTAATATTAATTTGAACACTTCAAATTAATATTAATTTGAACACTTCAAATTAATATTAATTTGAACATTTCAAAATTTTCTTTCAACTAAATTGATATTTTAGTGTTACTATGAGCTAGCAAGGGACCTTATGGACCTACAGATTATATGCTCTAATGATACAAAATTAATTAATTAAACTCTTTAATTAATTAATTTTCATTCATTAACTCTAAGGTCACTCCACTATAGACCTAGAGTTGCACTCTTATGTATTGTAGGACAAGTTGTGTCTATGGATATAATCACTATATGCAAGTCAATCCTTCACGAGTTGTTCATAATTACAGTTGGGTCAAAAGTCTGTTTTACCCCTATAATTACATCTTGCAGCTTAAGTACCACTGATCCTCTAATGAATAATCTGTTTATAATCTAATTATAAACTAAATCCCTCTCGGGTGTTGGGATTTATGCCCTAAAGCCTCGTAATTAATAATTTATTTAATAATTAATAATAATTTTGATTATTTTATTTGCAATATAATATTATCCCTTATATGAAAAATCCAAGGTTATTAGTGTAATCTTGAACAGTATGTGGTTGACATACGAGAGGATCATGTTCAAGAAATAACCTAAAGGGTCATAGTATATGGATAAGGTTGGGTGCCTTATCCTGGTAACACTATTGATACGGCCCACTTTGTAATAGTTACAAATGATTTGATCCCAATCATTCATGTGGAGACATGTGAGTGGGGGTATCTTATACAATGAGTTTGTATAAGACTGGACCACGAAATATTTAATCTCTCTTTATAAATCCGTTAATTGAGAAGATTAATATTTCATCAGGATGATCATATGCGACTCGATCTTAATCCTGAGTGAGTTATGAACTCCTGCCTGTGAGGGCTTGTCCTTTGATTTGCATGGGTGAGAGTGGCTTTTGTAGCCGATTCAATATGCCTACCATTTTGGGGACTTGACCAAATAGGGAGCTGAGAACATAATCTCACAAGAAGGAGTTCACTCCTTCCCATATAGGGTAAGTAGATGAGTAGTTCCCTTAAGTGCTGATTTCGGGACTTGAACAATGGGGCCCCACCCTCTCCTTGGCCCGAGAGGGACTTAGTTTATAATTATATTATAAACAAATTGTTCATTAGAGGATCAGTGGTACTTAAGGTGCAAGATGTAATTATAGGGGTAAAACGGACTTTTGACCCAGCTGTAATTACGAACAACTCGTGAAGGATCGACTTGCATGTAATGATTATATCAATGGACATAACTTGTCCTACAGTGCATAAGAGTGCAACTTTAGGTCTATAGTGGAGTGACCCTAGAGTTAATGAATGAAAATTGATTAATTAAAGAGTTTAATTAATTAATTTTGTATCATTGGAGCTTATAATCTGTAGGTCCATAAGGTCCCTTTGCTAGCTCAAAGTAACACTAAAAGATCAATTTAGTTGAAAGAAAATTTTGAAATGTTCAAATTAATATTAATTTGAAGTGTTCAAATTAATATTTAATATAAAAGAGGAAAATATATTTATTGTATTTGATACATTAAATATTAAAAGTTGAAATGTTCAAATTTAATATTTAATTTGAAATGTTCAAATTAATATTTAATATATTAGATCTATTAAATATAAAAGAGGAAAATATATTTATTGTATTTGATATATTAAATATTAAAATAATTAATGTATATTTGATATATTAAATAAAATATATTTATAGAATTTGAATAAGATTCAAATAAATAAATATCGTAGGAGATTTGAATGAGATTCAAATAAATACAAGATATATTTTAATATATTAGATATTAAAATATAATATTTTAATTATGGCAAAGATTTTTCCTTGGTCACTATAAATAGGACCCTTGGGTTGAGCCATTCTACACAACACACATCTCCTCAATAGAGAGAATTAGAGAATTCTCTCTAAACCTCTTCCTCTCAAATCCCTCGTGAATTTTCTTTCAAGAGGCTCCCACAAGCCTTGGTCTGTGTTCGAGTCATAGCCAGGAAGACCTTGTGGAAGAGATAAAGATCCGCCAGAAGAATCTCCATATTTGAAAGGTATTTATTGCTTAACCTTAATTTATTGTTTAATTCTAAATAAAATCAAAGAAGATCCAATGCTTCCATTGCGGGATGAAGAGTTCATTCCTATCATCGGGTCAGTGAGAGGGTGGGGCCCCATTGTTGAAGTCCCGAAATCAACACTTAAAGGAACTACTCATCTACTTATCCTATATAGGCATGAGTGAATTCCATCTTGTGAGATTATGTTCCTAGCTCCCTATTTGGTCAAGTCCCCAAAATTGTAGACATATTGAATCAGTTACAAAAACTACTCTCACTCATGCAAATCAAATGACAAACCCTCACAGGTAGGAGTTCATAACTCACTCAAGATTAAGATCGAGTCGCATATGATCATCTTGATGAAATATTAATCTTCTCAATTAACGAATTTATAAAGAGAGATCAAATATTTTGTGGTCCAGTCTTATACAAACTCATTGTATAAGATACCCCCACTCACATGTCTCCACATGAACGATTTGAATCAAATCATTTGTAACTATTACAATGTGGGCCGTATCAATAGTCTTGCTAGGATAAGGCACCCAACCTTATCCATATACTATGACCCTTTAGGTTATTTCTTGAACATGATCCTTT
The DNA here is from genome assembly GCA_033996785.1 of Trichosanthes truncata. Lineage (NCBI taxonomy): Eukaryota > Viridiplantae > Streptophyta > Magnoliopsida > Cucurbitales > Cucurbitaceae > Trichosanthes > Trichosanthes truncata. The sequence continues at coordinate 9,855,801 of JAWPNB010000007.1, forward strand.
CGTATGTCAACCATATACTGTTCAAGATTACACTAATAACCTTGGATTTTTCATATAATGGATAATATTATATTGCAAATAAAATAATCAAAATTATTATTAATTATTTAATAAATCATTAATTACGAGGCTTTAGGGCATAAATCCTAACACTATCATCATCCGTACGAATAAAAAACCTACAAATTTGGTCTATATGGTTTGAAGAAAGTTAGAATTTAGTCCCTATGATTTTCAAAGTTAGAATTTCGTCCTTATGATTTGATAAAACCTCATAAATAGTCTCTATAGTTTGATAAAATCCTCATAAATAGTCCCTACGATAGGGACTATTTTTTAGGGTTTGATCAAACCATAAGACTAATTCTAACATTTTAAACCATAAGGACTAAATCCTAAATTTCTCAAAACCATAGGAACCAAATTTGTAATTTAACCAAAATAAAAATATTTACACAGTAATTATTGTATTACTTTCTAGTATAGTTAACCACCCTCACTACCTAGGCTCTAACTCATAATATATAGTGTATATTCTTGTATTAAATATAATTATTTTTAGTGTATGTGTGTGTGTATATATATATATATTTGAGTTCAACAACATGTGGAGGCAGGAGATTCAAACTTTTGATCTCTTTGTCGAACATATATGCCTCACCTAATTGAACTATGCTCAGGTTTGACATATTTATACAATGCATACTGTGACCATTATATATAGACGAAATAAATTAATCGTATCTACCTATCAATTGTATAATAAAAATAAACAAATAGTTAATATTAATCAAATTTGATTACAAGTAAATAATTAGAATTACTCAAACACAAGTAAATAATTAGAATTACTCAAGCAATAATATTCATTATATTACAATTTATTATATATGTGTGTGTGATGTTGTATAAAAAGTTACCATGGATGATACAATTTCTTGCATTGCCTCTAATTTTATCATCATTTAGGGAGGAAAAATAATGTTTCTCCAGCCATGGTGGCATGCTCGTAGAAGCTTGGGGTTATTTAATAGAAGGATGATGGTGCAGGAGAAATTTAAATCATAATCTTTTTAAATATTTGTTTAAAGGAAGGTAAACCAATTAAATCTTACAAAAATCTCACAAGATTTGGCGTCAAAGATTTAGGAAAACTTTGAAAAAAAAATATTAATAACGGACAAAATTGGTAAAAAAAAAAAAAAAAAAAAATCTATGCCTTAAATATTTTAGATATTTGAAACATTTGACCATTTTTCAATTTGAGGGTAAAAATATAGCCATGTACTCCAATTTCCCTTTGTTTTATTCACGTGTGGGCCATAGGTATAGTTTTTTTTTTTAATATTTCTATTGTTCGATATATTTTTGTAATTATTTTCATTCGATGGTATATATACATATGTAAATGCCCTAATTTATTTAATTTTAAATTTTGAATTCTTCCGACAATGAGATCAATTATTTTGAAATTAATGGATCTACATTCCAATGACTTAAAATTAATTAATTTAAAATAACTTCAATAAAAACTTATGCCTCATTTGATAACCAGTTGATTTTTGAAAATTGTGTTTCTTTTCTCACAATTTCTTTACAATGGTTTTCCATCTTTCTTAAGAAAACATTTGAATTCTTAGCCAAATTAAAAAAAAAAAAAAAAGAAACATGTTTTTAAGAACTATTTTTTTTAGTTTTCTAAAACTTGACTTGAAGTTTGAAAACATCGGTAAAAAATAGATAACAAAACAAAGAATTCCATTCACTACAAGAATCTAAGGTTATCCCAATGTTATTTCCCCTGACGCTTTAAAAATGGTCGGAAAAAGTAGGAATTCCCGACGGTAAACTTAACAATAGGTAAAAAACTAACAGAATTGCCAACGGTTTTGTAAACCGTCGGCATATAGTACTTAATGCCGACAATTTTTCTTAAACTGTTAGTAAATAGGGGATAAATGCATACAGTTTTCATAAACTGTTGGCAATAAGTAAAGAATTGTAGACGGTTTGCCAAACCGTCGGTGATTCTTCACCGAATGACCAACGATTTGGCAAACTGATGACCATTCGGTCAGTAATTGCCGATGATTAGCAGAATTTTTGGTAATTCGGTGGGGAACTGCAGACTGTTGGGCTAACCGTCGATAATTAGACGAAGAACCGCCGAACTGTCGACTTTTAGGTAAGGAATCATCGACAATTCACCAAACCGTCAGCGGTTACCCGAAAAGGCCGACGGTTCATGCAAACCGTCATCCTTTCCTCATTAAGGGGGCTCGAAAATGAGCCCCCTTTCCCTTTCATTTCCTCCCACTTTTCCCCACATTCCTTCTTCTAAAATTTCCCCTATTTTCTTCTCTCCCTTCCCTTTTTGCCCCACTATCCTCTCCCTTTCCTTCTCTTTTTCCCTCATCTCCTCTCCTTTTCCTTCTCTCCCACCCACGCCCCCACTACTGGCCACCCAGTTCACCAACACTCCACCGCTCACCGAATCGCCGCCCCCCACTATTTTCTTTTAGTAATATTGTAAAAAAATTTATTTCTTCAGTAATTAATATACTTAGATTCAAGATTATTTTGCAAATCTATTTAAGTTTATTGTGTTTTGGTTTGTGTAATCTCAGATTTGCTAGTTCAAACACTTTGGAACTCAAACCAACAAAGTTTCTAGCTTCTTTGGTAAAAAAAAGTATGTAGAAATCCACTTTTAAACCTTTTTGAACTCAAAAAAAGTATGTTGGATCATTTTAACATTTGAAAAGTCTTTTTTTGTGTAATGTCGAACTCATTCGAACAGTTTTGCTAATTTTTTAAACACTTTTAATCAAAAGTTAAGTATGTTTCGGTAAAATATAGGTGATAATTCTATGTTTAGGCTTTTTCAAACACATTTAAAATAGTTTAAATTGGTAGCTAACCTTTGAATTCTTTTGTTTTAAGATTTGGTTTTGTCATGGAGTGTTGAAACAAATTTTAAGGTAGGTTTGGGTTGATTTTGAACATAGTTAAAATAGTTTAGATTGATATCTAACCTTTGGAACTCTTCTTTTCTTTTCTTTATTTTGAATTTGTATTTTATAGTTTATTGTAAATAAGTAGATCTACATGTATTTTGTTTATTTGTACTTTAAAATTTATTTTTAATTATTTTGTAATGTTAATTATTCTTATATTCATGGATATGGAGTTGAACATTACATATGGTTGATTAGACTTTTTAGTACTAATTAGGTTAGTTGGGTTGTGTAGACAACATAAGTTGGTTAGATTTTTTGTGTTATAGATGAGGTATATAATTATGTTGGTTATATAATTTTGACTTATGTTGATTATATATTTATGTTGGTTATCAAGTAAACAACATAAGTTAGTAGATGTGTTGGTTATTACAACTTATGTTGGTTAGACTTTTTTTATGTTTGTTATCAAGTAAACAAGATAAATTCTAGATGAGTTATATAATTATATTGGTTATATAATTATGACTTAGGTTGGTTAGACTTTTTATGTTGTTTACTTAAGTTTTGACGATAAGTAGAAATTTAAATGAGTTATATTCACTCTGACAAAGGAAAAAAAAAGAGTTAAATTGTAATAATTGACAGAGCTTGTCGAAGGCTCACCAAATGATAATTATAATCCACACCACAGATATTTTACAATATAGTGATCCACAGGGAAACAAATTGATCGCTTTCCAATTTAATTTAAACTAAACCAAACTAAACTGAATGTGGGTGGAGGATTTACTTTTTTTTAAGTAAAGATTAAACGAAAGATTAAAGGTGGAAAATTAAACATGAAAGTTAAAGGAGGAAAAACAAGATTTAGCTACTAAACACTGGATTGAAGTTCATCGGATCTAAATTTGTACTTTGATCATTGGGTTTCGAGAGGTTGATGCAAACTTCTGGATCAAGCAATTAATCGGCCCATCCGGTAAAGTCGGGTGGGCCCCTAACGGCCCCTAATTGACCTTCTAAGTTGGGCACGATAGCGTTTCATGCCTAATGAATCAATCGCACTACACTTGAGAGTTGGTTAAACCTAGATAATTAACTTAGAAATTTTAATTCAATTAAGGAGTTGCTTGGGTCCTAAAACCTATCATGCAAACTACATGAAGAGGTTAAGCCTTGTTTTATGCAAGCACAAACCGGTTTAGGTGCTACTTAATTAAGCCAATGCATGAAACGATAAATTCCAAAAGTGCATAGCAATAAATGAAACATATATACAAGATTCATCAAGTCTAATATGCTAATTTCATTCAATGGAGTAAAACAGAGTCCCAAACATGCTTTAACACAGAAATTTACTAGAAATTAAAAAACTAAACCTCCCAAAATACAAATTCAATCCGTATTCGCCCCGAAACAGTGTTGCAAACTAGTCAGTAGCCTCGAAATCCGCTCCTGACAACTTTAATTAGTATAAATTAACCCAAAAATGATAAAACACTAAAAATGGGTATAAACAGAGGGGGGAGGTATGCAAGTTGGCTGAGAAAGGTTTCCCAAAACGATGCCCTAAAAGGAAAATTCCTTTTATAGTTCTTGAAGCAGCATCGAGACGTTGTCGCCTAAAAGTCCAACGTCACATGGGCTTGCCGTAGCATCGACCTACGCTTACTATTATAGCATCTCGACTCTGTGGACAGTGTCTCGATGTTGTCCTATATCTGCGCGTTCTGACTTGCGACAGCTTCTCAACGTTGGTGAGTAGCGTCTAGACGCTGTCCTACATCCGAGGCTAACGTATTTAGCGTCGAGCAAGGCTCCGTAGGGAATCTCGACGCTGCTCTCTAGGGCAGTTTGGTCATTTGATCTCCATATCTTCGATTAGGGTTCGAATGACTTCCGATTAAGCCTAAATCATCCCTGAACGCTCTAAAAGCTTCGAAAATACTTCAGAATGCCATTTGGATTAATTTACCTACGAAATAGGGAATTAATCTCGTAAAATTTCTATAAGTCACAAGGTTTAGACATAGAAAATATGGACTATTTTAGTCCTATCAAAATACCCCCAACCTAGACCTTGCTAGTCCTCGAGCAAGACATAAACAAAGATAAGAGCATCTTCAATTAATTACATGTAACTCTTAACCTCAATGCTCGAATAAATCACAAGAATCAAACAAGGGAAATATGTTAAACGTTATCCGCATGCAAGCCTTTTAAAACACTTTCCTAATCTCCCATGTTTGTGTGTGAAATCTCCCTAATGTAATCCTTATAAGCCCGTAGAAGGTTTAAAGAACTCTTGTCCCATCTTCTCCCTGCACTGGCACTAAGGGCAAGCCATCAAGCAATCGAAGAGACAATAAGTCATAAGGTGCCTAAGATACCCACAACTGGGAACTTGCATCACTATACACATCAAGGGCACTAGCTTTCTCACATCTTTCGTAGGAACCCACACTCAGAGCACTTGCTCGATGAGTGGCCTAATTGATCACGACAGAGGTAACTCTTTTTACCCACTTATTTCTTTGAACACACTACAAGCTTTTTTTTTTTGTTTTAAGAGGCAAAGGTTTTTCCTAAGCAACTCATCATGCCTTCTCAAGCAAGTCGACTATCTAACAAGCCCCTACACTTGTGGGGGTGACAACATGAGTATAAGTCCTATAATTCCACCCTAAGCCTTAAAGGCCACAAAAGGTAGGGTATGCGTGCTCAAATGGATGGGAAAGATCAGAAAAAAAAAAACTTGAAAAATTAGGCACAAAAAAGACTTGCATCAAAATAACACTCACATACTCCAAACAAGTTCAATCATAGCGATATATCCAACATGTCATCAATTGTCATCATCACAAAGCAAGAAATCAAATCAATTCAGACTCAAGCTCAATCAACACAAAAATATCCCACCCCAAACTAAATAACGCATTGTCCTAAATGTGTGCTAGAAATCAGTAAGCAAGGACAATTTGAAGGATATAAGAATACTCCCTTGACTTGATAATATGTAGACGGCGGTGAGACTTTGCTTCTAAAAATAATTTCTCTTCACAACCACATCTCATGCCAAATGCAAACAAAAACTAAGCTACGAAAACGAAAGGACAAAAAACAATAAAAAGAAGGGAAATAGAAGTTTGGTCACCTGGCTGCCTCCAAGAAGCGCAAATTTTTATAGTCGATTGCTCAGCTTGTCGTATGACACTATCAACCTGGCTTCCAATAGACTGGGCATTCCAAATAAAATGCTGAGAGAACGGAAACGGGATCGCCTTCATTAAAGACCTTGAGCCTATGCCCATTCACCTTAAATATTTTTCATGTATCAAGACTCTATATTTCCATTGCACCATGCAGGAAGGCATTAGTAATAACAAAATGACCTAACCAACGAGAAAGAAATTTACCTGGCATTAGTTTGAGGCGAGAATTGTATAGAATGGCCTTCTGTCCAATGTTGAAGTTTTTCCTAACAAGCATGTTATCATGGAATGACTTCGCATTTTCCTTATAAATCATAACATTCTCGTTTGACTCAAGCCTCATCTCCTTGAGCTTCTGAAGTTGAAGAGGTTTTTACTCACCAACTTTATCACAATTTAAGTTGCACTTTTTCACTGCCCAATATGCCTTATGCTCAATCTCAACTGGTAGGTGGCACGCCTTACCATACACCATCCTAATGGGAGACATCTGATAAGCCTTGGTATTAAGGATTATTTAACTCCTAATTACTTAAAATATTTTTTTTGTCTTAAAATCATTGTAAAATAGCTGAAATATTTTTAAAAATAAGGAAGAAAGAAGAATGAAGGCAATTAGGGTGAGAATCTTAAAAAAAAACTTGTGTGTAGGAATTGTGGAAATTGCAGAACCGAAATTGCAAGATGAAGTTGCAATTTTGGAGTGGCATAAAAAAATTCTGAATTGTGGAAATTGCATAACCGAAATTGCAAGATGAATTTGAAATTTTGGAGTAGCAGAAAAAATAATTCAAAAAAGAAAAAAAATCTACATTCGACCCATATACGAAAATCTTCATTTGCTGCAAGATTTGAGGAATTTTGAGCATATTCTAGGCATTATTCAACCCTAATGAAGGCGTACAAAAGGAGAGAAGAGGAATGGAGAACGACGGTGATTTTTATGTCATTTTTTTGGAGTTTTGCTCATGGGTTTCTTCCCGTTTTCCCTCTGTTTTTTACTGAAATTCTGCTGCAAGTTTAGTTATGTTTTTCCTCGATGTTTCCTATCCAATTCAAGTGAAAACTTGGGTTGTTAAGACTCAATCTCTTCCTAGAAATAGTTGAGGGATTGAATTGATTGGAGATTAAGTGTGGATTTATTGAATGGTTGTGTAATTACTCTGTTTTTAATTCAGTTTCTGCTTTAGTTCATTTGGTTGTAATTTTCATGTTTTTTTTTTGTTCCTCACCTACTGTATTAAGCTTTTGGAATTGAGTTGAGATTGTTGAAACAATTGAAAGCAAGTTTCTGGAATTTTTTTCTTCATGGGTATTGTTTCTAGGAGCCTTTTCTTTTCTTTTCTTTTGTTCATGGGTTGTCCAGAAGTTTGGTAAATGATTATCTACTACTTTTATTATTTCTTTTTGTTTTCAATTCAAATTTGGATGGCAAGATGTCCTTAATTCCTTTAAATTTTGGTTGCAATTAGCATTTTAATTTATTCTTCTAGTATGGAATTAATTTTTAGAGTTTGTTGTGGGATTTTTACTTTTAATATGAGCAAAACTTCTTAGGAGGTTCAAGGATGTGAATTCCCTAAGAATTAATTGTAGCCAAAATTCCGACAAAGACCAAGCCTACTTCTCAATTGTTTGCTTGTGTTGAATAAAATTCCGTTGAGATCCTAGATTGATCATCAACTATGGTAGCAACTCAAGCTTAGATCTAATATCGACGGGGTTAGTGATAAGCGGGTTTCGCACAAGTGATGGAGATAAAAGCTTAGAAATAAGCCAATTATTTACCCTAGAAATAGGGATCAAAGACTCCAAAACCTAAAAAATTATTGAGCCAAAATTACCTAAGATAGAGGGATTATAGACATATAGGTCACTCACTTAGTCTCCTAAAACCTATCTTCAAGGTGAATAGAAGTAGTAATTTCGGTTTACAATTGAATGTAGAAGATGTTGGAATTGCAATTTTGGTTTGCAATATATAACTCAGGACAATGACATTCTTGAGCCCCTCATTTCTCTAAAGAATTTATTTTACTATTTTCATTTTTTTTTCCAAGTCTGTTTAGTTTGCTATTCAATCTTGCAATTTTCGATTATGCAATTCTGTTTTGCATTATTTGTATGTTTAACTTGCAATTAGATTATGCAATTATTTTGTTTTTAACAAACACACCAAACCCAACCTTGTTTTTGCAATTTTTAGTTTTCAAGTTGCAATTCTCCTTACATTTTACTCTACAATATTTTTGTTACACTGTTCCCTGTGGAATAGATACTCAGGAATACTCCTGTTTTATTACTTGCATCGACAGTGTGCACTTGCACTGGTGTTGAACGTATTTACCTACTTTTCTTCACCCAAAGTTCACACGATCAACATCCCTATGGGTGTCTTGTAAGTTGTGCGATATGCCCACAAGGTGCCTTCTAATCTGAGCCTCAAGTCTTTTCTTCTAAGATTCACTATCTTTTCGAGAATGAACTTCACCTCACGAATAGAGATTTCTGCATGCCCGTTCATCTGGGGGTTGTAAGGAGTAGTAACACTATGAGTCACTTCATACTTCTTCATCAGACTCTCAATGGTTTTGTTGCGAAAATGGGTGCCTTGTTCGCTTATGATGGCTTGTGGGACTCCAAACCTGCTAAAGATGTTAGATTTCAAGAAACCTACAACAGTCTTAGAGTCATCAGTAACAGTGGCTTTCACTATCACCCACTTAGATAGGTAATCCACAACCAAAATAATATACCTATAACCACATGACGAAGGAAAGGGCCCATAAAATTCATCCCCCACACATAAAATATCTCACAAATAATTATGGGTGTTTGCAGCATTTCATTCCTACGAGTTATGGCTCCTACCCTTTGACAACGCTCACAGGTTTTTCAAAAAACATAGGCATCCCTAAACAATGTTTCCCAATAAAGTCCCGAATCAAGCACTTTCCTACCAGTCCTTCTAGGGCCAAAGTGGCCTCCACATGTATACTCATGACAAAATCATAAAACTAATTGCATCTCGCTATCAGACACACATCTCCTAATGACTTGATCCGAACAAAACTTTCAAAGATAAGGGTCCTCCCACACATAGTACTTAGACTCATTCTTAATCTTGCTCTTCCTAGAGCCATTAAATGTATCAAGAAAAATCCCAGCATTAGATTTGGTTGTGTATTGTTAAATTTGGTGTTGTACTTATAGAGTTTTCATTCTCTTAGTTGGTTATAAATTTGATGTGTTGATTATTTGGTTTCTTTGAACTTATGTTCATGATGGTTGAGTTTTAGATGCTATATATATGTATTGAGAAGTTTTGTAACTTTTTTTGATAAGTCTAAGTTAAGTTTTAGGTAAATATGTTTGTAATTTTGATTTTGGAAAAGTTACTTACGTAGTTTTAAAACTTTTATTTACTTGGTAAAGTTAGATTAATTTGGTTGATTTTGTTAAATTTGGTGTTATACTTATAAAAGATTGGTTTGTTATAGTTCGATGAGTTTATTATTTGTTTACTTAGTAAAGTTAGATTAATTTAGTTGTTTTGATTGTTTTAGTTCGTTATAGTAATTTGATGAGTTTATTATTAGTTTACTTAGTAAGTTAGATTAATTTAGTTGTTTTGATCATTTTACTTCGTTATATTAATTAGTTTTGTAACTTTGGAAGTTAGTAGAAAGTTTTGATTGTTTTTGTTAAATTTAATTTTTTTTAGTTCCTTATAATTCGTTATAAGTTAATGATTTGTTGGTATATATATATATATATATACTTCATTAGTATTAAGTCTATATGTTAAATTATATGTAAATGTACATGTTTGTGCTTTTGGTTTAGAAAAAGTTACTTATATAGTTCTGTAATTTGGTTTACTTAGTAAAGTTAGATTAACTTGGTTGCTTTCTTAAATTTGGTGTTTTGCTTCTATAGTTTTGTAACTTAATTAGTTAAATTTTGATACTTTTGAAATGTTAGTTTAGTTGTTATGTGTTTATAGTTTTGATCTTATGTTCTTGTCTTTGTTTTTCATAGGTGGGTTGAATCGACATTATTCTGAAAGCAGGACGAAGATTTATCATGAAGATGGTGAGAGCTTATATTTATTAAACTTTTGTTTCTAGATTAGGTTTATTTGTGTAAAAGTTTTATTTTTATCTTGTATATGAATTTATAAACAAAGTGTAATTAAATTTGGTTTAATATAAAGTATTATTTGACTTATTTTGTGTACAATTTATTTTAAGTATAACATGTTCAAATTATAGTGAAAATCTAGACAAAAATCTATTGAAATTAATAAAATATCAAAGATAAGCAATGCTGACCAAATTCAGGATTTGGTCGGCCTTTCAAGGAATTGCCAACTAAATTGCGTTTGGTTAGCAATTTAAAAAATTTCCGACCAAATTCGTTGTTTGGTTAGCCTTTAGGGGAATTGCCGACTAAATTGCATTTGGTCGGCAATTTAAAGAATTGCCGACCAAAATCTATTTAGAATTGCCGACCAAAATCTGTTTAGTCGGCATTTTTCAAGGAAAGGCCGACTAAACAAAGTTGGTCGGCAATTCAAGGAAATGCCGACCAAACTAAACATTTGGTCGGCAATTCTTGAAAACGCCGACCACAAAATTTTGGTCGGCAATTCTTTACATTGCCAACCAAACGCAATTTGGTCGACAATTCCTTGAATTGCCGACCAAAAAGTGGCATTGGCATTGCCAGGAAATGTCGACGCCACCAAAATTTGGTCAGCAAAAGCTTCCCCGATAGGGATATGCCGACGACCGTGCCAACGCACTTTTTGCATCAAGAATACCTTTTCCAACGGTTTTTGGACTTTTTCCGACCAATTTTGGTGTCGAAAAAATCCAAAATTCTTGTAGTAGTTGAAAATAATGTTTATAAACTTATTTTTTTTAAAAAAAAATCAAATGATTATCAAATGGGATATTAAAGTCCCAATGTCATGCCATTTTTATTTTCATGGATATCATATAATGATTAGATGTGAAATCATCCTTCACAAGTGATCTATAACTATGATTGGGTGAATTTGTTGTTTTATATCTGTATGAGTTGAAAAGGAGAGTAAATAAAGGAAATGCATTCTTTCCCAAATTGGTATTTCCTTAATTTCACACACACAAAAAAAAAATCTGTTCAAAATCGATTATATTAAAATGGTAAAGCGTACGTGAAAAAAAACGTTATAGGAAAGAAAAAAAAAAACCACTAAATGGAGGAGAAAGATTCGATATGATAAATTAACTACATAGATGGTTTGATCCTTTTGCCACCAATAAAGATCTCAAATTTTCCACTTCAAAAGTCACACCACAAAATGAATTCCGTCGTAGTCGCCTTTTATATAAAATACAAGACTTAGTGAAGAGTGGTTTACATGTCTAAATAATGCCTTAAAAAGTTGACTTGTGACATCTAAATTACCTTAACAAAAAATAATTGATGGGTTTTAACAACTTCCATTTCCATGTTTTAGGCACATGGCAATGCAAAGTAAAGTTAAGCCTTTATTTTGAAGTGCTAGTTTGTGAGGATAGAAACCATTTAGCACAGTGAACACTTAGAATAGAAATTTAAAAAAGCAATTCAAGTGTGAGAAAAAAAAATGCATGTCCAACCATATATATCAATTGCTAATGCTCTTTTGTATTTCCCAAAACAATGAAATCACTCCTAAATGGCTCCAATTACACTCATAAGGGGCTCCACTAGTAATAGAAAAAAACATAAAAGCAAGCTCCTTTTCTATCTAAAAGCTGGCTAAAAAAAACTATTGTTTGGTACATTTCTTATCATTTTCCTCTCTCATGGGCATTTGCCTCCAAGTTATCATTTCATTTCACCATGCTCCTCCATATTCTCTACAAAGAGAGGTTTTTTTTTTTTCTTCTTCTTCTTTATGGTTTCTGATGCAATACTTTTCAATTCTTTGTCAAGGTATAATGGTGCTTCCCACATTTAGTTGAATTGCATTACTTTTGCAAGAAAGAGACTGTGAATAGGCTTTAGAGTCAACTATTGCTGTCATGTTAAAGTCCTATCCATGAAGATATGCCAAGTTAGAAAATACAAGCATGGGTATTCATGGAGAGATTGTTTAAACATACCTTAAAATTTATGCTCGTTTGATAACCTTTTTGTTTGTTCGTACATTGTTTCTTTGTTTTGCATTTCTATTAACTCAAGGAAATTCCTAACGAGAAATGCTTATGGGATATGTTTAACAAACCCTAAAATTTTACCTTGTTTTGATAACCTTTTTGTTCATTCTGTTGGTTATTTCCTGCTTTCCATTTTTATTCTCAAGGAAGTTCTAGACAAATATCTAGAAAGAATTAACAAACCCTAATAATCTATGCCTTGTTGAATAACCTTTTTTCATTCGTCGTTTCTTATTTTGCATTTCTATTTCCAAGGAAATCCCTAGCGAGAAATGCTTTATGGAATAAGTTTAACAAACCCTAAAAATTTATACCTCCTTCGATAACCTTTTTGTTCATTTGTTGTTTATTTCATGCTTTTCATTTCTATTCTCAAGGAAGTCGTCCTAGACAAATATCTAGCCCGAATTGCTTATAGTCTATGGGACATGTTTAACAAACCCTAATAATTTATGCCACGTGTTGGATAACCTTTTTTCGTTCGTGAATTCTTATTAATTTGCATTTCTATTCTCAGAGAAATCCCTGGTGAGAAATGCTTGTGGGATATTTTTAACAAACTCTAAAAATTTATACCTCATTGGATAAATTTTTTGTTCATTCGTTGAAATTTTCTGTTTTTCATTTCTATTCTCAAGGAAATCCTAGGCAAATATCTAGCGAGAATTGCTTATGGGATATGTTTAACAAACCCTAACAATTCAGGCCTCATTTGATAACATTTTTATTCGTTTGTTGTTTCCCGTTTTCTTTTCTAAATTCTCAAGGAAATCCGAGACAAATATCTAGCGAGAAATGCTCATGGGGTACAATTAATTTTTATCTCAAATAAGAACAATAGAATGGCTTAAACATGTCTTTGAATTATACAGATTTATTTCATAAGACTCATTGTCCAAATAATATCTGCCAATAGTTCCTAGATCATATCATGTAGAACACCATGCCAATAGTACATTCCATTCCAAGTGGTTTTTAAAAAAAAAAAAAAGAAAAGAAAAAGAAATCAAATTTGACTCTAAACTTGTGAGGTTCTATCAATTTAGACTCTAAACTTTCAATTTCATCAAATTTGACCCTAAACTTAAATAAGTGTTGCAATTTTTACCATCGATTCAAATTCCACTAATTTGCACACTAATTTTAACAAAAAACAATGTAAAAATCTTCATAAACTCATTTTTTTTTGGACAAAAACAAGTTTGACCAATGCACCAATTAACCATTAAATAACTTTACCAAAATTCATAAATTTCAACCAAAAAAAAAAAGTTATAATGTCATTTTCCTCTAAAATATTATCAATTTCATATCGTACATATGTTTTATAATAAGTGAACGCATAAGAGAAAGCTTATTTTAACGACATTTGAAGTGAGAACATGTTAGAGGGCTAGTTTGAGGTTAATATTGCAACACTTATCTAAGTTTGAGGTGCAATTTAATGAAATTGAAAGTTTAGAATTAAAATTGATACAAATTGTGACAAGATTAGGGGTGAAAAGTGATTTTTTTTTTTCAAAAACAAATTTGCCTTTAGTTGGGTTATTGTTTACAAAAACATCAATGGCTTTCTAATGGTTAAAAGTAGCTGTAAAGATATTTCCATGATGGTTTGTCTCTGACGTTGGATCCATAAAGCAAACTTGATTCCACACTAATGATAGTGCATGTGCTCAATTTCAGAAAGAAAGGTAGAAAAATCCAAACCAGTTTTGGATAAGATCGTGGATTATTGTTCTAAAGTACATATGAATGGTCGGAAATAAAGTACGGATAAAATACTTCCATGAAGCTATTGGAAGACAAGACCATTTTCAAATATACTTTATTGTAAACCCAAGCCTACCTAGAGCTACCTCCCATCCAATCAAAACACCCTTTTACTTTTTCCTCTTTCTTTTTTCCTCATCTTTTTGTTGTCTACTGGGTTGAGAACCTTGTGTAATTCTCTTGTGGGTTTGAGATCGAGGCGTTTTAAAGTATAAGCAAGTGAGGCGACTACGTTGTAGGGTTTTTGGTGATATATTTAGAAGAGCAATTGACCCACATCGAAAATGTACAAGAAAGTCATGGGCTCCAAGTACTATGAAAGGAGTCTATGACTTTGGTTTTAAATCATCCCAATTTGAAATAGTTTAAGCTTGAAACTCTAGTTAAGTGAGTGGTATAAAGCTTTGAGAGAATGTTTCTTTGTAATTGGGGTTGGGGAAAGAATTCTGTGTGATTGTAATAATTTTTCATATAGTGAAGTATTTCCTTATGTCCGTAGTTTTTTATCTGGTTTTGCAGTTTTTCACGTTAATTCTTATGTTTCTTATTTTTGTTGTTTTCTTTTAATTTCTCAATTAATTTTTGCTTATTCCTGCAGTAGTAGTTGGAGGTTTTTTTCCCAACAAGTGGTATCAGAGCTTTAGGTTCGTAGTTCATTGAGTTTCTGAGTATGCTCTATGGTTGCAACATTGTTTGAACTTCCGCATTATAAAGGATTTCTTAAAATGAGCTACAGCTGGTATTGTGAATAGTGTGAGTTGCTCACTATTTCCAAATTTGCTAGGAGTGAAACAGATATGTCAAGCTTTTTGAGTCCAGTAAAGATTGACGTGGAGAAATTTGATGGAAGGATGAACTTTGGCTTGTGACAAGTGCATGTTAAAGATGTGCTGATACAATTTGGGTTACACAGGGCTTTAAAGGGAAAACTGAGTGGTGGTGCTTTTGAAAAGTTAAGCGGTGATGGTGGTCTAGTGGTGGTTCCAACAAAGGTTCTAAGAAGCTCAACATGAGTGATGAAGAATGAGATGAATTGGATTTGAGAGCTACAAGTGCATTAGACTAAATTTGGCTAAGAATATTCTTGCAAATGTGCATGAAATTTCGACAGGCAAAGAGCTCTGGGAGAAGCTTGAAGCGATGTATCAAGCAAAGAGCATCTCAAATTGGTTGTACCCTAAAGGAGCAGTTTCACACGTTGCAAATGGAGGAATGTACGAAAATCTTAGATCATCTGAGTGTTCTCAATGGCATCGTTTCTGAGCTAAAGGTGATCGAAGTAAAGATAGAGGATGAGAATAAGGCACTCAAGCTTATCTTGTCACTTCTACCTTCTTATGAACACATGAAGCCAATCTTGATGTATGGGAAGGAGAATTTAAATTTTGCTAAGGCTACTAGTAAACTTCTATAAGAGGAAATGAGGCTGAAGAGTGACGGATGTACTTCACATGAGGATTCAACACTAGTAACTAGCAATTGGAAGAAGAAGAAATACTTCGTGCAAAAGAAAGGTTGTTGGGAATGTAGACAGTCTGGACGCATGAAAAAGAATTGTCCTAATAGAGCAAGTTCGTCAAAAGGCTCTGGATCGGATGCTGATGTGGTCTCTGTCGTCAGAGGAGATGGTGACTTCTTCTGAAGAAAGACAAAATTCATCCTCATGGTTTGTCCGTTTTACCATGATAGAGGATGTGATGTTAGCAGTTCCACAAGTTTGCATAAGGGCATTGGCTTGACGGTTATGCAAGGTGTGTGTGGTGGAAGTTATGTCGATGGCTGAAGAACTTCTGGGTAAGCCAAGTAGGTAGAAGTTGTACCATAAATTTCAGCATGGTTTATTGACATGTGACAAAGAAGAAAAGTCTTGGAAGGTGACCTTCTAAGAGGTCTACTTTTATGGTAGAGTAGGTTATAATTCTCTAAGTTGAGGATTATGTTTTTCAGTGAAGACAATTGGTGCAGCAGGAGTTGTGAATTCTTCAAATATCTTGCCAAGGTGAAATTTGTAGGATTTTTGGTAATATATTAGAAGAGCAATTGTCTCACATCAAAAATGTACAAGGAAGTCATGGGATCCAAGTACTATAAAAGGAGTCTATGACTTTGGTTTCAAATCATCCCAATTCGAAATACTTTAAGTCTGGTATACTAACTCTAGTTAAGTGAGTGGTATAAAGCTTTGAAAGAGCGTTTCTTTGTAATTGGGGCCGGGGAGAGAATTCTATGTGATTGTAATAATTTTTCACATAGTGACGTATTTCTTTTTGTCCGTGGTTTTTTCTTCGGTTTTGGAGTTTTCCACGTTAATTCTTGAATTTCTTATTTTTGTTGCTTTCTTTTAATTTCTCAGTTAATTTTTGCTTATTCCTGCAGTAGTAGTTGGAGGATTTTTTCCCAACATAAGTAACGTTTATAATTTTAATTTTAGGATGGTTAGATATTAAGATCTAATTGGTCAATTTGAGCCAACTTGAGTATATAGCTCAATTGAGTAAGACATATATCTTTGACCAAGAGGTCAGAAGTTCGAATTTTTCCGTGATCCCCACATGTGTTGTTGAACTCAATTTTTTTTAAAATGTTAAATTACAAATTTAGTCATTGAACTTTGAAGTTTGTCTCTATTTGGTCTCTAAAATTTCAAAACTATAAATTTAGTCATTGAACTTTTAAATTTTTGTAAAATTCACTGATTTACTAGACACAAAATTGAAAATTTAAGGTTCCATTAGACATAAAATTCAAATTTATATCTAATAGATCAATTAATTTTTAAAAATTTTGAATTTGTCAATGACCTATTTAGAAACAAAATTGAAAGTTCAAAAATATATTAGACACTTCTAAAAGTTCAGGAACCAAATAGACATAGACCTCAATGTTTATGGACTAAACTTATAATTTAACCTTTTAAAAAAATGATTAAATTTGATTTCAAATATGAATTAAAGAGTCTTCTTTTTGGTTCAACAAATGTTTGGGTGAGAGATTAAACCTTAGTTTCAGGCTTATAAGGGAAGGTAATAAATGTCTTATTCATTGAGTTTTTTTAAATAGAATAAAGATACACTAATTCAAAATTCTTGATAAATTTTTTGTTACATAATAGAATTTATTAAAGTTTCTTTTTTTTTTTTACCACTAATATAGGGGTGGAGATTATATTTGAATACCTCCACTAAAAAAACAGAGTAGATGTCTTAAGTGGTGAGCTAATGAGCTAATGTTAGCAAAATTGACTAAAGTTTGATAATATAACCTAAAAAGGGTTGTGCATGAATTGAATTGAAAGACCATAAAACTATTTACTTTTAAAATTGTAAATTAAAACGCCTCATATAAATAAAATCTTGCTCGAGACCTTTAAAATTCCTTTAATTATGTCGCCCATGTTTGAGAAGTTTGTGCTCAGATCTGAGTTTGAGATTGAGAAGCTCATGTTATTCAAGACCTAAGTTGGTATATCGATGGAGTTTTAAAATTTAAGTTTGCTAAAGTTTGTGAATCGTATAAAAAAATTAATATTAAAAAGCAGCCTTCATAAATGAGTGCTATGGAACCCTAAGTTTAATTATGTAGTTTGAGTTTATATGCCTCATGGGGATTAATCAAAAAAATATTTGAGTTTCAAAAGTTTATGTTTATGTTAAATTTTGTGAGTTTGTAAAGATTAGTGGTGTAGCCTTGAGAAAATTGAGTTCTTAACACCCCTAATCTTTTTCTTTTTTCTTTTTCTTTTTGTAGCTTTGAGTTCATACAACTAATGAAACTAGTAACAACCCATTGCCCATAATTTCAAAATGGGTAATCTTGAGAAATTGATTTTTACTTTCTAGACTTATAAGTCTATTGAGGATCTCACATTGGAACAATGGAAATACGTCACATTCTTAATAAGATCCATGGGTTACTCTCTCATTGTCAATTGGTTGTGAGATGAAACTCCATGTAATTTAATAAAGTCAACACAAAGCTCGAATTCACATGAGTTATAAGATGGAGATCGAAACCCACATAAAAAAAACCACAAGTTCAACTTTGTAACTCCAAATTACACAAACCTAACTCAAAAGGACTCAAATACACGGAGATACAGGACATAGGATAGGAATAAGGACAATTTTCAAAAAATATTCACCACCACCACATTCTACTCGAAAATTGTCGTATAGAGGACGAACAAAACATCCAATCAACAAAAATATGCATCTCATAGGTGCCAGCCAAAAACAAGAAAGATTATACACACAACAAAGGCATATGCGGCGAGCACAAAAATCTTAATAAATGCTAAACTATTGTTTCTCAAAAGATGCTGAGATTTATGGCAATTGTTGGTCTCCACGTAGGAACTTTCTTCCATTTGCTGCTTATAATGGACGCATTACGCATCTTTGGGATTTCAATGAATGGTTTAGGTTATATATATTTCTTCCTTTTGTCATTAGAAAAAAGAAGGTAACTTTTGATCAAAAATCCAGCTCTCCATTAAAGAGAGGACAAGACATGTCGGGATTAATGTCTAGAAAATGCTCTCTATTAAAGAATATATAACTTTTAAGGCTAATTGGGATGCTCTCCTTCAAAATGACACCTTAGCTAATTGCTATAGTTGTTTACCTTATTGTAAAATATCTTCCTAGCTAAGTATTAATTACATGGAAGTGGAATTAAATTGTCAATTCGAGCTTAGTTGAGTGAACAATGCATCACTTACCATCATTGCAATTGTTGAACCAAAAAAAAGAAGAGTTAGCTTTTTTCTTTGTTTTTCTTAGGATAAAGTTGGCCATATTTTCCAAAGGAAATTTTGATTTTTTTTTTGTTAAGTGCATGTAACTTGATTCGATTTGGCTATCTCGACACTCAAATTTGACACCTGACAACCCTAACATTTTTCTATATTTTTTGTGGGTTAGACGTGTCATGCGATATCTTAAGTTGCGTTCTAGATCGAAGAGTGTTGTCTATATACATATTATCATGAGTTGTGTTAACATGCTTTGTCTTTACTCACATACTTTTGAAGAAAAATCTCTTGGAAGATGACTGGACTTAAAATTGCTCCAAGTTAAACATACATAACGTTAAAATTCGTAAAGAAATAGACCATCAAAGAATGGAGGAAGGTAGATTTTGTAGTATAAGATCTTTCTCATTCTGGTGTGATGTTGGTTAATTCATTCATGTATCTTGTTTATTCAAATACCACATGCATACCAGCTTTCACTTGGTTCATTCCGAACTACACGTACTAAAAAATGTCTTGTTCTTGTACCATTTGTAACGACCTAGGCCTAAGATTTGAGGCTGTAGGTGCTGACTTTTGCAGCCGCGTCAAGGCAATAAAAAAAATATCCAAAAAATGGCTCTATTATCTGCATCTTTAGTCCATTATTAATTCAAGTACATTGAATGAACACATTTAGATTTATATCTTTGCAATTAATTTCCCTTATCAAAGAAAGCTATAGTTTTTCCTTCATTGAGATGAACTCAAAGCGTTGAAAACAATAATAATCCATTAAGATTTGAACTTTGTAGATTCCTATTTTGGGTTAAAAAAAAACCCTTGAAAACGAGTTTGTATTATTCCAATGGTGGGAAAGAAAGAAAACCAAGTAAAATTTGTTACTTTTTTTTCTCTGGGAATTTGTGGATAAAAGCAAATGAACAGCTTCTGGTTTTAGCTTACAAATAAGTGAATCCTATATAGAGATGTCTATTTTTTTCGCCGGGGCCCACCTCTAACAAGGCTAGAAATCTCAGTTTAAGCGGGAAATGGGAGAGGGAGTGGAGAAGATTTTTTCCCCATTAGCTAAATTGGAACAAGGGCATTCCCCGTCCCAGCCCCGTTCTCCGACCCCATCCCGATTTCTTCTTTTATATATATATATATATATATATAAACCATAAATCTAAACTTTTATTCAATATTATTTTGTTTTTCTAAGGAAATAAAAAAAAATCTCTTAAATATAAATCTCTTATTAAGAATTAACAATTTAAATAGAAATTTAAAAAAAGAAAATAGATTTTATTTGATCAAATTTTAAAAAATAAAAGTAATAAATGGGAATTATTCACCACAGAGAGAATTCGATCCCCGCAAATTCTCCGTAGGGATTCTCCGTCCTATTTCTTGCAAAATTAAATAGAAAATTTTGCAGAGATGGAGAATGAAATGAGGGGTGGAGATGGGGACGGAGAAGCCATTCTCCGATCTCACCCCGCCCCGTGGACATCTCTCTAATCCTATATATATATATATATATAGTGTCTATAGAGAAGGGAAATGACCAAGCCCTAATCATTATTTAGAGCTTGAAAGATGGATAAATTTTGAAATCATCCATGCAAAAAGGTTGTGAGGGTCCACAATATGGACTGCATTAACACCACTCCTTCTTGATATGGCCTTAGGTTAAGTGGTGTCGGCAAGGAAAAAGGAGAAAAATAAAGTTAAAATATTAATTTGGCATTTTGTGCTTACGTTGAAGAATTTAGGCCCGTAATAATCATTTAATTTATAGGTTTTAAAAATTGTGTTTATTTTCTTATCATTTATCTGCAACAGATTTCATCTTTCTTAAGAAAAAATTTGAATTCTTATCCAAATTCTAAAAACAAAATAAGTTTTTAAAAACTATTTTTTTTAGTTTTCAAAACTTGGTTTGGTTTTTAAAAATATAGGTAAAAAGTAAATAATAAAACAAGAAAACTCGTGGAAGTAGTATTTATAAGCTTAATTTTCAAAAACAAAAAATCCAAAAACTAAAATGGTTATCAAATGGGATCTTAGTTCTTGAACTATAACTTTTTAGTTTATAACAATTTAGTCTATAATTATATAGTTCTTGTCTATTTTGGTTCTTATACTTTCAAAACATCTATCTTGTTCGTTGTCTAAGATTTGAAACTAAACAAACCCTATATAAAACTCCCCAACTGGGGTTTCTCAAAACCTCAAAAGTAGTAAACTTTCTCTTCCCCTTGTGCAAAAATTCCTTAATTTTCTCATCAACCAAACAGACAGTCAAAAACCGCCATGGATGGAAAGAAACTAGAGTACAAAGGAGAAGAGGCGTTGAAGGAGATTGAGAGACTGACAAAAAATGCCGATGAAGTTCAACAAAACATTCTGAAAGACATCTTAAAGCAAAATGGAGACACTGAGTATTTGAAAAAGTACATTAACAACAAGAGTTGTTCTTCTTCAAAGGACGACATTGTTGCAGAATTTAAACGTTGTGTTCCTGTTGTCACTTTTAGCCGCATTTTTCCTTACATTCAGAGAATTGCCAATGGCGAAGACTCTTCTCTTATTAGTGGCCATAAAATAACTGAGATGTTATGCAGGTTTTTGTTTTTGTTGATATTATTGTTTGTTTTGTTTGTTTGGTTCGTTGACTTGATTTTGAAGTTGTGATTGTTTTTTCCAGCTCGGGGACTTCTAATGGGAAGCCTAAGATGATGCCATCCATCGCAGAAGATCTCGACCGTCGGACGTTTCTTTATAATCTCATCATGCCAATCATGAACCAGTATGACATCTTATACCGTTTCTTTTAACTTAAACATTTATGGTGAACTTAAACATAGTTCTAGTTAAGACATTATAATATCGATCAAAAAATTAGAGGTTCGAATTTTGATATTACATATAAAAAAACTTAAACGTCTATGTGCAACTATATGTTTTTAAAACACTTTATAAAAGGGCATGTGAAATGCTTTTCAAAGGAACAAATGATAGATGCTTTTAATTAGTACTTTTAGCATAAGCATTTAATTTTCAATCTTTAATGGTACACATGTTTTTTTCTTTAGTTACACTCTTAACACATTTTCTCACTCACTTCTTTTCTATACACTTTCCTCTCACTAACTTCTCTTTTAAAAACATCTTTTTCACTCACTTTTGATATATTTTCTTTTACTTGATTCTCATTGCACATGAGATGAACTTCTTCCTACATAAATTTTTTCTCACACTAGTCTTTCTTATTCACACATTTTCTCATTTATTTTGTATTATACATTTTTTTCACACCATTATTTTACTCTTTTTCTCTTGGTTAATTTCTATTTCCATATATGCTTTCTCTCACATAATATTCTTCTTCTCACACATTTTTTACTAGCCATTCTCTATATATACAACCTCTCTCTCTAATACTTTCCCTTCTCATTCGCTTCACTTCTTCGTACTAATCTCTCCCAAAACTTACCAAGCGCTGAGTCAAAAAATTTGATATGGAGAAGCAAAATTTTACATTCTAACTTTTTATGCATACAAATTTTTTCATTCAAAAGAAAATTAATTAAAAAACTTAATTTAACTTATATATATAAATTCATACTCTTTTCCTATTTCAACAAGTGTGATGAGAGATTGAACCTTCCCGTCAGAAAAAGTAATAAATAGTTTATCCACTTATAAGTTTGGTTCAAATTAGCGTGCAAAATATATACGTTATCACCATCTTCTAGACAACAAAAATGATTTGTTGGAGCCATGGTTTCCCATTGCTAAGTTTTTGTAAAATAATAATGCAGGTACATCCACGATTTGGACCAAGGCAAGGCCATGTTCTTGTACTTTGTGAAGCAAGAAACCTCCACACCCTGTGGCCTACCGGCTCGTACGGTGCTGACCAGCTACTACAAGAGCAAGCACTTCAAATGCCGAGCCCGGGATGACCCTTTCAACGACTTCACTAGCCCTGACAAAGCCATCCTTTGCAATGACTCTAACCAAAGCATGTACTGCCAGCTCCTTGCCGCCCTCCTCCACCGCCGCCATGTCCTCCGCCTCGGCGCTGTCTTTGCCTCCGCCTTCCTCCGTGCTGTCTCCTTCCTCGAACGCAACTGGCTCCTCTTATGTAACGATATCCGCTCCGGCCACCTCAATCCTATCATTACCGACCCTAGCTGCCGGTCTGCCATGGCGGCGTTGCTCTTGTCGCCTAACCCGTGCCTTGCTGACCAGATTGATGGCATTTGCAGGTAGGGCTAGATTTGCTATTTCAGTTCTTATGGTTTGAGCATTGTTTTGATTTGATTTATATGGTTTTAACTTTAAACATTTTGAACTTCAATTTGGTCTCAATTTTAATTTAGTCTTCAT
The DNA here is from genome assembly GCA_033996785.1 of Trichosanthes truncata. Taxonomy (NCBI): domain Eukaryota; kingdom Viridiplantae; phylum Streptophyta; class Magnoliopsida; order Cucurbitales; family Cucurbitaceae; genus Trichosanthes; species Trichosanthes truncata. The sequence continues at coordinate 9,879,076 of JAWPNB010000007.1, forward strand.
GGTTTCAAAAGATCCATATGATTTGGTTAAACTTAAAATTGAAAATATCTATTCAAAACTATTTATTGTAGAAATATGACAAAAACTAATTTCAAATTTAATTGAATCATAGACTGAACTTAAATAATAGAGATCAAATTGAAAAAATCATAGTGACTATATGGAAACTTTTCATATTATATGGATCAGATTGAAACTATAATCAATATACGGATCAAATTCATAATTTAAACAAAAATTATTTTCCTTTATAAATTTAAATCTACCCTTGGAATATTGAAAGTATAATACTTAATTTAATCTGCATGTCTATATGCGGATATTTCACATCAATAAATTTAAAATTATATTTATAAGAATTTGTACCTCAACCATTGTTAGGCAACAGTCATGGAAGGGGATTCTGTGTCGACTTTGGCCAAGAGCAAAGTACATCGAGGCGGTGGTGACGGGGTCGATGGCACAGTATGTGGCGGCGCTGGAGTATTATAGCGGCGGGAAGCTGCCTCTGGTTTGCACCATGTATGCTTCGTCGGAATGTTATTTTGGAGTCAACTTGAAGCCATTGTCGAAGCCAGCAGAGGTGACTTTTACATTGTTGCCGAACATGTGTTACTTTGAGTTCTTGCCGTTGGGAGAAAATGGTAAGCTCTCAATGGATGCATATAACCAGGACGACGAAGTGCCGCCGAGCAAGCTCGTCAACTTGGTTGATGTCAAGATTGGTTGCTTTTATGAACTCGTCGTCACAACATTCTCCGGTAAGAATTGTGTATGTTCTCAAACTTTTATATATGTTTTCGTTCTTAATATTTGCGTGTTTTTTTAATTTAGTTCATGTTGTTTAAAAAGTTTCATTTTAGTCATTTATGTTTTAGCTTTTATCAATTATACCTTCATTAGTCAATGGTAAAATTGGCTTGTGTGGTAATAAGTGACTTGGCAAAAATTTTAGGAGGAATTAAAAGTTTATAACTTAAGCCTAGTTTAATAATTATTTGATTTTTGATTTTTGGTTTTTGAAAATTAAGCTTATAAATAATGTTTCCACTTATGGAATTCTTTGTTTTATTATCTATTTTTTACGAATGTTTTCAAAATCCAAGCAAAGTTTTCAAAACTAAAAAAAAATAGTTTAAAAAAACTTATTTTTGTTTTTGAAATTTGGTTAAGAATTCAAATCTTTCTTTAAAAAAGATGAAAATTATTGTAAAAAAATTGTGAGAAAACAAAAATACAAATATTTTTAAAAATTAAAAACAAAAAACCAAATGATTATCACAAACAGGACCTTAATAAAATGGCTGCATGGAAGAACAGAGAAGAAAGCTTTTAATTCATCATTTAAATTTCTAACAATTTGGAAAAAATTTCTACTTTGTTTTTCTAAGTTGCTTAGTTTAGTTTCTTTTCTAAATTTATATCAACTTACAAAATATTATGTCATGTAAGTTTATCATCAATCAATTCTAACATTCACCAATGAAAATGATACAATTGAAAAATTAGTATTAAAACTTAAACGACTAAAATAAAAAGTTTAAACAATAAGAATTAAATTGAAAAATTAAATCACCAGACATTATGGACTATAACATATATTTAGCCTATATTTTATATTCGTCTCTAAATTTTTAAATATTTTTTTAACATAATTATAATGCTACATTTCTTTTATTTTTCTTTTATTTATTTATTTATTTATTTATTCATGTGATGTGATGAATGGAGGTTTACATAAATAAAATGTTTAAAGCTAAATGATGCAATAAGAGAGTTTCAAAAGGGATTATGATTTATGTCGTTAAATGCTTAATTAGTAGAATGTTAACAATGATACTAAAGTAAGCCTTTTCTAAATATAAGATTTAAGAAATAAAATCAAACATATGAAACTTTAAAAATTCATGTAGAATATTTGAAAGTTTGTGAAATAAAATGAAAGTCGTATATGAACGTTTAGATTAGATACCATAGTAAGTATAAGGATGAAATTGAAAGCTTCAAAGAAAAAAAAAACTATAATTAATTTTGCCAATTTTACGATCTACAATAAATTTGTTTCCAAAAGAAACCCAATATTGCTTTGAAAGAATGGTTGGTAAAAACTTCAATTCATTTTTATATTTGGATAGTTGTTTCATTTTATTCTCTTAAGTTGAAGAGGTTATGGCAAACCTAAGCATAGTCAATGACATTTAAATGCTTCTTTTAGATAACATTACAACGTGAGATAAAATTCCACCTTACAACCTATGAAGAGAGACACTAGTATCGATCTAACCATTCGAATTATGGTTAAATCAACTAACTTATAAGACTTGTTCATGTACGTATCTAATCATTAGACAAAAAAAAACAAAATACAAGTCCCCATAATTTAATTTAAAAAATCTTTTATTTAAAGTTTAAGACTAAAGTAAAATATTTATAATTTAAAAATAAAGATAAAACTTTAGGGAGCAATGTAAGGTCCAAAATTACTAATTCAAGCATAACTTAGTAGATCTATCTAATTACCTTCCTCAAACTTGAAGGATTGACTCCCTACCTCTACATTTTTTAAACTTAAGAAAAAAAAATACTTCCTTTAAAAAAAAAACTTTTAGAATTGTATTTAATAAAGTTCATGTACTTTAAGAGACTTTTATAGTTTCTTGAAGTTTTTAGGGTGAATCTATTTAATCTCAATATTTTAAAAGGTTTTCAAGATGTCCTTGATCCTAATAATTGGATCTTCGCCTTAACTAGTATACAACATATATGAGGATTACTTTTTGATAGAAGATATGACGTTTTAACTAGTTGAGCTATGTTTGAGATATAATATTTTAATTAGTTGAGTTCGTGTTTAGATTGGTTATTATGCTCTAATCTTTCAAATGATACAATAGGCGTGCGACATAATCATCAATAAAAATTTATTAAAAACTTTTTAAAATAGAAGAACTAAATACACAAAATATTAAAAATTCAATAATCTTTTTTTCTTTTTGAGAAAAATACATTTTTGGTCCAAGGTTTAGCCATTTAGGTAATAGTTTCATTTGGTCCCTAAGTTTTAATACTTTACACTTTTATCCTTGAAGTTTAAAAAATACTTTATTTTAGTCCATCGCCTTAGGTTTTCGTTAGACCCTTTATAGAAAGATGAAACATGACATTTTTTAATTAATTTAAATATTGATATGGGCAATTTTTTTGGTTGAAGATATAATTTTGGTTAAATTATAACTTTAATCCCTAAATTTTCATGCTTGTGTCCAATAGATCTCTAAACTTTAAAAAATATCTAACAAGTCTTTGAACTTTCAATTTTGTGTCTAATAAGTTAATAAACTTTAAAAATATCAAATAGGTCATTGAACTTTAAATTTGTATCTAATAAGTCCCTAGCATATTCAACATTTTTTAAAATTAACAAAATTATTAGATATAAAATTAAATTTTGTGTCTAATAGAACGCTAAACTTTCAATTTTTTATCCAATAGATTCATATAAATTTTAAAAAATGTCAAAGAGATCAATAAACTATGAGATTTGAACATTTGATCTCTTGGTCGAAAGTACATATTAATTACCGCCCAACTATACTCATTTTGGTGGCTTACGAAATTATTAGACACAAAATTGAAAATTTAGAGACAATAATTTTTAAAAAGTTTAGAAACCTAAGACAAAATAAAAATTTTAAACACCTTTTTAAAGTTGAGATCCATTTGACACATCACTAAAGTTCATAAACTACACGTTTAAGCTATAGTTTTTTTTTAAAAATATAATCAATTGATTCTCATTTCTCATCAGGGTTGAACCGATACCGAATCGGCGACGTAGTCCAAGCGAGAGGGTTCCACAACAGAGCGCCACAATTCCGATTCATCTGCAGAAGGAACGTCGTTCTGAGCATCGACAACGACAAGACCAACGAGCAAGACCTCCACAAGAGCATCGCCATAGCCAAGAAGCTTCTCGAGCCCTACAACGCTCTTCTCGTCGAATACACCAGCTTCGCCGACACCTCCTCCGTCCCCGGCCACTACGTCTTGTACTGGGAGATTCGCCTCCACTCTCCGAATCTCATCGATTTCTCGATCGTGCTGCAGGATTGCTGCATCGCCGTCGAAGAACACCTCGATTACGTGTATCGAAGGTGCAGAGCCAACGACAAGTCGATCGGGCCGCTGGAGATCCGTCTCGTTAGGGCTGGGACGTTCGATGAGTTGATGGATTTGATCATCGCGCAAGGGGGATCGATGAATCAGTATAAGACGCCGAGGTGTATTAATTCTAACTCTGCTGCCATTGGATTGCTGGATGCCAATTTGGAACGATCGGTTTTTAGCCCTAGGGATCCGATTTGGGTTCCTTGATTGATTGATTGGTTGATTTTTTATTTTGATTTTGATTTTGATTTTCCCTCTTTTTTAACCTAATTTTGGTTGTTGCTCTGCTTCTGGTTAAGTTATGAATGTGATTTGTTTTGTTGATGGATTGTGTTTGTATTGTTGTTTGAGAAACAGGGCTATGCTATTCGTCTCTGCTGTTTGACCATGTGCAAGCTCAAATGAAAAAAATATATATTAATCAGGTTAAACTGACCTGAATTTTTACTTCCTATTAATAACTATTTAGTTTTTAATTTTTAAAAATTAAGACTACTTTTACTTCCATCTATAGATTTTTTTATTTTAATAAAATATGACTACGATACTTTCAATATTGCATTCATGCTACATCTATAGATTTTCTTATTTAAATAAAATATGGCTAAGATACTTTCAATATTGCGTTCATGCTACCCCATTTTTAGGAGGAGATTAATATAATGTTCAAAATGCTCTTGGTGGACATTCATATATACAATCATACCATCATCATATCTAGAGTCTTTTAACTAATTCCTAGATTCTATTTTGAAAGAAAATCACGATTTTGAAAAAAAATCACGACTAATCAGAGAAGGCAAACAAATTCTTGAAGAAGTCGGAGTAACTAAGGAATCAACCCCGAAATCATTCAGTAGGGCAATCGGAACCCTCGATCTCAAGTGTAAAAGTATGGGGATAAGGGTTCAAATACATGACATTTTTGGGGGAATTCAATGTATAAACAAAAACAGAGTTCATTGGAGGAGATGATGAGGTTTTCAAATCCATCATTAATGGGGACAAGTGGATACTTATTCCTATTTACCCCTAATCAACATTTGGTAGGTAATGGTTGTGAGTAGAATGCTTGTCGGGGTATCGAGGCAAGTCTAAAGGAACCGGTAAGCATGAGGAAATACCATGAAGAGATGTCCATGTATACTGTGGGTTGTCAAGAGGAACAAGTAAATAAGAAAAAATACCTAATCGAGCTTAATCGGATCCAACAATCATCTGTACATACCTCAATGTAGGGTGGAGCTTCATTCGTCGTTCGCCGATGAGGGACGAAAGTGGGAGGCTCGTAGATATAAATATTTTTTGGAATTCATGAGAGGTAGATACATAGGATAGATACAAGAAGGTAGATACATTAATCAACCAACACAAGGAAAAAGGTAGATATATTTACTTACATAATTAAAGTCATCATTTTCATTTTCGGTCATTTCTAATTTGTGTGTTTTACTCATTTTTAATCGTCTTCTGGTGTATTCTAGTGTTCTAGTTCAATTGGAGTTAATTGGAAGTGTTCGAGTAAAATCAAGTTTGTTAAATTGCATCTAACAAAAAATCATCATCTCTCTTCCTCGTGATTTGTTTGCTTTTTATGATTTCATTTGGTTGTTACAAAGGAGAAAACGTAGATTTGCCTATTTTTTAAGATTTCATTTGATTGTTACAAAGGAGAAAACTTAGGTATGGGTATTTGCATCCATCAGCAAATAAAAAAATAATTAAAAATTAAGTTTAGACATTTTTGAAAAGAAAAAAAAAAAAAGAGTTGTAGCTATTTTTTGACTTGCACTATTAGATTTTTGCCACTCTTCTAGTTGCTTCTTTCAAAAAAGCCAAGTTTTGAAAACTAAAGTCCATTTGATAACCATTTGGCTTTTTATTTTTTGTTTTTGAAAATTAAGTCTATAAACGCTACCCATGAGTTTCCATGTTTTCTTATCTATTTTTTACTTATATTTTCAAAAACCAAGCTAAGTTTTGAAAACTAAAAAAAGTAATTTTTAAAAACTTGTTTTCGTTTTAGAATTTGGCCGGAAACTCAAGTGCTTCCTTGAGAAAGATGGAAATCATTGTAGAGAAGATAAAAATTAGAGAAATTATGAGAAAATAAGCACAATTTTCAAAAACAAAAAACCAAATAGTTATCATATGGGCAAAAAAAGTAATTTTTCAAAACTTGTTTTTGTTTTTGGAATATGGCTAAAAACTCAAATCTTTCATTAAGAAAGATGAAAATCATTGTAGAGAAGATGAAAACAATTGTAGAAACATTATGAAAAAGCCTAGTATAATTTGCAAAAACTAAAAGGAAGCGTTAGTGTTGTGCTTTCTAGGTTTTTTAGCTCGTTCATATGCTCGAATTCCGTCTCACATGTTGAATTAAAAAATACTTTTGAACTTTTAAAAATATTTAATATGTTTTTAATTTTCAAGTTCATATCTAATAGATTTATGAAATTTAAAATTATCAATAGATCTTCTAAACGTTCAATTTTATGTCTTATATGTCTTAAACTCAAAATCAAAAAGATCTCTTAATACTTTTAAAAGTTTAAAACTTATTAAATACAACATACAATCTTAGAGAAACTAAACTTGTAACTTAATTTTATAAGAAATTTTAAAAAAAAAAAATTTTAATTGATTCAGTTGGGTTAGTTTGGTTGGTTTGAAGTATAATGATAGTCTGATCAATTCAAATATATATATACTACGACATTGATTCTCGATTCTTACTCAGTATTTGTACATCTACTCGATTAATATCACACCATCTTAAAAGTACACCTCACCTTAAAACCTCCACTTTATACATTGGAGACACCACACTCTTTATGACATCTACTCTCCTTTTATACTCCACACTCTTTATGACTTCCACTCATCTTTTGTACTCCACACTCTTTGTTAACCCTCAATTTATAGCCAAAACTGTTAGGTACTATTTGAACTTATTTATAGCATTCGTTGATAGATATGTTATAATATTTTCAAATATTGGATAAATAGTATATAATTTAATATTATAACATATTATAATATATTATAACATATATATCATTGAATTGCAACTTCAGGCTCTTTCAACTCTAACTACCTTTAACTCATTTGGATATTTCAGACCATTGATATATAAAATTTTAAACATATGATCGCTATCTCATAGCCTATTTGATACACTTTTCGACTCAAAATGACTAACTCAAATGGTAGAGACTTTTTAATTACCAGCAATATTGGTTGTTCACCTAGGAGTTTACAACCGTTCACTCAAACTTCGCTTCATTACTTCGGATATGGTATTGAAAATTGATGAAACATAAAAAAAAACAACAAAATGTCACTAATTTAAATATATTATAAATAATAAGTATTTTAATTTATTTAAAAAATGTAAAATATTTATGTATTAATTTAAATATTTTTTTGTTTTTTTGTTTTTATATTTTTTTTTCAGGAATATCCATCAACATTGATATTTTATTGATATTTCTACCGTCATTTCTATAAAATTGAGATATCGATTTTTTTTTTTTAATATAGACATTGACATTTTAAATTTTAGATAGAATAAGTATCAATTGGCCTAATGATTAAAACAATGGTCCGAACACTAATGAAGGAAGTGGGAACTAAAACAGGAAATTGTCAAAATTAGGACAAAATAAGGGGCATTAAAGAGATTTGAGATGGGTTTTATTGTTGAAGAGAAATAGGACAATTGAGGCTATGAAATTACCAAATTGTCCTTAAAAAAATCCCTAACTTCTCTTCTTACGTAGCTTTCTTCTTCTTCCCTCAACATTTCTCCTTCTTCTTTCTTCATCTAACATTTCTCCTTCACACACATCACTCCAAGCTTTTGAACAGCAGGTGGTGGCGATGGCTATAGCTACAGCGGCGGCGACGATGACAACAAAATTTCTTGAAGAAAAAGAAGCTCCATTTCTTGAATGGGTAGGCTTGAGAAACTTTCTTCACAATTTTATATTTTTTGTTGATAAAAAAATTTGCCTATCTTTACTTTGTTGAGTGAGGAACAAAAGGTGTGTAGTTTACTTTTTTTTTTGTCGGTATGAGGTAGTTGACTATGAATATTTAGTTGTTGTTTTGGTTTGTGCTCTTTCTTGCATTGATTTGTAAATATAAAATTCTAAGAAGGAAAAAAAGAAGAATGCAAAAGCTTTTAACTATGATCATTTTTTTTAATATTGAATTTTTACTATTGTTATTTTGAGTGTTTAGCAATAAATAGTTGCTTGCTTGATACTTTAATTATGGGCTTCCTCCTTATTTCTTGCATTGTTTTGTGAGTACGATAAATTATGAGAAAAAAATATAATGCAAATAGTAGTCTTTTTTTTATTGATTTTATTTATGTTATAATTATTGTGGAATGTTTGGCCATAAATTATTGATTGAAGTTTTGATTATGGTCTTCATTCCTCTCTCTTGCCTCATGTTTTTTTTGTTGTTGTTGTAGGAATTAAAGATTTTGTTATAATTCAAGGATGACCCATATTCGTGTCTTAGTTCGTTATGGTGGAGTATGAGATGACAAAGAAAGAAAATATGAAGGGGGTTTGTTGAAAGGAGTTGTCGTAAGTAAAGAAATCACGCAAAAAAATTTAGTGGTTGAAATATATGCTCTCACCGAAGTTTACCCTAAAAAGTTTGATATCAAACTGAGATGCATATATGAGATAAAATCTAAAAATAAAACTCCTCCATTTGAGATAAGTAATGATCGTGATTTGAAATTTTATCTTATGGGTGAAAATATGTTTGGAGTCCCCCTGTACATCTCATTTGAACCTAGGTACAAAGGTTTGACCTCAGCCAAAAATTTACATGTTGAAGGTAATAAATCTATTTCTGGGAACAATCAAATTAAGAACACAACTGTTTCGATTCCAGTGCATGCAACATTAGATGATAATGTAGTTCAAGTTGGCTTAGGTGATGAAAGGAATGAGAGCACTACATGGGAATCACATGATTCAAAAGAAGATAACTTTGCAATGGAGTTTGATGAGGCCAAGAACTTTACTTGTCAATCCTATGACATCCCACAGAAAAGAAGTACTTCAAAATATTGTAAAAGAAAACATGTCGTTGAATGTCAATCAGGTAGCAAAAGACATACATGAATACAAATATTTGGTCAGAAGGAAGCTCTACAAATGACGAGTTGGAGGTCGGACAAATATTTTTTGGCAAGAATGACTTATCCATGAAATTAAGTGTGATGGTAATGAAAAAAAACTTTGAATTTAGGGTAAAAAAGTCTACCAAGGAGATTCTTTATGTTAGATGTGTTGATGATAAATGTAAATGGAGACTACGGGCAGTCAAATTGAAGGGTTCAGACATATTTAATATTTCAAAGTATGTAAATGTTCATTCATGTTCACTTGATATTTTGAACCATGACCATAGACAAGCAAAATCTTGGGTAGTTGGGGAATTAATAAAATCAAAATTCAAGGGAATTGGTCATCAATACAAACCACGAGACATCATAGAAGACATGAGACAAGATTATGGTATAAATATGAGTTATGAAAAAGCATAGCGTGCTAGAGAAAATGCATATATACGAGTACATGGATCACCAGAAGAGTCATATAATCTATTGCGTAGGTATGGTGAAGCACTTAAACTGGAAAATCCAGGTACATTTTATGACATTGAACTTGAAGATGGACGTTTCTTCAAATATCTTTTTATGGCATTAGGTCCATGTGTTCGAAGATTTTTAAATTGTATGCAACATGTTATAGTTATGGATGGAACATTTTTGAAGTGTAAATATAGGGGTATTTTGATAATTGTCACTTGCTTAGATGGTAATAATAAGATTTTTCCCCTTGCATTCGAAATTGTAGATAGAGAAGGTGATGATTCGGTAAAATGGTTCTAGGAAAAGTTAAAAGGTGCAATAGGTGAAGTTAATGATTTGGTTTTTGTATCAGATCGAAATAAAAGCATAGCAAAGTCCATTGCTTTGGTATTTCCCATTGCATTTCAGGTCTTTGTGCGCAACATTTGAGAGAAAATTTAAATACTAAATTCAAGAATGAAACACTAGAGCATTTGTTTTGTAATGCTTCAAGAGCATATTGTGAGTCAAATTTTCAAGAATTATGGGGCCGCATTCTAGCATTTGATAATGGTGTAGGAAAGTATTTAGAAGATGTTGGCCTTTCACGTTGGGCACGTATGCATTGTCCAAGAAGACGTTACAATATGATGACTACGAATATAACAGAGAGCATGAATGCTCTTTTGAAAGAACCCAAAGAATTACCAGTTGCTGCATTTGTTGAACATTTGAGAGCTTTACTACAAAGATGGTTTTGGGAGCGTCGAGATGAAGTTTCAAAAGTTACATCCATCTTGACGAAATGGGCAGAAGGAATTGTACAGAAAAGCCAGGAACATTCTTTAACAATGAAGGTTGATTCAATTGATTGTTATCAATTACATGTGAAGGATGTGGATGATGAGGAAACTGTTGACCTTAATACTCAAGAGTGTAGTTGTAAGGAGTTTCAACTAGAGCAATTACCATGTGCCCATGCAATTGTTGTAGCAAGAGCTCAGAGTATAAGTGTATATAGTTTATGTCATCATTATTATACTAATGAATGTTTGTTGTCTGCATATGCAGAGCCTATTTATCCAGTCGGTAATGCCTTGGAGTGGAAGACACTTATAGATTATGTGGAAATGAAGGTCTTACCCCCCAAAGTAGTGGCTAGGGTTGGTCGGCACAAAAAAAAAAAGAATCTCATCAATTGGTGAAACTCCCATATTGCATAAATGTGGCAGATTCGACAAACGAGGCCATAATAGATTGCCATGTCGTAATCCTATTGCATATGCCGAAAAGTAAAATGCGAGATTAATGGACCACTTGTTTGTTACGTTGAACATTTTAGTTATATTAACTTTTTTGTTGTACTATTGAATGCATTTGTTATGTTAATTGTTCTATTTTATCTCAGTATACAATTGACTACTTTTGCATTCCAATTTTGTTAGCGTTCTGTTTTTTTTTTCTCGCAGTTTCTCGTACCTACAAAGAAAGCAAAAAAATGGGTACTTTTAAGAAAACTTTTTTTTTCCTCGTAGTTTCTCACAATTTCTCGTACCTATAAAACAAGGCAATATATTAAAAAGTGGGTACTTTGCGTTCTATTTTTTTTCTCGTAGTTTATCGTACCTAGAAATCAAAGTTCCAAGTAACAAATCATATCTAGACATTCCACAAAAACCATAACAAATGAGTTCTTTTGAAAAAACTTTTTTTTTTTCTGGTAGTTCCTCGTACCTAAAAAACAATCCAATATATCAAAGTGGGTACTTAGCGTTCTATTTGTTTTCTCGCAGATTTCTCGCACCTAGAAAACATGACAATAAATAGGGAGCAAGCATCTTGACATTCAAACATAGTACTCAAAATAATGAAATTCTCATTATAATATATATTGAAGTATTAGTCACTTAATACATCGGAGTATTTGTCCATAGTTGGAAAGCCAACTATTTTCTAAAATATGGCATGTTTTCTTGACATAAACTTACAAAATCAGAACCAGTTACAACGTATTCAAAAACCTTAACGGTGAATATACCACAATCACAACAATTACGTTGAATTGGAGTCGACGCTACCATTACAATGGGCCAAGGTTCTGTATGCCTAGACTCTCCACCTCGCCTTGTAAAAAAACCGGTACATTGCAATTAATATCAATGGTACTAAAGTTCACACTGGCTCTAACAACGTTGTCATTTCCTTGATGGGAGGGAATCTCATACTTTGATCTCACACTGAATTAGATCAAAGAAAATTAGTACCCAATGGTTTCCCTTTACGTTGAACGGTGCATACATAGCATCAACATCAACCCATGCATCCTTGAAGTCAGTATTACATCCGAGGACATAATCGACCAATCGATACTCAACATGCCAATCGAATGAGCGCTTCTCCTCGATGCACTGTTGATATAAAGGCCACTTTGCTTGTAGATGGCGCTGCACACACACATATATTAGTGAATATGATATACATATATACATTTAAATATGGTTTAATCAGCTGCACATACCATGAACACCGTGTCTGTAGTTGTAAAGTTCTGTGAACATAAGTTTTCATTGGCCTTCAGCTTCAACTGAATAAATAGGAAGATCGTATCTAGGTGCTGTATAAAAAATGCACCATAGTTAATGCCAAATTTAAATAACCTACCAATGGTACCAAAAAAAAATCAGAAGTTAAAGCTTAAAAATACTACTTTACCTCATCACTCAGCCAATGTCGACACATGAACAAGTCTTTAAAAAATGACTTTGGTTTTTTTCTAGTGATTGTCTCCCATAAATCACTGTTCGTGTTCTTGTTAGTGATCCATCGCCTAAGTCTTTCCAACTTGCTTGTTGGTATGTTATGCATTGGATTGTACACCTTTGCATCATCCATTAGTGGTTGAACATTGTTGGAAACCTGAGGTCGTTTACTTAGGGTCGTAAAAGGAGTAGAAATATAAACACTTGCACGCTTCTTATGTGCAACGCGAACATACGGACGTACAACTTTGAATGGTGATATCTCTGTCACATTTGACTCCTCACGATCTCTGGTTGAAGTATTTTTGGTTGGTAGGTCATTAACGAGGGCACTCACCATGACCAAGTCATCGTATTTTTTTACTTCTTGCACCTCATGTTCAACGGCCCCATAGTCAGCCTTTGGCATTTTCAACCATGACGGTATACTTGGCATTTCAGCTTTGGACAAATCTTCTTCCATCGTATGTATTGTCGGTGTGCCCACAGCTTCATCCACTTTTGTTTTTTCATTTTCTTCATCTTTTTCTTCACCATCCTGTATTGTTATAATAAAGTTTGAGAAAACATCCATATATTGTTGAACACAAACTTCTTTAAATGTATAATAAAATTGCATACATGTTCCGCTAGGCCAAGGCCTTTTAAGATCCTTGATAACATCAATTTGAGTTATGCAATATTGGATGTCATCCGCTCCATACCATTCTCCAAGTTTGTGACTCGTTCCTTAAAGTCCCTATACTCCTCCGAGGACATGGATTTGGACTTATGTTTTTTCTTAGAGCCACTTTTTTTCTTCATTGATATTTTTTCTAGCACTTCATGTCCTGTCACATTCTCAGTGGGAATGTTTGATGTTTGGGCCAATGAATCCTTGAGACCCAAGGGGCAGGGGTGTGGAGGTTGTTCGTCCCTAATTACATTAGCGAATAATTTTTCCTCTTATGTTGGCTCAATGAACGCTTTAATTTTCATCTAGACATTTGAAAAAGAAAAAAAGTAAGTGCAAACAACATAATTAAGTAATATAAGAATATAAGAAATTTACTATGTAGATGTGATATACCTTTTGTAAGCCAAACACTTGACCTTGTATAACATTGGAGGATGGAGATTGCGTGCAAGACCACCGTAACATACAAGGGATAGCATGTCACTTATTTTCTTCACAACACAACCATTTATGGTTGATATTGATTCGTATGCTCATACCTATGATACATAAGAAAAAATAATTATTTATAAAAGCTAAGCATTTAAAATTTATGTAAAATATTGTTTGTACCTGTAACGCATGGGAAAATCCAACTACAGTATATCTGTCCATGGTGCCTTTCCGTTTTTTTTTTCGCCATGCTCAAGGCTTTTTTCAGCCCCCATAGTGTACGTTCAAAAATGAGAGAGCCCCAGTCATAATATTGAATGTAGGCCAATCATCAACGATCCCCCATAACGTCGTGTCGACTTTTAGTTTCATCTCTTTACCCAACAAACCTAATTCTAGGAGATATAGTAAGGCCAATTTTACACCGTCATCATCATCGCCTTCGTATTTCAAAAAGATATTCTCTAACTCACTTGCATAAATAGTGGCCTTATCTTGAAAAAACTTTTTCACCAGTCTATGATTTACTTTATGCTGGAAAGAAGAATTTTTAGGACTGCACCACAAACCAGTTACTATATCAAACTCTGGTCATCCAAAGGTACAAACCTCTCCTCCGACCATGAAACTTATGCAACTATCCCTATCCTCCTCCACTTCTCTCAATAATAGGTAGTGGATGAATTGTCCGTTAAATGTGACATCTAAATCAAGGAAGTGACCAAAGCGAGTACATCTAAACATTTCTTGTTGATCAGGAGTTAGCTTGGATTTAATGTTCTCAATTGTCTTCCCCAATGTAGGATCGACTAGTAACTTGAGATTGAAAGTGACTGGATGGCTTTATCAAGTACTTGGGAGGGTTTCTCAATGCCATGGATATCTAAAACCTAAAAATCAACAAGAATTCTATTGTCAATATAGGGAGCACCCAAACATATACAGCACTACTTACTGGCCATAGAACAAGTGAAATATCACAAAAAAGAAGGCATTTTGCATTTTGTTTTATTTCTCGCTGACTTCTCGCACCTAAAATAGAATGCACTAAAGAAGGATAAACAACATAGAAAAGCTATCCAGCACCCAAACATATGCAGTCACTACTTAATGGCAATAACACAAGTGAATATTTCAACAAAGAACACAATTTGCATTATGTTTTTTTTTCTCGCAGACTTCTCGTACCTAGAATAGAATGCACTAAAGAAAGATAAACAACCTAGCAAAGCTATCCAAACATATGCAGACACTACTTAATGGGCATAGCACAAGTGAAATATTTCAAAAAAGAACTCATTTAGGCCCCGTTTGATAACCATTTGATTTTTGGTTTTTGGTTTTTGAAAATTTGGCCTACAAATACTACTTCCACATATGGAGTTCCTTGTTTTGTTATCTACTTTTTGCCTATGTTTTCAAAAATCAAGCCAAGTTTTGAAAACTAAAAAAAGTAGTTTTCAAAATCTTGTTTTTGTTTTTGGAATTTGGCTAAGAATTCAATTGCCTTGTTAAGAAAGATAAAACTAATTGTAGAGAATTCATGAGAAAACAAGTACAATTTCCAAAAACCAAAAACCAAAACTCAAATGGTTATCAAACGGGGCCTTAGCATTCTATTTTATTTCTCGCAGACTTTTTGCATCTAGAATAAAATGCACTAAAAAAAGATAAACAACATAGAAAAGCTATCACCCAAACATATGCAAACACTACTTAATGGCCAAAGTGAAATATTTCAAAAAAGAACACAATTTGCATTATGTTTATTTTCTCGTAGACTTCTCGCACCTAGAATAGAATGCACTAAAGAAATATAAACAACCTAGCAAAGTTATCTAGTACCCAAACATATGCAGACACTACTCAATGGGCATAGCACAAGTGAAATATTTCAAAAAAGAACTCATTTAGCATTCTATTTTATTTCTCGCAGACTTCTCGCATCTAGAATAGAATGCACTAAAAAAGGATAAACAACATAGAAAGCTATTCAGCACCCAAACATGTGCAGACACTACTTAATGACCATAGCACAAGTGAAATATTTCAAAAAAGAACACAATTTGCATTATGTTTTTTTTCTCGCAGACTTATCGCACCTAGAATAGAATGCACTAAAGAACGATAAACACCCTAGCAAAGCTATCCAGCACCAAAACATATGCACACACTACTTAATGGCCATAGAAAAAGTGAAATGTTTCAAAAAAGAACTCAATTTGCATTCTGTTTTTTTTTCTCGCAGACTTCTCGCACCTAGAATAGAATGCACTAAAGAACGATAATCACCCTAACAAAGCTATCCAGCACCATGGCATATCTAGACATTACTTAATGGCCATAACAAAAGTAAAATAGTTAAAAAATTAACTCATTTTGGCTTCTATTTTTTTTCTTGTAGTTTCTTGCACCTACAAAACAAGGCAAAAAATATAGAGAAGCCATAGAAATCAAAGTACCCAGCACCAAATCATAACTAGACGTTCTAAAAATGATCATAACAAGAGTATAGATTAAAAAAATACAACTTTTTGACTTAATCTATAGTTCTCGTACCTAAAAGAGAATGCACTAAAGAAAGATAAACACCCTAATAAAGTTATCCAGCACCAAGACATATCTAGACATTACTTAATGGCCATCGGAAAAGTAAAATAGTTAAAAAATGGACTCATTTTATATTATGTTTTTTTTCTCGCAGTTTCTCATACCTAGGAAATAAGGCAAAAAATAGAGAGAAACCATAGGAATCAAAGTACCCAGCACCAAATCATAGCTAGACGTTCTAAAAATAATCCTAACATGAGTATATATTAAAAAAAAATACAACTTTTTGACTTAGTCTATGGTTTCTCATAGTTTCTCATACCTAAAAGAAAATGCACTAAATAATGATAAACATCGGAATAAAGTTATCAAGCACCAATACATATCTAGACATTACTTAAAGGCCATAATCGAAGTAAAATAGTTTTAAAAAAATGGACTCATTTTGCATTCAGTTTCTTTTCTCGCAGTTTCTCGCACCTAGGAAACCAAACAAAACATAGAGAAAAACCATAGAAATCAAAGTGCCCAGCACCAAATCATAGCTAGACATTCTAAAAATAATCATAACAATTGATCTATTTTATTCTCTCTCCACCTTGGCTCTAATGAACATTGAATAAAATGTTGCAACCTCATATACACGGATGAGAGCAACCTCTATAACCTTAGCTACCTGTGTCAAACATAAAAGTACCGTCACAATCAAATATTGACATAACATCCATCATAACCCAGGGGCACCTATACTCACCCCAAGGCCCGGACCTAGGAGACATCAAGGGTTTTTATTTATTAAGCTCACCCGAAGGCTCTAACCTGAGACCTCTAAGTCGATATGACCAAAAGCCCCCAAGCCCTTACCAACAAAGTGTCCCTTGCTTAAATAAGTTTCTCACTTAATACACTTAGAATCAACTTCCAACCAAATAATGGTGCATACTTGTATTTAACTCATAATCAATCAAAAAAATCATTGAAAATCTAGAAAGTGCATAGTTTTGTGATTAAGCACTAATAGAATCGAAGATCTTTCCCTTTTGTGATTAAGCACTAATAGAATCGAAGGTCTTTTCTTTATATTATGAGTTTCTCAAATAATGGAAAGCAAATGAATTGTAAATAGCTACTGCAATCGACAAATGTAAATACAGATACACCAGCAAGATTATTGTTTAAGAATTTAGAGAGCATGAATTTCATATGTAAAATATCACCTAAATTTCGTTAGTAGGTTGATTTCCTTTAAAAGATGCTTCCAGTTGGGAAATGGAAGGAGTCGTTGTCGCAGTCAGTCAAACTCAAGTCGTTGTCATCGCAACTGGAGCAACGCCTATAGTCGAAATCGGAGCAGCACCTTCAGTTGAAATCAGAGCAACTGAAACAGAGTCGTCGCAGTCAGTCGAACTCGGAGCAACAACCACCGTCACCGTCAGTTGAACTCAGATCAACTCTCTCCGTTGTCGTCAGTTGAACTCTCGCCAGCGTAGTCAGTCAAACACTCGTTGTCGCCGTCAGTCGAAACAGAAGGGGCCTTCGATCGAGTGAGAGTACATGAAGAAAGTAAAAAATTAGGGCAGAAGGTAATATTTGAGATTTTTTTAAAATGGACAAATTGATAATTTCATACCCTTAATAGTCTTATTTCTCTTTAAATTTAAAACTTATCCCAAATCTCTTTAATACCCTTTGAGTTGTCCTATTTTTGACAATTTTCCCAAATCTCTTTGATACCCCTTAGAGTTGTCCTATTTTTGACAATTTCCCAACTAAAACATATACTCAGCCTCTGGAGGTTAGATAAATTTATCGGTGGAAAATGAACTCCTCTGTTTTATGCTATACGCGCGGTTCATTCATCCTTTTGACAGAATCCTTACTTCATCCTTTGTTCGGATATATTTGATTTTCGGCCATGTGAGGTCCCCAACTCGCGAGCAAAACTTTCCATGGCTATGGCTACTCTTCCTCTGTACCATTCTCACCAGCTCCTCAGCCTCTCAAACCCCAAATCAAGAACCATTCTCAGGCCTCGGCTACCGAGTTCCACTTCCACATCCACCCTCTTCAATTCCCAAAGGAATTCCCATGTCTCTATTCTACTTTGCTCTTCCACTTCTCAGTCCCCAGAAGCCAATGTCGAATCTGCAGAGTCCTTTGTCAATCTCGGCCTCCAGCTCTTCTCTAAAGGACGGGTGTGCGTTCTTTTCCCTTTTCATTTGGTTCGATTTCTCTTTCGAGTTTGTTTTATTGGGTGTTTTCTTGCTTTCTGCAAAATGGGTATTGTTTAATTCGTGTCGACTTGTAAGATAATTTGCGCATTTTGGTTAAATTTTATTAGCATGTTCTTGAATGGTCTCTTTTGGTACATAATTAGAGAGTTTGCTGAGAGGATTTTGTGAGAAATCACTGTAACTTCTTTGGGGTTTTTGGTGGGCTTTGGTGTGTTAGTGTATGGGTAATGACTACTTTCTTAGACCAAGTAAGAACTGAGTCGGATTTTCTATGCCAATGCTTAATCCTCAGAGATTCATTTGTTTGAGGGGATCAATGATTACAGTCATGTAGTGTTTCTGTTGCAACAGTAGCTTCTTTCTTCATTGATATTTCTTTTCCAGTTCTATTACTCAATTATTTTGAAAGAAATGTGTGTGTGCATATACACTTCACAGAAGAATGAATTTTTCAGGTCAAAGAAGCTTTAGTCCAGTTTGAAGCTGCACTGAATATGGATCCCAACCCAATGGAGGCCCAAGCTGCTTTGTACAATAAAGCATGCTGTCATGCCTATCGGTATGCTTAGAGGTCTCTACTTTTTACTTATTAACGTATTTTCTATTTTTTTCCTTAATTTTTTCCTATATTCGAAGAATTGCTCATCCCAGATTGATCCAGAATTATTGAGGGATCTAATATAATGGACTTAGTTTAATGCCTCCTTTAAGTTTTCTTTTTTTTCTTTTTTTTTCTTTTTTTTTTCTTTTTTTTTTTTTCGCAAAAGTTAGAATTCTGATTCAGCAAAGATGCTGAAGTGTGACTTTATGAATATTTTGAGGTAGTGGGGAAGGGAAGAAAGCTGCTGACTGTCTGCGTGTTGCATTAAGAGAATATAACCTGAAATTTGGCACAATCCTGAATGATCCTGACTTGGCCTCATTCAGAGCTCTTCCTGAATTCAAGGAATTGCAAGAAGAGGTTCGTCACTAAACGATCGCCATTCTCTTCCTCTTGTCATCTTCAACTTATATTTTAATGCAAATAGATCACTGTTTAATTAACAGATTCGTAATTACTCATTTAATTATACTTCTGAATAATTTGATTGCCATCCAGGCTAGGATGGGTGGAGAGGATATAGGATATGGCTTTCGAAGAGATCTTAAACTCATTAGTGAAGTCCAAGCACCTTTTCGTGGGGTACGGAGGTTCTTTTATGTGGCACTATCTGCAGCAGCTGGAATTTCGTTGTTGTTTACTATACCCAGGTTATTTCGTGCTATTCAAGGTGGTGATGAAGCTCCTGATGTTTGGGAAACTGCTGGAAATTTAGCTGTTAATCTTGGAGGTACATCTGAAACTTCTATAAACTTCCATAGGTCAGTAAAGGGATATAAATAAACAGCTACATGTTCACTATGGTGAGCTAGCTGAAATACTAACTTCCCAATCAGCATTTAACAGGTGTTGTTCTTCTTGTGGCATTATTCTTATGGGACAACAAGAAAGAAGAGGAACAGCTTGCACAAATATCAAGAAATGAGACACTATCAAGGTTGCCTCTACGTCTTTCCACCAATCGGGTTGTTGAACTTGTACAGCTTCGAGATACTGTAAGACCGGTGAGTATGATTATTCATCTTACTCCTTGACGACTCCATCAATGAATGGTAAGTCCAACTTTAATATTCTAGGTCGATCCCTCTTTTTCCCAGTTCTGATTATTTCACTTGATTGCCTTCATGTCCTAACTCATTGGTGACTTGCCCTTGTCCCTTTTTGCCTGAATCAACGTTTCTATTATCATTTGTGCTGATTCTTCTTGCTTCTATAACAATTTCCCTACCCCTTCCACTAAGGCCAAGAGTGTCTGTTCAATCTCTAAAATCCTCTGGACTTTGCTAATATTCCTAGAACTGTCTCTATTGCTTCAAGTTGGTTATCCACCATGTAAATAATGACTTAGAAATGAAAGGCTACAATCTACTTTAAGAGATAGGTTCAGAGAGGAATGGGAGGGTTTATTGGTACATCCATGGTGGGAGTTTTTGGAATAAGTTGCTTTTTGTACCCTCTTTTCTGCCCTCAGTGACTTTGAATGTTTTGGATCTTCATCTATCCCTGATTTTACCCAAAGAAAACATTTCTTTTCTAAAATCTTTTTTTTTCCTCTCATGCTGGCTGTAACCATCCAACCCTCTTTATGTGTCCTCCCTTGAATTTCATGTTTCCAATAATAAACCAAAGTTTAATGTTACCTTTCTGGAAAATGGAAGTAATTGATACTGCCCCTAGTTATGTACATTTTTACATTTCTTGAATCGATTTACCTTGCATTTAAGGTCATTTTAGCTGGGAAAAAGGAGACAGTTTCCTCTGCAATCCAAAAGGCAGAAAGGTTCAGAACCGAGCTCCTTAGACGAGGTGTTCTCTTAGTTCCTGTCATATGGAGCGAAGGTAGGGAACCCCAAATAGATAAGAAAGGGTTTGGTGCTCCAGCCACTGCATCTACTGCTCTGCCATCTATTGGGGTAAGATCAATAGATTTCCATCTTGCCCTTCATTTGTCCAAGGATGTATTTTGAATTATGCTGTTGTTCGTTAATGTCCCAAATAGAAAATTTGGAAGTTAATCGGTAGGTTCACCTTGTTCTCATGGAACTCTTGTAGGAAGATTTTGAGAAACGAGCTCAGTCTATAACTGCAAAATCGAAGTTGAAAGCTGAAATTCGATTCAGGGCTGAGGTTATATCACCTGCAGAATGGGAAAGGTAAGTATATAACCATCTTCTTGGTATGCTTGCTTCCCATCATCTAATTTTATTGTTAGTTTATATAATGAGCTTGCTCTCCATCTAATCTACTGATATGGAACTAACATGGAGAAAGATCACGAGCCATTATATCTCAGCGAACATGTTTTTTTTTTCTCTTCCAAAGTTGTATCGTCTCGTCAGTAATATGAGAACAATCATCTGGTTGAATCAATATGAGGTGGATATAATATTGTGTTTTCCACTATGGATTCTGGCTTATTTTTGTTTCCTGAATTAGTTGGATAAGGGACCAGCAGAAGTCTGAAGGGGTTACTCCTGGTGAGGATGTCTACATTATCTTGCGATTGGATGGACGCGTTCGAAGATCAGGGAGAGTAAGTTCATGAAAGTTATCTTCTCGATTCTAATGGAAACACATAATAGTATGTTTGTCGTCTGGTCTTGGAGATCCAAATCATGTTATCAGTCAAATCTAGATTACAACACCTTCTTGAGGATCTTGCAGACTTTTTCCCTCATTTTTGGTGATGAATTTGCAGGGGATGCCTGACTGGCCAAAAATTATTGAAGAGCTACCACCAATGGAAGCTCTTCTAAGCAAACTAGAAAAATGAAGAAAACGCGTGGCAATTATCAATGGTGTCACTTTCACTGCTCGTTCGACTTCCACACCGACATCCGAAAGAGCTAAATGTCTAGTGATACACAGTCTTAGCTAGTTGTTTCTGTATTTGGAGGATGGGTGATAGATCCAAACCTGAGACCATTCTATTCTGTATATATATTTTTTTTCTGTTTCCATTTCTTCAGAGTTCAATAGAAGATGATCTTTTTGGGAATTCAATAGATTTCTTTAGATTAGAATTCATTGTTTCTTCTACAATCTCTGGTTCTTTGCCTATAAAATTGATTTGGGTGTTTGACTCTTAAAGGATAGCCTTGAAAGATTCAAAGAGATTAGGTGGGTCATTGGAGCAATAGATTCTGAGTTTAAAGAAATCACTTGGTGGACCCTCTCTTTCTTGAATTTAGCCAACTTTGTTTTCTTGAACAACCACATTATCTTTCAAGCAAACTTCTAGAGACACTGAAAATTGCAATTCAACCTTGTAAATAAAGTTGAAACTTGAAATCAAGTTCAAAATTTTGATAATAACTAATAATGCCCTCAACTTCTCTTTTGAAAAAAGAAGAAAAAAAAGGGACACTACAAAATGTAGGGTGTTTTCTAGATTTGAAATTGACAGTTTTGAAATGGGTTAGTTGTAGATATTATCTTATTTAAGTGTAAAATTAAGGAATTAGCAAATCAAGGTTGCATTAGAAAATAAAAGGCTAAATTATAAAAAAATACCTCTGCCCTTTATTTAAAAAATACTCTTAATTTTTCAAAATTTAATATTTCATAAACATTTCAAAACTACTATTTGAGTAGAAAAACTATTAAAATGTTGGACGAAAAGTTGACGTGTCTGAATGTCATTATCTCGTACTTAATCTAGACAAAATCGTCTTAGTCACTGTCATGTTGATTTTTCGTTCAACATTCTAAGGGATTTCTAGTTCAAAGATAGTTTTGAAACGTTAATGAAAGATCGAGTGTATTATTGCAATTTTTGAAAGAATAAGGGTATTTTTTAAACAAAAGTCAAAGTTCAAGAGTATTTTTTTTTATAATTTAGCCAAAAAAAAGGTCATATTTTTAAATCCATAAAAAAATGCTACTTATTACAAATTTACTTTTGAAAAACTAAGGATAATCTGATGTCTAAATTCTACCAAATAATCCTATCAACTGCATAACCAACTAATCTAGCACTAAGTCATTTTTGCAGTTTTTGAATTTTAATATCATTTATATCACTTTCTTGGTAGGTTGTGAGAAGGGTTTTTTTTTTTTTTGGCACATTCAAAATTTTCACCTTTCTTCAGATCAATTAGAATGCTTTTTGAATTTGTAAGAGTTTCACAGAGGAAATGAGCACAAAAAAGACCCCCCCAAAAAAAAAGCTTGTGGCATTTATGTAAATCAAAACAAAACCAATGCCCTTTCCTTGAAACCAAAACACTTTAAAATGAGAAGAAGCTCATTCCCTTGGCAGACTTAGAATTCAAGTTTAAAGGAATGAAGAAGCCAAGCATGGGAAACTTTTCTTTTCCACCTGCCTTATGTATGCTCATTTTCACCATAGCCTTCTTCTTCTCTTCATACTCTTCAACGGTCACGGCGATGAGTGGCGACCGTAGTCTTAGCTGGCTCTCGGCAGAAGCTCGATGCAATGGACATTCGATAAGCGAATGCATGATGAACGTTGAGTTTGATATGGATTCTGAGATCAATCGTCGCATCTTAGCCACTTCGAGTTACATTAGTTACAAGTCGTTGAAGGCGAACAACATTCCATGCTCTCGGAGAGGTTCATCCTACTACAATTGCCAGCCCGGGGCCGAAGCTAACCCGTATCAGCGGGGTTGCACCGCCATTACTCGTTGCAGAAGCTAAACAAAACTCATCTTCATGTTCTTGTCTTTGTAACATAGAATAAATTTGAGAAAGGCATTTGCCATGTTTGGGTTTATTATGGAGTGAGTGTTTAATTGGTCTTGCACTTTCATTGTGACCAAAGAAAAAAAATAAGTATTTAGACTTTAACATTATTGTAAGGTTTTCTCTATCTTTTCATACATGAATCTTTACAATTATTAGATTTTCAGAAAACTTTGGTGCCGATTTGTATTTTTTTTTAATTCATTAGAATTTGCATGAACGAATCAATAGTTTGCTTTTGTAAATGGTTGTTTTACTCCATCTAGATACAGTGGTAGGCCGGTCGGCTAAAAATTAAAATTTTATTTATTTGGAGAAAAATTGAAGCACACCGATTAATACAACAAATCCCAATAAAAATTATTCAAATAATTAAAAGATTGATTAAGAAGGTTTTAGATGTACATGTCAATAGAAATATTTCAGGTCTCAATTTCATAAAAATGTTGATGGAAATAATTTTTTATTATTAATATTAGGTTCACATCAGTGATATTTTGTTGATATTTTTATTATATTTCATTGATTTTTCCATGATGTAGAACACATAGACATATGAAAATGATGACACACATATGAAGATGACAACATGTCGACAAAAATGTAAAACCCTAATTAACATATTTATTTGCAAATTTGTTTTACACCGTTGTGTTTTGCATCTTCATTTGAAGGTTTAAGAGAACTTTTGTTTTCTTATTTATCTTAAGAAATCAAAATTAAATAAAATTAATATGATTTAATTTTTTAGTTTATAAAAGATTTAGAAATTAAAGGCTTTCATTACGGGATAACCCATTCATGTTAATAATATCCATAATATCTATATTTGTGTGTGTAGGTTTTTTTCTAGTATAACAAATGTGGAGTATGAGAAATTTGAACCTCCGACCTCAAGAGAAGGACCTCAAGAGAAGTACATGTTAATTACCACTAATTACCACTAAATTGGTGCATACATGCATAGATAATTCTTTTGAAGGTGGAGAGACATTTATAAGACTAAGGTTAGTAGTTACTACGATGAGAAGAATTAAAGATACAAAGTAGACATTAGAAGCTTTCTACTAAATATTGTGTTGATGGTGAGAATCAATTTGCGTAAACTAGTGGTTCACCAATTGCTAATTCGAACATAACTCAATAAATAAAGATAACCATTACCTTTTTCTGAAGTTGAAGATTCAATCTCACCTCACCATTAATTTTTTTACCACTCTCCATAACCATGGGAATGAGAAGCATTTGACCTGGTACCAATTATGGCTAAAAGCCAAGCTCCTTAGTTTGTTTTAGGGTTAAATTATAAGTTTAGCCCCTGAAAGTTTGTGTAAAAAAGATCTTTGAACTTTAAAAAGTGTAATAGATTCATGAACTTTCGATTTTGTGTCTAATAGGTCCCTGAACTTTAAAAATATCTAATAAATCTCTGAACTTTCAATTTTATGTCTAATTGGTCCTTGACATATTCAAAATTTTTAAAAATTAACTAATTTATGAGATTTAAAATTGAATTTTATGTGTAGTAGGACCCTAAACTTTCAATTTTGTATATAGTTGGTTCGTGAATTTTAGAAAATGTCAAATAGGTAAATGACCTATTAGCCACAAAATTAAAAATTCAAGGTCCTATTGGACACAAAATTAAAAGTTTAACGACTCATTAGACACTTTTTAAAATTCAGAAACCTATTAGACACCAAATTGAAAGTTCCGAGGCCTATTAAACCTTTTTTAAAGTTTAAGAACTAAATAGATACAAATTTGAAAGTTCTAAGGACTAAACTTGTAATTTAACCTTTGTTGAGTAATTTGAGCAATATGACGACCAATACCATGATCGATGTCATGGTGGTGTCACCACTTAGGAGGCAAAAACATACATTCATATTTGGGCCAAAATCTAAAAGAAAAGTATAAATGGAATAAAGGCACGCTTCAAATGAATCCTTTGTTCAAACTATGATCACAGAGCTCAAATGCTATAACACAAATAC
The DNA here is from genome assembly GCA_033996785.1 of Trichosanthes truncata. NCBI lineage: Eukaryota > Viridiplantae > Streptophyta > Magnoliopsida > Cucurbitales > Cucurbitaceae > Trichosanthes > Trichosanthes truncata. The sequence continues at coordinate 9,904,804 of JAWPNB010000007.1, forward strand.
ACGATAACTTTTCGGCCAATGAATTCAAATACAAGAATCAATATCCAATCCTAATTTTTGCCTACGACAAATAACAAAGAGAAACATACATTTTCTATTGATAGAACTCGTTTACAATCATAACTTTTTCTCAGTGTACTGTGTAAAAAAAAGGTAGATACATGATACAACATGACATTCCTATATATATATGCAAAACAGAGAAGCCATCATTTTAACTTACAGAGTAAAGCTATAAATATTTAGGTATAGCCACTACTTATAAAAGATAAATTACTTACGAAGGGGTCGATGGCGAAGATTGTATCTTCTTGTAGTCGAAGCACTTGTGATTGAATTCTCTCCCACTCCCTCAGGAAGCACAAAATCAGGATCTTCAACATCTTCAGATAACTCAGTGTCAATCCATGATGACCAATCCACCCCACTATCACTGTCCCAATTTAACTTATTTTGTGTTTGTATTCCATTGACCCTTTCCATTAGCATTAGTAGCATGTGATGGTTCAAAACATCATAGTCTCTGCAATTTTCAAAACATTATGAGTTGAGTCAGTTTTTCATTAATGGCTAAGGTTTCATTTGGTTTGAGTTCTGTAATGGTTTTACCTGTATGTGCAAATGGCATGTAGAAGCTGAAGAGAAGCAACAAGCAAGAACACTGTCCGGACCGAGCTTATGATCCATGTTTTCTGTTCCGTGTCGAACATCTCGAACCGAAGTATTGCTACTTCGATTAAGAATGTGACACATAGCTCTGCAAAACATGAGAAATTAATTTGATTAGTGATCTATCTTATTTTTGCTAAGAAAGAGATTTGTTGAATGGAAAATTGTGTTACCTATATATAGCCAGGGCCTAACGGTGTAAGTTTGCTTGGTGCTACTGAACATGTAGATGATGAAGATTGAAGTGAAGTAAATGAAGAAGACTTTGATTAGTCGAGATTCGAGCAACATTGCATTGTGCAAGGTGAACAGCTTCTCTAAAGCAATGAACATGCTTGCTTGCTTTGATTCAAATGATTGCTGTCAACAGAGCCAAACACGTAAGAAACAGATTCAGACTATGTTAAAGTAGTACTAAAAAGATTAAATTGACTGTAACTCATAAGCTTAAGCTTTTGGATTCTATAGTGATTTAACTTTTTTTTCTTTTTCTCTTTTAATATTTTTTTAGTACAATAGATGGTAGGGCTGGAGATTTGAACCTCCGCTTCATGTTAAATCACCACTAAACCCAAAAGGTTAAGCGGATGGTTATTGTAACTCTCATCTTTTTATTAATACTTTAACAGACTATACAAGTCTGGCTTAAAGAAAAAGCTTACCTGAGCTTCCAAGATTGATTTTGAATTCTCCATTAGACGATCATGAAGTTGTTGGAGTTGTCCTTGTCGCTGAAGAAGCTCCTCCTGTTGTTTGTGGCCATATTCAGCCAACTGTTGCAGCTTACTCCTGCAAGTCACAAAGCAATTTAGAGAAATTTTTTGGCTTTGTTTTGAATCCTTAATTTTATATACCTGCTTTCCTCTAGTGCTTCTGATTGAACTTTGCTTAAAGAATGAAGACCATTGAGTGCTGTGGATTGAGCATCTAGAAGTTCTTGTTGTTTGTCCAATGAAAGCCCTGCCATATTCCCAATGTCATCAGCTGTGCTCTGCAGGTGTTTCATCTTCAAAGACATTGCATCTCCCACTTTCGATATCTCCTTTTCGATCTCGATGGCTTCGTCTCGTAAACCGTCCATCTCCCGGCCGAGGTTTCTGTAGGAATCCTGAAGCATTTCCATCCCTTCCTCTAAACTTCTTCTCAGTTTTAACTGACCTTCTTGAAGTTCCAACTGGGATGTCTCAATCTTCTTGGATTGTTCATAAACTGCTTCCGAGTGCTTTAGCACAATGCCCATGTGATCTTCTAGTTTTCTGGATGTTTGAGCCATTTTTTGTATTTGTATTCCAGTAGAGTTCAAGGAATCAAACATTTGATATGAATTTTGCAGCAGAGATTCCGATTTTTCCTCAATGGTTTCTAACTTGCCTTCTGCAGCTTCGGAAGATCTCTTCAGTTCATTCACCAGCCTCTCTGTGTCGAGCTTGAAAGCATGAGCCCTGGAAACAAGACCAAAATCAAATGGATATAATGTTAATTTCATGAGGAAGAAAAGGTAAACAAAACGAAATGAATAATAACATAGGACTAAATTCTCTATAGTTTGAGCTTAATTTTAATTAGGCCTCAACACTCCAACAGGCCTCTATGTTTTTAAAAGTTTCAATTGGATCCTTATGATTTATGTTTAATTTCAACTTGGCCTATTTGGTTTTAAAGCTTTAATTTGGTCAAGTTCGGTCAAATATTACCAAATTTGTCCCTACCATAGGCAACATGGCCTGTTTTTTATATGCAGGGTAAAAGAAAGTTTATGGATATTTTATGAAGTTTAACCAAACTATACAGACAAAATTGAAACTAAACTCAAAACATAAAAATAAGTTGAAACTTTTAAAACCATAGGTACCAAACTGAAATTAAGCTCAAACTGTAAGAATCAAATTGATAATTTAACTGATAAGATATGATACTCACTGTAGCTGATGACAAATAGAGTTAGTTTCAAGGTAGAACTCAAGATAGATCCTATGCTCATGTTCATTCAAGTACTTGAGACATTTAGCCATGGTGGATTTCGCATCACAAGAAGGAAAGGGAGGCCTGCCAGAATCCTTCTGAAAGCAATCGCTGAGATGCCAAGCAAATCTGGACCGCTTCTCATCCGCAGCAAAAATCTCAGAGCAGCCCGCAAATAAATGCCTATAAGCACTTTCCCAGCAAGAATTAGACACAGTCAATTTGTTCTTAGCATTCTCAATCCGCCTAACCCCCTTTTGATCATCAAAACCCTCAATCGAAAATTCCGCAACAGTTGCACCATCAATACGCTTAAAAGAGCCCATAGAAGAGCCGGAAGACGAAGACGAAGAAGAAGACGAGAACCAATTCCACGATTCGCACTTCGGCGACACAAATAACAGAATCACCAAAAACAGAATACGCTCCATCGAAAAACCTACCGCCTTCTACCAAATTCAAACAACGAAATTAAAACCATAATCACTTCAAATTCCTAATCCCATGGAAGTAAAATCTATTTCAACAGAGAAACAATCAACTTGCCCTAAAAAGTTGCTAAGCGATATACAGAGAAAGATAAGTCGACGAACAGCGAGATCAAGAGAAAAAGTTGTATAAAACATGTAATAGTGAATGATTCTGTGTGAAACTAATTGAGAATTTGTGAAGAAGAGAACCTGAATTGTTCCGATTGAAGAGTCTGAAAGTTTTTGTTCTGAGTTTTTTTTGAAGAAGACGACGGCGGAGATTTTGAAAGGCCGTTGTATTTATAGCTGCGCAGTGGTGAAGTGCTTGAAAAGGAAAGGAATTAAAATGGTGCGTTTTGGAAAGAGGCGCGAACATTTGTCCGTTAGTTTTTTTTTTCTTTTTTTAGTTCTTGTCCGTTAATTTCTTACAACAATTTGTTTCCTTCTTTTATTTTATTTTATTTTATTTTATTTCCTTATTTTTGCTTTGCGCTTATTGGACTGTTCATTTCTTTTTCGGTCATTTGTTATATTATAAAATGTAAAAGATGTTTGGTTACTTTTTTTTTTTTTTTTGGAGGAAAGATGGTTGGTTACTTGGATGGCAAGGTAAGGAGAGATTATAAAATGTACCTTGAGATTATAAAATATATATATATATAAAGTTGACCATTTTAAATCTTCACTCAATATTTGTAATATTATATATTTTTAAAAATATGGAATATTATGAAAGTTTTTTTGTCAATTCCAATATAACTCAATGATTAAGATGTTTTAGAACATATTTTATAAATATGATCGTTTGAATCTTCACTCAACATTTGTAATGTTTTATAGTTTTTAAAAATATAGATTATTGTGAAAGCTTTCCTGAAGTTAAGCTTCTTTAAGTGATTTCTTTTTTTAATTAAGTAATAGAAATTGACTTGGACATTTTTCTTCAACTAATGTGATATTAATTAATTTAGGTTTAAATCTTATTTTGGTATTTGTACTTCTGCTTCTCCGTGTCTATTTTGATCTTCATACTTTTAATACGTCCATTTTGTTTCTTGTGCTTTCAGCTTTTATCTATTTTAAAAGTGACTATTTTGATCCTTTATTTTATTTTTTTATCTTATTTTTTGGATCAAAATTTCAACACAATACTATACTCAATAAATTTAATGAAAATATTATCATAGCTTTGTATTAAAGATTTGAGAATGTTTGTTGTGTATAGTACTTATGTTGGTATTTTGCAAACAAGGATCAAAATAGTCTTTTTTTTTTTAAAGTAAGGGACCAAAATGGATGTCGTGAAATGTTCAAATTTAGGCCCCGTTTGATAACCATTTGATTTTTTGTTTTTGGTTTTTGAAAATTAAGCCTATAAATACTACTCCTACCTATGGTTTTACTTGTTTTGTCATCTACTTTTTACCTATGTTTCAAAAACCAAGCCATGTTTTGAAAACTAAAAAAAATAGTTTTCAAAAACTTGTTTTGTTTTTAGAATTTGGCTAATAATTCAAATGCTTCTTTAAGGGAGATGAAAACCATTGTAGAGCAATTGAGAGAAAATAAGCTTAAATTTCAAAAACCAAAAACTAAAAACCAAATGGTTATCAAACGGGGCCTTAGTTTTTGTATTTTCAATAAATCTTAAAATTATCCATCATCATTAGTTTGAAGTTAATTTTTATCCGACTTGGCAAAATAATAACAATAATTTTCATTCAAAAGAAGATATGATGTGAATATGCATGGTTATTGGCAAAATTAAAAACATATCTTTCTTAAATTTCTAGAGGGAATACTTATAACGACGAAATTTTTTGAGCAAAAGTTAACCTAAACTAACAATGAAGACTAATAGTATGTTTGGAATAACTTTTGAAAAAAAATGATTTTTAAACAAAATCAATTCTTCTATAAGAACATTTGAAAAAATTAATAATTTAAAGTGTATTTAGTATAACTTTTTTAAATGATTTTATATGATCAAAAATATATATTTTTTTAAAATATTAATAAATAAAAAGCACTTTAAAAATATTGGATTAGTTTAAAATCTATTCTTGAAGAAAACTTGAGAGATAGATTATCAAAAAAATGACTTTAAAGTGATTAACCAAAAAAACTTCAAAATATGTAGTAAGAAAAAATATATATATATTTGTGATGAACAGAATCACTATTGAATATAATGCAAAAAAAAAAAAAAAAAAAAAATTTGTTATTTAAAATACTTTTTAAAAAAGTAAGGTATAAAAACATTTTTATTGAATATTGTAGATACCGTATTTGGTCCGGTAATTTTTATAATTTGATTTGACTTTCATTTTTGGTTTGTGTTATATATATATATATCTTTTTCTTTTTATTTATTATTATTATTTTTTTAAGCTTTATTTAAAGTTTTTGTGTTTTATTTTTATCATTTTAGATTAGATTGTATTTTGATTTTATTTGTTTTGATTTGATTTTTATTATTTTTATTTATTCATTTTCGTTTATTATTATTTTCGTTTATTTATTTATTATTATTTATTATTTAAATTTTTACGTTTTAGCTAGCATTTTTTTTTCTTCTTCTTCTTCGTAAACTTAGTCTTCTTCTTCCCCACAAGAATAGGTAGTTGCATGTCCACGCTCTTCCTCAAAAAGAGGATTTGTAGTGGTTGTGACTAAAAAATTGATCATTTTTTAGTAAATTGGATGGCTTTAAAAATAAGAACTAAAGAGACCAAAGGGTATTGATTAGAGAGGGAGGTGAGAAAGTTGAAGAAATCAGAGAGGAGAGAGTTGAAGAAATCATAGAGGAAAGAGGAAGAAGAAAAAGTAAATCTTGGTTGAAGAAATCAAAGTGAAGCTTGGAGAAATTGAAGAATCGTTAGATCTACGAATTTCACCAACTCCGACACAATACCCACGACGTGGACACGAGCTTGACAAATCCGACGCTCTCCGATGTGCATTTCCGACGAGAAAATTGAACACCCAGGTAAAAGAAGAAGAAGGTAAGAGAAGGAGAGGGTGTGGGTGAAGGGAGAGATGCTTTTTCTCTTTAACTTCTATTTTGACCATGTCTTTTTGGTGCTAAATCCCCAATTTCCCTCTAACTTGTGAGTGAATTTCAATTGAACCATTATTGATTTCACTTTAATATTTCCATTGTTAGTTTGATTTTCAATTAATCTTAATTGTTATTTGAATTTCAGTTGTTTAAATGTCAATTAGTCTTAAATTGCTATTTAAGATTTCAATTAACACCTTGATTTGTTGGTGTCGTTTCAATTAGCCATTGAATTGTTGTGTATTTTCAATTAATCATAATTATTTGATGGATTATCTTTGAATTGACCAATAGCATGTTGTTAAATTGCAATTTAACCCATGACTTGTTGATTAAATTCCAATTGACCAATTAGCATGTTGTTTAATTTGTAAATTGACTCATGGTTTGTGGTTTAATTTGCAAATTGATTTATGGCATGTCGCTTAATTTGCTATTTGATTTGAATAGGAAATTGATTGCTTTATTTTGATTTGAATTAAATTGCAAATTGCTTAATTTGTTTAATTTGTAAATTGCTTAAATTTTGCCATTTGATTGCTTTATTTTGATTTCAATTAAATTGCAAATTGCTTAATGTGCTTAATTTGCAAATTGCTTAAATTTTGCTATTTGATTGTTTCATTTGATTAATTTGCAAAATTGCTTAATTCGTTTAAATTGCAAATTGCTTAAATTGCACATTGCTTAATTTTTGCTATCTGATGATTTCATTTGAATTTGATTTGGAAATTTCTAAATACAATTTCGATTTCAATTGATTTATTTCTAATTTGATTCCAACTAAAATGAAGTTTTAATTTGGTTCTAACTTAGATTTTCTAAATGAGCTCTCAAGTTACTAATTAATGAATTTGGAATAAAATTTGATTATGCGGGACTCAACGTTCTGTTTAGGCCGAGGTATTTAAGCTGACCAAAGGAAATACATCTACTTGGGAACTGCCAAATTAGTCAAATTTTATTTAATCTCATTGAAACTTTCTCAAAATTGCATTTTGGCAACAAAAGTTTGAAATAAAACAAGTTTACCCCTTTTAAAATTGGATTTCTGAAATAAGAACCTTCCAATTTCTCAAAATTGCATTTTGGCAACAAAAGTTTGAAATAAAACAAGTTTGCCCATTTTAAAATTGGATTTCTGAAATAAGAACCTTCCAATTTCTCAAAATTGCATTTTGGCAACAAAAGTTTGAAATAAAACAAATTTGCCTCTTTCAAAATTAGATTTCTGAAATAAGAACTTTCCAATTTCTCAAAATTGCATTTTGGCAACAAAAGTTTGAAATAAAACAAGTTTGCCCATTTTAAAATTGGATTTCTGAAATAAGAACCTTCCAAATTCTCAAAAATTGCATTTTGGCAATGAAGTTTGAAATAAAACAAATTGTCCCCTTTTAAAATTGGATTTTTGAAATAAGAACCCTCCATTTTTTCAAAATTAAATTTTGGTAATGAAATTTGAAATAAAATAAATTGCCTTCTTTTAAAAATGGATTTCTGAAATAAGAACTCTCAGTTTTTAAAATTCTTTTCATAAATAATTTGTTTTTTTTTTATAAAATAAGGAATTTGTTTTGAAATATCAAAATAAATTCCAAGTCTTTCTAATGGCCTTGAGCCACTCATAGTTATTAGTTCATATTTTATTTTTAAAATGTGAATTAATAAATTTTGGGACATTCAAAATAAAGCACAAAAATATTTTTCTTTGGACTAATAAATAAAAGGATAATTTTGAAATAAAATGTAGTAACTGTTTTTCTAAAAAACGGGTGTTGTAGGGGTGCTAACACCTTCCCTACACTCAATCAACTCTCGGGCCTAATTTCTAGTTTCATAGACTACCCATTTCCTCTAAAATGGGTGAACAATCACACCCTATGATAATTGGTGGTGACTCCAAACTTTTTATCTCGAAAGAGACTCCTAGTTAGGATGTCGGTCGCTCCGCATCGCGATGATGTTGCGACAAATATAATTTTAAAAAAAAAGTGGTTAAATGAGAAGGTATTCCAAACTGACCCTAATTTTAAAATTTACTCATGGTATGGAAACTAAATTTGGACATTTAAAATTACATAAACTAAAATAGAATAAGTCCTAAATATATGTAGGATAAAAATGATATTTTAATCAAAATTTTATATATTATTCCATTGTCGTAACCTTGACACCATCATTTTTTTCTTATTCATTTTTCTTATCTCTTAATTGGTGTAACAATTAAACTCATTAAAAAAAAAAAAAAAAGTCTAACAGTTAACCACAACTTATTTTCTCACTCAGATAATTGCGAACCTGTTGAAATTGTTGGGAGTGTGACCAACGTCTCACATTAGCTTGATAAATGAAAGATCATAGATATATAAGTGAGGGACAACATCTTTATTAAGGTCATTTGGGAGGAACTAAAAGCAAAGTCATGAGAGCTTTTGCTTAAAGTGGACAATATCATATCATTTTAGAGATATATGGAGGGTCGTAGTTCCTAAAACAACTCCTTGATGGGATGGTTATAATCTCATTTGGAAAAGTATATTAATCTAATTAAAAAATATATTTTTTTACCTCAACATAATTGAATGTTAACTTTTTAATTTCCTGAAATTAATAATTTTAAGTGAATTTCTGGGTATCTTTTTTATGGTTGGCTTTGGGATATTTATGCGGCTATGTTTGGGTGTTTTTATGATCTTGTTTGCTATATTTCTTTAGCTTGATTTTCGAGTATTTTGTTGGTTAAACTTTTGTAATTTATTGATTAGTTTATAGACGAGTTTTAAATTTAGTTTTGAGAGAAATATTAATTTAACTACTTACTCAAGACTTCGATTTAGTTAACAATTTAAATTTAAAATTAAGGTTAAATTACAAATTTAGTACCTGAAACTTTCAGGTTTGTATTTATATACTATTTGATCCATGAACTTTAAAAAGTATCTAATAGTAATAGATCCTTAAACTTTCAATTTTGTGTCCAATAAGTCTCTAAATAATTATCAATTTTGTATTAATTAAGTCATTGACTTATTTAACATTTTTTAAAATTCATGGACGTACTAGACACAAAATTAAAAGTTTATGGCCTTATTAAACATAAAATTCAATTTTATATCTAATAGATCAATTAATTTTTGAAAAACTTGAATATGTCAATGACATATTAGACACAAAATTGAAAGTTCAGAGATCTATTAAACACAAAACTAAAAGTTCAAGGACCTACAATACACTTTTTAAAGTTCATAACCAAATAGACACAGACAAAGTCGAGAGACTAAACTTATAATTTAACCTAAAATTAGGTTCGAATAAAATGAAAAAAAATGGAAAAGAAAAGAACTTTAAAAGAAAGATTAAACTTCATAATAGCCACCCATACCATATAAGGGGCAGAGAAAATACTTTGCCTTAGATTACAAAAGAAAGTATATAAAAAAGTTTAAGAGTTTATTTGGTATCTTATCTAGATTAGATTTATTTGAATGGTATTTGGTTGTCGGAGTTTTCAAATTTTAAATCTACTTTCAAATAGATATTCAAAAACAGTAAAAACATAAACTTCAACTAAGGGTGCAAACGGCTCGGTTTGGCTCGGTTACTGTATAAAACCGGATCCGAACCGATAATTTATCAAAAAAAATTGAAAATTGCCACCAAATCGCTCTCAGTGCAAGCCGAACCAACCAAGCCGCTTAAACCGCCGGTTAATGCAGTTCGGTTTTCGGTTACTCGTTTAACACAAGTAGGCATGCGAATCCTAAGGCAAGGCTCGGGAGTGTGTGCGACTTTTAGCTGGCAAGATATCTCAGTTGAAAAATAAACAAAGGAATGTTCAATGTGCAGTTCAAACTCAAGACTTGGAGTTTACAAAGCTTACCTTACAGCCAATGAGACCATTATTGTAACTTGATAAGCTTCTTTTATTTTTAATATGAATACTATTCAGTTCGGCTCGAGTTTATTCAGTCTGATTTTGCCAAACCCGAAACTGACCGAATATTATTGGTTTTTATTAAACTTAAACTGTAACCGCCAACCCGAGCCGATAGGCGGTTTCAGTCGGTTTAAGCGGTTTTTCGGTTTGTCAGTTTTTGCTTGCACCCCTAACTACAACAATGCTTTTAATTAAATCAATTGTTTTCAAATTTATATATTTAGATCACTAATTAAATGCTACTCAAGATTTTAAAGAATTTCCTCTAATTTTTAAAGAATCCTAAATAGAATGAAAAATCTTGTGCCCATAATCTAGTTGGGGAAAATTGTGGTTGCCACCCTCTAAACTAGGGGTGCACAGGAAAATCAGAAAATCGAATTGAACCAAATCGATCCAATGGTTTGGTTCAATATTTTTATATAGCTTTGGACAGCTCGATTTTATATTTGAGAAAACCAAATATCTTTTGTGTTAGTTTGGTTTTTTATTTAAAAAACCAACTAAAATTGAACCAAACCTGCCTTGGTATCTTTCATTTTGTTTCTCTTTCCTTCGTCTAATAATACAAAACTACCAACTAAAGTAAGCATAACTTAGTGATAATTGACATTACTCTTTCATTTGAGGTTAGAAGTTTAAATCTCCATACCCTCTTAGTTGTACTAATATATATATATAATCACTAGTCACATTGTGTTAGGGCATGTTTGAGAATGATTTTAGAAATAGTGATTTTAGCATTATTGATTTGTTTATAATTGATTTATTAAAAGTGATTTTTGATAAGGACAACGACCCTCAACATATCTCTACAATGGTATGATATTGTGTACTTTGGGCATAAGCCCTCATGGCTTTGCTTTTGGTTTCCCCAAAAGGTCTCATACCAATGGAGATAATTGTCCCCACTTATATACCATAGATCTCTTCCTTCCCTAGCCAATGTGGGACTTTATTAGCACTCCTTGAAGGGAATAATCGAATTAAACCCACAGTGGAAGCATAGGAATCGTCTTTGATTTATTTAAAATTAAACTAAAATACAAGGTTAAGCAATAAATACCTTCCAAATATGGAGATTCTTCTGGCGGGTCTTTATCTCCTCCACAAAGTCTTCCTGGCTATGACTCGAACACAGGACCAATGCTTGTGGGAGCCTCTTGAAAGAAAATCCCCAAGGGATTGGAGAGGAAGAGGTCTAGAGAGAATTCTCTAATTCTCTCTATTGAGGAAATGTGTGTTATCAAGAATGCACAATGGCTCACCCCTAGGGTCCTATTTATAGTGGTCTAGGGAAGATAATAAAATAATATATTTTAATATCTAATATATTAAAATATATTTATCTAAAAAATTTGAATCGTATTCAAACCTTTTAAAATTCTCCTACGACATTTATTTCCTAATTTGAATCCAATTCAAATTTAATAAATATCTTTTCTTTAATGTATCTAATATACATTAATTATTTTCATATTTAATGTATCAAATACAATAAATATATTTTCCTCTTTTATATTTAATATATGTAATATATTAAATATTAATTTGAACATTTCAAATTAAATATTAATTTGAACATTTCAAATTTTTCTTTCAACTAAATTGATCTTTTAGTGTTACTGTGAGCTAGCAAGGAGACCTTATGGACCTACAGATTATAAGCTCCAATGATACAAAATCAATTAATTAAACTCTTTAATTAATTAATTTTCATTCATTAACTATAGGTCACTCCACTATAGACCTACAGTTGCACTCTTATGCACTGTAGGACAAGTTGTGTCCATTGATATAATCACTACATGCAAATCGATCCTTCACGAGTTGTTCGTAATTACAGCTGGGTCAAAAGTCCGTTTTACCCCTATAATTACATCTTGCACCTTAAGTACCACTGATTCTCTAATGAACAATATGTTTATAATCTAATTATAAACTAAGTCCCTCTCGGGCAAGTGAGAGGGTGGGGCCCCATTGTTCAAGTCCCGAAATCAGCACTTAAGGGAACTACTCATCTACTTACCCTATATGGGAAGGAGTGAATCCCATCTTGTGAGATTATGTTCCCAGCTCCCTATTTGGTCAAGTCCCCAAAATGGTAGGCATATTGAATCGGCTACAAAAGCCACTCTCACCCATGCAAATCAAAGGACATGCCCTCACAGGCAGGAGTTCATAACTCACTCAGGATTAAGATCGAGTCGCATATAATCATCCTGATGAAATATTAATCTTCTCAATTAACGGATTTATAAAGAGAGATTAAATATTTCGTGGTCCAGTCTTATACAAACTCATTGTATAAGATACCCCCACTCACATGTCTCCACATGAATGATTTGGATCAAATCATTTGTAACTATTACAAAGTAGGCCGTATCAATAGTGTTACCAGGATAAGGCACCCAACCTTATCCATATACTATGACCCTTTAGGTTATTTCTTGAACATGATTCTCTCGTATGTCAACCACATACTATTCAAGATTACACTAATAACCTTGGATTTTTCATATAATGGATAATATTATATTACAAATAAAATAATCAAAATTATTAATTACGAGGCTTTAGGGCATAAATCCCAACACTCCTAACAATTTTCATATAATCATTTTAATGTTTGGTTCTACATTTTTAATAGTGATTTTCATACATTTAAAAGTGATTTTCAATGATTAAGGACATGTTTGAGAGTGATTTAGAATAAGTGTTTTGAGCTAAGTTATTCTATTATAATTAATTTTGTAAAAGTTTTAGTTATAAATCATTTTAACTTTTGGTTCCACACCTGTAAAAGTGATTTAAATTTAATTAACAGTATTTTTTTTAAATGATTAATGTTTGTTTTCAAAGGTGATTTTAGAATAATCAAATTACTAAATAGAGTGTTACATTTGAGATTAAAAATAATTAGAAGGTGATAGACAAAAGTTATACAAAGAGAACTAAAAATTAAGAGAGAAAAAGATATAAAGCAAGAGAAAACTTTCAAAGAGAAAAAACTGTTAGAGACTTGGAGGGATAAAATTTTTAGAGAGTGACAAAAAATTTAGAGAGTGAAAAATTTAATAGAGAGCGAAAATTCGAAGATAGAGAAATAAAATTCGAGAGATATACAAAATTTTGAGAAGAATGATCAAAATTTTAGGTAGAAAAACTTTAATAAGAAGAAAAAAGTTAAGAGTCTGTGAAAAAAAGTTCAAGTGCAAAAGAGACAAAAAGTTCAAGAACAAAAAGTTAGAGCAAGAGGTAAAAAATAAATTATAGAGAGAGGAACAAAATTGTTTTTTAGAGAGATCTAAAATCATTGGAGAGAAAAAAAATGAGAAAAATGAATAAAAAATTTAAAAAGAGAATAAAGTAAGAGAGACATTATAAAAACTTTATAGACAGAAAAATTGGTATTATGTAAACAATAACGAATGACCTCAATGATGACAGTTTTGAGAAAACACACTTTTTGATTGAAATTTATTAATTTTTATAATAGATGACGGTTTATAACCGTCACAAAAAGTTATTTTTTTTTTGAAATAATAGTCACTTTAAGAACAAAATCACAGATAATCACTTGACAAAAATCACTTGGGAATTGCCACCTAAGTGATTGATCGGAAATCACTCGAAGTGATTTTGAATACTTCCAAAATCACTTTCTCACCATTGCCAAACATCACAATTTCGAAAGAAAAGTGATTTTGGGCATGTCAAAAATGATTTTGGCCATTTCGAAATCACTCCCAAACATGGCCTTAGTCTCCTTGAATAATATTTGATTAGTTGAAGCATTATTACTTGGAATCTCCACCTCCAAACCATGGAATTAATAAAGAAAAATGGAAAAATTTTGCATTCACATTTGAACTTTCATATCATGTGTAGACCCCATATTTGGTTTGAGTGGAGTTGATTTTTCATAATATTTTTGTAAAAATAGTGAATTAGACGAAAACGCACTTTAGCAAAAAAAAAAAATGCATGGAGAGGATTTGGACCCAAGGCCTTTAAGAATAAAACTAACATGCATGTCATTGGGCTAAAGGTAGAACCTTTACATGCATTTTATGATTAAAATTTATTAGAGCATAATTGTCATCTCTTTATTTAAAAATCTAGAACTTTCCCAACAAATATGTGCTTATAGATTTTCTCCGAAACATATCTTTCTCTTCTTTTTCAGGCAAACCCCCTCTCTATTTTCAAGGAAAAAATATCTCTCTTCTTTTTCATGCAAAACCTCAATCTCTTCCCAAAAGAAATCTTTCTCTCTTCCAAAAAAAAATCTCTCTCTCTCTCTCATTTTCCTTCTCTCCCACGTTTTCCCCTCTCGCTCTTATCCTTATCTTCTTCTCCTTTTTTTTTTTTGAAAAAAGCAAGTAGGAGCTTGGATTTTCCCCCCACAATTTGATCATTCTCCATTTTTTCTCTCTAACAATTTCAACTCCACCATCCACCATTTTTTCTATCATTCTTCCACTTTATTTTCCTCCAACAACTTCATCTATTTTTTTTCTCCCACATATTTTTCTAAAGAGAGGGATCCTCTTTTCTTCTCCCACCATTTTTCTTTTTCCCAAACAGCACCATCTTCACATCTTCTTCCCTTTCACGTTAGAGCAACAACAAAAAGAGCTACATTTGGTTCCACTTTTTTTTTTCTCTTGCGTCATTTCACCATAGTCGATATGGATCACCATAGTCTTGCAAAATTAATGCATAGGAGATTTTGAAAATAGTTCAAGTAGAATTTTTTTCTTTATTTTTATTAAATGTGTTGATGGTCTATTTGGGCCATTGTACTATAACTTGAAATGCATAGTCATGGTTATCTTCTATTTTGTTGGCTTTCTGTGTATGCTCTATTTTATATTGAAGTTGCTGAATGATTGAGAATTTCTTTTTTTTGTCAAGATTATTCTGCTTCGATTGAAATTTGTTTGTTCATAATGTGATCGAGTAGAGCTCCGTAAATGCTTGAAAGTCTTCACCTAAAAGAAAAAAGATCAAAGTATTATATTTTACAGAACTTAAAATATAAGAAAAATGATCACAAAAAAATTGTTCAAATGAAATTTTATATTGAGAATAAAATTGTTTTTTTTAGAAAAGAAATCATTGTGTTTTTATTAAGTAAAAAAAAATCAAAATGTTTACTCAATAACACTTTACTAAAATAAAACTAATTTCTCTTCTAAAAATTCAAAAAATTGAACATGTAATTTTATCAAAAACTATCTTAAATAAACTTTTTTAACATTTTCTCCTTTGTATAAATAAAATTATTTATAATCAGAGTCTTTTTTTTTTAAATTTATAATCCATAAAACCCCCCAAAACACTTTTTAAATTAATTACTATTTTTACAAAACCATTTGAACTTCTTAAATTCCAAATAACTTTTTTAAAGTGACTAAATTTATATAACAAACATTTCAAGAGTATTTTTTTTTTCAAGTTTTAGCAACTAAAATAAATACCTTTCAAATGTTTATTTTCATTAAAAAAAAAAAAAAGAGCGGCTCATTTTCTTAAAAAAAAGACAAAAAGGGTTGACCTTTTTAAATGGGTTGAGTAGTGTTTGAGATAAACTCATATTACTTTAAGAGTGCATGAAAAATCCTTCAATCAAAAGCTTAAAAATTACAAAAAATAAAACAAGATTAAAATAAATGCAATCCCATGATGGATTTGATAAAAATATAAAATTTCTTAAACTCTAGAGGTGAGGAATTTTCTTATTGATTGTAATTCCAATATTGCATTAATTAATGGCTAATAACCCCACTCAAGTTGGTCAAATACTTGTTTCACTCTTGAAGTTTAGGATATGATCGAGATATTTTAAAAATAAAATCAACAAAACAAATTTTCTTTTAATGTCAAAGGATTTTGTTTTTTTTTTAATTAAAATTAATCAAGATCTGTTAATACATTCTTTATGCATAAAAGACTCCCGAACCTTTTTAAATAGGTGACCAATCACCATAATAATGGTTGGCGACTCCAAATTCTTTTCTAAAAAACTTCTCTTTTAGTTGGACGTCGGCCGCTCCACATTGCGATATGGTAGCGACATCATGGCCATCATAATTGATAAAGTTTTGATAAAGAGTGGCTAGTGTTGAATCATGAATGGCTATGTCCAAAGCACATGGGGTTAGTGATGGAGTGGGTGCAGAAAGAGAATCACATGATCATGGAATGCACACAACACCACCATCACGAAATTCGACCAAAAGGTCCAAAATCCGAAACAGAAAATGATGGAAAGCAAGAAGACAAATACGGCCAAAACAAATACCCAAAAACCAAATCAATTATATAATATATATATATTTCATTCACGGGTTCACTTACTGTTCTACGCCACTCTCTCTCTCTCTCTCTCTCTCTCTCTATTTCACTTTTTCCCCTTCTTCCTTCTCTCTCGCAAAATCCCCTCTGTTTTTTCTAGGGCTTTGTTTGTACGTTTGCGATGAAGGCATTGGCGTTCCTCGTCGCCATCTGGTTTTCGTTAAATGGCGGAGTTACGGCGGCGATGGCGGCGGTGAAGGTGGGGAATGTTTCCAAGGTTGAAGATGCGGTCAATTTCAGGATTTATTATGGACAGTCCTTTAAGGTTATTAAGAACGCCATTGATGGCAACAGCTACCTTCTCATTCAGGTTCCTTTTTCCTTCTTCTTTTTCAATCTGTAATTTCTGAAAATTTGTGCGAAAGAGAGAACGGTTTCGTTTCGCCATTGATGCTTTCGACTCAACTCTGGTTGATGACCCGACCCGATTTACACAGAACCCGCTTCCGACGGATAGTTTTGTCCTTTTCTTTCCCTTCCTTTTTGAGCGGTAAAAGTGTTTAAACTTTTGCCGACGTTTTTTTTAATGTTCATTGTTATTATGTGTTTAAATATTTGTGCTTATTTATTAATGATTTTCTTTGTGTTCGGATTTCTTTTTTGAATTTAATCCTATAAATAGTAGTGGTATGCACTTTATAGGTTAATATGCTATTTTGCACATTTTAATGTTTAATTTTAGTCCTATACTTTTAATAAAGCATAAAATTGATCCATATATTGGTCTGAAGTTAATTTTTATTTTAAAATTTATAGAATAAAAGTTAATAGAAACTAAATTTCTTTTAGAAAAATTAGCAATAAACTAATCATAGAGATTAATTTTAAATTTTATTGAAAGTATAAAAATTAAAATTAGACATTTAAAAGTATAGAAATTAAACTCAAAGTATAGGGACAAAAATGGTATTTTAACCAACTTTATAAGAGTTGAATTTTTTTTTGGATAAATTGTAGATACAATTAACTCCTCGATTTTGCAGTTAAGTTATATATATATATATTATGAATTTAGGCATTTATGTGAATGGAATGATCACTTTGAATAATTTATTTGTTTACTCTTGGATAATTTTCTAAATTTATTTTAATATGATGAAATTGAAAAGTTTATATAGTATATAAATAAAGAATTGAATGGTTTTTTTTTTCTTAGTACTATTTTAGTTTTTAATATTATGTTTTGTTGGTATGCTTTTTGTTTATTTATATGTGTGGATAACTATTTGAAGTCATATATGGTGAATAGAGTGTTAGTATTTTTTTTTTAATGAATTTAGATCCTACTAAATTTTGGATGATGACTTTATCTTAAAATAACTTAAATAAATTGAAATTTTAAGTACTAAAATAAAATATTTAAAAATTTAGAAATAAAGATAAAGTAATAATAAAAGTTAGAAGTATGAAAGACAATTTATATCCAATGATTAAATTTAAGATAATGTCGAAAAAAAACCATAAAAACCAAAAAGAAGGATTATTAAAGCTTTTTTCAATTAATAGACATACTTTTTCATAGATATTGTATAAAAATATGTTGGCACGTTGAAAGATATTTTATTCCTTAAAGTAAAAAATTGATATTTGTATGTTCATATATATATAAAGTTTATGTAAGTGGAGGTTTGATGTGAAAAGGATTGGAAAAAAGTGCAGAATAATTCAAAGATGGCGGGAAGAACAAAGTATTGCACTTCAAGGATCAAATCTTACGTCATCCCTTTGACTAATTACTCTGTTGATACCGACCTCTTTCCAGGTACCCTTTTCTATATCCATTTTTTTTAAATAATCCTTCACAAAAAAAATAAAATCAATACTCTAATTTTATATTTGTATTCTGATGTTGTTATTATATTATAGTGAAAAATACATTTTTAGTCCCTCAGTTTACATACCAGTTTTTATTGAGTCCCTGAGTTTCAAAATCGGATAATCAAGTCCCTTAATTTGATAAAATTGTTCAATTTAGTCCCTCTACGTTAACCACCGTTAGTTTTTTAACAGTTTGCTGACGTGTTAATTTTTAATATTAAAATAATAATTTTTTAAATAAAACATAATAATTTTTATAATAAAATAATAAAATAATGATTAAAAAAATATATCCTCTCCCTCTTTCCTCTTTCCTCTTCCCCCTCCCCTTCCCCCCTCCACCCGACCTCTCTCTCCTTCTCCTCCCCTCTTCTCTTCTCTATCCTCTTTCTTCTTATTCCTCCTCTGAAAATTACCCTTTTCTTTTCTATGGGTTTCTTCTGAAATTTTATTATTTTGTGTATTTTGTTGATTTGTTTGTAGATTTTTTATGGCATTTGAAGTGAGGATTGAAGAAGTTCTAGCATATTCCATGGGTTTTTTTTCCTTCTGTTTTCTTTCTATTCATTTTGTGTTGAAATGGATTTTTTTCCATTTTTTTCTCCTCCCACCATGTTTCCTCCATAGTCAACCTTCTTCTCCACTCTCAAAACCCCCAAATCATCTTTTTATTTTCAAATATGGGTTTAAAACCCAGATCTAAAATGGCATGGGGTCTTGAAACGGCATTGGGAGTGGCGGCGGAGCGAGGTGGACGGCGGCCTCATGAATAACAGAGAGGAGGGTGGTGGGCGCTGCCGTCGACGGCGGAGGAGTTAAGGTAGACATGGATCGAAAGGTTTAAAATCCAGACCATCACCACCATTTTTCCCACTTTGTAGAACGAAAAAGAAGATTTGCTCTCTCTCAAACTCTATCTGAAATCAGATCTGGGTTTCAAACCCAGATTTGAAAATAAAAACAAAAGAGGGAGGGAAGTTTGGGGAAGGGGAAAGGGAAGGGAAAGAGTTAGGAGGGGAGAGAGATTCTTTTTTTATTTTTTATTTTTTATTTTTTTGATATTATTAATATTAATATTTTTATTTTTATTTAAAAAATTATTATTTTAATATTAAAAATTTCCACGTCAGCAATCTGTTAAAAAAAATTAACAGTGATTAACGGGAGGGACTTAATTGAATTATTCACTAAATTGAGAGACTTAATTGTCTGATTTTAAAATTCAGGGATTCAATAGAAACTGGTATGCAAACTGAGAGACTAAAAAAGTATTTTTTCCTATATTATATGTTATTATTAATGTGATTGCTTTTTTGATAAAGTAATCACATGACTCCCAATGTGTACAGTAATTTGGCAATCAACATCTAACTTTTCTTCTTTTTTCCTTTTTGTCTTCCTCTTTCCCCCCAATGGGTTCCTTCCAGTTTCCTTTTTCGAGGTATGGTCCACCTTTTTTTTTAATATATACTTTAATTTTCGTTTTTCAATTTAGTAATGAAAATGACATCCACATACCCAATGTATAAAATTTTCATTCGCATGTCCACAGTTCTTATATGTCCATCGATTCAACATCGATATGAGAGGTGAATCGACATTTTCATTATACTATAAAAATAAATAAAATATAAATAAAGTAGCAATAGAATACAACTAATGTGAAGATAATATTAATGATAAGTATTTTAACTTATTTAAAAATGTAAAATATTTATTTATTAGTTTTAATATTTTTTTGGAATTTTTTTATTTTAATTTTTTTTTTCAAAATATCTATCGACATCGACATTTTATCGATATTTCTGTTGACACTTCCATAAAATTAAGACATTGACACTTCCATCGACATCAACATTTTGACCCTTGCTTATACTATTACATAAATTATTCATTTGTATACGAAGTAATGTAGTTAAATACTTTCTGTTAATTTGCTTTTCATGTTTTTAACAAAGCCACTAGAAATAAAATTAGAAATTATTTTATGAGGCTGTAACAATGTAGTTGATGGTCTTTCGCCGTTAGATATATATAAGAGAGAGAAATAAAAAAATTACGATTTATTTGTATATCTAAAAAGTTAGAGAGTGACGGTCACATTCAATAATTCTCTCAAAATTATGCATTTTTCACTTGATATTTCTATGTAGATTGCCTACTTTGAATCACGTGGCAATTATGCAATTTTTTACTTATGAAAATTGCATGGTAGGCTCAAGGTTTAAAATGTTGATGTCGATAGAAATGTTGAAGTCTCAATTTTATAAAATGTCGATGGAAATATCGATAAAATGTCGATGTCAATAGATATTCCTAAAAGAATTTTAAAAACAAAAAAAACAAAAATATTTAAATTAATAAATAAACATTCGACACTTTTTAAATATATTAAAATGCTTATTATATATATTATATTCACATTAGTGACATTTTGTTGCTATTTTTATGTTTCATCAAATTTTTTTACGATATATTATAAATGTCGATTCACCTTCTATGTCGATGTCAAGTCGAATTCATGGATATGTGGAAATGTCGATTGAAATGTTGACATATCAATAGAAATTTAATGCCATTTAGACTCATTATTTAGTATCTTATTATTGTGATTTTTTTATTTGAAGTAAAATTCTTTAAATTGAAAACTACTTTAATTATAGAATTTATTTTTAAGATTGCATTATATATAAATTTATATATATATATATATATTATCGTTAGAAAATTGTTGTATGGAGCAGCTTCTAGGGTTATTAGGAAGCTTGAAGGGCATAACATCGGAGAGGGTGACGTCAGAATGCGTATTAAAGGAATACGAAAAGGGAGAAATTCAGATTATAAACAAAACGGAAACGCAACAGCTGGCACAGTTTGGGGCCCACTTCATTACTGACGTGGACCAACCACAGTCCTGCAATTTTGCCACGTTTCTTCCTTCCTCCGAGGATACGGCTTTGCAGGTAAAGCATCTTTCATTCTAAACTTTCTTGTAATATCTCTAAAGCTAATACATAATTAAAAGGTTAAATTACAAAATTGGTTCCTCTTCCCATAGTTTAAAGAAAATTAGAATTGAGTTCTTATAGTTTTAAAAGTTAGAATTTTGTCTCTATAGTTTTAAAAATTAGAATTTCGTCCCTATAATTTGATAATATCTCATAAATAGTCTTATGGTTAGAAATTACTAACAGATTGAATACATGATAGTTAGCCATCTATGTGTCAATGAAGTTGTCTTTTGAATTTAGTTGATTGTGTGAATTAAGTAGTGGATAGGAAAAAAATGGGTTGAAATTGGCAATTTAATACAACTTCTTTAGAAATTGGCAACTCGTATTTTTATCTAGTCAGCTATTTAACCAACACAATAAGCTAATTTGGCACATGGAAAGCTAATGGTAGAGACTATTTATGAGGTTTTATCAAACTCTAGGGATGAAATTCTAACTTTAAAATAATTCTAACTTTCAAATCATAGAGACTAAATTTTAACTTTCTTTAAACCATAGGGACTAAATTTGTAATTTAACCTAATTAAAATAAATAAATAAAATATTTTTTTTTGGAAATAATACGTTGTGTATAAAAACTAAGTAACACTAGCAAACTTGATTACAACTTAACTGGCAACAAACAATTACAGTATAAACAATATTACAAACACTGTATGTAACAACAATTTCACAATTCAAGAACAAAAGATAATAAGTAGTCGATGCACGCTTAAAAAGTGTTGTCCTGAAGACAATTATTCGCTCTGCATGGGTTGCAAGTAGACTAAATTGATCGTCTCAGTAGGATACAACGACTAACTTCGGTAGAACAATAACCTCGGACTATCCGGATCTGGCAGAACTCTTGAATACTTGCTCTCAACTTGACTCAAGATTAAAGAGAAGAAAGAGATGAGAGAAGAACTCTTCAATTGGAATGAGATACTCCAAAGTGGAATGAGATACTCCAAATGAAGAAACAAGTTGCTATTTATAGGCTAGCAACTTAGTAACTTTTCAAAAATAAAATTAATATAAACAATATGAAACATATATCAAAATTAACTCAACTGTGTAGTTACTTATAAAAATTCAAACAAAACTCAACAAATTTAACTTTTAAGTTAAATTTGTAAAAAGAAACATCAATACATTTTGATGTTTCAAACCATTTTAAAACTTTTGAATTTCAAGTTCAGTAACAACAACATAAATGAAATATCAATTCATTTTAATGTTTCAAACCAACACTTTCTTTCACAAAATTTTACTATAAAATCCAACAATTTTTTTAATTCCATCCCATTAACTCAAACTAAATATCCTTCTTAAAAATCAGACAAACTACTAAACACACTACTCAAAATTTAACAATTCTAATTGACAACTATACCATCTAGGTTTTGTCAAGTACCCTTGCTCAATTTTATCACTCATTCAATTTTAAAGTTTAATTTGAAATGGAAACTTTAATGTTAAATCTATCCCATTGTCAAGAAGTAAAAATAAACTTCTCTACTTTTGACATTAAAAATAACTATACTGTTGAAAATCCATACTTTTAAAGGAGTATTTTTTTTTTTTTATAAAAAAATTGTCTACTTTTTTCATAAAAAAAAAGACTACTTTTAAATATGTTTTTAATATTTAATAAAACTTTTTTAAAGAAAAACCTATAAGCAAAAATGCATTGCCAAGTCGATAAGAAAGTATTTTCCAACAAGGAAATACATCTTAATTAAAGTGGGCATTATTAAAATCTTGATCCACTTTATTCCATCCCAACTCCAAATTACAAAAATCAAATTGTGCTATAAATTAAGTTAAAATCATAAGAACAAAAGTAATTTTCTGTTTTTTGTTTTCACAATTTGTTAATAGTTGTAAATTTTAGAGAGCAGAGTGGATAAAGTTCTTGGGAGTTTTTGCAAACCTTGAAGCAAGAGCCACTCAAATTTACACCGCGGTAATTAAGTAATTTGTACATGTTATTATATTTTTCTTTTGATAAAAGTTTTTAAGAAAAAGGAAAAAAAGCATTTATTTTGAAATTCTTTTTGTGTAAATATAAATTTGTTTTTTTTGCAGATTAAAGAAAATTACATGTGCCTGAAGAACATAGCAACTACCAGAAAGACTTTCAAACCCATAGTTGCTTGGATGGGTTACTATGATGTTAGAATAATACCAATACATTCAATTCATTATTTTACATTTTTTAAAAAAAAATAATTATATTCGTTTTTGTTTCTTCATTTTAAGAAAACATTGATTGATTTATTTATTTTGGGACAGGGAATATGGTCTTTCACAAAGGACGCCTACAAACTCAAGGTACTTAATTCTAACTTCCTGAACTTCAAAAAAATAAAATAAAATAAAAAAAAATAAATAAATAAAATAACCTTTTTTTAGTTCATAAATAAAATAACTAACTACCTAATTTGTTGAGTTGAATTATTATAATTTCTTAAACAAAATAATTAGGGCTCAAATGCATGGGTATTTTGTCTATTCTAGTCCATATACTTTTAAAAAGTTCATTTTAATTTTTTGTATTTTCAATTTTTATTCATTTAAGTATTTTATACTTACTAAATATTCATACTTTTAAAAAGTAACAAAAATCAATTTTCAATAATTTTGTTAAAATATATACATAACTTTGTATTAAAGAAATTTTCGCGGTTAGATTTAGTATATAGAAACTAAAATGATTACTTTTTAAAAATACATGGACTCAGATAGGCAAAGACTAAAAATAAGTATAGAGCTAAAACAACATTTTAACTTTTTATATATAAAAAGTGTATATATTAATAAGAGAAAGATAAGTAATTGATGTAGAATAAGTTAGACAAATTTAAAAATGTGGGCAAGTCACTCGAAAGTTAAAAAAAAAAATGATTTTTTTTGGTAAGCATGTAATATTTTGTTAATAGATGTGTTGAGTTTCATGATTTAGTACTAGCATGCTAGTGCCATTGGCATGCCCACATGTTCTAAGTTAATAAATCTATAATTTAAGGTTACATTTGGGGTAAAATACACTTTTGGTTCATAGAATTTAAACTTATTTTTATTTGGTCCCTGAGTTTTTAAAACTAACATTTTTTGTCCTTGAGATTTAAATTCTTTTTATTTGGTCAGTAGGTTTCAAAAGTGACATGTTGGGTCTTCAAAATTTGAATTTGATTTTTAATTAGTCCCTAAAGTTTGAAATTGGTTTCTAAATGGTTCTTAGTAAAGTTGATGTTAATTGTTCTAATGGAGTGATGATGTGGTAGTTAATATATACTAATTAGACTTTGATGATATGAATTTTTTTTTAAATGAGTTGACAATTTTTTATACTCAATGACCAATTAGAAATCAATTTCAAAATTTAGGAACCAATTAGAAATCAAATTCAAATCTTGAGAACTAAACATGCTACTTTTGAAATTTCAAGGACCAAATGGAGACTAAATTCAAATGTCAAGGACCAAAAGTGTTAGTTTTGAAGACTTAAGGACAAGAAAAACTAAGCTCAAATCCTAAGGACCAAAAATGTATTTTACTCTTAAATTTGTGTTAAATATGTCCATAAAATTTAAAAAAGTATCTTATAGGCTCAGGACTTTCAATTTTGTGTCTAATTGGTTTATAAGCTTTTGATTTTGTATCTAATAAATCTTTGAATTTTCAATTTTCTGTATAGTTGGTCATTGACCTATTCAAATTGAAAATTTAATATCCTATTAGACAAAATTAAATCTTATATCTAATAGATTTGTTAATTTTAAAACATGTTGAATATATCAAAGACTTATTAGATACAAAATTGAAAGTTCAATGACCTATTTAACATTTTTAAAGTTCAAAGATTTATTAAACACAAAATTGAACTTTTAGGAACCTGTTAGATTACTTTTTCAAGTTCATAGACATATTAGACACAAAAATAAAAGTTCAAAGACTAAACTTGTAATTTAACTATAACTTAATGATACATCAGCCTTTTATATTAAGAATCAAAGAATTACGTAAAAGATTAAGACTAGTTACGTTTATTTAACCTTTATAATATACAAAGCTAACTAGACTACCACGTGGTGGGGGATTTGAAAAGTACATAGAGGACGCGGGAGGTGAGAATGTGGACGAGTCAATCAACAAAATCACATACAACGTCTCTAACCCTGACGACTTAGACGCCTTTCATGGTATCCTTTGCGTAAGTTCTAATTCTATACTCATATTTATTTGGTATGTAAGTTCTAATTCTATACTCATATTTATTTGGTACGGTTTGATAACGATTTTGTTTTTAGTTCTATATTTTTAGAAATTAGAATTCATAATTAGAAGTAGTGTTTAAAACACCAACTGAATTTTGAAAAACAAAACAAAGAAACGAAAAAGCTATCGAATGGGATGTTTTGTTTTCATTTTTCCCATTTCATTTCCATTAATTTGAGTTTTGTTATTATATTATTTTTCTAGATAGACGGTGGAGGTGATCGTCGATGAAACATTTGCGTCAGATCCAACGGCGTACAACCTGTCCACGTTTCTCCAACTCATCAACATTCAAGATCAATCTTGCCTCTCTTTTCTTTCCTCTCAAAGCATTTGGCGATTCGATAAACGATTTCACAACTCCACCGCTCTAGGTAATCCCTCAACTCCCCCTTTTTAAATGGTAGTGTGAGAAATTAAAATGTTTATGCCAAAATTCACTTTTTTAAATCAATATCTTTTTTTTAGCCAACTTTAAGA
Organism: Trichosanthes truncata; assembly: GCA_033996785.1. Lineage (NCBI taxonomy): Eukaryota > Viridiplantae > Streptophyta > Magnoliopsida > Cucurbitales > Cucurbitaceae > Trichosanthes > Trichosanthes truncata. The sequence continues at coordinate 9,930,844 of JAWPNB010000007.1, forward strand.
CATTTGGAAGTAATTTTAAGTAGTTATAATCATTTTTATCGTATTCAAAATCACTTTGAAATATGTTTTTAATTATTCAAAATCAATTTTATGGTATGAAATCACGTTTAAAAGTGTAAAATCAACCATTAAATTGATTTTAAATGATTAAATACATGTTTCATAGTAATTTTAAACATGACAAAAACGATTTTAACTATTTCAAAATCACTTCCAAACATGTCTTTACTCATTAACACATACAACTTCGACTAAAAGATCAAATATTCAAATCTCTACTCTAAGTATGTTTTTAGTTCAATAATAAAATGTGAAGGATAAAAACTTTAAAAATGTTACCGGTGTTTCATCTATTGAGGTATACTTGGATTCATAATATTACATTTTTTTTACGTTCATTATATAGAGGATTAAATTTAAATACATGATTAAATTAATATCTTGAATTAGGAGTGAGTTTTTCTTTTCTTTTTAAAAAATTTTTTTTTGAAGAGGAAAATAAACTATTGTTCTTGCGTTTGGATGGTTTTTTAGTTAGAGTTTGAGATTTCTTATTTTGTTTAAAATCGGTTTGGAATGACTTTCTAAGTGTTTAAAAAATGATTTTTAAATGCTAAAAAATAATTTTAAATATTTGAAAAGTCATTCCAACCGACCTTTTAAGTGTTTTCCACATAAAATGTTTGTTTCTTTGGGGATAGTTCTTGATACCTTTGCAGTTGTGCTTGAGGAGGCTTGTAAACTTTATAATGAGTGTTTCATTGGTTGAATTTTGTATGCGATTACAATATTTTGATAGTTTGAATTTCATGTTAGTTCTTCAACTTTTAAGTTTAGTTTATTTTGGTTTATGAATTTTCAGACATATCTTCTTTAATCCTTAGATTTTTATTTCCTTAAAAAACCCTGTTATTATTTATCCATCAATTGTTTTAACATAAAAATGACATTGGCTTCATGTTAGGAAAATACTGAAATGATACATTAAAAAAGGTATTTCATGGGGGCAAAACCGGACTATAAATTAATAACAAAAATTAAAATAGTTATTTAAAAGAAAGTTTATAGACTAAAATAAACGTTTTAAAACTCCATTAATATAGTTGAACCTATTTAGTTTGATTTATAGAAAACTCCAAACCTTACTATTTTTTTCTTTCAACAATTTGTGGAGTAGGAGATTCGAATCTCTAACATTTTAATCGAAGTCCATATTTTATGCTAGATGAGCATAACTCTAAACTTTACAATTGAAGGTTAAAAAAGAATTCCTCAGAATTTTATTCGTTAAAAACATTGATATATATAGTTTTTGTTTTGATTTTAGATTGGTTCGACGGTGCAATCTCACAGCCCCAGTTGGTATTGGCAGACATTATCGAGGTTTTGTTCCCTACGGGCAATTACACAACAACCTATTTTAGGAACCTGGCAAAGGTATTTTATTCAAATTCTTATTACTACGCTTGTTTGATAATCATTTGATTTTTAGTTTTGAGTTTTTGAAAATTAAACTTATAAACACTACTTTCACCTATGAGATTATTTGTTTTATTATCTACTTTTTATTTATGTTTTCAAAAACTAAGTCAAGTTTTGAAAACTAAAAAATGTAGATCCCGTTTGATAATCATTTGATTTTTGAAAATTAATCCTATAAATACTACTTCCACCTATAGGTTTTCTTGATTTGTTATCTACTTTTTATATATGTTTTCAAAAACTAAGTCAAATTTTGAAAACTAAAAAAAGTAGTTTTCAAAAACTTGTTTTTGTTTTTGGAATTTAGCTAAGATCTCAAATGTTTCCCTAAGAAAGATGAAAACTATTGTATAGAAGATAGAAATCATTGAAGAGAAATTGTAAGAAAACAAACACAATTTTCAAAAACCAAAAACAAAAAACTGGTTATCAAACGGGGCTGTAGTTTTTAAGCCCCATTTGATAACTCTTTGTTTTTGGTTTTTGGTTTTTGAAAATTAATCATATAAATATTATTTCTATCTATGTGTTTCTTTGTTTTGTAATCTACTTTTTACATATGTTTTCAAAAACCAAGTCAAGTTTTGGAAACTAAAAAAAATAGTTTTCAAAAACTTGTTTTTATTTTTGGAATTTGACTAATAATTCCAATGTTTTCATAAGAAAGATGAAATTCATTGTAGAGAAATGATAAGAAAACAAATACAGTTTTCAAAAACCAAAAACCAAATGGTAATCAAATGGAGCTTTAAAAACTTTTATTTTTTTTTTTCGTTTTTTAATTAGTTTGTCTAAGAATCCACATGTTTTATTAAAAAAGATGAAAACTATTGTAGAGAAATAGTGAGAAAATAAACACAATTTTTACAAGCTAAAAACTAAAAATCAAATTGTTATCAAACAGGACCTACACTATTGAGTTTTACGTTAAGCTACAAGTTTAGTTCTTGAACTTTTAGTTATATGTTTAATAGGTTCCTGAACTTTAAAAAATATTTAATGAGTTCTTAAACTTTAAAATTTGTATCTAATAGGTGTTTGAAATATTCGACATTTTTTTTAAAATTAACGAATACATTAATATAAAATTGATATTTTTATCTAATTTTCTGTCTAGTAGATCTGTGAATTTTAAAAATGTCGAGTATGTCAATGATCTATTAGCATAAAATTAAAAATTTATGGATCTATTAGACACAATTGAAAGTTCAATGACTTATTAAACATAGAGTTGAAGATTGAACTTGTAATTTAAACTTTTAAAAAAATAATAATGATAAATGAATAATTAAAGATCCATTTGGAAGTTCTTTTTTCTTTTTTCCAAAACATTTTCGAGTAAAAACTCCTCTTTCCTACATTTTTTTTGAAGTTTTCAAATTTTAACCAAATTTATAAATAAGGAAACATGTAAAAGTTATTTTCTAATTTCTAATACTGTTGGAATGAAATAGATTTAATTACAATTTTACTCCCCTAAACTTATAAAGTTATGCCTAATAAATCTTTGAACTTTAAGACATTTAAAAGGTCCTTAAACTATTAATTTGGTACATAATAAGTCTTTTAGCTTAAAAAAAGTGTCTCATAAACCATGAACTAATCAAATACAAATTGAAAGTTTAGAAACTTATTAACAAAAAATTAAAAGCTTAAGGGCCTATTAAACACTTTTTAAAGTTTACAGATCTATTATAAACTCAATATTGAAAATTTAAGAACTCATTAAATACCTCTTAAAAGTTCAAGTACCTATTATGTATAACTAAAGTTTAAGGTCTGAACATGTGAACTCAAAAAAAAAAAAAAAAAAAAGTCCAAACATGTAATTAACATTTTTTAATTTAAAAAAAAGAAAAAGAAAAAGAAAAAACTAAGATATGTGGATTTGCAGGAGGGAGTTGCACACATTAGCTCAGAAATGTGTGGGAGAGATAGTTCCTCTGCATTGGAGCCCACCATCATAGCCTGTGGATGATTTTACCTTCTCTTTGTATTTTATAATTTTTAACTTTAATTTAGACCCTATGATTCAATCTCATATTTATGTGGATGCTTTTAGGATGAAACATTTTTTTTTATAAAAAGATTAATTACTTGCTTCATTTGAAACTATTTTAAGGGTGTATTTGAAAGTGTTTTAATCATGATAAAAATATTTTCCAATGGTTAAATACATGTGATAAATACAAAATTTTATGTTCACAAAAAAGAAAAAAAAAAATTAAAAATTACGAAAATTGTCTAGCCACAAAAGCAAAGAGGACTACCAAGTTTGGAGAAATGTTAATTAGCTAGAAAATGAGTCGAAGAACATGAGTGACAATATATATAATACACAAAATGGATGTTTGGCTCATAGTTTCATTTAGATTTATTAAGTTTTGAATTGTTAAGCATGTGTTAAAAGTATAGATTATAAAAATTTAGGCCCCGTTTGATAACCATTTGAGTTTTGGTTTTTGGTTTTTGGAAATTGTGCTTGTTTTCTCATGAATTCTCTACAATTAGTTTCATCTTTCTTAATAAGACAATTAAATTCTTAGCCAAATTCTAAAAACAAAAACAAGATTTTGAAAACTACGGCCCCGTTTGATAACTATTTGGTTTTTAGTTTTTGGTTTTTGAAAATTAAGCCTATAAGTACTATTCTCACCTAAGGTTTTACTTGTTTTGTCATCTACTTTTTACCTATGTTTTAAAAAATTAAGCCTTGTTTTGAAAACTAAAAAAAGTAGTTTTTGTTTTTAGAATTTGGCTAAGAATTCAAATGGTTCTTTAATGGAGATGAAAACCATTGTAGAGAAATTGGGAGAAAACAAGTTTAATTTTCAAAAACCAAAAACCAAAAACCAAATGGTTATCAAACATGGCCTACTTTTTTTAGTTTTCAAAACGTGGCTTGGTTTTTGAAAACATAGGCAAAAAGTAGATAACAAAACAAGGAACTCCATAGGTGGAAGTAGTATTTGTAGGCTTAATTTTCAAAAACCAAAAACCAAATGGTTATCAAACGATGCCTCAGGTTTTTATAATTTGTGTTTGGTTTTTATGAGAAATTAGTCTATAAAATAAATATTTAATTATTTTTGTAATTACTTTTTAAATATTTACCGAGTATGGATGGTATATAGAAATTCTTTTATACAAACTTATCTAACTATAAGTGCTCTATAATAATCACAGTGGAAAATTTCGGTCGACATGTCAAAATGTAGACCGACATTTCGACATGTCGACCTGTTCGACATGTCGTCAGGGGGGATGTCGTTTCCCTCCCATTTCGACGACATGTCGTCGACACCTCGACATTTCGAGGTGTCGACGACATGTCGTCCATATTTCGAGTTTTTTTTTTTTTTTTTTTTTTTTTACAAACATGAGAAACTTTATGGCACGGTTTAATCTTTTCTTTGTTATATTATTATTATTATATATATATATTTTTCGAATTTAATATTTTCTTTATTAATAAATAATAAGTTACGTACACAGGTAGAGGGAGAGATAATTTTATTATCTTAAGGAGAAATTGAGTACAAAATACAGAGAGCAATTAGATAAGAGTTTAAATGGTGTATAAATAAAATGATTTACATATCACTACTATGAAATTAATAATTAAGAAAGTTGTATCAATGTAATATTCAATAATTTATTAATTACCTTTTTAATTAATTTTTTTTACTTATTTGTTGTCAAACTGCCCTTGAAACATATTTTTATTGTTTATCTTATATGATTGTTTAAAAACTCTAGAAGAGACGAGATATGATGTAGTTAATTTGTGGTATTTTCCTAAACTTATGGGTTTGTTAGAATTAGAGATGTCCATTTTTTCCGTGGAGATGGGCCTCACAGGGACTCGACTTAACAGGACAGGAAATCCCCGTTTAGGCGGGAAATGGGGGAGGGAGTGGGGGAAAAAAATTCCTTGCGAGCTAAACGAGGATGGGGACGGGGAATGTATTTCATGTCCCCGTTTAATTTTTTTAATTTTAATTTTATTTTTTAATATATATATGTATATATGTGTATAAGTGTATATATGTCATTTAAAAGTTTATTGTTAATGATTTAAATAATTAGATATGTTTGAATCATATAATTAAACATTTTAATTATATGTATGGATTAATTAGATAATTTGATATGTAATATTGTTTTGTTTTTATTAGGAGGTTCAAGAATTTTATAGATATTTTTTTAATAGAAAATTAACTATTTAAATTAAGATTTTTGGTGAATAATTAACAATGTAATTGAAAATTAATGAATATTTTCCATAGAAGTTAATTATTTGAAAATTTATCAAAAGAATTATTTGATTCTTAAAAAAGAAAAAAACTAAACGGGGAATAATTCCCCGTGGGGAACTCGGTCTCTGGGAATTCCCTGTGGGGAATCCATGCCCCGATCTCGCAAAATTTAACGGAGAATTTTGAGGGGATGGGGATTCAAATGGGGGTGGGGACGAGGACGGGAAAGCCATCCCCGTCCCTGCCCCGTGGACATCTCTAGTTAGAATGTGATTTATCTTCTTAATCCTTTGGTTTATTTCGCTATGATTCTTATTCCCATGTTAGTTATTCGGTCTCCATTCTTAACTCACACGTGTAAAGGCTTATGCTTTATATTCTAAACTTTTCTCTATTCTCATTTGAGCTGTCTTTTCCTCTCTTGAGGTATACTATTTTTATCTTTCTCTCTACTATTTATGATGGTATCATAGCCTTGTTGGCCCTCCCACTACTACTGTAAGAATAAGCAAAAAGAACTGAGAAATTAAAGGAAAACAACAAAAATAAGAAATACAGGAATTAATGTAGAAAACTCCAAAATTGGAGAAAAAAATACTTCACTATGTGAAAAATTATTACAATCACATAGAATTCTCTCCCCGACTCAAATTATAAAGAAACACTATCACAAAGCTTTATACTACTCACTTAACTAGAGTTAGTATACCAAGTTTAAAGTATTTCGAATTGGGATGATTTGAAACTAAAGCCATAGACTCTTTTTATAGTATTTGGAGCCCATGACTTCCTTGTACATTTTCGATGTGGGACAATTACTTTTCTAATATATTTTGCCAAAAACCCTACAAATTCCACCTTGGTAAGATATTTGAAGAATTCACAACTCCTGTTGCACCAATTGTCTTCACTGAAAAACATAATCTTCAACTCAGAGAATTATAACCTAGTCCACCATAAAAGTAGACCGCTTGGAATGTCACCTTCCAAGACTTTTCTTCTTCTTCATATGTCGATAAACCTTGCTGAAATTTATGGTGCAACTTCCACCTACTTGGCTTACTCGAAAGTTCTTCAGCCATCAAATAACTTCCACCACACACACTTTGCATAACCGCCAAGCCAATGCCTATGTGCAAACCTGTGGAACCGCTAACATCACATCCTCTATCATGGTAAAATAGACATACCATGAGGATGAATTCTGTCTTTCTTCAGAAGAAGTCACCATCTCCTCTGACGACAGAGACCACATCAACATCCGATCCAGAGCCCTTTGATGAACTTGCTATGTTAGGACAATTCTTTTTCATGTGTCCAGATTGTCCGCATTCCCAGCAACCTTTCTTTTACACGAAGTCTTTATTCTTCTTCCAATTGCTAGCTACCAGTGCTGAATCCTTCTGTGAAGTACACTTGTCACTCTTCAATCTCCTTTCCTTTGATAGAAGTTTACTAGTAGCCTCAACAAAATTTAAAATCTCCTTCTTGTACATCAAGATTGGCTTCATGTGTTCATAAGAAGGCGGAAGTGACAAGATAAGCTTGAGTGCCTTATCCTCATCCTCTATCTTCACTTCGATCACCTCTAGCTTAGAGACGATGCCATTGAGAACACTAGATGATCTGAGATTTTCGTACCTTCCTCCATTTGCAGCGTGTGAAACTGCTCTTTTAGGTACAACCAATTTGAGATGCTCTTTGCATGATACATCGCTTCAAGCTTCTCCTAAAGCTCTTTGACTGTCGAAATTCCATACACATTTGTAAGAATATTCTTAGCCAAATTTAGTCTGATTGCACTTGCAACTCTTAAATCCAATTCATCCCATTTCACTCATGCTGGACTTCTTAAAACCTCTGCTGGAACCACCATTGGACTCCACTGGACCACCATCATCGATTAACTTTTCAGAAGTACTACCACTCGGTCTTCCTTTCAAAGCCCTGTGTAACCCAGATTGTATTAACACATCTTTGACTTACACTTGCCACAAGCCAAAGTTCATCCTTCCATCCAATTTCTCCACATCAATCTTTACTGGACTCATAAAGCTTGACATATATTCTTCACTCCTAGCGAATTTGCAAATAGTGAGCAACTCACACTATCCACAATACCTGTTGTAACTCATTTCAAGAAATCATTTCTTATGTGGAAGTTCAGACATGACTGCAACCACAGAGCATACTTAGAAACTCAAGAAACTACGAACCAAAGCTTTGATACCACTTGTTGGGAAAAAGCTTCCCACTACTACTGTAGGAATAAGCAAAAATAACTGATAAATTAAAAGAAAGCAACAAAAATAAGAAGCATAAGAATTAACGTAGAAAACTCCAAAACTGGAGAAAAAACCACGAACAGAAAGAAATACTTCACTATGTGAAAAATTATTACAATCACACAAAATTCTCTTCCCGACCCAATTACAAAGAAACGCTCTCTCAAAGCTTTATACCACTCATTTAACTAGAATCAGTATACCAGACTTAGAGTATTTCGAATTGGGATGATTTGAAACCAAAGTCATAGACTCATTTTATAGTGCTTGGAGCCCATGACTTCCTTATACATTTTCGATGCGGGACAATTGCTCTTCTAATATATTGCCAAAAACCCTACAAGCCCTAGGCTCTTCTTTTTCCTAAATTTCTGAGTTTTGCTATAGTATTTATTTTCTTTCTAATGGCGTCAGGTTTAGAATTAGCGGACCCATCTTCCTTGGGTTCTTTAAACCCTATTGTACAAGCCCCTTCACCAACTTCCACTCCCATTGTAACCCCTATCTTTCCTCATTTTGGCCTTCCCCAAACTGGCATTCAACCCTCAACACTTCCCCAAATCAATATTCCCCAAATCGGCGTTCCACAAAACGACATTCCTCAAGCAGGAGCTGCTTAACCTGTATCTTCACTACAAATACCTACTCTTCCTTATATGCCATTTTATCCTCAATATCCCTATCCCATAGCTCCTCAACAACCATATTTTTAGTGCCCAAACACCTAAACCCATTTCTTTACAAATCTGACAACATAATAGAATGCCCAACCCCATCTAAACTCCGCTTTCTTCCTAAATCCGGCAGCTTATTTCCCAAATTCCTTTGCTCCTGCTTTGGTTCCTACGCTTCTGCAATCATTGGAGGTTAAACTTAATGATAATAACTTTCTTTTGTGGAAAAATTAGCTTCTGAATGATGTTATTGCCAATGGACTCTGTGGGTATCTTGATGGTTCGATTCCATAGCCGCCTCCTCTTTTGGATGCTCTTCAGACTTAGCCAAACCTGCATATTCTAATTCGAAAAGGTATAATCGCTTCTTCATGTGCTGGATTTCCTCTTTATCTGAACAAAAGATGGGTGAGATTGTTAGTTTTGATACTGATTTTGGTAGTTGGGATTCTTTAAACGTACTTATGATTCTAAGACAATTGCTCATATTATGGGTTTGAATATGCAATTACAACATATTAAAAAGGATGGTTTAACTGTGAGTCAATATCTTTCTCAGATTAAAGCAGTAGTTGATAAGTATTATGCTATTAGTGAACCAATTTTATATCATGATCATTTGGCTCATTTTTTAGATGGCTTAGAGAGTGAATATAATGTATTTGTGACTACTATTCAGAACCACACAGATATTTCCGCCTTAGAGGATGTTCAAAGCCTTTTGTTAGCATATGAGGTGAGACTAGAAAAACAAAATTCCATAGAACAACTTAATATTGCTCAAGCCAACTTTAGCACTCTTTCCCTTTAACCCAATAGTTGAAAACCATCTACCAAATCTTTTCTAAACTAAGCTCACAAGCGAACTACTCACCTCATTTTTAGCACCAACCCTTTAATTCTAGCCTTTTGGGCAAGCCAAAAAATGCTTCAAAGTAGACAAACTAGTAACCAAATCGTAATCAAGCCCCTAAAACTCAATGCCAAATATGTAACAAAGATGGTCGCACAACCTTCACTTGCCATCACCGTATGAACCTAGCCTATTCTAGTCCTCAAATACAAACCCTTTTTCATTCGGTTTAGCCTTTCCTTGATTCAGTCACCTCCCCTTTTTTTCGAATTTTCAGCATCCCGATGAAGGATGGTTTTTGGATTCTGGTATGCCACACATCATATTGACTTCGAATCTATCCATTTTGTGCAATCCTACTCCTTATCTTGGTGGTGAGCAAGTCATTATTGGAAATGGTAAGAAAATATCCATCTTTTCTTTTGGTAACTTTCTACTACCTTCGATGCATAAGCCTCTTTTGCTTCATCATATTCTTCATACTCTCCTTATTTTCAAAAAGCTTATTAATATTACTCGACTTTGTAAGGATAATCAAACTTTTGTTGAAATTTTCCTCTTGTTTCTTTGTCAAGGATCTCAAGTCCAAGAGGTTCTTCTTTGGAGAAAACTTGAGGATGGTCTGTACAAAGTCTCCTTCGGTCTAGAGGGTTTTCACCTAGCTTTGCGAGTCTTTCTTTGGGTCTAGCTACTGTTTTTTTGTCCGCTGTCTAGCATACACTCATACATGGCATCTTTGTTTTGGTCACTCATATGTCTCGGTGTTGAGTCTATTTGTAATGTTTTAGGTTCAAGTGTAGGTGTGAGAGAAACATACTTGAAATTATAGAGCAAAACGACAACACCCAACTTGTGACAGAATCCTAAATATGCAAATGAAATTGTGAGGTTAAAAAATAGAGCAAGATGAAAATTTAGTCATTTTGAGTTTTCAAAATAAGGGGGACTCTGAACCCTAATCCCTAAAGTATTTTAAATATTTTTTAAATATTTTTTCCTCTCGTTCTTCCTTTTACGCTATAGCTCATTTTATCTTTTCACTATTACTCATTTTTCACTCTCACTCTCGAATTCTTACTCTCATTCTCACTCTGGAAACCCAAAAAGAAACTGCATCTTCCTCTTTTTCCCTTCGAATAGTTTCACCAACTATAAAAAACCAAACAAAGTAATTGGTCTTAGAACATAACAATTTGAAATTAGAAACCCAGATACAGAAAAGGTTGAATGATGTAGAAAAGCAACATGGGAGATAATAGAAATGCAATTTAGGGCATCATTTATAAAGCAAAATAAGTGAGAAAAAATCATAAGAAAAAATAAGCAAGAGGGAGACGAAAGGAGAAAGTAGAATGAGAGATTCAAACCTGAGGAGAATATGGGAACAAAAAGTGAGGGGGAGAAGAAAGAAGAATGAAGAAGAAGAGGCTTGTACATGAAGAGAAATTTTAGAAAAAAAAAATGCTATGAATGAGAGAGAAAGAGCGAATGATGTAAAGTAAACAAAAAAGATAGTATCCCATGTAATAAAGAATGGGAATGATATTAATCACCATTTTGGCAACAATGAAGAATAAGAATGAGATTACATATTGTTATAAATTTGGTTTCAATTTATCATAAGTTTAATTTAGTTAAATTTATTTTTTAATTAAGTTCAAATTGGGCTTAATTAAAATAGATTAAACTAAATTAAAATTAAGTTGGACCTTTAAACTTGTTCTCAAAGATAAAAGACTCTAATTCATTTGGGCCCAAAGATGGAGGAGCCCAATTATGGTTTAACCTCTTCTTGATATAATATGGACAATTCTATTATAAAATTCGTATGGCCCATTTTTTCTTATATATATGATGTATGGGCATGGGGGAGATCATCATGTATATGTATGGGAGCATCATTCATTAAAAAGAGGGATTTAGGGTTAGAAAGCAAAAAAGAGAGGGAGAGAAAATCAAAAAGCCATTCAACCACTTGAAGAGAGAGAGAAAATCGATTGGGGGTCTTTTTTTCGGCAAGGTTCAAGTCGAACGAGAGTGAGAGAAGTGCTCGTGAGGTTGATGCCGTTTTGCCGCTGTTCACAAGCCTTCACCGCCGTCCTTGAGCAGCCGATTCACGATGAGCTGCTGTCGCCGTTTAGGTGATATTGCCGGTGGAAGAAGATCCGTGAAGAGAAGAAGGAAATCGGTTGGACTAAGATGATTTCTTCTTCTTGGAGTAAAATCTTTGGGTTCACAAAGGTTGTATTGCTCATTCTGGATCTTTCTCTGTTTTTCTTTAAGTTGTTGCTTTCTTTGATAAATCTCCTTAGATCTACATTCGTGCCTCAATGTTCTGTATTTTTCGTGCTTGAATCTCTAATAATATTGATTCGCAAAGGCCTCTAAGACCCTTTGCAAAGTGGAGTAGGTCTATTGACCGAACCACTATAAATTCTTGGGTTTTCTTTTCTCTTTATTGTTTTTTTTTCTGCATTTTTCAATACTGTCCAGCACTGTTATCCTCATAAAAACTGCTCATAATCACCTCAAATTTTCTTAAAATGACTAAAACTTGGGTTGTGATCTTGGTTAATAAATAATAATTGGTATCAGAGCTTAAATCTATGTTTTAGAGTACTTTTTTCTTGAATAAAATAGGTTATTATACACTTTCTTGAAATAAAGAATCTGGAATTTTTTTTTGTTCTTTTATTCTTGAAAAAAAAATTATTCTAGAAAAAAGCTTGCTGTCCATTTTTTCTTAAATTTTTGTAGAATGAGTACCAAGTTCGAGGTAGGGCGTTTTGATGGCAAAGGAGATTTTGGTCTATGGAAGATAAAATTGTTGGTCATCCTCCATCAACAAAAGGTTGAATACGCTCTTATGGAGGCTAAGGAGATTCCGGAGAGCCTAACGGAGGATCAACTCAAAGAGATGAATAAGGTAGCACATAGCCTTATCATCTTTCATTTGTTCGACACAATTCTACAACAATTGAGAAGTGAGAATACCGCGGCAAAACTTTGGGGTAAGTTAGAGTCTACCTATCAAGTTGCATCAATTTCTAGTAAAATATTTTTAAAGTCTAGATTTAGCTTTAAAATGGAACCAAATAAAAGCATGAAAGATAACTTAGATGAATTTCATAGGGTTATCTCTAAAATGGAAAATATAGGTGAAACAAACATAGAAGCAAGAGTAGGGGTAGATCGAAGTCTAGGGGGGCTAGTAATAGGAAATGCTATCATTGCCAAAAAGAAAGCTATATTATGAGATTTTGTCCTGACCTTAGAAACAAAAAGTCATCGGGTAAAGGGAAAGAAGAAACTAGTGTAGTAAACCTAAGTGAGGAGTATAACCAATTCCTTATGGTTAGTACCACTAGTGAAGATGATACTTTGATATTAGATTCAGGTTGTTCTTTCCATATGACCTCTAATAGAGAATGGCTAGAAGACTTCTGAACCAGTGTAGGAGGTAAGGTCATGATACGGAACCAACACTTTTGTAATGTAGAAGGTGAAAGGACAATTAGGCTTAGACTTCATGATGGGAATATTAGGCTTCTTACTGGAGTTAGGTACATACCTCAGGTTAAAAGAAACCTAATATTCCTTAGTATGCTTGATAAGTTAGGATACACCCTAAAATTAGAGGGTGGTGTGCTTAAAGTCATGAAGGGCATCTTAGTAGTTGAAAGGGTATCTTAGGGAAACCTTATACTCCTTAAAGGGTTCAACAGTCATAAGAACAAATGATCTAGTTAAGGAGAGTGATAATTCCAAAACTACTCTTTGGCATAAACGCTTAGGTCACATGAGTGAACAAAGGATTAAGAAGTTAATAAAACAACAAATTATTCCCAATATAAAAAATGTAGACCTAGATATGTGTGAACATTGCATTTATGGTCAAAGTAAAAGAGTTAAATTTAGGAAGGGTGGTCACTCTGCTAATAGAAAACTAGAATATGTGCATGCCTACTTATGGGGCTCATCGAATGTTGTCACTAATGAAAGGGCTAGGTAATTTTTTATCCATTATAGATGATTGTACTAGAAAGGTGTGTGTGTATCTTCTTAAAAATAAATCTGACACCTTTAATAAATTTGTTGAATGGGTAACCTATGTTGAAAATCAAACTGGCCTTAGAGTTAAGAAACTTAGAACTGACAATGGGCTTGAGTTTTGTAACCATGAGTTTAAAAACTACTGTAAGTCTAAGGGGATAACTAGACACTTGACCTTTGAGGAACATCTCAACAAAATGGGGCGGCTGAGAGAATGAACCGAACCCTAATGGAGAGAGTAAGGTGCATATTGTCCAATTCACAGCTCTTTCAGAGTTTTTTGGGGGAAGCTGTTGCAGCAACATGCTACATAATTAATAGGAGCCCGTCCATGGCCATAGATCTAAAAACACCACAAGAACTTTGGCAAGGTAGTCCCCCGACCTATCACACATGAAAATCTTTCGGTGTTTAGCTTATGCTTATTCAAAAGAGGGAAAGCTAGACCCAAGGGCTAAGAAATGTGTCTTTCTAGGGTATCCCGAGGGTGTTAAGGGGTACAAATTATGGTGCCTAAAACAAAATTTGTCCAAAATTCTAATAAGTAGAGATGTTGTCATTGGTGAAAATAAAATGGGGTATGTAGATGAAAAAAATGAGTCTATCTCTGAAAATCCAACTAGCACCACTGAAAATGTCTTAGCACCTCCCTTAACCACTTCCCAAATAGATCAAGTAGATGAACCAATATTAGAACATGATACTACACCATCTACCTTAGAACAGACACCTACACATGAAGTAGTTAATGAGGAGGAGGTAGAGGATGACCAAAACTTGGCTGATTACCAGTTAACTAGGGATAGAGTTAGGAGAATCATTGTAGCTCCCACTAGATTTGGGTACGCTGACCTTATATCCTATGCCCTAGTAATAGCTAATGAATTTATTAACCAAGAACCACAAACTTTCAATGAGGCCATAAATAATAAAAATAAAGACAAGTGGTGGGTCGCAATGAAAGAAGAGTATGATTCTCTAATAAAGAATCAAACTTGGGTTCTTGTTAATAAACCATTAGATGCTAAAACAATAGGTTGCAAGTGGATTTACAAAGTTATGGAGAACCCTTTAGAAAACAACAAGCCTAGGTTCAAGGCTAGGTTGGTTGCAAATGGGTTTATTCAAAGGGAGGGTATAGACTATGATGATGTGTTTTCCCCTGTTGTAAGACACACCTCTATAAGAATTTTTCTTGCCTTTGTTGCTCACTTTAATCTTGAGTTAGAGCAAATGGATGTCAAAACTGCTTTTTTGCATGGTGAGCTTAAGGAGACCATTTACATGGATCAACCTCCTAGATTTGAAGCTCCCAAACAAGAAAAGAAAGTTTGCCTACTTAAAAGATCGTTGTATGGTTTAAAGATTGTTGTATCGTTTAAAGCAATTTGTAATTGGTCCCAAATTTATTTTATCATTAATTTAAATTAATGATGTGGCAATTTGTGATTGGCCGAAATTTCTCATTCAACAGTATTAGTTGGATTCTTTTAGATTAGTATTTATAGTATGATGTATAATAATTCATTTTTTTTAGTAATATTAGTATAATAACCTTAAAAGTTCAATATTAATAAATTACATTATTCTATTAACTAGATAATTAAATTTTAGTTTAATTAATTTAATTTTAGTTTAGTAGTTAGTTATTATATTCAATGTACTTAAATAATTAATTAATAATATCTTAGTTTTGTACTTTTAAGATTAGGAAATGCTTAAAGTATATATTAATTAGTTTATTAGTTTAGTAATAAATTATTATATTCAATGTAATTAAATAATTAGTTAGAAATTAATTTATATCTTGTTTATTTCTTCATAGAAAATGTGAAACACATGTTTGTGATTGGATTTGTTTTGTATACAAATGATCGTATGATTGATGGGGTAGATGGAGTCGAATATGACCAACCAGCCTGTGGAAGTTTTACTGTTAACATGAATAATGGGGTGTGTTTGAATAGTTTGTTGAAATGGTAGGGTTGTCACCTTGTGTAGACGTAAGGGCAAATCCGTTAAAGATAGTGTATAGACACCCTGAGCTAACATAATCAGAATCGGTAAAGTTTATGCCAATATCAATTCTTAATAAACAAGCGATGAATTTAATGTTTTCAATTGCGATGCTTGTCCCAATTTTTTTGCATTTTTATGTCACTGTGAGAAGGGTAGATGTGAATGTACAAAACTTGGGAGAAACCTTTAGCTATTGTGCTGACCTTAGTCAATGTCTTGACCTCGAGCCTGAATCAATTGCTCCACCATATGATGGTAAAGATGTGGTGGAAGATAATAGATATAACTTCAAGACTAAAACAAATGATGAATTTGAAGAATTAGACTTCGGTGGACGTGAACATTTTATCCCTTTAAAAACATTCATTGACTTAACTAGTTATTATGTACAATAGTTGGGTAAGACCTAAATCTCATCACATATTTTATTTAAGATATATTGTTAGCAACTTTAATAAAAAAAAAATATAAATATAAGCAATTAAAAAAAATTGTTTATCGTGTTCGGTTTCAAAACCAAGTCTGTAAGTACAACAAGACCATCAAAGAGAATAAAGCAATCAATAGCACTTGTATGAGCTTTTTCAATAATATTGGTATTGAGAAATGGACCCAATCACATGATTGAGGGTTTAGGTATGGGTGGATAACCACCAACCTGTTAGAATGCACCAATGGAGTTCTCAAAGGAGGTCGTATGATTCTAGTCACTTCACTCACTCAACTTATCTTCTACAACTGTAAAGTATTTTGAGATAAGAAGAGAAGAAACAAGAGGCGCTTTGGAATAACGACGAGAGAAATATACCAAGTAATCACTCAACTTATTTTCATATTAGTCAACTTACCTTCTTTGTATGTACTCATTAGACTCAATCAAATATATATCAGGTATGCTAATGATAAGATTGTTAAATGGGCATCAAGATCCAGTAAGAATGAGGTGTTGTCGTATGATCAATCCACTTATGTGTTCTACGTGAAAATCAGGCTTCATTATTTCAATGCTAAAGGAGGAAATATCCAAACTCTAAGGTTAACTGAAGAAAAGCGGTACAATAAGTAGCAAACTTTTGGCATTCTATCCTTACATTTTATGGCTGTTTGCTCACGCTTATAGATGAACTATGAAGATTACATTAAGGACTATTATAAGATTTCAACATATACTATAGTGGTACTATTCTTACAATAAGTCGCAAACTTTTGGCATTCAATGCTTGCATTTTATGGCTGTTTGCTTACGCTTGAAGATGAACTATGAAGATTACATTAAGACCTATTATAAGCTTTCAACATATACTGTATATTGTTATTCTTTGATCCCACGTGAAGATTATTAGATTGCATCTCCTAACATTTCTATCTTATACACTAACCCAAGATTGTTAAGAGAACTTGGTAGTCCAAAAAGTTCTTGCTACCATAATGAGATGGATTGTAGAGAGTCAAGTACTCAACAATGATGTGGGCTATATAATCAACTGGGTCGCATTCAAAGAAGTTGTCCCTCGAGACAAAGAGAAGCACCTTTGTGACATTTTTTTTTGTTTATTAGTTTATGTTCATTCAATGTAATTTGGTTGTTAATGACGACATTATTTATATTTCCTTGTTTAAAGAGAAGTACTGATAATCCTCAGTTATGAGGATTATTTAACTCTTAAACTAAGTTGTTCTTGCCAATTTTGCGTATTTTGTTGAATAACGAGCAAGCTAAAAATGACACTTTTAAATAAATTAATGCAAGCTTGTTGGAGTAGGATAAAAAAGAATTAAGTTGAAAAGATGCAAGAAAGTTGGCTTTAATTGAGTTTTTGTGCAGATTTGAAGAAGTGAAGAAAATGCAAATGAAATGCAATTGCATTTCCTTGGGAAGGCAAGGTGATGAACAAAGAGGGAAAATGCAATTGCATTTTCTGGACTTATAAATCAATTACGGAATTCTTGGAAATTCACCAAAATTCACGTGATTCGCTCGATTTATGGGAGAAATTCCAGCCTGAATCTCACGCCCAAAGTCTACCCAAGAATTAAGGAGCCCAAGATGGAAAGAAAAGGCCTCGGAATATCTTTAAAAGGAGAGGAAGATCGAAGAAAAAAAAAGGGGAAGGTGTTTTTTGGGGAGAACTCTGTTTTCTGGGTTTATTTTTCTATTTTATCCGAACAGTACCTAGCGAGTTGACTATTTCTATTGTTTTCAGTATGTCATTCTTGTAGTTTCGCTCAATTAAGTTCTGAGTTTGATCCATCTTCAACAAGGAATTCGATTTTCTGCACTTTTTTTGTGGGTTTCTCTGTTTTCTTAGTCTCAAACAGTAGCAGTTTAAATTCATTATCTGTTTTTCTTTTTATTAGTTTATGATTCTGTTTTCTCCTAAAATCCTAAATTAGATCTCTCCTCAACGAAGGTTTGAAGAGGTTAAGATTCAAGTGTTTGAAAAAGAATTCTGAATCGATCACAGTAAGGGGTTTCGGTAACTTTGTTTTGTTGTTGGGTTAAATGCCATTCTGTTTTGATGTTACAAGTTTTGATTAATTTCTGGATTTTGATTTGGTTTAGGTTAAATTCTATTTCCTGTAGGTGGCGAGATGGAAATGACAAGTTGAATTCCATATTCAAAATTCTCCATCTCCATATATAAAGCTTATTCATTCATGGGTTTCTTTTTGTTTACAAAAATTGAAAATTCCAGTATCATGCTTTATGACATTCTGATTTAAATTTAGTAACTTCAGCATTGTTATTTCTTAGTGGGCATTCTTAATTGGTAATTCAAATAGGTTTGTCCTTAAGATTAATTACCTTTTTCTTTTGTTAATTATGAAATTTTAAAAAAGTAAATTTTGGTTTTCCATTTCTTCCATAATGAGCTAAATTTTTTTTAGGGGTTCAAGTTGGTGAAAGCCCTAAGGAAAAATGCAAAAGCTCTAAAGTATAATCAATCTAGCTAGCATGTGAACTTTGTTTGTTTTTGTTGAAATTAGATTTGGGTAAACTTAGCCGGCCAACTAGTGTTTGCTTGTCAAGCTTGAACTTAATATCGAAAGAGTTAAGGGCTAGCCGATGTCACAAAAGCAATGGAGGAAAAGACTTAGAAATAAGTTCTGAACATCGACCCTAGACATAGGGCGAGACTCCAAAACCATTAGAGTTGTGTGCGAAAGTATTTCAGTTAGATTAGCCATAGACATATAGGTTTAATCACTTAGTCTCCTAAATATTTTGAATCAAAATTGAATAGGAGTTGAGCTCAGTTTACTTAGTTTTCACATGTTTAGTCAAGATTGCAATTGCATTTGAATAGCTGATGCGTTTGCTAGAGCAATGTGAACAATTGTGCAAATTAGAGTGTCAATGTGCAAGTGTACACATCCTTTTTATAGCAAGTGGCAAGTAAAATTATCGTATCATCGGAGACTATTGATCTTTCTACTGAACCCAAATTAATTCTCAGTAACTTAGTTGGTAACCATTCAAAATTATCGATAGAGATGCAATAAAAGAAATCATAAATGCTGGAACAAAAGTAATGCTAGAGCATGCAAAACAGAGTAAGGATTCAGAAAACAGAGAACGATTAACTTGTACTTTAATTAAACGAAAGGCTCGGATTAGAGGTAAGTCATGCATTAGCTAAGTTATAAACTGAGTACACATTCATTCCAATCGATTCACTACAGACTACACGGTATTCTCCCGAATCACCGAATGTATGCTGTCGCAAATAAATTACTTCAGCACAATAAACCCTCTGTACTTTACGTGCGTTAGGCGAGTGGCTATCCCTAACCTACCCACTTAGTCAGCAACTAACCTTAACAAGAGGCTAACGTGGTTTTTAAGTTTTCAGCCCCTCCTATTCTTCTCAGAAATCAGAGGGACGGTGTTCGAAACGGCTGGCCAAGCGGAAACAAACTAAGAATAAACCCCTTAAAAACAAAACCGAAGGAGATGAAAGCTACTCAACTATAACATTAGCTAATAACAATCATCCTCTAATCCTCACCTTAGAGTGATTAGTTCATGCTACAGTGAAAACGGAAAAACAGTAGAAATGGAAACATAATGAAAATAAAACAGAAAACGGCTAAAAGACAGTAGAAATTGTAGCAGGAGAAGTCGAAATGCTGCCCCAAGTTTCTTGCCACAGCAACGGCGTTGCTCCGACTGGAATCCTTCCGTTTTTGGCAAAACTCCGGTGAAGACTCCTGGTCGAAACTCTCCTCTGCTGCTCCTTCTCTGTTATTTCGGGATCAACACCTCTATTCTCCTCTCTCCCAATATGCCCAACAACAAAAACGGCTGCTCCCATTATAATAGTCACCCTTTATGAAAACGAGGGCTGACTGGGCTTGACCTAGTGACGTGGCGGCCTCTGATTCGTTGAAAGCAGTTGACTGGACTGACAGATGCCAGCTCAATTAATGAATACAGCTCCCACGTGCGAATTTCGTAAAAGCCTGGAACGCGACATTTGCTCCAGCAATTAGTTGTAAAACTGCTGTTCTTGGCTTCTTGACTCCTCATTAATCCAACCTGATTTAATCACATAAAAGGCTTTAATTAGGATAAATTGTTCTAATAGAAATATTACTATATCAAAATCAGTCCTAGAGCAAAATATATCAAAGCTTGGAGTTTTCTAAAATATAATGAGATAAAAATCTACAATTTAGCCCGAAAATACTAACATATAACTCTTAATTTAAGAGTTATCAAACCCCCAAACTTGAATCATTACTCGTCCTCGAGTGATGCTTCCTTCACCTGCACATGTCAAAAGCTACTTCCACTTGACCACTGAATTCTTATATGCATTACCACCACTTTAGTGATGCTCCAGCATCAAACTTGCTCCATCAACTCAATACACACTGTCCTGCTTCAAGATTTCAGATTATGTTCTTTTGCACATGCCTAAGAATTAACTAGACATCTTTTAGCTCCAAAGCTTTTATCACTTAGAAGTTCTAATCCTCAAGCTCATTATGCAATCCCAAACCAAACTTACACAAGAGTGCTTCCTCTCTAAGACTAATCTTTTAAGCTAGCACAAAACTTGCACTTTTCTTTTTTTTTCTTTTTTTTTTCTTTTTTTTTTCTTTTTTTTTACTAGCCTACTACTCTCTTGGAGATCCTTGAAGTCATAGCCCTATTTCTTGGAATGACAACATTTTATGATGTCGTTCACCCTAGCTTTCAGGCTCATCACCTCACAGGCATAACACTCATTCCACTTCTTTTCTAAGATTGACCCTCATGTCACTTCCCTCTTGCTTCTCAGAATGGCAACATTTTATGATGAAGCTCACCTAAGCTCTAGGAGAGTTGTGACTATTAGGCTAACACTCATCCCTTGCTTCCTTTTTCTCTTTTTTTTTTTTTTTTTTTTTTCAAAGCTTCTTCATGCAGCTTATACCTTCGTTCCAGAATGCTAACACTTTTTGGTGAAAACATCTAGCTACGAGCACAAGCTACACAGAGATTGCTCTAGCAAAACCCTTTTTTCTGAGCTAACTTTTTTAACAGGCTGGGTTTGCTTGCAAGGGAGAGGAGTGCATCTTAGGAGTAGAAGAGGAGCGCTCCCTAAGAGTATATCCTAAAAAAAAAAAATAAAAAAAATTAACAAGCAAAATCTTCAAAAGCAAAATCTTCAAAAATGCTCTACTTCAAAAATGCTCTAGCAACTTCAACACGCCCCCCCCCCCCCCCCCCCCCAAACTTAAATCGCTCATTGTCCCCAATTAGAGAAAGTAAAGGGAAGACCCCCAAACTTATTTCAAGCTAGCTAAACAGACTAGAATTGGACAGGAAAGTAAACTTTGTATCCTTTGGTTGGGAATGAGCATTCCTAGACTTCTAAGGTTTAAAAGGAATGGCTCTATAAGAATCTATTTAAAACTAGGACTTCTTGTGCAAAAGATTCAATAATCTCAAATGCTAAATCATCAGCACTCATCCAGCAGCTTTGAATACAGGAACAAATTTGACTAAGCAGAAGAATTCAAGGTACAAGCAGAGCACAGCTTAATTAACATGCAGTTTCTAATTATGCTCCAACAATCTAATTGCTTCAACAACAAGCTTAGGCAAGAACAATTCATTCAACACTTAATTTAAGAGCAAGGAGGCTGGAACAATATATGCTTTCAATTACTATTAGCATAGGAGATCATGACTACAGAATTAACTAGGAGCAGCTTTTCTTCTTCTCAATCTAAGTCCTAACTTCTAAAAAACGTAACCTTAAACAAAACAAAAACAACTACGAAAGCAGAAATAAACAAAAGCAACAACTAAGTAAAGACAACAAAAGTAAACAGATAGCAAATGGTTAAGGAAGACAGACTACATCCCTTCTCCTTCTTCTTCGGATGAGTATTCGACATTTTCTTCTTCAAATGGCTGATCAACAGATGGCGGCATCCAAGGGGTCAGTACTTCTTCTGGGAAAGCAGGAAAAGCAGGGAATGGCTTTTGGAAATTGTTGAGCAAGGCCTTCTTAATAGCTGAATCTCTTCTCTGAGCGTACAACCAGAATATTTGCTGTTGCATTTCTGCATGCTTAATCCGCTGCAGCAATTGTTGTTGCAACTCCAACAGCTTGTCAACTCCTCTCAGAAGACCTCCAGCTTGATAGCTTCCTTCCCTTCTCTGCAAGCGCTGAATGCTGCTTGGATTAATGACACCCTTATCAAAGAGTATGTCATCCTCAGGGTGTCTAGGCACTCCCGCCCGATCACACAACATTGAAATAGTGTTGGGGAAGAATAACTTCCCAACTTTCTTCTTGGCACAGCTCTCAATTTGCGCCGAGATAATCTTCCCCACATTCACGCTTAACCCCTTTAGAATTGCAAAAGTCAGTAGGATTCTTGCCATTGATACCGTCGAGTCATGGGTGGTCGGAATAAGGCGGAGCTTGACAAAGGCCAACCACACATTTGCTTCGTTGTTGAGATATGCTGCTTGGAAGGTTCTTGTTCCACCACTTGATATCCTCCACTGAGCATTTCCTACTCTCACCTCCTTTACTGCCGCATTTAACTGTTCCACAGAAGGAGCAGTAATCATCTCATTAAACAATGCGTGGGGGAAATCCTCGAGATGGTATAGGTCGTTAATGGCCTATGGTGACCAATCGACTGGGATTCCACGAACTACGGCCAGATACCCCTCCTTTGGGTCCAAGTTTGCATAAAATTCCCTAACAACCTGCACTCGTGCTTCACTTGGTTGTCTTGCAAACTGCTGCCAACCCAGACTCTCAATTTTAGAGCTTAAAAATTTCGGTAGCATGGTCAAATCAAAACTGAATCCTTTCTCCGGTAGAAATTCTTTCTTCTTCAAATCATTGTATTTCTTCTTTGCGCTAGAGGAAATAAACCTTTCCCAAGGAAATTCCGTACCTTCCTCCACCTTTTTCTTGCCTTTTTTCTTCGCCTTGGCAGCCATTGCTGCAGCATCCTGCTCTTCTGGCTCCATTTCTTCTGTTGTCATCTCCTCTGCCGCAGATGCTTCAGCAACTCGCTTTCTTTTCTTCCTCTTCTTTTTGGATTTCTCTGGCGACTGTTCAATTACCGCTTCATCGATCACTAGGCTTTGTACAGGTAGTTCTTCTATCTCTTGGGTTCCTTCATGCTCTTGCATGTTTTCTGCTTCAGGAATTTCTTCTCTTTCCACATTCTCTTCTATGTCTTCGATAGGTCTTTCCTCTTCCGCATGTTCTTCAACAATGGCCTCTGTTTCAGCAACTTCTTCACTTTCGACTGGCGGTTCTGGCGATGCCTCTTTCACTACCTTCTTCTTTTTTTTCTTTGGTGATCTTCTCTTTTCTTGCTCTGGAATGACCTCGGCTTCTACCGGCTCAGAAGGTTCACCTTCCTTAAGCTTTGATCGGCGCATTTTTGCTGGCATTTTTCCGGCGAGAAAAATAGAATTTTCAGAGCTAAAGTGTTCGGGTTGAGGTAGCAAAGATGGTGGGTAAATCGAAGGGCTAGGGTTCAATTTAAGGACAATGACTAGGAGGGCATACTGGTCTTTTTCACCCATATTTTCAAATTCAAAATCCCTCAAAAATCGCCTTGACTAACGTTATACCCCTTGAAAATCGCTGACAGCATCAAATTTGATCATAAAACCCATATCGGTTTCCCAGATATTTTTGCTGCCACACTCTCTGCATGCCTCTGCGAGATTAATCCCCAACCACTCGATTAAAAAGATTCCGAAAATTGCTCTGTCTTTAAAATTGCCGTACCAACTGCCTTTAATTCCTTAACCGAAAAAGGAATTTTTCTCTGTCCTTCCCCTTTAAAAAAAAAATCTGTTTCCTCTTTTATTTACAAACTCACAAAAGACAAAATAAACGATCTGCACAATAAAGAAAACCATTAAACTCCTAAAGTAAATAAAATAAAATAAAATAAAACTCAACTAACACAATAAATTCTGGAGCGTAAAAATATTCAATAATACATAATGCTCCAGCAAAATATTTGCTTCGTCATTCTTCCTTCAAACTCAGGGAAGCAAGCTTCCGCTGAATTTCTCCTCCCCAATAATGTTTGATGCGATGGCCGTTCACCTTGAATGTTCTGCCATCTTTCTCATCCTGCAAAGTTATTGCACCATAGGGAAATACCTCCACAATTGTGAAAGGACCCGACCATCTAGACTTAAGTTTTCCTGGAAATAATTTTAGTCTAGAATTGAACAGTAAAACTCTTTGTCCTTTCTCAAAATGCTTCGGCAAAAGCCTTTTATCATGCCACAATTTAGTTTTCTCCTTGTATAGCCTGGAACTTTCATAAGCAGCATGCCTCATCTCATCTAACTCATTAAGCTGCAGCAACCTTAATGCTGCATCATAAGTATAGTCAAAATTCAACTTTTTCAAGGCCCAAAATGCTTTGTGCTCTAACTCTACAGGTAAATGACAAGCTTTACCAAAGACTAACCTGTATGGTGACATACCTAAAGGTGTTTTGTAAGCTGTCCTATATGCCCAAAGAGCATCTTCCAACCTATTGGACCAATCCCTTCTATTTGGATGCACAACTTTTTCAAGTATTCCCTTTATCTCTCTATTTGACAACTCTATTTGGCCATTTGCTTGTGGGTGATAAGGTGTTGAGACCCTATGCTTAACATGATATTTTGCTAATAAATTGCCAAGCATTTTGTTAACAAAATGGGTCCCTTCATCGCTAATTAAAACTCTAGGTGTGCCAAATCGTGTAAAAATGTGCTTATGCATGAATTTCAAAACAGTTTTAGCATCATTTACAGGACAAGCCACAGCCTCAACCCACTTTGATACATACTCAACAGCCATTAAAATATAGTAATTGCCAAAAGAAGGAGGAAATGGTCCCATGAAGTCTATACCCCAAACATCAAACAATTCAACTTATAAAATGTAAGTTAAGGGCATTTCATCTCTTTTTCCTATCATTCCTCTCCTTTGACAAGTATCACACGTTCTACTAAAAAAATGTGCATCTTTAAAAATTGTGGGCCAATAAAAACATGATTGGAAAACTTTTGCTGCCGTGCGTTGTCCTCCAAAATGTCCACCGTATGGAGAAGCATGGCAATGCTCAAGAATTGATTGAATTTCACTTCCAAAAACACACCTTCTATAAATATTGTCAGCAAAATGTCTAAACAAATATGGATCATCCCAAAAGTAAAATTTTACCTCATGGAGAAACTTTTTCAATTGCTGTTTAGACAATTCAGAAGGCAAAATGTTAGCAGCCAAATAATTAGCAAAATCAGTGTACCAAGGAATTTCATTGTCCAGCACTTCTGAGACTACCAACAATTGTTCATCTGGAAATGCATCTGTTATCTCAGGTTGCTGTAGCAATTGTTGATGCTGCTCCACTCTAGAGAGATGATCAGCCACTTGATTCTCCGACCCTTTCTTGTCTTTTATCTCTAAGTCAAGCTCCTGCAAAAGCAACACCCATCTTATTAGCCTTGGCTTAGCATCTTTTTTCGCCAACAGGTATTTTAATGCCGCATGATCGGTATAAACCACCACTTTGGTCCCAATGAGATACGATCTGAATTTCTCCAAAGTAAATACCACAGCTAGCAGCTCTTTCTCTGTAGTGGTATAATTCAACTGAGCTTCATTCAAGGTTTTGCTGGTGTAATAAATTGGATGGATGGTTCTGCCATTTCTTTGCCCCAGCATAGCTCCTACTGCATAGTCACTTGCATCACACATTACTTCAAATGGCATACTCCAATTTGGTGCAGCAATGATTGGTGTGGAAACTAATGCTGTCTTCAAGGTGTTAAATGCCCTTACACATTCCTCAGAGAATTGGAATGGTCGATTGACTTCCAGCAAAGTACAGAGCGGCTTCGATATTTTTGAAAAATCCTTTATGAATCTTCGATAAAATCCAGCATGCCCAAGAAAACTCCGGACTCCTTTGACTGATGATGGTGGCTCCAACTTTTCAATGATCTCTACTTTTGCTTTATCAACTTCAATTCCTGCCTCAGAAATTTTGTGCCCAAGGACAATTCCTTCCTTGACCATGAAGTGACATTTTTCCCAATTTAACACCAGGTTAGTCTCTTCACATCTCTGCAATACCTTACCCAAATTTTCTAAACAGGATTGAAAAGATTCTCCAAATACTGAAAAATCATCCATAAATACCTCCATTATAGACTCCACAATATCTGAAAATATGGCCATCATGCAGCGTTGAAAAGTTGCTGGAGCATTACACAACCCGAAAGGCATTCTTCTGAAGGCAAATGTTCCATAGGGGCAAGTAAATGTTGTTTTCTCCTGATCTTGAGGAGCAATGGTGATCTGATTATACCCCGAATGTTGCCCTGCCAATAAGCTTGCCCTGCCAACCTATCCAACATCTGATCAATAAACGGCAGTGGAAAATGATCTTTCTTGGTGGCTTTGTTCAACCTCCTATAATCCATACAAATCCGCCAACCTGTTACTGTTCTAGTTGGAATTAACTCATTAGCTTCATTAACAGTCACAGTCATACCTCCTTTTTTAGGAACACACTGCACAGGACTTACCCAATTGCTATCAGCAATTGGATAAATGATTCCAGCATCCAACCATTTGATCACTTCCCTTTTAACTACTTCCTTCATTGCAGGATTAAGCCTTCTTTGATGTTCAATGGTTCTGAAATTTCCATCCTCCAAATTAATTTTATGCATGCAAAAGGAAGGACTTATACCCTGTATATCTGCCAATGTCCATCCAATTGCCTTCTTGTATTGCTTCAGCAATTCTAAAAGCAGTAGCTCATCCTCGGGTGAAAGATTTGCTGAAATAATGATTGGCAAAGTTCCTTTTTCTCCCAGGTATGCATACTTTAAATGTGTAGGGAGGGGTTTCAATTTTAACTTAGGAGGCACCTTGATTGATGGTTGAATTGGTGGAGATTCTCTATCTGCCAACTCCAATGATTCAAATAACCTCCTATTCCCTGGAAATTCTGCCACACTATTCACTTCAGATCTTTTGCTGCAACAGTCTAAATCTTCTGTTGAAATCTCTTCAAACGTTAGATCATGCTGCTCTAGCAAATTAAGCTCAAAATTTTCCTTTATCACATCATCAAGGATGTGAATAGCTGAACACTGTTCTCTCTCCGCTGGGCATTTCATAGCATCTAACACATTAAATTTCACCTCCTGATCATCCACAGTCAATGTAATGGTACCCTTAGCCACATCCACTACTGTACCTCCAGTTGCCAAGAAAGGTCTCCCTAATATTATTGGTACCTCTTTGTCTTCTTCATAGTCCAAAATGATGAAATCAGCTGGAAAAATAAATTTATCCACTTGTACCAAAATATCTTCAATCTTCCCTTCAGGATATGTGATTGACCTATCAGCTAACTGTAAAGTTACAGTGGTTGGTCTTGCCTCTCCAATGCCTAATTTCTGAAAAATAGACAATGGCATAAGATTTATGCTGGCACCTAAATCACAGAGAGCTCTTCCTACTTCTTTTCCTCCAATTGACACTGGTATTGTAAATGATCCAGGATCTCGAAGTTTTGGAGGGATAGGATTTGCAACTATAGCACTACATTCTCCTGATAATGGTACAATTTCATACTCACTTGGCCTCTTCTTCTTGGTGAGCATATCTTTAAGGAACTTCGCATACTTTGGCATTTGCTCAAGAGCTTCTACCAAAGGAATGTTTATATGAAGCTGTTTAAAGATATCAAAGAATTTCTTGAACTGCTGATCCTGATTTTTCTTCTTTAATCGCTGAGGAAATGGTGGTGGTGGTGGCACAAATGCTGGACTCACAGTAGCTGGCTTCTGTGTTACTGCTGAACGTTTTGCTCCAGCACTGTCTTATGCTTCAGCATTCCCAGTATCCTTTGTTTTCTCAACATCCTCTGTACTCTCAGCATTCTCTGTTTCTTCCAGAATCACATTTTCAGGCTCAACTGTGTCTTCCTCTGTCTGCACTGCTGATTCTTTACTTTTCTGCTTTTGCTTGCTCATATTTTCTGTTACAGCAAGAGGTCTTCCACTCCTCAACTCAATCGCTTGTACTTGTTCTTTACCTTCTCTTTTTGGAGTCTCAGTGTCTGAAGGAAGTTTTCCCTGAGGTCTGGCCTTCAACTCACTTGCTAATTGTCCCATTTGAATTTCTAAATTTTTCAAGGAGGCTTGTTGGCTTTGAATTACAGCATCATTCTTGGCCATATACTCCTTCATGAGGCTCTCCAGAGAGGTTCCAGGAATTGATTGATTAACAGGCTTTTGATGTGGAAACTGTTGATTTTGCTGCTGTGAAAATCCGGGAGGGTACTGCATTCTTTGATGACTTTGATTTGCTGCAACATTACTTCCTTGACCACTCCAAGAAAAATTTGGGTGGTTTCTCCATCTTGGGTTATAGGTGTTGGAATATGGATTGTTCTGCCTCATGTTTTGATTTCCAACATAATTTACCGAAGCTGGGTTTCCAGGACAGAATTCAAACGTATGCGCTTCCCCACAGTAAACACATGATTCTGCTGTGACTTGATTAACTGAGGCAGCATTCTGTGACACATTCCCCATTGACATGTTCTTCAAAATATTTGCCATGGAAGCAATTTGGGCACTTAATGATGATAATGCATCAACTTCCAACACTCCCTGCTTCTTCTTCCCAGGGGTGCTTCTTACATCTGCCCACTGAGAACTATTGGTAGAAATTCTCTCCAAAATCTCATAGGCTTCATTAAAAGTCTTTGAAAGCAGAGCTCCATTTGCTGAAGCATTTACCATGTTCTGAGTATCCAAATTCAACCCATTGTACAGTGTCTCCATTTGGATGCAATGTGGTAGACCATGGTGCGGGCACTTTCTTAGTAATTCTTTAAACCGTTCCCATGCTTCACTAAATGTCTCATCATCATACTGCCTGAATGCTACTATTTCAGCTCTATACTTAGCATTCTTCGTTGGTGGAAAATATTTAATCAAGAATTTCTCTGCCAAATCGTTCCACGAAGTGATAGATCCAGGTGGAAAAGTATTCAACCACGCCTTTGCTGCATCTCTAAGAGAATATGGAAATAATATCATCCTAAGTGCATCTTTCGATACTCCTTGCTTCTTAAATGAATCACTCACACTTAGAAAAGACTTAAGATGCAAATGTGGATCTTCAGAAGGTAGGCCATGGAATTGTCCCACCGTTTGCAACATTTGAAACATAACTGGCTTCATCTCAAAATTTGCTGCTTCAATTTCTGGTCCAGCAATTCCAGGATATAATTCATCAAATGTGGGTACTGCATAAGCCCTAATAGCTCTTTCCCTGTCATTGGCTAAAAGAACAGGGTTCTCAGCCATATTTCCCTGATTAACTGGTCGATTTCCTCTCAATTCAGGTTGTGGTTGATTCTCATCGATAGCAGGTCCTACTCGGGGTCCAGGCGGTATAAGTGGATCTTGTCTTTCCATTCGATATCGCCTATCTCTTTGACCAGCTCTTTGAGCTCTTCTCCTTAAATGAAATGTTCTCTCAATTTCTGGATCAATTCGAAATTCCAAGTCAGAAGACTTGTTCATACACCACTAACACACCTGAAAGTAAAACCAAACAGCTAATTCAGATTCAATTAAGCACCAGTTACCAAAAATCAATTTAAGTAAAAGAAAAATTGAATAGTCCCCGGCAACGGCGCCAAAAACTTGATGCGTTTGCTAGAGCAATGTGAACAATTGTGCAAATTAGAGTGTCAATGTGCAAGTGTACACATCCTTTTTATAGCAAGTGGCAAGTAAAATTATCGTATCCTCGGAGACTATTGATCTTTCTACTGAACCCAAATTAATTCTCAGTAACTCAGTTGGTAACCATTCAAAATTATCAATAGAGATGCAATAAAAGAAATCATAAATGCTGGAACAAAAGTAATGCTAGAGCATGCAAAACAGAGTAAGGATTCAGAAAACAGAGAACGATTAACTTGTACTTTAATTAAACGAAAGGCTCGGATTAGAGGTAAGTCATGCATTAGCTAAGTTATAAACTGAGTACACATTCATTCCAATCGATTCACTACAGACTACACGGTATTCTCCCGAATCACCGAATGTATGTTGTCGCAAATAAATTACTTCAGCACAATAAACCCTCTGTACTTTACGTGCGTTAGGCGAGTGGCTATCCCTAACCTACCCACTTAGTCAGCAACTAACCTTAACAAGAGGCTAACGTGGTTTTTAAGTTTTCAGCCCCTCCTATTCTTCCCAGAAATCAGAGGGACGGTGTTCGAAACGGCTGGCCAAGCGGAAACAAACTAAGAATAAACCCCTTAAAAACCAAACCGAAGGAGATGAAAGTTACTCAACTATAACATTAGCTAATAACAATCATCCTCTAATCCTCACCTTAGAGTGATTAGTTCATGCTACAGTGAAAACGGAAAAACAGTAGAAATGGAAACATAATGAAAATAAAACAGAAAACGGCTAAAAGACAGTAGAAATTGTAGCAGGAGAAGTCGAAATGCTGCCCCAAGTTTCTTGCCACAGCAACAGCGTTGCTCCGACTGGAATCCTTCCGTTTTTGGCAAAACTCCGGTGAAGACTCCTGGTCGACACTCTCCTCTGCTGCTCCTTCTCTGTTATTTCGGGATCAACACCTCTATTCTCCTCTCTCCCAATATGCCCAACAACAAAAACGGCTGCTCCCACGTGCGAATTTCGTAAAAGCCTGGAACGCGACATTTGGTCCAGCAATTAGTTGTAAAACTGCTGTTCTTGGCTTCTTGACTCCTCATTAATCCAACCTGATTTAATCACATAAAAGGCTTTAATTAGGATAAATTGTTCTAATAGAAATATTACTATATCAAAATCAGTCCTAGAGCAAAATATATCAAAGCTTGGAGTTTTCTAAAATATAATGAGATAAAAATCTACAATTTAGCCCGAAAATACTAACATATAACTCTTAATTTAAGAGTTATCAATAGCATTTTTCCAAGGGTGCTTGAATAACTTGAATCCCTATTTTAACTCATTGATTTTTCACTCACTCTTGTTAACAAACCAATTCCTTATATTTTTACATCTTCGGTTACCACAATTGCATTTTGTGAACAACTTTGTGCCATCTTGGTAAGTTTTGTTAAAATTCGTTCCCTTGGGTATGATACTCTGGAATACTCCAGTTTTTATTTCTTCGATCACGTGCACTTGCGTGTAGCGAAAAGTACCGATCAAGTACCTTAATATGTTCAATTTGTTGTTTCTTTATATTTTTTTTTAATTTAGAAATTGAAATTCAATTTGTTATGTATATATATTCACTTTGTTATGAAATTCAATTTGTTATTTTTTTAGATCATGGATGTAAATAATCTCGGACTAATTGATGCATTGGTCTTATACGATCAATAGTCCTATCAATCAAAGCTTGTTTGGAAGGATTGGACTCTGGGTGAGCTACATGGTCGACGTTGAGAGGAAATTGTCCAGCGTAACATCACACTGCATCGCCTTATATTGCTAGTACTTCGTGCTTCAGGTTTTTATGAGGTGGCTAGATGATAGGACCAAAATAGTCCTAATTTATTATGCCTAAATCATGTTAGTTTGTTAGAATTTATGTGTTTATTTGTCTATTTTGTAGGTATTTGAGCAAGAGAAGTATTTTGGAGGTCATTTGAGCAACCAAGTGAAGAATAGAAGCAAAATGACCATTTTGCCCTGAGGAGCGTCAAGACGCCAGATGAAGGTCTTGCTCGACGCTACAAGGCAGCAACCTTAGATGCAGGACAACGTCTCGAAGCTGCAACAATGAACGTAGGTTGACACTGCAGCGAGCCCCCTCGACGCTGCTCTAATTAAGGGTAGTGTCTCGACGCTACCGCGATTTCTATAAAAGCATTTCTTCTCCCTCTAGGTCATTTTGTCTCCATTTTTTACCGACAAGAGACCATGTTAAGGCCATTTTTCTCTTTTTTTTTTCATTAGATTAGGATAGTTTAGGATTTTTTGGTTAATCTTTGGTGTCGAGCAACATTGTAATGATGTTCGACTAGACTATCGACGCCGTTTCGGGTTGTAAACAAGGTACTATGTATTTTTGTTAGATTTATTCCATATTTCAGTATTTTCTAGCATGTTCTATTATTTCTTGATTATTGCTTGAATGCCCATAGCATGTATTCTTTCATAGATAGATTGACAACCTATTCGCGTTGATTGAATACGTGATCATTAGTTTAGCTAACACTAGGACTGGCTCATGCTTGCATCATAGAGGCTAGTCTCTCATTGAGATTGCATGATAGGATCTAAGAATCAAGAGAGCTAATTAATTAAATTAGGAATGCATGTTTAGTTTAATTAATTGGTCTTAATAAATCCCTAGAACTTAAGGCGATTAGCTACGTTAGTATGGAATGCTATCGTGCCCAGCTAATTGGGGCTAATTAGGCTAATTAACTTGATGCTAGGTTGGGTTAATTGGAATTTAGGGGACCTAAGTTTGCTTAGGGGCTTAGTTAGCTTTACCGGTGAGTCGATTAGGTAATAGAGGGTTAGGAAATAGCTTGCATTTAGGCGTTCTGTGATCAAAAATAGAATTGTACCGAGTTTTATCCCAAAACGGTACCCGAGGTTAACCATTAGCATTTATCTTACTTCTTTCAATCCTTCTGTCTATTTTATGCTTAATTCTCCCCAAGTCTGTGTCAGTCTGTATCAATAAGAAATCCAAATAATAGAAATTTAATTTATTCGATTTCTTGTGGTCGACCCAGTCCACTATTAATTACTACAAGTAATTAATTTTATATAAGTATTATAAATTGTTTTTTTATAGAGCCTTTGACAAGCTCTCTTTCAAATTGGCGCCGTTTCTGAGGATTTCATTTATTTGATTTCTCTAACTCGCACCAATTCTGATTTTTATCAAACTGGCGCCGATGCTGGAGAACCGCCAATTAAATTGATTTCTTGATTTTGGTTTTCTTATTTCAATAAAAATAAAAATACAAAGAGATTCTATACCCTATTTTTCTCTATGGCTAACGATTTCATGGTTTAATGAAGGAGCCGACTGGCGCAACCAAGAGGTTAGTGAATTAAGTTCTCAATTTACCGATCTAACCTATATTATGTCTCAGTTGGGTTCTAGGCAATTTTGGCGTATGTTCATGACACATGCCGATATCACTGAAGGATGCCAGGAGGAGCAGCCAAGCCACCATTAGACCTCAGTTTCAGGTATGCCTGTGGAGAATATATTTCATTTTATTGCTAACAGAACTCTTCAATATCAATAGATGAGTTCCCAGTTCAATGAGGCTACTCGAGCTAGGATGCAAAAGCTGCTTGACAAAGTCAATCGGTTGGTTGATGAAGTTGTGAGGCTGAAAAGTTTTCAAGAGCAACCACCCATCGACATCTCTAAGGTACGAGAATTTGATTTGGTTAGTTTAGAGCTTAACGATGAAGTTTGTTTGCCATGTGAGGAACAGGTATGTGAGGCAAAGGAAGAAGTTGAGCTTCAGTTCGAACAAGAGGTCTAGGTGATATAGTTGGAGGTCGAAAGGCCTGCGGTTGTTTTATCCTTCGAGTCCTCTTTGCTTTGTGAATGTTCCTCTTCTCTGTCTTACGAGTCCCTGTCAATAAGAAATCCAAATAATAGAAATTTAATTTATTTGGTTCCTTGTGGTTCAACTCAGTCCACTATTAATTACTACAAGTAGTTAATTTTAGCTTGGTATTATAAATTGTATTTGATAGAGCCTTCGACAAGCTCTCTTTCAAATTGGCGTCGTTGCCGGGGGATTTCATTTATTTGATTTCTCTAGCTCGCACCAATTCTGATTTTTATCACCATATTAGAATTTATTCAATTAGACTGGCACTTCATCGCTACACTGGTGGAGAGATGGAGGCTGGAAACACATATGTTCTACATGTCTGGTGGGGAGTGGATTATCACTCTATAAATGTAGCAATGTTGTTTGAGTTACCAGTGGATGGCAAGTGTGTCACTGGAACAATGAGCTACAATTGAAAACAAACGTGTCAATTGTAACTCGGAGTGACTCCAGACAACAACGCCATTAAGAGCTCTACATTAAGCTTACCTTATTTAGCATTTCATTTTCTAGGGTTGGATGATGAGGCAGATGAGGTAGTTGTAGCGAGGTATGCTCAAGGATACATTTTGCAGCTACTTGGTAGGAGATTATTCTCTGAAAAAATTAAACAACATGGTGTACTTGATGTTCCTAGTACTCTTAGCAGACCTCGAGGCTGCAGGACGATATTCTTGGGGTGGAGTGTGCTTAACATGGTTGTATAGGCAACTTTGCAAGGCAACAAGATTAAATGCTCACGATATTGTTGGGCTCATAATTTTGCTTCAAATTTGGAGTTTGGGAATGATTCCCAACAATGGCTCCTCAACGTCGCCACATCAATGATCATGAATTAGTTGGGTGAGCATTTGGTTCTCTGTATGTCAATTGATTTCAAATTTAATATTGTTTTCTAATAATTGATATAATTTATTTGAAATTTAATGTTTAATATAGGTGGATAGGCCAATTTTGTGTGATTGGGACAACTACGTATGTATAATTATCCAATATAGATACATGTTCAATCTTTTCAAACCCGACTTGGTACATGCTTACTAAAAGAGAACTTTAATCTACTTTGATTTATTTTATGCTGCACTAATCTTCTATATTTTCGTGTTTTAGATGATTTGGGAGCTATATAATATGATGTCATTGGTCACATTACTTGCTAATTATAGAAATGGTCATGACATCTAGCGCACAGTAAGTCCATTCGTATGTTTTCATTAGGTTTAGTGGCATCTACCTAACAGAGTGATGAGACAATTTGACATGAAACAAGTTGTCCTAGAAGTATGAAATACGGAACCGAAGCTGCATAACCTAGATCTTCGACATCAAGATTGGTCGATTGTGCTTGCACCTTATATAGCACAGGACATTCATGCATAGACTTTGTTGTAGTCGGTGCTCTAGCAGAGATGTCGATGGACATACAACTCCAGACTACATTGATGGTATTAGAATATTACTATGCACTACATCACTCATGAGGGAGCGTCTTATGATCAAGCGGTATGAATTTTGATTAAATTTTTAAAATTATATTACTTCAAGCATAAATATATTTTAAATATTGTCTAATTTATCTTATCATTTAACTTAGGCTTTATTGTATTGTATCTACCCATGTTGTCTACAATATGTATTCACTACAAGACTATACTGACGCCATTTCTCCCGACGCAACTAAATACGTCAAGATAGATTGCTTTTCCCGACGCAATAACACCTATCTTGCGTCGGGAAATTTTTAAGATTTTCTGACACACAATAACACCTATCTTGCGTCAGGATAGGATCAGTGCAAAATGTGTGCGTCGGCTGCCATAAACAAAACCCTAACATTTGCGCTTTCCTTTTATTTCAATCGCCGACCTCCTTTGCTCTGGTTCAACTTCTTCTTCTTCAATCGTTTGTGCGTGGTTTGATCTCTTCTCTGGTTCGTTGTCTTCTCCTTCTAGCAACGAAAAGCCTTTAGAGACCTGACGACTATTATGATTATCTCTTCAAAGTTGTGCTAATCGGCGATTCTGGCATTGGAAAATCCAACCTCCTTTCCCGATTCCGGCGTTGGAAAGTCCAAGTCCACCATTGTCGTTGATTTCTCTACTCGTACTCTTCAGGTCTCTCTCTCTTGATTTCTCTCTCATTGGGCATTTATATTTGCATGCTCTGTGTGTTTGTATGTTTAGGCATAGTGGATTCCTACTTTCTCACAGTACAAACCAAAAAGATAAAGAGAAAGATATTTTGGATTGAATGAAGTAAATGAATGAATCTTTGAGAGATGGGTTTTAAAGGGGACATTCTCGATTCATTGTCTAAATTGAAGAAGCCAATGTTTCTGAGAATTAGCTAGAACAATCTAACAGGAAACTCATTGCCAAAACTTGCAACTCTGCCATTTGTTAATGCAATTTACTTGTTTGGGAACGATTTATCTGGTGACCATAAATTCTCCGAAAAGTTTTATGGGAAAATGGGAAGGAGATTTGGGGCTAGGGACAATCCGAATCCATGTTACCCCATTGGAATGGTGATGGAAAACAATGCTCCATATGGAGTGAAGCCATGTGAGGAAGAAGAATAAGTGGTGAAATTGACGAAAAAACCCATCTCGAAGGCGAATTTTGATAATGGAAATTGGAATTTGGTTGTCTCAAAGGGCTGTTATGGGCTTGGAATTGAAGGGTTTTGGTGGAAATTTGTGGGGAAGACATTGACAATGATTTTTCTAATCACTAGGTGATAATTTTCATTCATGAGGATTATTTGGCCTTTAAACTTAGTTATATTTGTGATTTTTATTCATATTATTTAATGAAAAAATAAAAAGTGGTTGAATTTAATCACATGATTGATGGAAGACTTTTAAATTAAATAAACTGAGAAAAGAAAACAAAAGAAGAAAAAAAATTCACACTTACTTAATGTTTTGATGCAGGAATTTTCGAAATGCAACTGCAGTGCAATTGCTATGCAATTGCAATCTGGACAGATCTGGAATTAAGGAAAAAAACGTAGATTTCGGGATTTTGAAGGAAAATTGACCCATGAATTCAGCAAGATAATTCGCCATGATTGTCCATCAACCAATAGGGAAACTCTAGCATGAAATTCCTATAAATATTGAACAAAGAAGTCGAACAAAGGGAACTCGATTGGAGAAGATTTTCGTTCACATATTTTTGAGTTTTCTTACTTTCTGCAATTTTCATTTTTAGTTTTTTTTGTTGCTGTTTGTATTCATTTCTTCTTCATCTTAGTCCAAATCTCTTCCTCAATCCTATCTCAACGAAGTTGATGTTGGTAAAGAGAAAATCCTTATTCGATTAAGCTAGATTTTAGAATATTTTCGTTTATGTTTTTTGGGTTTCTTCACCTACTGCAGCAGATTTTTTTATTGCTTTTAGTGGCTGTTTTCGTTGTATTTTCTCTACATCTCCATCTCTAAACTCTTTCTCAATCCTATCTCCATAAGATTTGGATGTGGTTATGAACAAACTCTTGTTCGATTGAGCCAAAAAGAAATGGGTTTTTAGGATGGTTTAGTTCTCTTCGATTTCTGCACTTTTGTTTGTGAGTTTATGTTAATTGTGTTAAAATAGCTATTGGTTTGCTTTTCAATTTTAGCAATTGTAATTTCTATTATTTGAATTTTGGAAAGCTACTGTATTTTGAATTTTGCATACATATATACAAGTTTCTTTAAGTAATTTTATATCTTGAAATTTTGAACTTATTTCTTTAAGCTACTATATTGCTTTGTATTTGCAATTTGTTCCATTGTTTATCTTGATTATACCAATGAATTTTACTAATTTACATTTACTGTTTTCAATTTATTCCATCATGAAGAGCTAAATTTCCTTTGGGATTCAAGTTGTGAATGCCCTAGAGGAAAGATGTAAGGCTCGATAGCAAAAACAATCTAGCTAATTCTTGAACTATTGTTTGCTTTTGGTGAAATTAATGTTGGGTAAACCCTAGTTGGCCATCTAGTGTTGCTTGCCAAGCTAAACTTAATACCGAAAGGGTTAAGGGAGACGGAAGTCGCAAAAGTAAGGGAGGAAAATGCTTAGACATAAGTCCTGAAACATCGACCCTAAACATAGGGGGAGACTCCAAAACCACTAGAATTGCGTGCAAAAATATCTAAGTTAGATTAGCTATAGAAATATAGGTTTAATCACTTAGTCTCCTAAAGATACTTCATAGAAGGTCGAATAGGAGTTGAATTCGGTTTACTTAGGCCTCGTTTGATAACCATTTGGTTTTTAGTTTTTGATTTTGAAAATTAAGCTTGTTTTCTCTCAATTTCTCTACAATGATTTTCATCTCCCTTAAGGAAGCATTTGAATTCTTAGCTAAATTCTAAAAACAAAAACAAGTTTTTGAAAACTACTTTTTTTAGTTTTCAAAACATTACTTGGTTTTTGAAAACATAGGTAACAGGTAGATAACAAAACAAGTAAATCCAAGGGTGGGAGTAGTATTTATAGGCTTAATTTTCAAAAACCAAAAACTAAAAATCAAATGGTTATCAAACGGGGCCTTAGTTCTTGAGTTAGCTACGATTGCAATTGCCTTCTTGTTGCATTTTCTTTCCAAATGGGCATTAGCATCTTGAATCCCTTTTTCATTTTCATTGATCTTTTCAAACAATTTTTCTAGGTGGTTATGAACAAGAAACAAAGTAATAGAAATAGAGGTTTCTTCTTAGTAAAAGTTTGATCTGCAGCTAACTAACAAAAAGTTACTTTCTTTTTTATTTAAAAAAAAAAAGAAGAGAATAACTGAAAAGAAGTTAAAATGGTTTGTGTAATGGAGTTTAGTATTTCAACCACTCAATTGGATTTGCACTAACAAACCCATGTCCCCTTTAATTTTTGATTGAAATTATTCAAATTCTGATCTGGGTATGGGTAAGAGATTTCATCCTAACTTTTAATGGAGATATCTGTAGATCATAATTGGTTGTTTTTTATGCCAATCAATTTAGTCCACAGAACTTTAATGCCAAATATAAATCTGAATTAATGACTCATTTCCTAGAAATACAATTATTATCTTTTAGCTGGAGAAAGATCATATATTTTTTTGAAGTGGTGCTTGCAGGTTTCTGATCTTGGTGTTGAACTTTTGTGTAAGAAGTGCTTTGATTTGAGGGTTCTTGATTTGTCTTATCTCAAAGTTGGCTTCCTCTGCTTTGTTTTTATGTTTGTTTGTTTTATTGTGGGAGTGTGTGTTGGAGTGGTAACATTTTAGAAAAAGAATGGCTTGGAGAAGTTTTGAGAGATTTTTATGTTATTTTTGTTAAAATTAGTGGATGTTTGGAGCAAAATTTGAACATATGGTAAAAGTGGTATCTCTTAACTAAGTTTAGAATTCAATTTGATGAAATTAAAAGCTTAGGATGAAAATTTCAAACATATTCATGATTAGAACATTGCTCAATTAATAAAGACATCAGTAACTTGCCTTTAAAAGTATAGGTTTGAATTGGAATACTCTTTCTTGCTTCCATACAAAAGTAGTTAAGTGAATCAATTATTACAAGAAACTGGCTTTTTTTATTTCTTTATGATAAATATATATATATAGAAACATACCCACATTATTTAAAGAGTTAGTTTTAATGAATTAATTTTGGAGGAGAAACTTAAATGCAAAGGATTGAATTTTGAGTTTGAGAGAAGAGAAACTACAAGTTTGGACAGAATATGAACATATGGTAAAACTTTTAATTTGAAGAAATTAAAAGTTTAGGCCCCGTTTGATAACCATTTAGTTTTTGGTTTTTGGCTTTTGAAAATTAAGCTTGTTTTCCCTCAATTTCTCTACAATGGTTTTCATCTCCCTTAAGGAAGTATTTGAATTCTTAGCCAAATTTTAAAAACAAAAACAAGTTTTTGAAAACTACTTTTTTTAGTTTTCAAAACATGGCTTGGTTTTTGAAAACATAGGCAAAAAGTAGATGACAAAACAAGTAAAACCATAAGTGGGAGTAGTATTTATAGGCTTAATTTTCAAAAACCAAAAACCAAATGGTTATCAAACGGGGCCTTAGGAGTGAAGTTTGGGCGAGTTATATGTTTTTGCTTCAACTCAGGCATATTATAAATTAGTTAGCTTATGAGATTTAGAGTGTGTTTGATACTCTTTTTAGTGCCTTGTATGTAGGGATGTCCATTTAACCCGCGGGGACCCGCCCCAAACGGGGCGGGGAATCCCCGAATACACGGGGAATGGGGGAGGGAGCGGGGAAGTTTTTTTCCCCGTTGGCTAAACGGGGACGGGGACGGGGAATATATTCCCCGCCCCGCCCCGCCCTGATTCCCCGATTAATATATATATATATATATATATTATTACCTATAAATAGAATTTTTTTTTAAAAAAAAAAACTATAGTAGGAATTAGTTTAAGACTATTTCGTTATAAAAAAAAATTAAAGTCTATGTTGTAATATTGAAATTTGAATTTTTAGAAATTAAGTTGTTTCTACATTATAGTATTTTTACTTATGGTATATTATTGTTTTTATTAGGAAATTTTATAACATTTACTTTAAATAGAATTATATTGAAAATTATTCATTTAGAAATAATTTTTATTATGATTGAGAATAAATTTAAAAAATAAAAAAGATAAAAATAAAAAATAAAAAAAAAAGGAACAAGGAAAAATTCCCCGCGGGGAACCCGATCCACTCGAATTCCCCGCGGGGAATCCCCGCCCCGATCCCCGCAAAATTAAACGGGGAATTTCACGGGGACGGGGAATCCATTCCCCGGCCCCGCCCCGCCCCGTGGACATCTCTACTTGTATGTACTTGCATTAAATTCCATCTCTAATTAACATGCATGAAATTCTATGTAAAATTTAAAATTTAATGCAAGTTAATTATACTTGCATTAGATTAGTATTAAGCTCATTTGTTATAGAATGAGCTTATAATAGCATGAATTTTTTTAAATATTAATGACATGAAAATACACATTTGTATTGTGGATTAGTATCTTGGAAATGGAGGCTTTGAGTATGTTTTATAAATTATGAATGAAGCAAAAATTATAAGATTATTGGACTATTAGTGTTTGATTATAAATGTATAAGTTTCTAATTGTTGGGGGGTTGGAGTTTTTGAAGTTCTCGAACCACTTAATTGAAAGGAATGAACGTTTCACTCCACAGCGGACTCATTGGATCGTCTTTGATTTTATTTAGAATTAAACAATAAAAATTAAGGTTAAGCAAAATATACCTTGAAAATATGGAGATTCTTCTGGCGGATCTTTATCTCTTCCACAAATTCTTCTTGACTATGACTCGAACACATGACTAAGGCTTGTGGGAGTCTCTTGAAAGAAAATTCACAAGGGATTAAAGAGGAAGAGGTCTAGAGAGAATTCTCTAATTCTCTCTATTGAGGAGATGTGTGTTGTATGAAGAATGCCCAATGGCTCACCCCTAGAGTTCTATTTATAGTGGTCTAGGGAAGATAATTAAATAATATATTTTAATATCTAATATATTAAAATATATTTATCTAACTAATTTGAATATTATTCAAATCTTTTAAAATTATCCTACGACATTTATTTCCTAATTTGAATCCAATTCAAATTTAATAAATATCTTTTCTTTAATGTATCTAATATACATTAATTATTTTAATATTTAATGTATCAAATATAATAAATATATTTTTCTCTTTTATATTTAATATATCTAATATATTAAATATTAATTTGAACATTTCAAATTAAATATTAATTTGAACATTTCAAATTTTTCTTTCAACTAAATTGATCTTTTCGTGTTACTATGAGCTAGCTAGGGGACCTACAGATTATAAGCTCTAATGATACAAAATTAATTAATTAAACTCTTTAATTAATTAATTTGCATTCATTAACTATAGGTTACTCCACTATAGACCTAGAGTTACACTCTTATCCACTGTAGGACAAGTTTTGTCCATAGATATAATCATTACATGCAAGTCGATTTTTCACGAGTTGTTCGTAATTACAGCTGGGTCAAAAGTCCATTTTACCCCTATAATTACATCTTACACTTTAAGTACCATTGATTCTCTAATGAATAATCTGTTTATAATCTAATTATAAACCAAGTTCCTCTCGGGCCAGTGAGAGAGTGGGGTCCCATTGTTCAAGTCCCGAAATCAACACTTAAGAGAACTACTCATCTACTTACCTTATATGGGAAGGAGTGAATTCCATATTGTGAGTTTATGTTCCCAACTCTCTATTTGGTCAAGTCCCCAAAATGGTAGGCATATTGAATCGGCTATAAAAGTCGCTCTCACCCATGCAAATTAAAGGACAAGCCCTCACAAGCAGGAGTTCATAACTCACTCAAGATTAAGATCGAGTCACATATGATCATCCTAATGAAATATTAATCTTCTCAATTAATGGATTTATAAAGGGAGATTAAATATTTTGTGGTCCAGTATTATACAAACTCATTGTATAAGATACCCTCACTCACATGTCTCCACATGAATGATTTGGATCAAATCATTTGTAACTATTATAAAGTGGGTCATATCAATAGTGTTACCAGGATAAGGCACCCAACCTTATCCATATACTATGACTCTTTAGGTTATTTCTTGAACACGATCCTTCTGTATGTCAACCAAATACTGTTCAATATTACACTAATAATCTTGGATTTTTCGTATAATGGATAATATTATATTGCAAATAAAATAATCAAAATTATTATTAATTATTAAATAATTAATTAATTACGAGGCTTTAGGGCATAAATCCCAACATTAATAGGTTATATTATAGCTGAGTCATTGTTTGCAAGTTCTCGATCTATAGTAGATTAGATCATATTTGAACCACTT
Source organism: Trichosanthes truncata (assembly GCA_033996785.1). Taxonomy (NCBI): domain Eukaryota; kingdom Viridiplantae; phylum Streptophyta; class Magnoliopsida; order Cucurbitales; family Cucurbitaceae; genus Trichosanthes; species Trichosanthes truncata. Next base: position 9,973,506 of record JAWPNB010000007.1, read on the forward strand.
TTTTGGAAGCTTTGCTCGATGTTTGGAAGTCTTGAAAGTTATTCAACTATTCTAGAATCTTTGTTAGGTTCAATCACAATTGAACCACTTGTTGGAAAATTGTTGGATCTTTAGAATTTCTTGGAGGTTGTTCTTGAGCCATTTCTAGAACTTTTTAAGCAAGTTTTGAGTAAGGTTTTTGCTTCCTAAGACACTTTTGTATCCTATGGCATACTCTATACCCAACATGTTCTCCCACTTGCCCTAGCGAAGACGAGGCATGTCTCGTAATCCTAGATATTCTAGGTGACCCTTAAACACTTTAGCCTGGAGAGTCTTTTTATATAGATTTAAACGATTGTCATTAAAAGCTATCTTGGTTACTACCATGATGCTTTCTCTCTCTCGATATGATTCCTTATACGTTGGTATTTTCTAATTTTCTTAATATTAGTCTTTGTACCACTATTATCATAATAAAGAGGATAGACTAAATCATATCTGAAACACCTTTCAGATCTTCAAGGAACTATTTGAGTCATACAAGTCCTTTTGTTACTTCACAAGCAAAACAATTTAACTTGTATACCATACTCTACCACCTAGGGTAAAATTTATCTTTACATAGATTCCCTAAATCTTTGTAAGATCCAGTGTATCTTGTAAAGATCAAGTCTTTAACTCCATACACAAAAATTTCTCATCATCCATAAATAATTTGATAATTTTTTTTAATTTTCTACTCAATGGTCATACCATTCGTTTAATTGATATATGTTAACCAATTGTATATTAAATGTCCAGTCTCATTTATGCATATCATATATTTTCAACATTTGATGTGTCTTAGGATACACTTCTTTAGACATAAATATCAAATATTTGACAACAATTTTGTCAATATAAAATATTTGAGACAAAGTTAACATTTTGTCCTTAAAATCTTCATTTTGGACGTGTAAAGTATACTGAGTCATTCCAAATCACTTATTTGGAATTGGTTACTTAATCAATGTTTTATGTTATACATCTTACATCATTCATAATGGGTAAAAATATCACCAACATAAAACATGAGAAAAATCCACTAAGCAATTAATGATTTTCTTGTCTATACAAGCTTCATTCATATTTATCTAAAGTCATAGATTTTGATACGTTTATCAAACCTTATATTCACAGATCTAATGGTAAAATTCATTTCATAAATGAACCTTTACTATTTCGCAAACTTTTTGCTTTTGATTTTTGAAAATAAACATATCTGATTGATTTGTGTAGATGCATTATCTAAGATTTCTTTTCATAAAAGAATTCTAAACATTCATTTTTTTTATATCACATATACAACAATGAATTAAATAATGCTTACAGACTTCAGTATGGCAACAAGTGAGAAAATATACTCGCAGTCTGCTTTCTCCTATTAGGTTTAACCCTTTGCCATTAGTTTCATTTTGCAGGTAATAAACCTTTAACTTTGTCATCTAACATGACAATTTGGGCTTCAATTAAGTACTTGTAAAGGTTGAGTCATCTCATAACTCTCCCACTACGATGAGGCTTATCCAATTCATGACTAGGATCCATTTGACTTTAAAATGCAATTAAATTGTTAACAGCTTTTGTTAACTATTTAATGACTTCATTTGGAACCAATTTATTAATACTATCTCATATTATTAAAGGTTTGTAGTCTTTTATTTGACATTTCTTATGAAAATGATATTTGTCATACAAATACCTTATTCGTTTTAGAACTACATAAAAGACCATTTTATACTCCTTAGGGGTGACATACACTTAGGCTTATCTTTGAACATATACAAGCTTTTTAGGCTTGTTTCAACACGTGAGCTTAACATTCCCAAATGGTGAAGTGTTGTAAACCAGCTTTACTACTCTTCTATAGTCTTAAAATTGTCTCATTGACACTTTTGGAGGGAATCATGTTCATCATGCAATCTTTATTGCATTTCCTAACCAGAGTATGGTAATGGTGTGTAACTCATTACTGATGTGACCATGTCTAACAAGGTCCTGTTTCTCCTCTTGTAACCCAATTTCACAAAATTGCACTTGGTATCCATTTTCTATCAATTAGTTTTAGTATGTAAGGTTCCTGTACTTTCTATTATGATCTGATCATAATATCTTGATAGATTTAATTACCTAATTAAACTTTAGTCTTAATTTTCTTGAACATTTCAAAAATTTAGACTTATGTTGTATTAGGTAAAGATACTTGTACCTTGAATGATCATCAACTAGAGTGACGAAATATTCATGACTTTATTTGACCTTTACATTCACCAGACCACTTGGGTCAGAATGTGTAAGCCTAAAGTATTCTTTGGTGTTCTAGCCCTATCTAATCAAGGCCCTATGATTATCTTGCATGAAAGGCAAGATCTACAGACAGGTAAAGTAATTAACTAACTTTTTAGAGAATTACCTCTTACTAGTCTTTTCATTCTATTCAAGTTGATGTTAATCAACCTTAACATCCAAAGTCAAGTATCATCTTTTAGGAGAAAACAATGTCTTTCTATTTTGATTTTATAATCTTGAATATCTCAGTATTTTGTAGTATAGTATATGCCAACATTCTTAACATATACAAATTGTTCTTATTTTAAGCTGAATGTAGTTTCAAACAATTTTGAAAATACAAACTTTCATACATCAAAGTAATCATACTATATGAACATTTTTGTAATAAAGTTCGAGAAATTGAATTTCTCTTATGGTTACTAAAAACACTATATTCAGCATTATGTAACAATTTTTACTTGCTAACTTGTAGAAACTATTCTACATGTTAAGTATTTTCCAAGAATTACATATTAAATGTAATGAAGAATAAATCTTGATAGTAGATCTTATATCGACTATCTAGGTGACATTATTTATATTCCACCAAAAATTTAGTAAATCAAATTTACATTCATTTATATTTTTCTTCCTTGAGGTATTTTAAAATTTTCTCTTATTATGACTGTCCTAGCTAATTTAGGAACTATTTCCTTTTATATAGCTTCAATCATTTGGTTTCTTTACTTGGATTTTTGTAATACTTAATTTTGAGAACATTTAGATAATTTTCTAAATTTAGCTTATGTTGACTTCAACATCTCATATGTTGTTGTTATTTTCTTTATCTTCTAAACTTGACATCTAACATGTCAACTAGGAGAATACGTAGAAGCTATCTCATTTACGTTTGATTCATTAATCATGTGCTTCACGAACAATTCGAATAATATTAGCAACAGGTTTTGAGAACATTTCTCAATAAAGACAAATTCAAAATTTTGCACTGCCATTATAGTGTTAACGTTAATTTTTCAGGTAATAAAATTTCTCAATTTTGACTTATCATTAATAAAATTAAAAATTATGAGAGAAATTGACATAATATTGAAATATATATATAATTTAACATCATGCAAACAATTATCCATTCAATTTTAGCATAAAAATCAAACAATTTGAAAAAATGAACCCTATAAATCATTTCTAATGCTATAGTACTTTAGGGAGTTAGAACAAGTGCCACCGTAGGATAGGTCAAGTATTCCTTCACTAAACTGAGACAATCTCAACCAAGTATTATACCAGAATAACTCTTATTCCTATAATATTTAGTTACCATTAGTTTGGTCAAGGACATCATTAACAACCTTAATGAGCCCTTTGTAAGTGTGACCCATAATTTTAGATCTCATAGTTTTATCCCAACAAGTGCCGTCGTAGGGTAGGTCAAGTATTGGAAACAAAACTACAATCCTATCATTCTCAGGAGTTCACCCTGATATTGACTTATGCAAACACCTTCCGTAGGGGGACGGTCCCAAAAGCCGCCACGAGGCCCCGCATGAATCTCACGATGTGAACCAATGATGGAGACCATAGGATATGTTGACACATTTCCTTCTCCCACTTACTATTTTGAAATAGAGTTTTCTCTTACTTAGACATATTAGGCTAATCTCATTTATCTAAGTTCCTCAATCTACCTTTTATAACTCTTATGTTGTTAGATTGATTTTAATATGAATTACTAAGTTTTTTTTTTTTTAAAAAATAATCACATTATGAGCATGCTTAGTGAAAATAAATAAAATTTGACTAATTCAACTCCCAGGTCAGTTTCCAGTTAGAGGTGTTCCCTTTTAGTCAGCTTAAATACTCCAGTCTAGACAGAACCTTCCACAGACAGAGTTCCCTTATAGTCAATTTTTATTTCAAATTCATTAATCTTTAATTAACTATTAATTATTAGATTAATGAACATAAGTCAATTTATAAATAAATGTTTTTAATCCTATTAAAAAAAATAATTCACTTGGATATTCTTAAAAATCCATCATTTTAAACCCTTCAAAAAAAAATTGAAAGATAATCCTGAATATTTTATTCATATCTTATTAGAAAAAAATAAAAGATAAATTAAATTCAAAACTTAAACTATTTTATTTTTGAATTAAATTATCTTTATTTATGGAAGACTTAATCTTATTAGGAAATTAAAAGATCTCATCTTATTTTGAAATTAAAAGATCTAATCTTATTTTAAAAGAATTTAATCTTATTATGAAACAAATAAAAATGAATTAAATTTAATTTTTAAACTATGGATAATCTTGAAATTCTACCATTTTAAACCCTTTTAAAACTAAATTAAAAGATTATCCTAACTTCTAACAAATAAAGATATATTAAATTCAAATTTTAAACTATTTAAAGCATAAATTCGAAATATCTTTATTTTAAGAAAATCTTAATCTCATTAGGATATATTCTAATCATATTAGGAAAACATGAATTTCATTTATGAAAGAAAATATCTTAATTTAATTTTCCAAATATAACAATTATATTCAAAGATATGGAAAATATAAGCATATTAAGAAAATATCTCAATTCTATTAGGAAACATCCTAATCAAATTTTCCAATATAACAATTATATGAAAAAGTTAATCTTAATTCTATTAGGAAACAACCTAATCAAAATTTTCAAATATAACAATTTTATTCAAAAATAGATAAGATGCATGATCATGCTTAACCTATGGTGGGATTTTAATCTAAATGACATACTTTATGCAACAATCAATTAATTTAAAACATACAACACATGCGTAATTAGATTAAACTTAGCAAAATTGACCGGAATATTTGACATATCCTAGAAATTAAAGACTAAATTCAAAATTACATAATTTGAATTTCCAAGACATATCTTGGTATTCAATTTATTTCTTTTATTGGTCATCCAAATTTCGGTTCTCAGAACCCTAAAATTTTCTTTTAGATTGTTGTTGTCGCTGTATCAAAGATCACTATGAAAATGCTGAAATCCTTCATCGGAATCCATGCCATACTCATCTTAGCATGGGAAAATTTCTAGTACTACGGGAGTACCATACTCCCTTTGTTTACACTGTGTTATTGGGTTCATAAATGGTTTTTAAATGCTGGTGGTCCCCACATAATTTTCAAATAGATGCTGACGTGACAAACAATCATGGAGATAGTATGGAAAATTTTCCATACTACGGTAGTATTAGAGTTTTTCCCTCTTAGCATTAGTTTGTGGGCTGCTTGGATTCTCTCACGGAAAGTATATATGGATGGTTGGGTGAATACTTATAATGCAACTCACAAACAAAAATTCAAAGGACTCCCATTGTCGATTCACCAATTAATTGCCGCCAAGTGAATTCATACACGCTAGGAGTTGAAGAAAGCTTAATTCAAAATTGAGTTAAAACTCACTCACCAAGATTAAGATCACAACGTATGAGACAAAAATTGCCATTGATGTTCTTCTGAAGAATTCATGTTGGATCTTGAATAATTGATTTACCAGCAAAACAAGTTATTTTTCTTTAAAAGAACAAAGCTTTAAAAAAAAACATTAAATCCTAAATCCAAATGAATTTTTACAATTGATCTAATCAAACGTGGAATAAATTCTAATGCCTCAAATATACCTAAACAATCAATTTTGCAAATCACATATATCACATATATGAAATTAAAATACCCACCATCATGCAATTTTAATTTTAACTAAGAATCAAAAATAGCTCTGATACCAATTGAAAGTAATGAACGTTTCACTCTACAACGAAAGCATTGTATCGTCTTTGATTTTATTTAGAATTAAACAATAAAAATTAAGGTTAAGCAAAATATACCTTGAAAATATGGAGATTCTTCTGGCTAATCTTTATCTCTTCCACTAAGTCTTCCTGGCTATGACTCGAACACAGGACCAAGACTTGTGGGAGCCTCTTGAAAGAAAATCCACAAGGGATTAAAGAGGAAGAGGTCTAGAGAGAATTCTCTAATTCTCTCTATTGAGGAGATGTGTGTTGTATGAAGAATGCCCAATGGCTCACCCCTAGAGTTCTATTTATAGTGGTCTAGAGAAGATAGTTAAATAATATATTTTACTATCTAATATATTAAAATATATTTATCTAACTAATTTGAATCTTATTCAAACCTTTTAAAATTCTCCTACGACATATATTTCCTAATTTGAATCCAATTCAAATTTAATAAATATCTTTTCTTTAATGTATCTAATATACATTAATTATTTTAATATTTAATGTATCAAATACAATAAATATATTTTCCTCTTTTATATTTAATATATTTAATATATTAAATATTAATTTGAACATTTCAAAATTTTCTTTCAACTAAATTGATCTTTTCATGTTACTATGAGCTAGCAATGGGACCTTATGGACCTACAGATTATAAGCTCCAATGATACAAAATTAATTAATTAAACTCTTTAATTAATTAATTTGCATTCATTAACTATAGGTCACTCCACTATAGACCTAGAGTTGCACTCTTATGCACTGTAGGACAAATTGTGCCATAGACATAATCATTACATGCAAGTCGATCCTTCACGAGTTGTTCGTAATTACAGTTGGGTCAAAAGCCCATTTTACCCCTATAATTACATCTTGCACCTTAAGTACCACTGATTCTCTAATGAATAATCTGTTTATAATCTAATTATAAACTAAGTCCCTCTCAGGCCAGTGAGAGGGTGGGTGACACACCCCACCCCAAATTATCCTAACTAACTTGGGATGAGGCATGTCGACCTTAGATCCCTACTACTATTATGGAACCCAACGTCAAACTTTGCAAAATAAATCTTAGTTTTGAAAATCACAAGTGGCTAGCCAAAACATGTTGATACAAAATTAATTAATTTTGTTAAAAAAAATTCGGCAGAGTTTCCCTTGAAAACTAAGTAAAACACACCTGAAAAGAAAACATATACACTTCCAAATTAACTTGTTCATACTCCAACTACTATTTTAGAAACTCAGCACAATCCGACAAACTTATTAGTAGATAAACATGTGGGTTTTATATTACAAACCAAAGGAAATCCCAAAATAGTACTAGTCACATCAGTTACACAAGAAATACTTGTAAATATGTACATACAAAATGATATGCAAACTATCAAGTCTGATGGCAGATATCGACTTTTGTAGGCTTGTTAGAAACTCAGTCGCTACCTGAAGGAAAATTTTAGGAAGAAAGAATGAGGTAATAGAGCCCAGTGAGTGGTAAGTTAATAGGAAAAAAATAATCTATCGACAAAAACCTTTTATATTAAAAGGAATTGAAAGTTCAATAAAACTTTATATACTAAGCACAATCTAAATACACAAGATAAATAAAACATCATAGATATTTGCAGCAATAACTCTTTAAAGAAAGCACAAAATAATAGGCCAACAAAACTCATCACCAAACTTGTACCCAAATCCTTGCCATACTATGCATCGAGTAATCTCCAGATACATAGTAGAGCAAATTTATGTCATACGTGCACGTAGAGCAAACTCTAACATCTGTAATGCCTTAGGTCAAGGATTTAGACCAGGATTCGGAATCTGGATTCGGCACCTAATGGCCCCGACATTCCCCTGCATCCCCTGCAGCCTGGCACACTAGCATACTATAGAAACACATTCTCATAGCATATGGGGTAATCAGCATGGGTACAACATTTAGTGGTTTGAAAACAATTTCTATATGATAATCATCCAACCCATGTTAAAGTCATAAACATTCTCAATCATGTGGTCTCATAACTTTAAGCCATAACTCAAAGATCAGCTAAAACCATGATTCAAAATCAAGTCATTTCTAAAACTCACAAATACTTGATTTCATCTCAAATAATTTGAACTTTTGCAGATTGGCTAAAATCAAGAGATTTCTATAAATTCACCTTTCATAAGCTTAAATAATACAAATAATTAAGTCATTGTAGCTAAAATTTCATATAAACATCAATCTCTTCAAATTCAAATATGCCAAATCATGAATTCAATTTAGTGAGCATATGTCACTTTCTTATCAAATTAGTAAATCATCAATCTCAATAATAAACAATTTACGAAATACACATAATTTCCTCCAATTATCAAAATCTTCAATAACTAAATCATTTGCATTCATGTATAAATGGAAATTGATTTTCAATTCTCACAATTTCATAAATTACTAAAATAATTGAAATATTTAATAAAAGAACCACTCACTAGTACTATGGGTGAAGTTTGTTCGGGTTGTAAATGGTTCCAATCTCCGTTTGTCCTGAAATTAATGCCAAAATTAGGGCGCAACAACGCTAATTTATCCAAGCTTTTAAATTTCTCATTAACCCAAGAATTAACCATTCTTTTCATCATCTTACTCTTCTAATTACCAAGAAATTGAGACCATAACCCAAAATAAAGTTTCCAATAACTCCATTGTAATTCCTCTCCATAAGAAATCTCATTATTCTCATTTCTTCTTCTCCATGAACAAATTCATTGGTTTTATTTTCCATAAAAGCTTGAAATTTCTACATACAACTAATCCCCTTCAATCTATACTTTGATAAAACTCATGACTTTCATCATTTTTCCCTCTTTTACTCAAACATCACCCTCATCTTTGTTTTCAAGCTATTTTATGGAGTTTCCAACTAAAGGAAGAGAACTCATAAAGAAAACTCACTAATTGGTTCTAAAACTCATGAAAAATTTCAATCAAAAGTTAGAGAACTTACCCAAAACTTCAATCTAATGTTGTGAGATCCCCTTCTTGATTTTCACACTCCAACATAGTCCAAAATCAAGAAATCTTCTCTTCGCTTTCTTCCTCTTCCTCTCTTTACGTGATATGTTGTCCAACAAAACCCCTCCTTTTTGTTTTATTAAACAATATGTATTTATTAAAGCCACATGTTTTTATTTAATAAATAAATATATTTATCCCACTTTCTCTTTCTTTAATTTCCATTATTTAATTAATAAATTGAAACCAATCCTTATCTTCCAAACTAAAACCATAATTATCCAAATATCTAATTTCTCAAATTTCATACTTTCCAATTATATATATATTTTTCCAAAATGTAGAAATAGGTGAAACAGTGGGGCCCCATTGTTCAAGTCCCGAAATCAGCACTTAAGAGAACTACTCATCTACTTACCCTACATAGGAAGAAGTGAATTTCATCTTGTAAATTTATGTTCCCAGCTCCCTATTTGGTCAAGTCCCCAAAATGGTAGGCATATTGAATCGGCTATAAAAGCCACTCTCACCCATGCAAATCAAAGGACAAGCCTTCACAGGCAGGAGTTCATAACTCACTCAGGATTAAGATCGAGTCACAAATGATCATCCTGATGAAATATTAATTTTCTCAATTAATGGATTTATAAAGAGAGATTAAATATTTCGTGGTCCAGTCTTATACAAACTCATTGTATAAGATACCCCCACTCACATGTCTTCACATGAATGATTTGGATCAAATCATTTGTAACTATTATAAAGTGGGCCGTATCAATAGTGTTACCAGGATAAGACACCCAACCTTATCCATATACTATGACTCTTTAGGTTATTTTTTGAACACGATCCTTCTGTATGTCAACCACATACTATTCAAGATTACACTAATAACCTTAGATTTTTCATATAATTGATAATATTATATTGCAAATAAAATAATCAAAATTATTATTAATTATTAAATAATTAATTAATTACGAGGCTTTAGGGCATAAATCCCAATATTAATAGGTTATATTATAGTTGAGTCATTGTTTGCAAGTTCTTGATTTTAGATTAGATCATATTTGAACCACTTTTTTGGAAGCTTTGCTCGATGTTTGGAAGTCTTGAAAGTTATTCAACTATTCTAGAATCTTTGTTAGGTTCAATCACAGTTGAACCACTTGTTAGAAAATTGTTGGATCTTTAGAATTTCTTGGAGGTTGTTCTTGAGCCATTTCTAGAACTTTGTTGGATCTTTAGAATTTCTTGGAGGTTGTTCTTGAGCCATTTCTAGAACTTTTTAAGCAAGTTTTGAGTAAGGTTTTTGTAACACCCGAGACTCTTTGGGTAAGTTTAAAATGTTGTTTTGGTAAAGTTTTATTATGAATTTAATTATTTTGAAGGTAATTTGGTGATTTTTGGAAAAGGAAAGGGTATTATGGTCTTTTAGGGAGAAGATATTTTGATTTTATTATTATTATTATTATTATTATTATTATTATTATTTTTTAAAAAAAAGAAAATTTTTCCTCTCTCTCCCTCGCGCAGCCCCCTCTCTCTCTCTCTCTCTCTCTCTCGCTCTCTCCGACCGAATACCCATCCCCATCGCCGCTTTCTTCTTCTTCTTTCCCGCCGATCACCCATCCATTTTTCTCTTCTTCTTCTGACAGCCATGAACCTCGCGGCACGACCGCCGCCCACCGCTGCCCGCCGCTGCTCGCGAGCAAGCTGCCGCACGAAGCTTGCCGCCGCGTTTTCGTCTGTCATCCGAACAGCTCGCGCGAAGGCTCCGATCAACGAAAGCTTCGCTACGTGCACGACGGTCGACGAGGGCTCTTACGTTTACAATCGTCGGTGGTTTTGAACTCTAAGCTCGCCGGAAAACACCATTTCAGCCGCGTTTTCAAGGTGGGTTTTCTTTTCCGTGAGATGTTTGGCGTTTTGGGCTCGAGTTTGATTGATTTTCAGCAAAATGACCTCGAATTCTTGTAGATCGGGCTGCAACACATCAGAAACGAACCCCCACGCGCCGATCGGAAGTCCCACGCGCCGCCATGAAGCCCACGCGCCGCCGTTTGCCGGAGTTGGGTAAAAATTTCCATTTGGTCTGTTTCGTCGAGTTATTAATGTTAGAATGTGTTTTAGCGTAATTCGGATGGTTTAAGACACGTTTAGGAAACTTTTTAGGTGATTTGTCGAGGACCTTGGATTGTACTTGGAGTGGGGACTCGAGAAGCTCATTACTAGTGAAGAAAGGGTATTTTAGTAAGTAAAGATTTAAGGTAAGGGATCTCACAACGAAAGAAGTTTTCGAAACCTAAAGCTAGCTCTATATTTACTTTGAAGTTTATGTTTTCATGTTAAGTATTTAAGAAAGAAAGTGTTTTATATGTATATTCCTTTATACGCTAGTTCCATGAGTTCTATTTGAGTTTTCATGTTAAAAAGGAATGGAAATGATATGTATGTCTTTGAAATGCGATTGTCTTGATTCATGCATTCATAACTATGTTCTAAAACGAATGGGACCTCATGCATGTGTTGTGTGCTCATGAAAAGATTTATGTAAGGCCGTGACGATAATTCTCCCAAAAGTTTTATGTGGGTTATGAGGGAACCCGAGTCTTCGGACTCTCTATGCTTCCGGGGTTCGAGAGTGCCCCACGATGGTAGCCGACGGGCTTGAGTCTTCGGACTCCACGATGGTAGCCTTCGGGGCTGAGTCTTCGGACTCCACGATGTATATTAGCTTTCGAGCTCAACTCTCAGAGTTAGGGGAGGACTCTATTCGATGGAAAAACTATGTCTTCGGACTATTCACGAGGCCCTCGGGAGAATTTAATCGTTCACGAGAGCGGCGAGGAAAAGTACATGGTTTATAAAACGAATTTTAGGTCCCCTACTAAAGCGATGGTTTACGATGGTTTTATGATTTAAAATGACATGTTGCATGCGATTGAAACTCTTACTTTGAAACTATGAGTTACTTACTGAGTATTATTCGTTAATACTCACCCTTTTCCTTTTTAAAATGTTTTCAGGTAAGGCTAAGATTGGCCCTAGCGCGTGACCGGAGATCAGCTACTCGAGTCATGGGAGCCGAGCGATTGCCATTCCGCTTCTTTTATGTTTCTGGATGTACATAGAACTCATGTCGAGTTTTTAAATGTTTAGGAGGATGTTTCAAAGTCTTTTAACCTTTCTTTGTAAATCGTGCACGTGTATTTGGTTTTCTATGTTTGAATTCACTTGGTCTCTGCTGTTTGAACCCTAGCATCATATTGAGAAGTTTGTTGGATGCTAGGAGGTTGTTTGAAAATCTTAGAAGTGTGTTTTTCTATGTCTTATCAGGTAAGGGTCAAATTTTTGGTTTTCGCGTAGTTACGTCGTTATGCTGCCGAAATTTTCGGTAATATAGCGACGTGACTTAGTAATGACTCTTAGGTAGCGTGTTGAGCCTATAGGGTCGTTACAGTTTTTGCTTCCTAAGACACTTTTGCACCTTGAGGGCACTTTGGTGTGGGTTCGAGAGGGGCAGGAAAGCACATTAGGCTTGCTCGAGGTGCATTGAAGTCCATTTTAGCCTTGAAAATACACTTGTGCACTTTTTGGCCATTTTGGGATACTTTGTAGGTTCGGGGGGCATGGTAGACTCTTGAAGCTCGTTTCAAGTTAGGTTTTTGCTTCCTAGGGCACTTTTGCATCTTTGGCACACTTGTTGTTGGACTATTTTTCAATATTTCGTAGGTTATATCATATTTGAACCACTTGTGAACAACACATGACCTTAAGATGCCTTCTAAACTAGTTTTTGTTTCATAAAGGTACTTTTTGGATTCTCAAGGAAACATTGAAGTTCATTTTGGCCTCCATTGGACACTTAAGTACTTTTTGGTCACTTTTGGGATACTTTGTAGGTTTAGAGGGCAGTGTAGACTCTTGAAGCTAGTTTTGAGTTAGATTTTGGCTTCATATGGTACTTTTGCATCTTTAGGACACTTGAGTTTAGGAGCAAGGAAGTCCATTTTGGCCTCAATTGGACACTTAGGCACATTTGGGAACTTTTAGGCCATTTAGCACTTTTTAGACACATTTGGGAACTTTTAGGCCATTTAGCACTTTTTAGACACATTTGGGCAACTTTAGAAGTTTTGGCGGGTGAGGTAGATGCTTTAAGATCAAATGATACTTAGGATTTCGTTGAAAACTTCTGTGCATTTTCTTTTTCCTTATTTCATTTTTTGGTTTATGTTTAAAATTTTTCATATTATTTATTTTTTTCCTTTCAGGTTCGTACCTATGTTGAAGGCCACTGTTGGAAATATGGATGAAAACAACAAGAACAAGACTTTGCTTAGGCCTTTTCTTTTGCATGATATTAAACATAGATATTTATTTTTTACTCTTTCTGTAATTAGATTAAACCTTGGATGATACTTTTGCGAATAATATTATGTTTCAATATATTAACTTTTATTATGTTGCATTCATGTTAATAATAAAATGATACCATTTTTTTTCTATTGAAATGAACTTTCAGGTAATTACAAAAATTAAAAATAAATAAATAATTTAATAATTTTAAGATATATCAACACAAATTTGTGTCGGAAAAAGGTCTAAAAAAATTGAAATAATTAAAAATAAATAAATTGATAGTGCTATAATCTAAAGCTATGCCAACGCAATACTCGTCGGCAAAAATCAAGCTATCCCGACGCTTGACTCAGCGTCGGGATAGTGCTATTTATGCCGATGCTTGGAGTGTCGGCATAGCCTTCATGTTTGCCGACGCAACGTCTTTGCGTTGAGAAAAGCTATACCGACGTGGCATCCCGACGGTTTTTCCTGACACAATGTTGCGTCGAGTATTGGTATTCCCGACGCGTGTTGAAGTTTTTCCGACGCTTTTTTGCTTCAGGAAAAACCAAAACCTTTGTAGTGATTTATAGAGTTGTGAACAGTCTTAAGTTACAAAGAACAAACATAAATAAGTTGTCGACGACATGGGTAGATACAACAAAAACATTAGCACACACCTATATAATTAAAGAAATATTTCAAAACCCTTCCATAAAGCTTAGCCTGCATTAAGAAAAGTAATTACATACAATTGTCTTTAGCTAATAGAAGCAACATTTGAGTTAAGGAAAATAAAAATACAACTAGTTTATTTGTTTTTTTTTTCCCTAGTGATTAATTTCTAAAGTTCATAAGTCATTCCTACTTTGAGCATATGCTTGTGAGGAATATCAAATACTTGATCAGTTTGCCTCAAATTCCGCTTCAAGAAGCTATATGCATAGTTTATCATAATCCTCTTTCCAAGGCCAGCCCCTTTCTGAGCAACCACTTCATTTTCCCCAACCAAATGAACAACTCCATCCTTCCATGCTTCTGCAACTCCTCCAAATCCTTTCTCATCCTCATCTTCAACTCTCCCGTCGACTCCGTTTTCGCCGTTAGACAATTTATTCCGTTGCTCTCTTTCGAACTCCTCCAATCTTTGGAGTAATATCTTCTCAAACGATTCTTGTTCGGTGTGCACGTCCGTGTACCCGTATCGCACAACACAACGAAACACGTCGATCTCCTTGGCCTCTACTTTCCGGAAGAGGAAACGTTCATCAGCCGGAACCTAGTTAAGAACATACATCAAAGCTCAAACATCGTCATGACCTTTATATATATATAATATCAAAGTTAAAGTTTTTAGGTTTTGTAGTAATTTAGGACTTATTTGGTGTGACATTCATGTCTCTCGTTCCTGTTCTTGTTCTCTATATATATTTATGAGAAATAGAAAATAAGAAACGAGAAAATTAACCAAATGAACCATAAACGGACCTTGCTCACGGGCAGCGATTTAATGGTGACGAAGACGAGCACGGAGTGCAATGCGGGCACGTGGTCGACGTAATGCTTGAAGATGGGAGGGATTCCTTGAACAAGCTCCGAGTAGAACAATGCGACGCCAGGAATTCGTCTAAAGCTGGTGGTATTCACCATGTCATTGAGCTTTTCTGGAGAGACTTTGTGGTTGAGTTCATAAAAGTACTTCTTTCTAAAGACACTATTCCAGACATACATTATTGTCATCAAAGCAGCAGCAAAAGCCAGAGGGAGATAGCCTCCTTGGTCAAACTTGTAAAGGACTGAACTCAGATAGAGCAATTCCACACTACCAATGACGAGGATGTAAGTGATTATGAAAAGGATGTGGGTTTTCCAAATCATCACCATTATAAGAACTAGGAAGGAGGATGTGAGTGTCATCACAAAAACCACTGCTATTCCTGTTGGAAATTAAAATTAATGGTAAGATTTGTAATTAGAGAGGAAATTAATTAAAGAAAGGAAAATTTTGAATAATAATTAATTACCATATGCATTGCCAATCTTTGTAGTGTTCTTGAAGCCCAAAGTGACAGCAACACAAGCCAACATGAGAAGGTAATTGATCTCAGGAACATAAACTTGGCCTTCATACTTGGCAGATGTATGAACCACTTTAACTCTAGGGAAGCATCCAAGTGAAAGTGACTGTTGAATTATAGAGAAAGTTCCTGAGATCATTGCTTGGCTTGCTATGATTGATGCTGAAACTGCCACCACAAACATTGGCCAATACAAACCTCCTGCCATCCCACCCAATGATAATCATATTTCATACAATATATATATATAAATCAAATTGTAATATTGTAGTTTTAATGATATTAGTTGTTTGTACCAGGAATTGACTTGTAGAATGTGTCTGAAACTAGATCATTGTGCTTCCGAAGAAACGAGGCTTGCCCTACGTATGCACAGATTAGAGCTGGGTACGTCACTGCTGACATGCTTAGCTGGATCGATCGGACGCTGAAATGCCCGACGTCTGCGAACAAGGCTTCGGTCCCTGTATTCGTAGATGGATAATTTAGAGTATGTTTGGGAGTACTTTAACAGAAATGGAGTTCTATGAAGTAAGATTTAAGAACCTGTAATGGCAAGAACGACGCCGCCAAGAGAAATCCAAGCATCCTTGTTATTCCTTTTGAAATAATCAACAATGTACTTTGGATTTAAGGCCTTTATAACAGCTGGGTCGTATTTTATGAAGTTGTACACACCGATTCCAGCGTTGAAACCAAACCAAATGAAGATTATTGGAGCAAAAGTGTAGCCAACTTTGTCTGTTCCAAATCTTTGAACCATGAACAGGCACACCAATATTCCTACTGACACCCAAACAATCCTACCTGCAATTTCATTTTCATTTTGTTTTATGCTTTTCAGTGACTTTCATATGAATTTTTGCACAGTAACCAGATGTTTTCCTTAGCAACTTTTCAAAATTTTGTTGTGTTTGGATAAGAACTCTGAAATGATTTTAAAATTTTCAAAAACAAGAGAAAGCACAACTTTCCTTTTTTTTTTTTTTAATTCATCACTTGCAAGATCAATCCTTGCAAATGATATTAAGTTTTTTTTTTATCAATTGAGTTATACTAAGATTGACCCTTAGAAAAAATACTTAATTAATGTTTTTTTTTTAAAAAAAATACGGAAAAGATGTTTCAAGGTACTACTTTTAAAAGTCATTCTAAAGTCACTTACCCTAAAACAGCAGTTAGTGTTGTCTAGTTAGTGTTGTCTAGGATGTTTTCTATTTAATTTTTTTACCTGATTTTTCTTTTAATTTCAAATTTTTAACTAAAATAATAGTTTTTTTCTGTTAAATTTTACTAATAATTGACTTTTTTAAGAAGATGAAAAATTAAGCATAGGAAATTGTGAGTTAACAAATTTAGTTTTTGGAAACATGAAACTAAACACTAAGGTTCCGTTTGATAACCATTTGGTTTTTGGTTTTTTGATTTTTGAAAATTAAGCCTATAAATACTACTTTCACCTATGGATGTCCATATTTTCTTATCTACATTTACCTATATTTTCAAAAACCAAGGCAAGTTTTGAAAACTAAAAAAAAAAAAAATAGTTTTCAAAAACTTATTTTTGTTTTTAGAATTTGGCTAGAAACTCAAATGCTTCCTTTAGAAAGATGAAAACTATTGGAGAGAAAATGAAAACCATTGTAGAGAAATTATGAAAAAACAAGCATAATTTTCAAAAACCAAAAACTAAAAATCAAATGGTTATCAAACCGACCTAATTTGTTGTAAAATTAGACCAAAATGATATTTTTTGAATTTTTCTTTCCATTCAATGGGTCTTTCTTATCGTAAACATATTATACATGTTATATCAACAACTATTTCACCTGAACAATAAAATAATAAAATGTTTAATTTTTTTTTTTATAAAAAGAAATGTATTATATTAAAAGAAAAAAGGATTCAATTTCCATTTTCAAATACTGGGTTAGTTGTATTTTCTTTAACCTCTATAAAAAGTTGAAGAAAGCATTTTGAAAAAATATATTTTAGGAGAATGATGGGATATGTGTTTCTCTCTCTCTTTATTTATTTATTTATTTTTTCTCATCACCACCTTTAATTATTACATTTTTTGGGTCATGGGAAGTTTGAAGAAGAGAGGATTTCTTAAAATAGAAAAGTTATTATATTTTTTCAATTTCTGTTTTTCTTTTTTGTAAACATTTTAAAAGATTATTTAATGTGATTTACAGTTTTCCAGAAAAGAAACAATTTTCTGTTTTTCTAGAATGAAAATATCACTCTTTTCGGTCCCGTTTGATAATCATTTCATAATTTGATTTATTTTGTATCCATCTGATTTGAGTTATGACTAGACAAGATAAGCTCAAAAATTATGAACTTGATGATAACAGATTAAGAAACAAAAAATGTGTTTTCAAAAAACTAATTTTATGGTTTTGAAATTTATTGACAACTTAAGAATTGAAAAATGATTTCACTAATAAATAATTCGGTCTCTAAAGACTAATATATATATTTTTAAAAAAATTAAAAATCTAATAAAAAGACAAAAAATAGAGGCTATGAATTTACCTTCTGTCATTGAAGGGGCGGCCTCCTTGATCCCTCCCACAGCAGATAATACTGAAGTAAAAAAAATTATAAAAACTATAAAAAAAAAAAATGATGAAACCTCATCATTTGACCGTAATCTGATGAAAAACATAGACCATTTATGAGGTTTTATCAAATTATAAAGACAAAATTCTAATCTTTAAAATTATAAGGACTAAATTTTAACGTCAAATTTATGATTTGTCCTTATATTAACAATAAGTATATATATATATATATATATATATATATATATATATATATATATATATATATATATTAATTTTGGACCTTATACTTTTTGATGTCTATTTTAATTTCTATATTTATAATATGTATATATTTTGTCAATATAAACATAACTCAATTGATTAAGACATATACTCTCAATTAAGAGATCAAATGTTAGAACTTCTCCACTCGCATGTTGTTGAACTAAAAAAAATAAAATAAAATTATAACATTTTGGTCCATTGGTTTTTTAATCTCATTTTTTCAATCATAAATTTAACACAACATTATATTCAATAAATTTCTTGAAATGTTATCTTGGTTTTGTATTAAAAGATTTTTATTTTATATATAATTTATGTTAAAATTTTGTAAACACGAAAAAAATAAAATAATTAAAATGGACAAAAGTTGAAAATACATAGACTAAAATAACTAACCAGAACAAAATAAATAAAAGTGAAAAAGTAGAGAATCAAAATAAGATTTAAATATTCTTTTTTTATATATATTTTTTTCTAAAGTCTACAATAACATTTTTTTTCAAATTAAGAGAAAAAATTAGGCTCATTTGTGTTTATTTGATTCGTGAATCTTAAAAAGTATCCAATTGGGCTTTGAACTTTGAAGTGTCCAATAGGTCACTGAATTTAAAAGTATCTAATAGGACCTTAAACGTTCAATTTCGTGTCCAATAGGTCCATGAACTTTCAATTTTGTAATTAGTAGATCTCTAAAATATTCAGCATTTTTAAAAATTCATGAAGTTATTGAGCATACAATTGAAAGTTTAGGGTCCTATTAAACATAAATTTCAATTTAAAAAAATCTTGAATATGTCCGAACCTATTAGACAAAAAAAATTTAAAGGTCAAAGAAAGTTCAAGGAATATAACCAAAAAAAAAAATTATTATATAAAAGAAGAAAAACCAAACTTAAACCAAATAAAAAAAATGACAAGAAGAGAGACTGAGAGAGTAAGACATAGCGAGACCTGAAATACAAGGAGTGAGAACGCCATCGCCGATAACCATGGAGGTTCCAAGCATAGTGGCAAAGAGAAGAAAGACCTTCGCAAAATGGCTCTTCTCCAAGATCGACTGAATCTTCGAAGCTCTCTTCTCTCTCTCATTCGGCAAATTCAACTGGTAATTCGACACATCTCGATCCTCAATCTGTTCGTTTGGAATTAGCCCTACTTTTGCATATCGACAAATCAGAGAGTACAACGCGAATGTTCCGCCTGTCAAATATCAAATTCCAATTCCAATTCATCAATCAATCGAAGAAAAATGGCATCGAAATGATGGAATTTTGATTTACCTTCTCCGTTGTCGTTGGCTCTGAGGACGATGAACACGTATTTGATAACTGGAATCAGAGTGATTGTGTAGATTATCAAACACAACGCTCCTAAAACATCGTCGTTGTGCTTTATTCCATCGGGGAATGTGCTTGAGTACACATACAGCGGCGACGTTCCGATGTCGCCGTACACTATGCCGATGCTCTGGAATGCTAGTTGTAATATCACACTCCATTTCTGGTTCTGCCATTATTCCCAATTACTTTAATTATTTAATACAATTTTTTAATGTGTTGTGGTCGACTTTGACTTTGATTTTTTAATGTTGACCTATTGAGTCGTTTTCAAAAGAGAAATTGTTAATTGAAATGTAATGTATTCGATCGGTTGTTGTAATTTATTTAGAATTGTGAACCTGTATCTGTTACCAAGGGATGAGTGATTAAACAGCTATATGCAAGACCTCGTTGCATATTTTAATTAACATATCAAGATCAGTAAAATAATAGAAAATTCTACCTCAAACAACACCTTGTTGTTTGGTAACAATTTCAAATTCTATTTCTTGTTTAATTTTTAGATTTACTGAATCAAATTATTCATCTACGACTTTTTGAATATTGATAATTTAGAAAACAAATATTTTTAAAGATTAAAGTGAAGAAATTGAGAAAAGTATTAATAGAGACCATTATATATATATATATATATATATATATATATATATATATTTAACCAAAAACAAAGAAATAGTGAAAGAGATAAAACCTTAGCGTCGGAATGATGAGGATGATGACCGTCAAGTTTACGAGACTCTAAATCTAAGGAGTCGTATCGTCGGAGCTTTTGCCATGAGAGTTTCCTCTCTTGAGGCTGAGAATCGGAGAGAGAGGGCGGAAGTTCTTCGTCTTCTTCAACGGCGACGTTGGACGACATGTCGGGATTGGCAGGCGCGGAGACTTCTGAAACACCTGAGATCCGATGAGCTATTGATGAAGAAAATAGAGAGAAAAATGAAATGAAAAGTGACCAAATACAATTGGTTTTTAGAAGTTGTGAGGAAGAAGAAGAATAGGCAACCTCTTATTTATATGGAAAATACAGCTACGCACTTTACACGCCTCCCCTCTTTAGCATTTATTAAAACAGGTCAATTACCGCGGGCCCTGAATTTTCTAAGTGCATCCTAATTAGTTACAATTACAGGCTCATTTCAAAAAAAAAAAAAATTACAATTACAAGTTTAGTCATTAAAATTTTAAAATTTGTCTAATAAATTCTTGAACTTAGAAGTGATGGACAAGTTTTAGAAGTTTTAATTTTATATTTAATAAGTACTTGAAATTTTAATTTTGTGTTTAATAGGTGTTTGAACTTTGAAAGTGTCGATTGGATTAGGTTCTTGAACTTTCAATTTTGGTATATATTAGATATTTTTTAAAATTCATGAATCTATTAAACACAAAATTAAAATATCAATGTTCTACATGATAGTACTAAAAAAAAATTGTTCTACGTAACATGAAATTCATATATTTGTGTCTTATATGTCCGTGATTTTTTTTAAAATGTCGAATAGATCAAGAACCTATTAAAAATAAAATCGAAAATTTAGGGACTAAACATGAAATTGAAAATTTAGAGACGAATTTAGACACAACATTGAAAGTTTAGGCTACGTTTGATAACCATTCCATTTTTAGTTTTTTGTTTTTTAAAATTATGCCTACTTTCTCTCAATTCTTATAATATGCTTTTTTTATCATTCTTACAAAGACGTTTGAATTTTTAGCTAAATTTTAAAAGCAAAAATAAGTTTTTAAAAACTTTTTTTTTTAGTTTTCAAAACTTGGGTTGAATTTTGAAAACACTTTTAGAAAGTTAATAACAAAACAAAGAAACTCTTAAGTGGAAGTAGTGTTTATAAGCTTAATTTTCAAAAATAAAAAATAAAAAACCAAATGGTTATCAAACGAGACTTTAGAAACCTATTAGACATTTTTTTTAATGTTAAAGGACCTATTAAACATAATTTTAAAAGTTTAGGGATAGAGACTAAACTTGTAATTTAACTTTTAATTTATTTTCGTTCTCTAAATTCTTTAAATACCTTTAACAAGATATATTTTGGTCATTATCATTATTTTTCCAAGACAAAAATAGCTCTCTTTTAAAATTTTAGAGACAAAAATAGATACTTTAAAATTTTATGGACTAAATATAAAAAAAAAAAACAAAAATTGAAACTTTAAGAAATAAAACAAATATTTTAAGAGTTTAGAACTTTAAAGTATTGGGACTAAAACCAGATTAAAACATAAAAATTTACCATAAGCATAACCTTAACCACAAAAATACTTAAAAATCAATAATATCATGTGAAAACCTTTTTTCTCTTTAGCTACCTATATATAGCTAAGTTGACTCTTTTTGTAAAAGTGATTGAGAGATTAATAATACATCACTTTCATATTTCTCTGAAAGTTGTTATTTGATACATTCACACACACACACACACACACACTCTCTCTCTCTCTCTCTCTCAATAAAAAACTATTGTTTAAGATATTAGACATTAGGTTTACTTCCATTAAAGTAGATAACAACTTGGTTATTTTATTTCTAGTCTTATAATTATTTTATTTTAGTCCTTAACTTTCACATATATACCATTATAGATTTTAAATTTTACATAAATAATAACCATTAAACTTAAATATTATAAAAATAATTAACAATATTATTTGGGGAAGGGGAATCCTTTTGATTTGTTGAATAAATTAAGAAAAACTAATTAATTTCTCACCAATCACTATTCTTTGTTAAATTCAAAGGTAGACATGTATATTTTAGAATAAGTGCTCCCAAATTCAAATAAGCTCCGAAGTCCTATCCATACATTGATATGAAACAAAACCAATGAAAACGACCAAATTTCATATATGAAAAGGAAACAAACATTTAAAAAATGATAGGTTAAATTACAAGTTTACTATCCCACATTCGAGGTTTGTGTCTATTTAGTTTTTGAATTTCCAAAAATATCTTTTAATAAGTCCCTAAACTTTTAATTTTGTGTTTAATAGGTTACTTTTAATTTTGTGTCTAATATAGGTCCTTAACAAATTTGAAATTTTTAGAAACTAATTGATCTATTAGATATAAATTTGAATTTTATGTCTAACGGAACCCTAAAATTTCAATTTTGTGTTTAGTAGATTCATGAATTTTAAAAAATTCGAAAGTTCAAGGACTAAATTTGTAATTTTGAAAGTTTAAGGATCAAATAGACACAAATTTTAAAGTTCAAGTACTGAATTTGTAATTTAATCAAAATAAAAATAAACAGAAGAAACGCTTGTAAACAAAGGTAATCATTTAGGGCTTGTTTGGGGCACTGAGTGAGTTATAATAGTTTTGGTCATAATAGTCTGTAGAATTAAATAATTCTACACTCCAAACACAGATTATTATAACCCAGACTAAACAACTTTGCATCATAAATACATATTATATAACTCTACAGACTATTATAACTTACAAACTATTATAACTCAGATTAATATAACTCATTCATCGTCTCAAACAGTCCCTTAGTGTTAAGGTTTCAACCTCATAAGACAATACCAAATAATTTTTTTTTAATAACAATAAGGTTGTGAGGGGTAATAACAATAATGTTGATTAGTCAGATTTTATTATTTATAATTACGGGGAAAATACGAATCTTGACATAATTAAGGCTGCCGTGTGTCAGAGGTTACCATTTGGTTTTCAAAATTTTATAATATAGTTTAGGTACAATAATTGCTTAGGCAGCGTCATTAAGTTACCCATGAATTATAATACTATAAAAAAACTTACGAATATACTTTATGGAAAATCCAAAAAGCAACAAGAAGAAAGAAAGACACTCATGAATATCGTGGTAATGACGACAATTTCTAGATTTTGGGACATCCCTTCAAGTTTAATTTATTAGTTTGATTGTTGGAAGTAGCTTTCGTGCATTTTTTTTTGTCCATAAACATAATTTAACTAGTTAAAATATATACTTTTGACTAAGAGGTTTAAAAGTTCGACTCTTTACCTTAATATGTTAAACAAAAGGGGGAAAAATTCTTACATTTTTCCTTCGGTCTATAAACTTTCAAACATTTTTTTTCAACGTATAGATAGTTTTCGTAGCTCACGACCACCACTAATGAATTTTATTGAGTAAAAAAAAATAGAGTAAAAAAAAAAATTGTACGAAAGCCTCTCCCAATTTTGGACTTCTTAACTCTAATTTTTTTAATAATCAACGTATAGATAGTTTTCGTAACTCACGACCACCACTAATTATCTGGGAGAGGTTTCATATATGCTTCGACAACAATGATTTAAGTTATCGAGCGTAGTTCAAGCTCTTATTACTAAGAGACACCTATTTGAGTGTTAAATATTTTGATTTAATCTCTAAACTTTACATTAACAAAACAGATTTAGTTATCGTCATTGTTTACACGAGATTTCAATAAAGAAATTTAATATGTGTAAATAAACTTGATTTTGTATTGACTTGTGTATAATGAAGTATAATCTCTAATATATGGTTATCTGATTTTTTTCTCTCGTATGTATACTTGACTCTAGGGTTGGAACGCTTGTTCTCGAGGATGGATTGTTAGCATATTGAAGGTCTTTAGCTTGTAGCTTCTTGAAGGTCTTTAGCTTGTAACTTTTTGAAGGTCTTTGGCTTGTAGCTTGTTGAAGTTCTTCAGCTTGTAACTTGTAGCTTGTTGAAGGTCTTTGACTTGTAGCTTCTTGAATGTCTTCAGTTTATAGCTTGCTGAAGGTCTTCGGCTTGTAGCTTGTTGAAGTTCTTCGACATGTAGCTTCTTGAAGGTCTTTGGCTTGTAGCTTCTTGAAGGTCTTCAGTTTGTAGCTTGTTGAAAGTCTTCGGCTCGTAGCTTGTTGAAGTTCTTCGGCTTGTAGTTTCTTGAAGATCTTCAGCTTGTAACTTCTTGAAGGTGTTCGACTTGTAGCTTGTTGAAGGTCTTCATGAAACTTTTAATCTTTGAAGTCTTCAGTTCTTCCAGATGCTTTAGTTTCAATCTTCAATCTTCAAGAAGAGTTAATTTTGTTCTTCATTCTTCAGGAAGATTTAAACTCTATCTTCGGATCTTCAGTCTTCAGTTTTCAAGAAGACTTATTTCGCTCTTCAGTCTTCAGGAAGATTTAAACTCTGTCTTTAGATCTTCAGTTTTCAATCTTCAGGAAGAGTTCATTTCGTTCTTCAGTCTTCAGGAAGATTTAAACTCTGTCTTCAGATCTTCAATCTTCAGGAATATTTAAACTCTGTCTTCAGTCTTCTCTGTATGCCTGAACTTTGCAATCTTCTTCTTCTTTGAATGTCTGACATTCTTCTGTTTTAAACCCCTAAAATGAAGGAAGGATATCTCTATTTATAGAATTCCTCTGGACTTCCAGGTGGGCTTGGGTCTGGTTGATTTTGGGTCAACCCTCTTGGATTGGGCCAAGTTGACTTTGGGTCAAGCCATTTGGATCGGGCCTGAAACTTTGTTAATTGGAGCATTCAATTTGGGCTTTTGTCTAGAATCAGTCCAAATTTCAAAGAACCCAATTGTGTACTTGGATTTGTAATAATTTATTTTAGGGATCATTGCAAATTTAATTAACCCCTAATTAAATATAATTTCGTCATCAATGTTAGGTAATGACGTGGCAATTTTTGGTTGGTTGAAATTTCTATTCCAACAACCATGTTTATTTTCTATTAAATATTACACAAAACCATGAATTTGTTTTTAGAAATTATGCCAAAGTCAAAATTTCTCTCAATTTTTTAGAAATTTAAACGAGGAACTATAAACTTTTCCTCTTCCAAAGATGATCTAGTTTCTTTTTAAAATTTTTATCAACTTATTAAATATTATGTACATAAATCATCAGTCAACTTTAAGATCCACTGGTAAAAATAGTATAGTTGAAAAATATTAAACTTAAGAAACTAAAATGAAACTTCTTACACAAAAATGACCAAAATTAGATTTAAACCTCAGGCATATAGTCCTATAGCCATTCAAACAAAAATAAACGAAAAACCCCGATCCGTGTGGGGTTGTCACGGGGAATGAAAAAACGTCAAATTCATCGTTTTTGCACGTGCGTAGTCAAAGTTTAACCATAGCTCACGTGCGATCTGTGTGTGTCACGGGAATGAAATGATAGGTCGCGGATTTATCAAATAATCTTCAAAACGTCCGCGTTTACATTAAATGCTGAATACCTGCCTCCAAAAATGGCATATGTGATTAACATTGGCATTTTCTTTTTAATTGGTATTAGAAAATTAATTTTTGTAAATCACTTTCATGTATAATCTTATATTATGTTATATGAATAATGAAATATGTTACACGGAAAAAATTTTATATTCCTATTTTGTCTTTTGTATTTATACATGTTTCTTACTTTGTCCTTCTCCCTTTGCCAAAAGTAAATTATGAACAAAAATTTTATTTTTTTAATTGAGATTTTGATTTTAATCACTTTTAATTTCATTGAATTTCTTTTTTTAGTTAAACAAATGCGAAATATGAGAATTTGAACTTCCAACCAAGTAAAAGAGTATATGTTAATTATCACTAAGTTATACTCACTTTGGCCTAATACAAATTTAAATATTCGAAATTTACAAAGTTAAAAAGAAAATGTCAATGTTAAGAATAAATTCCTTTTGATTTCATAGAATTGAACCTTAAAGTATTGTTCTAAAACGTATATTGAACTTTAGGGACGGATCTAGATAACATATTTTAAAGGCACAATGAACTATGTTACAAAAATAGAATAAAAAATTTTAGATAACATATTTTAAAGGCAGAATGAACTATGTTACAAAAATAGAATAAAAAATTTGATAAATTTTTTTGGTAATGAGAATTATTTGATGCATTGGAACATCCAACTAAATTGACAGGTTGGCTTAGGGTTTAATAATAATATTTTATTATATAAATGTTAGAAAGTTAGAGAAGTAATTTCAAATCTAGAAAAAATAGAAAGCATCAATCAATAATAAAATTTAATGAATATGTAGTTAATTAATAATGATTAATATTATAACTATTTCATATCTAAGTAAATAATCTATTCATGTTAATTAATTACTATCACATAAAATTAAAATAATTTGGTTGTCATTGTTTTAGTAAATACATTATTTGTATGTTCTAAAGTACCATCTTTGGAATTATGTTTTAAAAAATAGGTTAAAATATCATTTTGTTCCACGTACTTTAGATTTCATTTTATTTTAATCTCTGTACTTTCAAATGTCCAATTTTAGTTCTTGTACTTTTAATAAATCATAATTTTAAAAAATTTAACAATAAACAAACTGTAGGCACTAAGTTTAAGATTTATTGAAAGTATAAAGACTAAAATTAAACATTTGAAAGTATGTAGACTAAAATGGAATGAAACTCAAACTACAAGGACCAAAATGGTATTTTAACCTAAAAAATACTGTATTTGTTATTGCATTTTTTTAATAAAATTGATAATTACATTTTAAAAGATACATACTTAATATAATTTAGAAAACAAACACATCCATGAAATTTTTTCAAAAAAAGTTTCGAAAGAATACATATTTTCATAAGTTGAAAACCGATCAAATTTTTTTTTATAAAAAAAAACTAACTTATAGGAAATACAGGCACTTACAAAAACCACACATATATAGTAACTAGTTTAACACCACGTGCATTGCACGTGTTATTCAATGTTTTAAAATGTATATTAATGATATTTTTTTAAAAGCATTTAATCAAATATTAAAAAAACCGAATATGTCAACTTCAATTTATAAAGTAGTATATACCATATAATTTTTAGTGTAAAATAAGTAAAGTGAATTGGAGAATAAATTTTTCAAGTGTACGTTTTTTACCAAAGTATTTTCAAGTCATCTAATTCTTTTAAAAGTGACTTTTATTTATTGTTGAACTTGAAGATTTAAAAAATATATATATTATCGAAAAATCACTTAAAAAACTATGACAAATACATTATAAGTGTACACTTTTTATCATCTAGAGTGTGTTTCCATCAATATAGACCCGATTATTCTAATAGAAGAAATTAGTGGAACTATGATAACACAATAATAGCATTACAACAAATATCTTTAACTTAGAAAAACTTGAATTAAAATCTTTACAAATCAAGTTCAATTGCATTTATGAAATAACATATCAAATTTCACATTGGGAAGAATAAACTTAATAGAAAAGCCTCCAACAAATAGTATTGAATTAAATTGAAAATTTTAAAATCATAAAGACAAAATAGAAATTGAGATCAAATTATAGGAACAAAATTTGTAATTTAACCTCCTTATTAAGATGGAATATTGAATCTAGGAGTACGTTTCTCATCCCCTTCCAAGATTGTAACCAAGAAAGGATCAAACTATTTACTAAATACAATCAAAATCAAGAAGAACAGACATAGGTGTGAGTCAAGTACATCATTCATGATCACAATTAAAAAAAAACATATAGTGTCTCTACATATAAAAATCTAACAATCATTAGAAGAACAAAATCTTCACTTAATTTTCTAGATCAAGATTTCCATTTTAAATTATACTTTACACCCTATTAAGCTACATGACTTGTATCATCCAAAGAGTTATTATCACCATTGTATATTTCATTTCAGCTGCATCGACTCTCTAGAAACCTAAATTAATTAATCATTCAACATGCTCTGAAGAAAATTTGAAGTAATCTTGCCTGTGATTAAGGCAATGTAAATATCGATCACGTTATAATTGAAACAAATATATATCAGTTAGTTATTAGCAACTAATCTAATATAATTGGTTGACTGGTGTAAAAGTAAAATAGAAAACAGTGAAATATATAGATTAATGTACTGTAATGACTGACATTTTCAGGTATTAATTAAAGTTTTAATTTTGAGATTTGAATTAATTGTAAGGCCAATTTCATGTTTAAAGTTGTGTTGAAAGTTAATTTTAGAGATTTGCATAATTGAAATTTGAGAAATTGGAGGGTGAATTGGGAAGAAAGAAGGGAAAAAGAGAATTAATTGGTTTGGAGGCAATTTTGTTAATTAGGTAACCTTGAGCCAAGCCCAAGCCCAAGGAGAAGCCAAGCCCAAATATCCCTCTCTATTATTTTTATACTACACGCAACCCTAGGTCAAGCCAAGCCGTCATCTTCTCTAACCTTCACCTCTTCCTCCATGAAAAACAGCCTCCACCATCAATCCCTCTCTCTCTCTCTCTCCCTTTCACTACCAAGAGACCCATCAATTTGAAAGTTTCTTCTTCTTCAACAAACATCCATTGCCGGATTTGTCCTTCACGCCGCGGGTACTGTTCACGCGCATCACTGTTCATGCGCGAGTATTGTTCATGCTGCGATACTGTTCACGACGTGACACTGTTCACGCGCAGTACTGTTTCCTCAGTCGGGGGGGGGGCACTGTTCACGCCGCTGTCTCCCAATTGCGTTCTAATTTGGGATAAGCAGGAAGCCAGAGTTGGAGAAGACTTTGCTGCCCAAAATAAGAATAATTATTCTATTTGAGGTAAGTAATTATTCAGATTAAGCCCTTTAAGTTACTTGTGACTTGGTTATTATTATGAATTTTAGAAGGTAAGCATGAAATTCATAATTATGAAGCATGCTATGTTTAGGGAAATCTTACCATGGGCAATTTGGAATTAAATTTGGACTAAGTTTGTGGCTATGTTGGAATAG
This sequence comes from Trichosanthes truncata, assembly GCA_033996785.1. Taxonomy (NCBI): domain Eukaryota; kingdom Viridiplantae; phylum Streptophyta; class Magnoliopsida; order Cucurbitales; family Cucurbitaceae; genus Trichosanthes; species Trichosanthes truncata. The sequence goes on from JAWPNB010000007.1 coordinate 10,002,941, forward strand.
AGGGCTTAAGGATTGGAGTTATTATGAGGAACATGTGTTTTATTAAAAGAACTTACTTAAAATAGTAGAGGGATGAAATTATGTTATCATGGTAACTATTTGTGGGTAAAACTTAGTTACCTAAGTAGGTGAATATTCTTGTTGAAGAATTTAATGTAGTAAACCCATGGTGGGTTCATGTGAATATACAGTAATTTGAGTAAGTTTGCCTAAGGTTCATAATGTAACGACCCGAATTCCTACGACACTCTAGATGCGAAAGCACGACCTAGTTACCTCGCTCATGCCCGAAAATTCCGGCAGCATGATGGTGTAACTAGGAGAAAACCAAAATTTACAACAACCTGATAAGAATGAAAACACTTTAATAACTCAGATAATACGCTCAGCATCCAACAAATTACGACAAATATGCTGAGCTTCACATCAAACACAGGATTTTAGGAAACCCTAACCAAATACACGATAACTAAAGAGTATTTAGGTTTTACAGACCAAACATACATCAAGGAACAAGGAAACAAAACTAAGAATGAAAAAAAGGAAAGGGAATTGGATGGAGTCTCCATAGTCTCGTCAAGTCGTCACCTGCGTCATCCGCCTCGAGATTTGTACACAATCTGCAAAACAAACAAAGTAGCAAGGATGAGTATAAACATACTCAGTAAGTAGCCCACTTAAGGGTCCAAAATTTAAAGAAAACCTACCACGAAGGCAAACTTTCTTTACTTACACTCGTGCTCATACTTCAAATATTTACTTCAGTGATCTAAATGCTCATTCAACCAACTTCGACTTTTACCACTTCCTGACTCTAATTCCGTGTCACGTCTGCGAGTCCTATTACTTAGAATCCAAACCTGTGAAGGTATATAACCCTCACACTCATCTCAATAGATAAATCACCCTTAGGCTAGCACATGGCAATAGGAAACACATCCCTATGCTCAACACAGTGGGGAATTACCCCTAAGCTAGCTCACAGGCGCTAGGGAACGCATTCCCTACACTCAACATAAATCTCTGGGGTCCTCGCCCCTATGCTAGCACCCACGGCAATAAGGATCGTAACCCTTATGCTCGTCACAAATCTCTGGGGATAACAACCCTATGCTAGCCATTTCTTAAGCTCAACATAAATCTCTGGGGTCCTCGCCCCTATGCTAGCACTCACAGCAATAAGGATCGTAACCCTTATGCTCGTCACAAATCTCTGGGGATAACGCCCCTATGTTAGCCTCATCAACACAATTCTTGTCCTGGCACGTATATCTGCCTCTTAATCTCAACTCATCAACCATCCAACTACCACTCGCACACCCTACCTGAGTCCATCCCGATATGGCATTGTCTCGAGCACTACCAACGAGCCATGTAACTTAGGTTGACTAAGGACGTGAAAGAAAATAACTCTCACGCCTCCATACAATAGAACATCACCCCTCTATGCTAGCATACAGGCAATAAGGGACGCATCCCTTATGCTCAACACAGTGGGGAATCACCCCTAAGCTAGCACCACTGGCCATAAGGATCGCAATCCTTACGCTCAACACAGTGAGGAATCACACATAAGCTAGCACACAGGCGCTAAGGATCACAATCCTTACGCTCAACATAATTGGGGAATCACCCCTAAGCTAGCACCACAGTGAAGGAACACAATCCCTCACTCTCATCACATCTAGTCAACCTAGAGTTACAGACTCACCCAGGAGAGACATAAGATCAGGTGGCTCTTATTTTATCAAGCTCCTTGCATTTTTGCACTACTTTTGGAATCTCTAGGGTAGTCTACCATACCAAAATCATTTGTTATTTCCGGACCACATTCACAACCTGGCCCGAAGTTCACAAGCACATACATGTGCTACCGGCACATAGCCCTCTATCCCTTTATTCTAGAATTCAGTTCCATAACCACCCTAGAATTCAAGACGACCAGTAACCCTCTACTCACATTTGGGACCAACTGAAAATCCTTAAGGTGTTTCAAATCAGTCTCCAGTCCAAATCAACCACCCCAACACCCTAGGCTCAGTCAGCTCAACCATAACTCAAGAAAAACTAAACTTCATCCAACTACTTAAGTGTTTCCAAGCATTTCGAGTAAATCAAAAACCCATGCGTAAGCACTTTTAGGGGAATACATTATGATCATGAACTTTGCAGGCTAATAACAATCACCATTCATGAATCTCGAGTATAAGCTAATTTAAGGTTCTATACACTGGCCACAATGATCAATCTTTAGTTTACAATCTTAATTCCTTTAACTAGAACAACTACACATTTAGGTCACCTTAAACTCATCACAATAATTCATATTAATTTAACCAATCACGCCATCTTCCATATACTCATATTTACGCAAAAATGACTATTCACAAATCTCCACAATCATGTCCAAACTCTTCCAATTACAACCTTGGACAAATTCATAAGGTATTTCATACGCTAACATAATGATCTCGAACTTTAAGCCTCTAATTCCTTTATTCCCACAACTTAGGCCGTTTTAGCTCAAGGCTACTTCTAGACATATCTACTAACCATTTCATACTTCTTAAACATAGTTTTCAAGCATTCTTTCACAATTATCACACTATCAAACTTACATTTCAATCAAAAGGAATTTGAAAGGCTTAAATCCAAATGACCACTTACATAAGTCGAATAAATAATTTACGAGCTTGATTCTTGCCCAAACTTAGACTCCAAAGCTTGCTGGAATTTAAATATTTGTCTCCAATTCCGTAGTTTGATTCTCAAATCAATATCCTGAAAATTAAATCCATTGATTAACGATCGATCCCATTTAAAGTCCTTAATTAAAAACAATTGAGTAACTAAATTACCCAAGTCAGAACACGATCGTAACCTGGACCGTTCGAACTCGAAAATTGAAATCGGAGACGGCGGCGCGTGGAGGTCCGGCGACGGCGCGTGGAGGCGCGTGACTGTTCGTTTCGAACAGATCTCGTTTCCGGCGAGTCAGATCTGGCTCGTTCGTGGCTCCGGCGAAGACCCGATGTTCGAACTGAGCTTCCGGTGCGTGTGCAATAGCAGCTTCGTCCGACGAGGCATGCGCCTGCGTTCGGCAGCGAGCTGCAGCGGGGCTTCACCGGCGATCGAAAACAGAGATGCGGCGGCTGGCTGAGTGTTCGTGGCGGCGGAACTGGGCGGCGCTGACGAGCAGAAGAAGAAATCCGACGAGGGTATGAAAGTATTTCTCCGGCGAGGTGTGCCGGTCGAGCGGCGCTGCTGTTTCTTGAGCTGGTTGGCGAAAAAGAAGATGAACGAAGTTGCAGGCGGTGGATGGGTGGGTATTCGGGTAGAGAGAGAGAGAGAGAGCTTTCGAGAGAGAGGGAGAGAGCTCGGCGGGAAGAGGGAGAGAGCACGACGGGAAGAGGGAGGGGATGAGACGGAAAGGGAGAGAGAGAGAGAGAGAGAGAGAGAGAGAGAGAGAGTGTGTGTGTGAGTAATCGGGGAGAGGGAGCTTCGTGAGGAAGAAGAAGAAAAAAATAAAAAAAAATAATAAAAATAAAAATAATAAAAATAATAAAAAAATAAAAAAATAATAAAAAAAATAGTGGATAAGGATAGAGGATTATTTAAAAAAAATCAACTTCCAATTTTGCCCTTTGACCAAACATTAATTCCAAAATTGCCCTTTTTCTCATTCCAAATTTCAAATTAACCTTCAAATTTAAATTACCCAATGCAAATCATTCCAACTAAATTTCCATAATTTGAAATTAATGCCCGTAAATAAGCCGGTCGTTACACATAAGTTGAGTTGGTTAAGTAATAAGTTATTTTGAAATTATTATAGGCTGAGAAAAGATCTCCATAAAAGGAGGAAGCGATCTATTTGAGCCAAGGTAAGGGACTTTATGCCGGTATGCTTAAATGCAAGTTAGGAATTGAATTGAAAAACTACATTTGAAATGAAAAGCTTTTATAATGTTTTATTATAATTGTTGATGAATTTTAAAATGCTTTATTATATATGAAAATGGATTTTCACTTGTTGATTGCCAAATATTCTTGTGAATGTGGTGCATGAGTTATGGTTTATGATTTATGATGAATGATATGAGAATGTTGTCTTGTGTTGCATCATTGAATGAAAATTTAAAATGCTTTGGGACCTCATGCATACATGTGTATTTTCATGCTGAAATGATTTCGAAGGCTGTGGCAATTACCCTCCTAAAATTATAGATGTTCATCTAAATGAAAACGAACCTAAAAAGAAATGAAAAGGAACCTGAAAGGGTTAAATGAAAAGGAACCTGAAAGGGTTAGATGAAAAGGAACCTGAAAAGGTTAAATGAAAAGGAACCTGAAAAGGTTAAATGAAAAGGAAATGTTAGGTTGGGATAATTGTCCACATTAAGCCGAATAGAAAAGTTAAAGGGAAACGTTTCCACTATGAAAATGTTTTAGGTCCCACTAGAGGAAAAAGGTTTTAAAAATTATTTTGTATGTGTTTGCATATCCTAACCCCGATAGTGAGGTCACTTACTGAGTACTTTAAATACTCACCTTTTTCAAAAAATGTTTTTCTTTTCAGGCAAAGACAAAGACATATCTTAGGCGATTGACAAGACAGTTTGCTGAAAGAGTCATGGGTGACTTTGAGGATCATGACTTCAACATTTAGATAGTGTGTTAGTTAAAACATATTTTGTTTAGTAGACAATTTGTTGTGAAACTATTTCAACTGATTGAACATTATAATTCATATTATGTTTTGAAATGATTTTTAAAGGGATCCTGAGCATAAAGATTTTTGATTGTTTAGCAAAAAGTTTAATTCTTTCTGTCTTTTACCAAAGATTTTTAAATTTCTTCAGCATGCATGTAGCAACGTCCCTAGAAAGTCTAATAGGAAAAGTCGGGTCGTTACATGTACCAATGTGAACATGTAGCAAAATCATATATATTAGTTAAGGTATATATATATATATATATATATATATATAAGAAAAAATATGGGGCTAACGAAATAAAAAATTAAAATTAAAAAAAAAAAAAGGAGAGATGCTTGATTAAAAATTGGAGGAGATGGCTACTGTTAGACTTGGAAAAAGTAGTTATTATTCATCTTTGTTTTTTGTATAAAATGCAAGAAAAAAAAAAAGAAAAAAACATGGAGGCTAACAAAATTAAAAAAGAGAGAGATACCTGATGAAAAATTGAAGGAGATGGCTAATTTTTTACCTGGAAAAAAATTGAAGCAAATGCGCTATTGTTAAAGGGAATTTAGATTCCAATTCAAATTTGATTTGATTTTGAATCAAATCACATCTTCAATTAAATGCTTATCAAATTAAGCATTTTGAATCAGATTATGTTATTTTCATTGCTTTCATAATTATAACATTCAACCAATTAAAGTCTAAATCTCCTAAAAAAATTAAAAAAAAAAAAACTAAACCCTAAATAAAAAAAAACATATGAATATATTAAATATAACTTTAATTATGCTTACAACAATTATACTTGATTTAAAAAAAGTAATTATACTTAATTTAACCTAAAAAATGATTATATTTAAATATATATATTTTGGCCTTAATTATATTTACAACAATTATACTTAATTTAAATAAAAAAAATTATACTTAAACAATTATACTTAATTTAACTTTAAAAAAATTATTATACTTAATTATGTATATTATATTAAAACCTGTTAACAATTAGGTCATTAAATATAAAGATGTGAACGTGCTTAGCGGTACAAAAATTTTAAAAAAAATGTGGGGCAAACGATATTAAAATTTAAAAAAAAAAAGAAAAAATAGAGATACCTGATGAAAATTGGAGGAGATAGGTTTTAGACCCAAAAAAGGAGGAGATGTACAATTTATGTTGGGAATTTAGATTCAAATTCAAATTTTATTTAATTTTGAATTAAATTACTTATCAAATTAAGCATTTTGATTCAAATCCATTTTGTGTCAAATTATCTCATTATTGTTGTTTGAATTCGAAATTAAATCGGATATTAATTTTGAGTCAAATTATCAAATCAGATTATGATGATTTGATTGATGTAATTAACTAAAATTTAAAGGGGTATTTTGGTCTAAAAATGTTTTTCAGATATTCTATTTTTTAATATAGTATAGATATAGATATTGTTGAATGAGAAATTTCGGCCAATCACACAATGCCACGTCATTAATTTAAGTTAATGATAAAATAAATTTGGGACCAATTACAAATATACACGTGTCCACAAATTAAATTAAAAGACATGGAAAATTGGCAAATCAAATAATGCCAACTATCCAATATTGATCCATTAGGCGACTTAAACTAGTCCAATCAAATTATGCCATGTGGCGTTTGGACTTGAAGCTAATTTAGCCGAGATCACTAAAAATGGATTGGACCAAATTTAAATAATCCAAGTATATTAAAAAAAAGTGGATTAAACTCCAATAAGCTCAAGTCCAAAAGTTGGGCCCAAAGCCAACCAAGCCCAAACCCAAGCCCATACAAGGTCCACTAAACTCTATAAATAGAGGAGACCACCCTTCATTTGAAGGCATTCAGAGGAGTCAGAATCCAGAGCATTCAGCCAGAGAGTTCAGAGTCTCCAAGAGTCAGAATTCAGAAGCTTCAAGTTCAGTCAGAGAATCCAGAAAATTCGGAAGATTCAAGATTCAGAATTCAGAAGATTCAACGACTGGAAGACTTCAATAAATTGATCGTCTCTTCACCAACTACAGATCGAAGATTCAATCTCCCTCCATCTGAGAACAAGCTTGTCAGCCCTCAGATCAGAGTCTACATTTCGAGAGAAAGCATAAGAGGATTATATATATTAGAGACTGTAACACTACTCCAAATTCAATAAAATCAAGTTCATTTCCACGAATCAAATTTCTCCGGAAATCTCGTGTGAACAGATATCATTTCAATTTTTTTTTTAATTCTAGCTAAAATTTGAAAATCAAAAGTAATATTTTAAAAATCAAACACAAAACTTGCTTAAGGGATTAAATTAATTTCTTTCCACAACTAAATAGAACAATTTCATAAAATATAAACCATAATAAATAGTCAATAAATACCACATCAAAATAATTAATAAATAATTTTTTTGAGTTTATAAATAAATAAATTGAATCATTGAGTAATTAAGTAAATAATTAAATAATAATTAATTTTTGTTATAGATAAATTAAAATGATGAAAAAATATATATAAAATAATAACATTCAACCAACTAAACTCTAAATTTCCTTAAAAAAACCCTAAATAAAAAAATATGAATATATTAAATTTGTGACTTTAAAATGATGGGAAAAAAAATGATGGCTAACGAAATTTCTAAAAAAAAAAAAAAACAAAGAGAGATACCTTAGGAGATGGCTATTTTAGATATGAGAAAAAAGAAGCACCAACAATAACACAACGTTGTGGAATTAATTATTAAAATTGTGTTGTATCAATTAAGATGTGAAAGAAAAAGAAAAAAACAAATTTTCTAAAAAAAAAGAAATGAAAGAAAGATACCTGAGGAGATGACTATTTTAGATCTAGAAAAAAAGAATCATCAACAACAACACAACATTGTGGAATTAATTATTGAAATTGAGTGGTATCAACTAAGATGCTTAGTGTAAAAAAATGTAAAAGAAAAAGAATAAACATGGCTAACGAAATTTCTAAAAAAAAGAAAAAAAAGAAAAAGAGATACTGAGGAGATGACTATTTTAGATCTGGAAAAAAAAATTGAGGACATGTGAAATTTATAGAGGGAATTTGGATTGAAATTCTAATTTGATTTGATTTCGAATCAAAATAGATCTCTTATCAAATTAAGAATAAGTTGAATCAAATCATCTTGTTGCATTGTTTGAATTTGAAAATACATACATACATATATACATACATACATACATACATATATACATACATACATACATACATATATACATATATGTGTGTCTATGTGATAAGCCTTAGAATTAAAGATTATTTAACTCCCAATTACTTAAAAAATATTCTTGTTTTGTCTTAAGATCATTTGGAAATAGTTGAAAGTTGCTTGAAAATAAGAAAGAAATAAGAATGAAGGCAATTAGGATAAGATTCTAAAAAAGTTAAGCTTGTTTGCAGAAAATATGGAAATTGCAAAACAAAAATTGCAATTTCATGATTCTGCAATTTTTTCTGGAGCAGCAGAAAAATTCAAAAAAGGAAAAAAAATATGCATTTAACCCATATTCGAAAATCATCAATTCTTGCACGATTTGGGGATTTTGAGCACTAAATTTGGGCATTATTCAACCCTAATGAAGGCCTATAGAAGGAGAGAAGATGAGTGAAGAAGAATATCGATTTTGGAGGCATTTTCTTGTAGAATTTTCGTGGGTTTATGTCCAATTTTTCTTCCTCTGTTTTATGTTTTTCCAGTTTTTTTTTCTTCTTCTTTGTTTTAATCGTGAGTTGCTGCAAGTTTAGTATTTTTTGTTTGTGGGTTGTCCAAATTGTATTACTTTTTATTGCCCTCATTATTTCAATAGTCAATACTGATTAGGGTAGAATTTTTTTAATTAATTCCTTTAGTTTTGGTTACAATTAGCAAGTTAATTTAATCTTCTAGTATGAATTTTTATTCTAAAATTTGTGGTGGGATTTTTATATTTAATATGAGCTAAACTTCTTAGGGGGTTCAAGGATGTGAATTCCTTAAGAAGTAATGGTATCCAAAATTCCAACAAAAACCAAACCTACATCTCAATTGTTTGCTTGTGTTGAATAAATTTCCATTGAGATCCTAGATTGATCAACTAAGGTAGCAACTCAAGCTTAGATCTAATACCGACGGGGTTAGTGATAAGAAGATTTCGCACAAGTGATGGAGAAAAGAGCTTAGACATAAGCCAATTCTTTGCCTTAGACATAAAGATTAAAGACTCCAAAACCCATAAAATTGTTGAGCCAAATTATCTAAGATAGGGGGACTATAGACATATTAGTCACTCACTTAGTCTCCTAAAACCTAGTTTCAAGGTGAATAGGAGTAGCAATTTTGGTTTACAATTGAATGTAGAATAAGTTGGAATTACAATTTTGGTTTGCAATTACAGCTTAGGACAATGACATTTTTGAGCCCCTCCTTTCTCTAAAATTTATGTTGCAATTTTCATTTACCAAGTCTATTTAGTTTGCTACTCAATCTTGCAAATTTTCGATTCTGCAATTCAGTTCTACGATCTTTATCACTTTATTTTGCAATTTTTGATTCTGCAATTCAGTTCTGCAATTTTTGTCACTTTAACTTCCAATTAAATTCTACAATTATTTTGTTTTTACAAACACACCAATCCCAACTTTGTTTTTGCAAATTTTAGTTTCCAAGTTGCATTTCTCCTTACTTGTTGCTTTACATAATTTTTGTTACACCGTTCTCTGTGGGATCAATACTCATGAATACTCTTGTTTTAATACTTGCATCGGCAGTGTGCACTTGCACTAGAGTTGAACATATTTGCTTACTTTTCTTCACCCAAAGTTCACCCGATCAAGTTTTTGGCGCCGTTGCAAGGGAATGGCAGTTTTAACAAAAATTTTATTTTAGCAAAAATTATAAGAGAATATTGCAACTACAATTTCTCCTATTGCATGATGAGCTCGATTTCACTTGTTGAAGGAGAGAAATTGCAAAAAGATACAACATAGAGTTGATTGCTTGAGAAAATCCACAAGATGGAAGAAGACATCATTGCAGCATTGAGCGCACAAGCTTCATCATTAAGCTACATGATGGAAACTTTGATGATGGGAAATCCTATAGCCCCTTTTAACTATCTCTTCTATTTTTTGTGTTTATTGTAAATGAAGTCATTCATTTGATAATTGTCCTTATAATCCTAATTCATTGTGTTATGGATTTCTACCCAACTTTGCAAATCAACATCAGTACTAGTGCTTCCAGCAAGGTAAGATGATTCCAAAAGAGCCAAGCATCGAAGAACTGGCGAGGGAATACAGAGCAAAGAACGATGTTATAATGCAAAGTCAAACCGCATCTCTACGGAATTTGGAAATCCAAGTGGAACAAATTGTAGATGAATTGCAGAACAGGTCCCAAGGAATTTTGCTCGGTAACAGAGAGACTTCAAAACAAGAAGAAGAAGAAAAAGAACGTGAGGTGGTGTCACTTAGAACAAAATTGGAACATGAAGATCTTGAACTCCCAATAGAAGCAAGAAGCGCTCCAACACTTGACGACATTAAGGAGCCAAAAGGGAGAGAAAAGATCAAAGAAGAACCACCTCAAGAAAAGAAAGAACAACAAAAGGAAGTTGTAGTGAGCCATACAGTTACAATTTCACAGCAATTTACATCCAAAGTGCTCCCAATACTAGAATGCCCTGCTTTCGCCTATTGCAGTTTGCAGGAAATGCTAAAACAAGAAGAATGCAGAAATGAGAGCATAAAGGATGACAATATGCAATTTGTGATACAAATTGCAACTGCAATCTCTACTTTCAGAAACATATGTAAATCTCTTGAGCAGGCAAGGCCGGTTGTGATCAAAGCACCTCAACTACGATTGAAATCTCATCCAACATTGAGACCTAGGTGCAAAATGAAGAAACATAGTTGCGGTCTCCCTACTGGAATTGGATAAGTTACCTTGTCTTTCTTTTATGTTAAAATAAAATATTAAAAAAAATTAAAAAAAAAAAGAGAGAAACTTTCAACTTTTGAAAATCCAATATGAATGAAGAAGTTAATTCAGAAAAGCTCTGTCTAAGAAAAATCCTATTGAGGTTGAGGTACTTAAGTTGACCGTTAAAGGAACAACTCTACCTGGGGATTCACCTAGGAGTTTGATGAATCAACTTTGAGTTCAAAAATTAGAATTTCCAAAAAGTTAACTTTGCATTGAGAGAAACTGTGTGAACTTTTTAATGCTCTACTTTTGAGTTTTGGGAAAATATAAGAAGAAAGAGCGGATGGAAGAAATTGTAGTCACAATTGCGAAAGCAAATTGCAATTGCAGTTTCAGGAGAATTCTTTATCAAGACTTCCAACAACCCCGAGAACAGTAATTGCAACAACAACACATTTTTCTCTACATAGGGGAGTCTTTCTTTAACCTATCTTTCCAGCTTTGTTAATTGTTATGTTTTTAGTTTGAGGTTTAGTTAAGTTCTTTTATGCTTATTTAATTTATTTGCTTTCATGAATTCTGAAAAAATACAAAAAAATTTAAAAAAAAAAACCTACACCTCGCACAAGCATGCCATAAAAATCATGTTCAAAACAAGTTTGCAAATTGTTTTCTTTGGTGTTTTGTTAAAAAGCTCTTAATGATGATATCTAGAGTTTTCTCAACTTTCAAGTGCTTTCACACACAACTTCAAGTTTTCAAGATTATAAAACTTGATTAATTCTTTTTCTCTATAAAACATTCGAACCTAAACTTCCCTTGTGTTTATCCCATCTAATGGACTTATGAGAGTTTAGCTTCGATGGTTAGAGCATGTTAAGTGACCCAACTATGTATCCCAACCCCTGTTCTTCTAGTTCTTAGTCAATGGGGACATTGACCCATTTTAAGTTTGGGGGGGAAGGGGTGGGTTTTGTAATACTACCGTTGTAACAGTGTGTTGTTGTAATAATATTTTGTTATAATAGTACGTTGTTGTAATAGTATGTTGTTATAATATTATGTTGTCGTTGTAATAGTATGTTATAATATTATGTTGTCGTTGTAACAGCTGCTAGGATTAAAAAAAAAAGAAAAAAAAAACAAAAGATACTCTTCCTTCTAGAGTTAACTGAGTAATCAGAGGCAGTCATGACACCCGTGATTTCCTCTGCATGAAAGGTTAATTAGGAAGTGAGTATGTGAAAACGGTCTTAGCAGTGAACAACATTTTCCTTTTTTTCAAAAACACCATTTGAAATCATTTGGTGAAGTGTTTGCTTGTGTATGTTGCTATTTGTTTTCTAATTGCTTGAGGACAAGCAATATCTTAAGTTTGGGGGTGTTATAAGCCTTAGAATTAAGGCTTATTTAACTCCCAATTACTTAAAATATTCTTATTTTGTCTTAAGATCATTTGGAAATAGTTGAAAGTTGCTTGAAAATAAGAAAGAAATAAGAATGAAGGCAGTTAGGATAAGATTCTAAAAAAGTTAAGCTTGTTTGCAGGAAATGTGGAAATTGCAAAACCAAAATTGCAATTTCGTGATTCTACAATTTTTTCTGAAGCAGCAGAAAAATTCAAAAAAGGAAAAAAAAATATGCATTTACCCATATCCGAACAATTCTTACACGATTTGGGGATTTTGAGCACGAAATTTGGGCATTATTCAACTCTAATGAAAGCCTATAAAAAGAGAGAAGATGAGTGAAGAAGAAGATCAGTTTTTGGACATTTTCTTGTAGAATTTTCGTGGGTTTCTGTCCAATTTTTCTTCCTTTGTTTTCTATTTTTCCAGTTTTTTTTTCTTCTCTATTTTAATCGTGAGTTGCTAGAAGTTTAGTATTTGTTTTTCCTTCAATTTTTATTCTTTATATTACGGAGAACTTCTGTCAAGCTTAGTCTTTGTTTTACTTTTCTTCAATTTCTTCTTCGTATTACCAAGAATTGCTTTCAAAGTATTCCTCTGTTTTTCCAATTTTTTTCTTTCTTTGTTCTTCTCTATTTTAACTGCTGCAAGTTATTTTTTGTTTTGTCTTCGAGTTTTCCAGTTCAATTCAAGTAAAAATTTTTGAACAACTCTCCTCTTGAAGCTCTTGGTTCATGAGTTTGTCCTCCGTGTTAATTCGAATTAAGAATTCTTGGAGCAATGTTTATAAGTTTGTCTTCTGTTTTAATTCAAATTAAGAAGTCTTGGAGCATTGTTTTCTTGTTTGTTGGTTGTCCAGATTGTATTTACTTTTTATTGCCCTCATTATTTCAATAGTCAATACTGATTAGGGTAGAATTTTTTTAATTAATTCTTTTAGTTTTGGTTACAATTAGCAAATTAATTTAATCTTCTAGTATGAATTTTTATTCTAAAATTTGTGGTGAGATTTTTATCTTTAATATGAGCTAAACTTCTTAGGGGGTTGAAGGATGTGAATTCCGTAAGAAGTAATTGTAGCTAAAATTCCAACAAAAACTAAGCCTACATCTCAATTGTTTGCTTGTGTTGAATAAATTTTCGTTGAGATCCTAGATTGATAAACTAGGTAGCAACTCAAGCTTAGATCTAATACCGACGGGGTTAGTGATAAGCGGATTTCACACAAGTGATGGAGAAAAGAGTTTAGCATAAGTCAATTCTTTGCCCTAGACATAGGGATTAAAGACTCCAAAACCCAAAAAATTGTTGAGCCAAATTATCTAAGATAGGAAGACTATAGACATATAAGTCACTCACTTAGTCTCCTAAAACCTAATTTTAAGGTGAATAGGTGTAGCAATTTTGGTTTACAATTGAATGTAGAATAGGTTGGAATTACAATTTTGGTTTGCAATTACAGTTTTGGGCAATGACATTATTGAGCCCCTCCTTTCTCTAAAATTTATGTTGCAATTTTCATTTACCAAGTCTATTTAGTTTGCTAGTCAATCTTGCAAATTTTCGATTATGCAATTCAATTATGCAATCTTTATCACTTTATTTTGTAATTTTTTATTTTGCAATTCAGTTCTGCAATTTTTGCCACTTTAACTTGCAATTAGATTATGCAATTATTTTGTTTTTACAAACACACCAATCCTAACTTTGTTTTTGCAAATTTTAGTTTTCAAGTTGCATTATTTTTAAAAAACGTGGGGCTAATGAAATTAAAAAAGATAATATATGGAGAATTGCATATATAAGAACTAAATGTATGATAATTGGATGCAATTTATAGAAGTGATTTGATTCAAATTCAAATTTTATTTGATTTTGAATGAAATTGCTTATAAAATTAAGATTATTTATTCAAATTATCAAATCGGATTAGGATGATTTGATTAATGTAATTAACTAAAATTTAAAAGGGTATTTTGGTCTAAAAATATTTTTTAGAAACTCTTGCTTTTTAATATACTAGAAAATTTTAACATGCATTGCACGTGTTTGTGTTTTGATTATATTTTTATTTGTTAAAATAATTATAAACAATATTATTATACTAATAAACATCTATATGAACCATAATAAAATTTGAATAGTTATATAAAATGTTAATAGGTTAAATACGGTAAATGTTCAAATTTTTAAATTTTATATGTTTTATTTATATTTATTTTTTTTACAGTAATTGTAATGTATTTTTTTAACTTGTTTTGAAAATATCTTTTATTTAATATAGAGGGACAAAATCATGTTTTTAAGCCAAATAAAAGAGGATTTCATAAAATTTTGTTTAAATATCCTTTCATTTCTTCCTTTTAAATTAAAGTCTATATTTTTATGGCTATTTATTATCTATTCTCTATTCAAATTACTCATTCTCTTTCTTTCTTTTTTTTTTTTTGAAAAAGCATGCTTTCTTTGTTCAATTCTTAGTCATTTTCAGCATAATTTT